>JANUYF010000002.1:395980879-398547546 GCA_026167975.1 Phrynosoma blainvillii | reverse complement strand
GTGTGATGCGGCAGCTATAAAGGCCAATGCGATTTTAGGCTGCATCAATAGAAGTATAGTGTCTAGATCTAGATCAAGAGAAGTAATAGTGCCACTGCATTCTGCTTTGGTCAGGACCCATCTGGAATAATACTGGGTCCAGTTCTGGGCAAAATCAACTTCAACAGGGAGAAATGTAAGGTCCTGCACTTAGGGCCAAAAAATGAAATGCATAGATATAGGATAGGGGACACCTGGCTTAAGGAGACTACATGTGAAAGGGATCTAGGAGTCCTAGTAGACCACAAGCTGAACATGAGGCAACAGTGTGATGCGGCATCTAAAAAGGCCAATGCGATTTTAGGCTGCATCAATAGAAGTATAGTGTTTAGATCAAGGGAAGTCATAGTGCCACTCTATTCTGCTTTGGTCAGGCCTCACCTGGAATAATCCTGTGTCCAGTTCTGGGCAACTCAATTCAAAAAGGATGTTGAAAAACTGGAGCATGTCCAGAGGAGGGCAACTAAAATGGTGAAGGGTCTGGAAACCATGAATCCCTATGAGAAACGACTCAGGGAACTGGGTATGTTTAGCCTGGAGAAGAGACAGTTAAGAGGGGATATGATAGCCCTCTTTAAATATTTGAAAGTGTATAATATTTTTTTAAAAAACATATGTTTATTAATATTAAAACAAATAATAATACAACAAATGTTATAAGCAACAATCAACCTCCTCACTTAAACATAACATTTTCACCCTTAAAATGGAAAAAAAAAACATATCTACTAATTCGCCTTAAAGGTGCTACAAGATCTCTCTACATAGCGCTTCTACAAACTAACATGGCTATATCTTTGAATCCTACCTCTATAGAAAGCACCAAATTTAGCCAAATGGAGTGGAAATCCATCGGCCTCTTCAAGCGGTCCCTGGCTTCCACTCCACCAAATGCATCTGTGGAAGTAGACTGAAGTCTAGGAAAGCTCCTGCTGCCAACTTCTTTCTTTCAGTGAGTCTCAAAGGTGCTCCAAGATCTCCCTACATACAATCATATGAACTATCCTCTTCCCTAAATAATTAATACCAGGAATAAGAGTAAACCCTCCCTCCCTCCTCCCCCTCCTATTTTCCATAAAAACCCAGTCTTATATATATTAATTTTAAATACCCATATATAACATCTAAAAAAATCAAATACACCAATTCTTAATGACATCCTCACCGAAGGAGTGTCATGTTGAGGCTGGAGTGAGATTGTTTTCTGCTGCTCCAGAGAATAGGACCCAGAGAAATGGATGCAAGCTCCAGGGAAAGAGATTATTCCAGCTCAACATTAGGAAGAATTTCCTGACAGTAAGGGCTGTTCGACAGTGGAAGACGTTCCCTGGAAGAGTAGCGGACTCTCCTTCTTTGGAAGTCTTTAAACAGAGGCTGGAGGGCCATCTCTCTCAGGAAGTACTTGGATTGTGTGTTTCTGCATGCCAGGGGGACTGGACTGGATGGCATTTGGGGTCCCTTCCAATCCTATGTATTCCTGCCTGGCATAAGGGGGCTAAACTGGATGGCCCTTGGGGGTCCCCTCCAACTCTAGGATCCTATGTATTTCTAAATGGCAGAAGAAGGGGGTTGGACTGGATGGCCCTTGGGGTCCCTTCCGACTCTAGGATCCTATGTATTCCTGCATGGCAGAAGAAGGGGGTTGGACTGGATGGCCCTTGAGGGTCCCTTCCAACTCTAGGATCCTATGTATTCCTGCATGGCAGAAGAAGGGGGTTGGACTGGATGGCCCTTGGGGGTCCCTTCCAAGTCCCAAGTACTCTGCTTTATCCCATCCATTCATCCGTCTTTGGAGGTGTTCAAGCAGAAGCTGGATGGCTTTCTTTCAGGAGTGCTTTGGTGGCCTCTGGAGCAGCAGAAAACAACCTGGCTCCATCCTCAACATGACACCCCTTCACATTTCTACCCACGGGGCTAGACTGCCCCAAAATAAACACATTTGGGCAATTGGAACTTGAACAAACACCATTGATTACCAACCCAGAAGCAAAATTATGTCCCGAAATGCTTTTGTTATCGATAGATGTAGACACAAACTCAAATTTGAAACCTAGGAACCTCCTCGTAGATCTCTTCATTCGAGCGGTCCATGTAGAAATCGCCAGATGCTGGGAAGCAGGGGAGGTGTCTTTAGAGAAGTGGCGGAAAAAAGTATGGGAGCCGTGGTTTACTTGAAAATAATAATAATAATAATAATAATAATAATACATTTTATTTATAGTCCGCCTCTCCCTACGGATCAGACCGAATGGCAAGGTACGCCGGCCGACCAAAATCAGGACCTTTGGTCAGACGTTCTGGACCAGATGTACGCAAAGGCAGCACTGGACTTTAAAATGGCCGCTTCCGTCGAACAGGACCCAAGATGGAGACCCCCAACCGCAACACAATTCAGAGTTGTGGGGGGCAAAAATATATGACACCCCTTCAAATGCTTAAACAGGGCGATCGTCTCACCTCTGAACCTTTTCTCTAAGCCGCTCCTCATGCGCCATGACTTCCGGATCATTGACGGTTCTATCGTCCTTTCTCCCGTTCCCTCATTCTTTAGTCGGGTTTCCTTTCATGGCAGCACGGTTGGACCTGAAGTCCCTCGGTGGGAATTAATAGCAACAAGGACAACAGATTCCTCTTTTGGGTGGGGAGACATAGCGCCGAGGAGGCTTCGATATTCGGAATATTTTTGTTTGTTTTCAACATGAATCACACTCTTTCTTTCTTTCTTTCTTTTTCTCTCTCTTTCAGTCAGAAATGTCCAACCTGGTCCTTGCTTCTGGAAAGGAAGATGGAGGCAACTCACCTCTCCAGGAAAGATCAGCAGGTACCACCTTAGGCTGCGTCCGCACTGCAGAAGTAATAATAATAATAATAATAATAATAATAATAATAATTTATACCCCGCCCCTCTGTGCACAATCAGGGCGGCTTACAACAATTAAAAATACATAGAGTACAAATCCCAAAAACCCAGTTTTCCAGTTTCGCACCACTTTGACTGCCGTGGCAAATGCTATGGGGATTCTGGGATTTGTAGTTCGTTGTGGCACCAGAGGGTCTCTGACCGAGAAGGCGAAATGTCTGCCCAAACTATGATTCCCAGAATCCCATCGCATTGAGCCACGGCAGTTCAAGCGGTGTCAAACGGGATTTAGTTCTGTAGTACGGACGCAGCCTTAGGGAAGTACATAATTTGATTTCCTTGCCCTGTATTGCCATTTTGATTGCAGTTCTGTTTCTTGCAAGCCAATATTGCAATTTCTGTTGGGAATTTGGAAAGATATCTGTTTATACAGATCGAGTCTCCTTTATCGGAAAGGTTTGGGACCAGGAGTGTTTTGGATTTTGGAATATCTGCATCTAAATAACAACAGCAACAACAACATAGATGCAGATATTCCAAAATAATAATAATAATAATAATAATAATAATAATAATAATAATAATTTGTTGTTATCCACCGGGACATTAGTGTTGTTGTTGTTGTTGTTGTTGTTGTTATTGTTACTTGCCTCTCCTTGTGGATTGAGGTGGGACACGACAACAATTAACACACAAACAACATCAGTTTAAAAGTACAAAAAAGATATACACATATTAAAACAACCCACATTTAAAAATCACCATTTAAAAACTATGAAACTCCAACTCCAAACTTGAAAATAATGTACTATATACCTTGTATGCGTGCCCTGAAGATAATTGTGTAGATCATCTTTTTCATAATTTTGTGTATGGATCAAATTTTGTGTAAATTGCATACCTTAGAAAGCAAAGGTGCCACTGTCTCAGCCATCCCGGTAGAGGGTTTTGGATTTTGGAAAATTTCAGATCTCTAGTTAAGGGAGACTCAGCCTGTATAGTGAATTTTCCTGTCCATGTCGCCAGATTTGCAGAGTGGAGAATTTAGTTTCTGAGACATTTAGAAACCGAAATATATATATATATATATATATATATTTTTTAATTTTTAAAATCTCCATTTGTTGTTTTTTCTTTAAAAAACCGTGGAATTTGGCTGCGTCGCCAGCATGTCAAAGCAAAACGACACAAAACAAAACAACCCCCCCCTCAAAAAATTAGATCTATGCATTTGGCCACCAAAATGAAAATCATAACAAAAGCCAAAGCTGGCGGGGGGGCAAACAATATCTGGATTTATATATGATATTTATTTGTATCCAACTCTTTCCCCAAGACTGGGACACAGCGCGGCTTGCAGTATTTAATTTCATTTTTATGCTGCCTTTCTCCCAGAAAGGGACCCAAGAGCAAAACCTTGTTTTAAAATTTTACAATAAGAAATTTAAAAACCGTTAAAACCATCCCATTGCATTTTGGAACAGCTTTGAAATGGTCTCTGGAAGGCTGAAAATATTCATATTTACTTATCCAAGACTTAGGTCCATAACTGCGGGAATAATCTGATTCCAGACCGCTTGAACTGCCCCTGGCTGAGTGCTAGGGAATCCTGGGAATTGTAGTTTGTTGTGGCTCCAGAGCTCTCTCTGACAGAGAAGGCTCAATGTCACACAAAACTACAGTTCCCAGGATTCCCTAGTACTGAACCAGGGCAGTTCAAGCGGTCTCAAACTGGATTATTTCTGCAGTGTGTTTTGGACCCTTCTTGACCTGGTTGTTTCATGTTATTTCTGCTTCCGGTTCCTAATTTTCTGTTGACGTAAAGCCCAGAAACACATTGACTTCATTACCTATAAAGTCGGGCCCTCCATTTTCGCAGAGGATCCATTCCGGGGACACACACACACACGCACCTGCGAAAACAGAGATTCGCAAATATTCGAGCCCCATAGGCTTGAATGGGGTGCGCCCCATTGATTTAAATGGACATTGCCCCTCTGTGAGTATGCAAAACGCGGACTTCAAGTCCGGGAGAATGGAGGAATGACTATATATCTCTTTAAAACAGGTGGCCCTCTATATTTGCGGCTTTGACTTTTGCGGATTTGATTATTTGGGGATTTGATTATTATGGTCTCTCTAGGAATCTCTGGGTCCTCCTGCGCAACTCTACTAGAAGTTGACCATAGAGTTGCCCTGGAGGACTGAGAGATTACTAGAGGGAACTAGAGAAAACCCTTCTCTAGCCATTTGTAGGTCCTCCAGTGTAATTCTGTGGTTGCCTCCTGGCAGGTGTTGACCATAGAGTTGTGCTGGAGGACCTGGAGAATTCCTAGAGCAGGGACCAGCAACCTATGGCCCGGGAGCCGGTTAAGGCCTCGGGCCCCGGACTTACCGGCCCAGGCGGAAGGTTGCCGCTGCCGGTAACCATTTTGGAAGTCAAAATGGCTGCCGTGACACGTTTGTGCATGCGCAGTACACTTGCGGATGCGCAAACGCGTCGCGGCTGCGATTTGGACTACCAAAATGCCGACTGCGACATGCACCACGGCGGCGGCGGCTGCGCAAGGTATGGCGGCGGCCGCAGTAGCGGCCGTGGCGGCAGCGTGCATGGGGGTCGCACGCAGCAGCAGGGGTGTGTGTGCGCATGCGCACACACGCGTGCGGCAGCAGGGGGTGTGCACACACGCGCGCGCCGCCATTCCCCCCCACCTTTGGCCCAGCCAAGACCTGGGCTACGGGAGACAGCCCAGGTCTCCAAAAGGTTGCCTGTCCCTGTCCTAGAGAGTTGTTTTCTCAGGTTAAATAAATAGTGGTTACAGTATATGGTAAGGCCTCCATATCTACAAATTCTTTCTCCACCGATTCAACTCTCCACGGCTTAAAAATATTCCAAAAATATATAAATTAAATAAAGCAGACCTTGATTTCACTATTTAATATAAAAAAAATGGACACCATTTTACTATGCTATAGTATCTAATGGAACTGGCGCATGCACGGATTTTGATATCCATGGGCGGGGGTCCTGGAACCAAATCCCATCCGATACAAAAGACCCACTTTATCGTCTGATAGGAATGGGTCAGGATTTGAATTTGAAAATAGCAAAATTCCCTTGAAGCAATTCAGTTGCCCTTGAATTCCACATTAGATTTTCTTTTCCTTGTCTTCCAACCAGGGACCAAGCAGGACAATGGGGATTATGGGACATCATCTGTGATGCAACCGGAAACAACCAAGGTAGCAGAGAGAAAGAAGTTTGGAAATCCAACAAAGGCAAAAAGGCACAAAGGCAATCCGTCAAAGAACGGGAGGAAGAACTCTCCCAGTTCTCGGGGTGCCGACGTCCTCGAACCCTGTATCCCGCAAGAAGAACGCAGTGGAAAGCCAAAGGAAAAGTGTCCCATCTGTGGGAAGACATTCAATCATAAATCAAACTTGAAGCGGCACTACAGGACCCACACAGGGGAGGAACCGTATAAATGCCCGGTGTGTGGGAAGGGCTTTCGGCACCGAGGGAACTACGAGAGACACCATCGGACCCACACCGGGGAGAAACCCTATAAGTGCACCAAGTGTGGAAAGTGCTTCAGCAACCTGATCTCACACCAAAGAACCCACACGGGCGAGAAGCCATATACATGCCTCGATTGCGGAAAGAGCTTCAGTATGAGCAGCAGCCTTGCTTCGCATCAGAGAACCCACACGGGGGAGAAACCCTACAAATGTCGGGTGTGCGGGAAATGCTTTGGCACAAGCAGCAGCCTTACCGCGCATCAGAGAACCCACACGGGGGAGAAGCCGTACCAATGCAAGGAGTGCGGGAAAAGCTTCATCCAGAGCAGTAGTCTTACGGCGCATCAGAGAACCCACACGGGGGAGAAACCATACACATGCACGGAGTGCGGGAAGAGCTTCATTCAGAGCAGCAACCTGACTTCTCATCAGAGAATCCACACCGGAGAGAAACCGTACGCCTGCACAGAGTGCGAGAAGATGTTCGGTGATAGCGGCACCCTTTGGAAACATCAAAGAATCCACACAGGGGAGAAGCCCTACAAGTGCCCGGAGTGTGGAAAGCGGTTCACCGATAATGGGACGCTTCGGAAGCATAAAATAACTCACACGGGGGAGAAGGCCTATAAATGCACAGAGTGCGGGAAGGGCTACAGCAGTAACCGAAATCTTGCCGCACATCAGAGAACCCACTGAAAGGAGGGGGAAACGTCAGCATGTTGTCATTGCGTGATGGCATGGACAATCCCGACTTCGGTATTCAGTGAGTGGAGTGAACAGTTACCCCTCCACATTCACCGGAATTAGGACGGAGGATTCCCACGAAAGTAGAAAAACATGAATATGTGAGACCTCCCCAAACATTAATGATAAACATTAAGCCCACCAAGAGCACAACCCATAACTCTCTCTGCGACCTCGTAACACATAGCCTCCCCTACTTTTTCCAAAGTTTTCAATCTGATGTTAACAGCCACTGTTGTGGAGGATCCACCTTCTCTCCATCCTCTCCTCTTCCCGTTCCATCCCAGACAGACAAAAATAATGCCGTATGTTCCCCCGTTTGACAAATTTTGCATTTCCCTAATTTCCAAAGTCCTTCCCTTTGAATCCGATGTTTGCAGCCACCATCAGGGAGGATCCAACTTCTCTCCCCTCCTCCAGGAAGCAACACCGCGTAGATTCTCTACTTTAGCAATTTTTTGTGTTCTCCTCATTTCCAAAGTCCTTCCCTTTGAATCCGATGTTTGCAGCCACCATCAAGGAGGATTTCAGCTTCTCTCCTCTCCTCCTCCTTCTGCAGCCAGTCAAAAGCAACACAGTGCCTTTTCCTGCTTTGCCCAGCTTTGCATCCTCCGCATTTCCAGTGCTCTTCCACTTTGAATCCGATGTTTGCAGCCACCACCGCAAAGGGAATATACGGTGTTGCTTTTGTTTGGGAGAGGAGGAGGAAGGAAGAGTGGTTGGATCCTCCCTGGTGGTGGCTCCAAAGATCGGATTCGAAGGGAAGGACTTTGGAAATGAAGAGGATGCAAAGTTTGGCAAAGCAGGAGAATATATTGTATTGACTGGCTCAGAGGGGGGAGAGGAGAAATGTTGGATCCTCCCTGGTGGTGGTTCCAAACACTGGATTCGAAGGGAAGGATTTTGGAAATGAAGAGGTTTCAAAGTTCGGCAAAGCATGGAAAAGTATGGTGTTGCTCTTGTTTGGCCAGGAAGGAGGTAGAGTAGGAGGAGGGGAGAGAGGTTGGATCCTCCTTGGTGGTGGCTCCAAAGATCGGATTCGAAGGGAAGGATTTTGGAAATGAAGAGGATGCAAAGTTTGGCAAAGTGGGGGAATGTATTGTGTTGCTTTTGACTGGCTGGGAGGGAGGAGAGGAGAGAAGTTGGATCCTCCCTGGTGGTGGCTCCAAACTTCAGATTCGAAGGGAAGGATTTTGGCAATGAGGAGGAAGCAAAGTGGGGGGCAAACTGGTTGGGAGGGAGGATGGGGAGAAGCGGGGTGAAGAAGTTTGACCTTGTAACCAGCAGCTCCAAAGTCACAAATAGTCAAAAACCGTGAATCTGAAACCCACGGATGTGGAGGGCTGACGATCCATAGGAAAAACCCTCAATACAACCTTTTTTCACCCATTATGGGCCTTTGCAGACTGCCAGAAATAGTGCAAACTGAGTCCACTTTAACTGCCCTGACTCAGTGCTAGGGAATCATGGGAACTGTAGTTTATTGTGGCCCCAGAGCTCTCTGACAGAGGAGGCTCAATGTCTCAGAAAAAAAATACAATTCCCATGATTCCCTAGCACTGAGCCAGGGCAGTTAAAGTGGACTCAATCTGCACTATTTCTAGCAGTCTGCAAAGGACCAAAATCTCATACAGGAGCGCTGGATCCAACCAATCCCCTTTCCGTGCGAGAATCGAAATAGGGAATTTCAGCGCAGAAAATGGTTCACTGAGAGAGAAGCCACAATAAACAATGGAATCTATAGTATTACATCAGTGCCTCTATCTGTATCGAACCGTTTTAAGTCTAGTTGTTTTCAGCCATTGGGACTTCAAATGAGGGATTGAGGATTTATTGCTGCTTTGGTTTTAATTCTTGTGTGTTTTTTTATTTGTTTAATGTCATCAGTACTTTTCATAAAGAGGTTTATTTTTGCAAATAAATTGGGTTAAAATGTCTAGCCCAGAGCCAGCGTGGTATAGCGGTTCGAGCGTTGGGCTCTGGAGGCCAAGGTTCGAATCCTGGCTCAGCCACGTAGACCACTGGGCGACCTTGGGCACGTCACACTCTCTCAGCCTCAGAGGATGTCAGTGGCAAACTCCCTCTGAAGAAACATGCCAAGAAAACCCCACAGTAGGGGTGGCCTTAGGGGCTCCCTAAGTCGGAAACTACTGGACGGCACGCAACGGCAACGACAACAGAGACAATACAGAAGTGAATTTCATGTTTAGTCTTGGATCCCATCCCCAAGGGGCTGTTAGAAGAGAAAAGATGGTTTATTCTGGACCAAGGGTTCTTTTCAGCCTGTGATGCGCAAACCAGTCCATTTGCCCATTTCCCTTTATGTGTTAAAAACTCTATACAAACCATGCAAAAGAATCCTGGGATTTGTAGTTTGGTGAGATATTTAGCCTTCCCTGGCTGCATCTGCACTGCAGGATGAATGTGGTTTGACACCATTTTAACTCCTCTGGGTCCATGGTAGGACATCCTGGGATTTGGAGTTTTGACACCGCTTCAACTGACCTGGCTCCATGCTAGGGAATCCTGGGATTTGGAGTTTGGTGGGATGTTTAGCCTTCTCCTGGCTGCGTCTGCACTACAGGATCAACAGGGTTTGACACGGCTTTAACTCCCCTGGCTCCATCCTATGGAGTCCTGGGATCTGTAGTTTGTTGGGGGGCACCAGAGTTCTGCAGCACAGCAGGCTAAATATCTCACCAAACTACAAATCCCAGAATTCCATGGCATGGCAGCTAAAATGGCATCAAACTGCATTAATCCTGCAGTATGGAAACAATGCATTCAGACACCACACTTTCAGCGCTGTAGAGCCATTGGATGGAATCCTAGGATCTGTAGTTTCGCAAGGTCTTGAAGCCCTCTCAGGTGGTGCCTGGGCAAACTAGAGATCCCATTCTCGCCCAGCTCAAGCTTCCAAAAGTCTTTTTATTTGATTATTTCTCCAGCTTTCTTGAGCTAGTGCTGCTTAAAAGACTGCCAATTAGACAGAGGAAAAGGAGGGAAACCATTTTGAGAGGCACTGAGTGCAGATCAAAAGTCTGTAGAAAGAAAGCAATGCAGCTTGACACTGCTTTAACAGCCATGGGCCCATCTTACATAATCTCGGGATTTATAGTTTGTTACAAAGTCCTGAGCCTTCTCTGTCCAAGGAGACTGGGTGACTCACAAAACTACAGATCCCGCTCTTGCCTAGCTTGAGCTTTATCCCATTGTTTGCTGCCAAGAGTCTATTTCTCCTTCTCTACCTGCCAGTGCTGATGCTGCTAAAAAGACTTCCAGTTGGACGGAGGACAAGGAGGGAAAGTTTGCAGTGGAGATAAAAAGAATTTGTAAATAGGAAGGCTTTTTCTTAAACTTTTACACTGTAGAATTAAGACAGTTGGACACCATTTTAACTGCCAGGCTCCGTCCTACAGAAAATCCTGGGATTTGTAGTTTACCAAGGCCTGAAAGCCTATGCTAGGTGGCATCTAGACAGCATTTTACCAGCTGTGGCGCCATCCTACAGAAAATCCTGAGATTTGTAGTTTCCCAAGGTCTTTAGCCTTTCTAAGCGCATGCAGACACCACTTCAACTGCCCTTGGCTCCATCCTGTGGAATCCTGGGATCTGTAGTTTGGTGAGGCCCCAGCACTCTGGGTGCATCTAGACTGGAGAAATAATGTACTTTGACACTCCTTTCACTGCCATTGGCTCCATCCTACAGAAATCTCTGGGATTCGTAGTTTTGCTGAGGCTGCACCAGCACTCAGGGAAGGCTAAAGACCTTGCCAGACTACAGATCCCAGGGCTTCCCTGGGAGGATGGAGCTAAAAGGTAAAAAGCCCTTCAGGGTGGTGTCCCACTGTCTTGCTTCTCCAGTGCAGATGCACCTTGGAAAACTACAGATCCCAGGGTTTCCCTGGGAGGATGGCGCCCCAGCTTTTCCAAGGGCCTTCTTCCTCCCAGAGGCTTCGTGGAGCCTGTCTTTCCCTCCGCCTTTCGAAGGCCAGCAGGTGAGGGGATTTCCCCTCCAATCAGAGGAGGCGCTGCTCACCTGGTTGCTGGGCAGACTAGCTCCCCCTGGCGACCGGCCTGCCAGGCCAAGGGAGGGCTTCCAGGTGGGTGCCCCTCCCCCAAGCCCCTTCCCAGAATCCCCCGGGGGGCTGCAGGCCCTTGCCTTCCCCTCCAAAAGAGGGAAACACGTGTCCAGAGAGAGAGAGAGAGGAAGCTGTGGGAAAGGGGAGCTTCAGGTATTTCTTGGGGATTTGGGGAGATGGAGAAAGGAGCACTGGGGGGGGGGGCAAAGAAGGTGGGCCTTGGACCAGGGCTTGGGGATGCTGCTTCTGGGGCACTCCAGGTCCCATCATCCCCAGATAGGGAATGCTGGTTTGGGGGCACTCCAGATCCCATCATCTCCAGTTTGAGGGCATGCTTTTGAAGTACTCCAAGTCCCATCATCCCCAGATTGGGGATGCTGTGTTTGGGGTCACTCTGGATGCCCAAATGCCCAGTTTGAGGGTGTGCATTATTGGGCACTCCAGGTCCCATCATCCCGTTTGGGCATGCTGGCATGGGGCAGTCCTGATCCCAGCATCCCCAGTATAGGCATGCTGATTTTGGGTGTACTCCAGGTCCTTAAATCCCCAGTTTGGGCATGATGCTTTTGGGTTGCACAGTTGGGGGCTGTTGCCTTTGGGGGCACTCCAGGTCCCAGGATCTCCAGTTTGGGCATGCTGGTATTGGGGCAGTCCAGGTCCCAGAATCCCCAGAAGGGGATGCTGCTTTTAGGGGCACTCCAGGTCCCAGAATCCCCAGGTTGAGCATGCTGGCTTGGGGGCACTCCAGGTCCCATAATCTCTATTTTAGGGGTGCTGCTTTTGGGGCTACTCCAGGTCCCACAATCCCCATTTTAGGGGTGCTGCTTTGTGTGTGTGTAAATATATATGTAAATATATATGGTAAATATGTATACAGTTGGCCCTCCCGCATTTGTGGATTTGACTTTTGCGGACTTGATTATTCGCAGTTTTGTTTAATATGTCCTCTCTAGGAATCTTCTTGGTCCTCCAGTGCAACTCTACCAGAAGCTGACCATAGAGTTGTGCTAGAGAATCTAGAAGTTTCTAGAGAAAGTCCTTCTCTAGGCATTTGTAGGTCCTCCAGCATGACTCTATGATCAACCTCTGACAGATGTTGACCATAGAGTTGCACTGGAGGACCTGGAGATTCCTAGAGAGGACATATTAAACAAAACTGCAAATAATCAAATCTGCAAAAGTCAAATGCACACATGCGGAGGGCCAACTGTATACATACATACTTACAATATATATTTACAAACACACACACACATATATTATACAGTTGTCCCTCCACATTTGTGGCTTTGACTTTTGCGGAGTTGATTATTGACAGATTTTATTAATATGTTCTCTCCAGGAATATCTAAGTCCTCTAGTGGAACTCTATGGTCAACTTTAACCAAAAGCCGCACTGAAGGACCTAGAGATTCCTAGAGAGAACATACTAATAAAATCTGCTAGGCATTTCTCGCTCCTCTAGTGCAATTCTATGGTCAGTGTCTGGCAGATTTTGACCACAGAGTTGCACTGAAGGGCCTAGACTAGAGATTCCTAGAGAGAACATTCCACTAGGCCTTTCTAGCTCCTCCAGCTCAATTTTATGGTCAATGTCTGGCAGATTTTGACCACAGAGTTGTACTGGAGGACCTAGAGATTCCTAGAGAGAACACCCCATAGCATTTGTAGTTCCTCCAGCACAATTCTATGGTCAATGTCTGGCAGGTGTTGACCATAGAGTTGCACTGGAGGACCTAGAGATTCCTAGAGAGAACACTCCACTAGGCCTTTCTAGCTCCTCCAGCACAATTCTATGGTCAATGTCTGGCAAATGTTGACCACAGAGTTGCACTAGAGGACCTAGAGATTCCTAGAGAGGTCTTCTCTCAGGTAAAAACATAGTGTTTTTGTTGTTTGCGGTTTTTCCACTTTCCCAGGGCTCCTGTGCCCCTAATCTCAGCGAATGGGGAGGGACCACTGTTTTGCGTATGTTTTGTTATTGCTGTCAATCCCAACCTAAACAAAAATCTAAATTTTGTATTGGGGCAGAAGACAGGAGAGCAATTAAATGACTAAGAAAACCCGTACGTAAACCTATTCTTCTCAGATCTCCTTTTCCTGATTTTCGCAGTCGCGTGTCCTCACGAACGCTCCCCTTTGCTTGCTCCGAAGCCCTTTTTCGGGGAGACCCAAGAGATCAAGCCACTCTTTCTCCAAAGAGGCTCAGGGTCTGGATCAGAAATGGAAGGACGAGATTCGGGTGAATCCGAACCCGGCGTCAGCCCCGAAGAGGCGGAGGAGGGGAACGGCGTCGACATCTGGGGGGAGCGCGTGCAGAAGAGACTCGGAGGGAACCACGCCAGATGGAACCGGCAGCAGGAACTTTTCCAAGAGTTTTGCTACCAGGAGGCCGAGGGGCCCAGCGAAGTTTGCAGCCGGATCCACCGCCTCTGCCACCGGTGGCTGAAGCCCGAGAAGCACACGAAGAAGCAGATCCTGGACCTGGTGATCCTCGAGCAATTCCTGAAAGCCCTGCCGCCGGAGATGGAGAGCTGGGTCCGGGACCACGAAGCAGAGACCAGCGCCCAGGCGGTGGCCTTGGCGGAAAGCTTCCTCAAGAGGCAGATGGAGGAGAAGGAGCAGGAAGAAGAGCCGCAGGTGAGAGGAGGCTCCGGGGGCAAGAAGGAAGGGGAGGCCACGAAGGATAAGGGAACCATGGAGCCCCAGGAGGAGAGGCTGAGGGAAGGGCTGGGGATCTTTAGCCCGAAGAAGAGACGGTTCAGAGGGGATACAAGAGCCCTGTTTAAATGTTTGAAGGGGTGCCATATTGAGGAGGGAGCGAGCTTCTTTTCTGCTGCTCTAGAGAATAGGATGTGATACAATGGATGCAAGTTACAGGAAAAGAGATTCCACCTCAACATTAGGAGGAACTTCCTGACAGTAAGGGCGGTTCGACAGTGGAACACTCTCTCTTGAAGAATGGTGGTCTCCTCCTTTGGAGGTCTTTAAACAGAGGCTGGATGGCCATCTGTTGGGGATGCTTTGATTGGGAGTTCCTGCGTGGCAGAATGGGGTTGGGCTAGATGGCCCTTGGGGCCTCTTTCAGATTCTATGATTCTAGGAGAGATTTAGGGAGCTGGGTATGTTTAGCCTGGAGAAAATAAGATTAAGAGGTGATATGACAGCCCTATTTAAATGTTTGAAGGGGTGCCATATTGAGGAGGGAACAAGATTGTTTTCTGCTGCTCCAGAGACTAGGACCCAAAACAATAGGTGCAAGCTCCAGGAAAAGAGATTCCAGCTCAACATTAGGAGGAACTTCCTGACAGTAAGAGCTGTTCAACTGTGGAAAACACTCCCTCAATGAAGATTGTGGTAGAGTCTCCTTCTTTGGAGGTCTTTAAGCAGAAGCTGGATGGCCATCTGTTAGGAGTACCCTCCAACTCTAGGATCCTATGTATTCCTCCATGGCAGAAGAAGGGGTTGAACTGGATGGCCTTTGGGGGTCCCTTCAAACTCTAGGATCCTATGTCTTCCTGCATGGCAGAAGAAGGGGCTGGACTGGATGGCCCTTGGGGGTCCTTTCCAACAACTCTATGATTCTATGAGGGATCTTGCAAAAGATACAGGGCAGGTGGATGTGTTCCACTCTGAACAGGTCTTCCTGTCAGGAAGTTTCTTCTAATGTTTTGGGGGAATCTCTTTCCCTGTAGCTTGCATCCATTGCTCCGGGTCCTTTTCTTGAAGTCTGTTTAAAAGAACATGGATCTTCAACATTGGCATGAAGATAATGGCGGGCTCTTCAAAAGATAACAAAGGGTCTTTAAAATCTGCAAAACTTAACAGGGAATCTGCAAAAATTAAGCCTGACAGGAATCTGGAAAATCTGTGGAAGATCATTGGGAGGGGGTCTTTAAAATCTGCAAAACATAACAGGACTCTGCGCACAAAAATCTGCAAAACTGAATGAGGAACTCACAGAATCTATGGAAGATCATTGGTGAGGGGCTTCGCAATCTTCAAAAGAAAATGGGAAATCTTTAAAAAAAAAATAATGGGGGGAATCTTCAAAATATGCCAAAAAGATAGTAGATCTTCAAGAGATAACAGGGTCTTCAAAATCTTCTTAAAAGAACGGTAAATCTTAAATAATGGAGGAACTTTCAAATTATGCAAAAGATAATGGATCTCCAGAAGGTAATGGGTGTTTTCTTCTAAATCTTCTAAAGAGAACGGGAAATCGTCAAAATAAATAATTTCTTTCACATTTCTTTCCTGGGTTCCAGACACAGGAGAAGTTAGCCGAAGTGGCCCCCGAGTCACCTGAGGCAGAGGAAATCCCATCAGCCACCAGAGAAGACCCACATGACGGGGGGCTTGAACCGGGGGGTGACAGAGGCGGTGGGTCTCCAGGTAAGACTGTGTTGTTTGTTCAATTAATGAATTGCAATATGAATATCCTATCCACAGGGTTTACATTCCCAGACTTATTATGGACAATGAAAATTGCAGATAACAGCAAACCTGATATTTTGGGTGGAAGTTGACCATAGCATCACACTGGAGGACCTCCAGATGCCTACAGAGGTGTTCTCTCTAGACATCTGGAGGTCCCCCAGCACAACTCTATAGTCAACTTCTGGAGGACCTCCAGATGCCTTGAGGGCTGTTCTCTCTAGGCTTCTGAAGATCCTCCAGCACAACTCTATAGTCAACCTCTGGCAGAGGTTGACCATAGAGTCGTGCTGGAGGACTTCCGGATGCCTTGAGGATGGTTCTCTCTAGGCTTCTGGATATCCTCCAGCACAACTCTATAGGCAACCTCTGGTAGAGGTTGACGATAGGGTCATGCTGGAGGACCTCCAGATGCCTTGAGGGCTGTTCTCTAGGCTTCTGAAGAACCTCTAGCACACTCTATAGTCAACATCTGGAAGAGGTTGACCATAGAGTTGTGCTGGAGGACCTCCAGATGCCTTGAGGACTGTTCTCTCTAGGCTTCTGAAGATCCTCCAGCATGACTCTATAGTCAACCTCTGGTAGAGGTTGACCATAGAGTCATGTTGGAGGACCTCCAGATGCCTTGAGGGCTGTTCTCTCTAGGCTTCTGAAGAACCTCTAGCACACTCTATAGTCAACGTCTGGAAGAGGTTGACCATAGAGTTGTGCTGGAGGACCTCCAGATGCCTTGAGGACTGTTCTCTCTAGGCTTCTGAAGATCCTCCAGCATGACTCTATAGTCAACCTCTGGTAGAGGTTGACCATAGAGTCATGCTGGAGGACCTCCAGATGCCTTGAGGGCTGTTCTCTCTAGGCTTCTGAAGAACCTCCAGCACAACTCTACAGTCAACGTCTGGTGGACATTGACCATAGAGTCATGCTGGAGGACCTCCACGTGCCTAGAGAGACCATATTTGTTTGGACATGGGTAAGGAAAAGTGCAGGTACTGATCCTGTGGCTATGGCAGTTGTACCGTAATTAATTTATAACTTGCTTTCTTCCAATATGGCACCCAAGATGGCATCAAGGTGACTTTGGTGACCTTCTGAGTGAGAGACCTACAGGAACCCCTTGTCATCAAGAGCCCTGCTCAGGTCTTGCAAACTCGAGGCAGCCATTGCGGTACCCTTGGTTGAATTAATCAGCATGTTTTGTGATTGTCTCCATTTTCAGACTTGCCATCGAGATCTCTTTTGCATGCACTGCTGTCAAACCAGGTGTCCCCCATCCTATATCTCTGCATTTCATTGTTTTCCCCCCTGTAAATGTAGTACAGTGGGCCCTTGGTATCCATGGATGCTCAAATCCCATAACAGTCAGTCCTCCGTATCCACCGATTTTTTATCCATGGATTCAAGCATCCACAGTTTGGAAATAATTCCAAAAAAGATATAAATTCCCAAAAGCAAACCTTGATTTTGCCATTTTATATAAGGGACACCATTTTACTATTCATTGTATTTCATGGGACTTGAGCATCCACGGATTTTGGTATCCATGGAGGGCCTTGGAACCCAAACCCTACAGATACTAAGGGCATAATAAAATGGTACCCTTTATATAAAATCGCAAAATCAAGGTTTGCTTTTTGGACTCAATGACTTGGATGAAGGAATAGAGGGCATGCTTATCAAATTTACAGATGACGCCAAATTAGGAGGAGCAAAATGGATGGATGGATGGATCTATAGATGGATGGATTGGTAGATTGATGGATTGAATGATGGATGGATTATTTCATCCAAGCCATTGATAAAGATGTTGAATAACCCTGGGCCCAGGACACAACCCTGAGGTGCCCCACTGGTCACTTCTCTCCCTGGTCTTTGTCTGAGGCTGAGAGAGTGTGACTTGCCCAAAATGGGTTATCATGGCTGAGCGTGTGGTCTCCCAGAATTCTGCAAACTCTTGTGTATTTTGAAGACACACATATAATACACTCAAACCACTATACCATGATGGCGATAAAATCCAAACTAATACGGTTGGCCCTTCACGTTTGCACCTTTGCCTTTTGCGGATTTGATTATTGGCAGATTTGATTAATCTGTTCTCTCTAGGAATCTCTAGGTCCTCCAGCGTGACTCTATGGCCAGCATCCACCAGAAGTTGTGCTGGAGGACCTACAGATCCCTAGAGAGAACAAATCTCTAGGTATTTGTAGGTCCTCCAGAGCAATTCTGCAGTCAGCATCCAGCAAATGTTGACCATAGAGATGCGCTGGAGGACCTAAAGATTCCTAGCGAGGTGTTATTTGAGGTTTAAAAATTAATTTTATTTTATTTTATTTTATTTTTTGTGAAGTCGTAGGCTTTCATGGCCGGCATCCATAGTTTTTTGTGGATTTTTCGGGCTGTGTGGCCATGTTCTAGAAGAGTTTCTTTCTTTTTTTAATTTTCTTTTTTATAAAATTCGATTCTACAACGTTAGTCTCCCAATCACAGTCAAATCATAAGAAAGAAACTCTTCTAGAACATGGCCACACAGCCCGAAAAACCCACAAAAAACTAATTACCGTATTTTCCGGTGTATAAGACGACTGGGCATATAAGACGACCCCCCATTTTTCCAGTTAAAATATAGAGTTTGGGAAGAGTATGACTTCCAAAACTGTTGTTGTTGTTGCTGCGCACCTTCAAGTCATTTCCAACTGATGATGACACTAAGGCAAACCTACCATGAACCTCCTTATACCCGGCGTATAAGACGACCCCCCCACTTTAACCCCAGATTTTGCAGGTTAAAAAGTAGTCTTATACGCCAGAAAATAAGGCATTATTTTTTATTTGCAGTTTTCCCACTTTCACTGGGGTCCTGCGTCCCTAACTCCAGCGAATGTGGAGGGACCCCTCATTTTGACTTATGTTCCAAGGCAATGTAGAGCGAGGCTGATTTCATGCAAATACAAAATAATTGTGATTTTTCTCCCCTTCGTCCTAGGAAATGAAGCATTGCTTGGAGACGCGCAATTGGCGTTAGATGTTCCATCGCAACCGCCTTCTGACCATCAGACGATGGATATGGTTACTGCGTTGTTCAGTCAGATGTGGCAAAGTCCAACCACCGGGGTAAGAATCCCAATTTTGGAAGGGAAAGTGTGTAAAGTGAAGCATACAGCAAAGCACTGAACAGAAAACATAAAGCAAAGCGTTGAAATTCGTCTTCTGCAAATCTTCATTGTCCTGAAAGAATTGCTCTCTTTCGTTCAGTTAGAACTGTATTTAAATCAGGTATAACTGAGACACATATGAAACCAGGAGAAGTATGAGATCCAAGGCAATCTTTACATTGTTCTCATTTTCCTTGTTCCGGAAGAATCTCTCTATTGCATTCAGTATGAATTTTACATCAGGGAGAAAGCTTTTCTTTTCTTTTTTAATTTTCTTTTTTATAAAATTCAATTCTACAACGATAGTCTCCCAATCACAGTCAAATCACAATTTTATAATTGTATAAATTAATACCTCTTAAGTATCTCCTGCATAATTCGCTTTTGATCACATAGATTTTTCCTCCATCTTATTGTTACTCACTACTTTTCACTTAATAATAATAATAATTATTATTATTATTATTATTATTTCCCGCCTCTCCCTTCAGATCGAGGCGGGATTACATCAGTAAAAATATACAACATATACAAAATACAGGATTACAAAAACACATAAAAAGCATAATACCAACACTAAAATATCGACATGATAAAAATTCAATAAAAAACTAATTATCATTCACACCCAAAAGCCAAGTAGTCAATCAAAATAGTACTATTAACTTGGAGGTCCATTAAGGAGATCATGTGGGTAGGCCTGCCAGAAAAGCTCTGTCTTAAGTGCTTCTTAAAGGTGTCTAAATTAGTAGTAAGACGGAAGTCCATTTATCTACACCATACTCACAGGGTTTATCATTCCTTCCACAAATCTTGCCTCCTGACTAAATATTCCTTATACTTCACAATTCCTCACTTTTTCATATGTGTATCCTAACTCCACCTGCTATTGCAAAATTTGGTTACAGGGAACCACTCTATCTCTGTGATCTCTGCAGAGGGGCGGGTTATAAAAATTATTATTATTATTATTATTATATTATTATTATTATAGGGGGAAAAGCTCTTCACATAATCTAGGCAGCTTTAGACTGTAGCAGAAATCAATGGGATCTGGAGACCACGGAGTAAAGAAAGTGAGTTTTATTGAAGGAACGCCAAGCGGGCTCAGCAGGAAATAACTTTCCAGAGATGCCGAGCCCCGAACTGAGCTCCTGAGGATCTTTTTATAGTGCTCTTACAAGCATATCAAGCATGTAGGAAAATCACTCCCGCCTCCCTCTCTAGTTCAGTTAGGGCCTCGGCAGACGACTAAAAGAGTCGTCTTCCGGGCAGGGAAGAGGAGGGGCAGCTGCACGAGCGGCGCCCCTTCCTCTCCCCGAGGTCGCCCCCAGAAGCGCCGGCCATCCACACGGCCGGCGCACCGGGGATGACCTCACGGCGCAGCGCCCACATGCGCTGCGCCGTTTGAGCCAGGGAAAGTGCGCCCGCCGCTTTTGGGGCGCACTTTCCCTTAAATCTAAAAGGAGCGCCAATTTGGTGCTCCTTTTAGATGCGCCGCAGGAGCGCCGCGGTCCGGAGGCTGAACTCCGGCGGCGCTCCGGACCAGGGCGTCTCCGACCCCCTGGTCTGCATCCCCCCTTAGTTTCACAGTATTCATCACTTCTTGCTAAGCAGACATTGTTTACGGAACATGAGAATCTTACGTAGGACAGAGAAAATGTTTACAGTACGGGAAGTTTGCGGTCTTATCAGTGCGAACCTTTATTATAGTACAGAACATCGCCTGATTTTAGCTAAAAGAAGCACCCAGATGGACAGGGAAATTTCCACTGTCTCATCTAGAGTCCCAGTTGATTATCTAGTCTGACCCCGAATAGCAATGATAGCCAATCATAGGGGCTGTGTAGACGGGCGGCTCTGGGCCGCCCCTGCTAGTGGCAGATTTGGCTGCGGCAACCGCACATAAAATGCCACTCGTTTTAGAGGTGGCAAAAGGCTGCCCTAAGAGCCAGCACTGCGGCTCTTCCATGCTCTTTCGGCACAGCATGTCTACATGCTGTGCTGGGAGGGCGTCCTGACGCCGCGTGCCGTGCATAAGGGCCCGTGGCATCAGGACGGCGTCAGGCTGGGGTCAGGGCAGCCAGTGTGGGGTTGCCCTGCCCCAACTCCACCCCAGTCTGGCCCTTTATGCCAGTCTGCAACACCCCATAGACCAGGGGTAGGCAACCTTTCCCCTTTAAAGGCCGAGGGACTTCAGCTCCCAGAATTCCAGGCTCTATTGGCCAACATGGGACTATTGGCCAACATGGCTGAGGCTTCTGGGAGCTGAAGTCCCTCGGCCTTTAAAGGGGAAAGGTTGCCTACCCCTGCCATAGACAGTCATTTTAAAATGCAGTTTTCCAGCTATAAGCAATTGACTACTTCAAGACCCTGTAAGACGACATTCGCCCTTGCATTTTTCAGCAAATCTTTGTTGTCCTGAAAGAATTGCTCCCTTTTGTTCAGTTAGCACTACATTTAAATCAGGTATAACTGTGACACGTATGAAACCAGGGGAAGTATGAGATCCTGCAAGGCAAACTTTACATTGTTCTCATCTTTCTTGTCCTGGAAGAATCTCGCTATTGCATGCAATATGCTTTTCATATATTCTATTCAAGGCAGCTTTAGATCCCGCAAGACGACATTCATCCTTGCGTTCCTCTGCAAAGCGTCTTTGTCCCGAGACAGTGGCTCGCTTTCAGTTACATAAGCTTATATAAGCATTTTCTTTTTTATATATATTTTTATTAATTTTATATATATACATTATATACATTTCTTAATCTTGAGTACATACTCAATCTATTCAAAATATTACCAATATACAAAAAAACTTCCATAGTTCTTCCATAGTAAGCATGCTACTTATTCATTTAAAACAAATCTCAAATTACACCTTTCATTATTTAAACCTATTTGTATTAATATCTGTATCCATCTTATTTTCATTTTAATGCATTCTATTTTTTATATATATATTTCTTTCTATTATTATCTTTCCATACCTCTTATTTCCATATTTATTTTATATATTTCTCTATTTGAGCCCACTCCACCTCTAATTCCCCAGAATCTTTATTACTTAAAATTCTAGTCAGACGGTCAATCTCTTTCATTTCTATCACTTTTAAAATCCATTCATCATTAGTCGGTATTTCTTCCATTTTCCATTTATATGCCGGTTGTAGTCTTGCCGCCGATTATATAAGCATTTTCAAGAACGGGAATGGAAAGGAATGGAACGGGGCAAAAATGCCTGTTACTGGACAGGAGAACGCCGCTGATGCCGCGGGGAGTCGGCGTTCTCCTGTCCAGTAACATGCGTTTTTGCCCCGTTCCGTTCCTTTCCATTCCCGTTCCTTAAGTGCCCGTGCGATAAGCTTAAAACTTGTGTTTCATTTAGATGGGAAGCATACCATGCAAAAGCTTTTTGAATAGCCAGGGCTCATTTGGATCCCGAAGAGGACGCAATAGGAGAGCTTTGAAAACCGTCGGGGAAACCTGAGAACCTGCAAGGGGAGAGAGAGCCATGCTTTCCCCAAATGTTGGATTATTGGTGGTGAGAAAATACTCTTGTCTTCCTCCATCAGGATCCAGTGGCCTCTCCGGAGCCGTCTTTGTCCACAAAGGAACAGTTGGTTCCACTGGATCTAAGCCTGAAAGCTGGACCTAGGGCAGCTCTGGAAAAGATTCAGCCTTCTCCAGGTAACCTTCCCCTGTTTCAGTGCAAAAAGGTATAAAAGGTTGCAGCTTTGAGACTGAACAGGTTTATTCTAACATGGGAGCTTTATTGTTGTTGCTGTGGGTCTTCCAAGTTGTTATTCAGTTACGATGATCCTGAACCTGGCCAAAAACAAAACAAAACCCAAAGGCACCAGATCCTGTCTGATTTGGAAGCTAAGCAAGGTCAGTCCTGGTTAGTTCTTGGATGGGAGACCACCAAGATGCCGGCGGCTCTATTTCAGAGGAAGGAACTAAAGGCACACACACATGCACTTTTGAGAATTTAGGACCTAAATACCCTAAACCAGGGGTAGGCAACCTTTCCCCTTTAAGAGCTGAGGGACTTCAGCTCCCAGAATCCCAGGAGCTATAGGCCAACATGGGACTATTGGCCAACATGGCTGAGGCTTCTGGGAGCTGAAGTCCCTCGGCTCTTAAAGGGGAAAGGTTGCCTACCCCTGCCCTAAACGGACAGATCTTGTCTGATCTTGGAAGAGAAGCAGGGTCAGCCCTGGTTAATCCTTGGATGGGAGACCACCAAGGTGCCAGAGGCGCTATTTCAATGGAAGAAATCCACCTCTGAGGATTCCTTAGAAACCCTATAAAATTAATGCGGTCGCCGTAAGTCAACAGGTGACTTGAAGGCATACGCACATGCACATTTGAGAATTTAGGGGCAAAATACTCTAAAGGGACCAGATCTTGTCTGAGCTTGGAAACTAAGCAGGGCCACCCCTGGTTGCTACTTGGATGGGAGACCACCAATGAATACCAGGTGCTGGAGGCTCTGTTTCGGAGGAAGGAACTGGCAAAAACAACCCTGAGGCTGAAAAAAACCCAATGAAATTGATGGGGTCACCTTTTGCTATCCTGACGAATGATGTTTCGTTGCTTGTTTGTATGTGTCCTTTTCAGCGTGATTTTCCAAGGTGGCTAAAAATTTTTAAAAGGTTTTTAAAGATTAGTGAGGCAAAGGCAATGGCAAACCTCCTCTGAACAAATCTTGCCAAGAAGCCCCATGATAGGGACACTGTAAGTTGGAACAACTTGAAGGAACACAGCGACAACAACAGTGAACACAACATACATACCGGCACAAGGAAACTTATCCGAATTTTGAGGGAAACATGGGATATACAGTTGGTCCTTCACATTTGTGGCTTTGACTTGTGCAGATTTGGGTGTTGGCAGTTTGGATTCATGTGTTCTCTTTAGGAATCTCTAGGTCCTCCGGCACAACTCTGCCAGATGTTGACCATAGAGTTGTGCTGGAGGACCGACAAGTTACTAGAGAGAACACTTCTCTAGGCATTTTTAGGTCCTCCAGCATGATCCTATCATCAACGTCTGGGAGATGTTGACCATAGAGTTGCACTGGAGGTCCTGGAGATTCCTAGAGAGGGGTTCTCTCAGATAAAAAGAATATATTTTTTTATTTGCGGTTTTTCTACTTTCATGGAGATCCCTAACGCAAGCGAATGGGGAGGGACCACTGTATTTATGCGTACAAACCCTGGTCTCCAGAGCCATAGTCCAACGCTCAAACCACTGCATCACATTCTTGTACATCTTTCCCAACAATTCTCTGATAAACACTTGGAAATGTGTGGCCAAGTAAGATCTAGAATGTGATCAAGGTGGCCAGAATGACTAATGAGGAAAAGCAAACAAGCTAGGAGAGGTTGCAGCAGTTTGCTTTTGTCGAAGCAAACTGGGAAGGGCAACATTCTGGTTCCTCCTTCCTCTCATTCTTTGGAGCACAAACTCCTTTTTGCACTTTGAATTTGGTTTGCAGCAATTGAAGTAAGCTGAGGACTAAGGGGGAAGAGGAGGAAGAAACCAGGACTTTTTAAAAGTGTCTGGAAAGTGGGACGGCAGAGGAGTCATTGGGACTGCCCTTGCTGAATTGGGACAGTTGTAGATTTTGTCTACAGTTGTATTTTCATTACAGATGAGGACAAGGCAGAAGATGATGGCTCCAAAGAAGGGGAAGAATCAACAGATAGTTGCTCAGTTGGATTGGAACACGGGACAACAGGTAAAAGGTTATGCATGCTCCCGCCAGATAAGGTCTTCTCATGAAATGTTATCTGCTAGAACCATTGGGGGAATGTGCAGGTTAGGGTGACCAGGTGTCCTCTTTTTCCACGACATATCCTCCATTTCAGCCTTCTGTCCAGCAGGAATTCCAAAATGTCCTCCATTTGGAGCATGACTAAGGGCCTTTGCAGACTGCCAGAAATAGTGCAAATTGAGTCCACTTTAAGGGTTAGGGTTAGTGCTAGGGAATCATGGGAATTGGTGTTTTTTTTTCGGAGACATTGAGCCTCTGAAGATGCCAGCCACAGATGCTGGCGAAACGTCAGAAAGAAAATCTTCTAGAACATGGCCGCACAGCCCGAAAAACCCACAAAAAACATTGGACCTTCTCTGGCAGAGAGCTCTGGTGCCACAATAAAATACAGTTCCCATGATTCCCTAACCCTAACCCTTAAATTGGATTCCATTTGCACTATTTCTGGCAGTCTGCAAAGGCCCTAAGAAGCACAAATTCATATGTCTATGAGAGTTTTTACGATGCCTTGTCCTCCTTTACGGTTAGGACATCTGGTCACCCTGGCAGAGGTAGGCTACATGAGGACCCCCGTGGCTTTTGTTTCAAGTCGATGGACTACTACCCCTGCCAAAATTTCAAAAATGAAAATTTTAAGGAAGGGGTGGAAAATAGTATACAGTGGGCCCATCCACCTTCACTAGCATGTGGCTTCTGGCCTGGGGCCTTCCTCTCTTCCTCCTTCCCTCCACCTTTCCTAACATTATTGTCTTTTCCTACAATTCATGCCTTTTCATGATGTGTCCAGAGTACCACAGTCCCAGTTTGGTCATCTTGGCTTCTTCCAGGGAGGTTTCTGGTTTGATCTGCTCTAAGACCCATTTGTTTGTTCTTTTGGCTGTCGTCCATGGGATCCTCAGCACTTTTCTCCAGCCCCACATTCTCTCAAATGCATTGATTTCCCTCCTATCCTCTTTCTTAACTGTCCAGCTCTCCCATCCATCCATGGGAATAGGGAATACAAGGCTTGTATGATTCTAACTTTTGGGCTCAGTTGTATGTCTTTGCATTTTAGGATCTTTTCTAGTTCTTTCATAGCCATTCTTATTCTGATTCTGATTTCCTGACTGCAGTCCCCATTCCGATCAATGTTTGATCCCAGATATGAGAACTCTTTTGCTATTTCTGTTTCCTCATTGTCTAGTCTGAATGCGTGTAAGTTCTCTGTGGTCGCCATCCCACACCATACAGCAGGGGTAGGCCACCTTTCCCCTTTAAGGGCCGAGGGACTTCAGCTCCCAGAATCCCAGGAGCTATTGGCCAACATGGGACTATTGGCCAACATGGCTGAGGCTTCTGGGAGCTGAAGTCCCTCGGCTCTTAAAGGGGAAAGGTTGCCAACTCCTGACCTTATATATGCAACACATCCAATGCTTTAATAATAATAATAATAATAATAATTTTTATTTATATACCGCCCTGTGGCGAGCCAGTCCGGGCAGTGAACAAGGATAAAACAGTATACAGCATAAAACAAGACAATTCCCTCCTCCCCCTCTTAAAAAGTTATTAAATCAAAGTCAATTAAAACAGTCAAAATTAAGTTAAAACAACTATTACATAAAATTAAATATGATATTAAATATAATACAAACCATTATCCCCTGTTAATTAAAATTCTAAGGGCATTGTACAGATGTATAAAGGGAAGGTTCCAATAATCCCGAGGCTGGGCAATTTAGTCCGGAAAGGCCTGCCAGAAGAGATCCGTCTTAACAGCTTTTTTAAAGCTGTGCAGAGATGTTAATTGACAGATCTCATCCGGCAGGCCGTTCCAGAGTCTGGGGGCGATGATAGAAAAGGCCCTCTGGGAGGTCGCCGCCAGCCTAGATTTTTGAGGCTGCAGCAGATTCCTCCCAGAGGAGCAGAGGGCGCGGGGAGGATTGTATGGGAGGAGGCGGTCTCTGATATAACTTGGGCCCAAGCCATTTAGGACTTTAAAGGTAATGACCACCACCTTGTACTGGGCCCGGAAACCAATAGGCAGCCAGTGGAGGGACCTCAAAACCGGAGTGATGTGATCCCTCCTAGATGACCCTGATACCAACCTGGCCGCCATATTCTGCACTAGCTGTAGCTTCCGAGTCAAGCACAAGGGTAGCCCCATATAGAGCGCGTTACAGAAATCAAGGCGTGAGGTTACCAGTGCGTGCACAACAGTTTCGAGATCCCTTACTTCCAGAAAAGGGCGCAGCTGGCATATCAGACGAAGCTGATAACAGGCACTCCTGACCGTCGCATTCACCTCATTTGTCATCAGGAGCGACGGATCAAGGAGCACCCCCAGACTGCGAACACAGTCACTGGAGGAGAGTGTGACCCTGTCCAGGACTGGAGGTTGCAACCCAATTCTTGGTTTCGGGGCCGCTACCGTGAGCACCTCCGTCTTGTCTGGATTCAATTTCAATCTGTTTTTCCTCATCCAGCCCATTACCGCCCGAAGACATTCATTGAGAGGAGAGATGCCATTAGAATTCAAGGCCGACGAACGAGATATGGAGAAATAGATTTGGGTGTCATCAGCGTACTGATAACACCCAGCACCATAACTCCGTATAATCTCACCCAGCGGCTTCATATAGATATTGAATAATATCGGGGACAAAATAGCTCCCTGAGGGACCCCACAAGTGAGGTCTCTCTTACTGGAGCTACAGTCCCCGAGCAGCACCCTCTGGGACCTACCCGAGAGGAAGGACCGGAACCACTGCAAAGCAGTGCCCCCGATACCTAACCTTCTCAGGTGGCTCAAGAGGATGCCATGATCTATCGTATCAAAGGCCGCTGAGAGGTCTAGGAGCACCAACAGGGTCACACTACCCCTATCGATGCTCAGACGCAGATCATCGGTCAAGGCAACCATGGCAGTCTCAACCCCAAAGCCTGTCCTGAAGCCGGTTTGAAATGGGTCTAGATCAGGGACCGGCAACCTACGGCCCGGGGGCCGGTTAAGGCCCCGGGCCCCGGACTTACCGGCCCCATCCGAAGGCTGCCGCCGTTGCTGCCGCCGCGCGCCACCCCCGCCGCCGCGCGCCGCTGCCAGGGAGCGTTTTCGGGCGCACTTGTCGCGGCCGCCATTTTGGAAGCCAAAATGGCGGTCACGACGCGTTTGCGCATGCGCGATACTTTTGCGCATGCGCAAACGCGTCGCGACCGCCATTTTGGCTTCCAAAATGGCAGCCGCGCATGCACCATGCAGCTGCGGCGGTGCGCGCTACGGCGGCGCCCGCGGTAGTGGCCGCGCCGACAGCGTGCACGGGGGGTCGCGCGCGCAGGAGGAGGGTGTGCGCGCGTGTGTGCGCGCGCGCTCCGCCATTTCCCCCCCCCCCCCTTGGCCCAGCCGAGCGGCAACCTTTTTGAGACTGGCCCAGGTCTCAAAAAGGTTGCCTGTCCCTGGTCTAGATAATCGGTTTCATCCAAGACAGCTTGGAGCTGAAGAGCAACTGCCCTCTCAATTACCTTGCTCAAGAATGGCAGTAATGACACCGGCCTGTAATTTTTCATATCCAGGGGGTCCAGGGAAGTTTTTTTCAGAAGCGGCCTAAC
Source organism: Phrynosoma blainvillii (assembly GCA_026167975.1). Classification (NCBI taxonomy): domain Eukaryota; kingdom Metazoa; phylum Chordata; class Lepidosauria; order Squamata; family Phrynosomatidae; genus Phrynosoma; species Phrynosoma blainvillii. The sequence continues at coordinate 398,519,346 of JANUYF010000002.1, read as the reverse complement.
AGCCGCTTCCTTAAGACAAGATGGAAGATGTCCTTCCCTGAAAGACGCATTGATGATATCCGTGAGGAATCTCACCAATGCGTCCCCCCCCCGGATGGCCAGCCATGATGGGCAAGGGTCGAGAGGGCAAGTTGTCTTCCTCACCTTACCAAGCAGCTTGTCCACGTCCTCGGTACTCACAGATTGCCACTGATCCAGTATAACTACATCGGCGGAGTCGCTGGACGCCTCGCCTATCGACTCTGTTTCAATGGTGGCATCTAAGTCGGCTCTTATCTGAGAGATTTTGTCCGCAAAGAAGTTGTTAAATGCGTCACAGCAGGCTGTCGTCGGGTTAAGTAAGGGATTTGGCGCCGGGGGCACCTGCGTCATTTCCCTCACCACCCTAAACAGCTCTGCTGGACGAGACTCTGCAGACGCAATATGTGCCGAGGAGAAAGCTCTCCTCGTCGCACGTATCGCCTCCCGATAAGAACAAAGAAAGTTCTTATGGCGAGTTCTGTCAGGTAAGAGTCGAGTCTTCTGCCACCTGCGCTCTAGTCATTGTCCAGCCTGCTTCATTCTCCTAAGCTCAGGTGTGTACCATGGCTTACGGTTAGAAGCGGGTTGACAAGGACGCTTGGGAGCGATCATGTCGACAGCCCTGGTAAGATCGATGTTCCAAGTATCAACCAGAGCGTCGACAGGATCACCGGCATTCCCAACCATAGAACCCTCCAAGGCTTTCCGGAGTCCAATGGGCTCCATTAGCCTTCAAGGGCGGACCATTCTAATGGGTCCACCACCCCCGGTGGGGCAGATATTGGCTCTCAGTTTCAACTTAACCAGGAAATGATCCGTCCATGACAATGCGGAGGTATTTACCACCTCCGCCCACGGATATTCCTGTTCCGTACTGAAGACCGCATCGAGTGTATGACCTGCACAATGTGTAGGCCCGTTGACCAATTGGGATAGGCCCATGTTTGTCATGGTGTCCATGAACTCCCGAGCCGCACCTGTTAAACTGGTCTCGAGCGGGATGTTGAAGTCCCCCAAAACCAACAGTCTGGGGGTCTCCAACAACAGCTCGGAGACCAGCTGCGTCAGCTCGGTCAGGGAGTCTGCTAGGCAACGGGGTGGTCGGTAGACTAGCAGAATCCCTAAACTATCCCTGGTCTTCAGGCTGAGGTACATGCAACCGAAGCGGACTGTGTTCCGGACAGGTATCCTGGTTAAGGTCAGATGGTTCTTATAAACTAGAGCCACACCGCGCGCCCCCCCCACCGCTTTCTTTACAACTGGCCATCAGTTCATCAACACCTAATTTATTTGGAAAGATCCAAAGGAAAAGATGAGTCTTAAATTCACTCTAAAGCAATGGATGAAAATAATCTGGATGAAAATAAGAGATTATTTTAAAAGATATGGGGAGGGGGGAACATATTGAAAGGGAATATGTAATGTTTTTCTTCCCTGAGAAATTTTAGAAATTTAGTTGACTTGTTGTCAGAGAGAAGGTAGATTTAGTTAAATTACAAGAATAAGAGATCGATGGAGGTAAGCTATACAAAAAAGAGCAAGAATGAGTAATTAAAGAAAAGGCAAAGCACAGATAAAAAGTTGGGGAAATGCAAGAATGTAACAATTAGTGACTAATAGGAAGGAAGGAAGGAAAGAATGATAGAAAGAAAGAAGGGGAAGAATGTGGAGAAAGTTAGATGATGTGAGAAGAAGGTATGAGGATGTATGGAAGGAAGGAGAGAGAAGGAAGATAAAGAGGAGAAAATAAGAGAATAGGGAGAGGAAGAGGAAGTTAAAGGAAGTATATATGGAGAAGGGTAAAGAAACTATAGAGAGGGAAAGAAGAAGATGATGAGTATAGATGAAAGTAAAGGTTATGTGGGAAGATGGAATAGAGAAATGGGTACCGGATTAAGTTAAGGAAGAAGAATATGGATTCAACAATAAGGAATTTATAAGGGTTGGTATGGAAGGGTGATTGATTGAATCAGATTGTAAGGCTGTTTAACTACAAATATGATAAGCAGATGATACATATGTGGGTATGTATGTACGTATGTATGTTATCTTATTTAAAGTATTGTGTCTGTTGTTTTTAAAATGTAATAAACATTTATTTTTAAAAATCACTATAAAGCAAGTATAGCCCAGATTCACTGCAGGACTGCCCTTCTCGCATGTAGACCGTCCGCAGTCAAATTGGGCCTTTGACCCTGCATCGCCTGGATCAATTGACATGTGGGTAGGGGAAGCCACTGCAAACGCCCCGTGTAGATATGCCCCTACTCTTTCCTAACCAGATCATCTGTTTTGATTCCTTCAGGTGATGGGATGGAGAGCAGTAGAAAGGATGAAGAACTGGAAAGCAAAGCTGATGAAACGCAGGGAAACAAATTGGTTGCTTTAGAAGAGCTTGATGTGAATGAAATTCCAACCGGAGACCCTCGTAAAGAACCTGAAAAAGATATTGAGGAGGAGGAGGAGGTACTGTTGGTATGTTCTGAGTGTGGAAAGAGCTTCTCTCAGCTATCGGATCTTACTAAACATGAAAGAACTCACACAGGAGAGGAAAACCTTAATGGTACGGAGCCTCCAAAGCAATTCGTCCACAACCCAGACCGTAACGCAGATCGAATATTTCATGCAAGCAAGTATCCCTGTAAATGTACAGTTTGTGGAAAGGCTTACAAGAATAGCGCAAAGCTTATCCTACATCAGAGGAAGCACACAAAGCCCTGTAAATGTGTAGAGTGTGGAAAAGCTTTCAGTGATGGCGAAGCCCTCAAAGCGCATCAGAGAATGTACAAAAGCAAGAAAACCGATAAACACACTGAGAGTGGGGAAAGCTTTAGCCAGCATTTAAATCTTAACTCATACAAAAGGAAACCCTATAAATGTTTAAAATGTGGAAAGAACTTCAAAACCAGAACCCATCTTGAAGCACATCAAAGAATCCACACAGGCAAGAAGCCTTATGAATGTTCGGAGTGCAAGAAAGGCTTCCGCCAAATCACCGAGCGTAATGCCCATCAGCTTACTCACAAAAGTGAGAAGTCCTACAAATGCCGACAGTGTGGAAAGAGTTTCACTCACTCCACAATTTTTAAGTCCCACCTAAGAATCCATACAGGCGAGAAGCCCTACAACTGTCCGGAGTGCCAAAAGAGCTTCACTTGCAGTAAATACCTTGAAATACATCGAAGAACCCACATGGGGGAGAAGCCGTACAAATGCTTTGACTATGGGAAAAGCTTCAGCCAGAGATCACCTCTTAAGTCACATCAAAGAATCCACACAGGGGAGAAGCCCTATAAATGTTTGGACTGCGGAAAGAGTTTCCGTTGCAGCACAGAATGTAACGTTCATCAAAGAACCCATACAGGGAAGAAGCCCTATAAATGCCCCAAGTGTGGAAACACTTTCAGTCATTTGAAAAGTCTTAAAAGTCATTGCAAGATTGTACACTGTCGCTCCTAGCAATGTCCAGAAGCTTTTGAGCTAGTTGACAAACCCAAAGGGAATGTATACATAAAAGAGTCTTTTTTGACCAGTGACACTTTAATAAAAGATTGAGATGGCATTTTTTTAAAAAATTGACTTATACTCTTTCTCACAAATGTAACTCAAAGTGACTTAGAATATAAGTTAAAACAAAGCAGTGTGGACGGTGGGCCCTTGGTATCTGCTGAAGTTTGGTTCCAGGACCCCCTATGGACAAAATGGCAAAATCAAGGTTTGCTTTCTGGAAGTTGTTGAATATTTTCAAGCCATGGGTGGTTGAATCCATGGATGCTGAATCCGTGGATATGGAGACCCGGCTGTAGTACAGTTGGCCCTCCACATTTGCAGCTTTGACTTTTGCAAATTTGATTATTTGCAGATTTGGTATGCTTTCTCTAGGAATCTCTAGGTCTTCCAGTGAAACTCTGCCAGAAGTTGACCATAGTTGCTTTGCAGGACCTAGAGATTACTAGAGAAAACACTTCTCTAGCCATCTGTAGATCCTCCAGTGTGATTCTATGGTCAACGTCTGGCTGATGTTGACCACAGAGTTGTGCTGGTGGACCTAGAGATTCCTAGACAGGTGTTACAATAACTGGTTTGATATAAAGACCTCTTTTGGGTCCCTGGACTGGGAGAAGCCCCGATCGCCATAAACCCAAGGCAAACACCTCACGTAGGCACCTGAAGGGTCACATCTGCACTTACAACAATTTGCAGATCAAAAGGGGCAAGCCTAGGAGCGCAGGACATTCACACCTTGGAGATTTATGAGTACCAGTTAGGATGTGTCCGGCTGAAGGTGAGATAACATTAACATCCCATCTCCTCTCCTTGGAAATTGTCTACTTCAAAGAGTAGTAATCAGAACCTTTTGATAGACAATAGCAACTCTTTGCCTCAGGCTAGGTTTAAGGATATAAATGCTCCTCAAAATCTCAGGCACATTGGGTCTGCTTAGATTTAATGATGATACTACGCCACTGTGAACTCTGACTTGGGTCCCAGCTCTTTCCATTGTCCTTTCTCTTTTCATAACGGTTGAGTCTGTCCATCTTCATTCATCGTTGGAGCAGCCTCCTTCAGATAATTATCTCCATTAGAAAGCCTTCTGTTTCCTCTCCAAGCTAACTACTTTATTCCTGAGTTCTTGTGTGTATGAGTGTATGGTAGAGTGTCTTTGTATGTTTGAATCCCCCAAATATATTACAGTGCATTGGAAAGCTTAGTCTCTATCAGTCTATTCCCTAGCCACCTACGTAAACATAAGATAAAAGATCCCATAGAAGACTTGGACTTCAGTGATTCCCCAAGTTCAAGTCCTTCTTTACACAGGCGTTCTCTCAGGTTTAAAAAAATAGTGGTAATTTATTTGCAGTTTTTTCCACATTCATGGAGGTCTTGTGCCCCTAACCCCAGCAAATGTGGAGGGCCCACTGTACAAAACTTTAAAAGCATTAAACCAGGGTTCCCAACCTGGGGTGCCTGGACCCCCCGGGGGTACAATATCAAATTTTAGGGGTGTAACCAAAATACTTGTGTTAATTTGGATTCAGTTTTCTTTCGTCATTCGAGACAAAATCTAGAAATCGCGAATCCATATGCAGATCTGCGGATCGCAGTCAGCAAGCAAGTCCCACGTTTTGACAAAAATCATGGACGAGGGAGCAGGAACAAAGAAGTCATTGAACGGATTCATTTTACTATTTACAATTTTTTCTGAATAAATTAAAATATAATTGCTCAATTTGGATTTGCATTTCATGCACTGAGTTAAAAGCTCTCTCTCTTTTCTTTAAAGTTCAGTTTGTTCACCCACAGTGTCGTACGTGGTTCAATTTGTGGTTCAAAAATTAGAAATGACATCTCTTCATCTTCCGATGTGGTATTACTTTTTGTAATGGGTGCGAACATTCATCCAACAGTGCCTAGAGGTGTGGGGCATAGAAAAGGTTGGGAACCACTACGTTAAACCTGTTAAAACACTTCCTTTAACATATTAACAATAAAATTAAGTTACTGTGAAATACATAATAAAAATTGCACACCTGATGACTTGTTCCAATCAGTTAAGGGTAAAGTCCTGTTTAAATGGGAAAGTCAGCCTACTGGTGAAAAGACAGGAGCGAGGCTCATATAGGGGAATATGGGCTTTCTGATCACCTGGACCTAAGCTGTATAAGGCTTTATAGGTCAGAACCAGCACTTTGAATTAAACCTAGAAATGGACCGGCAACCAGTGGCACAGTTTCAGCAAAGGGGTTATATGTTCCCTATATCCAGCCTTGCTCTGTGTGTGTATGTACCTTCAAGTCGCCTGTTGATTTGTGGCAGCCCCATGAATTTCATAGGATTTTCTTAGGCAAGGAATCCTTAAAGGTGGTTTTCCCCTTTCCTTCCTCTGAAATAGAGCCTTAAGGCACCGGACATCCTTTGGTGGTCTCCCATCCAAGGACCATCCAGGGCTGACCCTGCTTAGCTTTCAAGATCAGTTGGGATCTGGTCCCTTTTGAGTATTAAGGCCCTCAGCATTCTAGCCATGGCATTTTCCACTGGCTGAACTTTCCAAACAGATTCCAAAGGAAGCCCCATGCAGGGTGTGTTGCGGTAATCCAACTGGGATGTAATCAAAGCATGTGTTATTGGGGCCAGAGCTGTCCTCTTCAGGAATGGGGGCAGCTGGTGCTCTAGTCTAAATTGTGGAAACACATACCATCAAAATGGGACCCTCGAAGTTTAGGGGTGTGGTCAAGTGTACGCCCAAACAAAAATGGGATTTCAGGGGGAGTGTGACCCCCGTCCATCGCAGGATGAATCCCTGTTCCCTTGAAACCTGTCTTGCAGCTGACCAGGAGCACCTCTGCCTTGTCTGGATTGAGTTTCAGTTTGTTTACTCGCACACAGACCACTGCTGGTGACCTACACGGATTTAGAATCCTAGAGATGAAAGGCACCCCCAAAGGCCATCCAGTCCAGCCCCCTGCCATGCAGAAATACACAGTCCAAGTGCTCACTGTAACAGGTGGCCATCTAAACCTCCAAAAAGGAGACTCCACCACCCTCTAAGGCAGTAGCGTCGTCCACTTTCAAACAGCTCTCACCATCAGGACGTTCTTCCTCATGTTGAGGTGGAATCTCTTTTCCTGGAGCTTGCATCCATTGCTCTTTGCCCTTTTCTCTGGAGCAGGGGTAGGCAACATAAGGAAAGTTGGCACTATTACTTCTCTTGATCTAGACACTATACTTCTATTGATGCGGTCTAAAATTGCATTGGCCTTTTTAGCTGCTGCATCGCACTGTTGACTCATGTTCAACTTGTGGTCCACCTGGACTCCTAGATCCCTTTCACACGTAGTCTCATTCAGCCAGGTGTCCCTCATCGTATATCTGTACTTTTCGTTTTTCCGCCCTAAGTGCAGTACCTTACATTTCTCCCTGTTGAATTTAATTTTGTTAGCTTTGGCCCAGCTTTCTTGTCTGTTCAAGTCATTTTGAATTTTGATCCTGTCCTCTGGGGTATTAGCTACTCCTCCTAATTTGGTGTCGTCTGCAAATTTGATAACTTTACCCCCAATACCGTCATCCAAGTCATTGATAAAGATGTTGAATAGCACTGGGCCCAGGACCGAGCCCTATGGCACCCCACTGGTCACTTCTTTCCAGGTTCTTTGACAGTGGAACACATTTCTAATCCTGACAGTAAGGGCTGTTCGACAGTGGAACACACTCCCTCAGAGTGTGGTGGAGTCTCTTTCTTTGGAGGTCTTTAAACAGAGGCTGGATGGCCATCTGTCGGGGATGCTTTCATTGGGAGTTCCTGCATGGCAGGGGGTTGGACTGGGTGGCCCTTGGGGTCTCTTCCAACTCTATGATTCTATGAAGGATACCACGGGCAATGATATCAAAAGCTGCTGCAAGCATTGGACTATGACTATGGAGAACAGGGTTTGTATCCTCACTTGGCCACAGAAATCCTCTGAGTGACCCTGGGCAATATTCCCCATCCACCCACAATATTATATCTCCCATCCTATACCTGAGTCTTTCATTCTTATTGCTTAAGTGTAGTAGCTTACATGTCTCCCTGCTGTTGAAATTGATTTTGTTAGTCTCAGCCCAGCTTTGTAATCTATTAAGGTCATTTTACATTCTGATCCTGTCCCTCATCGCAGTCTACGTTACATTGACATTACGCATACTTTGCTACATAGCAGAAGCACTAGGAAACCCTCTTCGTGAATTGTGAAGATGCACAACAGGACAATCAATGCACAGCCTAGCTAGTGTTCCAATGCACATGGGCCCCAATGCGCATTTGTTGTGTTGTTGCGCAGCAATCATTTTGCTGGCTCCACCACGTCGTAACGGAACAGCAGCTCTCTACTGGATACGGACATTATGGGGCGGCCCAATTCTAATTCCCGCAGGCACAAGTCCTCTTACGAAGACATAGAAGTCCAGCCAATTTTTATTATAAGTGGGAATCTTAAAAATGCAAACACATTCATTAAACATACATTTTAAACACAATCAAAAAACAGCAGGGGGGGACTGATCCCATTACATCCCAAACCAAAACACTAACAACCCCTTTTTTGGAAACAAACAAACAAACAAACAGAAAAAGCATATTGTATAATATCTGGGTGCAAGTTACGGTGAAGGGATCACGGAGAAATAAAAGGATAGGGATACATTGGTCTTAAATCATTTACGAGTCAATTTTCTAGCACCCTGTTGAATGAAAGTAACTTTTTAAAACTTCTTCTGTGAAGCAAAATCTTCAGTCGAATCACTGTGTTCTAAATGTTACTCATTTCTCAGCTGAAATAAAGGATAACCCTACCGGCATTCTTGTGAGATAAAAGAACGCAAATTATTTTTTAAATACAGTATGACACACACACACACACACCCCGTATCCACAGGGGTTATGTTCCAAGACCCTCTTGAATAATGGATAATAGGGTATGCTATTACTTTCCATGAGATGAGGGTACTCTATTACTTTCCATGAGATGAACACCAGAATCACACTGGAGGACCTAGAATTGCTGGTGGCGAACCTATGGCACGCGTGCCATAGGTGGCACTCAGAGCCCTCTCTGTGGGCACACGCACAGTCACCCCAGCATAAAGTTCACCAGAATTCATTACTACAAAGCAAGAGGGACGCAGAACTTTGCGAAAAATAAGTGGCTTTTGGGTTGCAGTTTGACCACTTGGTCTCCAAAAGGTTCGCCATCACTGCTCTAGGCATTTCTAGGTCCTTCAGGACAATCACACTGGAGGACCTACACTTCTCTAGGCATTTCTAGGTCCTCCAGCCCAATTCTATGGTATGCTTGGATTGGAAGTTGACCATAGAATGGCAGGGGAAGACTTAGAAATGCCTAGATGGAACATCCTCTAGGTATTTCTAGATCCTCCAGCCCAATTCTATGGTATCTTTAGGCAGGATCTTGAATATAATCATGCTAGAGGAGCTAGAAATCCCTAGAGAGAACCTATTTTTTTCAGACATGGGTAAGTAAAACCATGGATACCGAATTAGCAGATTATGGGGGGGGGGGGTCGTACTGTAGTCAGTTTCATTTTTAAAAATGATCTCTCAACATCCATAATGCAGGCCATATACCTTCCAATTTCTACTTATAACACTAGGACAGAATCCACCTGACTTATCCTCAACAAGAGGCTGTAACTACAGCCCTGTAAGAATTATTTGGGATATCCCTGGCAGACTGCTGCATTTTTTAAAAAAAATACTGTTACCGGATTTTGTAAGTTTAATTACAATAAATGAAAAAGGAAAGGGGTATTGGAATAAGAATACTCACCCTCATTCTGACATCTTTACAAAAATCAGATTAAAATCCAGAGCAGATTCATTGTCCCATTGATAAGGAAACCACCAGATGCCACAAGCTCATAAAAGATCATTTGGGAAAGAAACTAATGCATTATATAAATGCAGGCTTTTGCTGTACTAATACTGTTTTTGTTTGTTTATTTTGGGGAACTGCCAGTTGCATTTTAGGAAGACCCCGTATCTCTCAGGGTTCTCCTCTAAACTTATTCTGTTGGCACAATCCTACAGAATTAAAGATGTGACACTTTATTCATAGGAGATTTTATCATTTTCAGTGAGTACACAAACCTGGTCTTATCTAAAAATAAAGTTTCTTCTAGTGGAGATAGCATAACGTGACATGAAGGGATGGTACTTTTACTAAATGCAAACACCACACACATTTTCCCTGAGTTCTCCCCACTGCGAGTTCTTTCAGAAGCTTCCTCATTTGATATACTATTATGGTGTCTTTCCTGTAAACTTTGATTCATGCTTATATCAAGTCTTTCCATGTTCCACATACGTAATTCTATGGTCAGGTTCAATTTTGTGCCTCCCCACAAAAGTGGAAAAAACACAAAGAAACCCAAAAGAACATTTCTCTAGGGAATCTTTAGGCCCTCCAGTGTGACTGAAGCTGACCACAGAACCATGCTGGAGGACCTACAGATGTCTAGAGAATCTCTAGTGTGATGCTATGGTCAGCTTCCAGCAGACGTTGACCATAGAGTCACACTGGAGGACCTACAAATGCCTAGAGAGAACATTTTGATTCAGCGGTGGGGCAAATACAGTAATCCGCAAATAATCAAATCCATGGATGCTTAATCCACAAATGTGGAGGGAAGACTGGTTAACTCCCCCAATGCATTAAGACAATGGTACGAATCATGTGGCCTTCCAGGTGGCATTGGACTGCAACTCCCAGCAGCCCTGGCAAAGCATAGCCACTGGTGAGGAATGCAGAGCAGCATTGTTCAACATCTGGAGAGCCACAGAGTTCCCACTACTGATCTATGCTTTCAATCTCTTGTGGATCCTTTTATGCCTACTAAAATTTCCACTGCTACTGAAGCGCATGCCACATTCCCTGCATTGATAGGGTTTCTCCCCTGTGTGGGTTCTCTGATGTGAATGGAGATGTTCTTTTTGACTGAAGCTCTTTCCACATTCTGTGCATTTGTTCGGCTTCTCCCCTGTGTGGATCCTTGCATGTCTGTTCAGATTTCCAATATCCCTGAAGCTCTTCCCACATTCCTTGCACTGATATGGTTTTTCTCCTGTGTGGGTTACTTGGTGTCTAGCAAGGTCAAGGAAGCTCTTCCCACATTCCATGCATTTATAGCGTTTCACCCCGGTATGGCTTTTTTCATGCCTAGTAAGACTGTGGATATCAACGTAGCTTTTTTCACATTCCGTACATTTATGCGGTTTCTCCCCTCTGTGGAATCGCTCATGCGTCCTAAGATTTCCACGATGTCTGAAGCCCTTGCCACACTCCATACATTTATATGGTTTCTCCCCTGTGTGAATTCTTTGATGTACGCGGAGCAATCCACTCAGACCAAAGCTCTTTCCACATTCCAGACATTTATAAGGTTTTATCCCCGAGTGGATTTTTCGATGCACACTCAGGGAATTACTGTGACTGAACTGCTTTCCACATTCTGTGCATTGATATGGTCTTTCCCCCGTGTGGGTTCTCTGATGAGAAATGAGGCTACTTCTTACACCGAAGCTCTTTCCACACTCCATACATTGATGTGGCTTCGCTCCCGTGTGGGTTCTGCAATGAGCCCTAAGACTCCCATGTAAGCTGAAGCTTTTCCCACAATCCTTGCATTCATATGGTTTCTCTCCTGTGTGGGTTCGTTGGTGTTTCGTCAATGCACTGCCCTCGCTGAAGCACTTTCCACATTCCATACATTTATAGGGTTTTTCCCCCGTGTGGGTTCTGACATGCAAAGTAAGGTGACTTCTAGAACCGAAGTACTTCCCGCATTCCATACATTTATAGGGTTTCTCCCCTGTGTGGGTTCTTCCATGTTTAGCGAGATTTCCACACATGCTAAAGCTCTTTCCGCATTCCCGACACTTATATGGTTTCTCCCCTGTGTGGGTTCTTCGATGTAAAATAAGGACCCCAGTGCGACTGAATCTCTTTCCACACTCTAGGCACTGATAGGGTTTCTCTCCTGTATGGATTCTTCGATGAAAAGTCAACGAAGAACTCCAAGCGAAGCGCTTCCCGCACTCGAGGCACTGAAAGGCTTTCTGCCCGGTGTGGATTACCCGATGTTTCATAAGGTACTGAGTGTGACTGAACTGTTTTCCACATTCTGTGCATTTATACGGCTTGTCCCTTCTGTGAATTGTTTCATGTGCGGTGAGACTTCCTCTGTCGCTGAAGCCCTTTCCGCACGCGGCGCATTCATAGGGCTTCTTTCCTGCGTGGCGTCGGCAATGTCTTTTGAAGGCTGACTTATATTTGAATATTTTCCCGCAGACAGTGCATTTTTCCCTCTTGTTTCGTTTGTGGGTTTCACGTGGGAGCAAGAGTTCGGCAACAATAGCAGCCTGGCAGCCGTTTGATCCCGTCTTCTTGTGCTTTGATTGTTTTTCCTTGTGCCGTTTGGTTCTCCTTCCATTTCTCGCTTCTTGCTTGGTTATTTCCATTGACACTGCAAGGGGTTCTTTGTCATTCCCATTTTCTGGCTGATCACCTGCTTGAGAAAAAAAAATATGATCCTATTATTTATAGAAGGCATTTGTTTATCACTTCTTGATCCACCAGATCCCCCAAGGCAGCGTATGAGGGATACCACATGCTTAAAACAGCAAATACAGAAATAAAACTCAGCTTAAAACACCTCTTTAAAAATAGTTCTAAAACTAGATGATTAAAAATAGCAGTATTCATTACATATTTATTATTTATTCATTATTTATTTATTTATTTCATTTATATGCCGCCTTTCTCCCCAGAGGGACCCAAGGCGGCTCACAGATAAAACAGTTAAAATGTCTATAAAATTCCAAACAATCAAAACAGTATAAAATCACACAAAACTAAACCCCCACCTGCTCCAGATACAAAATGCTTGCCTGCATAAAAATGTTTTTACTTATCGGCAAAAGGCCAGCAGGGAGTACAGTGGACCCTCTGCATTCGCTGGGGTTAGGGACGTAGGAGCCCCGGGAAAGCGGGAAAAACACAAATAAAAAACCCCACTATTTTCTTTTCAAACCAAGAGATGACTTCTCTAGGAATCTCTAGGTCAGGGGTAGGCAACCTTTCCCCTTTAAGGCCGAGGGACTTCAGCTCCCAGAAGCCTCAGCCATGTTGGCCAATAGTCCCATGTTGGCCAATAGCTCCTGGGATTCTGGGAGCTGAAGTCCCTCGGCCCTTAAAGGGGAAAGGTTGCCTACCCCTGCTCTAGAGGAATATAACTTCCAAATTCTGGAGCCCTGAGGCTCAAGTGAACTCCCTTTTCATAGTACTTTGAACAAAGAAACTACAAATCACATTATGATTGGTTACATCAAATCCACAAAATTCAAAGCTGTCGATATGGGGGTCAGACTGTACGAAGAGGTGATTTTGCCAGTTCCTTCCTCTGAAATAAAGCCTCCGGTACCCAGTCTTCACTGGCGGTCTTCCACCCAAAGACTAAGCAGGGTTGACCCTGCTTAGCTTCCCAGATGAGATGGGATCTGGGGCCTTTAGGGTATTTAGGCCAATTGGTTATGACTCACAAAACCCTATACACTCAAGTCCAGGTGATCTCAAGGACCTCCTCACTGCTAAAGAGAGAGACCTGTATTGCAACAACCCAAATGCCCAAAATGCATGGTGATAGGATAGCCTTTGTTGTTCTGCCTTCAAGTCATTTTGGACTTATGGTTACCCTAAAGAAAACCTATCACACGAGGTCACTCAACGGGTTTCCATGACTGAGCAGGATTCAAACTCGAGGTTAACATTTAGACCACTACGCCAGTGGGACTCCTTGGACATTGCAAACTACTGGGCTTCAAACTACAAACTGTTGTAATGTGGCTTCATGGCGTCTCTGATTATGCTGACCTTCTCCTAGGATGTCCTTGGCAAGATTTGTCGTTCAGAGGAGGTTTGTGATTGTCATTCTCTGAGGCTGGAAGAGTGTGACTTGTCTGAAGCCACCCAGTAGTTTCCATGTCTGAACCAGGATTCGAACCCCATTCTCCTGGAGTCCTAGTCCAACGCTCCAACCAAACACTGCCTCTCCTAGACTTTTTCTTTGCCAAATTTCTTCAGAGGAGGTTTGCCACTACTGCCTTCCTCTGAAGCTGAGAAAGTGTGACTTGCTCAAGGTCACCCAGAGGGTTTCTATGGCTGAATAGGGATTTGAACTCTGGTTCCACAAAATCCTAGACCAATACTCTCACCATGCTGGCTCTCTAATAATACTACAGTGGGCCTCCTACATTTGCTAGGGTTAGGGGCACAGGACCCCCGTGAAAATGGAAAATGTGTAAATTTTTTAAAAACCCACTATTATTTATTTACCTGAGAGAATAGGAATAGGAATAGCAGCTTTATTTATATACCACTTCATACCACACTAAGCAGTCTCTAAGCGGTTTACAATGTGTAAACCAATTGCCCCCAACAAGCTGGGTCCTCATTTTAGCGACCTCAGAAGGATGCAAGGCTGAGTCGACCCTGAGCCCCCGGCTGGGATTGAACTCACAACCTTGTGGTTTGTGAGTGAACGAGTGGCTGCATGACGGGCATTTAACCAATGTGCCACAGAATACCTCTCTAGGAAGCTCTGGGTCCTCCAGCACAACTCTATAGTCAACCTCCACCAGATACTTGACCACGGAATCGCATTAGAGGACCTACAAGCGCCTAGAGAAGTGTTTTCTCTAGGAATCCATAGATCCTCCATTGTGACTCTATGATCACTCTCCACCAGACGCTTGACCACAGAATCAAGCTCAATGACCGACAAATACCAAGAGGAGGGTTTATTCTAGGAAGCCCTCGGTCCTCCAGAGCAACTCTATAACCAACATCCACCAGGCGTTGACCATAGAATTGCGCTCGATGGATGTACAAATGCCAAGAGAAGTGTTCTATCTAGCAATCTCTAGGTCAGGGGTAGGCAACCTGTCCCCTTTAAGGGCCGAGGGACTTCAGCTCCCAGAATCCCAGGAGCTATTGGCCAACATGGGACTACTGGCCAACATGGCTGAGGCTTCTGGGAACTGAAGTCCCTCGGCCCTTAAAGGGGAAAGGTTGCCTACCCCTGCTCTAGGTCCTCCAGTGTGACTCTATGGTCAACGTCTCTCAGAGGTCATGCTGGAGGACCTAGAGATTCCTAGAGAGAACACTTCTCTAGGCATTTGTAGGTCCTCCAGAACAACTCTGTGGTCAACATTTGCCAGATGTTGACCATAGAATTGTGCTGGAGGACCTAGAGATTCCTAGAGAAAACACTTTTCTAGGCATTTGTAGGTCCTCCAGAACAACTCTGTGGTCAACATTTGCCAGATGTTGACCATAGAATTGTGCTGGAGGACCTAGAGATTCCTAGAGAGTACACATTACTTAAATCTGTGAATAATCAAATCCGCCAAAGTGAAAAACGCAAATGTGGAGGGCAAACCCTCATCACCATCACCATCACCATCGCCATCATCATCTAATTTCAAGATATAGCTAAAGGCCACCAGGTTCCTTACCCAGAGAGGCCACATTCCAGTAATTCTCCATCATGACTTCCTCGTAGAGAGATTTCTGGCCACGATCCAGGAGTCTCCACTCTTCCTCCATGAAATACACAGCCACCTCCTTGAACAAAACATGGCGCTGGAAAGAAGGGATGCAAAACTGGTCAAATCAGAAAGAACCACTCGATATTTTATTTTATTTTTGGATGTAGATGAATAGTAAACTGTTGGCAATGTTCATAAGAAACAGTGTAGACACAGCATAGGCTGCATCTACACCACAGAAATAAAGCAGTTTGATACCACTTTAACTTCCATAGCTCAATTTTTATTAATTTATTTATTTTATATCCCGCCTTTCTCCAAAAACGGGATTCGCTGCTATAGAATTCTGGGATTTGTAGTCTGCTGGAGCACCAGAAGGCAAAATCTCTCACCAAACTACAAATCCCAGAAATCCATACCACAGAGCCATGGCAGTTCAAAGTGAATTATTCTGCAGCCTCTCTTGCATATTGGACTTTAATTGCATAGTTATAGCAATTCCATTCCAGTGTTGTTGTTGTTATTTTATTTTATTTTATTTTATTTACTTGTATCCTGCCTTTATTTCAAAATAGGGACTCAAGGCAGCTCACAGCAAGTTTAAAACAGTACAATTATAAAATGATGCAAAAGCATTGTGGGAAGTATAAATATAAAGTTTGAAATTTAGTTTAATTTAATTTAATATATAATTTCATTTAAAATTAAACCATTTAAAAAGTTAAAACAATTCTCCATTAAAAATATTGAAATGTATTTAAAACATATTGAAATGTCCCTCCACGTTTGCTGGGGTTAGGGGTGAAGGACTCCCATAGATGTGGAAAACCCACAAATAAAAAAACACTATTCTTTTTACCCAAGAGAGTACCTCTCTAGGACTCTCCAGGACCTCCAGTGCAACTCTATGGTCAACATCTGCCAGAGGTTGATCATAAAATCATGCTGGAGGACCTACAAATGCCTAGAGAAATATTTTATCAAGGAACGTCTAGGTTCTCCAGCACAACTCTATGGTCAACATCTGGCAGAGTTGTGTTGGAGGACCTAGAAATTCCTAAAAAGGACATATTAATCAAAACCGCAAATCATCAAATCCACAAAAGTCAAAGATGCAAATGTGGAGGGCCACCTGTATATCTGAATTGCACATGGAATTCTGGGATTTGTAGTTTGGAGGGGCGCCAGAGCACTCAGACAGAGGAAGGTTAAATATCTTGTCAAACTACAAATCCCAGGAATTCCTCACATTGAGTCAAGGCAGTTAAAGTGGCATCAAACCGCATTAATTTTGCAGTGTAGACACACAACCCCAGATACTAAAAATCATGATAACAATCCACATTTAAAATTCATCATTTAAAATTCACAATTTTAAAATTTTACTAAAATATATTTTTAAAAAATATTAACACGTTAAAGGAAAGAAAAAAATCACATCTCCTACAAACCTGCTCCAATGCAGAGAAAGAATCCCCATATCTCTGGGGCAGCACTGTAGCCGGACTTTAATTTTAAATTTTAAAAAATATTTTAATAAGATGGAGGACTTCCCCTGAACAAGAGAGAAAGAAATCTCTCCACATTTGCTCAGCGGAAGGCATAGGACCCCCATGAAAGTGGGAAAACTGCAAACAACAAAAACACCATGTTTTTACCTGAGAGAAGACCTCTCTAGGAATCCCTAGGTCCTCCAGTGCAACTCTATGGTCAACATCTGCCAGACATTGACCATAGAGTTATGCTGGAGGAGCTACGAATGCCTAGCAGAGTGTTCTCTCTAGGAATCCCTAGGTCCTCCAGTGCAACTCTATGGTCAACATCTGCCAGACATTGCCCCTTAAGAGTTGCGCTGGAGGAGCTACGAATGCCTAGCAGAGTGTTCTCTCTAGGAATCCCTAGGTCCTCCAGTGCAACTCTATGGTCAACATCTGCCAGACATTGACCATAGAGTTATGCTGGAGGAGCTACAAATGCCTAGCGGAGTGTTCTCTCTAGGAATCCCTAGGTCCTCCAGTGCAACTCTATGGTCAACATCTGCCAGACATTGACCATAGAGTTATGCTGGAGGAGCTACAAATGCCTAGCGGAGTGTTCTCTCTAGGAATCCCTAGGTCCTCCAGTGCAACTCTATGGTCAACATCTACCAGACATTGACCATAGAGTTATGCTGGAGGAGCTACAAATACCTAGCGGAGTGTTCTTTCTAGGAATCTCTAGGTCCTCAGTGCAACTTTTGGTTAAAGGTGACCATAGAGTTGTACTGGAGGGACCTAAATATTCCTAGAAAGAACATATCAATCAAATCCGCAAGTCAAAGCCACAAATGTGAAGGGACAAATGTACTTTTGATAGAGAGGCCTAAATATAAAAATATTTAGACTGCTTAATAGTAGGAAAGTAGCTGAAATGTATTAGAGCCAACGCTTCCTGAATGATAAATAGCAAACCAGGTCAAAATGGCCTCACGGAAAGCAAGCCTTGAATCCAGGGCCTCTTCGTCTCCTGGCACTAACTGTTACCAAAACAACAATATTGTGCAGAAATGTTATGGAGACAGTAATTGAAAACATGTAAAGATAATAATAAGTCAATAATAAGTACCAGGGCGGGGGAGGGGGGGGGACAAGAAATGTATATGTAAAGCAGGGGTGGCAACCTTTCCCCTTTAAGGGCCGAGGGACTTCAGCTCCCAGAATCCCAGGAGCTATTGGCCAACATGGGACCATTGGCCAACATGGCTGAGGCTTCTGGGAGCTGAAGTCCCTCGGCCCTTAAAGGGGAAAGGTTGCCTACCCCTGATGTAATGTATTCAATGAATATAGACCAAGCATATACGTCAGGGGCAGGCAACCTTTCCCCTTTAAGGGCCGAGGGACTTCAGCTCCCAGAAGCCTCAGCCATGTTGGCCAATGGTCCCATGTTGGCCAATAGCTCCTGGGATTCTGGGAGCTGAAGTCCCTCGGCCCTTAAAGGGGAAAAAAGGTTGCCTACCCCGATATACGTTATCCTTAATGTAACCAATCATAACGTGATTTGTAGTTTCTTTGTTCAAAGTACTATGAAAAGGGAGTTCACCTGAGCCTCAGGGCTCCAGAATTTGGAAGTTATAGTCCTCTCTGAAGACTTGCTGCAGCTTAAATAAACTGCTGACTTCTCATTCGACTTCTGGGTCTCCCTGGTCTGAAGCCTGGAAATTCTGCTCCATTTTCTCACCTCGGTTTTCCGATATCTTGGCGCATCCAAAGTCCTAGGAAGCAAAGGCTTCATTTTGGGGTTTTTTTCGCTCTACCCCAAAGAGGAGACTATTTGGATCAGGACCCTGATCTCATGGCGCTCTGTGTGAGAAGGAAAAAAAGGAGAGAATATTATCATTATTATTATTATTATTATTATTATTATTACTACTAGTCAGTCCTCCACATTTGCAAATTGGACTTTTATCGATTTGATTATTCACACATTTGAGTAACATGTTCTCTCTAGGAATCTCTAGGACAACTCTATGGTCAACATCTGCATATAAATGCCTAGAGAAGGGCTCTGTCTAGGAATCTCTAGGTCCTCCGGCACAACTCTATGGTCAACATCTGCTAGACATTGACCATAGAATTGAGCTAGAGGGCCTATAAATGCCTAGAGAAGAGCTCTGTCTAGGAATCTCTAGGTCCTCCAGCACAACTCTATGGTCAACATCTGCTAGACATTGACCATAGAATTGAGCTAGAGGGCCTATAAATGCCTAGAGAAGAGCTCTGTCTAGGAATCTCTAGGTCCTCCGGCACAACTCTATGGTCAACATCTGCTAGACATTGACCATAGAATTGAGCTAGAGGGCCTATAAATGCCTAGAGAAGAGCTCTGTCTAGGAATCTCTAGGTCCTCCGGCACAACTCTATGGTCAACATCTGCTAGACATTGACCATAGAATTGAGCTAGAGGGCCTATAAATGCCTAGAGAAGAGCTCTGTCTAGGAATCTCTAAGTCCTCCAGCGCAACTCTCCCAGACACTGACCATAGAGTTGCGCTGGAGGACCTACAGATTCCTAGAGAAAACACTTCCCCGTGATGGTGGTGCGTTGAGCGTTGGACTACGACTCTAGAGACCAGGGTTCAATTCCCAGCTTGGCCATGAAACCCACTTGGGCAAGTCACACTCTCTCAGCCTCAGGGAAAGGTGTGTTGAGGTGTGTGTGTTTGTGCATCCCTGCAGATGTTTGCATGTATGTAAGTGGTTGTGTGTGTGTGTGTGTGTGTTTGTAGGTAAGTATGTGTTTGTAGGTATTTGTGTGTGTGTGTGTGCATATTTGTTTTGTATGTGAGTGTGTATTGCCTGCCCCTCCTTCACCTTGCTTACTGTGGTCTGTGTATGTAGCTGCTTGTGTATGTGTTTGTGTGTTTAAAAATGTTTTTGAGTACCTGTGCAGGTATCTGTCTGTGTTTATATATCTGTGTTTGTGTGTGTGTTTAGGTGTTTGTATGTGTCTGTGTTTAGGTGAGTCTGTGTGTGTTTAAATGTTTGTGTGTGCCCACCCAGGTGTGTGTTTCTGTGTGTCTGTGTGTGTTTAGGTGTCTGTGTTTGTGTGCGTGTGTGTGTGTACCCACCCAGGTGTGTGTTTCTATGTGTATGTGTGTTTAGGTGTCTATGTGTGTGTCTGTGTTTAAATGTTTGTGTATATCCATCCAGGTGTGTGTTTAGGGGTATGTGTGTGTGTTTAAATGTTTGTATGTGCCCACCCAGGTGTGTGTTTCTGTGTGTCTGTGTGTGTTTAGGTGTCTATGTGTGTATCTGTGTGTAAATGTTTGTGTGTGCCCACCCAGGTGTGTGTTTCTGTGTGTCTGTGTGTGTGTTTACATGTTTGTTTGTACCTATCCAGGTGTGTGTTTCTTTGCCATTTTACTACAGTTGGCCCTCTCCATTTGCAACCTTGACTATTTGTGGTTTTGATTCATATGTCCTCTCTAGGAATCTCTGGGTCCTCCAGCGCAACTCTTGTCAGACCATAGAGTTGACCATAGTGTTGTGCCAGGGAACCTAGATATTCCTAGAGAGAACCCTTCTCTACGCATTTGTAGGCCCTCCCATGCACTCCAGTGCAGTTCAACATCTGCCAGATATTGACCATAGAGTTGCGCTGGAGGACCTACTTATTCCTAGAGAGGTGCACTTTCATAGGGGTCCTGTGCCCCTAACTCCAGCGAATGTGGAGGGCCCACTGCATATATATTGGCTTCTCAGCCTATCCTTCACAACCAGGGAATGACAATTGTACACAACAACCCTTCAAGGTAGGGGAGTCCATTTTCCCGTTTGCAATCCCATCATCCACAGCTCCAAAAGACCTGTGATTTGCATCCCAGAGAAATCCAGGAAGGTCTTTGGTGCATCCACACTGCAGAAATAATGCAGTTTGACACCACTTTAAGGGCCGTAGCACCATCTGATGGAATCCTGGGATTTGTAGTTTTGCAAGGTCTTTAGCCTTCTCTGTCACAAAACTGCAAATCCTAGTATTACGCAGGACGGCTCTATCTATGGCAACAAAAGTGATGTCAAACTGCATTATTTCCACAGTGCAGATGCACGCAGAGAAAGGCTGGAGGGCTTGGGAAACTACAAATCCCAGGATTCCTGTAGGAGTCAAATGGCATTATTTCTACAGTGTAGATGCACTCAGAGAAGGCACAGGATCTTTTAAAAACTACAAATCCCAGGGATACTGTAGGACGGAGCTGTTTTAGTTAAAATCAGTATCACTTCCTACAACAGCACCCCAAGTTGGGGATTTTGGGACCTGGAGTGCACCAAAAGTTGGTGATTTTGGGGCCTGGACTGCACCAAAAAGCACCAAAAGTTGGGGGTTTTGGGACCTAGACTGCCCCAAAAGCATGCCCTCAAACTGGGGATTATGGGACCTGGAGTGCCCCAAAACCAACATGCTCAACCTGGGGATGATGAGAATTGGTGGCCCCAAAAGCAGCACCCCTAAAATGGGGATTACGGGACCTGAATTACCCCAAAAGCAGCATCCCCAATCTGGGGATGGTGGGACCTGGAGTGCCCAAAAACCAACATGCTCAACCTGAGGATGATGGGACCTGGAGTGGCCTAAAAGCAGCACCCCTAAAATGGGGATTATGGGACCTGAAGTGTCCCCAAATGCAGCATCCCTAAAATGGGATTATGGGACCTTGAGTGACCCCAAAACCAACATGCTCAACCTGGGAATGATGGGATCTGGAGTGGCCCCAAAAGCAGCACCTCTAAAATGGGGATTATGGGACCTGAAGTGCCCCCAAAAGCAGCATCCCCAAGATGGGGATTATGGGACCTGGAGTGCCCCAAAAGCAGCACCCCTAAAATGAGGAATATGGGACCTGGAATGTCCCAAAACCAACATGCTCAACCTGGGGATGATGGGATTTGGAGTGCCCCTAAAAGCAGCATGATGAAGATGGTGATTATGGGACCTGGCATGTCCCCAAAAGGAGAGTCCCAAGGTGGGGATTATGGGACCCGAAGTGCTTGCAAAAGCAGCATCCTTTATCTGGGGATTCTGGGACCCGGACTGCCCCCAATGCCAGCGTGCCCAAACTGGGGATTATGGGACCCAGAGTGACCCAAAAGCACCATGCCCTAGATGTGGATGATGGGACCTGGAGTGCCCAAAAACCACACCCTCAAACTGGGCATTTGGTCATCTGGAGTGCCCCCAAGCCAGCATTCCCTATCTGGGGATGATGGGACCTGGAGTGCCCCAGAAGCAGCATCCCCAAGCCCTGGTCCAAGGCCCACCTTCTTTGCCCCCCCCCAGTGCTCCTTTCTCCATCTCCCCAAATCCCCAAGAAATACCTGAAGCTCCCCTTTCCCACAGCTTCCTCTCTCTCTCTCTCTCTCTGGACACGTGTTTCCCTCTTTTGGAGGGGAAGGCAAGGGCCTGCAGCCCCCCGGGGGATTCTGGGAAGGGGCTTGGGGGAGGGGCACCCACCTGGAAGCCCTCCCTTGGCCTGGCAGGCCGGTCGCCAGGGGGAGCTAGTCTGCCCAGCAACCAGGTGAGCAGCGCCTCCTCTGATTGGAGGGGAAATCCCCTCACCTGCTGGCCTTCGAAAGGCGGAGGGAAAGACAGGCTCCACGAAGCCTCTGGGAGGAAGAAGGCCCTTGGAAGAGCTGGGGCGCCAGCCTCCGAGGGAAACCCTGGGATCTGTAGTTTTCCAAGGTGCATCTGCACTGGAGAAGCAAGACAGTGGGACACCACCCTGAAGGACTTTTTACCTTTTAGCTCCATCCTCCCAGGGAAGCCCTGGGATTTGTAGTCTGGCAAGGTCTTTAGCTTTCCCTGGGTGCTGGTGCGGCCTCAGCAAAACTATGAATCCCAGGGATTTCTGTAGGATGGAGCCAATGGCAGTGAAAGGAGTGTCAAAGTACATTATTTCTCCAGTCTAGATGCACCCAGAGTGCTGGGGCCTCACCAAACTACAGATCCCAGGCTGGGCTTAGAAAGGAGGAGAGAAACACAGGCTTATCCCAGTCCACGAAGTCTCTGGGACATCTAGACGGTAGTCCTGGGACTTGTAGTTTTCCAACATCTTTAGTGCCTTGGAAATCCTTGGATTTGTAGTTTTGCAAGGTCTTTAGTGCCTTCTCTGGGTGCATCTTCCCTGGGGAAATCATACAGTTTTTAACACATTGCTTTAGATCCATGCTATGGGATCCTGGGATCTGCAGTTTTGCAAGGTCTCTGGCGCCTTCCTTAGCCAAAGAGTGGTGCCTCACAGAAACTACAAATCCCAGGAATCCGCAGGCTGGCACCAGCGGCAGCAAAAATGGTGTCAAATGGCATTGTTTGTACGCTTTAGAGGCACCCAAAGAGTGCTGGTGCCTCACCAAACTACAGATCCCTGGACTGTGTAGGATGGAGCCAGGGCAGTTAAAGCTATATAAAACTGCATTAATTCTACTGTGCAGATGCACCCAGAGAAGGCTCAACACCTCATGAAACTACAAATCCCAGGTTTTCTACAGGATGGAGCCATGGCAGGTCAAGTGGTCTCAAAGTGCATTATTTCTGCAGTGCAGATTTGAAACTGCAAATCCCAGGGTTCTGTGGGAAGGAGCCATGGTCTCAAAGTGCATTATTTCTACAATGCAGATGCATCCAAAGAAGGCTCAAGACCTTGTGAAACTACAAATCCCAGGATTCCTGTGGGATGGCACCACAGCACTTAAAGTGGTATACATTTATGTACATACATGCATACACACAAACACACACATATAAACACACACACGTATCTATGCATCTATGTGTGTAGGTCTGTATTACGTATACACACATACACACACACATACGGTATATATACGTGTGTGTGTATATATATATATATATATGTGTGTCTCTGTGTGTATTATGTATACACATACACACACGTATATATATATGTATTATTTATATATATGTATGTATATGTATATATGTCTGTGTGTGTATTATGTATACACATATACACACACGTATATGTAATATAGATAGATGTATATATGTCTGTGTGTGTTATGTATACACACATACACACACACACATATATATACACACACACACATATGCATGTATATGTATGCATATGCCGTATTTTCCGGCGTATAAGATGACCCGCGTATAAGACGACCCCCCCATTTTTCCAGTCAAAATATAGAGTTTTAGCACCTCTATCCTCATTATCCTTATATCCGGCGTATAAGACGACCCCCCCCCCCACTTTAGCCACAGATTTTGCAGGTAAAAAAGTAGTCTTATACGCAGGTAAAAAAAGTAGTCTTATACGCAGGAAAATAAGGTGTGTATAGATAGATAGATATAGATATATACACACACACACACACAGATATATATATATATATCTGTGTGTATTGTGTATTATGTATACACACATAGACACCCCTCTCTCTGTTTCTGGAAGAGCCTTGCTTTCCCTTCCGCCTCTCCTTGCCCCAAGGAGGCTTCCTTCCCCTCCCCAAAACCTTGCCCCCCCCTCCTTCCAGATCTCTTTCTCTCTGCTTCCTCCTCCTCCTCCTCCTCCTTCCCCTGGCCACCTGCCCAAAAGGCTGATCCTCCTCCTCCTCTTCCTCCTCTCTCCATCCCCAGGGAAGGCATTGGCAAGGCTTCCTGCCGCTCTAGGAATCACAGCTCAGATCTCTTCTCCTCTGGAGGACTCACGCTTCCCCTCCTCTCCTCCCCATCAAATTCCCAGAAACTGTGGGGGATTCATGCCTTCATACAAGGAGAGGGACCCCCAAGGGTCATCCAATCTAGCCCCACATCTACCATAGTGGAACACACGACATAAAGTCACAGCATCCTAGAGTTGGAAGGGGCCCTAAAAGGACATCCAGCCCAACCCCCTTCTTCTGCCATTTAGAAATACATAGGGTCCTAGAGTTGGAAGGGACACCTAAGGGCCATCCAGTCCAGCCCCCTTCTTCTGCCATGAAGGGATACATACTATCCTAGAGTCAGAAGGGACCCCCAAGGTCCATCCAGTCCAGCCCCTCCTTCTGCTAGGCAGGAATACATAGGATCTTAGAGTTAGAAGGGATTCCCAAAGGCTACCCAGTCCAACCCTCTTCTTGTGCTATGCAGGAATACATAAGATCCAAGGGCTGGAAGGGACCCCCAAGGGCTATCCAGTCCAACCACCTTCTTCGGTCATGCAGGAAGACAGATCCCTAGAGTTGGAAGGGATCCCCAAGGGCCATCCAGTCCAGCCCCCTTCTGCCATGGAGAAAAACATGATCAAAGCCTTATGTATTATTTGTATTGTAATAATTCACTTCTATTTTAATGTATCACTTCTGAATGCTTTTGATTGTTCTGTTCCTTTAATGATGTCAGCTGTTCTGGGTCCCAGTTTTGAGGAAAGAGTGGGATACAAATAATAATAATAATAATAATAATAATAATTACAAAACACAAATGAATTTCATATTTAGATTTGGGTCCCATCATCAAGATATCTCATTAGGTATACACAAATATTCCAAACTCCAAAATTCCTCAAAATCCCAAAAATCTCTGTTCCTAAGCATTTTGGATCATCATCATTATGAGTAGAAGGGATATCACACACTCACAGAATTATAGAGCTGGAAAGGACCCCTAAGGGCCATCCAGTCCAACCCCCTTCTTCTGCCATGGAGGAATACATAGGATCCTAGTGTTGGAAGGGACCCCAAGGGCCATCTAGTCCAACCCCCTTCTTCTGCCATGGAGGAATACATAGGATCCTAGTGTTGGAAGGGACCCCCAAGGGCCATCCAGTCCAGCCCCTTCTTCTGCTATGCAGGAATACATAGGATCCTAGAGTTGAAAGGGACTCCCAAGGGCCATCCAGTCCAGCCCCCTTCTGCCATGGAGGAATACATAGGATCCTAGAGTTGGAAGGGACCCCCAAGGGCCATCCAATCCAACCCCCTTCTTCTGCCATGCAGGAATACATAGGATCCTAGAAGTGGAAGGGACCCCCAAGGGCCATCCAGTCCAACCCCATTCTTCTAGGACTCGAATAGGACTCGGAACAACGGATGCAAGCTCCAGGAAAAGAGATTCCACCTCAATGTTAGGAGGCACTTCTTGACAGTAAGAGTTGTTTGACAGTGGAACACACTTTCTCGGAGATTGTGGTGGAGTCTCCTTCTTTGGAGGTATTTAAACAGAGGCTGGATGGCCATCTGTCAGGGATGCTTTGATTGGGAGTTCCTGCATGGCAGGGGGTTGGACTGGATGGCCCTTGGGGTCTCTTTCAACTCTATGATTCTATGATTCTGCCATGGAGGAATACATAGGATCCTAGAGTTGGAAGGGACCCCCAAGGGCCATCCAGTCCAACCCCCTTCTTCTGCCATGGAGGAATACATAGGATCCTAGAGTTGGAAGGGACCCCCAAGGGCCATCCAGCCCAATCTAAACACCAAATCTAAGTTACAGAACTGATATGTTCCCCAAACGTGTCCCAATTTTACTCAAACAGAACGAAAGCCTTTCCTTTGATTAATCTGGGCTGCGTCTGCACTGCAAGAGTGATCCAGTTTGACCCCGCTTTAACTGCCGTGGTGCAATGCTATCGGATCCATGGGACTTTTAGTTCATTGTGGCCCTAGAGCGCTCTGACAGACAGAGAAGGCTGAACGTGTTATGAAACTACAAATCCCAGGATTTCCATAGCATGGGGCCACGGCAATTAAAGTGGTGTCAAACTGGATACCTTCGGCAGTGCGGATGCAGCCCAAGAATTATAGTATAGTCTTATCACAGTGGATACCGGACGGTTTCTTCGCACGCCCAAGTTTTGGATTTAAATAGGATCTGAAAAATTAAACCCGGGATGCCCCCGAATTCCCAGAGGAGAAATGGACCCATCGCACGTCTCAAGCCGGAAACTGCGTCTCTCTTTCTTCCTCGCCGCTCTGGACGAAAGGAGCCTTTCCTTCTTCCAAGCGGGCAATGAGGTCCGGTTTGGGCAACTCTTCCGGAGACAAAAAGAGAGAAGCAAGTGAATTGCCGGGACAAAACAGCCAGAGATTCAGAACCTCAGAAATAATCCAATTTGGAACCACTTTAACTGCCATGGCTCAGTGCTATGGAATTCTGGGATCTGTAGTTTGGAGAGACATCCAGCCTTCTCTTGTCAGAGAGCCCTGTTGCCACAACAAACTACAGTTCCCAGGATCCAGTGCAAATGCAGCCATTATACACCTCCTGAGGAATTACTGAGCCCCAAACTGGTCTCTGTTGCCACACCAAGCTACAGTTCCCAGGATCCCATAGCAATTAAAGTGATGTCAAACCAGATTATTTCTGCAGTGCAGATGCAGCCATTGTACACCTTCAGAGGAACTATTGAGCCCCAAACTGGTCTTTGTTATCCCTGTCATTATTATTATTATTATCTTTTGGATTTCGAGGAATTTTGGATTTTGGAGTATTTGTGTATACCTAATGAGATATCTTGATGATGGGACCCAAGTCTAAACATGAAATTAATTTCTGTTTTGTAATCATCATCATCATCATAGAAGCATAGACTCATAGAGTTGGAGGAGACCTCAAGGGCCATCCAGTCCAACCCCATTCGGCCATGCGGGAACTCCCAATCAAAGCATCCCCGACAGATGGCCATCCGGCCTCTGCTTAAAGACCTCCAAGGAAGGAGACTCCACTACTCTCCGAGGGAGTGTGTTCCACTGTCGAACTGCCCTTACTGTCAGGAAGTTCCTCCTAATGTTGAGGTGGAATCTCTTTTCTTGCAGCTTGCATCCATTGTTCCGGGTTCTAGTCTCTGGAGCAGCAGAAAACAAGCTTGCTCCATCCCTCCTCAATATGACATCCCTTCAAATATTTAAACACGGCTATCATATCACCTCTCAGCCTTCTTTTCTCCAGGCTAAACATCCCCAGCTCCCTAAGTCGTTCCTCATAGGGATTCATGGTTTCCAGACCCTTCACCATTTTAGTGGCCCTCCTTTGGACACGCTCCAGTTTCTCCACATCCTTTTTGAATTGTGGTGCCCAGAACTGGACACAGGATTATTCCAGGTGAGGCCTGACCAAAGCAGAATAGAGTGGCACTATTACTTCCCTTGATCTAGACACTATACTTCTACTGATGCAGCCTAAAATTGCATTGGCCTTTTTAGCTGCTGCATCGCACTGTTGACTCATGTTCAACTTGTGGTCCACCTGGATTCCTAGATCCCTTTCACACGTAGTCTCAATCAGCCAGGTGTCCCCCATCGTATATCTGTACTTTTCGTTTTTCCGCCCTAAGTGCAGTACCTTACATTTCTCCGTGTTGAATTTCATTTTGTTAGCTTTGGCCCAACTTTCTAGTCTGCTCAAGTCATTTTGAATTTTGATCCTGTCTTCTGGGGTATTAGCTACGCCTCCTAATTTGGTGTCATCTGCAAATTTGATAACTATGCCCCCAATACCGTCATCCAAGTCATTAATAAAGATATTGAATAGCACTGGGCCTAGGACAGAGCCCTGTGGCACCCCACTGGTCACTTCTTTCCAGGTTGAAAAGGAGCCATTGTTGAGCACCCTTTATGTTCGGCCAGTCAACCAATTACAAATCCATGGAACAGTTACTTTATCTAGCCCACATTTTACCATCTTGTTTGCAAGAATGTCATGGGGAACCTTGTCAAAGGCCTTACTGAAATCAAGATATACTATATCCACAGCATTCCCTTCATCTACCAAGCTGGTAATTTTATCAAAAAAAGAGATCAGATTTGTCTGGCATGACCTGTTTCTCTGAAACCCAAAGCAGAATAGAGTGGCACTATTATCTCCCTTGATCTAGACCAGGGGTAGGCAACCTTTCCCCTTTAAGGGCCGAGGGACTTCAGCTCCCAGAATCCCAGGAGCTATTGGACAACATGGGACTATTGGCCAACATGGCTGAGGCTTCTGGGAGCTGAAGTCCCTTGGCCCTTAAAGGGGGAAAGTTGCCTACCCCTGATCTAAGCAGTCATGATGTTTAAATATTTGAAGGAGTGTCACACTGAGGACGGAGGAAGCTTGTTTTCTGCTTCTCCAGAGACTAGAATACGAAACAATGGATGCAAGCTACAGGAAAAGAGATTCCACCTCAACATTAGGAGGAACTTCCTGACAATAAGAGATACAGGAGTGTCTTCTTACATGGCAGAAGGGGGTCAGACTGGCTGACCCTTAAGGATCCCTTCCAAATCTACAGTTCTATTGATCCAGATAAAAGAAAAGAAAAGGCAAATTAGAAGAAAGAGTCAGGGAAACGCCAAGAATTAAACAAAAGAGAAAAGAGTGAATTAAGAAAAACCAGATCATAGAAACAAGAAGGATAAGATGACACTAAAGAACATATATTGGTATATAATGATATAATATAAATGTTTTGAAATAATAATGATATAATACAAATATATTGGTATATAGTGATGGGTGGGTCTCACCCTGTGCACTTCTATAACAACTGTATATAGTTTAATCTTGTTTTAATGGGAAGGGGTGGGAGATTTGGGATGAGGGAATGTTTTTAACTCTGTATGTTTTAAAATGCTGTAACCCGCCCCGATTGCTGAGCAGAGGGGCAGGCTATAAATAAAATTTATTATTATTATTATTATTATTATTATTATTATTATTATTATATACAGTAGTTCCTCCCAATTCGGGGGGCGGGGGAGATCCGTTTTATTCGAGCCCCACTGAAAATAATGGGGTCACGGATTTTAAGTCCGTGAAAACGGAGGGGCAACTGTAATCCTGTATTATACTGGTGTAATTTTCCCCTGATGTTTTTATTTCACCTTTTTATTGTTTATGGATATAATGGAAAAACAAATCTACGGTTCTGTAACGAATGAAGTTTTGGAGTTTGCGGAGCAACCTCCATCCATCCATCATTGGGAAAGCTTTGAATGTGTCTCCCTGCATGGCAGAAGGGGGTTGGACTAGATGGCCCTTGGGGGTCCCTTCTAACTCTAGGATCCTATGTATTCCTACATGGCAGAAGAAGGGGTTGGAGTGGATGGCCCTTGGGGGTCCCTTCTAACTCTAGGATCCTATGTATTCCTGCATGGCAGAAGAAGGGGGTTGACTGGATGGCCCTTGGGGTTCCCTCCCAACTCTAGGATCCTATGTATTCCTGCATGGCAGAAGAAGGGGTTGGTCTGGATGGCCCTTGGGGGTCCCTCCCAACTCTAGGATCCTATGTATTCCTGCATGGCAGAAGAAGGGGGTTGGACTAGATGGCCCTTGGGGTCCCTTCCAACTCTAGGACCCTATGTATTCCTCAATGGAAGACGAAGGGGGTTGGACTGGGTGACCCTTGGGAGTCCCTCCTAACTCTAGGATCCTATGTATTCCTAAATGGCAGAAAAAGGGGGTTGGACTGGATGGCCCTTGGGGGTCCCTCCCAACTCTAGGATCCTATGATTGATATAGAGATATCTCTATATATTGAGTTGGAGGGGAGCCCCTTCTGCCATGCAGGAAGACATAATCACAGCCTTATGTTTATAAACTTTCCCCCAAAGGGAAATATATAGATCTATCTATCTATCTATCTATCTATCTATCTGGGAAAGCATCAGGGGACCTCTGCCCCAAATAGGTCTGCATGGGTCCAACAAAAGGAAGGGGACCCTTACCGAGAGAGACCACGTGGCCATAATTCTCCATCATGACCTCCTGATAAAGAACCCGCTGGCCGCTGTCCAAGAGGTCCCACTCTCCTTTGGTGAAATAGATGGCAACTTCCTCAAAGGCGGCCAAGTGCTGAAAGGAAGAGGAAAATCAACAACCACTGCTTTTCTTCGCCTCTGGTTTTGGGAATTGCAGGGCAGGAGGCTTAACAACATTCCTATACGACGCTATCATCACCAGCATCATCATCATCATCATCATCATCATCATCATCATCATCATCACGGGACCAGAGTGGCTTATAATTTTAAAAAAGCTGTTCAGTTGAAAACATAGAAGAGATGATGCAATAAAACAGAATTCAATTGTAGAATTATTGTACACTTAAACACAATTGAATACATAGGGTCCTAGATTTGGAAGGGACCCCCAAGAGCCATCCAATCCAGCCCCCTTCTTCTGCCATGCAGGAATACATAGGATCCTAGAGTTGGAGGGGACCCCAAGGGCCATCCAATCCAACCCCTTCTTCTGCCATGAAGGAATACATAGGATCCTAGAGTTGGAAGGGACCCCCAAGGGACATCCAGTCCAGCCCCCTTCTTCTGCTAGGCAGGGATACACAGGATCCTAGAATCAGAAGGGACCCCCAAGGGCCATCCAGTCCAGCCCCCTTCTTCTGCCAGGCAGGAAGACATAGGATCCTAGAGTTGGAGGGGACCCCAAGGGCCATCCAATCCAACCCCTTCTTCTGCCATGAAGGAATACATAGGATCCTAGAGTTGGAAGGGACCCCCAAGGGACATCCAGTCCAGCCCCCTTCTTCTGCCAGGCAGGAAGACATAGGATCCTAGAGTTGGGAGGGACCCCCTTCTGCCATGCAGGAGGACATAATCAAAGCCTTATGTTTATAAACTGTAATTCTACAATATCAAAACAAATTGCTCATTTAAAAAGAATAAAACACAGTTAAGGAAAGATTAAAAAGGTCTCCTAAATCAAGCCTGCGCAAGAGCTCTAGAGCACTCAGAAGCTTACAAATTTGCAAGCCAACAAGACAATTTATATCTGAGAGAATTTTTCTTTCTAAATTTTAAAATTAATTAATTAATTCATGCCGTCTCTTATATAATATTGCAAAATCAAGGTTTGCTATTTGGAATATATTGGTTTTTTAAATATTTTCAAGCCGTGGATGCTTGATTTTGTGGATAAAGAATCTGTGGATATGGAGGGCTATCTGTGTATTTTTGATGTTCCGCCCTTTGGTGGAAAGGGTACTATAAATAAATGTTTTTTGTGGTTTTTTTTGTTGTTGTTGTTAATAAACATCATCATCATCATTATTATTATTGTTGTTGTTGTTGTTATAAATAAACATTATTATTATTACTATTACTATTGGTAGAAAGGATGTGATAAAGATCATTATAATTGTTGTTATATTATTTGGTGGAAAGTGTGTTATATAAATATTATTATTATTATTATTAACAGAACATTATTATTGTTGTTTTGTTGTTGCTGTCTTGTTGTTGTTGCACAATTATTAGTGTATTTATATATAGTATTACTATTAGTATATAATATATACTAGATTCCTAGAGAGGACATATTGGTATGTCTAATAATAATAATAATAATAATAATAATATCATCTTAAAAATTCATTTCGGCAGGTGAGGCAACTTAGTACGGGAGGAAAGATCAGCAGAGTTTGTAGTCCTCTTACTTGGTCTCGTCGGTGCCACGCGAGGCCAAAAGTCACGGGAACGGAGGACTCAACAGTGACTCTTTCTCTTCCAACCCACAGAGAAGAGGAACTGGGTCGGACCCCCAATGCCATGCCGAAATCTGCAAGGGAGAGACAAGGGAGGGACGGAGGAGGTTATCTCTGCATCTCGACCCTTTTGACAGAAAAGAAAGGAGTCTCCTCCTTTGGAGGCTTTTAAATGAGGCTGGATGTCCACATTTCCGACATGGCAGAAGGGGGTTGGACTGGATGACCTTTGGGGGTCCCTTCCAGCTCTAGGATTAGGGGAAAGTGGCACTGCAGTGGGCCCTCCACATTCACTGGGGTTATGGGTGAAGGACCACTGTGAAAGTGGGAAAACTGCAAATTAAAACACACTAATATTTTTTAACCTCTCTAGGAATTTCTAGGTCCTCCAGTGCAACTCTATGGTCAACTTCTGCCGGACATTGGCCATAGAATTGCACTGGAGGACCCACAAGTGCCTAGAGAAGTGTACTCTCTAGGAACCTCTAGGTCCTCCAGCAGAATTCTATGGTTACCTTCCCATGGAAGGTGACCATAGAGTTGTGCAGTAGGACCCAGAGACTGCTAGAGAGGAGATATTGATCAAATCTGCGAATAATCAAATCCGCCGAAGTCAAATCTGCAAATATGGAAGTCCGACTGTAATTCTGTATATCTGATGATACGTAGTGTCGGCTCTCGGTATCTACAAAATTAACAGAGGAATTTAAATTTAGAAGAATTTTAGCATCCACGGATTTGGCATCTGCGGAGTCAACCATTCGTGGCTTGAAAATATTCCCTCCAAAACGTTCCAAAATTTTATATTTTATTTTATTTTGCCATTTTATATAAGGGTTGCCATTTTACTACTCCATTGTATGTTATGGGATTTGAGCAGTCGCAGATTTTGGTCCTAAAAATCAAACTGCAGCGGATATCAAGGGCCCACTATATTGGTCCGCTTGCCTTATATTATATTATATGATGATTATTAATATATCTGTATGGAAATTTTAATGTTGTAAGCTGCCCCGATTGCTCTGCAGAGGGGTGGGATATTATTATTATTATTATTATTATTATTATTATTATTATTATTATTATGCATTTTATCTGGGTACTTTTTTAAAAAAAAAATCATAGTTTTATATTTTATTATTGCTTCCTTTCCTCTCTGTATGTAATGCGTATACTTATATTTTAGACTGTACGGCTCAGACAGGACCCACCGTTTTGGGGGGTGTTGTACCCCGCTTGGCCATGAAAACCCTCTAAGTGACCCTGGGCAAGAAGTCACACTCTCTCAGACTCAGAGGAAGGCCGTGACAAACCCGCTCTGAACAAACCTTGCCAGAAAAAAAACCTTCAGTGTTGCCGTCAGTCAGAAATGGCTAGAACGGCACACAACAACAACTTGTAAAATGCCTTGTAATTTTGACGGCACCATAGAAATAAATGATACTTAGAATCATAGAGTTGGAAGGGACCCGCAAAGGCCATCTAGTCCAACCCCTTTTGGCCATAAAGGAAGACACCATCCAAGCCCTCCCTACACACACAGCCATCCAGCTGATGCTATTACAGTATTATTATTATTATTATTATTATTATTATTATTATTATTATTGTTGTTGATGGGTTTCTCCAAGGTGGTGGAGGTCCCCTTTGCTACCAAAGGGGCTTGGAAGCCTTGTAAAAGGAAGGGGGGCTTCTGGACTAGTCTTTTAAAAACAACACCCTTCCTAGCTGTACTTCTGCTATGGACATACATTAAGCTAGAAGAAGTTACATTTTTCCAATTGTATTTCCAGGGATCCTCCAGCTTGGCATATCCACTCCCGCTTGGATTTTGGGGTGGAAATCTAGAGTTTCCAAAGTAACTTGTAGGGGATCCCTTTGCAACTGGCTGGGCTTGGTGCTCTTCCAAGGGAAAGGGGCTTCTTCTGGACCCCTCCTCCCTCCCTCCCTCCTTTCTTTCTCTCTTCTTTCCTCCTTCCTTCCTTCCTCTGTCCCTTCTTTCCTTCTTCCTTCCCTCCTCTTTCCCTCCTTTCTTTCTTCCTTTTTATCCTCCCTCCCTCCTTTCTCTTCCTTTCTTTTCCCCCTCTCTTCCATATTTCTTTCTTCCTTTCCTCCCTCCTCTTTCTTCTCTTCTTTCCTCCCACCCTCCCTTTCTTTCTTCCCTTCCTCTCTTTCTTTCTTTCCTCCTTCCCTTCCTCCTTTCTTCCTTCCTCCCCCTCTCCCTTCCTCTCTCCTCCTTGCTTCCTCCTCCTTCCCTTTTTCCTTCCTTCCTTCCTTCCTACACTCCCTTCCTCCTTCCTTTCTTCTTCCCTTCCTTCCTTCCCTCCTTTCTTCTTCTCCTTCCCTTTTTTCCTTCCTTCCTTCCCTCCCTTCCTCCTTCATTCCTCCTTCCCTTCTTCCCTTCCTTCCTTCCTCCTCCTCCCCTTTCTCCTTCCTTCCTTCCTCCCTTCCTTCCTTCCTTCCTTCCTCCCTCCCTCCCTTCCTTTCTTCTTCCCTTCCTTCCTTCCCTCCTTTCTTCTTCTCCTTCCCTTTTTCCTTCCTCCTCCTCCCCTTTCTCCTTCCTTCCTTCCTTCCTCCCTTCCTTCCTTCCTTCCTTCCTTCCTCCCTCCCTTCCTTCCTTCCTTCTCTCCTGGAGAGTCAGCCATGCACCCATTGCATGCCCCAGGCCCCCACCCAAGGCATTCTTTTTTTGCATTTTCAAATGCACAATTAAATTTAGTTCAATTAAATAAAAACAATGTAACTGCATTATTATTATTATTATTATTATTTACCTTTTCCTCCTGCCCTCTCCAAAGACCCCCCTCCTCCACTTCTCCAAGGAAATATAAAGGGGAATATATTATGAAGGTTATAATGGGAGGGGGAGCTGCCTCTGGCTTCCTCCCTATTCCCCCCTCTCTCTCTCTTCCTGCCTCTCTAGGAAACAACATTCAGTTCTTGTCTTCCCTTGGAGGACTACGCAGCCATTCCTCCTCCTGGGGGAAAGAAGAGTTTGACGTCCTAGAAGGGCCAGAAATGTGGCTAATTACTGTACTCTAAAGGAATGCACTCTACTTCCTAGAGAGGCAGGAAGTGTGTTAAAGGAATCGAGCTCTACTTCCTAGAGAAGCACAAAGTGTGGATAATTAAAGGAACGGAGCACTACCCATAAAAGTAAAAAAACAAACAGATTTAAAAAAAAAATGATTTTATTTTTTTTTAACCTGAGAGCACACCTCTAGAAATCCCTAGGTCCTCCAGCACAACTCTATGGTCAATATCTGCCAGGCGTTGACCATAGAGTTGCACTGGAGAGGACCTACAAAGGCCTAGTGAAGTACTTTTGGGTGGGTTTTTCTGGCTATGTGTCCATATGGGTTCTGGAAGAGTTTATTCCTGACCTTTGGCCAGCTCTGGGTTCTACAGTATGGTAGCCATAATTCTCTATCATAACACGGACAAAATATAGGACATTCAAGAAAAATGGTGGACACAACCAACTAAAAGCCAGAACACTCATGATTTTTTAGACAAACAATAATATAAATGCATGCTTCTTAGTCATCCTCAAGCCCCCCAGCGAGGCCTTACTGGGCTTTGTTGGCGGTGGAGGCATGGCCTAGCCCCCGCAAGCCCCCCAGCAAGGCCTTACCAGGCCCTGGCGGCATGGCCTAGCCCCGTAAGCCATCCAGTGAGGCCTACCAGGCCCTGGCGGTGGCTCTAGAGCAGTGGTCCCCAACCCCCGGTCCACGGCCCGGTACCGGTCCGCAGAACAAATGGTACCGGGCTGCCCTGCTACTGCTTGTTTTGATTTAATAATCAATGCGACGCCGCAAAACCCCCCCAGTGGGCCGCGGAAAAATTATCAAACATTGACCGGTCCACGGCAATAAAAAGGTTGGGGACCACTGCTCTAGAGGACATGGAGCTCAGAGGGTGGCTGAGTCCCTGCGTGGCAGCTGCACCAGGCCCAGGGTCAGGAGGAAGCCTTGCCACTGTACTGGAGGACATGGAGCACAGCTGCGCCTCCCCTCCCTCCCTGAGCTTCCCCTTCTTCTCCATACCTGGAAGCGGGCCTCCGCCTTGCAGCCTGGGCCTGGCTCTATGCAGAGGGTGGTGGAGCACTCGGGGTCAGCAGCTGCCACCAACTTGGCCGCTGGCCCACATGCCAAGGAGGAGAAGTGACTCAAGAGAGAAGAAGGCCGAGCTCAGCCAACTATTCCTGCCTTGTTCCAGGCCCCATTTTGTCAATCTCCAGTCCAACTGGAGATTGATAAAATGGGGCCTGGAACAAGGCAGGAATCTAGAATTAGAGGGATAGGACATTTTTTAGATCCTCCAATCTGGGATTGTCCCGGGAAAAACTGGGAAATGGCAACCCTACTCTACAGGCTAATGGTTAGCTATTCCAGCTCAGGCATCAGAAAGGCTGCTTGACCCAGAAATAAACCCATAGGAGTGAAGACAAACCCAAAGGGAAGGTATTTTTACCATAAGTGAAAGGGATCACAGACAG
The DNA here is from genome assembly GCA_026167975.1 of Phrynosoma blainvillii. Classification (NCBI taxonomy): domain Eukaryota; kingdom Metazoa; phylum Chordata; class Lepidosauria; order Squamata; family Phrynosomatidae; genus Phrynosoma; species Phrynosoma blainvillii. The sequence goes on along the minus strand of JANUYF010000002.1, from coordinate 398,482,758 downwards.
AATAGGGAAACTGGTGAGGAAACACAACCTCCAAATGGTCTACAAACCGACCAAGAAAATCCAGCAAATGCTGCACTCAGAAAAGGACAGGAGAAACCCTCTCATGGCCGCAGGAGTTTACTGTATACCGTGCAGCTGCAGATAAGTCTACATAGGGACCACCAAACGCAGTGTTCAAACACAAATCAAGGAACACGAGAGACACTGCACACTGGGTCAGCCTGAAAAATCAGCAGTAGCAGAACATGTTATGAACCAACCTGGGCATAAAGTGCTAAACTCGTCCCTCCACATTTGCTGCTTTGACTTTTGTGGATTTGATTATTCACAAATGTTATTAATATGTTATCTCTAGGAATATCTAGGTCCTCCAGCACAACTCTACAGTCAACTTTAACCAAAGGTCGCACTGAAGGACCTAGAGATTCCTAGAGAGAACACTCCACTAGGCCTTTGTAGCTCCTCCAACGCAATTCCATGGTCAATGTCTGGCAGATGTTAACCAGAGTTGCACTGGAAGACCTAAAGATTCCTAGAGAGGTGTTCTTTCTGGTAAAAACATAGTGTTTTTTTTATTTGCAGTTTTTCCACATTCATGGGGGTCCTGTCCCCCTAACCCCAGCGAATGGGGTGGGATGAGTGTATTTGATAACACAAATTCTGGACCATGCCAACAACCATCAGGTCAAAATGCACAGGGAAACTATTGAAATCCACAAACACCCAGACAACTTCAACAGGAAAGAAAAAACCCTGAAAGTAAACAAATTTTGGCTAACAGTCCTGAAAAACACCAAAATCAAGACTCGGTACATTCAAATGTACTTCACCAAGGGTCAGGAGTTTGCCAGCAGACATTGGATCTTAACTTAAATCCTCCTTGCATATCCTCCCACCCTGACCCAGAGCAATGGATGCAAGCTACAGGAAAAGAGATTCCTCCTCAACATTAGGAGGAACTTCCTGACAGTAAGGGCTGTTCGACAGTGGAAGACGTTCCCTGGAAGAGTAGCGGAGTCTCCTTCTTTGGAAGTCTTTAAACAGAGATTGGATGGCCATCTATTAGGTATGCTTAGATTGAGAGTTCCTGCATGGCAGAGGGGTTGGACTGGATGGCTCTTGGGTTCACATCCAACTCTATGACTCTATGGAAGACCAGTATCTATTGGTAACAACTAAAGTGGCCAGCTTTTGTGCAGCAGCAATGATCTGCTGGTGTAAAATGATATTTTAAAATTTTATAATGATTTTGAAATTTTAATTTTACATTTTGAAGAGTAAACTTTGTAGTGGATTCCCAATTATAATTTGATGCTAACTCTATTTTATTTTTCGTCTGTATGTCTGATGTTTATTTGATGTCTGAACTATTGATCGTTAATAATGAATGAAAGCAAAACCAATAGTCATCTAAAACACCAGAGACTCATCATATTCCTAATCTCGGAAGCTAGAACTGAAATTGCAAGATGCTGGAAGATGAGGAATTTGTTACTTGAAAACTGATGGGAAAAGGTCGGGGACACATGGTTGTGGGAAAAACTTTCCTATTCCTTCAAGAACAGATCTGGACCAAAAGGACCAAAAAAAGACACACACATTCATTGAGGATTGGTCTGTTTTTATTGATTATGTCAATAACAATATATCTCATTTTGCTCCACCTTCATACCAAGCTGGACACCCAGTTGTGGCAAAATGATCTATGATTTCTCTTTCTGGATCCTTTTACAACTTGGAAAGAATGTATTATTGGGTGGGGGGAAAATGTTTACTCATTCCCAAGGACTGTTATTTCTATTGTTTATAAGTTTGTTATTTGATAAAACGTAATAAAAATTAAAAAAGTAAAAAAAAACCAGAAAGTCACCCCTGTTGATACAGAACCCGGAGTGGTTGAGGACCAAAAAGGCTAGAAATCATCCCCAGTTGATACAGAAGCCGGAGAGCTTGATGCCCCAATAACAAGGAATAGCAGGTTTCTAGAGAGAGAAGCCAAGGTAGTGGTTGAGCATGGAAGAGATGAGAATGAAGGCCGGTGCGAACTGATAATAGTATGGCTCCCAAATAGTAACCCAGAATATCCATTTTGTCAAGGGATAGTTGGTAAACTGACAGTGTTAGATAAACCTATAAAAGAAGTGCATGGGGGAAAAATAGTGTTGCATGAATGTAAGGAATGTGAAAGAAAGGATGAAAGAGTACATTCAACGTTCATTCATATTCCACATTGCAAAGACAAGGCTAGAGAGACCAGTGAGGTGGGCCAATTTATTTGTGAAGAATGTAGTGAAAAATCTGGAACTCAGATTGGAATATCCCAACATAAAAGACATACGCACCCAGAGAAAAGAAATTTAGAAAGGATTAGGGATGGGGAAAAGAAAGCAAAGACGTTAAATAAGGCAAGTAGTAGAGGAAAACACAATAGTTATTGGCCCAGTGAAGAGGTAGAACAACTTAAGTTATTGTGGCAAAAGTATGAAAGACATGGAAATGTGAATAAACTAACTGAGAAAGAATTAGAAACTAAAACAGCCAAAATCTGATAAGAAAATGACATTAAAAGAAGCTAAGGAAAGGAAAAATAAGAGTAAAGAAAATATAGAGAAGAGAAGGCAGGATGAAGTAGTTAAGGAGGAGGGTACTAGCAAGATGAAGGAGGTGGTGGTTGGGTTAGAAGGAAGATATAGAAAGAAAGTGAAAGAATGGATAGAGACGAGGAATTTTAAAGTTGAAGGACTAAAAAAGGCAACAGAATTAGAGTGAAAAGAGGGAGTGAATTTAGAAGTGGATGAGGTTACAGGAAAGATCGTGAAAGGGATGGTAAATACAAAGAGGAAAATTAAAAAGATTAATAAAATAAGGAAAGGTAAAGGTCCAAAAGGTAAACGTAAAAGTAACTGGATGAGGAAAAGAGCAGTTAAAAGACTGACAGATAAAAAGATGCACCAAATGTACCATAAAGAGAGAGGAGAGCAGCAGCAGCAGCAGCAGCAGCAGCTAAATACATCCTGAATAATGAAATTAAAACAGAATGTGAATTGAATAAAGAAGAGGTGTATAAAAGTTATAAGGAAAAATGGGAATCAATTTTTGAGTTTAAGGGAATGGGAAATTTTAGTTCAGAGGGTGGGGTTAATAAACAAATATTTAATGACCTGATCTCAGAAAAAGAGATAGAAGAAAGTATTGAAAAGCTAAAGAAGAAAACGGCAGCAGGTCCAGATAATATTAGAATGGAAGATTTGAATAAGGCAAATAGAAATGAAATTTTGGCAGAGTTGTTTAATTTATGGTTAGTGGTAGGTAAAATTCCAGATAGAGTTAAAGAAAATAGGTCAGTGCTCATTCCTAAAACAATGAATGAGGAAGAGAAAAAGAATATGAATAACTGGAGACTTTTAACCGTTAGTTCTATTATCCTTAGACTTTCCCCTCGAATTCTAACAGCTAGAATTAGTAAGGCATGTCCATTAAATAAGAGACAGAGAGGGTTTACAGCAGCATCAGGGTGTTCAGAAAACGTATGGCTTTTGTGTAATACAATAAAGTGGGTTAAAGAGAAGAAGAAGGAGCTAGGTATAGTATTGGAAGACATAGCCAAGGCCTTTGATACTATTTCACATGATCATATAGAGTGGGTACTTAGGCTGAGGAGAATGGGCCAACATTTTATTCAATTGGTGATGAGTGCCTATGTCAATGCCACAATGGAAATTAAAGTTAAGGGAGGGATTACACTGAAAATTAGATTTTGCACTGGAGTTAAACAAGGGGATCCACTTTCACCTTTATTCTTCAATTTGGCTATGGATCCATTAATAACAAAATCAGAAATGAATGGGGTGGGATAAAAGAGAAAGACTGGTCAATCAGTACACTTGCCTTTGCAGACAATATTGTTATGCTAAGTAGGGATTATGAAGGAATTGAAGTAGTCAATTGCCTGCCTTTAGCTGAAAAACTGCATTTTAAAATGACTGTCTATGCTTGCCTATGATTCGCGGTCAGACTAGATAATCAACTGAGACTCTACACGAGACTTTGGAAATTCTTCTGTCTATTTGTTTCTCTTAGCTCTGTGCTCTGTACTGCAGTCAAGGTTCTGATTGATAAGACCGTAGACTTCATGTACTGTAAAGATTTTCTTTATCCTACATAAGATTCTCATGTTCTGTAAACAATGTCTGCTTAGCAAAAAGTGCTGAATATGGTGAAACTAACTGAACTAGAGAGGGAGGAGGGAGTGGTTTTCCTATATGCTGGACATACTTGTAAGATCACGCTAAAAAGATGTGCAGTTGCTTAGTTCTGGGCTTGGCATCTCTGGAAAGTTATTTCCTAATAAGCCCGCTGGCATTACTTTTTAAACAAACAAACTCTCTTTCTTTACTCCAAGGTCTCCGGTCCCAATTTTTCTGCTACAGAATGGAAAACAATTTGTTAATTTTAGAGGATTTTTGTAAGGTATCGGGGTTAAGGGTTCAGACAGCTAAAACATATGAGTTTAAGATCCAACCAACAAAGGATTCTTATATTATAAACCATACAGAGGCCTGGCACATAGGAGAGAATAAGATTCCAATGATCCTTCCGGGTGAAGGAGTTAAATATTTGGGGCTAAAGTGCAATCTTTGGGTGGGAATATGTAAAGAGGATTTGGCTAAAGAGGTAGAAGTTTGGATTAATATGACATATAAAGCAGCGCTGAAACCATCACAGAAAATTGATATGTTACAAACATATATGATTCCGTCTTATTTACTCAAATGAACAATCAGGAATTTCAAAGATGATGCTGAGGAAGCTAGACGATAAAATACGCATTGCAATTAAACAATAGTTACATCTCCCAACCTCAACCTGTACAAATTTTATCTATGCTACAAATAGGGATGGTGGGTTGGGTATTCCCAAATTAGAACTAAGATGTACAACTCTGCAAAGGATTGCTGATTCATCGGATATAACAATAAGAAATATGGCTAGGGACTTTGGTGTGACTTTGGAGAATTTGAAAAATGTTGGTTGGCTGCCGGGGGTCAGAAAAAGTCAATACCAAAAATATCGGAAATATGGTAGAATGGATAGAAAATGAGGAGGGAGGGGAAGAAAATAAGGAGGTAATGAAAAAGACTTACAAGTGTCCACAAAAGAGTAGAAAGAAGATGCAAAAATGGAAAGGGAGATCAATTCCAGTGTCTGTGAATGACCCCATTAGCAACAATTGGTTACGGTCAAAAGGGAATAGGACAGAACAAGAATATATTACAGTGTTAAAACTAATGTATGGTATATCCAACAAGGGAGTTTTGGGGAAGAGGGAATGAGAGGGCTATTAAACACTGCCAAAAATGTGATGCAAGAATGGAGTCCTTATTCCACATATTGGGCTGTCCAACAAGCAAGAATTTGGCGACATAATGAATTGGGAGAGCTTCTGGTTGAAGAAGCAAAAAAACTAAATTGGAAGGTAGTCCATGAGTCCCATATTAGAAATAAAGATAATATACTGAGAAAATCTGACTCCATTTGTGTAAAAGTGAAAGATGAGATTGTGGTAGATATTACCGTTCGCTGGGAAAATATAAATGGAAATTTGGAAGAGGCTGCAGCAGATAAAGTTTTGTATTATGAGAATTTGAAGGATATAATAGTGGTATTGTTGGGGGTGGAACAGGTCACCTTTTGCAGGTTTGTGTGTGGAACCAGAAGGAAATGGCCGAGAGGAAATTTTGCTGTATTAGCACATTTGGGAATTACAGGGGAAGAGATCTGTATGGCTTGCAAAAAAATTCTGCCAAAGAATGCTCCAATATTTAGGAGCAATGTTACACCTTTCTGAAAATGGATGATAGCCCTCCTTAGTACATGTTTGTCATATTTTAAATTTTGTATATTATCGTTTGGATTTTTTAAAAATCTGGATGATATTTGTTAATAAAGCCAATTTTTTTGTTAATATGTTACTAGGAGGTGGGACAAAATCTTGTACCGATTACTTTCCTGGATTTTTGCTAATAACATTCATGGCAATTAACCAGGTTCATGCTGCTCACTTTAAAAATGACAGACCTAAAATACAGATGGACAGGCCATCGGAGAGAATGGTCAACTGTCCACAAACTCGAAACAGGACTGGTTCGCAACCAGTTACAAAAATAGCTGAAAACGTGGGTTGACCAAGAATTAATCACACCTGTCCCTGCCAGACTGGGAGAGGCAGATGGTAGGCAATCCTATCTGTCCGGAAGCCATTTCAATACAAGGACACAATCCGATGCACCAACCTCTGCCAGTTATGGGGGAATCCAGAGCGTATCCCACGGTGTTAGTCCCTTTGTGGAAAAAGAGGAAGCCCAAAACTGTTAGGAATCAGCTTTCTCAGTAGAGGAGCAGAGAAAGCACGTCTCAGTCATTACCCCTCTGATGATGGCAGACTTAAGTAAAACAAGGCAAGCAGTTTCAAGTTGCAAACTTTAAAAACTTTACCAACAGCTATGAAATGTGCATATACTTGTAGTGCCTTCAAGCAAAAGTGCAGGTGACCATGGAAGATTCATCTCATGGAATGGCCCCTGCCAATCCTCAGAGTGCCATTCTGACTGAAGCTCTTTCCGCATTCAATCCATTTATAAGGTTTCGTCCCTGTGTGGGTTCTTTGATGTGCACAAATATTTCCACTATTATGGAAGGTCTTTTCATAGTCCATACATGTATATGGTTTCTCTTCCATGCACATTATTTGATGTATCAAAGATGAACTACTACTGAAAATCTTACCACAATTAATGCACAATTATTGCTTTGGTCCCATGTGGGTTCTCTGATGTAAACGCAGATGTTCATTCCGATTGAAGCTCTTCCCACATTCCAGACATTTGTAAGGTCTCTCCCCTGTGTGGATTCTTTGATGTGAGCGTAGATTTTCACTGATACTGAAGCACCTTCCACAATCCGTACATTCATAAGGTTTCTCTCCTGTATGGGTTCTTTGATGTAAACCTAGACTTCCACTGTGACTGAAGCTCTTTCCACATTCCAGACATTTATATGGCTTCTCCCCTGTGTGGGTTCTCTGATGTGAACGGAGTTGTTCTTTCTGACTGAAGTTCTTTCCACATTCTGTGCATTTATGTGGTTTCTCCCCTGTGTGAGTTCTTTGATGTCTACGTAGATGTGAACTTGAATTGTAGCTCTTTCCACATTCCATGCACGTGTATGGTTTTTCTCCTGTGTGGATTCTTTGATGTGAATCTAGACTTCCTTTCATACTGAAGCTTTTTCCACATACTATACATTTAAAAGGTTTCTCCCCTGTGTGGGTTCTTTGATGGGAACGTAAATTTCCACTGATACTGAAGCTCTTTCCACATTCCAGACATTTATAAGGTTTCTCCCCTGTGTGGGTTCTTTGATGTTTAATATATGATCCACTTGAACTGAAGCTCTTTCCACATTCCATACATTTATAAGGTTTATCCCCAAGGTGAATTCTTTGATGTATCAAACATGATGAACTACTACTGAAGCTTTTCCCACAGTCCATGCATTTGTAAGGTTTCTCCCCTGTGTGGGTCCTCTGGTGTGAACGTAGATTACCATTCTGACTGAAGCTCTTTCCACATTCCATGCATGTATATGGTTTTACTCCTGTGTGGGGTCTTTCAAGTAACTTGCACTCATATGGGTTCTCTCCTGTATGGGTTCTCTGATGCGACCGCAGATTTCCCTTCTGACTGAAGCTCCTTCCGCATTCCATGCATTTATAAGGTTTCTCCCCTGTGTGGATTCTCTGGTGTGAACGGAGATGTTCTTTCTGACTGAAGCACTTCCCGCATCCCATGCATTCATAAGGTTTCTCCCCTGTGTGCGTTCTCTGATGGGACCGAAGATGTCCACTCTGACTGAAGCTCTTTCCACATTCCATGCAAACGTATGGTTTTTCTCCTGTGTGAGTTCTTTGATGTAACTTTAGATTTCCACTATTAATGAAGTTCTTTCCACATTCCATGCATTTATAGGGTTTCACCCTTGGGTGAATTCTTTTATGTCTTTCCTGTTCTGAACTGTGATTAAACATCTTTCCACATTCCATGTCTTGATAGAGTTTCTCCCCTCTGTGAGTTCTTTGATGTAAATGTAATAAGGCATGCCCACTAAAGCTTTCCTCACATTCCAGGCATTTATATGGTTTCCTCCCTGAGTGGCTTCTTTGATGTGACTGTAAATGTCCATGCTGACTAAAGTTTTTTCCACATTCCTGGCACTGATATGTTTCTTCCTTTGTGTGGCTGCTGCAATGTACCTTTAAATGCCATTTATCTCTGAAAATGTTCCCACCGAAAAAACACTTTCCTCTGCTTTCACTTGTGACATTTTCCAGAATGGTCAGGATTTCACATGTGTCAGAACCCTGAGAAGCAAACAAATCCTTCATTCCTTTCTTTGATTGCCTTCCTTTGTTTGTTTTTACTTTCTTTTGATATTCCAAAGACTCTTTTCCTGGTTTATGCTTGTTTGTTTCTGACAGAGCTCCCTCCCAATCATCCTCACTATATTGCTTGATACCTGGAAAAAAGGAAACAAAATCCCATTAGGAGTTGTGAAAGTGATGTTTAATATTTAGGAATTCAGAGCTTGGAAGCTAAATCGATAAGGGCTGTGACTAACCTGTAAGCAGGTCACAGTGTTATCAGGTATTCCCTAAAAACATACAGACTGCCCTCCATATCCATGGATTCTTTATCCATGGATTCAACCATACGCAGCTTGAAAATATTCCAAAAAGATATAATACCAAAAAGCAAACCTTGATTTTGTTTTTTACAAGGGACACCATTTTACTATGCCATTGCATTTAATGGAACTTGAGAATTCACCAATATCAGTATCCATGGGATGTCCTAGAACCAAACCCAGCAGATACCAAGGGCTCACTATATGAATGGATTCATCCATGTGTGTATCACGGATCTTGCAACTTTGGCAAAATAGTACATCATGCAAGTTGGATGCACGCAAAAAAACTTGCATTCCCACCTAACTTTCTAAAAAGAGGATTTTACTGAAGATGCAGTAATCAAGATATACACATTAGTTGTGGAGTGGCAAATACCATGGTAAATCTTAGCAAATTTGCAAGGCTGTTAAGAGTTTGGAATTAAAAGCAGTTTGAAACTGTCATTAAGCAGAGAGAGAGAGAGAGAGGAGAATTGAGAGGAAAGGTTCAAGAGTTAAGTACTTTCTGTAATCCACACACAGACACCAAAGAGAAAGGGGAAAGGTTTAGGGAGCTGCAATGTGCAAGGAAAGCAATAGCAATAGCATTTCCATTACGATACCGCTTCATAGTGAACTAAGCACTCTCTAAGCGGTTTACAATCTGTACCGGGGTAGGCAAACTGTCCCCTTTAAGGGCCGGGGACTTCAGCTCCCAGAATCCCAGACTATTGGCCAACATGACTGAGGCTTCTGGGAGCTGAAGTCCAAAATCCCTAAGAGGGCCAAGTTTGCCTACCCCTGCGATTGTAAGCCATTTGCCCCCAACAAGCTGGGGACTCATTTTCCCAACCTACAAAAGGGTGGAAGGCTGAGTCTGTCACGCTGGGAATGAGGCGTGAGCGTGATTTCAGTATCTCACCCAGACTCTGAGATACCAAGTATGAAATTGGGAAGCTGGACCATACTGCTCATGGTGAAGATATTTATTTACAGAAGCAGGAACAGAAACAAACAGACAAGAGTTCCAGGACGGAAGGACACTCTGTCTTCATCCTTAGTAGCTCATAGCCACACAGAGCTAAACTAGAACTCTCTGGATATACAGGGCCTTTGCAGACTGCTAGAAATAGTGCAAATTGAGTCCACTTTAAGGTTTAGGGTTAGGGAATCATGGGAACTGTATTTTATTGTGGCACCAGAGCTCTCTGACAGAGAAAGCTCAATGTCTCAGAAAAAAAGGGGAAAAAACAATTCCCATGATTCCCTAGCACTAACCCTAACCCTTAAAGTGGACTCATTTTGCACTATTTCTGGCAGTATGCAAAGACTGACAGTTGCCCCTCCATTCTCACAGACTTGAAGTCCACAGTTTTGCATATTCACAGAGAGGTGACCTCCATTTAAATCAATGGGGCATGGCCCATTCAAGCCTATGGGGCTTGAATATTTGCGAATCTCCGTATTTACAGGGGGGTCTGGAATGGATCCCCCATGAAAACGGAGGGCCAACTGTACTCACAGACAAACTGCTACTGAACTCTTCACAACTCCACTCTACTCACTGTAACACCAACTGTAACCCACACTGTAACCCACAATTGTTTACATTAATCTCAGCCTTATATATATCCTTGGCTGATGCAACTCTCCAGTACATGGCACAATTGTGGGTTACAATTTTCGTTTCCAGGGTGTTAACTCTTTTAAAGGTAAACTAAAATATGCAGGTATGAAAGTTAAATTTGTTAGAGTTCACTTCCATCAGCAGAGCAGTAAAAACGTGGATCAGACTATTACTTTAAATCTGTTTTCCTAAAGAATAAAGACTAACTCAAAAAGACAAACATGTAATTTGTGGTTTAAAAACAAACAATAATGGCTTTAATAAATATTTACATAAAAGAACTAAAACCTAATCTAGCTGTAATTAATAAAAACAGGAAGAGAGATGTTAACCTCCCTCAGAGGTGGACTCACAGACAGACTGCAATTACTGTTTGCTTACTGGCAGCTTGCAATGTTCAGAGAGTCAGTTAAACTGCCTCTTATGATTGACAGTCAGAAGGAGAAAGGAGGAGGGGTGAAGTCCTGCCTAACTAAAGAGGAACAGGAGAATGCAAAACATAAAATTTTCTAACAATTCCCTTCTCATTCTCCTGGGTTGTCGTCAAGGATCTTCATCCCTTCAAGTAGCCTCTGGAAACTATCTTTTGGTAGATGTTTAGTGAGGATATCTGCAGTCATCACCTCAGTGTTGCAGTATTCCGGTTGGACAAGTCCACTCTTGCACTTCTCTTGCACTTTGTGAAATGTGATGTCGATGTTCTTCTTAAGTGGCTTTTCGCTCTGTGAAATCTTGAAAGAGCTTTGATAATCTTGCATTAGAATGGCTGGTTTGGGTTCTGTTATCCCAAAGTCCAGAAGTAAGTTGTGCAGCCATTTGATTTCATCACATGCTGCTTTTGCTGAAACACACTCAGCACTTGTAGAAGAATCTGTGATTGTAGATTGCTTCTTACTTGTCCAACTTACAGCTCCTCCATCATAGAAGATCTGGTTTCCAGTGGTTGACTTTCTGTCTGTCAGATCTGCAGCCCAGTCTGCATCTGCATAAGCGATCAGCAGTGGTTGCTGACAGGCTGGCAGCATCAGTTTGTAATCTGCTGTTTCTTTTAAGTATCTGGCAACTTTCTTAACTGCAATGAAATCTTTTTCTGTAAGAGAGCTGACCATTCTGCATAGGATGCCAACAGCATTTGCTATGTCAGGTCTGGTGAAGTTGGCTATGTATAGGAATTTTTCAACTGGAGTCCTATACTTGTCGCCATTTTGCAAATGTTCAGATTCCTTAATGTCCTTTAAGAATTCTCTTTCCAATGGAGTTGGCATAGCATTCGCATCTTTTAGACTAAGACAGTCCAGAAGATCCAGTATCTTCTGCTTTTGATTCAGAAAGAAACTTCCATCACTGTCTCTTTGTATTTGCATCCTGAGATAGTGTGAGATATATCCCAAATTCTTTATATCAATCTCTTTCTTGAGATGTTGGATTATCTCTTCACTATCTGCTTTGTCCTCATTGCACAGGATCAAATCATCAACATAACTCATGATGTAAGTCCATCAATTATTTCTGAATCTCTTGTATACACACTTGTCAACAGTGCCTGGTGTGAACTCCTCTTTGATAAGAAGCTGGTTCTGTTTCTCACTCCATGCTCTGGTGGCTTGCTTTAAACCATAAATGCTCTTTTGTAATTTGTATACAAGATGTTCCTTACCAGATATCTGGAATCCTGGAGGTTATTCCATATAAAGTTGTTCATTGACACTGCCATACAGAAAAGCTGTTTTGATGTCCAGATGTTGAACATTCATTTTCTTGTAAGCTGTGACTGCTAGGAGAGTTCTAATGGCTATATGAGTGACTACTCCAGCAAAACTTTTGTTGTAGTCCTCACCATACTTCAGAGTATAGCCTTTAGCAACAAGTCTTGCATTGTATCTTTGAATATCCCCTTCTGCATCTAGCTTTATGGTAAAGACCCATCTACAGCCAATTGCTCTTTTTCCTTTTGGCAATTCTGACAAAGTCCTTGTCTTGTTTTTATATACAGATCGCATTTCCTCACTAGCAGCTTGCACCCACTTCTCAGAATCTGTCTTTGGAAGTCCCTTGATCTTCTTCCAATCAGAGGGTTTGGGAGTTAATTCCTCTGTGGCTTGATAAGAGAATCTGTCAGGTGGGATACCTTTATTGGAGTGTTATGACCTTCTCACTTGAATTTGGATAACTGGTTCCACTTCTTGCATGCCGTACGATTCCTCATCATTAGGCTGATCTGCTGCAGGTGTAGCCCCTTCTGGATGCAAAACCTTGGGAGGATGAAAGAACTCCACTTGCCCTATATTGTGAGATACCGCATTGTAGCTGCAACAGGGGAACCAGGAAGAATAGCCTGTGAGCTGGAAACTTCAATCAGGGTAAAACAATTTTCTTCTTCTTAAATTTGGACTGAATTCACATGTTTTACTTCTACATCTACCAAAATATTCCTGATGCAAACACATGGAGACTTCTTGAGGAATCCATTGTTCTCTGCCACAAAGAGGCCTGTGGCCTCACTGGAATGGAGACATACTGGATTGTGACAGAGAGGTCCCTGTTGAGATGCAAATGGATTTTAAATTTCCTGGACTTTGCAAATCTCCCTATAGCCACAGGGCCAGAAGGAGGAGGAACCTGGCTGCAACAGATATCTTCCCCACCATATACCATCTTAACTAAAGACTGAAACAACATGTAGGTATCTGACTAACATCTCCAATGGTTTTTCTCCTGTTTGGTTTGTAACATTTTGCCTGATGAAGAAGTCCATGGAGCTTCGAAAGCTTGCAACAAGTATATTGTGCATTTTGGTTGGCTAATAAAGGTATCACTGATGGATTTTTGTTTGAATTTGCAAAATGGCCAACACAGCTACCCCTGAATGTTTTCCATTTGCCCTAGTCGCTGGTGGGAGTCTTCTTCTTCTTCTGCAAATAAATCTTGATAAACATCTTGGTTTTGATTAGATTTGGACTGTGGTCTTTCATCCATATAAACAGCACTTGTTAGTTTTATGCTGTCCATTCCAAAAATTTTCAGTTGGTTTAATTTGCCAGTCTCTTGATATTTTCAACACTTTGATGAGAAAATCTGTGATACTATAAAGATGAACAATCTTTGTGATTACATCTGGTCACATTGTCCACAGATGAATTCAAAATCTGCATCTGATAACATCCATGAGATCCTAAATCAGCTCTAAAAAATCAAATTTTTATCATAGAATCATAGAATCATAGAGTTGGAAGAGACCACAAGGCTCATCCGGTCCAACCCCTGCCATGCAGGAACTCCCAATCAAAGCATACCTGACAAATGGCTCTCCAGCCTCTGTTTAAAGACGTCCAAAGACAGAGACTCCAACACTCTCTGAGAAAGAACCAAAACAGGTTTGCTTTCTGAAATTGACATGATTGCCTCTTGATGTTGTGGTTTGCACATTGTAAAAGGAGACTTTCAAATCCGGTACATAATAAACATCTGGGATTTTTAAAGTTACTATTCTGTCAGGACCAAGTTTTGTTTTCAAAATAACAGTCCTTTTTCCTTGTACAAAACTTCTTAACCATTAGCAAGATAGACAGGAAAGGTTACACTTGCATCAAAATCAATTAACCATTCTTTGATGTTGAAGTAATGAGCAGTTGCTCTACTATCAATCAGAACTTGGTTTTTATATTTATCTCCAGCAATTTGAAATAACTGTTGTTGAATCAAACTGATATCAACATGACTGGAAGATTTCTATTTAGGATTAAAAACTTCTTTCAAAAATGAAAATTATTACATGAAATGTAAAAGGACTTAACTCGCTGATCAAGCGAAAAAAAGTTCATCATTACTTAGAAAAAGGCCAATGCCAATTAATATGTATACAGGATCAGAGAAAAGGTAAGAAATTCTTAAGAAACTTAAAATTAGAGAAAGAATTCATCTCATCTGCAAAAAATAAAACAAAAGAAGAGTCTATTTATGTAAAAGATCCAATTACAGCAATAGAAATCTTTAATAATAAATCAGGACACTATAAAGGGATAGAAATTATGAAAAAAGAGAAAAGTATCTTAATTGTAGGGGTCTATAGCTCCCCAAAAAACAAAGGGAAATTCTATAAAAACCTGTGTAAAAAAATGATGGAATTTGATTGAGGTGATAATGATGGGAGATTACAACGGTGTTATAGATCCCCAATTAGATAGAAAAACAGGGGGGAAATCAAATACAATCAGGAAAAATTACCAAAAAGGCTTTTTTGAAATGACAGAAGAATTGGGAATGATAGATAGCTGGAGATATTTTAATAAACAAGATAAAGAATATACATTTTACTCGGAGAGGCATCATTCCCTATCGCAAATTGACTTAATTCTAATTACAAAAACATTAGTGAAGGATGTACAAAAAGCTGAAATAATGCTAAAATACTATCAGACCACAATCCTGAAGGAGAATAAGCCACAACATATATGGAAATTAAGTGACGAATTGTTGTCAGATAAAATTACGACTGAGAAAGCAAAAGAAAACATAGTTAATTTCTTTAGAGAAAATATGAGTAATGAACTAAAGATGACAACAATTTGGGATGAGAGTAAGGAGGTACTTAGATGATTTTTTAATAAAACAAAATATAGAAATTCAAAGAAGAAGGAAAGAGAGAAATGTACATCTAAATGTACATCTAAACAACCTACTACAAAATAAAGAGAAGGAACTCAAAGAGAATCCAGACAGTAAAGAAATAGTAGAAGCAATTAAGGTAATGCAGAAGCAAATATCCTCAGAGATTACAACAGAACTAGGGAAGAAATTAAAAATAGCCAAACAAAAAACTTTTGAATATTCAGATAAGACTGGAAAATGGCTGACACATAAAATAAGGAAAGAAAAAGAAAAAAGAGTAGTAACTAAAATAAAGAAGGGGGATAAATTCCAAACAAAACAAGAAGAAATAAAAGAAGTTTTTTATGAATTTTATTCAGATCTGTATAAAGAATACCCAACAGATTTAGACAAAATAAAGGAGTATTTGAAAGAAATAAAATTCCCATTGGCAGGTATAGCATGCCCACAAATCTTCTTTCAGACCAAAAAGACAGATCCCAGACATAAAGTCAAAAGGACAGCTTTATTGCAGAAAAGAAAACATAGTAGAAAGGTCAGTGACTTCTTTGACAAGTCTGAAGTCAAAGCATATGGAAACACTTTTATAGAATATAGCAATGTTCCTCCCCGTAGTCTGATGTCACACAAAGATTGATCCCAAATTCCCGCACTTTGGCCATTCACATGATGTCATGTCCTACCATCCGGAAAATCCAACAAACGATCGAGTGCGTGTGAATTCATAGCTTCCCACCAACGTTAGACAAAACAACCTTGAGCAACATCTGCAGTTTGTTGGTGCACTCTGTTTGCGTGATGTGTAGCCAGAGACCAGGATCACATAGATATTAATACAATCACATATATGTATTCAACCCATTTACCAGCATAACATAATAAATCCTAAACCCATTACTTATTAAACTATCAAGCCATCTACCTATGCATGAATCACTTTATAACCCCCCTCCTTATATATTTAAATATGTTTTTAAACTCAAGCCTCTAGCCGCAGCCAAGGCAGGAGCATCCCACACATTCCAAAAAGGCCTTTCAGTTCTCAGCTAGCACGTTTCCCCTTTGCAACCCATTAACCCTTATGGCACAACCTCACTGCTCCAACCGTCACAATTAACCATATTTTAACAATCCCATCTCTTAATAAAAGTCTATCAAAACATATTCTGGCAGGAACTCATTAAGCTAATGCGTTCCTGACACCCATCTCCAAACATGCAACAAACCTAAAAATTAAATGGACTTATCATAATGAATGAAATAAGAAATGAAATCAAGAAGACCAAAGAGGGAAAGGCGCCAGGCCCTGATGGGTTTACATCCAGTTACTACAAAGTGTTTATAGAAGAAGAAAACCCCTTTACCAAACATTCAATGCTATATTAAAAGAAGGCACTCCAGATACATGGAAAGAGACAGATACTGTGAGCCTGCCTAAAGAGGGGAAAGATAATATGGAACCAAAACATTACAGGCCAATATCGCTTTTAAACCAAGATTATAAAATATTTACAAGTATCCTAGCTGAAAGATTAAAGACATGCTTGCAACTCTGGATTGACGAAGACCAAAGAGGATTTCTTCCAGGAAAGTATATGAGAGGAAATATGAGAAGAGTCTTAAATGTGAAGTCGTAGGCTTTCATGGCCGGCATCCAAAGTTTTTTGTGGGTTTTTCGGGCTGTGTGGCCATGTTCTAGAAGAGTCTTAAATATAATGGAATATTATGAAAAACATATAGAGAAAAAACTAGGTTTGGTCTTTATTGATCTTGAAAAAGCATTCGATTCAGTAAATTGGGTTACGCTAAAAAAAAATTGCAGGAAATGAATTTGGGCCAAAACTACTGTGATTGGATAAATGAGATATACAAAAAACAAAAAGCAAAAATCTTAATTAATGGGAAAAGAACAAAAAACATAAACATAGATAGAGGAATGAGACAGGGCTGTCCCCTGTCGCCCCTATTATTGTTACTAAATATAGAGGACTTGATTCAGAGAATTAAAGAGAATGAACAAATAAAAGGGTTGAGAATAAAAAAAAGCAACTTTAAAATTCGATCCTTCACCTAATCTAATAATAGATTAGATTACCTTCACCTTCACCTAATCTAATAATAATTTTGGATGACCCTTCAGAAAGTATCAAACCACTATTAGAAACACTGAAAAAATTCTGAGAAATCACAGGATGAAAGATTAATAAAGAACAATAATCAATTCTTACTAAAAATATACCTAAAAAGGAAGATATGCATTTTCCATAACCACATTTTATAATTTGTTCCAGTTAGTATTTCAGTAATCATTGTAGAATTAGGATTAGTTGAACCCATTTTCTATTGTTTTCAGTAGAAAAATCTGTCTTGAAGTCATTATCTTCAGGAGAAGCAGTTTAAAAGTAATCTGGAACCTCTTCTGAGACTTCACTGTGTCTAAACTGGGAGCTCACTGGGTCTCCACTGGGCCCATAACCCAAAAATGTGGGTTGCAATTTTAGTTTCCAGGGTGTTAACCCTTTCAAAGGTTATCTAAAATATGCAGGTATGAAAGTTAAACTTGTTAGTGTTGTTAAATATGCAGGTATGAAAGTTAAACTTGTTAAACTTTCATCAGAAGAGCAGCAAAAACGTGGGTCAGACTATTACTTTAAATCTGTCTTCCTAAAGAATAAAGACTAACTCAAAAAGACAAACATGTATTTTGTGGTTTAACAACAGACAATAATGACTTTAATAAAAACAGTCACCTCTTCATTCTTGCAGACTCGAGGGCCGCGGTATTGAATATTCATGGAGGGGCGACCTCCGTTAAAATCAATGGGTTTGCCTCTGCGGGCACATGCCTACACACACCCACGCACAACTCTATGGTCAATTTCCAGCAAAATTGTGCTGGAGGACATAGAGATTCCTAGAGGGGACATATTAATCAAAACCACAAATAATCAAATCTGCAAAAGTCAAAGCTTCAAATGTGGAGGGCCAACTGTAATCTTTCCAAAAGAAGCCACTTGCAACTTGACTCCTTGTGTACAAATCAAAGATATAGCCATGTCAGTCTATAGAATCAGTCCATGGAGAGATCTTGTAGCACTTTTGAGACTAACTGAAAGAAAGAAATTGCTACAAGATCTCTCCGCCGTGTGTACAAAAATCTACAAAAATGCTTTCATTTTATAACATTTCCTTGTTATTAGGGACCTTCTTCCTTAGCAGCTTTGTTTGACATCTTTTGGCAAGGAGGGTGGTTTCTAAGAACTCAAGAGGAAAGACAAATACCCAGTGAAGGAAATGATCCTTTTCAGGATCAATCCACTAAAAACCAAAGAAATCCCTTACCTGGAGAAGCCACCTTCCCATCATTCTCCATCTTGATGTCCTTGTAGGGATCCCTCTCTCCCAGATCCAGGAGATCTCATTCCTCCTCAATGAAATACATCACCATTCCACTGTGGGAGAAAGGTGGAATATAAATCCTTGAAATGAAATAAAATATAAATAACACACCCGGCCTCGCGGCGCAGAGAGGAGGAGGAGGAGGGGGGCGGGACCATCTTCAGGGCCTATAAGGGCCCCATCGAGCCTTTCCTTCCCCCCCCAGCAGCAGCGGTGGCAGCGGGTCCTCCATTTGGGCCCCGTTCCTGGCCCCAACACACCCGGCCTCGCAGTGCAGAGAGGAGGAGGAGGAGGAGGAGGGCGGGACCATCTTCAGGGCCTATAAGGGCCCCATCGAGCCTTTCCTTCCCCCCCCCCCCCCGTGGTAGTTGGGACTGTACTTTTGGGACTGTTTTTGGCCTTAACACTGCTGACTCACCCTAGCTATTGGATGGCCTTGACTAACCACCTCCCATTTATAATTGCGTGGGCTTTCATGCAGCTGTGGCTGAAATCAAAGACTGGAGTCAGCTGGGTGTCCATCTCCCCTTCTACATATTGGAGCTGACCATAGCCTGAGAGCGGACATTCAGGTGGTATGGGGGAGGGGGAGGTATGGCGGCAGCAGAGCCAACAGATGTTACAAAAGAAGGAGGGATCGATGCTTGATATCTATCCCCCCTTCTGTTGGCTCTGCTTCCCAGGATAACTTGGGGAACGTACCAGCCATTCCACTGACCCTTAATCTGCTCCTCTGCAATGCCAGGTCGGTCAAGAACAAAACACACATCATCCACGATCTCCTGGTGGATGAGGCAGCCGACCTGGCATGCTTCACTGAGACCTGGCTGGGGGATGCCAGCTCCGCGACTTGGGCGCAGGCTCTCCCAGCTGGGTACTCAGTTAGTGAGCAGGTGAGGGAAAGTGGGTGGGGGGGTGGTATAGCCTTGGTTTATAGGAACTCCTTAACCATGATCAGAAAGCCTATCCGGAAAACGACGCACATCGAATGTATGTACCTCAGCCTGAAAACCAGGGATAGCTTGGGGATTCTGTTGGTATACTGGCCACCCCGTTGCCTAACAGACTCCCTAACCGAGCTGACCGCCCTGGTTTCTGAGTTGCTGCTGGAATCGCCCAGACTTTTGGTTCTGGGCGATTTCAACATCCCTCTCGAAACCAGTTTGCAAGATCTAACTGGCGCGGCTCGGGAGTTCATGGATACCATGACTAACATGGGCCTATCCCAATTGGTTAACGGGCCCACACATTGTGCTGGTCATACACTCGATGCAGTCTTCAGTACGGAGCAGGAATATCTGTGGGCGGAGATTAAAAATACCTCCGCCTTGTCATGGACGGACCATTTTCTGATCAAGGCGGAACTAAAGGCTATTATCCACCGTCCCGGGGGTGGCGGACCCATTAAAACGGTCCGCCCTCGAAGGCTAATGGAACCAATTGGTTTCCAGAAAGCCTTAGAGGGTTTAATGGTTGGTAACGCCGGTGATTCTGCCGAAGCCCTAGTGGATACTTGGAACACCGATCTCACTAGGGCTATTGACACAATCGCTCCCAAGCGTCCTTTCCAGCCCGCTTCAAATCGTAAGCCCTGGTACACCGAGGAGCTTAGGAGGATGAAGCGAGCTGGACAACGACTAGAGTGCGAATGGCGAAAGACTCGTCTCTCATCCGACAGGACTCGCCTTAGGAAGCATCTTGATTCCTATAGGGAGGCTTTGCGTGCAGCGCGGAAATCTTTCTGTTCTGCACGCATTGCGTCTGCAGAGTCTCGCCCGGCAGAGCGGTTTAGGGTGGTGGGGGAGTTGACGAAGGCTCCTCCTGCGCCGAACCCCCTACTTAACCCAACGATAGCCTGCTGTGAGGCCTTTAATACTCACTTTGCAGATAAAATCTCTCGGATAAGAGCTGACTTAGACGCCATTGTTTTGGCAGAATCCGTAGACGAGGCATCCAGGAACTCTGTTGATGGTATTTTAATGGATAAACTACAATCTGTGAGTACCGATGACGTGGACAAGCTGCTTGGAAGTGTGAGAAAGACAACTTGCCCTCTCGATCCTTGTCCATTATGGCTGGTCGTCCGGGGGGGGGACGCGTTGAAGGTGTTCCTTCGGGACACAATCAACGCGTCATTCAGGGAGGGCAATATACCATCTTGTTTAAAGGAGGCGGCAGTTAGGCCACTCCTGAAAAAGCCTTCCCTGGATCCCCTGGATAGAAACAACTATAGACCAGTCTCCTTGCTCCCCTTTTTGAGCAAGGTGATCGAGAGAGCGGTTGCTTCCCAACTCCAAGCAGTCTTGGATGAAACCGATTATCTTGACCCATTTCAAACCGGCTTCAGGACAGGATATGGAGTGGAGACTGCCATGGTTGCTCTGACTGATGACCTCCGCTTGAGTATCGACAGGGGTAGTGTGACCTTGTTGGTGCTCTTGGATCTCTCAGCGGCCTTTGACACTATAGATCATGCCATCCTCTTAGATCGCCTGAGAGAGTTAGGAATTGGAGGCACTGCTTTGCAGTGGTTCTGTTCCTTCCTCTCGGGCAGATCCCAGAGGGTGAGGCTCGGGGACAGTTGCTCTTCCAAAATTGAGCTTAATTGTGGCGTCCCTCAGGGTGCCATCCTGTCCCCGATGTTATTTAACATTTACATGAAGCCGCTGGGTGAGATCATTCGGAGGCATGGAGCTCGGTGTCTTCAGTACGCTGATGACACCCAGATATACCTCTCCATGACCAGATCATCGACTCAGACTTCAGATGGCGTCTCTCCTCTTAATGACTGTCTTAGAGCAGTAATGGGTTGGATGAGGAAAAACAGATTGAAGTTGAATCCAGACAAAACGGAGGTACTCACAGTTACAGGCCCGAAACCAGATTTGGGAATACAGTCTCCAGTCCTGGATGGAGTCACACTCTCCTCTAAGGACTGTGTTCGCAGTCTGGGGGTGCTCCTTGACTCATCGCTTCACATGACCAGTCAGGTGAATGCGGTGGTCAAGAGTGCCTGTTATCAGCTTCGGCTGATACGCCAGCTGCGCCCTTATCTGGATAGAAGAGATCTGGAAGCTGTGGTACATGCCCTGGTAACCTCATGTCTGGATTTCTGCAATGCGTTCTACATGGGGCTACCCTTGTGCCTAACCCGGAAACTCCAATTGGTACAGAATATGGCAGCCAGACTGATTACAGGAACATCGAGGAGGGAGCACATAACACCAGTGCTCAAATCCCTCCATTGGCTGCCAATTAGTTTCCGCGCGCAGTACAAGGTGTTGGTTTTGACCTTTAAAGCCCTACATGGCTTGGGTCCATCTTATCTGTGGGACCGCCTCTCCCCATATGATCCCCCCCCGCACCCTCCGGTCCTCTGGGAGGAATCTGTTACAGCCAATAAAGACCAGGCTGTCACTGACCTCCCAGAGGACCTTCTCTGCAACCGCCCCCAGGCTCTGGAATGGGCTGCCGGACGAGATCCGTCTTATTACTACCCTTGCTGCTTTTAAGAAAGCGGTAAAGACGGATCTCTTTCGGCAGGCCTTCCCGGAATAACTGTCGGCCCATAGAAAGGTTCCATTTGTCTGACTCCTCATGTTAAATTTTGTAATTTAATTTATTAATTTAATTGATACTGTATTTTAATTAGTTCATGGTTTAATTTTATTTTAAGGGGATAGGGCGGGGGGGGGAGGATGGGATTGTGGGGAGAGGGAATGTTTCTAACTCTGTTCTGTTTTAAATACTGCTGTTCCCCGCCCCGATTGCCTTGCAGAGGGGCGGGCTACAAATAAAAAATTTTTATTTTTATTATTATTATTATTATATAAATTTCCCCAAAGGAGGCCCAGAGCTGAAAGGGAGGAAAGCAAAAAAGACTAAAGCATTACACAACCATCAAATTAAAACATTCATTTGAAACATTCATTTAAAAATATGACATGTAAAGAAACAGCACATCTTTCTACCCAAAGGAGGTAAAAAAATTCACAGCATACAAAAGCTAAAAAGTAACTGAGCCGTTAAAACCAGTTTAAACCAGAAATTATTGAAAAAACAACAAATAAAAGTCCAGCGCATTACACAAGCCCTTTTCCCCCTAACAGCGATTCCCAAACTTTGGTACTTCTGGTGTTTGGTTCTTCCGATATTATTTCTTCAACTCCCAGAATCCCCAGCCAGCTTGGCTAGTAGTCAAAACTGCTGGAACCTGAAGTCCAAAATATTTGGAGGATCAAAGTTGGGAACCCAGTGCCCTAAAAATTTGGTGCTCAGTGAGGTGCAAAAAGATAGCAAGGAGAGTTCCCAGTTAACTTCTGTGAGAAGGGAGCCTCAGGGAGCCTGGGGGCAGCCACTGAGAAGGCCCTGTCTCCCATCTTCCCACCAGATGTCCCTGGGCTGGGGCTACGGGTGAAGGACCCCTGTGAATGTGGAAAAACCGCACATTAAAAGGACACTATTCTTTTTACCTGAGAGAATAATAATAATAATAATACTTTTTATTTATATCCCGCCCCTCTGCAGAGCAATCGGGGCGGCTTACAATATTACAATTTCCATTAAACAAAATATAACATCCCGAATCCCACCCATCCTTTAAGAAATAAGAGTTCTTCTTATTCTAGGCTGGGTGGTGCTGGGCTTAGTGTCTCTCCCCCAGATGGCATCAGATGGTAATGGAGGGAGGGCTCTTCTTCTTATTTTAGGCCCGATGGTGCTGGGCTTAGTGTCTCTCCCCCAGATGACATCAGATGGTAATGGAGGGAGGGCTCTTCTTCTTATTTTAGGCCCGATGGTGTTCGGCCTAGTGTCTCTCCCCCAGATGACATCGGATGGTAATGGAGGGAACACCTCTCTAGGAATCTCCAGGTCCTCCAGTGCAACTCTGTGGTCAACATTGCCACAGGTTGATCACAGAATCAGGCTGGAGGACCAACAAATGCCTAGAGAAGTATCTTCTCTAAGAAGCTCTAGGTTCTCCAGCACAACTCTATGGTCAACTTCTGGCAGAGCTGCGCTGGAGGACCTAAAGATTCCTAGAGAGACCATATTAATCAAAACCGCAAATAATCAAATCCGCAAAAGTCAAGGATGCAAATGTGGAGGGCCAACGGTAAGTAGAAAGGCAGATCTCAAAACAAGGGAAGGTCGATAAGGAGAATACAGTCCATCAAACAGCCTGGACCAGAGCCATAGATTCACAGGGAAGATCTAAGTGACTCATCCACACATTCTGTCAATTAGTTCCCAGGCAAGGTACAAAAGTGTTGGTTATTACCTTAAAGGAAACAAGAAAGAAGTTAGGTAATGGTAAAGGTAATATATTCTATAACGAGGATATCAACAATGTCTGTTAGATGTTGAGTTTACATTAAAAACAAAGGAATATCATGTAAACTTTGTCTTACATACAGAACCTAAGACGCACACTTTAAGGATGCAACTACAGTGTGCCTTAAAAATAATAATCAATTTTTGTAATTATACAAGTCCTGAGAGGACCAAGCCCGTGCCAAAGGCTTGATGGTCCTGGATAAGTACAGCTGGCCCTCTATTTTCATGGGGGATCTGTTCCGGAACCCTCCCCCCCCCCACGAAAATGGAGATTCGTGAATATTCAAGCCCTATAGGCTTGAATGGGGTACGTCCCCATAGGTGTGCACAGGCGCGCACCCTCAGGGACGTGGCCCATTATTTTAAAGGGAGGTCGCCCCTCTGTGAATATATAAAACCGCGGGCATGAAGTCTGCAAGAACGGAGGGGCGACTGTATTCCAATGTATCTCTTGTACAGTACAAGGTGTTGGTTTTAACCTTTAAAGCCCTACATGGCTTGGGTCCATCCTATCTTAGGGACCGCCTTTCCCCATATGAACCCCCCCGCGCCCTTCGGTCCTCTGGGAGGAATCTGCTACAGCCACTAAAAACTAGGCTGTCTCAGACCTCCCAGAGGACCTTTTCTGCGACCGCTCCCAGATTATGGAATGGCCTGCCGGACGAGATCCGTCTAATTACCACTTTTGCTGCTTTTAAGAAAGCAGTAAAGACGGATCTCTTCTGGCAGGCCTTCCCGGAATAACTCTCAGCCTAGGGATGGGTCCCTGACTTGTAAATCTGACTCCTTATATTATTGTCATTATGTTTTTAATATTGTATTTTAATTGGTCATTTGTTTAATTCTGTTTTAAGGGGATGGGAGGGTGGGACTATGGGATGATGGAATGTTTTTAACTTTGTTCTATTTTAATATTGTTGTACCCCGCCCCGATTGCCGCGCAGAGGGGCGGGTTATAAATAAAAATTTATTATTATTATTATTATTGGCAAAAATTCTGTGAATTCAGTCTCAAATGATCACCAGCCAGACACATTTTGACTGTGGTCTTCTTCGGTGGCTAGGGTATCCGCTATTATAACCAACAATATGTGGACTAAATACCATCCAAAGAATTGGAGCACTGCTCTGATACATAGGAGAGAGGGTGGTGAATTCTTTGGATGGTATTTACTCCACATATTGTTGGTTATAATAGCGGATACTTTCTGATACCCGAGCCACTGAAGAAAACCACAAGGCAAAATGCGTCTGGCTGGTGATCATTTGAGACTGAATTCACAGAAAGTCTGCCAAGAGATACACTGGAGTACTTATCCAGGACCATCAAGCCTTTGGCACAGGCTTGGTCCTCTGAGGACTTGTATAATTACAAAAATTGATTATTATTTTTAAGGCACACTGTAGTTGCTTCTTTAAAGTGTGCATCTTCAAAGACCAAAGGTATATCATGTTTTTAATGTAAACTGCTGAGGGATGCTGGGACATGTAGTCCTAGTTTCATGACCCACATCTTCTGCCACTTTGGAGATAGAACTGGGAGTAGGGATGGCGGAGAAGTTCATGGGAGGTGGGGTGCTCCAAGTGGGACTGGGGGGGCATTGCTGCTAGATGGGACTGGGTCCCTTTCAAGGGAAGGGAGATTCTGGATCCTTTCTTTCTTTCTTTCTTTCCTTCCTTCCTTCCTTCCTTCCTTCCTCCTCTCCTGGACTCTCTCCCCCCACTTTCCTGATATTTCAGCCTAGGAGATGCATGCCCCAGATCCCCACCCAAAATTAAATAACATCATACAATCATATTTGCATGTTTTACCTTTTCCTCCTGCCCTCTTCAAAGATCACCCTCCACCTCTCCAAGGAAGCATAACATAGAATAAACTCTCTCTCTCTCTCTCTCTCTCTCTCTCTCTATATATATATATAGTCCAGTGTATGAGTTTTATATATATATATATATATATATATATATATATATATATATATATAAAACTCTCATACACTCTCATATATATATATATATATATATAACTCTCATACACTCTCATATATATATATATATATATATATAAAACTCTCATATAACTCTCATATATATATATATCGAATTGTGTGTGTGTATATATATATATATATATATATATATATATATATATATATATATAATTCGAGGAGGAGTTCTTTCTGCTTAAACCTTTCCCCCCGCCTAAAAAAGAATTCGGCCCCCAAACTGACTGCCTCTCTAGGAAGCAGTCTTCAGTGCTCTTCCTTGGAAGACCATTCCTCTTCCGCCTTCTCTTTTCAGTCCTCCCAGGGGAAAGATAAGTTCTCTCTCCTAGAAAGACCAGAAAGACCAACAGGAAATATGGATAATTAACCATAAAGAAACGAGCGCTTTTCCTAGAGAGATAGGAAGTCTGACCAAGAAAGGAACAGATCTCCACTGAGAGATGGCTTGCTATTTCCTAGAGAGGCAGGAAGTGTGGATCATTTATCAAAAGAAACTGAGCGGTTTTTTTCCTAGAGAGGCCGGAAGTGTAGATCAAAAGGAACTGAGTAATAAAATAATAATAAATAATAAAATTTATTTGTATCCCGCTTATTGAAAAAACAATCCAAGCGGCTTACATAAAAAACCCATACAATATAACCCCAAAGACCAACCCATCCACCCCTTAAAACAGTATCAAACATCTCATAATTAAAATAACAATCGACATAAAAACAATTAATATAAACAATAACAAATAAAAACATTTATAAAACAGCAAAACCTGGCCAACCTGAGACGTTCCTCATAGAGTGCTATTTCTTAGAGGCAGGAAATGTGAAAAATGGCGCTAAAAGACGTGTTGCTTTCTAGAGAGGCAGAAAAATATGATAATTGGTCTTAGTGAAGCGAGTTTGACTTGCTAGAGAGGCAGGAAAAGTGGATGATTGCTCAGTCTAAAGGAAATGAGGGCTACTTCCTAGAGTGGAGGGCTGTGTGGATTGCTCTAAAGTACAGAGAACTCCTTCCTAGAGAGGCAGGAAGTGTGGATACTGGCAACCTTTGGCCCTTTGGGTGTTTTGGACTAAAGCCCCAGCTAGCATGGCCAACAGGAATTCTGGGAACTGAAGTCCAAAACATCTGGAGGACCAAAATATGAGTCCCACTGCTCTAAGCTAAGGGACTGAGCATTTGGTAGAAACTGGAAAGAAAGAAGGGGGGGTCATAAGGGTTCATGGCAAGGAGGAAGAGATAAAAGGGGGTGCCATTCAGGATAACTGTGGGGTGGTTGAGATGTTTTTTCCCAGAACAACAAAAAAAAGGGGGGGGGGAGATACCCCTATGAGTTCTTTGCGGGGGGGGGGGGGGAGGCTGGTTTTTAAAACTAGCTAAATCTGAGCCCCCCAGATTTCGCTCCCTCTCTCAGGAACTACTTTGGCTTCCTCTCATGGGGCCTTTGCAGACTGCCAGAAATAGTGCAAACTGAGTCCACTTTAACTGCCCTGACTCAGTGCTAGGGAATCATGGGAACTGTAGTTTATTGTGGCCCCAGAGCTCTCTGACAGAGGAGGCTCAATGTCCCAGAAAAAAATACAGTTCCCATGATTCCCTAGCACTGAGCCAAGGCAGTTAAAGTGGACTCAGTTTGCACTATTTCTAGCAGTCTGCAAAGGTCCTTTGTCGGTGTGCCAAGATTGGTTTACTGTGAGACTATGATTCCAACGTGATTCCAGCTGTAATATTTAGTTATATATGGTCATGTTGTGATCCTTTGATATTGATCTCTCCGTGATCATTGATATGTACAATGGAGCCGTGTACGTTGCCCTTGTACACTGGTATGTACAATGCGATTCTAGGCTGCATTAATAGAGGTATAGTGTTTAGAAGCGGTTTACAACTGTAAGCTCATTGCCCCCCAACAGCTGGGTACTCATTTTAGCGACCTCGGAAGGATGCAGGCCTGAGTCAAGCCTGAGCCCTGGCTAGTATTGAACTCGCAACCTTGTGGTCTATGAGTGAGTGAGTGGCTGCAGTACATGAAGCAGAGGCAGCTGGGGATTTCTGGAGCAGGAAGTGAGGAGTGGTTTGCAAAGGTTTGGAGGGAAGAAGGAGAGGTTCCTTAATTCCATAAACTTGGGGAGGTGAGAGTGTGAGAGAGTCAAGGTAGGGAGCAGGGCTGCAGGTTCCACAGAGGTCTTCATCAGACTGGATATGAAGTGGTGGGGAAGGGGAAGGGACTTGCAAAAGTTGGGAAAGAGGGAGGAGGAGGTTCCTTCTTTCCATTAATTTGGGGGGCTAGCTGGGGACAAATGGAGAGGCAGTTGGATATATATATTTGTGTATGTGTGTGTCACTGCTGGATGTCCTGGATAGGACTTGTCTTTCTATTGAGAGCATGCAAAATGCCAACAAGGTAAGGAGTAAGCCTGCAGGTTCCACAGAGTTCTTCCTCAGACTGGATATAAAGCAGAGAGGTAGGTAGCTGGGGATTTGCAAGGGCGGTTTCCGTAAATGCATTAATGTTCATCATACCCTGCTGTCGAAGGAGATGCAGCTGAAAAGTTTGGAGGAAAGGAGGAAATGTGTGGGGCAACTACGCACATCTGGGTGTCCTGCATTTGCATCCTCTCTATTGGAAACAAGGAAAATGTTGTAAAGGAGGAGGCAAGTCTGCAGATCCCACAGAGCTCTTCATCAGGTTGGATGCAACCAGAGAGGCAGCCGCAGATTTCAGGAATGCGTATGTGGGTAGAGAATCGGGAGAGGAGGGAAATGTGTGGGCATATATGTGTTTCCATCTACCAGGGATCCTAGGCTTTGCAAAGGAGGAAGCAAGCCTGCAGATCCCATAGAGTTCCTCATCAGGCTAGATGCAAAGCAGAGAGTCAGTAGATTTCAGGGATACGTATGGGGCGAGGGAGGAGAAAGGGGAGAAGAGGGAAATGTGTGGGCATATATGTGCTTCCATCTGCTAGGCATCCTGGTTAGCCCCCCCCCCTTATTGGGAGGAAGGAGAATATTACAAAGGAGGGAACAAGCCTACAGATCCCACAGAGTTCTTCATCAGACTGGATATGAAGCAGAGAGGCAGTAGATTTCAGGAAAGGAGGGGAGGTAGCTTGGTGGGAGGGAGGAGAGGGGAGAGGAGAGGAGAGAAATACGTGGGCATACATGATCTGCTAGGGATCCTGGTTGTTGCAAAGGGGGAGGCAAGCCTGCAGGTACGACAGGGTTCTTCATGGATGCAAAGCAGAGAGGCAGCAGTAGATTTCAGGAATGAGGAGGGACAGTGTGGCTTGGAGGGAGGAAGGGAAGTGGACAGCACATGTGGGGGCACATGTATGTTGCAAAGCAGCTTCATTTATATACCGCTTCATATCACGCTATGGGATGTCTAAGCAGTTTACAACTGTAAGCTCATTGCCCCCCAACAGTTGAGTACTCATTTTAGCGACCTCAGAAAGATGCAGGCCTGAGTCAAGCCTGAGCCCTGGCTGGTATTGAACTCGCAACCTTGTGGTCTGTGAGTGAGTGGCTGCAGGACAGGCATTGAACCACTGCGCCACCAGGGCAAGTTTGCAGGTCTCAGAGTTCTTCATCAGGCTAGGTGGGAAGCAGAGAGGCAATAGCAGATTTCAGGAATGTGGGGTTGGGGAGTAGCTTGGAAGGAGGGAGGAAAGAGGAAATATATGTGTTTCCATCTGCTAGGAATCCTAGGGCCTTTGCAGACTGCTAGAAATAGTGTAGCTTGAGTCCACTTTAACTGTCCTGGCTCAGTGCTAGGGAATCATGGGAACTGTATTTTTTTTTCTGAGACATTGAGCCTTCTCTGTCAGAGAGCTCTGGTGCCCCAATAAACTACAGTTCCCATGATTCCCTAGCACAGAGTCAGGGCAGTTAAAGTGGACTCAATTTGCACCATTTCTGGCAGTCTGCAAAGGCCCCTAAGTGGTTGCATAGGAAGGAGCAAGCCTGCAGGTTTCACAGGGTTGTTCATCAGGCTGAATATAAAGCAGAGATGCAGCTGCAGATTTCAGGAATTGGGGGAGTAGCTTGGAGGGAGGAAAGGGGAAAGGAGGGAAATGTGGAGACACAAATGATCAACTGGGGATCCTAGTTCTTGCAAAGGAAAGAACTGACAGTGAGAGCTGTTCGACAGTGGAACACACTCCCTCGGAGAGTAGTGGAGTCTCCTTCCTTGGAGGTCTTTAAGCAGAGGCTGGATGGCCATCTGTTGGGGATGCTTTGATTGGGAGTTCCTGCATGGCAGGGGGGTTGGACTGGATGACCCTTGTGGTCTCTTCCAACTCTATGATTCTATGATTCTATGAAAGGGCAAGCCTGCAGGTTTCACAGGGTTCTTGATCAGGCTGGATGTGAAGCACAGAGGCAGCGGCCGATTTCAGGAATGAGGGAGACAGAATAGCTTGGAGGGAGGGAGGCAAGGGGAAATGTATGGGCATGTATGATCTGCTGGGGATCCTAGGTGTTGCAAAGGAGAAGGCAAGCCTGCAGATCCCATAGAGTTCTTTATCAGTCTGGCTAGGCAGCCGATCTCACGAAGGAGGGGAATAGCTTGCAAAAACTCTGCCTGGGATGCTTTTTAAGGCCGAAAAGGACGCAGAGGAAATAATAATAATAATAATAATAATAATAATAATAATAATAATTTTTATTTCTATATCGCCCTATGGGGAACCAAGGTTTGAAAACAGAAAAAAAGAGTCTGCCTTTTGGTCTTCAGAGGGTTAAAACCATAGAGCCCCACTTCCTAGAGAGGCAGGAGGAAAATGTTCAAAATTTTTGAGACAGTGTAGCTGGTCCCATTTCCAGAATGGAGGGGGGGGGTTCCTCTGGAGGCTTTTTGGAAGAGGAAGAGGGAGAGCTGCCTAGTGGTTGGAGCAGGTAAGATTGCCCAAGGGTCATGGTTTGGGAGAAAGGGAAATCCAGATGGGCTTTTTTGGAGAAAGAGGGAAGAGCCCATTTTGGGGGCATATAGATGGAAGAGAGGAGGGGGGTCCTGATCCATGCATGGGAAAGAAAGCAAGGAGATAAAATTATATGGCTGCAAAAAAGATCAGATGCATCCAAGTAAATACAATTATATAGTTGCAAAAAGGTAGCATATCACCAATATAGTTGCAAAAAAAAGTAAAATATCTGCCAGTAAATAAAATTACATAGTTGCAAAAAGGTAAAATGCCTCCAAGGAAATAAAATTATACAGTTGCAACAAAAATTGTCTCTAAATAAATTATATAGTTGCCAAAAAAAATGTCTTCAAATAAATAAAATTATATAGTTGCAAAAAGGTGAAATGTTGCCAAGTAATATGGTTGCAAAAAGGTAAAATGCCTCCAGGTAAATAAAGTTATATAGCTGCAAAAAAAGCAAAATGTCTTCAAATAAATAAAATTATATAGTTGCAAAAAGGTAAAATGCCTCCAAGGAAATAAAATGATATAGTTGCAAAAAAAAGGAAAATGTCTTCAAATAAATAAAATTATATAGTTGCAAAAAGGTAAAATGCCTCCAAGTAAATTATATAGTACAAAGGTAAAATGTCTTCAAATAAATAAAATTATATAATCGCAAAAAGGTAAAATATTTCCATGTAAATAAAATTATATAGTTGCAGAAAAAGTACAATGTTGCCACATAATATAGTTGCAAAAAGGTAAAATGCCTCCAAATAAATAAAATTATATAGTTGCAAAAAGGTAGAATGCCTCCAGGTAAATAAAATGATATAGCTGCAAAAAAGACACCCCTCCTTGCTCAGGAACTGCCTTGTTTTCTCTGCTTCCATGATCTCCTTGGCTCCCTTTTGTGGGTGCGAAGGGAAAATGGGGGGAGCAATGTGGCTTAGTGGGAAGAGTTACACTATTGGGATATGTGTGCGAAAAGTTGGTGAGGGTGAGCAGATCCCAGCCCCTGCCTTTCCAGAGGCCTTCTCCAGAGGCGGGTGCAAATTCTGCCCTTTGGCTGGACTCAGGTGCAGGCGAGAGGAAAAGTCATGTCTCATGAGTGCAAGCCCAGGTTAGGTGCTTGCTACCAGCTAGAAGAATTGAGGGATGGGTTGCTGCAACTTGTAAAGGCTCTCCCTGGGTTGGAGAGAGATCTGGGTGTTTACTGAGTAAACCTGCGCCTTCCTTTCCAGTTTTCGTTGTGCCAGGACTCACCCTCCACTCTGCTCTACACCAGCCTTCTGCGCAGAAACATTGCTAGTTCCTTCCTAATCTAGCTATTACTGTATATACTGTATATACTCATGTATAAGTCTAGACATTTTAGTCAAAAAATTGACCCAAAAAAAACTGTTCTCTCTAGGAACCTGTTAATATGTTCTCTCTAGGAACCTCTAGGTCCTCCAGCACAACTCTGTAGTAAATTTTACCCCAATGTCGGACTGAAGGACTTAGGGATTCCTAGAGAGAAGAATCCACTAGGCATTTGTAGCTCCTCCAGCACAATTCTGTGGTCAATGTCTGGCAAATGTTGACCACAGAGTTGCATTGGAGGACCTAGAGATTCCTAGAGAGAACACCCCACTAGGCCTTTCTAGCTCCTCCAGTGCAATTCTATGGTCAGTGTCTGGCAGATGTTGACCATAGAGTTGCACTGGAGGACCTAGGGATTCCTAGAGAGAACACTCCACTAGGCTTTTGTAGCTCCTCCAGCGCAATTCTATGGTCAATGTCTGGCAGGTGTTGACCACAGAGTTGCCTGGAGGACCTAGAGATTCCTAGAGAGGCATTCTCTAGGTGATGTTTTTTGTTATTTGCAGTTTTCCCACATTCACGGGGGTCCTGTGCCCCTAACCCCAGCGAATGAGGAGGGACGAGGGTATATGCTTAGCTTCCAGTCTTCCTGGGGCCAGGGCTCACCCTCCACTCTGGTCTCCACCTGCCTACTGCCTGGAAGCAAAGATGCTAAACTTCAGCTCTCCTCATAAGTCTTCAGCTAGCCATGAGAGCTGCAACTTGCTACAATTTTGTCGGCTTCTTTTCTTTCTTTCTGAAAGTTGCAAACACACCCACACACAAACACACACAAAAGGAGGCAAGGGTGCAAATTCTGCAGGCAAAAGGAAAAGTCATGGATACAAGCCCAGCAAGTGACTTGGAGTGTTACGGACTTTCCATCTTTGAAGGTTTTTCCAGCAGAGGTTGGATGGGCATTTTTCAGGTGTGCTTGCATTGTGGATTCCTGCTTGGCAGAAGTGGGTTGGACTGGATGGCCCTTGGGGAGCCCTTCTAACTCCCTCTGATTGCAATTGGAATGGTATGTTTTTATGGTTTTGTGTTTTTTTTCCCCACTGTTGAGCTGTGTGCGGTGTTTGTAACTTTATATTATTCTTGCTGTTTGAGGATCAGGGTCTCCTCAGTTAATTACAGTTATTCTTTAAAAATAATCAGAATCAATAACAAAAAAATGGGATTTAAAGAAAAAGCTCAATAGATATTTTTAAAAAGTACCGTATATACTCGACTTTAAGTCGACCTCATGTATAAGTCAAGGGTGAGTTTTGGGGTTAAGAGTATGGACTTTTTTTACGATCCGTGGATAAGTCGAGGATGAAACCTAGAGGCATGTAACAAAGGATGTAAAGGATGATGCAAAGAAGAATAATGCCAAAGAACTTAGAAACTTCTGGCAGGCATAACTGTTTGTGCTCATCCCAAAAAGTGGATAGATGAGAGAGTAGAGGGGATCCATGCTTCCTTTTGGCGCTCTCAGGATGGACTAAGCTCTTGCCTTTCACCACTCTGATGGCCCTTGTGGTCTCTTCCAACTCTATGATACTATGCTTCTATTTAGAGAAAGGGGATGGCTCCTATGTATATGTGTGTGTGTGTGTGTCTATATATACATGCGCACACACACACAGTCGGCCCTCCGTTTTCACGGGGGATCCATTCCAGACCCCCCCCCAAATGGAGTCTACTGTGTGTTTAACACACACACACACACACACACACATACACTCGTCCCTCCCCATTCACTGTGGTTTGGGGCACAGAACCCCCATGAATGTGGAAGAACTGCAAATAACAAAAACACTATGTTTTTAACTGAGAGAACATCTCTAGGAATCTCTACGTCCTCCAGTGCAACTCTGTGGTTAACATCTGCCAGACATTGACCATAGATTTCCATTGAAGGAGCTCCAAAGGCCTAGTGGAGTGTCCTCTCTAGGAATTTCTACGTCCTCCAGTGGAACTCTGTGGTCAAAATTTGCCAGACATTGACCATAGAATTCCACTGGAGGAGCTCCAGAGGCCTAGTGGAGTGTCCTCTCTAGGAATCTCTAAGTCTTCCAGTGCAACTCTGTGGTCAAAATTTGTCAGACATTGACCATAGAATTGAGCTGGAGGAGCTCCAAAGGCCTAGTGAAGTGTCCTCTCTAGGAATCTCTAGGTCCTTCAGTGTGACATTTGGTTAAAGTTTACCACAGAGTTGTGCTGAAGGACCTAGAGATTCCTAGGGAGAACATATTAATCAAATCCATGAATATCAAATCCGCAAAAGTCAAAGCCACAAATGTGGAGGGATGAGTGTATATATATGAGTTAAAGTACAATACTTAGATTGACCCATGAATAAGTCGACCCAGGTTTCTTGGGTCAATTTTTTGACTAAAATGTCTAGACTTATACATGAGAATATGCAGTATATACACTAATAACTAGATTAGGAAGGAACTAGCAAAACCATCCCTGAATATTCCTTGCCTAAGATAACTGTGAGAAATTAATGGGTTCCCCATAAGACAGCAGGTAACTTGAAGGCACATATGCACACACAAATCATAACACAAACACACAGTTCTTCACTTCCAGTGCTGTTTCCATTTATAGCTGAGGCAGTACTGAGAAATGCTGCATGCCCTTCTACTCTCTCATCCATCCAGCCTTAAGAGTGAGCACAAAGAGTTATGTTGCTGGAATTTTTTTATGTTCTTTGACATTGTTTTGCTTTGCTTCATCCTTATACCTTTGCTATATGCCCCTAAGCTTTACCCTCGACTTATCCATGGGTCGTGTCACAATCCATAATTTCAGCCACAAAACTTGCCCCCGACTTATCCATGAGGTTGACTTATAGTCGAGTATATATAGTAGTTGGCAGCCAGTGGAGTGATTTTAATATTGGTGTTATGTTATCACCTCTGGATGTACCAGTAACCAATCTGGCTGTCGTATTTTGAACTAGCTGAAGTTTCCAAACTTGGTACAAAGATAGCCCAATGTACAGCACATTGCAGAAGTCCAGCCTTGAGGTTACCAGCACATGGACTAGGTCTAGGAAGGGGTGCAGTTGGCATATCAGCCGACGCTGATAAAAAGTATATCTGATCGTCACTTCTATCTAGGCATTTGGAGAGATGGGTCCAGGAGTATAGTCCTCCCTCCGTTCTCATGGGGGATCCATTCTGGACCCTCCAGCGAAAATAGAAAATCATGTATATTCAAGCCTGAGCATGAAGGCCATGCTATGGGTGCATGCCCCATTTTGTCCCCCTCCATTCGCCTCCAGCGGATAAGCAAGGGACGCAGATCCCAAGTCTGCGAGAATGGAGGGAGGACTGTACTCCCAAGCTGCGAACACAGTATTTCAAGGAGAGTGTGACCCCCATTCAGAAGTGGTTAACACACCCCCAAACCCAGATTAGGACCCTTAATAGTAAGCACCTCTGCCTTGTCTGGTTTCAGTTTCAATTTGTTTGTTTCTCCTCCAGCCCATTATCTCCTCCAGGCATTCATTCAGAGGAAACACACTGAACATATATATTTAAAAAAAATAAAATTACGCATGTTATGACTTGGTGGCAAAATTATATAAGAGTAAGGTATTCCCTACTTGGAGTGCTACCACATAGAAGGCGCTGTCCCATGTTCTCCAACAATGTGTTGCCCCTACTGCTTCGACACGAAGAAGGGTCCCTCCAATAGTCCTCAATGTTGAGGCTGGTCTATAAAAGAGAGCGGTGCCCCCCTCAAGTTTTGATGTTCTCTGCCTGACAAACAGGGCCTTGCAAAGGATGAGAGGCAACCTGGATCCCAATAGAAGTATCTTTTTGTGTTGCTAATGTGATCATTGTGGTGGCATAGTAGTGGTCTAAGCATTGGACCATGAGTCGGCTTGGCCATGGAAACCGACTGGGTGACCTTGGGCAAGTCACACTCTTGCAGACTTAAAGGATGGCCATGGCAAAAACACCTCTGAAGAAATTTGCCAAGAAAACCCTATGATAGGTTCACCGCTTTAGGTTTGCCAGAAGTCTGGAACAACTTGGAAGACACACAACAACAAGCTTAAATTTTCTTTCCTGGACTTTACGACTCTTTGGGTGCATACAGATGGGCAAGATTCCCTAGGCCAACCCTGTGGCATCTTGTCTGCAGTTCTGACCCTGTTCGATCCCTGGGCTGGTATGGTGACAAGCGGGTGTTCACATACCCACCCGCCACCACACTGTGGAACTG
Organism: Phrynosoma blainvillii; assembly: GCA_026167975.1. Taxonomy (NCBI): domain Eukaryota; kingdom Metazoa; phylum Chordata; class Lepidosauria; order Squamata; family Phrynosomatidae; genus Phrynosoma; species Phrynosoma blainvillii. The sequence goes on along the minus strand of JANUYF010000002.1, from coordinate 398,446,584 downwards.
CCACTGCGCACTCCACACCTGTCACCACCATTGCCTCTGCTCTGAAGACCCCCACCACAACCCATAAGGGCTACTACATGGCCAGGTGCCCCCTTCCAACATCAAAGACTGTGGCAGGGGGTTTAGAGTGGTCACAGCAGTGGTGGCAGGTAAGGGGTGCACAGGCCCATGTGGTCTGCTGGCTGTAGTAGTGGAGCTTAAAGGAAACTGTTCCACAAAGAGCTAGTTCTTTTGGACTGTGTTAAGAGCCCTTTGGGCCACAATTGGTCTGGAACCAGGATTTGGACTGGCCGATCCCGGCCCAAGGCCTGCATCATCTATAGAGGACAACATCTAGGTGGGAGGAACGTGGGCCTTTTGGCCCATGCATTCAGCCCCTTTGTCTCTGTGGAGTCGAAGGCTTTCACGGCTGGCATCCATAGGTTTTTGAGGGTTTTTCAGGCTGTGAGGCTGTGTTCTAGAAGAGTGTATTCCTGATGTTTCGCCTGCATCTGTGGCTACCATCTTCAGAGAATGCTGGCATGGAAGTGTGTGAGGTGTATATATACTGTGTGACCCTTGGTAGAGAGCAGGGGTAGGCAACCTTTCCCCTTTAAGGGCCGAGGGACTTCAGCTCCCAGAATCCCAGGAGCTATTGGCCAACATGGGACTATTGGCCAACATGGCTGAGGCTTCTGGGAGCTGAAGTCCCTCGGCCCTTAAAGGGGAAAGGTTGCCTACCCCTGGTAGAGAGGATTAGCATGTAATTCTGTGTATTGTTCTGTATACAATACACAGCCAAAGTAAACAAAGTTTGGCTACCGTCCTCAAAAACACCAAATTCAGAACTTGGCAAATGCAGACGAATTTCACTCAGGGTCAAGGAGTTTTGTAGCAGACAATGGACCATTAAGTAAGGGCCTTTGCAAACTGCCAGAAATAGTGCAAATTGAGTCCACTTTAACTGCCCTGACTCAGTGCTAGGGAATCATGGGAACTGTAGTTTATTGTGGCACCACAGCTCTCTGACAGAGGAGGCTCAATGTCTCAGAAAAAAAATACAAGCACTGAGCCAGGACAGTTAAAGTGGACTCAATTTGCATTATTTCTGGCAGTCTGCCAAGGCCCTAAATAGACACGAATCCTCCTTACATATCCTCCCACCCTGAGGCCTTGCCTCAACAGAACAATACACAGATTTACATGCGAATCCTCTCAATTAAGGGTCACACAGTATACACACCCCACACATCTATATCTCCAGCATGAGTTTTAGCACCTTTGCCTGATGCATTTTGTGCATTTTGGTTGGCCTCATAAAGGTATTGTTATTTCTTAGATTTTGGGTCCCAAAAACATGGCAGAAATAATCCAGTTTGAGACCGCTTCGACTTCCCTGGGTCAGTGCTAGGGAATCCTGGGAATTGAAGTTTATTGTGGCACCATAGCTCTCTGACAGAGAAGGCTAAAAGTCTCACAAAACGACAATTCCCAGAATTCTCTAGAACTGAGCCAGGGCACTTAAAGCAGTCTCAAACTGGATTATTTCTGCAGAGTGGATTGGACCTTGAATGTTATTGTACTTTGCCAATAAACCGTTAAGATGAAAATGTTTCAGTTGAAACAGTCATTGTTGTTCCAGGAGGAGGGCTGGAAAATAGTAATAATAACCACACTTTAAAATAATATATGAATAATATATAATCAATTTTTTAAAAAAGGGTGTGCTTTTATTAAAAAGAAAACCAATGGTTGAAACCACCAACTCTTTAAGATGAGAGGAAGAAACTAGGTTTTGGACTGAAGCTAACTTCTGAAATTTCTCTTTAAAACAGAAATGTTTTGAGAGAACTAAAAACATCTAAATTTGAGATTTTCTTTTTCATCCATATTTTGCTTGTATCTTAGAATCATAGAATCATAGAGTTGGAAGAGACCACAAGGGCCATCCAGTCCAACCCCCTGCCATGCAGGAACTCCCAATCAAAGCATCCCTGACAGATGGCCATCCAGCCGCTGCTTAAAGATCTCCAAGGAAGGAGACTCCATAACTCTCCGAGGGAGTGTGCTCCACTGTCGAACCGCCCTTACTGTCAGGAAGTTCCTCCTAATGTTGAGGTGGAATCTCTTTTCTTGCAGCTTGCATCCATTGTTTCGGGTCCTAGTCTCTGGAGCAGCAGAAAACAAGCTTGTTCCCTCCTCGATATGACATCCCTTCAAATATTTAAACACAGCTATCATATCACCTCTCAGTCTTCTCTTCTCCAGGCTAAACATCCCCAGCTCCCTAAGTCGTTCCTCGTAGGGCTTGGTTTCCAGACCCTTCACCCTTTTAGTTGCCCTCCTTTGGACACGCTCCAGTTTCTCCACATCCTTTTTGAATTGTGGTGCCCAGAACTGGACACAGTATTCCAGGTGAGGCCTGACCAAAGCAGAATAGAGTGGCACTATTACTTCTCTTGATCTAGACACTATACTTCTACTGATGCAGCCTAAAATTGCATTGGCCTTTTTAGCTGCTGCATCGCACTGTTGACTCATGTTCAACTTGTGGTCTTCCTGGACTCCTAGATCCCTTTCACACGTAGTCTCATTCAGCCAGGTGTTCCCCATCGTATATCTGTACTTTTCATTTTTCCGCCCTAAGTGCAGTACCTGACATTTCTCCGTGTTGAATTTCATTTTGTTAGCTTTGGCCCAACTTTCTAGTCTATTCAATTCATTTTGAATTTTGATCCTGTCCTCTGGGGTATTAGCTACTCCTGCTAATTTGGTGTCGTCTGCAAATTTGATAACTATGCCCCCAATACCGTCATCCAAGTCATTGATAAAGAGATTGAATAGCACTGGGCTCAGGACAGAGCCCTGTGGCACCCCACTGGTCACTTCTTTCCAGGTTGAAAAGGAGCCATTAGTAGTATAATACCCCCACCTTTCGTCAAATCAAAAAGTGACAGGTGCTCCGCCCCTTTTTGGTTCTTAGTCCCGCCTTCCTGTTTTTGGGGTGGTTCTAGGTTTTGGGGTGCTAGGGTTGGGGGTTCTAGGTTTTGGGTGTTCTAGATTTTGGGGGTTCTAGATTTTGGGGTGCCAATTTTTGGGGGTGCCAATTTTTTGGGGTGCCAATTTTTGGGGTGCCACTTTTTGGGGGTGCCACTTTTGGGGGGTGCCACTTTTTTGGGGTTCAATCAGTGGTCCCCCTGAACCCCAAAAGTTCGGCCATTTTGTTTTTTGCAAAAGTTGTTTTTTTGGGGGTTGTGTGACCCCTCTACGGATTCGTCTCGGGCCCGCTGACCACTAGGAGCAGCTCCCATACCTCTCTGTCCAATGGTATAGCCGCAAGCCGTGTTCGAAGATGGCAGTCGGCAGCCATTTTTTCTGCGCCAACTTTAGTTTTCGGGGTGGTTGTGACATGTCTCCGGACTTGTCTCGAGCTCCCGAAGTGAACAGTTCAGAGGTCTGTTGCGCTCTGAGCTTCGGAAAGGCGCGCCGTCCAATCTGCTACCGCTCGCCCCTCCCCTGGGGGTGTGTTTTCAAAAAACGGCACGCTTTTGAGAGAAGCGGATTGGCCCAAAGACCCCCACCCCCTGGCACCATCCAATGAGTTCTCACAGAGAGGGGTCCCACTCCCAGGATAGGGTATATGAGCATGAGTTTTGGGGGGGCAGCGGCTTTCACTGTCACAAACCTGTTTTTTCAGGGTGGAGTGTTATACATTTCCAAGTCGGTCTCAGCACCTCCGATAGAGAGAGAAAGCGAGAGAGGAGGGAAGGGTTTCCAGGAGCGTAGAGCTCAGAGGAGGGGAGAGGTCCTTCACTCTTCAGCAGTCGGTCTGGATCTGAGCTTCACAGCTCTGAAGTGCAGGGAGGCTGAGAAGAAGAAGGGCTGGGACCCTTTTTCTCCTCCCCAGGAGAGTGTTTTCAAAAACAGCGGTGCCTTTTGAGCATCGCTGATTGGTCCATTTCCCTCCGCCACAACCAATGGAAGGTAGTGAGTTGGGAGCATGCCCTCCCTGCAGTGTCATGTATGTGGCCCTCCCTTGGGCCCCTGCTCTCTTCACCCGGACGGACGCTGCGTTCTCCCTAAGCTCCCAGGGCTTTCTCCTTTCCCTCCCCAAGAGCTGTTTCTGCATAGAGCAGCCCCATGTGTGTGTGTTCTCCCCAACAGAGCAGCCATTTTTCATGGAAATACTCATTTTGGGGTGAAGTGTGAACCCTCCCCGTGGTCATACAAAAGCCCTTGACCACCAGTAACAGATTCCAAGGAAAACTACTTCCCATTTTTGGGAATTTCCATTTTGCAGCCCATATTTTGTTCTTCTTGTTGCAGAAACATACATTTTGAGGCAAGGTGTGAGCCTTCCTCCACACTCAGGCTAGCAGCTGTGACCAAAAGGAAGAGCTTTCCTTGCTGCCATGGAAGGATTTTTAATTTTGGGAAGTGACAGCTATCTTTTATCTTTTGCAGAAGTGTGTATTTTGGAGCAATGTGTGCTTGTTGCTCCATCCTGGACTCCATGAGCTGGTTTCCAGTTCACCAGAGGCTTTTCAGTTCTCACAGCAGTACACAACTCACAAACAGGGGCTATGCTCCCCAAAAGGGTGGATTTGGAGGAGGAGGGGTGTCTTGCCTGTACATGCCCCACCAGCCATGACCGATGTTAGGCTTCCATGTGGATAGGCAAAGAGGGCCAGCCCCTTCGCTCGAGAGGTGTCTTTGAGAAGAACCAAAAAGAAGTTTTCACCAACACAATTTGTATGTATTTCACAACTTTGAAGGGGAACAGAATAAGGCACGCTGCTCCCTATCCATTCCCACAACAATTTGTGTCTGTAGTTTTTTTGTGGGTTTTTCAGGCTGTGTGGCCATGTTCTAGAAGAGTTTCTTTCTGGCGTTTCGCCAGCATCTGTGGCTGGCATCTTCAGAGAAAACTGAAAGCCTACGACTTCAAATTTGTGTCTGCTTTTTACAGGTCTTTTGTTTTCAAGTGTTCCTTTTAAGATAGAACACGGCCCTTCTATACAGCCAACCCAGGCCCTCCTTCAACAGGAGCGTGTTTCCACCCCACCATATCTGGCCCATCATTTTGAAAACATACAGAGCACTCAAGTTATTGATCTTGCCTATACACATACCCCCTCTCCTGCTTTTACAAATTGGGTACATGAGAAGTTAGTAGCAGGGTCCCGTCCCCCCCTACACCTTGGAAATAGATGCGTTCTGGCCCCTGCTTCAGACCACAGACCACAATTGCTGCAAAATGCCTAGGCATTTCTATGAAAAAAGGTTCCAGGGTAGATATTGGAATGAGGTCTGAGGATAGTAGAGGTACATAGGGGTTTAGGGCACTACTGTTTGGGGGTCTGGAATGGCCAGGGAGAGGGCTGGCTGGCGGAGGGTCATTTTCTGTTCCCACAGCAGGTCAGGAAAAACAAATGTGGATGGAGGCTCTGTCTGGGGCGATGATCATGGGAGGCTCTAAGGATTGTCTGCTGTCTGTTGCAAAGCAGGAAGATGGAAAAACAGTAGTGTTTAATTTACAGGTATAACAAGAAAGCAGAGAGTTATAATAAAGGGAATTTATTAGTGGGAAGATTAAAAACGAGGGAAGTTAGGAGTAGGAGCCTTTTTGATAAACTTTGCAAACCCAGAAAAACTCTGGGTTGGAAGTCGTGTTAAGAAGACTGACACAAAAGAGTAAGGTGTATACATCCTACAATTTAAATAGATACATTTTACAATTTTGTTATGTCAAAGCCTACCAGTTTTGTGAGAAACTCTTTATACAAGACAAAATAAATACAAAACACATCTTTTTGGGCAATGCAACTTTTCCCCAGTGCAAGAGGGGGGGATGCAAAGAAGGGACAATGTGCCATGTGTGTGTGTGTGTGTGTGTGTGTGTGTGTGTGTGTCAGTGCACAGTAGCTGATAACAAACTTTTTCTTATCTCACGAGGGCCACATGGTGGGCTGCAGATGTTCAAACCTGAAAGATAGAGGAAATAAGGGTGTTTTAAACAACAACAACACAACTAAAGGCAGGAGAGAGGAACAGGCCAATCATCAGGTCAAAATTATAATATTTAATAGCCTCTTCAAATTAACCAATAAGGGGCCCCTTTGAAAGACAGGGGAAATACCAAGGGAGGGCTTTCAAAGATCTCTATCAGGCTTTTCAGAGTTAGGACCAAGACATAATAATAATAAGCCTGAATGTAGAAAGTTCTTCTATCAGGTAAGGACTGTTTTGTTTGTTAACTCAGCATAAAGGGAACTAGTAGTCCAGCATAAAGTTATACACAGAAGTTAATCATCTGGGTTGCATTTAATGGTGGTGGTTGTTAAAAAAGAAAAGGGAAAAAGAAAGATCATGAAGTATGCAGACAGATAGGTGGTTTTTGAACAGTATGGTTTGTTGTTTTCTGGGCAGTTTGACAGCCATGTGCACCAGCGCTCTTAATGTCCCTGCGCTGTTAGATGGAGGATGGGGGTGACGGAGGTGTGGAAGAAAGAGGTTTGCAGGCTCCTACTGTTGCTTATTTAGCTGTGTAGTTTGTTATGTATAAAGAGCAGCATCTGATCTTTTCGCAGAAGCTGTGGATGCAGGATCATAAATGGCTTGGGCTTTTTAACCACTTAATCTCCACAGCCTCTGAGGATAGCAACCCTTTCCTCTTCAGCTTTTGCAAAAGCTCTTCATTGACACTCCTCTGAATTTGGAGGAAGAATGGGACAGGGAGATCTTCTGCCAAGTATTAACTAACTCTTAGCTTATACAGAGCCATATGAAGCCCAGTGGTCTTCAGAAGGGAATGTAAGGCTTGCCAAGTGCCAAGTAGCTGGCCTCTTTTAAAAAAGGTTTTATTGGTCTTTAAGGCAGCCAAAAAGGGCTCACTGCTGGCCTGTCCCATCCACACTCGGCTGATAAATCTAAATGCATACTCCTAATTACAATGAACTCTTTAGCACACAGTTCACATATGAATGTAGGCAGGGGTAGAAAAGAGAAAGGAAGCAAAATCCCACAGGTTGTTGATGGTCCACAAAGTTTATTATTTTAAAAAGCACAAAGCGTTTCGGCCATGGCACAAATTGGCCTTCCTTAGGGGCTGTTGTAAAATAAATAAAACTACATTAATTATAGTTGTGGTATTGGGACAACATATAAAGCACCTCTAAAAAGCAAATAACTATTATCCATATTATCATATACATACCTACTACCAGAGATTTTAGGAGTTGCAGCCTGCACTTTCAACAAAGTGGACTCTCTGAGTATTAGAAGGAAGGGACTAGGACTACACTGAGTTCTTATTTATGGATTTTTTGAAGTAACATCATCGAAGAGAGCCAATGATGCAAGCTGTCAATAAATCTACTCAGTTCTGTTCTATCCAGTTGATGCAATATTGAAATTATTTGTAGCCATTGATTGCAAATTTTTATATAAGACAGTGTATTTCCAAATCCTCATCCAAACCATGGTACTAAAGTTTTAAGTTTCCAAAATCCACTCTACCACTTTCTTCTTTAAACAATTCTTCTTTTTATTATTTATCACCTCCAGTACCCAAAAACTTATGGTGGGTGCTGCATGTTTCATTTGTTCAAAGGGATTAACCAGAGGACCCCTATTCTTTTATTTCTCAAAATGGCCAGATGTGCAGCTAGTCTTTGTTTGATATATCTCGATGTTCATCCCATCAAGATGGATCTCTTCCATCTCTTACATTGGATTGCATAATTACAAAAGTGCTTATTTATACCATTTTTGAGCTACAAAATTGTTAAATTCATTCATTGTGGTTGTGTAGTTTATACAGGCTTATACAGAATAAAGCTAACTTGAGATCTAATCCTCCCCCAGTAGTTGCTTCTCTTTGGCTTCCTTTCTCTTAATATGGTCTTGCCCGCTGGGCTTGACTAGCCTCTGATGTACTTGGAAATTGTCTCCTTGTTTATTGTTATTGGTATTTTAAATTAGATTTTAATTGAGGCCGATTGAATGTATTTTTAAGGGGGGGTGTTATATGTCTGTTATAATGTGTGGGTTGTTATTTTAATGTAAGCCGCCTTGATAGCCTTGGCTAAAGGCGGAGTAAAAATAAAATTTTATTATTATTATATATATATATTTATTGCATTTACATTGGATTGCATAATTACAAAAGTGCTTATTTATACCATTTTTGAGCTACAAAATTGTTAAATCCATTCATTGTGGTTGTGTAGTTTACAGTATACACAGAGTTGCCCCAAACACAGTGCTATTGGATTTTCTATTTGAGATCCTAAAGGCTGCCCTCAGCAGCATGTCTTTAATATTTCTTAATCTTTTGTATGAAATTGTGGGTGTTCTTTGCATCCTGAAATATTTCCAATCAAATACCAATGTTTCTTCATAGATTGTTGTAAACTATTTGTTACATGGTGAAATGACAATGCACAATGTATGTGATTACTGTGGGGGTCTATCTGTTTCTTCTAAAGTTCTGAGTGAGACCTACAGGCAGCTTTAGGATATCCATTAGCTATAACATGTTGTGGATAACTACTATCCCTTAACTGTTTATTTAATTGGGGGTTGGGGGTCTGGAATGGATCTCCCGTGAAAACGGAGGGGTGACGGTACTTCCCAATTTTATGGCATTGATAGTTAGGTTTTATACTGTTTATCTTTCTTTCAATACCTTATTTTTATATATACTACTTTAGAATCCTCCAGTCTGAGCTGAAACTAGGGAAAAGCATAAGTTAAAGTAAAAACATGGCCCCTACTAAGCACTCTCTGTCCCACCACATTTTGGCTATTTCTGCTTTTCCCCCGCCATCTCAGACTGGAGGATTCTAAAGTAGTATATATAAAAATAAGGTATTGAAAGAAAGATAAACAGTATAAAACCTAACTATCAATGCCATAAAATTGGGAAGTACCGTCACCCCTCCGTTTTCACGGGAGATCCATTCCAGACCCCCAACCCCCAATTAAATAAACAGTTAAGGGATAGTAGTTATCCACAACATGTTATAGCTAATGGATATCCTAAAGCTGCCTGTAGGTCTCACTCAGAACTTTAGAAGAAACAGATAGACCCCCACAGTAATCACATACATTGTGCATTGTCATTTCACCATGTAACAAATAGTTTACAACAATCTATGAAGAAACATTGGTATTTGATTGGAAATATTTCAGGATGCAAAGAACACCCACAATTTCATACAAAAGATTAAGAAATATTAAAGACATGCTGCTGAGGGCAGCCTTTAGGATCTCAAATAGAAAATCCAATAGCACTGTGTTTGGGGCAACTCTGTGTATACTGTAAACTACACAACCACAATGAATGGATTTAACAATTTTGTAGCTCAAAAATGGTATAAATAAGCACTTTTGTAATTATGCAATCCAATGTAAATGCAATAAATATATATATATAATAATAATAAAATTTTATTTTTACTCCGCCTTTAGCCAAGGCTATCAAGGCGGCTTACATTAAAATAACAACCCACACATTATAACAGACATATAACACCCCCCCTTAAAAATACATTCAATCGGCCTCAATTAAAATCTAATTTAAAATACCAATAACAATAAACAAGGAGACAATTTCCAAGTACATCAGAGGCTAGTCAAGCCCAGCGGGCAAGACCATATTAAGAGAAAGGAAGCCAAAGAGAAGCAACTACTGGGGGAGGATTAGATCTCAAGTTAGCTTTATTCTGTATAAGCCTGTATAAACTACACAACCACAATGAATGAATTTAACAATTTTGTAGCTCAAAAATGGTATAAATAAGCACTTTTGTAATTATGCAATCCAATGTAAGAGATGGAAGAGATCCATCTTGATGGGATGAACATCGAGATATATCAAACAAAGACTAGCTGCACATCTGGCCATTTTGAGAAATAAAAGAATAGGGGTCCTCTGGTTAATCCCTTTGAACAAATGAAACATGCAGCACCCACCATAAGTTTTTGGGTACTGGAGGTGATAAATAATAAAAAGAAGAATTGTTTAAAGAAGAAAGTGGTAGAGTGGATTTTGGAAACTTAAAACTTTAGTACCATGGTTTGGATGAGGATTTGGAAATACACTGTCTTATATAAAAATTTGCAATCAATGGCTACAAATAATTTCAATATTGCATCAACTGGATAGAACAGAACTGAGTAGATTTATTGACAGCTTGCATCATTGGCTCTCTTCGATGATGTTACTTCAAAAAATCCATAAATAAGAACTCAGTGTAGTCCTAGTCCCTTCCTTCTAATACTCAGAGAGTCCACTTTGTTGAAAGTGCAGGCTGCAACTCCTAAAATCTCTGGTAGTAGGTATGTATATGATAATATGGATAATAGTTATTTGCTTTTTAGAGGTGCTTTATATGTTGTCCCAATACCACAACTATAATTAATGTAGTTTTATTTATTTTACAACAGCCCCTAAGGAAGGCCAATTTGTGCCATGGCCGAAACGCTTTGTGCTTTTTAAAATAATAAACTTTGTGGACCATCAACAACCTGTGGGATTTTGCTTCCTTTCTCTTTTCTACCCCTGCCTACATTCATATGTGAACTGTGTGCTAAAGAGTTCATTGTAATTAGGAGTATGCATTTAGATTTATCAGCCGAGTGTGGATGGGACAGGCCAGCAGTGAGCCCTTTTTGGCTGCCTTAAAGACCAATAAAACCTTTTTTAAAAGAGGCCAGCTACTTGGCACTTGGCAAGCCTTACATTCCCTTCTGAAGACCACTGGGCTTCATATGGCTCTGTATAAGCTAAGAGTTAGTTAATACTTGGCAGAAGATCTCCCTGTCCCATTCTTCCTCCAAATTCAGAGGAGTGTCAATGAAGAGCTTTTGCAAAAGCTGAAGAGGAAAGGGTTGCTATCCTCAGAGGCTGTGGAGATTAAGTGGTTAAAAAGCCCAAGCCATTTATGATCCTGCATCCACAGCTTCTGCGAAAAGATCAGATGCTGCTCTTTATACATAACAAACTACACAGCTAAATAAGCAACAGTAGGAGCCTGCAAACCTCTTTCTTCCACACCTCCGTCACCCCCATCCTCCATCTAACAGCGCAGGGACATTAAGAGCGCTGGTGCACATGGCTGTCAAACTGCCCAGAAAACAACAAACCATACTGTTCAAAAACCACCTATCTGTCTGCATACTTCATGATCTTTCTTTTTCCCTTTTCTTTTTTAACAACCACCACCATTAAATGCAACCCAGATGATTAACTTCTGTGTATAACTTTATGCTGGACTACTAGTTCCCTTTATGCTGAGTTAACAAACAAAACAGTCCTTACCTGATAGAAGAACTTTCTACATTCAGGCTTATTATTATTATGTCTTGGTCCTAACTCTGAAAAGCCTGATAGAGATCTTTGAAAGCCCTCCCTTGGTATTTCCCCTGTCTTTCAAAGGGGCCCCTTATTGGTTAATTTGAAGAGGCTATTAAATATTATAATTTTGACCTGATGATTGGCCTGTTCCTCTCTCCTGCCTTTAGTTGTGTTGTTGTTGTTTAAAACACCCTTATTTCCTCTATCTTTCAGGTTTGAACATCTGCAGCCCACCATGTGGCCCTCGTGAGATAAGAAAAAGTTTGTTATCAGCTACTGTGCACTGACACACACACACACACACACACACACACACACACACATGGCACATTGTCCCTTCTTTGCATCCCCCCCTCTTGCACTGGGGAAAAGTTGCATTGCCCAAAAAGATGTGTTTTGTATTTATTTTGTCTTGTATAAAGAGTTTCTCACAAAACTGGTAGGCTTTGACATAACAAAATTGTAAAATGTATCTATTTAAATTGTAGGATGTATACACCTTACTCTTTTGTGTCAGTCTTCTTAACACGACTTCCAACCCAGAGTTTTTCTGGGTTTGCAAAGTTTATCAAAAAGGCTCCTACTCCTAACTTCCCTCGTTTTTAATCTTCCCACTAATAAATTCCCTTTATTATAACTCTCTGCTTTCTTGTTATACCTGTAAATTAAACACTACTGTTTTTCCATCTTCCTGCTTTGCAACAGACAGCAGACAATCCTTAGAGCCTCCCATGATCATCGCCCCAGACAGAGCCTCCATCCACATTTGTTTTTCCTGACCTGCTGTGGGAACAGAAAATGACCCTCCGCCAGCCAGCCCTCTCCCTGGCCATTCCAGACCCCCAAACAGTAGTGCCCTAAACCCCTATGTACCTCTACTATCCTCAGACCTCATTCCAATATCTACCCTGGAACCTTTTTTCATAGAAATGCCTAGGCATTTTGCAGCAATTGTGGTCTGTGGTCTGAAGCAGGGGCCAGAACGCATCTATTTCCAAGGTGTAGGGGGGGACGGGACCCTGCTACTAACTTCTCATGTACCCAATTTGTAAAAGCAGGAGAGGGGGTATGTGTATAGGCAAGATCAATAACTTGAGTGCTCTGTATGTTTTCAAAATGATGGGCCAGATATGGTGGGGTGGAAACACGCTCCTGTTGAAGGAGGGCCTGGGTTGGCTGTATAGAAGGGCCGTGTTCTATCTTAAAAGGAACACTTGAAAACAAAAGACCTGTAAAAAGCAGACACAAATTTGAAGTCGTAGGCTTTCAGTTTTCTCTGAAGATGCCAGCCACAGATGCTGGCGAAACGCCAGAAAGAAACTCTTCTAGAACATGGCCACACAGCCTGAAAAACCCACAAAAAAACTACAGACACAAATTGTTGTGGGAATGGATAGGGAGCAGCGTGCCTTATTCTGTTCCCCTTCAAAGTTGTGAAATACATACAAATTGTGTTGGTGAAAACTTCTTTTTGGTTCTTCTCAAAGACACCTCTCGAGCGAAGGGGCTGGCCCTCTTTGCCTATCCACATGGAAGCCTAACATCGGTCATGGCTGGTGGGGCATGTACAGGCAAGACACCCCTCCTCCTCCAAATCCACCCTTTTGGGGAGCATAGCCCCTGTTTGTGAGTTGTGTACTGCTGTGAGAACTGAAAAGCCTCTGGTGAACTGGAAACCAGCTCATGGAGTCCAGGATGGAGCAACAAGCACACATTGCTCCAAAATACACACTTCTGCAAAAGATAAAAGATAGCTGTCACTTCCCAAAATTAAAAATCCTTCCATGGCAGCAAGGAAAGCTCTTCCTTTTGGTCACAGCTGCTAGCCTGAGTGTGGAGGAAGGCTCACACCTTGCCTCAAAATGTATGTTTCTGCAACAAGAAGAACAAAATATGGGCTGCAAAATGGAAATTCCCAAAAATGGGAAGTAGTTTTCCTTGGAATCTGTTACTGGTGGTCAAGGGCTTTTGTATGACCACGGGGAGGGTTCACACTTCACCCCAAAATGAGTATTTCCATGAAAAATGGCTGCTCTGTTGGGGAGAACACACACACATGGGGCTGCTCTATGCAGAAACAGCTCTTGGGGAGGGAAAGGAGAAAGCCCTGGGAGCTTAGGGAGAACGCAGCGTCCGTCCGGGTGAAGAGAGCAGGGGCCCAAGGGAGGGCCACATACATGACACTGCAGGGAGGGCATGCTCCCAACTCACTACCTTCCATTGGTTGTGGCGGAGGGAAATGGACCAATCAGCGATGCTCAAAAGGCACCGCTGTTTTTGAAAACACTCTCCTGGGGAGGAGAAAAAGGGTCCCAGCCCTTCTTCTTCTCAGCCTCCCTGCACTTCAGAGCTGTGAAGCTCAGATCCAGACCGACTGCTGAAGAGTGAAGGACCTCTCCCCTCCTCTGAGCTCTACGCTCCTGGAAACCCTTCCCTCCTCTCTCGCTTTCTCTCTCTATCGGAGGTGCTGAGACCGACTTGGAAATGTATAACACTCCACCCTGAAAAAACAGGTTTGTGACAGTGAAAGCCGCTGCCCCCCCAAAACTCATGCTCATATACCCTATCCTGGGAGTGGGACCCCTCTCTGTGAGAACTCATTGGATGGTGCCAGGGGGTGGGGGTCTTTGGGCCAATCCGCTTCTCTCAAAAGCGTGCCGTTTTTTGAAAACACACCCCCAGGGGAGGGGCGAGCGGTAGCAGATTGGACGGCGCGCCTTTCCGAAGCTCAGAGCGCAACAGACCTCTGAACTGTTCACTTCGGGAGCTCGAGACAAGTCCGGAGACATGTCACAACCACCCCGAAAACTAAAGTTGGCGCAGAAAAAATGGCTGCCGACTGCCATCTTCGAACACGGCTTGCGGCTATACCATTGGACAGAGAGGTATGGGAGCTGCTCCTAGTGGTCAGCGGGCCCGAGACGAATCCGTAGAGGGGTCACACAACCCCCAAAAAAACAACTTTTGCAAAAAACAAAATGGCCGAACTTTTGGGGTTCAGGGGGACCACTGATTGAACCCCAAAAAAGTGGCACCCCCCAAAAGTGGCACCCCCAAAAAGTGGCACCCCAAAAATTGGCACCCCAAAAAATTGGCACCCCCAAAAATTGGCACCCCAAAATCTAGAACCCCCAAAATCTAGAACACCCAAAACCTAGAACCCCCAACCCTAGCACCCCAAAACCTAGAACCACCCCAAAAACAGGAAGGCGGGACTAAGAACCAAAAAGGGGCGGAGCACCTGTCACTTTTTGATTTGACGAAAGGTGGGGGTATTATACTACTGCCATTGTTGAGCACCCTTTGCGTTCGACCAGTCAACCAATTACAAATCCATGTAACAGTTACTTTGTCTAGCCCACATTTTACCAGCTTGTTTGCAAGAATGTCATGGGGAACCATGTCAAAGGCCTTACTGAAATCAAGATATACTATATCCACAGCATTCCCTTCATCTACCAAGCTGGTAATTTTATCAAAAAAAGAGATCAGATTTGTCTGGCATGACCTGTTTCTCTGAAACCCATGTTGACTTTTTGTTATTATGAAATTACTTTCCAGATGTTCACAGACTCTCTGTTTAATGATCTGCTCCAGAATCTTTCCGGGTATTGATGTTAGACTAACTGGACGATAATTGTTGGGATCCTCTTTTTTCCCCTTTTTGAAGATGGGGACAACATTTGCCCTCCTCCAGTCCACTGGGACTTCTCCTGTTTTCCAGGAGTTCTCAAAGATTATTGCCAATGGTTCCGATATTACATTTGCCAGTTCTTTTAATACCCTTGGATGTAATTCATCTGGTCCTGGAGACTTATATTCATTTAGATTGACCAGATGTTTCTGTACTATCTCTTTGCTTATTCTGTGCTGAAATTCTCCTATTCTGTCCTCTGCTCCATTATCCTCAGGTTGAGCACCCTTTGCCTTTTCTGAGAAGACTGAAGCAAAGAAGGTGTTGAGTAATTCTGCCTTTTCTTTGTCCCCTGTTAGAATTTCTCCATCTTCTCTGCACAGTGGCCCTATCATTTCCTTCTTCTTTCTTTTGCTATGGACATACCCCCAAAAGCCCTTTTTATTGTTCTTAACGCCTTTAGCAAGCCTGATTTCATTCTGCGCTTTAGCTTTTCTGACTTTATCCCTACACATGCTAGCTATTTGTTTGAATTCCTCTTTGGTGATTTCCCCATTTTTCCATTTCTTATACATGTTCCGTTTAAAACATAGTTCAGTTGCAAGTTCCTTAGTCATCCATCCTGGTTTCTTGAGACACCTCCCATTCTTCCTCCTCATTGGCACGGTTTGAAATTGTGCCTTCAGTATCTCCCTTTTGAGAAACTCCCATCCGTCTTGAACTCCCTTCTCTTTTAGTATTCCTGTCCATGGGATCACCCTCAGTATTTCTCTAAGTTTAGTAAAATCAGCTTTCCTAAAGTCTAGAATGTATGTCTGACTATGCCTGGCTTCTCCTTTCCACTGTATAATAAACTCCAGGAGGACATGATCACTCCCGCCTAAGGATCCAACCACTTGCACCCCATTAACTAGGTCTTCCCTGTTAGTTAGGATCAGATCCAAAATAGCTGACTCCCTTGTTGCCTCTTCCACCTTTTGAACAATGAAATTGTCTTCAAGGCAAGTGAGGAATTTGCTAGACCTCAAGGATTTTGCCGAGTTTGACTTCCAGCAAATATCCGGATAGTTGAAGTCACCCATCACTACTATATTTCTCCTTTCTGAGTGTGTGGCCATCTGTTCTAGAAAGGCTTCATCCAATTCTTTTGCTTGAGTTGGGGGTCTGTAGTAGACTCCCACAATAACATCCCTGTTGTTTCTTTCCCCTTTAATTTTTATCCAAATGCTCTCCACCTGGCTTCCAGGATTGTTGTCCTGGATTTCTTCACTGGTGTAAATATCCCTGACATATAATGCTATTCCTCCTCCTCTCCTGTTTGGCCTGTTTCTCTTGAAGAGGTTATACCCCTGTATTTCTACATTCCAATCATGAGACTCATCCCACCAGGTTTCAGTGATGACTATTATATCATATTTGCTTTGTTGCGCTAGGAGTTCAAGTTCATCTTGCTTATTTCCCATGCTCTGTGCATTAGTGTAGAGACATCTAAGACCATATGTCTCCTTTACTTGCTGCCTTAGCACGTTTTTTTGCCTCCCACTGTTGGGTCCCTGTACTGTTTGCCTTGTTTCCTCTATGACAGTTTGACTATTTTTTCCAGTCCTTTTGTCTTCCAGGATTCTGTCTCCCTTCCCCACATAACTCAGTTTAAAGCCCTCCTGATCAAATTCTTCAGACTGTTGGCAAAAACGTTTCTTCCAACTGGTGTGAGATGCAGCCCATCCCTTGCCAGGAGTCCGCCCTCATGGAACCGCAGCCCATGATCCATGATCTTTATGTGACATCTTATTTCCTCATTCTTCCCTCTTTGTGTCTGAATTTCATCAACAGACACAGTACCCCAAGACAGGTAGATATACAATGTACTTTTTATTTCTGTTATTTTTGGGGGTTTTGGCCTGGATCTATCCTTGCCCTGGATAGGCAGAAAGAAACCCATAGAAATATTTGCAGGCAGGAAGATGGGGTGCTTTCTGCCACTCAAGGCCTAAGCAGACTGCCAGAAATAGTGCACATTAAATTGAGGCACTGCCCTGGCTCAGTGCTAGGGAATCATGGGAACTGTAATTTATTGTGGCACCAGAGCTCTCTGACAGAGAAGGCTCAATGTCCCAGAAAAAAATACAGTTCCCATGATTCCCTAGCACTGAGCCAGGGCAGTGCCTCAATTTAATGTGCACTATTTCTGGCAGTCGGCAAAGGCCCTCAGTCATCCAGAGGTTAAAAGAATAGAGAGCTCAGTTTCCTAAAGAGGCATCAAAAGAAATGTGAGCTCAGCTCCCTAGAAAGGGGCCTTACGGGAACAGAGAGCTCGTCTTCCTAGAGAGGACATTAACAGAACACCAAGCTCAGCTTCCTAGAGAGGGCCTTAAAATATCAGAGAGCTCAACTTCCTAGAGAGGACAAAAAGAAAAGCAAGGTCAGATTCCTAGAGAGGGCCTTAAGAGAACAGAGAGTTCAGCTTCTTAGAAAGGATCTAGTGAGGACAGCGCTCAATTTGCTAGAGTAGGCCTTAAGAGAACCATAAGCTCAGCTTCCTAGAGAGGCATGAAAAGAAAAGTGCGCTTCGCTTCCTAGAGAGGGCTTAAAGAACAGAGAGCTCAGCTTCCTAGAGAGGACATTAAAGGAACAGAGCTTGACTTCTTAGACAGGACATTAAAAGACCATAGAGTTCAGCTTCCTAGAGAGGGCATTAATGAAACAAAGCGCTTGGGGTCCTAGAAGACCATAGAGCTCGGCTTCCTAGAGAGGGCATTCAACTATGAGGGAGCTTTGCTTCCTAGAGAGGATATTAAGAGAGAAGAGAGCTCAGCTACCTAGAGAGAGCTTGCAGACTGGAAGGTGGAGTCCTCCTTTCGGTCCTCCAAGGAGCACTGAGAGCTCAGCTTCCTAGAGAGGCAGCAAATCTTGGAAACTTCAGCTGGTGTGGAAGCCTAGTCCATCTCTGGAAGGGGAGAAGAGGGAGAAAGGCAGGGTCCCTGGGGTCCCTGATGATAAAATGTCCTTTATTTCATTGATATTTTAAAATGACATTTTGTTTTGTTTTGTTTTGTTTTATCCAGGGGCAGCCAAGGTATTATGGGGACCAAAAGGTAATAAAAGTTCAGCTCCATTATTATTAGCTCCAAGAACCCTGGAGAGGTTTCCTGGATTTGGAGACACCAAATTTTGCTGCACCAAGAAAATCTCCTACCTGCAACAAATGCAAAACTCTTATGTGGACTTCAGTGGGCAAGTTGTTTTTGTTTTGTTTTTACTCTACAGCTCCTAAAAGTTTTTTATTTAGTACAAAAATTTTTCCAGCACGAAAGTTTATTTTCCAGTTGAAAAGTTTTTTCCAGAATACGAATACGAAAGTTTATTTTTCCTGCACAGAGGCGTCTTGAGAAACGCGATGCCCTCTGCTTAAGAAAGGAGCATGTAGAGGGATCTGGTGGCGGCAGCTTTCAGGCTAACTACATCTGTACTGCAGAATTTAACACAGTTTGAGACTGCTTTAACTGCCATGGTAGTTTAACGCTGCAAGATGCTGGGATTTGTAGTTTGGTGAGCTCTATGTCGGAGCACTCTGGGGCCACAGCAAACATACAGATCCCAGGACTCCACGACAGTTAAAGTCAGGGGTAGGCAACCTTTCCCCTTTAAGGGCCGACGGACTTCAGCTCCCAGAAGCCTCAGACATGTTGGCCAATAGCTCCTGGGATTCTGGGAGCTGAAGTCCCTCGGCCCTTAAAGGGGAAAGGTTGCTCCTGGTTAAAGTGGTGTCAAGCTGCATTAATTCTGCATTGTAGATGAGCCAGAGACAAAGAAAGAAGTTGGTAGCATTCGCTTTCGTAGACAGAGGGTGCATTGACACTGTAGAAATAATGCAGTTTGACACCACTTTTAACTGCCCTGGCTCCATGGTATGGAATCCTGGGATCTATAGGTTGGCGAGGCACCAGCCCATTTTGGCAGAAACTGCTAAAGACCTTGTAAA
Organism: Phrynosoma blainvillii; assembly: GCA_026167975.1. Lineage (NCBI taxonomy): Eukaryota > Metazoa > Chordata > Lepidosauria > Squamata > Phrynosomatidae > Phrynosoma > Phrynosoma blainvillii. Next base: position 398,427,627 of record JANUYF010000002.1, on the reverse strand, counting down.
ACTACAAATCCCAGGATTTCCATAGGAGGGAACTGCAGCACTTAAAGTGGTGTTGAATTGCTCCGCTTTACGACATTTCTAAGTCTGTTTCCTCAAATGCAAAAAAAGGGGTTTAATTTATTTATCCAATTTATTGTATTGTACGAAGAGCCAGCATGGTGTAAGGGTTTGAGTGCTGGACGACTACACTGGGAGACCAAGCTTTGAATCCTGACTCAGCCATGGAAACCCACTGGGTGGCCTTGAGCAAGTCACACTCTCTCAGCCTCAGGGGAAGGCAATGGCACACCTCCTCTGAACAAATCTAGCCAAGAAAACCCTGTGATAGGTTTCCCCTTAGGTTTGCCATAAGCCGGAAACGACTTGAAGGCACACAACTCCACCGCCATTTATAGTCACTTCTTTGTTTGGTAGGACTAATCTCAAATCTAGTAGGTGTTGTGTATCGTTTGGAGACCCACCAATAGTTTTGTTGAAATTGTATTACCTGTGTTTTCTGGCTCTTTGTTTCCCAGTCCACTGCCTGCATTGAGATTCCTCCGGACCATTTTCACAAACAATAGAAGTAACATCCGTGTCCAAAATTGGCACCTAACTTCATGCATCTGAGGAAGCGGACTGAAGTCTACAAAAGCTGATGCTCCCGGCTTTTTTCTTTAAATTCATCTCAAGGGTGCTACTGGATCCCTTTGCAATAAAAGGTAGGTACCTGTGATACATCGTCATCATTAATATTATATATATATTTGTACCTGGATTTCCCCCCAAAATTGGGACTCAAAGCGGCTTCCACTCGAAAAACACAGTACTATTACAGTGATCCCTCCACACTTGCTGGGGTTAGGGGTGAAGGACCTCCAGAAATATGGAAAACTGCAAATAAAAAACCCCATTATTTTTACAAATTCAAACAAGAATCCACCCAACAGTGATACCTTTATTGGCCAAACAAAATGCACAATATACTTGTTGTAAGCCTTCAAAGCTCCACGGGCTTCTTCTTCATCAGGGAAGATGTTCTTTCCTGATGAAGAATCCAGTGGAGCTTTGAAAGCTTGCAACAAGTATATTGTGCATTTTGGTTGGCCAATAAAGGTATCACTGTTGGGTGGATTTTTGTGTGAATTTGCTAAATGGCCAACACAGTTACCCCTGCACTATTCTTTTTACCTTAGAGAAGATCTCTCTAGGAATCTCCAGGTCTTCCAGTGCCAGACATTGATCATAGAATCATGCTGGAGGACTTACATATGCCTAGAGAAGTGTTTTCTCTAGGTTCTCCAGCGCAACTCTATGGTCAACATCTAGTAGAGTTGTGCTGGAGGACCTAGAGCTTCCTAGAGAGGACATATTAATCAAAACCGCAAATGATCAAATCTGCAAAAGTCAAAGCTGCCAATATGGAGGGCAAACTGGAAAAACACACAAAAGTGACCATTACAATGGAATTAAACTGTTGCAATTTTAAAAGAAATCAATTGTTTAAAAATAGAATACACAATTTAAAAAAGTAAAAGCACCGAACTTTCTCCTGCATGATTTTGAACACCATTCCCCGATGAAGAAACCAGTGGTGCTTTGAAGGCTTGCAAGATTATAAATCTCCCTTACAATCCGAAATGCTTGGGATTTCAGGTTTTTATTTTCCAGATTTTGGAATATTTGCATCTACATGATGAGAATTGTTGGCGATGGGACCCAAGTCTAAACACAAAATTCATCAAAGTTTCATATATACCTTCATATATACATAGCCGATGGTCGTTTTGCAGCCAATATTTTAAATAATTTTGTGCACCAAAAAAACTAAATGTACACCAAACCATCAGAAAACAAAGGTATCACTCTCTCAGCCACCCATGCGGACAATTTTGGATTCTGGAATATTTTGGATTTTGGAATTCCAGGTAAAGGAGTCTCAACCTGTAAATGCCAATAAGAATAAGAGTAAGTGGATATGGGACCCGAATTTAAGCACAAAATTTATTTATATTTTGTATATACATCTTATTATACACATTGTCTGAAGATAATTTTATAGACAAGTTCTTAATAATTTTGGGTACGAAGCAAAGTTTTCATACGCTGAACCATCAGAAATCAAAAGTGACACTATTTCAGCCCTCCATGTGGACAATTTTGGATTTTTGAATGTTTTGGGTTTCAGAATTCCGGATATGGGAAACTCAACCTGTGTCGCTGTTTTGAATTTTTGTTGTAGATTGAATGAGGCTCCAAAAATCCCATTTTGGGGGGACAGCAATGTGAGAAAGAGCTGTTTTGTAAATCAGGGACTGTGGAGCCCATATGCCAAATCTCTATTTTTTTACTCTCCGAGTCATTCCTAAGTAGCAAATATATATTAAATAATAACAAATTTTACTCTCGTAAAATGGTAGCATAAGGCATTTTGCCGCCGCTGTGCAAATGGTCAGGCTACCTTTGACAGAACTACACAATTTAATATTTTGCTTTGTCGTCTTGTACAGTTTGGGGTTGTATGTATTTTTCAGTTGGCTTTATATTATATTGCTTTATATTTTGGAATCCGGAATTCCAAAATGCTCCAAAATCCAAATTTATCCAAACAGGTGGCGGAGATAGTGACATCTTTGCTTTCCGATGGTTCAGGGTACACCAACTTTGTTTCATGCATGAAATTATTATTATTATTTTAGCATTTTTATTAAATATTATTACAAAATACAAAGACGTAAAAACAAACAAACATGACTTTCCATGCATACATCCATTCAAAATAACTTATCTTTTTACACATATACTCCTATATAATTTTTCCCCACTCATTCTAACTTCTCAAACTATATATACATATTTTTTGCTCCAGCTGTTCTTATCTCATCACTTATAATACCTAATTAATTCTATTAATTCCAAGGACTATTACATAAAATCTAAGTTGTACATAAGATTAAAAAATAAAATTATACAATTATTCGATAATCTTAAATGCCTAATTCTATCCGTATATTCCATTGATCACTTATATAGTTTGCATGAAATTATTTTTAAAAATATATGGTATAGAAAATTACATTCAGGCTATGTGTATAAGACAAATTAATTTTGCTTTTAGATTTAGGTCCCAACATCATGTATGTATATGAAAAAAAGATATTCCAAAATACCCCCCCCAAAAAAAAAAACAGCCCAAAGTCCAAAGCATTTTGGACAATGGAGACTCCAACCTGTATTATGATCATTTATTTATATAGTGCCATCAGCGCTTTATAGGGAGGCATTGCTACACCACAAAAAATGAAAAGTAGGGTGATGGGTTACAGCAAAGCTCCCCCCCAAAAAAAAACTAACAATATGCTTACGTGAAATGGAGGGGGGAACCTGACATCAAGGTAAGCAAAAACATTTTGAGTTTTCTGAAACCCACTTGAAACCTCTTTCAAATTGCATCCCAGGATGATTTCTTTTCTTTCAATACAGTCGACTTTTCTTATGATTTCCATTTTTAGGGTGGCACTTATAGATCTATGCTGTTCTTTTCCAATATGCCAAGACAGCTTTGAATCTCAATTTTTGGGGAGAAAGTGAGATGAGGAGGAGGAGGATAGCAGATGGTGAGGCCGGATAATCTACACTGGGCCCTCCACATTCACTGGGGTTTGAATCATAGAATCATAGAGTTGGAAAGGATCCCAAGGGCCATCCAGTCCAACCCCATTCTGCCATGCAGGAACTCACAATCAAAACATCCCCAACAGATGGCCATCCAACCTCTGTTTAAAGACCTCCGAAGAAATAGATTCCACCATTTTTCATTGAGGGAATGTGTTCCGCTATCAAACAGCTCTTACTGTCAGGACGTTCCTCCTAATATTGAGGTGGAATCTCTTTTCCTGGAGCTTGCACCCATTGTTCTAGGTCCTAGTCTCTGGAGCAGCAGACAACAAGCTTGCTCCCTCCTCAATATGACATCCCTTCAAATATTTAAACACGGCTATCATATCACCTCTCAACCTTCTCTTCTCCAGGCTAAACATCCCCAGCTCCCTAAGTCGTTCCTAATAGGGCTTCATGGTTTCCAGCCCCTTCACCATTTTAGTTGCCCTCCTTTGGACACGCTCCAGTTTCTCCACATCCTTTTTGAATTGTGATCCCCAGAACTGGACACAGGATTATTCCAGGTGGGGCCTGACCAAAGCAGAATACAGTGATCTAGACCAGGGGTTGGCAACCTTTTTGGGGGTGGGTCCGGTCCCCCTGTCCCCCGATGCCCCCCGGGTCGCGGTGGTGCATGCGCGCACACTACCAGGAGGTCTCCCTCGACTGCACTGGGCCTCAAAGAGGCCCAGCGCAGCCGCGGAGGTCCTCTGGGGCGCCATTTTGGATTTCAAAATGGGGCCCAGAGTCTCGTGCGACCTTTCCCGTCGCGGGGCAGGACGGGAAAGGTCGCACGAGACTCCAGGCGCCATTTTGGAATCCAAAATGGTGCCCCGGAGGACCCCTGCAGCTGTGAAAGGCGGCAGCGGCGGTGGCAGGACCGGCCAGGGGCCGGTCTGAAGGCCTCCATGGACTGGGTGTGGCCTGCGGGCCTTAGGTTGCCGACCCCTAATCTAGACGCTATACATGTATTGATGCAGCCTAAAATTTCATTGTCCTTTTTAGCTGTGGCATCACACTGTTGACTCATGTTCAACTTATGGTCTACTAGCACTCCTAGATCCCTTTCTCCTGTTGTCATATTAAGCCAGGTGTCCCCCATCCTATATCTATTCATGTCATTTTTTCTGCCTGAGTGCAGTACCTTACATTTCTCCCTGTTGAAATTCATTTTGTTAGTTTTGGCCTAGCTTTCTAATCAATGCAGGTCATTTTGCATTTTGATCCTCTCTGGGGTATTAGCTGCTTCTCCTAATTTGGTGTCACAAATTTGATAAGCATGCCTTCTTTCATCCATGTTCCTGCAGCTAGTCTGGCCCTTGTGAGAAAACAATTCAAGGGTCATCTAGACTGACCCTAATGGGAAAGAAAGCTGAGGGTCATTGAGCTTAGCCTCTGTGTTAAAGGAATCCAGGGATTATATAGTATGACTTGTTATAAGCATTGTTTAATATAAAAAACCTCCTTTGTGGGTCTCCTGTCATGGCCCTAAATCGGAAAAAGCCCAGCCGCCATGGATCCAAGGCGAGGACCTCACGTAGGGACCCGAGAGGTCACATCTGCCTCTACAACAAATTAGCAGATCAAAAGGCTAGACCAGGGTAGGCAACATTTTTGAGCCGGGGGCCGGGTTGCTATCCCTCAGACAATTGGGAGGCCAAAGCACCAAAAATAAATAAATAAATAAATAAAATTTTTAAAAAAATTAAAATTAAAAAATATATGCATGCACACTCTCTCAGCCCCAAGACATGGCAAAACCCCTGTGGAGATTTTGCCAAGAAAACCCCAAGAACAAGTAATAACAATAATCAGTATCATCATGGCGGGCGGCAGCGGCGGCTGGGGGCAGCGGCGGCGGCAGGACCGGCCTGGGGCTGGTCCAAAGGCCTTGGGGGGCGGCATCCGGCCCCTGAGCCTTAGGTTCTAGACTGAGGAGCTGCAAAGCAGGATATTCACACCTAGGAGATTAATGAGTACCAACCAGGATGTGTCCGGCTAAGAATGAGATAACATCAACACCCCATCTCCCCTCTTTGAAAATTGTCTACTTCAAACCTATCCAGAATCCTTTGATATACAATAATCAATCTTCACCTAAGGCTATTTTCAGCCTATATTAAGACCTCCAAATATGTGTTCTGTGAGCTGGCTTTTGGAATGGAAGGGGGGAATCTCATGTCCTCCCTGCAATTCCTAACTAGTCTCCCTTGGCTACCTCCAACACAACTTCACTCCATAAGCAGCTGAGTTCATCTACAAGGAGTGCAGAGTTTCTAGGTAGCTATTTTATGTGTGAAACCTTTCTTACTGATTTTATGTATCCTCTGTGTGTATGTACGTGCTAGCTTGTTGATTTATTTTTCTCCCTTAATAAAAGTATCGTTCTTTGGAAGAATGGGGCCTTTGCGAAGGTTCTCTCTCCTCCCCCTCCCTGTACACACTGGGTTGTGATCCTGCTTACTAATTCTGAGCTAATTAAAAATTCCCCAAGGTCAAGTTCTTATTACAGACCCCCCCCCCCCACTGGGAATAAATCCAAGGGTCATCATCTACTCCAGGGGTAGGCAACCTTTCCCCTTTAAGGGCCGAGGGACTTCAGCTCCCAGAATCCCAGGAGCTATTGGCCAACATGGGACTATTGGCCAACATGGCTGAGGCTTCTGGGAGCTGAAGTCCCTCGGCCCTTAAAGGGAAAAGGTTGCCTACTCCTGGTCTAAGGGCCTGAACAGACTGCCAGAAATAATCCAGCTTGAGAAGTCGAAGGCTTTCATGGCCAGCATCCATAGTTTTTTGTGGGTTTTTCGCGCTGTGTAGCCATGTTCGAGAAGAGTTTCTTTCTGACGTTTCACGAGAGAAGATGCCAACCACAGATGTTCTAGTTCAGGGGTAGGCAACCTTTCCCCTTTAAGGGCTGAGGGACTTCAGCTCCCAGAAGCCTCAGCCATGTTGGCCAATAGTCCCATGTTGGCCAATAGCTCCTGGGATTCTGGGAGCTGAAGTCCCTTGGCCCTTAAAGGGGAAAGGTTGCCTACCCCTGGACTACTCTGTGTTCATGTGGCCATCATGACTGCACAGAACGCTGTTTACCTTCCCACTGAGAAGCGGTACTTATTTATCTATTTGCATTTGCATGCTTTCGAACTTCTAGGTTGGCAGAAGCTGGGACTAGTGACAGGAGCTCACCCCATCATGCAGCACCCGGGCCTCGAACTGCCAACCTGCCCATCTTGCAGTCAACAGAGTTAGCGTCTTAACCCAGGGGTAGGCAACCTTTCCCCTTTAAGGGCCGAGGGACTTCAGCTCCCAGAATCCCAGGAGCTATTGGCCAACATGGGACTATTATAGGCCAACATGGCTGAGGCTTCTGGGAGCGGAAGTCCCTCGGCCCTTAAAGGGGAAAGGTTGCCTACCCCTGGTCTTAACCACTTGAGTTACTGCATCCCTACCTAGCAGGGAGGAGTCTGTCTGACCCCTCAGTCCTACAGGGTTTTTTGAAATAACAAAGAGGTCAGTTTTCTAGAGAGGGCATTAAAAAGAGAGCTGAGCTTCCTAGAGAGGCTCTGCAGATAGGAAGAGGGGAGGAGAGAAGTGTCTTCCCCTCAGTCCTTTAAAAAAAAAGTAAGCTGAGCTTCCTAGAGAGGCTTTGCAGGTAGGAAGGAAGGAGGGAGGTTTGTTCCTCTCAGTCCTCCAGGGGTTAAAAGAACAGAGCTCAGGTTCCTAGAGAGGCTCTGCAGAAGGGAGGCGGGAAGTGTCGGCCCCTCAGTCCTCCAGGGATTAAAAGAACACAGAGTACTGCTTCCTAGAGGGGATTTGCATGTCGGAGCTGGGGAGGAGGGAGGTGTCAGCTGCCTCAACCTTCCAAGGTTTAAAAGATCAGAGAGTTGAGCTTCCTAGAGAGGCTGTGCATTCAGGGGGTGATTCCATCACAGTCCTCCAGGGGTTAAAAAACCAGAGAGTTGAGCTTCCTAGAAAGGCTTTGCATTCAGGGGATGATTCCATCAGTCCTCCAGGGGTTAAAAAAACCAGAGAGTTGAGCTTCCTAGAGAGGCTGGATCTCAGGGGAAGTTACTTTTTCTTGCAGGTAATGGAGATGAAATTTTATTGCTTGGATGTTACAGTGATTCCCAAACTTTGGTCCTCCAGGTTTTTTGGACTCCATCTCCCAGAAGCCCAGTGGCAGTGGCCAAAAGCTGAGCATCCTGGGAGCTGAAGTCGAAAACACCTGGAGGGCCAAAGTTTGGGAACCAGGAGCCTGGAGGGTCGAGGGCTCTTTGTCCCCCAGAGCCCACGTGGCCATAGAGAGGAGTCCAGACCATCTTCGCTGACAACAACAACAACAGCAACAACAAACCAGTGACTCTAAACATCCTAATTTCCTCTTCTTTTTCTTCTTCCCCTGTGGGATTTTTAGCACCTTTGCCTGATGAAGAAACCGGTGGAGCGTCGAAAGCTTGCATGATGCATTTTGTGTTGGCCCAGTAAAGGTACTGCTGGATTTTGTGGATTTTGGATGTTGTTGTAGTTTGAGGCCAGCCAGCAGAACTACCCCTGGATAAAGTTTAGCTGGTGTTGCTTACAGCCCAAACCTCCCTGGGTGCATTTACACTGTAGAAATAATGCCGTTTGATACCACCTAAAGTGCTGTAGCTCCATCCTACGGAATCCTGGGATTTGTAGTTTTACAGGGACTTTAGCCTTCTCTCCCTTAAGTGTCCTGGTGCCTCACAAAATTACAAATCTTAGTGGGATGGAGCCATGGCAGTTAAAAGTGCTGTCAAATGGCATTACATCTACAACGTAGGTGCACCCAGAGGAAGCTCAAGACCTTGTAAAACTACAGATCCCAGGATTTTGTAAGATGGAGCAACAACAGGAGCTGCCTTCCTGCGCATTACCTGATTGTCACTCGACGCTGCTACTGAGGTCAGATAGAGGCACCCAGTGTTGATAACTTGGCTGGATCCCTCATTCTGACCTCAGCGGCAGCTCCAGGTAAGAAACGGAGGCTTTGTGGGAAGGTGGACACCTATTATTCACTGCGAGAGAAGATTGAGAAACAAATGTGCTGTACAACAATGCGGCGGGATCGGTGCGGCAAACCTGTGGCTCCTCTCTTTGCCTGCTGTCCCAGTTCCGTCATAAACGTATGTAAACAGATTAATTGGAAATAACGACACAAAGGACAAGTTTCACCGCAGTAAAATGGTGTAACACAAGGCATCTTTTTTGGATACTACATGAGTCATCCGATTGGGAGAACTAAACGTTTTCACTTGAATATTGTTTTATAAATCTTGCATATTTTGGTTGCATGCATTTGTCAGTTTCCTTTATATTACAGGTTGAGTCTCTCTTATCCAAAAAGTTTGGGACCAGAAGGTTTTTGGATTTTTTAAAGATTTGTTTTGGATTTTGGAATACTGTATTTGCATATATGTACACAGTGGGATCTCTGTTGGAGATGGGACCCAGCACAAAATTCATTTACATTTTATATGTATCTTAACCCACATATCCTGGAAGTAATTTTATAATTTTTTAATAATTTTGTGCATGGAACAAAGTTAGCTTACACTGAACCATCAGAAAGCAAAGAGGTCACTGTCTCAGCCACCCAAAAAAATTGGATTTTGGAATATTTCGGAGAGTGGATTTTCAGATAAGGGAGACTCCACCCGTATTTGTTAGTTTGCATTATATTATATCGCCTTGGTTATTGTATTTCTGCCTGTATAATTTGTTTTACAGTTTTATTGTATGGTTTTATATTTCATTAATCCTTCCTCATGTTTGTGTATGTGTGTTTGTGTATTAGATTGTGCACCTTTGGCTTATCTGTTGTTTTTACTTGGAAAGCACAAGTGCTGCTATAGAAATTAACAACAACAACAACCAATATATTTAGTGGGTTATAATAGAGATGAACAAGAAAACATCCCTAAATTCCTATGAATGTAAATATCCAACCAACTAGGCATTAGGAACTTCTTTTTTAAAAAATTAACTGTGGATCTTTGAATCCATGGATACAGAGAGTTGACTGTATTAATTCTTTTTAACTTTTGTAAATTAATGCTTTAACTGGACCTTTTTAAATTTGGAGGTGCTGAAATTTGCTCCATCCTTGGAGCAAAGAGTTATGGAGGTGGATTCCTATTCTCCAATGGTCCCAGTTTGGCAGGGACATTCCCAATTAATCCTCTCTTGCCCCACTTTTTCAGCTGCTTTTAGAATGTCCCGGTTTCTTTGGCCTCCTCCCCGCCTTGTCTTCAGCTGATTTCATTTGCTGCAAACTGAGCTCAGACTGAAAAAGTAGCTCAGCAGGAGGGAGCAAAGAGGAAGGGACACAATTTTGCTCTTCCCAAGAGGCTCAGACAAAAGCAAACTGCCACAGCGTCTCTTAGTTTGGGCATTCTTCCCCAATTTTTCCTCTGCAAAATGTTGAAGGGTGTGATGATTATTTTGTAGGCAAACTTGGTGTGGGAAATTATTTCTCATTGCAACGTTGTTGTTGTTTTTCTCCTTTCAGAGCCTGGGATCTTTTGAGGAGGTGTCTGCATTTCACCAAGGGCAAGTGGGATCTGGATCCAGGCCAGAGAAATCTGTATGAGGAAGAGATCATGGATGATGGGATTGTGATCTTTCAGGGTAAGGATCCTTTTTGCCTTCTTAGGATCTACTTTGGGGCTCAGATCATATTCCCTACAGCTTGTTATGTCTCAGCTCAGGCCAGTTAACCAAAATGCTAGGATCCCAGAGGGCATCCACAATTGTATTCAATGGGGGGAATAAATTTAGCTCAAATTTAGCTTGTTATGTCTCAGCTCAGGCCAGTTAACCAAAATGCTAGGATCCCAGAGGGCATCCACAATTGTATTCAATGGGGGGAATAAATTTAGCTCAATAAAAAGCAGTGAGAGGGCTTCAGGTAACTCTCAAAAGCCAGGATTTAAGCCTATGTATAGTGATTGCAAACCCAAGAACTCCAGAGGCAGGTTCCAGATTAGTTTAGATTATAGATTACAAGGGTAATCGACACACACACACCAGACTCTCTCACTTTCAAACACACAAGATCTAAGACATTGATTCCCAAACTTTGGTCCTCCAAATGTTTGGGACTTCAGCTCCCAGAATTCCTGGCTATTGACCAAGCTGGCTGAGGCTTCTGGGAGCTGAAATCCAAAACACTTGGAGGAACAAAATTTGGGGTACCCTGATCTAAACTATAAAGGGTAGTAGCGGATGGCGAATTACAAGATTGTAGTGGGGGATATTTTACTGGCGCCAGAAGCGGGGCTCCAATCTGGGGGAAGACTGTGAGTTCAATGGGGCTCAGTACTGTGCTTTGTGGCATGGCCAGTAGGACTGAGAAGTCAAGCTTGGATCTGACAGAGTTTCTGCCTGATTTCAACTGGAACGAATTGGAATCGCCCAAGTTGGCATATTTATCGGGTGAAATGTGTCCTGAGGAGATATCTCAGGAGTTTGAGTGGATTGTCCAGGAAGACGGGGATGCTTTGATTGTGAGTCCCTGCATGGCAAGGGGTTGGACTGGATTGCCCATGTGGTCTCTTCCAACTCTATAATTCTATGAATGGCAAGAGATGTATAGAAATGGAAAGACAGGTGTCATCCCTAGAGGGAAGTGCCCTTTGATTCCCAGATTTCTGGCAAATACCTATTCTGTCGCCCACCATCACACTCCTATGTGAAAGAATTATACAGATTCTGATCTTAATTTTTTTAAAAAAAAAAAAGTTTGAAATAGTCTGCAGACCATTTCAAATTCTTACAAATTTTCATTAAAAAAAACAATGAAAATGGCAGCTTATATTAAAATAACAGAGGAGCAGAGTAAAACTATGCAAATTAGGCACACTCCCTTCTATGAACCCCTTTTTCCCTTAAGTTGGCAGCCTTAGGTGCAAAAAAGGACCACCTTCTGAGACACAGAATGAATAGTCACTCATGAAGAAAGAAAGTTTTGGGGTTTTTTGACACAGGCCAGTTGCCCATACTGGACAGAAAGGGGCTCAGATCATATTCCCTACAGCTTGAATAAAGATGGCACTTGAGGAGATAATGTACTAGGTCCTCTACTACGTGGGCCCCGAACTTACATAGCCTATCTGGAAGTGGGACACCTTTAAATCTTTCCTGGAGGAGCCTTGAATCCATCATCTCAACCCGGAGACAATCGAAAGCAATGCATTGGTACCTTCTCCTCCCAAGGAACAGATCTCTCTCCCCTTGGAACTGTGTCTTGGATGTAGCTAGCCAATTTAGGGCCCTAGATTTAGGGGGCTAAAGCTGCAATTTCAGCCGTATTTTTCGGCATATAAGACGCACTTTTTCTTCCCCAAAACGAGGGTGAGGAAGTTGCTGCGCCTAATGAACCGAATATAAAAGCTGAGGGCAAACTGCCGAGGCCTAGGCTAAAAGTAGGCCTCATTTCAGCCTGAGCCTTGGTGCTGCAGTGGGCTCCTCCCATCCCAGGAAGAGCCCATTGGAGCAGCCAGGATGGGGGTGGAAAGAGTCCTCTTTTCCTGGCTAGTTGAATGTGCTCCTCCTCTTTCCACCCCCATCCTGGGTGCTTCAATGGACTCTTCCTGGGGTCAGAGGACATCCTCCCATCCCAGGAAGAGTCCATTGGAGCACCCAGGACGGGGGTGGAAAGAGTCCCCCCCTTGAAGAAATCTGCCAAGAAAACCCTCATGGTAGGGTCAAAATGATTCAGAAATTACTCCAAGGCACTGGATTAGTACCCTGGCCAAGTTACACTGTCTCAGCCTCAGAGGGTGGAAATGGCAAACTCCCTCCTCTGAAGAAATCTGCCAGTCAAACGCTCATGGTAGGATCCAAATGATTCAGAAATTACTCCAAGGCACTGGATTAGTACCCTGGCCAAGTTACACTGTCTCAGCCTCAGAGGGTGGAAATTGCAAACTCCCTCCTCTGAGGAAATCTGCCAGGAAAATGCTCATGGTAGGATCCAAATGATTCAGAAATTACTCCAAGGCACTGGATTAGTACCCTGGCCAAGTTACACTGTCTCAGCCTCAGAGGGTGGAAATTGCAAACTCCCTCCTCTGAGGAAATCTGCCAGGAAAATGCTCATGGTAGGATCCAAATGATTCAGAAATTACTCCAAGGCACTGGATTAGTACCCTGGCCAAGTTACACTGTCTCAGCCTCAGAGGGTGGAAATTGCAAACTTCCTCCTCTGAAGAAATCTGCCAGTCAAACGCTCATGGTAGGATCCAAATGATCCAGAAATTACTCCAAGGCACTGGATTAGTACCCTGGCCAAGTTACACTGTCTCAGCCTCAGAGGGTGGAAATGGCAAACTCCCTCCTCTGAGGAAATCTGCCAGTCAAACGCTCATGGTAGGATCCAAATGATCCAGAAATTACTCCAAGGCACTGGATTAGTACCCTGGCCAAGTTACACTGTCTCAGCCTCAGAGGGTGGAAATGGCAAACTCCCTCCTCTGAGGAAATCTTCCAGGAAAACCTCATGGTAGGATCCAAATGATTCAGAAATTACTCCAAGGCACTGGATTAGTACCCTGGCCAAGTTACACTGTCTCAGCCTCAGAGGGTGGAAATGGCAAACTCCCTCCTCTGAGGAAATCTTCCAGGAAAACCTCATGGTAGGATCCAAATGATTCAGAAATTACTCCAAGGCACTGGATTAGTACCCTGGCCAAGTTACACTGTCTCAGCCTCAGAGGGTGGAAATGGCAAACTCCCTCCTCTGAGGAAATCTTCCAGGAAAACCTCATGGTAGGATCCAAATGATTCAGAAATTACTCCAAGGCACTGGATTATTACCCTGGCCAAGTTACACTGTCTCAGCCTCAGAGGGTGGAAATTGCAAACTCCCTCCTCTGAGGAAATCTGCCAGGAAAACCCTCATGGTAGGATCCAAATGATCCAGAAATTACTCCAAGGCACTGGATTATTACCCTGGCCAAGTTACACTGTCTCAGCCTCAGAGGGTGGAAATGGCAAACTCCCTCCTCTGAGGAAATCTGCCAGTCAAACGCTCATGGTAGGATCCAAATGATTCAGAAATTACTCCAAGGCACTGGATTAGTACCCTGGCCAAGTTACACTGTCTCAGCCTCAGAGGGTGGAAATGGCAAACTCCCTCCTCTGAAGAAATCTGCCAGGAAAACCCTCATGGTAGGATCCAAATGATCCAGAAATTACTCCAAGGCACTGGATTAGTACCCTGGCCAAGTTACACTGTCTCAGCCTCAGAGGGTGGAAATGGCAAACTCCCTCCTCTGAGGAAATCTTCCAGGAAAACCTCATGGTAGGATCCAAATGATTCAGAAATTACTCCAAGGCACTGGATTAGTACCCTGGCCAAGTTACACTGTCTCAGCCTCAGAGGGTGGAAATGGCAAACTCCCTCCTCTGAGGAAATCTTCCAGGAAAACCTCATGGTAGGATCCAAATGATTCAGAAATTACTCCAAGGCACTGGATTAGTACCCTGGCCAAGTTACACTGTCTCAGCCTCAGAGGGTGGAAATGGCAAACTCCCTCCTCTGAAGAAATCTGCCAGGAAAACCCTCATGGTAGGATCCAAATGATTCAGAAATTACTCCAAGGCACTGGATTAGTACCCTGGCCAAGTTACACTGTCTCAGCCTCAGAGGGTGGAAATGGCAAACTCCCTCCTCTGAAGAAATCTGCCAGTCAAACGCTCATGGTAGGATCCAAATGATTCAGAAATTACTCCAAGGCACTGGATTAGTACCCTGGCCAAGTTACACTGTCTCAGCCTCAGAGGGTGGAAATGGCAAACTCCCTCCTCTGAGGAAATCTGCCAGGAAAACCCTCATGGTAGGATCCAAATGATCCAGAAATTACTCCAAGGCACTGGATTAGTACCCTGGCCAAGTTACACTGTCTCAGCCTCAGAGGGTGGAAATGGCAAACTCCCTCCTCTGAAGAAATCTGCCAGTCAAACGCTCATGGTAGGATCCAAATGATTCAGAAATTACTCCAAGGCACTGGATTAGTACCCTGGCCAAGTTACACTGTCTCAGCCTCAGAGGGTGGAAATGGCAAACTCCCTCCTCTGAAGAAATCTGCCAGGAAAACCCTCATGGTAGGATCCAAATGAGCCAGAAATTACTCCAAGGCACTGGATTAGTACCCTGGCCAAGTTACACTGTCTCAGCCTCAGAGGGTGGAAATTGCAAACTCCCTCCTCTGAAGAAATCTGCCAGTCAAACGCTCATGGTAGGATCCAAATGATTCAGAAATTACTCCAAGGCACTGGATTAGTACCCTGGCCAAGTTACACTGTCTCAGCCTCAGAGGGTGGAAATGGCAAACTCCCTCCTCTGAAGAAATCTGCCAGTCAAACGCTCATGGTAGGATCAAAATGAGCCAGAA
The DNA here is from genome assembly GCA_026167975.1 of Phrynosoma blainvillii. NCBI lineage: Eukaryota > Metazoa > Chordata > Lepidosauria > Squamata > Phrynosomatidae > Phrynosoma > Phrynosoma blainvillii. The sequence continues at coordinate 398,412,568 of JANUYF010000002.1, read as the reverse complement.
ATTACTCCAAGGCACTGGATTAGTACCCTGGCCAAGTTACACTGTCTCAGCCTCAGAGGGTGGAAATGGCAAACTCCCTCCTCTGACGAAATCTGCCAAGAAAACCCTCATGGTAGTGTCAAACTGAGCCAGAAATTACTCCAAGGCACTGGATTACTCTGGCCAAATCACACTCTCTCAGCCTCAGAGGATGGAAATGGCAACCCCCCTCCCTTGAAGAAATCTGCCAAGAAAACCCTCATGGTAGGGTCAAAATAAGCCATAAATTACTCCATAAGCCAATGGCCTAAAAACTCCAAAGGTACCAGTCCATCTGATCTTGGAAGCTAAGCAGGGTCAGCTCTGGATAGTCCTTGGATGAGAGACCGCCAAAGAATCCCAGGTGCTGCAGGCTGTATTTCAGAGGAAGGAACTGGCAAAACCACTTCTCGAGTCTTCCTTGCCTAAGAAATCCCTAAGAAATTCATGGAGTCACCATAAGGCGACAGGAGACTTGCAAGAAAGTTGGGCAGGGAATTTGTGCAATACCTGGCCCTGCTGCTGGCTTAAACTTACATTTACAACTTAAAATTGTTCTTAAACTGCTGTTAACTTTATACAGTTGATATAAAATATTTTACTACAGTATTTGGTTAAGAATCTTTTTTTTCTAGATTTTCCTCCTTTAAAATTGGGTGCGTCTTATATGCCGGAGCGTCTTATATGCCGAAAAATACGGTAATTGATTTATCCTAGCTAAGTGTCTTTGAGCTTCCCCGATCCCCACAGGATCTATGGCAGGAGTAGGCAACCTTTTTGAGCCTGGGGCCGGGTTGCTGTCCCTCAGACAATTGGGGGGCCGAAGCACCATAAATAAATAAATAAATAAATAAATAAATATTTTAAAAAGTTAAAAAAATATGCATGCACACTCTCTCAGCCCCAGAAAAGCCATGGCAAAACCCCTGTGGATATTTTGCCAAGAAAACCCCAAGAACAAATAATAATAATATTCAATATCATCATGGCGGTGGCGGCGGCGGCGGTGGCAGGACCGTCCTGGGGCCGGTCCAAAGGCCTCGGGGGGCCACATCCGGCCCCCAGGCCTTAGGTTGCCTACCCCTGATCTATGGCATGGTTAGTTTACAGCATTGGAGGTGTCCTTTCCGCTACTTGCCTAAAACCTCCCTTTTTTAATGTTAAATTGGTATCAAATGTCGACTAGGGGCGACGGGGGGGCTAGTCCATGGAGGTAACAACAACCCTGTGTCCTTCCTGATGGAGCCTATCCATCTGGTATGTGGTCTTCTTCTCTTTCTACTTTTCCAGGCATTATTGTCTTTTCCGGTGAGTCCTCTCTTCTCATGATGTGGCCAAAGTACGACGGCCCCAGGTTTAGTCTTCTTGGATTCAGCGGAGGGATCCTGCTTGATTTTCGCTGGGACCCATTGATTGATCTTTTTAGCATCTCCTCTGCCATTTCAAAAGAGTTGAAGGAAAGGCCTTTTAAATGGAACGAGGAGAATCTTAAGAACTAAAGAAGCAGTAGGGATAGATCTCGGATTGTATCTTTGGTTTGTGTGCTTTTCTCCTAATGGCTTCTTCTTTTTCCGTCCAGCAGGTAATGAGAGTGAGAACTATGGGGAAGCACCTGCGCCATCGTGGGCAACCAGCGAACCTCTTGTGGAAAACCAACCCGAGAACGGGAAGAGCTTGTTTGCTTCTCCGGTTGCTATCGATGAACCCCTGAACTCACAGTCAGATCAGGGACAGTGTCCTCTGTGTGGAAGTGTGTGCAAATGTACTCCGGACATGAAGATGCTCTTCCGAGTCCAGACAGGGGAGAAACCGTACAAATGCACGCAGTGTGGAAAGAGCTTCAGGCAGAAGGAACAACTGTATTCCCATCACAGGACCCACACAGGGGAGAGACCATACCAGTGCACGGAGTGCGGAAAGAGCTTCGCTCAGAGAGGAAACCTGTGTTCGCATCAGATCATTCACACGGGGGAGAAACCGTACAAATGTAATGACTGCGGAAAGAGGTTCATTTACCAGGTCCGTCTCCGCGCGCATCAAAGAACCCACACAGGGGAGAAACCTTATATGTGCACGGAATGCGGGAGAAGCTTCTGTAACAGCGGACATCTCCGTTCACACCAGAGAACCCACACGGGCGAGAAGCCATACCGGTGTATGGAGTGTGGCAAAGGCTTTGGCCAGAGGGGAAATCTGATTTTACACCAGAGGACCCACACAGGGGAGAAACCCTACCAGTGCGCGGAATGTGGAAAGAGCTTCAACAACGGCAGCGCATTGACTGTGCACCAAAGAACCCACACAGGGGAGAAGCCTTACAAATGCTTGGAATGTGGGAAGAGCTTCGGGGATAATGGATCCTGGGCTAAGCATCAAAGAATCCATACCGGCGAAAAGCCGTATACGTGCGCGGAATGCGGAAAGGGCTTCGGTGTTCGTTGTCAACTGACAGTACACCAAAGAACCCACACAGGGGAGAAACCCTATCAGTGCCTGGAATGTGGGAAAGGTTTTCTTGTTAGCGGGAATTTGACTGTACACCAAAGGACCCACACGGGGGAGAAACCATTTCAGTGCGCAGATTGTGGCAAATGCTTCAGCAGCAGCCAGTCCTGTGAGTATCATCAGCGAACCCACCGAGGGGAGAAGCCATATGAATGCATGGATTGTGGGAAGAGCTTCACGAATAACAGGTATCTGACTATACATCAAAGAACCCACACAGGGGAGAAGCCGTATCAGTGCACCGAATGCGGGAAGTGTTTCACCCAGCGTGGACATTTACGTTCCCATCAGAGGATGCACACAGGAGAGAAATGAAGGCATGGCTTGAGTGCAAGTGATGTTCTTCTTTCCTATTGAAGGACCCACACAGGAGGGAAGCCATATCCAGGTATGGAATGCAGAAAAGGCTCCTGTGAGATCGGAGCAGGTGGAAGGCATCATGTCAGGGAGAAAGCATATAAACGCATGGAATGTGGAAAGAGCTCTTGTAGTGACACAGTATTGACAATGTCTCGCTCAGAGGGCCATAATAATGGCAATACGGATCATTTATTAATGTTGTAATATCCAATACGTGGACCAACGTCATGAAGAAGACGAAATTTAATTTATGTTACAGACCCACCTTCAGGAGAAGGCAGATAGGTGTGTATGGAGCGTTGGCCAGAATCTTCAAAGAGGGATGGGGCTCCCAAGGGTCATCTAGTTCAGCCCCCTACCATGCCCCCCTAAAAGACTACAAGATTCAAACTAGAGTTTCCATCTACACATTAGGAAGAACATCCTGATGACAAGAGAGCTGTTTGATACGGAAGATGCTGCCATCTCGGAGCATGCTAGACTTCCCCTCTTTGGAGGTTTTTAACCAGATGGCCATGTGTTGGGGGTGCTTTGATTGTGTCTTCCTGCATGGCAGAAGGGGGTTGGAGTGGATGGTCTTTGGGAGTCCCTTCCAACTTTACGATGCTATGATTCTAATGTATATATCCTTTTTCTTCAATTCTTTCGCCCACCCAAGTTCTTTGGAAAAAAGTCAAACAGAACCCTGAAACAGTTTGTTATTTCTCTTCAGAGGGATGAGGAATCATGTGGACTCATAGTGAGTTGGACAGATGGGCTTTCCTGCAATGAAAAAAACAAACAAACTTTTTTCAATATTGTAGTTGTTTTTTACGTACTTCTGAGTGCTGAGTTTAAAAATAATAATACAATAAACAAAAATGTCATGTCACACACAGGTCTTCCAGAAATTTGATTTTTTTTATCAACTTGGTTGTGGCTCAGCTTTGTCTTAAGTGCAGATGCGATGTAATTTCTTTTAGTTTTTGTGGGACAGATTTCTATGTTCCTTCTCAGCAAATTAAAGTGTTTTGAAAGTCTATGGAAAGGCTTTTACCCCTTTTCTTAGTTTTTGCAGGATCTTTTGAGGGTCACTTATTACAGCACAGAAATGTGGAAAAAACCCGGACGCGATGAAGGAGCGAACCCAAGGTCATGTTTGGATTTGGAATGCCAAATTCCTATAAAACCAGATTTTTAAAATTTTAAAACCAGTTTTTATGACTGTTTTGCAGGTCTAAGTTAAATCATCATCATCATCATCATCATCATGTTTATAGTGTACCCTCCACATTTGCGGCTTTGACTTTTGCGGTTTTGATTATTTCCAGATTTGATTAATATGTTCTCTCTAGGAATCTCTAGGTCCTCCAGAGAAATTTGGCTGGACCTTAACCATAGAGTTGTGTTGGAGGAGCTAGAGATTACTAGAGAAAACACTTCTCTAGCCGTGAAGTCGTAGGCTTTCATGGCCGGCATCCATAGTTTTTGTGGGTTTTTCGGGCTGTGTGGCCATGTTCTAGAAGAGTTTCTTTCTGACGTTTCGCCAGCATCTGTGGCTGACATCTTCAGAGAATATATACTCACTCTCTTCCATTCCAGCATTCTCTGAAGATGTCAGCCACAGATGCTGGCGAAACGTCAGAAAGAAACTCTTCTAGAACATGGCCACAGAGCCCGAAAAACCCACAAAAACTACTTCTCTAGCCATTTGTACCTCCTCCGGCATGATTCTGTTACCCAAAATGCGAGGATCCCTGGAGGGCACCAACAATTTAATATGTTTCAGGGGAATTTTAATAGCTCAAATACTGTGGCCAGGGCAGCATCGGCCTTGGGATAGCAATCCCTCTGTGAATATCAGTTCCAAATCGCACAGACTTCCAGAGACAATTTGCAAATTAGTTTTGTAATTCATTAAGGAAATAAGCAGCATGCACACATAAGCACACACAGATCGACACACAAGAGCTAACAAAACAACAAACAGATTCAATAGCTGCCTTGGCATGTCGGTTGGTTAGCTATCGAGGAGCCCCATCAAACCGACAGCATGTCTGGTCCGTGGGCCGCATGTGGCCCACTAAAGGATTTTCAGCGGCCCATGAAGATGTGGAACAGTGTCAAGGCTCTTCTGCTGCACAGCTTTCTCCTGAGGAGAGGGCCATGTGGAAGACGAGGAGGATGGGCAAAGACTTGCTCCTCGAGGCTCCTCCAACTGTGTGATGCGGCAGCTACAAAGGCCAATGCAATTTTAGGCTGCATCAATAGAAGTAGAGTGTATAGATCAGGGACAGGCAACCTTTTTCAGACCTGGGCCGGTCTGCCGTCACTCAGGTCTCTGCTGGGCTGAGGGGGGGGGATGGAGGGAATGGTGGCACGCGCGCTCACACACACATGCGCACCCTTCTCCGTTGCGCACGACCCCCCCGCGCACACTGCCGTAGCGCGCGTGGCTCCAGTGACCCCCATTTTGACTTCTAAAATGGCGGCTGCCGCTCTTCCGGCCAAAAACGCGCTCCGGTGGTGGCGAGCGGCGGCGGCAGCGCGCAGCGGCGGTGACGGCGGCAACCTTTGGCCTGGGCTGGTAAGTCCAGGGCCCAGGGCCTTAACTGGCCCGGGCCGTAGGTTGCCGGTGCCTGGTCTAGATCAAGGGAAGTAATAATGCCACTGTATTCTGCTTTGGTCAGGACCCATCTGGAATAATCCTGTGTCCAGTTCTGGGCTCCACAATTCCAAAAGGATGTGGAGAAACTGGAGCGTGTCCAAAGGAGGACAACTAAATGGTGAAGGGTCTGGAAACCATGAATCCCTGTGAGGAACGACTTAGGGAGCTGGGGATGTTTAGCCTGGAGAAGAGACGGGGATATGATAGCCCTCTTTAAATATTTGAAAGGATGTGATATTGAGGAGGGAACAAGCTTGTTTTCTGCTGCTCCAGAGAATAGGACGCAATGGAGCAATGGATGTAAGTTCCAGGAAAAGCGATTCCGCCTCAACATTAGGAGGAACTTCCTGACAGTAAGGGCGGTTCGAGAGTGGAACACACTCCCTCAATGGAGATTGTGGTGGAGTCTCCTTCTTTGGAGGTCTTTAAACAGAGGCTGGATGGCCATCTGTCAAGGGTGCTTTGATTTTGAGTTCCTGCATGGCAGAAGGGGGGTTGGCCCTTGGGGTCTCTTCCAACTCTAGGATGCGATGATTCCACTGTCTGGCATTCTCCCAAGGATGAGAATGAGGAGGAGGGGAAACACTTGCCCTGCAAGCCTCCTCCGCCATCTGGCTTTCTCCTGAGGAAAAGGCCTAGTGGTGCCAGCAGTGGAGGCAGATGGGCAAAGACTCACCCTGCAAGGCTCCTCCGATGTATGGCTTTCTCCTGAAGAGGAGGAGGTCAGGTGGAGGAGGAAGAGGGGCAAACGCTTGCCCCACATGGCTCCTGTTGCTCAGCCTTCTCCCGAGGAGAAGGCCGGATGGAGGAAAAGAACGGGCAAGGCTCCTCCACCGCTCGGCTTTCTCCTGAGGAGAGGACCAGGCAGAGGAGGAGGAGGATGGAATTAATATTAATTATATTAATAATTAATTAATTAATTAATATTTAATTAAATCCTGTCTGTGTCCCAAGGAAGTTTAGCCTATTTTAATTTTGGCCCCTTCCTTCTGCCAAGTTGTGCAGGTCTGAACTAGACTGCGGGGCTATTGGGTGGGCACCAACAAGTATACTGTTATATATAATTATATATCATTCTTATATATAATACTTCTGTGGAGGTCTTTAAACAGAGGCTGGATGGCCATCTGTTGGGGAGGCTTTGATTTTGAGTTCCTGCATGGCAGAATGGGGCTGGACTGGATGGCCCTTGGGGTCTCTCCCAACTCTAGGATTCTATCATGAATGTGTCCTGAGGGCAGAAACCAAGGACTAAATGGATTAGCTTCAGTGCCAAATGGTTTTCCAGGAAGGAATACTGGATGGGAATTGAAGTAGATGTCATAGAATCGTAGAGTTGGAAGAGATCCCCAAGGGCCATCCAGTCCAACCCCCCTTCTGCCATGCAGGAACTCTCAATCAAAGCATCCCCGACAGAAGGCCATCCAGCCTCTGTTTAAAGACCTCCAAAGAAGGGGACGCCGCCAACCTCCGAGGGATGTGCCTATGATTATTTTACATACCTTGGCTTAGATAAAAGATTGATAGCAGAGATTGGTGTGACTCCTTAGACAAAAGGCAAGCTCCTGCCCTTGCAAGAGTGACCCCTGTACACAAACCATCGCCTATGGTTGGAGTCCCATCATCCCCCTCCATAGATCAATGGGATTATGTCCATGTCTTGGGTGATCTCCTTGTTTTCCTCCTTTGCCAGAGCCAACGGATCCGGGCCAGATGTCTACTGGGGAGGCTTTCTTAGGTTGCCCACTCTCCTCAGTGTTTCTTTTTAATATTAGGTTGTTATCAAATAGGAGAAAGGTGATTTTGGGGGGGGGTGTCCAAGCCTGTCGTAACAATTTGGGGGTCAACGTCTGGCAGATGTTGACCATTGAGTTGAGCTGGAGGACCTAGAGTTTCCTAGAGAGCTGATCTCTCAGATTTAAAAAGTAGTGTGTGTATTTTTTATTTGCGGCTTTTCCACCTTCACTGGGGTCTTCTACTCTTGGATTTCTTTCTTGCTAGAGTCAGGCCCTACAATTCATTTATGTCAGGGGTCAGACTAGATGATGGCCCTTGGATTGATTTCCAATGGGGGTCAGTCTATATGATCCTTGGATTTCTTTAACACAGAGGCTAGGCTGAAGGACCCTCAGCTTTCTTTCCTTAGGGCTAGCCTAAATGGCCCTTGAATTGTTTTCTCACAAGGATCAGACTAGCTGCAACAACTTGGATGAAATCAAAGAGATAGCCATGTTAGTCTGTAGGATCAGGATGTAGAGAGGTCTTGGAGCCCCTTTGAGACTCACTGAAAGAAAGACATTGGCAGCAGGAGCTTTCACAGACTAAAAGTCCATGAATGCATCTGAGGAAGTAGGCTGAAGTCTAGGAAAGCTCATGCTGCCAATTTCTTTCTGTGAGTCTCAAAGGTGCTCTCGACTAACTTAGATGAAAGTATAGAAGGCATACTTCTCAAATGTGCAGATGACACCACATTAGGAGGAATAGCTAAATCCCCAGAAGACAGGTTGAAAATTCAAAATGATCTTAATAGATTAGAAAGCTGGGCCAAAGCTAACAAAATGAATTTCAACACAGAGAAATGTAAGGTACTGCACTTAGGGCAAAAAAAAAAAAATGAAATGCATAAATATAAGATGGGGGACACCTGGCTTAAGGAGATTTCTACATGTGAAAGGGATCTAGGAGTCCAGGTAGACCCCAACTTGAACATGAGTCAACAGTGCGATGCAGCAGCTAAAAAGGCCAATGCGATTTTAGGCTGCATTAGTAGAAGTATCTAGATCAAGGGAAGTCATAGTGCCACTCTATTCCGCTTTGGTCAGGCCTCACCTGGAATAATCCTGTGTCCAGTTCTGGGCTCCACAATTCAAAAAGGATGTGGAGAAACTGGAGCGTGTCCAAAGGAGGGCAACTAAAATGGTGAAGGGTCTGGAAACCATGAATCGCTATGAGGAACGACTTAGGGAGCTGGGGATGTTTAGCCTGGAGAAGAGAAGACTGAGAGGTGATATGACAGCCCTCTTTAAATATTTGAAGGGATGTCATATCGAGGAGGGAACAAGCTTGTTTTCTGCTGCTCCAGAGAATAGGACTCGGAAAAACAGATGCAAGCTACAGGAAAAGAGATTATATCTCAACATTAGGAGGAAATTCTGAACACACTCTTTTGGAATATGGTGGAGTCTCCTTTGGGAGTCTTTAAACAGAAGTTGGATAGCCAACTGTCAGGGATGAATAATAGAATCATAGCATCCTAGAGTTGGAAGAGATCCCAAGGGTCATCCAGTCCAACCCCATTCTGCCATGCAGGAACTCCCAATCAAAGCACCCCCGACAGATAGATGGCCATCCAGCCTCTGTTTCAAGACCTCCAAAGAAGGAGACTCCATCAATCTCCATTGAGGGAGTGTGTTCCAATGTCAAACAGCTCTCAGTGCCAGGAAGTGCCTCCTATTGTATACAATGAATTTTAAGGTACACGATGTATTTCAATGTATACAATCCCTTTCAAAGAATACAGTGCATTTTAAGGTATACAATGTTTTTTAAGGTATTAAAATTTTGATAGAAAGGGAGGCAAAAAAAAAAAAAGGCCAATCTTGACCTCTTTATGGTGATTTAAAGAATGGTGTAGTCTCAAAGTTTGCAATGGGGGGGGGGGGAGGGAAGGAGACTCCTTAGTCCTCCAAGGAGTCAAAGAGCAGAGAGCTCAGCTTCCTAGAGAAGCAGGAGAAAAGTTCCAAATTTGTTCACATTTCCAGAAAAGGTTGGAGGGATAGTTTTCAGCAAGCAAGCCTTCAGATTCCACAGAGCTCTTCATCAGCAAAAAGCAAAACCAGAGTTTTTTGGGGGGTTCCCAGCTGGGGGGAAAAGCAGGATGATGGGAAGTGTGGTTGTTTCTTGTTGGTTGCTTTGCAAAGGGTGTGTGTGTGTGTGTGTGATTTTTATCCCCAGTCCTCCAAGGGTTAAGAGGAGAGGAGTCCAACTTCCTAGAGGGGCAGGAAATGGTCTAATTTTGGGGGGGGAGTGGAGAAAGTGTCTATTGGAGGATCTGCTTCTTTGGCAAGGAAGGGCAGAGGAAGAGCTGCCTAGTGGTTGGAGGAGCCAGGAGACAGAAAGAGGTAAAGGGGGGCATTTGGGACAATTTTTTTTGGGGGGGGGAAGCAAGAGACCCTTGCAGAGGGGTGTTTCTGGTTCATGCAAACCCCATGGGAAAGGAAAACTCCCCCCCAAAAAAAGTCACCCAGCCTTGCAAAAATGCAGAAACTGCATCCTTTCTGTTTGCAAAAAATGCAGAAACTGCATCCTTTGCTTGCAAAAAAAGGCACAGAACTGCATCTTTTTTGCTTGCCAAAAAAATGCAGAAGCTGCATCCTTTCTGCTTGCAAAAAAAAAGGGGGGGGGCAGAAACTGCATCCTTTCTGGTTGCAACAAAAGCAGAGATTGCATCCCTTTGGCTTGCCACAAATGCAGAAACTGCATCCTTTCTTGCCTGACAAAATGTAGAAATTGCATCCTTTTTTGTTTGGTAAAAGGGCAGAAACTGCATCCCTTTGGCTTGCCAAAAATGCAGAAACTGCATCCTTGTTACTTGCAAAAAGGAAGGAACTGCATCCTTTCTTGCTTGCCAAAATGCAGAAACTGCATCCTTTTCTGCTTCTCAAAAAGGCACTGTCCCTTTGCTTGAAAAAATGCACAAAATGCATCCTTGTTACTTGCAAAAAGGAAGGAACTGCATCCTTTCTTGCTTGCATAAATGCAGAAATTGCATCCTTGTTGCTTGCCCCAAAAGGCAAAAGGTGCCTCCTTTTTTCCTTGCCCAAAGGCAGGAGCTGCATCCTTCTTTCCTAGTGGGAAGAACTGCCTTGCTGTTTCAGGGTTGGGGAGACCCTATAAGACACCCCTCACCTCTTATAGGGTTTATTGCAGCAAGAAAGAGAAAAATTATCTTTTAAATAAATTATTTAAAATTCTGCACCCACCAAAAATCTAAATAAAACAAAACAGAAGACACAGCATAAGCTACAGCACCCTCCAAAATCCACAAAAACAGGGATCCCTTTAATGGACCAACCAAAGTGCACATTTTATACATGTTGCAAGCTTTTGTTATAAGCTACAATGGAACAAAATACAAAATCGCACACACACACAGACATAAAGGAAAAGCAAACAAACCCATAATAAAATGTGCTGTTACAATGTATAATAGACCCCCCCCCCAAAAAAAAAGCAGAAAAGTAAATGACTTCTAGCTTTCTTTGCTGCAGTTTATAGCCAGCCCTCTACATTTGTGGCTTCGACTTTTGCGGATTTGATTATTTGAGGATTTGATTAATATGTTCTCTCTAGGAATCTCTAGGTCCTCCAGAGAAATTTTGCCGGACGTTGACCATAGAGTTATGCCTAAGGAACTGGCGGTAGTGTATATAGCATTTCCTAAACCCCTTCCGCCCTTTATGCAAATATAATAATGCAGATTTGAGTTTCCCTTATCCAAATTTATCCAAAAATCCTCCCCCAATAAATAAATAAATAAATAAATAAATAAATAAAATTAATGGGTGGCTGAGAGAGTGACCCCTTTGCTTTCTGATGGCCCAGTGAACACAAACCTTGCTTCATGTACAAATTGATTGCACAATATTGTGTATAAAATGGCCTTCAGGTTATGACTGTAACTTTTAGCATGGGTGGCTGAGATCGTGACACGAAGCGAAACACTTCTCTAGGCATTTATAAATCCTTCAGCCCAACTCTATGGTAGAAATTGGCCACAGACCTGTTCTGGAAGACTTAGAGATTCCTAGAGAGAGTACTTCTCTAGGCATTTGTAAGTCCTGCAGCACAACTCTATGGCAGAAATTGACCATAGACTTGTTCTGGAAGACCTAGAGATTCCTAGAGAGAGTACTTCTCTAGGCATTTGTAAGTCCTCCAGCACAACTCTATGGCAGAAATTGACCATAGACTTGTTCTGGAAGACCTAGTGATTCCTAGAGAGAGTACTTCTCTAGGCATTTGTAAGTCCTCCAGCACAACTCTATGGCAGAAATTGACCACAGACTTGTTCTGGAAGACCTAGTGATTCCTAGAGAGAGTACTTCTCTAGGCATTTGTAAGTCCTCCAGCACAACTCTATGGCAGAAATTGACCATAGACTTGTTCTGGAAGACCTAGTGATTCCTAGAGAGAGTACTTCTCTAGGCATTTGTTAGTCCTCCAGCACAACTCTATGGCAGCAATTGACCATAGACTTGTTCTGGAAGACCTAGTGATTCCTAGAGAGAGTACTTCTCTAGGCATTTGTAAGTCCTCCAGCACAACTCTATGGCAGAAATTGACCATAGACTTGTTCTGGAAGACCTAGAGATTCCTAGAGAGAGTACTTCTCTAGGCATTTGTAAGTCCTCCAGCACAACTCTATGGCAGAAATTGACCATAGACTTGTTCTGGAAGACCTAGTGATTCCTAGAGAGAGTACTTCTCTAGGCATTTGTAAGTCCTCCAGCACAACTCTATGGCAGAAATTGACCACAGACTTGTTCTGGAAGACCTAGTGATTCCTAGAGAGAGTACTTCTCGAGGCATTTGTTAGTCCTCCAGCACAACTCTATGGCAGAAATTGACCATAGACTTGTTCTGGAAGACCTAGTGATTCCTAGAGAGAGTACTTCTCTAGGTATTTCTAAGTCCTCCAGCATAACTCTATGGTAGAAATTGGCGACAGACCTGTTCTGGAAGACCTAGTGATTCCTAGTGAGGTGTTCTCTCAAGTAAAAAAACCACCAGTGTGTTTTATTTTTTATTATTTCTGCTTTTCCCATTTTCATGGGGGTCCTCCACCCCTAACCCCAGTAAATGTGAAGGGACTGCTGTACTATATAGTTGGCCCTCCACATTCACTGGGGTTAGGGGCACAAGACCCCTGTGAAAATGGGAAAACTATAAATAAAAACTCACAATTTTTTTACTTGAGGTATTAGCTCTCTAGGAATCTCAAGACCCTCCAGCGCAACTCTATGGTCAATGTCTGCCAGAAGTTGACCATAGAATTCTGCTGGAGGACCTACAAATGCCTAGAGAAATCTCTAGGTCCTCCAGGGCAACCTCTGGTGGACATTGACCATAGAGTCATGCTGGAGGACCTGGAGATTCCTAGAAAGAACAGATTACTCATTACTCATATATCCGTGAATAATCAAATCTGCAAAAATCCAAAGTCGCAAATGTGGAGAGCTAGCTGTCTTGCACCCAAAATCCACAAAACAGCAATAACTTTATTGGCCAACCAAAATGCACCATGCAAGCTTTTGAAACTACACTGACTTCTTCATCATGCAAAGATGTTTAAAAATCATACAGGAGAAAAAAGGGGGGGGGGAATGACCATTTATATGGGTACTCCAGAAAATATTTTTTAAGTTCCATGAGACAAAAAGAGATGCAAATTTTTGCTGTGAAACCACACGCTCATAGAGACAACACAAACAATAACTATTTTGGAATACTGTAGCTGTATTTGCAAAGGACCCCCATGAATGTAGAGAAACCACATATTAAAAAAAATCCACTTTTTAATATATATATAAACTTTATTAATATCAACACAAATACATCAACACAGACAACCCATAACGTAAACATACGTACCTAACCATTCTTCCTAATCATTTATACAACAATATCTACCCACAAATGATATCTACATACAAACCTCTAAATATATTAACATATAAACATACTTCCGCCGCCACCCCTTTAAAAAGCATACCTACCTACATACATATTGACAAATAACTTTCTGAGTATTGTTCCAACTCTATATCATCTTCTTTAACAAACTGAGGCTTTTCATTAAGAATTTCACTCCCTGACCATTCCGATTTATTAGCTTGTGTCCTTACTTTATTTCTCTCTTTAGCTTCTTGGACCGTTTTATTAAATATTTATAATTTCATATTTCCCATACCTTGATCTAGTTCATACTACGGTAATTTCATATAACTCAATTGCTCTCCTTCTTTTTGCAGATATTCCAGGAGTGGTTTCCAGTCGGCCCTGTGCTTCTCCCAGGATTCCCCTCTCATCAAGCAGGTGAGTTTATCTAATTCAATATAGTCTGTTCATTTATTCAGCCGTTGTGAAATTGAAGGCTTTCATGACTGGCATCCATAGGTTTTTGTGTTTTTTTCGGGCTGTGAGGCCACGTTCTAGAAGAATGTATTCCTGACGTTTTGCCTGTATCAGTGGCTGGCATTTTCAGAGAATGGCGGCATGGAGGTGAGTGGGGTATATATACTGTGTGACCCTTGGTTGAGAGGATTCACATGTAATTCTGTGTAATTCTCAGCATTTATTATTAGATGTTTTATAAACTCTAGCTATCTTTGTAGGCATTAAACGCCATCTATATTGCATTTTATATAGGTTTTTCTCTTAGGTCATAACTTAAGGTAAACTTTATTCTTTTACTCCAATTCTTCTCCCACTGTTCCATGGGTATATTCTGCTTTAAGTCTTACGACCATTTCATCATGGTCTCCTTAACCATTTTACCATTTTGGAACCATTTTGTTCCATTTCACATCTTAACAAAAGATCATAACATTTTGAAAATCTGATGGGAGTCTTTATTTTGTATCATTTTCTCAAATTCCTGTTCAGCATTTCCTATACCTACCATTTTATTATTATAGGCAAATCTTTCCCTAAGTTGTCTATAGATATACTATCCCTTATATCAGGGGTAGGCAACCTTTCACCTTTAAGGGCCGAGGGACTTCAGCTCCCAGAAGCCTCAGCCATGTTGGCCTATAATAGTCCCATGTTGGCCAATAGTTCCTGGGATTCTGGGAACTGAAGTCCCTCGGCCCTTAAAGGGGAAAGGTTGCCTACCCCTGCCTTATATGAACCTTCTTCTTCTAGCTCCTTTTGCATTTTAAATCGCAGTTTATTAGAAATATTGTCAATCTTGATACGTTAACCATTTCTTGTTGTCAAAACTCGTTTCCACTATTTTTTTAATCTGAGAGAACACCTCTCTAGGAATCTCTAGGTCCTCCAGTGCAACTCTGTGGTCACCATCTGCAAAAAGTCGACCGTCGAATTGTGCTGGAAGACTCTGATAACCTTTAACCAAAAGTTCCTAGAGAGAAGACTCCACTAGGCTTTTGTAGCTCCTCCGGCACAACTCTGTGGTCACTGTCTGGCAGATGTTGACCACAGAGTTGCACTGGAGGACCTAGAGATTCCTAGAGAATCTTTAAAAAGGCTGCCTTTTCCACCTGGGGCAGCGAGGAGAGACCCTTTAAAAAGGCTGCCTTTCCCACCTGGGGCAGCGAGGAGGGACCCTTCAAAAATTGCATTTAAATTGTATTTGCATTTTATATTGTATTTTGTATATTTTTAAAAATTGTTTTAATTTGCTTTGTTTGTTTTGTTTTGAGGGGTGGGTATGGGTGGGGTTGGGAAGAAGGGATGGGCTCTGTATTGATGTTATTTGTTATTGTGATTGTTGTACGCCGCCCCGATTGCTTGGCAGAGGGGCGGGATATAAATAAAAACTATTATTATTATTATTATTATTAGAGAAGTATTCTCTCTAGGAATCTCCACATTCACTGGGGTTTAGGGTGAAGGTGTTGGGATATAGCAACTTCGCATGCTAGTCTTTCTAGGAATATAAGTATGCATGTCTATAGGCCTAAGCCAGGGGTAGGCAACCTTTCCCCTTTAAGGGCCGAGGGACTTCAGCTCCCAGAAGCCTCAGCCATGTTGGCCTATAATAGTCCCATGTTGGCCAATAGCTCCTGGGATTCTGGGAGCTGAAGTCCCTCGGCCCTTAAAGGGGAAAGGTTGCCTACCCCTGACCTAAGCAGACTGCCAGAAATAATGCACATTAAATTGAGGCACTGCCCTGGCTCAGTGCTAGGGAATCATGGGAACTGTATTTTTTTCTGGGACATTGAGCCTTCTCTGTCAGAGAGCTCTGGTGCCACAATAAACTACAGTTCCCATGATTCCCTAGCACTGAGCCAGGGCAGTGCCTCAATTTAATGTGCACTATTTCTGGCAGTCTGCAAAGGCCCTAAGATAGTTTCTTCACCAACTAATAGCCCCTCCTCGTTTCCTGTTTGTTAACTGAGCTCACTTCCCCTTTTGGCCTATGCTTGGAGAATCCTCCTTACCCTCCTGTTCCCACTCTTTTTCTTTACCCAGACATGGCCGACCAGTAAGCATGTTAGAGCAGAACTTTCTTAGAAGCATGTAGAACGGGGTAGGCAACCTAAGGCCTCGGGGGGGGCGGATGCGGCCCCCCGAGGCCTTTGGACCGGCCCCAGGCTGGTCCTGCCGCCGCCCGCCGCCACCGCCCGCCATGATGATATTGATTATTGTTGTTATTACTTATTCTTGGGGTTTTCTTGGCAAAATCTCCACAGGAGTTTTGCCATGGCTTTTCTGGGGTTGAGAGAGTGTGCATGCATATTTTTAATTTTTATTTATTTATTTATTTATTTATTTATGGCACTTCGGCCCCCCAATTGTCTGAGGGACAGCAACACGGCCCCGGGCTCAAAAAGGTTGCCTACCCCGATGTAGAACTACTTTTCTTACTTTTTTCTTCTCTTTGCAACTTGAAGCTAGACCTGTATATTTTTATATACATGATTTTGTAAGTAAAGTTCATTTTATTTTCTCTACTTGGAATGTCTGACTTGTTTTTGTAGACACGTGGGTGTGGAGATTAAGGTGGACCTAGTGTGTTCGTGCTCATCATTTTTCTGCTGTGCTTTATTCTGCTGGTGAGATTAAACAATCTCTTCTCTTTCTTGAGAATCCTAACAGATATCAAGAAAATATTCCAACAGAAGGACCATTGTGAATGTGGAAAAAACGCAAATAAAAAAACCCCCCACAAACGCTATTCTTTTTACCTGAGAGAAGACCTCTCTAGGAATCTCCAGGTCCTCCAGTGAAACTCTATGGTCAACATCTGCCAGAGGTGAATCATAGAATCATGCTGGAAGACCTACAAATGCCTAGAGAAGGGAAGTCAAAGGCTTTCATTGCCAGCATCCATAGGTTTTTTGTGGGTTTTTCGGGGTATGTGGCCATGTTCCGAAAGAGTTTATTCCTGACATTTCGCCAGCGCCTGTGGCTGGCATCTTCAGAGAAAGATGAAGATCTGAAGATGCCAGCCACAGCTGCTGGCAAAGAAACGTCAGGAATAAACTCTTCCAGAACATGGCCACATACCCCAAAAAACCCACCCAAAAAAATCCTAGAGAAGTGTTTTCTCTAGGAACGTCTAAGTTCTTCAATACAATTCTACGGTCAATATCTGGCAAAGTTGCGCTGGAGGACTTAGAGATTCCTAGAGAGGACATATTAATCAAACCCACACATAATCAAATCTACAAATGTCAAAAGCCACAAATGTGGAGGGCCAAATGTATTTGGCCGGTGTGGACAAGGCCTAAATAGCTGGAACGCTGGCCATTGATAATAAGATGGGGAAACGGGGGGGGGGGGGAGGAAATCAGGGGCCAGAATGCTGTGCAACGCTGTACAATTCCAAGGTAAGGTATTTCCCAGAGAGTTTTCTGAATTATCATTAATGCATTCCCACCATTTCTGCCAGTGGCGCTTGTACGGATAACAGGCATGGAGCTCGGTGTCTTCAGTACGCTGACGACACCCAGATATATCTCTCCATGAATAGATCATCATCTCAGACTTCAGATGGCGTCTCTCCTCTTAATGACTGTCTCAGAGCGGTAATGGGTTGGATGAGGAAAAACAGATTGAAGTTGAATCCAGACAAAACGGAGGTACTCACAGTTACAGGCCCGAAACCAGATTTGGGAATACAGTCTCCAGTCCTGGATGGAGTCACACTCTCCTCTAAGGACTGTGTTCGCAGTTTGGGGGTGCTCCTTGATTCATCGCTTCACATGACTAGTCAAGTGAATGCGGTGGTCAGGAGCGCCTGTTATCAGCTTCGGCTGATACGCCAACTGCGCCCTTATCTGGATGTGAGGGATCTGGAAGCTGTGATAACACGCCCTGGTAACCTCACACCTGGACTACTGTAACGCGCTCTACATGGGGCTACCCTTGTGCCTAACCCAGAAACTACAACTGGTACAAAATATGGCAGCCAGGCTAATTACTGGAACATCTTGGAGGGAGCATATAACACCTGTGCTTAAATCCCTCCACTGGCTGCCGATTAGTTTCCGGGCGCAGTACAAGGTGTTGGTTTTGACCTTTAAAGCCCTACATGGCTTGGGTCCATCTTATCTCAGGGACCGCCTCTCCCCATATGATCCGCCCCGGGCCCTTCAGTCCTCTGGGAAGAGTCTGCTACAGCCAATAAAAACTAGGCTGTCTCAGACCTCCCAGAGGGCCTTTTCTGCCACTGCCCCCAGACTATGGAACGGCCTGCCGGATGAGATTCGTCTGATTACTACACTTGCTGCTTTTAAGAAAGCAGTAAAGATGGATCTCTTCCGGTAGGCCTTCCCAGAATAACACTTGCTGTGAGGGGATGAGTTTTAATTTTTCCAGCTGGCACAGCTGATCCTTTGTCTTATTATATTGTTTTAATGTATTGTCTTTTAACTCTTTTCTGATTTAATCTTGTTTTAAGGGGTAGGAGGGCAGATTATGGGAGGAGGGAATGTTTTAACTTGTCATGTTTTAAATGCTGTAACCTGCCTCGATTGCCATGCAGAGAGGCGGGCTATACGGTAAATAAAACTTATTATTATTATTATTATTATTATTATTATTATTATCTCTGCATGGAAAGAGGGGAAAAATCCAAAAATTGTGGTTGCTTTTCTCTTTCAGCCCCTGGTTCTCTTTGAGGAGGCGGCCATACATTTCTCGCATTTCGGGACCGGAGAGCTTTCGACCAGAAGGTCATGCTGGAGAATTATGGCAATGTGGCCTCGCTGGGTAAGGGATCTCCCTTCTTTGGCTCAGTCCTGAAAAGTCTGGGGCATTTCCCATGGTCTTGTCCAGATGCCCATGAGGAAACAGCTGGCCAGACGCACTGTGCCAAAAATCAAATGTATCCTGTGCCCTTTTCAAAATGGAGAATTCGTTTTTAGGGAAGAGAGAGATTATACTTTTTTAAGGGATGGGTGGGTTTGGGGGCCTTTTTGGACCTATATTGTTTGTCATTTTAAATTGCTGTTAGCCGCCCTGATTGTTCTCAGAGGGGCGGGATACAAATGATTATTATTATTATTATTATTATTATTATGAATCCTACAGGATTCCTCTCGGGGATGAGGCCTTATTTCCCTTCCTCTGCAGCCCAGTTATCTCAAATAATCACCCCTTGGGTCTAAGGTCGAGGAAACGGGAATCAAATATGAAGGGAGAAATTAAATATTCTGTAAGACCTTTTGAGCATCATGCAGTTCACTAAGAAGGAAATAAACCTAAAAAGCCTTTAAAAATAACCCAACAGTGTACTACATTTAGGCAGGAAAAAAATTGAAATGAATAGATATAGTATAGGTGACACCTGGCTTGATAACAGTATGTGTGAAAGGGATCTAGCATTCTTAGTGGACCATAAGGTAAACATGTGCCAACAGTGTGATGCTGCAGCTAAAAAACTCGATGTAATTCTAGGCTGCAGCAATAGAAGTATAGTGTCTAGATCGAGGGAAGTCAAAGTAGCACTCTATTCTGCTTTGGTCGCGGCTTCACCTGGAATAATCCTGTGTCCAGTTCTGGGCACCAACATTCAAAAAGGATGTTGACAATCTGGAGCATGTCCAGAGGAAGGCAACGAAAATGGTGGAAGGTCTGGAAACCCTGAAGCCTTATGAGGAGAGACTTAGGGAGCGGGGTATGTTTAGCCTGGAGAAGAGAAGGTTGAGAGGTGATATGACAGTCCTGTTTAAATATTTGAAGGGATGTCATATTGAGGAGGGAGCAAGCTTGTTTTCTGCTGCTCCAGAGAATAAGACACAATAGAGCAATGGATGGAAGCTCCAGGAAAAGAGATTCCAGCTAAACATTAGGAGGAACGTCCTGACAGTAAGGGCTATTCAACAGTGGAACACTCTCTCTTGAGGAATGGTGGTCTCCTCCTTTGGAGGTCTTTAAACAGAGGCTGGATGGTGATCTGTTGGTGGTCCTTTGATTATGAGTTCCTGCATGGCAGAATGGGGTTGGACTGGATGGCCCTGGGGGGCTCTTCCAACTCAGTGATTGTATGATTTTTGGGTTTTTCGGCAAGAGAGATCACCTTGGTCATTTCCTTGCTCCTGGGGGATGTTTTTGTGGCGTGGGGGAGCAAATCAAGGAGTGCATGTGGAAGACCTGAGCCTGTTTTAAAGAATCTAACTTGCCTCTTCCTTTTTCCTTCAGAAGAAGATCCCATCTTCCACATGGAAGAAGGATCCAAAGACCCCCTTGGCCCAATCTCCATGGAAGGGGAAAGACATGCAGGTACTGCTTAAATGTGTGATCAAGATCTTCCTTCCTTCCTTCCTTCCTTCCTTCCTTCCTTCCTTCCTTCCTTCCTGTCATCTTTCCATCTTTCCTCGCTTTCTTCTTTTCAACCTTCCTTCTTTCCATCTTTTCTTCTTGTTCCCCAACTTTCTTCCTTCTTTCTATTATCCTTCTTCCTTTCCTTCCTTCCTTGTTGTCCTGTCCTGTTTTGGTCCTCACTGTCAGTGTCAAGCAGCCTAAGAGTCTTCCTTCCTTCCTTCCTTCCCTCCTTCCTTCCTTCCTGTCATCTTTCCATCTTTCCTTCCTTTCTTCTTTCCATCCTTCTTTCTTCTTTCCATCTTTTCTTTTCCCCCAACTTCCTTCCTTCTTTCTATTATCCTTCTTCCCTTCCTTCCTCCCTTATTCCTTCTTTCCCTCCTTCCTTTTTCTTACTTCATTAATCCTTCCTTCCTTCCTTCCTCCCATCCTTGTTCCTTCCTTCCTTCCATCCATCCATCCTCCCTCCCTCCCTTCCTTTCCTTCTTTCCATCTTCCTTCCTTCCTTGAATGTATACCCTGCCTTTCTCCAGAGATGGGATCCAAGGCGAGGGTTCTTGGTGGGGCATTGAGGTGGCAGGGGTGACCTGCCTTCTTGATGGTGGTTTCAGCTGGCATGTCGTCCTGCTGAAGAGGAGAACAGATGGAGGATCAGAATTCAAAACGACCCTGACTGAATGGAGAACTGGGCCGAGACTAACCAAATGAATTTTAATAGTGCGGAACTGCGCATTGGTGCTGTAACCAACTAAGGAGAATTCTTGAGATATTTTTTTAATTGGTGTGTGTACCTGCAATGTGTGTGAAGAGGGATCACCACCAACCCCTTTAAACTTTCCAACAGCCCCTTTAAAACGGATGCGACTTCTGGTACCAAGTTTTTGGGAAAGGGGTCCTTAACCTGTGATTGGGTTTCATAGAATAATAGAGTTGGAAGAGACCCCAAGGGCCATCCAGTCAAACCCTATTCTGCCATGCAGGCTCTCAAAATCAAAGCACCCCTGACAGATGGCCATCCAGCCTCTGCTTAAAGACCTCCAAGGAAGGAGACTCCACCAAAATCTCCATTGAGGGAGTGTGTTCCACTGTCGAAATAATAATAATAATAATAATAATAATAATAATAATAATAATAATAATAATATAATTTATTTATATACCGCCCCTGTGGCGAATCAATCTAGGCGGTGAACAACAATAATAAAATACAGCAAATTGAACAGTATCGTTCCCTCCTCCCCCCCTTAAAAAGTTATTAAATCAAATACAATTTAAAACAACTGCAGTTAAACAGTGACAATACAATAAAAATTTCAAATTTCAAATACAAAACAACAAACCAGCAATCCCCTGCTGGTCAACTTTAGGGGAATTATAGTAAAATCCTAAAAGAAGGTCCCAAAATCCAAAGGGTCCCGAGGCCAGCTATCTAGTCCGGAAAGGCCTGCCGGAAGAGATCCGTCTTAACAGCCTTTTTAAAGCTGTGCGAAGATGTTAATTGACGGATCTCAATTGTCAGGAAGTTCCTCCTAATGTTGAGATGTAATCTCTTTTCCTGTAGCTTGCATCCATTGTTCCGGATCCTGTTCTCTGGAAAAGCAGAAAACAAGCTTGCTCCCTTCTCAATATGACATCCCTTCAAATACTTAAACAGGGCTATTATATCACCTCTTAACCTTCTCTTCTCCAGGCTAAACATACCCAGTTCCCTAAGTCGTTCCTCAGAGGGATTCATGGTTTCCAGACCCAGTTTCATCCCTGATTGGATCCTTGGTTTGGGTGTTTTGCCCCTCATGGTGTGTTCTTCTTTTTCCTCAAGCAGGCCAAGCGCAAGAGGAGGAAACCTATGGGGAGTCTCTTGTAGCGTCGTGGGAAATGACAACCGCTGTCATGGGAAAAGAGGAGCTTGGAAGTCAAAAGGGACTGAAAAGGCAAGGGGGAAACCAAGAGAAGAATGGGAAGAAGACCTCCTCTGCCTCTCCAGGGGCTGATCTTGGTGCACCGCTGACCAAAGAGTCGAGTCGAGTCACGTGTCCCATCTGTGGCAGAATATGTAAGTGTAAAGCCCAATTTGACATCCACTTCAGAGTCCACACGGGGGAGAAACCGTACCGATGTTTGGAGTGTGGCAAGAGCTTCAGTCGGCAGGAGCGCCTCCATTCCCATCGAAGAATCCACACGGGGGAAAAGCCGTTTCAATGCACGGAGTGCGGGAAAACCTTCATCGACAGCGGAGCATGCGTGAAGCATCAAAGAACCCATACTGGGGAGAAACCGTACAAATGCGTGGAGTGCGGGAAGAGCTTCAATCGGCACGAACGACTCCATCTGCACCAGAGGATCCACACAGGGGAGAAGCCATATCAATGCCGGGAGTGTGGAAAGAGCTTCATCGACAGCGGAGCATGCAATAGACATCAGAGAGCCCACACAGGAGAGAAGCCATACACATGCCGAGACTGTGGAAAGAGCTTCAGCGATAGCGGCGCGTACACTAGGCATCAGAGAACCCACACAGGCGAGAAACCATACACATGCAAAGAATGTGGAAAAGGTTTCAGTGACAGCGGTGCATGTACTCGACATCAGAGGACCCACACAGGGGAGAAACCGTATACATGCGCAGATTGCGGAAAGAGTTTCGGGGATAGCGGAGCGTGCGCTAACCATCAAAGGACTCACACGGGTGTGAAACCATATAAATGCACCGAGTGTGGAAAGAGCTTCAGCCAGCGTGGAAATCTACAATCGCATCAGAGAACCCACACGGGGGAGAAGCCCTATAAATGCACCGAATGTGGAAAGAGCTTCCGCGATAGTGCAGCGTGTCATAAACATCAACGGACCCACACAGGGGAGAAACCGTATAAATGCACGCAATGTGGAAAGAGCTTCAGTCGGCATGATCATCTGCACTCTCATCAAAGAGCTCACACAGGGGAGAAAGCGTACAGTTGCATGGAGTGTGGGAAGACTTTCAGTGTGGATGGAAGTCTGACTGTATCCCAAAGAACGCTCCCAGACGAGAAGCCATTTTACTTTACATAAAAGAACCTGCACAGGGTAGAAGCCATAGAAATGCCTGGAATTTGAAAGGGATCTTGGAGTCCTAGTAGACCACAAGTTGAACATGAGTCAACAGTGTGATGCAGCAGCTAAAAGGGCCAAGGCGATACTAGGCTGTATTAATAGAAGTATAGTATCTAGATCAAGGGAAGTAATAGTGCCACTGTATTCTGCTTTGGTCAGGCTCCACCTGGAATAATGTGTCCAGTTCTGGGCACCACAATTCAAAAAGGATGTTGAAAAACTGAAGCATGTCCAAAGGAGGGTGACTAAAATGGTGAAGGGTCTGGAAACCATGAATCCCTCTGAGGAACGACATAGGGAATTGGGTATGTTTAGCCTGGAGAAGAGACAGTTAAGAGGTGATATGATAGCCGTGTTTAAATATTTGAAGGGATGTTATATTGAGGATGGAGCTTGTTTTCTGCTGCTCCAGAAAATAGGATCCAGAACAACAGATGCAAGCTCCAGGAAAAGAGATTCCAGCTCAACATTAGGAGGAACTTCCTGACAGTAAGGGCTATTCGAAAGTGGAACACACTCCCTTGGAGAATAGTGGAGTCTCCTTCTTTGGAGGTCTTTAAACAAAGGCTGGATGGCCAACTGTTGGGGATGCTTTGATTGTGAGTTCCTGCATGGCAGAATGGGGTTGGACTGGATGGCCCTTGGGATCCCTTCCAACTCTATGATTCTATGAATGGGAAAACAGCTTTGGTGATAGTGGATTGTGTACTGAATTCAGAGAATCCATGAACCAGAGAAATCATACAAGTGCATGGACTGTGGAAAGAGCCACAGTTGTTGTTATGCCCCTTCAGGTCATCTTTGGGCATCTTTCCATGAGCCAAATGAACTGGTTTCACCGTTCTCTGTTTTCAGGGCACAGGGGCATACCCCAATTCAACTGAGGGCTGTCTTCAAAATGTGAGGCCAATTCTGCCTTGAATGGGGGTCATCCCTGCCTAAAAAGTCTTACCTTTTACTCTGGATTTTCCAGGAACCTCTGGAGCACTCCATAGTGATGCTGGGCAGCTGTTTGCAAAGCCTCCTGCTGAGCCGCCTGGTGCCACTGTTCTCTGAGTTTATGGTGATCCTATCGTAGTCTTTTCTTGATCATGCAAAATATCAGGTTTAATTAACATTGAGGGACCCTCCTTCCAGAGAATCCAGAGAGCTGTAAGGAATAAATACCCAGGGCTAATCGGGTTGGCCATAGAGCAAAGTACAATATCATCCCAAATCCACAAAACAGTGATGATACTTTTATGGGGCCAACCAAGATGCACAAATACATGTTGCAAGCTTTCTAAGCTCTACTAGCTTCTTTATCAGGCAAAGGTGTTTAAAATCATAGAATCATAGAATTGGAAGAGATCCCCAAGGGCCATCTAGCCCAACCCCATTCAGCCATGCAGGAACTCCGAATCAAAGCATCCCTGACAGATGGCCATCCAGCCTCTGCTTAAAGACCTCCAAGGAAGGAGACTCCACTACTCTCCGAGGGAGTGTGTTCCACTCTCGAACCGCCCTTACTGTCAGGAGGTTCCTCCTAATGTTGAGATGGAATCTCTTTTCCTGTAGCTTGCATCCATTGTTCCAGGTCCTATTCTCTGGAGAAGCAGAAAACAAGCCTGCTCTCTCCTCAATATGACATCCCTTCAAATATTTAAACAGGGCTATCATATCACCTCTCAACCTTCTCTTCTCCAGGCTAATTTTACCATTTTAGCCCTCCTTTGGACACTCTCCAGTTTTTTAAACATCCTTTTTGAATTGTGGTCCCCAGAACTGGACACAGGATTATTCCAGGTGGGCCCTGACCAAGGCAGAATAGAGTGGCACTATGACTTCCCTTGATCTAGATACTATACTTCTACTGATGCAGCCTAAAATTGCATTGGCCTTTTTAGCTGCTGCATCACACTGTTGACTCATGTTCAACTTGTGGTCTACTAGGACTCCTAGATCCCTTTCACACGTAGAAATCTCCTTAAGCCAGGCATCCCCCATCTTATATCTATGCATTTCATTTTTCCATTTCTCTGTGTTGAAATTCATTCTGTTAGCTTTGGCCCAGCTTTCTAATCTATTAAGGTCATTTTGGATTTTCATCCTGTCTTCTGGGGTATTAGCTATTCCTCCTAATTTGGTGTCATCTGCAAATTTGAGAAGCATGCCTTCTATTCTTTCATCCAAGTCATTGATAAAGAGGTTGAATAGCAGAGGAGAAAGGAAACAAAAATATGTTGTTGTTAGGCATAGGCCTGCATTTGGTCAAGATCTGGTGTTGGTTCTTGTCCTCAGTTCAGATGGAACGGAAGGGCATCCATACGGGCTTCCAGCCATGTCAGTCCTGGGAGATTCAGTCCAGGAAATAAACTTTAAATTCTCTTAGTGAGACAAAATCCAGTTTGTCTTGAATCCTTAGTGAGGCTACAAGTCCCTTTGATAGAAAAGAACATTGAATTTCTCAGGAAGCTTCCATGCTTTTCCATCAGGAAAACAGAGGTTTTGTTAAGGCAAAACATACCAATGCAAAACATACCAAGGCAAAACATACCTAGTTTGAAAGGGAAAAAAAAGATTATTTTACCTTTGTTGGAGGCAGAAACATCACATAGTAAAGTCCTGGTCCATTGCGTCTCTCTAGGATTTTCCTGTAGCGGCTAAAGATATCTTCACATCCATAGGGAACTTTGATAGAACTTTGTTAGAAGCACAAGGTCGGCACCGCTTCCGTTCATATATGGAAAGCAAACTACTCTGATAGCTAGAAATATGACGTCTCCCATTGGATCAGGTCTTTTGGAAAGTCAGTGACCCAAGAGTTTTAGTGGACTGAGATCAGAAACAAAATCTTTATTTAATGTGTATTTTATGGCTCAAAGCATTACAAGATAAAATGATAATGCTCTATCTAGAAGCATGGTTCCTAAGTGGTGTCCCATTTTTCTGGGAGAAGCCTGGAGTATTCTGGTCCGAAAGCTGCTCCAATGTCCCTCCATTACCTGGGGACTTTGGAGGGACGGTGGTTGGCTTTTCGAACACGCGTCTCGCTGTACCATCTGCCACCGATGCCACGAATCACGCCCTCCGATGCCCAAAATGAGGCGCTCAATCCCATGGCTGGGCACCTCCCTCTGAGCTCAGAGGGAGTGACTTGCGGTGGCAGATGGCAAAGCGGGACTCATTGTAACTCATTGGATGGCCATCTGTCACAGGGGGTGCTTTGATTGTGAGTTTCTGCATGGCAGGGGGTTGGACTGGATGGCCCTTGGGGTCTCTTCCAACTCTAGGATTCTGTGATTCTGCCAGTCATTGATTTGGAGGGCTCCAGAAGAACTGGAGCAAAAGGTGAGTTTTTAAGATTCAGTGTAAAGGGATGCATCACAGGTTTGGTGGTGAGCTTGCTGGACTGATTGCCATGAGGATGGGAGGAGGATATGGTATTTAGCCCATGCGGACACAGCCCTAAATACCCTAAAGGCACCAGATCCCATCGGATCTTGGAAGGTAAGTAGGGTTGTAAGGGAATTCCCTTACAGGGTTAGCTTTGGTTATTCTTGGATGGGAGCCACCAAGGAATACCTGGTGCTAGAGAAGGAGTCGGCAACCTACAGCCCGCAGGCCAGCCCCGGCCCCGTGAGGCCTTTGGACTAGCCCCAGCCCGTTCCTGCCGCCGCACGCGCCGCCCCTGCGCAAGTCGCGGCCACCACTTTGTTTTCCAAAATGGCGGCCACGACTCGTTCGCGCATGTGCTGGAGTACTGCAATTTTGTTTTCCAAAATGGCAGCTGCGACTCGTTCGCTCAAGCGTCGGAGTACTGCGCATGCGCAAATGAGTCGCAGCCACCATTTTGGAAAACAAAATGGCGGCCGTGACTCGCTTGCGCATGTGCAGTATGCCGGAAGTAGCACGCATGCACGGTACTTCCAGCATACTACGTATGCGTGAGCGAGCGAGCGTGCGCGGCACCATTTCTCCCCCCTCGGCCCATGGAAGAGCTCCAGACCAGCAGACCGGCCCGAGGTAGGTAGAAGTTGCCTACCCCTGTGCTAGAGGCTCTACTTCAGAGAAAGGAACTGGCAAAACCACCTCTTGAGTCTTCTTTGCTTGAGAAAACCCTGTCCAATCCATGAGTTGATGGCACACTTGAAGGTACACACAGACACATCCATGATTGTGAGTCAGATGACTCGCATGCTAGAGTTTTAACTAGCGGAACAAGTTGGTCTGAAACTTGCTAGTCTGAGCGTATTCAAGGTTGTGTTTCAAATATAATTTTTTAAAAAAAAAATCATAGAGACCTCAAGGGTCATCAAGTTCAACCCCATTCTGCCATGCAGGAACTTACAGTCAAAGCACCCCTGAGAGATGGCCATCCAGCCTCCAAAGAAGTAGTCTCTGCCACGCTTTGACAGAGTGTACAACTGTCGAACTGCCCTCACTGTCAGGAAGTTCCTCCTAATGTTGAGTTAGAATTTCTTTTCCTGGAGCTTGCATCCATTGTTCTGGGTCCTGTTCTCTGGAGCAGCAGAAAACAAGCTTTTTCCATCCTCAGTGTGACACCCCTTCAAATACTTAAACAGGGCTCTCATAGCACCTCTTAATCTTCTCCAGTCTAAACATACCCAGCTCCCTAAGTCTCTCCTAAAATCACAGAATCTGGAAGAGAAGGACCATCCAGCCCAACCTCATTCTGCCATGCAGGAACTCACAATCAAAGCATCCCCAATAGATGGCCATCCAGCCTCTGTTTAAAGAAGGAGACTCCACCACCTTCCAAGGGAGCGTCTTCCACTGTCAAACAGCTCAGACTGTCAGGAGGTTCCTCCTAATGTTGAGATGGAATCTCTTTTCCTGGAACTTACATCCATTGTTCCGGGTCCTAGTCTCTGGAGCAGCAGAAAACAAGCTTTCTCCATCCTCAATATGACATCCCTTCAAATATTTAAACAGGGCTGTCATATTGCCTCTTGACCTTCTCCATGTCCGATGCACCAACAGGGCGCCTGGCCACATGGGCGCAGCAAGGTGCCCCGTTCTTGCATTGCACAGCAATGGGAGGCTTCTCAGTGTGAGCAATGGCGCAGCAAGGTCAGGAGTGTGTACCGTTAGTGGGCTCCGGGGTCCCTGGTGTGTAAAGACATCCACCCCCACGCTGACTTGGGGACTAACCTGGCTGAGTACCGGGGCCAGAATCGCAGGGGCTCAGCCTGTGCTATCCTGGCCCATCTGCTTGGCCCCAAAATCTCTTGCTTCTCAATGGGTCACAAATGCAAGTAGTCACAACAGAATGTGATGAAGGGCTCTGTACTGACGGACTCACATCCCTCCTTTTCTTTGCAACATTTTGTGCGTTTTTTTATCCAGCTCTCCAACCGGTTGCGATCATTTCGATTCCGATGCAGTCCTCCCAGGTATGGACGACTCCGAATTTGGTGTCTTCCAGTGTGATAAGCAGGCCCTCTCTCTGTTCCATCATGCTAGACATTTTAAAAATTAGTTTTTTGTGGGTTTTTCGGGCTGTGTGGCCATGTTCTGGAAGAAAGAAACTCTTCCAGAACGTGGCCACACAGCCCGAAAAACCCACAAAAAACTATGGATGCCAGCCATGAAAGCCTACAACTTCACATTTTAAAAATTGTTGAAGAAAACTGAAATATTTTCAATGCGACATTTTTGCGAAAAACCCTCTATGTATTTTATGTTTATCCTCGACTTGTCTTTGTTGTTGTGTTGCATTCCATCATGTCTCTTGATCTCAGTATAGGGTATGAGCATCTAGTTCAGGGGTAGGCAACCTGTCCCCTTTAAGGGCCGAGGGACTTCGGCTCCCAGAATCCCAGGAGCTATTGGCCAACATGGGACTATTGGCCAACATGGCTGAGGCTTCTGGGAGCTGAAGTCCCTCGGCCCTTAAAGGGGAAAGGTTGCCTACCCCTGATCTAGTTAATCTTCTAAGGAGACAAGCATTGGCAAACTCTCATGCTCAACAGACTAACAAATGAGCGCCTTGCTAAGTTTGCTTTGCCTTTGTCCAATCCCTCGCTTCTCAGTTGGTCACAAGTACAAGTAGCCAAGACCAAATATGCTTATAGTTATGCCCACAGACCCATGCCCATCTTTTAGTGAATTAGATTCTTCCACTAGTTGTACAGAATCCGTTTTTTTATTAACTTGAAATGGAACTGGTAAGCGGCACAGAGCGCGAGTGAAGCTCAAGGAAGGACAGCTGTATGCAAGCAAAAGAAAGTTCATACGAGAGATCCAGCCACCCCTCCACATTTGCGGCTTCTTGTTTATTCACAGATTTTATTAATACGTTCTCTCTAGGAATATCTACGTCCTCCAGCATGGTTCTATGGTCAACTTCTACCAAAGGTTGAACACTTCTCTTGGCATTTGTAGTTCCTCCAGTGCAATTCTATGGTCAGCGTCTGGCAGATATTGACCACAGAGTTGCACTGGAGGAACTAGAGATTCCTAGAGAGGTGTTCCCTCAGGTAAAAAATATAGTGTGTGTGGGGGGGTATTTGCAGTTTTTCCAGTGTCACAGGGATTCCCTACCCTAACCCCAGCGAATGTGGAGGGCTTGCTGTATATCAAGTTCAGCTCTCTTTAGATGTGTGACCTTTTCAAAACAAAACAAAACCGGTTATTTCGAATGTAGTAATTTTTTGGTCAAATATAAGGGAAGTATATGCTATTCTCTTTACGCAGTATTGCAAACGTTGAAATAAAATAATTTCCAGCCAAATTTTTGAATGTGTTGGAATGGAACATTTTAAACGAAGCACGCTAAATCAGATCACGCGGTTTAAAGCATTGGGAAATGTAACATTTCTGTTCCCCAGCTCAAAAAAAAATCACTGCCTCAAGCTGAGAAATGGACAGTTGCTTTTGTTTTCCTCATAGTAAAGACGTGGGTGATTTGTCTACGCCAGGGGTAGGCAACCTTTCCCTTTTAAGGGCCGAGGGACTTCAGCTCCCAGAATCCCATGAGCTATTGGCCAAGATGGGACTATTGGTCAACATGGCTGAGGCTTCTGGGAGCTGAAGTCCCTCGGCCCTTAAAGGGGACAGGTTGCCTACCCCTGGTCTACACGCTAACCTATCCATCAGACTCACCTTGGATTTTCTTGGTCCACAATGATCACATAGCAACTTGTGAATGACATGCACTAACAGATACAACAAGGGTGTCACTAGGGAGGTGCAGGGATGTGTGGACCACACCAGGTCCGTCTGTCCCAAGGCACACACACACACACACACACACACACCGTATGCCAAGCGTGGCACCTCTGCCACCCTTTGGCTTCAGCCACTGGTGAGTTGAGATGCTACTGCTGCCCAGGAGGTCCTTCTACATCTGGCGGGCTTTTGGGCAAGCAAC
The DNA here is from genome assembly GCA_026167975.1 of Phrynosoma blainvillii. NCBI lineage: Eukaryota > Metazoa > Chordata > Lepidosauria > Squamata > Phrynosomatidae > Phrynosoma > Phrynosoma blainvillii. The sequence continues at coordinate 398,382,056 of JANUYF010000002.1, read as the reverse complement.
AAAGGGTGTTGCTTCCCTTTCTCGCTCATCCGGCAGCTGCGCCAGACCCAGAACCGATTGCCAAGTGGCAGCAACACTGGCCCCACATCGGCAGCCACTGGTAAGGGTCCGGTGCCTTCCAAGTCTGGCACAGTGGCGTCACGAAGGTTCAATGCCTGTCCTGCAGCCACTCACTCAGAAACCACAAGGTTGTGAGTTCAATCCCAGCCAAGGGCTCAGGCTCGACTCAGGCATGCATCCTTCCGAGGTCCCTAAAATGAGTCCCCAGCTTGTTGGGGGCAAGTAGCTTACAGTTGTAAATCACTTAGAGACTGCATGGCATGGTATGAAGCGGTATATAAATGAAGCTGCTATTGCTAAGGAGGATGGGAAAGGGACCACACCGGGTGACACCTAGAAGAGGGGTGAAACCCATTTGGACCCTACACCCCCTTCCCAGCAGCTCCGTCGCAGGGGTAGGCAACCTTTCCCCTTTAAGAGCAGAGGGACTTCAGCTCCCATAAGCCTCAGCCATGTTGGCCAATAGTCCCATGTTGGCCAATAGCTCCTGGGATTCTGGGAGCTGAAGTCCCTCGGCCCTTAAAGGGGAAAGGTTGCCTACCCTTGGTCCTGGGAAAAAGGCCAGAACAGAGCAGCCTACAAGGGTGTCCTCCTGCTCCTCCATCCAGCATGCCACAGTCCATCCCTGCACCGGGTGTCACCTGGCATGGGAATGCCACTGACCGACCTCCGCCATGGCAATGGCTGGTGGAAGGGGTGCCTTGGTGTGCCAGCCATGCAGCCATGACAGCATGAGTTCCCCCACCAATCCCAGTGACACCGCTGAGACACAGCGAGGGGACATTGGCCTAACTCAGGGGTAGGCAACCTTTCCCCTTTAAGGGCCGAGGGACTTCAGCTCCCAGAATCCCAGGAGCTATTGGCCAACATGGGACTATTGGCCAACATGGCTGAGGCTTCTGGGAGCTGAAGTCCCTCGGCCCTTAAAGGGGAAAGGTTGCCTACCCGTCATACATTTTACCTGGTGAACTCACTTCAGCGCCAGCTGTAGTCCACAAGTCCTTTCCTTTGCCTTCTTTTCTGTCACGCTGCCTTGCCTGCTCTCCTGGTTTGTGTCTTCCCAGCAGGCATCGCCCTAAGTTTAACCTGTCAGGAACTAGTTAAATCCCCCCTCCCCACTAGATTCAGTAATTCAAGCTTCTCTGGATGATCAGCAAGCTTTATTTCTGAAGTCATAGAATCATAGAGTTGGAAGAGATCCCAAGGGCCATCCAGTCCAACCCCATTCTGCCGTGCAGGAACTCAAAATCAAAGCATCCCAAACAGTTGGCCATCTAGCTTCTGTTTAAAGACCTCCAAAGAAGGAGACTCCACCAAATCTCCAAAGGAGTGTCTTCCACCGTCGAATGGCCCTTACTGTTCCTCTTAATGTTGAGGTGGAATCTCTTTTCCTGGAGCTTGCATCCATTGTTTTGGGTCCTAGTCTCTGGAGCAGCAGAAAACAAACTTGTTCCCTCCTCAATATGACATCCCTTCAAATACTTAAGCACTTCACTTCCCACAAAAATTAATATACATTTCCTTTAGTGGATTATCAAATGTTAATTCTTATTCCAACCTCCAAGTTGAAAGGCAGCCCCATTTTTGTTTAACCTTTTTGTTTCCCGTTTTTTTTAAATAAAAAAAAATGAACGTCCTCGATTAACATTGTTAAATTATCCCTCTCTGTATATTCGATTAATGTAATTAAACATTCTTTTTGCATTGGTATCACCGAGGCTGCGTCCGCACTGCAGAAATAATCTAGTTTGACGCCACAACTGCTGTGACTTAATGTGGCACCAAACCTCTCCAACAGACCTCTCTGACGGAGGCGGTGAACTGTGTCAAAAACTACCATTCCCAGAATTACACTGCATTCAGCCACGGCAGTTAAAGCGGTGTCGAACTGGATTATATCTGCAGTGCAGATGCAGCCTGAGTCTTTCTATCTTTGAGCATACACAGTTCTTGCAGCTGTGATCAAATACTGCAACCCTCAGCCATATTTTGTCTCCAACTGGTCAGAAATCATAGAATCATAGAGTTGAAAGAGACCACAAGGGCCATCCAGTCCAACCCCCTGCCATGCAGGAACTCCCAATCAACACATCCCCGATAGATGGCCATCCAGCCTCTGCTTAAAGACCTTCAGGAAGGACACTCCACTACTCTCTGAGGGAATGTGTTCCACTCTCAGGAAGTTCCTCCTAATGTTGAGGTGGAATCTCTTTTCCATCCATTGTTTCGGGTCCTAGTCTCTGGAGCAGCAGAAAACAAGCTTGTTCCCTCCTCGATATGACATCCCTTCAAATATTTAAACACAGCTATCATATCACCTCTCAGCCTTCTCTTCTCCAGACTAAACATCCCCAGCTCCCTAAGTCGTTTCTCATAGGGCTTGGTTTCCAGACCCTTCACCATTTTAGTTGCCCTCCTTTGGACACGCTCCAGTTTCTCCACATCCTTTTTGAATTGTGGTGCCCAGAACTGGACACAGTATTCCAGGTGGGGCCTGACCAAAGCAGAATAGTGTGGGACTATTACTTCCCTTGATCTAGATACTATACTTCTATTGATGCAGCCTAAAATCGCATTGGCCTTTTTAGCTGCTGCATCACACTATTGACTCATGTTCAATTTGTGGTCCACCTGGATTCCTAGATCCCTTTCACACGTAGTCTCATTCAGCCAGGTGTCCCCCATCGTATATCTGTACTTTTCGTTTTTCCGCCCTAAGTGCAGTACCTTACATTTCTCCGTGTTGAATTTCATTTTGTTAGCTTTGGCCCAACTTTCTAGTCTGTTCAAGTCATTTTGAATTTTGATCCTGTCCTCTGGGGTATTAGCTACTCCTCCTAATTTGGTGTCGTCTGCAAATTTGATAACTGTGCCCCCAATACCGCTATCCAAGTCATTAATAAAGAGATTGAATAGCACTGGGCCCAGGACAGAGCCCTGTGGCACCCCACTGGTCACTTCTTTCCAAGTTGAAAAGGAGCCATTGTTGAGCACCCTTTGGGTTCGACCAGTCAACCAAGTACAAATCCATGTAACAGTTACTTTGTCTAGCCCACATTTGACCAGCTTGTTTGCAAGAATGTCATGGGGAACCTTGTCAAAGGAATAAATACTAAATATTATTTAGTAATATTTAGTTATATTTATTTATTACTAAATAAAAGACCTTTTCATATATCTATATATATATTTTAAACGATCTCTGCCCATTTTCTCCCATTCATTCTTTTTCTGTTGGTGCAAGCCAGCAGAACTCGTAACAAAAATGCTCCGCTCAAAGGTGGAAGATTGTATTCCCAGTTAGCGAAGGAACTTGGTTTCCCCTGATGCAGCAAATGGGAAATGTATTTAAATCAAGCTTCTTTTCTAACAAATCTTGACCTACACACTATCTATCTAGCTGGTCTCTCTCAAGAACAGTGGCATCGCTAGGAAGGTGCAGACTGCAAGGGGTGACTCCATTGCTCCTCCAGTGCCTACTTTTGGGCAGAAAAGGGCTGCGGCATTCACCTGGTTCCCTTTAAAATGCTTGAAGAGATGGTGGGAGTGGGGTGAAGCTCAGTGGGAGGAGAACTCTGTGGTCAACATCTGCCAGACATTGACCCTAGAATTGTGCTGGATGAGCTACAAATGCCTAGTGGAGTGTCCTCTCTCATAATCTCTAGGCGCAGGGGTAGGCAACCTGTCCCCTTTAAGGGCTGAGGGACTTCAGCTCCCAGAATCCCAGAAGCTATTGGCCAACATGGGACTATTATAGGCCAACATGGCTGAGGCTTCTGGGAGCTGAAGTCCCTCGGCCCTTAAAGGGGAAAGGTTGCCTACCCCTGGAGTAGTCTCTGACAACGCTGGCTCTTTGGCTTAGGAATGGAGATGAGCACCGCGCCCTACGGTCATACGCGACTTGACAGCCATGTCAACGGGGAATACCTTTACCTTGAGGACTGAGGGGTCACACAGACTCCTCCCTACCTGTAAAGCCTCTCTGGGAAGCTTAGCTGGCTTCTTTTCATGCCCTCTCTAGGAATCTGGACTCTGACCTTTTAACTTCTGGAGAACTATGGAGCAGACACCTCCCTCTTCCTTTTGCAGAGCCTCTCTAGGAAGTTGAGTGCCCTTCTTTTAACCCTTGGAACAGGGGTAGGCAACCTGTCCCCTTTAAGGGCCGAGGGACTTCAGCTCCCAGAATCCCAGGAGCTATTGGCCAACATGGGACTATTATAGGCCAACATGGCTGAGGCTTCTGGGAGCTGAAGTCCCTCGGCCCTTAAAGGGGAAAGGTTGCCTATCCCTGATCTAGGTCCTCCAGTGCAACTCTGTGGTCAACATCTGCCAGACATTAACCCTAGAATTGTGCTGGAGGAGCTACAAAGGCCTAGTGGAGCGTTCTCTTTAGGAATCTCTAGGTCCTCCAGGGCAACTCTGTGGTCAACATCTGCCAGACACTGACTCTAGAGTTGCACTGGAGGAGCTACAAATGCCTAGTGGAATGTCCTCTCTAGGAATCTCTAAGTGGTTTGTGAGTCACATTCGTGCAAAAAAGCATTACGAGGGATTCTGTATGGTGTGAAATGGGAGGAGGTGACACCGAGTTACTGCAATTGGTGACACTAGTGATGCCATTTCTTGAGAATCTCAGATTCTAACCAGGATCGTACAGGTAGAGACGACCCATCAGCTAACCTGGACCGACTCCATACAGGACTTTATACGTCATGATTAGCACTTTGGATTGTTACTGGAAATACTGGAAACAAACCAGAAGACAAAAGAGCTGTCGAAGCCAGAGAGGCATGTGATCCCAGCAAGCAGTCAACCTTCTGTGGTTTATCCCCTGTGTGAATTCTCTCATGTTTAATACGTGACCCAATATCTATGAAGTTTTTCCCGCATGCCCTACATTTATGGGATTTCTCCTGTGTGAGTTCTCTCATGTTTAATACGTGACGCACTATCTATGAAGCTTTTCCCACATTCCTTACATTTATGGGATTTCTCCTCTACATGAGTTCTCTCATGTTTAATACATGACCCATTATCTATGAATCTTTTCCCACATTCCCTACATTTATGGGGTTTCTCCCCTGTGTGAGTCCTTTCATGCCTGCTACACGATCCTTTATCGCTGAAGCTCTTCCCACATTCCCTACATTTGTATGGTTTCTCCCCTGTGTGGCTTCTTTGATGACGGCTTAAATTGCTGCTATTACTAAAACTCTTCCCACACTCCATGCATTTATGTGGCTTCTCCATTATGTGGGTCCTTTCATGGGAATGCAGATTTCCTTGCTGACTGAAACCCTTTCCACATTCCAGGCATTTAAATGGTTTCTCTCCGGTGTGGGTTCTTTGGTGTGAATACAGACTTCCGGGCTGATTGAATCTCCTTCCACACTCTACGCATTTATACGGTTTCTCCCCTGTGTGGGTTCTTTCATGTTTAATGCATGACCCACTATCGACGAAGCTCTTCCCACATTGCGCGCATTTATACGGTTTCTCCCCCGTGTGAGTCCTTTGGTGTTTATAACAGGATCCGCTATCACCGAAGCCCTTGCCACATTCCGTACATTTATGTGGCTTCTCCCTTGTGTGAGTTCTTTGATGGGAACGTAGATTCTGAGACCGACTGAAGCGCTTCCCGCACTCCGTGCATTGATATGGTTTTTCCCCTGTGAAAGTTCGTTGATGGCTAGTGCATGCTCCCCTATGACGGAAGCTCATCCCGCAGTCCGCGCATTTATAAGGTTTCTCCCCTGTGTGGGTTCTGTGATGCACCTTCAGAGCGCTGCGATCACTGAAGCTCTTTCCGCAATCCACGCATTGATACGGTTTCTCCCCTGTGTGTTTCCTCTGATGTACAATAAGAGCGTCGTTCCTACGGAAGCTCTTTCCACAAACTACGCATTTAAACGGTTTCTCTTCGGTGTGGATGTTACGATGCTTGCGACATGCGCCGACGTCACTGAAACCCTTTCCGCATATGGTGCACCGATACGGTTTCTCCCCGGTGTGTTTTCTCTGGTGGACGGTAAGAGCCGAATTTGCAGCGAAGCCCTTTCCACATGCCGTGCACCGATACGGTTTCTCCCCCGTGTGGATCCTTTCGTGTACGGTAAGAGCAGAGCTTCCAATGAAGCTCTTTCCACATTCCCGGCATTTGTATGGTTTCTCCCCCGTGTGGATTCTTTGGTGCGAATGGAGATAAGAAAGCTGACTGAAGCTCTTTCCGCACTCCATGCACAGGTATGGCTTCTCTCCGGTGTGGACTCTCCAGTGTATCTCAAATTGTGATTTAAATCTGAATATTTTCCCACAGGCAGGACACACTTTGCTGTGATCTTCTTGAGGGATCTGGCTTTCACAGGTCTCAGACGTTTTAGAAATAGATGATTTCTTCTTTCCTTTCTGGGGTGGCTTTCCCTGGTCCCTTTGGACATTCTGTTCATGCCCAAAACTCTCTTTTCCTCTTGCAGGCTTGGTTGTTTCCAACATCACCGCAGCCTCCTTATACTCCTTGTCCTCTTGCTCATTCCCTGCTTGACCAAATAAAAAAGGAAAAGGAAATCCCATTAACAACTGAATACAGGAAACAGAAGATTTTATTGCATTATTTATGGTGCAGCCTCCTGGATTCCAAATAGGGAAACCAGGCCTGGTTTGGAGGCTAACCTAAGGGCTATCTACGGTTTAAAACAGTCAGCAAGATGTTGGGACAAAGGTCTTGGATGCTGAGCTGCATCTATTTATATACATAGTCTGAAGTTACTTTTATACAATATATTAAAATAATTTTGTGCATGCTTTGCTCTCACAGAATCGTAGAACCATAGAGTTGGAAGAGACCTCAAAAGCCATCCAATCCAATCCCATTCTGCCAAGCAGGAACACAGTATCAAAAACACCCTTGACAGAAGGCTATCCAGGCCCTGTTTCAAACCTCCAAAGGAGGAGACTCCATTTCATAGAATCATAGAGTTGGAAAAGACCCCAATTACCATCCAGTCCAACTCCCCCGCCATGCAGGAACTCTCAGTTAAAACATCCCTTGTGACAGATGGCGATGCAACCTCTGTTTAAAGACCTCCAAAGAAGGAGACTCCACCACAATCTCCAAGGGAGCGTGTCCCACTGTCAAACAGCTCTCACTGTCAGGAAGTTCCTCCTAATGTTGAGGTGGAATTTCTTTTCCTGGAGTTTGCATCCATTGTTCCATGTTCTAGTCCAGGGGTAGGCAACCTAAGGCCCGGATGCGGCCCCCAAGGCCTTTGGATTGGCCCCAGGCCGGTCCTGCCGCCGCCGCCGCCTCTGCCCGCCATGATGATATTTATTATTGTTGTTATTACTTGTTCTTGGGATTTTCTTGGCAAAATCTCCACAGGGGTTTTGCCATGGCTTTTCTGGGGCTGAGAGAGTGTGCATGCATATATTTTTTATATTTTATATATATATATATATATATATATATTTTAAAAAAAATTTATTTATTTATTTATTTTTGGTGCTTCGCCCCCCCAGTTGTCTGAGGGACAGCAACCCGGCCCCCAGCTCCAAAAGGTTGCCTACCCCTGTTCTAGTCTCTAGAAAATAAGCTTGCTCCATCCTCAAGATGACATCCCTTCACATATTTAATCATATCCCCTCTCAGCCTTCTCTTCTCCAAGCTAAACATCCCCAGCTCCCTCAGTCGTTCCTCATAGGGATTCATGGTTTCCAGATGCTTCACCATTTTAGTCGCCCTCTTCTGGACACGTTCCAGTTTCTCCACATCCTTTTTGAATTGTGGTGCCCAGAACTGGACACAGGATTATTCCAGGTGGGGCCTGGCCAAAGCAGAGTACAGTGGCACTATTATTTCCCTTGATCTAGATACTTCTACTAATGCAGCCTAAAATCGCATTGGCCTTTTTAGCTGCCACTTCACACTGTTGACTCATGTTCAACTTGTGGTCTAATAGGACTCCTAGATCCCTTTCACATGTATAAGTCTCCTTAAGCCAGGTGTCCCCCATCTTATATCTAGGCATTTCATTTTTTTGCCCTAAGTGCAGTACCTTCCATTTCTCCCTGCTGAAATTGATTTTGTTAGTTTTGGCCCAGCTTTCTAATAATCTATTAAGGTCATGTTGAATTTTCATCCTGTCCTCTGGGGTCTTAGCTATTCCTCCTATTTTGGTGTCATCTGCAAATGTCATAAGCATGCCCCCTATTCCTTCATCCCAAGTCATTGATAAAGATGTTGAATAGCTCTGGGCCCAGGAGAGAACCCCCCTGGGTCACTTCGCTCCAGGATGAAGAAGAAGAGGAGCCATTGCTGAGCACCCTTTGGCTTCGGTCAGTCAACCAGTGACTAATCCACCTAACAATTGTATGGTGTAGCCCACATTTTACTATCTTGTTTGCAGGAATATTGTGGGGGACCTTGTCAAAAGCCTTACTGAAGTCAAGATATGCTATGTCTACCGCATTCCCTTCGTCTACCAAACTGGTCATTCTATCAAAAAAAGAGATCAGATTAGTCTGGCATGGCTTGTTTTTGAGAAACCCATGCTGGGAACATGTCCAAGGGAGAGTAACCAAGATGTTCAAAGGTCTGGAAACCAAGCTTTAAGAGGAACAACTTAGGGAGCTTGGTATGTTTAGTTAAAATACACATTAAGAAGTGATATGAAAAATGAAAACCATCTTTAAAGATCTTAAAAGATCTGCAGGCGTGTCATGGAGAAGACGGAGCCGACTTGTTTCCTGCTGCTCCTGCAATTAGAACACAAATCCCTGGATTCCAGTTACAAGAAAAGAGATTCCATCCAAACATTAGGAAGCATTTATTTACTGTAAGAAAAGTCAAAGAGCAGAATGGACGGTCTCCGAGGGCAGCGGACTCTTCTTCTTTGGGTGTCTTTACCCAATGGTTGGATGGGCATTTTGGGTGGTACTATGACTTCCCTTGAGCTAGATACTAGTCTCCTACTGATGCAGCCTAGAATCGCATTGGCTTTTTTAGCTGCCGCATCACACAGTTGGCTCAGGTTCAGCTTGTGGTCTATATAAGTGAAGCTGATAGGAAGCGAATAAACAAATTTGAAATGAGGTGTTTTTGTTTTGGGCCAGAAGCCACCAGGTATGTCAGATCTCCCAGAGAAATCCACAGTTCTCTTCTGGGGGGGACTGTTCTCAGAGTCCCCCCTCTGCCCCAGAGCAGAGCCATCCCCACCAGACATGGAGGAGGTACCTGCAGATCTCCACTTTTCCACAGAGCCCTGGTCAAAGGGTTCTTCTCCGCATTCCAGCCGAGAAATGAGGTCCGGCTTCGGATATTCTGGCAAAGAAACAGAAAGGGCCCAGTTAGTACTCTGCCAAATTATACTCAAGCATTTATGAGTTGCTTTCCCATCCAACGAACCCTGCAGGAGGCATAATCTATCTATCCTCCTCCCAAATGGAATTTTCATCTGTTGATTCAGCCTAGAATCGCATTGGGCTTTTTAGCTGCCGCATCACACTGTTGGCTCAGCGGCAGCTTGGGGTCCACTAAGACTCCCAGGTCCCTTTCGCATGTACCGTTTGTTGTCAAGCCAGGTGTCCCTCGTCCTATATCTGTGCATTTTATTTTATTTTATTTTCTCCCTGAGTGCAGCTCCTTCATTTTCTCCCCAGTGAAATTCGTTTCGCTAGTTTTGTCCCAGCTTTCTAGTCTGTTACAGTCATTTTGGATTCTGATTCGGTCAGAACCCCCTCCGAATTTGGTTGCTGTTTCTGACTTATGGTGGCCCCTATCTTGGGTTTTTCTTGGCAAGTTTCTTCAGAGGGGGTTTGGTCATTGCCATCCTCTGACACTGAGAGAGTGTGACTTGCCCAATTGGGTTCTTATATCCGGGCTGAGATTCGAATCCTGGACTCCAGAGTCAGAGTCTCATTCTTTAGGAAGCGTCACTAATGACGTCTTATTCCTGGTTTCCCAAAAGAAGGTTATGGGAGACAAAACTTCTTACTGAACATTGAGTCCTCATTTGCGGGTTACGCTTTTGGGCATTTGATGACTGTATTTGGCACTACCTCCGCTGCTGCCCTTTACGCGACCAAAAGAATATGTCCACTCTAGGCATTTCTAGGTCCTCCAGCGCAATTCAGATGACCATAGACTCTGCAAACTCTGCCAAAATCCCCCCTCCAAATGTAGTTCTGCCATTTGGAAATGCAATTTGGTGGCCCAGCGTCCGCGGCACATGGGCCCGATCCTTACCCGGAGAGGCGATGTTTCCGTAATTCTCCATCATGACCTCCTTGTAGAGAGCCCTCTGGCCCGGATCCAGGAGATCCCACTCCTCCTTGGTGAAATACACCGCCACCTCCGCAAAGGAGACCCGGCCCTGAAAAAGAGAAAACCACTTAACATCTTGGATGACAAAATCATGTCTTCCAAAAAGGAATTGCTCCACAGAGAAACAACCACCCTTCACTCCCTACTGCTTCAATGGGACCACAAGGACCATCTATTATTATTACTGTTGTTGTTACAGGTTGAGTCTCGCTTATCTAGAATTCCAAAACACTGACGCCAGAAAAGATCGATAAAACATGCAAGAATAGCCACAGTAAATGCCGGAAGAGTACAAAAGAAAAGAATACAAGGTTTCACATCTGATGGACATGTCCAAAGGCAAAAAAGAAATTATTGGAAACAAATCAGATTAACGATCAATAAGATCCTGGGCACAAATATTGAACTGACCGCAGATATATTTTCATTAAATATGAGGGATCGACAAAACGAAAAAGAAAAACTCTGGTCGTATCTTATTTTATATGATTGTTGCCGCTAGAATGGTTTTTAGCCAAGTGCTGGGAAAGCAAGAAAATACCAGGAGTAGAGGAATAGGGATTCAAAATGTATGATATAACAGAAATAGATAGGATAATGAGAAGCTCAGAAAATCAAGATGTAAATAAATACTCAGAAGACTGGGATAAAATAGTAAAATAATAATAATAATAATAATAATCATCATCATCATTATCCTGCCTCTCTGTACAACACAACGGGGGAGGCTTACACAATAAAATAAACATTTATTTAGATCATAAACGTTAGTACCCTGAAATTCAAAAGAAAATAAAAAGGTATTGGAGGGGATAAATCAGGGCGGAAAATGTTTTTTGTGTAGCGGATGAAAAATATACAGAGGATTTGGGTTTATAGATCTCTTTTTATTTTGATACATACAGTGACATAGAAAATGTAAGGCAAACTGAAAAGATATGAATGGAATTTTTAAAAAGGGCAGAAGATAAACCTTAAGAAATGGAGAAAGATTCGGAGATCAAGAAAAAGGAAGCCAAGCAGGAGAGCGAAAAGGCAGTGAATTGAATTTTTTAAAAATTTCTTTTCCATTTGAATGGAGTGCGTAAATCTATAAAGGTATAAATGTGACGTATGATATGAATTTTACTATCTTTTTATATGTATGTATGTCTGTATTTGGTTTGGGTTTTTTTTTCTCCTCTTTTATAAAGTTAATAAAAATAAAATAAAATAAAAAGAATTCCAAAATGCTCCAAAGTTGCCCATGTGGGTGGTTGAGAGAGTGTCACCTTGACTTTTTGGCAGTTCAGTGTGCACCAACTTCGTTTCACCCACAAAATTACTTAAAAAAAAAATTGTATAAAATTACTTTTAAGCTATGTGTGTACAAAATATACATGAATTTTATGTTGAGACCTGGGTGCCATTTCCAAGAGATCTCAGGAGGCATTTGCAAAAATTCTCAAATCTGGAAAATTTGGAAAACCTAAACACTTCTGGTCCTAAGGATTTTAGATTAGGGAGACAAATTATGGGGAGATAAAACTGCGTGCTGAATATTGACAGTCATCCCTCTACATTTGTTGGTTAAGCAACTGCGGACTTCATTATTCATAGATGAATATATTTGGCAATAGGAAAAGAGATTCCACCTCAACATTCGGAGGAACTTCCTTGCAGTAAGGGCTGTTTGACAGCGGAAGACATTCCCCTTGGAGATTGTGGTGGATTCTCCTTCTTTGGAGGTTTTTAAACAGAGGCTGGATGGCCATCTGTCGGGGACGCTTTGATTGAAAGTTCCTGCATGGCAGAATGGGGTTGGACTGGATGGCCTTTGAGGTCCCTTCCAACTCTAGGATCCCATGTATTCCTGCATGGCAGAAGAAGGAGGTGAGACTGGATGGCCCCTGGGAGTCCCTTCCAACTCTAGGATCCTATGTATTCCTGCATGGTAGAAGGGGGCTGGACTGGATGGCCCTTGGGATCCCTTCCAATTCTAGGATCCTATGTATTCCTGCATGGTAGAAGAAGAGGGTCGGACTGGATGGCCCTTGGGGCGTCTTCCAAGTCTAGGGCCCTATGGATCCCTGCAGGGTAGAAGGGGGCTGGACTGGATGTCCCTTGGGGGTCCCTTCCAACTCTAGGATCCTTCTCCAGGCTAAACCTCCCCAGCTCCCAAAGCCGCTCCTTGTGGGGTTTGCCTTAGGGCTGCCATAAACTGAAAATGCCTCGAAGGCACGCAACAACAATGGCAAAGAAGGCAAGTCCAGCGTCCTCCAAGGCAGTCTATTCCTCTGCGTAAAAAACCACTCTTCCTAACGTTCAAGTGGAATCTCATTTCTCAGCGTTTGAATCTATTGCTTCGTGCTTCAGTTTCTGGAGCTGCAAAAAATCGCCTTCGTTCCATCTTATCTTTTTTTTTTTTAATTTTAAAATTTTTTATTACACCATATATAATACACATTATACCATCATGTTTCATATAGTAATTTTTCCCCTCACCCCCCCCATAAGAAAACAGCATAGAGAAATTTACAATCAAATCTAATTAACAATCGATTTCGGAGATATGGAAAATATTATTGATTATCTTATTAACTTCCTCATACCCCATTTTACCTTTCACATTCTTAATTACTGATCCCCATTTGACTTCCCATGGTTCTTTAATATATTCTCCAATATATTTTAATCTTCTTTCCCTAAGGAAGTCGAATAATATATATTCTTTTATGTATTTAAATAAGTAATCCTTATTCCAATTTGATTTTTCCTTCCATCCATAAGCAATCACTGCATGAGCAGCTTTAAGAAATTGTTTTATTACGTATTTTTGATTATTATTCAATCCTAATTCCCCTAAATTGAGAGTCAAGCAATTTTCTTTACTTAATTGTACTTCTATCCCTATAATTGTATTTATCTGTTGCTTAACCTCTATCCAAAATTTTTGTACATATGGACATTCCCACCACATATGAATATATATTCCTTTAACTCCACATCCATGCCAACATTTAGATTGAAATTTATCATTTATAAATGCTAATTGGTGAGGTGTCCTATACCATTTTCCGATTATTTTCATTTGTTGTTCTTTTACATTTGTATTTTTGATTGTTATAATTTCTTGTAGCCAAATTTTAATTTTATCTATATCAATCAATAAATCTTTTTCCCAATTCATTATCAACCCCTCTATCATTCTAAATTGAGTTATTAACATACTCTTATAAATGTTTCCTATTATTCCTTTACCCCCTTCTAATTTTTTTAATAATTTCTTCTAATAATTCATTTTGCTCATCAATAATTAATTGTGTTTCATCTAGCAATTTTATTATCCCTTTTATTTGAATCCAATATTGCTTACCTATTAAATTAGTTAATTTTTCTTCCTGTATTCGTGCCCCTGTTAAATCATACAAATCTCCAATTATTTTAAACCCCTTATTCTTAATTTTTTTAATTATCTTTCCAAGTTCTTCATTGTTACTTTTATTTAAATATTCAATTGGTAGCCATTTCCTATTTCTTATACCCAGGTTTTTACTCCACTTCTCCCATATTTTATAATTCACCCTCATTGGACCTATTCTTTTCTCATTTTTTTCTTTTTCCCCCTGAAAGATAGATACAAACTCCATTTGATTGCTCTGTCTTTCTAATTTAACCCACTTTGTATTATAATTATATTCTACCTCTATCATTCTTAGCAATTGAACCGCCTCAAAATATAGTTCGAGTGATGGAACTCCCCATCCTCCTTTACTTTGATGCTCATATAATAATGCCTTAGATAGTCTGGTTTTTTTATTCCCTGATATCCATTTTAATATTGACCTATCCCATTTCTTTAAAACTTTACTAGGAATCATTTCTGGGATAGTTTGAAATAGATATAAAAACTTTGGTAGTATCATCATTTTGAACATTCTAATTTTTGTTAGCATTTTCCAATTTTTACTTGCCCATTTAGAAATTTGATTATTAATTTTTTTCCATAATTGATTATAATTACCTTGTACAATATTGTCCAACTTATTTGGTAAATTTACACCTAAATATCTCATATTTTTTATCCCCAATTTCAATCCTGACATAGTTTGTATTTCTTTTTGTTCCCGCCAATTTGTATTCAAAAACATTATCTCGGATTTATCCATATTAAATTTAAGCCCAGACATATTTTTAAATTTCTGAAATATTTCCAATAACTTGGTTACTGCTTGATCCGGTTTCTGTGTCACTATCAGAGCATCATCTGCAAATAAATTCAACTTAATTTCTTCTTTATTTATTTTATATCCCTTTATCTCTTCTGCATTCCTAATCATATTTGCAAACGGTTCCATTGCTAATATAAATAATAAAGGGGAAAGTGGGCAACCTTGCCTTACTCCACTTTTTATTTTAAATTTTCTTGCTTTTTCTCCATTTATCATGATTTGTGCTTCTGTATCATTGTATATTTCTTTGATGGTTTCACTAAACCTTTCCCCTAATCCAAAGTTTCTACAGATTTTATATAGATATTCATGATTTATTGAATCAAATGCTTTGTAGACATCTAATTTTAATAAGGCTAATTTATTTTTATATTGTTTGGCATGATGTAGTATATTGAATAGATTCCTTATCGGTTTATAAATATATCTGCCTTCCACAAATCCATATTGTTCTTCTTTAATTAAAGTTGGTAAATATTCTTTTAATCTATTGGCTAAGATTTTCATAAAAATTTTGTAATCTTGATTGCTTAATGTGATGGGACGATAAGATTCGGGATTGGCTGGGTCTTTATTGGGTTTAAGTATTAATATGATTTCAGATAGTTTCCATGATTCTGGGATTATTTTATTATCCAAAATTTCATTGTAAATTGTAGCCATGTGCTCAATCAATTCATTTTTAAAGGTTTTATAAAATATAGATGTGAATCCATCTGGGCCAGGAGATTTAAATCCTTTTAAATCTTGTATTACTCTTTCTATCTCTTGTTTGGTTATTGGGGAGTTAATATGATTACTCTGTAATTCAGTTAATTTTATATTTATATTTGTTTTCTGATCCTCCACTTTCTTCTCTTCATACAGCCTTTCATAAAATTTAACTAAAACTTCTCTTATTCTCTCCTCATCAGTTATTATTTCTCCTTTGTCCCCTCTAATTTTACTAATCCTCTTTTTCTCTTTTTTCTTTTTAAGGGATTTAGCCCAACTTTTCATACTTCTAGTATCCCATGCCTTAAATTCATTCCTAATGTACATTTGATTTCTTAATATAGTTGTTTGATCTAATTCTTTAATTTCTTCTCTTTTTTTATCCCATAGTTCTTTTATAGTTGCATTCTTATGTTTATTATATTCTTTCTGTAACAATTCCACTTCTTCTATCAATTTCTTTCTATATAAATTTTTCTTCTTTTTAATTCCTATTTCTATACTTAAACATTTCCCCCTTACCACTGCTTTAAATGCATCCCATAGTATGTGTTTTGAAATGTTTCCCCTATCATTCAAATCAAAATAATTTTTAATTTCTTCCCTAATTTGTTGTTTATTTTCTTCCTTCAGAATAACCACAGGATCAAAAATCCATTTTTTAGATCTTTTAATAATGCTTCCTTCAATCTTTATATATAGTGCTGCATGATCTGCGAGCCAAATTCCTCCAGCATGAATTTCTTTTATCTTCAAACTATTGTCTTTTTTGACAAGGAAGTAATCAATTCGACTAAATTTTTTATGTCTAGCTGAATAATATGTATTTTCATAATTATTATTTCCCGTGCTTTCATAACCGTCAATAATATTCCATTTCTCCAAATTAATTTTAGAATTTTCCTTTCTATTCTTTTTCTTACTTATTCTTCCCCTTATATTACCCTTTGTATTACATCTTAATATGTCAAGGTTGAAATCTCCTCCCAGAAATAGATCCCCCTCATAAAAGTTCTCCAATAGAGTTAACACCTTATTTATAAATTCCACTTGTTTTTCATTTGGGGCATAAATACAAGCAAATGTAATTTTTATCTTCTTTATATTTCCTTTAACAAAAATATATCTCCCCTCATTATCTTTTTTAATCTTATCTACTTGAAAATTTATTCCATCTTTCATTAATATTGCCACTCCTCTTGCTTTATTTGTTCCCCTTGACTCAAACTGCAAATCCCATCCACCATAATTAAAGAGTTTAGCTCTGTTTCTTCTTGAAATATGTGTTTCCTGAAACATGGCTATCTGAATTTGTTGTTCTTTAAGCATCTTATTCAACCTATACCTTTTCACTGGGGTATGCAATCCATTAACATTTAATGACATAATATTCATATCAACCATCACTCTATTCCCTTTTCCCTTATTGTTGTTCCACTCTCCTTTTCTTGCTCTCTGATCTGCTGTTTCTTCCCTTCCCTTCCCCTCCCCTCTTGCCCTTTCCCTCCCCCTCCCTCATCTGAACTCAGGTTCTCCCCTCCATTGGAAGGGGCACAAGCTTTCCGCAGCTTGTTACCCATGTCAGATCTCTTCCCTTTGGAGATGCGTTCTTCACTTATCCCCCTCCCTCCTTATTATTATAACCTTTATTACTCCATATTTAATGTTACTCAATCTATTATAACTTTCCTATTCCATTATTACATCTACCACATTATATAGTCCATCACATTGTGCTTCCTCGATCTTTCCTGCTTCTCAGCTGTCTGTCACATTTCTCTTTCCTTCTAATATCTTTCGCCTGTCTTGCCAGTTTAATTCGGTCTTCTTCTTCCTTATCATCCTCCTCGCTCACAGTTCCTCCTTGACCTTGTCCAAGTCCCAGCTGTTGCAGCAGTCGCTGACCCTCCTCCACATTAGAGGCTTTCAACACTGTTCCGTCCTTGAAAACTAAAAGAACTGTAGGGAAACCCCAAGTATACTTAATTTGTGCTTCTCTAAGACATCTTGTTATATCTCGGAGCAAATTTCTTTGTTTAATAGTCTCTGATGCCAGGTCTTGATAAATCTGAATTTTCTGTCCATTATATTCCAAATTTTGTATTGATCTCAATTTTTTAAAAACCATGTCTTTCATATTTTCTCTTCCAAATGCAATAATTATATCCTTCCTCCTGCTCCTTCCTTGTGTCCCCAAACTCCAGTGGGCTCTCTCTAAATCATTTGGAGAGATTTTTAAATCATAACTTTTCCACCATGTTGTCAATATAGTAATTAAATCATTAGATTTGGCTTGTTCTAGAAAGTTTCTTATTCTTAAATTTCTCCTTCTTTGTCTGTTCTCAGCATCTATGAGTCTGTTTTGAAGCATTGTAACTTGGTCATTTAACGTTTCCAATTTTTGTTCATTTTTTTCAGCTTTCCCCTTTGCCTCTTCGGCTATTTTTTTTATTCCACTTATCTGTTCTGTAAGGGTTGTAATTGTAGCTTGCATGTTTTGGGAAGCTTCAAACAGTTTGTCTAATTTACGATTGAGGACTTCTAGCGTAACCCCCGTGGGAGGACTCACCGTAGCTGTCTCCATAATGTTCTTAATCACACTGCAGCCGGCTTTTTCCTCTCCCACTAGATTCCTTTTTGTTCAGAAGTCTTGCTTGTCCAGGATCGTACTGCTAATGTCCAAATTAAGTGCCTTGCACTTTTTTATCCAACTTGAGTTTTGAACGGAGCAATAATAAATCTATTTTATATCTCTTAGAAGGGAGAGTACACGAAGGCGTCTAATCTGTTTCGCTGCGCATGCGCACCCCCCCTTCATTCCATCTTCTCCTTGACATCAGATATTTACGGTCGGCCCTCTTGACTTCTGCAGATTTGATTATTTGCGGCTTTGATTCATCTGTCCTCTCTAGGAATCTCTAGGTCCTCCAACGCAACTCTGCCAAAGGTTGACCATAGAGTTGCGCTGGAGGACCTACACGTTCCTAGAGAGAACACTTCTCTAGGCATTTGTGGCTCCTCCATCGCAATTCTATGCTCAGGGTCTGGCAGATGTTGACCATAGAGTTGTACTGGAGGACCTGGAGATTCCTAAAGAGGTAAAAGGAATCCTGTTTTGTTATTGGTGGGTTTTCCACATTCATGGGGGTCCTCCAGCCCAAACCCAGCAAATGGGGAGGGACCACTGTATTTATGTTATGCTTTTCTTTATTTCCAAGCTGAACAGATCCATCTTCCTCGATCGTTCCTCATATGGCTTTTTGACCGTCTTCGGCTCCATCCAACTGCAGAAATAACTCCGTTTGACACCGTTTGAACTGCCATCGCTCAATGCTATGGAATTCTGGGAAGTCTGGTTTTGGCAGACATTTAGCATTCTCCCTGAGAGAGGGGTCTGGTGACACAAATTCTGCACCTCCCCACAAAAACTCGCCAATATCCAAGTCCCATAGGCTATGTGTGGGCGCATTGCGTGGCAGAGGGGCGGGATATAAATAAAAATTATTATTATTATTATTATTATTATTATTATTATTATTCTATTAGCTTCCAAACTGGATTATTTCTGCAGTGCAGATTCAGTGAAGTGTGGTCAATCCCCTCCAGACACTTTCCAGCTTGTCCGTCCCCTTCTTTGAACCCAAAACTACAGAGTCCTGGGATGGACGAGGATGGACTCTTGGCCAGAGAGGGGTACAGACCTTGTAAAAACTACAAATCCCAGGTTTCCATAGGATGGAGCGACAGCACTTAAACAGTGGGGTTGAACTGCATTATTTCTACAGTGAGAGCGTATGTTTCCACTTCCTTACCGGGTTCAAGAGACGAGAGACGCCAGACGCCATTTTGGTTCCTGTCGAAAAGAGAGAAAGGTGAGGAAAATGGAGGCCACCTGTGCGAATCCTGACTGTCTGCATAACAGAGGAAGGAGAGCATGCATCAGGATGAGGATGCTGGGAACTGGCATCCTTTGCCTTCAGGGGATGATGGGAAAACCACTGCCCTCTCCACACATTTCCTCGAATTTCTCGATTCAGCTGCTTTCAAAGTCCCTTTCCTTTATTTTCGTCGCTTACTTTAAATTTGTACGCCATCTTGAGTCCCAGTGCTGGGCGGGGGGGGGGGGGGGGGGTTGGAAACATGGAATATTAATAGTAATGGCATATGCACTGCAGAAATAATCCAGTTTGACACCACTTAAACTACCATGGCTCAGTCCTGTGAGATATTTAGCCTTCTCTGTCGCTGAGAGCGCTGGTGCCGCAACAAACTACAAATCCCAGAATTCCAGAGCATTGAGCCATGGCAGCTAAAGGGGTGTCAAATTGCAGTCTGGATGCAGCCTTAGGAAACAAATGGCAGACCTCTTTCTTGCAACTTCCGATTTTTGGCAGGGAAGAACCACTATTCTTCCCACTATCTCAGTTGTTTTTAAAATGTCCCGGTTTCTCTTCCTCTCCCTCCTTTGTCCCGGGCTTATTTCATTTGCTGCAAACTGAGTTCAAAAACGCAAAATTAGTTTGCTTAGAGTCCAAAACACACTGCAGAAATAATCCAGTTTGAGACTGCTTTAACTGCCCTGGCTCAGTGCTAGGGAATCCTGGGAATTGTAGTTTACTGTGGCACCCGAGCTCTCTGACAAAACTACAATGTCTCACAAAACTACAGATCCAAGGATTCCCTAGCATTGAGACAGGGCAGTTAAACTGGATTGTTTCTACGTATCCCAGTTTTTAAAGGAGATCAGGCCCAGGGCCCTCAATGGGTACTGGTCACACTCTCTGGCCTCCTAGATGGGATTGGAGACAGAGCTCCATCCAAGCTGTTGGGGAGGATGGGCAATAGAGTGTGTGGACGTTGGCATACCCTCCGAATTTTCCCAGGGGAAACCCAGGAAAGTGATGAATGAGGACACAAGGAAGGAGATGCTGCAGCAGTTTGCTTTTTTCGGAGCCTCCTGGGAAGAGCAAGATTATTTCTCCTCTCTCTTTTGTTGCATCTGCACTGCGGCATTTAACATGGTTTAATGCCGCTTCAACTGCTGTGGCTCCATGCTATGGAACCCTGGGATTTGTAGTTTGGTGACACTTTTAGCCTTCTCTTGGAGAACTCTGGTGCCACGGTGAACTACAAATCCCAGCATTCCATAGGACGGAGCGATGAAGGTTAAAGCGGTGTCGAACTGCATTTCATTCTGCAGCTTGAGGTCCAAAGCACACTGCAGAAATAATCCAGTTTCAGACTGCTTTAACTTCCCTGGGCTTGGTCCTAGGGAATCCTGGGAACTGCAGTTTGTCACGGCACCATGCTCTTTGACAGAGAAGACTAAGTATGTCACAAAAACTACAAATCCCAGAATTCTTTAGCATTGAGCCAGGGCCAGTTAAAGCAGTGTCAAGCTGGAGGATTTCTGCCGTGTGTTTTGGCAGCACCGGGTCCACCGAGCGTGGACTGCTTTGGCAATCCGAATCCCGTTTTGCAGAAATTGAAGCAAGCTGAGGACAAAAGGGGGAAAGCGGGAGGAGGAGAGGGAAACCGGGACACTTTAAAAGCAGCTGAGAAAGTGGGAAGGCAGAGGATTCATCAAGATTCAGACAGCTGGGTGTATTTGGAGGGAGTACTATATTTCTGAATGTAAGGAATATCTGCCGGGGGGGGGGGGGGGAAGAGAGGAAGATTGACATTTCCCCTACCCTTTATACACACAATTTTAAAATAATTTTGTGCACGATACGAATTTTTATCGGAACCATCCGAAAGCAAAGGTGACACTCTCTCAGCCACCCATGGGGACGAATTATGGAGTATTTTTGGACTTTGGAATTCCAGAGAAGAGGTCGCTGTTGTTGTTGTTGTGGGCCTTCACGCCGAAGGTTTGATCAGAGGAGGTTTGCTATTCCCTCCCTCTGAGGCTGAGAGAGTGTGACTACTCACTCAAGGTCACCCAATGTATTATTATATTTATATTTGTTTATGTATTGTATTTTTTATATTTAATACCCCATTCTTCAGAAATACTCTCAGAGCGCCTTACAAATTGTTAATTAGAGAATTAATATAATTTAATTTAATTTAGTTAAAACTCTCCCCCCTCAAAAAAATTTAGGACTTAAAAGAGCCGGAAATTTAAAAGTACAACACAATCAAAAACATACCAAACGCAAGCATTAAATTAAAATAACACTATTACAATATTAAAATGAACCAGACTGATATGGTTCATTTTAATATTGTAATAGTGTTATTCTAATTTTATATCTATATCTATATTTATAGATATTAATTAATATATATAAAGAGAGAGAATATATTTATTTTATATCTATATCTATAGATATAAGATATAAAATATTTAAGTAATATATTATATAAAATAATATTGAATAATTAGTATCCTATACAAAATAATATATATTATAATTATAATATTAAATATATTAATATTCATTTTTATATTGTAATAGTGTTAATCTAATTTAATATCTTTATTTATAGATATTAAATATAAATATATATATAGAGAGAGAATATATATGTACATATTTTATATCTATAGATACATATATAGATACAAGATATAAAATATTTAAGTAATATATAAAATAATATTTAATAATTAATACACTATATAAATTACCTATATATATTATTATTATAAACTCTGTGTGTATGTATGTATATATATATATATATATATATATATATATATATACACACAAACACATACACACACAGTTTATAATAATTAATAAATATATGCAGTTTGACACGAATTTTGCTTCTATGGGATCCTGGGATCTGTAGTTTTCTATTTAGCCTTTCTCTGTCAGAGAGGTAGGAAACTACAACTCCCAGGACTCCATAGGATGGAGCCTTGGGAGTTAAAGCAGTATCAAACTGAATTAAACTGAGTTCCAACTCAGAAAGGGAGAAGGACATTATTATTATTATTATTATTATTATTATTATTATTATTATTATTATTTCTGCAGTGCAAATGCTTTGTGTCTCCCCCCCCCCTTCCATCCTACAAATCCCAGGGTTTCCCTTCGCATTGTGTCCCCCTTGGAGGCTCCAGGGATCTCCCCCATTTGCATCTACACTGCAGGATTAATCCACTTCCACACCTCTTTCACTGCCCAGGCTGCGTGCTAGGATTCATCCTGGGATTTGTAGTTTTTCTGTGTGTCTGAGAGAAAGCACAGCAAAATTACACATCCCTGGCACTCAAAGCAGCCACAAACACACCCTCTCCAAAAAAGTGCATTAATTCTGCATTGTGCAAATGGAGGAAAAAGAAGGAAGAAAAAAAGAAAGGAGGCAGCTTTGCAAATTTTGGCAAGAATCTGGAAATTTTGCAAAATGGGAAATTCTGCAAAATGCTTATTTTTGGGGGGGGGGCAGATCTTTGCAATGCAATGGATCTAGACCCCAAAATGTCCCCAAAGGGCCTCTTCCAACCCCCTTTTTCCTCTCCTCCAATAAAGCAAATTTTGGAGTATTTCCCTTCCAAATTCTTACCTATTCCTCTGCTGCCTGCTCCACCCACTAGGCTCCTCTTCCTCCTCCTCCTCCTCCCTCCTCCCACTCCGGAAATGAGAAGAGGAAGTCCCTCCCCCTATTTTATTTGGGAAAACTAAGGAATTTCTTCCCTGCCTCTCTAGGAAGTGGCATTGGATTCTATGGCAAGAGAAAAGGGGGGATTTCCTACAAATATCCAGCAAAGAAAAAGGACTCTCGATAGCTCTGCAGGAAAAGGGGAGAATCACAGGATCCTAGAGTCGGAGGGGACCCCCAAGGGCCATCCAGTCCAGCCCCCTTCTTCTGCCACGAAGGAATATATAGGATCCCAGAGTTCAAAGGGACCCCCAAGGGCCATCCAGTCCAACCCCTTCTTCTGCCATACAGGAATACATAGGATCCCAGAGTCGGAAGGGACCCCTAAGGGCCATCCAGTCCAACCCCTTCTGCCATACAGGAATACATAGGATCCCAGAGTCGGAAGGGACCCCCAAGGGCCATCCAGTCCAACCCCTTCTTCTGCCATGCAGGAAAACATAGGATCCCAGAGTTCAAAGGGACCCCCAAGGGCCATCCACTCCAACCCCCTTCTTCTGCCATGTGTTAGCAGATGTGCTCCATTTTTCTTGACATTTTAGAAGCATGTGGGGTTCCCTATGACCCCAGCCTGACCCTTGGGAGATGGCAGCCATAATCCCCTGAATGTAGGGTCATGTAGGCCATGCTGAAGTTGCTCAAGACCACAAGAGATTTCCTGGACAGACAGGTTTGGGAGTTGCCCTTGGGAATATCCCATTATCCTGGAAAAGAGACACAATGGTCTTTATTTGTCTTAGGTTTCACACTTAATGGGGCAGTGATCAGACTTGACTGCACCCTTTTCTCTAGCCTCCCTTCCTTGAGAGTTCTGAAACCAAAGGCATTGTTTAGGCTATGCTCATCCTGACACACACAAAGATAAACCCATTTCAAACCGGCTTCAGGACAGGATTTGGAGTGGAGACTGCCATGGTTGCTCTGACTGATGACCTCTGCCTGGGCATCAACAGGGGTAGTGTGACCCTGCTGGTGCTCTTGGATCTCTCCGCGGCCTTTGACACCATAGATCAGGGGTAGGCAACCTTTCCCCTTTAAGGGCTGAGGGACTTCAGCTCCCAGAATCCCAGGAGCTATAGGCCAACATGGCTGAGGCTTCTGGGAGCTGAAGTCCCTCGGCCCTTAAAGGGGAAAAAAGGTTGCCTACCCCTGCCCTGGACTTTGGCAGTCCCTGTGCTACCTTGGAAGTGCATGCTGAATCTATGTCAGTCTGCACTCTGAGATAGCTCCCATGACCCCCCTCTTGCCAGTCCTGCCCTTCCACTGGATCCATCCGCATTCGCTGCCAGAAGTCCGGAGGAGTCTCTCGGGCGTAAGTATATCCCTCATACCCTGGTCTCCCTCGCTGCTCTCTTCCGCTTATCCTTCTAGTGCAGGGGTAGGCAACCTTTCCCCTTTAAGGGCCGAGGGACTTCAGCTCCCAGAATCCCAGGAGCTATTGGCCAACATGGGACTATTGGCCAACATGGCTGAGGCTTCTGGGAGCTCAAGTCCCTCGGCCCTTAAAGGGGAAAGGTTGCCTACCCCTGTTCTAGTGTGTGTGTGTGTGTGTGTGTGCACCTTATTTAGATGTTGGCTTATTGTGTTAATAAATAATTTACACTTTAATTGGAGTCTGGTCCTTCTCAGCATCATCTCCTGCCCGATTTCTTAGGACTCTGGTATACACCTGGCTAGATCTCGTGAAGCCATGTTGGGGGCTTCACTTTTGCATATTTGAGCTAATTATAAATTGCCCAAAAATAGACTTGATTCCCAACAATAGGACCCTAGAGTTGGAAGTGACCCCGAAGGGTCATCTAGTCCAACCCTCTTCTGCCATGAAATAATACATAGTATCCTAGAGTTGGAGGGGACCCCCAAGGGCCATCCAGTCCAGCCCATTCTGCAATGGAGTGATGTACAATCCAAACCCTCCCTTCCATTTGAGGGACCTACAATACACTCATGGTTGGGTGGGAGTGTGTGTGTGTGTGTGTGAGAGAGAGAGAGATCTCCTCGCAAAGAAGCAAATAAATGATGCCTGGACATGTGGAGTGAGTTAATTCGTTCTCTCTATGACCTGATGGAAGGGCAGCCATTGTCTCCTAGATTCTGGAGGCCCTGAGAGATCTCTCTGACCAGGACAGCTGGGAAATTCCCTGCCAGACAATTTGGGAAAAGACCATTAGACTGGAAGAGACCCACAATGGCGCCCATTTCTCTTGAGTCTCACACTTGACCAGATTTGGCTGCACCCTTTTCTCGAGCCTGCCTTCCTTGATGGCATGGAGACCAAAGGCATTCTCTAGACTGGCTTTGACAAAGCTAAGACCAGCCATGCCTTGGTCCAAACTCAGGCTAAGCCCATACGCAGACAGCTAGGAGGTAGGAATGCCCTCTCCAGACCCTGGGATTTCTAGGTCCCACATACGACCTTTGGGTGCATGCTGACTCCACAGAGCTCCCTTGGCCATCTCCTTCCCCCCATTTCGGGGGCCGTGTATCATCATCACCATCATCCGCATCCACAGGGGCCACCCTGTACAGTCCCCTTTTGCTATGCAAAGATACATAGGATCCTAGTGGAAGGGACCCCCAAGGGCCATCCAGTCCAGCCCCCTTCTTCTGCCACATAGGAATACATAGGATCCTAGAGTTGGAAGGGACCCCCAAGGGTCATCCACTCCAACCCCCTTCTGCCATGCAAGAATTCATAGGATCCTGGAGTTGGAAGGGAACCGAAAGGGCCATCCAGTCCAGCCCCCTTCTTCTGCCTTTCAGGGATACATAGGGTCCGAGAGTTAGAAGGGTCCCCCAACAGTGATCTAGTACAAACCTCTTCTTCTGCCATGGAAGAATACATAGGATCCTAGAGCTGGAAGGGTCCCCCAAGGGCCATCCACTCCAACCCCCTTCTTCAGCCAGACAGGGATACATAGGATCCTAGAGTCAGAAGGTACCCCCAAGGGCCATCCAGTCCAACCCCTTCTTCTGCCATGCAGGAAAACTTAGGATCCTAGAGTTGAAAGGGACCCCCAAGGGCCATCCAGTCCAGCCACATTCTTCTCCCACACAGGAATACATGGGATCCTAGATTTAGAAGGGACCCCAAGGGCCATCCAGTCCAGCCCCTTCTTTTGCCATACAGGGATACATAGGGTCCTAGAATTGGAAATGACCCCTAAGGGCCATCCAGTCCAGCCCCTTTCTTCTGCCACGCAGGAATACATAGGATTCTAGAGTTATAAGGGACCCCCAAGGGCCATCCAGTCCAGCCCCCTTGTTCTGTCATGCAGGAATACAAAGGATCCTAGACTTGGAAGGGACCCCAAGGGCCATCCAGTCCCTCCTTTTCTTCTGCCAGGCAGGAATACATTGGATCCTAGAGCTGCAAGGGACCCCAAGGGACATCCAATCCAACCCCCTTCTTCTACCATGCAGGAATACATAGGATCCTAGAGATGGAAGGGAACCCTGAGGGCTATCCAATCCAACCCCCTTCTTCTGTCATGCATGAATACATAGGACCCTAGAGTTGGAAGGGAACCCCCAAGGGCCATCCAGTCCAACCCCTTTCTTCTGCTATGGAGGAATACATAGGCTCCTAGAGTTGGAAAGGACCCCAAGGGCCATGCACTCCAGCCCCTTCTTTTGTCATGCAGGGATACATAAGGTCCTAGAGTTGGAAGGAACCCCCAAGGGCCATCCAGTCCAGCCCCTTCTTTTTCCATACAGGGATACATAGGGTCCTAGGTTTGGAAGGGACCATCCAGTCCAGCCCCTTCTTTTGCCATGCAGGGATAAATAGGTCCTAGAGTTGGAAGGGACCCCCAAGGGCCATCCAGTCCAGCCCCCTTCTTCTGCCATGCAGGAATACATAGGATCCTAAAGTTGGAAGGGACCCCCCCAAGGGCCATCCAGTCCAACCCCCTTCTTCTGCTATGCAGGAATACATAGGATTCTAGAGTTGGCAGGGGCCCCAAGGGCCATGCAGTCCAGCCCCTTCTTTTGCCATGCAGGGATACTGTCACGGCCAGCCAAGACCAGGCCTCGGAAGATGAGGAGGAGGATGGGGCCAGAGCAAGAGGTAACTGAGGCTACACCAGGTGTGAATCCTGCTCTGCCAGAGCCCAGCCCTGATCTCCCAGCCCCAGAGGAGGAGGCTCAGCCGTGTCCTAGTACTGATGGGATTCCTCTGGTGGTACAGCAGCCTAGTGGTGACTCTGGGGAGGAATCAGTCTTGGAGGTTCCCTCCTTCAGACAGCGCAGGGCTGAAAGTGCTGGCAGATGCAGATCCCAGAGTTGGAAGGGACCCCCAAGAGTGACCTAGTACAAACCTCTTCTTCTGCGATGGAAGAATACATAGGATCCTAGAGCTGGAAGGGACCCCACGGGCCATCTAGTCCAGCCCCCTTCTTTTGCTATGCTGGA
Organism: Phrynosoma blainvillii; assembly: GCA_026167975.1. NCBI lineage: Eukaryota > Metazoa > Chordata > Lepidosauria > Squamata > Phrynosomatidae > Phrynosoma > Phrynosoma blainvillii. Next base: position 398,354,723 of record JANUYF010000002.1, on the reverse strand, counting down.
ATACATAGGATCCTAGGAGTTGGAAGCACCTCCAAGGGCCATCCAGTCCAACCCCTTCTTCTGCCAGGCAGGAATACATAGGATCCTAGAGTTGGGAGGGATCCCAAGGGCCATCCAGTCCAACCTATCCTCTACCAGGCAGGAATACACAGGATCTTAGAGTTGGAAAAGACTTCCAAGGGCCATCCAGCCCAACCCCCATCTGCTATGGAGGGATAAATAGGATCCTAGAATTGGAAAGGAACCCTGAGGGTCATCTAACCCAACCCTCTTCTGCCATGGAGGAATACATAGGATCTTAAGAGAAGAAAATTAGATATTTGGGAATGTGGATTACTAAAAGAAATGCAGATGTATTAGAAAACAATTATGAAAAAACATGGGAAAGTTTAAAAGAAGTAATACATAGGATTACTAGAGTTGGAAGGGACCCCAAGGGCCATCCAGTCCAGCCCCCATCCAGTCCAACCCCTTTGCAGGAAAACATACGATTCCCACCCTGTTCTCTTTCCATAGATTCCAATGCAAGTTCCTAGAGAGGCAGGGGACAAAAATTCATCAGTTTAAAAAAAATAGGGCGAGGGACTTCCTCCTCTCATTTCCGGAGGGGGAGGAGGGGGGACCTCTTTCTGCAAAGGAGGAAGTGGGATCTAGTGGGTGGAGCAGAGAGCAGAGAAAGAGGTAAAACTTTTGGAAGGGACATGCTACCAAATGTGCTTTTTTGGAGGAGAGGGAAAGGTTGGTGGGGGTAGGAGGAGGGGAGCATTTTGGGGTCTAGGTCCATTGCACACACACACAGACGGAGAAAGAAAGACCTCCCCCCCCCCAAAGAAAAGCATTTTGCAGAATCTCCCATTTTGCAAAATTCTTGTAAAACTTCCAGATTCTTGCCAAAATTTGCAAAACTGCCTTTCTTTTTTCTTCCTTCTTTTTCCTCCATTTGCACAATGCAGAATTAATGCACTTTTTTGGAGAGGGTGTGTTTGTGGCTGCTTTGAGTGCCAGGGATGTGTAATTTTGCTGTGGTCTCTCTCACACACAGAAAAACTACAAATCCCAGGATGAATCCTAGCACGCAGCCTGGGCAGTGAAAGAGGAGTGGAAGTGGATTAATCCTGCAGTGTAGATGCAAATGGGGGAGATCCCTGGAGCCTCCAAGGGGGACACAATGGGAAGGGAAACCCTGGGATTTGTAGGATGGAAGGGGGGGGAGACACAAAGCATTTGCACTGCAGAAATAATAGTAATGAAATGATGATGTGATGATGATGGTGATGTCCTTCCCCCTTTCTCAATTTAATGCAGTTTGTTACTGCTTTAACTCCCAAGGCTCCATCCTGTGGAGTCCTGGGAGTTGTAGTTTCCTACCTCTCTGACAGAGAAAGGTTAATATTGCTATTGCTTCTGATTATTGATTGCTCTAATTGTTCTATTGGATTCTTGTGTGTCATTAAAAGATGTATGAATGGGTTCTGGATTGATCATCATCCATTCCCTTCTTCTTATATAGAATTGCCTTTCCCCCTATCCTTCCTATAGAATAGCCTTTTCCCCTTGTTGACACCCCAAAATTCTTTCATGGCAAAGGTTAATTCAAAAAATATTCATTCCCACACAGGTATGAGTCTGAATATTGTTGGGGGGTGGGGGGAGACACTCTTAGCAAGACTGGATTTTTCTAAAATTTTGGTGTGTATCTGGAGTTCCCCATGACCCCAAACTGAGGGCCTTTGCAGACTGCCAGAAATAGTGCAAATTGAGTCCACTTTAAGGGTTAGGGTTAGTGCTAGGGAATCATGGGAATTGTTGTTTTTTTCCTGACACATTGAGCCTTCTCTGTCAGAGAGCTCTGGTGCCACAATAAACTGCAGTTCCCATGATTCCCTAAGACTAAGCCTAACCCTTAAAGTGGACTCAATTTGCACTATTTCTGGCAGTCTGCAACCCCCATGAGCTCCCAGTAGGTCCGCCATCATCTATAGGCGAGGAGACCATGTAGGCACACTCCTCTTGGAAAATCCCCATAGGTGGTTTGGGAGTGGCTGATGGGATATCCATTACTTCCAAACTTAAGACAATGCAAACTGTTTGTTCATAGTCTCCCACTTGATGGGCCAGTGATCAGCTTAAGGCAGGGGTAGGCAACCTTTTTGAGCCGGGGGCCAGGTTGCTGTCCCTCAGACATTTGCGGGGCCGAAGCACCAAAAATAAATAAATAAATAAAATTTAAAAATAAATTTTAGAAAAAATTAAAAATATGCATGCACACTCTCTCAGCCCCAGAAAAGCCATGGCAAAACCCCTGTGGAGATTTTGCCAAGAAAACCCCAAGAACAAGTAATAACAACAATAATCAATATCATCATGGTGGGCAGTGGCAGCGGCGGCAGGACTGGCCTGGGGCCGGTCCAAAGGCCTCGGGGGGGGGGGCGCATCCGGCCCCTGGGCCTTAAGTTGTCTACCCCTGGCTCAAGGACTCACCCATTCCCTTGCCTGTTCTACCAGATTCCACTGACACATATAGGTTATTGCTGTGCCTATATCCTATTCTGCCCCTCCAGTTCTTGGGGAGCACATGGCTTGGATCCAGAGTTTTCCTCTGCTGCCATGTGCTTGGGGCTGTATGGGTTTTAAACTGTTGTTTCCTGTTTCTGCTTTGGCTCTCCTTACATGCTCAGAGGCTAATCCTGCCGCCCAGCACACCCCCAGTCTTTTCTAGGAACAACAGCAGCTTTCCAGTCCTCCATTTGGAGTTTGGAACCAGTTCTGTTTTTTTGTGTTGCATTGTTTGAATATAGGATTATGGTGTATGTAAGGTTTTTGTTGTGTGTAGATCACTTGGTCGGTGTTCTAAGACTTCTTGCTTAGAAATTTAGTTTCTAGTTTCTCTTTCTAGTTCAGTGGTCATGTTATTTTGACGAAACATATAGGGAAGAAAGCCTAGCATTTTGGTCAATTTAAAATCCATACTGAATGGTACTTGGGAAACTAGGTGTTCCAAGCAGCCAGAGTTCTCCATGTGGCCAGCTATTGTCTGCCTGAGTCACCTTAGAAAGTACAAAAGCAGCTTTTGTTCTCTTGAGAGGCTGATTTACCCAGGCCACAAAATCCCATCTTCCTGTTAATTGTTGTCTGTGTATGTGTTTAAAGTGTTTTGAAATCCTTCTTTACACCCCAAAATTGTTTGTTTGTCTGTCTGTTAGTGTGTCTTGGGTCTGTGACTTGTTTTTATTTATGTTTAAATTCCATATGCTTTCTCCATTTTATGCTGTTTCACTACTGCCTTGTTTCCTAGATCCTCACCTATCAGCATATTCTATCTTTCTTTTTAAATGTTTCTTTATTCCCTTCTCACTTGCTGTGAGTGATACCATTTCACCCCACAGCGCCCCCTGTCTTTTCTAAGCTGCACTCTCCACATGCTCAGAGACTCTACAAATTCAGTTTGCTCAGAACACCCTATCTTTCCTATGGATGTTACAAGCTCCCCAGTTCTCAATGTAAAACAGGTTTTGCATTGAAGTCACACTCTCTCACCCTATCAAAAACCCTGCTTTTTCTTTTTCTTAATGGCCCTTGCTTTAGAAAGCTGATGCAAATAAAGGCACAGTGCCAACTTATTTCTCTCAGATGTACAAGATCTCTCCCTATGTTTTCCCAGTCAGTTGGCAACCAATAATAATAATAATAATAGAGATAATTGTCTTTCTTTTTCTTTCCTGTTTTCAATCAAAGAGGAAGACTCTCTATTCCACTCAGTGTTCCCCCCCTCCTTCTATCTTTCACATGTGACCCCTTTGTTCTTTATTGCTGCACTCTAAACATGCTCAGGAGTGATCCTCCTTTCTCCTCCTAGACTTCTTTGTTCTTCCCTTCTGAGAGTGCCACCATGATGCCATTTGGTGCCTTCTCTCAGTTTTGTTTGGTTCTCTGTACATATTCAGAGGAAATAGGATCAAATACCCCCAATCTGTTTTTCTTGTCTGTTTGTTGTAACTCTGCCTAAAATGTCCCTATTTTATTTTTGTTAGACACCAGACAGTGTGACTAGTCACACACTCTCAGCCCAAAATTAGATCTGGCTTTGTTCTTTCCAGATGGCTATCTTATATCCCCCTCCTACTCAGCTTTTCCAATGCATAAAAAAAGAAGGAGAGTGTTGCTGTTGTTTTTAAGTGGCCCAGCGCTTCAGTACTAATTTGTTTTACTTTTGCTTCATGTGTTTTATGGCAATAAAGCTATAAGGCAATCCCAAATTATGCAGCCCTGTTTTAAGGAATGTTTTGGTCTTTTGATCTTAACCCATTTTAATGTAATTGTTTCCTGCATTCATATGGCAAGAAAGAAAAGATGCAGAGTGTTGCTAAGTTCTGCCTTTAGGGACCAACAGGCCTAGTGGTTACTAAAAATCACTTCCGATGGTGTGAGTTTGTCCTTTTTTTATTTTTTATTTTCCAGTCATTTTACTTTCTAATAATAATAATAATTATTATTATTTATTTGTATACCGCCCTATGGCGAACCAATCCGGGCAGTGAACAGAATAAAATGCAATATACAATGAGTACAATCTAAAACACACCAACCCCCCTCCCCCCTTAAAAAACTATTAAATCGAATCAAATTAAAACAGAATACAATTAATAAAATGATAAAATTAATACAAACCAATAAATAACCCTACTAAATGGAATTTAACAAATGTTTTGAGAACAGTCGGTGCAAGTTTTAAGGTCTCAGGCCGGGTGATTCAATCTGGAAAGGCCTGCCGGAAGAGATCCGTCTTGACAGCCTTTTTAAAGCTATCCAAAGATGTTAATTGACGGATCTCATCCAGCAGGCCGTTCCAGAGTCTGGGAGCGACAATCAAGAAAGCCCTCTGGGAGGTCCCCACCAGCCTTGTTTTTTGCAGCTGTAGTAGGTTCCTCCCAGAGGATCGGAGAGCGCGGGGAGGATTATATGGGAGAAGGCGGTCCCGGATATAGCTTGGGCCCAAGCCATTTAGGGCTTTAAAGGTGATAACCAACACCTTGTACTGGGCCCGGAAACCAATAGGCAGCCAGTGGAGGGACCTCAAAACCGGCATAATGTGATCCCTCCTAGATGTTCCTGATAAAAGCCTGGCTGCCATGTTTTGAACCAATTGCAGTTTCCGAACCAAGCACAAGGGTAGCCCCATGTAGAGCGCATTACAGAAGTCTAAACGTGAGGTTACCAGTGCGTGCATGACAGTTTCGAGGTCCCTTACTTCCAGAAAAGGGCGCAGCTGGCGTATCAGCCGAAGCTGATAACAGGTGCTCCTGACCGTCGCATTAACCTGATTCACCATCAGGAGTGACGAGTCAAGGAGCACCCCCAAGCTGCGAACACAGTCACTGGAGGAGAGTGTGACCCCATCCAGGACTGGAGGTTGCAACCCAATTCCTGGTTTCGGGGCCGATACCGTAAGCACCTCCGTCTTGTCTGGATTCAGCTTCAATCTGTTTTTCCTCATCCAGCCCATTACCGCCTGAAGACAGTCATTGAGAGAAGACATGCCATTGGAATTCGAGGCCGACGAACGAGATATGGAGAAATAGATTTGGGTGTCATCAGCGTACTGATAACACCCAGCACCATAACTCCGTATTATCTCACCCAGCGGCTTCATATAGATGTTAAATAATGTCGGGGACAAAATAGCTCCCTGAGGGACCCCACAAGTGAGGTCCCTCTTATTGGAGCTACAGTCCCCGCGCAGCACCCTCTGGGACTGACCCAAGAGGAAGGACCGGAACCACTGCAAGGCAGTGCCCCCGATACCTAACCCCCTCAGGCGGTCCAAGAGGATGCCGTGGTCTATCGTATCAAAAGCCGCTGAGAGGTCTAGGAGCACCAACAGGGTCACACTACCCCTGTCGATGCTCAGACGCAGATCGTCGGTCAAGGCAACCATGGCAGTCTCAACCCCAAAGCCAGTCCTAAAGCCGGTTTGAAATGGGTCTAGATAATCGGTTTCATCCAAGACTGCCTGGAGCTGAAGAGCGACCGCCCTCTCGATTACCTTGCTCAAAAATGGCAGCAATGACACAGGCCTATAATTTTTCATATCCAGAGGGTCCAGGGAAGGTTTTTTCAGAAGCAGCCTAACAGCCGCCTCCTTTAAACAAGATGGAACATGTCCCTCCCTGAAGGATGCATTGATGATATCCGTAAGGAATCTCAGCAATGCATCCCCCCCCCCCGGACGGCCAGCCATGATGGGCAAGGGTCGAGAGGGCAAGTCGTCTTCCTCACCTTACCAAGCAGCTTGTCCACGTCCTCAGTACTCACAGATTGCAGCTGATCCAGTAAAACCACATCAACGGAGTCACTGGACACCTCAACTAATGACTCTGTTCCAATAGTGGCGTCTAAGTCGGCTCTTATCTGAGAGATTTTATCTGCAAAGTAGTTGTTAAATGCGTCACAGCAGGCCGTTGTCGGGTTAAGCAAGGGATTTGGCGCAGGGGGAACCTGCGTCATCTCCCTCACCAGCCTAAACAGCTCTGCTGGACGAGACTCTGCAGACGCAATACGTGCAGCAGAAAACGCTCTTCTTGTTGCACGTATCACCTCCCGATAGGAACTAAGAAATTTCCTATGGCGAGTTCTGTCTGATAAGAGCCGAGTCTTCTGCCACTCGCGCTCTAGCCGTTGTCCAGCCCGCTTCATTCTCCTAAGCTCTGGAGTGAACCAAGGTCTGCGGTTCGAAGCGGGCTGGCAAGGACGCTTGGGAGCAATCGTGTTGATAGCCCTGGTAAGATCGATGTTCCAGGTATTAACCAGAGCATCGACAGGATCACCGGCATTCCCAACCAATGAACCCTCCAAGGCTTTCCGGAATCCAATGGGCTCCATTAGCCTTCGAGGGCGGGCCATTCTAATAGGTCCACCACCCCTTGTGGGGCAGATATTGGCTCTAAGCTTCATCTTGACCAGGAAATGATCCATCCATGACAATGCGGAGGTGCTTACCACCTCCGCCCACGGATATTCCTGTTCCGTACTAAAGACCGCATCGAGTGTATGACCTGCACAATGTGTGGGCCCGTTGACCAATTGGGATAGGCCCATGCTTGTCATGGTCTTCATGAACTCCCGAGCCGTCCCTGTTAAACTGGTCTCGAGCGGAATGTTGAAGTCCCCCAGAACCAACAATCTGGGGGTCTCCAACAACAGCTCTGAGACCAGCTGCGTCAGCTCGGCCAGGGAGTCTGCTAGACAACGGGGTGGTCGGTAGACTAGCAGAATCCCTAAACTATCCCTGGTCTTCAGGCTAAGGTACATACACTCGAAGTGGACCGTGTTCCAGACAGGCATCCTGGTCAAGGTCAGGGTGTTCTTATGGACCAGAGCCACTCCGCCCCCCCCACCCACTTCCCCTCACCTGTTCACTGACAGAATACCTGGCTGGGAGGATCTGTGCCCAAGTAACCGCACTATCCTCCCCCAGCCAGGTTTCCGTGAAGCATGCCAGGTCGGCATCTTCGTCCAAAAGAAGATCTTGGATGATACAGGTTTTATTTTTAACCGACCTGGCATTGCAAAGGAGCAGAGTGAGGTTCTGTGGAATGGTTGGGCTGCTCCCCAAGCCATTCAGAGCAACAGAGGGAACTGAAGACGGGATAGCTTTCAAACAGCGATCTCGTCTTCTTTTGTAACATTGGTTCCCTCTGTTCCAGCCATACCTCCCTTTCCCCAGCACAACTCCGATGGCAGTTCCCACTTCGTTCCTGGCCTCCAATAAGGTAGTACCATTTACAGCCATTATTAAATTTCAATGATTGGAACCCGGATGGTGGACAGTATAATAGTCCGAGGACTGTCAACTGAAGATGTAATCCGCCTCCAGTCCAATGCTCAAGCTAACTGACAGTCTCATTGAGTTCTACAACTCCCTGGTATTATCGCAGGGAAAGCTAATCCGAGCCCACAGTGCGAAGCCCCTCCCAGCCACCCGACTATCACAATCCTCTTGCGGCTCAGGCACCGCTGCTACCGCCGCGTTTGGAGGGAGGATGGTCCTGGCGGGGTTTAAATTCCCCCCACTGTCTCCCTATTCGCTGCAGGTGAACTTGGAGCCCAGGAGCCCGGTGGTAATGGGCTGGAGCCTCTGAGTCCTCTTGCGGCTCAGGCACCGCTGCTACCGCCGCGTTTGGAGGGAGGATGGTCCGGGCGGGGTTTAAATTCCCCCCGCCGTCTCCCTATTCGCTGCAGGTGAGCTTGGAGCCCAGGAGCCCAGTGGTAATGGGCTGGAGCCTCTGAGTCCTCTTGCGGCTCAATGATTTTAAAGATTATCTTTGATATTGTTGTCTTTTTTTGCTGATCAGCAAAGACCAAATGGTTAAAGATCCTTCCATGCTGCATTTTAAAACGAGTTTCTTTTAAGATTTTTCTGCTCCGGCTTTGTATTTTTGGATTAGGTAACTATTTTGTTTTTACCTATAGACAATGAGTTTATAGGTAAAGAGGAAGGCTTCTCTTCCTGCCTTTCAATTTTCTTCTAAGGTTTTTGCTAAGTTATTGTGTGACAATTAAGGGCTGTTCGACAGTGGAACACACTCCCTCAGAGTGTAGTAGAGTCACCCTCCTTGGAGGTCTTTAAGCAGAGACGGGACTGCCATCTGTTGGGGATGCTTTGATTGGGAGTTCCTGCATGGCAGGGGTTGGACTGGATGGCCCTTGTGGTCTCTTCCAACTCTATGATTCTATGATTCTATGGCCTCTAGAGGCTACTAACAGTGCATTTTTCTGAATTTTAGTGTTTGTATGAATTCCACCTGGCCCCGGATGCACTCTGCAGTGAACCCCAAGTGCCACCACAGCAGGGCATATAGGTCAGGTCCAGGTCTCTTGGAACCCATTCATTCCCTTGCCTGTTCTCCCCAATTGTTGTCAGAACCTATTCCACTGACACACCTTTGTTTGGACAGCACCCAAGCAATCAAACCCCTTTGTTCAGGCTTCAGCCAAGCCATTAAGCACCTTGCCAGGGGATAGATTTTGCCCATAAAAGCCCTGAGATTTCTGCCCCAGGTGTTTCAGCCTCAATGCAGGGGGACTCCATGTCGCTTTGATCTCTGGTCTGGCTCAGTCATCCTCTCTGTGACTGGGTCTCAACTTCCATCAACCAATTGGATTTTGGAGAAAGCCCCATCTGTAGTAAGTATAGCCCGTTATTTCTGCCTCAGCATCTTTTCCAAGCTAACCCCTGATTTCCTGAGCCTTGCATCAGTGTGTGTGTGTGAATTGCTGTGTGATTTTCCCCTTCAATAAACAACACTTTAATTGGAGAATTCTGTCTCAGAATCAATTCTTAAGATCCCCCATCTCTCGGTATACACCTGGGAGACGGTCTCGCGGGGTCCTTGTAGCCGACCCCCTCTCGATTTGAGCTGAATAAAATTTCCCTTCATGGACTCTTGGCTACAAGGGTATGGTGCCAACACTTGCCAACGTCCACACACTCTATTGCCCATCTTCCCCAGCACCTTGGATGGAAATCTGTCTCCAATCCCATCTAGGAGGCCAGAGAGTGTGCCCCCGTGACCAGTAGCCATTGAGAGCCCTGGGCCTGATCTCTTTAAAACTGGGATACGTAGGATGATGTCAGGCAATACCAGAGTGGTGATCAAGATGGCGAGAGTTATGAATGAGAGGAAGGAAAGACAAGTGAAGAGGGGCTGCAGGAGGTTGCTTTTGCCTGAGCCTCCTGGGAAGTGCAAGATTGTTTTCCCCTCCCTCTCCCCTACAGCTAGGTCAAAAACACACGTTTAACCACAATTAATTTTCTGCCTTCCCACTATCTCAGTCGCTTTTAAAATGTCCCAGTTTCTCTCCCTCCCCCTCCTTTGTCCCGGGCTTACTTCATTTGCTGAAACCGAGTTGAAAAATGCAAAATTAGTTTGCTTAGGGTCCAGAGAGTGTGCCACTGTGACCAGTAGCCATTGAGAGCCCTAGGCCTGATCTCCTATTAAAACTGGGATACGTAGAAACCATTTTAACTGCCCTGGCTCAATGCTAGGGAATCCTGGGATCTATAATTTTGTGAGACATTGTAGTTTTGTCAGGGAGCTCGGGTGCCACAGTAAACTACAATTCCCAGGATTCCCTAGCACTGAGCCAGGGCAGTTAAAGCAGTCTCAAACTGGATTATTTCTGCAGTGTATTTTGGACCCTAAGTAAATTAATTTTGCGTTTTTGAACTTGGTTTTCAGCAAATGAAGTAAGCTTGGGACAAGGGAGGGGAGAGGTAGATAAACCGGGACATTTTAAAAGTGACTGAGATAGTGGGAAGATAGAGAATTAATAGTGGTTCTTCCCTGCCAAAAATCAGAGGTTGCAAGAAAGAGCTCTGCCGTTTGTTTCCTAAGGGTGCATCCACTCTGCAGTTTGACCACCCCTTTAGCTGTCATGGCTCAATGCTATGGAAATCTGGGATTTGTAGTTTATTGTGGCATCAGCGCTCTCAGCGACAGAGAAGATGAAATGTCTCACAAAGCAACAATTCCCAGGATTGAGCCATGGTAGTTTAAGTGGTGTCAGTAAGTGGAGAGGGCAGTGGTTTTCCCATCATCCCCTGACATCTGTTAGCATATATGACTTTTAATAAAATTTTGGACACATGCAGTTCCCTCTATGACCCCGAACTGACCTCATGGGAGGGCAACTATAATCCTCCAGATGGCAAGTCAGGTAGGCACAGGAAAGACCTGCCCAAACAACTGGAAAATTCCCTACCAGACAGGTTTGGGAGTTGCTAAAGAGGAAAAACCATCTCAGCTAAAAGACAACAGAATAGTGCTTATTCATCTTGATACTCGATGGGCCAGTGATCAGATTTTCTCTAGCATCCCTTCCTTGATTGCATCAAAACCAAATGCATTATTTAGACTATTCTCACACCTTGGCTTAACAAAGCCCAGGCAATCAGCGCCTTTGTCCAGGCTTCAGCCCAGCCATCAAGGCTATAGCCAGAAGGTAGATAATGCCTATAAAAACCCCTAGATTTTTAGACTCTGCGTGCTATCATTGGAGTGCAGCTTGGCTCCACGTTGGTCTGTGCTCTGAAATCCCTTTCCCTCATTTCGGCGGTCGTGCATCATCATCACCATCATACAAATACACAGCGGATCCCAGAGAAGCCTTCGGAAGTGAGTATTTCCCGTAGTCTGGCCCATCTCAATCTATTCCCGCTTTCACTCCTTTGCTTCTAAGTGTGCTCTCTGTGTGTGTGTGTGTGTGTGTGTGTGTGATATTTGTATGTGTGCAGTTTTCCCCTTTTAATAAATATTTAGACTTAAGAAGCCTGCCTTAGCGTCATCCATTGTGGGATCTCTTAGTCCTCTGGTATACATATTGGTACTCCGGTCTCGCGGGGTGTTGTTAGGGCCCTACTCTTGCAAATTTGAGCTAATTTTAAATTCCCTAATTAGATCCTTCCTAACAAGGCAAAGGATGCCAGTTCTGAGCATTCTCCTCATGCTGACACATGCTCTCCTTCCTCTGTTATGCAGACAGTCAGGATTCGCAAAAGTAGCCTCCATTTTCCTCTCCTTTCTCTCTTTTCGACAGGAACCGAAATGGCGTCTGGTGTCCCTCGTCTTCAGGAGGGAAGGGAGAGAGCTGCCCTGGAAGCTCCAGTTTCCCTTAGTTTGAGCATTGCAAGAAGATCTCAAGGGAACCCGGTAAGGAAGTGGAAAGCTCCTACCTAAACTTACGTTCCCAGGGTGCATCTACACTGTAGAAATAAAGCAGTTTGACCCCACTTTAAGTATTGTTGCCCCATTCTACAGAATCCTGGGATCTGTAGTTTTAGAAGGTCTCTGTAGAAATAATGCAGTTCAACCCCACCTTTCTAGTGCTGTCGCTCTATCCTATGGAAACCTGGAATTTGTAGTTTTTACAAGGACTCTACCCCTCTCTGGCCAAGACTCCATCCTTGTCCATCCCAGGACTCTGTAGTTTTGGTTTAAAGAAGGGGACAGAAAAGCTGGAAAGTGTCTGGAGGGGGTTGACCACACTTCACCGAATCTACACTGCAGAAATAATCCAGTTTGAAAGCACTTTGAACTGCCATGGCTCAATGCCGTGGAATTTTGGGGTTTGTACAGTCACCCCTCCGTACTCGCGGGCTTAAGGTCTGCAGTTTTGAATACTCACAGAGGGGCGGCCTCCGTTAAAATCAATGGGGCGTGCCGACACATGGCCAATGGGGCACGCACCCACGCATGCCCAACGGGGCACGCCCCATTCAAGCCTATGGGGTTTGAATATTGGCAAGTTTTTGTGGGGAGGTGCAGAATTTGTATCACCAGACCCCTCTCTCAGGGAGAATGCTAAATGTCTGCCAAAACCAGACTTCCCAGAATTCCATAGCATTGAGCGATGGCAGTTCAAACGGTGTCAAACGGAGTTATTTCTGCAGTTGGATGGAGCTCAAGATGGTCAAAAAGCCATATGAGGAACGATCGAGGAAGATGGATCTGTTCAGCTTGGAAATAAAGAAAAGCATAACATAAATACAGTGGTCCCTCCCCATTTGCTGGGTTTGGGCTGGAGGACCCCCATGAATGTGGAAAACCCACCAATAACAAAACAGGATTCTTTTTACCTCTCTAGGAATCTCCAGGTCCTCCAGTACAACTCTATGGTCAACATCTGCCAGACCCTGACCATAGAATTGCGATGGAGGAGCTACAAATGCCTAGAGAAGTGTTCTCTCTAGGAACTTGTAGGTCCTCCAGCGCAACTCTATGGTCAACATCTGCCAGACCCTGACCATAGAATTGCAATGGAGGAGCCACAAATGTCTAGAGAAGTGTTCTCTCTAGGAACTTGTAGGTCCTCCAGCGCAACTCTATGGTCACCATCTGCCAGACCCTGACCATAGAAATGCAATGGAGGAGCCACAAATGCCTAGAGAAGTGTTCTCTCTAGGAACTTGTAGGTCCTCCAGCGCAACTCTATGGTCAACATCTGCCAGACCCTGACCATAGAATTGCAATGGAGGAGCCACAAATGCCTAGAGAAGTGTTCTCTCTAGGAACTTGTAGGTCCTCCAGCACAACTCTATGGTCAACATCTGCCAGACCCTGACCATAGAATTGCAATGGAGGAGCCACAAATGCCTAGAGAAGTGTTCTCTCTAGGAACTTGTAGGTCCTCCAGCGCAACTCTATGGTCAACATCTGCCAGATGTTGATCACAGAATCATGCTGGAGGAGCTACAAATGCCTAGAGAAGTGTTATCTCTAGGAATGTTTAGGTCAGGGGTAGGCAACCTTTCCCCTTTAAGATCTCTTGGAAATGGGACCCAGGTCTCAACATAAAATTCATGTATATTTTGTACGCACATAGCTTAAAAGTAATTTTATACAATTTTTTAAATTAATTTTGTGGGTGAAATGAAGTTGGTGCACACTGAACTGCCAGAATGCAAGGTGACACTCTCTCAGCCACCCACATGGGCAACTTTGGAATATTTTGGAATTCTTTTTATTTTATTAAGAGAGGAAACAACAACAACAACAAAACAACCAAATACAGACATACATACATATAAAAAGATAGTAAAATTCATATCATACGTCACATTTATACCTTTATAGATTTACGCACTCCATTCAAATGGAAAAGAAATTTTTAAAAAATTCAATTCACTGCCTTTTCAACTCTCCTGCTTGGCTTCCTTTTTCTTCAACTCTTGATTCTTTCTTCATTTCTTAAGGTTTATCTTCTGCCTTTTTTAAAATTCCATTCATATCTTTTCAATTTCAATTTCAATTTGTCTTACATTTCTATGCAGCTGGATGTAACAAAAAAAAAAGGGGGGCTATAAACCCAAATCCTCTGTATATTTTTCGTCCTCTAAACAAAAACAATTATTCCCCTCTAATTCATCCCCTCCAATACCAATTTATTCTCTTTTGAATTTCAGGGTAGCAACGTTTCCCCATTTTATGAGCTAAATATTTTACTATTTTATCCCAGTCTTCTAAGTATTTATTTACATCTTGATTTTCTGAGCTTCTCATTATCCTATCTATTTCTGTTATATCATACATTTTGAATCCCTATTCCTCTACTCCTGGTATTTTCTTGCTTTCCCAGCACTTGGCTAAAAACCATTCTAGCGGCAACAATCATATAAAATAAGATACGACCAGAGTTTTTCTTTTTCGTTTTGTCGATGCCCCATATTTAATGAAAATATATCTGCGGTCAGTTCAATATTTGTGCCCAGGATCTTATTGATCGTTAATCTGATTTGTTTCCAATAATTTCTTTTTTGCCTTTGGACATGTCCATCAGATGTGAAACCTTGTATTCTTTTCTTTTGTACTCTTCCGGCATTTACTGTGGCTATTCTTGCATGTTTTATCGATCTTTTCTGGCGTCAGTGTTTTGGAATTCTAGATAAGCGAGACTCAACCTGTAACAACAACAGTAATAATAATAGATGGTCCTTGTGGTCCCATTGAAGCAGTAGGGAGTGAAGGGTGGTTGTTTCTCTGTGGAGCGATTCCTTTTTGGAAGACATGATTTTGTCATCCAAGATGTTAAGTGGTTTTCTCTTTTTCAGGGCCAGGTCTCCTTTGCGGAGGTGGCGGTGTATTTCACCAAGGAGGAGTGGGATCTCCTGGATCCGGGCCAGAGGGCTCTCTACAAGGAGGTCATGATGGAGAATTACGGAAACATCGCCTCTCCGGGTAAGGATCGGGCCCATGTGCCACGGACGCTGGGCCACCAAATTGCATTTCCAAATGGCAGAACTACATTTGGAGGGGGGATTTTGGCAGAGTTTGCAGAGTCTATGGTCATCTGAATTGCGCTGGAGGACCTAGAAATGCCTAGAGTGGACATATTCTTTTGGTCGCGTAAAGGGCAGCAGCGGAGGTAGTGCCAAATACAGTCATCAAATCCACAAAAGCGTAACCTGCAAATGAGGACTCAATGTTCAGTAAGAAGTTTTGTCTCCCATAACCTTCTTTTGGGAAACCAGGAATAAGACGTCATTAGTGACGCTTCCTAAAGAATGAGACTCTGACTCTGGAGTCCAGGATTCGAATCTCAGCCCGGATATAAGAACCCAATTGGGCAAGTCACACTCTCTCAGTGTCAGAGGATGGCAATGACCAAACCCCCTCTGAAGAAACTTGCCAAGAAAAACCCAAGATAGGGGCCACCATAAGTCAGAAACAGCAACCAAATTCGGAGGGGGTTCTGACAGAATCAGAATCCAAAATGACTGTAACAGACTAGAAAGCTGGGACAAAACTAGCGAAACGAATTTCACTGGGGAGAAAATGAAGGAGCTGCACTCAGGGAGAAAATAAAATAAAATAAAATGCACAGATATAGGATGAGGGACACCTGGCTTGACAACAAACGGTACATGCCAAAGGGACCTGGGAGTCTTAGTGGACCCCAAGCTGCCCCTGAGCCAACAGTGTGATGCGGCAGCTAAAAAGCCCAATGCGATTCTAGGCTGAATCAACAGATGGAAGATTCCATTTGGGAGGAGGATAGATAGATTATGCCTCCTGCAGGGTTCGTTGGATGGGAAAGCAACTCATAAATGCTTGAGTATAATTTGGCAGAGTACTAACTGGCCCCTTTCTGTTTCTTTGCCAGAATATCCGAAGCCGGACCTCATTTCTCGGCTGGAACGCGGAGAAGAACCCTTTGACCAGGGCTCTGTGGAAAAGTGGAGATCTGCAGGTACCTCCTCCATGTCTGGTGGGGATGGCTCTGCTCTGGGGCAGAGGGGGGGGGCTCTGAGAACAGTTTCCCCCCCAAGAAGAGAAGTGTGGATTTCTCCGGGAGATCTGACATACCTGGTGGCTTCTGGCCCAAAACATAAACACCACATTTCAAATTCATTTGTTCTCTTCCTATCAGTGCCACTTAGTCTTATAGACCACAAGCTGAATCTGAGCCAACTGTGTGATGTGGCAGCTAAAAAAGCCAATTCGATTCTAGGCTGCATCAGTAGGAGACTAGTATCTAGCTCAAGGGAAGTCATAGTACCACCCAAAATGCCCATCCAACCATTGGGTAAAGACACCCAAAGAAGAAGAGTCTGCTGCCCTCGGACATCTGCTCTTTAACTTTTCTTACAGTAAACAAATGCTTCCTAATGTTTGGATGGAATCTCTTTTCTTGTAACTGGAATCCAGGGATTTGTGTTCTAATTGCAGGAGCAGCAGGAAACAAGTCGGCTCCGTCTTCTCCATGACACGCCTGCAGATCTTTTAAGATCTTTAAAGATGGTTTTCATTTTTCATATCACTTCTTAATGTGTATTTTAACTAAACATACCAAGCTCCCTAAGTTGTTCCTCTTAAAGCTTGGTTTCCAGACCTTTGAACATCTTGGTTACTCTCCCTTGGACATGTTCCCAGCATGGGTTTCTCAAAAACAAGCCATGCCAGACTAATCTGATCTCTTTTTTTGATAGAATGACCAGTTTGGTAGACGAAGGGAATGCGGTAGACATAGCATATCTTGACTTCAGTAAGGCTTTTGACAAGGTCCCCCACAATAGTGACCAACCAAAGCCAAAGGGTCTTAATGTCCAGTGGGGTTCTGTCCTGGGCCCAATTTGCTATTCAACATCCTTATCAACGATTTGGATGAAAGAATAGAAGGCATGCTTCTCAAATTTGCAGATTACACCAAAATAGGAGGAATAGCTAATACCCCAGAGGACAGGGTGAACATTCAATAGACTTTAATAGATTATTAGAAAGCTGGGCCAAAACTAACAAAATTAATTTCAGCAGGGAGAAATGTAAGGTACTGCACTTAGGGCAAAACAAAAAATAAAATGCATAGATATAAGATGGGGCACACCTGGCTTAACAAGACTTTTACATGTGAAAGGGATCTAGGAGTCCTAGTAGACCACAAGTTGAACATGAGTCAACAGTGTGATGCGGCATCTGAAAAGGCCAATGTGATTTTAGGTTGCATCAATAGAAGTATAGTATGTAGATCAAGGGAAATAATAGTGCCACTCTATTCTGCGTTTGTCAGGCCTCACTTGGCATAATCCTGTGTCCAGTTCTGGGCACCACAATTCAAAAAGGATGTTGAGAAAGGATCTGGAAACTATGAATCCCTATGAGGAATGACTTATGGAGCTGGGTATGTTTAGCCTGGAGAACAGACGGTTAAGAGGGGATATGATAGCCCTCTTTAAATATTTGAAGGGATGTCATATTGAGGAGGGAACAAGCTTGATTTCTGCTGCTCCAGAGACTAGGACACAATAGAGCAATGGATGAAAGCTACACGAAAAGAAATTCCACCTCAACATTAGGAGGAACTTCCTGACAGTGAAAGCTATTTGACAGTGGAATATTCTCCATCGGAGAGCGATGGAGTTTCCTTCTTTGGAGGTCTTTAAACTGAGGCTGGATGGCCATTTGTCGGGGATGCTTTGATTGAGAGTTTCTGCATGGCAGAAGGGGTTGGACTGGATGGCCCTTGGGGTCTCTTCCAACTCTAGGATGCTATGATTCTATGATACCATTTCCTGATGCTTGGCTGCTGTCAATGGCTTGGTAAACCCATCTGCCACATTATCCTGTGTAGGACAGTAGAAGAACCGTATCATACCAGATAGTACAGCACTCTCACATTCTGATATTTCACATGCACATGCTTAGTGCATGTTTTTCCTTGTTCAGATACAGCCATTTCTGTGCATGCCTGAGAATCTTCATACTTTGTAATTGGTGTCTCCCCCTTTACTTGCAAATCATGAAGAGGTTGCATAAACCATGTCAGTTCACAGCATAGTTCTTCTGATAATGCTGCAAACTTCAGCTTCGGCAGAGGAAACAAGACAGCAAACGTTTTTTCTTAACTTTCCATACCGCAGGAACATCAGAATAGAAAAGAACAATGCCTGTTGCGGGTTTTCTGTGATATACGAGGGGTTATCGTACAGTTTTTTAAAAATTGACAAGTTTGTTGTGATTTGCAGTTAACTGATCTCTACGTAGTCACCATCCAGATTTACACATTTTCCCCAGGGTTTCTTGACCCTCCAAATACCATTATTGTAGAAGTCTGCAGATGGCGCTTTAAACCACTCTTCCACTTCATCTGTGTTGTCCAATTGGCGACCCCGCAATGGCTTTTGCATTTTTTGGCAAGAGAAAAGGTCACTTGGTGATGATGACACTGACAATATTTCATCAAAATACTATAATAACTTCCGGGTGATAATTATTACTTTACGGTATCCCCTTTGTACTTCTCCATCTTACACTTTAGTCCCTTCTGGCACAAACAACCTGTATCAAAAATACAGGACACAATGAGCTGATTTTCTCAACATCTTGCACTTAGGGACCAATGATGACCCTGACAAAATTTCATCCATCATCATAATCATCATTGGTCCCTAAGTGCAAGATAATAACTCCCAACGGATAATTATTACTTTACGATACCCACTCACACAGAGGAAGGAATCAGTACACAATCATCCTTTGTTTCTTTAAGATATCTTGAGCTTCCTTACCAGCTTGCTTTACCTGGCTGCCATAGTGGGTTTTCATAGAATCATAGAGTTGGAAGAGACCCCAAGGGCCATCTAGTCCAACCCCTGCCATGCAGGAACTCAAAATCAAAGCATCCCTGATAGATGGCCATCCAGCCTCAAGAATGGCTCAAGAAACTAGCAGTCAACTAGAGAAATCTGGACCGCTCCAATGGACTAAGCATAGGAAGCTCCCTCTGGGGCTGACTGATACAGCTCCATATCGTAAAACATTGTGTTGCATGTACGGTATATTTGGCAAAATGGACTATCATAGGTGTATTGTGACCCTGGCAGTTTTCCATATGAAACTTATACGACAGCTGCTCAGTTTTCTGCCTCTGACTGAGTAGAAAACTCCCATCAGTAGTTCTTTCTGTTTCTAGACCTAAGTATTGCTGGATCCTGCCCAAACTTGGAATCTTTTCCCCAAGGTGTGCTGCAAACTTCTTTACATAATCTAGGGCAGGAGCAAGAAAACAGAGATCATCTACAAAAGCCAGTACTATTTGCAGATATTTCTCTAAACCTTTGGTATAAACACGAGGATCAGCAACACCCTGTTTGAACCCATCTCTTTGCAGCTCAGCATCCAAGACCTTTGTCCCAACATCTTGCTGACTGTTTTAAACCGTAGATAGCCTCCAAACCAGGCCTGGTTTCCCTATTTGGAATCCAGGAGGCTGCGCCATAAATAATGCAATAAAATCTTCTGTTTCCTGTATTCAGTTGTTAATGGGATTTCCTTTTCCTTTTTTATTTGGTCAAGCAGGGAATGAGCAAGAGGACAAGGAGTATAAGGAGGCTGCGGTGATGTTGGAAACAACTAAGCCTGCAAGAGGAAAAGAGAGTTTTGGGCATGAACAGAATGTCCAAAGGGACCAGAGAAAGCCACCCCAGAAAGGAAAGAAGAAATCATCTATTTCTAAAATGTCTGAGACCTGTGAAAGCCAGATCCCTCAAGAAGATTACAGCAAAGTGTGTCCTGCCTGTGGGAAAATATTCAGATTTAAATCACAATTTGATAAACACTGGAGAGTCCACACCGGAGAGAAGCCATACCTGTGCACAGAGTGCGGAAAGAGCTTTGGTCAGCTTTATTGTCTCCGTTTGCACCAAAGAATCCACACGGGGGAGAAACCATACAAATGCCGGGAATGTGGAAAGAGCTTCATTGGAAGCTCTGCTCTTACCGTACACGAAAGGATCCACACGGGGGAGAAACCATATCAGTGCGTGGATTGTGGAAAGAGCTTCATTGATCGCAGCCGTCTGAACGTGCATCACAGAACCCACACGGGGGAGAAACCATATCAGTGTGTGAATTGTGGAAAGAGCTTCAGTGATCGCAGCAGTCTGAACGTGCATCACAGAACCCACATGGGGGAGAAACCGTATCAGTGCATGGATTGTGGAAAGAGCTTCAGTGAACGCCGCGCCCTGACCGTGCATCACAGAACCCACACGGGGGAGAAACCTTATAAATGTGCAGACTGTGGGATGAGGTTCTATCGTAAGGGAGCATGTACTAGCCATCAAAGAACTCACACAGGGGAGAAGCCACATAAATGTATGGAATGTGGCAAGGGCTTCGGTGATAGCGGATCCTGTATTAAACACCAAAGAACTCACACAGGGGAGAAACCGTATAAATGCATGCAATGTGGGAAGAGCTTTGTCAGTAGTGGGTCATGCATTAATCATGAAAGAACCCACACAGGAGAGAAACCGTACAAATGCGTGGAGTGTGGAAGGAGATTCAGTCAGCTCGGAAGTCTACATAAACACCAAAGAACCCACACCGGAGAGAAACCATTTAAATGCCTGGAATGTGGAAAGGGTTTCAGTCAACAAGGAAGTCTGCGTTCCCATGAAAGGACCCACATAAGGGAGAAGCCACATAAATGCCTGGAATGTGGAAAGGGTTTCAGGAGCCAAGGAAATCTGCGTGTCCATAAAAGAATCCACACAGGGGAAAAACCGTACAAATGCGTGGAGTGTGGAAGGAGGTTCAGTCAGATCGGAAGTCTACGTTCACACCAAAGAACCCACACAGGAGAGAAACCATTTAAATGCCTGGAATGTGGAAAGGATTTCAGTAAACAAGAAAGTCTGCGTGCCCATCAAAGAACCCACACGGGGGAGAAACCGTATAAATGCGTGGAGTGTGGAAAGGGGTTCAATCAGTCTGGAAGTCTACGTTCACACCAAAGAACCCACACAGGAGAGAAACCATTTAAATGCCTGGAATGTGGAAAGGGTTTCATTCAACAAGGACATCTGCGTTACCATCAAAGAAGCCACACAGGGGAGAAACCGTATAAATGTAGGGAATGTGGGAAGAGCTTCAGCAATAAAGGATCGTGTAACAGGCATGAAAGGACTCACACAGGGGAGAAACCCCATAAATATAGGGAATGTGGGAAAAGCTTCATAGATATTGGGTCATGTATTAAACATGAGAGAACTCACGCAGGGGAGAAACCACAGAAGGTTGACTGCTTGCCGGGATCACATACCTCTCTGGCTTCGACAGCTCTTTTGTCTTCTGGTTTATTTCCAGTATTTCCAGTAACAATCCAAAGTGCTAGTCATGACATATAAAATCCTATATGGTTTTATTGTAGGTTAGCTGACAGATCATCAATACCTATATTATCCTGGTTGGAATCTGGGATTCTCAAGCAATGGCATCAGTAGGGTTGGTGTCACCAATTGCGGTAACTCATGGTGTTACCTCCTCCCATTTCACATCATACAGAATCCTTCGTAATGCTTTTTTGCACTAATGTGACTCACAAATAATATTTCCCATATACATCCCTGAAGTGGGAATTCCCATATACCACTGAAAAATGTCATGCTAATAGTTGTGACATAAACAACTAGCAAAATTAAAATTATACACTCGTCCCTCCACATTTGCGGCTTTGACTTTTGTGGATTTGATTATTCACAGATTTGATTGATGTCCTCTCTAGGAGTATCTAGGTCCTCCGGCACAACTTTGTGGTCAACTTTAACCAAAAGTTGCACTGAAGGACCTAGAGAGAACACTCCACTAGGCATTTGTAGCTCCTCCAGTGCAATTCTGAAGTCAATGCCTGGCAGATGTTGACCACAGAGTTGCCCTGGAGGACTCAGAGATTCCCAGAGAAATGTAAAAACAAAGGGATCTCAGTTTTTATTTGGAATAGGAGAAAACCAAGGATAAAATTAAAATATCTGCAGGATGCTAAAGAGAGAGGGGAACTTGCCATGCCAAATCTTAAATTATATTTTGAAACTGCTTGTATAACTTGGATTAAAGAATGGCTGATCTTAAAAGATAAAAGATTTATTAAATGTAGAAGTGGTCAGTTTAAGATTTGGCTGGCATGCTTATTTGTTTTATAACAAAGAAAAAGTGAACCGTGATTTTAATAATCATTTTGTACATTACTCTCTAATGAAATGGATTCTATATAAAGACCTAGTAGTAAATAATGCTGGTGATTATAGAATAAAATCTCTAGAAGAACGTAGAGAGGAAGGTTGTGATTTATCTTGGTTGTTTTTTTTACAGACAGTTATGGGAACGTTATTTAATGGATAAAAAAAATGAGGGTATCGGAAAATGTGATACAGAATTAGAAGGGGAGATAATGTCTGATAAGGAAGCTTTATTCTCAAGAATATATAAATGTATTTTGAGAATTTATCCAGAAGAGGAAATAGTTAAGGAGAATATGGTCAAGTGATCCCAAAATGTTAGTTTTTCACTTGAAATGGATCAGTGGGGGAAAAACTTGGGTGAGGAGATTGAAATATACTTGTATCCAAAATGTAAAAGAGAATTATTATAAGGGGGTTTTTTTTAGATGGTATTTGACCTCTGATAAAATGAGTAAAATGTATAAAAATTGTAACAATTTATGTTGGAAATGTGACAAAGAAAGGAGTACAATATCCACATGTGGTGGACTTGTGCTAGTGTTAAGAAGTTTTGGAAACAAATTTACTTTGATTGGGAGTTCCTGCATGGCAGGGGGGTTGGACTGGATGGCCCTTGTGGTCTCCTCCAACTCTATGATTCTATGATTCTAAAAAGTTACGAGGTTAGATAACCTTAGATTCTCCCTGGATTTTTTTTTTGTTGAATATGATTGAAGAACCCCTTGAAAAAGAATTTGGTAAACTCCTGATTTATATGTTATCAGCGGCAAGACTGATCTATGCCAAGAACTGGAAAATTAAGAAGATACCAACGATAGAGGACTTGGACATTTAAACTCCTGGATTTGTTAGAAATTGGCAAACTAACATATGGAATTAGGAATAACCCCTCAAATGTGTACAAAGGAGAATGTGGTATATCTTTTTAAAAAGTGGGGGAAAATTAGTATCTAGGGAACAGAATCAGATTAGAGAACAAGATAATGAATGAAAGAATGTAATATACTCTAGTGATGACTTGTGTAGATGAGCGATACCTATGTATTAATCATGATACATGGCCATCTGTCGGGGATGCTTTGATTGGGAGTTCCTGCATGGCAGGGGGTTGGACTGGATGGCCCTTGTGGTCTCTTCCAACTCTATGATTCTATGATTCTATGATTTGAAAGGAAAAGTCTCTACAAAAATGGAAGGGGAAATAAGTTTGGTTTAACCTTATTCTTAGATAATCAAAAAGAGTGATTAGATCGCAATCCCAGACACGCAGTAGGGAAGTAATATGTGTGAGATGTTGGAATTTTTTTATTATTATTACATCTTTCTTATACTTTTTTCCTTTTTTCCTTTTATCTTTTATTTCTTTTTTTCTTTTTCTTTCCTATCCTTTCCTTTTTCTTTTTTTCTTTCTTCTCTCTTTTTTCTCGTCCTTCTTTTGTACTTTATGTATGTGATATGTCTGTGTTATATATGAACAGTTTGATTGAATATATATACTTTTATACTCTTTTTAAAACTCAATAAAAAATATTTTTTTAAAAAAATTGAAAATTTAATTCTAAAAAATCCTGGGGCCTCTCCTTTCTCTTCCCACTGAGCTTCACCCCATTCCCACCATCTCTTCAAGCATTTTAAAGGGAAGCAGGTGAATGCCGCAGCCCTTTTCTGCCCAAAGGTAGGCATTGGAGGAGCAGTGGAGTCACCCCTTGCAAGCGTGTAGGTCAAGATTTGTTAGAAAAGAAGCTTGATTTAAATACATTTCCCATTTGCTGCATCAGGGGAAACCAAGTTCCTTCGCTAACTGGGAATACGATCTTCCACCTTTGAGCGGAGCATTTTTGTTACGAGTTCTGCTGGCTTGCACCAACAGAAAAAGAATGAATGGGAGAAAATGGGCAGAGATCGTTTAAAAATATATATGAAGAAGTCTTTTATTTCCGACCAGTTGAAGACAAAGTACGGCCGAGTGTTGCAGTATTTGATCACAGCTGCGAGAACTGTGTATGCTCAAAGATGGAAGGACTCGGGCTGCATCCGCACTTCAGAAATAATCCAGTTTGACACCACTTTAACTTTCGTGGCTGAATGTGGTGTAATTCTGGGAATGGTAGTTCTGTGACGCATTTCACCTCCTCTGTCAGAGAGGTCTGTTGGAGAGGTTTAGTGCCACATTGAGTCACAGCAGTTGTGGCATCAAACTAGATTATTTCTTCAGTGCGGACGCAGCCTTGGTGATACCAATGCAAAAAGAATGTTTAATTACATTGATCGAATATACAGAGAGGGAGAATTTAACAATGTTAATCAAAGAGGTTAATTTTTTTTTTTTAATGGGAAACAAAAATGTTAAACAAAAATGGGCCTGCCTTTCAACTTGGAGGTTGGAATAAGAATTAAAATTTGTTAATCTGCCAAAGCAAATGTATATTAATTTTCATAGGAAGTGAATGTATAATTTCAAGTAAGAATTAAAATTTGTTAATCTGCCAAAGCAAATGTATATTAATTTTCATAGGAAGTGAATGTATAATTTCAAGTAATAGCTAAGCTCTTGGTCAGGTGTAGGCAACCTAAGGCCCGGGGGCCGGATGCGCCCCCTGCTGCCGCCCCCCGCCATGATGATATCGATTATTGTTATTACTTGTTCTTGGGGTTTGCTTGGCAAAATCTCCACAGGGGGTTTGCCATGGCTTTTCTGGGGCTGAGAGAGTGTGCATGGATATTTTTTTTATTTTTTAAAATTTATTTATTTATTTATTTATTTTTGGTGCTTCGCCCCCCCCCCCTCCCAAAAAAAATTGTCTGAAGGACAGCAACCCAGCCCCTGGCTCAAAAAGGTTGCCTACCCCTGCTCTTGGGGGAAGGAAGTCATTGTTATTTGTCATTTTTTGCCCCCGCTGTTTTTGTAGATTTGCTTACTTCCTAGCAGAAAACCTCACAGACCTGGAACAACTACTAAGGAAGATCCACGAAGAAAGTGCAAAGGCAGGCTTAATGTTGAACATCAAGAAAACAAAAATCATGACCACCGAGGAGGACCTTCACAAGTTTAACCTAGAGCAGGGGTAGGCAACCTAAGGCCTTTGGACCGGCCCCAGGACGGTCCTGCCGCCGCCGCCGCCCGCCATGATGATCTTGATTATTGTTGTTATTACTTGTTCTTGGGGTTTTCTTGGCAAAATCTCCACAGGGGGTTTGCCATGGCTTTTCTGGGGCCATGTATATTTATTTATTTATTTATAATTTATTATTATTATTGTTTGTTTGTTTGTTTGTTTATTGTGCTTCGCCCCCCCCCCCAATTGTCTTAGGGACAGCAACCCAGCCCCCGGCTCAAAAAGGTTGCCTACACCTGACCTAGACAATGCAGAAACAGAAATAGTAAAAGAATTCTCATAGGGCCTTTGCAGACTGCCAGAAATAGTGCAAATTGAGTCCACTTTAAGGGTTAGGGTTAGTGCTAGGGAATCATGGGAATTGTGTGTTTTTTCTGAGACACTGAGCCTTCTCTGTCAGAGAGCTCTGGTGCCACAATAAAATACAGTTCCCATGATTCCCTAACCCTAACCCTAAAAGTGGACTCAATGTGCACTATTTCTGGCAGTCTGCAAAGGCCCATCCCTGGGATCCAACATTGATAGAAATGGGGACTGCAGTCTGGAAATCAGAAGAGGACTAAGAATGGGGAGGTGGCTGTGAAAGAACTAGAAAAGATCCTAAAATGCAAAGATATGCAACTCAGCCCAAAAGTTAGAATCCTACAACCCATTGTATTCCCTATTACCATCGATGGATGTGAGAGCTGGACAGTCAAGAAAGATGATAGGAAGAAAATGAATGCCTTTGAGAGAATGTGTTGCTGGAGAAGAGTGTTGAGGATCCCTTGGAGAGCCAGAAGGACAAACAAATGGGTCCTAGAGCAGATCAGGCCAGAATCCTCCCTGGAAGAAGCCAAGATGACCAAACTGTCATACTTTGGACCCATCATGAGAAGAGAGGACTCTTTGGAAAAGACAATTCTGCTGGGAAAGGTGGAGAGAGGGAGGAAGAGAGGAAGGCCACAGGCCAGATGGATGGACTCTACGAAGGAGGACACTTTGGGTATTAAGGGGTTGCAAGATTTAAGCAGAGCAGTGGAGGACAAGAGGTCTTGGAGGTCTCTCATCCAGAGGGTCACTGCCATGGGTCAAGATTGACTTGAGGGCAGTTAACAACAAACAACAAAATTATATATATACAATATAATATCGCACATATACTTATAATCAACCAGTCTGCTTCACCGCTCCAAACTTAGTCCACACACATTCAGCAATAAACCACAGACTCTCACAGCAACAAAAGTGTAAAGGCATATTACACCAACAATATGATAGCCATGTTTAAATATTTGAAGGGATGTCATATCGAGGAGGGAACAAGCTTATTTTCTGCTGCTCCAGAGACTAGGACCCGAAACAATGGATGCAAGCTGCAAGAAAAGAGATTCCACCTCAACATTAGGAGGAACTTCCTGACAGTAAGGTCAGTTTGACAGTGGAACACACTCCCTCAATGGAGATTTTGGTGGAGTCTCCTTCCTTGGAGGTCTTTAAGCAAGAGGCTGGATGGCCATCTGTCGGGGATGCTTTGATTGGGAGTTCCTGCATGGCAGGGGGGTTGGACTGGATGGCCCCTGAGGTCTCTAACAACTCTATGCGTCTATGATTCTTAGCTTTCAAAGCTTGGTGGAAAAGCCAGTGGTGCTTTGAAAGCTTGCAACATGTATAATGTTGGTCCAAAAATTTTGGTTGGCTCAATGAAGGTATCACTGACTTGTGGATTTTGGATGGTGGTGTACTTTCCTACGTCCCAGGATTGTTGTGTGGAAAATAAAGAGTGGAAAAGAGTTGTGTGGAAAAAAACTGGGTAAGAAATGAGCGAGCTTGTTTCCTGCTCCTCCAAAGACTAGAACCCGGAACAATGAGTGCAAGCCTCAGGAAAAGAGATTCCACCTCAACATTAGGAGGAACTTCCTGACAGTAAGAGCTGTTTGACAGTAGAAGATGCTCCCTCAGAGTATGGAGAGCCTCCTTCTTTGGAGGTCTTTAAGCAGAGGCTGGATGGCCATCTGTTGGGAGTGCTTTGACTGTGAGTTTCTGTATGGCAGAAGTGGGTTGGACTGGATGGCCCTTGGGGTCCCTTCCAACTCTATGATTCTATACGTAGAGAGCTCTGCTAGCACCTCTGAGACTAAGGGCCTTTGCAGACTGCTAGAAATAGTGCAAATTGAGTCCATTTTAAGGGAACTGTATTTTATTGTGGCACCAGGGCTCTGACAGAGAAGGCTCAATGTCTCAGGAAAAAAAACAATTCCCATGATTCCCTAGCACTAACCCTAACCTTTAAAGTGGACTCAATTTGCACTATTTCTGGCAGTCTGCAAAGGCCCTAACTGAAAGAAGTTGGCAGCATGAGATTTCGTAAACTTCACTCTACTTCCTCAGATGCTTTTGATATCTAGGATCTTATGTAGCTCATAAACTAAAATATGCCCCCCCCCAAAAAATCCCTTGGAGTCTCTGGGCTCCATCTAGTGGCAGTGAGTTCCACAGTTTAGCTGCCTTGAGTCACAATTTTGGAGGCTCTGGGGTTGAAATAATGTTCATGGTGATGATGACTACCACCATGTTCTGGAAGGAGAACGCTTTCTTTTGAGGAAAGAAAGGAGAGAAAGAGAACAGAACCTTTCTCCTCAGTCCTCCAAAGAGCAATAGAGCCCTACTCAGCTTCCTAGAGGGGCTGGAAATGAAGAAGTGGGGGGAAGGCGATGGAAAGAGAGAGAGCGTCTCCTCCCTCCTCTTCAGTCCTTCAAGGGGGTAAAAGAGCTTAGCTCAGCTGCCTAGAGAGGCCGGAAATAGGGATGAGATAGGAGGAGAGAATGTCTCCATAGAAGCCAGGTCAGTTGCCTAGAGTGGCCGGAAATAGGGAAGAGGAAAAAGGAGATGGGAGGAGAGAGTGTCTCCATAGAGGCAAGGCCAGCTGCCTAGAGAGGCCACAAATCGGGAAGAGGAAGGAGGATATGGGAGGAGAGAGTGTCTCTCTCCGCTTCAGTTCTCCGAGAGCCAATAGAGCTCAGCTTCCTAGAGGGGTCGGAAACAGAGAAGATGGGAAGAGAGAGAGAGAGAGAGAGAGAGAGGCATCGTCTCCTTTCCCTTCCGTCCTCCAATTAGCAATAGAGGCTGGGTCAGCTTCCTAGAGAGGCAGACGTGGGGAAGAGGAGGTCCTCCAAGGAGTAATAGAGTTTGGCTCAGCTTCCTAGAGAGGCCAAGAGTGGGGATAAATTGGAGGGAGTAGAAGAAGGGGGGAAATCCAGAGGACTAGAAGGTAAAAAGGGGGCAACATTGGGGGAAGGGAGAAGATAGTACCCCATTTGTGAATTGGGGGAGGAGAAAGAAAAAGGGAAGATTGGGTCTGGGTCTGGGATTGTTCCAAGGGGGGGGGAAATATAGTGCATGAAAATGGGGGCAGCCTCCCCCCCAAATCTGACTGCAACAGCTCCCTCCCATCTGCAAACTCCCCCAAACCCCCCTCCAAATCTCCCCCTTGTTTCCCCCTTTGGTCCTGAATGGGGTGGGATGGGGCCCTGTCCTTTTTGGGGGGGCTTGTGTGTGCAAAAGGCAGAGCAGAAGGGAGAGGGGCAGTGAGGCCTACTGGGAAGAGCTGCCCTTCTGCTTGAATCTTTTATTTATTTATTTATTTATTATTTTATTTAAACTTTATTGTTAAAAGGACAATAACAAACACCAAAGGATTGACTATACACTATTCACACACACACACAAAAAAAAACACAACCCCAAACAGTACAATAGCACAATAACACAAAACTTCAACAACTACATGTTAATTACATTAATACTAAATTACAAAAACAGATTTGGAAAAAAAATAAATTAAAGTAAACATTACAAAATAGAGTGTCACTTCCGAGTGTTGAAAAGGTCTCCTCCACCGCTGTTTAATCGACTCTGTGCCTACCTTAAAATAATATTAGGCTTAAACCAAAGAACTGAAAAAGAACTCCCGGTTTACCCTTAGAAGATACAGCCAGACCTTATGCATATTCTAACAAAAAAATTATTTATTTTTTAAAAATTAATTATCACCTTTTAAAAAAGCATTGATCAAGCATTGACATGTCTACCACCCAACACTGCGAAGCAGTTTACTAGTCTATTATATCATTTCATACCAGTCACATTCAATTCATGCCTACTTTCACATACTCTCCTTCTACAGAGAGGCGGGATATAAATAAATTTTATTATTATTATTATTATTATTATTATTATTACATCCTACTTTCTCCTCTCTTTCTTATTCTTTGTCCTCGTTTATTTTATTTTATTTTTATCCTGCCTTTCTCCCAAAGTAGGACCCAAGGAGGCTAACAACATATAAAAACACGTGAAAAAAACAATTGAAATAGTACAATTAATTGATTGTGAGTTCCCGCATGTCAGAAGGGGATTGGACAGGATGGCCCTTGGGGTGTCTTCCAGCTCTGTGATTTTGATTCCATGTTTAGAGTTAGGTCCCATCTCCAAGATATCTCATGTCTATGGAAATATTCCAAAATCCGAAAAACTGCATAGTCCAAACCACTCCTGGTCCCGAGCGTTGCAGATAAGGGCGACTCATCCTGTATAAGCAGCCCTATATCTTACCAAATTTCCAATAGAAATTGGAGTATAGGCCAGGGAGGACTGCCCCGCTTCCCTCAACTCTAGCAGCCGGTTGAGATAAAAGAAGTTTGAATTATGGGGATGCTCTTATAGCATGCATGATTTAAAAGGGTTTGGAGGAGGGCTTGATTGGAAGTGGTCAGGCTGAGATTGAAAAAGTGTCTCCAACATAATTTTTCAGGCAGAGATCAATAACGCAGGCCTGGAAAACAGAGGGTCATAAAACATATCTTTTAAAAGTATGCTGATTTTGAAAAAAACAACCTCAGCTTTGCTTCATTGCCTCCAGTTGTTGGTTCCCCCCCCCCCCCATAACATGTTTGGACTTTTCTGTGTTGTTGTAGGTGACTGAAGGAACAGGCCTCACACAGAATTATCCCACAAAGGGTAAGAAAGGAATTAATAGACTTTCAAAACGCTTGCAATTGGTCATAAGAAACACGAAAATAACCCATTAAAATCACTTTTTAAAAAATCGCACTGCTGGAATGTCAGCACCCACACTAAATTAAGGCAGTCACAGCCAAATTACGGTAATTAAACAATCAATTGTGAAAGAACTTATGTGTGACACAATATTTTTGTTGCATTGTCCAAATTCCGGACCCAAAAATACTTTAATAGCTTTGTCGTTGCTGCTGTGTGCCTTCGAGTCGTTTCTGGCTTATGGAGACCCACAGCAAACCTATTGTAGGGTTTTCTTGGCAAGATTTGTTCGAAGGAAGCAGAGGGTTGGACCGGATGGCCCTTGTGATCTCTTCCAACTCTATGGTTCTATGAGGTTTGCCATTGCCTTCCCCTGAGGCTGAGAGAGTGTGACTTGCCATGGGTGATTTTTCATGGCTGAGTGGGGATTCGAACCTTAGTCTCCAGAGTCGTAGTCCAACATTAAAACCACTACGTTATGCTGGCGCTCGCATTAATAGCTACAATTTTGGGAGTA
This sequence comes from Phrynosoma blainvillii, assembly GCA_026167975.1. NCBI lineage: Eukaryota > Metazoa > Chordata > Lepidosauria > Squamata > Phrynosomatidae > Phrynosoma > Phrynosoma blainvillii. The sequence continues at coordinate 398,324,041 of JANUYF010000002.1, read as the reverse complement.
AAAAGATGTTTCTTTGCAATCCTCTAATTTGGATAACCCAGGGCTGTGGGGGAATCAGGTAATGCTGTTGCTGGACTGCACTTCTTGCTATGCTTCACTGTTGGCTTTGCTGATGGGAGTTGCAATCCAGCAGCATCTGTCTAAATAAATAAATATATATCTTTCCGCTCCTTGCTTTTTCTTCCCAGTGGTACTTTGTGTTTTTATCCAGGGAAGATGTAAAGCACTCTTATGAGTTGCCAGGCAGAAACTAGAATGGAGGAAGAAATAAACACAGTTGTCCCTCCCCATTTGTGGCTTTGACTTTTGCAATTTTGATTATTTGCGGATTTGATTAATATTTTCCTGCGTAAGACTACTTTTTTACCTGCAAAATCTGTGGCTAAAGTGGGGGGGTCGTCTTATATGCTGGATATAGGGATAATGAGGGTAGAGGTGCTAAAACTCTATATTTTGACTGGAAAAATGGGGGGGGGGTCGTCTTATACGTGGGTCGTCTTATACGCCGGAAAATACGGTATGTTCTCTCTAGAAATCCCTAGGTCCTCCAGCGCAGTTCTGCTGGACGTTGGCCATAGAGTTGTGCTGGAGAACCTAGAAGTTCCTAGAGAAAGCATTTCTCAAGGCATTTGTAGGTCCTCCAGCATGATTTTATTATCAGCTTCTGGCAGATGTTGATCATAGAGTTGCACTGGAGGATCTGGAGATTCCTAGAGAAGTGTTCTCTTAGGTAAAAGGAATAGTATTTTTTTATTTGCAGTTTTTCCACATTCAAGGGGGTCCTTCATCCCTAACCTCAGCAAACGTGGAGGGATCACTTTGATGTATTCTTTTATATTAATCAGTTTTAAAATAGATCCCCTGGGAATCAACGGGGATAGTTTATCACGGCTGCAACTAAACAATCTGTTAGCGTACCAAACCTCTCTTTGGATGGTGACCTGAAAGCTATTTTTGTGATGATAAATCCAGAAGAAGGGAGTAGCAAAATGGAGAGCAACTTCCTCTCACTTAAGGAAGTAGATATTTAATTTGGGGGTTATACAGAGAAGCCACCTGGGTTGCGGGGGGAGAACCCTGTTTTTCTTTTTTGCATGAATGCTTCAATGAAATAACATTGAATCCTGCTTATTCTATTACAGGTGGAGTCTCCCGTATCCAACATGTTTGGGGCTGGAGGTCTTTGGGAATTCGGGTTTCTTGGAATTTTGGAATCCCTGTATTTGCAGATGCATACACATGAGTTATCTTGGAGATCTCATTTTCATTTATGGTTCATCTACACCTTATACGCGTAAGGTAATTGTATAAACAACATTTTAACTCATTTAGTAGAGTGGGACCTTGGCATCTGTAGGGGATCTGTTCTGGACCCTTTCGTGGGTACCAAAAACCACGGGACCTCAAGTCCCATTGTCCCTAATGGCCGTGCCCCCATTAGGGACAACAGGACTTTTGGTAAGCCTCAGTACAACAGTGTGGTGTAGGACCTGATGGAGAGGCAGAGGCGGGGAAGGAGGCCATTGGGGCTGGGCCAAGCCTAACAAGGGTCATGTGGGGAGTCTGGAGAAGAGGTAAGGCCCAGCTGGGGGGCTTTGGGCTCCATTCAGAGCTGGCCTGGGACGCCTGAGGAGGAGCAGCACTGATGCCACCATACTCCTGGACAGCCGGGCTGTGGCAGAAAAGGGGCCAGACCATGCTGCCCTCCCCTGATCCCACTCAGCTGGAGGAGGAGGGCAGGGCAGGCCCTATGGGGACCAACCTGCCCAGCTTCTACCACCCCAGGCGGACGAGCGGGAGAAGAAAAGCAGGCCAAGGTGGCTGAGAGAGGGAGAGAGAAAAGGAGTGAAAAGGAGAAATGGATCTGGAACCATGAATCCTTATGAGGAACGACCTAGGGAATTGGGTATGTTTAGCCTGGAGAAGAGACGGTTAAGGGGTTATATGAGAGCCCTGTTTAAGTATTTGAAGAAGTGTCATATTGAGGGTGGAGCAAGCTTGTTTTCTGCTGCTCCAGAGAATAGGACATGGAACAACAGATGCAAGCTCCAGGAAAAGAGATTCCACCTCAACATTAGGAGGAACTTCCTGACAGTAAGGGCTATTTGACAGTGGAACACACTCCCTCGGAGGTTGGTGGAGTCTCCTTCTTTGGAGGTCTTTATACAGAGGCTGGATGGCCATCTGTCGCGGATGCTTTGATTTTGAGTTCCTGCATGGCAGGGGGTTGGACTGGATGGCCCTTGAGGTCTCTTCCAACTCTATGATTCTATGAGTGGTGGTGGTGGGGGTCTTTCCAAGGCACCACTCTCCTGTCTTTTTTCTTCTCCCCCAGCTGCTGAGGGGCTCTTTGGGGGTCCCTAATGGTGGCATGCCCACGTGCACATGCTGCCAATTGGGGACAACCAGGGGTTTGCCATCTGCAGATGCAGAAATCCATGGATGGCAAGTCTGCAGATAAGGAAGCCCCAGGGTACATGAAACAAAAGGGTGAAACAGACAGGGGGGAAAATGTGGCTTGAAGCTGCCTTTTCCGAAGCTGCACTGAAACCCCACCAACTGCACTGCTGGCTCCCAGGGCAGCTGGAATGCGCGTATCATAACCACATGGTATGGCTTCAAGCTGCACTGCTGGCTACTTTTTTTTACTGTCCCTACCGCCATCAATGCACACCTTTGCAGGAGTGAACTGCCGGCGACCACCATCCCATTGCATGGCCATCCCTGTGAACCTGCACACATTTGCATGTTCAGTGCTTCACCGGGACAGAGCATCAGAGCAGAGGTGTGCCCATGCAGATGCCAGCGAGGTACAGTCATGCCTCCCTTCATCCCCCCTATTCACCCCATGCTCCCTCTTTGACTGCCTGCTTTGTGTATGTTGTACTCATTTCCATGAGAGGATCCAGGGTTTCTCTTTTGGGCACTGCCACTCCCACCTCTGCTGTATGGCAACTCTGTTCCTTTTAAATGTGCTTCTGTGACAAGGCATTTAGGGTTTGGGAAGAACGCCCCTTTAGAGCCGCACTGGCGTTGGTGCATTTATATGTACATGTGAAGGTGCGCACTTTCCGAGAAGAAGTGGGGAAAAGCAGCTTCTTTTTGATGGCTAGAGGGTGCTTTCCAGCTGGCTTCAAAGTGTGCATCATCTAAACATCCCACCTTGAAGCCAGCCTGAAACCTGCTTATTTTGCCCATCTGTTTCACCCCAAAATTTGTATACGGCGTGTCCAGAGTGGAGCATGTCCAAAGGAGGGCGACTAAAATGGTGAAGGGTCTGGAAACCATGCCCTGTGAGGAACGACTTAGGGAACTGGGTATGTTTAGCCTGGAGAAGAGACAGTTAAAGAGGTGATATGACAGCTGTGTTTAAATATTTGAAGGGAAGTCATATTGAGGAGGGAACAAGTTTGTTTTCTGCCGCCCCAGAAACTAGGACCCGGAACAATGGATGCAAGCTCCAGGAAAAGAGATTCCACCTCAACATTAGGAGGAACTTCCTGACAGTAAGGGCAGTTCGACTGTGGAACACACTCCTTCCTCGGAGATTGTGGTGGAGTCTCCTTCTTTGAAGATCTTTAAGCAGAGGCTGGATGGCCATCTGTTGAGGATGCTTTGATTGAGAGTTCCTGCATGGCAGGGAGTTTGACTGGATGGCTCTTGGGGTCTCTTCCGACTCTATGATTCTGTGATTCTATCACATTGAACCATCAGAAAGCAAAGGTTGTTGCAGCCACCTGTATGGACAATGTTCGATTTTGGGGTACTTGTATATGCATACTGAGATACCTTGGAGTTGCGACTCAAGTCTAAACACACAATTAATTTGTTTTCTACACAGCTTATTCACATAGCCTGAAAGGTAAATTTATACACATTTTAATTAATTTTGTGCATGAAACCAAGTTTGTATACATTGAACCATCAGAAAGCAAAAGTGTCACTATTTCAGCCACCCATGAAAAATGGTTTGGTTATTGGAGGTATTTTGAAAAAGGGAGACTCAGCCTGTAATACTGTCAAACATTGTTTTATGTATTAGAACACTCGCTCAACCATGTTTTCATGTTTACTAGCATTAATAATCCAAACATAGTAGGCTTTGATACGATTTACATATTTTAATAAAACTTTGAGGATTATATTGATAAATTGGTAGCCTATATATAGGAGTATATAGGATTACACCAATATAGGACTAAATCAGAAAATTCTGTAAAATTTTACACCAATATAGGACTAAATCAGAAAATTCAGTGCAAGTGTTATGGCCACCAGACTCCTTTATCCGGCTGTTCAGTCCTTACCGCCAACTAGGCTTTTATAATTTGAATTGTTTTTAATAGTATGTTTTAATTCTATCATTGTTTAATTCTGTTTTAAGGGGTGGGAGGGTTTATGGGGTTGGGATTGTATTTTACATTGTATTGAGTTTTAATGATGTAAGCCGCCTCGATTGTTTGACAGAGGGGCAGGATATAAATAAAATTATTTATTATTATTATTATTATTATTATTATTATTATTATTATATAACTATTAATTTAAAAAGTGCTCATTTAAAGCCAGAGGACCTGAGCATATGGGGTGGATGATATGGAAAGAGGCGAAGATAACCTTGACCCAAACCATGTAGGGCTTTAAAGGGCATAACCAACATTTTGTACCTTGCCCAGAAACTAACTGGCAGCCAGTGGAGTGATTTTACTATCGGTATAATGTTGATGTAACTCCTGGGTGTCTTGGTAATCAATCTGGCTGCTGTGCTTGGAACTAGGTGAAGTTTCCGAATTTGGTATGTTGCAGAAAAATGGGACAAAGAAACCTCTTGGAGTAAAGAAAGTGAGTTTAGTTTTTTGTGGTTTTTTTTGGGCTGTGTGGCCATGTTTTAGAAGAGTTTCTTTCTGATGTTTTGCCAGCATCTGTGGCTGGCATCTTCAGAGAATGCTGGAAGGGATATCACTCTCTTCCATTCTAGCATTCTCTGAAGATGCCAGCCACAGATGCTGGCGAAACGTCAGAAAAAAACACTTCTAGAACATTGCCACACAGCTCGAAAAACCCACAAAAAACTATGGATGCTGGCCATGAAAGCCTCCGGCTTCACATTGAAAGTGAGTTTGTTTATTTAAAAAAGTAACACCAGTGGGCTTAGCAAGAAATAACTTTCTAGAGATGCCAAGCCCTGAACTAAGCAAAATGAGAATCTTTTATAGTGATCTTAAATGCACATAGGAAACCACTCCCCCCTCCCTCTCCAGTTCCATTAGGTTTTTACAGTGTTCAGCACTTCTTGTTAAGCAGACATTGTTTACAGAGCATACGTAGGATAAAGAAAATGTGTACAGTACATGAAGTCTGCGGGTTTATCAATGCAACCTTGACTGCAGTACAGAACATCGCCTGTTCTTAGCTAAAGGAAGCAACCAGAAAATTTTCCAAAGTCTTATCTAGAGTCCCAGTTGATTAGCTAGTCTGACCCCAAATCATAGGGAATCATGGAGAGTCATTTTAAAATACAATTTTCAATTACAGACAATTGACTACTTCAGCACAGAGGTAGCCCAATGTAGAGAGCATTGGAAAAGTCCAGCCTTGAGGTTACCATTGCATGCACTACTATCTTTAGGTCCTCCAATTCTAGGAAGGAGTGCAGCTGGTGTAACAGCCAAAGCTAATAGTAAGCACTCTTGATCGTTGTATCTAGTCCAGGTTACCTATAGGATCACCTTCCCCCGTACAATCCACCTGTACGCTTTGGTCCTCTGGCAAAAGTTTGCTCCGATGGCCAGGACTAAACTGCCAATGGTTTTGCAGAGGACATTTTCATCTGCCGCCTCCCAGACTTTGGAGTGACCTGCCAGAAGAGAGGCAACAGCTGGAAACCCTGACTGCATTTAAAACAGCACTAAAGACATAATTTAATTTAATTTAATTTAAAAAGTGCTCATTTAAAGCCAGAGGACCTGAGTGTATGGGTGGATGATATGGGAAGAGGTGATCCTCTTCTGGCAGGCCTACTCAATCCATTTTAAATCACGACGTTTAAACTATGTACAAACTCTATGAGTGTAGTGTAATGATTTTATAGTATTGTATTTTAACTGGGGGTTGGTGTGTTTTTCATTATGTTTTGTATTTCAACATGCTGAATCCCTCCTTGAGCCTTGAGGAGAGGCAGGAAAGGAATAAAAATTTATTACTATTATTATTATTAAATGACAACAAAGCAACAAAAATATAAATATTATTAAAGTTATTATTATCATCATCATCATCGGAGCGATTATTTGGATCGACAGACCCAGAAGCACCCCCAAGCTGTGAACACAGTCTTTCAAGGGGAGCGTAACCCCATCCAGGACTGGTTGACACATCTCCAAACCTAGGTCAGGACCAGGGATCTTGGAGATCTCTTGTTCACAAGATCGCTGTAAGCCAAAGCCAACCTGGTGGCAATTTACAACATCATCCAGTAACAATTCACCCACCTTTATCTTCCTGGCAGGCACTGCAGTGGCACCGTAGTCCTGATCTAGATCCTCGATTCTTTGAGAGGAAGGCGCTGTGGTCCTGAAACCTATATTTGCCCCTTCTTAAGATGCAAGAGGTCAAGGGACCCAATGAAAAAGGTACGACGCACTAATTTCTGGCTACACCTACTGCTAATTTTAATAGGATTATCTGCCGTATATACTCAACTAAAAGTCATAGAATCATAGAGTTGGAAGAGACCACGAGGTCCATCCAGTCCAACCCCCTGCCATGCAGGAACTCAAAATCAAAGCACGTCGACAAATGTATGCCCAAAAATTGACCCTAAAATCTGAGGTCAACTTATATATGGGTCAATACAGTCGTCACGGGTTGAGAGCAACAGGAAGGCAGTGAACAACAACAACAAACATTTATAAAGGTCCTTTATAAAGCAGCCCCAATGCCGCACTCTCCGTGCTTTGACAGCGATGGCGGAAAGAGCTGCAAGGCACGGAAGTGTGTGAGTATGTTCGTGGTGATTCCCTTCTCAACCCAATGTTCAAACCTTTTATTCTCCTCCTCCTCCTCGCATTTCTCCTGATGACCCCTTTTTCCCCTCGACTTCCAATCTGATGTTAAAACCTTTTGTTCCCTAAATTCTACCCTCGATCTATCCACGATTTTGGCCCTAAAACCTTCCCTCAATTTATGCACGAGGTCAACTTGTACACAAGTATATACAGTACAGTTGCCCCTCTGTTTTGGCAGACTTCGAGTCCGTGGTCTTGGTCATTCACGGACCGGCAAGTCCGCGCCTGTGGGAGTGCACGGCCATTCAAGCCAATGGGGCTTGAATACCTACGAGTTTTCGTTTTCGCAGCGGGGGGTGGAACGGATCCCCCGCAAAAATGGAAGGGTGACTGTAATTTTCCGGGGTGCATCTGCCCTGTAGAAATAATGCGGCTTGACACCCCTTTTGGTGCTGTAGCTCCATCGTGTGGGATCCTAGGATTTGTATTTCTTACAAGCTCTTTAGCCATCTCTGCCCATGAGGACTAGTGCCTCACCAAACTACAAATCCCAAGATTCCATAAGATGGTACCATGGCAGTTTGAGTAATGTCTTATTTCTGCAATGTAGATACTCTGCTAGTTGTAACTATAATGGTAGAAAATTGTATTTTGTCTTTCTTTTCCGTTTCCCCATCCATTCATTAGCGTCTGGACGGGGGGAGGAGACAAAGTGAGAGCCCTTTTTGTGTTTTTATTGGTAATACGCAGATTCTGCTTCCACAGATTCAACCTTCCACAGTTTGAACATATTCTCCTCCTTCCCTAAAAAATTCACAAAAGACAAACCTTGATTTGGCCATTTTATATAAGGGATGCCATTTTTCTATGCCATTGTATTTCATGGGATTTGAACTTCCACAGATTTTGGTATCTAGGAACCAAACCCCAGGGGTTTGTGGGTCAGGAAGTGTTACTTCGGCTGCATCTGCACTGCAGAAATAATCCACTTTGACACCACTTTCACTGCCATGCCTCAGTGCCATGCAATTCTGGGTATTGTCGTTTGTGTGGCACCAGAGCTCCCTAATAGAGACGGCTAAGTGTCCCACCAAAATACAGTTCCCAGAATTCCATAGCATTAAGCCATAACAGTGAAAGTGGTGTCAAACTGGATTATTTCTGCAGAGTGGCTGCGGCATTAGTTAAGAAGCGTGTTGGCCAGAACTAGGATGCAAAACTCAACTCAAAAACTTTGTTTTTAAAAAGTTTTCTATTGATTAATTTTGAAGCATACAAACTACATCACAACAAAATAACTGAGAAAGAGAAAAGGAAAAAAGAAAACAAAAACCTATACACACATAACCCCTATACAGGTTGAGTGTCCTTTGAATAAATAAATATAATAATGATAACAATTTATCCGAAATGCTTGGGCTCAGAAATATTTTGGATTTTTCTGTTTTCTGGAATATTTGCAGCTACGTAATGAGATATTTTGGAGTGGGGACCCAGGTCTAAGTGTGAAATTCATTTCTTTTTCATATACACCTTATACACACGTGTGTGTGTGTGTTGTGTGCCATTAAGTTATTTCTGACTTATGGTGAACCTATAATGCGATTTTCTTGGCATGATTTGTTCAGAGGAGGTTTGCCATTGCCTTCCCCTAAGGCTGAGAGAGTGTGACTTGCCCAAGGTCACCCAGTGGTTTTCATGGCTGAGTGGGAATTGAACCCTGGTCCCCAGAGTCATAGTCCATTATATCCAAACTACTACACCAGGGGTAGGCAACCTTTCCCCTTTAAGGGCCGAGGGACTTCAGCTCCCAGAATCCCAGGAGCTATTGGCCAACATGGGACTATTATAGGCCAACATGGCTGAGGCTTCTGGGAGCTGAAGTCCCTCGGCCCTTAAAGGGGAAAGGTTGCCTACCCCTGTACTACACCATGATAGCTGGAAGATAATTTTATACACGCTATTTTTTATTTTTGAGCCCTGGTGGCACAGTGGTTAAACAAATGCCTGTCCTGCAGCCACTCCCTCAGAAACCACAAGGTTGTGAGTTCAATCCCAGCCAGGGGCTCAGGCTCCACTCAGTCCTCCATCCTTATGTAGCTCAGGAAAATGAGTCCCTCGCTTTTTGGGAGCAATTGGCTTACAGATTGTAAACCGCTTAGAGAGTGCTTAAGTGCATTGATAGGTGGTATAGAAATGTAAATCCTATTGCTTTTGCTAGTATTTTGTACATGAAACAAAGTTTGTGTGAAAGCAAAGGTGTCAGTTACTGTCTTAGCCACCCATGTGGTCAATTTTGGATTTTGGAATACAGTCAGCCCTCCATATCCAGAGATTTTTTTATCCACGGATTCAAGTATCTACGGTTTAAAAATACTTTAAAAATATATACATTCCAAAAAGTGACCCTTGATTTTACCATTCTATACAAGGGACACCATCTTAGGGAATTCGGGAATTTGGTCAGGATGATTTGGTGTTTTAATTGAATTTTATTTGACTTGATAGTTTAATTCTGTTTTATGGGGTGGGTGGGTTAGTGGGGGGAGTATGGAACTGTTTTAACTTGTTATATTTTAATCTGTTGTATGCCGCCCCGATTGCCGAGCAGAGGGACGGGTTATAAATAAAAATTATTATTATTATTATTATTATTATTATTATTATTATTATTATTATCTTACTGTGCCATTGTATTTAATGGGACCTGAGTATCCACGGATTTTGGTATCCATGGAGAGGTCCTGGAACCAAACCCCAACAGATACCAAGAGCCCACTGTATTTTGAATTTCTGAGTAAGGGAGACTCAATTTGTATATGGCTTTATATATATATATATATAAAAAAGCAAATGTGATCCTAGGCTGCATCAATACGAGTATACAGTTGGCTCTCCACATTTGTGGCTTTGACTTTTGGGGATTTGATTATTCAGAGATTTTATTGCTATGTCCTCTCTAGGAATCTCTAGGTCCTCCAGCGCAACTCTGCCAGACGTTGACCATAGAGTCACATTGGAGGACCTAGAGATTCCTAGAGAAAACGCTTCTTTAGGCATTTGTAGGTCCTCCAGCATGATTCTGTGAGCAGCTTCCAGCTGATGTTGACCATAGAGTTGTGCTTAAAGACTTATATTAATTGTAATTTTGCCACTTTCACCAGGGTGTGTGTGTCCTGTGCCCTATCCTCAGCGAATGTGGAGGGCTCCCTATAGTATCTAGATCGAAGGAAGGCATAGTGCTACTCTCTTGTGATGCGGCAGCTAAAAAGGCCAGTGCGATTTTAGGCTGCATGAATAGAAGTATAGTGTCTAGATCAGGGGAAGTCATAGTGCCACTGTATTCTGCGTTGGTCAGGCCCCACCTGGAATAACACTGTGTCCAGTTCTGGGCAACACAATTCAAAAAGGATGTGGAGAAACTGGAGAGTGTCCAAAGGAGAATGACTAAGTTGGTGAAACCATGAAGCTCTCTGAGGAGAGACTTCGGGAGTATGTTTAGCCTGGAGAAGAGACGGTTAAGAGGTGATATGATAGCCATGTTTAAATATTTGAAGGGATGTCATATTGAGGATGGAGCAAGCTTGTTTTCTGCTGCTCCAGAGAATAGGACATGGAGCAATGGATGCAAGCTCCAGGAAAAGAGATTCCAGCTCAACATTAGGAGGAACTTCCTGAGGGGAAGACCTCTTTGACACTAGAAGACATTGCCCTGGAGAACAGTGGAGTCTCCTTCTTTGGTTTTCAAACAGACATTGGATGTCTGTCTGTCGGGATTGCTTCAGTTGTGTATTCCAGCATGGAAGGGGGTTGGACTGGATGGCCTTTGGGGATCCCTTCCAACTCTAGGATTCTATGATTCTAAGTTTCCAAACACTCTTCCAAGATGGCCCCATGTAGAGTGATCCAACCAGGATGTAACTAAAGCCTGTGTCACCATGGAGGAAGAGTTTCCACCTCAACATGTAATACGGCTTAGGTCCAGATTATTTGAGGAACCGCATCTCCCCATACGAACCTACCAGAACACTAAGATTGTCCAGGGCAGGCTTTCTCTTGGTCCCACCACCATGGTAGTCTTTCTTGGTGAGGATAGGAGAGAGAGAGCCTTCTCAGTGGCTGCTCCCAGCCTCTGGAACTCCCTTCCACGGGAGGCTAGGCTGGCACTTTCCTTGCTTGCCTTCCAATGGCAGGCGAAGACCTTTTTATTTAAGAAAGCCTTTTAATAATAATAATAATAATTATTATAATTTTTATTGTTATGCCGCCTCTCTGCAGCGCAATCGAGGCGGCGTACAGCAGATTAAAACGAAAGCATGCCACAGTGGTTTTTATACTGAGCATGACTGTGTACTGAGCATAACTTTATACTGAGCATGCCTTTTAACTTCTGTTATATTTTTAATGTAATTTTATAGCGTTTTTGATGATTTTAACTGTTTTTTAAGTTTGATTGTAATGTTTTTAAATCTGTGAGCCGCCTTGGGTCCCTTTGGGGAGAAAGGCAGCATATAAATGAAATAAATAAATACACAAATAAATTAGGAAGAACAGTGAGAGATGTTCAACAGTGGAAAACGCTGCCTTGGAGGGAGGGAATATATTTTACCATTACACATCTGACTAACTAAATTCTTCTAGAGTTACTAATAACCATAACTGCAGATTATTATCTCATCTTCTTCTTTGGAGGCTTTTAAACAAGGCTGTTTGTCAGGAGGACTTTGTGTCTTCCTGCATGGCAGGGGGTTGGACTGGATGACCCTTGGGGGTCTCTTTCACCTCTACAATTCTATGATTTTATTATTCAAAAACTAAAATTAAACTACTAAACTAACACTATATGATACGTTACAAAAACACTAATCTATTAGAATAAAAACAACCTGACTAATCACAAACTCAGTAAAATACAAAAGTAACTGTCGCTCCTCTCACAAACTGTAATGAATGACAAAAAAATTAATAAGAAATCTATTTTACCATTTCACATCTAACTAAATCCTACTAGAATTACTAATAACCATAACTGCAGATTATTATCTCATTAGGTTTCTTATTGCTCAAAAGTCCATAAATGGTTTCTGGTTTCTCAAAGAATCTTCAATTGGTTTATCTTTTATTTTATCTTTTAAAATAACTTGGGACAAAGTCTGCAACCATAACAATCCATTACAACTGGTGTTCTTGACCGGCACATTATATACAAAAGATAACACAGATTATGAAGAGAATAAAAGAGGGCCTTTGTTGGATTATGACTCTGGAGATCAGGGTTCGATAACCTGCTTCGGTATGAAATCCACTGGGTGACCTTGACCAAATCACACACTCTCAGCCTCCGGGGAAGGGCAATGGCAAAGCTCCTCTGAACAGATCTTACCATGAAAACCTCATGATATGGTTGCAGACTTTGCCTAAGTTATTTTAAAAGTTGGTGGCTTTAGACCAGGGGTAGGCAACCTTTCCCCTTTAAGGGCCGAGGGACTTCAGCTCCCAGAAGCCTCAGCCATGTTGGCCAATAGTCCCATGTTGGCCAATAGCTCCTGGGATTCTGGGAGCTGAAGTCCCTCGGCCCTTAAAGGGGAAAGGTTGCCTACCCCTGCTTTAGAGTCACTGTAAGTAGGAGATTAATAATAATATAATAATAAAATTTATTTATATTCCGCCCCTCTGCGAACAATCGGGGCGGCTTACAACAGTAAAATAGTACGTAGTATAAAACAACTCAAAATCCCTTCCCCCCTTCCCTTAAGTCACACAACCAGAACAACGACAAAAAGGTAGCTGGGTTTCATCTCTGATCTTATTCTTTTTCTTTCTCAACCAGGAAAAGGAGAATTTTTTAGATCAACCTGTGGTGGTTGAGAATCCGGCAAATTGTGGAAACAGAGAATATTGAACCCCAAAGGGATCTGAAAACACAGAAAGGAATCCATCCCAATAATAAGTAAGAAGAAATCCTTTGCTTCCCATGAGGCTGATATTGGGACTTGGACAGCCGAATCTCAAAAGAAAAGGGAAATACTAAAAGGTAAATTGCTTTTAGACATATCCCCATGGAGGACGAACTGTACCAATGCATGGAACGTGGAAAGTGCTTCCATGATCATGGCGTATGCACCAAACATCAAAGAACCCACGCAGGGGAGAAGCCGTGTAAATGGATGGAATGTGGGAAGATAAATGGTGCGGCCTGTGCTCCACATCAAAGAATACAGGTAGCGGAAAAACCCTATAAATGCATGGAATGTGGAAAGAGCTTCATCAGCACCAGTGCTCTTATTCTGCATGAGAGAACCCACACGGGGGAGAGGCCGTACGAATGCGTAGAATGCGGGAAGGGTTTCACGATGAGCAGCGCCCTTACTTTACACGAGAGAACCCACACGGGGGAAAGGCCCTATAAATGTATGGAGTGTGGAAGGTGCTTCAGCGAAGGCAGCAAGTTGACGATCCACGAGAGGATCCACACAGGGGAGAAGCCCTACAAATGCCTGGAATGTGGCAAGCACTTTGCCGTGAGCAGCGCTCTAAGTTTACATGAAAGGATCCACACCGGGGAGAAACCCTATCCGTGCACCGATTGTGGAAAGCGGTTCCGTGTGAGCAGTCACCTCACTTCCCACAAAAGAACCCACACAGGTGAGAAACCGTATAAGTGCCTGGTATGTGGCAAGATGTTCAGCGATAGCGGGGCATGCGCTAAACATCAAAGAATCCACTCCGGCGAGAAGCCCTACAAATGCATGGAATGTGGGAAGGCCTTCATTAGCAGCAATTCTCTTGCTTTGCACGAAAGGACCCACACGGGAGAGAAGCCCTACAAGTGCGTGGAGTGTGGGAAGAGCTTCAACAGGAGCGGGACTCTCACGTCCCATCAAAGGAGGCACACAGGGGAGAAGCCGTATACGTGCGAAGACTGCGGAAGGAGCTTCAGCGATAGCGGGACCTGCGTTAGACATCGGAGGACCCACACGGGAGAGAAGCCCTATAAATGCACAGAGTGTGGAAAGAGCTTCAGTCAGTGTGGCGCATGTACTATCCATAAAAGAATTCACACCGGGGAGAAACCTTACAAATGCATGGAATGTGGCAAGGGCTTCAGTCGTCGTGGGGCGTGCACGAAGCATCAACGGACTCACACAGGCCGCAGCGTGTGGGAAAAGCATCTGAATGCTGTCAACGAAGATATATAACGGGGAAAAACACCACAAAGTGGATACAAGTGGGGAAAGTGCTTCAGCATTGACAGCAGTTGTGTTGCAGAAAAATTCTCCCTCCCTCCTTGGTCCCCTAGTTTCACAACATTCAGCATTTCTTGCTAAGCAGACATTGTTTTCAAAACACAGGAATCTTACGTAGGACATAGGAAATGTTTACAGTACAGGGAGTCTGCGGGTTTATCAATGCAACCTTGATGCAGTATAGAGCACAGAGCTAAGAGAAACAAATAAAGAGACAGAAACATTTCCAAAGTCTCATCTAGAGTCCCAGTTGATTATCTAGTCTGACCCCGAATCACAGGCAATCATGGACAGTCATTTTAAAATACAATTTTCAGGCAATTGACTACTTCAGTTGGACTATACACCAAAGAAGCTACAACGGCATAAAACATTATCCAGTCGGCCCTCTGTTTTTACAGGGGATCCATTCTGGACCCAGCCCCCTCAAAACGGAGATTCGGCAATATTCAACCCCATAGGCTTAAATGGAGTGCACCCCCTTGATTTTCACAGATGTTGCCCCTCCGTGAATATGCAAAATCGCAGACTTTTAAGTTCGTGAGAAAGGAGGGGTGACTAAATGAATGATATATTGAAATTTCCCCAGTAATAGTACAGTATTGACTTACTAGGCTCCAGAAGACCAAGGTTCGAGTTCCCACTCAACCATGGAAACCCACGGGGTGATCTTGGCCAAGTCATACTCTCTCTGCTGCAGATGAAGGCAGCGGCAAACCTCTGAAGAAATCTTGCCACATAAACCTTTACGATAGGTTTGCCTTAGGGTTGCCATAAATTAGAAGTGACTTAAAGGCACACAAAAACAGCAAACGCATATCGTGGGACATAACAATCCCAAAATCTGGAATGTAGTACAGTTGAGTCTTCCTTATTCGAAATGCTTGGGACCAGAAATATTTCAGATTCCCCCCCCCCCCCCCCCGATTTTGCAATACTTTCATATAAATATATAGTGAGCTATCTTGGAGATGGGACCCAGGTCTAAACACGAAATTCGTTTCATGTATACTTTGTACACATAGCCTGAAGGTAATTTTATACACAATGTTTTTAAAATAATTTTGTGCATGAAACAAAGCTTGTGGACTCAGGAAACAAAGGTGTCACTATCTCAGCCACCCATTCAGCATGTTTGGGATTTTGGAGCATTTTGGATTTTCGGGTAAGGGAGACTCAGTCAATAATATCATCGTCTGAAATATTGAAAAAGAGCTTTTGCAAGAAACAGAAAAGTTAGGAGTACAATGGCGACCCGCAAGTTTAGTTATGGGTCCCAAAGGTTTGTTTTAAAAGGGCAAATTAAAGGACAGATTTCAGTGATAGAAATGCAAAAGATAGAAAATCTTTTGAAAAATGTATTTTACCTCTCAAATATTACCGGATATTTTAAGTAAGGATTGCATCTGTGATGGTATATTCTGAATAAGGATTGCATTGATAACTCTATATTACAAGGGAACCTTATGAATGGACTTAAATCCTTCCTTGGAGGTCTTTAAGCAGAGGCTGGATGGCCATCTGTCAATGGGGATGCTTTGATTGGGAGTTCCTGCATGGCAGAATGGGGTTGGACTGGATGGCCCTTGGGGTCTCTTCCAACTCTATGATTCTATGATTCTAACTCATAAGTAAATGACTGTCCCTGAAATAGTCGCTCACCGATGGTCCGAAAGCAACGAAATCTGAAATTTTGAGGAAGAAAGACTGAACCAAAGTCCGTACGTGAACTTAAACATTTGAGATGTCGTCTCCGCAGTTATCGCATGGATTTTCTTTCCTTGTAGACGTGGCTGGGGTTAAACTTTCCATTGTAGCGGATTCGCGTGAACGTCAACATGGACGTTTAGTGTGGCATGCCCCGTTTTTGAGCAATCGCAGCCCTAAAAGTACTCAGAAAATTTCGTTTGACTATTGGGAACCGACAGCCCAAAAGTATGGACTGAATCAGGTTACCGCAAGCACACAGCTCTCGCATTACAACACCTCCGATGTCTATTTTCTGGACGAAATTAAGAGCGTTCCCCGTACGAACGTGCCTGTGTTTTCAGATTTTCTTTCTGCCCCACCGTCCTCATGGGTACGTCGGGTAGAAACATGGGACAGGGCCTTTTTGGTGGTTGCCCCCCCGACTCTTGAACTACTTTGATTGTGAGTTCCTGCATGGCAGGGGGGTTGGACTGGATGGCCCTTGGGGTCTCATCCAACTCTAGGATTCTATACACTCCTGGAGGATTTCGACGGAGTTCCTCCTTGTTGTTATCCTCTCTCTGGATGAACGTTTTTTCTTCCAACAAACTAATCCAAACTGACTTGATATGGGACGAGTTGCGCTCTTTTTATTTCTTGGCTTTATAATGGACTTGTTTTGAATTATTCCTAATAATTCCGTCAGTTGTGTACTTACATTTCAGTAATAACCTTATGTCTGTGTTTTAATCTGTATCGGTTTTAAAGAAGGGGAAAAGTATATATACCTCAGTTAACAGTCAGTGTCTTCCTGGGCATGACTTCTTGAACAGAAAATTTGGTACCTGACGCAGAAAAAACGTGGAAGAAAAGAGGGAAGAGGTTCTTCTACCCCAAAAGCAAAAAGAAATTCAGCATGTAAAAGTGTATATATATTAAATCCAAAACTAACACGCACGTGTAAAATAAAACTACCAGGGCTACATCCGCACTGCAGAAATAATCCAGTTTGACACCTCTTTAACTGCCAAGGCTCAGTGCTATGGAATTCTAGGAACTGTAGCTTTTTTGAGACATTTAGCCTTCGCTGGCTGCATCCACACTGCAGAAATAATCCAGATTGACACCACTTTTACTGCCATGGCTCAATGTCAATGGAAATTCTGGGATTTGCAGTTTGGTGAGGGCACAAAAACTCTCCGACAGAGAAGGCTAAATGCCTCACAAAAGTACAGTTCCCAGAATTCCATAGCATTGAGCCATGGCAGTTAGAGTGGTGTCAATCTGGATTATTTCTGCAGTGCAGATGCAAGCTGTGTCAGACAGCTCCAGTGCCACAACAAACTACAAATTCCCAGGATTCCATAGGATGGAGCCAGGACAGTTAAAGCGGTGTCAAACTGGATTACTTCTGCAGTGCAGATGAGGCCAGTTACTATTTAAATTGAAATATTTTAACCGTTTATTGCAAGTTGCTCGTGGTTAGAAACAAAATCCTTCAATGAGCCCAAGTTCAACCAAAACAACTTGATTTAAAAGAGCATTTTAAAAGAACAATTATAATTTAAGCCGGCGGCCATAACATCCGCACTGTATTTTGCTGCTTAATTTCCCGATTTATTTCGTCCTGTACTGGCGGAGCCCTAGACTCCGATGTTTATCGGCTTCCAAATTACCAATATAATTCCACGAGTTTTAATAATAATAATAATAATAATAATAATAATAATAATTTGTATTTTCCCGCCTCTCACTACGGATCGAAGTGGGATAACAAGTAATATAAACATACAAAACATAATATATATATATATATATATATATATATATATATATATATATAAAAACCAACAACAATATCCCGCCCAGCAATAAAACCTCATAATCCCTCGAATTACATCTTTTATTGAAAGATGTAAATCATATCAAATTGTAGGAATAACTTTGGGTCGTGGGAATGTGAGAAGGCGTTCAAACCTGGCTGATCGCACTTTCTAATACATAAAGTAGTGTTTCACCATATTAATATTAATATTAATATAATTAGCAAGATCTATTCCCCCCCCCTGAAAACATTAATGCAAAATCCACAAACAAAACCCTGGTTTAAATACACAACAAAAAATGGGTTTAAACGTTTTCCTCCCAGCTCTGTGCAGATGTGCAGAAAACCATTTTTGAACATTCAAGAGACTTCTTGAAGCCCAGCAGGAAATAACTTTCCAAAGTTGCCAAGCCCCGAACTAAGCTACTGAGGATCTTTTATATCTGAGGATATACAGAGAGCAATTCTTCCCTCCCTCCCTCCCTCCTTGGTTAACTGGTTTCACAATATTCAGCACTTCTTGCTTGAACCGCAATTATTTCCAGAACAGGAGATGTACCCGTATTTTTCGCCATATAAGACGCTCCGGCATATAAAACGCGCCCAATTTTAAAGGAGGAAAATCTAGGAAAAAAGCTTTCCTTGGGCCGACCCTGGAGAGGGAGGCGTCCTCCGACCCCAGGATCGGCCCAAGGAAAGCGTCCTGGAAAGCTTTCCTTGGGCCGATCCTGGAAACGGAGGACGCCTCCCTTTCCAGGATCGGCCCAAAGAAGGCCTCCTGGAAAGCTTTCCTTGGGCCGACCCTGGAGAGGGAGGCGTCCTCCACTCGGAGGACCAGCCCATTGAACCACCGAGGCTGTGGCTAAAGGGAGGCCTCCTTCCACCCGCGGCCTCGGTGGTTCAATGGGCTGGTCCTGGGATCGGAGAAGTCCTCCGCTCAGAGGACCAGCCCATTGAGCCACTGAGGCCATGGCTAAAGAGAGGCCTCCTTCCACCCGCGGCCTCGGTGGTTCAATGGGCTGGTCCTGGAATCGGAGAAGTCCTCTGATCCCAGGACCAGCCCATTGAACCATTGAGGCCATGGCTGAAAGGAGGCCTCCTTTTAGCCACGGCCTCAGACGTTCCTTAGGCTGGTCCTGGGAGCGGAGGTACTGTATATTCACCTTATAAGACGCACCAACTTCCCCACCCCCGTTTTGGGGAAGAAAAAGTGCATCTTATATGGCGAAAAATACGGTGTGTGTGTGTGTGTGTGTGTGTGTGTGTGTGTGTATATATATATATATATATAGAACAAAAGAAATGTTTACAGAACAGGAAGTATTATCAGAGTGAACATTGTGCCTAGTGCGGAATGTCACATGAGCCTGAAGGCAGATAGAAGAAAAGAAAACTTATCATTTTTATAAGGTCTCATGTGGCTATCTAGTCTGATCCCAAATAGCAAGCATAAAAAACTTTTATAAGAGTCCATTGTGCGCACACAAGCATTTGGCTACTTCAATAACCTATCTCCTTTCCTCTTTTATCTCTGTTTTTTTCTTCACGCACACTCAGGCCTCATCTGCACTGCAGAAATAATGCAGTTTGACACCATTTTAGCTCTCATGGCTCCAGGCCTTGGAATGATAGGATTTGTAGTTTGGTGAGATATTTAGCCACAGCAAACTAAGGTTCCCAGGATTCCATCACATTGAGTCATGGCAGCTAAAGTGGCATCAAACTGGATTAATTCTGCAGTGCAGATGCAGCTTCAGCAAGGAATCCTAGGGGCAGCTGCTGTTTACCTTGCCTGTTGTATGTAAGCACACGCAGATTGGTTAAAGTAGGGCCAAAACACACTGCCGCAATAATCCATTCCTTGGAGGTCTTTAAGCAGAGGCTGGATGGCCATCTGTCAGGGATGCTTTGATTGGGAGTTCCTGCATGGCAGGGGGTTGGACTGGATGGCCCTTGTGGTCTCTTCCAACTCTATGATTCTATGATCTTGAGACTGCTTTCACTGCCCTGGCTCAATGCTAGGAAATCCTGGGAACTGTAGTTTTGTGAGGCATTTAGCCTTCTCTGTTAGAGAGTTCTGGTGCCACAAAAAAAACAAAACACTACCATTCCCAGGATTCCCTAGCACTGAGCCAGGGCAGTTAAAGCCGTCTCAAACTGGATTATTGCTTCAGTGTGCTTTGGGCCGTAGAATCTCATTCTTTCCTAGCTCAAGCTTTATTACGCTGTGTACTGCGCAATTGCTATTGCGATCTAATAGTGATGCTGATGCTGCTTGAAAAAATTCCAGCTAGACAGAGGAGGAGGAGAATGAAAATTTGGGAAGGAGATTTTTTGTGTTGTTTTTTTTTTTTTAAATAAAAAAAGGAGCCTTATTGTCAAAGGCTTTGTTAACTGAAGCGCCACAATTCCAAAGAGATGTTGAGAAACTGGAGCATGTCCAGAGGAGGATGAATAAAATGGTGAAATGTATGGAAACTATGAATCCCTATGAGGAACAACTTAGGGAACTGGGGATGTTTAGCCTAGAGAAGAGATGGCTAAAGAGTGATATGATAGTCCTGTTTTAAATATTTGAAGGGATGTAATATTGAGGGAGCAAGCTTGTTTTCTGCTGCTCCAGAGACTAGGACACAAATAATAATGTCAACTGAAATAATAATAATTAATAATAGTGTCAACTGAACCATCAGAAAGCAAATGGTGCCACTCTCTCAGCCCCCCATATAGACATTTTTGGATTTTGGAGCATTTTGGATTAATCTCCAAGGCACCCAAGCTTTAAAAGCAAAGCTTTGCTCCTCCATCTGTCTTGGACTTCACCTCCCAGAATTCCTGAGTGTTGGCCACAGTGGCTGAGGCTTCTGGGAGTTGCAGTCCAGAAAACGGACCAAACGTTGGGAGCCACTGCTTGAGAAAGGCCTGCAGGGGAGTCTTCCAGCCTCTCAGGTCCTCCGAGGAAGAGAGTCCTGGTTCCTAGAGAGGCAATGGCGGGTGGGGTGGGGAAGGGGGTCACTTCCGGGAGGGGGAAGGAGAGGAGGAAGTGGAAGAGAGCGGGGGGGGGGGCTTGGATGGAGGAGGCAGGAGAAAGAGGTAAAGGGGGAATGGGAGGAAGTGGGTTTACTCCCCAAAGGTTTTTTTTGGGGGGGGGGAGGAAGGGAGATGAATGGGGGAGTCCTCTTCCATGGGGGGCCCAGGAGGGGAGCCTGAGCAGAGGGAAAGGGGGCTCCTTTCGAGGGGGACCCTCAAGAGAAAGGGGTCCTTTAGAGGGTTACCAAGTGTCCCTTATTAGGAGGAGTGTCCTTTGTGGGTGCCTAGGTGGCCCTAAATAGAAAGGGTGTCCTTTAGAGGGTGGCCAGGTGTCCTTTATTAGAAGGGGTGTCCTTAATGGGATGGCCAGGTGTCCCTTATTAAAAGGGGTGTCCTTCATAGGGTGGCCGGGTGTCCCTTAATAGAAAGGGGGTCCTTTAGAGGGTTACCAAGTGTCCCTTATTAGGAGGAGTGTCCTTTAGAGGGTGGCCGAGTGTCCCTTATGAGAAAGAGTTTGTCCTTTGTGGAGTGGCCAGGTGTCCCTTATTAGAAGGGGTGTCCTTTATAGAGTGCCTAGGTGGCCCTAAATAGAAAGGTTGTCCTTTTTTAGAAGGGGTGTCCAGGTGTCTCTTAATAGAAAAGGTGTCCTTTAGAGAGTATTAAAAGGGGTGTTCTTTGTGGGATGGCCAGGTGTCCCTTAATAGAAAGGGTGTCCTTTAGAGGGTGGCCAGGTGTCCTTTAATAGAAGGGGTGTCCTTCACAGGGTGGCCAGGTGTCCCTTATGAGAAAGAGTTTGTCCTTTGTGGAGTGCCAAGGTGGCCCTAAATAGAAAGGGTGTCCTTTTTTAGAAGGAGTGTCTTTTTAGAGGGTGTCCAGGTCCTCTTAATAGAAAAGGCGCCCTTTTGAGAGTGTCCTTTATTTAAAGAGGTGTTCTTTGTGGGATGGCCAGGTGTCCCTTATTAAAAGGGGTGTCCATAGGGTGGCCAGGTGTCCCTTAATAGAAAGGGTGTCCTTTATAGGGTGGCCAGGTGTCCCTTATTAGAAGGGGTGTCCTTTATAGAGTAGCCAGGCATCCCTTATTAGAATAGAGTGCCTGGGTGTCCCTTAATGGAAGAGGTGTCCTTCATCGGGTGGCCAGGTGTCCTTTATTAGAAGGGGTGTCTTTTATAGGGTGCCTAAGTGTCCCTTAATGGAAGGGGTGTCCTTCATCGGGTGGCCAGGGATCCTTTATTAGAAGGGGTGCCCTTTATAGAGTAGCCAGGTGTCCTTAATTGTAAGGGTTGTCCCTCATAGGTTTGCCAATGGCCACTGATTAGAAAGGGTGCCCTTATTAGAAGGGATGTCTTTTATAGGACTCCCAGGGCTCCTTTACTAGATGGTGTGTCCTTTTTCAGGTGTCCAAGTGTCCCTTATTAGGTGGGGTGTTTTTAATAGGGTAGCCAGGTGTCCCTTATTAGAAGGGATGTCCTTTATAAGTTGGCCAGGTGTCCCTGATTAAAAGAGGTGTAGTTTATAGGATAGCCAGATGTCCTTTGTTATAGGAGAAGTCCTTTATAGGTTCACCAAGTGTCCCATATTAGAAGGAGTGTCCTTTATAGTGTTTGTCAGGTGCCCCTTATTGAAAGGGGTGTCCCTTATTTGAACCCACAAAAACTTGACTTTTCACAGACTGAGCAAGATGACCCCAAATACCATATTTTGGGAGCGTGGGAGTGGTAAGAGCAACAGATATTCACTTAATTCTAAACAAATCTGAAATGTAAGTTACTCTGAATTGTAATTATTTTCAATTTTAAAAAATATGTATGATTAAAACAGATTCAAAATTGTTGATATAGGACAAAAAGCTAGCCAAATAGGGATTTTCACTGTGCAGCATATAAAGTTACCTCCATTTTAAAGTCGTAGGCTTTCATGGCCGGCATCCATAGTTTTTTGTGGGTTTTTCAGGCTGTGTGGCCATGTTCTAGAAGAGTTTCTTTCTGACGTTTCGCTGACATCTTCAGAGAAAACTGGAATGGAAGAGAGTGGGTATATATATACTGTGAGACCCTGGGTAGGGAGGAGTGATTCCCATGTAAACTGTGTATGGTTCTGTGTTGAATAGGTATTGTTCTGTTGTTAATGGCATGGCTTCAGGGTAGGAGGCTATGCAATCAAGGAGATTGTCTGCTGGGAAAGACAGGAATGCACAGGGAAGCCATCGAAATCCATAAACACTTGGATAACTTCAACAGGAAAGAAGAAACTCTTAAAGTAAACAAGGTTTGGCTACCAGTCCTACAAAATAAGAAAATCAGCACTCAGCAAATGCAAATGGGAAACCAACCAGGGTCAGGGGCTTTCCCAGCAGACAATAGCAGACAATATCCCTGATTGCATATCCTCACCTGGAAGCCATGCCATTAACAACAGAACAATACCTATTCAACACAGAACAACACACAGTTTACCTGGAACCACTCCTCCCTACCCAGGGTCTGACATCATATATAGACCCACTCTCTTCCATGCCAGCATTCTCTGAAGATGCCAGCCACAGATGCTGGCAAAATGTCAGAAAGGAACTCTTCTAGAACATGGCCACACAGACTGGAAAACCCACAAAAAACTAAAAATTACCTCCATTTGTTTGGTATTTAGGTTTTGTTTGGTATTTAGGTAGAATACCAGCATTGTCATGACTTTTAATTCATATATATATATATATGTGTGTGTGTGTGTGTGTAGGGTTTTTATATATAGGATTTTATATAGGGTTTTATATATTATATATGAGATTCATATATATATATATATATATATATATATTCTAGAAGACCTGCAATCCTAGAGCAGGGATATATATATATATATATGTGTGTGTGTGTGTGTGTGTTTCTGTGTGTCTTGTATGTGTAGCTCATGTTTAAAGTAGACCCATTGAAATTAAGGATTAACTCTTGTCTTGCTCAATATACAGGTGTCCCCTGCTTATTCGACAAGTTAGGGATCAGAGTACTGTTAAAAAAGAGAAATTGCTCATTTATTTATATTCATTTATTATATTTACGTATTTATGTCTCACTTCCCCCCCCCAAAAAAAAAATTGGGACTTAAAGCAAAGGCTTACAACTTAAAATAACAATATAATTTAAAATATACAAAAGTGAGCCTTAAAACAGATTTACGTTATTATCGTATTAAAACACCTCACTTCTTAAAATAACAAAATGCAATTTAAAAAGATTAAAGCGGTTAAAAACAATACATACAGTTCTCCTTCCTAATTCTCAGGGGATTCGTTCTGGACCCCCCCCCCATGCGAATTTGGAAAAATGCAAATATTTGAGTCCCTATTGGTTATAATGGCGCCATGCACCCGCACGCGCCATTTTGTCCTTCTGTGCTTGCCATCCGCAAAGGAACAACACTGCGGACCCCCAAGTCCATGGACAGGGAGGGACGAGTGTCTTTTAAAAAATTATAAAATACTACAATATGTTAAGACAATAAAAATAAAACAATATACAGACCCTTAAAAAACTTTAAATACAGCTGTTGAAATACGGAACCCATTAATTTTTTGTACTGTACTGTGTATTATACTAGACTGAATATTATAGGCACAGATATTATAATCACAGATA
Source organism: Phrynosoma blainvillii (assembly GCA_026167975.1). NCBI lineage: Eukaryota > Metazoa > Chordata > Lepidosauria > Squamata > Phrynosomatidae > Phrynosoma > Phrynosoma blainvillii. Next base: position 398,299,614 of record JANUYF010000002.1, on the reverse strand, counting down.
TAATTATGAATACCTAGAATCATAGAGTTGGAAGAGACCACAAGGGTCATCCAGTCCAACCCCCATACTGTGCTGTGTTATACATGGACGATGACACCATGAAAAACCTCGATACAGTACAGGTTGAGTCTCCCTTATCCAAAATACCTGGGACCCGAAGTATTTTGGATTTTTCCAGATTTTGGAATAGTTGCACGTACATAACGATAATATATCTTGGAGGTGGGACCCAAGTCTAAAGATGACATTCATTTATGTCTCACAGACGCCTTATAAACGTAGCCTGAATTCTTATACCAAATATATATTTTTATAATTTTGTGCATGAAACAGTTTGTGTACCTAAACTATCTGAAAACAACGGTGGCACTGTCTCATCCACCCATGTGGACAATTTGGATTTTGGAATAGTTCAGATTTTGGAATTCCAGGTAAGGGACACTCAACCTACATTATTCAGACTGAACTATGCTTTTGTGACTATGCGCTGGTTTTTGTGTTATTTTTTTAAACTCATCGACATATTTTCGTTCAGTCTGAGCGCTGCGTAGAAATCGTTTGTGGTGTCGTTGTGTGTTTATAATACAATTCAGCACAGGTAGGTCTGCCTTTGGGTCGCCGTAGGTCAGAAATGACTTGAAGGCACATAACAACAACAAATTCATGCTGATACAGTGGTTCCCTCCACATTTGCTGGAGTTAGGGGGTGAAGGACCCCCGTGAATGTGGAGAAACCGCAAATAAAAACATCACAATTCTTTTTAGCTAAGTGAACACCTCTCTAGGAATGAAAAGCACAGATATACAATGGGGGACACCTGGCTGAACGAGATTTCTACGTGTGAAAGGGATCTAGGAGTCCAGGTAGACCATAAGTTGAACATGAGTCAACAGTGCGATGCAGCAGCTAAAAAGGCCAATGCAATTTTAGGCTGCATCAGTAGAAGTATAGCGTCTAGATCAAGAGAAGTAATAGTGCCACTCTATTCTGCTTTGGTCAGGCCTCACCTGGAATAATCCTGAGTCCAGTTCTGGGCACCACAATTCAAAAAGGATGTGGAGAAACTGGAGCGTGTCCAAAGGAGGGCAACTAAAATGGTGAAAGGTCTGGAAACCAAGCCCTACGAGGAACGACTTAGGGAGCTGGGGATGTTTAGCCTGGAGAAGAGAAGACTGAGAGGTGATATGATAGCCGTGTTTAAATATTTGAAGGGATGTCATATCGAGGAGGGAACAAGCTTGTTTTCTGCTGCTCCAGAGACTAGAACCCGGAACAATGGATGCAAGCTGCAAGAAAAGAGATTCCACCTCAACATTAGGAGGAGCTTCCTGACAGTAAGGGCAGTTCGAGAGTGGAACACACTCCCTCGGAGAGTAGTGGAGTCTCCTTCCTTGGAGGTCTTTAAGCAGAGGCTGGATGGCCATCTGTCAGGGATGCTTTGATTGGGAGTTCCTGCATGGCAGGGGGTTGGACTGGATGGCCCTTGTGGCCTCTTCCATCTCTATGATTCTTTGATTCTATGAATCTCCAGGGATCTCCTGAAATAATCAAATCCGCAAAAGTCAAAACTTAAGGGCCAAGGGTATTTGTACTTAGGGTATCTGTGCTTGTAATACAGTTGGCGCTCCACATTGGCGGTTTTGTCTTTTGTGGATTTGATTATTCATGGAATTGATTGCCGCATATACTCCACTATAAGTCGACCTCATGTATAAGCCGAGGGCAGGTTTTGGGGTCAAAACTATGGATTTTGATACGACCCATGGATAAGTCAAAGGTAAAACTTAGGGACATCTAGCAAAGCACGTAAAGGACGAAGCAAAGGAAAACAATGCCAAAGAACTTAGGGCCTTTGCAGACTGCTAGAAATAGTGCAGCTTGAGGCCACTTTAACTGCCCTGGCTCAGTGCTAGGGAATCATGGGAACTGTATTTTTTTCTGGGACATTGAGCCTTCTCTGTCAGAGAGCTCTGGTGCCACAATAAACTACAGTTCCCACGATTCTCTAGTACTGAGTCAGGACAGTTAAAGTTATTTTAAATGAATGTGGCTCAGTTGACAAGCCTGCAAAATTGAAGTTCATAAAAACGTTGGTATGATGGTTTTTGAGAGCCAGCATGGTTTAGTTGCTGCTGTTGTTGTTTTAGTTATATTTTTATTAATTATTTCTAGGTAACATAACACATCCATATAACTAACTATACAGATTCCACACAAACGAAAAAATAGCATACAAACATATATTCAAACATATACACATTTGTCACTTATTCATATATGAAAGTACATCAACGGTAGTTAATAATTTTTTTAAAAAACTCCTGATTGCCGAAATAACCATTATACAGAAATATTCTATTATTTTGTAAATATTTCTTAAGAAAACATAAAAAATTACCGTATTTTTTCGTCATATAAGACACACTTTTTCTTCCCCAAAACGAGGGTGGGGGAGTTGGTGCGTCTTATAAGGTGAATGCCGAGGCTGAGGCTAAAAGGAGGCCTCCTTTCAGCCGCAGCCTCGGTGGTTCAATGGGCTCCTCCCATCCCAGGAGGAGCCCATTGAACCACCCAGGACGGGGGTGGAAAGAGGCCCCCGCGTCCTGGGTGCTTCAATGGGCTCCTCCTGGGGTTGGAGGACGTCCTCCGATCCCAGGAGAAGCCCATTGAACTACCCAGGACGGGGCTAAAGTGAGGCCTCCTTCCACCCGCGGAACGGATTAATTTCGTAAGTAGAGGTACCACTGTATTTGGTTAAGAATCTTTTTTTCCTAGATTTTCCTCCTTTAAAATTGGGTGCGTCTTATATGCTGGAGCGTCAGTTTCCCCACTTTTTCTAAAAAAACATTTCAATTTTTCCGTGAACTTTTTTGGTACTTATCCTTCCCTCCCATGAATGAAAACTTAGGTGCAATGGTTTTATCATTTATGAGAATCAGTGAGGTGTAGTGCTTTAAGTGCTGAATGATGACTCTGGAGACCAGGGTTCGAATCCCAGCTCAGCCATGGAAAACCAGTGGGTGACCTTGGGCAAGTCACACATTCTCAGCCTCGGGCGGTGATGGTGACAAACCCCCTCTGAAGAAACTTGCCAAAGAAACCCCATGATAGGTTTGCCTTAAGGTTGCCATAAGTCAAGCCGTTCTGATAGCCTTTTGGCTGAAGAGTGGGGTATAAATCCTTAATAATAATAATAATAATAATAATAAGGCACACAACGGCAACATGATGGGTTTTATAGGAATGTGGCGTTCCAAATCCAAACATGCCCCCAGATTTGCTCCATCACATTTCTGTGTTATAATAGGTGACTGAGTTTGATATTTCTGCCTTATAATAGGTAACTGAGCGAAATGAACTGGCGAAGGATGATCCCGCAAAGGGTAAGAAAGGGGTTAGAGTCTTCTCAAAATCCTTGAAACTGCTGATGTGAAACCGCAATAAATTTGCTCCAAAAGCCATAAAAGAAATTAGACTGGGATGTCGGCAGCTGGACTTCATCGAAGCTGCGTCACAACTGAATTGGTAAAAATACTGAATTTGTGCAGGAATGGTGTGTGGGGTGATTATTATTATTATCTTTATTTAGTTATATATTATTATCTATTTATATTTATATTTATAGTTATATATTATTATTATCATTATCATTATCATTATTATCTTTATTTATATTATTACACAAAGCTGCTTATAAACTTTAAATAAAAACTCAATACAATTTAAAAACATATAAAATGGGCATTAAAATAGAGATGACATTTTTAAAAAATGAGATGACATTTTTATTGTGTGTGGGTTTTTTAAATCCCACACCCCCAAAAATACATTAAAAACAGCTAAAATATTTTTTTTAAATGTATTTTTTTTTTATTGCAGGCCTGCGTTGTCAGAGCAATGCTGCCTCGAGTAAAAGATGGCATGTTCCTCGCTTACCTTTTTTATTTCCCAGGGGATATTTTCCTGTCTATTCCTCTGGGAGGATGGTTACTCCAAACAGCCAGGAATTGGGCTGCATCCACACTGCAGAAATAATCCAGTTTGATACCACTAACTGCCGTGGCTTAATGCTATGGTATCCTGGGGATTTTTAGTTTTGTGAGACATTTAGCCTTCTCTGTCAGAGAGCTCTGGTGCCACAACAAACTGCACATCCCAGGATTCCACAGCATTGAGCCATGGCAGTTAAAGTGGTATCAAACTGGATTATTTCTGCAATGTGGATGCAGCTCCAGAGTACTTCCCCCCTCCCATCACCCTCAAATTTATCTTGTAAGCTGCCTTGGGTCCCTTTCTGGGAGAAAGCTGGCATTGAAATTAAGTAAATAAATAAAATAATTAAAATGAATTGGGGAATGACTTGCTGGAAGAGATCAGAAGGTGAACAGGCTGTCCGAATTTAAAACAAGATCTGTCTCTACCAGCACGCCTAGCCAGATTATTTTAAGGGGCTATTGAGGCTATTTAGCCCCCTCCCACCAGCCTGATACCACCAGCAACGAGGAGGACCAGCGGAGGCTCCCTAGCCCTCCCCACCAGCCTGTCCCTTTAACATCTTTGGGACTCTAGAGGCCCTGGTGAGGCCATTTAACATCTTCAGCCGCAGCTGGGAAGAGGGAGAGTTGGAGCCCTGACAGGAGCAGCAGAGGCTTCAAAAACTGCCCCGTGACTGTTTTGCCCTACCTTCTCTGACTGTGTGGTGGTAACACTAGTGGCGGGACTGAGAGAACCCTGGGCAGCAGGGACAGACGGCCTATTTGTTTCCTATTCCCCATCACAGCCAGCCATAGCATCATAGCCCCTAGGAAAATAGCGCCACCTACCTTTACTGGCTGCCGGTTTTTTAGTCATCTTCTATTATACTATGCCCATTAGTCTCAGGAAGATAAATGTGAGGGGCCGGTGGGAGCGGTACATCCATTGATCGATCCTGACAAGAGTCCTAAACATAAACACTGGGACCACTGATTGGCAGGTGCAAACATCAGAAAAAGAGAGGGAGGAGCCAGTGAGAGTGGTACCTCAACGGCTAAATTACCTGCGCTGGTATTGGGTAGAAATAAGAGTAAGGGGCCGGTGAGAGCGGCATTCCCCAGGAGGCGATTATTAGTATTCATATCTAGAGGGCTAATAGGGAGGTACTGGTGAGAGTGGCACCTCTAAGATCCAAGGCTTGAGTTATCTTGGGGTGGGAACATAGGAATGGATGCTTGCTAACATCTATGCAAAAGGGGGAGATAAAGAAGGGATAGGTCTGTATACATAACATCCTTGAAATACGTGTTAGGAAGATATTGATATGGGCATTGACTGGAATAGATCAATTGGAGTAGTGCGGGGCAAGGGGAGATATAGCGTTAACAGAGTGGGGGTAAAATATAAGGGAAGACGGGATCGATACTGGAAATCCATCCCACCTTCCACCCACCCTGTTAGCCTGAAAGAACTGAGAGTCATCCCAACCATACCTCAGACCCTTACCTTGCTCCTCTGCAATGCCAGGTCAATAAGGAACAAATCTCATGCCATCTATGATTTGTTGGAGGAGGAAAATGCCGACCTGGCTTGTTTTACTGAAACCTGGCTGGGGGAGGATAGTAGTGTCATCTGGGTTAAGGCTCTCCCAGCCGGGTATACAGTTAAGGAGCAGGTTAGGGAAAGTGGGCGAGGGGGAGGAGTGGCCCTGGTCCATAAGAGTACCATCACTTTAACCAGGAGACCTATCTGGAAAATGCATCACATCGAATGTATTTACCTGACCATGAAAGCTAGGGACAGTCTGGGGATTCTATTGGTATACCGTCCACCCTGTTGCTTAACAGACTCCCTAGCCGAGCTGACACAGCTGGTCTCGGAGCTGGTGCTGGAGTCCCCCAGGCTCCTTGTTCTGGGGGACCTCAACATTCCCTTCGAGTCCAGCTTAGCAGATCTGAAAGGTGCAGCTCGGGAGTTCATGACTTCCATGACAGCCATGGGTCTGTCCCAATTAGTTCAGGGTCCTACACATTGTGCTGGTAATACACTCGATGTGGTCTTTTGTACGGATCAGGAACATCCGTGGGCAGAAGTGACTCAAATTTCTGCCCTGTCATGGACGGACCATTTTCTGGTCAAAGCAGGACTCGAGATCACTACCCATACCCCCCCTCGGGGGTGAAGGACCTATTAATAAATAATAATGAATTTTTATTTGTAGCCTGCCCCTCTGCAAGGCAATCGGGGCGGGGGACAACAGCATATAAAACAGAACAACATTAAAACATTCCTATTCCCTTTAATCCTTTCCTCCTCCCACCCCATCCCCTTAAAACAAGATTAAACTGCAGAGTAGTTAAAATGCAGTGTTAATTAAATTAATAAATTAAAACAAAATTTTTACAAAGGAGTCAGACAAAATGGTGGCCCCTCTTTTGGGCCGACTGTTATTCCGGGAAGGCCTGCCGAAAGAGATCCGTCTTTACTGCTTTCTTGAAAGCAGCAAGAGTGGTAGTAAGACGGATCTCATCCGGCAGGCCATTCCAGAGTCTGGGTGCGGTTGCGGAGAAGGCCCTCTGGGAGGTCTGAGACAGCCTCGTTTTTATTGGCTGCAACAGATTCCTCCCAGAGGACTGCAGGGCGCGGGGAGATCCTATGGGAAGAGGCGGTCCCTAAGATAAGATGGACCCAAGCCATGTAGGGCTTTAAAGGTCAAAACCAACACCTTGTACTGTGCCCGGAAACTAATTGGCAGCCAGTGGAGGGATTTAAGCACTGGTGTTATGTGCTCCCTCCTAGATGTTCCCGTAATCAGCCTGGCTGCCATATTCTGTACCAGTTGAAGTTTCCGGGTTAGGCACAAGGGTAGCCCCATGTAGAGTGCATTGCAGAAGTCCAGACGTGAGGTTACCAGGGCGTGTACCACAGCTTCCAGGTCCCTTCTATCCAGATAAGGGCGCAGCTGGCGTATCAGCCGAAGCTGATAACAGGCACTCTTGACCACCGCATTCACCTGACTGGTCATGTGAAGCGATGAATCTAGAAGCACCCCCAGACTGCGAACACAGTCCTTAGAGGAGAGTGTGACTCCATCCAGGACTGGAGACTGTATTCCTAGATCTGGTTTCGGGCCAGTAACTGCAAGTACCTCTGTTTTGTCTGGATTCAACTTCAATCTGTTTTTCCTCATCCAACCCATTACTGCTCTAAGACAGTCATCAAGAGGAGAGGCGCCATCTGAAGTCTGAGTTGATGATCTGGTCATGGAGAGGTATATCTGGGTGTCATCAGCGTACTGAAGACACCAAGCTCCATGCCTCCGAATGATCTCACCCAGCGGCTTCATGTAAATGTTAAATAGCATCGGGGACAGGATGGCACCCTGAGGGACGCCACAATTAAGCTCAATTTTGGATGAGCAACTGTCCCCGAGCCTCACTCTCTGAGATCTGCCCGAGAGGAAGGAACGGAACCACTGCAAAGCAGTGCCTCCAATTCCTAACTCCCTTAGGCGATCTAAGAGATCTATGGTGGCATGATCTATGGTGTCAAAGGCCGCGGAGAGATCCAAGAGCACCAACAGGGTCACACTACCCCTGTCGATACTCAGGCGGAGGTCATCGGTCAGAGCAACCATGGCAGTCTCCACTCCGTATCCTGTCTTGAAGCCGGTTTGAAATGGGTCAAGATAATCGGTTTCATCCAAGACTGCTTGGAGTTGGGAAGCAACTGCCCTCTCGATCACCTTGCTCAAAAAAGGGAGCAAGGAGACTGGTCTATAGTTGTTTCTATCCAGGGGATCCAAATGGTCCGCCCTCCTATTCAAATGGTCCGCCCTCGAAGGCTGATGGAACCCAAAAGGTTCCAGGAAGCCTTAGAGGGTTTTATGGTTGGGAGCGACGGCGATCCTGTCGAAGCTCTGGTTGATACCTGGAACAACGATCTTACCAGAGCTGTAGACATTATCGCTCCCGAGCGTCCTTACCAACCCGCTCTGAATAAAAAGCCATGGTACACAGAAAATCTTCGGCAAATGAAGCGGGTTGTTCACGGCTGGAGCGCCGCTGGCGGAAACACCAACATTTATCTGACAAGACACTCCTAAGAAACCATTTGGACACTTATGGGGTGGCAATAGATGCAGCAAAGAAACTTTACTATGCTGCACGTATTGCATCTGTAAAGTCCCTTCCAGCAGAGCTGTTCAGGGTAGTAAAAGAATTAACACAATTGCCTCCCACCCTGAACTTACTATTGGAACCAACTAAAGCCTGCTGTGACGCTTTTAACGACTTTTTTATAGATAAAATCTCTCAGATAAGGGTCGATCTAGATGCCGGCATTATAACAGAACCAATAAGAGAGATGTCCAGGGACTCTGTGGACTGTATTAAACTGGATCGATTTGAGTTTGTAAATACCGATGAAGTGGACAAGCTTCTTGGAAGTGTTAGGAAGACGACGTGCCCTCTCGATCCTTGCCCATCATGGCTGACCGCCCAGGGAGGAGACGCAGTAATATCGTTGCTGCAGTGCATAATTAATACATCTCTCAGGGAGGGCAAATTTCCACCAAGCTTAAAACGAGCAGCAGTTAAACCGCTCCTGAAAAAGCCCTCTCTTGACCCCCTGATAAGAACCAACTATAGACCGGTCTCTTTATTACCATTTCTGGGCAAGGTGATTGAGAGGGCAGTCGCCTTCCAACTCCAGGCAGTCTTGGATGAAGCCGATTATCTGGACCCATTTCAAACTGGCTTCAGGGCGGGATACGGAGTTGAGACTGCCATGGTCGCCTTAGTCGATGACCTCTGTCTGGGTATCGACAGGGGAAGTGTGACCCTGCTGGTGCTCTTGGACATCTCAGCGGCATTCGATACCATAGACCATGGTATCCTTCTGGGACGCCTGAGGGAGTTAGGTATTGGGGGCACTGTGCTCCAGTGGCTCCGGTCCTACCTCTCGGGGAGATCCCAGATGGTGAGGCTGGGGGACAGTTGCTCCTCTGAAAGGGAGCTGACATCTGGCATCCCGCAGGACGCTATACTGTCCCCCATGCTGTTTAACATTTACATGAAGCCACTGGGAGAGATCATCCGGAGATATGGGGCGCGGGGTTATCAATACGCTGATGACACCCAACTCTATTTCTCTATGTCTCCGACTGCTGCGGAGACTAAGAATGGCATCTCTCCTCTGGATGCCTGCCTTGGGTCGGTAATGGGCTGGATGAGGGAAAACAAATTCAAGCTGAATCCAGAGAAAACAGAGGTACTAGCGATAGGTACCCCCGGTCCGGGAAGGGAGTTTTGTCATCCAGTCCTGGATGGGGTCACACTTCCCCTAAAGGACAAAGTACGCAGTTTGGGAGTACTCCTGGACTCATCCCTGCAGTTGTCATCTCAAGTGGATGCGATGACCAGGAGTGCTTGGAACCAACTTCGGCTGATTCGCCAACTGCGCCCCTACCTGGACCGAAGGGACCTTGAAGCAGTAGTACTTGCCCTAGTAATCTCTTGTTTGGACTTCTGTAACGCGCTCTACATGGGGCTACCTTTGTACCAAGTTCGGAAGCTTCAACTGGTCCAAAATGCGGCAGCCAGACTGGTCGCCGGAACATCTAGAGCGGACCACATTACACCAGTATTAAAAGCTCTTCACTGGCTGCCGATTAGCTTCCGGGCGCAATACAAAATGTTGGTCATCACCTATAAAGCCCTACATGGCTTGGGTCCGAGTTACTTGAAGGAACGCCTCTCCCCACACAATCCGTCCCTCACTCTCAGAAGATCAGGGAAGAATTTACTAAACTACTGTAAAACTAAACTAATATCTACTTCCTAAAGATCATTCACGGCTGCAGCCCCCAAGTTATGGAATGGCCTGCCGGAGGAGATTCGTCTTATTTCCACGCTAGAGGCCTTTAAGAAGGCACTTAAGACGGAGCTTTTCTGGCGGGCCTATCCACCTGAGCTCCCTAACTGATTAGATATGACCATCTTATAAGGGCCTCCCAGGTGAAAAAAGATTACACTCGCAGCATAGACTTGTATTGTAATTTTATTATTGTTTTAATTATTGCTGTTATTTTATTGTTTGTACTGCTGGGTTTATTGTTTATTACTGTTCTTTTTATTACTGTTGTGGTTTTATTGTTATGTTTTCTTTCTTTATTGATTGTATTACTGTACATTTTATCCTTGTACTCCCGCCTCGATCCGTAGGGAGAGGCGGGAAATATAAATAAATTATATTATTATTATTATTATTATTATTATTATTATTATTATTATTATTATTATTATTATTATTATTATTAAATTGTGAATTTTAAAATATAGATTGATTATTTCAATACGTGAACTGACGTGTCATTTTTGTGTCATTTATCTCATCATTTGTAACTGATGCTGCATGTTATTAACTAATATTATATGTTATATATTATATGCTATATGTTGCGTTCCCCACCTTATTCCATGGAGTGAGGTGGGCAAAAAATAAATACAGTACAGGTTGAGTTTGCCTTATTCAAAATTCTTGGAAGCTGACGTGTTTTTGATATTATTATTATTGTTGTTGTTGTTGTTGTTGTTGGATTTTGGAATACTTGCATAAACATAAGTAGATAACTCAAAGATGGGACCCAACTCTAAGCAAAAATTTTATTTTTGTTCAATAAACACCTTCTACACATAACCTGAAGGTCAATTTATACACAATATTTTTAAAATAATTTGGTGCATAAAGCAAAGTTTGGGTGCCCTGAACCATCAGAAAGCAAAGGTGTCACTGTCTCAGCCACCTATGTGTACAATGTTGGATTTTGGAGATACTTTGGATTTTGGAATTTAGGATAAGTGAGACTCTAGTTGCATTAAGATTATTATTGTTATTAATGTGGCTAAAGTTAATAAGACTGAGATCATTTTTTTTTCCCTAAGACTGTTAATGATTTTGAGCCCTCCCTCCCGTTCTAATACTTTTGTTTCAGGTAAAACAAACGTATACAGGTTTGGCAAAAAAATATACACACACAAACACACATTTGTGACCTTCATGACTAGCTATGGGTCTTTGAGTGCAAAAAATATAGTGCAATTTTTCTGGAGGCTCCTTCTTTGGAGGTCTTTAAACAGAGGCTGGATGGCCATCTGCCGGGGGTGCTTTGATTGCGAGTTCCTGCATGGCAGAATGGGGTTGGACTGGATGGCCCTTGGGGTCTCTTTCAACTCTGTGATTCTATGATTCTCTTGCCTTATATTCATATCATTCATTCATTCATTTCCACAGATTTACTGATGTGCGCACCAGAAATCCAACTAGTGCATCCTCAGCACATTGTTCGAGACATCAAGAGCATAGATTGTTTAGATGGGGCATCGTGTCAGAAGAACGGTGTGATTTCTTCACCAATTTGATGGTCCGGTATTGGTTTCAGATCAGGTAAGGTTGTACTGGTTGAGTCTCCCTTATCCAGAATCCAAAATTCTCCAAAAACCAATTTTATTTTTCCCGTGTGTGGCTGAGAGAGTGACACCTTTGCTTTCTGATGGTTCAGTGGAGACAAACTTTTATTTCATGTACAAAATTATTAAAAAATATTGTGTATAAACTTACCCTTAAGCTGTCTGTATAAGGTGTATAGGAGCCAGCATGGTGTAGCGGTTTGAGCGTTGGAGTACAACTCTGGAGTCCAGGGTTCGAATCCTGGCTCAGCCATGTGAACCCACTGGGTAACCTTGGACAAGTCATACTCTCTCAGCCCCAGAGGATGGTTCTCCAGAGTCATAATCCATTGCTCAAACCACTCCATGCCATCTACATGATGAGATATCTTGGAGAGGAGACCCAAGTCTGAACATGAAATTCATTGATGTTTCGTATACTCTTTCTACCCATGGTCTGAAGTTAATTTTATATGCAATATTTGTAGTAATTCTGTGCATGAAAGAAAGCTTGTGTACACGGAACCATCAGAAAGCAAAGGTGTCACTCTCTCAGCCACCCAAGTGCACAATTTTGGATTTTGGAGTATTTCTGATTTTGGATTTCTGGATAAGGGAGACTCGACCTGTAGTAAAAAATGCAAAAGAACGTTTTCAGAGAAACAGACACAAAAAATGATGTTAAGCACTGGCATAAAACACTTTGAATAAAAACACTGTTGAAAGGCTTTTCAGATGTTATGGCCATCAGCTTAAATAATTATAATTTTTTTAAAAGGTATTCTTTTAAAGCATGTTGTTTTGCTTGAATTTTAGGCTCATTGAAGGACTTGTTTCTGAATGGCATTTTTACACTGTAAAATAAAGTGATTCAAAAAAAAGCAACTGACACTGGGTACAGGTCTTATAATAAACAATTGCCAATAAATTGTTGAAATTAAAACGTTTAAATTCAGACACTCATTATTGTCCCAGTAAGAGAGCTAGAAAATAATGATGATGAGAGCGAAGTTTTAAAAAAATTTGAAATACAGATGGCCCTCCATATCCACAGATTTTTTTTAATCCATGGATTCAACCATCCACAGATTGAAAATATTTTTTTAAAAAAATATAAATTCCAAAAAGGGAGCCTTGATTTTTGCCATTTTATATAAAGGGCACCATTTTACTGCTCCATTGGGTATAATGGGACTTGAGCAGCCACAAATTTTGGTTTCCGCGGAAGATCTTGAAACCAAGCCCCAGCGGATACCAAGAACCCACTGTATGAATAATGAATTTTAAAGGGGTAGAATCCAAAGATATAGCCCTGTTAGTCTGTAGAATCAGTATGTAGAGAGATCTTGGAGCACCTTTAAGACTCACCAAAAGAAAGAAGTCTATGGAGTTTATCACACGGGAGGGAATCAGCCAAATCCTGTGCAGAAACGGGATTTAAATCCACAAAAGCGGGATCGTTTTTCGACGCATTGAAGCATTAATCTGACATTAACCTGAATAGAAAGTGTACAAATCCCAAAAAAGCGGGATTGTTTTCAGACGCATTGAGCATTAATCTGAAATTAACCTGCACAGAAAGTGGACAAAATCTGCTGCTTTTTACTTTCCCGATTTTGTCCACTTTCTGTGCGGGTTAATGTCGGATTAATGCTCGATGCCCCCGATGTGTCTGAAAACGATCCTGCTTTTGTGGAATATTCCCGGAATTTAAATCCAGTTTCTGCACGGGATTTGGGCACTTATCCTCCCATTGAATGCTCATGCTACCGACTTCTTTCTTTTGGTCAGTCTCAAAGGTGCTACAAGATCTCTCTGCATGATGAATTTTAAAAACCAGGAATGTTTGTTTTTTTGAGTCATTTGGTTCAAAATTATTAGGTTTAAACCATGGTCTAAACCAGGGGTAATAATAATTAATAATAATTAATAATATATTTTTTTATTTTTTATTTTTTTAGGCAACCTTTCCCCTTTAAGGGCCGAGGGACTTCAGCTCCCAGAAGCCTCAGCCAATAGTCCCATGTTGGCCAATAGCTCCTGGGATTCTGGGAGCTGAAGTCCCTCGGCCCTTAAAGGGGAAAGGTTGCCTACCCCTGGTCTAAACCAAAATTATTTGGTTTAAACTAAGGCTTAAATCATGCCTTAAACCAAGGTTTTAAACCCTGGCCTAAGCCAGAGTTTAAACCATGATCTAAACCAGTGATACCCAGATGTTTTGGACTTCAGCTGCCAGAATTCCTGATTGTTGGCTAAACTGGCTGGGGATTCTGGGAGATGAAGTCCAAAAAACCCGCAGGACTAAAATTTATGAGACACTGGCCAAAACCAAGGTTTAACCCAACCTGGTTTAAACCATTCTTGTACCAAAATCTGATGGAAACGTCATTCACCTGCGATCCCATCTCCAGTATATATGTTACAGATCCCATTATCCCAAACTGGCCCCAAACAATTCCAAAACTTAGGATCCTGCCGCTCGCTCTGCTGTTGTTCCCCCCTTTAATCTCTTTTTGGCTTTGGTACATAGGACTCAGGGTGGCCCCTTAAATGTGGAACGGTGGCTGTGGTGCTTTTGTATTTGCATGCGTGGCCTGGCTCCTTATCAGGCTTGGTAGAGACAGCCAAAGACAGTTACACATTGCATCTCCCTTATCCGAGATGCTTGGGCCTAGAAGTGTTTTGAATTTTGGGATTTTCTTTGGGATTTGGGATATTTGCATATATATAAAACGAGAGATCTTGGTGATAAGACCCAAGTCTAAACATGGCAGAAGGGGGTTGGACTGGATGGCCCTTGGGGTCTCTTCCAACTCTGTGATCCTATGGTTCTGTGATATGTTTCATATACATGCAGTACTTTTATACACAAAAATTTTAATACAGGGTGAATCTCATAGAATCATAGAGTTGGAAGAGACCCCAAGGGCCATCCAATCCAACCCCCCTTCTGCCATGCAGGAACTCCCAATCAAAGCATCCCCGACAGATAGCCGTCCAGCCTCTGCTTAAAGACCTCCAAGGAAGGAGACTCCACCACTCTTGGAGGGAGTGTGTTCCACTATCGAACTGCCCTTACTGTCAGGAAGTTCCTCCTAATGTTGAGGTGGAATCTCTTTTCTTGGAGCTTGCATCCATTGTTTTGGGTCCTATTCTCTGGAGCATCAGAAAACAAGCTTGCTCCATCTTGCAGTATGACACCTCTTCAAATACTTAAACAAGGGTATCCTATCATCTCTTAACCATCTCTTCTCCAGTCTAAGCATACCCAGCTCCCTAAGTCTCTCCTCATAGGACTTTATTCTAAATGGTTTAATAATTTTTAAGGGGGGGGTAGGAAATTGATTTTAATGTATGACTGCATTGTATTTTTACTGTGAACTGCCCCGATTGTCCTCAAAGGGGCGGTATAGAAATAAACATTATTATTATTATTATATTATTATGGTTTCCAGACCCCTCACCATTTTAGTCACCCTCCTCTGGACACGCTCCAGTTTCTCAACATCCTTTTTAGAATTGTGGGGCCCAGAATTGGACACAGTGTTATTCCAGGTGAGGCCTGACCAAAGCAGAATCCAGTGGCACTATTACTTCCCTTGATCCAGACACTATACTTCTATTGATGCAGCCTAGAATCACATTGGCCTTTTTAGCTGCGGCATCACACTGTTGACTCATGTTCAACTTGCAATCTCCTAGAACTCCAAGATCCCTTTGACATGTAGGAGATTATCACATTGATTTTAAAACCAGCTTACCTGATCCGGTTTAAAATTTAAAGTGGGTGGCATCCTGATGTTATCAGAAGGATTTAGCCACTGAAATCGCCTCCTGGATCCATCCCTGTTCCCAGGGCCGCTCCAGCGGCCATTTTCTTAAGCCGGAAAACTCCCAGCTTCAAAAAGAAGCATGCTGAGTGACCCTGGGAGCGGGGATGAAACTGAGAGGCAATTTCAGTGGCTAAATAATAATAATAATATTAATATTTATTTATTTATATCCCGCCCCTCTGCAGGGCAATCGGGGCGGTTTACAACATTAAAAATTCCATACAGATATATTAATACAATCTAAACAGAACATAAAAATCCCAAATCCCACCCGTCCTTTAAATCCTTCTGATAAGATTGGGATGCCGCCTGCATTAAATTTTAAACCGGATCGGGTAAGCTGGTTTTAAAATCGATCCAATAAGCTTTGTAATCTTGTTAAGCCAGGGGTCCCTTGTTCATTTTGTTAGTTTTGGCCCAGCTTTCTAACCCAGGGGTAGGCAACCTTTTTCTGCCCTGGGCCAGTCCCCTGAAGTCCTCCTCTCCGCTGGGCCGAAAATTTTGGAAATGTTGATTTCCAAAATGGCGGCCGCAACTCATTTGCGCATGTGCGGTACTCCTGCGCATGCGCAAACGTGTTGCGGCTGCCATTTTGGAGAACAAATGGTGGCTGCGGCGCACGCAGCCATTTGTAAGCGAAAACGCGCAGTGGCAGGGGTCTGCCTGGGCCGGTAAGCCCGGCGACCTGGGCCGGAACCGGCCCGGGGGCCGTAGGTTGCCGACCCCTAATCTATCAAGATCATTTGAATGTTGATCCTTCTCTCTGGGGTGTGAGCTCCTCCCAATGTAGTGTCTTCTGCAAATCTGATTAGTGTGCTCTCTGTTCTTTCTCCTCCATCCAGAATTCCAAAATCTGAAATATTCCAAAATAAATAAATAAATAAATAAAACTCTTTTTTCGTGGGTGGTTGAGACAGTGACATCTTTACTTTTGGACGGTTCAGCGTGCACAAACTTTCTTTCACGCCCAACGTCATTTAAAATGTTGTATTAAATTAGCTTCAGGTTATGTGTACTACAAGGTGCATATGAAACATAAATGAATTTTTGTGTTTCGACTTGGGTCTTGTCTCCAAGGTGTCTCATTATGTAGGTATACGCAAATGTTGTTGTTGTTGCTGTTGTTGTGTGCCTTCAAGTAGTTTATGATTTATCACGGCCCTATCATGGGCTTTTCTTGGCAAGTTTCTTCAGAGGGGGTTTGCCATTGCGATTGCGTTGCAGAGGGGTGGGATATAAATTATTATTATTATTATTATTATTATTATTATTATTATTATTATTTTCTTCTGAGGCCGAGAGTGTGTGACTTGCCCATGGTCACCCAGTGGGTTTGAACCTGGTCTCCAGAGTCCAGTGCAGAAACCGCTACAGTATGTTGGCTCTCAAATGCAAATAGAGGTATCCAAAATAAATACATAAATCCAAAATCCAAAAGTCTTCTGGTCCCCAGCATTTTGGATAAGGGAGGCTCAACCTGTAATTTTGTGCCTGAAACAATGTTTGGGTATATCGAACTCTCAGAAAGCAAAGGGTGTCACTGTCTCAGCCACCTGTGTGGACAGTTTGGGATTGTGGGGGTATTTCAGTTTTTGAAATTCCAGATAAGGGAGAGTAAACCTGTATTTTTAAAAACCATCAACAGTAAATACAGGTTTATTGAAGCTTAGTAGGACACTACATGAACTTTTGAATACTATATTCTATTCTGCTCCCCAAAACCAGAGTCAGTTCTCCCTTCAGCTCACAGTTGTAAACCGCTTAGACACCCATAGCGTGGTATGAAGCGGTATATAAATGAAGCTGCTTTCCCTTCTGACTGGCTATTCTGTCTCTCTGAAATCACAATTCTGTTTCCATCAAATTCACCTTTATCTCTCTCAGAATCCAGAACTTACCTCTTTCAACTCCAAACCCTGTCTGTCCTCTCCTCTCTGTCTGCTCCCTATCCTTGGGGAAGATTTATGATTATTTTCTATTACCGTTATTAATATTATTGATTTGGATCCAGGTTACCTATTGGATTGTTTTTAATTGTATCATTTTAAATTTGCTGTTCGGTGCCTTGAGTCCC
Organism: Phrynosoma blainvillii; assembly: GCA_026167975.1. Lineage (NCBI taxonomy): Eukaryota > Metazoa > Chordata > Lepidosauria > Squamata > Phrynosomatidae > Phrynosoma > Phrynosoma blainvillii. Next base: position 398,282,283 of record JANUYF010000002.1, on the reverse strand, counting down.
TATATTATGGGAAAGGCGGGATATAAGTAAATAATAATAAAAACTGTGCTTAGTGCAACTAGGGGCAAATAACCGAACACCTGATAATTCTTGACGGAGATCATATTTTGTACAAAAAGGTAACACCGGTTTGAACAGGGGGTATGAAGAGGAACGAGGAGAGCCTTAGAGATAATCTCTAATCTTTTTTATTATTATTATTATTTCTTTCTCAATCAGGAAAAGGAGAATTTTGTAGAGCCACCTCGTGTGTGACGAGAGACGAACCAGAAGATTGTGGAAGCAAAATGTTGGCAACCAAAGGGAACTAAAAACCCAGAAGGGAATCCATTCAAAGAACAAAAGAAAGAACTCCTTTGCAAGAAGCTGATGTTGGTGAATTTTTCACCTGGCGGTCGAACCACAGAAGAAGAAGACGAGTGCAGTGTCCGGTCAGCGGGAAAATATTTCCAGGTACCTTGCCCTTACATTTCTACAACTGAATCCCCATGGAGGACAAACTGTACCAATGCGCCAAATGTGGAACGTGCTTCAGTGATGACGAAGCGTGCGTCGAACACCAGAGAGCCCACCCTGGGGAGAAACCGTGTGGCTGGATGGAAAGTGGGAACGCATTCAGGAATGGCGGGGCATGCTCCCCGCATCCAAGAAAGCGCACAGTGGAAAAACCCTACAAGTGCACAGAATGCGGAAAGAGCTTCATCAGCACCAGTGCTCTCATTTTACACGAGAGAACCCACACGGGGGAAAAGCCCTACAAGTGTGAAGACTGTGGGAAGTGCTTCAGCGAAGGCAGCAAGTTGACCATCCACGGAAGGATCCACACAGGGGAGAAGCCCTACAAATGCACGGAGTGTGGGAAGCGCTTCACCGTGAGCAGCGCTCTTAGTCTCCACGAAAGGATCCACACCGGGGAGAAACCCTATCAGTGCACCGATTGTGGAAAGAAGTTTCGTGTGAGCAGCGACCTCACCTCCCACAAAAGAACCCACACAGGCGAGAAGCCGTACAAATGCGTTATATGTGGCAAGAGGTTCAGCGACAGCGGCGCGTGCGCCAAACATCAAAGAATCCACACGGGGGAAAAACCCTACAGATGCATGGAATGTGGGAAGAGCTTCATTTGCAGCAGTTCTCTTGCTTTGCACGAAAGGACCCACACGGGAGAGAAGCCCTACAAGTGCGTGGAGTGTGGGAAGAGCTTCAACAGGAGCGGGACTCTCACGTCCCATCAAAGGAGGCACACAGGGGAGAAGCCGTATACGTGCGAAGACTGCGGAAGGAGCTTCAGCGATAGCGGGACCTGCGTTAGACATCGGAGGACCCACACGGGAGAGAAGCCCTATAAATGCACAGAGTGTGGCAAGAGCTTCAGTCAGTGCGGCGCGTGTACTATCCATAAAAGAATTCACACCGGGGAGAAACCTTACAAATGCATGGAATGTGGCAAGGGCTTCAATAGTCGTGGGGCGTGTACGAAGCATCAGCGAACCCACACAGCTCTCAGCATGTGGGCAAAGACGATATGAGAGACTGTATTTCCCCGTATAAACCTTCCAGAACCCTAAGATCTTTAGGGGAAGGCTTTCTCTTAGTCCCACCACCATCATAAAATCACTTGGTGAGGACATAAGAGAGGGCCTTCTCAGTGGCAACTCCCAACCTTTGGAACTCCCTTCCACAGGAAGCTAGGCTGGCCCCTCCTTGCTTTTCTTTCGCCGGCAGGCAAAAAAAACCCTTTTTCTTTCCAAGCAGGCTTTTAATATACATTTGCACCCAGGGAGGTTTCTCATTGGGGTGTTTGCTTTGGTATGTCTTTTAACGGCTTTATATTTTTAATTTAGTATGTCTTCGGTATTTTGCATTTTTGACTGGTTATATTAATGTGGTGTTTTAATTGTGCTTTAAAATTGTACTGTGTTGTTGTTGTTGTTGTTTTTAAGCATCTTTTGTGAGCCGCCTTTGGGAGAAAGGTGGCATAGAAACAAAATAAACTTCGACCCTGAGTTTTAGGTCTTGAAAAAGACAAATCTTTCTAACCCACTGACCGCCGAGTCCTGGTTCCACTGGCTAGCATGCACCAAGAGCTCCCCGGAGGAGTCTTCGAGTGAGGATGAAACGGAGATGGTGGGGAGCCAGGAAGGAAGGACTCCCCAAGAGTGTCATAGAATCCTAGAGTTGGAATGGATCCCAAGGGTCATCTAGTCCAACCCCCTGCCATGCAGGAATTCACAATCCAAGCCATCCTGACAGACGGCCATCCAACCTCCGTCCAGACATTTCTGCAGAATGGGACTCCACCGTTCTCCAAGACAGCATCTTCCTCGGTCACAAAGTCCTTCCTGTCAGGAAGTTCTTTATAACAGTGAGTAAAGATGCTCCAGGAACAGCTTCTCTTACTTCTGGTCTCCTCCTCCTCCTTTGATCCGAGCTGTGGAACAAGGAAACCCATCCGTAATTTTTGGACGTTGGACTTTTTCCCTTGCAAATCCATCTCAGATTGTTTGGAATGAACAAAAGATGGAAGACAATCAAGGCACAGACAGCAGTTCACCTGGACGTGAAACGACGTCTCTCCTTGGTCATTTTGGAGAGGACTTTCCCTAAATCCCTTTCTGTGTGCGGTGGTTGCGGACCCAATGCTTGTGTTCGTTGTTCCTATAATCAATAAAGGGGATCCATATTTTGCAACGTTGACTGAGCATTTTTGTAAATTCTCTGCAGGGGCTCAATCATTCCATCACCACCACCCCTTTTGGGAATCGGGGACCATCATCTGTTCAAAGTGTGATCTCATGGCCATAAGTTGAAGAGCAAGGAAACATAGAATCATAGGATCCCAGAGTTGGAAGGGACTCCCAAGGGCCATCCAGTCCAACCCCCTTCTGCCATGCAGGAAGACATAGGATCCCAGAGTTGGAAGGGACCCCCAAGGGCCATCCAGTCCAACCCCCTTCTGCCATATACAATCAATGCATTCTCCACAGATGGCCATCCAGCCTCTGGTTAAAAATCTCCAAAGAAGGAGACTCCATGACCCACTGAGGCAGCATCTTCCGTCAAACAGCTTTTACCCTCAGGAAGTTCTTAATGTTGAGTTGGAATCTCTTCTCCTGTAGCTTGAAACCATTGCTGTGTGTCCTAGTTTCTGGAACAGCAGAAAACAAGCTTGCTCCCTCCTCAGTATTCAAAGATATAGCCATGCTAATCTGTAAAATCAGTCTGTAAGGAGATCTTGTAGTACCTTTGAGACTAACTAAAAGAAAAGATTTGGCAGCGTGAGCTTTCATAGACTTAGGTCTACTTCAAATGCATCTGAGGAAGTAGACTGAAGTCTACAAAAGCTCATGCTGCCAACTTTACTTTTTTCTTTCAGCCCTCCTCAATGTGACATCCCTTCAAATAGTTAAACAGAGCTATCATATCACCTCTTAATCGTCTCTTCTCCAGGCAAAACATACCCAGCAGTTCCCCAAGTCGTTCCTCATAGGGATTCATGGTTTCCCGACTCTTCACCATTTTTGGTCTGCCTCCTCTGGACACGCTCCAGCTTATCAATATCTGTCTTGAATTGTGTTGCCCAGAACTGGACACAGGATTATTCCAGGTAAGGCCTTACCAAAGTAGAAGAGCGTGGCACTATTACTTCCCTTCATCCAGATGCTAGGCTCCTATTAGGAGGAACTTCCTGACAGTAAGAGCTGTTTGACAGTGAAAGACATTCCCTCAGAGAGTGGTGGAATCGCCGCCTTTGTAGATCTTTAAACAGAAGCTGGATGGCCGTCTATCAGGGGTGCTTTCTGAGTTCTTGCATGGCCCTTGGCGTCTCTTCCAACTCTATGATTCTATTCTATGGATCCAGCTTAGGATCGCATTGGCTTTTTGAGCTGCTGCATCACACTGTCGGCTCATGTTCAGCTTGTGGGCCACTAAAACTCCTAGATTCCACCATTCCGCTGCTGTCCCACCCCACCCTCAATAAAGCTCTTCTGCTTTCTGTGGGACTTCAGTGGGTAATGGATAGGCAGTTGGGGGGTAAAAGAGAGTGGAAAGGGGTCTCCTTTGCACTTTGGGGATATGCAGAGGTAGAGGGGGATAGAGATGGAGTGGATGGAGGAGGCACGGAGGAGGGGTGGGAAGGAAGTGGGGATTCTGGTCCTTGTTCCCACCCCATGCCTCCCTCTCTTCCTCCCACTCAGGATCCAAGGGCCATTCAATAGAACCCCTTCTTTTGCCAGGCAGGAATACATAGGATCCTTGAGTTGGAAGGGACCTCCAAGGGCCATCCAGTCCAACCTCCTTCTTCTGCCATGGAGGAATACGTAGGATCCTTGAGTTGGAAGGGACCCCCAAGGGCCATCCAGTCCAACCCCTTCTGCCATGTGGGGATACATAGGATCCTAGAGTTGGAAGGGACCCCCAAGGGCCATCCAGTCCAACCCCCTTCTTCTTCCATGTGGGGATACATAGGATCCTAGAGTTAGAAGGGACCCCCAAGGGCCATCCAGGGTCTCCCCTGTTGACCACACAGCGCTTTCAGTCCTACCCATGTTGCCTCAACATGAGGGGCTCAGGGAGGACCAGATGTCAATATCCTTCTTGCTGCTCCAGGCTCTGGCCTCAGACTCCCTGAATTGGTGAGACGTCCTGCTGCTATTCCCGCACGCCTCGCTCACTGTGAAAGTGGAGGATCCTTTGCTAGTCATAGATGTACCTCACGAAGAAGGAGACCCAGGTCCGGGTTAAGACCTTTAGAGGCCCTAAGCACATACGAGATTTTGGTGCCCCCATATAGAGTGGTGCACTTACAATTTTATCATGGGTTGACGCATGGATTGCCACCCAGATCCTTATTGTTGTGTGCCGCCTTGGTGAGTTTCTTCAGAAGGGGTTTGCCATTGCCATCCTCGGGGGGCTGAGAGTGTGTGACTTGACCAAGGCCACATAGTGAGTTTCATGGCTGAGCTGGGATTCGAACCCTGCTCTCCAGAATCCTAGTCCAACGTTTAAACCACACTGAATCTCTCCAAAATCTATGCAGTTAATATTTTGTTCTTCCCACAGAAAAAAACCCAAAGAAAACTGAGCTCCAGAATTCGCAACAAGGCCTTCAAAAAACTCCAAATTTAGAGAAAATCCTCAATCTGGCAACATGGCCCTCTGCATTGTTTTAGTATAGTAGCATATTATTTTAGCATTTGAACGTTTTATAATGTCGTTTTTTATCTTCTGTCTGTGATTATATATATATTTGATGTTCTGCCCTTTGGTGGAAAGGGCATTATAAACAAACATTATTACAGCTGGCCCTTCACATTTGAAGCTTTGACTTTTGCGGATTTTATTCTTTGCGCTTTTGATTCATAACGTCCTCTCTAGGAATCTCTAGGTCCTCCAGCGCAACCCTGCCAGACGTTGACCATAGAGTTGTGCTGGAGAACCTAGAGAGAACACTTCTCTAGGCATTTGTAGGTCTTCCAGCATGATTCTATGGTCAAATTCTGGCAGATGTTGACAACAGAGTTGCACTGGAGGACCTGGAGGTTCCTAGAGTGGTATTTTCTTAAGTTAAAAAAAATATGTTTCTTTATTTGGGTTTTTTCCACATTCATGGGGGTCCTTCATCACCCTAGTGAATGTGGTGGGAGCACCATATAAACAACAACAATGATCATCATCATCATCATCATCATCATCACCCACCCCATTATTGTCAATGGTGGTGCAAGCACATGGCCATGCCAATGTGCTCGCCTGCATGTCGCATGTCCATTGACAGTAATGGGATTTGTAGTATCATAGAGTTGGAAGAGACCACAAGGGCCATCCGGTCCAACCCCCTGCCATGCAGGAACTCAAAGTCAAAGCATCCCCGACAGATGGCCATCCAGCCTCTGCTTAAAGACCTCCAAGGAAGGAGACTCCACCAAAATCTCCATTGAGGGAGTGTGTTCCAGTGTCGATCCACCCTTACTGTCAAGAAGTTCCTCCTAATGTTGAGGTGGAATCTCTTTTCCTGGAGCTTGCATCCATTGCATCCTCTTCAATATGACATTCCTTCAAATATTTAAACATGGCTATCATATTGGGAGTTCCTGCATGGCAGGGGGTTGGACTGGATGGCCCTTGTGGTCTCTTCCAACTCTATGATTCTATGATCACCTCTCAGCCTTCTCTTCTCCAGGCTAAACATCCCCAGCTCCCTAAGTCGTTCCTCATAGGGATTCATGGTTTCCAGACCCTTCACCATTTTAGTTGCCCTCCTTTGGACACGCTCCAGTTTCTCCACATCCTTTTTGAATTGTGGTGCCCAGAACTGGACACAGGATTATTCCAGGTGAGGCCTGACCAAAGCAGAATAGAGTGGCACTATTACTTCCCTTGATCTAAACACTATACTTCTAAAATTGCATTGGCCTTTTTAGCTGCCGCATCACACTGTTGACTCATGTTCAATGTGGGTCTATTAGGACTCCTAGATCCCTGACTAAACATACCCAGCAACCTAAGTCTTTCCTCATAAGGCATAGTTTCCAGACTCTTCCCCATTTTGGTTGCCCTCCTCTGGACACGATCCACCTTATGTATATGTACATGTATATGTATATGTATATGTATATGTGAGAGCCAGCATGGCATAGTCAGTGGTTTGAGTGTTGGACTACAACTCTGGAGATCAGGGTTCGATTCCCACTCAGCCATGAAACCCACTGGGAGAAGGTGGGCCAGTCACACTCCTCTGAACAAATCTTGCCAAGAAAACCCAGTGATAGGTTTGCCTTAAGGTCGCTATAAGTCAGATACGACTTGAAGGCTCATGGCAACAATAACAGCAAATATGTATATGTATATGTGATTTTCCCCCCTTTTATTATGGCAGGATTGTTTTTTGTGTGAAACCAGGTTCAGCTGCACCATTTGTAGTTTTGCACCATATGGTCTGTGGTAAATCCAGCAACTGAAAATATTGTAATTTGGAGATATAATTTTAATTTTGCTCGTTGTGTATGTCACAATTACTACCATTGCAATGCAGGGATAGATGGGAATTACCATTTGGGAGTAACATGAGTACAAAAAAAAGGAGTCAAAACGGTTTATAGCTTTGAGCATTGGAATATGACTCGAGACCAGGGTTCGAATCCTGGCTGGGCCATATAAATCCACTGGTTGAGCTTGGGCAAGAAGTCACACTCTCTCAGCCTCAGAGGATGGCCATGGCACTCAGTTTTTGAAGGCTGATGAAACTTGACAAGAAACCCCCATGAAAAGTTTGCCTTAGGGTCACCAGAAGTCAAAAAATGACCAGAAGGTACACAACAACAACAAGGAGTGCCAAAAAAAAAGAAAAAACCCACGTGACTAAGGACAAAGGATTCTGGGATGTGGGTGAGAGATCACATGGTACCACAACAGGTGACCCCTCCCCCCCCCAGAAGGCCATTTTATAAAAAGTCTCCATGGAATTTAAATTTAAAGGAAAAGAGTTTGCTTAGCTTTTCTAACTGGGTTCCAGTCCTCCAAGGGTTAAAGGCAGCGAGTCGCGGTTCCTAGACGGGCAGGAAATAATGGTTGGGAGGGAACCAAAGACAGAGGAGAATCTTTGAACTTCCGGGTCGAAGCGGAAGAAGAAGAAGAAGCGAGGTGGGGGGTGCATGGAGGAGGCAGGAGGAAAAGGTAAGAAGGGGAGAAAAGGGGGGTGATTTCTCCTGTCATGGAGGAGCCCCAGAGGGAGGTTTTGGGTGGAAACGGGAGCCCTCTTCCCTTTAGGAGAGACTCCGCCGGAAGGCCTCCCTGGCCAGAGTCCAGGCCCTTCTTGGGATGGGAGAGTCTCCCTCATACGCTTCTACGCACAGTATCCTCGGTCTGGAAGGGACCCCCAAGGGCCATCCAGTCCAACCCCCTTCTTCTGCCACATAGGAATACATAGGGTCCTAGAGTTGGAAGGGACCCCCAAGGGCCATCCAGTCCAACCCCCTTCTTCTGCCACATAGGAATACATAGGATCCTAGAGTTGGAAGGGACCCCCAAGGGCCATCCAGTCCAACCCCCTTCTTCTGCCACATAGGAATACATAGGATCCTAGAGTTGGAAGGGACCCCCAAGGGCCATCCAGTCCAACCCCCTTCTTCTGCCAGTCAGGAATACATAGGATCCTAGAGTCAGAAGGGAACCCCAAGGGCCATCCAGTCCAAACCCCTTCTTCTGCCATGAAGGAATGCATAGGATCCCAGAGTTGGAAGGGATCCCCAAGGGCCATCTAGTCCAGCCCCCTTTTTCTGCCATGCAGGAATACATAGGATCCTAGAGTCAGAAGGGAACCCCAAGGGCCATCCAGTCCATCCCCCTTCTTCTGCCATGAAGGAATACATAGGATCCTACAGTTGGAAGGGACTCCCAAAGGCCATCCAGTCCTGCCCCTTTCTTCTGCCAGGCAGGAATACATAGGATCTTACAGTCAGAAGGGAACCCCAAGGGCCATCCAGTCCAAACCCCTTCTTCTGCCATTTAGGAATACATAGGATCCTAGAATTGGAAGGGACCCCCAAGGGTCATCCAGTCCAACCCCTTCTTCTGCCATGCAGGAATGCATAGGATCATAGAGTTGGAAGGGACCCCCAAGGGCCATCTAGTCCAGCCCCCTTTTTCTGCCATGCAGGAATACATAGGATCCTAGAGTTGGAAGGGACCCCCAAGGGCCATCCAGTCCAACCCTCTTCTTCTGCCATGCAGGAATACATAGGATCCTAGAATTGGTAGGGACCCCCAAGGGGCATCCAGTCCAACCCCCTTCTTCTGCCATGCAGGAATGCATAGGATCCTATAGTTGGAAGGGACCCCCAAGGGCCATCCAATCCAACCCCTTCTTCTGCCATGAAGGAATGCATAGGATCCTAGAGTTGGAAGGGACCTCCAAGGGCCATGAAGCCCAACCCCCTTCTGCAGTGCAGGGATATATAAGACCCTAGAGTTGGTAGGGACCATGCCATGCAGTCCAATCCACTGCCATACCAGGAAGACTATACATAGAATTATTGAATCCTAGAGTTGGAAGCGACTGCCACGGGCCGTCCAGTCTGCCATGCAGGAATATACCAAGTCCTCCTAGATGGCATTTGTTTAAAAACCTCCTAAGAAGGAGACCTCACCACCTTCCGAGGGATTGTGTTCCACTGTTGAACAGCTCTTAGCTTCAGGAGGTTCTTCATAATGTTGAGGTGGAATCTTTTTTCCTAGAACTTGAATCCATTGCTCCATCTCCTAGTGCAGTGGTTTCCAAACTGGTCCTCCAGATGCATGGAGGACATCAGCTCCCAGATTCCCTGATTGTGGGCCATACTGGCTAGGCCTTATGGGAGCTGAAGTCCAAAGCACCTGGATTATCAAAGTTTGGGATATAATGTCCCAGGGGATTGTCCACACAGGCCAAAAGGCCTGGGTTCCCCTCATCTTTGTGTCGTCTAAATCAGACCAACGGAGGCCAAAAACTCTGGAAAAGGATCGGACCAAATCCTGCCTTACCAGAGGATCCAGCCCAATCCCGGGGTAAATAGCCTGTTGTTGTTGTTGTTGTTGTTGTTGTGTGTGCCTTCAAGTCATTTCCAGCTTATGGTGAGCCTAAGGTGATGAACTTTTCATGTGGTTTTCTTGGCATGACTTGTTCAGAGGAGGTTTGCCATTGCCTTTCCCGAGTCGGAGAGAGTGTGACTAGCCCAAGTTCACCCTGTGGATTTCCATGGCCGAGCTGGGATTCGAACCCTGGTCTCCAGAGTATTACTGCAACACTCAAACCACTATGCAAAGCAAAGCAAAGCAAAGCAAAGCGGCTTCATTTATATACCGCTTTGTATCGCGCTATGGGGTGTCTAAGCGGTTTACAACTGTAAGCTCATTGCCCCCCAACAGTTGGGTACTCATTTTAGCGACCTCAGAAAGATGCAGGCCTGAGTCAAGCCTGAGCCCTGGCTGGTATTGAACTCGCAACCTTGTGGCCTATGAGTGAGTGGCTGCAGGACAGGCATTGAACCACAGAGTTATTGAAATATCTTTAGTTGGGGTCCAAGATGGGAATGGACCCTGGTCTCCTGAATTGTAGTCCAACACTGAAACCACTATGCCAGCTACATATCTTACAGAACTACAATTCCTCCAATTCCATAGCATGGAACCATGGCAGTCAAAGCAGTCTCAAACTGGATTATTTCTGCAGTGCAGATGCAACCTGTTTAGTCATCCATGTTGGCATTGTAGTCCAGTACTCAGACCTCTGTGTCACACTGGCTCTCATGCCTGACCCTAATGTAAGTTATCCCTGGTTTTATGCAGAGCTTCCTAGAAACTCTGCCGCAAAACCAGAGTGTTCACACTGTCCCTGTGCTCCTTACCTTGCCATAGGTCACCCTGACTGGAAACATACACATCCCGTTGCTGCATCTGAGGCCGAAACAAGGCACCAGGGTGCAGCCAGGTGCTCCGTTTCTATGTCAGATGCAATCGGAGGGGGACTTCTCCGTTGAGGTGACGCACGGCAAGCTAAGGAACGTACGCTCATGAAAACTCAGCCATTCCCTGCGCCAACCCAGGGAATAACTCGGTTGAGCACTGAGACTAAGATTACCTGTGCTATCCTGTTCTATCTGATCAGCTCCTTATTCTCTGGAGCAGCCGAAAACAAGCTTGCTCCCTCCTCAATATGACATCCCTTCAAATACTTCAAATCCAGGGCTATCATATCACCTCTTAACCTTCTCTTCTCATGGTTTCCAGACCCTTCACCATTTTGGTGTCGCTGCTCTGGACACGCTCCAGCTTCTCAACATCCTTCTTGGATTATGGTGCCCTCAATTGTGGGTATGTTTAATCCCGGTAACAGAAGGTGAAGAAGGGACATGATAGCCATCCTTAAATATTTGAAGGGATGTCATATTGAGGAGGGAGCAAGCTTGTTTTCTGCTGCTCCAGAGAATAGGAGACAGAACAATGGCTGTAAACTGGAGGAAAACGGATTCCACGCAAAAATGAGGAGGATCTTCCTGACTGCAGCAGTTCCAAAGAGGGCAACCAAAATCGTGAAGGGTCTGGAAGCCATAAATCCCTATGAGGAGAGACTTAGAGAGCTGGGTATGTTTAGCCTGGTTAAGAGACAGTTAAGAGGGGATATGATAGCCCTGTTTAAACATTTGGAGGGATGGCATGTTGAGGAGGGAGGAAGCTTTTTTTCTGCTGCTCCAGAGACTAGGACCCGGAACAACGGATGCAAGCTGCAGGAAAAGAGATTCCACCTCAACATTAGGAAGAACTTCCTGACAGTGAGGGCGGTTCGACAGTGGAGCACACTCCTTCCTCAGAGAGAAGTGGAGTCTCCTTCCTTGGAGGTCTTTAAGCAGAGGCTGGATGGCCATCTGTCAGGGGTGCCTTGATTGTGAGTTCCTGCATGGCAGAAGGGGGGGTTGGACTTGGGTGGCCCTTGGGGTCTCTTCCAACTCTGATTTTAGTGTTGTTGTTGTTTCTGTTGTTACTTCTTTCTGAGGCTGAGAGTATGTGACCACCCAAGGTCACCCAGTGGGTTTCCATGGCTGAGTGGCTATTTGAGCCCTGTTCTTCAGAGTTGTAGTCCAGTGGTCAAACCACTCTGCCACGCTGGCTCTGGAACATTTTTCGATGAGCTCATTTCTGACGAGTGAAATGTTTGTCTGCCTTTTTCTCCCTTTCAGGGGCCGGTGTCCTTTGAGGAGGAGGAGGAGGAGGAGGAGGCCATGTATTTTACCAGAGGGGAATGGGATTTCCTAGATCCGGGCCAGCGGGTTCTCTACAAGGAAGTCATGCTGGAGAATTACGGGAACATGGCCTCTCTGGGTAAGGAGCCCTTTTGTCCCTCGGTGGATATACCGATCATGGCTTTGGTACTTGCTGCTTCACTGCCAAGCAGCGCTGGCGGGTTGAAACCAAGATCCAAAACATGCTGCAGAAATAATTTCTTTTCAGACCTCTGTAATTGCCCTGGTTCAGTGCTAGGGAATTCTGGGAACTGTAGTTTTGTGAAGCATCTAGCCGCCTCTGTCCGAGAGCTCTGGTGCCACAATTGAGCCAAGGCAGTTAAAGCAGTCTCGGGCTGGATTATGTCTGCAGTGCGTTTTGGATCCAGTTTGGGTTTAAGCCTTAAGTCGTTTGGTTTAAACTCCATAGTTTCTTTTAGAACAAATCATGAATCCTTGAAAATTATTTTTTTTAAAAAAATATTAAAATAAGCAGCATGTTCAGAGCTTTAAACCAAGTGCCTTAGAAACCCAACACTTCTGGTTTTTAAAATTAATTATTCATATATATAATTTTCTCTCTCACACACACACACGCACTTAAATTTTAAATTAAAATTAATTATTCACAGATACACACACAAAAACACACACACAGGCCTGACTATTACAGTGTCCTGGCCTGGCCAAGAAACTCACTGGGTGACCTTGGGCAAGTCACTCTCTCTCAGCCTCAGAGGAAGGCAATGGCAAACCTTCGTTAACTGAATCTTGCCAAGAAAACCCCATGATAGGGTTACCTTTGGGTCGCCACAAATCAGAAATCACTTGGAGGCACACAACGACAACAAATTACAGATGGCCCTCTGTATCCATGGCTTCTTTATCCACGGAGTCAAGCATCCACAGCTTGAAAATATTCAAATATATATGTATATGTATGATTCCAAAAAGCAAACCTTGATTTTGCCAGTTTACATGAAGGATACCATTTTAATCTCCACTGGAGCCTGGTGGGGCAGTGGTTAAATGCCTGTCCTGCAGCCACTCACTCACAAAACACAAGGTTGTGAGTTCATTACCAGCCAGGGGCTCAGGCTCCTCCATCCTTATGTAGGTCAGGAAAAAGAGTCCCCAGCTTGTTGGGGGCAATTGGATTACAGATTGTAAACCCCTTAGGGAGTGCTTAAATGCACTGATAAGTGGTATAGAAATCATAGAATCATAGAATCATAGAGTTGGAAGAGACCACAAGGGCCATCCAGTCCAACCCCATCCTGCCATGCAGGAACTCCCAATCAAAGCATCCCTGACAGATGGCCATCCAGCCTCTGCTTAAAGACCTCCAAGGAAGGAGACTCCACCACTCTCCGAGGGAGTGTCTTCCACTGTCGAACTGCCCTCACTCTCAGGAAGCTCTCCCTAATGTTGAGGTGGAATCTCTTTTCCTGGAGCTTGCATCCATTGTTTCGGGTCCTAGTCTCTGGAGCAGAAGAAAACAAGCTTGTTCCCTCCTCAATATGACATCCCTTCAAATACTTAAACAGGGCTATCATATCACCTCTCAGCCTTCTCTTCTCCAGGCTAAACATCCCCAGCTCCCTAAGTCGTTCCTCATAGGGCTTGGTTTCCAGACCCTTCACCATTTTAGTTGCCCTCCTTTGGACACACTCCAGTTTCTCCACATCCTTTTTGAATTGTGGTGCCCAGAACTGGACACAGTATTCCAGGTGAGGCCTGACCAAAGCAGAATAGAGTGGCACTATTACTTCCCTTGATTCTAGACACTATACTTCTACTGATGCAGCCTAAAATTGCATTGGCCTTTTTAGCTGCTGCATCACACTGTTGGCTCATGCACTTGCTATTGCTATTGTATTTAATGGGACTTGAAGATCCACAGATTTTATTATCCACAGGCAGGCAGTCCTTGATCCAAACCCCAACAGATACCGTGGTCCCAATGTATTATGATTTCCCAAACCACTTACTGGAAGAAGCATGACTGTCTGAATTTCAAGATTTTTAACTTTAACAGTTTGTTGACAGCTGTTTATTGTTAGACTGGTAGCCAGCATCCTTTGCTTATTTTGGATCAGTTTGTTCTATAGTGCAGGAAATGCCATCCAGAAACAAATCCTTCAGTTAATCTAACTTCAACCAAATAATTTCCTTTAAAAGAGCATCTTTTTAGAGAATAGTTATTAAATAAGCTAGCAGCCGTAACATCTGAAGTGCATTTTGCTCCTTAATTTTCTGATGTAGTCCTCTGTCGGTGTGGTCCTAGATGTTAATGCAAACAAATTAGTTTAAACACACACAGAAAAAAGGGGTTGTTTTTGTTTTGTTTCGTATTTTGTGTTTTTTCCAACCCTGTTGCCAGTAAAGGAAGTGGTCAGTACAGTTTTACTGCATCATGCCGAAGGAAACACGTCAAGGGAAGTAGATCAAGGCTGCGTCTGCACTGCAGAATTAATGCCGTTGGACACCGCTTTAACTGCCATGGCTCCATTCTAGGGAACCTGGGATGTATAGTTTGTTGTGGCACTAGAGCTGTCTGACAGAAGAGGCTAAGTAGCTCACAAAACTACAAATCCTGGGATTCCAGAGCATTGAGTCATAGTAGTTAAAGCTGCATCAAACTGTATTAATTCTGCAGTGCAGATGCAGCCCTAGGCTAGGAAAACTCATGCTACAAATTCTTTAACACAGTTAGTCTCAAAGGTGCCACACGATCCTTTTGCATACCTAAGGCAGGCAGCGGTGGTTTGTTGGTTGTTGTTGTTTTAAAAGTCCTTCCCTCAGTCCCTCCGCAAAAGGGATCTTGTAGCACCTTTGAGACTAGGTGAGCGAAAGAAGTTGGTGCATCCGCTTTTGTAGATTTAGGTCTGCTTCCACCCGAAGCATGGAGGGAACTGGTGCTCAGGAAGGACCTTCCTAGCAGACTGTATGAATAGCCATAGAAATGCAAAGATGTATGGGTCTGGTGATGAGATGCTAAGTTTGGTTTTCCTTATAGTCCTTGAGGGACAAAGGCAGGAGGAAGGATGTTGCCGAAGGATGGATGTGGATGGATGACCATACTAATGGTGGAAGGACCCTTGGAGTGTGTTTGGTACTGGGTGGGAACCTGAACAAAGATTTGATCTTAGAAATAGAGTTGCCCTGCAGGGACTCTCAATCAAAGCATCCCTGATAGATGCCATCCAGTCTCTGTTTGAAGACCTCCAAAGAAGGAGGCTTCACCCAAGGGGGGTTGCAGACTGCCAGAAATAATGCAAATTGAGTCCACTTTTAGGGTTAGGGTTAGGGTTAGGGAATCATGGGAACTGTAGTTTATTGTGGCACCAGAGCTCTCTGACAGAGAAGGCTCAATGTCTCAGGAAAAAAACCCAATTCCCATGATTCCCTAGCACTAACCCTAAAAGTGGACTCAATTTGCACTATTTCTGGCAGTTTGCAACCCCTCCAAAATCTCCGAGGGAGCGTGTTCCACTGTCGAACAGCTCTTACTGTCAGGAAGTTCCTCCTAATGTTGAGGTGGAATCTCTTTTCCTGGAGCTTCCTTCCGTTGTTCTGGATCCTATTCTCTGGAGCATCAGAAAACAAGCTTGCTCCCTCCTCAATATAACATCCCTTCAAATATTTAAAAAAGGCTCTCATATCCCTTCTTAACTATCTCCTTTCCAGGCTAAACATACCCAGTCCCCTAAGTCGTTCCTCATAGGTATTCATGTTTTCCAGCCCCATCACCATTTTAGTCACCCTTTGAATTGTGGTGCCCAGAACTGGGCACAATATTCCAGGTGAGATCTAACCAAAGCAGGATAGAGTGGCACTATTACTTCCCTTGATCCAGACACTATACCTCTGTTGATGCAGCCTAGAATCGCATTGGCCTTTTTAGCTGCGGCATCACACTGCTGACTCGCGTTCAACTTGTGGTCTACTAGGACTCCTAGATCCCTTTCACGTGTAGTCGCGTTAAGCCAGGTGTCCCCCATCTTATATCTAGGCATTTCATTTTTCCGCCTTAAAGTGCAGTACCTTCCTTTTCTCTGTGTTGAAATTCGTTTTGTTAGCTTTGGCCCAGCTTTCTAATCTAAAGTATCTAATCTAATGTAATAAAGTGGTTGAGAGTGAAGGAACTGGCAAAACCATATCCCTGCCTAAGAAAACCCTATGAAATTTATGGGGTTGCCTAAGTCGATAAGCAACCTGAAGGCATGTACATGTAATGCATGCAGAATAACACTATTTAACACTCCAGCCTCATGAGGGCACTCTCAGCTAGTGGTTTAATGATACTCAAAGTTACATTTCAACGCTCATGTTCTGTATACAGTGGCCCCTCCATATTCTCTGGGTTTAGGGGTGAAGGACCCCCGTGAATGTGGGAAAGTTGCAAATTAAAAACAAACAAACCCAAAACACCACAATTTTATTTACCTGAGAACACCTCTCTAGGATTCTCCAGGTCCTCCAGTACAACTCTGTAGTCAATATCTGCCAAACGTTGGTCACAGAAACGTGTTTTCTCTAGGAACGCCTAGGTTTCCCAGCACAACTTTAAGGTCAGCTTCTGGCAGAGTTGTGCTGAAAGACCTAAAGATTCCTAGACAGACCTTTTTAAAACAAAACTAAGTCAAAGGAGCAGATGTGGAGGGTCGACTGTATTTTAGCTTTCTCGTGTGGCTGAGGTCCCTCATTCATAGGATCGTGATAAGTGGACGTTGACTTGATGGCATTTAAAACACCAATGGTCTTGTAGGTATGTGAAGTCGAAGGCTTTCACAGCCGGCATCCATGGGCTTTTGTGGGCTTTGTGTTCTAGAAGAATTTATTCCTGATGTTTTGCCTGCATCTGTGGCCACAGATGCATGCGAAATATCAGGAAGAAATTCTTCTAGAACACGTAGTTGTCCTGATTCCTACTTTGGGAGAAAAGCTGGGGTATCAATAAATTCAACAACAACAACAAATAATTGTCAGGATTGCAGCATGAAAGTGGAAGGCTAGACCATTCTCCCTGGACATGGATTCTGTGCCATACCTGATTTTGTCTGAATGCTCTTGCTTAAACATAAAACTTCTATTATGTTAAACGCCAAACTCGCAGAGCACATAGCAGAATCCTAGAGTTGGAAGGGTCCTTCAATGGTCATCTAGTCCAACCCTCTGCCACGCAGGAATACACAACTACAACACTCCTGAAAAATGCCCACCCAACCTCTCTACAAAGACCTCCAAAGAAGGAGACTCCATCACTCTCCCAGGCAGTAGGCAGTCCATTCCACTGTCAGACAGCTCTTACAGTCAAAAAGTTCTTCTTTATGTTTAGGTGGAATTGGTTTTCTTGTAACTTGCTAAAAAAGCCAATGCAATCCCGCAATGCAAGAGCTGTTCAGACGTGGAAGATGCTGCTTCGTCAGAGTGTGGTGGAGTCTCCTTCTTTGGAGTTTTTTTTAAACAGAAGCCAGATGGACATCTGTCATAGGGAATGCTCTTAGATTGTGTGTTTCTTTGTGGCAGAAGGGGGTTGGATTGGATGACCCTTGAGGGTCTCTTCTAACTCTATAATTCTAAACCTTAGAGAGAACTTCCTGAGGTAAGAGCTGCTTGACAGTGGAATAGGCTGCTGCTTCAGAAGGTGGTGGAGTCTCTTTCTTTGGAGGTTTTTATCAGAGGCTGGTGGCCATGGGTTTTGAGAGAAGTGACCAGAGAGATGTCCAGTGGGGTTTTGTCCTGGGCCCAGGGCTATTCAATATCTTTCTCAATGACTTGGATGAAAGAATAGGGGACATACTTACCAAAATTGCAGATAACACCAAATTAGGAGGAATAGCTAATACCCCAGAAGACAGGCTGAACATTCAAAATGACCTTAAAAGATTAGAAAACTGGGTCAAAGCTAACAAAATGAATTTCAACGCGGAGAAATGTAAGGTCCCGCACTTAGGGCAAAAAAATGAAATGCATAGACATAAGATGGGGGACACCTGGCTTAATGCAACTACATGTGAAAGGGAGTCCAGGTAGACCACAAGTTGAACATGAGTCAACAGTGTGATGCCGCAGCTAAAAAGGCCAATGCGATTTTAGGCTGCATTAATAGAAGTATAGTGTCTAGATCAAGGGAAGTAATAGAGCCACTGTATTCTGCTTTGGTCAGGCCCCACCTGGAATAATACTGTGTCCAGTTCTAGGCACCATAATTCAAAAAGGATGTTGAAAAACTGGAGTGTGTTCAGAGGAGGGCAACTAAATGTCAGGGATGATGGGAGTTGTAGCTCTTCACCTCTGGCTCTAACTCACCACCTTGTTATGCAGCAGAGCTGACCAGCTTTGATCAGTGGTTGATGCTTCTTTTCCCAAGCAGCAGAGTTTCAGAGAATAGGCTGAAGACCCTGACAAACTCTCCAAGCCTTCTCACTCTTCTTCCTGAGATGTCTCCAAACTTCTCCAGGATTCTTCTGGCTCTTGTATCTTCCCTCAAGACACCAGACAACTCAGTAGTCTTATATAAAAGATCTACTTTATTTTACTATATACATAAATACTATATGCCCTACAAATCACAATCTCTACACTTCACAATATCTCCAAAACTACTCCACAATGTACATTAGCAAACATTGCAATTTATAGCCATTGTTAGTCACCACCCACCAGTCAGTTTCCACCCAGTGGGTGTGTACATACATCTTGATTGGTCCACATAGATCATCCCATACCTAAGACCAACCCAAGTGTTTCATCACTTTACCTTGACCACTTGATGAGTCTCAGGTGTTTGCAATCTATCACAGGTGTTCTCAATATACCTTCTATAACTTTGTCCTTGGCTCTCAAGGCTTCTTAATTATATTATCTTTTTCACCTGTGTGTCTTCCTGATTGCTCCTGCTTAGTCACTGTGACTTTCACATACACATTTTATTTCTATTACTGTATGTCCCATGTTGCATTTTCCTTAACAATCCCCTCCGAAATAAAATATTGTATGTGTCTTATAATGTCATTCCAACCATTTGTGTCAGTCTTTCATGTTTTTCCGCCGTCAATGCTTTTGTGAACAAATCTGCTATGTTGTGTTGTGTTTCTATATATCTCAGTTCTATTTTACCCTTTTGAACCATGTCTCGCACATTTTGATATCTAACACCAACATATTTTGTTCTGTTCTTCAAACTTTCAGTTTCAGCCATTGCTATGCATGACTGTGAATCTTCCAGAATTTCTACTGGTATCTTGTAACTTTCATTTAAATCATTCAGCAATTGCTTAACCCACTGTACCTCATTCACTATCTCATTTAAAGCTGCGAATTCTGCTTCAGTCGTACTTATCGCTACATTTGTTTGTTTCCTACTTCTCCAGACTATTGGACTTTCACTGTACTTGATTATTATTCCTGTAACTGACTTCTTGTCTCCTAATTCTGATGCAAAAGAACTATCCACATAACAATCTAAATCTGAATTACTGTTTCTAATTACCAATTTCTTATCTAAAGTTCCTTTCAAATATCTTAATAAGTGTTTTACTGCTGTCCAGTCTTCAATTTTTGGATCATTAACTCTTCTGGACAATACATTTACAGCATATGAAATGTCTGGTCTGGTGTGGCAAGATATGAATTGTAAAGATCCTATTATGCTCCTGAATAAAGTCTTGTCTTCAAAATCTCTAGATGTTTTTTCAGATACGAAACCAATTGTCATTGGAGTTCTTACTATTTTAGCATTTTGTAATCCACACTTTTCAATCAAATTTTCAATTTTCTTTCTCTGGCTTAACAAACAATGTCCTTCTTCTGTCCATTCAACACCAATACCTAAATGAGACTTTAATAAACCTAGATCTTTTAAGACAAACTTTTCAGACAATTCTCTTTTTACTGATTCAATTTCCTGTTTTGACTTTGCTGCCACGCATAAATCGTCTACATAAATTACTAACACTATGTCTCCTTTTGTATAGACACAAGCATCTGCAATGCTCCTTTTTGTATCCTAGTTTAGCTAACTCTTCATTAATGCACATATTCCATGCTCTGGCACTTTGTTTTAATCCATACAATGCTTTTTTCAATTTATAAACTTTCTGACTACTATTTTCTTCAAAACCTTGTGGCTGCTCCATAAATATCTCTTCATCTAAACTAGCATTCAAGTAGGCTGTTTCAAAATCAAAATGTTCTACAACTAAATTTCTTTTTGCTGCTACAGCTAGAACCATTCTCAGACTTTCTGGCTTTGCAGTTGGAGAATATGTCTTATCATAGTTCTCATACTGCTGTTGTGCAAAACCCTTAGCTACTAACCTTGCTTTATACTTAATACTTCCATCTGGCATTTCTTTCTTTTTGTATACCCACTTACAACCAATTACTTTCTTGTCCTTGGGTCTATCAACTATTTCAAAAACATCTTTATTTACCAGACAACCAAACTCATCATCCATTGCATTAATCCATCGTTCCTGTTCTTCTCTAGACAAACTTTCCAACTCTTCAAAACTTTCAGGCTCTTCCACTGCTAAACAAGCTCTTGCATTTGTCACAACAAACCTATCTGGTGGCTTCCTAACTCTGTGACTACGTCTGGGAATAAACTCTGCTGATCTGCCTCTTTCATCCTCACTTTCTGTACTGGGAGTTATAGTTCTATAACTCCCAGTACTTGTGTAAAGAACTTGTGTAAGTTCAAAGTTGCTTCTGCCCAGAAACTATCTTTTACCTCTGCATCTGCCATCAAACAAACAGTACTAAATCTCTGGTCTTCAGTCATTCTAGTAGTAATGGGTCTAGATTGTGTCTCATTATCAGAAGAACTATCACTGCTGCTAGTGGATGCTTCTGGCTTAACTGAAACCCCTCCGTTTCCTGAAGTTGGTTCAGTTTGTGTTTCTGGCTCATTTGAATTTCCTAACCTCAAGAAAACTTCCTTATTGGCATGCAGTTTATCCCAACCGGCATGTCTCTCAAAATTTGCAGACCTGGAATACTGCACTTCCCTTCCACCTAAATGAAACTTGTAGCTATTTCCAGAATAACCCAAAAACCTAAGCCTTCTACTTTTGGGTTCTCCTTTCTTCCTGAAACAAGCTGGAATGTAAACATAAGCAAATTGTCCAAAGACTCTCAAATACTTGTAATTTGGCACTCTCCCATACAATACCCTATAGGGAATGTCTTCAATTTCTGAATGATACAGTCTGTTACTAATATGTACTGCTGTCAAAGTTGCTTCTGCCCAGAAACTATCTTTTACCTCTGCATCTGCCATCAAACAAACAGTTATCCTTTTTATATCTTGTATTTTTTTCTCCGCTAAACCATCTTCGTTAGGACAAGCAGGATTAGTAGTTTCATGCCTTATTCCCACCTTTTGAAACCAATTAAACAATTGATTACTTAGAAATTCTCCTCCCCGGTCAGTAACAATGGTGCCTACTCTAATATCAAACTGTCTTTCCACCATTCTCACCCATGCTTTTAAACTTTGCCCAGTGTCTGATTTGTTTTTCAATATTCTTACAAAAGCAAACCTTGTAAACCTATCAACAATTACTAGGAAATATTTGCTTCCCCCTAAAGATAAACAATTAGCTTGGGCAACATCTGCATGTACAAACTGAAATGGTCTTTGAGCAATTCTTTTGGTTTTCTTGGCTACTGGAAAAGCTCTGACCTTTACCTGATTACATACAGTACAATCTAAGTGATTTTTGCATTCAGCAACTTTTAAATCTGGACACATACTGATTAACTTCTTTAAACATTTGAAACTAGCATGACCAAATTTTCTATGGAGTTCATGTATACAGTCTTTGTGAATTGGACTATTGTCTATGTTATTAGCATTTTCTTTTTTTTTTTTTAAATATTTTATTAATTTTTATTACAAAAATTTCCATACACTTACATACATCACATAAACATCAACATCACTCTACATATAGACAAATAAAACATAGTAAACATAACAAACATACAAAACAATACCAACATAAAAAGAGACATACAAATTATAACATACATATATTAAAATACTTCCTTCACCAGACTTTCCTTGAGTTTTGCCCTTTTTTCTAACTTCTATTACAATATATTGCTATTTATCTCACACCATACATGTTTATCTTAGAAAGAAAAAACATATCATCCTATTTTAACTTAATTATTATTATACAAAACTGTTTCTATTACGATTATCATTTTACAGCAATTCTATTATAATTTTTTTTTTTATAATATACTTAATGCAGTAACTAATTCCCCGTTTTTTCTCCAATAATCCATCACTGGTTGCCAAGTTTTCTTGAAAGTCTCTTCATTCTCTTCTCTCAATAAAATCGTCAGCTTATCCATTTCTACTATATCCATAACTTTCATCATCCATTTCTGTACCGATGGTATTTCTTTTTGTTTCCACATTGAAGCATATGTAATCCTGGCAGCAATAATAAGATTAAACAATAATTTACCGAATTTTTTTTCCAATTCAGTATCATTTATCATATTTAATAGAAACATCTGTGGATTGTTTTCTAAGGTAGTACCCAAAATATCAGATATTATCTTTATTCCCCCAAAATTCCCTAGCTTTTTGACATTTCCACCAAAGGTGGTAAAGTGAACCATCACTTTTATCACACTTCCAACATCTAATATCTGAGGATTTCTTCATTCTAGCAAGTTTAACTGGGGTTAAATACCAGCGGTATTGTAACTTATAATAATTTTCTTTGATAGCATTACTCAGTGTATATTTTAATCTCTTTTGCCAAGTTTTTTCCCATTGTCCTAATTCTATATTAAATCCAAAATCCTGCGCCCATTTAACCATTTGTGGTTTAATTGTCTCCTTCTCCATTTCCATTGCCAATAATAATTTATATAATTGCGATATTTTTTTATTTTTGTCTGAAAAAATAATCTCCTCAAATTTTTCATCTAAGTTTGCTATCTTCCTACTTCTCAAATCAATTATATATCTTTCTCTTATTTGTCTATAGGTAAACCAATTGTATTTAAATCCCTCTTTATTTAATTCTTCCTGTGTTTTAATTTCTTTTCCCTTTATTGTTTTCTTAAATAAGTCTCTATATGTTAACCACTTTTCTTTATTAAATTTATCCTCTTTATTTATCATCTCACCAATTGCAGTCCACAATGGAATATTATCAGGCCAAAACTTCTTTACTTTCATCCAGATTCTTAAAAGTGATCGTCTTAAATAATGATCATTAAAGTTTTGATGGACCTTTAGTTTATCATATATTAAGTATCCATGCCAAGCATAGACATTATCAAATCCTTCTAATCTTAAATTCCTTTCATTCTTAAGGCAAATCCAATCTTCCAACCAAAATAAGACACACGCATAGTAATATAATTTGAAATTTGGTAATCCTAAACCACCACGTTCTATTGCATCTTGTATATATTTCATTTTTACTCTGGGTTTTCTACCCTCCCATATAAATTTGCATATATCTTTCTCCCATTTATTAAAGGGTACATCATTTATTAATACCGGGATATTTTGAAATAGAAACATCATTTTGGGTAAAATATTCATCTTAACGGTTGATATTTTACCCATCCATGATAATTTTAATTTTTTCCATCTACTCATTTCATGTTTAATTTCTGTCCATATTTTTTCATAATTATTTTTAAATAAATCCGAATTCTTTATAGTAAAATTTATACCTAGATATTTAATCATTTTAGCTTCCAAATATTGAGTTTTGTCTATTATCTGTTGTTTTTCTTTCTCAGGGACATTTAAAAACATCAATTTAGTTTTCTCTCTATTAATTTTAAGTCCAGTAGCCCGACCAAATTGCTCCAATATTTTTAATAATTCAATAATACTTTCGCAAGGATCTGATATTGATATCATTAAATCATCAGCAAAGGCTTTAGTTTTAAATTCCATTCCTCTTACTTTAACCCCTTTAATTTTATTATTATTACGTATCTCTCCCAACAGAATCTCAAAACACATAATAAATAATAAAGGAGAAAGGGGGCATCCTTGTCTTACTCCCTTTTGAATTTTTAAATCCTTAGTCAATTCACCATTTATTATTAATTTCGCTCTTTGGTTGTTATATATCATTTCTATCCATTTCATAAAATTAGCTCCCATATTCAATTTTTCAATTAATTTAAACATAAATTCCCAATTAAGATTATCAAATGCTTTTTCTAAGTCGAAAAAAATCAATATCGCTTGCTTATCTATATTTTTGTTATAAAATTCAACCAAATTAATTACATGTCTGGTATTATTTTGGATTCTTCTATTTGGTAAAAAGCCTGATTGATCTTCCGAAATCCATTCTATTAACCATTTTTTTAGTCTTTTTGCAATAATGCTCACAAATATCTTATAGTCAACATTTAGTAATGAAATTGGCCGGTAGTTTTTTGGTTCAGTTTTATCTTTATTTTCTTTAGGGATTAACGTAATATTCGCATCTTTCCATGTCTGAGGAATATATCCTTCTTTTATTTTATTTACTACCATTAACAAGGGTTTCGCCAATTGTTCCTTAAATTTTTTATAATATTCTGCATTATATCCATCTGGGCCAGCAGCCTTTCCAGTTTTTAACTGGTCTATTGCATCCACAAGTTCTTGATATTCTATTTTTTTATTAAGATAATTTTTATAATTTTCTGCCATCATGGTTATATTTTGTTTTTGCAAATAATTTTTCAATTACTTCCAAATTTCTATTATTAATTTTATATATATTTGAAAAATATTCAAACATTATCCTTTTAATTTGTTCTTGAGTCGAAAAGTTATTTTGTCCCTCTTTTAGTAATGTTATAATTCTTTTTTCTCTAGCCTTTTTTAGTTGATAAGCTAAAAATTTCCCGGGTTTGTTGGCATTCTCAAAATTTCTTTGACGTATATACTTTAGTTTTTTCTGCATTTCTTCTGTTAATAATATAGACATATGTTTCTGCAGCTTTTGTAATTCTATCTGTAACTTCCTATTTTTTGGTGCGTCTTTTAATTGGCTTTCTTTAATTTTAATTTCTTTTTTCAAATTCTCCATGTCCTTTTCTCTTTGTCTTTTTAATTCAACACCTCTTTTAATGAAATAACCCCTCATATATGCCTTCCCCGCATCCCACACAACTTCTACCGATATTTCTTTATTCAAATTCTCTTGAAAAAACCATTCTAAATTTTTCTGAGTTTCTTTAATCGTCTGATCATTTTTCAATAATTTAACATCAAATCTCCAATTAAAATCTCTATTTCCATTTTTAATTATCATCATGACCGGATTGTGGTCTGACCAGATAGCTGGCAGATTATCCATTTTATGAATTCTTTTAGTTAAATTTGAAGTCAAGAGAATCATATCTATTCTAGAATATGAGTAGTGTGGATGTGAGAAAAACGTATAATCTCTACTGTTTCCATGGATTATCCTCCAGGCATCTTTTAACATCAATCTTTCCTGCAATTCGAAGAAACTTTGAGGTAATTTGCCTTGCAGTAGTTTTATCTTTCTATGCGAGGTTCTATCTATTTGGGGATCGATTACACCGTTCCAATCTCCTAGGATTATCATTTTCTCATTATTATCAATATCTTCTAATTGGTTTAGTAATGTCTCATAAAATTCTCTTTTATTAGTTAGTGGTCCATATAGGCCTATTACTATAATTTTCTCTCCTTTGACTCCAATTTCCACTACAATATATCGCCCTTGGGGATCTGATACCAATTTTTTCGCCTCATATTTCTCAGTAATATATAATACTACTCCATTTTTTTTGTTCTTTGCGGCCGCTATAAATTCCTGACCTAATTTCTTACAAGTTAAAAATTTGGAATCTTTAAGCCTAATATGTGTTTCCTGTAAACACAAAATATCTGGTCTTTGTTTTTGAACATAATGAAAGATTTTTTTTCTTTTTTGGGGCGTGTTCATACCTTTTACATTCCAGGAAATTAATTTAATTTTATCCATTTTATCATTATAATTCCTCTCTCTTCTCTTATAATTCACTAATCTATCCCTTTCAACTCACACAGAGGTTTTCAAATTTAAAAATAAGTGTAACACTTACCCTCTCTCATTGTCACTCATTATCCGATCCCAAGCTTTTATCTAATTCTTCCTCTTGGCTATCTTGATCTCCAGGTGGTTCTAAGTCTAAATCTTCATCCAGTGGTATACTTCCCTTGTTATATTTCCAATTACTTGCTCCTAGTTCTTCCTGACTATCTTCTTCTGACGCTATAATCTCGCCTCTTTTTTTTGGCAAGATTCTATTTTCCTCTATATTAAGGGGTTCTAATTTCTTTTCTTGATTTCCCTTATTTGCTTCTTCTTTATCTTTACGTTTCCTTTCTCTTTGTCTCTCTAATCTGTCCCAAAATCTTTTTGCTTCACTTATTGATTTCAACACAATTCTCCTCTTCTGCCACCAAAATATTAATCCGTCGGGGGATCCCCACCTATATGGGATTCCTTCCTGTCTAAGAAATGTTGTCAAGAAAGCGTACTCCTTACGTTTTTTCAAAATTCTTATAGGCACATCTTTCAAAATCTGAACCGCTCTACCATTAATTTCCAGGGGCGTTTCATTATGTGTCCTAAGTAGAAGATCTCTCATTTGTTTACGAACAAAATAAACCACCACATCTCGTGGTAGATTCTTCTGCTTGGCTATATATGAGTTTAAACGAAAAGTTCTATCCAGTTCATACTGAAAGTTTTTTGGATCGACATTCAAAAATTTCGACAAACTTATGTTTAATATTTCCATCAAATTTTCATTTTTACTTTCAATGAGACCTCGAATTTTAACACATTTCTCCCTAAGTTTTTGTTCAATTAATGCTTTCTCATCTAAATCCCGGTCTCTTATCTGTCTTATCTCATCCAATTCCTCGGTAAATCTCTCATTTTTATTTTCCAATTTATCAATCCTACCATTTATGATGGAAAATTCACTAGAAAGTTTTTCTACTGTCTGATTTATCCCTTGAAGTTCACCTCTAATTTCTTCACGAATTTCAGTTTTAAAGTCCATCATCTCTCGTCTAATTTCCAACCGTAACTTTCTGATTTCATCTACTAAGGAAAGATTTGGATCTGTATTCTTTGATTGTTCAAGTGATGGTCGTCTAGGTAATTGAGAGTTGCTCTGAACTTTTGTTTGATTCCTGGACATCATTATCCGTCTTATTTCTTATAATTTTTGATAAATTTCTCTAATTTCCTTTAATTCCCTTAACGGCCCCCAAATATCTTTCTTTGTGTATATATCTCCCGCTGATCACAATGGAGTTTTCTGAAATAAAAATATTTAACAGGTTCTTGTTATTATTATCTCCCCTATCCCTTTCCTTAACTCCAAACTATGAACTCCAATAATATAAACTATACAATTTCCCCCCCCCCTTTAAATTTGGTCTCAGGCAAGAACCCTATATATATTTAATTTTGGTTTATTTTTATTTGTTTATTTATTTATTTTTTACTAATTTTAATTTATAATTTCTAAATTTCTAAGTTTATTTTATTTATCTTAACATATATTCATATATATATATATACAACAATTTTGTTATAATATCCCTATTTTCTTTTCTGCTATTTACTATCCAATAAGTTCAGTAATTCTCTAATTGATTTCCCCAATTTATCACCAGTTCTGCTTAATTTCAATCAAAATCTATCATAGGGTTCTTGCCTTAACCATATTATTTCTCCTATAAATTTCTCACTATATATATATATATATACAATATAAAACTACAATGCAACAAATACAAAATACAAAAGTACAAGAATGCAACCTCTAAATTATACACCAACTCTTAATAAATCTTCACCTGTCGAGCTTCTTTATCTATTCTTCTTTATTCTCCCCTTCTACCTCTCTAAATATCAGACCTTTCTCTTTTTCTTTTTTTTCTTTTTTACTCACTATAATTGTCACTCTATTCTCTTTCCTTCTGTCTTAACACTTTTCTCAGCCCCTTCCCTTTCCACGTTTCTTTTCTGTCTCTCCCTCTCCTCCACGCTATAATTTCACTTATATCCTCTGTTTGGTGCTGTTCTTTCTCTTCAACTCTATGATCATGTGACGTCACGGCGTGGCATGGGAACACTCTCTAGCCCAAACTCTCTTGTATTTCCTTCTGGTTTCTCTATCCTTCTTCTCTCGTCTTTCCTCTCAGTCACATCCGTTTCCTCCAATCACACCTCAGCTCCACCTCTTCCAGCCTCAATCCACTTCACTTCAAGGACGCC
The DNA here is from genome assembly GCA_026167975.1 of Phrynosoma blainvillii. Taxonomy (NCBI): domain Eukaryota; kingdom Metazoa; phylum Chordata; class Lepidosauria; order Squamata; family Phrynosomatidae; genus Phrynosoma; species Phrynosoma blainvillii. The sequence continues at coordinate 398,254,220 of JANUYF010000002.1, read as the reverse complement.
ACGCCTTGTCTCCCTCTTATCTTATCTCACGTCGCACTTCAAGGTAGGAAATATTAACCCTTTCACATCGGATTGTTTTCGATTAATAAAAGTCCAGTCCAATTTTCTCTTGATTCTAACAAGTTACTTCATTACAGTCCCAGTTTCTTCTCTAAGTGGAGATCGCTTTTCTTCTTATAAGCAAAATCCCACTATTTGAACAAGCTCTCTCCTTGTTTATCTTTTGGGCATAGACTTCCAAGTTTATTAAATTATTTCTTCCCAATCAGTTAGCATTTCCCAAAATTTCTCAATTTCCAGGGAACAGTTTTCTAATTATTGAGGCGAACCCTCAATTTTCCCAAGAATTCTTTATGCGTATTAAAGGCTGTTTATCCCGTTGATTGCTATATCTCTTTCTTTTACTTCTCACAGTCTATGTATGGTATTTTCGAGAAGTCTATAAGTTCAAGGTTAGTCTGCTTCCTTCACGTTATCCAACTAGAATCTTTACTTACTGCAACTGAGTTGCGTTGAGAATTAATAAGTTTGTCCGCGTCCCTGACTTCTTCAGAAGATTCTTTGCAGCGCGGCCGCGCTCCCTTGCCCCTGGTGCTTTTCTTCTCCGACTCTCCACGAATCTAAGTTCATCTGAAATCGGGGGGTTCCAAGCAACCTTCCAGGGCTATAATTGGGTCATCCAGGTCCCCAATACCAAGGAGACTCCTTGATCGACTCGAATTGTTTTTATGGGTCGATCTATTGCCGAGTTGCCTGAGGAGTCGCCCAGAGGCAATGTGGGCGACTTCTCAAAGGGACGCCATGACAAACGGAAGTCCATATGTTATTAGCATTTTCAACACTGTAGCTATCAATATTGTCTTCCAAATAGTAAAGTTTATCCTTTTTCAAGCCTATGCCTCGCAATTCCCCATTCAGTTTTATCTTACACAAGTTCTTTTCAAAAATGACTGTGTAGTCTCTGTCTGTTAATCTACTCACTGATAACAAATTATTTTCTAACTCCTTTACATGTAACACATCATTAAAGTTTTCCTTTAGCCCTGGAATGAAAACTGTACCCATTTGATTTACAGTACTGAGCTCTTTCCCATCAGCTAAAACTACAGCATTTACATTAGCTGATTTTCTATTACTTATCAAATTAATATTGTTACACATTGAAGATGATGCTCCTGAGTCAATCAACCATTTACAATTAGCATTTTGTTTTTCCTTAATCATGGTTGCAAACCCCTTTTTGTTACCACTGTCCTTCAAAAATGGAGGTTTGGACTGCTTTTGATACTGCCGCGGCTGCCATCTGCTCTCTCCTTGCTTGCTTCTCTCAGCAGCGAATTGTTTACATTGTCTCTGTAGATGACCAATCTTTTTACAATAAAAACACCTCCGTTGCTCCCTTGTAGAAGCTGCTTCTTCCTGCTTTCGTAGATCAGGCGTTGTTTGATGTTTTGGCACAGTCCTTAAACTTGCTGAGTCACCCTGCTCAGACTTTCTTCTCAAGTTTTCTTCCAATATCCTGGCAACAATTAAGTCTCTGTTCAGCTCAGCTTCTGGCAAATTTTGCAAGCTATTTGTAATGTTGTCCCAAGAAGGATCTAGCAATTCCAGCAAAATATAACACTGCTGCTTTTTGCTAATTTCCACTCCTCTCAGTTCAGCTTGCACAAATAAATATTGCATTTTTTTTAAATGTTCTATCACACACTGTCCTTTCGTCATCTTTTGTCTGTAAATTCTTTTAGACCAAAGCATTTTTGCAAACGCAGTTGAAGGTGTGTGTAATCTCTGTAAAGTATCCCACACATCCTTGGCAGACACTTTATCTCTTACGTCGTTAATCAAGTCTTCTTCTAGCATGAGATAAAGACATGCTTTTGCTTTAGCATCTCTTTCTCGAGTGGCTGCATTAGCATCAGCTGCCAGCCCTGTTTCAACTGTCGACCACAGAGACTCCTTTATGAGTAGAGATTGAGCATATATTTTCCAAGTAGAGTAGTTGTTTCTATTTAATTTACTAAACTTTAGGATCTCCATCTTAATTTGTGCAGTGACTCAATTTGACACAGTCCTTCTGAGTATGCACAGCAGACAAAATACAAAATGATTTACTCACAAAGCTCCACAAAACTTTCTTCCACACTCTGGAATTTTCAGCTTCTGTGGATGCTGGTTGCTCTTATATCTGGGCCCATAACCCATTGTCAGGGATGATGGGAGTTGTAGCTCTTCACCTCTGGCTCTAACTCACCACCTTGTTATGCAGCAGAGCTGACCAGCTTTGATCAGTGGTTGATGCTTCTTTCCCAAGCAGCAGAGTTTCAGAGAATAGGCTGAAGACCCTGACAAACTCTCCAAGCCTTCTCTCTCTTCTTCCTGAGATGTCTCCAAACTTCTCCAGGATTCTTCTGGCTCTTGTATCTTCCCTCAAGACACCAGACAACTCAGTAGTCTTATATAAAAGATCTACTTTATTCTACTATATACATAAATACTATATGCCCTACAAATCACAATATCTCCAACACTACTCCACAATACACCAAACTACTCCACAATGTACATTAGCAAACATTGCAATTTATAGCCATTGTTAGACACCACCCACCAGTCAGTTTCCACCCAGTGGGTGTGTACATACATCTTGATTGGTCCACATAGATCATCCCATACCTAAGACCAACCCAAGTGTTTCATCACTTTACCTTGACCACTTAATGAGTCTCAGGTGTTTGCAATCTATCACAGGTGTTCTCAATATACCTTCTATAACTTTGTCCTTGGCTCTCAAGGCTTCTTAATTATATTATCTTTTTCACCTGTGTATCTTCCTGATTGCTCCTGCTTAGTCACTGTGACTTTCACATACACATTTTATTTCTATTACTGTATGTCCCATGTTGCATTTTCCTTAACACTAAAATGGTGAAGGGTCTGGAAACCATGAATCCCTATGAGGAAAGACTTAAGGAACTGGGTATGTTTAGCCTGGAGAAGAGACGGTTAAGAGGGGATATGATAACCCTCTTTAAATATTTGAAGGGATGTCCTATTGAGGAGGGAACAAGCTTGTTTTGTGCTGCTCCAGAGAATAGGACCCAATGGAGCAATGGATGCAAACTACAGGAAAAGAGATTCCACCTCAACATTAGGAGGGACTTCCTGATGGTAAGAGCTGTTCTTCCTAATGTTGAGATGGAATCTCTTTTCGTGTAACTTGGATCATCAGTGGAAACTGAGAAGAGTGTGCTGTTTTTGGGTGCATCTACACTGTAGAAATAATGCAGTTTCAGACCGCTTTAAGTGCTGTATGTCTCGCCTTCTATTGTTCATCTATCGTTCCTAGCAGGAAGAATTCAGTTTTCAATTGAAAATTAATCAATAAAATTGTTCGCATCAATTGATGTATTTAGATCCAGTCTCTTTCAGCTCTCTCACATGTCTACCACACAAGATAAAATGATCCTTCCTGATTATTAACAAAATTTTGATCCCGAGAGATTTAATATCCGGAGTTAAGTCAGCCTGGCTGAATTCAGGCTGCATCCGGATGGTGGTTTGGGGGGCAAAATCCATGAGATAGCATCCGGAAGCAGCCCGAATTTTACTTCACTTCAGGCGAGGTAAGACTGTTTTAAATTCAGTTTAACTGTAGTGTGATAATTTCCATAGTTTTGCCAACCAGTGAAAGGAGAGCAAGGAAGGGCCTGCCTAACTTCATGTGGCAGGGAGTTCCAAAGGTTGGGAGCAGGCACCAAGAAGGCCCTGTCTCTTGTGTCCTCACCAAGCAAACCGGTGGCAGTGGTGGCAGGACCAAGAGAATGTCTACCCCTCTAGATCTTGCCTCTTTGGGTGTTAGAATCATAGAATCATAGAGTTGGAAGAGACCACAAGGGCCATCCAGTCCAACCCCCTGCCATGCAGGAACTCCCAATCAAAGCATCCCCGACAGATGGCCATCCAGCCTCTGCTTAAAGACCTCCAAGGAAGGAGACTCCACTACTCACCGAGGGAATGTGTTCCACTGTCAAACCGCCCTTACTGTCAGGAAGTTCCTCCTAATGTTGAGGTGGAATCTCTTTTCTTGCAGCTTGCATCCATTGTTTTGGGTCCATGTCTCTGGAACAGCAGAAAACAAGCTTGTTCCCTCCTCAATATGACATCCCTTCAAATATTTAAACACGGCTATCATATCACCTCTCAGCCTTCTCTTCTCCAGGCTAAACATCCCCAGCTATGGGACATGACAAGACATTGGTGTGGAATGTATGAATCCTTTAAAACGAGAAGGAACTGCAGGTATACTTCTGTTAACAAGTAGACATGTTCCTGGGCATGTTCCTTTTTTTACTGTCTAGCTCAGGGGTAGGCAACCTTTCCCCTTTAAGGGCTGAGGGACTTCAGCTCCCAGAATCCCAGGAGCTATTGGCCAACATGGGACTATTGGCCAACATGGCTGAGGCTTCTGGGAGCTGAAGTCCCTCGGCGCTTAAAGGGGAAAGGTTGCCTATCCCTGGTCTAGGTGGACACTTTTTAGCAGCATCAGCATTGGAAAGATGGTGAAGAAAAGCTGGCAAACACCGATATTCAGGTCAGGCTGCAGCAGCATGTCTGCAGAAATTAATAAGGTTGCATTTGTCCCAGAAAACCAGGAAAATCCTGGCTTGAAGGGACTAAAAATGTCCCAGAGGTTCTCCGCAAGGGCCTAAAGGCCCAGCTTCTCCTGGCCTCACATTGTTTAGTTTAGACGACACAAGCCAAAACCGCCAGGGCAGGATCGGGCCCAATACTGCCTGTCCAGTCATGGATCTGGATGATCTGTTCTAACCTTGGGAACTAAGAAACTCCACAGCAAAACCAGACCACCCTGCACCATGCTTCTTACCTTGCTGGTGGTCAGTCCAACTGAGAAGCCCAATGGCCTGCATCTGGCGTGGAAACAGGGCACTTGGCCATGTTGGTGCAGCCAGGTGCACTGTTTTCGCATCTGGAGGAGTGACTGATGGGCTTCTCAGTTGGATCAACGGCCAGCAAGGTAAGGAGCAGCATGCCGGTCCAGGGTTAAGACAGGGATGAGACCAACTTGGGTGAGCACTGGGGTCTGGAACGCACGGACTCAGCCCATGCTTTCCTGTCCCGTCTGCTCAGGGTTGAAGCTGTAAATCCCGGACTTCTCTTTCGTCACAGAATGATGGACAGGTTGAAAAGGTGGTAGTGGCAATGAAGCAGGAAACTAGAAGAAGACTGGCACTGATGGGTTGCTACTGTGCGGGTCTAGAATTGTCACCTTATTCTTGCATTCCCTCTCCGCTTCCTCCGACAGGCCCAGAAGGCAGGAAAGGATAGGAAGCAAGCACTGGTTTGGCAGCTTGAGCTTAGGGCTAGGCAGCATGGTGGACCTTTGCTTCCAAACAGTCTTGAGAGAGTCAATGGAGTCCCTTTACTCTTTGGAGCTGCTTGGAAGCCTCCCTCTCTTTGCACCAGCTAGTGGGGAAAAGAGCTCTTAGCTTGGTACTGGCACTGAGATTGAAACATAATTTTTTTTAATTAAATGTTATTAATGTTAAAAATACTTACCGTATTTTCTGGCGTATAAGACGACCCGCGTATAAGACTACCCCCCCATCTTTCCAGTCAAAATATAGAGTTTTAGCACCTCTATCCTCATTATCCATATCCGGCGTATAAGACGACCCCCCCCCCTCACTTTAGCCACAGAATTTGCAGGTAAAAAAGTTGTCTTATACACCGGAAAATACGGTATTCTTTACATATATACAATAGAAGAAATACAGCCAACATTAACTTCCTCTGTTTCTCCAGCAACATGCCCTTAGTTACTCCGTAATTTCATTTACTTATTTTACAACCAACAAAATCAAAAAGAATAAACAAAGAAGCTACCAAAGGAAAAATCAAAATTAAAACAAAGCCTTAGAGCATATTCTAATTTTAACTGTACTTATTATTTTGTTCATTTTCTAACTTGGTCTCCTTCATGTTCCTATAATCTATTTCCACTTTAGTTTATAACAGTTTGTAATTGGGAGCCATTCTTTTTCAATGTCCTCTTTATCTTTATGATTTAAACAAGCAGTTAGTTTATCCATTTCAACCATTTCTACTAGTTTAAGTAACCAAATGTCTATTTCTGGCATCTCTTGTCTTTTCCAGTACTGCGCTAATGTCATTCTCACTGCCAAGATTGAAACATAATTGTAAAAAAGTGCAGTGATTAATGTGTTGAATTTGTATACTCAGGCTGCAGATTAATACTATGGATAATTATAATAATTTGCAGGATATGCAAATTGGATGCCCAGATATGAGGGACTGGAATATAGCAACCCTAGCAATAAATGATACAATGATACATGAGCTGGGAAATAGTGACATTCTGTTCCGGCCGGTCCTACATTAGCAGTGTGTGCCTGCCTACAACAGGCAAGGGAAACAGCAGCTGTCTCCACGAACACTTACTGGGCATGTGTGAACAGAAAAAGGGAGAAAAGATCAGTCTTGAAGAAGCTACTCCCAGTACATTAAAGAAGGTCTGATAGTTTGGTCACTAATGTATTTGTTGGTGGTCAAAATGAAGAACTGAAGAGGAGGCTGGATGGGCATAAAAAGACTTTGTCAGAGGCTTTGCTAACTGAGGGATGCCTGTAGTCTTTCTTTTTCCTTGAAAGTAGTTTGCTAGTTAGATCTTATTTCACCAGCTGAACGACAAGGCTTTGAGGAAGAAAAGAATTCAAGAGATCTTGACTTAAAACTTGTCTACATGGACCAATTACCCCCAGCCTCTCTGTGTCCAGCTTACATGACGCAGGGCAAAACCCCTGAATCAGGTGTGAATTGTCTTCATGACACCACACCTGATTTGGGGCTTCCTCTTCCTAGCCCGCCTTTAAATGATTCACCTTTTGCAATAGGTTTTTGGTTATCTTTGCAGCGATGATGGTGGCTGCCGTAACTCGCAGGCCCTGGGAATTGCCTGGCACACTGCCACTATCAGCGCCAGTTGCTCTGAGGTCACAGTGTGCTGATAACATGGCTGGGCATGTGGTTCTGATCTCAGGCCCTTGCTCCCACAGCGGCCGCGGCATGCTGGACAGCTCATGGGCCGTGTGGGAAGGCAGCTGCCCATCATTCACTGTGAGAGCCGAAAACCTGCAGCAAAAGAGAGCAGGTAAGGGGAAGAATTTGGATTGAATTAGGGGTCAGAATAAGGGGACATGATGGCTTGGTGGTTAAGACACCAATTCTGACGATTGGGAGATCAGAAGGTTGGCAGTTCGAGGCCCGAGTGCCGCATGATGGGGTGAGTTCCCATCACTAGTCCCAGCTTTGCCAGCCTTGCAGTTCAAAAGCATGCAAATGCAAGGAGATAAATAGGTACCACTTTGGTAGGAAGGTAACAGGATTCAGTGCAGTCATGCTGGCCACATGACCACCGGAGTAGTCCTCGGACAACGCTAGTTCCCTCGGCTTAGTACTAGAGATGAGCACCGTCCCCTACAGTTAGTTACGACTAGACATTCATGTCAGGGGAAACCTTTACCTTTACCTTTACTTTAGGGGCCAGAATACTCTGGGGCACCCAAGAGTATTCTAATAAGTGTAGATCCGCACTTAGGTGATGTATGGGGGAGACCTTAAAATATTCAAGGAAGAGGTGTTTTCATTCCAGTCTTAGGAAGCAGGACAAGATTTCAAGATTTTATTAAAAGGAAATTGGAGACTCTTGGGAGAGAAAGTGCTTAAGTGTGCTTGACTGAAGAGTCTTTCTCTGAACATTATCTGATAGTTTTCCTTCTGCTGCTTCTTTTCTCTAGCAGGTAACATGCAGCAAAATGAGAATTATCGGGAGCCTCCCATGGCATCGTGGGAAGCCGCCAAACAAGCTGTGGAAAAACAGGAGTTTGAAAATCAAAGGGAACCAGTCAAACCAAAGGGAAACCAGTCAAAGAACGGAAAAAAGAAACCCTCTACTTCTCTGGGCGCTGAGATTTGTGAGCCCCTGGCCTCCGAGTCAAGTCAGGTAAAGTGTCCTGCCTGCGGAAAAATATTCAAATATGAATCACACTTAAACATACACTTCCGAGTCCACACTGGGGAAAAGCCGTATACGTGCATGGAATGTGGAAAGTGCTTCAGTCAACATGGACACCTACATTCCCATCAAAGGACCCACACAGGGGAGAAAACCTACAAGTGCATGGACTGTGGAAAGAGCTTCAGTGACAGTGGAGCTTGTACGAAACATCAAAATACCCACACGAAGGAGAAACCCTACCAGTGCTTGGAGTGTGGGAAGAGCTTCAGTCAGCATGGCCATCTTCATTCGCACCAGAGAATTCACACGAGGGAGAGGCCTTATAAATGCACAGAGTGTGGAAAGGGCTTCAGTCAGCGTGGACATCTGTACTCTCATCAGAGGATTCACACCAAGGAAAAGCCCTACAAATGTACCGATTGTGGAAAGAGCTTCAGTCAGCGTGGCCATCTGTATTCTCACCAGAGAACTCACACCAAGGAGAAACCCTACAAATGCCTGGAATGTGGAAAGAGCTTCAGTCAGAGTGGGCATTTACATTCACATGAAAGAACCCACACGGGTGTGAAACCGTATAAATGCATGGAGTGTGGGAAGTGCTTCAGTCAGCGTGGACACGTATATGCCCATCAGAGAACCCACACGGGGGAGAAACCGTATAAATGCATGGAATGCGGCAAGAGCTTTGGTCAGCGTGGGCATCTTCATTCGCATCAGAAGACCCACACAGGAGAGAAAGCGTGTAAACGGGCTGAATGTGGACAATGTTTCAGTGAGAGTGGAGCGTGTACTAAACATCAGCAAACTCCCACATGGGAGAAACCTTTTAAACATGTGGAAGGTGCTTCAGTTATGGAAGAATTTTGATTAAATTTTTTTTAAAAATTACACAGAGATACTATACTAACATATGGAAGATATTGTAATATAATAATACAGTCACCCCTCCGTTTTTGCGGGGGATCCGTTTTCGGACCCCCCTGCGAAAATGGATAACCACAAATGTTCAAGCCCCGGCGCGCACCCCATTTTGTCCCCCTCCGTTTGCCGCCCCCGAACGGCCGTGGGACGCAGGCTTCAAGTCCACGAAAACGGAAGGGCAACTATACCGAACGTGGAAAAGAGCTTCAGTCTGATGACAAAACATATTTCATATTACGAGATCTACATTGTGAGAGAAATAGGGAGTGCTGGTAGTTTGTTTAGAAGCAAAAACTTTACTCAGCTTCAGTTCGCATTTTCTGCTTTTGGGGAAGACCCATTTCTCATGCTTGCTGGCAGTATGACATCTTTCATTTTCCTTAAGAGTTCTTCGTGTTTGTTATGGACTCCGCTGGATTACACCAACAGAAAACATTTAAAGGACACATTTCAATTTTTAAAAATAATAATAATACTGTATTTTACTTCTCAAAATATTAAGTGTCAGATGCCTCATAACCTGATGGCTGCCTGGTCATCAAATGGCTTGTATTTAGGAGCATAACTGAACCCTGGCAGATATTGTCTGGGTGTTTGTTTTTTCCTGTAGATGTTGCTGAGATTAAAGCTTTTCTGTTTGTAGTGTATTTTTGTTAAGTCAGTGAGAATATGTACTGGAGTTTGTACTTTTTCCTAATAGTTAAGGTCATCTTGAATCATGTTTCTCTTCCCTGAGATGCTTGCTGCCCCTTCCTAGTCATTTGCAGACTCCATGCGCACTCCCGTAATTCCTTCATATAAAGAAGTTGAACAAAACCTCCTAGACGGTGGACAAACCCCCTCCGGCGCTCCACTTGTCACTTCTCTTCAGGATGATAAGGAACCATTCGTGAGCACTCTGTGGGTTCAGTCCGTCAACCTGACAATAGCATAAGCTAACCCATATTTTATCAGGTTGTCTGAAAACATTTCATGGGGGACTTTGTCAAAAGCCTGACAGAACTGTTATATCTACACTATTCCTCCCAGATATAGGGCCTTTGCAGACTGCCAGAAATAGTGCAAATTGAGTCCACTTTAAGGGTTAGGGTTAGTGCTAGGGAATCATGGGAATTGTTTTTGTTTTCTGAGACATTGAGCCTTCTCTATCAGAGAGCTCTGGTGCCACAATAAAATACAGTTCCCATGATTCCCTAACCCTAACCCTAAAAGCGGACTCAATTTGCACTATTTGTAGCAGTCTGCAAAGGCCCATAGTTTCTTCTGTCTTCACCAGGTTTAATTTGTCTTCCTTTCAGGGAGAAGACAGAAGCAAAATAGGTGTTGATCAATTTTTCCTTTCTCTGTGGCTTGTTAGTATATGTCCCTTTGGTCCAGGTATATCACTTCTTTTTCCTTTCTTCCCCTTGTTTTGTTCATAAATCATCCCTCTCATGCAACCCTAAACTCATTCTGGCTTCCTAACTTTGTCCCTGCAAATATTGGCTACCACAGTACAACCCCCATATCCACGAGGGATATGTTCCCAGACTTACTGCAGATAGTGAAAGTCAAGGATAATAGCAAACGCTACATTTCTTTGGATGTTGACCATAGAGTTGCTCTGGAAGACCTGCAGACGCTTGGAGAGGTCTTCTCTCTAGGCATCTGGAGGTCCTCCAGCATGACTCTAACATCAACTTCCATAATGTAGGGTTTGCTGTTATCCACGATTTTCACTTCACTTCCAGATGCCTTGGGAGACTATATTTTTGGGCTCAGGTAAGTGAAAACATGGGCACCAGTCCCATTAATATAAGGGTTGTACTGTACTAAGGGATCTAGTGGCTCAAGCGGTGAAGACGCTGGCTCTGTTGATGGCAAGATGGGAAGGTTGGCAGTTTGAGGCCCGGGTGCTGGAAGATGGGCTGAGCCCCTGTCACTAGTCCCAGCTTCTGCCAACCTAGAAGTTCAAAAGCATGCAAAGGCAAGGAGATGAATAGGTACCACTTCGGTGGGAAGGTAAGCAATGTTCTGTGCAGTCATGATGGCCACATGAACACAGAGTAGTCTCTGACAATGCTAGCTCTTTGGCTTAGAAACGGAGATGAGCACTGCCCCTGAAGGTCGGATATGATTTGACAACCTTGTCAACGGGGGGATACCTTTACCTACTGAACTTTCTATTCTTCCTTGCCAGTTTCTCCCTTCTTCCATTTCTCTAAATGAACCATTTAAAATCCCACTCACGGAAACTTCATAAACCCAGGTGACGATTACCAATGAGAAACTGGGATCCAGCAACTCGCAGGGAGCAATGTCCCTCAAGGTTCCCCGATATGGGGGACCGGTAATTGTTCTTTTCCAAAGTGCCAGGAATGGGCCCCAAACTTGTCCGTTGGGAACCATTTTTCCCTGTGGGGACTCATCCAGGCAGCATCACTTTGAGTCGAGCTATGATAAAAGATGCTACCCTGGCTGTGGGAAGTGTATCATCGACAAGTTCCCAACAAAACTGATTTGTGGGATTTGTGTAACCCTTGTGCCATATATTTCATTGCCATAATCTCTCGGTTGAAGTGCTTTGTACACAAATGAAGGGGTTGATTGGGGTATTTGCTGTTTCCTTTAAAGGGGACGGACGCCCAATCTCTTAGATCATTTAAGGCTCCCAGGGATAAATAATTTTATTTTGAATATTTCTTCCCCAAATACACGCCAGGGGAAAAGAAAGAAAGAAATGTCTGCAGAGTATGGTCATTCTTCTGGGATGTGTGTATTCCTAATGCAGCCCCCTGTCTTCATAAAGCTCCCCATGCATGATATCTATAATATGTGTTATTGTGGGTTGGTACGGAGGGGGAACATAGAGCTTTCAAGTCTTTATTCTTTGTCTGTTGAAAAATAATAAATACACCCATGTATATTGATATCCTGCCCTTTATCGTGTCGTCGGGGCCGAGGATGCTGTGCAAGTCAAAGCACCTTAAACACCGAGGGAACAAATTTAGAATTTAAAAACGTAAAACAGTTGCAGCTGAAGTCCAAAACATCTGGAGGACCAAAGTTTGGGAATCACTGATCTAGAGTTTCCTAGGGAAGTATTCTCTCAGGGAAACAATATTCTTCACACACATATATACATATATATATATATATATATATATATATATATATATATATATATATACACACACACATATATACATATATATATATATATATATATATATATATATATATGGAATTCTGGGAGCTGAAGTCAAACATCTGGAGGACCAAAGTTTGGGAATCACTGACCTAGAGTTTCCTAGGGAAGAATATTGTTTCCCTGAGAGAATACTTCCCTAGGAAACTCTAGATCAGTGATTCCCAAACTTTGGTCCTCCAGATGTTTTGGACTTCAGCTCTCAGAATTCCTGACTTGGCCAAGCTGACTTCTGGGAGTTAAAGGTCAAAACACTTGAAGGACTAAAGTTTGGGAATCCCTGCTCCAGGTACTCCAGAATCATGCTGGAAGATCTACAAATGTCTACAAGTGTTTCCTCTAGGAATCTCTAGGTCCTCCTGCATGGCTCTATGGTCAACATCTGGCAGAGCTGCGCTGGAAGATCTAGAGTTCCCTAGAGAGAACTTATTAATCAAACAGGCTGGAAACATCTCAAATGCTGTAACAAGGTTAAAACAGCAAAGGACGCCAACCACTTTTGGTGTGTTCCAGTTTGCAGGTTTCTAAAAACATATTTTAAGCATAGCAAAGATAGGTATGGCTCTGTAAGACCTATTTTTGCTAATCCAAGTATACCTGCTGGACAACTCTTGTTGAGTTTTAGGGAGTTGGTTATCTGGGACACGGGCTCCAGAGTTTATATAATAATAATAATAATAATAATAATAATAATAATAATAATAATAATAAATTATACCCCGTCCCCCTGCATAGCAATCGGGGCGGCTTCCAACAAAATTCAATACAATAAAATCAATCCCAAACCCAACCATCCCACCCCTTTAAAAAATTATCAAACAATCATCAATTAAAACAATATTTAATATTGTTTTATCTCCTCACTGCAAAGTGGAAGTGGTCAAGACTACAAGCTAAACATGAGCCGACAGAGTCATGCAGCAGCTAAAAAAGCCAATGTGATTCTAGGCTGCATCAGTAGAAGTTTACTGTTTGTTAGATCACGGGAAGTCATACTGCCACTCTGTTCTGCGTTGGTCAGACCTCATGTGGAATATTGTATCCAGTTCAGGTCAAAATTCAAGAAAGATGCGGACAAGCTGGAGCGTGTCTGGACAAAGGCAACCAAAATGGTAGGAGGTCTGGAAACCATGAATCCCTCCGAGGAACCACTTAGGGAACTGGGTATGTTTAGCCTGGAGAAGAGACGGTTAAGAGGTGATATGATAGCCTTGTTTAAATATTTGAAAGGATGTCACATTGAGGATGGAAGAAGCTTGTTTTCTGCTGCTCCAGAGAATAGGACACAATGGAGCAATGGATACAAGCTACAGGAAAAGAGAATCCACCTGAACATTGGGAAGAACTTTCTGATGGTAAGAAAGCTGTTTTGACAGTGGAAAGTAATGTGCTCCTTTGGAAAGTAATGGGGTCTTCTTCTTGGGAGGTTGGATTACCGTTTGTCACAGGAAGGGCTTTGATTGAGAGTTCTTGCATGGCAGAAGGGGATTGGACTAGATGGCCTTTGTGGGTCTCTTCCAACTCTACGATTCCCAAATTTGTGAGACTGGCTGGATGACACTTCCAGAGCAAGGATTTATATAATATTTTCAAATATCATGGGTGGTCCAAATGACCAAAGGGAAACCTGACACACACAGAGACATATATGCTGTTTGTGGGATACAGTTTTCTAAGTACCAAAGTGCCAAACCAAATGAATCGGGTCAAAGCAAGTGAAGCAGTAATTTCCAATTTATTAGTCAACATTCTTGCAAGAAAGGGTGTCCTAGGCGAGTAGGCACTGTCAGTGTGTGGATGATGGGTGTTGCAGTGATGCTCTTTGGCACCCAGCAGAGTCTGCAGGACAAGCTGGCTGCTGTGATCCACAGCCACTTTGTATCTCTTGCCATCAACTGGCTCAGCTTCCCTTCTTCAGGATCCTCTCTTCCTCAGTCAAGGAGACACATTGTAAAGTCCAAAAGCATAGTTTTATTAATGCATATAAAAGTAAAAACAAAATAGCTAAGTAAAATCCATTGTGATGAACTTGAGCAGTCCAGCCATGCAAAGTTACATCTTTAACAATCCCAAAAGCTTAGGATCTCCAACTTGTTGCAGTTGAAACCACTGCCAGACAGACATGCTCACGCGCGCTCACACCTTGAATAATAAACATTCTTAAACACAATATTCTCTAGGCCCTTCCCATACTCCACCTTCCAGGTGTTAACCTTATGATAATTGGATAATGCCTGTATGATGTATATTAACCCAGCCTCTTGCTGTCCATCATCCACCACGGGACTATCTTTCCCATGACCTAACGATTGTTTACCTTTTTGATATCTCTTGTTTTTCATAACAAAGTCTGTGTCTATGAGTTGTACCTTCGGGAAAGTTCATGTTTATGTCTTCTTGGCCATCTGGTGTTAGATTCACTTTGTTTCTCTAGATCAGGGACAGGCAACCTTTTTGAGACCTGGGCCGGTCTCCCGTCGCCCAGGTCTCGGCTGGGCGAGGGGGGGGGAATGGCGGCGCGCACGCTCACCTTCCTCCTCCGCGCGCAACCCCCCCCGCGCACACGGCCGCCGCTGCTGCTACCGCAGCCGCCGCCACGGCGCATGTCACGGCTGCCATTTTTGAAGTCCAAATCGCGGCCGTTACGCGTTTGCGCATGTGCAAGAGTACTGCGCATGTGCAAACGCGTTGCGACCGCCATTTTGACTTCCAAAATGGCGGCCGCAGCAAGCGCGGCCAAAAACGCGCCCCGACAGCGGCGAGCGGCGGCAACCTACGGCCTGGGCCAGTAAGTCCAGGGCCTGGGGCCTTAACCGGCCCCCGGGCTGTAGGTTACCGGTCTCTGCTCTAGATGCTGTTCGCATGAGGAAAATTAACAGACACACACATCTCTACATTTCACCTTTGACTGTATAACCCATCTATATTCTAACAGGCACATACCCAAATTTGACACAGCATGGTTTTATTCCCTTTCCACCCCCGTAACAACATTATTGGCTAGTTAAGGCACAGGATCACTTTCAAGACCAGCTTTTTTATGTCTGTCAAAGCCCATCCCACAACATATCTCTTCATGCATCTCATGGCCATTTAAAATAGGGATACATAGAATCATTCTAAAGATACTTCAAATTAGGATCGAATTAAGACCAGAGACATGCCTATGAAATCTGGTAGATGATGTGAATGCAAGGAAAAAATTGAAACAACTACTATATTTAGTTACCACAAGCAAGGATAGTAATTGCAAAGAGGTGGAAAGAAAATAAAGCCCCAGAAATTGATGAATGCCTGATCAAAACTCTTGAGGTTATATAGAAATGGATAATTTGGGCAAAACTACTGAAAGAGGAAGAAATTAGGGAAGGGGAATTAGGATGGGAACCCTTTATTAAATACTGTAAAGAAAGATGGATGGATAATGGATAACATAGGAACACCAACAATCTTAGAGGAGAAAGAAAGAAAGTAATGAAGAAATATTAAAGAGTTCACTGTCTAGCAAGGTAATACCTGGTGTCGAGAAAATAAGGAAATATAAGTAATCTACAATAATATATAGATTAATAATGGAAGAACTATTTGGAGAAGTGTATAAAGATGATTACGCATTCTTCGAAGAATGTAACAGAATAAGAGATAGGGGAAAGAAATTAAAAAGACTGTATAAATGTATTTGAGATTGGAGGATATATATATTAAGGGGTGGGATGGGGAAGGGGAGGGAAAGGTGAAGCCAAAATGTAAGCCTTCCAAGCATGTATTGGTAATTTAAATATAGCTTTTTTTTAAAAATAAAAAACAATAAAAATAAAATAGGGATAATTTATGCATGGGAGGGCCAGAATAATGTATAAGTCTATCGTGCGACTCAGTTTGTGCCCATTTAGAAAGAAATGCTGTCCTTGCAATTAATGAGGAAGAAACTGTAAATCCATCTACTCTTATCTATCTTCCAGACTCAGCTTACCTCCCTATTTCAAACTGGGCATATATTTATTATTATTATTATTATTATTATTATTATTATTATTATTATTATTATTTATACCCCACCCTTCTGTCGAACAATCGGGGCGGCTTACAACAATTAAAATTACAGCCAGAAATGCAGACTAAGAAACATAAAACCCCGCTCCCCCCCCCATTAAAAAAGTATTAAACTACATAGCTTTTAAAAGATTTTAACATAAAACATCACCAAATAAAATAGGCTAATTGGAGAGACTATTTGTGTTATCTTATTATAAACCAGCCCAATTATTCTTGACACATTTGCCCAATCTCAAAGCAATAAATGACAGTATTCAGGTGCTTTCTATATAATTAAAAACCTAAAGCCCCAAACACTTTTTGTAAAGTCTGCATACAAAAACAAAACTTTATCTGAAAACTATATTAAGTGTATTGAATATATAGTATACAAATAAGTAATATGTGAGTATATAGGTTTACATGTTTTTCAGCCCTCCCTATGAACTCTTTAACTCTTTCTGATGCGCCTTTTGATTATCCTTTTTTATGTTTAATTCAAATTTATTTCTATAATAATAATAATAATAAAATTTATTTATATATACCCCGCTTAAATGAAGACAATTTCTCTCACTGTTGTACCTCTATGGCTGAGTATGAACCTTATATCCCAATTACTGAAGGTCTTCTTGAGGTACATCAACACTGCAGAAAGAATGCAGTTTTACATCACTACCCACAGAATCCTGGGATTTGTAGTTTGGTGAGGTAGCAGCACTCTGGCAGAGGAGGCTGAAAGACCTTGCAAAACTACAAATCCCAAGATTCCGTAGGACGTAGCTAAAAAGAGGCGTCGACATGCACTGTTTCTACACTCACTGGCCTTAGCAACCCATAGAGGACTGACTGGGAGAGGCCGCTCTAGGAATCGGAATGCTCCCGCCACTGGCCCTTGGAGGACTGGCTGGAAGACACCCCCCTGCCGCTCTAGGAATCCCAGTGCTCCTCTCGCTAGTCCTTGGACTTTTTCCCGCCTCAAATCGTTTGAGGAGAATCCGTGACGTCACACAGGGGCGGAGACTAGCTGTGCGCGACTGTCCATTGGTCACTTGGGGAGGCGGGAATCGTTTTTTGGCAATTATTTCTGAACACCTCATTCCCCCCAACACTATCTCCAGAGCTTCGTGTGTGTGTATGAGTTCACGTGTATGTGTATACACACAAAACGACAACAACAACAACACACATTGGTGGTGTAATTTATATGCTGAGGTAATTGTCTTTCTTCAAGAGAACCCCAGCCCACATCTCCCTTCAGAGATAGGAGTGTGTGTGGCTACCTTATATATACATGAATTGTAAATATTATACATGTTATGAGGTAATTTTCCTGTTAATTCCCCCCCATATTCCCTTCAGAGATAGGAGTGTGTGTGTGGCTACCTTATATATACATGAATTGTAAATATTATACATGTTATGAGGTAATTTTCCTGTTAATTCCCCCCCATATTCCCTTCAGAGATAGGAGTGTGTGTGTGGCTACCTTATATATACATGAATTGTAAATATTATACATGTTATGAGGTAATTTTCCTGTTAATTCCCCCCCATATTCCCTTCAGAGATAGGAGTGTGTGTGTGGCTACCTTATATATACATGAATTGAATATATCATACATGTTATGAGGTAATTTTCCAGTTATTTCCCTCCCATATTACCTTCAGAGGTAGGATTGTGTGTGTGTCTACCTTATAGATACATGAATTGTAAATATTATACATGTTATGAGGTAATTTTCCAGTTATTTCCCTCCCACATTCCCTTAAGAAGTGTGTGAGTACATTATATAATATACACATGAACTGTATATATCATTTATGTTATGAGGTAATTTTCCAGAGTGTGTGTGTGTCTACATTATATATACATGAATTGTAAATATTATACATGTTATGAGGTAATTTTCAAGTTAATTCCCTCCCATATTCCCCTGAGAGGCAGGAGTGTGTGTGTATATTATATATACATGAGTTGTATATATCATACATGTTATAAGGTAATTTTCAAGTTAATTACCCCCCCCCCATATTCCCTTCAGAGATAGGAGTGTGTGTGTGTGTCTACCGCATAGATATATAATACACACACACACACACACATGTGAATTGTAAATATCATACATGTTATGAGGTAATTTTCTAGTTAATTCCCTCCCATATTCCCTTCAGAGGCAGGAGTGTGTGTGTGTCTACATTATATATACATAAATTGTAAATATCATATATGTTATGAGGCAATTTTCCTGTTAATTCCCTCCCATATTCCCTTCAGAGACAGGAGTGTGCGTCTACCTTATGGATACATGAATTGTACATATTACACATGTTATGAGGTAATTTTCCTGTTAATTCCCCCCCATATTCCCTTCAGAGGTAGGAGTATGTGTGTGTCTACATTATATATACATGAATTGTAAATATTATACATGTTATGAGGTAATTTTCAAGTTAATTCCCTCCCATATTCCCCTGAGAGGCAGGAGTGTGTGTGTATATTATATATACATGAGTTGTATATATCATACATGTTATAAGGTAATTTTCAAGTTAATTACCCCCCCCATATTCCCTTCAGAGATAGGAGTGTGTGTGTGTCTACCGCATAGATATATAATACACACACACACACACACACATATATGTGAATTGTAAATATCATACATGTTATGAGGTAATTTTCTTGTTAATTCCCTCCCATATTCCCTTCAGAGATAGGAGTGTGTGAGTACATTATATATATTAATACATCTATTGTGTGTGTGTGTGTGTGTGTGTGTGTGTATACACACACACACACACTCACAATAAATGCATTTATATATAATGTACTCACACATATATGTTCTGAGGTAATTTTTTCAGTTATTTCCCTCCCACATCCATTTGAGAGGTTGCAGTGTGTTTGTAGGTTATATATACATGAATTGTATATATAATATATTAATTTGTCAGGTAATTCCTTCCGATAGCCACTTGAAAGGTAGACTTGTTTGAATGTGAATTGAGGTAATTTTTTCAGGTAACTCCCTATGATATTCTGCCTTGGAGAGTGGTGGTGGAGTCGTCTTCTTTGGAGGTTTTTAATCAGAGGCTGAATGGCCATCTGTCAGGAGTGCTTTGATTGTGGGTTCCTGCATGGCAGAATGGGGCTGGACTGGATGGCCCTTGGAGGTCTCTTCCATGATTCTGTTCTGTGGTTCTTCCTAATGTTTAGGTGGAAACTCTTTTCCTGTTGTTTGAATCCATTGCTCTGTGTCCTGGTCTTTGGAGCAGCAGAGAACAAGCTTGCTCCATCCTCAATACGACATAACTCCAGATATTTAAACATGGCTATCATGTCCCTTCTTCACCTTCTCTTCTCCAGGCTAAACATACCCAGCTCCATGCGCCACTCCTCACAGGGCTTAGTGGTTTCCAGACCTTTCACCATTTTGGTCACCCTCCTCTGAACATGTTCCAGCTTGTCAATTTTTCTCTTCAATTATGGTGACAAGAACTGGACACAGTATTCCAGGTGAGACCTGACCAAAGCAGAATAGAGCGGCACTATTACTTCCCTTGACCGTCCTAGACTCCTATTGCCTTGGCTTTTCAAGCTGCCGCATTACATTGCTGGATAGCATGTTCAGTCTGTGCTCCATTAAGACTCCTAGATCCCTTTTGCCCGTACTGCCAGGTGTCCCCTGTCCTATATCTGTGTGCTTCCTTTTTACTGCCCAAGAGTAGTATCCTACATTTCTCCCTGTTAACATTCATTTTGTTGGTTTTGGCCCAATTCTCTATAATCTGTTAATTCATTTTGAATTCTGATCCTTCCCTTTGAGATATTGCTCCCCCTCCCAATTTGGTGTCACCTGCAAATCATGGAAGAGACCCCAAGGGCCATCCAGTCCAGCCCCATTGGCAGGTGGTTGGACTGGATGGCTCTTGGGGTCTCTTCCAATTCTATGGCTCTATGATTCATTCTGCCATGCAGGAATCCACAAATTTGAGAAGCAGGCCCTTTATTCCTTCATCCCAGGCTCTCTTTCAAAGCAAGAAAGGGGATATATTGTGAGGGAGGGTCCAAGGTAAAGGACAGCCCCCCTTTCATACTGAAGACAAGGAAAGGGGCCTTGGGGATTTCATGGCAAGAAGGAGGAAGGACACGAAAGGTGAGGATGCAACATGGCAACTGGGACATACAATGTGATAGGGGAGAGACATAGGGGAGACATAGAAAAAGGGTGATCCATGCCACTTCCCTTAGGATTTGGAATGGGGCAGGGTGGCCTAAGGCATGCTGAAGGGGGAGAGGGGGGCTCTCAGGAGAGAGGTAAAGGCCCCCCATCCCAAAGAAATTAGAAATTATTCCCCATCCCTACATATTCTGTCTTCCTTACAGTCCCTAAAGCGGTGTGCTGTTGTTTTTTTAATTTTGTAATTTAAAATAATATATTTAAAACATAGTTCCAATCTCTCTCTCTCTTAAAATATATTTAATACATAGTAGTCTCCCTCTTTCAAGGTCTGGATGGCCATCTGTGGGAGTTGTGAGTTCCTGCATGGCAGGGGATGGCCGTTGGGGTCTCTTCCAACTCTAGGATTTTATGATCCCTGAATTTCAGTCCGCCTCATCAGAGATTCCTCAGTGCCACTAAGGAAATGGATAGAAATTCACAAAAGCTTGGGCTAAGTTTTACTAGGTTCCCCCCACTGCTTCCCTTTTTATATTGGAACAGAACAAGATGGATCTCTCTCTTTGGGAAATGGTGCTGTAGAGGAATTTTGCATAAACCATCTGCAGAACAACCCTGCAAGGTGGGCCAGTATTTATATCACACCTTCTTCCAGTCCGGCAACTCAAGGGGGCTTTCACAAGTTAGTTTTATTTATTGAATTAATTTGTATTCCTCTTTGCTCCCAGGTGGGACAAGCTATACTAGAGAAAGTGAAAAATAATGAAGGCATAGAAAGTTATGGCATAATTAATTGTGGCACAGAAATATAATTAAAATTTGAGTACTTAGGGTCGCCATAAGTCGGAAACGACTTGAACGCACACAACAACAAGTGTGTTGGACTACAACTCTGGTGGTCTGACTCTGGAGGTTCTACTCAGCCATGAAACCCACTGGGGGACCTTGGGCAGGTCACACTCTCTCAGCCTCAGGGGAAGGCAAAGGCAACCCCTCTAAACAAATCTTGCCATGAAAACCCCATGATAGGGTTGTCCTAGGGTCAGCATTAGTCGGAAACGACTTGAAGACACACAACAACAACAAGGAAAGCATAACTGTTCAAAAAGAGCAACTAATATAAACAGCCCAGCACAGAAAAGGTCTTTTTTCCTCTGGGCTCGCAGACCACAAAGGCTTCAGTCAATCGCTTTATCTACCTTGCTGGATTGTTGTGAGGATACATGTATAACAGTGAACCCTTGAGTACAATAACATCCAAAATCCACAAAACAGTGATATCTTTATTTGGGCTAGCCAAAATGCACAAAATTTACGATGCAAGCTTTTGTGGCTTCTCTGGGGCCTTCATCGGACAAAGGTGTTAAAAATCATTTGTTGTTATTGTCATTTACCTTCAGGTTGTTTCTGATTGATGGCAACAGGGTTTTTCTTGGCAAGTTTCCTGGGGGGGTTTGCCATTGCCACCCTCTGAGGCTGAGAGAGTGTGACTTGCCTATACAGCAGGGCAGTAAATAATGTTAGAGTCTCAGGCCTACTGTCAAGATGTTGTGGTTCTCAGTTCAGATGGTGTGGAAGGGAATATCCATCCCTGCAGGCAGAGGCCATTCCTCCCTTTTGGCCATGTAGTCTCTGGGAGACAAAGAGCCTGAAAGTCCAGGAAAGAAAAATCAAACGCCATTAGCAACACAAAAGATCCCACAAAGGAAGCTACCCCTTTGTTAGGAAGCGAACAATGAATTTCTCCAGAAGCCTCTGCTGCTGCATTTGGAAAATATTTATTCCCTATTTAGGTAAAATAGACCAAATGCATTCCTAACTTGAAGAGATGCAAAGACATGGAGACTTCTTGAGGAATCCATTGTTCTCTGCCACAAAGATGTCTGTGGCCTCACTGGAATGGAGACATATTGGATTGCAAAAGAGGAGTTCCTGTGGAGATGCAAATGGATTTTAAATTTCCTGGACTTGGAAGATCTCCCCATAGCCACAGGAGGAGGATCCTGCCTGCAAAAGATATCCTCCCCACCATATACCATCTTAACTAAAGACTGAAGCAGCATGTAGGCATCTGACTAACATCTCCAATTCTTTTTCTCCTGTTAGGTTTGTACAAACTTGCCTGATGAAGAAGAAGCTCATGGAGCCTCGAAAGCTTGCAACGAGGATCTTGTGCATTTGGGTTGGCCAATAAAGGTATCACTGATGGAGTTTTGTTTGAACTTGCTAAATGGCCAACACAGCTACCCCCGAATGTTTTCTAACTAAAGAGAGTTTTATTTTTGTTAGAGGTAGAAACTTCAAAAACCTAAATCCCTCGGCTTCTTCTTTAAGATTCCCTTGCTGTGGCTAAAATGCAGCATCCTCAAATCCAGAAAACCTATCCAGAGGTAACTGTGTTGGCGGTACAGCAAAATACATCATGGTGTAGTGGTTTGACCATTGGACTAGGACTCTGGAGAACAGGGTTTGAATCCCTGCTGATCCGTGAAACCCAATGGGTGACCTTTGGCAAGTCACACTCTCTCAGCCTCAAAGGATGGCCATGGCAAACCCCCTCTGAACAAACTTGCCAAGAGGAACACTGTGATAGGTTCACCTTAGGGTTGGACACCATAACACAGAAACTACTTGAAGGCACACAACAACAACAGAGCACAAAATCTACAAAACAGCGATACCTGTTATTGGGCTTTTTGGTTGGCCCAATAAAGGTATTGCTGTTTTATGGATTTGGGGTGTTGTTGTCCTTTGCTGTAGCCCCTGGATATGTTCATAGTGAACCTTTGAATTCTGAAAGATGGAGCCAGGAAGAGCCTCATTCTTTCTATTCAGCCAGGCAAATCTGCATACCTGCATTTCTTCAAGCATCTTGAGATTGTCTTTTAAACTTCTTCCTTCCCCTCTGAGAACTCTTGCAAATTGATTTTGCCTAAGGGACTAGGCTCAGGACATTGTTTTCCCTTCAAGCATAGAGCATGTATTTTACCTTCTGTTTAAAATTTTGCACCTTTGTGGCAAGGCAGACTTCCAAGTGTAACTTTCTGCATCCACACTGCAGAAATAATCCGTCTTGAGACCAGGCTCAATGCTAGGAAATTCTGGGAACTGTAGTTGTGTGAGACATTTAGCCTTCCCTCTTAGAGAGCTCTGGTTCCAGAACAAAGAACAAATCCCAGAATTCCACAGCATTGAGCCATGGAAGTCAAAAGTGGTGCCAAACTGGGTTATTTCTGCAGTGCGGGTGCATTCCCAGAGACTACCAAGGAAAGATCTGGTTGAGTTCAAGCCTGCTATTAAAGAGAATCCATCCACAGACTTTCTCTCTTTTGGAAGGGACAGAGAAGTCAATGCAAAGATTGCCTCTTGCATTTTAGAGAAATCTTCATTCCAAAAGATTTTCATTCTTTCTTAGAATCATAGAGTTGAAGAGACCCCAAGGACCATCCAGTCTAACCCCCCTTCTGCCATGCAGGAACTCACAATCAAAGCATCCCCAACAGATGGCCATCCAGCCTCTGTTTAAAGACCTCCAAAGAAGGAGACTCCACCACAATCTCCATTGAGGGAGTGTCTTCCACTGTTGAACTGCCCTCACTGTCAGGAAGTTCCTCCTAATGTTGAGGTGGAATCGCTTTTCCTGGAGCTTGCATCCATTGTTCCTGCCCTGTTCTCTGGAGCAGCAGAAAAGAAGCTTGCTGCAGCCTCAAGATGACATCATGTCACCTCTTAGCCTTCTCTTCTCCAGGCTAAACATACCCAGCTCCATTCATCACTCTAGAAAAGCAACCCCCTTCCTTCCTTCCTCCCCAAAAATCTCTGTCCCTGAAGCTTCCAGAGCCCCCAAGATAGAACACGGCTTGGGCCAGAAGAGAGAGGTAGTTTCTCCCTGTCTTTAAATCAATAAATCAGATTACCAGACCTCAGGGGTTTGGCCCTGAGGCAGCACCAACACTGCCATTAATGCAACACTGATTTAACTGCTATGGCTCCAAGTGCTGGAATTCTGAAGTTTGTAGTTTGGTGAGATACGTAGCCTTCTCTATCAGAGAGTTCTTGTTACAGAACAAACTATAAATCCCAGAATTCCATAGGATGAAGCCATAGCAAGGAGCCCTGGTGGCGCAGTGATTCAATGCCAGAGGGTTCCAAGGTTGACTCAGCCTTCCATCCTTTCGGAGGTGGGGAAAATGTGTCCCCAGCTTATTGGGGGCAATTGTTTTACAGATTGTACACTGCTTAGAGAGTGCTGAGTTCACTATGAAGCAGGATAGAAATGTAAAGTGCAATTGCAGTGTAAGTGCAATGACAGCTAAAGGGGTATAAAACTGCATTAATTCTGCAGTGTGGCAGCAGCCTTCTCATGGGTCAGTCTTAGTTAAAAGGGTGATGCCGAGCTCAAGATGAAATGAGGGGAATTTAATCTTTCTCTTCTACTTAGGCCCCATTCACACTTGGGTTTTTGTGCTGGGTAGATCCGGGCAGATTCATAGATGCAGTACCGAATCTGACCCAATTAGAACTTCACTCCTGTTGAACCTCTCAGGTGCAATTTAATTTTGTCAAGTTCACACTGAACAAAGTACCGATTAAAATGGAGCCTCCTTATTGATTGCATTCGACCATTTTCGGGTTTTTTATTTTTGTTCTGTCAATCATATCATGCACATTAACGTCACACTGTTTGGGCAAAAAAAACAAACCCCATCCTTGGAGGATAGAGAGGGCAAGCCTCCTGGAGGACCCCTTTCCATGAAACCCCCGGGGGGGGGATTCCCCCCCTTCCAGCCTCGGAGGATGGGAAGGGCAAGCCTTTAGGAGGACCCTTTGTCTTGAAACCCCTATGAGAGTTTCTCCTTTGGGGGGATTCCCCTCTACCAGTCTTGGAGGATGGGGAGGGAAAGCCTTTAGGATGAAACCCTCACGAGAGTTTCTCCTTGGGGGGATCCCCCGCTTCCAGCCTCCGAGGATGGGGAGGGCAAGCCTCCTGGAGGACCACTTGGCGTGAAACTCCCATGAGAATTTCTCCTTGGGGGGATCCCCCTCCGCCAGCCTCAGAGGATGAGGAGGGCAAGCCTTTAGGAAGACCCCTTGCAATGAAACCGCCATGAGACTTTCTCCTTAGGGGGATTCCCCCTGCCAGCCTCGGAGGATGGAGAAGATAAGACTTTCGGAGGACCCCTTGCCATGAAACCCCACTCAGAGCCAGAAACTAAGTGTGAGCACAAAAATGGCGCTCGCCACTCGAGGTAGACCTGTGGGATGAGATGGGTATGTTCCACCCCTCTGTCCATCCATCCCAGATTCCCTGGATGGGATCTGGGGCAAGTTCACATGGCAACACCCCTGATAAAATCCATTGGTTTTTTCCCCCAAAAGACACAGAGGAAAACTCAATATCAGAAAAGCAGAGGTGAGGGGGATTTGTCCTAGGTCCACCCCTATTCAGGTGTGCAAGACCCGACGCCAGTGTGAACTACCCACTTTACAAACCAGTTTATAACGTAGTGTGAACAGCCCCTTAGAGAGACAAGATGTGTGTGTGTTTCTGCCTTCAAATTGCCTACTCACTTATGGCAGCCCTGAGAATTTTAGAGGGTTTTCTTAGGCAAAGAATATTCAAATGTGGTTTTACCATTTCCTTCCTCTGAAATACAGCCTCTAGCTCCTGGGATTCGTTGGCAGTCTCCCATCCCATCCAGGGCTGACCTTACAGTTTCCAAGATGAGAAGGGATCTGCTGCCTTTGGGTCATTTAGACTACTCTAGCCTCCTTGCTTCTAGCCAGAAGGATGCAGTGCCCTGGAACTACAGTGCCTGGGAGGGAAGATAACCCAGTAAATGCACAGATCCTCCAGTGAGGAATATGAGACCTTGCAAATTCTAGCATAGCACTTCTCTTAGGTGAGCTGGAGATTTGCACCCAGCACTTTCCTCTTGCCTGGAAAATTTTAGCCTGGTCTCTTAGAGATGACCTCTGAAAACTGGAGACTTGGGACCAGACCCTGAAAGCTGGCAACCCTTATAGGATTCAAACTATTGAAATATCCATGAAAAGAGAAAAGAGATGGTGGAATTTACCTTTCTCTTGCTTCCTCCACAGGTAGAGCAATGGCATCGGAGGCCCGATCCGGATTCCCTTTTCTTTGGAATGGGGTAGAAAGAGCTGTTTCCCTGATGTTTGATTCTGCAAGCCGATGTCAAGGAGCTCAGGTTGGAAACCAGACCATGTTTTCATACAGGTTTCATACAGATGCCCCAAATACGCCCACTTCAGGGCATCATTGGCACACGGCATTTAGACGCCGCATGTCGTGATGACGCCTTGAAGCCGCCCAGAAGCTGGGCAGCCACCCAGATGTGCGAGGCTTCAAGACACTCTGGCGGCATGGCATTTAGATGCTGCATGGTGCCAGAGTGGCTTGAAGCTGCCATGGGGCCACGGCAGGGTGGCAAAGGCCACCTTTTTGCCAGCTGAAGGAGTGGATCTTTGCTGATCCTTTTTCAGCCGGCTTCAAGGCGGATTGGGGCTGCAGCATGTGGTCTAAGTATTTCTTCCTTTTCTGAATGTATACAGGTTGAGTATCTCTTATCCAAAATGCTTGGGACCCGAAGTGTTTTGGATTTTGGATTTTTGAATAATTGCCCATACATAATGCGATATCTTGGAGAGGAGGCCCAGTTCTGAACACCAAATTCATTCCTGTTTCATATACTGCTGTGCAGGGGTTGATAACCTTTTTTGCCGGGGGGGGGGGGGAATGGCGCTAGGGGCACACGTTTGCTTGTGCGCGCATGCACACAACTCCCACCGTCATGCGCACAACAGCGGGGCGCCATTTTGGAATGACAAATGGTGTCATGCGCGTTCGCATGGTGCCAGCGCCGTTGGGCGTTCCAAAATGGCATCCCGCCGTCGTGTGCATGCGCGTGCGTGCCCGTGACACGGGGCACCATTTTGGAATGCCCAACTGTGCCGGCGCCATTGGGCGTTCCAAAATGGCGGCCGCCGTTGTGCGCATGTGCGTGTGATGTAGGGCGCCGTTTTGGAACGCCCAACGGCGCTGGTGCCATGCGAATGCGCATGATTCCGGCACCGGTGGCCGCCGTTGTGCACATGCATGCGCAAGCGCGGGCACCATTTTGGACACCAAAATGGCATTCGCGCAGCAGCGGCAGC
Organism: Phrynosoma blainvillii; assembly: GCA_026167975.1. Taxonomy (NCBI): domain Eukaryota; kingdom Metazoa; phylum Chordata; class Lepidosauria; order Squamata; family Phrynosomatidae; genus Phrynosoma; species Phrynosoma blainvillii. Next base: position 398,226,658 of record JANUYF010000002.1, on the reverse strand, counting down.
AGGAGGACCGGCCACAGGCCGGTTCCAAGGCCTCGGTGGCCCGGGTTTGGCCCACAGGCCGTGGGTTGCCGACTGCTGCTGTAGTGGATAAAAAACAGGAACGGAGACCCTCGGACAATTCAGGAATGTAGAGTTTATTTTACGTCAATGAGCCTTCAGGCAGGTCAGTGCAGTGACTTGAGAGCCCCTTCCTCAGCGAATCAACATCCTTATATGCCATCTTACACAGCTAGTTTATCATTACATTAACACATGCATAATTCAACATTTTCAACTTGCCATGCATGAACGATTTTGGCATCTCAGTTTTTCTTCCTTTACTCTCAGTTCATACCATCAATCTTATCTTTTTGGCTCTGAAACAGTCTGCCTGTCTTCAGTGTTGAAAAACAACATTCCTTGCTATCTTTTCCAGAGAAGCCAAAACTAGAAGCTTTTTACAATTGCTTTGTAAATGCACAGTTTTAAACAGAATATGAGACCCCAAGGGTCATCCAATCCAGCCCTGAATTAGCCATGCGCTTTGCAGTTTCTTTTACATTATTTCATTCCCTACAATACACCTTATATTTTTTTATTATAATAATTAACAATAATACAAATAAATAAATATACACCTTATAGACACAGCCTGAAGGTAATTTTGTACAATTTTTGGATTTTGGAGCATTTTAAGTTTTGGATTTTTTGGCTAAGGGATACTCAACCTGTATAAGAAAAAAAAAGAGCAGACATGCAAGGTTCCTTAGGTATCCCTTCCCTTTCTCAAGCTGGGTGTATTTAGGAAGATTATTTCAATGCGTAGTGGTAGTAGTAGTAATAGTAATTAATAATAATTTATTACCCACCTTTCCCTGTGAATTGAGGAAGCGGACAAGAACAATTAACAAACAAACAGCATCAGTTAAAACTCACCAGTTAAGACACGCATCAATTTAAAAGGACAAATAAGATGTGCACATATTAAAACTATCCAGATTTAAAATTTATCATTTAAAATTCACCATTTAAAAATCATCTGGATAAGCCTGCTGGAAGAGACTAGTCTTTAATGCTGTTTAAAATTCAGACAGAATAATAAATAAATAAATAAATAAATAAATAATAACAATAACAATAACAATAACAATAATAATAATAATAAATATTTTATTTATACCCCGCCTTTAGCTGAAGCTATCAAGGCGGCTAACATTAAAATTAATTGAGCTGATGAATCTCTTCCTACTCTTCTGAATCAATTATGTAAGTCAATGCAAGAAGAAGAAATAATTTCTGGTTATTTATTTAAATGTTTTTATCCCGGCTGCTGTCTATCTATATCAGGACAGATTACAAGTAAAGTTACTACACCCTACAAATGACCAGGCATCATGCTATAAGTCAGGCCTCACTCTACCAACTACTGGCTTCAAACTACAAACTAGGCCTCAAAGTCCAACTCATGCTACCAGGCCTCACTCTACCAGCTACTAGGCCTCAAACTTCAAAACAGGCCTCAAAGTAGCCCTCAAACTCATGCTACCAGGACAGAATACAAGCCAGGCCTCATTCTAGTAACTACTAGGCTTCAAACTACAAAACAGGACTCAAACTCATGCTCCTAGTCCTCAAATGACAAAAGAGGCCTTATTCTAGGCTTCAAACTATAAAACAGAACTGAAACTAGGCCTCAAACTCCAACTCACAATATCAGGCCTCAGTCTTCCAACTACTAGTGTTTGAACTAAAAAAAAGCAAACAGGCCTCAAACAAGGTCTCAAAGTCATGCTACCAGGCCTCAAATTGCAAAACAGGCCTCATTCTACCAACTACTAGGACTCAAACTCCGAACCAGGCCTCACACTACCAAATTTGTTGTATGCACTTTCAGGCTGATTCTGACTTATGGGGACCCTATTCTATGATTATCTTATTAACAAGGCTTGTTCAGAGTGAGTTTACCATGGTCTTCCTCTGAGGCTGAGGCTGAGAAAGTGTGGTTTTTGCATCCGAACAAGGATTTGACCCCCACCATATTGCCTCATTAATAGGTTTTTAATAGTTTGACAGCTTTGTGCCTAGCCTTTTATAGCCATGTTTTTTTACTGGGCACCGAGAGCAAACCAACGTTGGTGCCAATGCGGCCTCCCAGGGGAAGACATTCCACGGATGGGGTGCCATGACTGAGAAGGCCCTCTCTCTCTCTCTCTCTCACATCTTCACACATTGCATTGATCTCTCTGGTGGGACCCTGCCAGCAGACCTCAGTCCTCCAGCAACTGCAATTAGGAGCTTCCTCAAATATTGAGGTCCCAAGCCAAGCTGAAATCCCGTGCAATTCTTTTAGGACTGCCATTGTATGATTTTCCAATCAGCAACAGAGCTCCTGATTTTGCACTACCTGCAGCTTCTAAGCAACCAAAATGGTGGAAGGTCTGGAAGCCATGCCCTATGAGGAGAGACTTAGGGAGCTGAGTATGAGTAGCCTGGAGAAGAGACAGTTCAGGGTATGATAGCCTTGTTGAAATGTTTGAAGGCATGTCATATTGAGGAGGGAGCAAGCTTGTTTTCTGCTTCTCCAGAGAATAGGACATGGAGCAATGGATTCAAATTACAGGAAAAGAGATTTCACCTCAACATTAGGAGGAACTTCCTGACAGTAAGAGCTGTTTGAGAGTGGGAAACACTCTCTCAGAGAGTGGCAGAGTCTCCTTTTAGCTACAGCCCTACCTAGAGCTGGAGGACCTAAAGATGGTGGTGCACACGCTGGTAACCTCAAGGCTAAACTTTTGCAGTGCGCAGTATGTTGGGGCTACCTCTCTACCAAGTCCGGAAACTTTGGTTACTGGGACATCCAGAAGTGGTCATACCAATATTAAAATCACTCCACTGACTGCCAGTTAGTTTCGAGGCAAGGTACAAAGTATTGGTTATGTCCTTTAAAGCCCTACATGATTTGGGCCCTAGGTTACCTATGGGGTCGTCTCCTCTTGTATAATCTGCCCCATACACCAAGGTTCTCTGTAGGACATCTACTCCTCTCACCCAGGACTATCTTGTCAACTGTCAGCCAAATGACTTTTTCTTCAGCCACCCCTAGACTATGGAATGACCTGCCAGTATAAAGTAACATTAAAGATCAGTCTCCTCCGGCAGACCTATCCAGATGATTTCTAAGTTGTAAATTTTAAATGTGGATTGTATGCGTCTTGTTGTTCTTTGAAACTGATGTGTGTTTTTAACCGATATGTATTTGTTGGTCTGTTGTTCCATGCCTTGATCAGTGGGTAGAACCAGGTAAGAAATAAATATCATCATCATAATCGTAATTATTACTTGGGTGTTTTTGTTTTCCTTCCTTTCAGCGCCTGGTCTCCTTTGAGGAGGTGGCCATGTATTTCACTGAAGAGGAGTGGGACCTTCTGGATCCAGGGCAGAAGACCCTCTACAAGGAGGTCATGATAGAGAATTATGGGACCCTGGCTTCCCTAGGTAAGGATCATAGACCTCCAAAGAGAACCAAAACATGGTTCCTGTACTTTGCTGTGCCAACCTGATGCAAAACCATGGTTGACTCCGTAGGTCAGATGTGTTCTGTCCCAGGGCAAAAGGATGAAATCCTTTTGTCAAAGAAGGCTATGAAGAAAGGGATTGAGTACTTGGGTACTTGATTACATCTGTGGTAGGACTGCTCCTTACCTGGAAACGGAGGAGAGTGTTAGGTGCATGTTTCAGTTTTCATTTAATCTCTGGATGTATCCACACTACAGAAATAAAGCAGTTTGACAATGCTTTAACTGCCATGGCTTCATCTTGTGGAATCCGAGGATTTGTAGTTTAGTAAGCTATTCTGTGTGGTCTATTAGACAGCTCTGGTGCCGCACCAAGCTACAAATCCCAGGATTCTGTAAAACAGGGTCATGGCAGATAAAGTGGTGCCAAACTACTTTATTTCTGCAGTGTAGATATATACCCTTGCTGTAAACAAAAGGAACCATCAGGTTGTGAATTGTCCTGGTGGACATACCTGGTGGCTTCTCACTTGCAATCCTAGGTCAACTTGATATTTCATTCTTTCTTGCTTTCCAGAGGTTTCTGGATATTTTACCCCCTTTACTAGAAGTAAGACCGGAGGTGGAGGTACCACAATATGTGGCTCCATTCAAGCAATTCTGTCCTGGTTTGCATTGACAACTAAGTTTCTTTGCTTCTTTAGAAAAATTCCCCAAACCAGGCCTCATTTCCTGGCTGGAAGAAGGAGGCGATCCCTTCATCTGGGGTTCTGAGATGGAAGAGGAGAGATCAAGAGGTACTTGACTATACATGCACTGGGAATATTTCTTATCTGGGAACTAAGAGGACTTCTTGGTGAATATTTCAGGTTATACTTAATCCCATTTAATTCTCATGGAGGACATACCTTGGGGTCTGCCTCTCTACCCACTTCCCCTCGATTTGCAGAAGATACAAGAGTTCAGGTCTCTTGTCCATAGGGTCGCCATAAGTCGAATTTGACTTGATGACAGTTAATAACACAGTACAGTTATCTGAAGGATCAGTATCCACAGTGTTACTTACCCATGTTGAAATGCAGAAATTAACGGGCATGAAATGGGAATGGAAGTAATAAAGAGATAATAAGCAGACATGGAAATGCCTGTATAGTATGAAATGGTAACCAAAATGCAAGGAAGGAGGAATGCAAGCGCAAAACTCCTCTGAAAATTTTTTGCCAAGAAAACCCCATTTTAGGTTCACCTTAGGGGCGCCATAATTCAAGACTGTGAGGAAAAATAGGTAGAGCATTTTCCTCACAGTAGGCCTGTGCTGAAAGACACACACGAGATCCAGCATTCATCATGGAAAGAAGTCAGGCAATATATATATATAGGGATGGACATCACAGTTTGTTGTTCCTAGAAACTGAGCCGAAACAGTTTTCTTCTTTGAACAATAGCAGAGTTCTCTTTGCAACTGACTGACTTCCAGATGTCCAGGGCCTCAGTCTGCTCATAGACTCTGTTGCCCAAACACCAGTTCCCTGTCACTTAGAATCATAGAATCATAGAGTTGGAAGAGACCACAAGGGCCATCCAGTCCAACCCCCTGCCATGCAGGAACTCCCAATCAAAGCATCCCCGACAGATGGCCATCCAGCCTCTGCTTAAAGACCTCCAAGGAAGGAGACTGTTGTTAACTGCCCTCAGGTCAGCCTCTGTTCATGGTGACCCTGCAAATGAGACATCTCCTACCTTCACTATCCTCATTCACTCTGCTTAGGTCCTGCAGACTCAGGCTCATGTCCTCTGTGATTGAGTAGAACCATCTGGCATGCTGCACTCTATCTTTCTGCTTCGGTCTATCTTTCCTAGCATTATTGTCTTTCCTAGCAACCCATGCCTTCTTATGACATGGCCAAAGCATGACAGCCTCATTTACGTCACCTTGGCTTCCAGGGCAAGTGGAGGCTTGGTCTGTTCTAGGACCCATATTGTTTGTCTTTTTTTGCCATCCACTATATCCTCAGCATGTTCTGCAGCACCACATCTCAGATAAGTTTATTTTCTTTCTGCTGGCTTTCTTCGCTATCCAGGTCTTGTATCCATACATGGTGATGGGGAACACAATGGCTTGGATTATTCTAACTTTAGTGCTCAGTTGTATATCTTTACACTTTAGGAGCATGTCGAGTTCTTTCATGGTCGCACTTTCTTCCTTGACCTTCTTTAGTAATCATTCCAAGTCTATATGTTTTCTACGATAGTATGGTGTTATCTGCTTATCTTAGATTGTTGATGTTCCTTCCTCCTATCTTCACTCCCCCTTCTCCTGAATAACTAGCCATTGCAATGCGATGGAGAACCTTCAGCCCATCAGACATTGCTGAACTCCACCTCCCATAAGCTCAAGCCAGTGTAGGCAATTCTCAGGAATGATGGGAGCTGCAGTAGTATGTAGAGAGATCTTGTAGCACTTTTGAGACTAACTGAAAGACTAAAGTTTACTTCCTCAGATGCATTTGATGCAGTGGAAGCCAGGGATAGACCTATATAGAACACTGTGTGGAAAAATACAGTTTCCCCACCTTTATAAGAACAAAGTGCAACTGATTTTTCAGATCAAAAGGAAATCATTACTAGTATATTCAAAAGGGAAAGTGAACTTAAGCATACCATACAGTGCAGAAAGGGAATCTTGCAAAAGGAGTAGGTCTTGATCTTTGATGAGATCCTTGGTTCCTGTGCTGAGACCTTCTTTTCCTTTCTTACCAGGAGATTATTCCCACAACCATGAGAATTATAGGGAGCCATTGTCGACGTTAGCAGGAGAAGCAAGACTTGGAACTGAAAAAGAGCAATTTAGAAAACGAAAAGTACCAGGGAAGTGTGCTGTGTGTGGGAAAGTGATTGCAGATAAAAAACAACTAAATAGACATAGCCTAATGCACACCGGGGTGAAACCACATAGATGCATGAAATGTGGGAAAAGCTTCAGTAGGAGAGATGTTCTTACTGTTCATGAAAGAATCCACACAGGAGAAAAACCTTATGAATGCCCTCAGTGTGGAAAGAGGTTTGGTGCAAACAGTCATCTTTTTAAGCATCGAAGAGTCCACATAGTGCCATATAAATGCATGGAATGTGGAAAGAGCTTCCGTGTTTTCAGTAAGCTTAGTATACATGAAAGAGTTCACACGGGGGAGAGACCATATCCGTGCACACAGTGTGGAAAGAGGTTCCGGAGGAAAGATTCTCTTCATTCACATGAAAGAATCCACACAGGGCATAAGCCATATAAATGCTCAGATTGTGGGAAAAGCTTCAGCGATAATAGAGCATGTGATAAACATCAAAGAATTCACACAGGGCTTAAACCATATAAATGTATGGAATGTGGGAAGAGCTTCATTCAGAATGGAAATCTGCGTGCCCATCACAGAATGCACACAGGAGAGAAACCGTATCGGTGCATAATATGTGGGAGGCATTTTGGTTCAAAGGGTAATCTGAATCGACATCATAGGATCCACACAACGGGGAAACCCTATAGATGTAGCGACTGTGGAAAGCAATGCCGTAATGTGAGATCACTGACTAAACACCAGATAGCTCACACAAAGTGACAGTAATGTTTTTATATGGAATCATTGCTGGATTACTACATGAGTTGTGGAAAGTTGAATCTGAGGACAGCAATGTTTTATTACATTCAGTTTAATCTGGGGATAATTTTTTTTCCATCATCATGACTCTGTCCTGGCTTGGAAATACTAGAGCCATTAGAGAAGTGCATCTTTTTTTGCCTCAGAAATAGATTTTGTCCTTTCCGATATTGTTAAAACTTATCTTACTTGTCCAGATTGAATAAATTGCATTGTAGCAGCTTTATTGGGTTGCTGTCATAACTTTATGTTTGGAGCAAATACGACAAGTGTGACTGAATGATCTGTGATCATTACCAGAAATCTGGGGATGACTCTGGAGACCAGGGTTCAAAACACTGCAGAAAAATATCTACTTTGAGACCACTTTAACTGCCCTGGCTCAGTGCTGAGGAATTCTGGGAACTAGATTTTTGAGACATTTACCCTTCTGTCACAGGATTTTGGTTCCGCAAATCTTAGGATTCCCTAGCACTAAGCCAGGGCAGTTAAAGTGGTCTCAAATTGAATTATTTCTGCAGTGTGTTTTGGATTTATGACTCTGGAGACTAGGGTTCAAACACCAGCTGGGTCATGAAAACCAACTTGGACAAGTCACATTCTTTCAGACTCAGAGGATGACAATGGCAAATCTCTTCTGAAGAAATATGCCCAGAAAAACCCATGATAGAATCGCCGTAAGTTGGGAACGAGTTGAAGGCACATACCAACAACAGTGGAGCCAGGGATTGGTGGTGGGTAGGGATTCCCAGCTGGACTTACTATCCAGAATATTCCCATGACATTGTGTGCTCAGCTGGAATATCCTAGGAGTTGTCACCAAAATATCTTTTCACATCTCAAGAGTCAAGCCATGGAATGTGAGTCCGTCCAACCAGTTATCAAGAATACTGGGAGGGAAAGCCAGAGAGAAAGGTATTTTATATGTAAAGGTTAGGCCATTGATCGATCAAAAAGAGCTGTTCAACAGTGGAACACACTCCCTCAGAGAGTGGGGGAGTCTCTGCCGATTTGTGCCTATTTTAGTCCAGTCCATATCACGTGTGATGTAGTTTGTACAGACACAGTGACAGGAACAAAGTGGCATGATGTTTTGGTGATGTAAGCCACAAGTCGGTGGTACCATTGCTCAAACAATCTCTTTTTCTGTCTCTAAGTCCCAAGGAGCCCTTTGCTCCTTGAGTTGTACCTTCAGTACGTTGTTTTGCTCACTGTCTTGTCACTCATTTTGTCATTGAGGTTGCTTGTAGCTGTGTGTCCTTACTGATGCTAACCACAGACAGTACCTTTGTAGCAAACATCCTTCATGTTCTTAGCCTGATCTACCCACAACTGCCGCATCCAAGGCCAAGTGAGCCTCTGGTCTCCCCCAGAGACTGAAGCATTCTCCAGGCATATTTGGCATGACTGTTCGGGGTCTGCTCAGCATGTTGGTCACTTGGAGGACAGCGCTGTGTAGGATGCTGAGAAAGTCCAGTCATGACCAGTTTCTGAGGCTCTCTCAGCTGCTCCTCCAATGGGCCTGGCAAAAGCTCCTATGATTTCTTTTCTCACACCAGACATCCTTGTGTTCAGCAGAAACCTGGGCCTCTGAGGTTTTCTGGAAGCTCTGCATCGACTGCTCTACAATGCTAGCAGTATCACCTATGAAGCCGATGTCTTGTCGATAGAAAGCCCAGCTCAAGGTTCTCAGGAAGCTGCCTTCTCCACTCCTCTTGCCTATTTGTCCAGGGACAGCCCTATCCATGTTGCGAACAAGGCTCGGTAACTGATGTTGATATACCTCTGGAGATGTGCTTCACAAATGATGTTGTTCTGGAGACCCTGCTAACAAAAGCTCCAGGACTATGAGTTAACCCTTTATATGGAAGCCTGAGGAAGTCAACTATCCCACTGCCTATGCTTATCCTAGAATTGGAAGAGACCCCAAGGGCCATCCAGTCCAACCCCATTCTGCCATGCAGGAACTCAAAATCAAAGCATCCCTGATGGATGGCCATCCAGCCTCTGTTTAAAAACCTCCAAAGAAGGAGACTCCACCACTTTCCATTGAGGAACTGTGTTCCACTGTCGAACCGCCCTTACTGTCAGGACGTTCCTCCTAATGTTTAGCTGGAATCTCTTTTCCTGGAGCTTGCATCCATTGCTCCAGGACCTATTCTCTGGAGCAGCACAAAACAAGCTTGCTCCATTCTGAATATGACATCCCTTCAAATTTTAAAACAGGGCTATCTTGTCCATCCCCCCTTAACACTGAGGGGAAATATAGAATCATAGAATTGTAAGAGTTTGAAGAGACCCCCAAGGGCCATCCAGTCCAACCCCCTTCTGCCATGCAGGAACTCCCAATCAAAGCATCCCCGACAGATGGCCATCCAGCCTCTGCTTAAAGACCTCCAAGGAAGGAGACTCCACCAAAATCTCCATTGAGGGAGTGTGTTCCACTGTCGAACAGCCCTTACTGTCAGGAAGTTCCTCCTAATGTTGAGCTGGAATCTCTTTTCCTGGAACTTACATCCATTGTTCCGGATCCTATTCTCTGGAGCAGCATAAAACAAGCTTGTTCCCTCCTCAAAATGACATCCCTTTAAATACTTAAACAGGGCTATAATATTAACTCTTAACCGTCTCTTCTCCAGGCTAAACATCCCCAGCTCCCTAAGTCGTTCCTCATAGGGATTCATGGTTTCCAGACCCTTCACCATTTAGTTGTCCTCCTTTGGACACGCTCCAGTTTCTCCACATCCTTTTTGAATTGTGGAGCCCAGAACTGGACACAGGATTATTCCAGGTGGGGCCTGACCAAAGCAGAGTAGAGTGGCACTATTACTTCCCTTGATCTAGATACTATACCAGGGGTAGGCAACCTAAGGCCTGGGGGCCAGATGTGGCCCTCTGAGGCCTTTGAACTGGCCCCAGGCCGGTCCTGCCACTGCCGCCACTGCCCACCATGATGATATTGATTATTGTTGTTATTACTTACTATCTCAACAGGGGTTTTGCCATGGCTTTTCTGGGGCCGAGAGAGTGTGCATGCATATTTTTAATTTTTTTTTTTAAAAAAATAATTTTAAAAATCTATTTATTTATTTATTTATTTATTTATTTTTGGTGCTTCGGCCCCCCAATTGTCTGAGGGACAGCAACCCGGCCCCCAGCTCAAAAAGGTTGCCTATCCCTGTACTATACTTTTATTGATGCAGCCTAAAATTGCGTTGGCCTTTATAGCTGCCGCATCATACTGTTGACTCATGTTCAGATTTATCAAGCTGAATGCTACCCTTCTTAGCTTTAGAGGATTGAATAGAGCATTGTCATGCTGCCTCACTTGTTTAGGTAACATCTGGCTGGGATTGGAGGCTTTGGTGGAATGATAAATGCTTTTGCTCTCTTGGGTGCCAGCCTATAGGAATCACCTGGAAGTGACCCTCCATAGGCACCTGTACAGATCCCTGTACAAATGGCAAGCTGGGACTGAGAGGGATCCCACTGGAACAGATTCACGGGATGCAGCTGCTCCAAGATTACAAACAGTTTCATCTTTTGAACATCTCAGATCCACAGCAATAGGAATATTATCATTTCTGGTTGCCATGTCCTGAGTTTCAGTTTCAAAATGACTTAAAAGCTGCCAGTTGTTGCAAACAGAGACAGATGTAGTCCTTGCAGTCTCTCCTCTCTGCCAAGGCCATGGAGCGTCCATCCTTCCACACAGATTTTGTACACAAGGACCAGACAGCTATCTGCAGGTGGAACTCTGTAGTATTGAGAATGTGACAGCCATTTGGGCTCCAGCAATAGCCACCAGTCCCGCTGAACCTTCGTCGATCTTGCAGTGCCAATTGGGCTTCTCCAAGGAGCAAACCTGCACAATTCCCCATCTGTACATTGCACAAGATATAAAGAGAGAATCAGAAGACCACTTGATGTGTGTTGGATTTGGTCCAAGCAGGTGACGAGGTGCAGGATTTGGAAAATGAAATTCAACACGGAGAAATGTAAGGTACTGCACTTAGGGCGGAAAAATGAAATGCATAGATATAGGCTAGGGGACACCTGGCTTAACGTGTGAAAGGGATCTATTCAACATCTTTATCAATGACTTGGATGACGGTATTGGGGGCATAGTTATCAAATTTGCAGACGACACCAAATTAGGAGGAGTAGCTAATACCCCAGAGGACAGGATCAAAATTCAAAATGACTTGAGCAGACTAGAAAGTTGGGCCAAAGCTAACAAAATGAAATTCAACACAGAGAAATGTAAGGTACTGCACTTACGGCGGAAAAACTAAAAGTACAGATATACGATGGGGGACACCTGGCTGAATGAGATTTCTACGTGTGAAAGGGATCTAGGAATCCAGGTGGACCACAAGTTGAACATGAGCCAACAGTGCGATGCAGCAGCTAAAAAGGCCAATGCAATTTTAGGCTGCATCAGTAGAAGTATAGTGTCTAGATGAAGAGAAGTCATAGTGCCACTCTATTCTGCTTTGGTCCGGCCTCACCTGGAATACTGTGTCCAGTTCTGGGCACCACAATTCAAAAAAGATGTGGAGAAACTGGAGGGTGTCCAAAGGAGGGCAACTAAAATGGTGAAGGGTCTGGAAAGCAAGCCCTATGAGGAACGACTTAGGGAGCTGGGGATGTTTAGCCTGGAGAAGAGAAGGCTGAGAGGTGATACGATAGCCGTGTTTAAATATTTGAAGGGATGTCATATCGAGGAGGGAACAAGCTTGTTTTCTTCTGCTTCAGAGAATAGGATCCGGAACAATGGATGCAAGCTACAGGAAAAGAGATTCCATCTCAACATTAGGAGGAACTTCCTGACAGTGAAAACTGTTCAACAGTGGAACACACTCCCTCAATGGAGATTTTGGTGGAGTCTCCTTCCTTGGAGGTCTTTAAGCAGAGGCTGGATGGCCATCTGTCAATGGGGATGCTTTGATTGGGAGTTCCTGCATGGCAGGGGGTTGGACTGGATGATTCTATTAAGGTGTTGACGTCACAGATCACCAAACGGTACCCAAAGCCAGACATTTCCCGTCTGGGAAGAACTTGCACAATTGGCTGGAGACTTTAAATATTGTAGAAAAATTCATATTATCCAAATCAGATGGGAAGTAAGGAAGGAGATACAAGGCCCCGAAGCTCAGCCTAAGTACAAAATCTTTGTGGGGAAGGGAATCTTCCTCTATTCCTCTGAAGACAGAACTTTCAAAACAGCACTGAGTACCAAATCTTTGGTTTCTGTCATTCAAATAGCTGGAAGCTTGATGATAAAGCTCATGATGTATTGAACTCTCAGCTGGAACAGACTTGCAATAAACATCAGCTGTGTCCTTGAGGTTTTATTTCAATTCTGGGAAGATTTAAGAATTGGCTTCCTCAGCTCTTGAAATAATCTAATACAACTGGTGTGGTAGTTCTCTAGTCTCTCAAATTCACAGCTTGCAGAAGCTAGTCAAGCCCAATCATGAGCACAGTTCTTTTACAATTGCAGGAAGGAGTGAGCAATTTCTGAAGGGCTTCTAACCATTTGGGGGCCAGTCCCAAGGATCCTATGTCAAGCAAGGCTTATCTAAAGAGAACTAGTGAATTCTTGTAGATTTGAGAGAGGTGTGCCTACATCGCCCTCTGGTGGCCACCAAACTGTTAAATTTTATTGGTGGGGTGTGCTTGAAAATCCAGCAGAGCCAGGGGGGAAAAATTCAAACTTCTAAAAGTAGAGCTTTATTGTTTCAAAAGGTAAAAATAAGCAAAGAAAAAATACAGTCCACCATAGGATCACATCATGCTGATGTGGCTGAACAAAAGAGTTAGGTTTGTAGATCCAGACGTTACATTGTAAAAGCGATATAAGCATGTTGTAGTCCAAGAATTAACTCCATAGTTAGATCCATTGCGAACACACACACAAACAGGAAGAAGGCAAGAAATATAAACCATTCTAGACAAAAGGATTTCTCAGCCCTGTCCTTTCTCCACCTTCTGGGTGTTAACCTTACGTTGATTGGTTGTTATGTGTATGATGTTTGTTAACCCAGCCCCTTGCTGTCCATCATCCACCACCGTGGTTTTCTTTCCCAGCCTAACGATGTTTTGGTTACTGTTATCTGTAACTCGGCTGCCTTTCCCAGCTAGGAACTTCTGATGTTATGACTCTCTGGCCACCTGGACTGGGCTGTTTTTGTTTGCCTAGATGTTGTTCCCATGAGGAAAATTTCAGACACACATCTCTACATTTCACCTTTGACTGTATAACCCAGGGGTAGGCAACCTTTCCCCTTTAAGGGCCGAGGGACTTGAGCTCCCAGAAGCCTCAGCCATGTTGGCCAATAGTCCCATGTTGGCCAATAGCTCCTGGGATTCTGGGAGCTGAAGTCCCTCGGCCCTTAAACGGGAAAGGTTGCCTACCCCTGGTATAACCCATCTATATTCTAACACAGGGGTAGGCAACCTTTCCCCTTTAAGGGCCGAGGGACTTCAGTTCCCAGAATCCCAGGAGCTATTGGCCAACATGGGACTATTGGCCAACGTGGCTGAGGCTTCTGGGAGCTGAAGTCCCTCGGCCCTTAAAGGGGAAAGGTTGCCTACCCCTGTTCTAACACAAACGCAGGGGGGGGGAAGCATCTGTGAAATCCAGGACTGATCCCACTGAGGAAGGTATGCAGATCAGGGACCATCTGCGAAAGGTACAGAGTGGCCAAACTGACCACTCAGACAGCAGTCAATAGAACCAGGCATGACCATTCCTTCCTGTGGTCAGTCGGTGGATCACTTCATGGAGGCCAGCTTGCAAATTTACAGGCGGAGTGAGACAGACTGAACTCCTGGTTGTAGGGGTGCCTTGATAGGAGACACCGTGGTGGCTAGTCCTGGTTGTCCAGTGTCCCAAATTTGAGGGTCCACTTCAGAGATAATATAAGTCAAGGTGGTTGAGTAAATCTGTGTTGTGCTTCTCAATTTCTCTCCCAAAATCTGCACTGTTTCTAAAAGAAACTTCACGTCTTCCCTCAAGTTCAAATTCCCATTCTGGCATAGGTCTTACAAAACACATCACGGCTTAGGAGGTTGACATGAGCTTCTAGTAAAAGCAAGGAGTTTTGATAGCAGGAGTTTCCCACAGTGCAGGTGGAAAACACGATCACGCTCTTGGACCGCAACAGGGAGACTGAGCGATGGCGGACAGCGTCACTCCAGCATCAACTAAAAAATTCTTCAGACTTCTCCTACATCCATTTTTTTCACTCAGGGTTCAGGGGTGGCCGACTGGACCCCTGTCTTCTTCAGTCACTGCTTCCTCCAGTGTCCAAGCCACTGGCAATAGGCACACTGGTTCTTGCCCAGTCTTGCTCTGCGACTTGAGCCATCACTTGGACAACCTTGATGTCAATTGTCTTTTCCTTGCCAGTCACTATTGAAGACTTGGACCGTCAGTATCATGGGCCTCCATCTTTTGGCCCTCTGCGCTTGGCAACTCCAAAAAGCCGCCTGGGCCCAAAGTGCCAATGACACTTGGCTGGGGGACCAGAGGAAGGAAGGAAGGAAGGAAGGAAAGGCAGGTCATGAGGGAGGGACTGACAAGGAAGAAGAGGGAGGCGGATGGCAGCTTGGAGACATCAGGAAGGACTCGAGGCTTGGATCCAAAGGAGGCAGAGCTGAGAGGAAAGGCTGGCGTTCAGACACTTCCACGGCCCTCTTAGGATCAGGAGCAGAGGTCACATCTTGACTTGGCATCTCTAGCACCTCCTCTGATGAGGGGACCCTATTCGGGAAAACTGAGGGGTTCTTGGCCTGACAATATACTTTATTACCCCCTTCCCCTCCTTATGCACAGGGTCTGGGTTCAGGGAACCCATAGGCAGTGTTTTGAAACACCTGAACATAATTTGCTTCATCAAACCAGTCAATCCAATTGTATAACCCCTGTTTGTCAAAGTCCCACCAGCATCCCACTGACCCATACCCACAACGTGGTAGTGAGGCCAAATTTTAATGGAATATTTTCTCATTTTCCTTTTAGACTTCCCATTCCCCAACTTATCCCAATTCGGCAGAATACATTTTAATGGAAGCGGGGACCGGGGGTCCCATCTCCCGGACTAGCAGGAGTTCTAGACTGCCCCAACCCCATTCTATCGAAACAAATCTGGTACCAGTCAATACTCGGGCGTCCCCAGAAAACCATTTGCACCTCTTGCCATCTCGACATGCTCTGGGTGTCTTTGAGTATCCTCGGAACAATTCCAGCCATCCCTGGCAAATACTCACCAGATCCGGCTACCAACAAGCACCCCACTCCCAAAACTCCAAGGTGGCACCTATAATATCTTGGATCAAAATGACAAGCAGGGATTTAGAGTCCGTGGGCTACAGGCTGCCAATCGTGTCTCAATGGGACGTTGCCAGCTGATCAGAAGCGTCGTCCACTGCCACCATCCAATGGTCAGGATCCCTTTTATCTTCCTGTGGGTCACCAAAGGCAGGGGGACTCAAAATGGAGGTTGCCTGTCTAGGGCAGCAAATGCACTCACCCACTGCTCATGAGTCACAGCACACACTCACTGACTCATAGAATCATAGAGTTGGAAGAGACCCCAAGAGCCATCCAGTCCAACCCCAGTCTGCCATGCAGGAACTCCCAATCAAAGCATCCCCTGTGACAGATGGCCATCCAGCCTCAGTTTAAAAACCTCCAAAGAAGGAGACTCCACCAATCTCTGAGGGAGTGTGTTCCACTGTCAAACAGCTCTCACTATCAGGACTATGGAGGCCTGGGAGAGCCCCATGTTGGGCACCAGGAAACTGTCATTTTTGCCTCCTTAATTTGCAGCCTCAGCTGGACTCATGGACAACTAGGGTTAGGGTTTCCATAGGACAGAGTGGAAGCATGTAAGGTAGTGCCAAAGTGCATGACTTCTACAGTGGATTGCAGGTGCAACTTCAATTTTAAATTAATTAATTAATTTCATTTACATTGGCCTTTTTAGCTGCTGCATCACACTGTTGACTCATGTTCAACTTGGGGTCTACTAGGACTCCTAGTTCCCTTTCACATGTAGTCGCATTAAGCTAGGTTTCTCCTATCCTATATCTATGCATTTCATTTTTCTGCCCTAAGTGCAGTACCTTTACATTTCTCTGTGTTGAAATTCATTTTTTTAGCTTTGGTCCAGCTTTCTAGTCTATTAAAGTCTTCTTGAATTTTGATCCTGTCCTCTGGGGGTATTAGCTACTCCTCCTAATTTGGTGTCATCTGCAAATCAGTATAAAAACAAGAAATCCCAGAATTCAACAGCACTGAGCCATGGTAGTTAAAGTGGTGTCAAATGCATTATTGCTGTAGTGTGGATGAAGCCTAAATCACTACACACACTCCCCTTAGAGTCCTTGCAAGTTGCAACAAGAAATGAATGAACCTTTGCCAATTGTATGTAGCAAATAGTTGCACCTACACTAGAAATAATGTGATTTAATACAACTTGAACTGCTATGGCTCCATCCTGCTTAATCCTGGGATTTTTTAGTTTTGTGAAGCATCAGCACTCTGGCAGAAAAGCTACAGACCTTGTAAAAACTACAAATCCCAGGATTCCATAGGACAGAGTGGCAGCATGTAAGGTAGTGTCAAAGTGCATGATTTCTACAGTGGACTGCAGATGCAACCTCAATTTTATATTATGTTATTTTTTTATTTCATTTATTCATATGCCACCTTTTTCCTGGACTAGGACCGAAGGCAGTTTGCAAAAAGATATGCTAAAAATAACACAGTCTTAAAAAGAATTAAAATAATCACATTAAATTAACATGATAAAATCCAATATATCATATCAAATCAGTGGCTTGAGGCAATAAAAGGAAAGGGAAGAAGCACTTTGTACATGTTTAGGGTCTGCCTGTTCAGATGTTACCATGCATAGGAATAGCGAGTGCCTCATCTGTTGTGATGAGTCCTACCTTGCAAACACCTCTGGAGAACATAAAGAAGGAGATACTCTTCTATTTCCATAGCACAGATCAGATTAAAAATAATTTCTCCAAGAACTATGCAAGAATAACAGAATCCTAGAGTTGGAACGGACCCTAGGGAAGATATCCCTTCCATTGCATCCTAGATTTGGAAAGAACCCCCAAAGGCCATCCAATCCAACCCCTTTAGTAATGCTTTTTTGCACTAATTTTACTCATCAATCCTCATTCCCATATAGTTACCACTGAAGGTAATGCTAACAGCTGTGACATAAACAACTAGCAAAATTAAAAATTACACTTTCAAATTACAATATCATACACACAACCTAAATGTATTTACATATACATAGTGAAGATTTGGTTAAAACGCGATGTTCTTAAAGAAAATATTAAGAGTATTTTTTTAAAAAAAATCCATTTTTTAAAAATTACAATATTGAAATTTTTAAAATTTAATTTTTTAAAAAATATGGGGCCTCCTCCCACTGAGCTTCACCCCACTCCCACCATCTCTTAAAGCATTTTAAGGGGAACAGGTGAATGCCGCAGTCTGCTTCTGCCAAAAGTAGATGTTTGAAGAGCAATGGTGTCACACACACCTTTACGGAGTCACCTGGTGTAGACTGCACCCCTCGCATCCCCCTAGTGCAGGGGTCCCCGGACTTTTTGATTCGGGGGCCGGTTCGCTGGCCCCCAGATCTTCCGGGGGGGGGCAAAGGCACGCGCACATGTGCACGACTCCAGGCGCCATTTTGGAAGACAAAATGGCGTGTGGTGGCGGGCGCGAGCGGCGGCGGGGAGCTGGTAGGAAAGCCTCGGGCTGGGTCTGGTCTGCGGGCCATAGTTTGGGGACCCCTGCCCTAGTGACATCCAGTTCAACACCCTTCTGCCAGGAATCCTAGAATCCTAGACTTGGAAGGGGCCCCCAAGGGCCATCTATCCATACACACACAGACACAGACACACACATACGTCTGAAGGGGATGTCTCTGAACAGGGATTCAAACCTGGGATTCCTGGAATCCTGGACCAAAACAAACCATGAGAACATAGTGCATCAGGTGGCCATCCAACATTAGTTAAAGATCTCTAATGAAGGAGAATTCTCCATTTTCCATTGCAGTCTGTGACAACACCGAACAGATTGTCGGAGTGTATATGCATGTGTGTGCATACGCGCACCCACACACACCTTTATACATATATTCGCTGTTGTCGTGTGCGTCCAAGTCATTTTTGACTTACGGTGACCCTATCATAGGGTTTCCTTAGTAGGTTTCTTCAGATACACACAAACACACACATATATTCTGTGTGTGTGTGCTTGTGTGTCTGTATCTGTATATATATATGTATGGTGTGTGTGTGTGTGTGTGTGTGTGTGTATAGAAAGAGAGAGAGAGCACATTTCCTTCCTATCCCCCTACCATTATCTCAAATGTTGGACGTTTCCTTCAATGTCCTGCTGCCCTGCATGTAAACAACACCAATAACAATCCAAAACTCCAGTATGTAACAAGGAGTGTTATTGATAACAAGCTTTTAAAATATTTAATAATAACAATATGTTGTTGTTGTTGTTTGTATTATGCGTTGTACTCTTCCTCTTCCCTCTTCCTCTTCCTTCCTTCCTCCTCCTCTTTGCCACCCCAACCCCCCTGAAGCCTGACTCACTGCTCTCACTGTGGCAGGCAGCAATGGGCTGCCTCCTTTTTTGATGGCGCAGTGGTTCAATGCCTGTCCTGCAGCCACTCACTCATAGACCACAAGGTTGCGAGTTCAATACCAGCTAGGGCTCAGGCTAGATTCAGGCCTGCATCCTTCCAAGGTCCCTAAAATGAGTACCCAACTGTTGGGGGGCAAGGAGCTTACAGTTGTAAACCGCTTAGACATCCCATAGCGCAATATGAAGCAGTATATAAATGAAGCTACTTTCCTCCGCCTCTTCCCTCCGCAACCTCTTCTCCCTGCTCCTCTTCCTCCTCCACCTTTTCCCTCTGATAGGCCCTCCTCCTCCTCTTACCCCCTCTGTCATCACTTTTCCTCCTCCTCTCCTCCTTTTCTGCCTTCTTCTCTTCCCCTTGCCACTGCCACTGCCACTCTTCCTCTTCCCTCTTCCTTCCTCCTCCTCCTTTTTGCCACCCCAGCCCCCCTGAAGCCTGCCTCGCTGGTCTCAATGGGCTGCCTCCTTTTCTTCCTCTTCTTCCCCCCACCGCAGGGGTAGGCAACCTTTCCCCTTTAAGGGCCGAGGGACTTCGGCTCCCAGAAGCCTCAGCCATGTTGGCCAGTAGTCCCATGTTGGCCAATAGCTCCTGGGATTCTGGGAGCTGAAGTCCCTCGGCCCTTAAAGGGGAAAGGTTGCCTACCCCTGCCCCACCGCCTTCTTCTCCTCCAGTTTGCCCCGCCACTGCCTCCTCTTCCTCCTCCTCTTCCCACCTCTGCCTCCTTCCCCATTCTCCTCACTCCCAATGCTGCCTCTTCTTCCTCTTCCTCACCTCCACCACCTCTTGCTGCTGCCTCCTCTTCCTCCTCTTCTTTCCCACCTCCACCGCCGCCACCCTACGCGGGCTTGCCATCCGTGGATGCTCAAATCCGCGGATGGCAACCCCCCCATAACTATTACAGTTGTCCCTCCCCGTTTGCGGACTTGGAGTCCGCGGTCTCACTCTGTGGGGAGGGACAAGAACTGTATTTTTAATGGCTGTGTATGTGCCAAGGGCATGCAGGCCATTATATTTAAATGGAGCTTGAATATTTGTGAGCCACCATTTTTACGAGGTGTATGTGTCCGGAACGGATCCCCTGCAAATTGGGAGGGGCAACTAATATGAAAAATAACAAAAAAAGTGATATAAAGACAAAAGATAAGAAGAACTTTAAAAAAAAAAAAGAAGAGAAAAAAGAAAAAAAGGTAAGGATAATTGAACAGGATTAAAAATGACT
Organism: Phrynosoma blainvillii; assembly: GCA_026167975.1. Taxonomy (NCBI): domain Eukaryota; kingdom Metazoa; phylum Chordata; class Lepidosauria; order Squamata; family Phrynosomatidae; genus Phrynosoma; species Phrynosoma blainvillii. The sequence continues at coordinate 398,206,590 of JANUYF010000002.1, read as the reverse complement.
GAAACAGGACAGAAAATGAAGGGATTAGAAGGCAATATAGAAATTGACTAGATGAGGGGGAAAAGGAAAAGAAATTAGCTAAAATTCCAAAACAAAATGTCCGATACCAAAGGTGGGAAGTTAGAGAAAGAAAGAAAATAAGAGAAGAGGAAAAGGGGAAAAGATGAAAAAGGAAGAGAAGAGAAGAGAAGAGAGGGAGGAATAAGAATAAAAGGAAAAGGAAAAATAAACGGAAAGGGTACATGGAAGTGGTGAAAGGATACAACAAGAGAGATAAGTGACGAGGGTAAAGAGAATGTGAGAAGGTATGAGGAGGTAAAGGAGAATAGAAGGTTAGCAAAGAAAGTAGGAATGAGAAGGAGGTATGAGAGAAGGAGAGATAAAGGTAAAAAGCAAGAAGAAAGAAAGGATATAAGTGAGGTGCAAAAAAAGAAGAAAGATTAATAAGAAGGAAAAGGTTGGGAGGGAAAAAGAAAAGAAAAGGATTAATTAACAGATAAGTGAACTAGAGGTAATATCTAATAGGAAAAGGATATGTTTTGGCTGTTGTTATTCTCCTTTTTCAGGGAAGGATGTTATTTTTTAGATAATTAAAAATATGAAAAAATTACGAAAATGTTTAAATTGTGAAGACATCGGGGAAAAAAAGAACTAGAGGAAAATCAAGAGACAAGAGGAATTGGACAAAATGGGAATACAGGTGAGAAGATACAGGAAGAAAGAAGAAGAAAAACGCTCATGAAAAACTACATAACAAAAGAAATATTGAAAACATAAGAAGCTGAAGGAAGAAAATCCATACAGAAATGCAGGCATGAACTAAGAGAAGATTATGTATTAGAATACATAAAGATTCTGAGATGGTAAGAGCTGGACAGTCAAGAAAGAGGATAAGAGGAAAACCAATGCGTTTGAGAGAATGTGTTTCTGGAGAAGAGTGCTGAGGATCTCATGGAGAGCCAAAAGGACGAACAAATGGGTCCTAGAGCAGATCAAGACAGAGATATCCCTAGAAGCCAAGATGACAAGACATAGACTGCCATATTTTGGACACATCATGAGAAGGCATGAATCGTTGGAAAAAACAATAATGTTAGGAAAGGTGGAAGGAAGTAGAAAGAGAGGAAGGCCAAATGCTATCCAGGGGTAGGCAACCTTTCCCCTTTAAGGGCCGAGGGACTTCAGCTCCCAGAATCCCAGGAGCTATTGGCCAACATGGGACTATTGGCCAACATGGCTGAGGCTTCTGGGAGCTGAAGTCCATTGGCCCTTAAAGGGGAAAGGTTGCCTACCCCTGTGCTAGACTTTACTAAAGGGACATGAATATGAGTTTGCAGGAATTAAGCAGAGCAGGAGAGGAGAGGAGAGGGGGCCTGGAGAGGCCTCATCCAGAGGGTCACTGCCATGGGTTGAGATTGATGCAAAGGCACTTAACAACAACAACAACAAAGAAGGAAAATGTAAACAAAAATATAAATACAAGTTAAAATTTGATGGGACAAAGATAACTCTAACCAGAAATATGCGGATGACAAGTCCGCGGATATGGAGGATGGACTTTATTCAAAAACAGAAACATGAAAAAAGAGACAGAAGAAGAAAATTCATATACTGTCAGCCCTCCATGGGTTTCAGATTCGCGGTTTTGACTTTTGGCGATTTTGTAGCCGCTGCTTAACCAGGTCAACCTTTTCCCACAAACACTCCTCCTCCCGCTTCCTCCCAGCCAGCCAAAACCAACACCGTAGATCTCCTGCTTTGCCAACCTTTGCATCTTCCACATTTCCAAAGTCCTTCCCTTTGAATCTGATGTTTGCAGCCACCCCCGGAAGGCTCCAACTTCTCTCCCAGACAACGTAGGCAAAAGCAACACCCTACTTTCCCATTGAGGTTATGGTTACAAACATCAGATTCGGAGTGGAAAGACTTTGGAAATGAGGAGAATGCAAAGTGTGGTTGTCTGGCAGGAGAGAGGGGGAAGAGGAGGAGAAGGAGGAGGAGGAAAGAAGGTGGGTCCTTTCCAATCCATAGCTGCTATCATCAGATTGAAAGTGGAAGCACTCCGGAAATGTGGGGGAGGCTATGGCTTTCAGGGTTGCAAAGAGAGTTATGGCCGGTGCTCTTGGTGGGAGAGGACTCTTTATCATTCATATTGGGGGGAGGATAACATATTTGTGGTTTCTCCACTTTCACGGGGGTCCTTGGCCCTTAAACCCTGCAAATCTGGAGGGTTGGCTGTACAGACGGAGGAGTAAAATTAAAACTCTGAACTATATTTAGACTCATACACAACACTAAGACACTAAACTAATAATGCTAGATTATTTTATTCATTTGGTTAACACAAGTAATTCGTTTCTTTAAAACAACAACAACCCACTATCAACTACACCCCTCTCAGTTCCACATATGCTAAACTATGTGAGGTGGAAGACATGAGAAAAATGAAAATTATGTTCATGTCATAGAATGAACCGAAAGAAAGCTGGAATCAAATGTAGATGTTAGAATCATACTTTTAATGCTGCTTGTATTCTGTACCTTTTATCCAGAGATCCTAATGTTAAGACATGATATACAACTGGTGATAAACAAGGAGACAGAGTGTCTCTCCCTCCTGCAATTTAGGGGAGCCTTGCAGAGCTTCCTGACAAGCGATAAAGATGTTCCTGGTTAATGTATATATTTAGATAAGTAGGAATTCTTGGTATTTGTGCCAAAAGTCCATCTAACTGATGGATCACCGAGTTCTGTAACATAGCAATAGCAAGTACATTTCTATACTGCTTATCAGGGCACAAGTATTCCCTAAGCCAGGGGTCGCCAACCTGCGGCCCAGATGCGGCCCACAGAGGCCTTTGGACCGACCCATGGCTGGTCCTGATGCCGCAGCCGCATGCACACCGCCGCACCACGTGTGAGTGCAGACGCCATTTTGGCATCCAAAATGGCGCCTGTGCTTGCGCACACAGGCGCACAACGGCAGCCACCATTTCAGAAGTCCCAATGGTGCTGGCACCATGCGAATTCGCACGGTGCCAGTGCCGTTGGGTGTTCCAAAATGGCACCCGCCGTCATGCGCATGCGGGTGCAAGTGCATGCGCATGGCACTGTTGGGTGTTCCAAAATGCCCCCCCGCGCATGCACATGCGCGGGGCAAGTGTGCACAGCCGCCAGCCTCCGGCGCCATTTCCACCCCCCCTCCCAGCCCCCAGCAAAAAAAGTTGCCGACCCCTGCCCTAAGCGGTTGACAGTGTGTAAGCTACTTGCTCCCAACAAGCTGGGGACTCATTTTAGCAACCTAAGGAAGGATGCAAGCCTGAGCCCCTGGCTGGGATTGAACTCTCAACCTTGTGGTTTGCAAGTGAGTGGCTGCAGAACAGGCATTTAACCACTGTGCCACCAGGGCATACCTGATAAAAGCTGCTTTCACGTAGAACTATTTCTAAAAAAGGTATAAAAGGAGATGCTCAGCTCTCATTCGGGGCTGATCCTTTGGGAGGCATCCCGATCAGCCAAATGGCCGTTTCACCAGTAAACCTGCTTTGCATCTATCCATGGGTGTCATGTCTCTGTTTGTTCAGGAAATCTGCTACATATGGAGACCAAAGCCCCAAGCAAAGATGGCAACTTCTGTTGATTACTCAAAATCAGCTTCTGCAGAGGAAATGTCAAAGCCACACTAGAGCTACTCTTGCTTTACGTTCTGTTTACATATGTTCTAACAATCCCAATTTGACAGCGCAGTCCAAATTAATCTTCCACACTCCCGCTTTCTCACAGCTGCTTTTAAAAAGTCCTGGTTTCTCTTTCCTCCTCCCATTTCCTCCTTCTGTTTGACTTATTTTAGTTGCTGCAAACTGAGGTCCAAAGCACACTGTAGAAATAATCCAATTTGGGACCGCTTTAACTGTCCTGGCTCAGTGCTAGGGAATCCTGGAAATTGTAGTTTGCTGTGGCCCCAGAGCTCTCTGACAGAGAAGGCTCAATGTCTCACAAAACTACAGTTCCCAGAATTCCCTAGCGCTGAACCGGGGCAGTTAAAGCAGTCCAAACTGGATTATTTCTCCAGTGGACCTGAGTTCAAAGTACAGACATCATTTGCACTCCAATGGGGAGAGCAGGGGAGCAAAGTTTCGGGGGACTCCGGCAAAAGCAAACTGATGCAGCCTCTCCTAGCTTGTTTGTTCTTCTTCATTAATATCTTTTGCCATCTTGATCACACTCTGATATTCCTTGGCCACAACATTTCATCTATAAAATGTAGGAGAGGATGCAATGAGAGCGGCCAACCAAGTGCCTGAATGGAGAGCCAATGAGCAAGACACCAGGACTGTCGGGCAATTCAAGTTTCCTGTGAAGGAAACAAACATATTTAAATATCAAAAATAGCAGCTTTTGTTAAGGAAACAAAATATTTAAATAGGAAAAACAGCAAAGCCAAGCCTGTTAGGCTCTAGCCTTAAGTCAGCAGAGTAGCAGAAATGTGTCCTTGTCTAACAATGCTTCTCTAAAAACTGAGACTGACTCAAAAACAAAACACAAATAGCTTGCAGTTCAAACAAAAGTTTACTAATGGTTTGACTCTACATATGCATCGAGGCTTAATCCTAATCTAGCTAGTGCATGGTTCAGGTAAAGAAGAAATCTTTATCTCACCATTTTTCCAAAGAAAGTTGAGAGAGGAGGAAGATGGGGAACCCAACAGGGCAGGAGAACATCTTTTTTTTGTGTGTGAGAGAGAACTTCCCAAAAGAGGGGGTGACCTGAATCACATGGTTTGTTTACCAATTTGCAAAGTTACTACCCTGAGATTCAGTTGGAGAAAATGGGATGTTTGAATGAGGGGAGAGAGGGCAGAGTTTGTATGCAGGAAAACCCTATTTGTCGCAGGAGTAGGCAACCTTTCCCCATTAAGGGCGGAGGGACTTCAGCTCCCAGAATCCCAGGAGCTATTGGCCAACATGGCTGAGGCTTCTGGGAGCTGAAGTCCCTCGGCCCTTAAAGGGGAAAGGTTGCCTACCCCTGGAAGAAAAGAAGAGAGCATGCAAAAATCTTCCAACAAGGACAACCACCAGTATGGTGCTTTGGGGTGTTGCTGTAACTTCTGTCATCTTCATCATCATCATTAGCGGAGGGCAAGTCCAAAAACTGTAATGATTTCTTCTGTCCCCAAATGCCCTTTGGCATCATGGCAGCCATTTTGCCATGTGGGTTCTATTAGGCAAAGTAAAGACATTGGGCCTTTACAGACTGCCAGAAATAGTGCAAATTGAGGCCACTTTAACTATCCTGGCTCAGTGCTAAGGAATCATGGGAACTGTAGTTTATTGTGGCACCAGAGCTCTCTGATAGAGAAGGCTCAATGCCTCAAAAAAAACTACAATTCCCATGATACCCTAGCACTGAACCAGGACAGTTAAAGTGGCCTCAAGCTGCACTATTTCTGGCAGTCTGTAAAGGCCCATAGTTGAAAGAGAAGTTCTTCCCCCATTCCATGCATTTATATGGTCTCTCTCTCGCTCTCTCCTGTGTGACTTCTTTGATGTGAACGTAGATGTGAACTCTGATTCAAGCTCTTTCCACCTTCTACATTTTCCACACAAAAAAGCATTTCCTCCCTTGTTGGTTCTTTGATGTGAACGTAGATGCTGATGCTGAGCAGCTTTCCACATTCCATGCATTTTTATGATTTCTCCTTTATGTGGAGGTTCTTTGACGTAAATGTAGATCTCCACTTGCAACGTAGCTTTCCACATGATGTGCATTTATAAAGTTTTTCTCATGTGGATTTTCTGATGCGTACGTAGATGTGTTCCCTGACTGAAGCTCTTTCCACATTCCACACACCTGTATGGTTTTTCTCCTGTGTGGGTTCTCTGATGTAAATCTAGAGTTCCTTTGACACTGAAGCTCTTTCCACAATCCATGCATTTGTATGGTTTCTCCCCTGTGTGGATTCTCTGATGGGAACGGAGATGATCATTGCGACTGAAGCTTTTTCCACAATCCATGCATTTGTATGGTTTCTCTCCCGTGTGGATTCTCTGATGGGAACGGAGATGATGAATGCGACTGAAGCTGTTTCCACATTCCATGCATTTATATGGTTTTTCTCCTGTGTGACTTCTTTGGTGTGAACGGAGATGTTCACCCTTACTGAAGCTTTTTCCACATTCCATACATTCATATGGTTTCTCCCCTGTGTGGGTTCGTTGATGTAAATGCAGACTTCCACTATGAATGAAGCACTTTCCACATTCCACACACTGATGTGGCTTCTCCCCTGTGTGAGTTTTTTGATGTGAACGTAGACTCTGATTGTCCGAGAAGCTTTTTCCACATTCCATGCATTTATATGGTTTCTCTCCAGTGTGACTTCTTTGATGTGACCGAAGATTTCCACTCTGACTGTAGCTCTTTCCACAGTCCATACATTGATATGGTTTCGTCCCTGTGTGGGTTCTTTGATGGGAATGTAGATTTGAACACTGGTTGAACTTCATCCCACATTCCATGCATTCATATGGTTTCTCCCCCGTGTGAACTCTCATGTGTATATTTAAGGCTGATGTACATTTGAACATTTTCCCACAGATAGCACATATTATTCTTTTTTCGTCAGGATTTGATATGGTGGGAAGGGGTTCACCTGTTGCTGATTCCTGAAAAACAGGGGATTCCTTCCTCCTGTGCTTTAACTGGTTTCCTTTTTGCTTTTTCGCCTTTCCACGTTCTTTCCTCCCCATTGGGTGCTTGGTTGTTTTCAATGACACCACTGCTGGCACCCCATAAGTCACATTCTTCTGCTCATTACCTGACTGAAGAAAAAGAAAAAGATCCCACTATGAGTTGAGCACAAAAGCTCGGGTGCACCAATAAAAGGAACGACAATTAAACATGCTTCAGCAAACATTTTATCTAAAACTAACAATATGCGTATGTGAAATGAAAGAACCAGGTTAGGCAAGCCTCGCACAAATAAACAAAAATGTACTGAACTTTTCACAGGCGACTTGATGGTTTCTTCCAAAATGCTCCCAGGGATAAGCTTTTCTTCCATGGCCCTCCACTTTTCTTACGATTTCTGATTTGGCGGCCAAATGTATGGATCTAGGCTTTTTAAAACATGCCATACGTAGCTGATGAGCCAGGCTTATCTTTCTTCTTCATCTCTATTTTGTTGTTCATGCATGCTCCAGAAGGGATTCTGGAAGCAGCTGCTGTTTACCTCGCCTGTTGTAAGCAGGCACAAATGGGTATAGAAGAGTAAGCTGGAACTGAGCCCCACTCTTGGTGGCAGGAGTTTAGTAAGCCACAGGTTGACCACAAGTTTAACATGAGTCAATAGTGTGATGCAGCAGCTAACAAGGCTAATGCGATTTTAGGCTGCATCAATAGAAGTATGGTGATCAAGGGAAGTAATAGTTCTGCTCTATTCTGCTTTATTCAGGACTCGCCTGAAATACTGTGTCCAGTTCCAGACACCACAATTCAAAAAGGATGTTGACAAGCTGTAGCGTGTCCAGAGGAGGGTGACTAAACTGGTGAAGGGTCTGTAAACCATGACCTACGAGAAGAGACTTAAGGAGCTGGGTCTGGAGAAGAGACAGTTAAGAGGTGATACAATAGCCCTGTTAAAGCATTTGAAAAAATAATTGAAAAAGGGTGTCATATTGTGGATGGAGCTTGTTTTCTGCTGCTCTAGAGAATAGGACACAGAACAATGAATACAAGCTACAAGAAAGGAGATTCCTTCTCAACATTAGGAAGAACTTCCTGACAGTAAGAGCTGTTCAAAGGTGGAAGACACTCCCTTGGAGAGTAGTGGAGTCTCCTTCCTTGGAGATCTTTAAGCAGAGGCTGGATGGCTACCTATCAGGGGCGCTTTGATTGTGAGTTCCTGCATGGCAGAAGGGGGGGTTGGACTGGATGGCCCTTGAGGTCTCAAACTACCAACCTGCCAATCTTGCAATCAACAGAGTCAACATCTTAACCACTTGAGCCACTGCATGTTAGGGCGTATTGCAAAACATCACAGCAGAGTCATGGAGCCAACAAAAACAGAGCTTTACTCAGCAAAGGGTAAAACAAAAATAAGCAAAGCAAAAATATAGTAACGCGGCTAAGTACAAATGTATCCAATGCACAAATAAATCAGCATAGCATAACTTCCTGCATGCCTGCAGTACTACAACTCCCTAGCAAGGAGACAAACTTACTTCCCAGCAATACGGAAAGCAACAAACTCCTCTTCAAAACGCAAGCAGATTCCTAATGCCGTGATATACTCTGCTAAGTGGCTATCCAGAGCACCTGGCGTAATTGGCAGATTGCATCATTAGTTGCCAGAGCTGGCTTACCATCATGGACCTCACCTGCCCCTTTGCTATACCTTCATCCAGTCCCAGCTTAGTATGCAAACTGGCATACCCTGACACTGCGTCCCTTTAGAAACCAAAGACTTGCCTAAATAAAAAAGCCTTAACTGGAGGAAAGAGAGCAAGGAGGAGGCTAACTGTTGACAAAGACCTATCTCCTCCTTTGCCTTCATTAAACATGTCTGTGATGGTGGTGGGACCATGAGAAGGACCTGCGTCGAAGAATATTTGTTAAAGAGAAAGTCTTCCAGAGCCAGGGGGATGCAATGGCGGGGGTGCTGGACTAGGACTCTGGAGACTAGGGTTCGAATCCCCGCCTGACCTCTGGAATGCCCTTCCGCAAGAAGCAAGGCTGGCTCCCTCCCCGCTTGCCTTCCGTCCGCAAGCAAAAACAGTTTTATTCAGGCAGGCTTTTAATGCGAGGCCGTGGGACAGCTTTCTATATCGTGGTTTTTGTGGTTTTAATGTTTGCAATAAGTTTGTAATGCATTTTTATTTGTGAACCGCCTTGGGTATCTTTATAGGAAAAAGGTGGCATATAAATTAAAGTAATGGAAATCCACTGGTTGGCCTTTAAGAAGTCACGGCAAACCCGCTCTTCAGAAATCCGGCCAAGAAAACCCAGTGATAGCTCCACCTCAGAGTCACTGTAAGTTGGTAAATGACTTGAAGGCCCATGACAAGGACAACAACAAAACCAAAGGTTATCATAGAATCATAAAGTTGGAAGAGACCACAAGGGTCATCCAGTCCAACCCCTGCCATGCAGGAACTCAAAATCACACAAACCCTCACTCAGCAAGGCCAACAGAAAACATCTCCAACTCCAAGATTTAACTAAGATTTAACTAACCTCACTCCTTCTCCCTTCACCAGTGATGGAAGAAGCAAGGAGTCCCATCTTGGCCATGAAATGACTGGGTGATCTTGGGCAAGCTACACTTTCTCAGCCTAAGGGAAGGCAATGGCAAACCTCCTCTGAACAACTCTTGCCACGAAAACCCCATGATAAATTTGCCTTATGGTCGCCATAAGTTGGAAACTACTTGAAGGCCCACAACAACAAGGGGAACCCTCCTCTTCTTCCATATGCCAAGAAAAACACCTTAGGGATAAACTGGACAATTGGTTAGCGGCATATCAAATACAGGTGGTTGAAGGTGGAAGGATCCGGAATTGGATCATGCTCTCAGTTGTCATATCTCAGACACCAGCCTGAGTCTCTGGGTCTGGACCTTCTTCTAAAGCTTTCCAAATGAGAAGGAGGAATCTCGGGGAAGAGCGCTGCCATGAAAAATTGGTGCAGGATCGGTCTGGGGCCGGTAGGAAGGCCTCAGCGGGCCGGGCTCGGCCTGCAGGCTGTAGTTTGCCAACCCCTGCCCTATTTGTTCAACTTGCATGCGCAACATATTGTAAGAAAAACAGGCTTGAAATAGAAGAGGGAAGAGTGAAAATAGGGGGAAGGAATATCAATAGTCTAAGACAGGGGTAGGCAACCTTTCCCCTTTCAGGGCCGAGGGACTTCAGCTCCCAGAAGCCTCAGCCATGTTGGCCAATAGTCCCATCTTGGCCAATAGCTCCTGGGATTCTGGGTGCTGAAGTCCCTCGGCCCTTAAAGGGGAAAGGTTGCCTACCCCTGGTCTAGGATATGCAGATGACACCATAATACTAGCAGAAAACCTCACAGACCTGGAACAGGTACTAAGAAGAAGAAAGTGCAAAGGCAAGCTTCATGCTGAACATAAAGAAAACCAAGTTAATGACCACCGAGGACCTTCACAAGTTCAACGTAGACCAGGGGTAGGCAACCTTTCCCCTTTAAGGGCCGAGGGACTTCAGCTCCCAGAATCCCAGGAGCTATTGGCCAACATGGGACTATTGGCCAACATGGCTGAGGCTTCTGGGAGCTGAAGTCCCTCGGCCCTTAAAGGGGAAAGGTTGCCTACCCCTGACGTAGACAATGAAGAAATAGAAATAGTAAAGGGGTTCCCATATCTGGGATCAAACATTGATAGCAATGGGGACTGGAGTCAGGAAATGAGAAGGAGACTAAGAATGGGGAGAGTGGCTATGAAAGAACTTTACTAGAACATCTGTGGTTGGCATCTTCTCTCGTGAAACGTCAGAAAGAAACTCTTCTCGAACATGGCTACACAGCGCGAAAAACCCACAAAAAACTATGGATGCTGGCCATGAAAGCCTTCGACTTCTCAAGCTGGATTATTTCTGGCAGTCTGTTCAGGCCCTTAGACTGTGGTACTTTGGACACATCATGAGAAGGCATGAATCCTTGGAAAAGACAATAATGATGTTAGGAAAGGTGGAGGGAAGGAGAAAGAGAGGAAGGAAGGCCTCATGCTAAATGGATGGACTTTATTCAAGAGATCACAAATATGAGTTTGCAGGAGCTGGGCAGAGCAGGAGAAGACAGCGGGGTTTCTCCTGGAAATGTCTCATCCATAGGATCGCTATGGGTCAAGATTGACGCAAAGGCAGTCAACAACAACAATATCACTTCCCTTGGGCTAGACACTATACTTCTTTTTTTGTTAAAATAATTTTTATTAATTAAAACACATAAAAGACATATAAAGACATTAAAAAAAACATAAAAGTACAAACACATACTAACATACCAGCCAAAAAAGAACAAACATATGACTTCCTGCTCTCTATCACTGATTTCGGAACATTTTAACTCTATTTCTTTCACTCTGCATTTTTTGTGTATATATCATATCTCCTAACTGGTATAAATAACATTACCTGTAAGCAGAAACAACAACAACAGCAAACTACAATCAGGTAAGTATAAAAACTGTACAGACATATAATCGTTATCCAACCATACCTCATAGATAAACTCTATCCTATCTAAACAAGCAAAGATTTTAGTTCTCTCTATAATATATTGTGTTAGTTTAACTTTCCAATCCTAAAACCCAATGTTGTCCCCACATTTGTCTTACATATACAATAAAGGGCATTGAAGTTTTTTTTTCAAATTCTCCAATTGTTTTTTTTCCTTCTGTATTGCCTGTGTCAATTTATCACTTTCCATTAAATCGTAAAGACCTAGAGACATTATTCTTCTATTGATACAGCCTAGAATCACATTGGCCTTTTTAGCTGCAGCATCACACTGTTGGCTCATGCTCAACTCGAAAACGCAGGCAGTTAATTTCAGCTCCCAGGAACCTACTGCAACTCCCAAAGGGGGAAAAGAAAGAGGGGAGGGATTCCCACTAGGCCACACTGTCCCACATCCAAGAATCAGAGAGAGGAAAGGGACCCCACGGGGTCATCTAGCCCAACCCACCCCCATTCCAGGCGACCGAATCCACCTCTGCGAGGCAGGCCCCAATCTCCCTCCAAATAGGGGAGCCCACCTCTTTGCCCGGGAGGCTCGAACAGAACATCCGACGAAATTGGGGGGGAGAGATACGCTTTTCTCCTCTTGCTTTAACCCCTCTTACCTCTCTAGGAAGTGTAGAGCTCTCATCTCGCTAGCCCTTGGAGGACTGACGAAGAAGTCCCCTTGCCCCACCGCTCTAGGAACCTAAGTGCTCCCTTCACTGGCCCGTGCAGGATTGGCTGAAAGGCCTCCTTCCCTGCCGCTCTAGGAAATAGAGTTCTCTCGCTAACCCATAGAGGACTGACGGGGAGAAACGCCGCTCTAGGAATCGAAGCCTTCCTTCACTGGCCCATGGAGGCCTGGCTGAAAGACCCCTTCCCTTGCCACTCTAGGATTTAAGTGCCCCTCTCGCTAGTCCTTGGAAGATACTCCTCCCTCGCCTTTTTATCGCCTCAAATCGTTTGGCGAGAAGCTGTGTGACGTCACACAGAGGCGGAGACAATGTATGCGTGATTGTCCATTGGTCTCTTGTCCACTTGGGAAGGCGGGAGCTGTAATTTCTGAGTATCCCGCCCCCCAACACTATCTCCAGAGCTTCGTGTGTGTGTGTATGAATTCACGTGTATGTGTATACACACAAAACGACAACAACAACAACACACATTGGTGGTGTAATTTATATGCTGAGGTAATTTTCTTTCTTCAAGAGAACCCCAGCCCACATCTCCCTTCAGAGACAGGAGTGTGTATGTGTCTACATTATATATACATGAATTGAATATATCATACATGTTATGAGGTAATTTTCCAGTTATTTCCCTCCCATATTCCCCTGAGAGGTAGGAGTATGTGTGTGTCTACATTATATATACATGAATTGTATATATCATACATGTTATAAGGTAATTTTCAAGTTAATCCCCCCCCCCATATTCCCTTCAGAGATAGGAGTGTGTGTGTGTCTACCTCATAGATACACACACACACACACACATATACGTGAATTGTAAATATCATACATGTTATGAGGTAATTTTCTAGTTAATTCCCTCCCATATTCCCTTCAGAGACAGGAGTGTGTGTGTGTCTACATTATATATACATAAATTGTAAATATCATATATGTTATGAGGTAATTTTCCTGTTAATTCCCTCCCATATTCCCCTGAGAGGTAGGATTGTGTGTGTGTGTACATTATATATACAAGAATTGTATATATCATACATGCTGTGAGGTAATTTTCCTGTTAATTCCCTCCCATATTCCCTTGATAGGATTGTGTGTGTGTCTACCTTATAGATACATGAATTGTAAATATTATACATGTTATGAGGTAATTTTCCAGTTATTTCCCTCCCACATTCCCTTAAGAAGTGTGTGAGTACATTATATAATATACACATGAACTGTATACATCATTTATGTTATGAGGTAATTTTCCAGTTAATTCCCCCCATATTCCCCTGAGAGGCAGGTGTGTGTGTGTGTCTACATTATATATACATGAATTGAATATATCATACATGTTATGAGGTAATTTTCCTGTTAATTCCCTCCCATATTCCCTTGAGAGGTAGGATTGTGTGTGTGTCTACCTTATAGATACATGAATTGTAAATATTATACATGTTATGAGGTAATTTTCCATTTATTTCCCTCCCACATTCCCTTAAGAAGTGCGTGAGTACATTATATAATATACACATGAACTGTATATATCATTTATGTTATGAGGTAATTTTTCAGTTAATTTCCTCTTTGGAAATTAGGAGTGTGTTATTACATTATACTAATGTACTACTTCCCCACACCTTTCTTAGCATTATTGCCTTTTCTAATGAGTCTTCTCTTCTCATGATGTGTCCAAGGTACAACAGCCTCACTTTGGTCATCTTGGCTTCTTCCAGGGAGGTTTCCGGTTTGATCTGTTGTAGGATCCATTTGTTTGTCCTTTTGGCTGTCCATGGGATCCTCAGCACTCTTCTCCAGCCCCACATTCTCTCAAATGAGTTTATTTTCTTCCTCTCCACTTTCTTCACTGTCTATCTCTCACATCTGTACATGATAATAATGAATACAGTGGCTTGTACGATTCTAACTTTTGTGCTCATTTGTATATCTTTACATTTTAGAATCTTTTCTAGTACTTTCATGGCTTCCCTCCCCGTTCTTAATCTTCTTCTGATTTCCTCACTGCAGTCCCCGTTTCTATCAATGTTTGGTCCCAGGTATGAGAACACTTTTACTACTTTTATTTCTTTGTTGGCTAGGTTGAATTTGTCTGTTTATTTATTTTTGCTTTCTTTATGTTCAACAGTTGCCCAGCTTTTGCACTTTCTTCCTTAATTTTCCTTAGTAGTTGTTCCAGGTCTGGGAAGTTCTCTGCAAGTATTATGGTCTCCTCTGTGTACCTTAATCCTTCCTCTTATTTTCACTCCTCCTCCTTCTTTGTTCAAGCCTACTTTCCTTACAGTACATTATATATAAGTACATAAAGTGTGTGTGTGTGTGTGTGTGTGTGTGTGTGTGTAAAATTCAGTGCAAGCTGAAGAAAAAATCCTCCCACACAGATTGTCGGCAAGACAAACTCCTGGATTGCTGAGATCTCACAAAGTGAGGGGAGCTTTTATTCTTGGTTACAACTGACAAAGTGCTCCGCCAGCAAGGTATTTACAACCACCACCACACAGAGCATTGAACTCTCTCTCTTATATACAATATCTCAGTCTGAGATTTAGGCCCAACCACCCACTAGTGTGTTACCCAGTTTCCTGTCCCATGTCAACCATGACTCTGCATAATTGAAGCATTGTGATTTCATGGCCTGACTTTTTGTCATCAACTTCCTATGACTCAGGACACTTCAAATGCTTAGTCATCATGGCTCCCAACTGAACTCAGGTTACTTTTTCACCTTTATCCCAGTTTTATGCCATTTCTACATCTATGACATTTTCACCTCATAGTGCACTTACTCTGACAATATATATTTAGAGTCAAAGAGTTGGAAGAGACCACAAGGGCCATCCAGTCCAACCCCCTTCTGCCATGCAGGAACTCTCAGTCAAGGCATATCCAACAGATGGCCATCCAGACACTGTTTAAAAATAGCCGCCATAGAAGGAGACTCCACCACAATCCCAAGGGAGAGTGTTCCACTGTTGAACAGTCCTTACTGTCATGAAGTGCTTCCTAATGTTGAGGTGGAATCTCTTTTCCTGGAGCTTGCATCCATTGTTCCGGGTCCTATTCTCTGGAGCAGCAGAAAACAAGTTTGCTCAGGATCCCATTGTCTGGAGAAGCAGAAAACAAGCCTGCTCTCTCCTCAATATGACATCCCTGCAAATATTTAAACAAGGCTATCATATCACCTCTTAACTGTCTCTTCTCCAGGCTAAATATACCCAGTTCCCTAAGTCATTCGTCATAGGGCTTCATGGTTTCCAGACCCTTCACCATTTTAGTTGCCCTCCTCTGGGCACACTTGAGTTTTTCAACATCCTTTTTGAATTGTGGTGTCCAGAACTGGACACAGTATTATTCCAGGTGGGGGCTGGCCAAAGCAGAATACAGTGGCACTATTAGTTCCCTTGATCTAGATACTATTCTTCTATTAATGCAGCCTAAATTGCATTGGCCTTTTTAGCTGCTGCATCACACTGCTGACTCTTTCCTTAGCATTTTTGCCTGACACAATGTTTTGTGGACATTGCCCAATGTCCTAGAATTAAGGTTGTGTGAAGTCTGCTGGATCCAATTCAAATATCCTTTGGGCTATATAGTTTGGACTACTGAGCCCTGGTGGCACAGTAGTTAAATGCCTGTACTGCAGCCACTTATAGACCACAAGGCTGCGAGTTCAATATTAGCCAGGGCTCAGGCTAGACTCAGGCCTGCATCCTTCCGAGGTCGCTAAAATGAGTACCCAACTGTTGGGGGGCAATGAGCTTACAGTTGTAAACCGCTTAGACATCCCATAGTGTGATATGAAGCGGTATATAAATGAAGCTGCTTTGCTTTTGCTTTGTGGTCTACTAGGACTCCTAGATCCCTTTCACCTTAAGCCAGGTGTCCCCCATCTTATATCTATACATTTTGGGGGTTTTTTGCCCTCAGTACCTTACATTTCTCTGTGTTAAAATTCATTTTGTTAGCTTTGGCCCAGCTTTCTAATCTATTAAGGTCATACTGAATTTTCATCCTGTCTTCTGGGGATTTAGCTACTCCTCCTAATTTGGTGTCATCTGCAAATTTGAGAAGCATTCCCCCTATTCTTTCATCCAAGTCATTGATAAAGAGGTTGAACAGCAAACTGGGCCCAGGACAGAACCCTGTGGCACCCCAATTGTCACTTCTCTCCAGGATGAAGAAGAGGAGCCATTGCTGAGCACTCTTTGGGTTCGGTCAGTTAACCAGTTACTAATCCATGTAACAGTTACCTTGTTTAGCCCACATCTTACTATCTTGTTTGCCAGAATATCATGGGGAACTTTGTCAAAGGCCTTAGTGAAATCAAGATATGCTATGTCTACTGCATTCCCTTCATCTACCAAGCTGGTCATTTTATCAAAAAAAGAGATCAGATTACTCTGGCATGACTTGTTTTTGAGAAACCCATGTTGACTTTTAGTGATTATGGCATTCCCTTCTAAAGGTTCACAGACTTGATGTCAGACTAACTGGGCGATAGTGGTTGGGATCCTCTTTTCCCCCCCTTTTTGAAGATGGGGACAATGTTTGCCCTCCTCCAGTCTGCTGGGACTTTTCCTGTTCTCCAGGAGTTCTCAAAGATTATTGCCAGTGGTTCCGATATTACATTTGCCAGTTATTTTAATATCCTTGGATGGAGTTCATCTGGTCCTGGAGACTTAAATTCATTTAGGTTAACCAGGTATTCCTGTACTACCTCTTCACTTATTTTGGTTCTGCATTTCCCCTGCTGTGTCCTCTGCTCCCTTTTCCTTTTGTGAGAAGATTGAGGCAAGAAGGTGTTGAGAAGTTCTGCCTTTTCTCTGTCCCCTGTTAACTTTTTGCCATCTTCTCCACACAGTGGCCCTACTATTTCCTTCTTCTTTATTTTGCTACGGACATACCCAAAAAAGCCCTTTTTATTGTCCTTATCCCCTCTAGTGAGCCTGAGCTCATTCTGCGCTTTGGCTTTCCTGACTTCTACACGTCCTCGCTAACTGTTGGAATTCCTCTAGTGATTTTGCCCCTTTTCCATTTATTATACATCTCCTGTTTAAAATTTAGCTCAGTTGTAACTTCCTTAGTCATCTATCATGGTTTCTTGATACACTTCCCATTCTCCCACCTCATTGGAACGGCTTTAAATTGTCCTTCAGTATTCTCCCTTTTATACATGAATTGTTTTTTTTAATAAATATTTTTATTAATAAATTTTGAGTACATTAAAAGCAGAGAAAACATCCACTCAAGAAAAAAATGATAAAAAGCAACAGACTGCAAAGAAAGAGAAAAAAAGAATAATATGCATTGATTTCCAACTATCCTATTGATAACTCTGTATCTTAATATATAAGGCTTTATACTTCTTGAAATCCAACACTATTCTTACACTTCTTTTTCTAAACTATGGCTGCATCCACACTGCAGAAATAATCCAGTTTGACACCACTTTAAGTGCCCTGGCTGTCGTGCCACAATGAACTACAGTTCCCAGGATTCCATAGCATTGAGCCATGGCAGTTAAAGTGGTGTCAAACTGGATTATTTCTGCAGTGAGGATGCATCCTAAATCTACTAATAGTCAAAACATACAGTTAACATATTAGTCTCATTATTCTGCAAAAAGACAATCAAAGGTTCCCAGTCTTTCAAGAATGTCACCAGAAATTTTTTTCTAATCAAAGGAGATAATTTGTCCATTTCCACCAAGTAATTCCCTTCAACAACCAGTCTATCAATGCTACTGTAATATTCTTCCAATGTTGTGCAGACAACAATCTTGCTGCAGTAGTCATATATTGTAGTAGTCTTCCACATTTCTTTTCCATCTGATTATTGACCAGTCCCAACAAATAAACCCTCAGAATCTTCTGTATCAGAGCATGCAAGTGAGTCCAAAATGTCTTAACCTTCCCACAATTCCATCACATATGATAAAACGTTCCAACCTGTTGTTCACAATTCCAACATACATTAGAAGCCTCTTTATACATTTTGGCCAATTTATACATTTTGGTCAAATACAAACGATACATCATGTTATACAAATTCTCCTTAAAGTTATAACACCGTATAAATTTAATTCTATTTGTCGTTACAGTCATTGTTTATTAACAAAGTAGGCCTATAAATAAAGGCAGCCGTGAAAGAATTAGGCAAGAGGGAGCCCTGGTGGCACGGTGGTTAAATGCCAGTACTGCAGAACTCACAAGGTTGTGAGTTCGATTCCCGCAGTGCTCCAAGGTTGACTCAGCCTTCCATCCTTTCGTAGGTCGGTAAAATGAGTACCCAGCTTGTTGGGGGCAACTGGCTTACAGATTGTAAACCACTTAAAGAGTGTCCAGTGATAAGCGGTACAGAAATATACTGTACATGCTATTGCTGTAAGACTGTAAAGAGTAAAGAAAAACTGAGAACGGAAGTTAGACTCGATTGGAATAGTCCAATCCGCTGTATTCCCCATCACCATGTATGGATGCGAGCACTGGACAGTGAAGAAATCCGACAAAAAGGAAATCAATTCGCCTGAAATGTGGTGCTGGACAAGAGTGCCAAGGATACTGTGGACAGCCAAGAGGACAAATAAATGGGTCCTAGAGCAGATCAAACTTGAACTCTCCCGGAAGCAAGGATGATGAAACTGAGGCTTTTGTATTTTGCCACATTCTGAGAAGACACACACAACTCATTAGAAAAGACTACAATGCCAGACAAGGTAAAGGGAAGCAGAAAGAAAGGAAGACCACATGCCAGATGGGGATGTCTCATTCACAGGGTTGCCATGAGTCAAGGCTGACTCAAGGGCAGTTAACAATAATAATTGTTATAGCCAAATTCTGAGCTTCTTTTGGGACTATGACAATTTTTTCCAAGTTTCTTCACTCCATGAAGGATCACAGAATCATAGAGTTGGAAGAGACCACAAGGGCCAAGTCCAACCTCTTGCCATGCAAGAACACAGAATCAAAAGTGCCCCTGACAGATGGCCATCCAGCCTCTGTTTAAAGACCTCCAAAGAAGGAGACTCCACCATATTCCAAAAGAGTGTGTTCCACTGTCAAACAGCTCTTACTGTCAGGTAGCTCTTCCTAATGTTGGGTTGAAATCTCTTTTCCTGTAGTTTGAATTCATTGCTCTGAGTCCTATTCTCTGGAGCAGCAGAAAACAAGCTCACTCTGTCCCCAATATGGATTCAAGGTTTGCTGTAGAAGAAGTAAGAGCTCATCCTTAAAGCATTTACCTGTTAATAGCCCATCCGGCCCAGGTACTTTACCACTTTCAGTCGTCTTAAACACCTCAAATCTCCCCTCTAATTACTTCTAATTTTAGCTAATTTGTTATTTTCCCCTCTTTTAATTCATATGTTATATTGTTATTCATTTTATATTGTTATTGTTTTTAGTTTGCTTCTTTTTATGATTGGAAGGGGGTTGGGGTAGGGGATTATTTGGAAATGTGGATTTGAATTGTATATTGCATTTTATTGTTATTCTTAACTTGTTGTAACTACCTCAGTCTGCAGGGAGAGGCGGGCTATAAATAAAATGTATTATGATGATGATGATGATGATGATGATGATGATGTATCTCCCTCACAGCAAGAGGGGCATTCAGTATCTATCTATTACTGAAAAAATGAAATAGTTAGCAAGTTTTGTCTGCTTAAATATTGCTCAATCTTTTCTAGTAAACATTGCTTTCATTTATATTTCAGCAAACTTAGGGAAATACTGGGTGTGGTCCTGTTGTCAGGAACGCTAAAATAAAATAAAGTTCATGATGGATGGTACTCGCCTTCTCTGGAGGTTTTTAAACAGAGCCCCAAGGGCCATCTGCAAGGAGTGCTTTGATTTATTCCTGGATGGCAAGATGGGATTGGACTGGATGGCTCTTGAGGTCTCTTCCAACTCTATGATTCTATGGTTTTGGCTGCTGCTACACTGCAGAGTTAATGCAGTTTGACATTGCTTTAATAGTCATGGCTCCATCCTATGGAATCCTTGGATTTGTAGTTTGTTGTGGCACCAGAGTTCTCTGATAGAGAAGGCTAAATATCTAAAAAAAAAAAGTACATTCCATAGTATTGAGGCATGGCAGTTAACACAGTATAAAACTATATTAATTCTGCAGTGTAGATAAAGCCATAGAGAGGAGAAATATATATGAAGGACTTCTTGGATATTTGCATTATCTGTAGCAATAGCAGCTTCATTTATAAATATAAATTGCTATTGCTACGGATAATGCAAATATCCAAGAAGTCCTTCATCTGTAATTGAATTGTCTGTAATTCTTTCCCCCTCTTGTACTCTTATTTTTCTTCTGTCTTTTCTCAACCTGTACCCTTTTGCAATAAAGTTGTAGCATTGTTGCATGAAAGAATGAGAAGCGATAAGTATAGTTATGTACCATCTAGCACAAAATACTTTTTAAAAAACATTCTTGACTGATATATTTGTCCTGTATTATTTATTTCATAGTCAGAGAGATGTTAAGAGATAAGCTCTCAGTTTTAAAGTGTATTTTTAACTGAGGAAAACGTTGCAGTCCAGGCAATACCTCTATCTTCTGACATCCTTCATTAACCCATTTAGAAAGGAATGGGGGCAGACAAAATTTCTGAAACTGCTGTGAATCAAGCCTCGTATTTTACGTTCCTATACAGAAACTCATCTGAGATATGGTCCTGGTCAGAAGCCATTTTTTTATTTTTTAAAAAATCCTCTTTCTCCCCCAAACTCAGCACGAAACATGTTCAAACATCCCTCCCTGAGACTGCTAAGATGTAGGGATGAGCTCTTTGCGGAGTATTTGCTGTAGAAACTATTGCTCAGTCAGACTTCCTATTGTAACAATGGCCATGTAAATCATCCTGCTAACTGTGAACATGGCATCATGAACACAATCCTATTGCTCATATTTTACTTTGAGAAGTAAAATATCTTTTAAAACATTATTTAAAAATCTCTCTCATTTTTAAAAAGTCAATCTTTTTCTGTTTATGAAATCCAGAAGAACTCATATAACAAAAACACCCTGCTCAAAGGTGTAATATCATATTCCCAGTTAGCATAGGAACTTTTTTCCATAAAGGAGCACATGTGAAATGGTATTTGAATCAAGCTTCTTTTTCTAACAAATCATCTGGCCTCTCCAAAAAAATCTCAGGTTCAGAGCAGGAACAGATACAGGTAATGATTTGTTGGAGAGTTTGGACCAAAGCTGTACAGGGCTTTAGAGCTCATGACCAACACTCTGAATTGTCACTGGGAACAAAATCCAGCAGCCAATGAAGATGTTGAAGCAGGAGAGTTGCTTGATTCTGGTAACCAGTCAACATTTTGTGGTTTCTCCCCTATGTGAGTTCTTTTGTGTTTAATGCATGAGCCACTATCTATGAAGGTCTTTCCACATTCCATGCAATGATATGGTTTCTCCCCTGTGTGTGTTCTTTGATGCCTACTACATGATGCACTAACACTGAAGCTCTTTCCACATTCCATACATTTATAAGGTTTCTCCCCTGTGTGGGTCCTTTGGTGCACAGTCAATGCACTGCCGTTATTGAAACTCTTTCCACATTCCATGCACTGATACGGTTTCTCTCCTGTGTGGGTCCTCTGGTGTAAAATCAGATTTCCACTCTGGCTGAAGCTTTTCCCACATTCCTTGCATTTAAATGGTTTCTCTCCTGTGTGGGTTCTTTGGTGCGAATAGAGACCTTCACGCTGAGTGAACCTCCTTCCACATTCCATGCACTTATATGGTTTCTCCCCAGTGTGTGTTCTTTCATGTTTAATACATGATCCACTACTAGTAAAGCTCTTCCCACATTCCATACATTTATACGGTTTCTCCCCTGTGTGAGTTCTTTGGTGTTTAATACATGATCCACTATCACCGAAGCCTTTTCCACATTCTGTACATTTATGTGGTTTCTCCCCTGTGTGAGTTTTTTGATGCGATCTCAGATGTTCACTCCGACTGAAGCTCTTTCCACATTCTGTACATTTATAAGGTTTCTCCCCGGTGTGGATTCTTTGATGAACACTCAATGCGCTGCTGTTATTGAAGCCCTTTCCACATTCTGTGCACTGATATGGTTTCTGCCCGGTGAAATAAGGGCTCTCCCCTGTGTGGGTTCTTTGATGGATCTTCAATGCACTGGTATCACGGAAGCTCTTTTCACATTCCATGCACTGATATGGTTTCTCCCCTGTGTGTTTCCTCTGATGTGCATTAAGAGCATCATTCCTACGAAAGCTCTTTCCGCAAATTAAACATTTAAATGGTTTTTCTCCTGTATGGATTTTATGATGATTGCTACATGCTCCACTATCACTGAAGCTCTTTCCACATACCGTGCACCGATATGGTTTCTCTCCGGTGTGTTTTCTCTGATGCACCATGAGAGCAGAGTTGGCAGTGAAGCGCTTTCCACATTCCATGCACTGATATGGTTTCTCCCCTGTATGGATTCTTTCATGGATTGTAAGAGCGGAGCTTTTAATGAAGCCCTTCCCACATTCTGTACATTTATATGGTTTCTCCCCTGTGTGGAGTTTTTGATGTGAATGTAGATATGAAAGCTGACTGAAACTCTTTCCACATGTTGTGCACTGATATGGCTTCTCCCCTGTGTGGATTCTCCAGTGTATAATGAACTGTGATTTAAATCTGAATATTTTCCCACAGGCAGGACACACTTCGCTGTGATTTTCCAGGGGGGGCTGGCTTTCACAGGTATCATCTCCCTGAGCAGTAGATGGTTTCTTATGTCCTTTCTGGGATTGGTTTCCATGATCTCTTTGTTCTCTCCGTTCATTTCCAAAACTGTCTTTTCCTGCTGCATGCTTGGCTGTTTCTGATGACATCACAGCTGACACCTTATAATCCTCGTCATCTTGCTTGTTACCTGCTTGACAAAAAACAAAAAGAAAATCTCATTAGCAATTGACCACAGAAAGCAGATGATCTTATTGGGAGTCAAGCAGAATTAGCTGCTCCTTGTGTGAGATTCTCTTTTTTGTCTCAAAGTGTGTGTGTGTGTGCTGAGTGCCTTCAAGTCATTTCTGGCATGGCAACCTTAAGGCAAACCTATCAGGGAGTTTTCATGGCAAGACTTGTTCAGAGGAGGTTTGCTATTGCCTTCCTGAGAGACTGTGATGTGCCCAAGCTCACCCAATGGGTTTCATGGCTGATCAAGGAATCGAACCCAGGGTCTCCAGAGTCACAGTCCAACACTCAAACCATGATGCCACACTAGCTCTTAGTATACTCTTGTTAAAATCTCTGCTTCCTTCAGAAGATACTATTTTATCAGCAATAACTAGAATTCCTTTGCGGGTCATTTTCTTTTTAATTTCACAAGTGAAGAGAAACATATAGCATATGCTGTTATGGAGGTGTTCAGTTTTTATGAAACAACCTCTTATGCTGTTTTTGACTCGACCTATCTGTATATTTAAGAGCCAGCCTAGTGTAGTGGTTTGAGTGTTGGACTACAGCTCTGGAGACCAGGGTTTGATTCCCAGCTTGGCCATAAAACCCACTGTGTTGTAGCTCAGGGAAAACTGAGTCCATACGCAGAGGACAGCCTACCAGGAAACAAACGCCACTGAAGAATCTGGAAGTAGTTGAAGATAAAAACTCCTTCTGCCGAACAGTTTTACTCACGACTGCTGAGGTTCTTTCGAAGAGGTTTTTAAATCTTAGTTGCAGCAAATATAAGAATGATACAGCAATATTTACACCATCCGACATAATGCTCTGCCACCAACCAACATCCAATTAACCACAACGCATGGGAACATTTTTATATACAAGAAATCTGGCTAGGATTCTGAACCAACCTCCTGCTAGTGTTTCATAATTTCCGTCATATGTGCATGGTGACTGTGGAGTTTTGTATTGTTATTTGTGCTGAACCTTCATCAGCTTCTTCTGAGTCAGCTTTTCTCCTTTGTGTACATTGCATGCACCTGGGACATTTTACAGCCTGGGGCAAAGTTGTAAAGTTGTAAATGCTTTTCTAACAGGGGCCAGAGTGAGATTAGTGAAATAATGCTCTAATCCAAAAGATGTTTTATATAATGGGTACCAAAAAGAGAATGTAGAGTTGGAGAGCATAAGTAAATCGGCCCATTTAGAGATAATCTGTTGGGCCATCTGTCGGGGATGTTTTGATTTTGAGTTTCTGCATGGCAGGGGGTTGGACTGAATGGCCCTTGTGGTCTCTTCCAACTCTATGATTCTATGATTCTACAAGATGAATTTTTCCTTTAATCAGTTGCTTAACTCCACCAGCAGCAAAATTTGGTAATGAGTCAACATTAATCTCATTGTTGGAGAGAAAAGTCATATCATAGCTTTCAAACCTTTTTTGTGAGAAACCTTTGGCCTCAAGCCTGCCTTTGTACTTTTCAGTACCATCTGGCATTTCCGTCTTCCTACTGTGATCTACTGACCTATCCACCACATCAAAGACTTCCCTTACCACAAGTGATTCAAACTCAGAGTCCATGGCCTGGTTCCACTTCTCTTCTTCCTCTTGAGGAAATCTCAACATGTCCTGAAAAATGTCAGGTTCTTCAGCCACTAGAGTGCAAACTTTTGCCTCTTGAATGACAAACCTATCTGGTTTCCTTCTGACTGTGAGTCCTTCTGGGAATGATCACCCTTGTCCTTCCCGACTCATTCTCACTACAAGTCTGCACCTCTGGTTCCACAACAGTCTCTTGCCTTAGGCTAAAATATGGGTGTGGGGATGTTTTGCAAGGGTGTTCATGTATGTAACATGGAGGCAGTGTCATGTGATTTGTCTGGCCCTACATTTTCTTCAGCCTCAGGCAAATCCACCCCTCCATTTCTGGCATTTTTGGCAAAATGCCTAATGGAACAAACACATCTTGGTTACAGTGGAGTCTCTCCCAACCAGTGTTTTTCAAAATTTGCACTTCTGGAGAACATTACTCTGCCATGGCCCATCAAAAACCTGTATTTGTTCCCTTCATAGCCAACAAAGCAAAGCCTCCTCCACTTTGGCTCTCCCTTTTTGCGAAATTGAGGTGGAACAAACACATTTGCAAATTACCAAAAAATTCTTAAATGTTTCAAATTGGGTGCACAGCCATATAACAGGAAATATGGAGCTTGATGAATGGCTGAACTCCACATCCTATTGATGATGATTTGCTGTGAGGGTGGCTTCTCCCCACAAGTGGGCAGGAGCCTGTGCATCCAGCATCAAACAATCATGCATCTGACTGATGACCCCAATGCGTCTTTCGGCTGGACCATCCTCCTGTGGAGTGACAGGATTCGTGGTCTTATGGTGAATGACTTTCTGTTTGAGCCAATTTTGCAAATGATTACTGAGGAATTCATCTCCTTTGTCAGTCACCAACGAACCTACTTTGTGTGGGAACTCTCAACTGAGTTTACCCACTGCTTAAGTTTTGCAGCTGCCTCATCTTTGGCTTTTAACAAAAAGACATACTCATACTTTGTGTGCCTATCAACAATGACCAACATTTGTTGCCACCTTCACTGGGCTTATACGGGCCAGCCAAATCAGCACTGACCACCTGAAATGGCCTTTGGGTGCTTTCCTTGGGACACAGGAAAAGCTTTCAGTTTAATTTTTTGGTGTTGTTTTGTTTTGTTTTGTTTTGTTTTTTGCACACTGAACAATCCAAATACATTGTACAGGGGTTTACCTTTAAATCTGGAAAGACCTTTTCCAACTGAGAGAGGCTTGAAAAATTTCCATGTTCCATCAATCTATGCAAGTAATGGGCACAAGTCAAATGTAATGGGACATTAGACACATTTGCACACTTGGCTTTTGCCACCAACTGATGAAGCGTATTCCTTTTTTACCCCTCTGGCACTGGCAGACCCATTTCAAGATATTGTGCACTTATCCCCTCAAAACAACATTTGATACCCATCAGATGTTAGTGAGGAAACACTCACTAAAAAATTTTCAAGATTGTCTGTACAATGTACATTATTAAATGTTTTGCCAAAACTGGGAATGAAAGCTGTTCCCATTTTCTGAACCTTGTTAGGGGCTCCATCTGCTAAATACACAGAGGACACTAGAGCAGGTCTTAAGTCTTTAGGAGCTTTGGACTGTTTACCATGTGATGAGTGGCCTCACTGTCTAGGAGCTAAACACCTCCTATAGTGTTTAGGCAAAAGCAAAACTCCCTTCTGCTTGGGAAGCAATGTCGCTCCTTTCTTGAGGTTTCTTCTTAGCCAGGAGGCTGGCTGACGTTCCCTTTCATGCTACAAAAGACATCCAACACTCTCTGGAGATGCCCCATCTTCCCGCAGTTATAGCAGTGTCTCTCTCTGCAGACTGCAGCTTTCTCACCTTCAGACGCAGTGGGAGATGTCTCGTGGATGGTTGAACTGGCTTTCTCCCTCCTCATAGAACTCTGCAGCCTGGCCTCAAAATCATGCCTCTGGACTTCCTCCAGGATCCATGCTGATAACAAGTCCAGAGTCAGGTCTTGCTCTGTGATGCTCTGCAGGCTGTACATCAGGAAATCCCATTATTTGGACAATATCCTGAGCAAAATGTAAGCCTTCTGGAATGTTTACACCACGAACAGCAACTTGTGTAAACAATTCCTGCATGCTGCTGAGATGCTGCATTACAGACACGCACTCTTGCAGCTTGTAGCTGTACAAACGCTTCACCCAAATCATGCGAGACAATGAGCTATTAGGCTGGTAGATTGCTCTGAAAGCATTCCATAGCTCAAAAGCAGATTTTTTTTCTCACATGTGAATCAACTGGGATGGCTCTAATGTAAGCAAGTCATTGTCGCCCTCCTGTCATCCTCTAAATTTTCTCTAACCAACAAAGCTTTGCCATAAGCTGACCAGAAAGAATAATTATCAGCTCCTAATTTTTGAAAACAGAGGCTCAACTCCGTGTTTTTTTGAAACTTGTCAAGGACACAGTCTTTTGGCAGACCTCCAAACCACAGCTCTCAGATAGACTAGCAAACAGTTATTTAGTCTTTAATTATTTTTCTGCCAAATTCTCTGGCTATGGGAGAACTTTGGTTAAACATGCACACCTAGTGAACTTAAACAGAACCCCGAGCGTTATCCTTGTGGCCACTGGGCCCATAACCATTGTTAGCACAGGGAAAACTGAGTCCATTCGCAGAACACAGTCTGCCAGGAAACAAATGCCACTGCAGAGTCTGGAAGTAGTTGAAGATAAAAACTCCTTCTGCCGAACAGATTTTTACTCACAACTGCTGAGGTTCTTTCGAAAAGGTTTTTAATCTTAGTTGCAGCAAATATTTACAAAATGATACAGCAATATTTACACCATCCGACATAATGTTCTGCCACTAACCAACATCTACTTAACCTGTAGTGCATTGGAACATTCTTCCTTATATACACAAAATCTGGCTAGGATTCTGAACCAACCTCCTGCTAGTGTTTTCATCATTTTCCTGTCATATGTACATAGTGACTATGCAGTTGTGAATTGTTATTACACAACTTCATGCTGAAGTTTCATCAGTTCCTCTGAGTCATCTTTTTCCTTCTGTGTACACTGCATGCACCTGGGACATTTTACAGCCTGGCGCAAAGTCTCACTGACAACCTCTAGGGAAGGCAATGGCAAACCTCTGAACAAATCTTGCCAAGAAAATCCCTGGATAGGTTTGCCTTAGGGTCACATAAGATAGAAACGATTTGAAGGCACACAACAACAACAACAACAACAACAAATCTGTTTATCTATCTTCTAGGAATTTACAAGATTAGCCAAGCAAGTGAAATCTGCTCAAAATAATCCTGTCTTTTTGTATAGGATGGCAGAGGCACATATGTAGCAATGCCCCAATGGAGGCAGAGTTTGAAGGAGAGTATGTTGCTGGTTACTGGCAAGGCAGAGATATCTGCATCTTTTTTCTATATTGTAGCTGTTTTTTAATGTGCTGAATTCGATACCAGACAGAGTTCTTTCACAAATTCATTATTTTTTATCCACCCAGTTGTTATTCAGTTTTGATTACATGCAGGCACTGATGTTCCAGTGTGATTTCTTTTATTTAGTTAGTTATTTAATTTATTTGGCGTATTTATACCCCACTCTTCAGTCAAAAGGCTCTCAGAGCAGCTTACAAATGATTATTTAGTCATTTCCCTGCCCTCAGGCTTACAATCTAAAAAGACAAGACACAAAAGGAGAAGGGAATGGCAATTGGGAAGGGGAATGTCCAGCAGATCTTCTCTCCCTCTGAGGCTTGGACCATGGCAGATGGACTGGAGGGAGGACCCTTCTTCTTACTGTGGCTAAACCTGATGAAACTGGCCTGCCCTTCTCCCTCTGAGGCCGGATGAAGGTGGACAGAGGGAGGGCCTTTTTCTTTTTCTGGCTAGGCCTCATGGAGCTGGCCTGCCCTTCTCTCCCTCTGAGGCCTTTTTTAATATATATACTAGAAAATAATTTATTTAGCAACAATACACAGCAGTTTTCACTAAGCTTTTATATACATATGCATGTAACATCTACTGCATATACTCGTCCACAAGTTCAAAAATTTAAGCCCAAAAATGGGCTCCAAAATCCTATGTAAATATATATACGGGTCAATATGGTAATACTGCTCTGTAAGCCATGAAAAACTGGTGAAGGGAGGGAGGAGGGAGAGAAAGGGAGAGAAATTGGAGGTCTGAGTCCCCCTTTTTGTAAGCCATGAGCCTTGGGGAAAGTTGTGGGGATGGAGGTTTATGTCCTCCTTTTTGCAAGCCATGAGCCTTGGGGAAAGTTGTGAGGGAGGGAAAACGGAAGTCTGACTCTCTCTTTTTGCAAGCCATGAGCCTTGGGGAAAGTTGTGGGGAAGGGAAGGAAAACGGAGGTCTGAGTTCCCCTTTTTGCAAGCCATGAGCCCCGGGGAAAGTTGGGGGGAAGGGAGGGAAAACAGAGGCTTGTGTCATCCTCCTTTTCCGCAAACCCAGACTGTGACCCTTCAGAGAGGTCCAGAGAGGAGGGAAGGATGTGGTTCCCCCCCCCAACATGGGTAGATCCTTTGTTACATGCCCCTGAGTTTGACCCTTGACTTATCCATGGGTCATATCAAAATCTATGATTTTGCCCCCAAAACTCGCCTTCGACTTACACATGAGGTCGACTTATACACGAGTATATACAGTACCCTATTTTGGAACTTTAACTTTTTTACCCTTGGCTTTCCAGACCTCTTCAAATAGATCTTTTAAATACTGCACTTCTTTGCTCAATGAATCTGCTTTCTGTCTCAGGGCCTCATTTTTCTGCTCTAGTACTCTACACTCTCCTGATAAAGCCTCTTGCTCTGCCGTTTTCTTCTTCCGATACCGGTGAGCTGCTGTCTTATTTTGCTCCATCTTCCTCAGTTTCTTCTCTATCCTCTTTTCTCCCTTTATTTTCCATGATGCTACCTTTTCTGCAGGGTGATCATATGTAAGAATAAAACACTCTTTTTAAAAAAAAAAGCACAGTAAATAATGCCAATAATGAATAATTAGTGAATCAGTGAATAAAGGGAATGATATCAATATGCAAAACTTAGTCTATTTAATCTTTTATTAGGCACTAAGCCGCTGTATAGCATTCAATCTCCCATCTAATGTGGGATGCAATAAAACAAACGTAGTAAAAGTGTGACCCACTGGTCACATGTGGCCCAGATCAATTTTTTTTCTCCTACCTATCTGCCCGCTATTTATGTAATCTTTGGGTTCCTCTGGGTCATTTTCAGCCCAGGAGAGGCCTTTTTCCCCCAAAAAAAGAGGAAATGAAAACAGATTTCTGCTCAATTTCTGTTGTCAAAAAGATCTCTCCTTGACATCAGATGCCCCAAGAGAGGCTAAAAATATTGTGTAAATGCCTTCCATACCCCCATAGAGCATTTTTGGACAAAAAAGTTGTGTTTCGGTTTTGTTTTTTGTGGTGGTTCACCCCTCCAAGGTCTCCTAGAAGGGCTAAGCCTGCCATGAAGAATTTGCATGGCACTTTGCAGATAAAGTCGCTCAGATTCGCTCCAGTGCTTCGAATACATTTTTGTGTTTCATATCAGTGAATCAGTCATATGTTACAAAATAAAAATGTAAAAGGAAGTTGGGGGGGGGGGAATCCCTCTACATGTAGAAACAACTCAGGTCATTCTTAGATTTAAAACACCAAATGCCAATAAAACTAGCGTACACTGTTTATCCTATTAGTCAAAATGAGGCACTTAGAGCATCATTTTGCTCTTGGTACACCATATTCCTCTCATGACTTTTCTCTTGTTCCGACACACGCATACCCCTTACAAACAGGTTTGGCTATAGGCAATACCCACTGGTCAGGGTGGGGTGCTGTTGTTGCCGCCAAAAACCCTTCAGGGTCTGGTAGGGCTGCTGGCTGGGAAGGAAAGTGAGGTACCATTGGTGGTGGCAGCAGTGGCAGCAACAGACTCCTCCATTTCTCCATAAGCAAAGTAGTCCACAGCTTCCCCACTGCCTTCGCCTCCTTTTCCTGCCCGGCCAGCAGCCCCACTAGACCCAGAAGGACCCGCTGGGCTGTATCCCACATCCACCAGTGGCCAGGATGGATGCAGAGGAACCCTGAGTGATGGAGGGAGTTCATGTGGAGGGGGATGGACAGTGAGTGACCGCCCGACCAGGTGTTCACCTCCATGAGGTGCCACCCTATGTGGTCCGCACCCCACTATGACACCCCCGGGTGGAAAAAGCACAGCCTCAATGGGCTCAGGTAACAGGAAAGGAGATTCCCAAAGACAAATAGCCATGGTCATCAACCATGGTATCCTTCTCTGCCCCTTTTCCAAAATGGGACTTTGGGGGCTTCTGGTCCTTCTTGAAGGGGCAAACTCAGGTGCTGCTGCTGGTGGAGTCCTGTTTTGTGTCTCCCACATTATTTAATCTGTGCCCAAAACTGCAGAGACATGTTGGTTGAGGTTCTGGGCCGAAACGCCACCAGTACTCTAATGACCTCCAAATCTTTCTCTCCTTTCCACCTCACTCCAAGGAAGCTATTCAAGTCCGGTGCAACTTGTATCTGTATTTTATTCTTTGAATGGGTTATCTGTTTTAATATTGGTATGTAAAGAGATCTTGTAGCACTTTTAAGATTAACTGAAAGAAAAGTTGGGAACATGACCTTTCGTAGACTTAAGTCTAATAATAATGTCTAATAATATTAATATTAATAATAATAAGCCTACTTCCTCAGATGCATTTGGAAGTAGCCTTAAGTCTACAAAAGCTCATGCTGCCAACTTCTTTTAGTTGGCTTCAAAGGTGCTACAATTTCTCTTTACATATTGATTTTACAGACTAACGGGTAAAGGTAAAGGTATTCCCTGTTGACAAGTTTGTCAAGTTGTGTCCGACCATAGCGGGCAGTTCTCATCTCCGTTACTAAGCCAAAGAGTCAGCATTTGCTTTTAATGTTGTAATGCACTTTGCCCTCCACATTTGAGGCTTTGACTTTTGTGGATTTGATTATCTGCAGGTTCAGTTGATTGGCATTTCTCTAGGAATCTCTAGGTCCTTTGGTGCAACTCTACCTGAAGTTGACCATAGAGTTGTGCTGGAGAACCAAGAAGTTCCTAGAGAAAACACTCCTCTAATCCTTTGTAAGTCATCCAGCATGATTCTATGATCAACTTCTGGCCGATGTTGACCACAGAGTTGCACTGGAGGACCTGGAGATTCCTAGAGGTGTTCTCTCAGGTAAAAAAGATTAGTGTTTTTTTATTTGTGGTTTTTCCACATTCACGGGGGTCCCTCCCCACTATCTCCAGCAAATGTGGAGGGACCACTGTAGTTTAATTCTATTTTAATGCTCTCTTTTGTATGTATTTTATCTGTACTATTCTTTGAAACTGTAAGCCACTCTGAGTCCCAGTTTTGGGGGAAAAGTGGGATATGATGATGATGATGAAATGGACTGCAGCCCATGAAAGCTTATGCTATTATAGACATAACTCAGTTAACAAACCCTCTGACAAAGCAGCTCCTTTTTACTAACTCTTTTTAGGCCTAGCCAGCCTCCTGTCTTTTCTTCTTGTCCTCTGTCCAGTTCGAAGCTTTTTAGCAGCATCACCATTGGGAGGATGGTGAAAAAGGGTTGGAGAGAAACTAATAATCGGTGATGGGTTGCAGCAGCCTGTCTGCAGTAAACAATGCAATAAAAAAAGCCTGAGCTGGAAGAAATGGGATTCTCCCTGGCTAATCCTATTGTCACTGTGTGTGTCTGCTTAAAATAGGCAAGGTAAACAGTAGCTGCCTCCAGACGCCTTTCTCAGCATGCATGAACAGCAAAAGAGACAGAGACAGAGAAAGAGAAAAAGAGAAAGAGTGAGAGAGAGAGAGAGAGAGAAAGAAAGAAAAGAAAAGAAAAGAAAAGAAAGAAAGAAAGAAAGAAAGAAAGAAAGAAAGCAAATAAGCCTTCTCATCTGCATGTTCAATTAAGAATGGATTCAAAATGGGAAGCAGTAAGAAAACCGGAGGCTGGTGAAAGAAAATTATTATCCTTGGATGCACTTTGCAGAAGCTTTCAAGTGACCTCTGGGAGGTTCAACATGTTTTTGTTCACAGTACTTACATAGCGCTTGTTGTTATGTGCCTTCAAATCATTTCTGACTTATGGCAATCCTAAGCCAAACCTATCATGGGGTTTACTTGGCAAGATTTCTTCAGAGGGGATTTGCTTCTATTGCCATCTTCTGATGCTACGAGAGTATCACTTGCCCAAAGTCACTTAGCAGATTTCCATGGCAGAGCAGGGATTTAAACCCTAGTTTCCAGAGCCCAGCTTGGAAGCAACTAAGAACCACCACCTTGAACAAGTCACTCTCTCTCAGCCTCAGAGGAAGGCATTGGTAAAAACACCTCTGAACAAATCATGCCAAGAAAGCACCATAATAGGTTTACCTTAAGGTTGCCATAAGTCGTAAACAACTTGAAGGCTCGCATCAACAACTCCAGAGTCCTAATCAAACACCCAAACCACTGTTTTCTTGTGTTTTAATGGGCTGTGAGATGTTCTAGAAGACTCTACTCTTAATGTTTTGCCTGCATCTGTGGTGGGCATCTTCAAAAGATAAGTCTGAAGAGCAGCAAAACATGAGTCATCAGTGTGGTGTGACGGCCAAAAAAGGCAATAGAATTCTAGGGTATTTCAATAGGAATGTAGCGTCCAGAGGGAGGGAAGTAGTCCATGAATGACATTCACAATTTGGAACATGTCCAAAGGAGGACAACCAAGATGCTGCAAGGTCTGGAAACCAAGCCTTATGAAGAACACACCAAGGAATTGTGTTCCACAGTTGAACAGCTCATAATGTCAAGGCGTTCACCCTAATGTTGATCTGGAATCACTTTTGCTGTAGTTTGCATGCATTGCTCCAGGTCCTATTCTCTGGAACAGCAGCAAACAAGCTTGCTCCATCCTCAGTGTGACAGTCAGGTTTCTATGTTTCTCACAGGTATCTGACCACCAAGGGATGACGCATGGGGGGGGGGGGAATCAAAAGGAATAGCAGATGGGACATTGAGGCAGGTTTATGACTGGGATGAGAGTTTGCCTTCCAATGCCAGGAGATGAAAGGAGATAGTCCTGGACAAACTAAACTTCAAAGATCATTTGATATAGACAACCGGACTACTGGGAGGGGAGGGAGAAAGGGGTTAGGTCAGAGGGCTTTAGAGTACTGGTTTCGTGGGAAAGACTCAAGAGTTGTTTCTAAAAGGATTGCTGTGGCGAAGTATCTTGATTCTAGAATAAAGCTATAGTGAATTTACACTTTAAAATGTTTTCCTCGTTCTTCAAGCTTCTTGCTACCAAGCATGACACTGAAACAACTCTCCCTCTAACTTCGGCAACCGCTTGCGGCTCGAGGCAAAGCTGACTTGGAGGAACCTTCCCAGGGAGAGCTAAGTGGTGGCTTAGTGGCCACAGCCTGGGAAGTCTAAGTGAACTCCAGCCAGGCGGCTGGAGTGGGGAGACCCCAGGAAGCCGGGGAAGGCCCTGGGAGCAGTGGCTGAACTCAGGAGGAGAGGTTGTAGACTGCATGGAGGCGCGGAACAGGACAGGCCCCAACCTACCTGGACTGGGAGGACTGGTCCATGAAAGAAGAATGGCCTGAGGAAACCTCGCATGGGCTGTGGGAGGACGCTCCTGAGGACCCGCTGGACGCAGCAGGAGAGTACGAGTGGTTCCGGACCCTGATGGCTAGCAGAGGCTCATCATGATGACAAGGATGGGGGAGAAGGTTGGATGGGGATCCCAGTGAGAGGCTAGTGCAGCAGGCGGACACTGCAGCAGAACCCCCAACCCATGGAGCTATGTGGTGGAACCAGTTCCCGGTGACTCCAGCCACGCCAGTGTGAGCCATGAGAGTGCAATGCCCAGTATGGGGAAAAGCGTCTTTCTGGACACCTGCAATAGCACCCATGAGTCGCATTCAGAACCTGGCTGAGTCGCATTCAGAACCTGGCTGCATGACAACTGGGGGTGCAATTTGACGAGAGATACAGTATTTTATCCTGTTTCATGGACCAGGTAGCAGCACACCTGCAGGAGTGGGAATCCACATTGCCTACCAAGTGTGCCAAAGTGAGGTGTGTGACTGCAGACCTGGAAAGCAATGCGGCAGACTGGCTAGTGCAACTATTCACTGCCCGAGCTCCGGAATTGGACAACCTGTCTGCATTCATGGCGGCCCTGCGAGCCCGCTTTGAGGATCCTTTCAGGATTGAGAAAACCCAGGCTAAACTGATGGTGCTGACTCAGGGGACACGCTCCGTGCCCAGGTACGCAACAGAGTTCCAAAGACTAGCAGCTTAAGTCATGGACTGGCCCGAAGCTACCAAAGTGCAACACTTCAAGGTGGGCTTACAAACACACCTGTTGAAGTAGGTCCAGATGACCAACAACCCGCAGACAATGAGAGAGTGGATCCAACTGGCGAGAAAGGTCATAATGGCACAGCAAAAAATCCAGTTGATGACCCACTGGAAACTAGGAGTAAGCAAGGGCACTAATGCAAACCCAAGCTACTCCCAAGGAAAGGAGAAAGAATCCATGCCCCAGGAGATGGAGCATGAGCGACAGAGACTGGGACTGTGCCTGATATGTGGGCAGAAGGAACATTTGATGGTGGCATGCCCTGAAAGGAGGGACAGGCAGATGAGCATCCCGACGAAGGGGCAGCACCCTCTGCCACTGCCGGGAGACCAGTGACACTCCAGAACGGGACTGGGAGGTTGAGCTCTAAAGGCTACAGCTGTAGCCATGGATCCAGTGATGACCACAGATTCCCTTATACACCCCGGATGTGAAGGTGGAAGGTCAGGATGAGAACAGAAGCATGAACTTAGCGGCTGCTATTGGTTTGGGGTGCACGTGATGCTTCATCAGCCCCACTATAGCAAGGCAAATGGGACTGAAAATCTGAAAGTTGAGGTACCCCATCAACTTTCACCAGATGGATAGCATCTTGATGGGGGCAGCACCTGCCAGTGAAGAAACAGAGACCATCTGGCTATGAGTGGTGAATCATTGAGAGAAGATCCAGTTTGTTCTAGGCCACACTTCCGAGTACCAAGTGATCCTAGGTATAGACTTGCTGTACCTCCATAACCCAGGGCTCCAGTGGGGGTCGGGAGAACTGGGTTTTGATGATGCGGAATGCAGATTGCACACCAGAGACACCAGACCAAGAGTAGGTGAATGCACAGTGGTGACACTGGGGCAGCCTGACTTATTGCTAGAGAGGGTCAGTAGCGCAGTTGCAGAGGACCCACCAGGCTATCCTCCAGAATATAGAGACTTGGCAGAGGTGTTCGAGGAAAAGGAGTGCGACCAACTACTGCCCCATTGGGAAACAGACTGCACTATCGAACTGATGCCGGGGGTCAAAGCCCCCAAGTCCCAGCTACACTCCATGACACCTCTGGAGAGGAAAAGCTTAAAGGACTTCATGGAAAAAAACCTGGCTAGGGCTTCATCCACCTGTCCACCTCCACGTTCGGAGCCCCAGTGTTCTTCTGGGAGAAGAAAGATGGTTCGCTACACCTGGTAATGGACTACAGAAACCTTAATAGGATTTGCAACACTGACAAATATCCAATTCCTCTGATGAAGGACATGTTGGGCTGGCTAGACACTGGCTGGATCTTTACCAAACTGAATTTGAGAGATGCCTACTACTGGGTTTGCATACAAGAAGGGGACGAATATAAGAATCCATTTAATTGCCCCCGGGGGCTTTTGAATATCTCGTTCTTCCTTTTGGGCTATTGGGCGCACCAGGCATTTTTATGAGACTTGTGAATGAAGTTTTACATGACTTGTTGTTTGAGGGAGTCCTAGTTTACCTGGATGATGTCCTGATTTACTTCCAAGACTTAGACTCCCATATAAAGCTAGTGAGGGAGGTCCTGAAGTGCCTCCTGGACAATCATCTATATGCTTAAATGTGTATTTCACATAGACAAGCTGGACTTTGTGGGATATCAGGTGTCCACCCAGGGAATAGGAATGGATCCAGCCAAAGTGCAAACGATCCTGGAATGGGCCCCTCCTAAGACACGAAAGCAGGAGCAGAGGTTTTGGGGCTTTGCCAACTTTTACCGATAGTTCATCCCGAATTTTGCTCAACTGGCATTGCCCATCACCAACCTACTAAAAACCAAGACTCATCTCGGGGAACCCAATGAGAAACCCAAGCCATCCACCAAGGTGCAATGGACTCTGGACTATCAAGCAGCTTTTGAACAGCTGAAAGAACTCTTTTGCTCTGAGCCTATTTTAAAACACCCAGATCCAGACCATCCATTTGTTGTGCAAACCAATGCCAGTGATGTTGCGTTGGGCGTATTAATGCAAAAGGACTCAGAAGGGAGGCCAAGACCATGCACTTACTTATCCAAAAAGTTCTAGGGAGCGCAACTAAATTCGTCTACTTGGGAGAAAGATGCAGTGGCCATCAAGAGGGCACTGCAAACTTGGCGCCAATTTTTGGAAGGAGCCAGCCACACCTTTGAGATTTGGACTGATCATCACAATTTAGAAGCCTTGCAAGCTCTGAGAAAACTAAGCTCGAAGCAGAGTCGGTGGGCTAAAGAATTCTACCAGTTCAGATTCAAGCTAAAAGCCTTCTCAGGAAAAGAAAATGTGCTTGTGGATGCTTTATCCAGGTTGTGTCAATATGAAAGCCAAAGAGAAATGCTGGAAGAAACTATTTTTACCCCTGAACAGCTAGGGCTGGCAGTGACCACTCAAGAGTCAAACACGCCAAGAGAAGGAGGAGCTGGCCCAAGACATCAGAGAGGTGGGGGAAAAGGATCAATGGCTGGCAGACCATCCGGACACCCTAGAGTTCAAAGACGGGCTGTGGCGCAAAGCAGACCGGGTCAAAGTTCCAGAAAAGCTGAGATCCAGAATTCTGCAGTTATGCCCCAACTCTAAGGCAGCAGGACGCTGCCATGTTCCTGAAGACATTGGACATATATACAAAAATCATGGACTTCCGGATAAAATTGTGAGCAATCAAGGCGGACAATTTACTTTGAAATTCTGGAAAGTTTTGCAGGAGAAATTAACAGTCGAAAGGGCCATGAGTACATCTCATCATCCCCAATCAGATGTGTAGTCAGAGAAAAATAGTTGTTCTTTGGAGCAATATATCTGATGCTTGGCAACTATTTACAGCATAATTGGTTTGCCTCATGCTGAAGTTGCTTTCAATGGGACAGTTCACCAAAGTACCAGACATTTGCCCTTTGAGGTTGTTTATGGCTATGAACCGAAAACTGTGCTGGCTCTGACCACAGAACCTACGGATCCGGTGCCACTCTCTCAGTAGATTACAAAAATCAAAGATGCACGGCCTCACATTGTGGCATGAAGCCAAACGGACCTACAAGAAGTTCGCAGATCGAAAGAGGAACAGAGAGTGGGAACTGAGACCTGGGAGCAGAGTCTACCTGTCCACCAAGCACTTAAAGACTCAGCAGCCTTCCAAAAAATTGGGCCCAAAGTTTGTGGGACCTTTTGTGGTAAAACGAATCATCATTAAGGTGACCGCTGACTTGGATCTACCAAAAACCTACAAACACTTACATCCTGTGTTCCATTTCAATTTGCTAAAGCCAGCACTGGAAGAGGACCCTTGGGGAGAAGAGCCTGACCCTCCGCCTCCGTTAGTGGTGGAGAGGGAACAATACTTTGAGGTGGCTAAGATTTTGGATTCCAGGTAGCATAAGAAAATATTTGATCAGCTAGCAACACTTCCTGGGCTCACATAATGAATGGGTCTATGCCAGACATGTAGATGCCCCAGATTTGGTTCAACAGTTTCATGAACGATATCCAGACAAGCTGGGAGGGGACTGATATATGTAAAAAAATAATGTAAAATGTTTCAGAGATGAAGAGTATCAGGATTCTATGTTTCTCATAGGAATCTGACCACCAAGATGTGATGCATGTAAGGTAGGGGGGGGGAATCAAAGGGAATAGCAGATGGGACATTGAGGCAGGTTTATTACTGGGATGAGAGTTTGCCTTCTGATCCCAGGAGATGGACCTGGAAGAACTAAACTTCAAAGATCTTTTGATATGGACAATTGGACTACTGAGAGGGGGAAAGGGGGTTTGTCAGATGGCTTTAAAGTTTGGTGGGAAAGACTGAGTTGTTTCTAAAAGGATTGATTGAGAATAAAGAATAAAGCTATAGTGAATTTAAAATGTTTTCCTGGTTCTTCAAGTTTTTTGCTACCAAGCATGACGGTGACATCCCTTCAATTATTTAAACAGGGCTATCATGTAACCTCTCAACCTTCTCTTTTCCAAGCTAAACATACCCAGCAACCTAAACCACTCCTGACAGGGCATGGTTTCTAGACCTTTCACCATTTTGTTGCTCTCCTCTAGACATGCTGCAGCTTCTCAACATCCTTTTTGAACTGTGGTGCCCAGAACTGGACACAGTATTATTCCAGATGAGGCCCCTTTCTCCTCAGCCAAGATTATCTGTTCCACAGTACTGTTTGTACTGTATTTACACACCACCTTTCTCCCAGAACTCTTTCTTGGGCCAGAAGCCACCAAATATGTTTGATCTCCTGAAAATTCACAATTCATTTGTGCATTGGACTGTCCTTAGAGCCATCCCACTGCCCCAGAGCAGCAGCATCCCCACCAAACATGTAGGCAGGTACCTGTAGATCTCCACTTTTCCACAGAGCTCTGTCCAAAGGGATCTTCTCCACGTTCCAGCCGAGAAATGAGGTCTGGTTTTGGACAGTCTTCCAAAGAAACAGAAAAGGGCTAGTTAACACTCCATCAAAATATATTCAGGCATTCCATGTCTGCTCTCTATTTTGCCTCCCCAACCAAAAATTCCTCACAAGAGCAGAGAAATACAGTGGACCCTCCACATTCACTGAGCTTAGAGGAACAGGACCTCTGTAAAAATGGAAAAATCACAAATAAAAAACACACTTTTTTTAAAAACTGCGAGAATACCTCTCTAGGAATCTCTAGGTCCTCCAGGGCAACCCTATGGTCACCATCTGCCAGAAGTTGACGACAGCATTGCACTGGGATCTACAAATGCCTAGGCAAGTGTTCTCTCTAGGAATATTCAGCATGACTTTTGACAAAGTTGACCATGTCACACTGGAGGACCTAGAGATTTCTAGAGAGAACATATTAATAAAATCTGGAAAAGTTAAAGCCACAAATGTGGAGAGCTGACTGCATACTAAGTTTATTTCCATTAAACAATCATAGATTCACAGAGTTGGAAGGAACCCCAAAGGCAATCTAGTCCAACCCCCTCTTATGCTGGAATCCACAATCAATTTGTAATTTACTTGCATAGACAAAACATTCCTCCATTTGTTTGTGAGTTCTCAAAAACAGTTTTTCTCTTCCGGTATCATGAATCCACTCCAGAGACTAACCCTAGCTAGGTCTACAGAGAAACAGAACCCATAGAACATTTGCAAACATTATTGCTGTTGTTTTTTGTGGGTTTTTCGGGCTGTGTGGCCATGCTCTAGAAGAGTTTCTTTCTGACGTTTCGCCAGCATCTGTGGCTGGCATCTTCAGAGAAAGATGCTGTTGTTAACTGCCATCAGGTCAGCTTCAACTTATGACAACCTTACAAAGAAGATAGTACCAACAGCTCCCAGCATCAACTGTTCAGCTCAGGTCTTGCAAACCCAGAACAGTGGCCATGGCTTTCTTTCTTGAATCAATCCACCTCTAACGTGGTCTTCCTCTTTTCCTACTGTCATCATGATGTTGTATCTCTTGCCAATAAACAGGAAGAGTGTTTCAGGACTGGCCCTGTCACTGGACAGGGTGAGGCGGCCATCTCAGGAAGCAGATCCTGGGTGATGGGGGAAAATATTT
Source organism: Phrynosoma blainvillii (assembly GCA_026167975.1). Classification (NCBI taxonomy): domain Eukaryota; kingdom Metazoa; phylum Chordata; class Lepidosauria; order Squamata; family Phrynosomatidae; genus Phrynosoma; species Phrynosoma blainvillii. The sequence goes on along the minus strand of JANUYF010000002.1, from coordinate 398,166,202 downwards.
TGGGGGACAGAAATGGGTGGGGGTGTCATTGACTTGCCTTCCATCCCTTGGGTAGTCTGTTGTCCATCGCCAGTGTTGCTCTGCCCAGCTCCTGTCCATGGGATGCAACTGGGTGCCATGTTTTGGGCTGGGTCTGTCTAGGGTGGTTGGCTATGTAATCCAGGGGAATATTGGAGTGTAAAAGGCCTAGATATGGATTCGAACCTTGGTCTCCTAGAGTCCTACTCTGTTTAAATCACTATGCCAAGCTATCTCTCATGATTTATTCAGAGGAGGTTTGCTCTAGCTTTCCTCTGAGGCTAAGAGGAGAGTGACTTGACCAAGGGCACCCAGTAGGTTTCCATGCCCCATCAGAGATTTGAGCCCTGGGCTCCTAGAATTGTATTCGAACATTCAATATACCACACCGGCTCCCTCAAGCAAACCAGCCACCTTTTACTACCAACAAGGCAGCCACAATAAATCAACACAACCTTGTACATGAGTCAAAATGAGAAAAAGAATAAGATTTCAAAGATACAGCCTGATTCTGTCTTTATTTGTTATTGTTGTTAACTGCCCTCGAGTCGATCTTGACCCATGGTGATCCTAGGGATGAGACATCTCCAAGACCCTCTGCCTTTCACTGCTCTGCTTGATTCCTGTAAACTCATACCTGTGACCTTCTTATCCCTTGATTTCTTCCTCCCTTTCTGTTAATGCTCTGATCCTGCCTCATAGGGTTTACTAGGTGATGGGTGACACAAGGAAGACCACCTACACCTCCATGTGCAGAGTGCTAACCAATGTTAGGATGCACTAAGTCAGCATCAAAGCCGGGCAAAATCATCCCTTCCTAAGAACGCTCCTTTTAGACTCATTTTGTTTCCTTACTGAATGGCATGATACTCAAAATTTCCTTCCTGAATATTTATTTGTCCCTCCACATTTGTAAGTTAAGCAGTAGTGGGTTTGATTTTTCACAGCTGACTGCATTTGCCATAATCTCTGCTGCTGCCCAACAGGCAACTGAAAAAAAGATGTTCTCTCTAGGCATTTTTAGGTCCTCCAGCGCAATTCTATGGTCAATGTTTAGTGGAAGATGATCATAGAGTTGAACTGGAGGACCTAGAAATTAAAAAAAAGTAGCACAATAAATGGGTCTACCGTTGTGGTTTTTTCCACTTTTGCGGGGATCCTTTTATATCGGGTGTTTTGGATTATGTTTTTTTAACTTCTGTATGTTTTTAATCTTAATTTTATCTGTTTTAACTGGGTTATATAATTTTTTTAAAAAATTGTTTTTAAGGTGTTTCTCTCTTATGAATTGCCTTGCGTCCCTTTCTGGGACAAAGGCAGCATAAAAATGAAATAGGTAAAATAAATAAAAATAAATCATGTGTGCCTAACCCAGCAAAAACTGAGACTATTGTTTTTTCCCCCTTGATGTCATATTCCCAGTTTCTCAGAATCAGACAGGGACAATGGGGATGCAGAAGGCAAAAATTAAGAATTATTATTATTATTATTATTATTATTACATAAATCTTTTAGATAGCTAAAAAAACCCACTTCACATAAAATACGTATCGGCAAAATGCAGGTATTACCATCACCACCAATAATGCTTTTCCTTCGGTTTTGTATAAGTTACTGTCATTGACATATCCCATCTATATGTTGTTAATTATTCTTAAAATTTACAACTTCTTATTTTAAAGGGTTCTCATATTGTCTCTAACATCATTTCTAATTCTATAAGTGATGTTTTCCCCAAGTGATCTTTCAATTTATTCAAGTAATCTTAGTACGTTAAGTTCCCCAAGTTTTATTACAATAAGTAAATAACGAACTCCATTTCTCATTTGTCTCACTGTTTGTTTCATTCCCACACCTGAAATATATCTATTAAACATGGTGCATACGATAAAAGGCTCAGAAAGGAAAGATAAATAGAAGCTAATTCTATATATGATAACAACTGCTAGATTACTGGTAGCTAGTAAATGGAAAACAGATGAAATACCAACTATTGCTAATTGGTTGCTTAGACTGATAGATATCTCAGAATTGGATAAAAAAGCAAATCTACAGGAAGGGAAAACAAAAATTAAGATCTTATCCTCCTATTCATTACCAGTGACAAACCCTGCAAAAATCTTCCCTCAAAATAGAATTCTGCCTTTTGAAAATTTAATTTGGTGGCACAGCATTCATGGCACATGGGTCCAATCCTTACCTGGGGAGGCCACATTGCCATAATTCTCCAGCATGACTTCCTTGTAGAGCGCCCTCTGGCCCGGATCCAGGAGGTCCCATTCCTCCTTGGTGAAATACACAGCCACCTCCTCAAAGGAGATCTGGACCTGGAAGAGAGAAAACAACCACAATTTTCTGATGACAAAATAATTTCTTCCAAATAAGAGTCACTCCATACAGAAACAGTCATGCCCCACTGCTTCACTGGGTTACAGAATCACAGAATCTTAAGAGTTGGAAGAGCCCCTTAAGGTCCTCTATTTTTTTTATTAAATAATTTTTATTAACTTTTTCCCCATAACATTTCAAACATATCATATTATATTTTCTATTACATTATTGTTTATTACTGTTATCCTCTCTCTCCACCAAATCTAAGGCTTCTTTACTATTAAATATTAACATCCATTATTCTTCATCCATAATTAGTATTGTACAAAATACACACAACATGTCTTATTTGTGGTTCTCTTCTCCAAACATCCTAAGAGTTCGCACTCTAAACTATCTTGTGTCTTATATTCTCTAACCCAGTGACGTGATTATTGAACCCATCTATCATAACATCAATACTTTTCTGAGTTACTATATCTTTATTACATTCTTTTCCAATACTAACTTTAAATATATTTTTTCTTTTTGTAAATTAAAAGTTGATTCTTATGTTCATTCTGTATATTCATTCTTCGTTTACTCATTTTTTAGTCAATTTCTCTTTATAATAATTCATCACTATGTCCCGGTCTTCATTCTTTTCTGTGATTATTTTGTCCTTTAACAAAGTTGTACGTTTGTCCATTTCTAGCATGTCTAAAGTTTTATTTAAGCAGTCATCTAATGTTGGGATTTCTGGACTTCTCCATTTTTTTGCAAATGAGATCCCGGAGGCTGTTACTATGTACATAATAGACTTTAGATGCTTCCTCAGTTCTTTATCTTCGACTATACTTAATAAAAACAGTTCCGGGTAAGTTAAATATTTGTTGAATTATTTTTTGGATTTCTGTCCAAAATTACTTTGTTTTGGGGCATGTCCACCAAATGTAGTAGAATGTTCCTTCTGCCTTTTCACATTTCCAATGTTTTCCTCTATTGTTTTTATTAATTTTTGCTGGGTTAGGTACCATCTGGGTAGCATCTTGTAGTAGTTTTCTTTTACTTCCATACTTAATGTAAATTTCAGGTCTTTTCGCCCATGCCCTCTGCCAATTTTCCATTTGGATAGTGTGGTCAATGTTCTGGGCCCATTTTATCATTGTTTCCTTCACCACTTCCGTTTCTAATTTCAGCAATAATTTATATAATTTTGAGATGGTACCTTTCTCTTTTTCTCTTTCTGGTAGGAGGATCTCGTCTAATTCAGGATCTTGATCTGGTAATGCCTGTTGTTTTGAAGTCTATTCTTGCTCTTGCTCTTAATTTTATATACAGAAACCCCATCGACATTTTTAACCTTCCATTTCCAGTTCATTTTCAGTTTTTAGTCTTGGGTTCAATGTTTCCCAGATTAGTAAGTCCTGGTATCTTATCCATTCACCTTCTTGCCATTTGGAGATTTTCATAAAAGCCTCATGTGGAGAAATCCAGTCCAGAATTTTGTTGTAAAATTTATTTTTATATTTTAGCCACACTATCAAATGGGAATGTCTGATTATATGATCTTTAAAATCTTTGTTCACCTCTGCTTTATTATAGCATGAATAAGCATGCCATCCATATCTAACATTGAACCCTTCAAAGTCCAGCACCGTATTCTTCGGCGCATAAGACGACCCCCAATTTTTCCAGCTAAAATATAGAGTTTGGGATATACTCACCGTATAAGATGATCCCTCTTCCAACGCCCACCAAATAAAAAAATTTAAAAATCAGATTTGATTTCAATATAGTAATTTTAATTCAAGTGGTTATGACATGCAGATACTTAGCAGGAAAACTGTCGCTTATAAATACAACAAACTACGGCTCCTATGTTCCCTAGCATTTATTTCTGCAGTGTGTTCTGGACCTTGTTATTTCTACAGTGTGTTTTGGACCTTACTTTTTAAAAAATAGTCCAGATTTAAATGCTGCATTAAAATTATTTCCATCTCCCAGCTATGAGATGGTTGGGGGGAAATGAGAGAGTGTTGGGGGGAAGGACTGCCAATATACTAGGTGATGCATTCTGGGGTATGTACAATTTGCAACCAAGTAAGTGAACCTGGGCATGTCACACACTCTCAGCCTCAGAGGAGGGTAATAGCAACCCCCCCCTTTGAAGAAACATGCCCAGAAAACCCCATGATAAGGTTGCCTTAGGGTCGCCATAAGTCGGAAAGGACTTGAAGACACACAAGAACAAAAAAGTCTGCAATTGTTTCATAGGTAGCACATGGGAATACAAGCCAGCATGGTGTAGTGGTTTGAGTGTTTGACTACCACTCTGGAGACCTGGGTTTGATTCCCCACTCTGTCATGAAACCCACTGGGTGAACTTGGACAAGTCACACACTCTCAGCCTCAGGGGAAGGCAATGACAAACCGCCTCTGAGCAGATCTTGCCAAGAAAACCCTATGATCACCATAAGTCAGGAACAATTTGAAGGCACACAACATACACATATAACCTCCAAGTTAAGAAACTTGGTACTTCTTTAGATAAATACTTCAAAGGTACACTCTCTCTCTCTCTCTCATTGTGCAGAATTATTTGTTAAAGAAGCCATTCTCAAGCAACACATCAACTTTGGCAGTGTCTGCATTGCAGAAATTTATTAAAGCAGTTTGACACCGCTTTAACTGTCCTGGCTCAAGACTATGGAATTCTGGGATGTGCAGTTTTGTGAGATATTTAGCCTTTTCTGTCCGAGAGCTCTGGTACCACAAAGCAAACTGCAGATCCTAGGAGTCCATAGGATGGAGCCATGGCAGTTAAAGTGGTGTCAAACTGCATTATTTCTGCAGTGCAGATTCAGGCTGCATCCATACTGTAGAACTGGCTTCCTTCTCTTTCTCCCCTCGTCCTCATCATCCTCCTTCTCTCTCCTGGCTTCCTTCTCTTTCTCCCTTCATTCTCCTCCTCTCTCCTGGCTCTCTTCTCTTTCTCCCTTCATTCTCCTCCTCTCTTCTGACTTTCTTCTCTTTCTCCCTTCATTCTCATCCTCCTCTTCCTCTCTCCTGGCTTCCTCCTCTTTCTCCCCTCGTTCTCATCGTCTTCCTTCTCTCTCACGGCTCTCTTCTCTTTCTCCCTTCATTCTCATTCTCCTCCTCCTCATCCTCTCTCCTGGATTCCTTCTCTTTCTCCCTTTGTTCTCATCCTCTTCCTTCTCTCTCCTGGCTTCCTTCTCTTTCTCCCTTCCTTCTCATCCTCCTCCTTCTCTCTCCTTGCTTCCTTCTCTTTCTCCCTTTGTTCTCATCCTCCTCCTTCTCTCTCCTGGCTCTCTTCTCTTTCTCCCTTCGTTCTCATCCTCCTCCTCCTCTCTCCTGGCTTCCTCCTCTTTCTCCCCTCGTTTTCATCATCCTCATCCTCTCTAATGGCTCTCTTCTCTTTCTCCCCTCGTCCTCATCGTCCTCCTCCTCTCTCCTGGCTTCCTCTTTTTTCTCCCCTCATCCTCATCGTTCTCCTTCTCTCTCTTGGCTCTCTTCTCTTTCTCCCCTCATCCTCATTGTCCTCCTCCTCTCTCCTGGCTCTCTTCTCTTTCTCCCCTCATCCTCATCGTCCTCCTTCTCTTTCCTGGCTCCCTTCTCCTTCTCCCTTTGGCCTCATTCTTCTCCTCCTCTACCTGGCATATAAGATGACCCCCGACTTTTGAGACCCTTTTCCAGGGTTGAAAAGTCATCTTATACGCTGGAAAATAAAGTAATTTCTTATCCTTTAATTGAATCCATTCACTCAATCATTCTAAAGAGCAAGCGTGATAATAAATCTTGAGATCAGGTACACCTAATCCACCTCTTTTTTTTTTTTTTTTTTTTGCATCTTTCAGCACTTCCCATTTTATTCTTGGTTTTCTTCCAGCCCAGATAAATTTATAACCAGTAAATTTTGAAATAAAAACATAAATTTTGGAAGAATATTCATTTTAACAGCAGCCATTCTGCAGAACAAAGAAAAGTTTAAATTACATCATCTTCCCAATTCTTTCTTTATTTCTTTTCATAAGGTCAAGTAATTATTATTGTAAAGTTCTGAATTTTTTTTGGTCAAAATAATTCCCAAATATTTTATTTTCTTCTGTATTTGAAAGCCTGATCTCTCTTGAAGTTCTTTTCTTTCTTTCTTAGTCATGTTAATTGTCATTATTGTTGTTTCCTCATTTATTTTAAATCCTGCGAACTGTCCGTATTCTTTCATTATGTCTACTAATTTAGTTATCTTTTCTGTGGGATCTTTTAAGAAAATCAGCACATCATCGGAGTAGGCTCTTATCTTAAATTCTGCTCCTTTTATAGTTATACCTTCCAACTCTTTCTCCATTCTTATTTTTTCACATGTTTCTAAGCAAAGGATAAACAGTAGTGGAGATAATGGACATCCCTGTCTCGTTCCTTTTGATATTTCACATCTTCCTGGTTTCTCTCCATTTACTATTATTTGGACATTCTGTTTTTTGAGTCCATCCAATAATTTTATCTCCCATATCTATTTTTCATTAGTTCTATCATATATTCCCAATTCAGCATATCAAAGGTCCATCTATTATAACAACAACAAAAACAACAAGTTGAGTCTTCCTTATCCAGAATTCTTCCAAAATACTACTGAAGAAACACACAAATTCAATCTAGACAACGAGGAAATTGAAATAGTTAAAGAATTCCATTATCTAGGATCAAACATTGACCAGAATGGGGACTGCAGTCAAGAAATAAGAAGACTAGGAATGGGAAGGGAAGCTATGAAAGAACTGGAAAAGATACCAAAGAGCAAAGATGTACAACTGAGCACTAAAGTCAGAATTGTCCGGGTCCCTGTATTCCCAATGACCATGTACAGATGCAAGAGCTGGACAGTGAAGGAAGGAGACAGAAAGAAAATTATCTCATTTGAAATGTGGTGCTGGAGTACTTAGCCAAGAAGACAAATGATTTGGTTCGTGAACAGATCAGACCTGGTAACCTCCTGTCTCGATTTCTGTAACACGCTCTCTTTGAAAGATAAGATAATCAAGTTGAGACTGTCGTACTTTGGCCACATCATGAGAAGGAGAGTCTCCATGACCCGGGCGTCAGCTTTGACTTCAGATGGCGTCTCTCCTCTCAATGACTGTCTGAAGGCAGTAATGGACTGGATGAGGAAAAACAGATTGAGACTGAATCCAGACAAAATGGAAGTACTAACAGTCACGGGCCCGAAACCAGGTTTAGGAATACAACTTCTAGTCCTGGATGGAGTCACACTCTCCTCCAAGGACTGTGTTCGCAATCTCCTGGATCCATCGCTTCAGATGTCCAATCAGGTAAATGAGACAGTCAGGAGCCCCTGTTATCAGCTTTGGCTGGTACGCCAGCTGCACCCTTTCCTGGAAAGTAGGGATCTTGAAACTGTAGTACATGCGCTGGTAACCTCCCGTCTCGATTTCTGTAACACGCTCTACATGGGGCTACCCTTGTGCTTGACCCGGAAACTTCAATTAGTTCAGAATATGGCAGCCAGGTGTTTCCAGAAGAGAGCATATAACACCTGTGCTAAAAACTCTCCACTGGCTGCTCATGAGTTTCCGAGCACAATACAAGGTGTTGGTTATGACCTTTAAAGCCCTACATGGCTTGGGTCCAACTTATCTTCGGGACCGCCTCTTCCCATATGATCCTCCCCGTGCACTCCGGTCCTCTGGGAGGAATCTGTTACAGCCTATAAAAACTAGGCTGTTGGTGACCTCCCAGAGGACCTTCTCTGCCTCCGCTCCCAGATTATGGAATGGCCTGCTGGATGAGATCTGTCTTATTATCACTCTTGACAGCTTCAAAAAAGCTGTCAAGACGGATCTTTTCGGCAGGCCTTCCCTGAATAATTATCCCGGCCCAAAGACTTTGGCTAACTTGTTCCCCTGAGCTGTCACTACTTATTTTATGCCGCTGTTTTAATTGTTCTATGTTCCTTTTTTATCTATTCTATTTTATGTTTTAAATCTTAACTAGTTTAATATTGTTTTAAGGGGAGGGTGGGTTAGGGAATTGATATATGTATTTTTAACTGTAGTAAACTGCCCTGATTGCACTGCAGAGGGGCGGGATAAAAATGTATTTATTTATTTATTATCCATCACCCTCCAAGGTGGTCCATTCCACTGTCAAACAGGTCTTAGTTTTTAAAAAAGCCTTCCTAATGTTCAGGTGGAATCTCATTCCTTACACTTTGAATCCATTGGCTCATGTTGTAGTCTCTGGAACTGCAAAAAATAATCTACATGCCATTTAGGTATTTAAATATGACTCTGTCATGTCACCTCTTAACCTTCTTTCTCCAGGCTAAACATACCTAGCTCCCCAGGTTTCCCCAAGTCCCCACCATTATGGGTGTCCTCCTCTGAACACACTTCAACTTGGAATTGTGCCCAGATCTGAACACAGTATTCCAGGTGAGGCCTTACCAAAGCAGAATACAGTGGCACTATTACTTCCCTTGATCTAGACACTGTATTTCTATTGATGCAGCCTAGAATCACATTGGCTTTTTTTTAGCTGCCTCTTAACACTGTTGACTCATGTTCAGCTCATGGTCTACTAAGTGAAGAAAGCTGACAAGAGGAGAATCAACTCATTTGAGATCAGAGAATCATAGAGTTGGAAGAGACCCCAAGGGCCATCCAGTCCAACCCCCTGCCATGCAGGAACTCCCAATCAAAGCATCCCCATGGTGGAGGCCCTTTCCTTGGAGGTCTTTAAACAGAGGGTGGATGGACATCTGTCAGGTATGCTTTGATTGAGAGTCCCTGTATGGCAGAATGGGGCTGGACTGGATGGCCCTTGTCGTCTCTTCCAACTCTATGATTCTAACTCTGCCTAGAAGCCAAAATTACTAAACCAAGGCTGTTCTACTTTGGACATATCATGAGATTCACTGGAAGGAACAACAGAGCTGGGGAAAGTGGAAGGCAGTCAGGAAAAGAGGAAGACTGTGCTAATAGTGTACAGTGGGCCCTCCCCATTCACTGGGGTTAGGGAAAAAGCACCCCTGTGAAAATGGAAAAACTGAAAATAAAAAACACTATTTTGTTTTTTAATCTGAGAGAACACCTCCCTAGGAACCAATGTCCTCCAGCACAACTCTATGGTGAGTATCAGCTAGACTTTGACTATAGAATTACGTCAGAGGACTTACAAATGTTCTCTATGAATCTCTAGGTCCTCCAGTGTGACTTTTAGTGAAAGTTGAGTACAGAGTTGTACTGGAGGACTTAGAGATTCCTAGAAAAAACTTATTAATCAAATCCGTGAATGAGCAAATCCGCAAAAGTTAAATCTGCAAATGTGGAGGGCTGATTGTATAGTCTTTATCAAGGAAGCTACGGCTGCTCTGCATTTGCAAGACCTGAGCAGCACTATAGATGACTAGAGCTCTTGAAGGTCTTCCACTCATAGGGTTGCCATAAGTTGAAACATACCTGACGACAAACAGCGAGATTCCACTGAAACATTAGGAACAATGTCTTGACTGTAAAAGCCATGTCACAGCAGAACGATGGACTCAGAAAGCGGTGGACTCTCCTCCTCTGAAGGCTTTTCAACAGAGGCTGGATGGGCATTTTTAGGAAGGCTTTTGTTGTGTCTTTCTGCGTGCTGCACGACAGGATGGGATTGGATTAGGTGGCCCTTGGAGAGCCCTTCCAAATCTAGGATTCTCTGATTCATCCCATCCATTCATCTTTCTTTGGAAATGTGAAGAAAATAAATTCTTTTTCTTCTTTCTTAGTCATATTAATTGCAGTTATTGTTGATTTTTTTCATTTATTTTAAATCCTGCAAACTGTCTGAATTCTTTCATTATTTCTACTAATTTAATTACCTTTTCTGTTGGATCTTTTAGGAAAATCAGCACATCACCAGTGCAGGATCTTATCTTAAATTCTACTCCTTCTAGAATTAACATTCTAGGATGCTATGAAAGAAACTCACTCACCTTGGCACTACTTTGCCATGGTCATGGGATTGTGTGTACCAATGAGGGTGAGGGGCATGCTAGCAGGAATGTTGCTACTTAGAGGGTCTCCTATCTCAGACTGCCTTTGCCCAAATATCCACAGGGTAGCAACACCTTTGGTGGGGTGAGGGAGTGTGACACTGGCGGATGATCTCTGGGTGACCCTACACTGTAAAATTAATGCCATTTGACTAATGCTTTAATTGCCAGGTCACCATCCTACAAAATCCTGGGGTGGGTAGTTTGGTGAAGCACAAGCACTCTTGGACAGAAAAGATTGAAGACCCCATCAAACTACAAATCCCGAGTCCATAGGATGCAGCTAGTGGGGTCAAACTGCATTATTTCTACAGTGTAAATAAAATCATCTCAGAAAGAAGAACAGTGGCACCATAGCTAACTCAGAGGGAAAGAAATATTTCAATAATAGAATCCTAGAGTTGGAAGTGTCCCACAAAGGACATCTAGCCTCTGTTTAAAGACCTCCAAAGGAGGAGACTCCACCCCCCTCCAAGGGAGAGTGTTCCACTGTCAAACAGCTCAAACCAGGGACCGGCAACCTACGGCCCGGGGGCCGGTTAAGGCCCCGGGCCCTGAACTTACCGGCCCAGGCCGTAGGTTGCCGCCGTTGCCGCCGCCGCGGCGCATTTTTTGCTGCGTTTGTTGCGGCCGCCATTTTGGCCGCAACACGTTTGCGCGTGCGCAGTACTCTTGCGCATGCGCAAACCGGTTGCGGCCGCCATTTTGACTTTCAAAATGGCGGCTGCGCATGCGCTGTGGCAGTGGCGGCCGTGCGCGCAGCGGCGGCGGCCGCAGTAGTGGCCGCTGCTGCTGCGTGCACAGGCCCCCGCGCGCGGTGGAGGGGGGAGCGCGCGCGCTGCCATTCCCCCCCCCCTCTCGGCCCAGCCGAGAGGCAACCTTTTTGAGACCGGCCCAGGTCTCAAAAAGGTTGCCTGTCCCTGGCTCAAACTGTCAGGAAGTTCTTCTTAATGCTGAGGTGGAATCTCTTTCCCCATAGTTTGCGTCCACTGCTCTGGGTCCTATTCCCTTAAATAGCAGAAAACAATCTTGCTCCATCCTCAAAATGACACAGGGCTATCATATCACCTCTTAACTGCCTCTTCTCCAGGCTAAACACACATAGTTCTCTAAGTCTCTTGCCATACAGCATAGTTTCCAGACCTTTTAACCATTTTCGTTGACCTCCTCTAGACAGGCTCCAGCTTCTCAACATCTTTTTGGAATTGTGATGTCCAGAACTGGACTCAGTATTCCAGGTGGGGCCTGACCAAAGCAGAACAGAGTGGCACTATTACTCCCCTTGATCTAGCTACTATACTTCTATTGATGCAGCCATCACATTGGCCTTTTTAGCTGCCACATCACACTGTTGCCTAATGTTCAGCTTGTGGTCTACTAGGACTCTTAGAAGAAGGCAATAGGAAACCACTCCAAGACCTTGTGGTGGGGTCATCCAAAATGTGGTGAGTTCCCTCACTGACAGTATCATTATGCGTCACAATGAGAGAAAAAGGAAAACTTTGTGCTTTTTTACCTGTTTCCCTTGAGATCTTCTTGCAACACCCAAAATAAGGGAAACTAGGGGCTCCGTGACAATTCTTTTCCATCTATCCTGAAGATCAGAGAATTCAGAGGAGGGCTCCAATGCCATTTTGGTACCTGTAGCAAAGAAAGGGGAGGATAATGAGGCCACCTCTATGTCTCCTGACTCTTTGCACAACAGAGGAAGGAGGACCTATATCTGGGTGATGCTGAGACCTGGAATCATTAAACTTTTAAAAACCATTAAGTTAAACATTAGCACCATAAAAAACACAAAAAAAACCTACAACAAGAATTCTGACAAAGGAAGACTGAGTATGGAAATGGTTTAACCTAGCAAAGATGCTAAGTTAGAGAAATCCTTGAGTCATTTTAAGGAGGATTGGGAACCAGAATTTGACGTCTCACAGAGACAAAAGGGGACATATTATATACGGTCGGCCCTCCACATTTGCAGCTTTGACTTTTGTGGATTTCATTATTCATGGTTTTGATTTGACGTTCTCTCTAGGAACCGCTAGTTCCTGCAATATGACTCTGTGGTCAACATCAGCCAGATGTCATGCTGGAAAACCTAAAGATTCCTAGAGAGAGCACTTCTCTAGGTATCTGTAGGCCCTCCAGCTTACTTCTATAGTCAACTATTAGCAGATGTTGACCATAGAGTTCTGTTGGAGGACCCAGAGATTTCTAGAGAGGGGTTCATAGGTAAAAGAAAACTGTGTTTTTGTTATTTGCAGTTTTTCCACTTTCATGGGGGTCCTGTGTCTTAATTCCAGCAAATGTGGAGGGCCCACTGTAGTTGGATTTGAAGATTAGTAGGATTAATAGAGAGCCAGCATGCATAGTGGTTTGAACATCTGATTATGACTGGAGACCAGCTCAGCCATGTAACCCACTGGGTGATCCAGGGCAAGCCATACTCTCTCAGAGACAGACGGAGGAAAAAGCAAACCTCCTCTGAACAAATTTTGCCAAGAAAACACTGTGATAGGGTCACCTTAGGGTTGGTGTAAGTTGGAAATTGAGGGCCCACAACAACAACAACAAAAGAGAGCAATCCAGCAACTGTTTCTTCTCACTCAAGCTGAAATTCCCTCTTCTGCAAGACCTTGTAAACTGGGAGAGGGTCTGAATTGCTTCCGGGGCAGGGGGGAGAGCTTCCTTTCCTTTGGTTGCAAGGAATCAGGACCCTTGCTCATTCCAACATGGCACCCAAAGGGTCTCTCCCCTGCCTCCTCTTTCTCCTCCTCCTCAAAAAGCCCAATTCCCCTTTCTCTCTTTCTAAGGAATCCTGGTAGCGCAGTGCTTAAATGCCGGTCCTGCAGCCACAATATTGTGAGATCAATCCTAGAGGAGGGCTCCAAGGTCCAATCAGCCTTCCATCCTTTTGAAGGTTGGTAAAATGAGTACCCCACTTGTTGGAAGCAACTGGCTTACAGACTGTAAACTGCTTAAGGAGTGCTAGTTCACCGAATTAAGATATACAGAAATGTACTTGCTGTTGCTATTTCTCTGCTGCCTACTCCACCCACTAGGCTTGTTGTCTTCCTTCTCCTCACAAAAGCAGCTCCAGAGGAAACTCCCCTTCCCTCTCTTTCTGGAAATGTGAAAATGAAGTCCTTTCCCTACTTTAAAAAAATGGACATTTTCCCTGCCTCTCTTGGAAGTTGCATTGGATTCTGTAGAAAGAGAGAACGCTGGGATTTCTCCCCTCCTTTCCCATCCCCAGCTGCTTGTTTTGCTTCCTATCCAGTCTGGCAAAGAACTCTGTATAACTCTGCAGGCCTCATTATATTACCTCATAAAGTTGCCTCATTATATTACCTCATTATATATATATATATATATATATACACACACACACACACACACACACACACACACACACACACACACACCATATTTTTCACCGTATAAGACGCTCCGGCATGTAAGACGCACCCAATTTTAAAGGAGGAAAATCTAGGAAAAAAAGATTCTTAACCAAATACAGTGGTACCTCTACTTACGAAATTAATCCATTCCGCGGGTGGAAGGAGGCCTCCGCGTCCTCGGTGGTTCAATGGGCTCCTCCTGACATCGGAGGACGTCCTCCGACCCCAGGAGGATCCCATTGAACCACCCAGGAAAGGGGGCCTCTTTCCACCCCCTTTTCCTGGGTGCTTCAATGGGATCCTCCTGGGATGGGAGGACGTCCTCCGACCCCAGGAGGATCCCATTGAACCACCCAGGAAAAGGGGGACTCTTTCCACCCCCTTTCCTGGGTGGTTCAATGGGATCAGGGGCCTCTTTCCACCCCCGTCCTGGGTGCTTCAATGGGCTCTTCCTGGGATGGGAGGATGTCCTCTGACCCCAGGAAGAGTCCATTGAAGCACCCAGGACGGGGGTGGAAAGAGGAGGAGCCCATTCAACTACCCAGGGAAAGGGGGCCTCTTTCCACCCCCGTCCTGGGTGCTTCAATGGACTCTTCCTGGGATGGGAGGAGCCCATTCAACCACCGAGGCTGAGGCTGAAATGAGGCCTACTTCACCTTATAAGACGCACCAACTTCCCCACCCTTGTTTTGGGGAAGAAAAAGTGCGTCCTATATGGCGAAAAATACGGACATTTCATGCACATATAACACACACACACCCTACCTCTTAAGTGGATATGTGGGGAGGGGGGATTAAACTGGAAAAAATGCTTCAGAATATATCACCTAATAATATATATTATACATACACTTCATGTAAATATACACACCCTAACTCTCATGTGGAAGTGGGGTAGGAGAATTAAGCTGGAAAAAACTACTTCACAATATGTTAGCCCATACAATTACCTCATAATATATATTATACATGAGACACATCATGTACATGTAACATACACAGCCTGCCTCTCCAGGGGATATGGGTGGGAGTTTACTTAAAATTTTTTTACCTCACAAGATATTACTACATAAAATTGCCTTGTAATATATATTATACATATACTTCTTGTACATGTAACATACACACTCTATCTCTCAAGTGGATGTAAGGCAGTGGGGTTACGTTATTTTTTTACCTCAGAATATATTACTTCATAAAATTACCTCATGATATATATTCTACATACACTTCATATAGATATAACATACACCCTACCTCTGAAGTAGATGTGAGGTAGGGGGGATACCTGAAAAAAAATTATTTCAGAATATATTGCCCCATAAAATGACCTCACAACATATATTACACATACACTACATGTGCATATAACATACACACTTTGCCTCTCAAGTGGATATGAAGTAATGGGGGGCGGGTTACCTAAAAAAATTACCACAGGATATATTATCATAAAATTAAATCAGAATAAGTATTATACATAGACTTAATATAGATATAACATACATGTGCTGCCTCTCAAGCAGATGTGGGGTAGAGTTAATTGGAAAAAATGACCTTATAAAATGACCTCATAACATACATTACACATACACTCCATGTACATATAACATACACCCCCTGCCTCTCAAGTGGATGTGGAGTACGGGGGTTACTGGAGGAAAAATACATCAGAAGATACTTCCTGATAAATTTACCTCATAATTTATATTATACGTACACTCCATGTATATATAACATACACAGCCTGCCTCTCAAGTGGATGTGGGGTGGGGTTACCTGAAAAAAAAATTACCTCAGAATTTATTGTCATGAAATTACTTCAGAATATGTAGTATACATACACTTATAATAGAAATAACATACACACTCTACCTTTCAAGTAAATGTGGGATGCGGGGGTTACCTGGAACATATTACCTCAGAATATCGTACATATTATATCGCTACCTCTCAAATGGATATAACACATATGTGCTGCCTCTCAAGTAGTTATAGGGTGAGGGGTTAACTGAAAAAAATCACCTCAGGATATATTACCTCATAAAATGACCACATAATATACATTACATATACACTCCACGTACATATAACATACACTCCTTGCCTCTCAAGTGGATGTGGAGAACAGGGTTACCTGAGGGAGGGGGAGAAATACTTCACAAAATATGTCCTGATAAATTTACCCCATAATATATATTATACGTACACACCATGTACATATAACATACACACTCTGCCTCTCAAGTAGATGTGGGGCAGGTTAATTGGAAAAAAAATTATCTCATAAAGTGACCTCATAACATACATTACACATAGAATCCATGTACATATAACATACACCCCCAGCCTCTCAAGTCAATGTGGAGTACGGGGGCTACCTGGAAACATTACTTCAGAAGATATTTCCTGATAAAATTACCTCATAATATTATGAGGTACACTCTATGTATATATAACATATAGAAGCTCTGGTGGCACAGTAGTTAAATGCCTGTACTGGAGCCACTCACTCACAAACCACAAGGTTGTGAGTTCAGTACCAGCCAGGGCTCGGGCTCGACTCAGGCTTGCATTCGTCTAAGGTTGCTAAAATGAGTACCCAGTTTGTTGGGGGCAAGTAGCTTACAGTTGTAAACCGCTTAGAGACCGCATAGGGCGGTATGAAGCGGTATATAAATGAAGCTGCTATTGCTATATATAACATAGACACACTACCTCTCAAGTGGATGTGGGGTAGTAGGTTCCCCTCAAAAAAAAATTACATGAGGATATATTATCATAAAATTGCCTCAGAATATGTATTATACATACACTTATAATAGATGTAACATACACGATCTATCTCTTAAGTAGATGTGGGATATGGAGGTTACCTGGAAAAAATTACCTCAGAATATATTATCTCAGAATATTGTACATATTATATACACAATACCTCTCAAATGGCTATAACTGTTGGGGCATATGTGAACTGAATTAAACGTGTAGAAGACCTACGCTGGAACAGATGTCAAAGATCAGTCTTACTGTAAACGCTGCAAGGAAAAAACCTCCCACATAAGCAGCTGGACTCTCTCTTGTCTCACCAACCGTTACAAACTATATACAGACTAACAAAGTGCTCCACCAGTATCTCTATATACAATCACCCACACTGAGTATCCAACACATCCTCTCATATACAGTTTCCCCTCCTGAGATATTAGTCTAGCCCACTCCTGGGATGACACCCAGTTTCAGTCACCTGACTGACGTGACTCTGCAGAATTGAAGGTTTCTGACTCAACCTTCTGCCTAGTGTTGCATCAGCCCCGTGTGACTCAAGGCTGTACAAATGTTGAGTCATCCTGGCTCCCAACTGTACAAAGGTCTCATCTTTGTCCCAGTTTCTTTGCCCAAGTCACATCTATGTCATTTTCTCTTCGAGTGCATTTTACTCTGACAATAACATACATGTGGTGCTTCCCAAGTAGATGTGGGGGGTGGGTGGGTAGGGATGGGGTTAATTGAAAAGAAATTACCTCAGGATATATTACCTCATAAAATGACCTCTCATAACATACATTACACATACACTCCATGTACATAGAACTTACACACCCTGCCTCTCAAGTAGATGTGGAATACAGGGGTTACCGGAGGAGGGGGGAATACTTCAGAAGATATTCCCTGATGAAATTACCTCATAATATATATTATAGATACACTCCATGTACATATAACATATACACTCTTCTTCTCAAGTGGATGTGGGGTGGGGTTACCTGAAAAAATTACCTCAGAATATATTGTCATAGAATTACCTCAGAATATGTATTATACATACATATTATAATAGATGTAACATACACACTCTACCTCTCAAGTAGATGTGGGATACAGGAGTTACCTGGAAAAAATTACCTCAGGATATATTACCTCATAAAATGATCACATAACATACATTACACATACACTCCATGTACATGTAACATACACCCCCTGTCTCTCAAGTGGATGTGGAATACGGGGGTTACCTGAAGGAGGGGGAGAAATACTTCAGAAGATATGTCCCGATAAATTTACCCCATTATATATATTATACGTACACACCATGTACATATAACATACACCCCCCTGCCTCTCAAGTAGATGTGGGGTGGGATTAAGGAATGTTTTAACTGTTGTCTTTTTAACTTGTTGTACGCCGCCCCGATTGCCGAGCAGAGGGGTGGGTTATAAATTTAAAAATATTATATTGTTGTTATTATTATTATTATTATTGAAAAAATTACCTCATAACATACATTACACATAGACTCCATGCACATATAACATACACCCCCAAGCTCTCAAGTGGATGTGGGATACGGGGGTTACCTGGAAATAATTACCTCAGAATATATTATCTCAAAATATTGTACATATTATATACACATTACCTCTCAAATGGATATCACATACATGTGCTGCTTCTCAAGTAGTTATTGGGGGGGGGGGGGTAGGAAGTTAACTGAAAAAAATTACCTCAGGATATATTAATTACCTCATAAAATGACCTCATAACATACATTACACATACACTCCATGTACATGTAACATACACCCCCTGCCTCTCAAGCGGATGTGGGATACGAGGGTTACCTGGGGAAAAATTACCTCAGAATATATTATCTCAAAATATTGTACATATTATATGCACACTACCTCTCAATATTTGCTATATTTGCTGTTTGTGTGTAGGGAGGGATTACTTCAGAATATACATGACACCCACACGCGTGTCGTGACTTTGTGTGTACATACAGACGTGCATCCATACACACACACACACATACCTCTTTTGAAGCGAGTGGGCCACACGAAGCTCAGCTGTGAGGAATTATTTCTTTGACAACTAGCCGCAACTTCGAAAGCTGTGATGCGAAGGATTCACCCCAAACGATTTCAGGCGAAGAGAAGAAAAAAGGAGAAGAGCCTTATCTTCCGTACTCCAAGGCCTAGCGAGAGGAGAGCTAAAATTCCTAGAGCGGAGAGAGAGAGTGGGAGGGGCCTATCCTGGATAGTCTTCCAAGGAATAGAGAGAAGAGCATTGAGATTCCTAGAACGGCGAGAGGGGGGACGTCTTCCTCTCAGTCCTCCCAGGATTAGCGAGAGGAGCTCTGGTATTCCTAGAGCGGCAAGGGAGAGAGTCTTGTCAAGTCAGGGTTAAGCAAGGGTTAGCGAGAGGAGCACTAAACTTCATAGAGTGCCAAAGTTAGGGGCGTCTTCCAGTCAGTCCTCAAAGGATTAGCGAGAGGAGCACTGATATTCCTAGAACGTCAAAGGGAGGGGCGTCTTCCAGTCAGTCCTCAAAGGATTAGCGAGAGGAGCGCTGATATTCCTAGAGCGTCAAAGGGGACGTCTTCCAGTCAGTCCTCCAAGGGTTAGCGAGAGGAGCACTGATATTCCTAGAGCGTCAAAGGGGACGTCTTCCAGTCAGTCCTCCAAGGGCTAGCGAGAGGAGCACTTAGATTTCTAGAGCAACAACGGGAGGGGCGTCTTCCAGTCAGGCCTCCAAAGGTATGAGAGAGGCGCTCTCAATTCCTAGAGCGGTGGGGGGGTATGTTTTCTAGTCTTCTGTCTTCCAAGGATTAGCGACGGGAGCCTTCGGTTTCTTCCAGTCAGTCCTACAGCGAGAGGTATCATGGCTGCCCCCCCCCCATGCATAGAAATGAGCAGGGAAGGTGCCCTTGGTGCTGGAATGTGGGGTGAGCAGAAGAAGAAATAAATTAAGAATAATTGGCACTTGACTTGCTGTATTCTCCAAACCCATCGAATGCCCCCATTTGACAGGGACAGTCTCGGTTAATCCCCTGCTGTCCCGCTTTCTCAGGGTTTAAAAAAAATGCCCCGGTTTCCCTCCCATCCTCCCGCTTTCTCTCTTTCTCCTTGAGTTGCTTCAATTGTTGCAAACTGAGTTCAATTAGAGGGAGGTGACAGGTAGGGTGTGTATGTATATAAAGTGTATATTTTGAGATAATTTTTTTCAAGTTACCCACCCTACATCTGCTTGGGAGGTAGGGTGTGTATGTTATAATTACATGGAATATATGTGTAATACATATTCTGTGGTATTTTAATGAGGTAATATATTCTGAGGTAATTTTTTTCAGGTAATCCACCCGCCTAGCCTATATCCACTTGAGAGGCAGAGTATGTACGTTACATGCACATAGAGTGCATGTATAATACCTATTCAGGCATTTTTAGGTAATTTTTTTCAGGTAACCACGTACTCCACATCTACTTGAGAGGTAGGGTGTATATGTTATATGATGCAGCGGCTCAAGTGGTTAAGATGCTGACTCTGTTGATTGCAAGATTGGCAGGTTGGCAGTTTGAGGCCCGGGTGCTGCAGGATGGGGTGAGCTCCTGTGACTAGTCCCAGTTTCTGCCAACCTAGCAGTTTGAAAGAATGCAAATGCAAGTGGATAAATAGGTACCACTTTGGTGGGAAGGTAAATAGCATTCTGTGCAATCATGCTGGCCACTTGACCACAGAGTAGTCTCTGACAACACTGGCTCTTCGGCTTAGGAATGGAGAGCATAGACCCCTACGGTCGGACATGACTTGACAACCTTGTCAATGGGGAGACTTAATATATTTTGAGGCATTTTTTCAGGTAAACCACCCGCCCAGCCTACATCCACTTGAGAGGCAAGGTATGTATGTTATATGCACATAGAATGTATGTATAATACATATTCTGAGGTATTTTAATGAGGTAATATATTCAGAGGAAATTTTTTCAGGCAACCACATACTCCACATCCACTTGAGAGATAGGGTGTATATGTTATATGTACTGTACATGAAGTGTATATAATATATGTTATGAGGTAATTTTATGACTTTTGGTTCTGGGAGATTTCAACATTCCACTCGAGACCAGCTTAACAGGTGCGGCTCGGGAGTTCATGGATACCATGACAGACATGGGCCTATCCCAATTGGTCAACGGGCCCACACATAGTGCAGGTCATACACTCGATGCGGTCTTTAGTACGGAGCAGGAATATCCGTGGGCGGAGGTTGTAAATACCTCCGCATTGTCATGGACGGATCATTTCCTGGTCAAGCTGGAACTTAGAGCCAGTACCTGCCCCACCGGGGGTGGTGGACCCATTAGGATGGTCCGCCCTCGAAGGCTGATGGAGCCAATTGGATTCCGGAAAGCCTTGGAGGGATTAATGGTGGGGAATGCCGGTGATCCTATCGAGGCTCTGGTCGACACTTGGAACAGTGATCTTACCAGGGCCATCGACACGATCGCTCCCAAGCGCCCTTGCCACTCCGCTCCTAATCATAAGCCATGGTTTACACCTGAGCTTAGGAGGATGAAGCGATATGGACAACGGCTAGAGTGCAAGTGGCGGAAATCTCGACTCTTATCTGATAGAACTCGCCATAGGAATTTTCTTAGTTCCTATCGGGAGGCACTGCGTGCAGCGAGGAAAGCTTTTTCCTCGGCACGCATTGCGTCTGCAGAGTCTCGTCCGGCAGAACTGTTTAAGGTGGTGAGGGAGTTGACGCAGGTGCCCCCTGCGCCGAATCCCTTACTTAACCCGACGACAGCCTGCTGCGACGCATTTAACAACTACTTTGCAGATAAAATCTCTCAGATAAGAGCCGACCTTGACGCCACTATTGAGACAGAGTCTATAGGCGAGGTGTCCACCAACTCCGCCGATGTAGTTTTACTGGATCAATGGCAATCTGTGAGTACCGAGGACGTGGACAAGCTGCTTGGTAAAGTGAGGAAGACAACTTGCTCTCTCGACCCTTGCCCATCTTGGCTGGCCATCCGGGGGGGGGATGCAGTGATGAGACTCCTAACGGATATCATCAATGCATCCTTCAGAGAAGGTTATGTACCATCATGTTTAAAAGAAGCGGCAATTAGGCCGCTTCTGAAAAAACCTTCCCTAGACCCCCTGGACATGAAGAACTATAGGCCGGTGTCATTATTGCCATTTTTGAGCAAGGTGATCGAGAGAGCAGTTGCTCTTCAGCTCCAGGCAGTCTTGGATGAAACCGATTATCTAGACCCATTTCAAACCGGCTTCAGGGCAGGATTTGGGGTTGAGACCGCCATGGTTGCCTTGACCGACGATCTGCGTCTGAGCATCGACAGGGGTAGTGTGACCCTGTTGGTGCTCTTAGACCTCTCAGCGGCTTTTGATACAATAGATCACGGCATCCTCCTGGACCGCCTGAGGGAGTTAGGTATCGGGGGCACTGCTTTGCAGTGGTTCCGGTCCTTCCTCTCGGGGCGGTCTCAGAGGGTGCTGCTCGGGGACTGTAGCTCCAGTAAGAGGGAACTCACTTGTGGGGTCCCTCAGGGAGCTATTTTGTCCCCGACATTATTTAACATCTATATGAAGCTGCTGGGTGAGATAATACGGAGTTATGGTGCTGGGTGTTATCAGTACGCTGATGACACCCAAATCTATTTCTCCATATCTCGTTCGTCGGCCTTGAATTCCAATGGCATCTCTTCTCTCAGTGAATGTCTTGGGGCGGTAATGGGCTGGATGAGGAAAAACAGATTGAAGTTGAATCCAGACAAGACGGAGGTGCTCACGGTCTCGGCCCCGAAACCAAGAATAGGGTTGCAACCTCCAGTCCTGGATGGAGTCACA
This sequence comes from Phrynosoma blainvillii, assembly GCA_026167975.1. Classification (NCBI taxonomy): domain Eukaryota; kingdom Metazoa; phylum Chordata; class Lepidosauria; order Squamata; family Phrynosomatidae; genus Phrynosoma; species Phrynosoma blainvillii. The sequence goes on along the minus strand of JANUYF010000002.1, from coordinate 398,143,732 downwards.
CTCTCCTCCAGCGACTGTGTTCGCAGTCTGGGGGTGCTCCTTGACTCGTCGCTCCTGATGACAAATCAGGTGAATGCGACGGTCAGGAGCGCCTGTTATCAGCTTCGGCTGATACGCCAGCTGCGCCCTTTTCTGGAAGTAAGGGATCTTGAGACTGTTGTGCACGCGTTGGTAACCTCACGCCTTGACTTCTGTAATGCACTCTACATGGGGCTACCCTTGTTCCTAGTCCGGAAATTACAGCTGGTTCAGAATATGGCAGCCAGGCTTGTTTCAGGAACATCTCGGAGGGACCACATTACTCCGGTTCTGAGGTCCCTCCACTAGATACAAGGTGTTGGTTATCACCTTCCGGGCTAGATACAAGGTGTTGGTTATCACCTTCAAAGCCCTAAATGGCTTGGGTCCAAGCTATCTTAGGGACCGCCTACTCCCGTATAATCCTCCTCGCGCTCTTCGGTCCTCCGGGAGGAAATTGCTACAGCCTCAGAAATCGAGGCTTGTGGCTACCTCCCGGGGGGCATTTTCTGTTGTCGCCCCTAAGCTCTGGAACGACCTGCCGGATGAGATCCGTCTATTAACATCATTAGACAGTTTTAAAAAGGCTGTCAAGACGGATCTCTTCCGGCAGGCCTTCCCAGACTAATTACACCGGATTGGCTCCCGCCCCAGAGACGTTCCTCACGTGGCCCCATCAAATAGATGGGAGGTTCGTCGACCAAGCTTTCTTCTGAATTGGGCAAGGAGGGCTAATTTTAATTTTAATTTTAATAATTTTGTAGTTTCCGTCTAATTTAATTTTAATGTTATTGATTTATTGTTTTAAATTACCTTCATTTAATACTATTTTAAGGGGGGGAGGGGTGTTACTGTATACTATGTATAATGTATGCTTGTTTTAAATTGTAAGCCGCCCAGATTGGTTCGCCATGGGGCGGGGTAAAAATAAATTTTATTATTATTATTATTATTATTATTATTATTATGAGTTAATATATTCTGAGGTAATTGTCCCCCATCATCACAACAACAACCTGAAAAAATTATTTCAATTTCCATTACACTTCTGTGTGTGTTTGGTGTGTGTGTGTGTGTATGTGTATATATATATATATATATATATATATATATATGTACATCAACATGTGTTCATACATGGTCACACACATCTCTCTGAAATAAGTGGAGGAAAATTACTTGATTTTCTTTTATAGTACCTAACATTTCTGATATACATGCACACAGAGACCCACACATGCTTCTCAAGGGGCTGGAGGGGATTATCTGAAAACTTACCTCAGAGTGTATATAAAAGTGCAGGATTTTGGGGTGGGGGCAGAAGAAAGAATGAACACTCCTCACCCAATAATTGGCTGCAAAGCATTCTCCCCCACCCACCAAATGTCCCCATTTGTCAAGGAGTTTCCCAATTAATCCTCTGCCATCCCACTTTCTCAGCTGCTTTTAAAATTTCCTGGTTTTCCTCTCCTCCTCCCCCTTTCCCCCTTTCTCCGTAGGTTGCTGCAATTGTTTTAAACTGAGTTCAAGTATGGGGAGAGGAAAAGAGCTGGTGGTCTTGTGAAATCTTGTGAGTGCCAAAAGTACCTATGTTTCATTGGTTCCCGAGTCATCTTGGCACCCACTCTTTCCACATTTTCTGTAAGACATGATGAAGGTCCAAACGGGAGATAAGTTACAGCAGGGCAGTGGATCCTAGTGGGAAGAGCTGCCTGTCTTTTGTGGGCCAGGGCTGCAGAGCAAGGAGAAGAGGAAGGAAGGAAGAAAGGAGGCCCCTTTTGGGTTTCCTGGAGCAGAGGTAAGGTTTCTTTTGCTAGGTGTGTTAGGAAGTTGTAGTGAGGACTCACAACAACCCAACAGTGATGGCCAGTGTACAAAACCAAAACGTCATGTTTCAGCATAAAATGTTTTAGTGAGAGTGGTGAGGGAATAAATTGTTTGTCCAAAGCTGAAGGCAGGAAGGAGATCATTTTTCCAAAAAAACTAAAACTAAAAATAAAACTGACACTCCTCCTTCAGTTCGAGTTGTTCAGGGCAAGAAGAATCTATGGATTTTCTTAAGATTTGGCCTTAGATGTCTTTGTTGGCACATGTGGGACCCAAGGTCCATGCATGCAGAAGACCGGCTGCCAGGAACCAAACGCCACAGGAACCTCTGGAAGCGGTACAAGGGGCAGAAATCCTCCTTCTCCCACAGAGTTTCACTCACAACAGCTGAATCCTCTTGAAGAGGCTTTAATCTTGGTTGCAATATTTACCAGTACTTTACAGCAATAGATTACACAAACTGACATAATGCTCCGCCACCCTCCGATATTATCCAAGCTGATCCCCCCTTATATACACACTTTCTGCCTGTGATTTTAGTCCAACCCCCAACCAGTATGTCACACAGTTTCCTGTCCCGTGTGTCCCATGACTTTGCAGTACTGAAGCTTCAGGACACTGCTTCCTGCTGAGGTGTCATCATCTTCCTGTGACTCAGCCCCTCTCAATTTTGCACACTCATCGGGGCATCTTTTGAACTCTGGTTACCTTTTACTTTTGTTCTGCATTGCAGCATCTGGGACATTTTCTGCTCTGGTCCATGGGGAAGAGGAGGAGGAATGGGTCTGTGCCTGTTCTGACTCTCCCCGAACTTTCACAGCCTCCAGATATCTCTCCGGAAACAGCTGGGGGCCAAAAAGGTGCAGGGAAGAAGTCCTGCCCCAGAAGTCCCGTTCCCCCCCCCCCCGGCACATCCATTTACACATCCGTTTACATTCATTGTTTAACATTTTACAGCCACCTCTTCCCTTCTTTGGGCTTGCCATCTGCAGATTTGAGGATCTGTGGATGGCCCTGCCCCATTCTCCTCAATGGTGGTGTATGCGTACATTTGTGCCGGTGCAGATGCTCTCACGTTACAGCCCTATTGAGAAGAACGGGACTTGAGGTCCTGCAGAATTGGCTATCTGTACGGTGGGGTGTGTGTGTCCAGAACAGAACCCCCATGAATATGAAAAGCCAGCTATATACGAAATAGCTCTCCTACTCCTCCCTTAGGCAGAGGCGCTAAGCACTTTCCTAGTCTTTTTTCTTCCCCTCCAGGACAGAAAAAGTTTGGGAAGTTGAGGAGGAGCATAAGGGTGCGATTCCTCCATCTCACCCTGAGAGCTGGAAAAGTGGGTCCTTTCCTGAGTCTCTGAGATCTGGCAACAGTGTGGGCCAATACTGGTTCCTTCTGCCCCTTGTTCCTGATAGTTTCTAACTGATCCGCTAGTTTGTCCCTAAGATCTAATGCAAACCTGCATAACTTGGCAGTAGGTAGGGGCCAAAATTAAAATAGGCTAAGCTTCTTCAGGCCATAAATAGGTTTCAATTCAACATTAATTAACTAATAATATGAATTAATATTAATAATAGTAATTATTATTCCATCCATTTTATCCTCTGCCTAGCCTTCTTCTCAGGAGAAAGCTGCGCAGAGGAGGAGCCTTGAGAGGCAAGGGTTTGCCCACTTCCTCCTCTGCTGCCTGGCCTTCTTGCTGTCTCTTTGGGAGAAAGCCAAGAAGTGGTGGAGCCTTGCAGAGCGAGTGTTCGCCTGTCTTCCTCCGCATGGCCCTCTCCTTCGTAAGAGGCTGAACGGTGGAGGAGCCTTGAAGTCGTTCCACATTCTCGCAGGCCACCCGAAATCCTTTGGCAGCCCGCAAGCGGCCCCCAGGCTGTATGTACAAGATATGGCAGCCAGGTTGATTACAGGTACTTCCCGTAATGACCATTTCACACTGGTCCTGAAGTCCCTTCACTTTAAGCAGAGGCTGGATGGCCATCTGTTGGGGATGCTTTGTTAGTTAGTTTCCGGGCAAGGTACAAGGTGTTGGTTATTACCTTTAAAGCCCTACATGGCTTGGGACCAGAATACTTAAGGGATCGCCTTCTTATGTATTCATAGAATCATAGAATTATAGAGTTGGAAGAGACCCCAAGGGCCATCCAGTCCAACCCCCTGTCATGCAGGAACTCCCAATCAAAGCATCCCCAACAGATGGCCATCCAGCCTCTGCTTAAAGACCTCCAAGGAAGGGGACTCCACCAAAATCTCCATTGAGGGAGTGTGTTCCACTGTCGAACCGCCCTTACTGTCAGGAAGTTCCTCCTAATGTTGAGGTGGAATCTCTTTTCTTGCAGCTTGCATCCATTGTTTCGGGTCCTAGTCTCTGGAGCAGCAGAAAACAAGCTTGTTCCCTCCTCAATATGACATCCCTTCAAATATTTAAACACTGCTATCATATCACCTCTCAACCTTCTCTTCTCCAGGCTAAACATTCCCAGCTCCCTAAGTCATTCCTCATAGGGCTTAGTTTTCAGACCCTTCACCATTTTAGTTGCCCTCCTTTGGACACGCTGCAGGTTCTCCACATCCTTTTTGAATTGTGGTGCCCAGAACTGGACACAGGATTATTCCAGGTGAGGAGGCCTGACCAAAGCAGAATAGAGTGGCACTATTACTTCTCTTGATCTAGACACTATACTTCTATTGATGCAGCCTAAAATTGCATTGGCCTTTTTAGCTGCTGCATCGCACTGTTGACTCATGTTCAACTTATGGTCCACCTGGATTCCTAGATCCCTTTCACATATAGAAGTCTCCTTAAGCCAGGTGTCCCCCATCGTATATCTGTGCTTTTCGTTTTTCTGCCCTAGGTGCAGTACCTTACATTTCTCCGTGTTGAATTTCATTTTGTTAGCTTTGGCCCAACTTTCTAGTCTGTTCAAGTCATTTTGAATTTTGATCCTGTCTTCTGGGGTATTAGCTACTCCTCCCAATTTGGTGTCGTCTGCAGAAAGTGTAACTTGCCAAAGGTTGCCTAATATGGCCAAGTGGGGATTCAGACTCTTGTCTCTCGGAGTCCTAGTCCAATACTCAAATCATTACACCACACTGTCTCTCCAGATTTGTTCAGAGAGGATATCCCCTTGCCTTCCTCTGAGGCTGAAGAAATGGAGCTTGTCCGAGGTCGCCCAGTGGGTTTCCATGGCTGTGCAGAGTTTGAACCCTGGCCTCCAGAGGCCTAGCCCAATATTCGAACCACTACATCCTCCTGGATTTGAAAGAGTTTCTTTTAAAAGGAGATGGGCTCCTTTTCAGTAACTGCTCTTAGGCTATGAAACTCCATGGGAGGCCAAGTTAGGGCTTTGCAGACTGCTAGAAATAGGCAAATTGTATTTTTTTTTTTCTGAGACATTGAGCCTTCTCTGTCGGAGAGCTTTAGTGCTGCAATAAACTACAGTTCCCATGATTCCCTAGCACTGAGTCAGGGCAGTTAAAGTGCACTCAATTTGCACTATTTCTAGCAGTCTGCAAAGGCTCTTAGTATAATTACATGGCAGACAGTGTTTGGGGGTGTGCTGTGTTTATATCTTGAATGTTTCTTAAAATAATTTTTAAATTTAAATTTTGTCAAAATTTTAAATCCAGTTTTTAAATGTAAATTTTCAATTTTCTACGCTGTCTTGATTCCCATTGCAGGAGGAAGACAAGAGAGACATTTGAACAAGTAAATCTATAAAGAAATCTCGATTTTTCCAGAGGAATCTCCCCTGTCATATCTGGTTCATATTGGAGGGGTGAATCTCAAGCTTTAATTCAGAGTGCTCTTAAAACATACTGGAAGTAAGTCCTGTTGGAATATAATACATTTCTTCTTTCTTTCTTCTATCTCCCACCTTTTCTCTAAGGAAGTGGAAGACTGTCTGCCATTTTTGAGTCAACAGAGAACTCCCCAAATCCTCTGGAAAGTGAAGCGAGTTGACCTTGACAAAAAATACCACCAGCAACCGAAAAAAGGAGTAAAGCTGATTTATGTGTTCCATTTATTCCCTTCCAGAAGCATCTGGCCACATTCCAAATGCACAAAACACATTGTAATAACTGAAGACAAGGAACTGTAACGTCCAGAGAGTGTATCCTCCCACTGTCCTGAATTGGCAGGGATAGTCCTTACTAAATTTCTGCCATTTCCCCCCCCCCTTTTTTTTTTTAATCCGCTTTTTAAAAGTGTCCATCCGTGGCTCTGGGTCCTAGTCTCTGGAGCTGCAGAAAACAAACTTGCTCCATATTCAGTGGATATTCACATCCTTTCAAATATTTAAATAGGGCTATCATATCATCTCTTAACCTTCTCTTCCCCAGGCTGAACATACCCAGCTCCCTAAGTCGTTCCTCAGAGGGATTCATGGTTTTCAAACCCCTCACTGTGTTGGTCACCCTCTTCTGGATGGGCTCCAGCTTTCTGAATTGTGGTGCCCAGAACTGGACACAGGATTCTAGGTGAAGTCTGATCAAAGCAGAATAGAATGGTACAATTACTTCCTTTGAGCTAGAAACTATACTTCTATTGATTCAGCCTAGAATCATATTGGGTTTTTTAGCTGCAGCATAACACTGTTGACTCGTGTTTAAACTTGAGGTCCACTAGGATTCCTAGATCCCTTTTGTGTGTACTATTGTCAAGCCAGGTGTCCCCCATCCTATAGCTGCACATTTATTTTTTCTGACTAATTGTAGTACCTTAACATTTATCCCTGCTGAAATTCATTTTGTTAGTTTTGGCTCAGCTTTCTAATCTGTTAAGGTCATCTGCAAACTTGATAAGCATGCTCTAATAATAATAATAATTATTATTATTATTTATATCCCACCTCTCTATAAAAACAACCGAGGTGGCTTACAAGATAAAACAGACAATCCCTTCCCCCCAATAGCCTACCCCCTTAAAATGCAATTAAACAGATGAAATATAAAAACATACTTAAAATCACAAATAATTTAAAATGGCTGTAACAAAAATCAGGGACATGCTTAACTATTTTCGGTGGCCAGTTACCTACTCAGGAAAGGCCTACCGGAAGAGATCCATCTTAACAGCTTTTTTGAAGCTGTTTAGGGTGGTCAAATGACGGATCTCATCCGGCAGGCCGTTCCAAAGTCTGGGAGCAATAACCAAAAAGGTCTTCTGCGCAGTTGCAGATACTCTAGTTTTTATGGGTTGCAATATATTCTTCCCAGAGGACCTTAGAATACTCAGAGCCCTCTAAATGTAGCCCTGGTTGTGCAGTAGTTAAATACCGGTACTACAGCCACTCACAGCCACAAGGTTGTGAGTTCAATCCTGCAGAGCTCCAGGGTCCACTCAGCCTTCCATTCTTTTGTAGGTCGGTAAAATGAGTCCCCAGTTTGTTGGGGGCAATTGGCTTACAGATTGTAAATTGCTTTGGAAGTGCTAGTTCACTGATAAGCGATATAGAAATTTACTTGCTATTGCTATTGCTCTGCTTTTTCATCCAAGTCCTTAATAAAAATGTTGAATCCTCTGCATCCTCTTCCTCTGAGTACCTGGAAATATTTTAGCAGCATCATCATTGGGGAGATGACAAAAGAGGATGCAGGCTTTCCATTTTGTGTAGCACCAGTGTTGTCTGCTTTAATGCTTAAAACGTGAGTTGTGGAAAAGTGGGATTTAGCGCTAGTTGGCTGTGCTGTAGCTGTGTGCACCTTCCTGCAACTGGCATGGTAAACAGCATCTGCCTCCAGGGTCTCTGCTTGAGCATGTATAAACTGCAGAACAGAGATGAAAGAGAGAGCAGATACACCTTGCTCATCAGCTACCCACAGCGTGTTTTTAAAAGCTTAGATCCACAAAATTCAGCCACAAAATTGGAAATCATAAGAAAAGTTGAGGGCAGTGAAAGAAAATCTCATTCCTTGAATTATTTTGGAAGAAGCTGTCAAGTGGTCTCTGGAAGATTCAATGTGTTTTTGTTTACTTATGAAAGGCTTGCCTGACCTGGTTGTTTCATTTCACATGTGCTTATTGTTAGTTTTAGATAAAATATTTGGTGTACACTTGTTGAGTATCTCTGGGTTTTGGGGCTCAACTCCTAATGGCATCTTCTTTTTTTCCTTAATCAGGTAATGATCAGGAGAATGAGAATTGTAGGGAGCTAGCAGTGTTGTCACACAAAACAACCAACCTCCTAATGGGGAAGAAAGAGTATGGAAATGAAAGAGGTACAAAAGAGCAAAAAAGAAACCAGTTGAAGCATGGGAAGGAAAAAAAGGCTGTTTTTCACCAATCTGCAGTAGTAGCACTCCTGCCCTCCCAGATAAATCCTGAAGAAAAAATACAGTATTCTGTCTGAGAAAATGTTCAAATATACATCAAACATAAATATGAGAGTTCACATGAGGAAGAAACCATATGAATGCATGGAATGTGGGAAGAGTTTTAGCTCTAGGAGTCAACTTATTTTGCATCATAGAATCCACACGGGAGAGAAACCATATAAATGCATGGAATGTGGAAAAAGCTTCAGTGAGAATGGGAAACTGCATGTACATCAAAGAACCCACACAGGTGAGAAGCCATATAAGTGCATGGAATGTGGGAAGAGCTTTAGTCAGAGTGGACATCTAGCTTTACATCATGGAACCCACACAGGGGAGAAGCCATATAAATGCATGGAATGTGAAAAGAGCTTCTCTCGTAATGACAGTTTACATTTACATCAAAGAACTCATAGGGGGGAGAAACCATTCAAATGCATAGAATGTGGAAAGAGCTTCAGTCAGAGAATACATCTACGTTTACATGAAAAAACCCACACAGGAGAGAAGCCATATGAATGCCTGGAATGTGGAAAGAGTTTCACAAGGAAAGATCTTCTTAGTTTACATAAAAAAACTCACACAGGGGAGAAGCCATATAAATGCCTGGAATGTGGAAAGAGCTTCACTACAAGTGGACATCTACGTTCACATCAAAGAACCCACACAGGGGAGAAACCATACAAATGCATAGATTGTGGAAAGAACTTCAGTGATCGTGGGCGCCTTAATTCACATAAAAGAACCCACACTGGGGAGAAGCCATATGAATGCATGACATGTGGAAAGAGTTTCGCAAGGAAGGATCTTCTCAATATACATCAAATAACTCACACAGGGAGGAGACCATGTAAATGCCTGGAATGCGGAAAGTGCTTCAGTCAGGGTGGCCAACTATATTCCCATCAAAGAATCCACATGGGAGAGAAACCATATAAATGCAAGGAATGTGACAAGAGTTACACGAGGAAATGTTGTCTTAATGTACACCGAAGAACTCACACAGGGGAGAAACCATATAAATGCCTGGAATGTGAAAAGAGCTTCAGTCAACATAGTCATCTAAGTGTACATCAAAGAACACACACACGGGAGAAACCATATAAGTGCATGGAATGTGGAAAGAGCTTTAGTGATAGTTGGCATCTACGTTTGCATCAAAGAACTCATACAGGGGAGAAGCCATATGAATGTGTGGCATGTAAAAAGAGTTTCTCAAGGAGCTGTGCTCTGAGATTACATCAAAGAACTCACACAGGAGAGAAACCGTTTAAATGTCTCAAATGTGGAAAGAACTTCAGTGATAGCAGGAGTCTATATTTACATCAAAGAACCCACACAGTGGAGAAACCGTTTAAATGCATGGAATGTAGAAAGAACTTCAGTCGTAGTGGGAGTCTACGTATACATCAAAGAATCCACACAGGGGAGAAACCATATAAATGCCTGGAATGTGGAAAAAGCTTCAGTCAGAGTGGAAATCTACATTCCCATCAAAGAATACACATGAGAGAGAAACCATAAAAATTGCACAGGATATGAGAAGCGGTTCTGTTAGAACGGAGCATGTACTAAACATCAAAGAATCAACGTTGGAATGTGAAAGCATGGTATGTTAAAAGAGTTTCTATAATGGCTGCCCACCACAAAGAACCAACACAGAGAGAACCGATATCAATGCATGGAATGTGAAAGGTGGTTTAACTGCAAAGCTACTCAGGATGACCCATTAGTGCTAATGTGTGAACTTAATAAACATTTACATAGTGTAGTGCAAACAAATGGAAACCATTTTCCACCTCGAGAATTTTGTTAGACCCAGATTTGTGGCATATTTGCTTATTTTGGGAAAGCCAAGTTCCTGTGCCAGTTGGGAAGAGGCCATTTCTCAGCAGAGCAGTGTAATTTTACCTCTAGCTGATTATAAGGAAAACAAAGATACAGCCATGTTAGTCCGTAAAATCAGTATGTGAAGAGGTCTTGTAGCACCTTTGAAACTAACCAAAAGAGGTTGGCAGCATGAGCTTTCGTAGACTGAAAGTGCTGCCAATTTCTTTCTTTCAGTTAGTCTCAAAGGTGCTACAAGATGTCTTCAAATAAGAAAAAACAGTTGAACAGAATGATCTGAAACTTGCTTGTCTACTTGGGGGGAGTCTGAGCATGCATGATGCTGAGTCTGAGGGTACAACTCTGTAGAGATGTGAAATTTGATGTGAAATTTGTGAAATTGTCCTCCACTGGTCATGCACATATTGTCTGGTGTCTAGCCCCTCTCTCCCCTGAAGATGTTAATGGAATCAGATTGCTCTGTATACGGACATGCTGTAAGTTTCTTACAAGAAGCTCCTCCTTACAAAGTCTTTTTATACCTACCCTTCTCCTTTTTCTTCTCTTCCTCTGGAGCTGGAAGGTTTTGGGGTTTTTTTTTTATCAGTACTAATAATTCAGAGAAGATGGTGAAGGTGGACTGAAGAAATAGACTTTCAGAAGTGGGTTGCAGCAGAATGGCTGCATAGAACAAAGTGGTAAAGCTTGAACTGGGAAAGCGTTTATCATCGTCCTACTGCAGCTGGGTGGGCCTCCCTATAACAGGTAAGGTAAGCAGCAGCTCCCTCTAGAATCCTTTACAGAGTATGCAGAGAAAAGGAAAGAGCAGCTGAATCAGCCCCACCAGCTCCTCCCTGCTTGCTAAAAAAGATGTTTGGACACACAAATGGAACTCGTAAGAAAAGTGGATGGTGGTGGTGAAAGAAACAGAGACAAGGTCCTTCCAGTCCAGCCCCCTGACTCAGTCAATGCACCTGTAAGAGATGGCCATGCAGCCTCTGTTTAAAGACCTCCAAAGAAGGAGACTCCACTACTCTCCGAGGGAATGTATTCCACTGTTGAACAGCCCTTACTGTCAGGAAGCTCCTCCTAATGTTAAAGTGGAATCTCTTTTCCTGGAGCTTGCATCCGTTGTTCCGGATCCTATTCTCTGGAGCAGCAGAAAACAAGCTTGTTCCCTCCTCAATATGACATCCCTTCAGATATTTAAAGAGGGCTATCATATCATCTCTTAACCGTCTTTTCTCCAGGCTAAACATACCCAGTTCCCTAAGTCTATCTTCATAGGACTTTATGGTTTCCAGACCTTCCACCATTTTAGTCGCCCTCCTCTGGACACGCTCCAGTTTCTCAACATCCCTTTTGAATTGTGGAGCCCAGAACTGGACACATTGTTATTCCAGGTGAGGCCTGACCAAAGCAGAATACAGTGACACCATTACTTCCCTTGATCTAGACCAGGGGTAGGCAACCTTTCCCCTTTAAGGGCCGAAGGACTTCAGCTCCCAGAATCCCAGGAGCTATTGGCCAACATGGGACTATTGGCCAACATGGCTGAGGCTTCTGGGAGCTGAAGTCCCTCGGCCCTTAAAGGGGAAAGGTTGCCTACCCCTGGTCTAGACACTACACTTCTACTGATGCAGCCTAAAATCGCATTGGCCTATTTAGCTGCCGCATCACATTTAAAAAAATTTTTTTTTTATTATGTTTCTAAGTATAGTAAAAAATACATATAGGTAAACTAACCGACACGTGTACAAATATGAACATGCGGACATACCAACATAAAACATATACAACAAAATTCTGTCATGCTACATTCCTTCATGTTGCTTATATGTATGCTTCAATAACTTACATTTCCAAAATTTTAAACTTATCAGAGTAATCATATTATGTGGCAATCATATTGTCTATTATCAAAACTTCCAGAGTTTTTCCACCTTCCCCCATTTACTTTCATATTGTTGGGTTGCTTTCCCAGCGATATACATAGATAATCTGTCCATAATTGTGAAGTCATTAACCTTTAATAACTACTCTTCTAAGGAAGGTGTAACCTTAGATTTCCAAGGTTTAGCATAAACTATGCACACAGCTGTTATCATAAATAAAATCACACTGATCTGACTTTGGCTCAATTTAACCTGTTCTATATAATATTTAGAAGGAATAGTTCTGGATTGAGAGGTATGTTTATTTTTAAGACTTCTTGCATCTTTTTATGTATATTTTTCCAAGAGTTTTTCACTTTCTCGCATTGGTGCCACATAGGATAGATAGTTCCTATTTTATCTTTACATTTCCAGCAAGTGTTATTACGTTGTTCTTTTTTTCATTTTGGCTAATCTAGATGGAGACAAGTACCATCTGTGGAGCATTTTTTAGATAGTTTTCTTTTAAGATGTTACATTTAGTAAATTTTTGGTGGTTCTTCCATCCATTCTCCTCTAAAGGAATCAATTTACCTATATTTTGCATCCATTTGATCATACTTTCTTTAATGGATTCTTCCTTTAACTCAATATCTAAAAGTAATTTGTATGTTTTTTTAAATAAATCCTCTCTCATTCCATTATTATTTATCAAAATCTTTCCATTCCATTTCTATTCCAACTGTTCCTATATCTTTCTTAAATTCTTCTTTTATCTGCATATAGTGGAACCAGTCAATTCATTTCCCTTCGTGTACTAGCTGTTCTCCTTTGTTCGTGTAAGTCGGTAAGTCTGCATATTTGGTCCAAGTTTTGTTTCCTAAATATTCATTTTTATGTGAGGATGTCCACTTGGGGATTTTTGAATAAAAGAATCTTTTATGTTGCTTCTGCCCTTTAAATAAAGCGTTTCTAATGTAATGCAAATTAATTTCTTTATCCACGTGGGGAATGTTATAACACAGATGTGCGTGCCATCCTCTTTGGTGCCTTCTAATTCTAGTAGTTTCTGGTTGTCTAGCAAAGCCCAATCTTTTAACCATAAAAGCGCGCAAGCATTGTAATACAATTCTAGGTTAAGTAAACCTAAACCGCCTTTTTCCTTTCTATCCTGCATCACTGTGATTTTAATTCTCGGCTTTCTCCCCTGCCATATGAATCTGGATAGGTCTTGCTTCCATACTTAATGAATGTTTGTTTGTGACAATAGGGAGTGTCTGAAATAAAAAATAACACTCTGGGTAGTACATACATTTGAATTGTGGCTGATCTACCCATAAGGGAGAGTTGTTTATTGTCCCAGTTTTCTAACTCTTTTCTTGATGTTCTTCCGTGTATTTTCATAGTTGTTTGTATATAAGTCAGTATTTTGATTTGTAATTCCAATCCCTAGATATTGGGTTTTATTAATTATTTGAAAGTCGGTGATTCCCTTAAGTGCGGTTATTTCGTTTACAAATACATTTTGGTTAATATCCCGCTTTTTGCTTTTATTCACTTTAACCCCGCGTCACACTGTTGACTCATGTTCAACTTGTGGTCTACGAGGACTCCTAGATCCCTTTCACACGTAGAAGTCTCCTGAAGCCAGGTGTCCCCCATCTTATATCTATGCATTTCGTTTTTTGGCCCTAAGTGCAGTACTTCTCTTCAGGATGTGGTGGAACTGCTGGTGAGCCCTCCGAGGGTTTGAACCCGCTCCAAATCCACTGGCCAGTACTGGTTTGCCTATAGCACCAAACCTGGGGCAAAAACCCCATGGCACCCCATACATCACTCTTGTACAGCTTAGTGATTAAAACCATTGAGCCCTTTGAGGGTTCAGCCTATAAACCAGTGAAAGGATTTTCAGGGATGTTTTATCTTCCATGGGAAAGAGGTCACAGGGGCTTTTAATCTGAATTGGGAATCGCTCATGCATATGGGCTTGAGTTTGTGGGAATAAGAATTTTAGGGCATGAATCAAGTAGAGGGAAAAGCTTCCTGCATGAGGAGCTCAATGAGAAGGAGGCAAGTGGTATCTTCCTCTTGGCCATCCATTTTCCTCCTCCTCCTCCATGCCTAGATTGCTTTTGGTTATACTAGAAAAAGCCAAAAGCTCCAAGGGGAAAAAAAGGCTTCATTAAGGGGATCATGTTATTTTATGTTGTTTTATAGCTGTATTGTTGTATTTCATGATTGTTACCCGCCTCGATCCTTCGGGGAGAGGCAGGTTATAATTAAATATTATCATTTTATTATTAATAATAGCACAGATGGCTGACTCTGTCAATGGCTGCATCTACACTGCAGAAATAATCCACTTTGACACCGCTTTTAACTGACACGGCTCAGTGCTAGGAATTGTAGTTTGTTGTGGAAACAGAGCTCTCTGACAGAGGGCTAAATGTCTCACAAAACTTCAAGTTCCAGACTTGCATAGCATTGAGCCATGGCAGTTAAAGTACTGTAGTCTCAAACTGGATTATTTCTGCAGTGCGGATGCAGCCAAGGAAGCCAAAGATGCTGCCCTGAGTTTGCAAGACCAACCAGACTGTGGCTGGCAACCACAGGATCTTTCAGAAACCTTTTCATTGTAAAGATTCTGTAAGTCAAAGTCATGACTATGTGCGCCAAGAACAATTAGAAAGTTGGTTACAAGTTTGGGATGTATTGAAGGTTACTCAAGGGAATATGATGGTCTTTTCTTCTTCTTTGTGCCTGTTAACAACTGGATAACCTGTACCCTGGTCACAGATTCTGTGTCAGATTCTGTGCATCCCTTTGTCTGATGGAGAAGGGAAGAGTCCTGTTATAGCTAAAGTTAAAGTCAGGTTTAGCTAAAATTGCAACACTTTGTAAAGTATATTTCCAGTACTGAGTGAAGGCTTGTATGTATAAAAGCCTCAGTTTTATTCTTTAATAAATGTATTTAGATTATGTTATATTTAGCCTTTGTTGGTAACCACCCTGAATGCATGAAAGCACTCCATTCTTGTTTCTCTGAAGGAGCCTCTGCCAACATCTGGGCCAAGGTTAGACTAGTCTAGAAGGGCTGCACAGACTATTGCACTTTCCAACAACTCATTCTAACTCGAACCCGAAGAACAGTTTACAGTGAGAAAGAATGGGCCCATTTTCTTCCTTGAAAAAGCTGAAAGATAATGCTTTGAGCAAGTGGAGAATTTGGAGGATTGAGTGTGTAGGGTGTGTATGATGGAGCCTCTCTCTAGCCTGACCCTGCAGTTCCAATCTCTGGGCTGCAGTCGCCCATCTTTACTCTCAGGATCGCTCCCTGGATCAGGTGCTTGGTCCTCAAGGTGGTCCCTAGATGGATAAGTGGCTGTGTCACTCTGTGGGTTCAATGTGATAAGCATGATGACACATCATCATAATAAATTATTTATTTAATAGCCTGCCCAATCATAAGGAATCTAGGCAGGTTACAACAATAAATATACATAGAATACAATCAAATTCAAAAATTAGTCCCTTCCCAACCCCCACCCAATACTAAAATTACAATTAAACATAATTTTAAAACAAAAATACAAAAGTTTAAAAAAGGAGATAATTGGTGGACAGAGCGACGTCAATCACCTTGTATAGGGAGATGAGTTAAGATGGGAAAGTCTGCCGGAAGAAATCCATCTTAAAAGCCTTTTTAAAGGCTGTAAGAGTAGAGATGTGACGGATCTCCTCCGGCAGGTCATTCCACAGCTTTGGAGCAGCGGTGGAGAAGGCCCTCTGGGTGACCGATGTAAGCCTAGATTTTTTTGGCTGTAGTAGGTTCTTCCCTGAGGACCTTAGTGTGCGGGACGGACAATACGGAAGAAGGCGATCCTTCAAGTATTCTGGTCCCAAGCCATGTAGGGCTTTAAAGGTAATAACCAACACTTTGTACCTTGCCCGGAAACTAGTTGTCAGCCAGTGAAGGGACTTCAGGACCGGTGTTATATGGTCATTACGGAAAGTACCCGTAATCAACCTGGCTGCCATATTTTGTACAAGCTGAAGTTTCCGAACTTGGCCCAAGGGTAGCTCCATGTAGAGCGCATTGCAGAAGTCTAATCGAAAGGTCACCAGTGCATGTACTACTGTTTCAAGGTCTCCCTGATCCAGGAAGGGGCGGAGCTGGCGTATCCGCCGAAGCTGATAACAGGAGCTCCTGACTGTCGCATCCACCTGAGCTGTCAAGTGGGGCGACGAGTCAAGGAGCACCCCCAAGCTGCGGACAGAGTCCTTAAAGGGAAGTGTGACCCCATCCAGAACTGGCTGACATAACTCCATTCTCGGGTTCGGGTTTCCTATGACAAGTCCTCCATCTTATTTGGATTCAGCTTGAGTCGGTTTTCCCTCATCCAGTCCATTACCGCCCCAAGACAAGCATTCAGAGAGATGCCATCCTTAGTCACTGCATCAGCCCGAGACATAGAGAAATATATTGGGTGTCATCAGCGTACTGATAACACCCCGCCCCATGCCTCCGGATGATCTCACCCAGTGGCTTCATGTAAATGTTGAATAGCATTGCGGACAGAATCGCACCTTGAGGGCCGCCCAATTTGAGCTCCCTTCAAGACAACTTGTAGTTGATTGGCAACCACCCTTTCGATCACCTTGCTCAAAAATGGCAACAACAAAACAGGTCTATAATTATTTCTGTCCAGGGAGGGCTTTTTAAAGAGTGGTCTAACCACTGCCTCCTTAAGACAAGACAGCAGAGACCCCTCCCTGAAGGACACATTAATTATGCTTTTCAACAACAACTTGATAGTATCACCCCCTTGGACTGCCGGTCCAGTTGGGCAAGCGTCAGAGGGCAGGTTGTCTTTTTCAAAAACTAAGGAGCTTGCCCACTTCCTCAGTACTTACTGACTCAAATTGATCCAGTCTATTAATAATGGCGGAGGTGCTGGATACCTCTCTAGTTACTACTGACTTAAAGTTGGCATCCAGGTCAGCTCTTATCCGAGAGATTTTATCTTGAAATGCTCATTAAAAGCATCACAGCAAGCTATAGTTGGTTCTAATAGAGAGTTCTGGGTGGGAGGCAATTGAATTAAATTCTTCACCACCCTGAACAGCTCAGCTGGACAGGATTTCACAGATGTGATAGATGCAGAATAGAAAGATTTCTTGGCTGCATCTATCGCCACTTGGTAGGACTTAAGAAAAGTCCAATGAAGTGTCTTATCAGATAAGAGTTAAGATTTCAACCAACAGCGCTCTAGTAATTGTCCAATCCGCTTCATTTGTTTAAGATCTTAGGTAAACCATGGGTTACAGTTTTTAGTGGGTTGGAAAGGATGCTTGGGAGAGATCGTGTCTACAGCTCTGGTAAGGTTGTTATTCTACATATTAACCAGAGCTTCAACAGAATCGTTGGCATTGCCAACCATAGAACCCCCTAGGGCTTCTTGGAACCTAATGGGTTACATCAACCTTCAAGGGCGGACCATTCTAATTGGTCCTCCACCCCGGAGGGAGGGATAGTGGCTTTCAGTCCAACCTTAACCAGGAAATGATCTGTCCATGACAATGCGGAGATGCTAATTAACTCTGCTCACAGATATGCCTGATCCATGCAGAAGACCATATCGAGGGCATGACCTGCACAATGTGTAGGCTCAGAGACTATCTGGGAGAGGCCCATGTTTGTCATGGAAACCATGAACTCCCGAGCCACACCAGCAAGATTAGTCAAACCAGCCTCGAGGGGGATGTTGAGGTCACCCAGAACTAATAGCCTAGGCAACTCCAACACCAGCTCTGAGACTAGTTGTGTCAGCTTGGCTAGGGAGTCTGTTGAGTTACAGGGTGGATGGTAAACCAACAGAACCCCCAGTCTCTCCCTGGTCTTCAAGCTAAGGTAAATGCATTCAATGTGGTCTAATGCATGGATAGGTATCCTGGTTAAGGCAAGGTTGTTTTTATGGACCGTGGCTACACCCTCTCCTCGCCCGCTTTCCCTTACCTGCAAATTGATGGAGTACCCAGCTGGAAGGGCCTGAGCCCAGGTTACAGTGCTATCTGCTCCTAGCCAGGTCTCTGTGATACACGCCAAGTCAGCACTCTGATTTATCAGTAAGTTATAGATAATACGGGACTTATTTTTCACTGACTTGGCATTACATAAGAACAGAGAAAGATCCAGTGGCTGGTTAGGCATGCTCACCCGATCTTTTAAGGTAGCAGGGCGAATGGAAAGCGAGATGGATATCAAGCATCTATCATGTCTTCCTTTGTAATGACCTTTCGCCCTGCTAACGCCATATCTTCCATTGCCCTGCACAACTTGAATCGCTGCTCCAATGAAAACATCCCAGAACTGTCGATTGATGGACATATGTCCTGATATAACAAAGACCCTCCATCCCACCAATACCTTAATACCCTTAAATGGCCGAAGGCCAATCTACCAAGACTCCTTAAATAGTAGCCAAAATATAGGTCAAAGTTGGTGAGAAAAGGCCCAGAGAGCCTTGCAGTTTGGCTTGGAACTGGATGATGGTATTGAGGACACAGGAAAAATAAAGCCTCAAGCCTTAGCCCTGCCCACTGTCCAAGTCCCTCACCTCAGCTGTTGCCTTGATGGAAAAAAGGCACAGGCAGCCTCTTCAATTTGGCTTTCTCAAGGGGATGTGGGGAGTGGAATTACCTGAAAATAGTATATATTACCACCTTGTGTGTGTGTATGTGCATCAGCACAAACATTAGAAGCCACTGTATTCCCTATCACTATGTATGGATATGAGAGGAAAGAAGATAGGAAGAAAATGCGTTTGAGATAATGTGGTGCTGGAGAAGAGTGCTGAGGAGTCTGGACAGTCAAAAAGACAAACATATGGTGTAATATAAAGAAGAGTGCTTCGCTGAGCTTCTCAAAGAGAAAGATACATTTATTGAAGTCAGTATCCTCTGGAAAGCTGGAGCTTCCGAATACTCACACACACATGGTCAGTCTCTTATCCAAACAACTCCTGCCACTCCCAAAATCACATAATCTTTTATAATAACACAATAACACAAAACAGGTGGATGAAGAGAGAGGATGTAAGACTTAAAGAAACATACCACATATATCACAAATGGGTCCTAGAGCAGATCATGCCAGAAATCTCCTTGGAAGCCAAGATGACAAAACTGAGGCTGTCGTACTTCGGACATATGAGAAGGGAGGACTCAAAACAACAACAAAAAAAGTAATACTGGTAAAGGTGGACGGAAGTAGAAAGGGAGGAAAGCTGCATACTAGATGGATGGACTTTCTTAGGGAGATATGGTGAAGGGTTTGGAAACCATAAAGCCCTGTGAGGAAAGACTTAGAGAACTGGGTATGTTTAGCCTGGAGAAGAGACAGTTAAGGAGTGAAATGAAAGCCCTGTTTAAATATTTGAAGGGATGTCATACTGAGGAGGGAACAAGCTTATTTTCTGCTGCTCCAGAGAACAACGGATGGAAGCTACAGGAAAAGATTCCTCCTAAATATTAGGAGGAACTTGCTGACAGTGACAGCTGTTCGATTGTGGAATACTCTCCCTCAGAGATTTTGGTGGAGTCTCCTTCTTTAGAGGTTTTTAAACAGAGGCTGGATGGCCATCTATCAGGTATGGTTTGATTGTGAGTTCCTGCATGGTAGAATGAGGTTCGACTGGTGGCCCTTGGGGTCTCTTCTAACTCTATGATTCTGTAATTCTACAGCTGAATGGGGAAGCAAACTCTGGTCTCCAGAGTTGTAGTGCAACACTCAACTCACTACACTATGCTGCTTTAATGTATATATAACCCACCCACCCGCCCAACCTCTCAAATGGATGTGAAGTGAGGGAATTACCTGAAAAATTACCTCAATACACACACACACACACAATGGAAATATCACATCCACATCCTGCCTCTCAAGGGGATGTGAGGTGGGGAGGTTATCTGGGGGGAAAAAAGTTACTTCAGAAGTTATTACTTCATTAAATTACCTCACAATTAGGCTGAGCATATTTCCTTGAGAAAAAAAATGGGACATTGGAATGGCAAAAATGGGATGGGGTTACGTAATATTCCATATTCACAAAAAAGTTGGACAAAAATAAAATGTTTACTGCATTAACATATTAAGCTAACATTTATTCATAGGGATTCATGGTTTCCAGACCCTTCACCATTTTAGTTGCCCTCCTTTGGACACGCTCCTTTTTCTCCACATCCTTTTTGAACTGGACACAGGATTATTCCAGGTGAGGCCTGACCAAAGTGGAATAGAGTGGCACTATTACGTATTAATTCACAACCAAAATGGTGAAGGGTCTAGAAACCATGCCCTCTGAGGAGTGACTTAGGGAGCTGGGTATGTTTCGCCTAGGGAAGAAAGAGATTTTACTTATTATTCTGATAGTCACAAATCCTTATCTAGATTGGATATGTTTTTTATTTCCAAAACCTGGGCGAACAACATAGTGAATTTGGAAACTTTACCAAAATTCATCTCAGATCATAATCTCATTCAACTGACTAAAAAAAATTAGGACAAAACTTCTCATGGCAGCTTAATGACAGCCCTATTAAAAAGAAACAAGACAATAGAAAATGTGAGTTATGGAAATCTAATTTCCAAGTTTGTTGGGCATGTTAAGGAGGACTAACAAACAATATGACCAATGAAACACTATATAAGCCACATTTATTAGTAACAATTATTCAATTCTGCAGAACTGGGCCTCAATCCATCAATAACCACAAAAGGTAATGAGAGAAAGAGCCCCGTCCCATTGATTTCAGGCATTTTAATACATTTTTATTACAGTATTTTTCCATCCTGTTTTCCCATTGGCTAGTTAAGACATATGATAAATTTTAAGACCACCTTTTTCATGTATGTAAAAGCCCAACCCACAACATATCTCTTCATACATCTCATGACTATTTAAAATAGGGATAATTTAGGCGTGGGAGGGCCAGAATAATACATGAGCCTTATTGCGCAGAATCGGTTTCTGTCTTTCCGTGACCCTTTTGGTTACCTTTAGAAAGAAATGCTGTCCTTGCAATTAATTTAGAATGTATCAATAAATCCTTTCATCTATATTTCTCATTTCAGATTTAGCTTACTCTCTTTCCTTGAGTTTAGTCTACAAACAATTAATGTACTTTGATGTACTCATTTTATCAAAAATGGTTACAAGATTTATTCAGTGTATTTTAAACAGAGCAACTAGTCTTTCTGGCATGTCTTGTTATGGCTAGATAAACTATTTATTTTTTTAATTTGAGGGTTTTAAGGTTCAGAAAAATATTAAAAATGTAATCATTTTATCCTATTATCCCTCTTTATAATTTTTAAGGTATTAAGTCTATATTAGTTAATTATAGAAATTATTATTTAAGCTAATCGGACTATTTAAGCCTGACATATTTAATAATGTTTATTATTAAAGATTTAAACCTACCCCATTATCTCTAACATAATTGCATTAGTAAACTTTAAAGAACTTAGGAAGTGTTCAATTGTTTTCTATATATTCAGAAACCAAAGAATGCCAAAGAACACTTTTATAAAGTGAGCAAGATATATTTAAAAAGTTTTGTCTTTTAACTTTTAATTTCCCAAAATTCCTTTATGGTTAGATACCCCCATTTTGACCTTAAGGCTGACCCTCTAGACTTCTACTGCTTTCCTTTGGATCATTATTTTCCAAGGATATGTCTAGGACATTTTCTGCTGAGAATAACAACATAAATCTTTTCATCGCTTTGCAATTTGTAAATCTTATCACCCCTAAAGTTAAGGAGGGAAAACTCTTGAAGTCACATAGAGTTTAGCTCCTTTCACTTCATCTGAGGATATAGTATACAAGTGGCTTTTTATTAACTATATATGTTATCTGATTGTTATAGGCAAATATATACGTTTATATATTTACCTGCCTTTCAACACTATCTAATAATAATAATAATAATAAGTTTTATTTATAGCCCGCCTCTCTGCCCAACAATCGAGGCGGGTTACACAAGTTAAAATTCAACAATGTAAAACAATCCCAACCCTAGATCCCACCTCCCAACCCCTTAAAACAGAATTAAACAAGAAAAATTTAAAACAATAGACTATTACATAAAACAACAATACAATGACCAACCCAAGCATCGCAGGGAGGCCGATAAAATATCAGACGAAAATCTCCCCAGGGCAAAAGTATCCGGGGGGTATTATTCTGGGAAGGCCTGTCGGAAAAGATCCGTCTTCACTGCCTTCTTAAAGGCAGTGAGCGTGGAAATAAGACGGATCTCGTCCGGCAGGCCATTCCATAGCCTGGGGGCGGTAGCGGAGAAGGCCCTCTGGGAGGTCTGGGACAGCCTAGTTCTAATTGGCTGTAACAGATTCCTCCCAGAGGACCGAAGGGCTCGAGGGGGATCATACGGGGAGAGGCGGTCCCTAAGATAAGATGGACCCAAGCCATGTAGGGCTTTAAAGGTTAAAACCAACACCTTGTACTGTGCCCGGAAACTAATTGGCAGCCAGTGGAGGGATTTAAGCACTGGTGTTATATGCTCCCTCCGAGATGTCCCAGTAATTAATCTGGCTGCCATATTTTGTACTAATTGAAGTATCTATTAGCTTTTAACTCTTTTTATATAACTTTTGATTACCCGTCTTATGTTTAATTCAAATTTATTTCTCTCACAGGCCTCAAAGGGCGCGAAGAACCGCTGGACTGATTCCCCTTCCCAATGCTATTCCCTTCTCCTTTTGTGTCTTGTCTTTTTAGATTGTAAGCCTGATGCCAGTGGCTTAAGTGGTTAAGACGCAGGCTGTTGATGGCAAGATCGGCAGGTTGGCAGTTCGAGGTTCAGGTGCCGCATGATGGGGTCGGCCCCTGTCACTAGTCCCAGCTTCTGCCAACCTAGAAGTTTGAAAGCTTGCAAATGCAAGGAGATAGATAGGTACCACTTTGGTGGGAAGGTAAACAGCGTTCTGTGCAATCCTGCTGGCCATATGATCACAGAGCAGTCTCTGACAACGCTGGCTCTTTGGCTTAGGAACGGAGAGGAGCACCAGCCCCTACGGTCAAACACAACTTGTCAATGGGGAATACCTTTACCTTTACCTTTTAAGCCTGAAGGCAGGGAAATGTATCTGTAAGCCGCTCTGAGAGTCTTTCTGGCTGAAGAGCAGGGTATAAATACAGTAAATAATAAATACTCTGTGCTGGCTCTCAATATGTGTACACAACACCTGTTATGTATGAAAAGAAACAGTCCGGGTTAATCCTCTGCTGTCCCACTTTCTCACCTGCTTTCAAAATGTCTCTGTTTCTCTCTTCTCCTCCCACCTTCCCTGTTTCTCCTTCTGAATTCAAATAGGGGGAGAGGAAATGAGTGGGGCAAGAGGGGCTTGGTGCAGGATTGTGAGGCGGGGGCAGAAGAAGGAACAGACCTCCCCACCAAATTAATTGGACACTTAATTGGCTGCAAAGCATTCTTCAACACACACTAAGGGCCTTTGCAGACTGCCAGAAATAGTGCAAATTGAGTCCACTTTGACGGCCCTGACTCAGTGCTAGGGAATCATGGGAACTGTAGTTTATTGTGGCACCAGAGCTCTCTGACAGAGAAGGCTCAATGTCTCAGAAAAAAATACAACTCCCATGATTCCCTAGCACTGGGCCAGGACAGTTACAGTGGACTCAATTTGCACTATTTCTAGCAGTCTGCAAAGGCCCTAACTATCCTGGTTTGGCAGGGTCAGTCCTGGTAAATCCACTTCTTTTCTTGTCCCACTCCAACAAGAGACCAGTTTGTCCAGATAGGCTCACAGAATCGTAGAACTGTAACATTGGGCAAGATCACCAAGGGACATCTAGTCCAACCCCATTCCGGATAAGAAATCCACAGTTAAAGCAACCCTGGGGGCTAAATGCAATAGAGAGTCTCAACTAGAGCTGGCCTGCTGAACCAATGGGATTTATTACATCTTGGTTCACAGAACCGCAGAATATTAAGAGTTGGGAGGGACTGCCAAGGGTCATCTACTCCAACCCCATACCAGTGAAGAAATCCACAGCTAAGGCAACCGTCAGGGATAAATCCAATAGCGTCTCAACTAGATTGAATCACTGGGACTTATTCAGTCCCACCTCATAGAACTGTAGAGTTGAAACGGATCTCCAAGGGTCATCAATACTAGTGTCTAGATGGAGGGAAGTAATAGTGCCACTCTACTCTGCTTTGCTCAGGCCTCACCTGGAATGATACTGTGGGCTAGATAATGCAACTATTAGGTGGATTTGTAATATAGGATGGGGGATACCTGGCTTAACAAGACTACATGTGCAAGTGATCTAGGAGTCCTAGTAGACGACAAGTTCAACATGAGTCAATAGTCTGATGCGGCAGCTAAAAAAGCCAAGGCGATTCTGAGCTGCATCAAAAATCCAACAAACAATGATAAGTGCACAATTATATATTGCAAGCTTTTGAAGCTCCACTGGCTTCTTTATCAGACAAGGTGTAAAAAAACATACAGGGGGAAAGAAATTGAAGATGTTAGTCATGGGCCTGCGTGTTGCTGTTTTTTGTTCTCAGTTCAAGATGGCATGGAGGGTTATTATTTGCAGAATGGAGCCTCCTCCTTCTGGCCATTCTCAAAAGTCCAGGAAATTTAACATCAATTTGCAAAACAAAAAAGATGCTTCTTTGCAATCCAACATGTCTCCATCCTTTGTGAGGCCCATGTCCCTTTTGTTAGGTGAAGGACATTGAATTTATCTAGAAGTCTTCATGCTTGCATCAGGAAAACTTTAGGTGATATTGAGATAAAACATGCCAATCCAGTCCCAATTTTAGAAAAAAAAATTTTTTTTACCTTTGTTAAGAGGTGAAAACCTCAAGTAGTAGGGTCTCAGTCAACTGGCTCTCTTCTTTAGGATTCCCGTTGCGGCTATAATGCGCTATCTTGAAATCCAAAACAACATTCAGGGGTAGCGAGTTGGCCATAGAGGAAATCAAAAATCCACCAATGATACCTTTATTGGAACAACCAAAATGCACAATTACATGTTGCAAGCTTTCAAAGCTCCAATGGCTTCTTCATCAGGCAAGGTGTTAACAACCAGGAGGGGAAAAAAATGAAGATGTTAGTCATGCACCTGCATGTTGCTGTTTTTTGTTCTCAGTACAGATGGCATGGAGGCTTTTTATTTGCAGAATGGAGCCTCCTCCTTCTGGCCATGTGGTCACTGGGAGATTTTCAAAGTCCAGGAATCAAAGTCCTGATGAAGAAGCCAGTGGAGTTTCAAAAGCTTGCAACATGTAACTGTGCATTTTGGTTGGTCCAATAAAGGTATCATTGTTTGGTGGATTTTTTATCTGCTCTGTGGCCAACACAGTCACCCCTGAATGTTTCTTCTAGGATGCATCAATAGAAATATAGTGTCTAGATCAGGGGTCCCCACACTTTTTGAGCCGGGGGCCGGTTCGCTGGCCCCCAGATCTTAGCAGGGCCGGAAGCGCGTGCGCATGCGCACTACTCAGCTGCTATTTTGTGTTCCAAAATGGCGCCCGGAGTCATGCACATGCGCCCAGCGTTGCGCATGCATGTGCATGACTCCGGGCGCCATTTTGGAACACAAAATGGCGCCTGAGTAGTGCGCATGCGTGCGCGACGCCAGGTGCATGCATACGTCTCCAGGTGCCATTTTGGAACACAAAATGGCACCCGGCGTCGTGTGCACATGCGCACAATTCCGGCATCGTTTTGTGTTCCAAAATGATGCCCCGCAGTGCGCGGCGACGGAAGGACCAGCCACGGGCCAGTTCAAAGGCCTCCACGGGCCAGGTTCGGCCTGCGGGCTGTAGTTTGGGGACCCTGGTCTAGATCAAGGGAAGTAATAGTATCACTGCATTCTGCTTTGGTCAAGCCTCACCTGCAATAACACTGTGTCCAGTTTTGGGCATCACAATTCAAAAAGGATGTTGAGAAGCTGGAGCGTATCTGGAGGAGGGTAGCCAAAATAGTGAAGGGTTTGGAAACCATGCCTTATGAGGAAAGACTTAGGGAGCTGGGTACGTTTAGCCTGGAGAAGAGGTTAAGAGGTGACATGATAGCCCTGTTTAAGTATTTGGTATCATCTTGAGGATGAAGCAAGCTTGTTTTCGGCTGCTCCAGAGAATAGGACACAGAGCAATGGATGCAAGCTACAGGAAAATAAATTCCACCTAAACAGTGGGAGGAACATCCTGACAATAAGAAATGTTTGACAATGGAAGACATTCCTCTTGGAGAGTGGTGGAGTCTCCTCCTTTGGAGGTTTTCAAACAGAGGACAGATGGCCATCTGTCAGGGGTGTCTTGATTGTGTATTCCTGCATGGCCCTTATGTAGACTTTATAATTCTACAGTGAGCCTACCAACATCTAACGGAGTCAACTGAGCAGCTATTATTGTCAGGACATTCTTCTGATAGTTTTGTCAAAAGTTCATGGACATCAGAACATAATAAGTTCACTCCATTGTCTCTTTTGTAGCAGGAAGAAATGGTCTGAAATTCTAGAAAGCACCTCTCTGAATTCTTGAAACATCTCTCTGAGGATCCACTTTGGCCTAAAAGAGTAGGTAACTCGCTCTTTCCAAGAGACAGAAGGGTACATCCATACTCCAGTCTAATAACACTTTGACACCACTTTACAATGGAATCCTACAATTTGCAATTTTTAAAACATCATTGGAATCCTCTGTTGTAGAGAGCTCCAGGGCTGCAAATCCTAAAATTCAGTAAGAAGTAGCCATGAGCATTAAAGTGGTATCAACCTACTGTAAGTTTGTGCAGCGTGGATACACCCAACAAACTAAAAGTCTTGTTCTGAGTTTAAAATAACAACTAAAACCATGATGTGAGCTAATGTAAGCATGATAAAGGAAAATAAAGATTCCCCCATTCAGACCACCAAGTATGCAAAGCAAAGGAGATTACGGGCCTTTAGAGACTGCCAGAAATAATGCAGTTTGAGGCCACTTTAATTGCCCTGGCTCAGTGCTAAGGAATCATGGGATAGTTTATTGTGGCACCAGAGATCTCTGACAGAGAAGGTTCAATGTCCCAGAAAAAAAGACAATTCCCATGATTCCCTAGCACTGAGCCAGGGCAGTTAAAGTGGGCTCAAGCTGCATTATTTCTGGCAGTCTGTAAAGGGCCTAAGTATCTTGGGAGATTATTACTCATCTTAAAAACGTAACTTACCTCTCCTGAATTGAAGTCTAATTCTGGATGCATCTGGGTCCTATTGCATGGATTTTGTCGCCAAATCCGCCATCCGAGTACAGCCCGGATCCCTTAATGCACTTCAAAGCCAGAAATCTCCTGCAGATTGGCTATACTTGGATGGAGGATTTGGCCACAAAAGCCATGCGGTAGGATCTGGATGCTGCCGAATTAGGGAGAGGTAAATTGCATTTTTAAGATGAGTGATAATCTCCAAAGATGGATAATAACTGTTATTGATTATTATATTTTATTTTATTTTATTTATAGCATACTATATGGCCCAGGTTGAGATGAGTGGTGTCGATAGAGGAGGGTGGGTGGTGCGGACCACACCTGGCGACATCGCAGAGGTGGATGTTTCCCAGTGGGGTGGGACACCCGGTGGGACTGGCAGGGCTACTGGGTGGGTGAGAAAAGGCATCACCTCCCTTTCTTGCTGGCCCAGCACCC
Source organism: Phrynosoma blainvillii (assembly GCA_026167975.1). Lineage (NCBI taxonomy): Eukaryota > Metazoa > Chordata > Lepidosauria > Squamata > Phrynosomatidae > Phrynosoma > Phrynosoma blainvillii. Next base: position 398,116,119 of record JANUYF010000002.1, on the reverse strand, counting down.
ATGCCAGAGCCCAAATGGACCTCCAGGGCCAATGCACCACCTCCTCGAGTGGCGGTGGCTGCTGGGGGGTCCAGTATCTTCCGTTTGGGCTTCTACATGGCTGCAGCCATGCTGGAGCCCAAACAGACCTCTGGGACCAAGGCACTGCCCCCTCCAGTGGCAATGGCAGTGGCTGCTGTGGAGCAGTGCCTCCCATTTTGGGTTCCAGAGTGGCTGCAGCCACACTGAAAGCTGGAGGAGGAGGAGACATCTGCCACAAGGCCATGCAGTCTGTCCCTGACCAGCAGCAAAGGCAGTAAAGAAACACCTGGGCAGAGGAAGACAGCCTGGCCAAGGGGCAGCTTGGATCGGTGAAGCAGGAAGATAGGCTGGACCCAACCAGGGAAGCTCTCCCTGCTGACACCTGTGAGGGAAGGCCTTTTTTGTGGGGGGGGGGGGCTGCAAGGCAGTTCAAGAACAAAATGCAAATTGAAAGATTTTTTTAAAAGCTATTTCTAAAAACGATTAAAACAATGTGGCACCCTGTAGCCCACTTTTGAAAAAGCGTCCTGTATTCTGAAAATAAAAAAGGTTTTTGTTTGCTGACGGAAGGACAGTGGGGACATGACCATTTAGGCCTGTGTAGGAAGGGAGTTCTAAAAACTAGCAGCAGCCACCAGGAAGACCCTGTTTCATGTCCTCTCCAACCATGCTCTTGAGTGGGTTTCTATGGCTGACCAGGGATTCCAACTCTGGCCTCCCAGAGTCCTAAGCTTAGGCCAACACTAGACCACATTGGCTCTGATCTCGAGTCTACTCCAACTTACAACCACCCTTTCCTAGGGTTTTCTTAGCAAGATGTGTTCAGAAAACATTTGCTATTGCCTTCCTCTGAAGCTGAGAGAGTGGAGCTTGCCCAAGGGCACCCAGTGGGTTTCCATGCCCAAGCAGGAATTTGAACACTGACTCCTGGAATCCAAAACATTAGCCACAACTGGCTAAGGTAGGCATCCAACCTTGCTTTAAAAATCTCCAATAAAGGAAAGTTCACCACTTTCCAAGGTAGTCTTGGTTGTGAGTTCGATCCTAGAGGAGGGCTCCAAGGTCCACTCAGCCTTCCATCCTTTCTTAGGTTGGTAAAATGAGTACCCAGCTTCTTGGGAGCAATTGGCTTACAGATTGTAAACTACTTAGGGAGAGCTTAATTCACTATGAAGTGGTATAGAAATGTAAAGTGCTAGTGCTATAACTGTGGGAAACAAGAAAGAGTGAAATATCAGACTGACCCAAGGCAGATGAACTCATGTCGGTCTGGCAATTTGGGCTAACTCAGCAACCTTAACAATCCATTCTTCCATCGTTGGTCCTTCACTCCATTTCCAGGTTTGGGCAAACAATGTTCTTGCTACTGTTATCACATAACAGAGGAATAATCCGTGTTCATTGTCCAATTCTTTAGCCATAATGCACAGCAGAAACATTTCTGGTAATATTACAAAATCTACCTTCAAAATGTGTTGAATTAACATATATATCTTAGCCTAATAGGTTTTTGCCTTATTACATAAGAAAAAAGGAATCCTCTTTATCTTGACATCCCCAACACTGTTCTGAAACATTCTTAGACATTTTCAACAACTTATTTCGGGTTAAATACATCTTATACATTATCTTATACAGCTTTTCTTTCCAATTACTGCATAAAGTAATTTTATATCTTTGGGCCCCATTTTCCCCCATACATCCAGTTGAACATTATGGCCAAAATTTTGGGCACACCTTATCATGTACTTTTACAGGTTCATCTTCTGTCTCTAGTTTCAAAAGCCATTTTTAATTTTTTTTAAAAAAAAAATTACATGTTCATCATTTTTACACAACTCTAAATAGAATTCATTTTCTCCACCCTCTACTGCTGTATTTTTGACTAAATATGTCATTATGTTGTATATAAGCAAACCAATTAAGATTTTCCCCCTCCTTAAGAAGCATTCCTCTTGATTTAAACTTCCATTTGTTTGGTTCAAAATACAAAATATCAGCATAAAAGTCACATCCAATTTTTAATCCATTCTTTCTTTTAAAAAGTTTTCTGCTGCGAGGTGGCTAATATTATCTTAGGAAGAAGTCTCTGCGTATATTTATATCAAACTCGCTTAAGAGCCTTTCTAATACAATTTTTAAAATTCAACACATGCCTTAACTTTATCATACCAGAGTTACCCATGCCACCCAATCTTGAATCAAGACCTTCACGTTCCAAAAGACTCTCATCTCTACGCAGTATCAATTCCTTCAAAAATAAAAACAACAACAAGCTTCATAATACAATTCAATATTAGGCAGGGCCAAACCACCCTTTTTCTTAGCATCATTATGGACTTTTTGAGCAATAACAAATCTAATGATGTAATAATCTGTCGGTATGGTTATCTGCAATTCTAACAGGATTATTTATTTGGATCTGTACTGGTAGAATAATACTTTTCTTTTTTCCTTTTCTTCTCTTTGTTTATACAGTGGATCCTTGCTATCCAGTAGGGTTTGGTTCCAGGACCCCTCGTGGATACCAAAATCTGTGGATGCTCAAGTCCCATTATATAAAATGGCATAGTAAAATGGTGTCCCTTATATAAAATAGCAAGATCAAGGTTTGTTTTTTGGAATGTATATGTTTAAGGAATATTTACAAGCTGTGGATAGCTGAATCTATGGCTAAAGAATCCATGGATATGGAGGGCCAAAGGTATACAATATTATATATTTTTTATTATAAATTAGATTGTTAGTGTTCAATCAATCAATCAATCAATTATGAAAAAAGACAGGGAAGATGAAAAACCACCATGAGGATTCACAACCTGATGGTTTCTTCCATCTTCAGTGAGATTAAACATGTACAGGTATAGTTCAATTAACATAACAGATATATTCCTGGGCATGACTTCTTTAACAGAAAATTTGGTACGAAAGGTTCAAATAACATGGAAAGAATAGGAAGAGGTCCCTACATTACAAAGAAGAAGAGCAGGTCAACATGTTCCAGCAAACTTTTTATCCAAAACAAATATGAAAGGAGACAACCAGGTAAGGTAAGATTTTCACAAGTAAACCAAACCTTTGAACCTTCCAGAGACCTTTTGAAGGCTTCTTTCAAAATGCATCAAAGGGTAGATTTTTCTTTCACCAGCCTCCACTTTTCATTCAATTCCCATTTAGATTTTTAAATGACTTTTTTTACACGTTAGAGGGGGTTAGTTAGTGAGGAAGGTTTATCTGCTTCCCCGTTTTCTCTCTGTTTTGCTGTTCATGCATGATCAGTAAGGCATTGCAGAAGCAGCGAGATTTATCCTGCCATGACTATTGTAAGCAAACACACATTGCTAAAACAGAATCCCATTCTTTTCTTTTCTAGCCTAACCTTTACTGTATTGTTTGCTGCAGATACACTGCTGCAACCTGACACCAAAACTGTTTTTTCCAGCCATCTTTCACCATCCTCTCAATGGTGATATTGCTAAAAAAACAAAAACAAAAACTTCCAGGTGGACAGGAAGAAGGAAAAAAGGAAGGTTGCAGAGCATAAAATGGAACTGTTAATAGGATCTTCTTTGTCTTAAAACAGACGGGCCAAAAGGAGTGGCTTCCGGTTGCTTTGAGGGCATAGTGTTTACATGACGCACACTCCAAAAGTGGGTGGAAGCTGCTCTGAGGCCATGCCACCCAGAAAAGCCATGCCAAAAAGGAGAAGACTTAATTCTCTGCCGCCACCGGCCAGGTTTGGGACTGCAGCGGCAGCCCACTTTCAAAGTGGGTCATGCAGTCACCGCAGTCTCAGAGGGATTGTGGCCAGAGTGGTCTCCGACTGCTCCTTTTGGCTCATCTGCTCCAGGCCTCAGAGGCACTGTTAATGAAGGTATGCCAGGAGGCAAGAGGATCCTTCCTTCTTCCCCCCGTCACCACCAATGTGGGACGTTTTCTTCAATGTAGGGTCAGCTCCCATCATTAGTCCTAGCTTCTACCAACCTAGCAGTTCGAAAGCATACAAATGCAAGTAGATAAATAGGTACCAATTTGGTGGGAAGGTAAACAGCGTTCTGTGCAGTCATGCTGGCCACAGGATCACAGAGTAGTCTCTGACAGTGCTGGCTCTTTGGTTTAGTAACAGAGATGAGCACTATGCCCTACGGTTGGACACAACTTGACAACCTTGTCAACGGGGAATACCTTTACCTTTACTTTTACCTTTACTACTAATACTGATTCTAACACTGTACTGCTACTAATAATGCTAATAGCTGCTTTTAAAGTGTCCATTTCTCTCTTTTTTTCCTACTTTCACTCTTTGTCCTCAGCTTACGTCAATGCTGCAAGCGGAGTTTAAAACACAAAGGTAGTTGTAATGAACTCACCAATGGAGAGAAGAGGAGGATTAAAGGCATGTGTCCAGGTTTTCATATCTGAAAAGTTGGAAGCTGTATTTTTAAAGAATGGCAAACCCAATGCCCTAATGGAAAGTCAAGGAGGAGCATATGAGGACAACCACTGTTGTGGTGGTGATTGCTATCATCTTCAGCCATAAGTAGAGAAAATGGATTTCATAGCACCTTTGAGACTAGCTGGTGGCATTAGCTTTTGTAGACTTGAGTCTACCACCTCAGATGCACCGAGTCTGATTTTTCAGACTAACACAGCTACATTTTTGAATTCCACCACTGAGGTTCACCTCAACTGGTGAAGTCAGTGTGCTCTCAGTTTTGTTGTTAACTGCCCTCGAGTCGATCTCAACTCATGGCGACCCTATGGATGAGACATCTCCAAGAAAACCCTCTGTCCTCCCCTGCTCTGCTTAATTCCTGCAACCCCTTAATACCCATGACCTCCTTCATACAGTCCATCCATCTGGCATGTGGCCTTCCTCTCTTCCTACTTCCCTCCACCCTTGCCAGCATTATTGTTTTTCGAAAGAGTCCCCTCTTATGATATGTTCGAAGTACGACAGTCTCAGTTTGGTCATCTCAGCTTCCAGGGAGGTTTCCGGTTTGTTCTAGGATCCACTTGTTTGTCCTTTTGGCTGTCCATGGGATCCTCAGTACTCTTCTCCAGCACCACATTCTCTCAAATGAGTTTATTTTTTCCCTATCCGCTTTCTTCAGTCTAGCTCTCACATCTGTACATGGTAATAATGAGTCCATGTTGCAGAATTTTGAGCATCATTTTGCTTGTGTGGGAGATCAGTGCTATAGTGGCTTGTATGATTCTGACTTTTGTGCTGAGTTGTATATCTTTACATTTTAGAATCTTTTCTAGTTCTTTCATAGCCACATAGCTCAGATTGTTGATATTCCTTCCTCCTATTTTCACTCCTCCCTCTTCCATGTCCAAGCCTGCTTTCCTTACAATATGTTCTGCATATAAGTTGAATAGGAAGGTGATAGGATGCAGCCTTGTCTGACTCCTTTGCCAATTGGGAAGCATTCTGTTTCTCCGTAGTCTCTTGTCCTGAGTACAGATTCCTCATTAGGACTATTAGATGTTGGTGCTCCTATGTCTTTAAGGGCATTCCATAGCCTTTCATGGTCTATGCCAGGGGTAGGCAATCTTTCCCCTTTAAGGGCCGAGGGACTTCAGCTCCCAGAATCCCAGGAGCTATTGGCCAACATGGGACTATTGGCCAACATGGCTGAGGCTTCTGGGAGCTGAAGTCCCTCGGCCCTTAAAGGGGAAAGGTTGCCTATCCCTGGTCTATGCAGTCAAAGGCTTTGCTATATACAGCGGCGCTACGCGGGGGAGAGGGACTTTGCCATCGCCCTGCAAAGGGCTCCAGCTCTCCCACCTGCACCTGAGGCACAGTGCGGCGTGGCTGAAGAGGCAGGACCAGCTGGGCTGTTATAAGAGGCCCCCTTTGAGCCCCTTCCAGCGGCGCTACGCGGGGGAGAGGGACTTTGCCATTGCCCTGCAAAGGGCTCCAGCTCTCCCACCTGCACCTGAGGCGCGGCGCGGCGTGGCTGAAGAGGCGGGACCAGCTGGGCTGTTAAAAAGAGGCCCCCTTTGAGCCCCTTCCAGCGGCGCTACGCGGGGGGGAGAGGGACGTTGTCATTGCCCTGCAAAGGGCTCCAGCTCTCCCACCTGCACGCCCTTGTGGCACGCCCCTGAGACCCAGGGCAGGACAATATATAGCCTGCCAGGGAAAAATTTACACGGAGGATTGATAAATTATGAGCGAGAGTTGTATGAAATAATTTGTCATCTTAGATTACTAGAAATGAGGATGGTTTTCCTATCACCATTACTAGCTTTGGCCTTTAATCTTCATTATTGAGAGGATTGAGTTATCCTTATAGGATGTAGTACCCTTGTTAAAGGGCTCTAACACTCTCATTGGCCAAAGTGAATTTTCCCGAGGCACAAGGAGAGGTTGGGGCGACTATAGGAGTTGTGTCGGGGAAAGGGAGATATGGCTGGAACAGAGTGGACAAATGTTACAAAAGAAGACAGGATCGCTGTTTAGTAGCTATCCCGCCTTCAGTTCCCTCTGTTTACCAGAATGGTTTGGGGAGCAGACCAACCATTCCACAGAACCTCACCCTGCTCCTTTGCAATGCCAGGTCGGTAAGGAACAAGACCCATATCATCCAGGATCTTCTCCTGGATGAGGATGCCGACCTGGCTTGCATTACAGAGACCTGGCTGGGGGAGGATAGTGCTGTCACATGGGCGCAGGCCCTCCCAGCCGGGTACTCTGTTAGTGAGCAGGTGAGGGGAAGTGGGCGGGGGGGCGGTGTGGCTCTGGTTCATAAGAACATCTTGACTTTGACCAGGATACCTATCCGGAACACGGTCCACTTCGAGTGTATGTACCTTAGCCTGAAGACTAGGGATAGTTTAGGGATTCTGCTAGTCTACCGACCACCCCGTTGTCTAGCAGACTCCCTGACCGAGCTGACACAGCTGGTCTCCGAGCTCATGTTGGAGTCTCCCAGACTTTTGGTTCTGGGGGACTTTAACATTCCGCTCGAGACCAGTTTAACAGGTGCGGCTCGGGAGTTCATGGACACCATGACAAACATGGGCCTATCCCAATTGGTCGAAGGGCCCACGCATTGTGCAGGTCATACACTCGATGCGGTCTTTAGTACGGAACAGGAATATCCGTGGGCGGAGGTGGTAAGTACCTCCGCATTGTCATGGACGGATCATTTCCTGGTCAAAGTGGAACTGAGAGCCAATATCCGCTCCTCCAGGGGTGGGGGGCCTATTCGAATGGTCCGCCCTCGAAGGCTAATGGAGCCAATTGGACTCCAGAAAGCCTTAGAGGGTTTAATGGTTGGAAATGCCGGTGATCCTGTCGAGGCTCTGGTTAATACTTGGAATAGCGATCTTGCCAGGGCCATAGACACGATCGCTCCCAAGCGCCCTTGCCGCACCGCTTCAAATCGTAAGCCATGGTATACACCTGAGCTTAGGAAGATGAAGCGGGCTGGACAACGGCTAGAGTGCAGGTGGCGGAAAACTCGACTCTTATCTGACAGAACTCGCCATAGGAATTTTCTTTATTCCTATCGGGAGGCAATATATGCAGCGAAGAGAGCTTTCTCCTCTGCACGTATTGCGTCTGCAGAGTCTCGTCCGGCAGAGCTGTTTAGGGTGGTGAGGGAGATGACGCAGGCCCCCCCTGCCCCAAATCCCTTGCTTAACCCAACAACAGCCTGCTGTGACGCATTTAATAACTTCTTTGCAGATAAAATCTCTCAGATAAGAGCCGACCTTGACGCGACCATTGGGACAGAGTCTATAGGCGAGGCGTCCACCGACTCCGCCGATGTAATTTTACTGGATCAGTGGCAATCTGTGAGTACCGAGGACGTGGACAAGCTGCTTGGTAAGGTGAGGAAGACGACTTGCCCTCTCGACCCTTGCCCATCTTGGCTGGCCATCCAGGGGGGGGATGCAGTGATGAGATTCCTTACGGATATCATCAATGCGTCCTTCAGGGAAGGACATGTTCCATCATGTCTAAAGGAAGCGGCAGTTAGGCCGCTTCTGAAAAAACCTTCCCTGTACCCCCTGGACATGAAGAACTATAGGCCTGTGTCATTGCTGCCATTTTAAAGCAAGGTGATCGAGAGGGCGGTTGCTCTTCAGCTCCAGGCAGTCTTGGATGAAACCGATTATCTAGACCTATTTCAAACCGGTTTCAGGACAGGCTTTGGGGTTGAGACTGCCATGGTTGCCTTGACCGACGATCTGCGTCTGAGCATCGACAGGGGTAGCGTGACCCTGTTGGTGCTCCTAGACCTCTCAGCGGCTTTTGATACGATAGATCACGGCATCCTCTTGGGCCGCCTGAAGGGGTTAGGTATCGGGGGCACTGCTTTGCAGTGGTTCCGGTCCTTCCTCTCAGGTTGGTCCCAGAGGGTGCTGCTCGGGGACTGTAGCTCCAGTAAGAGAGACCTCATTTGTGGGGTCCCTCAGGGAGCTATTTTGTCCCCGATGTTGTTTAACATCTATATGAAGCCGCTGGGTGAGATAATACGGAGTTATGGTGCTGGGTGTTATCAGTATGCTGATGACACCCAAATCTATTTCTCCGTGTCTCGTTCGTCGGCCTCGAATTCCAATGGCATCTCTTCTCTCAATGAATGTCTTGGGGCGGTAATGGGCTGGATGAGGAAAAACAGATTGAAGCTGAATCCAGACAAGACGGAGGTGCTCACGGTAGGGGCCCCGAAACCAGGAATTGGGTTGCAACCTCCAGTCCTGGATGGGGTCACGCTTCCCTCCAGTGACTGTGTTCGCAGCTTGGGGGTGCTCCTTGATTCGTCGCTCCTGATGACAAATCAGGTTAATGCAACGGTCAGGAGCGCCTGTTATCAGCTTCGGCTGATACGCCAGCTGCGCCCTTTTCTGGAAGTAGGGGACCTTGAGACTGTTGTGCACGCGTTGGTAACCTCACGCCTTGACTTCTGTAACGCACTCTACATGGGGCTACCCTTGTTCCTGGTTCGGAAACTACAGCTGGTACAGAATATGGCAGCCAGACTTGTTTCGGGAACATCTCGGAGGGACCACATCACACCGGTTCTAAGGTCCCTCCACTGGCTGCCTATCAGCTTCCGGGCCAGGTACAAGGTGTTGGTTATTACCTTTAAAGCCCTAAATGGCTTGGGTCCAAGCTATCTCAGGGACCGCCTTCTCCCATACAATCCTCCCTGCGCTCTCCGGTCCTCCGGGAGGAATTTGCTGCAACCCCAAAAATCGAGGCTTGCGGCTACCTCCCGGGGGGCTTTTTCAGTTGTTGCCCCTAGACTCTGGAACGGCCTGCCGGATGAGATCCGTCAATTAACATCGCTTGACAGCTTCAAAAAAGCTGTCAAGACGGATCTCTTCCGGCAGGCCTTTCCAGACCAACTATCTAGCCTCGGGTAGAAATAGAAATATAAATAAAATATCCCTCCTCAGTGATCCTCACGTGGCCCCATCATTGATGGTTGGATCATTCTGGCTGGGCATATATTTGGGGTCTCTATTCTATTTTATTTTAAATTTATTTTAAATTAACTGTGCATTATGCTGTTTTAACATTCATCTGATTTAATACTGTCTTAAGGGGGGGTGGGGGGTTATTGTATTTATTTGTTTTATGGATGTATATACTTTTAACTGTAAGCCGCCCAGATTGATATTTCAAAGGGCGGGGTATAAATAATAATAATAATAATAATTATTATTATTATTATTATTATTATTATTATTATTATTATTGTCTATAAAGCACATGCTGATTTTCTTTTGGAATTCCCTGGTGCACTCCATTAGCCATTGTATATTTGCAATGTGATCCCTGGTACCTCTTCCTTTCCTGAACTCTGCTTGGACCTCTGGGATTTCTCTCTCCATGTATGGTTGGAGTCCATGTTGCAGAATTTTGAGCATCATTTTGCTTGTGTGGGAGATCAGTGCTATAGTCCTATAGTTGCTGCAGTCTCTTGTGTCTCCCTTTTTGTGGATGGGGATGTATATTGATTGCTTGATCTGTTGGCTATCATTTTCTCTTCCATATCTGTTGACATATGTTGCACTAGAGTTGACTCTGTCAATGTGGATTGCAGCAGTTCAATAGGAATATCTTCTGTTCCTGGTGATTTGCTTTACGCTCTCAGTTACTCCTTCCTTATGGTGACCCTGTCAATGAGAGGTCTCCAAAAATCCTGTTATTGGCAGCCACACTCAGGTTCTGCAAACTCAAGGTGACATCCATGTCTTCTTTGAGTTACTCAACCCATCTGTAATGCAGTCTTCCTTTTTTCCTATTACCTTTGCCTTTTCCCAAGAAAACCCAAAGCAACACAGGTATCAGTGATAAGGAAGAAAGGATAAATATGTCTGAACAAAAGCAAGATACTTCTTGCTTCCTTATCTAGAAGCTCCTAAGGCAAGAAGCTTGTTGCCCTACTTGCATCGTGATGTAGTATGTTGTTCCTCCAATCCATTATTCAAGAACTATTCGAAACTCCCACAAACTTCTTCTTCCTTGCAAAAGATAAAAGGCCACTTGAAAATCCCTTCACTGGCTGGTGGAACGAACCCCAAAAGTCCTCACCAATGGTTGTCAAGCCGTAGAAGAGTGGTGTGTGGGGTGCCATAGGGCTCTGTCTCGGGTCCAACATTAAACAGTGCTACTGTCTGGTGGATCTGTAGCTGGACCAAACCCTAAGAAGGCTCACTAACAGTTCCACCTCATCCTGTAGTAAAGTTAGAAGTGGGGTGCTGCAGAATTTTCTCCTGGAACCAATATAATTAAACATCTTGGACAAAGGAAAAGAAGGAGCTCATCCAATCTTCTGATGAAGTATAACTAATTCCACACATATTCCTCCTGGTCCAACATGAATCCACTAAAAACATAGGATGTTTTAACCCCAGCAGTGTTTCAGTTGCTGGAATGCCACACAATACATGCAAAAGTCATGGATGGCAAATCTCAAGCATTCATACTTCTACAGAGAAGCCTTTAAGATCTTTGTACCTCAGACTCATCACTGAATGTAGTGAGATCTCCCCAAAACGATGAGCAAGATTCAGATCATTCTACTCAACTCTTTCAGTTGTATAAAAGATAAAACTGTTCTCTTGGGAGATGTCAAATTTCCTACTAGCACCGAAACTTGGCTTTCCCAAACACAGTGAATGTTGAATCAGTTTCTTCTTCTAACAATACTCTCTTACTGAATATCGTTTCCATATTTTGCATATTACTAAATTAAATATTTACACAATTCCAAAGGTTAGAAATTAATATGACATCCAGGTGTCCAGTGAATACTCAGCCATCCCTAAAGCACTTTCTATATTTCATGCATCTGTATGGTTTCTACCCCTGTGGGTTCTTTGATGTGTGTGGCCATTACAGAAGCTCTTTCCACATTCCATTTATTCATTTGCTTTTATAAGTTTTTTTGTATTCAGATCTCTTTCCACATTTTGTGCATTTTATGCTTTCACACACCTTACATTTATATGGTTTCACTTGTGTGGGTTATGTGACGTGAATTAAGATGAATGCTCCTCATAAAACTCTTTTTATATGCCATCCATTTACGTGGTTTCTCTTGTGTGTGGATTCTCTGATGTGAATGTAGCTGTCCACTCTGTCTGAAGCTCTTTCCACATTCCACACATGTATATGTATGTATTCTCCCCTGTGTGGGTTCTTTGATGAGAACGTAGACCCTGATGATGAGAGAAGCTTTTCCCACATTCCATGCATTTATACAGTTTCTCACCTGCATGGGTTCTTTGATGTGAATGTAGATGCCCACGTTGTCTGAAGGCCTTACCACATTCCATGCATTTATATGGTTTATCTCCTGTGTGAATTCTTTGGTGTAAGTGAAGTGTTGCATTTGCACTGAAGCTCTTTCCACATTCCATACATGTATATGGTTTCTCTCCTGTATGCGTCCTTCGATGTAATTGTAGTTTCCCATTCTCGCTGAAGTTCTTTCCACATTCCAAGCATTTAAATGGTTTCTCCCCTGTGTGGGTTCTTTGATGTGAATGTAGATGTCCTTTCTGACTGAAGCTCTTTCCACAGTCTATACATTTATGTGGTTTCTCTCCTGTGTGGATTCTTTGATGTGAATGTAGATGTCCACGCTGTCTGAAAGTCTTTCCACATTCCATGCATTTATGTGGTTTCTCTCCTGTGTGGGTTCTTTCATGTACATGAAGCATTCCACTCTCACTGAAGCACTTTCCACATTCCATACATGCATATGGTTTCTCTCCTGTGTGGGTTCTTTGATGTAAGTGTAGTTTTCCATTTTCACTGTATTTCTTTCCACATTCCAAGCATTTAAATGGTTTCTCCCCTGTGTGGGTTCTTTGATGTGAATGTAGATGTCCACGCTGTCTGAAGGTCTTTCCACATTCCATGCATTCATGTGGTTTCTCCCCTGTGTGGGTTCTTTGATGTGAATGCAGATGTGCATACTGTCTGAAGGTCTTTCCACATTCTATGCATTCATGCGGTTTCTCTCCTGTGTGGGTTCTTTGATGTAAGTGTAATAGTCTGCTTTCCCTGAAGTTCTTTCCACATTTCATACATGCATATGGTTTCTCTCCTGTGTGGGATCTTAGATGTGAATGTAGTCCCTGAAGATGAGAGAAGTTTTTCCCACATACTGGGCATTTATATGGTTTCTCCCCTGTGTGGGCTCTTCGATGTGCATTCAGACTTCCACGCTGACTGAAACTCTTTCCACAATCCATACATTTATATGGTTTCTCCCCAGTGTGAGTTCTTTGATGTGAATATAGATTGCCAGTATCACTGAAGGTCTTCCCACATTCTGTGCATCTATATGGTTTCTCCCCTGTGTGGGTTCTTTGATGTAAAAGGAGATGTCCACTTCTAATGAAGCTTTTTCCACATTCCATGCATCTATATGGTTTTTCTCCTCTGTGGATTCTTTGATGTGAATTTAAACTTCCCTGGTGACTGAAGTACTTTCCACATTCCATGCATCTATAGGGTTTCTCCCCTGTGTGGGTCCTTTGATGTGAATTTAGATTTCCACGTTGACAGAAACTCTTTCCACATTCCACACATTTATATGGTTTCTCCCCTGTGTGGGTTCGTTGATGTGAATTTAGATTTCCACGCTGACTGAAGCTCTTTCCGCATTCCATGCATTTATATGACTTCTCCTCTGTGTGAGTTCTCTGATACGTTGCATGTGTTCCAATCTCAAAGAAGTTCTTTGCACATTCCTTGCATTTATATGGCTTCTCCTCTGTGCGAATTCCATTATGCAAAGTAAGGTGACTGCTTATCCCAAAACTCTTTCCACACTTCTCGCATTGATAAGGCTTTTCCTCAGTGTGGATCTTGATCTTCATATTTAAGGTGGATTCACATTTGAATATTTTCCCACTCGCAGGACACTTTATTGTTCTTTCTTCTTCATGATTTGACAGTGAGGGCAGGGGTTCACACATAGCAGCTCCCTGAGAAATAGAGGATTTCTTCTTCTCATGGTTTGATTGGTTTCCTTTTTGCTGTCTTGGTCCCCTTTCATTTTCATTGTCTTTTCCCCTGATCATGGGCTTTGTTGTTTTCTGTGACACCATCAGTCGCTCTGTGACATTCTCATAAGGAGATCCTGTCAGGACATGAGCAGAAAACATAATGAATATAAAACAAGAGTCTTCCTTTTCCTCTTAAAAGTTCCATAAAATTCACAAAATGTGGAAAGAGGTCAGAATGGAAAAAGGATAAAACTCCAGGAGAAGAAGAATGGCTCCTTAAACTACAGGAAGCGGTAGATATGGATAAACTCACGGCTATATTAAGAGAGGAAGAAATAGAAGATGATTGGATTTGCCTCCGGAATATAGGTGAGAAAAGAGGATGGAAGTTAATTTAGGACAATGTCTTTAATACAATGATTTAAACTAATGATAAAAAATGAGAAGGGCAAATAAAAAGATCAAATTAAGGAAATATAAGTAAGGTAATTATACGGAAAGGAAGTAACAAGAAGAAAGAACATTAAAAAAAAGAACATATATTGATTACACCAAAAAACAAACAAAAGATATATATATTTTAGAATGTGGAATGTGATTTTATCATCTGTAAACCACCTCAATTGGTTTCAGAGGTGTGGGGTACTAAATAAAATTTTATTATTTATTATATTATTATAAAATACATTCAATGAATAAAATTAACTAAATTAAACATTATTAAAATGAGGCCTCACGGGACGAACAAGGGCAACCTACATCAGTATCATGGGATGATCAATCGATCAATCAGGGAAGGCCAAGAATGTCAATTGATGTCTCGGCTCTCCTTATACAAAAGGGGCATGCATTTCCATAAGTATTTATTTATTTATTACATTTATATGCCGCCTTTCTCCCAGAAGGGACCCAAGGTGGCTCACAAGATATTTTATTTTAATTACAATACAATTTTTAAAATGTCAAGATCTAAAAACAGTATAAAATTACATTAAAAATATACAAAAATCAAAAGTCATAACTAAAACACACAGATTATGACAAGTAGGAGACAACTTACCACTATAGCAAGACTAGGAGAAGAAAGAAAGACTGACCTAACTGAGAAAATGTTCATTGTCTGGTGAGATTTCCGGTCCCAGTCTAAACAAGTCCCTGGTCAGATTGAGAGGAAATAGTGGCCTAAGACCAAAACTAGCCTGGTCCTACCTGCTCTTCAGCGACGAACCATTCTTTGTACAACAAACTGTTCTTAAAATATTGGCAGCTTAACCATACAAGGTGCACCTGTCTTTCCACCAGCAGGTGAAGACCACTTTTACTTAGAAAGGCCTTTGGTTTTTAATTTCTTGTAGCCGACGGAGCTTTTCTTTGTATTTTAATACATTTTAAATTTGTTTTTAATAGAATTGTATTGGAATTGTACATTGGTTTTCAACTGTTGTAAACTGCCTTGAATCTTGTGCTGGGAGAAAGGTAGAAGTTTAGATAAAGCACAAGGACGATTATATGGAGAATACACACACACACACACACACACACACATGAAATATATAATATATAACTTATAAAATAAAATAATAAAAGTAAAATACAAACTGAATAAAAGAAAGAATGAAAGAAAGAGAAAGAAAGAAAGAAAGAAAGAGTCTTTACAGGTAAGCTACTTCATGAAGTCTATCTTAGCCAGCTTTTGGGGTAACACTTTAAGCAAAGCAAAGCAAAGCAGCTTCATTTATATACCGCTTCATATCACACTATGGGATGTCTAAGCGGTTTACAACTGTGAGCTGATTGCCCCCCAACAAGCTGGGTCCTCATTTTAGCGACCTCGGAAGGATGCAGGCCTGAGTCGAGCCTCAGCCCTGGCTGGTATTGAACTCGCAACCTTGTGGTCTGTGAGTGAATGGCTGCAGTACAGGCATTTAACCACTGCGCCACCAGGGCTGATTGGCTTTCATGTTTAATGTTAATGTTAAGTATGTTAATTAATATATTTATTATTACATTTTTATTTATAAAATATACTATTATTTAATTAATTTACATCTTGCCTTTCTCCCCCCAAAAAAAAGGCTCAAGGCAGCTTAGCCACACATTTTAAAACAATAGATTAAAAACTATACATCAACTTAAATAAAAATATAAAAAATAGGTTATTTAAAAGACCATTTAACAAAATATAGAGTTAAAAACATTAAAATTATTTTTTAAAAAAACCAAAAAACACCTGTCCAAACTATAAAACAGCACAGCATTAAAAGCCCATCAGTTTCCAAAAGCCTGATGGTACAAGAAGATTTTTTATCTTGCCAGATGATGAAGAATCCATTCTCTTGTTCCCACCAAAAGGTCCTGAGAAGAGAAATCTAAGAGCTCAAAAGGATTCAAAAGGGGAGCTATAACCTTTCAAATAGCATGGACGCAGGCCAGATAGGGTGCTTTCCTGATTCTGGGACACCATTCTCCTAGGTCCTCTTGTACTTAAGGCAACTACCATCCTTTACCCTGAGTTCCAGAACTGAGAATTTATAAAATAACTACATTGCACTCACTTTGCATTTATACCAGGGGTGGGCAACTAGGGAAGTCTAGGGGGCTGCAGTAACCTCATGGGAGAACCCCTACTTCATCTTCCTCCCCACCCCCCCAAAAAAAGGTCCCTCCTGGTTACTCAGTTGGCCCAACAAGGACCAGGAATATGATGAAAACGTCCCCATATCTCCTAGAAGGTATTTGGGGGTGAAATAGTTGTTTTAGGGAGGAGAAATTTTCTTTTGAGCCCTGAAATTCTCCACAGAGCCCTGGTGATGCACTGGTTAAATGCCTGTCCTGCAGCCACTCACTCATAGACCACAAGGTTGTGAGTTCAATACTGGCCAGGGCTCAGGCTAGACTCAGGCCTGCATCCTTCCGAGGTCGCTAAAATAAGTACCCAACTGTTGGGGGCAATGAGCTTAGTTGTAAACCGCTTAAGACATCCTATAGCGCGATATGAAGCGGTATATAAATGAAGCTGCTTTGCTTTGATTTGCTGCTCACAAACCATAAGGTTGTGAGTTCAATCCCAGCCAGGGGCTCAGGCTCAACTCAGTCCTCCATCCTTATGTAGGTCAGTAAAATGAGTCCCCAGCTTTTTGGAGGAAATTAGCTTACACATTGTAAACCTGATAAGTGGTATAGCAATGTACTTGATACTTGCTATTGCTCACTTTGCCCATGCCTGATGTAAAAGCACGGTTCCACCTCAAAAAAGTGGTGACACTGAGGGGGGGGGGACACGTTCTGGAATCCTCCTTCTAGACCAGTGATTCCCAAAGTGAGCAGTACGCTCCCTCTGAGAGCGATGGAAAGATCCAGAGAAGTGGCGAGGGGGAAAGGGGGTCACAGGAGGGCCTTCAGTCAAAGTATTGGTGCACAAGAAAGACAAGGGTAACTAGACCTATAAAGCCCTATATGGCTTGGGTCCAGACTGTTTGAAGGACCTTATCTCCTCCCTTTACGAACCCACTAAAACATTGAGATCATCCAGAGAGGCCCTCCTCTCTGTCCCACCACCCTCTCAGGCACATTTGGTGGGAACAAGAGAGAGGGCCTTCTTGGTGGTTGCTCCCAGGATCTATAACATCCCTGCTTTCGTTTCGGCAGCAGATAAAAACTATGCCACCAGGCTTTCTCACAATTGGAAGAATAATGCATTGCATTCTCATTCCCCCCCCTTACTTATTCAGGATCTTCACAGCCCCCTCTCATTCTAACTGTCAATCTTAAGAGGCAGTTAAACTGACTCTCTGAATATTGTAAACTGTCAATAACTGCAGTCAGTAACTGCCTCCTCTAAGGGTCGATGCAACCACACGCTGTAGCCCTGATCTGCCTTTTTGCCACTCCAAAGAGAGCTGGCAAATGTCGCTCCCTTTTGAAGCGGCAAAAAGCCGCCCTTAGAGCTGCCGCCGTGGCTCATTTGTGCCCCTTTGGCACAGCCTGTCTGCATGCTGCACCAATGGGATGCGCTGACGCCACACGCCATGTGGTCAGGCGCGCAGCGTGATGGTGGAGTCGGGGCAACCGGCGTGTGGTCACCCCGCCCCAACTCCACCCCCAGGCCAGGCCTTTTGGCTGGTCTGTTTCGGCCCTAAGTCTAAGATGGAGTAACAGTCTCTTCCTGCTATATTAACACCAGTTAGGGTAGGATTTATAATAATAATAATAATACATTTTTATTTATAACCCGCCCCTCTGCGCGGCAATCGGGGCGGGGTACAGCAATATTAAAATAGAACAAAGTTAAAAACATTCCATCATCCCATAGTCCCACCCTCCCATCCCCTTAAAACAGAATTAAACAAATGACCAATTAAAATACAATATTAAAAACATAATGACAATAATATAAGGAGTCAGATTTACAAGTCAGGGACCCATCCCTAGGCTGAGAGTTATTCCGGGAAGGCCTGCCGGAAGAGATCCGTCTTTACTGCTTTCTTAAAAGCAGCAAAAGTGGTAATTAGACGGATCTCGTCCGGCAGGCCATTCCATAATCTGGGAGCGGTCGCAGAAAAGGCCCTCTGAGAGGTCTGAGACAGCCTAGTTTTTAGTGGCTGTAGCAGATTCCTCCCAGAGGACCGAAGGGCGCGGGGGGGTTCATATGGGGAAAGGCGGTCCCTAAGATAGGATGGACCCAAGCCATGTAGGGCTTTAAAGGTCAAAACCAACACCTTGTACTGCGCCCGGAAACTAATCGGCAGCCAGTGGAGGGATTTCAGCACAGGTGTTATGTGCTCCCTCCTTGATGTTCCTGTAATTAACCTGGCTGCCATATTCTGTACCAGTTGAAGTTTCCGGGGTAGGCACAAGGGTAGCCCCATGTGGAGTGCATTGCAGTAATCTAGTCGCGAGGTTACCAGGGCATGTACCACAGTTTCCAGATCCCTCATGTCCAGATAAGGGCGCAGTTGGCGTATCAGCCGAAGCTGATAACAGGCACTCCTGACCACCGCATTCACCTGACTGGTCATGTGAAGCGATGAGTCAAGGAGCACCCCCAAGCTGCGAACACAGTCCTTAGAGGAGAGTGTGACTCCATCCAGGACTGGAGACTGTATTCCCAGATCTGGTTTCGGGCCTGTGACTGCAAGTACCTCCGTTTTGTCTGGATTCAACTTCAATCTGTTTTTCCTCATCCAACCCATTACCGCTCTGAGACAGTCATTAAGAGGAGAGGCGCCATCTGAAGTCTGAGACGATGATCTGGTCATGGAGAGATATATCTGGGTGTCATCAGCGTACTGAAGACACCGAGCTCCATGCCTCCGAATAATCTCCCCCAGCGGCTTCATATAAATATTAAACAACATCGGGGACAGGATGGCGCCCTGAGGGACGCCACAATTAAGCTCGATTTTGGATGAGCAACTATCCCCGAGCCTCACCCTCTGGGATCTGCCCGAGAGGAAGGAACGGAACCACTGCAAAGCAGTGCCTCCAATTCCTAACTCTCTCAGGCGATCTAAGAGGATGGCATGATCTATAGTATCAAAGGCCGCTGAGAGATCCAAGAGCACCAATAGGGTCACACTACCCCTGTCGATACTCAGGCGGAGGTCATCGGTCAGAGCAACCATGGCAGTCTCCACTCCATATCCTGTCCTGAAGCCAGTTTGAAATGGGTCGAGATAATCGGTTTCATCCAAGAGTGCTTGGAGTTGGGAAGCAACCGCCCTCTCGATCACCTTGCTCAAAAAAGGGAGCAAGGAGACTGGTCTATAGTTGTTTCTATCCAGGGGATCCAGGGAAGGCTTTTTCAGGAGTGGCCTAACCGCCGCCTCCTTTAAACAAGATGGTACCTTGCCTTCCCTGAATGACGCGTTGATTGTGTCCCGAAGGAACACCTTCAACGTGTCCCCCCCCGGACGACCAGCCAGGATGGACAAGGATCGAGGGGGCAAGTCGTCTTTCTCACACTTCCAAGCAGCTTGTCCACGTCATCGGTACTCACAGATTGTAATTGATCCAGTAAATTGCCATCAACGGAGTTCCTGGGTGCCTCATCTACAGATTCTGCTAAAACAATGGCGTCTAAGTCGGCTCTTATCCGAGAGATTTTATCTGCAAAGTGAATATTAAAAGCCTCACAGCAGGCTGTAGTTGGGTTAAGTAGGGGGTTTGGCGCAGGAGGAACCTTTGTCAACTCCCCCCCCCCCCATTTAGTCTGTTGTGTAACTATTTCTTGAAGTCATTATTGTTTGTTTTTAAATCACAAACTACATGTTTGTCATTTTTTTATTTAGCAATAGCAATAGCAATAGCAAGTACATTTCTATACCGCTTATCAGTGTGCTTAAGCACTCCCTAAGCAGTTTACAATGTGTAAGCTATTTGCCCCCAACTAGCTGGGGACTCTTTATTCTTTATTCTATTGAGGGCCTTGGCAGACGGCTAATAGAGCCGTCCT
The DNA here is from genome assembly GCA_026167975.1 of Phrynosoma blainvillii. Taxonomy (NCBI): domain Eukaryota; kingdom Metazoa; phylum Chordata; class Lepidosauria; order Squamata; family Phrynosomatidae; genus Phrynosoma; species Phrynosoma blainvillii. The sequence continues at coordinate 398,096,153 of JANUYF010000002.1, read as the reverse complement.
CGGCGCAAGGAAGGGGAGGGCCAGCGCTCTGAAGACAACCTCCCACCGCAGCGTCCAGACAGGCTGCGGCGGAAGGGTCGCTGAAAGTGCTCCGCAAGCACCGCGGGATCGAGGCATGAGGATGCCTCGGTCCTGCGGCACACCTTCCCAGGGCGGCCCACGGCCTCCCGTCTGCCGAGGCCCTTAGTCTTTATTCTTTAGGTAGTCATACTAAAATATCGTCTGACCCCATCCTTTGCTGCTATGCTGATGAAAGCTGAACTCTAACAAGTTTAACTTTCATACTTGCATATTTTAGTTTACCATTAAAAGGGTTAGCACCCTGGGAAACCAAAATTGCACACCCCCATTTTTGGTTTATGGGCCCAGTTGACACCCAGTGAGCTCCCAGAAGAGGTCCCAGTCTAGACACAGTGAGGTCTCAGAAGAGGTTCCAGATTATTTTTAGACTGCTTCTCCTGAAGATACTGACTTCAAGAAAGATTTTTTTCTACTCAAACAGTAGAAAATGGTTTCAACTAATCCTAATTCCACAATGATTACTGAAAGACTAACTGGAACAAATTATAAAACGTGGTCATGGAAAATGCAAATGTACCTGACTACAATGGGACTATTTAAAACAATAAGTAGGCAGAGACCCACAGAAGCAGGAATACATCGACAACAGTTTGATAAAAATGCAGAGAAAGCAGCAGCATATATTTGCCTGTCTGTAGATCCCAGCATTGCTTACCATGTTCAAGCTTTAACTGATGCAAAACAAATATAGGACAAACTACAGAAAGTGTTTAATTCTCCCAATTCTTCTAATCAAATAGTTCTCATGATCAACTTGTTAACACCAAGTTGCATCATCCTCAATTTTTAAATCAGTATATTAATGGCTTTATGACAGCTTTGTCTGGAATTACAGCAGCTGGAGAATCCTTTCCAGAACATGCAAAAACTTGGACTGTTTTTGGCAAATCTTCCAAAATATTATTCTCCAATAATCAGTGCTTTCCAAGTTCAAGGAGATGTTATTTTAAAAGATTCTATTGTTCAAATTGTTGAATTTAAAAATAGACAGAACTTGATGGAAGACAACTATTAGCCATTACAGACTGCCAGAAATAATCCAGTTTGAGGCCACTTTAACTGTCCTGGCTCAATGCTAGGGAATCATGGGAATTGTCATTTTTTCTGAGACATTGACCCTTCTCTGTCAGAGAGCTCTGGTGCCACAATAAACTACAGTTCCCATGATTCCTTAGCACTGAGCCAGGACAGCTAAAGTGGCCTCAAACTGGATTATTTCTGGCAGTCTGTACAGGCCCATTTGCTGCAGAGAATTTGTTATTTTACAAATTAAAGTTGGTCCTGACAGAATAGGAAATTTACAAATCCCAGATGCTTACTATGTACCGGATTTGCAAGCCTCCTTTTACGGTGTGCATTCCACAACATCAAGAAGCAACTGTGTCAGTTTCAGAAAGCAAACCTATGTTGGTTTTTGTGGCAAAAAATTGATTTTTAGAACAGACTTAGGATCACATGGAAGTTATCAGATGCAGATTTTGCACTCATCTGTGAACAGTGTCACAGACTGTTCAACTTTATGGCATTGCAGGTTTGCTCATAAAAGTGTTGAAACTATGAAGAGACTGGCAAATCAAGAGCTTGCAAGGGACTTTAAATTCAAAGCATGCTCTAATAATGAAAAATGCTTGAAAGCAAATACCACAAGAGATTCACATCCTCCAGTTACTGAGACACAATCCAACAAAGCATTGGATCTTTTACATGCTGATCTTTCTGGACCAATGAATCAAAAGTCAGCAGGAGGTAACTCTTATTTTATGACTATTATTGATGATTTCAGCAGATACACATACACTTACCTTCTCAGAGAGAAGAGTAAAGCTTTTCAAAAATTCAAAGAGTACTGTAATAGAGTCTCTAACAATTTTGGCTGCACACAGACAATGGAACTGAATTTGACCATTCTGAATTTGATGATTTTTTTTTTTTTAAAGAACATGACATTGAGCATCAGACAACACAGGTTTATTCTCCAGAACAAAATGGCGTGGCAGAGAGAATGAGCAGAATTCTCAAGGAGATGGCAGTCAGGGCCTCGGCAGACGACCAAAAAGGTCGTCCTGGAGACCCGGAAGAGGAGGAGCCACCGCACGAGCGGCGCTCCTTCCTCTTCCTGAGGTCGCCCTGGGAGCTGCCGGCCCTCCGCACGGCCAGCGCTTCCGGGGCAACCTCCCGCCGCAGCGACCGGACGCGCTGCAGCGGAAAAGACAGAAAAAGTGCGGCCGACGCTTTTAGGGTGCACTTTCCCTGTCTTGAGGAAGGAGCGCTGATTTAGCGCTCCTTCCAGGGACGACGCCGGTGCGCCGAGGTGCGGAGGCTGCGGCCCCGCGGCGCGCCGGCCCAGGGCATCTGGGAAGCTCTCGTCTGCTTCCCCCTTCACTATGCTTTTGGAAGCTTATGCCTAAATACTATTGGTCTGAAGCAATCATGACTGCTACATACATGTGTAACCGATTGCCAGCTAAATCCAAAGATGTAACCCCATTCCACTTATGGCATGGAGTTAAGCCAAAATTAAACATTCACACTATGGGTGCTGTAAGACAGGTCGGCAAGGTTCTCTTACCTGGGGCCAGTGGTGGTGGTGGGGAATGGTGGCGCGTGCACTCACGCGCGTGCACGCAGCCCCGCCAACCCCCGCTGCCGTCACAGCCGCCACAGCACGCGCTGCCACCGTGTACGCCATGGCCGCCATTTTGTTTGCCAAAATGGCAGCCGCAGCTCATTTGCGCACGCGGCAGCCGGTGGTGGGGGTTGGTTGGCGGGGGCCGGTCGGCAGGGGTCAGCGGGCTGGGTGCGGCCCGCAGGCCGTAGGTTGCCGACCCCTGCTGTAAGAGTTTTATAAAGAGTTTTTAAATTTTAAATTTGAACAAGTAATTTTTTAAAACTTTTTGAAGTTGTTTAATTTTTTTAAAAAAACTTTGTATTTTAATATTTTATATTGTTTTAACTTGGACTGTTTTTTTTAATTTATTAGATATTGCAAAATATTAAAAACACATACACAACACTGATTTATAACACAATCAACAAAGACATAAACAAAAATCATAACATAAAACATAACAAACAAACGTAACAATACAGAAATAAAATAGCATATTAGCTAATGATTATTGACAATCTAATCAAATTACTTTTTCCCGAGTGACTTCTTCTTTTCTTAACCCAATATAAAACATTTCCTTCTCAAAAATAAAAGAACATAGCTTTTTATAGGACTCTAATATCTTTCACCAGAATCATATTCTCAATTATTTTTTCATTCCCATTCTCAAACCATTCGCCTAGTTTTGATTTTCCCACTTTCCTATTTTTGTTTTTCTAAAGTAGCTAAGTTTCTTCGTATAAAATCTCCTTATTAACTTGGACTGTTTTTAAAAAATTTAGCCGCCTTGAGTCCCTGTACCGGGAGGAAGGTAGGATATAAATAAATAAATAATAAAAATAGTGGCCTTTAGGGCCATGATGAGGATGAGGGTTGCATGAAATGTCTTTTCAGGATCCCTTAAAACCACCACACAGCCTCACTGATCACTTAATGCGGTGGTGTCTCCCGTTCTTCACCTCCCTCACGTGAGCTCACTCCCTTAGCTATGTCTTTCACTAGTAGTGGTGGTTGGGAAATCCTCGTGAGGTTTTGGTGCAAGGCATTGCTCCTGTGGCTCAGAGCAGCACCATTTTGAGACAGACTAGTTGACTGGAACAAGAAGTTAGAGCAGGGGTAGGCAACCTTTCCCCTTTAAGGGCCGAGGGACTTCAGTTCCCAGAATCCCAGGAGCTATTGGCCAACATGGGACTATTGGCCAACACGGCTGAGGCTTCTGGGAGCTGAAGTCCCTCGGCCCTTAAAGGGAAAAGGTTGCCTACCCCTGAGTTAGAGCACAGGGCAGTGAGAGAGAAGTGGTGGCCAAAAGGAACTTTCAGATTTGGGATCCTGCTTAAGTTTTGCAAGCTTTGCTGGGGACTTGGTTGGCAGGCTGAAGCTGTGCTGCTGCTCCTGTTTTCTTTCATCAGCCAGGCTGAGAGAAGAGGTAGCGGATGAAACAATGTTTGAGTGTGTATGTGGGGGAACACTTGAAGCTATGTGGGGAAGGCATGTCTCTGGGGAAGGCAAGGGAGGAGTATCTGGGGTCAATTCTTGGAAAGCTTTGCCTTGGAGTACTCACTGGCTGCTCCTCTCTCTGCCCCAACAAAGAAGGATTGGGGAGGAGCTCCTCCCTTTGAACCTTGTCACCCTGGGAGCTGCAACCAAGCAGCTGCCTGAGCAGCGACCGAGAGGCCTCTTAACTACATTGGCCTTTGCTGCAAGGCCAGGATGGGCATAGCCAGTTCCTTGATTGCTGCTCCCTGGCTGAATGTGTGGCAAAGGGAGCAGTGACCAAGATTACTGTATTTTCTGGCGTATAAGACTACTTTTTAACCCAGGAAAATCTTTTCCAAAATCGGGGGGTCGTCTTATATGCCGGGTGGAGGGGGAGGGGGAAGATGGGGTGGCACAGCATGGTGCGAGGCAGGAGGAAGAGAGGAAGTCCAGGTTAGAGGAGGAGGAGGAGGGGAGGGAGAGAAGAAGGGGTGGCGTGGCGTGAGGCAGGAGGAAGCAGCAGCAGATAAGAGATGAACCCCTATCCTGGGGTTTTCTTGGCAAGACTGGTTCAGAGGAGGTTTGCCATTGCCTTCCCCTGAGGCTGAGAGTGTGTGACTTGTCCAAGTTCATCCAGTGGGTTTCATGACAGAGTGGGGAATCAAACCCAGGTCTCCAGAGTGATAGCCCAACACTCAAACCACTACACCATGCTGGCTCCTATTCCCATGTACTACCTACAAAACAATTGCAGACTTTTTTGTTGTTCTTGTGTGTCGTCAAGTCCTTTCCGACTTTTGGCGACCCTAAGGCAACCTTATCATGGAGTTTTCTTGGCATGTTTCTTCAAAGGGGGGTTGCCATTACCATCCTCTGAGGCTGAGAGTGTGTGACATGCCCAGGGTCACTTACTTGGCCCTAAATTGTACATACCCCAGAATGCATCACCTAATATATTGGCAGTCCTTCCCCCCAACACTTTCTAATTTCCCCCTGTTGGAAGAGGGGTAGTCTTATATGGCAAGTATATACCAAACTCTATATTTTAATTGGAAAAGTTGGGGGTCGTCTTATACGCCCAGTCGTCTTATACACTGGAAAATATGGTAGTTGTTTTGAATTTGCAGTGGAACAGTAGACCTAATATTAAGAAAATGCCAGGGTGGGGGTAGGCACTAAGGTTGTCATGCAAAAGGAAAGGTGGCAGTAGGCCAAAAAAGTTTGGAGACCACTGTTCTAGACTGTCATCTGAACAACAGCATGACAAATGGCAATAGCAAGTACATTTCTATACCACTTATCAGTGAGCTAGCACTCCCTAAGCAGTGTACAATGTGTAAGCCAATTGCCCCCAACAAACTGGAGACTCATTTTACCAACCTACAAAAGATGGAAGGCTGAGTGGACCCTGGAATCCTGCAGGATTGAACTCACAACCTTGTGGCTGTGAGTGGCTGCAGTACTGGCATTTAACCACTGTGCCACTAGGGCCAGGAAGAGGACATTTATCCCTTTCATTTTAATTAATTTATTATATTTATATGTTGCCTTTCTCCCAGAGGGGACCCAAGGCAATTTTCATGATATTTTTTTTTTTATGAAAGTGGCTTACATGTTGTAAACCAGGGGTAGGCAACCTTTCCCCTTTAAGGGCCGAGGGACTTCAGCTCCCAGAAGCCTCTGCCATGTTGGCCAATAGTCCCATGTTGGCCAATAGCTCCTGGGATTCTGGGAGCTGAAGTCCCTCGGCCCTTAAAGGGGAAAAAAGGTTGCCTACCCCTGTTGTAAACCATCCAGAGAGTGCTTAGTTCACTATGAAGTGGTATAGAAATATAAAGTGCTACGGCTGTTGCTATATGCCCCGAAGTCCAAAGTGATGCCTTACCCAGAGAGCCCACATTTCCATCATCCTCCATCTTGAATTCCTTGTAGAGTGTGCTTGAGCCCAGATCCAAGAGCTCCTCTTCCCTTTCGGCCATCTCTTCACAGGAGATCTGTAAGAGAGAGAGAAAGTACCCACTTTTTACAGTCATCTCCAACTTATGGGGCCCGATCTCAGTCAGTCTTGACCTATATTTTTAACTCACTAAATTATTTAATATGTTTTCAGCCTTTAAAAATAATTCTATTTTTACAGTTTTGAAATTAGTTGATATGGGCTACTTGTATAGTTGTATACTAGGCTAAGATCCTTACATATTTGCTATTGCCGTCAAGTTGTTTCTGACTTAACAGCAACCTTAAGGAGACTAGGGCTCAGTTTCCATCTCGGACATGAAAACCACTGGATGACCTTGGGCAAGTCACATGCTCTCAGCCTTGGGGGGAAGGCAATGGCAAACCTCCTCTGAATAAATCTTGCCAAGAAAACCCCATAATAGGGTCGTCATAAGTTGGAAACAACTTGAAGGCACACAACAAAAACAACAAGGAAGTTTTTCGGGTTTCAGGGTTTTTCAGATTTCAATGGATGAGTGGTGATTTGAACCCTGGTCTCCAAGGGTCCTGGATCAACAGTCAAACCATGACACCATTTGGCTCTAATGGCTTTATTTAAAGCCATAACTTTAAATTTAGTCAGAAATGACTTCATTTCACCATTCTGAGTTTAAATGGTGAGGTAGCTACCACTGCACCCCACTGACTCTCAAGATTTCTTTTGAGGAGGGTTTGCCTTTGCTTACCTCTGAGGCTGAGAGAGTGTGATTTGCCCTAGGTCACCCAGTGTGTTTCCATGTCTGAGAGGGGAATCAAACTCTAATCCAAACACTGAAACCATACAACAGGGGTAGGCAACCTTTCCCCTTTAAGGGCCGAGGGACTTCAGCTCCCAGAATCCCAGGAGCTATTGGCCAACATGGGACTATTATAGGCCAACATGGCTGAGGCTTCTGGGAGCTGAAGTCCCTCGGCCCTTAAAGGGGAAAAAAGGTTGCCTACCCCTGCCCTGGACTTTGGCAGTCCCTGTGCTACCTTGGAAGTGCATGCTGAATCTATGTCAGTCTGCACTCTGAGATAGCTCCCATGACCCCCCTCTTGCCAGTCCTGCCCTTCCACTGAATTCATCCGCATTCGCTGCCAGAAGTCCGGAGGAGTCTCTCGGGCGTAAGTATATCCCTCATACCCTGGTCTCCCTCGCTGCTCTCTTCCGCTTATCCTTCTAGTGCAGGGGTAGGCAACCTTTCCCCTTTCAGGGCCGAGGGACTTCAGCTCCCAGAATCCCAGGAGCTATTGGCCAACATGGGACTGTTGGCCAACATGGCTGAGGCTTCTGGGAGCTGAAGTCCCTCCTTGGCCCTTAAAGGGGAAAGGTTGCCTACCCCTGCCATACAACATACTGCCTCTCAATATTTTGCGGAATTTTCACGGATTTCTTACTTGTTCTCCCTGACAATGTCTTGCAAACTGAAAGTTAGTGGAACAGGGACCCTCTTGGTGGCACCCTGAAGAGGAGAGGCCTGTGGTGCCACTCTCCTGCCTGTAAGGAAAGAGAAAAAGGGGTAAAAGAGACCATTTCTTGGACTGCTGCAGCGTCAGCCAATAGGCGTCATAAAGGGAGGGGGCCCTGATCCCAGATGTAGCTGAACACTGGCACAACCTTTCATGGAAAGAGGAATGATGCAGAGGGTTTTCTCCGTTCCACTCATCTGGATCTGATGGCTTTCCCAGACTTAAGAGCGGTTGCCTTAGAATCATAGAATTGGAAGGGACCACAAGGGACATCCAGTCCAACCCCCCCCTTCTGCCATGCAGGAACTCACAATCAAAGCACCCCCGGCAGATGGCCATCCAGCCTCGGTTCAAACACCTCCAAAGAAGGAGACTTCTCCACCCTCCGAGGGAGTGCGTTCCACTTTCAAACAGCTCTCCTGGTTATGGGTATTGTTATCCCACGTCTGCCACCAATTTGTGAAGAGCCCCTCTTCCACCTAAACTTTTCCCTCTCCGATGGCAGACTTATGGGCATTGTGATCCCACTGCTGCCTCCAATTTATGTGGAGAGCCCCTCTTCCACCTAACTTTTTCCCTCTCAGATGGCAGACTTATGGGCATTGTGATCCCACTGCTGCCTCCAATTTATGTGGAGAGCCCCTCTTCCACCTAACTTTTTCCCTCTCAGATGGCAGACTTATGGGCATTGTGATCCCACTGCTGCCTCCAATTTATGTGGAGAGCCCCTCTTCCACCTAAACTTTTCCCTCTCCGATGGCAGCCCTATGGGCATTGTGATCCCACTGCTGCCTCCAATTTATGTGAAGAGCCCCTCTTCCACCTAACTTTCCCCCTCTCAGATGGCAGCCCTATGGGCATTGTGATCCCACTGCTGCCCCAATATGTGATGTACTAGACTACTGAGCCAGGGCAGTTAAAGTGGCCTCAAGATGGATTATTTCTGGCAGTCTGTTCAAGCCCTAAATTAAAACAAAACTGAGGTAAAATAATGGAAAAAATGTTTGTATCTGTGAATCACCTTGGGTCGCTTCTGGGAGAAAGGCAGCATACAAATGAAATAAATAAATAAACAAACAAATAAATAAATACCAACGAGCAAGCTCAAGTGTTAAAACATGAATTTAAAACAGTATAAAACACAACCAAAAATAGTACTGATAAATAGTTCAAAGCCAAAGATCTCTCTCTAAATAAAAAGGCACCCAAAAGCAGCAAAGGTAGGGCCTGAACAGACTGAACAGAGAAGGCTCAATGTCTCACAAAACTACAGCTCCCAGAATTCCCTATTATAGAGTTGAATTATAGAGCTGGAAGAGATCCTGAAGGGCTATCCAGCCCAACCCCATTCTGCCATGCAGGAACTCTCACTCAAAGCACCCCGGACAGAGGGTCATCCAGCCTCTGTTTAAAGACTTCCACAGAAGGAGACTCCGTAACACATCGAGGGAGTGTGTTCCAGAGGGATGTAGTGTCTGGATCGAGAGAAGTAATAGTGCCACTCTATTCTGCTTTGGTCAGGCTTCACCTGGAATATTGCGTCCAGTTCTGGGCAAAATCAACTTCAACACGGAGAAATGTAAGGGGCTGCACTTAGGGCGGAAAAAGGAAATGCATAGATATACGATGGGGGACACCTGGCTTAAGGAGATTTCTACGTGTGAAAGGGATCTAGGAATCCAGGTGGACCATAAGTTGAACATGAGTCAACAGTGCGATGCAGCAGCTAAAGAGGCCAATGCGATTTTAGGCTGCATCAGTAGAAGTATAGTGTCTAGATCAAGGGAAGTCATAGTGCCACTCTATTCTGCTTTGGTCAGGGCCCACCTGGAATAATCCTGTGTCCAGTTCTGGGCTCCACAATTCAAAAAGGATGTGGAGAAACTGGAGCGCGTCCAAAGGAGGGCAACTAAAATGGTGAAGGGTCTGGAAACTATGAATCCCTATGAGGAACGACTTAGGGAGCTGGGGATGTTTAGCCTGGAGAAGAGAAGGCTGAGAGGTGATATGATAGCCGTGTTTAAATATTTGAAGGGAAGTCATATTGAGGAGGGAACAAGCTTGTTTTCTGCTGCTCCAGAGACTAGGACCCGAAACAATGGATGCAAGCTCCAGGAAAAGAGATTCCAGCTCAACATTAGGAGGAACTTCCTGACAGTAAGGGCGGTTCGACAGTGGAACACACTCCCTCAATGGAGATTTTGGTGGAGTCTCCTTCTTTGGAGGTCTTTAAACAGAGGCTGGATGGGCAACTGTTGGTGGTCCTTTGATTGTGAGTTCCTGCATGGCAGAATGGGGTTGGACTGGATGGCCCTTGGGGTCTCTTCCAGATTCTATGATTCTAGGAGTGACTTAGGGAGCTGGGTATGTTTAGCCTGGGGAAGAGACGGTTAAGAGGTGGTATGATAGCCCTGTTTAAATGTTTGAAGGGGTGCCATATTGAGGATGGAGCTTGTTTTCTGCTGCTCCAGAGAATAGAACACAGAACAATGGGTGCAAGCTCCAGGAAAAGAGATTCCAGCTCAACATTAGGAGGAACTTCCTGACAGTAAGGGCTGTTCAACAGTGGAACACTCTTCCTTGGAGAGTGGTAGAGTCTTCTTCTGTGGAAGTCTTTAAACAGAGACTGGATGGCCATCTGTTGGGCATGCTTTGATTGAGAGTTCCTGCATGGCAGATTGGGTTGGACTGGATGGCCCTTGGGGTTGTTCAACAGTGAAACACTCTCCCTCAGAATATCTTCTACATTTTTCTGTCCTTGTTGTCCATCCTTAACTGGTTCCCTGTTCCTTTTAAAGCCCAGCACAGGCTTGACATATTTCTTCTAAAAATGTTTGAAACACGAAATGTAAATCATAAAGCTAAATGATACCGTTTGTCATAGTGATAGGTTGGGTTTGAATTCCCCCCCCCCATTAAAAAAATCATTTATTTTGCCTAAATACCCTAGCGGCACCACCAGATCCTGTCTGATCCTGGAAGCTAAGCAGGGTCGGCCCTGGTTAGCACTTGGATGGGAGACCGCCAATGAAGAAAAGGTGCTGTAAGTTGTATTTCAGAGTAAGGAACTACTAGCAAAACCACCTCCTTGCCTGAGGGTGCAGAAATAATGCAGTTTGACACAGCTTTTAACTGCCCTGGCTCCATCCTATGGAATCCTGGGATCTGTAGTTTTGTGAGCTATTTCGTAAAAGTACAAAAGGATTGAATAATCATTAAATTATTATATTATTATATTGTTTGTGAATTTTCAATGATGAATTTTAGAGGTGGATGTGTTTTAGTGAGAGGCAGTTAAGTATTATTATTATTGTTATTATTATACTGCCAATTTCTTTCTTTCAGTGAGTCTCAAAGGTGCTGATTCTACAGACTAACACGGCTATATCTTTGAATTCTATTATTATTATTATTATTGTTGTTGTTGTTATTTGTAAGATTGTAACTAGAATCATAGAATCATAGAATCATAGAGTTGGAAGAGACCACAAGGGCCATCCAGTCCAACCCCATTCTGCCATGCAGGAACTCCCAATCAAAGCATCCCCGACAGATGGCCATCCAGCCTCTGCTTAAAGATGACTATACCTTGTATATGGTTGTCACGAATAAATTGTACTATTCATAGCCTTCTCTGTCAAAGAGCTCTGGTGCCACAATAAACAATTCCAAAGATCCCGTAGCACTGAGCCATGGCAGTAAAAGTGGTGTCAAACTGGATTATTTATGCAGTGTAGATGAAACCTAGGAAAATCCTAGGAAATTCATAAGGCAATAGGCAGCATGAAGGCATGCCCACACCCATATCCACACTCTGTGGGTCTAAATACCCAAAAAGCACCAGATCTTGGAAGCTAAGCAGGGCCAGCCCTGGTTAGTACTTGGATGGGAGACCGACAACGGATACTAGGTGCCATAGGCTATATTTCAGAGGACAGAACTGGCAAAACCACCTCTAGGGATTCCTTGCCTAAGAAAACCCTGTGAAATTAATGCGTTCATAATAATAATACTGTGCCTTTAAGTCGCCTACGTATATTATTATTATTATTACCGTATTTTTCGGCATATAAGACGCACTTTTTTCCCCGCAAAACGTGGGCGGGGAAGTTGATGCGCCTGATAAAGTGAAGGAGGCCGCGGCCGCGGCCTCAGTTGTTCAATGGGCTGCTGCTGGGATCGGAGAAGTCCTCCGATCCCAGTAGCAGCCCATTGAACAACCAGCTGCTGCTAAAGGGAGGAATCTTTTTTCCTTGATTTTCCTCCTTTAAAATTGGTTGCGTCTTATATGTCGGAGCGTCTTATATGCCGAAAAATACGGTATGTGCCTTTATGTTGCCTATGTGTATTATTATTATTATTATTATTATTATTTCTTACCTGCCCATGGATTGAGGCAGGAGACATCAAGAATGAACGGATAAACAACATCAGTTCAAAGACACATCAATTTAAAAAGACAAACAACATATATACATATTAAAAACAATCCATATTTAAAATTCATCATTGAAAATTCATCATTTAAAAATCATTTTTTTTAAAAAAAAGAAACATACTATAAGAGGCAGCGTGGTGTAGTGGTTTGAGCGCTGGACTATGACTCTGGAAGATCAGGGTTCGAATTCTGGCTCGGCCGTGTAAACCTACTGGGCAACCTTGGGCAAGGTCACACTGTCTCAGCCTCAGGTGAAGGCAATGGCAAACCTCCCCTGAACCAGACACGACGCAACTCCCAGAACACCACACCCTCCGATGTTTCACGGATAAGAAACCAAATAAAATCAGAATATTGTCAAGATGGCAAAGATTTTTAAATAAGAAGGGGGCAAAAGCTAGGAGAGGCTGCAGCAGTTTGCTTTTGCCTGAACGAACTGGGAAGGGCAAGATTCGATTTCTTCCTCTCCTTGCCTCTTTTTTGCGTTAACTGATGCTGCTGCCGCACTGCAGAATTAATGCAGTCTGACACCGCTTTAACTGTTTTGGCTCTGTCTGTCCTAGGAAATCCTGGGATTTGGAATCTGTGGTGGCACCAGAAGCGAGTGGGAAGGCTAAATGTCTCACAAAACTACAAATCCCAGAATTTCATTGAGCCAGGGCAGTTCAAACGGTGTCAAACTGTATTAATTCTGCAGTCTGGATGCAGCCTGATGAGTGGGAAAGACTTTTGGCATTTGGAGCTCAGTTTGCAGCAAATGAAATAAGCTGAGGACAAAGGTGGTGGAGGAGAGAGAAACCAGGACATTTTAAAAAGCAGCTGAGAAAGTGGGAAGGCAGGGGGTTATTCGGGACTCTCCCTGCCAAATCAGGACAGCAACATTATTTGTACAGTGAAGATGCATCCAGAGAAGTCTAAAGTCCTTGGGAAACTACAAATCCCAGGATGTTCATAGGATGGAGCCGCAGCCCTTACAAGCGGCATTTTTACAGTGAAGATGCAACCAGAGAAGGCTAGAGCCCTTGCGAAACTACAAATCCCAGGATGTCCGTAGGATGGAGCCACAGCCCTTACAAGTTGCATTATTTCTACAGTGAAGATGCAACCAGAGAAGGCTAAGGACCTGGTGAAACTACAAATCCCAGGATGTCCATAGGATGGAGCCGCAGCATTATTTCTACAGTGACGATGCAACCAGAGAAGGCTAAAGGCTTTGTGAAACTACATATCCCAGGATGTCCATAGGATGGAACCACAGCCCTTACAAGCGGCATTATTTCTACAGTGAAGATGCAACCAGAGAAGGCCAAAGCCCTTGCGAAACTATATATCCCAGAATGTCCACAGAGTGACAGGCCCTTATAATCAACATTATTTCTACAGTGAAGGTGCACCCAGAGAAGGCTAAGAACCTGGTGAAACTACAAATCCCAGGATGTCCATAGGATGGAGCGACAGCACTTACATGCAGCATTATTTCTCCATTGAAGTTGCATCCAGAGAATGCTAAAGGCCTTGCGAAACTACAAATCCCAGGATGTCGATAGGATGGACCTGCAGCACTTAAAGTGGTGTCAAACTGCATCATTCTTGCAGTGTAGATACACCCACGGCTGCTTTTTAGATCTCTCTCCCTTTGGTTTGTGAAACTGAGCCATCGGTGGAGTTCAGCGAAGCCTATGGACTGCATCTGCACTGCACAAAAAATGGAGTTTGATGCCGCTTTAACTTCCATGGTTCAGTGCTATGGGATTCTGGGATTTGCAGCATTGTGAAATACTAAGCCTTTCTCTGAGCTAATCCATGCTGGAGAAATACAGCAGTTTGACATCACTTGGGCTGTCATGCATGGCTCCATCCTATGGAATCCTGGGACTTGTAGTTTGGTGAGGTATCCAGTCTGATCTGACAGAGAGCTCTGGTGCCTCACCAAACTACAGATCCCAGGATTGTATAGGATACCTCATGGCAGCTAAAGTGGTGTCCTACTGCTTGCTTTCACCCTTATGTATGGATCAAGCTATACATAAAGGGAGCTCTGGTGCCCCACAGCAAACTGCAGATCCCAGGATCCCATTGCATGGAGCCAGAGCAATTGAAGCAGGGTCTACCTGCATTAATTCTGCAGTGCAGATGCAGCCCTAGGGCTGAAAGGGGTCTTTGGGGTGCAATCTGCCCCCCAAAAACCAGAGCATCCCTGCAAGTCAGCCCCCCCCCAACCTCCCTTTGGAAACAAACCTCCCTCCATCATCCCAAAATGCAAACCCACCTCCTTCCAAAGGGAGCCTCTTCCTCCCTGGATTGGAACCTCGGTCCAGAATTGGGAATGGAAAACTCTTTTATCTCCCCATTCCTAGATTTCCACCTTCCCAGCCTCTCTAGGAAACAGCTCTGTGCCTTTAACCCTTGGAGGACTGACTGCCTTACAGCTGCTCTCTCCCCACTTCATTGGGTCTTGCCTTGTAATGAATGCATTGCAAAATCTGCAACTCTCTCTTCCAGCCCCTCAGAATCACAGAATCACAGAATCGCAGAGTTGGAAGGGACCCCCAAGGGCCATCCAGTCCAACCCCCTTCTTCTGCCATGCAGGAATACATAGAATCCTAGAGTTGGAAGGGACCCCCAAGGGCCATCCAGTCCAACCCCCTTCTTCTGCCCGGCAGGAATACATAGGATCCTAGAGTTGGAAGGGACCCCCAAGGGCCATCCAGTCCAACCCCCTTCTTCTGCCCGGCAGGAATACATAGGGTCCTAGAGTTGGAAGGGACCCCCAAGGGCCATCCAGTCCAACCCCCTTCTTCTGCCCGGCAGGAATACATAGAATCCTAGAGTTGGAAGGGACCCCCAAGGGCCATCCAGTCCAACCCCCTTCTTCTGCCCGGCAGGAATACATAGAATCCTAGAGTTGGAAGGGCCCCCCAAGGGCCATCCAGTCCAACCCCCTTCTTCTGCCCGGCAGGAATACATAGAATCCTAGAGTTGGAAGGGACCCCCAAGTCCAACCCCCTTCTTCTGCCATGCAGGAATACATAGGGTCCTAGAGTTGGAAGGGACCCCCAAGGGCCATCCAGTCCAACCCCCTTCTTCTGCCATGAAGGAATACATAGGGTCCTAGAGTTGGAAGGGACCCCCAAGGGCCATCCAGTCCAACCCCCTTCTTCTGCCAGGCAGGAATACATAGAATCCTAGAGTTGGAAGGGACCCCCAAGGGCCATCCAGTCCAACCCCCTTCTTCTGCCATGAAGGAATACATAGGGTCCTAGAGTTGGAAGGGACCCCCAAGGGCCATCCAGTCCAACCCCCTTCTTCTGCCAGGCAGGAATACATAGAATCCTAGAGTTGGAAGGGACCCCCAAGGGCCATCCAGTCCAACCCCCTTCTTCTGCCAGGCAGGAATACATAGAATCCTAGAGTTGGAAGGGACCCCCAAGGGCCATCCAGTCCAACCCCCTTCTTCTGCCATGAAGGAATACATAGGGTCCTAGAGTTGGAAGGGCCCCCCAAGGGCCATCCAGTCCAACCCCCTTCTTCTGCCCGGCAGGAATACATAGAATCCTAGAGTTGGAAGGGACCCCCAAGGGCCATCCAGTCCAACCCCCTTCTTCTGCCATGCAGGAATACATAGGGTCCTAGAGTTGGAAGGGACCCCCAAGGGCCATCCAGTCCAACCCCCTTCTTCTGCCCGGCAGGAATACATAGGGTCCTAGAGTTGGAAGGGTCCCCCAAGGGCCATCCAGTCCAACCCCCTTCTTCTGCCATGCAGGAATACATAGGGTCCTAGAGTTGGAAGGGACCCCCAAGGGCCATCCAGTCCAACCCCCTTCTTCTGCCATGCAGGAATACATAGGGTCCTAGAGTTGGAAGGGCCCCCCAAGGGCCATCCAGTCCAACCCCCTTCTTCTGCCCGGCAGGAATACATAGGGTCCTAGAGTTGGAAGGAACCCCCAAGGGCCATCCAGTCCAACCCCCTTCTTCTGCCATGCAGGAATACATAGGGTCCTAGAGTTGGAAGGGACCCCCAAGGGCCATCCAGTCCAACCCCCTTCTTCTGCCCGGCAGGAATACATAGGGTCCTAGAGTTGGAAGGAACCCCCAAGGGCCATCCAGTCCAACCCCCTTCTTCTGCCCGGCAGGAATACATAGAATCCTAGAGTTGGAAGGGACCCCCAAGTCCAACCCCCTTCTTCTGCCATGCAGGAATACATAGGGTCCTAGAGTTGGAAGGGACCCCCAAGGGCCATCCAGTCCAACCCCCTTCTTCTGCCAGGCAGGAATACATAGGATCCTAGAGTTGGAGACTAGCTCTCAGATTCCCAGAGCGGAGACTCCCAATCAGTCCTCCAATGGCCAGAGAGACGAGCACTCAGATTCCTAGATCGGCAGGAGTGTGGGGGGGAGGGCGTCTCTCATTCACTCAGCTCTTTAAGGGTTAGCGAGAGGAGACAAGATTCCTAGAGTGGCACCTCCCACTCAGTCCTCCAAGGGTTAGTAGAGAGGAACCCTCAGCTAATTCCTAGAGCGGCTGCAGTGGTGGGCAAGAGAGCTAGAAGGTGCATTGTCCAAAGGGGGGGGGGGGAAGGGAGTAGCCCCAAATGGCCTTTTATTATGAGGGTTATAAGTGGAAAGAAGGGTGAAAGCCCCCCCTTTGGTAACATAACTGGGGGTGGGTGGGTCAGATGCATGGAAGTTCGAGGGAGGGGGCATGGTGCAGGACTGTGGGGGGCAGAAGAAAGGATGACCCCCCCCAAAAAAATTTGACCTTAATTGGCTGCAAAGCATTCGCCCCCATCCACCATACAGGTGATTAAGAGGTGATATGATAGCCTGTTTAAGTATTTGAGGGGATATTGAAGATGGACACCTGGCTTAACAAGACTTATACATGTGAAAGGGATCTAGGAGTCCTGGTAGACCACCAGTTGAACAAGAGTCAACAGTGTGATGCGGCAGCTAAAAAGGCCAAGGCGATACTAGGCTGAATCAATGGGAGTATGGTGTCTAGATCAAGGGAAGTAATAGTGCCACTCTATTCTGCTTTGGTCAGGCCCCACCTGGAATAGTACTGTGTCCAGTTCTGGGCCCCACAATTCAAAAAGGATGTGGAGAAACTGGAGCGTGTCCAAAGGAGGGCAACCAAAATGGTGAAGGGTCTGGAAACCATGAATCCCTATGAGGAACGACTTAGGGAATTGGGTATGTTTAGCCTGGAGAAGAGACGGTTAAGAGGGGATATGACAGCCCTGTTTAAGTATTTGAAGGGATGTCATGTTGAGGAGGGAACAAGCTTGTTTTCTGCTGCTCCAGAGAACAGGACACGGAGCAATGGATGCAAGCTACAGAAAAGTGATTCCACCTCAACATTAGGAGGAGCTTCCTGACAGTAAGGGCTGTTCGACAGTGGAACACATTCCCTCAATGGAGATTTTGGTGGAGTCTCCTTCTTTGGAGGTCTTTAAGCAGAGGCTGGATAGCCATCTCCTGGAGATGCTCTTTCAACTCTGTGATTCTACAGTATTATGTATTACTGGAGACATTCCTGATTAATCCTGTCCCACTTTCTCAGCGCCTTTTAAAGTGTCCCGGTGTCCATGTCCTCCTCCCACCTTCCTCCTTAGTTTCCTTCAGTTGTTGCAAACCGAGTTCTAAGAGAGAGAGAGGAAAGGAGGGGATGGAGCCTTTCCCTTCCTAGGAGCTTCAGGCAAAAACAAATTGTTGAAGCAACTTTGTTTGGGAAGACTAAACTGAGACTTTGGGGCGGGGGGAGCTTTCTCGCTGGTCACCTGATTTGTTGTTGTGTGCCTTCAAGTTATTTCCAACTGATGGTAACTCTAGCATGGGGTTTTCTTTTCGGAATACAGTCGGCCCTCTGTGTCCACAGATTCAAGATGCCATGAAAATATTTTTCAAATACAGACCGCCCTTCTTATCAGTGGACTTGCCATCTGTGGATTTAACCATCCGCAGATGGCAAGCCCCCGTTTTGCTTAATGGCGCTGTGCCACCATTAATTTTAATGGGACTTGTACATGCACGGATTTTGGTATCTACAGGGGAAGGAGTCCAGAACGGATCCCCTGCCGATATGGTGCTTTATTCAACAACAAATACAACGGAAAAGAAAAAGAGAAGACAAAATAGACCAAATCAGTGAACAAATAAAAGAAAAAGAATTAAATGAGAATCCAGTGAAAACAGACAAATTTCAATGCGTCTAATAGATGAAATAGAAAAAAATATGAAATATGCCAAACAAAACTATTTTGAAAATGCAAATAAATTGGGCAGATGGTTAGCTTATAGATTAAAAAAAAGGAAAGGGAAAAAATCTGGTAATGAAAATTAAGAGAGAAAAAGAAATAATTACAGGACAAAGAAAAATTAAAGAGGTATTTTATAATTATTATACTCAAATTTATGAAGATCAAAAGAGTGAAGGAAATAAAATAAAAAAATTCTTAGAAGAAATCGATATCGAACCAATTTCTGAGGATATAAGAAAGGAATTAGATCAACCAATTACAAAGGAAGAAATCAGATCAATAATAAAAAAACTTAAAAATGGGAAAGCCCTGGGACCAGATGGATACACATCGTTGTACTACAAAATATTTGAAGAACAATTAATAAACCCTCTCCACCTAATAATGGCTGTATATATATTCTGAAATGCAAACTATGATTTTGCCATTTTATGTAAGGGACACCATTTTACTACCTATTATATTTAATGGGACATGACCACCCATGGAGTTTGGTATCCATGGGGGTCCTTTTTTAAAATACATTTTATTAATTAAAAATCACACATCACATTTCACCATTTTCCAACTCTTACGTTTATGTGTTTCAACCTATGTGTTTAATTGGTTTTAATGTCTATTAGTTATGCATTGTATTTTGATCTTTGTTGTATTTCGCTTCAAGCTTTGGGGAGAGGGGTTAAGAAATAATTTATTACCATAATAATAATAATAATAATAATAATAATAATAATAATGCAAAGGGGAGTTCTTTATAGAACTTTATAGAAGCATAAAATGTGAGGTTTGCCCTCCACTAGTTATGCACTTATCATTTGGTGTCCCACCTTTCATCCTGCTTCAGAAATTGGTGGAATCAAATCAATGGAATCATAGAATCATAAGAGTTGGAAGAGACCCCAAGGGCCATCCAGTCTAACCCCCTGTCATGCAGGAAATCTCAATCAAAGCATCCCTGACAGATGGCCATCCAGCCTCAGTTTAAAGACCTCCAAAGAAGGAGACTCCACCACTCCGAGGGTTGTTGAGGTGGAATCTCTTTTCCTGAAATTTGCATCCGTTGTTCTGCATCCTATTCTCCGGAGCAGCAGAGAACAAGCTTGCTCCATCTTCAACATGGCACCCCTTCAAATACTTAAACAGGGCATCATATCACCTCTTAACCTTCTCTTCTCTAGGCTAAACATTCCTAGCTCCCTAAGCCTCTCCTCCTAAGGCATGGTTTCCAGAATCAAATCTGTTAAAGTCAAATCCACAAATGTGGGGGCAGACTGTATCTTGAAATCAAAGAGATTATTTCTGAGTAATGAAGAGCTATTTCCTCCCCTTCTTTCAGCTTCTTTGAGGAGGTGGCCATATATTTCACCAGAGAGGATTCTCTGCAAGGAAGTCAATATGGGGGATGATGGGAACGCAGCCTCTTCAGGTAAGGAGTCTTTTTGGCTTTGGTAAATAACAGCCCAAGAGGACAGATGCTAAAGCGGAAATCCTAAACTTTGGGTGGAAATTTTGAAACAGTTCCAAAAGATTGTGCATTCACATCCGTCTGTGCCTTCAATTTGCCTATCGACTCAAGGAACACCATGTATTTTGTGGGGGTTTTGTAGACAAGGAATATTCAGAGGTGGTATGTAGGCAGTCTTCTATCCAAGTATTAACCAGGGCCAACCCTGCTTAGCTTCCAAAATCAATCAGGATCTGGTGCCTTTAGGGCAGTGATGGTGAACCTTTTTGGGGCCATATGCCCCAACTAAACGTTTTTCCAGCACCAGGTGGTACCCATTGCCAAGGGTGGCACTGTCGTCCTCTGGAGGCTGGGACTTCCACCCTCTAGGGGCAGGACTTCCAGGGTGAGACTTCTCCCCCGCACTTTCCCCGACCTCCAGCTATCTCTGAGAGACAGTTGAAGGCCAGGAAAGGTCTGGGAGGCGAGGCAACGGGTGCATGCACGCCTATTCCTCCTCCTCCCTGCTGCGTGCCAGGCGAAATGGCATTGCGTGCCACCTTTGGCACGCGTGCCATAGGTTCGCCATCACAGCTTAGGTCAGGGGTCCCCGGACTTTTTCATCCGGGGGCCGGTTCGCTGGCCCCCAGATCTCCCGGGGGACTGGTTGCGTGCGTGCATGCGTGCATGCGCATGCTCACGACTCCGGATGCCATTTTGGCAAACAAAATGGCGCCAGAGTCGCGAGCATGCGCGCACTACTCCGGGCGTCATTTTGGCAAACAAAATGGCGCCCGACATCACACGCGCATGGGCACGACTCCAGATGCCATTTTGGCACACAAAATGGTGTCCAGTGGCGCGCGCGAGTGGCGGCGCGCATGAGCGGCAGTGGCGGCAGCAGCAGGAGGACTCACGTGCCGGTAAGAGGCCTCGACGGGCCGGGTCCGGCCTACAGGCCGTAGTTTGGGGACCCCTGGGTTAGGTTATTGAGGCCTGCCCTGAAGCATTGTAGCTGTATTTTTAAAGTATATTTTTATTGAAATTTACAACATCATTTTCAAAACAAACAAAAATCAACAGTTTTTAACTTCCTTTCTCACAAACACACTTACATTGATTCAGCCATTAACTTCCACCCTCTCAGTTCTGTATAGTATGACTGTCTTCTCTCTCTATGGCTGCATCTGCATGACAGAAATAATCTAGTTTGACACCACTTTAACTGTCATAGTTCAGTGCATGGAGGTCTGGGAAATGTAATTTTGTGAGACATTTTATTAGAAAGCTCTGGTGCCACAAGAACCTACAATCCCCAGAATCCCTTAACACATGGCAGTTAAAGTGATGCCAAACTGGATTATTTCTGCAGTGCAAATGAAGCCTACATTACTTTTATCGGTAATACTATCATACATGAAATGACAAATTATTCAGATCACATCTGAGTTTACAGAAACGTGTAAAAAGTATCTTCAGTCCAAGATCCAAAAATGTTAATGGTGTGTGGTTTTAGTAGTATGTGGTTTTTCTGATTATATTTTAAATAGTCTTTCTAGTTTTATTGTAATGATTCTGATTCTGAAATAGTTTTTCTGGTTTTATTTTAATTTTAGTCTTTTAAATGAATCTGCTTTAAAGGCCTTTAATTCTGTGGATGATAACACTGTGGGGTGTCCCCCCCCCGATGTCTTTCTGGATTTATTTTTTAAAATATTTTTTTCTGTACGCTTTTTACTGTATCTGTTTAAAATTTCAACAGTGTGATGCAGCAGCTTAAAAAGCCAATGTGATTCTAGGCTGCATCAATAGGAGCATAATATTTAGACAGAGGAAAGTAATCATGCCACTTTTTTCAGGTTGTTGGTTAGACTTGGAACACTGTGTCCAGTTCTGAGTACCCCAAATTCAAGAAAGCTGGAGCATGTCCAGAGGAGGGCGACCAAAATGGTGAAAAGTCTAGAAACTACCAAGCCCTACGAGGAGCAGCTTAGGAAGCTGAATATGTTCATCCTGGAGAAGAGAAGGTTAAGAGGTGATATGATGGCCTTATTTTAATATTGAAGGAATGTCACATGGCAAGCTTGTTTTCTGCTTCTCCAGAGACTAGGGCTGGACCCCACTGCAGAAATAATCCAGTTTGACACCACTGTAACTGCCATGATTCAGTGCTATGGAGTTCTGGGAACTGTAGTTCTGTGGGACATTTACCCTTCTCGGTCGGAGAGCTCAGGTGCCACAACAAACTGCCATGGATATGAGCAACTATAGGCCGGTCTCCTTACTGCCTTTTTGAAGCAAAGTGATCGAGAGGGTGGTTGCTCTTCAACTCCAAGCTGTCTTGGAGGAAACCGATTATCTGGATCCATTTCAAACTGGCTTTAGGACAGGATTTGGAGTTGAGACTGCCATGGTTGCCTTAGCTGATGACCTTCGTCTGGGCATCGACAGGGGTAGTGTGACCCTGTTGGTGCTACTGGACCTCTCAGCAGCCTTTGATACAATAGATCATGACATCCTCTTGGATCACCTGAGAAGGTTAGGAATTGGAGGAATTGCATTGCAATGGTTCCGTTCCTTCCTCTCGGGCAGATTCCAGAGGGTGATGCTCGGGGACAGTCACTTGGCAAGGAAAGAGCTTAATTGTGGCATCCCACAAGGCGCCATCCTGTCCCCGATGCTATTCAACAGATATATGAAGCTGCTGGGAGAGATCCTTCAGAGACATGGGGCGGGATGTTATCAGGACGCTGATGACACTCCGATATATTTCTCCATGTCTCGGTCTTTGCCTTTGACTTCAGATGGCGTCTCTCCTCTCAATGACTGTCTTAAGGCACTAATGCATTGGATGAGGAAAAACAGATTGAAATTGAATCCAGACAAAATGGAGGTACTTACAGTAGTGGCCCCGAAACCTCCAATCCTAGATGGGATCACACTCTCCTCCAAAGACTGTGTTTGCAGTCTGGGGGTGCTCCTGGATCTGTCGCTTCAGATGATAAATCAGGTAAATGCAACAGTCAGGAGTACCTGTTATCAGCTTTGGCTGATACGCCAGCTGCGCCCTTTCCTGGAAGTAAGGGACTTGGAAACTGTGGTTCACGTGATAGTAACCTCTCGCCTTCATTTGTGTAATGTGCTCTACATGGGGTTGCCCTCGTGCTTAGTCCGGAAGCTTCAACTAGTACAGAATATGGCAGCCAGGCTGGTCTCTGGTACATCTAGGAGAGACCATATATCTTCTGTCCTAAAATCACTTCACTGTCTGCCTATCAGTTTCCGGGCTCAGTGCAAGGTGTTGGTTATGACCTTTAAAGCAGGGGCCGGCAAAGAGACTTACCGGCCCAGGCGGACCCCTGCCGCCGCCGCAGCCGTGCGTTTTGGGCTCCGTGCGGCCGCATGCGCCGCGGCCGCCATTTTATTTTCCAAAATGGCGGCCACGATGCATTTGCGCATGCGCAGGAGTACTCACGCGTGCGCCGCCATCCCCCCCCCCTTGGCACAGCGGAGACCAGGACTTCGGGGGACCGGCCCAGGTCTCAAAAAGGTTGCCTACCCCTGCTTTAAAGTCTTAAATGGCTTGGATCCAATTTATATTCGGAACCGCCTCCTCCCATATAATCCTCCCAGGGCACTCCGGTCCTCCGAGAGGAACCTGCTGCAGCCGATAAAAACAAGGCTGTCTGCAACCTCCCAGAGGGCCTTCTCGGCATCCACTCCCAGACTATGGAACGGCCTGCCGGACGAGATCCGTCAGATTTCAACCTTAAGCAGCTTTAAAAAAGCTGTGAAGACGGATCTCTTCCGGCAGGCCTTTCCTGATTAATCTTCCTGGCCTAAGGAGCGAGTTCATTCCTTGCCCTATTCTCCGCAACACTGTACTGGTTGTCTGCTTCGCTATTATGATCTTTTAGCTGTTTGATTGTTCGTTGTTTGTGGTTGTTTTAATTCTTTGTTGTTGTTTAATACTATTTTAAGGGGTGGGAGGGTTCTGGGATTGTATATTGTGATGTTTTATTGTAAGCTGCCCCTATTGCATCAGCAGAGGGGCGGGATATAATTATTATTATTATTATTATTATTATTATTATTATTATTATTGAAGTGGTGTCAGACTGGAATATTTCTGCAGTGTGGATGCATCCTAGGACATGGAGCAATGGATTCAAACTACAGGAAAAGAGATTTCGACTAAACATTAGGAAGAACTTCCTGACTATAAGAGCTGTTCGATAGTGGAACACACTCCCTTGAAGATTGGTGGAGTCTCCTTTTTTAGAGGTTTTTAAACAGAGGCTGGATGGCCATCTCTTGGGAGTGCTTTGATTATGAGTTCCTGCATGGCCAAAAGGGGTTGGATTGGATGGCCTTGTGGTTTCAACTTTCAACTCTGTGATTCTACAGAAGGGGTAGGCAACCTTTCCCCTTTAAGGGCCAAGGGACTTCAGCTCCCAGAAGCCTCAGCCATGTTGGCCAATAGTCCCATGTTGGCCAATAGTTCCTGGGATTCTGGGACCTGAAGTCCCTCGGCCTTTAAAGGGGAAAGGTTGCCAACCCCTGTTCTACAATATCATGTACATTCCTGATTAATCCTCTGCTGTCCCACTTTCTCAGTTGGTTTTCAAATGTCCCGGTTTCTCTCTCCTCCTCCATCTGTTGCAGGGATGGTTTGGATTTTGCATTCCTGCATGGCAGAAGAGGGTTGGACTGGATGACCCTTGGAGTCTCCCCCAACTCCACCTCAGAATTGCTTGCAACTTTTCAAGAACTTTTTTTTTTTTGTCTCACCCAAAGCAAGGCTATGCTACTTCCGAACTCTGAAAGAATTTTACAACATCAAGGTGAAACTGCACAGCTTTCTGGGAAAAAACCAACACACCCCTCTGTTTAAAGATCTCCAATGATGGAAAGTCCATCACCTTCGAAGGTGGCCTGTTCCACTGTTGAGCTGCTTTTGACAGCCATGAAGGTCTTCCTAAAGTTTAGGTGGAATCCCTTTTCTTCTCATTTGAACCCATTGCTTCATAGTCTAGTCTCAGAGCAGCAGAAAACCACTGGCACCATTTCTGACATGAGTACTACTCAAAGCGATGATCTCTGGACTACTGCAAGTCCCTTACCTTTGCCTGTCTTTTTATATATTTAAAGATGGATTTGGTGTTAGCTCGCCTCTCAGTCTTCTTCAGGGTAAAGATCCGCAGCTCCCTAAATCATTCCTCATAAGGCTTAGTTTCCAGACCATTGATCCTCTTGAATATTAGGGTCAGAATATGTCCTCCTCTGGACATATCCCATCTTGTCTGTGCCATGTGAAATGGAGAGGAAAATACTTTTCTTGTGTTTGGCTGAAATAGTAGTAGTAGTAGTTGTTGTCGTAATAGTAATAAATTGTATTTCTTACCCACCTCTCCTTATGGGTCGAGGCAGGGTACAACACAGATTAAAATACAATATGTAACTAAAACACACAAGACCGTTTCAACACATGGGCTAAAACACATAAACATGAGATGAAAACAATCATTACACATTAAAGTTAACCAGACATAAATATAAGGCTGGAAGGCCCTCTGTCGGGGATGCTTTGATTTTGAGTTCCTGCATGGCAGAATGGGGTTGGACTGGATGGCCCTTGGGGTCTCTTTCAACTCTTATGATTCTATGACTCTATAAAATATACCAATTTAAAATACATAGTTTAAGATAGCCTACTGGAAGAGTTCTTTAATACTGTTTTAATTTCAGACAGAATATATAAATGTCAACTCTCTCCCGGCAGGTCATTCCACGTTTTAGTGTTGGCCGACAGAAATGTCCTCTAGGTTAAAGTTGTCAGTCTAGTCCTGGCTGTTTGAAGGACAGTTGGCTCTCCACAGATTTAATATTCACAGATTCAATCATCCATGGGTTGAAAATTCTCCCAAAAAATATAGGTTCCAAAAAGCAAACCTTGATTTTTGCCATTTTATATAAAGGATACCATTTCACTACACTGTATATAACGGGACATGAGGATCCACAGATTTTGGTGCAACCATGGGGGTTCCTGGACCCAAACTCCAGGGAATATGTTGAATTTCAACATGGAGAAATGTAAGGTACTGCACTTAGGGCAGAAAAAGGAAATGCATAGATATAAGATGGGGGACACCTGGCTTAAGGAGACTTCTACGTGTGAAAGAGATCTAGGAGTTCTAGTAGACCACAAGTTGAAGATGAGGCAACAGTGTGATGCAGCAGCTAAAAAGGCCAATGCAATTTTAGACTGCATTAATAGAAGTATAGTATCTAGGTCAAGGGAAGTAACAGTGCCACTGTATTTTGCTTTGGTCAGGCCCCACCTGGAATAATCCTGTGTCCAGTTCTGGGCAACTCAATTCAAAAAGGATGTTGAGACAATGGAGTGTGTCCAGAGGAGGGTGACTAAAATGGTGAAGGGTCTGGAAACCAAGCCCTATGAGGAACGACTTAGGGAGTTGGGGATGTTTAGCCTGGAGAAGAGACGGTTAAGAGGTGACATGATAGCCCTGTTTAAGTATTTGAAGGGATGTCATATTGAGGAGGGAGGAAGCTTGTTTTCTGCTGCTCCAGAGAACAGGATCCGGAACAATAGATGCAAGCTACCGGAAAAGAGATTCCAGCTCACCATTTGGAGGAACTTCCTGACAGTAAGAGCTGTTTGACAATGGAATATACTCCCTCAATAGAAAGTGGTGGAGTTTCCTTCTTTGGAGGTCTTTAAACAGAGTCTGGATGGCCATCTGTCGGGGGTGCCTTGTTTGAGAGTTCCTGCATGGCAGAATGGGGTTGGACTGGATGGCCCTTGGGGTCTCTTCCAACTCTATGATTCTATGAATACCAAGGGGCCACGGTAAATGTCTCTCAAAGAACCTAAGTGCATGGGAGGAGGTGATCCTGTAGTTAACATGGACCCAAACCTTGTAGGACTTTGGCCATATTGAACACATAGTGTCATATTTAAAAATAACATAGATTTCCGGGTGGCATGTCAAAACCAGATTTGACCTGGTGAAATCCTCAGATTTTTGTGGTGAATTCCTCACGGGAATTTCTGTTCTTTTCCCCTCAAGCAGGTAATGAACCTGAGAGTGAGCCTGTGGCATCGGGGGGCAACAACCTCCCGTGGAGCACAAAAAAGGAAGCCGGGAAGCCGAATGAGACTGAAAAGGGAAAAGAGACAGCAAGCAACAAACAGGAAGAGGAAAACTGCTTCTTGGGATGAAACTCACAAGGGAAAAAGTAGGGGATCGTGTAACGTTTGTGGGAAAAGATTCAAATATAAATCCCAGCTAGATGTACATAGCAGAATCCACACGGGGGAAAAGCCGTACAAATGTCCGGAATGCGAAAAGAGCTTCAGTAACAGCAGTGGCTTTGCCTCCCACAAAAGAACCCACATTGGGGAGAAACCCTATAAATGCATGGAATGTGGAAAGTGCTTCGCTCTGAGCAGTTATCTTATAACCCATCAAAGAACCCACACTGGCGAGAAGCCATACAAATGTCTGGAATGTGGGAAAAGCTTCAGCGACGGCGCGGCATGCCGTAGGCATCGGAGAATTCACACCGAGGAAAAGCCGTACAAATGCGCGACGTGCGGAAATGGCTTCCGTCAGAGTGATGCTCTTACTTCACATGACCGAACCCATACAGGGGAGAAACCCTATAAATGCACGGTCTGCGGGAAGAGTTTCCGCGCACGCAGTCATCTTAATGTCCATGGAAAGACCCACAGAGGAGAGAAGCCACATAAGTGCCCCGAGTGTAGAAAGAGCTTTAGTACTGCTGATGCTCTCAGTTCCCATCAAAGAAGTCACACTGGAGAGAAGCCATATAAATGCACAGAATGTGGAAAGAGTTTCAGCGGTAGTGGAGATCTACATAAACATACAAGAATTCATACAGGGGAGAAACCGTATAAATGCCTGGAGTGTGGAAAGAGCTTCAGTCAGAGAAGTACCGTACGTCTACATGAGAGGACACACACCGGAGAGAAGCCATATAAGTGCATGGAATGTGGAAAGAGCTTCGGTCGGAGCGGGGATCTACAGCTACATCACCAAATTCACACTGGGGAAAAGCCACATCAATGTAAAGAGTGCGGAAAGAGCTTCAGTCGGATGTATAGTTTGTCTGTACATCGGAGAACCCACACAGGGGAGAAACCTGACCTTCTCTCTCCCTACACTCCCTCCCGTACCCTTCGTTCTAATACTCAAGGTCTGCTGTCCCAACCAAGGATCTCCACTGCTCCATCTCGGATTCGCCCCTTTTCACTTGCCGCCCCTCACTTCTGGAACCTTCTTCCCCCTCAAACATGGGCCATTACTTCTTTATCCACCTTCAAATCTGAGTTAAAGACTATTTTGGTCAGGGAGGCATTCCCTGGTATTGTCTGATATACATTTACTTGTTTTCTCACTTGGGTTTACAGTGGATGTTGTTAGTAATTGTTGTAATTGTCTTTGTTTAAACTGACTTTTATTATTTTGCTCATTGTTTTAGCTTAGATTGTACGCCTCTGGCAGGTTTTATTTGTTATTTGTTTTATTCTTGATTGTCTTTTGTACAGCGCTGAGTACACTGACAGCGCTCTAGAAATAAACTTTAATAATAATAATAATAATAAATGTGTGGAATGTGGCAAGGGTTTCAATGTGAGCAGCAACCTCACTTCCCATCAATGAACCCACAGAGGGATAAGACCCTATAAGTGCAGGGAATGTGGAAAGAGCTTCAGTAAGAACAACCACCTTACTGTACATCAGAAAACCCACAAACGGGGAGAAAACAACAACCTAGGCATCCAAAGAGTGTGAGGAATGCTTCACTGATGGCACAACAAGACTGTACACCAGACTCCAGGAAAGATGGCGTGTTAATAATACTAGTTAATAATACTTCCAACAGTGGAACACACTCCCTCGGAGTTTGGTGGAGTCTTCTTCCTTGGAGGTCTTTAAGCAGAGGCTGGATGGCCATCTGTCAAAGGGGATGCTTTGATTGGGAGTTCCTGCATGGCAGACTGGGGTTGGACTGGATGGCCCTTGGGGTCTCTTTCAGCTCTATAATTCTATGATTCTAGAAGGACTGCAGTAACAGAGGACTTTTGGAAGACGCTAGAAACGTTTACGGAGTGTTGATAGACCTTTGGTTCAACATCGTGGCCCATTTCTCTTTAGGCGAAACCAAACTGGCTGCAGCCTTTTGGACCCACGGACCTTTTTAGTGGCAGCCCCACAAAGAGTATGTGCCCCAGGAGCCAGATCTCACCTCTTAATCGAGGAACTGTGATGGCCTCTCCTTTTTTTTTTTTTTTTTTAAAAAAAAGAGTGATGGTCTCTCCTTTTGATAAAGGGTCTTAGACTAGGACGAGATTGGCATTTTTAGCTGTGCTTGACTTGTGTACAGGCATACCTCTGTTAACAAAGCCTCTGACAAAGAAGCTCCTTTTGTGGAAGTCCAGCCCTGCCCCTTCTTATTTATTTATTTACTTATTTATTTATTTTGTCTTCAATCTAGCTGGAATTCAGAGACATAGCCATACTGTTATGGAATATCAGTATGCAAGGGGATTTTTTCGCACCTTTGAGCAAAGGAGGTTATAGCATAACCCAGGGGTAGGCAACCTTTTTTCCCCTTTAAGGGCCGAGGGACTTCAGCTCCCAGAAGCCTCAGCCATGTTGGCCAATAGTCCCATGTTGGCCAATAGCTCCTAGGATTCTGGGAGCTGAAGTCCTTCGGCCCTTAAAGGGGAAAGGTTGCCTACCCCTGGCATAAGCTTTTGTAGACTTGGGGCCGAAACAGACGGCCCAAAAGTGCTGGATTGGGGCCGCCGTGGAGCCGCATGCTGCCGCCGCCGCCGCCACCGTGGCGCAACTACCCCATGCCACACCCCCAACCCAACATTTCCCTGGCGTAAAAAGAAGCAGCAGAAAGCGCTGGGGAAAAGGCGCCTTTGCCTCCATGGCAGCGGTTTTTGAAGCTCCAGCCGCACGCGGCGTCTAAACAGCGCGCCACCGGAGTGCCGAAAAACTGCTGCCATGTGGGCAGCGGGGTGGCTTCACAGTGTGTTCCTGGCGTTTTGGGGGCATGCGTCATGCGTACGCCACACCCCCAAGCCACTTCAGGCCAGTCGGTTTTGGCCCTTGGTCTACTTCCTCAGATGCATGGAATGAACTTGTCACCTTATCCCCATTCTCACAAGTTTTGCATTTCTATGCCTGTTCACACGGTCTGATATTATAAAGGTCCTACCTGTTCGCTCCATGCATCTGAGGAAGTAGACCCAATCTACGAAAGCTTATGCTCCAACTTTCTTAGCTCAGTTGGTCTCAAAGGTGCTACAAGGTTTGGAAGTTTATTGTTTTTAAAGACTTCCAAAAACGGAGAGTCCATCGCCCTCCAAAGAGAGTCCATCCCAATGTCAAATAGTTCTTACTGTTAAGTTTTTCCTCCTAATATTTGGGTTGAATCTCTGGTCATTTGAGTCCATCGGTTCTCATTCTAGCCTCCAGAGCAGCAGAAAACAAGCTCACTATGACATTCCTTCAGATATTTAAAGATGGCTGTCTCCTTCCTTGGAGGTCTTTAAGCAGAGGCTGGATGGCCACCTGTCGGGGATGCTTTGATTGGGAGTTCCTGCATGGCAGAAGGGGGTTGGACTGGATGACCCTTGAGGTCTCTTCCAACTCTATGATTCTATGATTCTATTCCAGTTTCTCTTCTCCAAAATAAATATATCTCCCTGAGTTGTTCCTCGCAAGGCTTGGTTTTCATCATTCTTTTAAGGAGGAACAATTGGGGGGCAGATTTACTTCTACACAAGGGGGGTAGAAGTAAAGCTCCCCCCAATTGAATTATATCCTAGATCATTCCTTTTAGGTCATTCCACCAAAGGGAATCCTACCTTTAGATTAATCACAATGCAGAGGTAGACTGCAGCTTAACATGGAGGTTCATCTCTCCCAACTTCAGGCATACCTCTGCAAGCCCGACAAAGATGATGCTCCTTTTTAATGAAGTCTTTTGACATAAAAGAAGGCCAGCTCAAACCCTTCCCCTCTTTTCTTCTGTTTAGCGGCATGTTCTTTTGCAGCATTGGCATTGGGAAGATGGTGAAGGAGGGCTGGAGAAAGACAGGTTTTTAGTGCTGGATTGCAGGAGCGGATTTGTAATAAACACTAAAACTTGAGCTGGGAAAGTATGCGACTCTACTCCAGGTGACTTAGCTGTGTATCCTTATGTACAACGGACAAGGCAAACAACTGCCTCCAAAATCAGATATTGAGCATATGTGAATCCAGTGTAGTGTAGTAGTTGGAGCGTTGGACTACGACTCTGGGAGACCAGGGTTCGAATCCCTGCTTGAACATAAAAACGCACTGGGTAACCTTGGGCAAATCACAATCTCTCAGCCTCAGAGAATGGCAATGGCACAATGCGTCATTCACTTTTGATCACACAGACTTCTCCTCCGCCTTAGGATTACTCACTACTTTTCACTTATCCACATCATACTTATCACTTTCACTTATCCTTCCTTTTCATCCATTTTCTTTCCGAACTAAATATCCCTTACGATTCACAATCCTTTCCTTTTTGATACTTGTCTCCTCATTCCACCTGCTGTTGCAAAATTCAGTTATAGGGAACCACTCTGTCTCCGCAATCTCTGCGTGTCTCTGATTCAACCGCGCTGTGAAAATGTCCATTTCTTTCATTTCTGCTCACTTCGTTAGCCATTCATCAATTGTCGATCGTTCCTTCTGTTTCCGTCGCTGAGCCACAAGAATCCTTGCCGCTAATACGGCCTTTTCTTGCAAGTTTCTTCAGAGGGGGTTTCCCATTGCCATCCTTTGAGGCTGAGAGAGCCTAGAATCCTAGAAGCATAGAGTTGGAAGAGACCCCAAGGGCCATCCAGTCCAACCCCATTCTGCCATGCAGGAACTCACAATCAAAGGACCACCAACAGATGGCCATCCAGCCTCTGTTTAAAGACCTCCAAAGAAGGAGACCACCATTCTTCAAGGGAGAGTGTTCCACTGTTGAACAGCCCTTACTGTCAGGAGGTTTCTCCTAATGTTGAGCTGGAATCTCTTTTCCTGGAGCTTGCACCCATTGTTCTGTGTTCTGTTCTCTGGAGCAGCAGGAAACAAGCTCCATCCTCAATATGGCACCCCTTCAAACATTTAAACGAGGCTATCATACCACCTCTTAACCGTCTCTTCGCCAGGCTGAACACACCCAGCTCCCTAACTCTCTCCTAGAATCATAGAATCTGGAAGAGATCCCAAGGGCCATCCAGTCCAACCCCCTTCTGCCATGCAGGAACTCACAATCAAAGGACTACCAACAGATGGCCATCCAGCCTCTGTTTAAAGACCTCCAAAGAAAGAGGCTCTCCATACTCTGAGGGAGCATCTTCCACTGTCAAACAGCTCTCACTGTCAGGAAGTTCCTCCTAATGTTGAGCTGGAATCTCTTTTCCTGGAGCTTGCATCCGTTGCTCTATTCTGTCCTATTCTCTGGAGCAGCACAAAACAAGCTTGTTCCCTCCTCAATATGACATCCCTTCAAATATTTCAAGAGGGCTATCATATCCCCTCTGAACTGTCTCTTCCGCAGTGATGCCAACCCTAGTGACGCCACTGAGGATACTAGAGAGAGCCTTCTCAGTGGCCGCCTCGGCATTTGAAACTCCCTTCCACAGGAGGCTCGGCTGCCCCCATCCCTGCAGTCTCTACAGGTGGCAGAGCGGGAAGCGGATTCGAAACACTGCCTGGAGCCGCAACGGAAGGCCCTAGGCAAGGGAGAGGGACTGGGGCAGTT
Organism: Phrynosoma blainvillii; assembly: GCA_026167975.1. Classification (NCBI taxonomy): domain Eukaryota; kingdom Metazoa; phylum Chordata; class Lepidosauria; order Squamata; family Phrynosomatidae; genus Phrynosoma; species Phrynosoma blainvillii. The sequence continues at coordinate 398,063,537 of JANUYF010000002.1, read as the reverse complement.
CTGGGGCCAGGATACTCCGGGCTGCCCCTTGAGTACTCTGCCCAGTCCATACATCCGGTGGCGTCACTAGGGGAGTGGGGTGAGGACCGCACCGGGTGACACCCCAAAAGAGGGGTGACACTTGGCCGAGTGCGCTGCCCCAGGAAGTCCCACCCCCACATCACTCCACACGCTGCTAGAGTTTGAAGAGCCGTATGTTGGAAGAAACATATACAGTTGTCCCTTCCCGTTCGCGGACTTGAGGTCCGCAGCCTTGCTCTTCGCGGGGAAGGACAACAGCTATACATTAAATCAGGGGTAGGCAACCTTTTTTCCCCTTTAAGGGCCGAGGGACTTCAGCTCCCAGAAACCTCAGCCATGTTGGCCAATAGTCCCATGTTGGCCAATAGCTCCTGGGATTCTGGGAGCTGAAGTCCCTCGGCCCTTAAAGGGGAAAAAAGGTTGCCTACTCCTGCTGTCGGGGGTGCTTTGATTTTGAGTTCCTGCATGGCAGGGGGTTGGACTGGATGGCCCTTGTGGTCTCTTCCAACTCTATGATTCTATAAATTCATTTAAGGAAAGTGTATTAAGGGGGTGGTCGTGAGGGCAAGTGTCACTGACCAGGGGCCTTTGGATGTTTCCGAGGTAAAGAGGTAGCCTCAGAGCGCTGGGAGAAAGAGCCCCTTGTCACATAATCCCAAGGATTATCCCAGCTCCTTTTTAATCCGATCCAAAGGACAGGAGCACAGCCTCGGTGTTTCTTCCGGCTGCTTTGGAGCCGTGCATCATCTCAAAGTGGCTGGAAACCGCTTCATTTGGCCCGACTGTTCAGGCCCTATGGCATCCTTTTTGTTATAGAGTTCCTTCACTTAGAACAAGGGTAGGCAACCTTTCCCCTTTAAGGGCCGAGGGACTTCAGCTCCCAGAATCCCAGGAGCTATTGGCCAACAAGGGACTATTGGCCAACATGGCTGAGGCTTCTGGGAGCTCAAGTCCCTCGGCCCTTAAAGGGGAAAGGTTGCCTACCCCTGCATTAAATAGTCATGTCTGCCTGTGCGCGGCCCTGCGCACACGCCACAGGCGCACGCACCATTCATTTAAATAGGGCTCCCATATTAGCGACCCGCCATTTTCGCATGGTGCGTGTGTCTGGAACAGATCCCCCGCAAATTAAGAGGGGCAACTGTACACTCGTCCTTCCACATTCGCTGGGGTTCGGGGCACAGGACTCCCACAAACCTGGAAAAAACACAAATACCAAAAACGCTGCATTTTTACCGGAGAGAACGCCTCTCTAGGAATCTCTAGGTCCTCCAGGGCAACTCTGTGGTCAACATTTGCCAGACATTGACCATAGAATTGCGCTGGAGGAGCTACAGATGCCTAGCGGAGTCTTCTCTCTAGGAATCTCTAGGTCCTTCAGTCCGACTTTGGGATAAAGTTGACCATAGAGTTGCGCTGGAGGACACCTAGATATTCCTAGAGAGGACATATTAATAAAATCCGTGAGTAATCATAGAATCATAGAGTTGGAAGATCCGCAAAAGTCAAAGCCGCAAATGTGGAGGGACGAGTGTACATTCTCTTTCGCCATAGTCTATAGCAAGGGATTCCTATTTGGGTCTCTCTCTCTTTGAGATTAACAGTCTCTCTCTCAAGATTGAAAACTGTCTTTCTCTGAGAGAGTGTCTCTAGCCTGACTGCTGGTCTAACAGTCTCTTCTCCATCTATATAGAAAAGATGGTCAGGATTTCTCTCTTTGCCCAAACCCTCTTGAGGTAGATTAGGATTAAGTTTGTTTGTTTCTTTTCTTATGTAATTCTTTATTAAAGCCATTCTTACTGGGTTTTTTAAAACTACATGTTTGTTGATTTTCTGAGTCAGTCTTCATTCTTTTTTCTAAAGCAAGTTTAGATAAAAACATTCAGGGTCACATTTCTGCTAATGAAAGACTCTTTGATTGAGAGTTCCTGCATGGCAGAAGGGGGGTTGGACTGGATGGCCCTTGGGGACTCTTCCAACTCTATGATTCTTTGATTCTTAACAAACTTAGCTTTCATAAAAGTATATTTAATTTCCTTTAAAAAGGATTAAAACCCCGGAAACGTAAATGACACCTCACACCGTATCCACTTGGGGCCCTAGGGTGGCCAGATGTCCTCACCGCAAAGGAGGACAAGGCACCACGAAAATGTAGGACATTGAAGGGAACAGTAGGACATGATCAAATAAAATCTTTAAAAAACCCCAAACCATTCCTATAAATGGACATTTGTGCTTCTCAGTCATTCTCCAAAGGGAGGATGTTTTGGAATTCCTCCTGGAGAGAGGGTTGAAATGGAGGACGTCTCCAGGGAAAAGGAGGACATCTAGTCACCCTAGTACTGCTTTGACTTGTCAAAGCCAATTGATTTTGTAGATGAACATTGCGCTGGGTTCGAAAGAAGAAGAGCCAGCAGGATATTGCAGTTGGTCCATGTCCGCAGTTGTAGGACTAGGATTCTGGGAAACCGAGGTTTGAAACTTTGACCTTGGACAAAGTCACACTCTCTCAGCCTCGGAGGAAGTTCTATAGCAAACTTCCCCTGGATGAATATGGCCAAGAAGCCTCTAGAAGAGGCAGCATGGTACAATGGTTTGAGTGTTGACTAGGACTCTAGGAGACCAGGCTTGGGATCCCCACTCAGCCCCGGGCAAGTCACACTCTCTCAGCCTCAGATAAAGGCAAGGGCAAGCCTCCTCTGAGTAAACCATGCCAAGAAAGCGCTAAGAGAAGACCGCCCTAAGCCGGAGTTGAGTCAAAACCACATTGCAAATCTTGTAGCGTCGGGCCTGGTTTTTAGCATGAGACTTGGTGGCATTAATTAATACATTTATTTATTATTTATAATATTTTTGAGGATTGCAATTTGCCTGTATGCACTGTATATATACTCTTTGCTATTTTTCTCAGGGAATCAACTGGAGAAATGTTAGCATTTTAGATCAAAGCCCCATCCTCTTAGTTCGAAGCATAACCCTTTTAGTCTGCCATATATTCAACCCTAGATATATTCCCATGGATATTCCCAGCAGTTTTTATATAATATATAAAATATATATTCTCTCTAGGAACGTCTAGGTCCTCCACACAACTCTATGGTCAACATCTGCCAGACATTGACTATAGAATTGCGCTGGAGGAGTTACAAATGTCGAGTGGAGTGTTCTCTCTAGAACTTCTCGGTCTTCCACACAACTCTATGGTCAGTATCTGGCAGAGTTGTGCTGGAGGACCTAGAGATTCCTAGAGAGGACATATTAATCAAATCCACAAAAGTCAAAGCTGCAAATGTGGAGGGCATCTTATCAGTATATAATGCAAGATTAATACTGCAATAATGTAAAGCTGGATGCATTGGTCAGAATGAGGTTTAAACAACTATGTGGTATTATATCATGTTTAATATGTTTGCTAATATGGAGATTAATAATAATAATAATAATAATAATAATAATAAACTTTATTGTATTTTTGCAAAAAGATGCAGTTGGCTCACCAATTCTGTTCTATGGCTGCAAACTTTGGAGGGGGAAAAATAATAATGCAGAGCCGTTTTAACCCATGAGAATATTGAGAAGCTGGTTCATAAGCAATATATGCATATATATATATATATATATATATTGCATGTATAATTTATATACCCCCACATACATTATACATGCAATATATATAATACACACACACACACACACACACATATATATATGTAAATATTCCAAAATCCAGGAGAAAAATATACTTCTAGGCTCAAGCATTTCAGATATGGGAGACTCAATCTGTATTTTATTATATTACATTGTATATATATCATATATCATATCATATATTTCTACAATTCTGGCTACCTTTTTCTGAATTCAAGGGTTCACTCCTTTTGTGTATCAAAGGTACCAGAACCCTAAGATCACAGCTCTTTTTTCTTGTAATATTCCTTGTAATATATCTTTTTATTAAAGCATCCACAAACATACGAGCAAATACACACTAACATGCTATATCTAAAAAAAACCCATACAATAAAAAACCCATCTAACAAAATAAAAACAAAAACAAATCAGGGACACGAACAGCTTCTGGCATACTTGACTATGCTTCTTCTACATTAGTTATCTGACTGCAAAGTCAATATACGGATTAAAATAATCTTAATATTTCCCTCTTCTAAAAGCCTAAAACCATAACAGATCCTCCCTTTTCTCATGTATCAAGGTGTGATGCTGCAGCAAAAAGGCAAATTCGATTGTAGCCCGCATTCTCATGGATAGTCAGTGTATCCATTTCTCCAAAATCTGACAATTTTCTGACGAAGGGATTGTTGCCTCTTTCTGTCTTTGTCCATAAATAATTTTGGCTCCAGTTATATACTGTCCAGGCTTTTCAAAGGATTGCTCTTTAGGCAACTGTTACGAAACTGCTGTTGCTGTTGAGAGGTTCAATTAAATATGTGGAGCTTTGATTTCCCTCGACTTGAAAACGATGCTTCTATTAATTCAAGCTAAAATCGCATTCGCTTTTTTTGCTGCAGCATCAGGCTGCTGGCTCACGTTCAACTTGTGATCAACATCCATGGGCTGGGAGCGGTGGCTAACACATTGGAAGACAGTGAAAACACTGAAGAGATCAGGGTAGAGGAAGAAAATTAGAGCTTGGGAAAATTTTGACTACAGCTCCCACAATTCCCCTTCTAGCTGTAGGACTTGTAGACAAAAGTGATCCCAGCTTGTCTTCTTCACTCGGTCTCCCTCATAAACTATACCAAGCCAGCTCCCCCTTCTCCCTCAATGTTTTAGCTTGGCAAATTTGAATCCAGGCATTGCAAAAAGAATAACAGACAATTCTACTGGCAAGATAGCTTTACTTTCACTAGTGTGGGAAAATCCACTCCCTCTTGCACCCCTGTGGTTTTATGGCACTGATGCCATAAAGCCAAAGGAATTTCCAGCCCCTTTCCTTCCTTTGCAAGGGAATCATCTGTAAATTTTAGGGTGATTGGGTGGTACATTTCTTGGCTCATACAGAAAACAATTTAAGGGGCTGAGAAATCCAAAATTCAAATGTTTAGAGGAATGATGACCCCATCACTACTTGTGATCGGTGCGGACGCAGCCTAAAAGGAGGAGGGGAGGAATTGCATTGCAAAGATAAGGACAATAGGAACTGATTGATTTCCTCTCCTGCCAAGTGTGGAAAAGATGTCATTTTCTCTGCATGCACTTCCAGAGCACCAAAGGGAAAGGGTATAACATGGCCACCAGCTTTCTACCAAATAGGTGGTGTTGTTTTGAAAGGAAGCAGGATTCAGAGCAGCACTTCCCTCTTGTTTTAAGATCCTGCAGCTGGAAATGTTGCACCCCTTCGTTTGCAAATGACTGTCAAATGAAATTTCTCGCCCCTTGGGCAAGGAGGGTTCAAGTTTCACAGCTCTTAAAATACTTGATTCAAGCAAAGAAAGAGAGAAGGAAACGAGGGCCAAGCCTTTTACTAAGCAGGGAAACTCACAGAGCTGGAACAACTATTAAAGAAGATCAAAGAAGAAAGTGCCAAGGACAGGAACCCACACTATACAACCATAAGACCATAGCACTAATCTCCCAAACAAACAACATTATGAGCAGAATACTGCAACATAGACTCCAACCATACATGGAGAGAGAAATCCCAGAGGTCCAAACAAGGTTCAGGAAAGGAAGAGGCACTAGGGATTATACTGCAAACATACGATGGCTACTGGAGCGCACCAGGGAATTCCAAAAGAAAATCAGCATGGGCTTTATAGACTATAGCAAAGCCTTTGACTTCGTAGACCATGAAAGGCTATGGAATGCCCTAAAAGACATGGGAGTGCCAATATATCTGAGAGTCCTGATGAGGAATCCGTACTCGGGACACTACTGTCAGAATGGAAGATGGTGAAACAGAATGGTTCTCAATTGGCAAAGGGGCCAGACAAGGCTGCATCCTATCACCCTATCTATTTAACTTGTATGCAGAACATATTGCAAGGAAAGCAGGCTTGGACATGGAAGAGGGAGGAGTGAAAATAGGAGGAAGAAATATCAACAATCTGGGATATGCTGACGACACCATAATACTAGCAGAAAATCTCACAAACATGGAACAATTACTAAGGAAGATCAAAGAAGAAAGTGCAAAGGCAGTACCGAACATTGGACTATTTTCAAATACGGTAGTTTTCTTTTACATCTTGACTTCTTGCAAACATCCGTGTTCTTTCCCATGAGCCGATCCAACTTTCCAGATCAATTTCTCTTCCAGTATCGATTGCCTATTTTCCCATGGTCTCTTTAACTTGCTCCCGCTCTAATTCCCTTGTTGTTGTTGTCGTCGTCATTGTTATTGTTGTGGTTGTGCACCATCTAAGTTCTTCAGAGGGAGTTTGCGTGGCCATCTCTTCCAACTCTATCATTCTGTGATTTAAAATGACAAGTAAGGTATTTACATATGAAAATAATCCACTTTTCAAGTTCATCACGCTGGAAGAGATTGGTTTTGGTGCTCTTTTAAATTTGGACATTGCATTCAGCTGCCCAGTCCCTCCCGGCAGATCATTCCACAGTCTAGGGGTGGCTGAAGACTATCCTCACACTGATCGTTGCCCATTGTTTTGTTTAAAAACATTACAGCTTCTTAAATTTTCACTTTAACCACATGAAACTACCTACAGTTGGGCCTCCGCATTTGCAGCTTTGACTTTTGCGGACTTGATTATTCACGGTTTTCATTAATATGTTCTCTCTAAGGAATCTCTAGCTCCTCCAGCGCGACTCTGCCAGACGTTGACCATAGAGTTGTGCTGGAGAACCTAGAAGTTCCTAGAGAAAAACACCTCTCTAGGGATTTTGTAGGTCCTCCAGCATGATTCTATGATCAATGTCTGGCAGATGTTGACCATAGAGTTGTGCTGGAGGACCTGGAGATTCCTAGAGAGGTATTCTCTTAGGTAAATTGTTTTATTGTATTGCTGTATTTTATCTTTTCTTCGGTTTAATTCTGTTTTAAGGGGATGGGAGGGTTGGTTTGTGGGATGAGGGAATGTTTTAATTCTGTTTGTTTTAAAATGCTGTAACCCGCCCCGATTGCCGCGCAGAGGGGCGGGCTATAAATAAAAATTTATTATTATTATTATTATTATTATTATTATTATTATTATTAAGAGAATTGTGGGTTTTTTAATTTGCGGGTTTTCCACATCCATGGGGAGTCTTCGGCCCTAACCCCTACGAATAGAGGGACCACTGTACGTGTAAATACTGTTCATAGGATATTGCAATTTAAAGGTATAATTTTCATTTTGCTAGTTGTTTAGGTCACAACTGTTGCTTTTGCATTCATACGGGAATTGTCATTTACGAGTAACATTCGTACAAAAAAACATGACTAATTCTGTATGTGTAGTAGGGAATGTGATACTGTGAGTTACTGCACCAGGTAATGCGACTACGTGTGAAAGGGAACTAGGGATCATAGTAGACCACAAGTTGAACATGAGTCAATAGTGTAATGCCGCAGCTAAAAAGGCCAATGCAATTTTAGGCTGCATCAGTAGAAGTATAGTGTCTAGATCAAGAGAAGTCATAGTGCCACTCTATTCTGCTTTGGTCCGGCCTCACCTGGAATAATCCTGTGTCCAGTTCTGGGCACCACAATTCAAAAAAGATGTGGAGAAACTGGAGCGTGTCCAAAGGAGGGCAACTAAAATGGTGAAGGGTCTGGAAACCAAGCCCTATGAGGAAGGACTTAGGGAGCTGAGGATGTTTAGCCTGGAGAAGAGAAGGCTGAGAGGTGATATGATAGCCGTGTTTAAATATTTGAAGGGATGTCATATCGAGGAGGGAACAAGCTTGTTTTCTGCTGCTCCAGAGACTAGGACCCGGAACAATGGATGCAAGCTGCAAGAAAAGAGATTCCACCTCAACATTAGGAGGAACTTCCTGACAGTAAGGGCGGTTCGAGAGTGGAACACGCTCCCTCGGAGAGTAGTGGAGTCTCCTTCCTTGGAGGTCTTTAAGCAGAGGCTGGATGGCCATCTGTCAAAGGGAATGCTTTGATTGGGAGTTCCTGCATGGCAGATTGGGTTGGACTGGATGGCCCATGGGGTCTCTTCCAACTCTATGATTCTATGATTCTATGATCCTTGTTGGTTGTTTACACACTCATCCCACTGAGCCAGCTGAAACCCCTGCCGCACGTCCCACTGAGATTCCAACAAGGCACCCAGCCACGTGATTAAAACTCGGCACCTCATTGCTGACCTCAGGCGGCACAGTGTTACTCGCACGTAGACAACCATCCGGGATCCCCCTTGGAGTGCAGAGGTAACGGCGGGAAATCCAGGGCCGCTCTGGGGCCAGAATATTTCAAATTGTGGGCCTGGGCGCCACAATCCGAGAAAGCTGGAGCGTGTCCAGAGGAAGGCGACCCAAATGGTGAAGGGTCTGGAAACCATGCAGCCCTAGGAGGAGAGACTTACTTGTTTATCACACAGGGGTGGAAACTGGGATTTTAAATAGTGATTACACCATGAAAATTGCGCAATTGACATTAAAACGCGGTTCAAATGAGATTAACACAAAAGCCATTATCCCGGGAATAACCAGGGAATAACCAGGCAATAAAGAGCAAAATGCTGTGGACGACTTGTTGTGGTTTCTTGCCTGGCTTTTCACAGGATAATAGCACTTTTGTCACGTTTCATCTTGACGTTGTGTGAAAACTATTGGTGCAATTGTGCGATAATCATGGGTCATTCACAGGGATAATAGTGCTTTGAACACAACGCCGTGTGAAAAGCATTAGCGCAATTGCGGGATAATCAGGGGATATTCATGGGGATAATAGTGCTTTGAACATGACGTCGTGTGAAAGCCATTAGTGCAACTGCGCAATAATCACATATTTTATACTTCCATTTGTCCCCCATGTGATAAACTCCTTAGAGACCTGGATAGGTTTATCCTGGAGAAGAGACAGTTAAGAGGGGATATGAGAGCCCTCTTTAAATATTTGAAGGGACGCCATATTGAGGAGGGAGCAAGCTTGCTTTCTGCTGCTCCAGAGAAAAGGACTCGGAACAACGGATGGAAGCTACAAGAAAAGAGAATCCAGCTCAACATTAGGGGGAACTTCCTGACAGTAAGGGCGGTTCGACAGTGGAACACACTCCTATCTCGGGGTTTGGTGGATTCTCCTTCTTTGGAGGTCTTTAAACAGAGGCTGCATTTGTTGGGGGTCCTTTGATTGTGAGTTCCTGCATGGCAGAAGGGGGTTGGACTGGATGGCCCTTGTGGTCACTTCCAAATCTATGATTCTATGATAATAGCCAGACTTTAATGTCTAGATATAGAGACAGCATAGTATAGTGGTTTGAGCATTAGACATAGGACTCTGGTGACCAGGGTTCAAATCCCAGTTCAGCTATGTTAGCCAATCTTGGCCAAGTCGCTCTCTCTCAGCCTCGGAGGACGGCAAGCGCAGGCTCCCAGTGAAGAAATATGCCATGACAGTTTTGCCTTAGGATCTTGCATGTATGTGTTCCTGCATGGCAGAAGGGGGGTTGGATTGGATGGCCCTTGGGGTCTCTCTTAACTCTATGCTTCTGTGTTGGAAATGACTTGAAGGCACACAACAACAAATATATATTTAACGATCCCTCCACATTCTCTAGGGTTAGGGGTGAAGGACTCTCATGAATTTGGGAATTTGGGAAACCCCCAAATAACAACCCCCCCCCCACTATGCTTTTTACCTAAGAGAATACCTCTCTAGGAATCACCAAGTCCTCCAGGGCAACTCTATGGTCAACATCTGCCAGAGATTGATCACAGAATCATGCTGGAGGACCTACAAATGCCTAGAGAAGTGTTTTCTCTAGGAACTTCTAGGTTCTCCAGTGCAACTCTATGGTCAACTTCTGGCAGAGGTGCACTAGAGATTCCTAGAGAGGACATATTAATCAACTCCACAAATAGTCAAATCTGCAAAAATCAAAGCCGTAAATGTGTAGAGATGATTGTATATATATATATATATATGAGTAATCAATTTTAAAAAGTAGTTGTTTTTTTAACTTCAGAGGCTGGGTGGCCATTTGTCAGGGATGCCTTGATTGGGTATTCCTGCATGGCAGAATGGGGTTGGACTGGATGACCCTTGAGATCTCTTCCACATCTATGATTCTATCTTTTAAAGTCATTTAGTTTAAACCGTTATTTAAACCAACCTGGTTTAAACCAGCCAACCCCGAAGGCACAAAACAACCAATTATATAATCTATACTAGCGTTGTTATCCTATTATTATATTGCAATTTTTAAAAAGTAAGAAATTTAATTTGTTTTACAAATGGAGGAACACCTCCCACCTTTCCTGAACTTTAGGCAACCTTGGGCCAGGATATATATATATATATATATATATATATATATTGGTGGGGGGAAGAGAAACCTCTATTTCCTCTCCTTCCCAGCATGCCTTGCAAGGAATCATGTGACATCCCTCTCTCCAAGTATCCTCCCAGGGTCTCATTCTTCATTCTTTATTGTTTCCAGATAAGGCCTGACTAGCCCAGAATATGTGGAGCTATGACTTTTTTCGATTTGGAAATGGCTTCTATTAATTCAGTCTGAAATCGCATTCGCCTTCTTTGCTGCAGCATCACACTACCAGCTCATCCTCAACTTGTGATCAACAACAATGGCAAAGAATCGTGAAACGCCTCCTTCCTAGCTACCCCCACAGGGACTCCTTGTCTATTTATTGTTTCATTGCCTATTTATCTCCTATCCTAAAACTCAGCTTGGCTGGGGGGGGGAATCCCCATTTTCTCCCTTCCCAGCAGCCTTTGGGGCCAGTCACATGAGTCTCCAGTTTGGGACTGGCTCATGGCTGAACCCCAACATTTTTTGGCTCTGCTTCCCTCCCTCTCCCTTCCTGATGAAGAGTCCTGTGGAACTCCAAAACTGACACACCTACAGTTGCTATTTCTAAGATGAAAATGTTGCCCTGCTGGGGATGCTGGGCTCTGTAGTATCCGATTTCAGCTCAGAGACAAAGAGGAAGGGGGCTAAAGAAAGGAACCTTTCTGCAATTCCCATTCATTTCTTCCTATTTTCTCTTTTTGATGAAGATTCCTATGGAATGCTAAAGCTGGCACAACTTCCAGTTGCTCTTAAGAAAGTGCTGCCCTGCTGTGGATGCTGGGTTTTAGAGTTTTGCAGTTCCCATTCATTTCTTCCCTTCTTCTGCCCTCTGCCTTGGTTTTCCCCTTCTGACCTCTGGTCACCCCCCAAATCATGCCCCAGAGAGGGGGGCTTTGACTCCATGTCATCCCTCCCCCCATATCATTCCTCTTTTCTCTAGCTCTTCCTTCTCTTTGAAAAAAAAAAAAAGCATCTTCCTTGCCATTCATGGTTACTTTGATCTTCTTGTGCACTTTCCATTCATTTCTGTCTTCTTGAACATGAGCCAGTGTCGTGATGCTGCAGCAAAAAAGGCGAATGCCATTTTAGCTTGAATTAATAGCATTGTTTCCAAACTGAGGGAAGTCATAGCTACACTGTATTCTGTGCTGGTTGGGCCTCATCTGGAGAACTACATTCAGTTTAATTTAAATTTCAAGGAGGATAAAAACTGAATGTGGTTCTCCAAATGAGGCCTGGCCAGCACAGAATACAGTGTAGCTATGACTTCCCTCAGCTTGGAAACTATGCTTCTATTAATGCAGGCTAAAATTGCATTCACCTTCTTTGCTGCAGCATCACACCACTGGCTCATGTTCAACCTGTGATCAACAGGTTCTTTTGCATGTAGTACTGTTGAGCCAAGCATCCTCCATCCCTTACCTGTGCAAATAAGATGCCCAGAAATGAATGCCTTACTCCAGATGGGGCCTGACTAGCACAGAACAGATCGGAACTATTACTTCTCTCAGTCTGGAAACCATGGTTCTATTAATGCAGGCTAAAATCGCATTCGCCTTCTTTGCTGCAGCATCACACCACTGGCTCATGTTCAACTTGCAATCGGCAATACTCCCAATGCCCTTTTTGCCTGTTGTACTATTGAGCCAGTTATCCCCCATCCTATTCCTGTGCATTCGGTCTATTACAGTAGGACCTTGGTACCCACTGGGGTTTGGTTCCTAGACCCCAGATACCAAAATCCATGGATGCTCAAATCCCATTATATACAAAGGATAATAATAATAATAATAATAATAATAATAATAATAATAATAATAATAATAATATATCTGCTGGGGTTTGGTTCCTGGACCCCCGTTGATACCAAAATCCATGGATGCTGAAGTCCCATTATATACAAGGGATGATGATAATAATAATAATAATAATAATAATAATAATAATAATAATAATAATAGATATCTGCTGGGGTTTGGGTCCTGGACCCCCGTTGATACCAAAATCCATGGATGCTCAAATCCTATAATATACAAGGGAGTACAGTTGTTGTTATTATTATTATTATTATTATTATTATTATTATTATTACAGTAGGCCCTTGGTATCCACTGGGGTTTGGTTCCTGGATCCCTTTGGATACCAAAATCCATGGTTGCTCAAGTCCCATTATATATAAGGGATGGTTGTTGTTGTTATTATTATGATTATTAAAAACATTCGGGGGTAGCTGCGTTGGCCATTTAGCAAATTCAAACAAAAAATCCATTGGCGATACCTTTATTGGCCAACCCAAATGCACAAGATACTTGCTGCAAGCTTTCAAAGCTTCGGAAGCTTGCAGCAAGTAGACTGTGCATTTGGGTTGGCCAAAAAAGGTATCACCGATGGATTATTGTAATTATAATAATAATTATTATTACAGTGGGTCCTTGGTATCTGCTGGGGTTTGGCTCCTGGACCCCCCTGGATACCAAAACCCATGGATGCTCAAGTTGCATTATATGCTATGGTGCAGTAAAATTGTGTCCCTTATATCAAAAGCCAAAATCAACATGTACTTATAGAATCATAGAGTTGGAAGAGACCCCAAGGGCCATCCAGTCCAACCCCCTTCTGCCATGCAGGAACTCTCAATCAAAGCATCCCCGACAGATGGCCATCCAGCCTCTGCTTTTTGGAATAATATTTTTTTTCAAGCCATGGACACTTGAATCTGTCAGTGTCTTCTACAGCACATACTCTTCCAAATACTCTCTGACTCTACAACACATTTGGATAGAACTGAACTGACACTTGCGACTAGAACCGTATACTATTTATTTTATTTTAATTATATATATATATATCTTTTGGCTTAGTTTCATGCAACCTTTATTTTATCGGAGAAGCAAAGCACATTTTTAAAGAGATTGGTTTCTCATCCCCAAAGCGGCAAATGCAAAACCAAGTGCTCCGACTGAAGCTGAATTTTACGCACAGTATTATATTACAACATTAATACATCCCGAACTTAAGTATTATTTGGTCACCCTGAGTGAGATGTTGGATAGTTAAGTCAGTATTTTTTACACCAGAGTAAATCCCACACTCCCAAATATTTATGCGGCTTCTCTGCTTTGCGGGCGCTTTTGCGTTCTTCCAAATTGCCGCTAAAACAGAAATCCTTCCCACATCCAATGCATGAATGTAGTGTCTCTCCCCTGTGATGTGTAGTTCACTTGCATCCCCACATTCCATATATTTATAGTCTTTTATCGCCCCCATGGGGGTACGTTAATGTCTACATATATGTCCATGCCGACTGAATCGTAAATATGGCTTCTCTTGGGGTGGATTCATAGAGTTGCGCTGGAGGACCTAGAGATTCTTAGACAGGTCACCTGTCTAGGCATTTCTAAGAAGATCGATCTCCCTGCTCATAGAAGCTCTTGCCACATTTGAGGGATTTATAGTACGATCCCGGTATTCGTGGCATCAATCCCCGCCGTTTCACTTACCTGCGTCCCCCCCCCCCCAAAATGTCCTTTCTAGGCATTTCTAAGTCCTCCAGCACAATTCTATGGTATGCTGCCAGCAGAAGTTGACCAAAGTTGCCCTGGAGGACCTAGAAATGCCTAGACAGGCATCCTCTCTAGGCATTTCTAGGTCCTCCAGCATGATTCTATGGTATGCTTCCAGCAGAAGTTGACCACAGTCGCTCTGGAGGACCTAGAAATGCCTAGATTGCCTCTCTAGGGATTTTAGGTCCTCCAGCACAATTCTATGGTGTGTTTCCAGCATAAGTTTACAACAGTCGCTCTGCAAGACCTAGAAATGTCTAGATTGCCTCTCTAGGAATTTCTAGGTCCTCCAGCACAACTCTATGGCCAACATCGGCCACAAGTTGCTCATTTCAATAGGGTTCACTGCTATCCGCAGTTTTATGTTTCTACGGTAAGTCTGGGAATATATCCTTTGCGGATACATTGGTTGTACTGCATATAGTTTATCCTATGTATGTTTTCTGCTGTTTAGTACAAGATACACTATCACAGTTACACTATCACTATCTGTGCATTTGTATGGTTTCTCCCTGTGAAAACTGATACCTCAAAGCTCTGTCCACATTCCAGGCATTTATATGGTTTCTCCCCATGTGGATTCTGCAATGTACATATAGCGGTTTTATATTTGAATATTTTTTTCCCCACAGGATCCTTTTTCCTTCTTTTCCTCCCTTCATGATTTCCCTTCTAGAATCTTGAATTTATGGGTATCAGCACTCGGAGTTACAAAGGATTTCTTCCCATTCTTTGATCGATTCTTCTTTTTGGTCTCTTTTGATTTCTAAAGCCCTCTTCTCCCACCATATATTTGTATAGCCTTCTATACTTACTGCACACAGCTTTAACTGCCATGAGTCAATGCAATGGGATTCTGGGGTTTGTAGTTTGGGGAGCTATTTAGCCTTTGCTGTCAGACAGCTCTGGTGCAGCAACCAACTACAAATCCCAGGATTCCATAGCATGGACTTATCAAAGAGAAAGTGGTGCCAAACTGCATTAATTCTGGCTTGGGGCAGCAGAGAAGACGCCAGCCACAGATGCAGGCAAAATGTTAGAAAGAAACTCTCCTAGAACATGGCCACATATCCCGAAAGGCCCGCAAAAGATATCAATTTAAAGGGTTTCTTCCTCCCCCCTCCCCAGTGTGAATAAGTGAGACATTTTTTGGACTGAAACCTTCCCCAAACTCCAAATATCTTCTCCTTCCCCCGGATGAGTTGGCATGATGATGGCCGAAGTCTGTCTTTTGAATAAATCCTGTTCCACCTTCAGGGGCCTTTATTCGATTTCTCCCGTTTGTGAATTGCCTGATGATGAGTGAAGTTGACCTTCTGACTGAAACATTTTCCGCATTCAAGGCATTTGTAGGGTTTTTCCCCTGTGTGCGTTGTCTGATGGCGAATGAGATCTGTGGTGCAGATGAAGCACTTTCCGCACTCGAGGCATTTAAACGGCTTCTCCCCGGTGTGCGTGGCTTGATGGTGAGTGAGGTTTATCTTCTGACTGAAACATTTCCCACACTCCGGGCATTTGAAGGGTTTCTCCCCGGTGTGAGTCGAATGGTGACGGATGAGGTCCGTCTTCCAGCTGAACTTCTTCCCGCACTCGAGGCATTTGAAGGGCTTCTCCCCCGTGTGAGTGGCTTGGTGGCGCGTGAGGTTCAACTTCCAACTGAAGCTCTTCCCACATTCGAGGCACTGAAAGGGCTTCTCCCCTGTGTGAGTCGCTTGGTGAGAGGCGAGGTGCGACTTCTGACTGAAACCTTTCCCACATTCGAGGCACTGAAACGGCTTCT
Source organism: Phrynosoma blainvillii (assembly GCA_026167975.1). NCBI lineage: Eukaryota > Metazoa > Chordata > Lepidosauria > Squamata > Phrynosomatidae > Phrynosoma > Phrynosoma blainvillii. The sequence continues at coordinate 398,047,731 of JANUYF010000002.1, read as the reverse complement.
CCCCGGTGTGGGTGACTTGGTGAGCGGTGAGGTGCGACTTCTGGCTGAAGCTTTTCCCGCACTCCCAGCACTTGAACGGCTTCTCTCCCGTGTGTGTTGCCTCGTGAGAGCGGAGGCTGCTTTTCCAACCAAAGCCCTTCCCGCACTCCAGGCATTTGAACGGCTTCTCCCCCGTGTGGGTTGCCTGGTGTCGAAGGAGATCCGTCGTGCAGCTGAAGCTCTTCCCGCACTCGAGGCACAGAAACGGCTTCTCCCCCGTGTGGGTCGCAAGATGACGGTTGAGGTTCAGCTTCCAGCTGAAGCTCTTTCCACACTCCAGGCACTGAAAGGGTTTGACCCCTGTGTGCGTGGCCTCATGGGAAGTCAGGTTCTTCTTCTGACTGAAACCCCTCCCGCACTCCAAGCACATAAAGGGTTTCTCGCTCGCGTGCGTCGCTTGGTGAGAAATGAGGTCCGTCGTCCAACTGAAACTTTTTCCGCACTCCAGGCATTTGAAGGGCTTCTCCCCCGTGTGCGTCGCCTCGTGGGCCGTGAGGTGCGTCTTTTGACTGAAACTCTTCCCACACTCCCAACACACAAAGGGCTTCACGCCCGTGTGAGTTGTTTGGTGACGGGTGAGGTGGGTCTTTTGGCTGAAACCTTTCCCGCATTCCAGGCAATGAAACGGCTTCTCCCCGGTGTGAGTCGCTTGGTGGCTGGTGAGGTGCGACTTCTGACTGAACGCTTTCCCGCACTCCGAGCATTTGAAGGGTTTCTCCCCCGTGTGAATGGCGTGGTGACGGGTGAGGTGGGTCTTCTGAACAAAACTCTTCCCACACTCCAGGCATTTGAACGGTCTATCCCCCGCGTGAGTCGCTTCGTGGAAAGGGAGGTTTTTCCCCTCTTGAGGGTCAGGGTTTGTTCTCCGCCGTTCTTCCTCTTCATATGCAGCTCTTTCAAGCAACGCCGTGTACGAATCTTCTCCATCTTCATTCTCTTGTCCGTCTCCACCTTGAAAGGAGAAAAACACATGGTAAGAGAAACAAGAGATTCAAGTTAAAAGATGTAACACAACTGGCTAACTGAGACCAATTGTTGGCTCTCAGGGGAGACCGGCTCCACTGTCTGAAAAATGGCTGTTTGAATGATTCAGCAGTCTTAACACCAAGGACTGCTAAAAAGACAAGTGAAAGGATCCAAGAGCAAATCAAGAATGAACTCTCTCTAGAAGCCAAGATGACTTGTCAAGCCAACTGACCATTACCCCTTCCTCTTGGTCCATGTGCAAGAACGATTTGGATTCTTGGATCATAGGCTGCGGTTACATGAGGGTGGACTTCTAGCAAGAGATGGGCTGCATCTCACACCAGTTGGCAGAAACATTTTTGCCAATAGTCTCAAACATTTGATCAGGAGGGCTTTAAACTGAGTCATGTTGGGGAGGGAGACAGTATCTTGGAAGGATGGAGTACATCATGGGCTGGAGATAATAGTCAAAGTGTTATAGAGGGAACAAGGCAAATGATGCAAGGCCACAACAGTGGGAGGCAAAAGACCTCACACAGGGAGCAAGTGGGGAGGACACATGCTCTTAGATGTCTCTACACCAGGGGTTGGCAACCTATGGCCCGCGGGCCGGGTGCGTCCCGCAGAGGCCTTGGGACCGGCCCATGGCTGGTCCCGCTGCCGCCGCTGCCCCACACGCACCAACACGCGAGCGCAGGTGCCATTTTGGCGTCCAAAATGGCACCTGCGCTTGTGCATGCATGCACATGGGCGCGGGTGCCATTTTGGAAGGCCCCACGGCGGCTGCGCCGTGCGAATTTGCACGCCGCAGCCTCCGTGAGGCCTTCCGTGGGCCCTGGCAAGGCCCCAGCGCACGTGCACCGTGTGAATTCGCCCAGCGCAGGCGCTCTGGGGCCTTCCCTGGGCCCTGGCAAGGTCTCAGCGCGCATGCGCCGGGCGAATTCGCCCGGCGCAGGCACTCCGGGGCCTTCCAAAATGGCACCCCACACACACACACACACGGATGACAGTGGGCGTCATGCGCATGCGTGCCCCCATGCCATTCCCCCCCTCCCGGCAACAAAGGTTGCTGACCCCTGCTCTATACTAATGCACAGAACAAGAGAAATAAACAAGATGAACTGAACTCCTAGCACAACAAAGCAAATACGATATAATAGGCATCACTGAAAACTGGTGGGATGAGTCTCATGATTGGAATGCAGGAATAGGCCAAACAGGAAAGGAGGAGGAATAGCATTATATGTCAGGGATGTTTACACCTGTGAAGAGATCCAGGACTTAAATCCTGGAAATCAGGTGGACAGCATCTGGATAACAATTAAAGGGGAAGGAAGCAACAGGGATGTAATAGTGGGAGTCTACTACAGACTCCCAAGTCAGACTGAGGAATTCGATGATGCCTTTCTAGAACAGATGACCACACGTTCAGAAAGGAGAGATGTAGTAGTGATGGGTGACTTCAACTGGAAGTTTGCTGGAAGTCAAACTCAGCCAATACTTCAAAGTCTAGCAAATTCGTCACTTGCCTCGAAGACAATTTCTTTGTCCAAAAGGTGGAAGAGGCAACAAGGGGATCAGCTATTTTAGATCTGATCCTAACCAACAGGGATGACCTGGTCAATGGGATGCAAGTGGTGGGATCCTTAGGTGGAAGTGATCATGTTCTCCTGGAGTTTCTTATACAGGGGAAAGGAGAAGCTAGGCATAGTCAAACACTCATTCTAGACTTTAGGAGGGCTGATTTCAGTAAACTTAGGGAAACACTGGGAGTGATCCCGGGGTCAGGAATACTAAAGGAGAAGGGAGTTCAGGATGGATGGGAGTGTCTCAAAAGGGAGATACTGAAGGCACAATCTCAAACTGTTCCAATGAGAAGGAAAAATGGGAGATGTCTCAAGAAATAGGGTTGGATGACAAAAGAACATTCAACTGAACTAAGCTTCAATCGGAACATGTATAAGAAATGGAAAAGGGGCAAAATCACTAAAGAGGAATTCAAACAAATTGCTAGCACATGTAGGGGTAAAGTCAGGAAAGCCAAAGCACAGAATGAGCTCAGGCTTGCTAGAGGGGTTAAGGACAATAAAAAGGGTTTTTGGGGGTATGTCCATAGCAAAAATTTTATATTATTATTATTATTATTATTATTATTAGAAAAAAGAAGGAAATGGTAGGACCACTGTGCAGAGAAGATGGAGAAATTCTAACAGGGGACAGAGAAAAGGCAGAACTATTCAACACCTTCTTTGTCTTAATCTTCTCAGGAAAAGAAAAGAGTGTTCAACCTGAGGAAAATGGAACAGAGGACAAAATAGGGAAAACGCATCACAGAGTAAGTTAAGAGGTAGTACAGGAATACCTGGTTAACTGAAATGAAGTCTCCATGACCAGATGAACTACATCCAAGTGTATTAAAAGAAGTGGCAAATGTAATCTCGGAGCCACTGGCAATAATAATCTTTGAGAACTCCTGGAGAACAGGAGAAATCCCAGCAGACTGGAGGAGGGTAAACGTTGTCCCCATCTTCAAAAAGTGAAAAAAAGAGGATCCCAACAACTACCACCCAGTTAGTCTGACATCAATACCGGGAAAGATTCTAGAACGGTTCATTAAACAGAGTCTGTGAACCTTTAGAAGGGAATGCCACAATCACTAAAAGTCAACTTGGGTTTCTCAAAAACAAGTCATGCCAGGCTAATCTGATCTCTTTTTTTAATAAAATGACCAGTTTGGTAGATGAAAGGAATGTGGTAGACATAGCATATCTTGATTTCAGTAAGGCTTTTGACAAGGTCCCCCATGATATTCTTTCGAAGAAGATAGTAAAATGTAGGCTAGACAATACAACTGTTAGGTGGATTAGTAACTGGTTGACCGAAGCCAAAGGGTGCTCAGCAATGGCTCCTCTTCTTGATCCTGGAGAGAAGTGGCCAGTGGGGTGCCATAGGGTTCTGTCCTGGGCCCAGTTTCCTAGTCAACCTCTTTATCAATGACTTGGATGAAAGAATAGGGGGCATGCTTCTCAAATTTGAAGATGACACCAAATTAGGAGGAATAGCTAATACCCCAGAGGACAGGATGAAAATTCAAAATGACCTTAATAGATTAGAAAGCTGGGCCAAAGCTAACAAAATGAATTCCAACATGGAGAAATGTAAGGTACTGCATTTAGAAAAAAAAAAAAATGAAATAGGGGACACCTGGCTGAATGAGACGACGTGTGAAAGGGATCTGGGAGTCCTCATAGACCACAAGTTGAGCATGAGTCAACAGTGGGATGCCACAGCTAAAAAGGCCAATGCAATTTTAGGCTGCATCAATAGAAGTAAAGTATCTAGATCAAGGGAAATAATAGTGCCACTCTATTCTGCTTTGGTCCGGCCTCACCTGGAATATTGTGTCCAGTTCTGGGCACCACAATTCAAAAAGGATGTTGAAAAACTGGAGCGTGTCCAGAGGAGGGCGACTAAAATAGTGAAGGGTCTGGAAACCATGAATCCCTATGAGGAATGACTTAGGGAACTGGGTATGTTTAGCCTGGAGAAGAGACAGTTAGGAGGTGGTGCCAAATGATAGTCAAATGGTGGTTTCAGAGAGTCTTGTACAGAAACTATTTTAGTTGCAGTTTAGTTGCAGTTCCTCCTTTTCCTTCTTGTGAAGCCTAATTGTCCTAAAACAGACAATGTGGAGAAGAGAACATTAAGCGGGGACATGATAGCCCTGTTTAAGTATTTGAAGGAGTGTCACTTTGAGGATGAGGCAAGCTTGTTTTCTGCTGCTCCAGAGACTAGGGCTGAATCTGCACACTGCAGAAATAATACAGCTTGAGACCACTTTAACTGCAAGGCCTCCATGCTATGAAATCCTGGGATATGTAGTCTCAGAGAGCAGGCTAAATCTCACATAGAACTGTAAATTCCACAGCATCAAGCCTCTATAGGAGTTAAAGCGGTGTCAAGCTGCATTAATTCTGCAGTGGAGATGCAGCCTAGGATACGGAGCAATGGATTCAAACTGGAGGAAAAGAGATTCCACCGCAACATTAGGAGGCACTTCCTGACAGTTAGAGCTGTTTGACACTGCTTTAACTCCTATAGTGGGTTGTGGTGGAGTCTCCTTTGCAGGTCTTTAAACAGAGGCTGGATTGGCCATCTGTCGGGGGTGCTTTGATTGTGTCTTGTGGGTTGAACTGAATGGCCCTTGGAGGTCCCTTCCAACTCTATTTATCCTCCTAAATATTAGGAAGAACTTCCTAACCGTAAGAGTTGTTCAACAGTGGAAGACACTGCTGTCTCAGAGAGTGGTGGAGTCTCCTCCTTTGGAGGTTTTTAAACAGAGGCTGGTAGCCTTCTGTCCTGAGTGCTTCAATTGTGTGTTCCTGCATGACAGGGGGTTGGACTGGATAGCCCTTGGGAGTCAGTCCCTTCCAACTTTATGATTCCTTCTAAACATTAACAAGAACCTCCAGAGGGTAAGAGCTGTTCAAATTGGAAGATGCCGCTGCCTTGGAGGGTGATGGAGTATCCTATCCTCCTTGGGAGGCTGGGAGGCCTACTGTTGGGATTGCCTCGATTGTGTCTTCCTGCAGGGCAGAACGGGGTTGGACTGGATAGACTCGACTTTCACATCTAAAAAAAGAGGTTTAAAAGAGGTTTCTGCCCTGCCATGATGGCACAGAAGGCATGCCCAGGTAGCCCGGGACGGATGGCTGCTTCTGCACTGCCAGACCAAGAGAGGAGTGACAATCCCCAAGGAGATGAATCCACCAAAGGCAAAAGAGACCCCTTACCCATAGATTCCAGGTTCCCGTAATCCTCTATCTTGACCTCCTTGCAGACAGTCCTCTGGCACGGATCCAGGAGATCCCACTCCTCCTCACCAAAATACATGGCCATCACCTCAAGAGGGACCCGGAGCTGAAAGGAAGGAAAGCAAGTAAGACATTGTGGTTCAGAAATAGATGTATACAGAGATATAGGGCCAGAACAGAAATAATCCAGTTTGAGACCAATGTAACTATTCTGCCTCAAGGCTAGGGAATTCTGGGAACTGTAGTTTTGTGAGACATTGAGCTGCCTCTGTCAGAGAGCTCTGGTACCCCATGCAGTTCTACGATTCTACAACTCTATGATTCAATCACCCAAAATACCATCCCCTTTACCATCACTACCTCCGCCACCACCTGCTTCAGGGACACCCCCAAATGATTTTCCTAGCAATGTTCCTTGAAAATTATACCAATTTTCTTGAACTGTCTCACTGAGAAGATGTTGCAAACTGAGTCATTGCACACTGGCTTCTGCCTGCCTGCCTTGTTTTAACTCATGGCTTCTTTGATAACGTCATTGTAACAGGTTTTTAAAAATATCTGCAGTAGTATTAATCCACAAGAATATTAATTTCCACCACAGGATATACAATACGTTTGCAAAAACCTTGCAAGTCCATTTATCTCAAGGAAACCTAACTCTTTATGATATGTTATAAATATGCACACACACATTATTCATCACATTATTATATTATTTATGATATACACTAGCCTCTCCACATTTCCGGCTTTGATTATTCATGGATTGTATTAGTATGTTCTCTCTAGGAATCTCTAGGTTCTCCAGTGCAACCCTATGGTCAACTTTATCCAAAAGTCACACTGAAGGATCTAGAGATTTCTAGAGAAAAGACTCCACTAGGCATTTGTAGCTCCTACAGACAATGTCTGGCAGATGTTAACCACAGAGTTGCACTGGAGGACCAAGACATTCGTAGAGAGAACACCCTACTAGGCATTTGTAGCTCCTCCAGCGCAATTCTATGGTCAGTGTCAGGCAGATGTTGACACAGAGTTGAACTGGAGGACCTAGAGATTCCTAGAGAGAACACCCCACTAGGTCTTTCTAGCTCCTCCAGCGCAATTCTGTGGTCAATGTCTGGCAGATGTTGGCCACAGAGTTGCACTGAAGGATCTAGAGATTCCTAGAGAGAACACCCCACTAGACATTTGTAGCTCCTCCAGTGCAATTCTATGGTCAATGTCTGGCAGATGTTAACCACAGAGTTGCACTGAAGAAGATTCCTAGAGAGGTGTTCTCTCAGGTAAAAACATAGTATTTTTATTATTTGTGGTTTCTCCACTTTCACGGGGGTCCTGTTTCCCTAAATTCTATGAATGTGGATGGGCCACTGTACATCTTCAGTATTAGCAAGGGCACAGCTTGCAGAGTTATACCTGATGTAAGTCTTCTCATTCTGAATCCCAGTTGCCCTAAAGAGCAGGAGGTGGGTTTAACAGGAGACTTTTGGTGCAAACTTTGGAACAAAACATCTCTGGCAATAATGCCTCACTGTGTATAGAGAAAGATTTAAAGTTGTTAGAAAAAAGGTCTGAATATTTAACACCCCCAGTTCTTGGTTTCTAAGTATGGAATTTAATTAAAATTATGGAAAAACAAAGTCTACACCTACTGTCTCAGAGAATACATGAGTATGATACAAGCATGTCATTTTCCCTACTCTGTGTACCCAGAGATTTCTAGAAAGGTATTCTCTCAGGTAAAAATATCGTGTTTTTGTTATTTGCGATTTTTCTACTTTCATGGAGGTCCTGTGCCCCTAACCCCAGCAAATGTGGAGGGACGAGTATATTATATATACATATATATAATATTTACACACACATACACACACACACACACAAAATCTATGATGATGATGATGATTATTATTATTATGCAGACACAGCCTAAATCTCACTGCCTGACCTCTCTAGTTCCTTTCAACCTTGGAGGACTGAGAGGCAATTATCTCTCATCCTTCTTCCATGCAAGTGGAAGGGGATTGCCTCCTTGTTTATCACCCCCCCCCATTGCTTGCACCCCATAACTAGGAGAGGGGGAAAGTACCTGGTTGCAACCCAAAGAGGGGCTAGGAATGCTTCCTCCACCTAAGTTAGCCTCTTCTGGGGGGCAAATTTCCTTCCCTTGCTTAGCAAAAGGACTATCAGCACTCTCTCTTTGTGAAAAAGAAAAGGGGGGTGGTGGCAGCTCTTCCCACTAGTTCTCACTACCTCACTAGGAAGAGTCTCCCCATGCTGCCCCTCCATAGGAATGCATTGACCCCCATGAGACTGAGGGTTATAAGGTGGAAGATCCCCATGGAGAGGCTGCAAGGAGAATCTCAAAGCTTATGGGGGGGGTCCTTCACCCCACAACCCCCACAAAACTCTTTCCCCTGCATTCAACTCCTCCCCCAAGGACCCCAAAATGTCCCCTTTCTCCTCCCCCCAAAAGCAAGCACATTTGGGGTGCCTTCTTCCCCATTAAGTTTTCTTACCTACCCCCCAAATTGCCCCCTTACCCTTTTCTCCAGCACCCAAAAAGCACCTTCTGGAAATATGGCTTCTAACCGCCTCCTTCTCCCATATTAACCTTTTTAGGCCTCTCTAGGAAGCTCAACTCTTTGCCCCTGGAGGACTGAGTGGCAGAAAACGCCTCTCTCCTGCCCTATAGTGTTTGTTAGCCCCTCTAGGAAGGTGAACTCGCTGCTCCTGGAGGGTTGAGAGGCAGAAAACGCCTCCCTTCTGCTTTGGTGACCTCTCTAGAAAGCTGAACTCGTTGCTTCTGGATGATTGAAGGGCAGCAAACTCCACCTTTCAGCTCTTCCGCCAATACGGTTGCCTTCCTCCATATTAACTTTGGTGATCCTTCTAGGAAGCTGAACTCGCTACTCCTGGAGGACTGAGAAGCAGAAAGCTCCTCCCTTTTGCCACCCTTGGTGGCCCCTCTAGGAAAATAGACGCAAAGCTACTGGAGCACTCAGAGCTCTCTAGGAAGCTGAACTCGCTGCCCCTGGAGGACTGAGAGGTGGAGAACTCCTCCTTTCTGCCACGCTTATTTTTGTTGGCCTCTCTAGGCAGTCGATTCACTGCTCCTGGAGGACTGGGAGCCCTCTAGGAAGTTGAACTCTCTGTTCCTGGAGATCTAAGAGGCAGAAAACTCGTCTCTTCCTCCCTTCTTTTTGCTTTCCCTGCTGACAATAGAGGCATCAGGGTGTTGTTCTTGTGTGTCTTCAAGTAATTTCTGATTTGTAGTGACCCTAAACCCTATAATGGGTATTTCTGAGGCTGAGAGAGTGTGACTCAGCCAAGGTGGGACACAGTCCACTTGTCAGCATGAAATAGGTCTTTAGGGTCTTTTACCCTACATTTTAAGCAGGCTCCATTTTATTGCGGTCAGTTTCCTAAGAAGGGACACAGAACGTTTTGCTCTTACATTTGTCCGTCGTTGCGGATATTTCAAATGCCGCTGTAAGTTTGAACAAGGTCAGCTAAACAAAAGCGTGGTGATAACTTTCCCGGCCCTGAGATTAGAACAAACCAAGCCAATGCTCCATGCTACAACGGTCAAGCAGGCCCTCTTCTCAGAAGGGATGGTTTCATGCCTGGCCTTTGCTTTCATAGACTCATAGAGTTGGAAGAGACCCCAAGGGCCATCCAGTCCAACCCCATTCTGCCATGCAGGAACTCACAATCAAAGCTTTACAAAGGCTTGCTTAAGCTGAACACTTCTATGGGGGTTCCCTGCGAATGATTTATTGCTGGTTATTCTCTGGTTATTCCCGGGATAATGACGCTTAAATCATGACATTATCTTAATCACAATTGCGCAATTTTCACGGGATATTCACTGTTCAAACCCCTGGGTTTTCCCCGTGTGATAAAGCCCTGTAAGTGCTCAGTGTTTTCGGAATAAAGTGGCCCCTTGTGACCACTCTGAGCTCTTGGTTAGACTGGGAGCCTCAGCGGGTGAGACTGGAAAGCCTTGGCCAACGCTCTCTCTGTGTGTTTCTTACTTCCAAAAACCAGATTCAGGGCTCATCCCGCCTCTGTGTCTCACTTGGGGTGACAGGTGAGGCCAAGCGTTTCCAAAGGAAGGCGACTAAAATGGTGAAGGCTCTGGAAACCATAAAGCCCTCTGAGAAAAGACTTTGGGAGCTGGGCATGTTTAGCCTGGAGAAGAGGCAGTTAAGAGGGGATCTGAGAGCCTTGTTTAAGTATTTGAAGGGGTGTCATATTGAGGAGGGAGAAAGCTTGTTTTCTGCTGCTCTGGAGACAAATGAATTTCAGCAGTGAGAAGTGGTAATGGATTGGATGAGGAAAAACTGACTGAAGTTGAATCCAGACAAAACGGAGGTACTCACAGTTACAGGCCCGAAACCAGATTTGGGAATACAGTCTCCAGTCCTAGATGGAGTCACACTCTCCTCTAAGGACTGTGTTCGCAGTTTGGGGGTACTCCTACATTCGTCGCTTCACATGACCAGTCAGGTGAATGCGGTGGTCAGGAGCGCCTGTTATCAGCTTCGGCTGATACGCCAACTGCGCCCTTATCTGGATGTGAGGGATCTAGAAGCTGTGGTACACGCCCTGGTAACCTCACATCTGGATTACTGCAACGCACTCTACATGGGGCTACCCTTGTGCCTGACCTGGAAACTTCAACTGGTGCAAAACATGGCAGCCAGGTTAATTACCAGAACATCCAGGAGGGAGCACATTTCTCCTGTGCTGAAATCCCTCCACTGGCTGCCGATTAGTTTCCGGGCACAATACAAGGTGTTGGTTTTGACCTTTAAAGCCCTACATGGCTTGGGTCCATCTTATCTCAGGGACCGCCTCTCCCTGTAAGATCCCCCCCCCCCCCCGTGCCCTTCGGTCCTCTGGGAGGAATCTGTTACAGCCAATAAAGACCAGGCTTTCGCAGACCTCCCAGAGGACCTTTTCTGCGACTGCTCCCAGATTATGGAATGGCTGCCGGACGAGATCCGTCTAATTACCACTTTTGCTGCTTTTGAAAAAGCAGTAAAGACGGATCTCTTCCGGCAGGCCTTCCCGGAACAACTGCTGTCTGGTGAGAGATGAGTTTTTATTTTGTTTATTTTCTGATTCCTTGTGTTATTTTTTTAATTAAATTTTTATTAATAAAAACATATATACATACTTATACATAGAACATACAAATCAAACAAACAAACAAACAAAAAACAAAAGAATTCAATCAATTTAATATCAATTCTTTTACTCTTGCTGTTTCCTTTTTTGATGAATCTTCTCGACTTCCTTATTCTTGTTCTTGCTGGAATTTATTGATTAGAATTGTTGTACCTTGCTACCAAGCTTATTGATTTGCATTTGAAATGTCTTCCTTGATTTATATTCTGTTTTCCTCGTTTAATTGTTCATTACATGCTTTCTATCTAATTGATATTGTTGTTATTTTTTTCTTCTTTTTTCTTTCTCATTAATTGAATTAATTAAATTGCTTCCTTTTCATTTATAACATTAAGTCCCGTGTTTACTTTATTCTTAAATTTTATTGCATTTGTGGGTTTTTTTTTTTTTGTTTAGATTATGTCTTCCCTTTCCTTAATGCTTAGATCTTTATACATTTGATTATATTATTATATTATCTCTTCTAATAATAAGTTGTCAAATAGTTTCCAATCTTCATCTATTTTCTGTGGGGGTTTTTTGAGAAATCAGCGCTGACATTTTGTCGAAATATTTCATTTCTTCGACCTTAGTTTTCCATTCTTCTAATTTCGGACTGATTCCTTGTGTTATTGTGGATTGTTTTATTTTATTGCTGTACTTTAACTTCTTTCTAGTTTAATTCTGTTTTAAGGGGATGGGAGGGTTGGATTGTGGGAAGAGGGAATGTTTTAACTTTGTTCGTTTTTAAATGCTGTAACCCGCCCCGATTGCTGCGCAGAGGGGCGGGCTATAAATAAATTATCATTATTATTATTATTATTATTATTATTAGTAGTAGTAGTAGTGTAAGATACTGCTCAAAATACTACAACATAGACTCCAACCATATATGGAGAGAGAGATCCCACAGGACCAAGCGGGGTTCAGGAAAGGAAGAGGCACTAGGGATTATACTGCAAACATACGATGGCTACTGGAGCGCACCAGGGAGTACCAAAAGAAAATCAGCATGGGCTTTCTATAGCAAAGCCTTTGACGTCATAGACCATGAAAGGCTATGGAACGCCCTTAAAGAGATAGAATCACAGAATTATAGAGTTGGAAGAGACCCCAAGGGCCATCCAGTCCAACCCCCTGCCATGCAGGAACTCCCAATTAAAGCATCCCCGACAGATGGCCATACATGGGAGTGCCAACACATCTGATAGTCCTGATGAGGAAGAATCTGAACTCAGGACAAGAGGCTACTCTCAGGACAGAAGACGGAGAAAGGGATTGGTTCCCAATTGGAAAAAGAGTCAGACAAGGCTGCATCCTTTCACCCGATCTGTTCCACTTGTATGCAGAATATATTATAAGAAAAACAGGCTTGGACATGGAAGAGGGAAGAGTAATAATAGTGCCTCTGTTCAATTTTAAATTTATACATAGATGTAAGTGCTGGGTCCAAATTCCTGTTTGGCCCTGGAAACCCACTGGATGACCTGCGCAAGTCACACTCTCTCAGCCTTATGGGGAAGCAGGGCAAACCCCATTTCTAGGCATTTGGACTTTCTGTTTTTAACCTAGAGGGAAAAGATGGCACCCACCCAAAAATTCAAACAGAACAAACCCCTTGCAAGAACAAAGGTGCATCTACTACACTGTAGAAATAATGCAGTTTAAGTGCTGTGTAGCTCCATCCTTTGGAATCCTGGGATCTGTAGTTTCGCAAAGCCTTTACGCCTTCTCTGGCAAAGCAGGCTGGTGCGTCACCAAACTACAAATCCTAGGATTCTCTAGGATGGAGCCATGGGAGTTAAAGCGGGGTCAAACTGCATTAATTCTACAGTTTAGATGCACCCCAAGACGCCAGAGACTGGGACAGAAATCCAAATTTCTGGCTTTTCCAGATCTCATTCTGTCATCTGAGTGTAAAGCAGAATTTTTTGGAGGGATAACTTTGGAAAACTGAGTAACGTTTTGGAATTGCAGGTCCCAGAATCCCCTCCATGTGGCTTTGGGAGTTGTAGTACCCCCCAGAGCCAGAAATAATAATAATTAAAAAAAACACATTAGGGGGTTTGGCCGCTTTGAGACACCCTTCAGCCTGCACCTCTCATTAGTCACCAAGCATGAGAGACTGATGGGAGATGTAGTGCGGTGTCCCTGATTTTTCTCTTGTCTCACAGAGTTCTTTTTTTTGGGGGGGGGTTTACTTTCTTTGAACTATAATACCTTCCTATGTGTCTAAACAGGGAGAGGGAAAGTTACTTCCTTTGGACTGAAATTCCCATAATCTCCCAGCCAGGCGATTATGGGAGTTGCAGTCCAACCCTCAACCTCTGATTCTGTTTTAGATGGGTTTTTCCCCCCATGGAATTAATGGGAAATGCATGCAAACTCACAAGAAGAAGACTTTGTGGGGAGACCCAAAGGGAGGCAGGCAGTGGCAGGGGATTTTGGGAGTTGTAGTTCTCCCCCTTTTTTATATAAAAAAAGTAACTTTACCAAGCTCCAGGTCTGATATTCTTGTGCAATTCTTTTTCTTTTTCGCAACCCTGGAACCCTTGCTAGGCAGCATCTCCACTGCAGAATTAAATCCAGTTTGACCCCGCTTTAACTGCCATGGCTCAATGCTATGGAATTCTGGGATTTGTAGTATGCAATGACTACCTTACATGCAATGCAATGCAGGATCCGCTCCTCACTGCGTCTCTCATGAGACCAAGAAACTGGAAAAGGCAGGGAGAAAGAGGGTGCATCTACACTGTAGAAATAAATCCAGTTTGACACCGCTTTAACTGCCATGGCTCAATGCTATGGAATTCTGGGATTTGTAGTATGCAATGACTACCTTAGATGCAATGCAATGCAATGCAGGATCCGCTCCTCACTCACAAGATTATTGGGATTTGTAGTTTTTGCAAGGCACCACAGCTCTCGGACAGAGAAAGGTAAATGCCTTGCAAAAACTACAAATCCCAAATGTAACCAAAGTTTCATTATACAATTCTTGTTCTTACTTGACGATATCTATCTATGATTTGTTTGACTTTATTCCATATTTTTTAAAAATCAGATCCCATTGTTTCTCTATCACATCGATCGGTCTATCCTGAATTATTGCCATTAAAATTTCCATATTCATCATCTCCTTTAGTTTTTCTAACCATTCTTCTATGTTAGATATCTCAATTTTTCCCCCCCGGTGCTTAGCGTGGAAAATTCTAATTGAAGAAATTTAGAAATCAACTATTTTGAAGCGGATAATGACATTAAGAGCGGAATTAATTAAAAGGATATATATAGGAAGAAAATTTATCTTAGAAATTTTCGGTTAAAAAAGAGACAGGTAAAGATATGGCAGAAAATAAGGAAGCATTAATATAAAAATTAGATGAAATAAAAATTAGGGTATGTGTTTGTATATATTTGTATTTGTACTGTTATGTATGTTTATGGGGTGGCAGTGGTTGTTTGTGTATGTGTATGGATGTATATATTTTAAGTTAATATTATTTTTTAAGAAAAACTACAAATCCCAATATTATATAGGGCAGAGCTACAGCACTTAAAGCGGCATTGAACTGTGTCATATCTACAGTGTAGATGCATCTGATGTAGTGGTTTAAGTGCTGGATTAGGAATCTGGAAACCAGAGTTCAAACCCTGGTTCAGACATGTAAACCCAACGGGTGACCTTGGGCAAGTCACACTCTCTCAGCCTCAGAGGACAACAATGGCAAACCTCCTCTGAAAGCACTTGCCAAGAAAATTCCATGAAAGGTAGACAGGTGTACAAGTGAATCATAGAATCGTAGAGGCGGGAGAGACCGCCAAAGGCCATCCAGTCCAACCCCCTTCTGCCATGCAGGAACTCACAATCAAAGCATCCCCGACAGACGGCCATCCAGCCTCTGTTTAAAAACCTCCAAAGAAGGAGACTCCACCACCTTCTGAGGCAGCAGCGTCTTCCACTGTCAAAAACCTCTTATTGTCAGGGAGTTCTTCCTCATGTTTAGGTGGACTCTCTTTTCCTGTAGTTTTCCTGTAGAGTGGCACTATTACTTGCCTAGATCAGCCTAGGATCAGATTGGCCTTTTTAGCTGCTTCGTCACAATAGGGGCTCATGTTTAGAACTAGACACAATATTCCAGATGAGGCTTGACCAAAGCAGAATAGAGTGGCATTATTACCGTACTTCCCTTGATTTAGACGCTATACTTCTATTGATGCAGCCTAGAATCGGATTGGCCTTTTTAGCTGCTGCATCACACAGTTGGCTCTTGTTCAGCTTATGGTCCTCTAAACCCCTAGATCCCTTTTGCATGTACTATTGTCAAGCCAGGTGTCGCCCATCCTGTATCTCTGCATTTCATTTTTTTCTGCAAGGAGCCTGGTTTGCACAAAAATCTATGTGTCGCAGCCAGAGCAGAAGTGTACCCCCCCAAAACTGTAGACCCTTCCTCCCCATGTTCTGTTCACGGAAAATGACACCCTCCAAGCCAGAGGATCTTAACATTTGGGGGTGGGTTTGTCCTTAAAACTCAACTTTGGGCCATTTGGATGAAGCCAATGGACTCCCCAGGCTCCCATTTGCAAGAGAAAGTTGGTGTAATAAATTTAATCGGTCAATGGATCAATAAATAGGGTCGCCAGTTTTGTTTCATCCCTGGCCCAAACCTGAGAGGTGTCTCAGCTCAAACCTAAGATTTTGGGACAGTGTGACGCATTTAAGTATTATAATTGAGAGCCAGCGTGGTGTCCAGGGTTCAAATTCCAGCTCGGCCATGGGAACCCACTGGGTGATCTTGGGCAAGTCACACTCTCTCAGCCTCAGAGGATGGCAACAGCAAGCCCTCTTTGAAGAAACTTGCCAAGAAAATCCATCATAGGGTCCCCTTAGAGTCGCCATATGTCAGAAATGCCATACGTCAGAAACCCACTGGGTGAACTTGGGCAAGTCACACTCTCTCAGCCTCAGAGGATGGCAACAGCAGGCCCTCTCTGAAGAAACTTGCCAAGAAAATCCATCATACCTAGAGTTGCCATATGTCAGAAACACAGAGCAACAATTATTATTATTATTATTATTATTATTATTATTATTATTATTTATTGAGTCACCATACGTCAGAACACACACAGCAACATTGTTGTTGTTGTTGATGTTGATGTTGTTGTTGTTGTTATGAGCCAATGTGGTACAGTGGTTTGGGCATTGGACGATGACTTTGGAGACCAGGGTTTGAATCCCCACTTGGCCATGGAAACCCAATGGGTGATCTTGGGCAAGTCACACTCTCTCAGCCTCAGAGGGCGGCAATGGCAAACCCCCTCTGAAGAAAGCTGCCAAGAAAACCCCATCTTGGGGTCACCTTAAATTGGAAATGACTTCAAGGCACGCAGCAACAACTTCTTCTTGTCATCATCATCATCATCATCATCCTCCCACCTTTCTCCCAATATAGGTATCCAAGGTAGCTAACAACTAATTTCAAACAGCACAAATTAAAAGCAATACAAAAGCATCAAAAAGTATACAGTTTTAAAATAATCAGTTTGAAAAAAATTAAACATACGCAAACGTTGACATCTGGGATTGTACAGCCTTTAAAAGCCCAACGGTTGTTGCTCTGAAAAAGCCAGATGGCACAAAATGGTTTCCTTGCTGCCGAAAGGAGAGCTTCTCTAGGGAGGGAGTCCCAGATCCTGAGAACAGCCACCAAGAAGGCCCTGGCTTGCGTTCCCACCAAACATTTTATAGAAGGCGATGGGACAGAAAGAAGGGCCTCTCTGGACGATCTTAGGGCTGTCGCGGGCTCCTAAAGGAAGATATGGCCCTTCAAATAACCTGGACCCAAGCCGTAAAGAACTTTATGAGTCAAAACTAGCACTTTGAATAGTACCCAGAAACAGAATAGAATAGAATAGAATAGAATCATAGAGTTGGAAGAGACCCCAATGGCCATCCAGTCCAACCCCATTCTGCTGTGAAATGTAAGGTACTACACCTTGGCAGTAAAAATAAAATGTGCAGATGTGGGATGGTTGACACCTGGATCTTGGATGTTATAGTTGAGACAGGTCTAGTGGATGTAATCATAGAATCATAGAGTTGGAAGAGACCCCAAGGGCCATCCAGTCCAACCCCATTCTGCTGTGCAGGAACTCACAAAGCATCCCCGACAGATGACCATCCAGCCTCTGTTTGAAGACCTCCAAAGAAGGACACTCCACAACTCTTTGACAGAATGTGTTCCACTGTCGAACAGCTCTTACTGTCAGGAAGCTCCTCCTAATGTTGAGGTGGAATCTCTTTTCTTGCAGCTTGCATCCATTGTTCCGGGTTCTAGTCTCTGGAGCAGCAGAAAACAAGCTTCCTCCCTCCTCGATATGACATCCCTTCAAATATTTAAAGAGGGCTTTCATATCCCCTCTTAACCTTCTCTTCTCCAGGCTAAACAGACCCCATTACCTAAGTCGTTCTTCATAGGGATTCATGGTTTCCAGACCCTTCACCATTTTAGTTGCCCTCCTTTGGACACGCTCCAGTTTCTCCACATCCTTTTTGAATTGTGGGGCCCAGAACTGGACACAGTGTTATTCCAGGTGGGGCCTGACCAAAGCAGAATAGAGTGACACTATTACCGTACTTCCCTTGATCTAAACACTATACTTCTATTTATACTTCCAGTTGTCCCCCATGTGATAAACTCCGTAGAGAGCTGGATATGTTTAGCCTGGAGAAGAGATGGTTAAGAGGTGACATGATAGCCCTGTTTAAGTATTTGAAGGGATGTCATATTGAGGAGGGAGGAAGCTTGTTTTCTGCTGCTCCAGAGAATAGGACCCAATGGAGCAATGGATGCAAGCTCCAGGAAAAGAGATTCCACCTCAACATTAGGAGGAACTTCCTGACAGTAAGGGCGGTTCGACAGTGGAACACACTCCCTCGGAGAGTAGTGGAGTCTCCTTCCTTGGAGGTCTTTAAGCAGATGCTGGAAGGCCATCTGTCAGGGATCCTTTAATTTTGAGTTCCTGCATGGCAGAATGGGGTTGGACTGGATGGCCCTTGGGGTCTCTTCCAACTCCATGCTCCTATGATTACATCCACTAGACCTGTCTCAACTATAACATCCAAGATCCAGGGGTCACCCATCCCACATCTGCACATTTTATTTATACTCCCAAGGTGTAGTACATTTCTCCCTGCAACCTTCCTTTGGAGATGTTCAAGCTTGGCAGCATCCTTCTTGAATTATGGTGCCAGAATTGGCCCGTATTCCAGGAGAGTGCCACGATTACTTCCTTCGATGTAGTAGACACTATCCTCCTATTGATGCAGCCTAGAATCACATCTGCCGCATCGCATTTTTATCTGCTGCGTCACGCTTTTGATTCATGTTTGACTTGTGGTCTACTAGGACTCCTAGAAACTTTTTGCATGTGCCGTTGTCGAGCCAGGTGTGACCTATCCCATACCTGTACGTTGCATTTTTACTGCCCAAGGGTAGCAGCAGCCTACATTTCTTCCTGTGGAAATTAATTTTGGTAGTTTTGACCCAGCAATCTGATCTGTTAAGCCGATTTTGAATTCTGATCCTGCCCTCTGTGGTATTAGCTACTACTCCTAATATGGTGTCATCTGCAAATCTGATAAGCCTGCTCTTTATTTTACCGTCCAAATCATCAATTAAGATATTGAATACCACTGGTTGCAGGATAGAACTCTGTGGCACCCTGCTGGTCATTCCATAGAATCATAGAATTGGAAGAGACCACAAGGGCCATCCAGCCCAACCCCCTGCCATGCAGGAACTCCCAATCAAAGCATCCCCAACAGATGGCCATCCATTTCTCTCCAAGACGAGGAGCAATTGGTGAGCGCCCTTTGGGTTCGCTTGGTCTACCATTTACAAAACAACCAAACAGTTGCATTGTCTAGCCCACATTTTACTGCTTGTTTGCAAGGATATCTTATCCTTGTATATTTATGGATGTGTTTTAATTGCTGATTTTTAACTTGTAATTGGTTTTATAACTTTTTAAGGGGGGGGAGGGATTTAGATTTTGTTGTATTTTATATTGTATTTTATTGTTGTTAGCCACGCCGACTGATCTCAAAGGGGTGGGATAATAATAATAATAATAATAATAATAATAATAAATGGAGGAAATCAAGATATGTTAGCTCCACAGCATTCTCTTCATCTACTCCATCAAAAAAAATTAAGAAGAGATAAGATCAGTTTGGCATGACTTGTTGATTTTTAGTGATCATGACATTCCTAAGTGCTTATGGACTACGGTAATTATCTGCCCTAGAATCTTTCCTGGCATTGATGTCAGGCTGACTGGGCATTAATTATTTAGGTCCTCTTTTTCTCCTTTTTTGAAAATGGGGACATTTCCCCTTCTCCACTCCACTGGGACTTTTCTTGTACTCCAGGAATTCTCAGCGGTTATTGCCAGTAGCTCTGAGGCCCAAAACACACTGCAGAAATAAACCAGTTTGAGACCGCTTTAACTGTCCTGGCTCAGTGCTAGGGAATCCTGGGAACTGTAGTTTATTGTGGAACCAGAGCTCTCTGACAGAGACCGCTAAATGTTTCACAAGACTAGTTCCCAGAATTTCCTAGCAATGAGCCAGGGCAGTTAAAGTGGTCTCAAATTGGATTATTTCTGCATTATGTTTTGGACCTGAGATTACTTTTTATATTTTATTGTACTATTGTATTTTAATCTTTGCTTGTTTAATTCAGTTTTAAGAAGGGTGGGTTGGGGAGAGGGTTGAGGGAATGTTTTTAACTGTTGCCTGTTTTAATATGTTGTACCCTGCCCCTGTTGCTTAGCAGAGGGGCAGGCTAGAAATAAATGTATTATTATTATTATTATTATTATTATTATTATTATTATTATTATTATTATTATTTCTGCCAGTTCTTTTAATACCCTTGCATAGGGTTACCATACGTCCTGGAAAACCGGGACAATCCCAGATTGGAGGGTCTAAAAAAATGTCCTGGCCTGAGCATTTTAGATCCACAAATCCTGGACTCCTGCCTTGTTCCAGGCCACATTTTATCAATTTCCGGTTGGATTGGAGATTGACAAAATTGCCCAGAACAAGGCAGGAATAGTCGGCTGAGCTCGGTTCCGCCTTCTTCCCTCCTCAGCTGATGTGAGTTACTTCTCCTCAGGCGGCGTGCAGCAGCCAAGATGGTGGCTGCTGCCAGTCCCAAGCACTCCACCACAGAGAGTCAGGGTGGGAAGTGCTGCCAGCAGCTGATGCTGGCCCCAAGCGCTCCGCCGTGCAGAGCCAGGCTGTAAGGAGGAGGCCAATGCCCACTTCCAGGTACAGGACACGATTCCTCCAGCAGGCAGGAGGATGTCAGGGGAAGCTCAGGGAGAGAGGGAATGAGGGGTCTCAGCTGAGCACCGAGATCTGGCATGGCAAGGCATCCCTGGGGGTGAGGCATGGCTGAGGTGAGTGCCAAGATCTAGTGCAGCAAGGCCTCCCTGGCCTAGGGGTGAGGCGCAGCCGCATGGGGCCTCAGCCAAGGAGATCTGGCTTGGCTCTCCGGCTCTCCCTGGGCCTCAGTGCACGAATTTATATGTGCATGAATTTATATATATATATATATTTAAATTTTAGTAATATTTTTGATTTTTAGTTGGTTGTGTCCTCCATTTTTCTTGAATCTCCCACATTTTGTCCCGGTTTTGTGGAAGAATTTTATGGCAAGCCTAGCCTTGCATATACAACCGGCCCTCCGTTTTCACGGGGGGATCCGTTCTGGATCCCCTCCCACAAAAACAGAGACTTGCCACTATTCAAGCCCCATAGGCTTGTATGGGGCATGCCTGCATGGGCACGCACAGGGATGCACCTGCAGGGGCGCATCCCATTGATTTTAATGGAGGTCACCCCTCTGCAAATATTCAAAACCATGGACTTCCAAGTCTGCGAGAATGGAGGAGTGACTGTAGTTCATGTGTCCATGGTTCCTGTACTACCTTTTTACCTATTCTGTGCTGCACTTCCCCTACTGCATCATGTATTCCATTTTAATAAATAATAATAATAATAAATTTTATTTGTATCCCGCCTCTCTGTCAAACAATCGAGGTGGCTCACAGCATTAACACTCCATACAATGTTAAAATACAATCCAAAATCCACAAGCCCTCCCACCCTTAAAGCAGAATTAAACTAATGATAACATTAAAACATAATATTTAAAAACAATTTAAATTATATAAAAACCTAACCGGCAGTAATAGACTGAACAGGGATTGCAGGCGAAGTAGGGATAATAGGACTCCTGAGGCCGGGAGATCTATCAGGAAAGGCCTGCCAGAAAAGATCCAGCTGTTTTGAAGCTGTTTAGGTTGGTAATCTGACGGATCTCGTCTGGCAGGCCATTCCATAATCTGGGAGCGGTAGCCAAAAAAGTCCTCTGGAGGTCGTCGACAGCCTAGTTTTTATTGGCTGCAACAAATTCCTCCCAGAGGACCAGAGTGTGTGGGGAGGATTATATAGGAGGAGGCGGTCCCAAAGATAGGTTGGACCCAAGCCATTCATAACCAACACCTTATACCGGGCCCGGAAACTGATAGGCAGCCAGTGAAGGGACTCTCCTAGATGTCCCGGAGACCACTCTGGCTGCCATGTTCTGTACCAACTGGAGTTTCCGGACCAAGTATGAGGGTAGCCCCATGTAGAGCACATTACAGAAATCCAGACGAGAGGTTACCAGTGCATGCACCACAGTCTCAAGGTCCCTTACTTCCAGGAAAGGGCGCAGCTGGCGTATCAGCCAAAGCTGATAACAGGCTGAGCACTGTTCTCATTTTAGGAGAAGACTGAGGCAAAGATGGTGTTGAGCAGTTCTACCTTTTCTTGATTCCCTTTTAGCATTTCACCATCTTATTCATGCAGTGGTCTTATCAGATTGGATTGGATGGACCTTATGGTCTCTTCCAACTCTATGATTCTATTATCATTTCCTTGATCTTCCCTTTGTTACGGAAAGAACCAAAAAAGCTCTTTTTATTGTTTTTAACTTTTCTAGCAAGCCTGAGGTCTGCACTTGTACAGGCTTGCTAGAGAAGTTAAAAACAATAAAACAAAAACAATAAAAAGGGCTTTTTTGGTTCTTTCCGTAACAAAAGGAAGAGCAAGGAAATGATAATAGAATCATAGAGCTTGTCTAACTTTCTCCCTGCACATGTAGGCTATTTGTTTGAATTCCACTTTGGTGATTTCTCTTTCTCCATCTCTTGTACATATCCTTTATATAGCTCAGTTGAAAGTTATTTTCTTCTGATCTACACCATATAGAAATATGAACCACTGAGAAACCTCTTCTGCTGAAAGAGCTTTCCCTGACTCCTCATTCTTCAGTGTGATGCAAAGGGCAGGAGGAAATTCAAGTGGAAGTCCCTCCATGTTAAAATGGAAATTCCTTTCTGGGAGATGAGATAAGAGGAATCCTCACCGCCCTCTTTAATAAGTGCATGTAATTCAGGGCATAAGGTATATTTTGAGGGAATTTCCAATCTTCCATAGATACAGATGAACATGTAGATATGTATTCTGAATATAGGTACACAGGTGGATATATAGGTACATCTAGGCATCAGGTGAATTCAGTGATTACATGTTCAACAATTACATGCCATAGAGTCAGTCTGTTTGTGCTGAGAAGCATTTCTCATTTTTGTTTGAAGAAATAATGTAGTACCAGTCATTTCAAGATAGGCTGGGAAGCCCCAGCCCAGGGGAGAAATCATGAGACCAAACATATAAAGGGAGGGAGAAGTGCATTGGGCACGGTGCCTTTGCTCCTACATATCCCAAAGGACAGAATCAAACTGTTCTCATATCTCCTTCCTCCCCTATTCCCCCCATCTTGTTCACAATCAGCCTCATTCACTCCCATTCCAACCCTATCTCCCCATTGGCTATTCCCACATCCAGTTTGTTGCCTTGGTTTGGGAGGGGAGCCACCAGCCCTTCTTCTTCTATAGCTGTGATTAATTTTTCCTCCCCCCCGCCCCCCAAAAAAACATATACACTTAAACCCTTTGTAGATCAGAGGAACACAGCAGAAGTAGTCTGCCCTGATTTCAGTAAGGATTTGTCCCGTCTGTGAGTTCTCTGATGTGAATGTACATGTCCAATCCGCCTAAAGCTCTTTCCACATTCCATGCATTTATATGGCTTCTCCCCTGTGTGGGTTCTTTGATGTGAATGTAAACTGTCACTACGAGAGAAGCTCTTTCCACATTCTATGCATTTATATGGTCTCTCCCCTGTGTGAGTTCTTTGATGTTTATTACATGTTCCATAATTACTGAAGCTCTTTCCACATTCCATACATTTATATGGTTTCTCTCCCGTGTGGGTTCTTTGATGGGAACGTAAATATTGACTACGAGAGAAACTTTTTCCACATTCTATGCATATATATGGTTTATCTTCTGTGTGAATTCTTTGATGTAAGCGTAGACTTCCACTCTGACTGAAACTCTTTCCACATTCTATGCAAGTATATGGTTTCTCCCCTGTATGGGTTCTTTGATGTGAATGTAAACATGCACTGTCACTGAAGCTCTTTCCACAGTCCATGCATTTATATGGTTTCTCCCCTGTGTGGCTTCTTTGGTGTGAACGTAAACTGTCACCACGAGAGAACCTCTTTCCACATTCCATGCATTTATATGGTTTCTCCCCTGTGTGTGTTATTTGATGTTTAGCACATGCTCCGTAATCACTGAAGCTCTTTTCACATTCCATGCATTTATATGGCTTCTCCCCTGTGTGGGTTCTTTGATGTGAACGTAGATGTCCACTTTGACTGTAGCTCTTTCCACATTCTATGCATTTATATGGTTTATCCTCTATGTGAGTTCTTTGATGTGAGCGTAGATTTCCACTCTGACTGAAACATCTTCCACACTCCATGCATTTATATGGCTTCTCACCTGTGTGGGTTCTTTCATGTGAACGTAGATGTCCAGTAGCACTAAAACTCATTCCACATTCCAGGCATTTATATGGTTTATCCTCTATGTGAGTTCTTTGATGTGAACGTAAATTTCCACTCTGACTGAAACTCTTTCCACATTCCATGCATTTATAAGGTTTCTCCCCTGTGTGGGTTCTTTCATGTGAACGTAGATGTCCACTTGCACTGAAGCTCTTTCCACATTCCAGGCATTTATATGGTTTCTCCCCTGTGTGAGTTCTTTGATGTGAATTTAGATTTGACGTCTGATTAAAACTGTTTCCACATTCCATGCATTTATATGGTTTCTCCCCTGTGTGAATTCTTTGGTGTGAATATAAACTGTTATTACGAGCGAAGCTCTTTCCACATTCCATACATGTATATGGTCTTTCCTTTGTATGAGTTACTTGATGTGAATGTAGATGTCCACTACTACTGAAGCTCTTTCCACATTCTGTGCATTTGTATCGTTTCTCTCCTGTGTGAGTCCTTTGATGATGAGTACATGAGTCACAATCCCTGAAACTCTTTGTGCATTCCATGTAGCTATGTAATTTCTCCCCTGTGTGGCTTCTCTGATGTGAATAAAGATGTCCACTCTGACTGAAGGTCTTTCCACATTCTGTGCATTTGTAGGGTTTCTCTCCTGTGTGAAGTCTGAAGTGTATGTTGAAGTATGACGTATCTTTACATATTTTCCCACAGATAGGACACTGGACCTGTTTTGTCTGTGAATTCAGGGGTTCAGAAACATCAACTTCCAGAGAAGCAAAGTTCTTTCTATCCCCTGATTGGTTTCCTTTCTGGCTTTTTGGTCCCTTTGGATTTCCAAATCCCTCTTTTTCCATGACAAGCTTAGTTATTTCCTGTGATGCTACAGCTGGCTCACTCTCCTGAGCATTATCTCCTTGAGAAAAAAGGAAAAAGATCTCATTAGTAGCAATTCCTTCTTTACCTCCAAGACCCCCCCTTTCCTCTTAATATGCCATGGTGAAATCTACATTCCCTTTTGAGTATGCTGTTGACACAGCAGATAACTTCTGTCTGGATAAATTTCACACTTAATCCCACTAGGCAGAGATGCCTGTCCTTTTGTCTTCCTAGTCATACAAGGTAGGGCCTACTTCTGTAATAATATGAGAAGTGTGTATATGTGGGGGAACCACAGCTGTATCAAGTCTAGGAGAAGAAAAGACTGGCCTGGCTGGGACACAAAAACAAACAAACAAAACTCAACCCTCCCTGGTCAGATACAAAAGGAATGGCAACAGTGTGAAGCAGCAGCTTAAAAATCCAATGCAATTCTAGGCTGCATCAATGGAAGTATCGTGTCTGGATCGAGAGAAGTAATAGTTCCACTCTATTCTGCTTTGGCCAGGCCTAACCTGGAATATTGTGTCCATTTCTGGACCACCACAATTCAAGACACATGCTGACAAGCTGGAACGTGTCCAAAGGAGGGTGACCACAATGGTGTAAGGTCTGGAAACCCTTTGAGAAGTGAATTATGGAACTGGGTATGTTTATCCTGGAGAAGAGACGACTAAGAGGTGACATGAGCCCCATTTAAATGTTTGAAGGGGTGTCATTCTGATGATGGAGCAAGCCTGTTTTTTGCTGCTCCAGAGAATAGGACCTGGAGCAATGGGTTCAAACCACAGGGAAAGAGATTCCACCTCAACATTAGGAGGAACCTTCTGACAATAAGAGTTGTTTGACGGTGGAAGATGCTTCCTTGGAGAGTGGCGGAGTCTCCTTCTTTGGGGTTTTTTAACAGAGGCTGGATGGCCATCTATTGGGGGTGCTTTGATTGTGTCATGGCAGAAGGGGATTGGACTGGATGGCCCTTGAGGTCTCTTCCAATTCTTGTATGATTCTAAGATCAGCATCAGGCACATCTGTATCTTGGTCTTTTGCACACAAAGGACAAATAATCCAATCCTTTTAAACCAAGCTAAGCTTAAATTACTGGTGGAAAAGGTTGCAACAGTAATTTCTTTGTAAGGAAGCCTCCACTGAGTGTGGTTTGGTCTTTTTGAAAATGGGGAATAATCCTTCGAGATCCTAAGCAGTCACCGATGTGGATAAAGCATCTCATGAACTCAATCTTGGCCATCTTACCAGAAAATGCAATGAAAATTTGCATAACTGATTCTCACCACCTATCAGATTGGTTCCTGTCACTGTTCTTGCTCTCCTGACGGTTAAGTGGCTATTTTGGAGTGGCCTTGCAGACTGAGGGGTAAATTATTGGGTTATAAATAATGTATCCCTCCATCTGGCCACTTGCGTTATGAAGCCTCCTCTATGGACATTTTATAGTTTCAAATGCACACAGAGGTGGGGACCTGCTGAATTTTCTTTTTCTTCAAAGCTTGGATATATGATTAGGTTTGGGAAATTCCTCCAGGAAAAAGAGGCAGGCCCATGACGCCTTACTATAAAATATTCAGGCATTCCACTTCTCTGTGTTGTTATATCCACTCATCCCAAAAGACAAGAGGAAATGCCAGGAGCTGAGAACTTCAGCTTGCCTTTCATGGTAAAGAGAGTCGTATTTGCTTGTCATAGCTTTGGTTGTCCACAATGTACCGTATTTTTCGGCATATAAGACGCACTTTTTCTTCCCCAAAACGAGGGTGGGGAAGTTGCTGCGCCTAATGAAGCGAATATAAAAGCTGAGGGCAAACTGCCGAGGCCTAGGCTAAAAGTAGGCCTCATTTCAGCCTGAGCCTCGGTGCTCCAGTGGGCTCCTCCCATCCCAGGAAGAGCCCATTGGAGCAGCCAGGACGGGGGTGGAAAGAGTCCTCTTTTCCTGGCTAGTTGAATGTGCTCCTCCTCTTTCCACCCCCATCCTGGGTGCTTCAATGGACTCTTCCTGGGGTCAGAGGACATCCTCCCATCCCAGGAAGAGTCCATTGGAGCACCCAGAACGGGGGTGGAAAGAGTCCCCCCCTTGAAGAAATCTGCCAGGAAAACGCTCATGGTAGGATCCAAATGATCCAGAAATTACTCCAAGGCACTGGATTATTACCCTGGCCAAGTTACACTGTCTCAGCCTCAGAGGGTGCAAATTGCAAACTCCCTCCTCTGAAGAAATCTGCCAGGAAGACGCTCATGGTAGGATCCAAATGATCCAGAAATTACTCCAAGGCACTGGATTAGTACCCTGGCCAAGTTACACTGTCTCAGCCTCAGAGGGTGCAAATTGCAAACTCCCTCCTCTGAGGAAATCTGCCAGGAAAACGCTCATGGTAGGATCCAAATGATCCAGAAATTACTCCAAGGCACTGGATTAGTACCCTGGCCAAGTTACACTGTCTCAGCCTCAGAGGGTGCAAATTGCAAACTCCCTCCTCTGAAGAAATCTGCCAGGAAAACGCTCATGGTAGGATCCAAATAATCCAGAAATTACTCCAAGGCACTGGATTCGTACCCTGGCCAAGTTACACTGTCTCAGCCTCAGAGGGTGCAAATTGCAAACTCCCTCCTCTGAAGAAATCTGCCAGGAAAACGCTCATGGTAGGATCCAAATGATCCAGAAATTACTCCAAGGCACTGGATTAGTACCCTGGCCAAGTTACACTGTCTCAGCCTCAGAGGGTGGAAATGGCAAACTCCCTCCTCTGAAGAAATCTGCCAGGAAAACGCTCATGGTAGGATCCAAATGATCGAGAAATTACTCCAAGGCACTGGATTAGTACCCTGGCCAAGTTACACTGTCTCAGCCTCAGAGGGTGGAAATGGCAAACTCCCTCCTCTGAAGAAATCTGCCAGGAAAACGCTCATGGTAGGATCCAAATGATCGAGAAATTACTCCAAGGCACTGGATTAGTACCCTGGCCAAGTTACACTGTCTCAGCCTCAGAGGGTGGAAATGGCAAACTCCCTCCTCTGAAGAAATCTGCCAGGAAAACGCTCATGGTAGGATCCAAATGATCGAGAAATTACTCCAAGGCACTGGATTAGTACCCTGGCCAAGTTACACTGTCTCAGCCTCAGAGGGTGGAAATGGCAAACTCCCTCCTCTGAAGAAATCTGCCAGGAAAACGCTCATGGTAGGATCCAAATGATCGAGAAATTACTCCAAGGCACTGGATTAGTACCCTGGCCAAGTTACACTGTCTCAGCCTCAGAGGGTGGAAATGGCAAACTCCCTCCTCTGAAGAAATCTGCCAGGAAAACGCTCATGGTAGGATCCAAATGATCCAGAAATTACTCCAAGGCACTGGATTAGTACCCTGGCCAAGTTACACTGTCTCAGCCTCAGAGGGTGGAAATGGCAAACTCCCTCCTCTGAGGAAATCTGCCAGGAAAACGCTCATGGTAGGATCCAAATGATCCAGAAATTACTCCAAGGCACTGGATTAGTACCCTGGCCAAGTTACACTGTCTCAGCCTCAGAGGGTGGAAATGGCAAACTCCCTCCTCTGAAGAAATCTGCCAGGAAAACGCTCATGGTAGGATCAAAATGATCCAGAAATTACTTCAAGGCACTGGATTAGTACCCTGGCCAAGTTACACTGTCTCAGCCTCAGAGGGTGGAAATGGCAAACTCCCTCCTCTGAAGAAATCTGCCAGGAAAACCCTCATGGTAGGATCAAAATGATCCAGAAATTACTCCAAGGCACTGGATTCGTTACACTGTCTCAGCCTCAGAGGGTGGAAATGGCAAACTCCCTCCTCTGAAGAAATCTGCCAAGAAAACCCTCATGGTAGTGTCAAAATGAGCCAGAAATTACTCCAGGGCACTGGATTACTCTGGCCAAATCACACTCTCTCAGCCTCAGAGGACGGAAATGGCAAAAAAAAACCCCTTGAAGAAATCTTACAAGAAAACCCTCATGGTAGGGTCAAAATAAGCCATAAATTACTCCATAAGACAATGGCCTAAAAACTCCAAAGGTACCAGTCCATCTGATCTTGGAATCTAAGCAGGGTCAGCCCTGGATAGTCCTTGGATGAGAGACCGCCAAAGAATCCCAGGTGCTGCAGGCTGTATTTCAGAGGAAGGAACTGGCAAAACCACTTCTCGAGTCTTCCTTGCCTAAGAAATCCCTAAGAAATTCATGGAGTCACCATAAGGCGACAGGAGACTTGCAAGAAAGTTGGGCAGGGAATTTGTGCAATACCTGGCCCTGCTGCTGGCTTAAATTTACATTTACAACTTAAAATTGTTCTTAAACTGCTGTTAACTTTATACAGTTGATATAAAATATTTTACTACAGTATTTGGTTAAGAATCTTTTTTTTCTAGATTTTCCTCCTTTAAAATTGGGTGCGTCTTATATGCCGGAGCGTCTTATATGCCGAAAAATACGGTATTGTAGAGTACTGCTGCTAAATGTTGGGATATGTAGTAATGTATCAATTGCTAATACTGTTGCCTACATTATTTTGTGGTTCATAGGCAGGTGGGAATGAGGCTGTACCTAGAGACTCAAGATCAGTCTCATGAAAACAGATGGTGTGAGAGCAGAAGGAGGAGCATCTATGGGAAAGGAAGGAAAGGAGAGCAGTTTGTTAAATGACAAAGGGTCACTCCCATTGAAATTGTTAATTTGTGTATATTTTAATCATGTCTTGCTAATGCTGGTTCCTTAGTCCTGACGACACACATCTGTGGTGGACAGCTATAATTTCTGCATAAAGCTTTTTTGAGTTACTGCTGAAAGTCTGGTTTTCTGAATTACAAAATCCCTGTACATGACGAAATGGAAACATCTCCAGCTGATCCTCAAGTTAGGGGTATCATAGCCATCCTGACAGTGTGGATCCAGCCTTTGGTGGACCAGTGCTCTGAGACCAGTGGCAAGCTCTGCATCCCTAAAAGCATGTAAGGCCGTGCCCTCCATTTGAGACTGGAATGCCAATTTGAGCAGTCCATCTTTGAAAAGGGAAAAGATGCCATCTTGTTTTGGGCTAAATTTGCCAGGTATTTGGACACACTGATCCCATTCTCATATGCCCACCATGAGTGCATTAGGAATCTCCTCATGTGTATCACTTGTTCAGAGCTACATAAATCCCAGTGTGTTGGGGCTTAAGAGAGTGGCGGAAGGCTATTTTCAACAGGGAGTTGGGTATGCAGACCACTTTTGGAGACCCTGAGTTTTGTTTCAGTGTCTACTTCAGACTGAATATGGACAGTGAGGGACCTACTGAAGTCACCTTCAACAGTTGTCATATATTTGTTTTCTGATTTCCAGAACAGAATGGGGCACACTGTCTTGGTTGAAGAACACTTAGGAGATGTCTCTGGGGAGGAGGTCAGCCTCCATACATAGGCAGCAGACAGTTGGAGGAATGTGGGATGTAGAAATAGAAGGACCAGAGATCATTCGGGGAGTTTGGATCTGCAGAATCAATGTGAAGCTCTCTCCCTTATCATTGATGACGAGGAGAAGCAAGAAGAGCAGCAATGTCAATCCTTAGAGAATGTGCAGGAGACCTTGGAAGATTCAGCACGTGGAATAATCTCTGTCAAATCTCGGAGGAGGCATGTGGTGGTGGTAGGGGACTCTTTGTTGAGGTAGGGGATCAGCAGTTTGTAGGCCTGACATGTTGTCTCGAGAGGTGTGCTGTCTTACTGTGGCAAAAATCCAAGATGTAATGGAGAGGCTGACAAGACTCATCAAGCCCAATGACCATTATCCCTTTCTTTTTGGTCCTTGTGGGAACCAATGATACTGCAAGACATAGCCTTATCACAAGGGATTATGAGGCTCTGGGTGAGAAGTGTAAGGGTATGGATACACAGGTAGTTATTTTGTCTGTCCTTCCAGTGGAAGGGTAAGGCTGAAGGGGGAGAAAAATAGTGGAGGTGAACTATTGGCTCTGCTGCTGGTGCTGCTGGGAACAATTTGGTTTCCTGGACCATAGTGTGTGATTTTATGGAGATGGACATCTGGCAAGAGATGGGTTACACCTCACAACAGTTGACAGAAATGTTTTTGGTAAGAGTCTGAAAGATCTCATCAGAAGGGTTTTCAACTGAATTTTGTGGGGGCGGGAGATAGTATTCTTGAGAGCAGGATTTCATCAAGAGCTGGAGATAATAGTCCAGATGTTATAAGTGAACAAGACAAATAGCACAAGAACCCAATAGTGGGAGGAAAAAAAACCTTTCAAAGGCAGATGGGGGGGAGGGATCTCCCATAGTCTTAAATGTCTCTACACTAATGCACCAAGCATGAGGAATAAACAGGATGAACTTGAACTCAGTCTCATGGCTGGAAGGTAGTAATAGAGCAGTATAGGTTTTCAGAGACATAGACCAAGCAGAAAGGGAGGTGAAGTAGTATTATACATTAAGGATGTATACACATGTAAACAGATCCATGACTTAAATCCTGGAAGCCAAGTTGAGAGCATTTGGGTAAAATCAAGGGGAGAGAAACAAGAATGTCATTGTGGGGTCTACTGCAGACCTCTAAGCCAAGCTGAGAAGTTGGATGATGCCTTTTTGGAACTACTCATTCAGAAAGGAGAGATGTAGTAGTAATGGGGGATTTTAACTATATTTACATTTGTTGGAAGTCAAATTCTGCCAAAAAGAGCCAACAAATTCTTCACTTGCCTTGCAGACAATTTCATTGTCCAGAGGCAACTAGGTGATCAGCTGTTTTGGTTCTGATCCTAACCAACAATGATGATCTGGTGAATGGGGTGGAAGTGGCATATCCTGAGGAAGGACTGACCATGCTCTCCTGGAGTTTGTTATAGTGGAAAAGGGAAGACAAGTGTGACCAGAAGTGCATTCTAGAATTTTAAAAAGCTGATTTCAGTAAACTTAGGGAAATACTGGCAGCAATGCCATGGTCAGGAATATGAACAGAGAAGGGGGTTCAGGAGGGATGGAAGTTTCTTAAAAGTGAGATATGGAAGGCACAATTTCAAACAGTTCCAGTGAGGAGTAAAAAGGAGAGGTGTCTAAAGAAGTCTAAAGAATGTTTGAAGTACTTTCAACTGAGCTAAAACTCAAAAGAGACATGTACAAGAAATGGAAAAAAGGGGAAATCACCAAAGAAGAATTGAACAAATAGCCAGCACATGTACAGAGAAAATGTTGGAAGATCTTTGCATTCTCTCCCCCCCCCCCTTTAGATAGATAGGGATTCCTGCTTGCAAATTCCCCCCTCTCTCTTTCTCATTCAAACTAACCATGTCACACCTTCTTTGGGAATAACAGATTTTCTCAAGAGTCTCAACTGAGCTGTTCCCCTCTTCCTGCTTTCTAAAGATGGTGAGATCTTTTCCCTTTACCTAAACCATCACTACTTAGATTAGGATTTAGCTTTTTATGTAAATATAGATTGTTTTTTGAGTCAGTCTAAGTTTTTAGGGAAGCATAGTTAGGCAAAGTCATTTTTCTGCTACTCTGCTAATTTAAAGTCAGACTCTAACAGGCTTGGCTTTCATATTTTGATATTTCAATATTTTTGTTTCCTTTAAAAAGACCGAAACCTTAGGGAACTTAAATTACCCCACAAAAAGGCAGAAACATTAAAGCATAGAATGAGCTCAAGCTTGTTAAAGAGGCTAAAAACAATAAAAAGGGCTTTTTTTGGTTATTGTAAGGATTTTGCATGGGATATGTAGTTATGGTATGGAAATGTTCAGATGTGTGTGAGTGGAAAATTTCCTGTGAGAAAGGACAAGAGAAAAACTGGCCTCGGTCTAGCACCAGATGTCTTGTAGACAAAATCATTCCCACCGAGAAAGTGTAAACACCAGTTAATGTTGTGAGAAAGGAGAAGAGTTGAACATAAACAGATTACATCATTGTGTTGCCAAATAACAGGTCACAAGGGGGAATGACATAGACAACCGGGGCTGGACTAAGAGTCTGGGAAACACTGAACATCCAATGAATGGGGAAGGTTACGCCCAAGTAGGTGGAAACTTGGGTTGGCACAAGAATCCTTTGTCTGACTCTGTGTGAGTTCCGCTTAAGCTTATGGGATGTAAACTTTTCTCTTGCCTGATCACAAACAGTGATGAGCAAAATGGACTGTACATAGTTATTTTCTGTTCTATTAGTTGCAACAATAAAGATTTACTTATTGGATTTACAAACATGAGTGTTCATGGCTACTGAATCAGGTAAATGCGACAGTCAGGAGTGCCCATTATCAGCTTCGGCTGATACGCCAGCTGTGCCCTTTTCTGGAAGTAAGGGACCTTGAGACTGTGGTGCACGCGCTGGTAACCTCTCGTCTGGATTTCTGTAATGCGCTCTACATGAGTGTTCATGGCTATTGAACAGCTGAATGGCTGAAGAAGGAAGCTGCACCAAGGTTTTGGTGAGTAGATGTCGGGGGAGGTAATGGACTGCAGCCAGCCTTATCCTGCATACTCTGCAATGAGGTGAATCACCTGCCACCACACCGACAGTTATGTCCGTAGCAAAAGGAAGAACAAGATTGCTGAGGGGACAAGATGGTGAAATGTAACAGGAGACAGAGAAAAGACAGAACTATTCAACACTTTCTTTGCCTTTGCTAAGGCCATGTGATGTGCACATGGCCATTTAAAACAATGGGTAAAACTGTTGTTTTAAATGGGCATGTGCATGTCGTGTGGCCTTTTAAAACCATTGTTTTAAAAATTCCCCAAAGGAAAACTGTACCTGACTGGGGAAAAGGGAGCAGATGATGCAGTAGTGGAAATGCAGAACAGAATAAAGAATAGCACAAGAATACCTGGCTACTCTAAGCAAATTCAACTCTCCAGGGCCAGATGAACTACATCCAAGAGGACAGTAGGCTCTCCCTGTCTAAAGGCTTGCCATTCACAGGTTTGAGCTTCTGCAGATGGCAATTCCTGATGTTTTAAATGGGCATGGGAAAGAATGGGACTCGAGGCCTGCATTTTTTGCTATCCACGGGGGAATGGGGGGTCCTGGAATGGATCCCCTGCAGATAAGAAGGGATTACTGTATTAAAAGAACTGGCAGAAATAATCTCAGATTCACTGTCAGTAATCTTGGAGAATTTCTGGAGAACAGGAGAGGTCTCAGCAGACTGGAGGAGGACAAACATTGTCCCCATCTTCAAAAAGGGGAAAAAAGAGGACTCAACCAATTACTACCCAGTAAGCCTGACATCAATACCAGGAAAGATTCTAGAGTAGATCATAAAACAAATATATAAGCACTAAGCAAGGAATGCCTTGGTTACTAACAATCAGCCTCGGTTTCTCAAAAACAAACTAGTCTTATATCCTTTTTTGGTAGAATCACAAGCTTGGTAGATGAAGGTAATGCTGTGGATGTAACATCTTGATTTCAGTAAGGCCTTTGACAAAGTCCCCCATGAAATTCTTGCAAACAAGCTAGTAAAATGTGGACTGAACAATACAACTGTAGGGCGGATTTGGAATTGGTTGACTGGCTGAACCCAAAGGGTGCTGAGCAATGACTCCTCTTCTTCATCCTCAAGAGAAGTGACCATTGGGGTGTCCATTGGGGTTCTGTCCTAGGCCCAGTTTGCTATTCAACATCTTTATCAATGACTTGGATGAAAGAATAGGGGCATGCTTATCAAATTTGCAGATGACACTAAATTAGGAGGGGTAGCTAATACCCCCGAGGCAGGATCAGAATTCAAAATAACCTTAACATATTAGAAAGCAGATTAGAGACTAAGAAAAAGAATTTCAGATGGGAATAATGTAGGATACTACACTTGGGCAGTAAAAACGATGTGCACAGATACTGAATGAGTGACTTGATGGCAGTACATGTGAAAGAGATCTAGGAGTCTTAGGGCTTATGCAGACTGCCAGAAATAATCCACCTTGAGACCACTTTAACTGTCTAGGCTCAGTTCTAGGGAATCATGGGAATTGTATTTTTTTCTGGGACATTGAGCTTTCTCTGTGAGAGCTCTGGTGCCACAATAAACTACAGTTCCCATGATTTCTTATCACTGAGCCAGGACAGTTAAAGTGGCCTCAAGATGGATTATTTCTGGCAGTCTGTATAGGCCCTTAGTGGACCACAGGCTGAACATGAGTCAGCAATGTGATGCTGCAGCTAAGAAAGCCAATGCAATTCTAGGCTGCATCAATAGGTGTGTAGTGTCTAGATCAGGCCTGCACAACCTATGGCACGGGGGCTGCATGTGGCCCGCCAAACGATTCTGAGTGGCCCACAAGGATTTTGAGTGGCCTGCAAGCTCCTCCACTGCTTGGCCTTCTCCTGAGGAGAGGGCCATGCAGAGGAGGAAGGACAAATGCTCACCCTGCAAGACTCCTCTGCTGCCTGGCTTTCTCCTGAGGAGACAAGGCAACAGGGGAGGAAGAGGGGCAAACAATTGCCCCTCCAGGCTCCTCCATTGCTCAGCCTTCTCCCGAGGAGAAGGTCAGGCGGAGGAGGAAAAGAAGAAGGACGGGCAAGGCTCCTTTGCCACTTGGCTTTCTCCTGCAGAGAGGGCCAGGCAGAGGAGGAGAATGGAATTAATATTAATTAATAATTAATAATAATTAATATTTAATTAAAACTTATCTGCGGCCCAAAGAAGTCTATCCTATTTTAATTTTGGCCCCTACCTACTGCCAGGTTGTGCAGGTCTGGTCGAGATCTGTGATTCCCAAAGTGGGTGCAAGAGAAAATCAAAGTATTGCTGCGCAAGAAAAACAACTGTGTTTAGGACCACGGTGGGGATGAGGGTTGCCTGAAACTTCTTTTCAAGGCCCCTTAAAACCACAAAGCAGCTTCACCGATCATTTCACGTGGTAGTGCCTCCCATCCTTTAGCTGCCTGTGTGAACTCACTGCCTTAGCCGCATCTTTCGCTGGTGGTGGTTGGGAAACTCTTGCAAGGCTTGGGTGCAGGGCATTGCTTCTATGGCTTGGAGTGGCATCATTTTTGGGACAGACCGACTGGAACAAGGCGTTAGAGCACTTGGCGGTGTGGGGGAGCAGCAGGAGCCAAACAGAGCTTTCAAATGTGGGACCTTGCTTAAGCTTTGTGGGCTTTGCTGGGATTTGGCTGGCAGGCTGGAGTTAGACTGCTGCTCCTGATTTCTTTCATCAGAAAGGGTGAGAGAAGAAGTAACAGAAGAAGCAATGTCTTAAAAAAGCTGTCAAGACGGATCTCTTCCGGCAGGCCTTTCCAGAATAGTTTACCCCGGACTCAGGAATTCTCAGGAATTCTTAGTTTTTCCCTGGGAATTCCTCCTAGAGACTCCTTTTAAAGTTTCGTGTAAAGTGGCACAAGGTCACTGTTTTCTGCCCCCTCTTCCTGTTATTAATATTGTTGCAGCTAACTTGCTATATTTTTATGCTATTGATTTTTAATTCTATTTGATTTAATTTTTTTTATGGGGTTAGGGAGTGGATTGGGATGGGATTGGGATGTAATCTATTTTTAACTTGTTAGCCGCCCCGATTGTTCTCAGAGGGGTGGGGTATAAATAAATATTGTTGTTGTTGTTGTTATTATTATTATTATTATTATTATTATTGTGAAGTCGTAGGCTTTCATGGCCGGCGTCCATAGTTTTTTGTGGGTTTTTCGGGCTGTGTGGCCATGTTCTAGAAGAGTTTCTTTCTGACGTTTTGCCAGCATCTGTGGCTGGCATCTTCAGATAAAAACTTTTCTCTGAAGATGCCAGCCACAGATGCTGGCGAAACGTCAGAAAGAAACTCTTCTAAAACATGGCCACACAGCCCGAAAAACCCACAAAAAACTAAAAATTATTATTATTATATGGGGAGGCACACTTGAAGCTGAGTGGAGAAGCTATGTCTCTGGTGAAGGAGAGGGAGGAGTATCTGGGGTTTATTCTTGGAAGTAGTCCTTGCTCCTGTAGTTAAAACCTCTCCCTTTCCCCGTCTGTGCCACTTTCCAGTCCAGGGCATGTGGCTCTGTAAACCCCCAATACACACCCCTCTCTGCCCCAATGAAAAAGGATTGAGAGTCCCAGTTAACTTTGGTTGACAATTATAAATCTTCTCGGACAACAGCTATCCATAAGAAACTGCGCCTTCTTGGTCTCTCTAGCAATAACATCCTAAAGCTAGGACTAGAACAAGCAAAATCAGTTGTAAGGCAAAGGATCCTAGGCATTAAAGGTTAGACTGAAACTGCGTCCATATCAAATTGTTCATTTGTAAATAACCAAATGTCGGTTTCCCACCCTGCCTCTTATATATATTACATTACAGTGCCTAAGTTTAGGAGAGCGTTAACGCTAGGCCGATTTAATATTCTCCCTTCAGCTGTTTTGGAAGGGAAATTTAGGAAAATCCCCCATAAATTTCGACTTTGCCCTTGTGAAACTGGAGCAATAGAAACTATAGCTCATGTATTTAGTGTTGTCATTTTTACAAGGACATTCGTCCTCAGTTGATCACCCCTCTTCTAACCAAATTTCCTGGACATACTGATGTTTTTTATCAAAGCTATTTGCTGGACAGTCAAAATCAGACCGTTATACTTAAGGTAGCAAAATTTTGTTAGATTATATGTAAAATACGGTCTCAGATGATTGCTAACAACTGATGCTAGAAGCTAGATGGTAGAGATCAATTCTGATCTCCCTTGCTTCTCTATCTGATTGTTTAACAATTGTACATCATTATTCATTATTTTTATTTATTTATTTATTTATATTTTATTTTATATTATATTATTTTTATACTGGTCCATCACCGAAATCAAAATGGTTGTTGTTGTTGTTGGCTGAGAGTCCTTCCTTGCCATGGAGAAGCTTCTTCTTTTGTATCTAGTCACCTTGGGGAAAGCAACCAAGCAGATGGCTAAGCAATGACTGAGAGGCCTCTTGCCCACATTGGCCTTTGTTGGAGGAGTGGCATGAGTAAGAGCAGGGGTTGGCAACCTACAGCCTGTGGCCTGGGTGTGGCCCGCGGAGGCCTTGGGACTGGCCCGCCGCCACCGCCTCTCCACCCGTGAGCGCAGGTACTATTTTGGCATCCAAAATGGCGCCCGCGCTTGCGCACGCATGCACGTGAGCGCCATTTTGGAAGGCCCCAGCGCGCCTGCTCTGGGCAAATTTGTCTGGCGCATGTGCACTGTGGCCTTGCCAGGGCCCAGGAAAGGCTCTGCCGCACCTGCACCGGGCAAATTTGCCCGGCGCATGCACGCTGCAGCCTTCCCAAGGCCCAGGAAAAGCCCCACGGGGCCTTCCAAAATGGCGCCCGCACTCACGCGCATGTGCGTGCGCATGGGGGTGCCATTTAGGAAGGCCCAACAGCGCCACGCGCATGCCGTCGTTGGGCTTTCCAAAACTGCGCCCCCACGAGCGCATGTATGCGCATGATGGCGGGCATTGTGTGCATGCATGCGCGGGGAAAAGTGTGCACGTGCGCAAGTGTGCAAGCGTGCGCCCAGCCCCCATGCCATATCCCCCCTCCCATCCCCCCAGCAACAAAGGTTGCCGACCCCTGAGTAAGAGGCTTCTCAGTTGCTGCTCCTAGGGTGACCAGGTGCAAAGGGAGCAGTGACCAAGCAGCCAATCAAGCAGCAACCAAGAAACCTGTCGCCTGGGCTGGCCTTAGCTGCAAGGCAGGCACAGGCAAGAGGCTTCTCAGTGTTGCTCAGCCAACTGCTCAGTTGCTGTTCCAAAGGTGACCGGATGTGAAGGGAACAGTGACCGAGATTGATTGTTTTGAATTTACAGTAGAACTTTTGACCTAATATCAAGAAACACACAAGGTGGGGGTGCGCACTAGGATTGTCACCCAAGAGAAAAGGGGGTAGTAGCTGGAAAAAGTTTGGGGACCACTGGTATAGATGGAGGGAAGTAATTGTATCACTCTATTCTGCTTTGGTCAGGCCTCACCAGGAATACTGGGTCCAGTTCTGGGCATCACAATTTAAAAAGAATGTGGATAAGCTGGAGCATGACCAGAGGAGGACGACCAAAATGGTGAAGGGTCTGGAAATCAAGCCCTATGAGGAGAGACTTAGGGAGCTGGGTAAGTTTAGCCTGGAGAAGAGAAGGTTGAGAGGTGATATGATAGCCTTGTTTAAGTGGTGTGTGTGTGTGGAGTGTGGTGGAGTCTCCTTCTTTGGAGGTCTTTAAACAGAGGCTGGATGCCCATCTGTCGGGGATGCTTTGATTTTGAGTTCCTGCATGGCAGGGGGTTGGACTGGATGGCCCTTGTGGTCTCTTTCAACTCTATGATTCTGTAATTTTATGATTCTATGAAATATTTGAAGGGATGTCATATTGAAGAGGATGCTATCTTGTTCTCTGCTGCTCCAGAGAACAGGAACCAGAGCAATGGATGCAAGCTACAAGAAAAGAGATTCCACCTCAACATTAGGAAGACCTTCCTGACAGCAAGATCCATTCGACAGTGGAAGATGCTGCCTCTGAGAGTGGTGGCATCTCCTTCTTCAGAAGTTTTTAAACAGAGGTTGATTGGCCATGTGTCAGGGGGTGCACTTTGATTGTGTATTCCTGCATGGCAGAGTATAGAACTGGATGGCCTTTGAGCTCTCTTCCAATTCTATGATTCAAGCTACAGGGAATAAGATTCCACCTAAACAGTAGGAAGAACCTCCTGATGGTAAGAGCTGTGGGACAGGACAGGGGAATACGCTGCCTTGGAGAATAGTCTCCTTCTGTGGAGGTCTTTAAACAGAGGCTGGATTGCCATCTGTCACAGTGAGTGCTTTGGCTGCGTCTTCCCGCATGGCAGAAGGGGGTTGGACTGGATGGCCCTTGGGGTCTCTTTGAGCTCTGTGATTCTTTGAATCCTAGCAATTCATATTTCAATCCAGAACCTTAATCAGGAAAACAGGGACCTTCTCAACTAATATAATTGCCCAATAGAAAATGAATCAGTGCTGGTGGATAAGGAAACAGGGACAGCCATTCTGATTTTTATGGAGAGAGGAGGGCGAATGACACACCTGTATCACCTATATCCTCTGAGATGTCAGGTGAAGTATGGATTGTTGTTCTGGAAGTTTATTTAAATCTCAGAAACTTAGAGCTGCAGGTGTTAAATATTCAGACCTTTTCCTAACAAATTTCAATTTTTCTCTATAGACAGTGAGGGACTATTATTGGAGATGTATTGTTCCAACGTTTGCAACAAAAGTCTTTTATTACACCCGCCTTATTCTCATTCGTGCAAATGGGATTAAGAATGAGAAGATTGAGGCACTGCACTTGGATCAGGTATAGCTCTGTGCCCCTGCTAATACTGAAGATGTACCTTTTAAAACAGTTTTGGGCAAACTCAGGTCTGGCCCAGTGTGGCCCAGGAACCGTGGCTTGGGATTTCACTTCCAAACTGGCATTCCAGCAGTGGAGTGACAAATGCCAAGGATATGAATTCATTCCTTCAGCATCTACCAAGAAAAGCAAAACGGATCCTTACCCAGAGAGGCCTCTTTCTCATCATCCTCCATCTTGACTTCCTTGTAGGAAGCTCTCTGGCCTGGATCCGAGAGATACGTGGCCACCTCCTCAAAGTAGACCTGGAACTGAAAGGGGGAAAAGCAACAGTTCTGTAATTGCATGTAATCCTTCTTTGTGTATCTCCACATATGAGCCCATCAGAGCTCTAAGATTGTGAGGAGACGCCCTCCTCTCTGTTCCACTATTTTCTCAGGCTTATTCATTGGGAAGACAGGCAGGGCCTTCTTGGTGACTGGTCCCAGATTTTGGAACTCCGTCCCTAAGAAGCTAAGATTGTCCCTTCCCTTCCTTGCTGTCCTTCCGCTGGCAAGTAAAAACACTCTCATTCTGAGAGATGCTTAGAAACTGGGAGTTATTTGAATGGTGTCCTGTGTTGCTCTGTATGTAGTCTTTTGGTGAATTTTAATTTTTATAAACTTTTCAGATCATTAAAAATAATTTTTACGTTTATAAAGGTGTCCTTCCCGATTTGTGGGGATTCATTCCGGACCCCTCGCAAATCCGGAGAAATGCAAATATTGAAGTCCCCATTGGTTACAATGGGGACATGCTCCTGTGTGCGGTGCTGCACATGCACCATTTTATCTCTCCTCACTTGCTGTCCACGAATGAGCAAGACTGTGGACTCCAAGTTCGTAAAAAGGGAGGGATGCCTGTACTGTTTTATTTATATTTTTGTACTGTTTTTAGTCTACACTGTAAATAAGCTGTAAATCGCCTTGTGTCCCATTATTGCCAGGAAGTTAGAATATAAAAGAATAAAATAAATTAAAAAAGGTTCCCATAATTACGACTCTGAAGATCAGGGTTCAATTCCCAACTTGGCCATGAAACCCAATGGGTGACCTTGGGCAAGTCACATGCTCTCAGCTTCAGGGGAAGGCAATGGCAAACCTCTTCTGAATAAATCTTGCCAAGAAAACCCCAGGATAGGGTTTCCTTAGGGTCGTCGTAAGTCAGAAATGACTTGAAGACACACAACAACAACAATAATACAGGAGCCCCTTGGTACCCGCTGGGATTTGTTTCCAGGACCCCCTTGCCCAGGGTTACCAAAATGTGTGGATGCTCGAGTCCCATTAAATACAATGACACAGTAAAATGGTATCCTTTATATAAAATGGCAAAGTCAAGGCTAGCTTTTGGAATTTATAGTCAGACCTTGGTATCCATGGAGAATCTGTTCCAGACACACACACCCCCCGCAGATACCAACAAATGTGGGACCTCAAGTCCTATTTTCCCTAATGGCGGTGCAACATGTGCCTGCCAGCTAGTGTGGCTGCATGCACACGCTGTCATTATGTACAACAGTGGCTTGCCATCCAAGGATGCTGAAATCCACAGATGGCAAGAACGTGGATAAGGAGGCCCCACTGCAGGGGTCAGCAAGGTTTACTTACCTGGGGCCGGTCGCTGGTCCCCAGGTCTTCCGTTGGGCCAGGGGGGGAAATGGCGGCATGCGCACTCACGTGTGCGGCCCCCGCCGCTACCAACCCCCGCCGCCACCACATGCGCTGCCGTTGCCACACTGCCCCGCACGTCACGGCTGCCATTTTGTTTTCCAAAATGGCGGCTGCAGCTCGTTCGCGCATGCGCAGGAGTACTGCACATGCGCAAATGAGTCGCGGCCGCCATTTTGGCAAACAAAATGGCGGCTGTGACGCCTGCGCAGCAGCAGCAGGGGTCGGCGGGGGCCAGTTGGCGGGCCGGGTGCAGCCCATGGGCCGTAGGTTGCCAACCCCTGCCCCACTGTATATATTAAAAAAAATTTTTTTCAAGCTGCTTATGGCTGAATACAGGTGTGGAGGGTGGGGTGGGGTAGCACACCTGGGTGAACTGCCATGGCTACTGGGCAAGCAGGAAGCTTGCCCAGCAGCCACACTGGACCCTAAATGGAGGCCGCAGCGCCACCCCACTCAGTAGCAGCAGCTGTTGGTGGAGACAGTGCCTTCATGGTCTGGCGTAGCAGGAGCAATGCCAGATCCTGGAGGCCTTTTGCATGGGATGCAGTGCCTTCAGGGTCCAGCATGGCAGGAGCCACACCGGGTCTTAAAGAACCCACCACACACTTGGTGACACCAACCTGAGGGATAAAATACAGATCTCAATTAAAACCAATTTAAAACAGTAAGCAAACTTAAAACAATAAGCAAATTTACAACAATTAGAACAATAGGCACTCTGGGGCAAAGCAAAATAAGAAAAAGAGAGTGTCTGACGGGAAAAAACCAAGTTGGAAGGTGGTTTTATTCTGGGTAGGCCTGCCGAAAGAGATCTGTCTTTATGGCTTTTTTAAAGCTATCTAGGTTGGTTATCTGACGGATCTCTTCTGGCAAGGCATTCCAGAGTCTGGGAGCGATGGCGGAAAATGTCCTCTGGGAGGTCACCGTCAGTCTAGTTTTTATCGGTGGAAGAAGCTTCCTCCCAGAGGACCTGGGGGCGCGGGGCGGATTGTATGGAAGAAGGTGATCTCCTAGGTAAGTTGGACCCAGGCCATGTAGGGCTTTAAAGGTCATCACCAACACCTTATACTGTGCTCGGAAACCAATAGGCAGCCAGTGAAGAGATTTCAGAACGCGTGTAATGTGATCACTCCTTGATGTTCTGGTGATCAACCTGGCTGCCATATTTTGTTGTAGTTTCCAAGTTAGGTATAAGGGTAGCCCCATGTAGAGTGCGCTGCAGAAGTTGAGTTGTGAGGTTACTAGTGCGTGTACTACAGTTTCTAGGTCCCTTACTTCCAGGAAAGGGCATAGCTGGCGTTATCAGCCAAAGCTGATAACAGGCACTCCTGATTGTCGCATTCACCTGATTTGTCATGTGAAGTGATGAGTTTAGGAGCACCCCCAGACTGCGAACACAGTCCTTAACAGAGAGCGTGACCCCGTCCAGGACTGGAGGTTGCAACCCAATACCTGGTTTGGGGGCCCCTACTGTAAGTACTTCCGTTTTGTCTGGATTCAGCTTGAGTCAGTTTTTCCTCATCCAGTTCATTACTGCTTTGAGACATTGATTGAGGGGAGAACCGCCATCTGCTGTCATGGCAGCTGACCAAGACATGGAGCAGTATATTTGGGTGTCATCAGCATATTGATAACACCCCGCTCAATGTCTCCTGATGATCTCCCCCAGCGACTTCATATAGATATTAAACAACATCAGGGACAGAATGGTGCCCTGTGGAACGCCACATTTTAGCTCTATTTTTGAGGAGCAGCTGTCCCTGAGTGACACCCTCTGGAACCTGCTTGAGAGGAAGGAATGGAACCACTGAAGAACACTGCCTCCCATTCCTAAATCTCTCAGGCGCTCCAAGAGGATGTCATGGTCTATTGTGTCAAAAGCCGCCGAGA
Source organism: Phrynosoma blainvillii (assembly GCA_026167975.1). Lineage (NCBI taxonomy): Eukaryota > Metazoa > Chordata > Lepidosauria > Squamata > Phrynosomatidae > Phrynosoma > Phrynosoma blainvillii. The sequence goes on along the minus strand of JANUYF010000002.1, from coordinate 398,003,971 downwards.
GGCCCAAAAGCACCAACTGGCTCATGTTTCACTTGTCGGTGCTAAGACGCATGTCATCTATCAGAGCGACCTCCACCCCATATCCAGGTCTGAAGCCGGTTTGAAATGGATCTGGAAAATCGGTTTCATCCAAGATTGCTTGGAGTTGAAAGGCCACGGCTCGCTCGATCACCTTGCTCAAGAATGGAAAATGTGAGACTGGTCTATAATTTTTCAAATCCAGGGGGTCCAGGGAAGGTTTCTTCAGGAGCAGTCTAAGAACTGCCTCCTTTAGACTTGATGGAACAGTTCCTTCCCTAAGGGATGCATTGATGACCCTCTTACGAAAGGCCATCAAGGCATCACCCCCCTGGACGACCAGCCAGGATGGGCAGGGATCGAGGGGCATGTGGTTTTCCTCACTTTTCCAAAGACCTTGTCCACGTCATCAGTACTCACCAACTCAAACTGATCCAGTCTAATCTCACAAACGGGTTTGCTGGACATCTCTTCAGTCACTTCTGTTATAATCCTGGCATCTAAGTCATCTCTTATCTGAGAGATTTTATCTGCAAAATAGTTGTTGAAAATGTCACAGCAGGCTGTTGTCGGGTTGAGTAAAGGGTTCTGCACAGGTGGAGTCTCTGTCAGCTCCCCTACCACCCTAAACAGTTCTGCTGGATGGGATTCCGCAGACGCAATACATGCAGAAAAGAACAAATTCTTCGCTGCACGTATTGCCTCTTGATAGGAACGAAGAAATTTCCTATGACGAGTCTTGTCAGATATGAGTCGAGTCTTCTGCCAGGTGCACTCTAGTCGTTGTCCAATCCACTTCATTTTCCTAAGTTCTTCTGTGAACCAGGGATGGCAATTTGGAGCAGGTTGGAAAGGACGCTTGGGAGCGATCATGTCGATAGCTCTAGTAAGATCGGTGTCCCAAGTATTAACCAGGGTTTCGACAGGGTCGCCGGCTTTACCAACCAAGAAACCCTCCAAGGCTTTCTGGAATCCAACTGGCTCCATTAGCCTCCGAGGGCGGACCATTCTAATAGGCCCTCCACCTCCAGAGGAGCCTTGCCAACCAAAGTGCCTGTTCCAAACCAGCCTCTTCTCTGCCTCAGGACACCCAAAGGCTCTGCTCCTCTTCCTGCAGCCCCCAGCCCACTAATCTTAAGACATAAATTAAATGTTATTATATATGCTAAGTTAATATGGTATGATTAAAGAAAGCCAATAGGATGATGACTTACAAATCTAATGGTGGGGGGGAAGTCAGGGGCCAGGGAGAGGGAGTAGGAATGCTGTAGTAGTTAGGAATCTATGTAGATAGGAATAGGAATAGAATCAAATATGTAAGTAGTTAGAAGAATGTGTTAGTCTATGTGAAAATCAATAAAAATATTTTTATAAAAGATTTATTCTTCTCAATCTCCCATCCCCACAAGACACCCCCTGTATTTCTCTGAAATGTCTTCTGAAGCCTCCATCTGTGTGTGTATGCATTGTTATTAATTAAAACAGGTGAAGGAAGAAGGCATCTCTCCATCCAACCCTCCTTTCCTCCTTTTTCTTTCCTGGATCAGCCGCAGGAAGGTCCCTTTCCAGCCCAGTGGCAGGGGAGGAACAGACCTCCCCATGCGTTTGTGCGGGTGTGTGTTTGTGTGTTTGTATTGTCACTGATTAAATCAAGAAGTGAAGGAAAGAGGCATCTCTCTCTCTCTCCAGCCATCTCTCCTTTTCTCTTCCTTTCTTTTTTCCAAGACTGGAAACAAGAGGGTCCCTCTCCATCCCAGTGGCAGGGGAGGAAGAGATTTCTTTGTTTGTGTGTGTGTCTGTGTGTTGCCATTCATTAAATCAGGGGGCGAAGGAAAGAGGCATCTTGCCAATCCATTCCTCCTCCTATTTTCTTTCCAGGATCAAAGGCAGGAGGATCCCTTTCCAGTCCAGTGACAGGAGAGGAAGAGATGTGTGTGTGTGTGTGTGTGTGTGTGTGTGTTTAGGTGTGTGTGTGTGTGTGCTGCCATCTGAAGTGAAGGAAAGAGGCATCTCCCCATTGATCTCTCTTTTTTTCTTCCCAGGATCAGGAGGGTCCCTCTCCAGCCCAGCAGCAGGGGAGGAAGACACCTCCATGTATGTGTGTGTGTTGTCATCCATTAAATCAGGAGGTGAAGGAAAGAGGCATCTCTCCATCCATCCATCCCTCCTCCTTTTTAATTTTCAGGATCAGGGGCAGGAGGGTCCCTCTGCAACCCAGTGGCAGGGGAGGAAGAGACCTCTTTGTATGTGTGTATGTTCAGATATCCGTGTATGTGTTGTCATTCATTAAATCAGCAGGAAAAGGAAAGATGCATCTCTCCATCCCTCGGCAATTGGGAGTGTGCATGCTCTTACTACCCATCAAATTCTTCATTAAATCTGGGAATGTGTGCCTGACAGGAGATGGAGGCGTCTATCTCTCCATCCCTCCTTCCTTTCCTCCCTCCTTTTCCTTTTGCCAGCCTTGAGCTCCTGAAGGCCAAGAGAGCCTTTTGGGAGAGTTTCATCCCTTCCTTGAGCCAAACTAGCCTCTTTTCTGAGAGACGTACTAAAACAAATGATAGTACTTGCTCATAGGGAAACCATACTTGCCCACAGGGAAACATTGGGGAATACTTGCCTATAGGGAAATATTGGGAATTACTTGCCCATAGGGATACATTGGGAAATACTTGCCTATAGAGAAACATTGCAGAATACTTGCCCATAGAGATACATTAAGGAATATTTGCCTATAGGGAAACATAGGCAACATCTCCAGTGTTTCCCTATGGGCAAGTATTCTGCAATGTTTCCCTATGGGCACCTACTGTCATTGGTTTTAGTACCACCCCTTTTCTGATCCAAAGGTGGGGTAGAGGGGTGGTCTCTTCCTCCTCCTCCTCCTCTTACCCCCCCACAATCCCCCCCCCATGTAGGGCAGCTCTTCCCACTGGGCATCCCTGCCCCCTGCCCTCCTCCCCCCTCCTCCTGGCCCTACAGTGGAGAGCTATTTGGGAGGGAGAGGAGGGGCCTTTGGGGATGGAAAGAGGGCGTAGGTGGCTGGGAGGGAAGGGGGAGTCTCCCTTCCCAAAATGGGCGGCAGGAATAGGGACCCTCTGCAACTGGGACACCCCAAGGGGGGGGGGACTCTCCTCCTCCCTTGTCTCTCCCCACCCCACAATATCCCCCCTTACCTCCTCCTCCTCCTCCTCCTCCTCTCCTGCCTGCTCCACCTACTAGGCCTCCCTCTCTTCACCTCAAAGGTGAACTTCCCTGCCTCTCTACTGAATGTTCCACTCTCATCCCTTGGAGGACTGAAGGACTCCCTCCCTCCCAACATTTTTCTGCCCCTCTAGGAAGCTGAGCGATATGCTTTCTCACTCCTTGGAGGACTGAAGGACTCCCTCCCACCTCTGTATATTTGCCTGCCTCTCTAGGAAACTCAGATACGCTCCCTCATCCTTTGGAGGACTGAAGGACTCCCGCCTCTGAATATTTTTCCTGCCTCTCTAGGAAGCTCACATCCGCTCTTTCATCCTTTGGAGGACTAAAGGACTCCCTCCCACCTCTGAATATTTTCCTGCCTCTCTAGGAAGCTCAGCTCAGTTCTCTCCTTTGGAGGACTGAAGGACTCCCTCCCACCTCTGAATATTTTCCTGCCTCTCTAGGAAGCTCAGCTCAGCTCTCTCATCCTTTGGAGGACTGAATATTTCCTGCCCCTCTAGGAAGCTGAGCATTCCGCTCGCTCACCCCTTGGAGGACTGAAGGACTTTCTCATTCATTGCTGCTCCATTGACCATTTCTTACCTCTCTCTAAGAACCACAGTGTTTCTCTTTAGCAGCAGCAGCAGCAACAGCCTTCCTCTCTTGGGGGTGTGTGTGGTGTCCAGGCTGCATCCACACTGGAGAAATAATGCAGTTCGACACCGCTTTAACTGTCGTGGTTCAATGCTATGAAATTCTGGGATTTGTAGTTTTGTAAGACATTTAGCCTTCCCTGTCACAGAGCTGTGGTGCCACACAGGGTGGCCAGGTATCCTAACCACAAAGGAGGAGGACAAAGCACCGCAAAATGTAGAACATGCAAGAAAAATGTAGGCCATTACAACATAAAAGCTAAAAACAACAACCACTCATATAAATATAAATTAATCCTCCTTAGTCATGCCAGCAATGGAGGACATTTTGAAATATCTCCAGGACAGAAGGCTAAAATGAGGGGCATGTCCTGGAAAAGGACAATGTCTGGTCACCCTGGTGCCACAGCAAACTACAAATCCCAAGACTCTAGCATTGAGCCACGGCAGTTAAAGCAGTGTCAACCCAGATTATGTCTGCAGGGCCGATGCAGACCCAGACTGTCCCCCTAAAAACCCTGAAAGGGAAGGTTGGGAATCCTGGTCAGGCTGGGAAAAGGGGGGCAAGAGGGTCCTTTGGGTGAGGCGAGAAAGGCCGGATGGCCAGCAACTCCTCCTTCACTCCTTTTTCTGCCCTGGACAAGGGTCTGATGGGTCACCAGTATAGGGACGGTGATGAAGTCTCCTCCTTTGGAGGTTTTTAAGCAGAGGCTGGATGGCCATCTGTCGGAGGGTGCTTTGATTTTGAGTTCCTGCATGGCAGAATGGGGTTGGGCTGGATGGCCTTTAAGGATCCCTCACAACTCTAGGATTCTATGATTCTAAGTCCTTTAATAGAGAAAAATCATTTAGTTTACAATGGTTTTATAATCTTGCATATTTTGCTTATGCACATTTGTCAGTTTGCTTGATATTTCTGTCTGGGAGAATTTGTTTTCAATAATTGTATGGCACAGTTTCAGGGCCAGCGTGGTGTAGTGGCTTAAGCGTTGGACTATTACTCTGGAGATCAGGGTTCAAATCCCCCTCTGAAGAAATTTGCCACGAAAACCCAGTGATTGGTTCACTTTAGGGTCAACATAAGTTAGAAACAACTTGAAGGCACTCAACACATGGCACAGTTTTTTATTTGTATCACTTCCTTACTTCCCGTGTGTTTGTATGTGTGGTTGTGTTCCTTTGGCAGGCAGGCTGTTTTTTCTCCGATTTGTAAAGCACCAAGGACCCTGATGACAATGATGAGTGCCCATCCTGTGAGAAGCAAATTAAAATTGTTTAGTGGAGTGTTATTATTTCCAAGATTATCCCTTTCCTGTTCTGAAATTTCAGGTGTTTCCTGGGTGTTTTGATTGATCTTAAAGGTAAAGGTAAAAGTATTCCCCGTTGACAAGGTTGTCAAGTCATGTCCGACCATAGGAGGCGGTGCTCACCTCTGTTACTAAGCCAAAAGAGCCAGCGTTGTCAGAGACTACTCTGTGTTCATGTGGCCAGCATGACTGCACAGAACGCTGTTTACCTTCCCACCAAAGTGGTACCTATTCACCTACTTGCATTTACATGCTTTCAGACTGCTAGGTTGGCAGAAGCTGGGACTAGTGACAGGAGCTCACCCCATCATGCAGCACAAGGGCCTCGAACTGCCAACCTGCCCATCTTGCGTCAACCACTTTAGCCACTGCATCCCATTTGTCTTAGGGCCCCTTAATTTTGACTGTTCTTTATGTTCCTTGTAAAGGACTGGGGTTAAGTTTTCTTAATGAGTCTGGCAGGTTAATTGGCAGCTGTGTTAAATAAGTATCCTGTTGTGAGCCTTTTGCCTTCCAAACCAAGATGCTCTGGGGCCTCCATAGCATCTCTTCCAACTGGGGAAATAGGCAGCAGTGGTGTTACACCTTTTGGTGTCACTTGGTGCAGTTGACTGACACACACACACACACACACACACACGGCCACCCCACAACCCTCCATACTGCTGCTGAGGGGGTAGTTCTGGGCCACTGAGGACCCTTCAGGGTCTGGCATGACTGCCATGACTGCCATTCCAGACTGCCATTCCAGACTATCACATGGGGTTTATCCCATGGAGAAACGGGATTTTTTCACACAATGTTGGGCATTGATGGACAAATCCTGCAAAAGCGGGATCGTTTTCACATGACGTCGGGGGCATTGAGCATTAACGCGAAAATAATCCGCACAGAAAGTGGACAAAATTGACCTCTTTTTATTTTCGGGATTCTCTCGAAAGTAAAAAGCGGCCGATTTTGTCCACTTTCTGTGCGGGTTATTTTCGCGTTAATGCTCAATGCTCCCGATGAGTTTGAAAATGATCCCGCTTTTGTGGGATTTAAATCCCATTTCTGCACGGGATTTAGGCACTTAGCCTCCCGTGTGATAAACTCTTGATGGAAAGGAAAGCCCTCAACTGCTGCTGCTGAGGGGGGAGGTTCCAAGGCTTCTGAGGGCCCTTCATAGAATCATAGAGTTGGAAGATACCCCCAAGGGCCATCCAGTCCAACCCTTGGCATGCAGGAAGACACAATCAAAGCACACCCCTTTGGTTCAGTCTGACAGATGGCCTCTGATTAAAGACTTCCAAAGAAAGAGACCCCACCACTCTCTGAGGGAGTGTGTTCCACTGTCAAACACAAGGGTAGGCAACCTTTCCCCTTTAAGGGCCGCGGGGCTTCAGCTCCCAGAATCCCAGGAGCTATTGGCCAACATGGGACTATTGGCCAACATGGCTGAGGCTTCTGGGAGCTGAAGTCCCTCGGCCCTTAAAGGGGAAAGGTTGCCTACTCCTGGTCAAACAGTTCTTACTGTCAGGAAGTTCCTCCTAATGTTGAGGTGGAATCTCTTTTCCTGGAGCTTGCATCCATTGCTCCGGGTCCTATTCTCTGGAGCAGCAGGAAACAAGCTCGCTCTTGCCTCAATATGACACACTGGACTCTGAAGGGAAGGAAACCCCACTGCTGAGGGGCGAGGTTCCAAGGCCTCCAAGGGCCCTTCGGAGGCTGCTGTGCTGGACTTGGAAGGGAAGGAACACACCACCACCAATTGCTATGATAACACACACTGTAAATGATGACTCTGCTGTAGTGTACAACCTGTGATAATTGCTTCTACAAATATTCCTAACCTTCATTGTATTTAGACAACAATATCATCAGAGCCCTGGTGGCGCAGTGGTTAAATGCCTGTACTGCAGCCACTCACTCAGAGACCACAAGGTTGCGAGTTCAATACCAGCCAGGGCTGAGGCTCAACTCAGGCCTGCATCCTTCCGAGGTCGCTAAAATGAGGACCCAGCTTGTTGGGGGGCAATCAGCTCACAGTTGTAAACCGCTTAGACATCCCATGCGTGATATGAAGAGGTATATAAATGAAGCTGCTGCTGCTGCTGCTGCTGCTTTTTCTTCTGGTTGTCCTGATGGCCCTGTGGACTCCTTACCTCCATTATGGTGCTGCACATGAGTAGACCCTCCCCTGTCCCCGGTCACTGCATCAGATGCAGAAACAGGGTATCTGGCCATGTGATTGCAACCAAATGTCTTGTTTCCACGTCAGATGTGGTGACAGGGGTAGGTGGATCTAGTTGCATGCAGCACGGGAACCGATCTGGGTTGAGTCCATGTTTTCCTGGCCCGTCTGCTCAGCCCCTTGCTCTTCCCCATCTTCTCTTTCTCCATTCTTAAGGCAGGTGAGAAACCAGGGACGTTATCACATGGGGATTAATGGGGAGAAAGTGGAAATAAACCAGACGAGCGGAAGACTTTAATTTACGGGATTTGTCCTGTTCCGCCTTGTCTGATAACTAAATTCGAATTTAAAAGGGGTTTTTACAAAAACCTGATCTTTTCATTTCCTCAAAGATCCCGAAAATGTAAAGATCAGGTTTTCGTTCGAATTAACCCCCTTTTAAATTCGAATTTAGTTATCAGACGAGGCGGAATGGGACAAATCCCGTAAATTAAAGTCTTCCGCTCGTCCGGTTTATTTCCACTTTCTCCCCGCAACTCCCCGTTGATAACTTCCCAGAATGCCATTGAGGTCTCTTCCAACTCTACGATTCTGTGATTTCTTGGCCAATATGTGGAATAAAGCCTTTTTAAAGATGGAAGGTATCTTTTTCATGTCTGGTGGACATGTTCAACATGTTCAACATGTTCAATAAACCTTTTTTTAAAGATGGAACAAGATGTTCAACAGTTAACAAATTTTGGAAAGAAATCCATATGATGCTACAATCGATAATCAAAATACCAATTAGAATGACGCCAGAATGCTTTTTACTAAATATAATAGAAGGAAAGGAAGAAGGAAAACATTTAAAATACATTTTATACTTAAAATACATTTTATACACAGTCGCAAGAATGACATACACCCAAAAATGGAAGGAGAAGGAAATACCCACAGTGGATGACTAGCTTAGAAAATGTTTGGACATGATGGAAATGGTCAGGATGACAGCTCTATTAAACAAGAATTTCCACAAAAAGTCTGGGACCAAGACTGGAACTTAATGATAAACGTTTGTAAAGCGAAATGGTCTATAAAACAAGCATAGATTGGGAAACTAAGCAGTAATATAGAAAACGGATTAATATCTAATGTAAGTTTTAGAAAGTTTAATTCAAAGACTAATAATAATGTCTCAACTAAAGAAACCAGTTAAGAAAAATTTAAGCCAAAATTGACTAATAAATACAAGAAAGGTAAAGATTGTTTTATAATAAGACAGGAAAGAATAACAGAAGAAGATTTAGAATGTGTATAAATGATCACTTGAAGGATGCACAGTCATATAACTACCAAAAATAGATTGACATGAGAAGCGGATTGAACAAAGACATTGTGTTGACTTAAGAAAGAATATTAAATCTGTATGTATGCTCCATTGTAAATCCAAATTACAGTGACAATACACAATACACAAATTGGGTGATGGTGGTGAGGGTTTTGAAATTAAAAAAGGAAAAGTACCGGTAATTATATTGGTGAACTGAATTTGGAAACACACAGGGACTTATATCAGTGTAAATACAACCTGTTGTATGAACTGTCTTTTTATTTATGTGTGGGTTTCCTTTTTCCCCCCATTAGATGTTTGAAAACCAATAAAAAAATTTGGAAGAAAATGAAAGAGTACCTCCTGAGACTCAGCCTCTCAGAGGAGTTTATCACTCTGAATTCCACGCAGAAACTAGATTTAAAGTGAAAACAACCCGCTTTTGCAGGTTGTTTTTCACATGACGTTTGGGGTTAACCCGAACAAAAACAGAAACCCGACAAAACCCTCAATTGCACATTGTTTTTCAGACAATGTTTGTGCGAAAGAGAAATAACCCTGCTCCTTTTTACTTTTGGGAACTTCCGAAAGTAAAAAGAAGTAGGTTTTGGAAACTTTCCGTTTGGGTTAATATCGTGTTATTTTTCTTTTACACAAACATGTCTGAAAAACAACCCGCTTTTGTGGGGGTTTTCGGATTTTTTAATCCCGTTTCTGCATGGGATTTAAGCAATATGCCTCTTTACCCACAGGTTTAGTGGGTATTTTCAGATCCGTCTGACTTTTGCAATCCAACAACTGATACAACTTGACCACAGACGATTTTCGTATAATGTAAAGTCCAACCTGCTACTTTTAAAATTATATAAAATAAGCTGCTTGAGCCCAGCAAGGGGCTCTCAGTACTTTGGGAAAATATTCCGACTGAAGGTCTTTGGCCAAATAAAGTCTGTTTTCCTTTCCTACCTTGGTTTCGGTTCTCAGTTATTTGCACCTTGCTGCTACAATAGGATATGGTTTCCAGACCCTTCACCATTTTAGTCACCCTCCTCTGGACACGTTCCAGTTTTTCAACATCCTTTTTAAATTGTGGTGCCCAGAACTGGACACATTGTTATTCCAGGTGAGGCCTGACCAAAGCAGAATAGAGTAGCACTATTACTTCTCTTGATCTAGACACTATACTTCTATTGATGCAACCTAAAATTGCATTGGCTTTTTTAGCTGCTGCATCACACAGTTGACTCATGTTCAACTTGTGGTCTACTAGGACTCCTAGATCCCTTTCACATGTAGTTGTGTTAACCCAGGTATCCCTCATCCTGTATACATACATCTCCTGTCTGGGACAGGGCCGAATTAGATTAAAGCCTTTCCAATGGGTATTGAACAGGATCTGTAAAATAAATCACTGCCCCCTGGCATTTGGGTAATACGGGTCATCCAGGGCAGGGGACAAGCCAGGAAAAGTGTCCATTTCTCACAGAGTGGGAAATGCTATGTATCTCAGCACCTTTCCCAACACATATGCACACATATATCCTGTAAAAGGAAGGAGAGATGAAAAGGAAGGAAAGGAATTGGAAAGGTATTAGGAAGAGGGGGAAAGGGATGAGAGAAATTGCAGGGATAACTGAGGAAGTGTATAGGTTAGATGACTAGAAGAAGTTAATGTGGTAAGATAAAACAGAGTTAAGAAAGGTTAGTGATAGAGTTAATAAGTATAAATAAGTAGGTAATGAATATGTAAGATTGATAATGGGTAACGTATGGATTGTTATGATACTGGGTAATGTATAGGACTGCTATGGGATAATGTATGGGAGGGTCGTTGTGATAGGTCAGAATGGTATTTTATTTGTATATTTTGTAGAAGATTTGTATGTGTTTTTTATTTGATTTTTTTAAATAATAAAATTTAATAATAATAAAAGGATTCAATAAGACTCTGACCATTCCCCAACCCCAGCATTGGGGGGATCCCTAATAATCCTTTCAAAAAAGAGTGCAGGATCCCAAACTTCAACCAGATCATAGACTCATAGAGTTGGAAGGGACCCCTAAGGCTGTCCAGTCCAACTCCCTTCTGCCATGCAGGAACTCACAATCAAAGCATCCCAACAGATGGCCATCCAGCCTCTGTTTAAAGACCTCCAAATAAGGATCCACCACTCTCCAAGGGAGTCTGTTCTGCTGTCAAACAGCTCTCACTATCAGGAAATTCCTCCTAATGTTGAAGTGGAATCTCTTTTCCTGGAGCTTGCATCCATTGATCCAGATTCTATTCTCTGGAGCAGCAAAAAACAAGCTTGCTCCCTCCTCAATATGGCATCCATTCAAATACTTAAACAGATCATCACAGAGCTTATGGGAGATAGCCAAAAACCTTGAAAATCTCTGAAATAACATTAGGGAAATTTCAATAAATGTTTAAATTGAAATTTTTTTCCCCCTCTTAAAAGCCCCCAACAGATTTCTTAAACCAGTTCCTTCTTGCCCTCTTCTGAAAGAGATTAGACTCTCTGATCTTAGGCATTGAGGCCTATAATATATTGTTCGTCTTAATAAAGCCAGAATGTGTTCTTTGCTCCCAGAACAAACTGGGCTACTAGATAGGTAATAAGTGGTTCCATCCCAAATAATAATAATTGGATTTATAAAACTTCTGGAGAATCACCGTTTGGAAAGAAAGTGGACCAAACACAGGCTAAGAAATTCAACTTGCTCAAAAGGACTCTTCATATGTGTATTTGAAAAGGAAAGAAAGTTTTGCCAATAAAAAAAATATTAATAAAATGACCAAACATGGTGTACAAATGGATAGGTATATTAACCTCTAGGGTACACCAGGTTACATTTAAGAAAAACACAAAGACATCATTGGGAACAAGTAAAAATACAGGTAAGGTCCTATTTCTAGAAAAAAGAGGCAGAAAGGGTTGCACATTTCCGCCTTCCTCTTTCAAACCAGAAACACTGCCTGTCTAAGTGTCATTATTTGCAAGATTATTCCCGTCATTTGCAGGAATTACAGATATTTCTTGAGTATTTTCATCAGCCTTGGCGCAGATTAATTTTGGCTACTCTTTGTGTTCCTCATCAAGGATGCAAGTTGATTTTTAAAATGAGTTTTGCTTGTAAATTGCCAGCTTTATTAAATCTGCCCACCATGAGAAAAACATTCAGTTCTATTTCTTTCAATAAATGCCAGGGCTCTGAATGGATTGTTCTGGAATTATTAAATTCCACCTCTCCTCTCCCCATGCTTATCATAAGTAAACCCATAAAAATATTGGATTCCCCACAAAAGACGTCAAAATAGCGTAGGGGAGTGAAGTAGAGATGGAACCAAATGAAGTAGTAATTAATGGCCTTTGCCCCAGATTCTTTCTGAAGGGTCAGCAAAAAGTGCAAGTGAGGCTGAAAAAACCTGACCAAACTGGTGGAAACCTGTATTCAGGGAAGCAGAGTGTAGAGCATGGTCAGTAGCAACTAACCAATAGAACTAGAGAACAGAAGCGTGATCAGCAATAACAAACCAATGGAGTTAAAGGTATGTGATGTAATGCTGTGTGCTATGCAAGTATAGTGTATAAAGGAATACTTTGAAAATATTTGGGTGCGACAACCCTTTAAGCACCATCTTGGAGCTGTTGTCACCTTTTGGCCAAAATAAAGGTGTACTTGCCTTGGACAAAATTTGGACTCCTGGATCTGGTTCTTGGGGAATTCCACAACATATTATGGGGGCTGGTCCGGGATCCCCAGCAAGCCAGATCAGGGAGGTGCCCCTGGGGGCTTCACAGGTCTGGCAGCTCTCTGAGCCACGATGAGAATATTGGTGCACTGAGAAGGGGCCCCACCACATCAAGACCAGTGGCCGACTTCTCACCGAGGCGGCAGAGACCTACAGACTGCGCCAAAGCTCTTTGTCCTGAAGGCAACCACCATAGGTTCCAGTCGACTGGAGGGGAAGACTGGAGGAGAGAACTGGAAGGAAAAACGGAAGACCTGTACAGGCGAGTATTTTTAACAGCTGTTGAGACTGATAGGTGAGGGTGCCCCGAGATCCTATTGGCAATTGGAGGTTAAAGTCTGGTGTATGAGGGGGGGGGGGTGTAAAAGGGTACCCCTCCAAGACTACATCAGCAAAAGTCCGAAGCGTGAGGGTGCCCCAAGAACGCTATCGGCAATGGGAGGTTAAAGTCTGGTGTATAAGGGTGTATAAGGGTACCCCAAGACTACATCAGCAATGGGATGGGGGTCTCTGTGTGGCAGCCAGAACACCCAATTATAAGTGCTTCTGTGTGGCAGACAAAGCACTCTGGATTTCTTGCCCACCTTTGATGTAAGTCCGAGGTGGTCACCTGAAAGATCTTGTAATAAAAATGCTATTAGGCAAGTTGTAAATTATACGGATCAATGGAATATGCTACAGCATGGCTGGAAGTGTTAGAAAAGAATCCACCCTGAGATTGTTGTTCAAAACAAACAAACAAAAAACCCAAAAAACCCCCCCAAAAACATGGTTGTAGCCACAGATGAAACAAAAAGGGGTGGTGGGGTAAAGCCAATTGTGCCACAATTAGATTTGGGCCACCCAGAGGATGACCTGGTTATAAGTGCATCCCCACTGCAAATAAGGACAGATTGTATTTAATATTTAAAATATAAGACAGCTTGTAGCAAACTTGAGCATACAAGCCTGTTTTCAAATGTTAGAAACACAGAAGTATAAAAAAGTAAAGCCTTTGTTTTATTGTCCCTTATTGTCAGAGTTGTATTTCTTGTATAAAAATAGATTGTTGGACTTTTGTTCATATGTGATAATGTATGGTTTGGCTTTTATTCCTTTTTGTTTGATCCCTTGAGAGGAATTAATTTTTACTATTGTCAATACCTTCATGCAGGGGTAGGCAACCTTTCCCCTTTAAGGGCCGAGGGACTTCAGCTCCCAGAATCCCAGGAGCTATTGGCCAACATGGGACTATTGGCCAACATGGCTGAGGCTTCTGGGAGCTGAAGTCCCTCAGCCCTTAAAGGGGAAAGGTTGCCTACCCCTGCCTTCATGCATCAGTATATTGGAAGGCTGTTTGAGTTATACATTTTGAAATATGTCCCTGTTGTCAGTTAAGAAATTTGGTTAGATCATGATAAACATGAGGTGCACCCCCAATGTACAGAAGACCTATATTTTATTGTTATTTGTGGATTTTGGAACAAAGGGAAAAGATAACCCTAAAAAGACAGCTCAAGGGTTATTTAGGAAATGAGATTGTGTATATATCAGCTTATAATGTTATTGTTGTTTCAGTGTCATTTTTATGTTAGAGCAGATATAGATGCAAAGAGACCAAACGTTTGTGTCAGTTTAAGAACATTATTTGTAATTTTTGCCTTGAAGTGAGATCTTGTACTTTGGAACTAGAATGTACAATGTGCAAACATAGGTGGCAGAGAGTATATGCTTTTGATGGAAAATGTATGTCCCCAGAAAAATATAAATGTCAGGTGCAATAGCATGGAACATGGACACTGGAATTGTGTAGCCTGAAGAATGGAATCAGGAATTGATGTCCCTGTTCAGTTTGCTTGTAAGCACTTGTAGTTTTGTCAGTTTTGAAGTTGAGTCTTTGATTAGTAATTATGGGCCTCAATTTGTAATTAAGAATTGATTGTGGAGGAGGCCACCATAAAAGAGTTGTTATTTCTGAAACTTGTTCAGTTCATGGGAAAAGGAGCACATTGTTCCACAGGCACATATAGTCGCAATTGTGTTTCAAGAGGAAAACAGAGGAGGACAAAGGAAGAGGATTGAACAGTAACCAATGTGCAAGGTGTCTTGCCTATAGACATTGAAGAAAAATGAGTGCACAAGCGAATGTAGGGTCAGAAAGAAATAGGGGATGTGATTGAGAAGGTCCGAGAGGAGAAGGAGGTCGTGGCTGGATGTCTGCAGCCGCAACAGAGGTGTTGAGAAAAGATGGAGAAGGAGTAATGGCAATAGAGATTTGGTAAGAGAATCAAGGTTAGGATAAGCTGGCTCTGGGAATGCAAGGGAAAAATGTTTTTGATGAGGCTGGTCCCGGGGAGGCAATGGTCTGTATGAATTTTGGAGACCAGTCTGTGGACTTTTTGGTTCCGTTTGGTTGATTCCGGAGCCCTAGTGGCTTCGGATGCTGTAGTTATTTCAGGGGCAGAGGGAAAGAAATGTATCAGTTTCACTGTATTCCAGAAACGTTTAACAAGTGCTGCAGTGTGTAAAAAGAAAAAAGAAAAAATCACTACCTCCGATAGAAGCCTATTTGAGAACATGAGATAGCCCTCCCTCATGAGGGGGGGGGGATGAAGCAAGGAAAAAAATGGTGTGTTAAACAAGAAAGGCAGAAGCTATGAGAAAAAAAACCTTGCTGTACTAAAATGTTGCAATTGCCTGTCATTTGGCTACGTTCCCAGAAAACTGACCTAGAGAGCAGCATAAAAAACAAAGGAACATAGAATCCTAGAGTTGGAGGAGAGCCCAGAGCATCTAGTCTGACCCCCCCTTGTGCCATGCAGGAACTCTAAATCAATTGCTCAACTGCAGACCTGTATTCTTTTATTGATCAGAACACTATTTGTATCCATGTACATTGCCAATCAGCCTAGTTTTGCTCATGCATGGCTAATTCCTATGAATTCAAGACTGATCTGAAGTTATAAAACTTTTGCTGTGACCAATAAAGTTCAAGAGGCAGAAGGGAGACAGATTAACCATATATTAGCAAACCTTTTTGATGCGACTAGGAGGAGAATGGCCAAGGCCAGTGGCACACTTATCAAAACAAATGGACACAGTTGTGAAAGGATGGCCTCTGCCTGCATGCAGTTGCAACAGCAGCGCTCCTAGTGGAAGAAGCGGCGAAGCTCACCCTCGGACAGGAGATACTGCTGAAGTGCCCACATGCTGTTGTAAACCTCCTGGAACACAGAGGACACCGATGGATATCACATGAGAAACTGTTGAAGTATGAAAGTATGCTTATAGATAATCCAGCCATTAAACTGTCATACTCCCTACTGGAACATCAACATGGAGAAGACCCTGTGACAAAAGGGAACCGAAGAGCTGATGAGACAGCCAAGCAAGCAGCAAAATCAGGTGCACTAGGAGGAGAAAAAGTTTGTGCTATTCAAATTAAACCTTTGCTACTAGCTAAAGTACACTACACCCCTGAAGAGGAGCGATGGGCCCTACAAGAAGGGGCCTACCAGAAAAATGGCTTTTTCATACTCAGGAATCAAAAGATTTTCATCCCTAAACAATTGAGCTGAGACGTGATTAGACAACTTCACTCACAGACTCATATGGGACAAACATCCCTAGCTCATTTGTTAAATAGACAGTGTTTTATTCAAGGATTGCATGGGCTAGATCATGATAGTACTTAAGGTGGTTAGGAAGTGTGAAGCTTGTGTTAAGATGAACCCAAGAACAGGAGCTTTACAGGCACCAGATGTCCAATATGTAGGAAACATTCCTTTTGAGGTATAGATTTTACTGAGATTTCAAATAGATTTCACTGAGATGCCAAAGGTGGAGAGGTTGAGATATCTACTTGTTGTAGTATGTACTTTTACTGGTTGGGTAGAAGCGTGGTCTACTCGTAATGAAAAGGCAGAACAAGTGGTAAAAGCCTTGATGAGAGACATAGTCCCTAAGTGTGGTATCCCTAGACTCATGGGGGTGACAATGAACCCTCCTTTGTACACCAGATTGTACAAACTTTGTCAAAAACTTTGGGAATTACTTGGAAATTACATTGTGCCTATCATCCCCAAACTTTTGGAAAGGTTGAAAGAATGAATAAAACCTTAAAGGGCACTATATCTAAGATGTGTTATGAAACTGGGTTAGACTGGACTGTAGTATTGCCAATGGCATTGTTAAAAATCAAATGCACCCCTACAAAGTTGTTGGGCTTGTCACTTTATGAAGTAATGTATGGGAGACCACCCTTGGGTTTTGAACACATGCCTGGGGACCTAGCACAACTGGGGAGGGTAGACTTGATAAAAACTATTCAATTGTTGGGATCCTCTTTTAATGAGTTACATAAATATGTGGGTATGATACAGTCCTCTGCCCTTGTTACTGCTGTACATGATTTCTCCCCAGGTGATACTGCTGAAAGACTGGAGCCCCTATGAGATCATGCCCGCTGCCATCAAGTTAGCAGAGTAAAACTTTGGATCCACTACAGAGTCAAGAGAGACTATACCAAGGAGGAACCTGAGTGGGAAACCCATGATGACTCTGATCCTCTAAGGGTAAAGATTTCCAAGAAGCAAGCTGCAAGAGGAGGGGAGGTCAGCATCGCAATGTGTGCCACTTCCCTGGGGCCAGGTGGACCAAGCACCCCCCTGAAGAAAAGGAGGAGTAACTACCTGAGAGTTGCTCTGAAAGAATGAAGGGACACATGGGAATAAGGGGGCTCATGTCAATAGGCATACTGACAATGTTATTCCCAAAAGTTAAAAGGAAATTGGTTTAAAAATCCATGCATAGCATTAGATGTAGTTGCCAGCTTAAGCAAGCTTTGCACTGGCAACAAGAAAAAGGGAGGAATGAAGTAGAGATGGAACCAAATGAAGTAGTAATTGATGGCCTTTGCCCCAGATTCTTTCTGAAGGGTCAGCAAAAAGTGCAAGTGAGGCTGAAAAAACCTGACCAAACTGGTGGAAACCTGTATTCAGGGAAGCAGAGTGTAGAGCATGGTCAGTAGCAACTAACCAATAGAACTAGAGAACAGAAGCGTGATCAGCAATAACAAACCAATGGAGTTAAAGGTATGTGATGTAATGCTGTGTGCTATGCAAGTATAGTGTATAAAGGAATACTTTGAAAATATTTGGGTGCGACAACCCTTTAAGCACCATCTTGGAGCTGTTGTCACCTTTTGGCCAAAATAAAGGTGTACTTGCCTTGGACAAAATTTGGACTCCTGGATCTGGTTCTTGGGGAATTCCACAACAGGAGAAAGGAAGAAAAGCGGCAGTGATGTTAGAGAAAAATGAAGTGCAAACAAGACAGAGAGTGATTATAGAAATGGAAGCCAATGTCAGGTCAAACCAGTGACCATTCACAAACTTGGTAGCATTTGGGAGCAGATTTTTTTTTAAAAATAATTCCTTTAAAAACATCACCGCTTTGATTGTTTTTACAAAATGTGGGATATAAATAAAAGTTTTATTTTTATTTATTTATTACATAAATGTACCATATTTTAATTTTAACCACATGAAACTATGTAAATGTAAATACATCTAGGCTGCGCATATGATTTTGTAATTTAAAGGTGTAATTTTAATTTTAACATAGTTGTTTATGTCACAACTCTGTACTGGGAACCCCCCCCCCCCCCATGGATAAAACAACCCCACAGGACCTTAAATCCCATTGTCCTTAATTCAATGGGGCTTGGATCTGTGGATTTTTAAATACATCTAGAGGAGTGTCGTTCTGGCCGTTGGTTCTTCTGGTTGGGGCTGATGGGAACTGCAGTCCAAACCCATTGTCAGAACCATGTCTGTGTGCATGAGTTCTGGCAGATGCTTGATTTGGGATGTAATAGATGTAGTCGCTTTGGGGATGATAGGTAGGTTAGTATTTGGAAAGGTAAGGCCTTTACAGACTGCCAGAAACAATGCAGCTTGAGGCCACTTTAACTGCCCTGGCTCAGTGCTAGGGAATCATGGGGACTGTAGTTTATTGTGGCACCAGAGCTCTCTGACAGAGAAGGCTCAATGTCTCAGAAAAAAACTATAATTCCCATGATTCCCTAGCACTGAGCCAGGGCAGTTAAAGTGGCCTCAAGCTGCATTATTTCTGACAGTCTGTAAAGGCCCTAAACCTATTTTTTAAGGGCCTCGGCAGATGGCTTATTAAGCCGTCCTCGAGGCAGGGAAGAGGAGGGGCAGCCACACGCTCAGCGCCCCTTCCTCCTCCCGAGGTTGCCTTCGGAGCCGCCGGCCCTCCGCATGGCCGGCGCTCCGGGGGCAACCTCCCGCTGCAGCGTCTGCACACGCTGCAGCGGATAAGTCAGCGAAAGTGCGCCTCACTCTTTTGAGGCGCACTTTCGCTGACTTGTGAAAGGAGCGCTATTTTAGTGTGGATCCAGGCATATATGGCCCTTTCACACTATAGAATTATAATTCTATGCTAGAAATAGTGCAAATTAAGTCCACTTTAAATGCTCTGGCTCGGTGCTAGGGAATCATGGGAATTGTATTTTTTCCTGGTTAGCTTTTATGAGCAGTAGGTTGCTTGGGTTGGAGGGATGGGAGTAGCGTGGAATAGTGAGTTAGTTTTGAGAAAGTCAGGAGTGTGGAATGCAAGGCTTTGTGGGAGGCTGGCTGGTGCTCCAGCTGAAGGAGGGGGTGATGGGTGAGTTTCGGCTGAAGAAAGATAGCTTTGGTGAGAACATGTAGAAAGGAGGGTTGACTTGGTGGGGGAAGAAGAGCTGTGGGAATTGGAGGTGGGTGCTCGGTTTGGTGCCAAAGAGGCGGGGTGGAGCCTACCACTTACGATGGATTTAATATGGCATTTGGTTGAAGGGGGGCAGTTCTGGCTTCAACACTGACTGGTGAATTACTGGCTGTGTGTTTGCAATAAACTCCTAATTGCTTCAATTGGCTGGTTTAATGGCTACACAGAGTTCCTGAATTTTGCCAGTCTGACACCCGTCAAGGGAGGGCTTGGATTTCTAATAATAATAATAATAATAATAATAATAATAAAGAACATTTATTTATATCCCCCTTCTTGAAAGCAATCTAAGTGGCTCACAATATAATCCATACAGCATATCCCCGGACCAACCCCCCCTTAAAACAGTATTAAATAACAGATAGTTAAAACGTAAACAATATAAACATATTAGAATAAACCATATCAAGAACAGACTGCAGAGCCCTAAACAACCTCTACTGCGTTTCTTATCCATCAACAGAGGATGGGGCCACGAAAGGAACACAGGAGTAAAGAGCCCTGGCCGGGATAATTAATCTGGAAAGGCCTGCCAGAAGAGATCCATCTTGACAGCTTTTTTAAAGCTGTCTAGTGATGTCAACTGACGGATCTCGTCCGGCAGGTCGTTCCAGAGTTTGGGGGTGACAACAGAAAAAGCCCTCTGGGAGGTCGCCGCAAGCCTAGATTTTTGAGGCTGCAGCAAATTCCTCCCGGAGGACTGGAGAGTGCAGGGAGGATTGTATGGAAGGAGACGGTCCCTGAGATAGCTTGGACCCAAGCCATTTAGGGCTTTAAAGGTGATAACCAACATCTTGTACTGGGCCTGGAAGCTGATAGGCAGCCAGTGGAGGGACCTCAAAACCGGAGTGATGTGGTCCCTCCTAGATGTTTCGGAAATGAGTCTGGCTGCCATGTTTTGGACCAGCTGAAGCTTCCGGACCAAGCACAAGGGTAGCTGTGTGTAGAGAGCATTACAGAAGTCAAGGCGTGAGGTTACCAGTGCATGCACAACAGTCTCGAGATTCCTTACTTCGAGAAAAGGGCGCAGCTGGCATATCAGCCGAAGCTGATAACAGGCACTCCTGACCGTCGCATTTACCTGATTTGTCATCAGGAGCGATGAGTCAAGGAGCACCTCCAGACTGCGAACACAGTCACTGGAGGAGATTGTGACCCCATCCAGGACTGGAGGTTGCAACCCAATTCTTGGTTTCGCAGCCGCTACCATGAGCACCTCTGTCTTGTCTGGATTCAGTTTCAATCTGTTTTTCCTCATCCAGCCCATTACCGCCCGAAGACATTCATTGAGAGAGGAGATGCCATTGGAATTCGAGGCCGATGAACGAGACACGGAGAAATAGATTTGGGTGTCATCAGTGTACTGGTAACACTCAGCACCATAACTCCGTATGATTTCACCCAGCGGCTTCATATAGATGTTAAATAACATCAGGGACAAAATAGCCCCCTGAGGGACCCCACAAGTGAGCTCCCTCTTGCTGGAACTACAGTCCCCAAGCAGCACCCTCTGGGACCTAGCCGAGAGGAAGGACCAGAACCACTGCAGAGCAGTGCCCCCAATACCTAACCTCCTCAGGCGGCCCAAGGGGATGCCGTGATCTATTGTATCAAAAGCCACTGAGAGGTCTAAGAGCACCAACAGGGTCACACTACCCCTGTTGATGCTCAGATGCAGATCGTCGGTCAAGGCAACCATGGCAGTCTCAACCCCAAAGCCTGTCCTGAAGCCGGTTCGAAATGGGTCTAGATAATCGGTTTCATCCAAGACAGCTTGGAGCTGAAGAGCAACAGCCCTCTCGATCACCTTGCTCAAAAATGGCAGCAATGACACAGGCCTATATTTTCTCATATCCAGGGGGTCTAGGGAAGGTTTTTTCAGAAGCGGCCTAACAACCGCTTCCTTCAGACAAGATGGGACATATCCTTCCCTAAAGGATTAACTGATGATATCTGTAAAGAATCTCATCAATGCATCCCCCACCCCCTGGACGGCCAGCCATGATGGGCAAGGGTCGAGAGGGCAGGTTGTCTTCCTCACCTTACCAAGCAGCTTGTCCACATCCTCGGTACTCACAGATTGGAGCTGATCCAGTATAACTACATCGGCGGAGTCGCTGGACGCCTCGCCTAAGTTGGCTCTTATCTGATAGATTTTATCTGCAAAGTAATTGTTAAATGTGTCACAGCAGGCCGTCACAGGGTTAAGTAAGGGTTTTGGTGCAGGGGGCATCTGCGTCATCTCCCTTACCACCTAAACAGCTCCGCTGGACGAGACTCTGCAGACGCAATACATGCAGAGGAGAAAGCTCTCTTCGCTGCACGTATTGCCTCCCAATAGGAACGAAGAAAATTCCTATGGCAAGTTCTGTCAGATAAGAGTCGAGTCTTCACCTGTGCTCTAGCCATTGTCCAACCCACTTCATTCCCCTAAGCTCTGGCAAAAACCAAGGCCTGCAGTTTGGAGCAGATTGGCAAGGGCGCTTGGGAGTGATCATGTCGACAGCCCTGGTAAGAGCGGTGTTCCAAGTATTAACCAGACCTTCGACAGGATCACCGGCATTCCCAACCATTAAACCCTCTAAGGCTTTCTGAAATCCCACAGGCTCCATTAGCCTTCGAGGGCGGACCATCCGAATAGGTCCACCACCCCCGGCGGGGCAGATATTGGCTCTAAGTTCCACCTTGACCAGGAAATGATCCATCCATGACAATGCGGAGGTTTTATTAACCTCCGCCCATGGATATTCCTGTTCCGTACTGAAGACCACATCGAGTGTATGACCTGCACAAAGTGTGGGCCCATTGACCAATTGGGATAGGCTCATGTTTGTCATGGTCTCCATGAACTCCTGTGCTGTGCCTGTTAAACTGGTCTTCAGTGGGATGTTGAAGTCCCCCAAGATTAAAAGTCTAGGGGTCTTCAACAACAGCTCAGAGACCAGCTGTGTCAGCTCGGTCAGGGAGTCTGCTAGACAACGGGGTGGTCAGTAGACTAGCAGAATCCCCAAACTATCCCTGGTTTTCAGGCTAAGGTACATGCACTCGAAGTGGGCTGTGTTCCGGACAGGTATCCTGGTCAAGGTCAGATGATTCAGCCTGGAGAAGAGAAGGCTGAGAGGTGATATGATAGCAGTGTTTAAATATTTGAAGGGATGTCATATCGAGGAGGGAACAAGCTTGTTTTCTGCTGCTCCAGAGACTAGGACCCGAAACAATGGATGCAAGCTGCAAGAAAAGAGATTCCACCTCAACATTAGGAGGAACTTCCTGACAGTAAGGGCGGTTCGACAGTGGAACACACTCCCTCGGAGAGTAGTGGAGTCTCCTTCCTTGGAGGTCTTTAAGCAGAGGCTGGATGGCCATCTGTCGGGGATGCTTTGATTGGGAGTTCCTGCATGGCAGGGGGTTGGACTGGATGGCCCTTGTGGTCTCTTCCAACTCTATGATTCTATGATTCTATGATTTTTATGAACCAGAGCCACTCCGCCCCCCCGCCCACTTCCCCTCACCTAGTGGGGCTCCCACTCTGGCTGTTGATACTTCTGGAACTGGATGGGAATTGGAATCTAAAACCAACAAGACATTGATTGGGGCTGCCACTGTAATTCTTCATACTCCTAGCTGGGACTGATGGGAACTGTAGTCCAAAATCAACAAAGGAGGCTTGGGAAACCTAATACGGCTGCCACTATGGCTGTTAGCACTCCTGTCTGGGATTGATGGTACTAGAGTCTGTCATTCTGGCTGTTAGCAGTCTTGGCTGGGCTGATGGGAATTGCAATCTTTATGCAACTGGGACTTCTACGAGGGCTGCAACTCTGGCTGTTGGCTCTCCTGTCGGGGGCTGACGGAAACTGCACAATTTACGTAGTACGTGAGGGCTTGGACAGCTAGTGGGGCTGCCTCTGTGGCTGTTGGCACTCTTGGATGGGGCTGATAGGAATTGCAGTCCAAAACCAGCAAGGGAGGACTCGGACAGCTAGTGGTGCTGCCACTTTGGCTGCTGCTGATGGAGGCTGCTGATGGAGGTTGCAATCCTTAGGCCACAAGGGATGACTTGGACATATAGTGGCACTCCCAATCTGGGTGTTGGCATCCTGGCTGGGGATGACGGGAACTGCAGTCCTCTGCAGCAAGGGAGGACTTGGAAACCTAGTGGAGTTCCCACTCTGGCCATTGGAGCCTAGTGCGTCTGATGGAAATTATAATCCTAATCCATCAAGGGAGGGTTTAGCCATTTAGTGGGAATGACACTCTAACTGATGGTGCTCCTGAATGGGGCTGATGGGAACAGGAGTCTAAAACCAGCAAAGGAGGGCTTGGACATCCAGTGGGGCTCCCATTCTCACTGTTTTGACTCTTGGCTGGGACTGATGGGAATTGGAATTTGAAACAAACAGGGGAGGTCTTGGATATTCAGTGGGGCTGCCACTCTGACTGTTAGCACTTCTGTCTGGGATCATGGGAACTACAGTCCTTAGGCAGCAAGTGAGGACTTGGATATCTAGTGAGGGTGCCACTGCAACTGTTGTTAGTCTGAGCTGGGGCTGATGGCAACTGCAGTACTTATGCAACAGTGGGGGCCTGGATTGCTGCCCAAGTGGTGTTGCTACTCTAGCTGCTGGCACCCCAGGCTGGGACTGATGGGAACTACCATTGAAAATCATCTAGCTGGGCTCTCACTCTGGCTGTTTGCACTCCTTGCTCAGGCTGATGGGAACTGCAGTGCAAAACCAACAAGGGAAGGCTTGGACACAGCCACTCTGGCTGTTGGAACTTGGTGGTGGAGTTGAAGGGAACTTCAGCCCAAAATCAGCAAAGGATGGTTTGGTCATCCATTATGTCGGCCATTCTTGCTGTTGGCGCTTCTGGCTGGGGCAGATGGAAACTGCAGTCCAGATCAAGCAAGGGGGCTTGGACCTCTAAAGGGGCTCCCACTGTGGCCATTTGGACTGATGGAAATTGCAGTCCTAACCCAGCAAGAGAGAGCACAGATATCTAGTGAGGCTGCCTCTCCAACTGTTCATACTCTGGGTAAGCCTGATGGGAACTTTAATCCAAAACCAGCAATGGAGGGCTTGCACATTTAATGGGGCTGCCACTCTGCAGTTGGCACTCCTGGATGAGGCCAATGGGAACTGCAGTCCAAAACCAGCAAGGGAGGACCTGGACATCCAGTGGGGTTGCCACTAACTGTTAGCACTCTTGGGCAGGGGCTGCTGGGAAATGTAGTCCAAAATTAGCAAGGGAGGACTTGGATGTCCAGTGGGGCTGCCACTCTTCCTAATGCTGAGAGGAATCCTTTTTCCTAGAACTTGAACCCATTGCTCCGTGTCCTGTTCTCTGGAGCTGCAGAAAAAAAGCTTGCTCCATCCTTGATATGACATCCCTTCAAATAGTTAAACAGAGCTATCATATCACTTCTTGACCTTCTCTTCTCCTAGGCCCTTCTCCATTTTGGTCATTTTCCTTTGGACATGCTCCAGCTTCTCAGCACCCTTTTTGAATTGTGTTGGCCAGCAGTGGACACAGGATTATTCCAAGTGAGGCCTGATCAAAGCAGAACACAGTGGCACGATTACTTCCCTTGATCTAGAAAACATTCGGGGGTAGCTGTGTTGGCCATTTAGCAAGTTCAAACAAAAACCCATCAGTGATACCTTTATTGGCCAACCCAAATGCACAAGATCCTCGTTGCAAGCTTTCGAGGCTCCATGGGCTCCAGGAGAAAAACAATTGGAGATGTTAGTCTGATGCCTACAATTGGAGATGTTAGTCTGATGCCTACATGTTGTTTCAGTCTTTAGTTAAGCTGGTAGTATATGGTGGAGAGGGAGAATATCTTTTGCAGGCAGGATCCTCCTCCTTCTGGCCCTGTGGCTATAGTGAGATTTGCAAAGTCCAGGAAATTTAAAATCCATTTGCATCTCCACAGGAACTCCTCTTTTGCAATCCAATATGTCTCCATTCCAGTGAGGCCACAGGCTTCTCTGTGACAAAGAACAATCGATTCCTCAAGAAGTCTCCATGTGTTTGCATCAGGAATATCAGCACCACATCTCAAGTGAGTTAATTTTCCTCCTATCCTTCTTCACCGACGATCTGCATCCAGCTCTCACATCCATACATGGTAATAGGGAATACAATGGTTTGTATCATTCTAACTTTTGTGCTCAGTTGTATTTTGCATTTTAGGATCTTCTCCAGTTCTTTCATAGCTGTCCTTCCCATTCTCAATCTTCTTCTGATTTCCTAGCTTCAGTCTCCATTTCTATCATATTTGATCCCAGGTATGATAATTCTTTTATTATTTCTATTTCTTCATTGACTAATTCAAATTTGTGTAGGTTTTCTGTGGTCATTATTTTTGTTTTCTTTATGTTCAACAGTAGGCCTGCCTTTGCACTTTCTTCTTGAATCTTCCTTAGGAGGTGTTCCAGGTCTTTGAGGTTTTCTGATGTATTATGGTGTCATCTGCCTATCTTAGGGCCGTTGCAGGGAGATAGAGCTGGGGTGGGGCAGCTACCTGCCAGCTGCCACAACCCCACCCCGATGCTGTCCTGACACCGCGCAGCTGTATGCATGGCGCACGGCATCATGACATCCTTCTGGCGCAATCTTTTAACATGCTGCGCTGAAAGGACACTGAAGAGCTGTGGCACCGGCTCTTAGGGTGGCCTTTTGCTACCTCTAAAAGGAGTGGCATTTTGCCGCTCTTTTAGGGGTGGCAAAAGGAAGGATTGGGGCCATGGCGTGGGGTTGCTGTGGCCCCGATCCACCACTTCCCAGGATGGCTCTCTGCTGCCCCAAACAGGCCATCTGCATCGGCCCTTAGACTGCTGATATTCCTTCCTCCTATTTTCATCCGTCCTTCTTCTGTGTCCAAGCCCACTTTCCTTACAATATGTTCCGCATATAAGGTGAACAAGTAGGCTGACAAGATGCAGCCTTGTCTGACTCCTTTTTCAACTGGGAACCATTCTGTTTCTCTGAATTCTGCTCTGACAGTAGCCTCTTGTCCTGAGTACAGATTCCTCATCAAGACTATCAGATGTGTTTGCACTCCCATGTCTTTAAGGGTGTTCCATCACCTTTTATGATCAGTGCAGTCAAAGGCTTTGCTGCAGTCTATAAAGCACATGCTGATTTTCTTTTGAAATTTGCTGCTATGCTCCATTAGCCATTGTAAGTTTGCAATGTGATCCCTGGTGCCTCTTCCTTTCCTGAACCCTGCTTGGACCTCTGGTATTTCTTTCTCCATGTATGGTTGGAGTCTATATTGTAGAATTTTGAGCATAATTTTGCTTGCATGGGATATTAGTGCTATGGTCCTATAATTGCTGCAGTCTTTTGTGTTGTCTTTTTTGTGGATGGGGATGTATATTGATCATTTGCAGTCTGTTGGCCATCGGTTTGTTTTCCATATCTGTTGACATATGTTAGTTAGCACTATAGTTGACTCTGTCAATGTGGATTGCAGCAGCTCAATTGGAATATCATCTGTTCCTGGTGCCTTTTTTTTTTTTTACCATTTCTCTTATTGCAGCTTCCACATTCCATGTGTCCTTAATTTTGTCATTTCTTTTATACAGCTCTTCTGCGTATTGCTTCCAACATCTTTTTATTCCTTCCTGGTCTTGAATTGTATTATTTTTATTGTTATAGAAGGTCCCAATCTTGTTTAATGATGCTTAAATATTTTAGATGGGGCCTGCTCACTTGTTTCCTAGAATGGCTGTGAGGAGTTGTGAGGCAGCTTTCTCTCTCTCTCTCTTCCTTTGCTCCCAACCTCCTCTCTCTCCTTCTTTCTCTCCCAGTCTCTTATGTCAGGCAGGCAGTAGAGGCAGGGATAAGGTAAATGTGGGATGGCTGCAGCTACAGTGCCCCTTCTACTTGCCTGAGGGCTGCTGGCAAGGGGAAAACCAGCCCCTGGCACAGTCTGGGTAGAAGTCACCCAGATGCAGCCAAAACAATAATGTAGCAGAGTTCAAAACCAAAAACACCCAGCTATTGGTATTGGCAATGCATTGACTGCTTTTCACACTCACAAGAAGACAATTCATAGGCAAAGGGCCTTGGCAGACGACTAATAGAGTCGTCTTGGAGGCCAGGAAGAGGAGGAGCAACCGCACGCGCGGCGCTCCTTCCTCTTCCTGAGGTTGCCCTCGGAGCTGCCGGCCCTCCGCACGGCCGGCGCTCCCAGGGCAACCTCCCGCCGCAGCGTCCGGACACGCTTTGGTGGATAAGTCAGGGAAAGTGCACCCTACGCGTTTAGGGCGCACTTTCCCTGACTTATGAAAGGAGCGCTATTTTTGCGCTCCTTTCAGGGACACCGCAGGAGCGCCCCGGTGCGGAGGCTGCGGTCCCACGGCGCTCCGTCCGGCGGCGTCCCGGAAGCACTCGTGTGCTTCCCCCCTTAGTTGATTCATCCAAAGTTCTGGAGTCTTCATTTGCAATGTATACAATATAATACAGCGTACCTGCACCATACACAGGCCATATAATTTACCAATCACAGACAATAAACTTTTGGCCGGTAATTGGAGGGGTCATTTTTATCTCCCTTTTTGTAAATTGGGATAACTATCACTTGAGACCAACTACTATCTAACTGCGCCATTCTATTAATATGAGTAAAGAGGGTCACCGGTAAAGAAGTCCACCAGGTAATGTTTGCTTTTAATAGTGCAGGAATGATTAGGTCAGGCCCAGGAGCTTTGCCTGGTTTCAGAGGAAAAAATAAAGATTTAATTTCCTGGTCAGTTAACAGGAGGCCAGTGTGAGATGTTTTCAAGTTTTTAAGATTTTTCGCTTTTCCATATGAGATCCAGATATATATTCCTCACAATCTCTTATACAGTAGAGAAATAATCCTCTCATGTTTGTGCTGGTATATTGCATTGGGGTGCTCCATCAGAATTATTTAGTACACCTGTTACAATAGACCAGAACTGCATTCTGTCAGTAGAGGCAGCTACTAATGCCGACCATTGCCTATGCATTCTCTCTTTATTCCTTTTTGCAATTAAAAAATTATGATTTTTAAAAATAATATAGTATAATTCAGGAAGAATTCAACTGCTATCTTTCCAATACTTAGTATATAATTTCTTCAAGTTATTTTTGGTCTCTAAGCATTCTCTATCTAAATCTGTAATGAAGTTCTTTTTGTTTCTATTTTGGGTATTGCTCAAACTTCAGACATCATTCCCAAAAGGATGGAATAATTAGCTATGGCAGTTTGTGAGTCTAGAGCAGGGGTAGGCAACCTTTTTGAGCCGGGGGCTGGGTTGCTGCCCCTCAGACAATTGGGGGGCCGAAGCACCAAAAATAAATAAATAAATAAATATATTTTAAAAAAAAATATGCATGCACACTCTCAGCCTCAGAAAAGCCATGCCAAAACCCCTAGGGAGATTTTGCCACGAAAACCCCAAGAACAAGTAATAACAACAATAATCAATATCATCATGGCGGGGGTCAGCAGCGGCAGCAGCAGGACTGGCCTGGGGCCGGTCCAAAGGCCTCAGGCGGCCGCATCCCCCCCCCCCCCCCGGGCCTTAGGTTGCCTACCCCTGGTCTAGAGTATCAGTAATTGAATTTTTAATTAACATTAGAATTTTTAATTAAAATCCTCTATATGTAGAGTCCAATAATGATGAGATCTTCCTATAAATATTATCTGACCATCTCAATCTTCTATGCCCAATATTAATTAAATTGATCGTAGGGTTTTGATTTGCTTCATTCTCAATATTGGAGGCAGATGGCTGTCTAATTAGTGATTCAGGTGGAGCTTCATTTTTGAAAAAGCGAGAAATTATCATGCCTTTGTCCAGAAAGGCCTCTCTAAGAGAGTACACTTTCTTTGCTATATGTTCATTTGAAAATGTTATTATTGCTCGGATTTGATTATATTTATAGAGTTGGTATTCCACCTGCAAAATTTCAAAAGGACAGATGGTCTTGTTGGTCAAAGATCCTATCAGATAAGACAGGTAGTCCCTTCGTGCTCTTTGAGATAGGATACCTTTATCCTTGGGATATTTGCTAATGGCAAGTTTATTTTTAATTAAGGTCAAATTCCATGTTTTACTAGTTTGTTTCTCCAATTTCGGTATTGGGTGATGTTTTACCTGAACAGACACTCTATTTTGAATTTGTGAATCAAGCACTTTATCCCAAGGATCCCAATTGTCTAATTTTCTGCCTCCAGTTTGAGAATCTATACTTAAAGAATAATCAAGTGTGATTTTTTGTCTGGGGATAAATTTTAGACCCTCCTCTGTTGAGCCAAGTATTATGTTTAAGTTTGTGCCTTTACTTTTCTTCTTTAGACCATGAGTTAACAAGGAATCCACATCTAGCAATTTAAACAACTTCTTAAAGTTCATCTTTACCTGATTGGCTAAAGATTTATGTTTGCTAGTCCTCTTTATTTTCTTTTGCCAGTATGGTGGATGATGTGTGTTGCAGTGAGGTTTACCATTCAACAGAGTTGACAGGAAAAGCTGACTCTCCTCCTGCACGTCCTCCAGACTTTTCTTCCCATCTGGAAACTTGTTGAAGCTCCTGCCTCAGCTCTCCAGCTGTTCAGGAGTCAGAAATCCACTCCAGTTGTATGCTAATAAAATTACGCTTTATTGCTACAACTATACAGCTATTTACAGTCCATGTTATTTACAAAATCAGTTCCCTGCAACACCACACAGCAGTAGCCAGAAAAACACCAGCAGCTCACAGTTCAGCCCATAGCTCCCATGGCAGAGTTAGATAAAGGATTTTGTTTCCCCTCAAGCTTCCACTCATTTGGACGTATCCCTCTTTGTTCAGTGGTTGTCTCTCTTTTTCCCAGACCCTTCGTCCATCCCCTGATGTCTGTGTCAAGACTCATGTGACCTGCAAAGTGTCAACATCATGATGTAATGTGTTTATGGTCAGTTCCTTCTCCTTTCTCAAAACACCATCTTGTTTATCCCCTCTCTGGCGTCATATTTATGTCTGAAGAGACAGATGGTGTTTGTCTGGCCTGTCTTTCCCTCCAAGTCTTCTCATAAGGAAACTTTCTCCATACATCTGTACATTTCCACTCATGACTCCAAGTCCCATTCACAAATTCCTAACATCTTTGATAGTTTTGTTGTGTTTAATCTGAGAGGACAAGACATATACATCCCTAGCTGCCTTAGTCATCCTCATTTTAACTTCCTTTTTTCTTGGTCTATCATGAGGTACAACCATCTCGGGATCAGCCTGTTTAATTTCAAACTGAAAATTGCTTTTCATTAGGATTTTAGAAATGGTTGTTAAGAGACCATTACATCCAGACAGATAAATTTTAATAGAATGTATATCTTTTGACAGATCTCCGACATGATCTGTGAGTTTTGTGAATTATTTAGGAATCATGCTTCTGAAATTATACTTATATTAGGTACATTTTCAATTATGTAAAGGGAAAGATTTTCTTTTGCAACATTTGATGTAGAGTCCTCCCTCTCTACCCATGAGACAGTATTGGTACAAATGCTATCGGCCAGGGCGATTTCCTCAGGCAAGCTGAGTTTGTTCCCCAAATATGGATCAAATAGCATTTGTTTATGGCCAAGTGACCATTCCAGAATTGTGTCAGATGCTTGATCAGTCCCTTCGTCTGTAATTGTGACAACTGGGGAAAAATACTGCAATATCTCTGTTTGTTTTGACTGTTTTTTATTGGCATTGTTATTAGCTTGCGGTGTTTTATCAGTTGGGAAAATGCCTACTTTTTTATATCCCTGTCTAATTAAAACCACCATCTTCAAATATTATACCCTTTGGATTCTCTAATCCTTAAAATGAATGCAAGATGTTGCAAGATAAATTTTAAGAATAAAAACTGGATTATGTAAAACAAAGAATTATCAACCACTAAGGTTAATATTACTTAAGTAGCGAGCTTACGGAAGAAAAAAAGGTAATATTATCTAAAATCCTATACATTTCACCTCACCAGATAATCATTAAGACATTGTGTTTAGTCGGGATAACAAGGCTACAAGGGCTCAGACTCCGGTCCCTTTGCTGTCTCATCACCACTACCGGAGACCCATTGATGGTGCTGGAGCATCCTAAAAGGGCTCTGGTGTTCTGGATCTGACCCCTTTGCTGCCTCACCATCACCGCTGCCACCCTTGGATGTGGCTTACCTGTTTTCTCCAAATAACAGACGCTGAGGCAGAGGGAGGTACACCAGCCTTAAGTCTTTCAAACAGACCAGGCAGGAAAAAATAAAAAAATAAAAAACTGGGTTATTTACCTTCTTCTGTTAACAGATGCTGGGGCAAAGGGAGGGACACTATATATATACTACAGCGATATTTGCCCCAAACAATTCAACTAACCCACAGCTGTAAAGTAACCCACAACTACCCACACCTGACCAGTCTCTTGGTCTATTTATATAGGAGGATGGCTCTGAGTCATCATTCAGCCACATAGCATGATGCAAACTTGCTGCAACTTGCCTCATGCCATGTGTTTCTGACTCAGCTGCTTGTGGTTGTCCCATGTCATCTGTCCCTCAAAATATTTTTTCTGTTGTTAAAGGCACAGTTACTCTAAAAAGGGCCTCTTTCCATAAGCCACCTTCCCACTATCCTGGAAACTAAAAGGTGGTGGTGTTTGGTCCTGTCATCCCTAGAGAGTTGACCTGATGGCCAGCACAGAGCTGCTACTGTCAAATAAATGAAGGATATCTAAGTACAAATGTAAGTATGAATATAGTGCCATCAGGAGAAGTAGGAAGGCAGCTGGCCAACAGCTCAATCTGCTTCTGCAGAGTAGCCGCATTTTGGACAGAGCTTGTGCTTGGCCCCTGCAGATCCATAGCCAGATCCAGTGTTGCTACTACCACTACCACTACCACCACCACCACCTAGTAGAAGAGTGTTGTTTCAAAAAATGAAATTTATCTCAGCCCTCGCAATCCTGCTGGGAGCTACCCACCTAGGGACACAGTCCCCTATTATTCATCCACTGAACGGCAGTGAGCAAGGAGGAGTGGCAGCTGGGCGGCAGCCAAATTAGGGCCAGAAAAGGCAGGAAAGCAGCTGGCCGCTGGCTCATTCCAGGTAGCCAGCCGCTCTCAACCACATCCGTAGGTATTGCCTCCTCCCTGCTACCAGCACTGGCTGCACCAGTGATGGCGCTGCTCTTGTGCCCCCCAGCCACACGGGTGCACTGATCACTTGCACGAAGTAACAGGGGTGGTAGCACAGGCAATGGTTGTAGCTGTAGCTGGGAGCAGCTGGCCTGCAAAGCAGTTTGATCTGAGCTAGTGGCCAGTTGACTTCCTGCTTCTTCTGAGCTGTAGTGCCAGCAGAGGGTGTAGCTCTGTGCCATGGCATTGCCTCTTCTGCTGCTCAGCCACTGATTCTCCTTGCTCACCACCACTCAGTGGCTGAGCAATGGGAGAGTGTGCCCAAGTCAGGTATCCACCGCTGGGGGTGTAGAGGGAGAAATGAGATTTGGGCATGGCTCTGGAAAGGTCAAGCAGGAACTCTGGACAAAGTGTGGCTGCTCTGTGAAAGCAGCTTGGGCTGACTCAGCTACCATTCTATGTCTCTCAAGCAGCAGGTACTGCATTCATACTTATATTTGTGCTTAGTCATCCCCCATTTATTAAGTACAGGACTAGAGCACTGTACAGTAATACAAAATGGTTCTGCATTTCAACACTTTCCACTTTTTAACAGTGCTCTGGTCCCTAACTGTCAAATAATTCAAGGACAACTGTATGGGCATAATACATCACCCTAAGTAATTTACTTGATGTTTCAGCAACATTTTGAAGTCACTGAAATTGTTTTCACATTCCAAGCATTTATATGGTTTCTCCCTTATGCTGGGTTCTTAGATGTACGTGTAGATTTCCACTCTGACTGAAACTCTTTCCACATTCCATACACTTATATGGTTTCTCCCCTGTATGGGATCTTTGATGTAAATGTAAATTAGAATGATGAGAGAAGCTCTTTCCACATTCCATGCATTTAAATGGTTTTTCCCCGGTATGTGTTCTTTGATGTGAATTTAGACGACTACCATCTGTGAATCTCTTTCCACATTCCATGCACTTATATGGTTTCTCCCCTGTGTGAGTTCTTTGATGTCTCCACAGACATACAGTCTGACTGAAGCTCTTTCCACATTCCATACATTTATATGGTTTCTCTCCTGTGTGGATTCTTTGATGTCTATGTAGAGCCCCACTATCAGTGAATCTCTTCTCACATTCCATGCATTGATATGGTTTTTCCCCTGTGTGGGTTTTTTCATGTAAACGTAGATGTATTCTCTGACTGAAGCTCTTTCCACATTCTATGCATTTATATGGTTTTTCCCCTGTGTGGATTTTTTGATGTACACGTAGATGTGAACTTTGGTTGAAGCTCTTTCCACATTCTGTGCACACATATGGCTTCTCCCCTGTGTGGATTCTTTGATGTGAATGTAGAGGTCCACTTCGACTGAAGCTCTTTCCACATTCCATGCATTGATATGGCTTCTCCCCTGTGTGAATTCTTTGATGTCTATGTAGATGTCCACTATCACTGAATCTCTTTTCACATTCCATGCATTGATATGGCTTCTCCCCTGTGTGAATTCTTTGATGTATACGTAGAGCCCCACTATCAGTGAATCTCTTCTCGCATTCCATGCATTGATATGGTTTTTCCCCTGTGTGGGTTTTTTCATGTAAACGTAGACCTATTCTCTGACTGAAGCTCTTTCCACATTCTATGCATTTATATGGTTTTTCCCCTGTGTGGGTTTTTTGATGTACACTTAGATGTGAACTTTGGTTGAAGCTCTTTCCACATTCTATACATACATATGGCTTCGCCCCTGTGTGGATTCTTTGATGTGAATGTAGATGTCCACTTCGACTGAAGCTCTTTCCACATTCCATGCATTGATATGGCTTCTCCCCTGTGTGAGTTCTTTGATGGCTACGTAGAAGTCCACTATCACTGAATCTCTTTTCACATTCCATGCATTG
Organism: Phrynosoma blainvillii; assembly: GCA_026167975.1. Lineage (NCBI taxonomy): Eukaryota > Metazoa > Chordata > Lepidosauria > Squamata > Phrynosomatidae > Phrynosoma > Phrynosoma blainvillii. The sequence continues at coordinate 397,969,748 of JANUYF010000002.1, read as the reverse complement.
ATATGGCTTCTCCCCTGTGTGAATTCTTTGATGTCTATGTAGAGCCCCACTATCAGTGAATCTCTTCTTGCATTCCATGCATTGATATGGTTTTTCCCCTGTGTGGGTTTTTTCATGTAAACGTAGATGTATTCTCTGACTGAAGCTCTTTCCACATTCTATGCATTTGAATGGTTTCTCCCCCGTATGAGTTCTTTGATGTATACGTAGAGCCCCACTATCAGTGAATCTCTTCTCGCATTCCATGCATTGATATGGTTTTTCCCCTGTGTGGGTTTTTTCATGTAAACGTAGATGTGTTCTCTGACTGAAGCTCTTTCCACATTCTATGCATTTGAATGGTTTCTCCCCCGTATGAGTTTTTTGATGTAAATATAAATTGTTATTACGAGAGAAGCTCTTTCCACATTCCATGCATTTATATGGTTTCTCTCCTGTGTGTGTTCTTTGATGTGAATATAGGTCACTACTCTGTTTGAAGCTCTTTCCACATACCTTGCATTCTTTCCACAATCCTTTGTAGTTGTCTTGGGGAGTTAGGAAGTCAAAATTATCATGCTCCTGAGAAGCAGTGGACTTCTTCTTCCTATTCATTGATTGGTATGCCTTTGATCTTTTCAGTTTCCTTTGATTTCCAGACTCCATAACAGTCTTGGTAGTTTCCGTTAATGCTGATGGATTCTCCACAAAAGTCTCCTTCTCCTGCTCATTACCTGCTTGAAAAAGAAAGAGTTCATTAGGAGTGGAGCACAGATACCCAGGATTGCACTCCCCTGCATTTGCTCCTTTCCTCTCAGCCAAGAACATTTATTTAATTCTGTTCATTTTCCCTGTCAGCTGCACATTTCTGTCCCTTCAGGAACTCTCAGTTGAGGGCGAAAGGGCTTCTTACCTGGAGAGTCCACATTCTCATCATCTTCCATCTTGACTTCCTTCCAGAGAGCCCTATGGCCCTGAATCAGGAGATCCCACTCTTCCTTGGTCAAATACACAACCACTTTCTCAAACTAGACCAGGAGCTGGAAGAGACAAAATGATAACTTTTCCCTAGTCATAATTACTTGTTGCTACAAATTCATCTCAGGACCTCATATTTACAAAATATTTATACAAAATATTGCATCCAGTCTATAACAATACAATGGCAGCCTAATTTTTGCTGCCTGTGAGCTGCCTTGTTTTTTTTAATTTAGGACATGGTCTTTGATGGACATGGTGTGTGTGTGTGTGTGTGTGTGTGTGTGTGTGTATATATGAGTGTGTGTGTGTGTGTGTCAGAGTGAGACAGAACTAAAAACCCATAAATAATTAAATAAGGATTTCTTCTAGACTTGGTCATGCCAGGTGAAATCAAAAGGATTGGCATAGTGACAACTAAATGTCAGGTTTTGATGGGATATATAGTCAATGTTAAAATGTTGAAATGTAAAGATGTGTGTCTGTATTTTTCCTTGATGAGAAAAACTGCTTCTTGAGGCTAGATTCACAACATCCAGCCCAGGTGTTTGATAGTCAAAACAAAGGCTAGTTAACAAGCTAAAATTCTGTGAGAAAGAGTTTTATTTACACAAGGGTTTTCAATAACAAAGTATGTTTTGAGAACATCAGTCACATGATGTAATATGAACAATAAGAGGTTGGGTTCTAATCAGCCTTGAAAGGCTACACCCAAAGAGGTAGAGAAATGTGGGCTGGGATTGTGATTCTGGAAAAGAAGTTCAGTTCCTCTTCAACTTTTCAACTGTATGGATTAACTAATAATATTTTGCAGATGCTGTAGCTTGACTAATTTTTCAAAATATAGCAATTATAGTTTTGTTCCTGTTAGCCATTCTGGCTAAAGTGAAATGCTATTAGACTTTATTGTTGTTATTTTACTTTTGCTCATGCTGTTTTTGCAATAAAAGAAAAAGCTTGCTGAAGCTGCCTGCGTGTTGGTGACTGGTCTTATGGAATGTACATCCATCATCATTAAAATTCAACACTAAACCATTTCCTTGATTACAATGCATCTTCAGTAGTATAATACCCCCACCTTTCGTCAAACTCAAAAGTGACAGGTGCTCTGCCCCCTTTTTGGTCTTAGTCCCGCCTCCCTGTTTTTGGGGTGGTTCTAGGTTTTGGGGTGCCAGTATTTTTGGGGTGCTAGGTTTTGGGGGTTCTAGATTTTGGGGTGTCATTTTTTGGGGTTCTAGATTTTTTGGTGCCATTTTTTTGGGATGCCAATTTTGGGGGGTGCCAAATTTTTGGGGTTCAATTGAAGGTTTCCCCCTGAACCCCAAAAGTTGGGTCATTTTGGGTTTTTTTGCAAAAGTTGTTTTTGGGGGGTGTTTGACCCCTCTACGGATTCGTCAGTGGAAGGTAGCGAGTTAGGAGCATGCCCTCCCTGCAATGTCATGTATGTGGCCCTTCCTTGGGCCCCTGCTCTCCTCACCTAGATGCTGCATTCTCCCTAAGCTCCCAGGACTTTCTCCTTTCCCTCCCCAAGAGCTGTTTCTGTGTGTTCTCCCCAACAGAGCAGCCATTTTTCATGGAAATATTCATTTTGGGGTGAAGTGTAAACCCTCCCCGTGGTCATACAAAAGCCCTTGACCACCAGTAACAGATTCCAAGGAAAACTGTTTCCCATTTTTGGGAATTTCCATTTTGCAGCCCATATTTTGTTCTTGTTGCACAAATTTGCATTTTGAGGTAAGGCATGAGCCTTCCTCCACACTTAGGCTATCAGCTGTGACCAAAAGGAAGAGTTTTCCTTGCTGCCATGGTAGGATTTTTAATTTTGGGAAGTGATAGCTATCTTTTTCTTTTGCATAAGTGTGTATTTTTTTTTTATAAAGTTAACACACCAATTTCTTTTCCAATAATTAAATACAAATATTTACAATTGACTTCCAAAGTATCTCCAGTTTGTACTCAACCTTGGTTCAATGTTCACTCATTGTCTTCATATATATGCAATTTTAGATATTGAATCCACTGTGTGTTATAACAACAGCTTTAATTATCTTGATCTTTAATAGTCACTTTTCACCTATTTTTAAGTCAGTTTACTAATTTAAGGTATCCCATCAGTCTATATCTCTATTCAATTAAATTTTCTCTCTTACAGTATTGCAGTATTGGAGTCCAGTCTTGTTCAGTATTCTCTACATTTTGTTTATTCAGTCTGGCTGTGAGTATGTCCATACTCATCATTTCAATAAGTCTTGTGGCCCACTCACTGGTTGAGGGCACTTCTGCTAGCTTCCATTTTTTTGCTAATGTAATCCGAGCTGAAGTTATCATATACAATAATATCCTTCCGTATTTCCTTTCCATTTTCACTGGGATCTTATTAGTCATGTTCAACAGATATATTTCTGGTAACATGTCATATCTTATTTTAAATATTTCACAAATTACCTTATGAACAGTTGTCCAATACTTCCTGACTTTGTCACAATTCCACCATACATGTAGCCAACACCCTGTAGTTTGCTTACACTTCCAACATCTGTTATTACCATTCCTACAAATTTTTGCTAATTTCGCTGGGGTGAGGTACCAACGTTGCTCCATTTTTAAATAGTTTTCTTTCAAGTCTTGACATTGAGTAAATTTTTGTGTCTTCAATCTTGCCCACTCCCAACTTTCCAAATCAATGTCTCTACCAATGTCCTTGGCCCATCTAATCATCGTATCTTTTACTAAGTCTTGTTCCAAATCTATGGCTTGTAAAGTCTCATAATATTTGGAAGTTAGTTTTTTTCCATTTTGCTTAATCACTTTATCCACTTCGGTGTCTGCCTCTTCAAATCCCAGTTTTTTATCATCTGCTTTAAATCTGTCCATTAGCTGTTTATATGGAAACCAATGTAAATTTTTATCCAATTCTTTCAAATTCTCTAAAGACTTTAATTCATAGCTTCCACTCCTTGTTTTGCTCAAGATGTCTCGATATCTCAACCATTTGGATACTTCTCGCCATCTTCCAAAAAAGGCTTCTTGTGGTGACACCCATAAAGGTAGTTTTCTGTAGAATTTTTCCTTACAATACAACCAAATCCTTATCAATGATCTTCTAACATAGTGATGCTCAAATTCTTTATGCACTTTTATCTTATTATACCACATATATGCGTGCCAACCAAATCTCAGATTAAATCCTTCTAAGGTGAGAGTTCTATCATTTTCTAATTTTGCCCAGTCCGTGATCCAAGTTAATGCATTTGCATAATAATAAGTCTTTAAGTCTGGTAAGTTGCAACCCCCATTTTTCTTCTTATCAATCAGTGTCTTCCACTTTATCCTAGATTTTTTACCTGACCAGATGAATTTTACAAGATCTTTCTTCCATTGTATAAGTGGTTTATCATTTAAAAGCACTGGAATGTTTTGAAACAAAAAGTTCATCTTTGGTAGTATCATCATTTTAATTGTCTCTATTCTTCCCAACAATGATAAATTTAATTTTGTCCATTTATTAAGATCTTCTTTAATTTCTTTCCATAGTCTTTCATAGTTATTTTCAAATAAATCAGGATTCCTCTTTGTAATCCAAATTCCCAAATACTTAATTTTCCTCTCAACTTTGAATCCTGATAAAGACTGTAGTTTAATCTCTTCTTCCTTTGTCATATTCTTTGTAAGCATTACTGTCTTTTCTTTATTTATCTTTATTCCAGAAACTTTTTCAAAGTCCAACAAAATTCCTTGAAGTTTCTCTATCGAGCTTAGAGGTTCTTCCATAAATATTACCACATCATCTGCGAAAGCTTTTAACTTGTAATGTTGTCCTTTAATCTTTAGTCCTTTTATATCCATGTCATCTCTAATTTTGTCATTCAACAATTCCGATATCATGATGTATAGCAAAGGAGATAATGGACATCCTTGCCTAGTACCTTTTTGAATATCAAATTTTAAACTCTTCTCTCCATTAATTATCAATTTTGCACTCTGCTTTTTGTAAATATTACTTATCCATTCATTTATTAAGATTTTGAATGCATAAGTGTGTATTTTGGAGCAATGTGTGCTTGTTGTTCCATCCTGGACTCCAGGAGCTGGTTTCTTTTCAGCTCTCACAGCAGTACACAACTCACAAATGGGGCTATGCTCCTCAAAAGGGTGGATTTAGAGTAGGATGGGTGTCTTGCCTGCACATGTTCCTTGACTGATGTTAGGCTTCTATGGGGATAGGCAAAGAGGGTCAGCCCCTTTGCTCGAGATGCGTCTTTGAGAAGAACCAAAAAGAAGTTTTCACCAACACAATTTTGTATGTATTTCACAACTTTGAAAGATAACATAATAAGGCAGCTGCTCCCAATCCATTCCCACAATTTGTGTCTGCTTTTTACAGGTCTTTTGTTTTCAAGTGTTCCTTTTAAGATAGAATGCAGCCCTTCTATACAGCCAACCCAGACCCTCCTTCAACAGGAGTGTGTTTCCACTCCACCATATCTGGCTCAGCATTTTGAAAACATACAGAGCACACAGGTTATTGATCTTGCCTATACACATACCCCCCTCCACTGTTTTTACAAACTGGGTACGTGAAAAGTTAGTAGCAGTGCCCCCACAACACAGTGCCCTCCTGGAGATATCTGCATTTTGGCCCCTGCTCCAGACCACAGACCACAATGGCTGCAAAATGCCTAGGCATTTCTATGAAAAAGGTTCCAGGGTAGATATTGGAATGAGGTCTGAGAATAGTAGAGGTACATAGGGGTTTAGGGCAATACTGTTTGGGGGTATGCAATGGCCAGGGCGAGGCTGAAGGTTGTTTTCTGTTCCCACAGCAGGTCAGGAAAAACAAATGTGGATGGAGGCTCTGTCAAGGGCAATGATCATGGGAAGCTCTAAGGGTTGCCTGCTGTCTGTTGCAAAGCAGGAAGATGGAAAAACAGTAGTGTTTAATTTACAGGTATAGCAAGAAAGCAGAGAGTTATAATAAAGGGAATTTATTAGTGAGAAGATTAAAAACAAGGGAACTTAGGAGTAGGAGCCTTTTTGATAAACTTTGCAAACCCAGAAAAACCCTGGGTTGGAAGTCGTGCTAAGAAGACTGACATAAAAGAGTAAGGTGTATACATCCTACAATTTAAACAGATACATTTTACATTTTTTTTATTATATCAAAGCCTGCCAGTTTTGTGAGAAACTCTTTATACAAGACAAAATAAATATAAAACATATCTTTTTGGAATGTTCAAAGATCTCCATCAGGCTTTTCAGAGTCAGAACCAAGTCATAATAAGCCTGAATGTAGAACGTTCTTCTATCAGGTAAGGACTGTTTTGTTTCTCATCTCAGCATAAAGGGAACTAGTAGTCCAGCATAAAGTTATACACAGAAATTAATTATCTGGCTTGCATTTAATGGTGGTTGTGGGGAGCATGTTAAAAAAGGAAAAGGAAAAAGAAAGATCATGAAGTATGCAGACAGATAGGTGGTTTTTGAACAGTATGGTTTGTTGTTTCCTGGGCAGTTCCGGGTGAGGAGAGCAGGGGCCCAAGGAAGGGCCACATACATGACATTGCAGGGAGGGCATGCTCCTAACTCACTACCTTCCATTGGTTGCGGTGAAGGGAAGTGGACTAATCAGCGATGCTCAAAAGGGCTCCGCCGTTCTTTAAAACAGCCTCCTGGGGAGGAGGAAAAGGGATCGCAGCCCTTCTTTTTCTCAGCCTCCCTGCACTTCAGAGCTGTGAAGCTCAGATCCAGGCCAACTGCTGAAGAGTGAAGGACCTCTCCCCGCCTCTGAGTTCTACGCTCCTGGAAACCCTTCCCTCACTCTCTTTCTCTCTCTATCGGAGGTGCTGAGAATGGCTCGGAAATGTATAACACTCCACCATGAAAAAACAGTTTTGTGACAGTGAAAGCCGCTGCCCCCCAAAACCCATGCTCATATACCCTATCCTGAGAGTGGGGACCCCTCTCTGTGAGAACTCATTGGATGGTGCCAGGGGGTGGGGGGTCTTTGGGCCAATCCGCTTCTCTCAAAAGCGCACTGTTTTTGAAAACACACCCCCAGGGGAGGGGCGAGGGGAAGCGAATCGGCCGTCGCGCTTTTCCAAAGCTCAGAGCGCAACAGACCTCTGAACTGTTCACTTCGGGAGCTCGAGATGAGTACGGAGACATGTCACAACCACCCCGAAAACTAAACTTGGCACAGAAAAAAATGGCCGCTGATTGCCACCTTCGAACACGGCTTGCGGCTATACCGTCAGTCGGAAAGGGATGGGGGCTGCTCCTAGTGGTCAGTGGGCCTGAGACGAATCCATAGAGGGGTCACACAACCCCCAAAAAACAACTTTTGCAAAAAACCCCAAAATGGCCAAACTTTTGGGGTTCAGGGGGAAACCTTCGATTGAAATCCAAAAAATTGGCACACCCCAAAATTAGCACCCCAAAATCTAGAACCCCCAAAACCTAGCACCCCAAAAATACTGGCACCCCCAAAACCTAGAACCACCCCAAAAACAGGGAGGCGGGACTAAGACCAAAAAGGGGACGGAGGACCTGTCACTTTTGAGTTTGACGAAAGGTGGGGGTATTATACCACTATCTTCCCAAGCACTGTGTATGTGTACACACAGACATATACAAACAGAGAGAAACGTATTTCTCTTCCTGTGGCCACTATCTGTCTGCACTGGTGGGATTACGTGTTCCTATGAGGCAAGAAGCTATGTTGATAGTAGCAGTGTTGCCAGTAGGGTCTCCTATGTCAGAAAGGCTTTTACAAAGGAGCTAAAGTGTGCCAAACAGCTAGTGGTCAGCAGCAGTGGGGAGGGGAGTGACACTGGCAGAGGATCTCTCAGGGCCTATACACATGGACAAGATACTACGGGCCAACCTACCTAGGTTAGTGCCATGGTGGCTGGTGTTAACACACAACATTTCTGCTGTGAAGCTGCCACCATGGCGTTCCCTCTGAAGGGTCTGCACTGCAGCCCATAAAGGCAGAAACTTCTAACATCACTCCCTTCTAACATCACAATGCACAACTGGGGCTTTCACAGGAACCACTTTGGCAGCAGCAAGTAAGGGAACACATGGCCATACAATGTGTTGGCTGTCGTGGTGAAATTTCTAGAAAGCTCTGTTGCAAATAGCCAGCAAATAAAGACCGTGCCAAGGCCCTTTTGGGTTGGGGTTTGGCCAGAATGATTGGATTGATGTCTGGACTTGGCAATCTCAGCCTGGGCTTTTGACCCGTGTCACCCGAATAGGACTGCAGCTGGCGGAGAACACAGGTGCTTTGGCTTGTACATACAACCCTTCTGTGACAACAGCATTGGCACCATAACTAACACATTAGTATTGCAACAGCAATAGCATGTACAGCTCTATATCGCTTATCAATGAACTCAGTACTCTCTACTGCCTCATTCCCCATTGCATGTTTCTCCTCTGCAGCCCCATTGAGGACCCCATGGAGACCAGATGCTCAAAGAGAGAAAACGAAGGAAGCAAGGCAGTTTTGGAGGGAGAGCAGCTTTGCAGATATTAAGGAGGGGTTTCTTTTTTCCATGCACGAATCTGGACCACCACCACCACTACCCCACACACAGTGACCACAGGAGGAGCTCTTCCTCATATCCTCCCCCTCAAAGCACCTTGTCTCTTCCTCCTCCCCTACCATTAACCCCCACCCCCCACAAAAGGTAAAGGTATTCCCCATTGACAAGGTTGTCAAGTCATGTCCAACCATGGGTGCTCATCTCCGTTACTAAGCCAAAGAGCCAGCATTATTTAAGACTACTCTGTGATCATGTGGCCAGCATGATTGCACAGAATGCTATTTACCATAATCCCATCTTCCCTTTCTCCCCTGCCTGCTCTTTCTCCTACTGGCTCAGGAAGCTCCAGGGAAAATTCTTCCCCACAGCCATGTTTCCCCTTCTGGAAATGGGAAAAGTGTGTGTGTGTGGGGGGGGGGGGGAGTCTTCTTCCGTCCCCCATTTTCAAATTTCATGCTTCTCTAGGGAGCGGATTTCTGCTCTCACAGGACTGTGTTGGGGACTCTGCTTGGTTCCTCTCCACTGTGATCCCCCCACCTGCAAGTGCAAAGTGCAAAAAGCAAAGCTTGCAGGGGCGGGCACTCCATCAGGCTACCCTACCACTCAGATTTCTTTCCTAAACGAATAGCCAGGGAGAGATTTTCCTCTGGAGTTTCTATGGCAAGGAAGAGAAAGCGAAGTCCTTGGGAGCAGAGCTATGGAGAAAATGTGTATGTGGTGTGTGGCAGTTTTAACTCTGAACTAGGGGAATTTTAATTAGCTCAATTAATGGACCGAGTTACAAGTAGCCCCCTCGAGATCGTTCCTATTTGTATACTGAGGTGGGTTGAATAGGAAGTTAACAGAGGATGAATTCTCATCATAAACTGTATTTGATTTATGGGAAACACACACATCAAAGACAATCACAAACTCTCACACGCACACAATAACTCAGGAATAAAGAGGTGAGTGTTGGAATAGAACAAGAGGCTCCACTTTGGGCGATGCTATCAACGGGGTTACTCTAACTGGTCAAGTGCGATGATATGGTGTGGGACTCGGCCGCTCTGGGAGTGCTGGATGAGACGGCGCGGGTTGGCACTACGGCACGAGTTGGCACTAGTCAGAATTCAGAGTGAAATAGTGTCACCATGCATTCTATCTAGCCAGAGGAAACAAAGGAAATCTAGGTCTTTATATAGGCCAAAACTAGCCTGAGGCAAAGATACATCAAAGAGCCAAATCTACATGGGAAAGGGATCACTCGCGATGTAGGTATCAAAGGTGGGAATGGGTTGTAAATGGCAGTCTGTGGCTTGGGTGTAATACATCCTGCCTGGGTAAATCACCTAGCCTTCCTATCTCAGAAGTGTGAATTCCCTTATCAGCAACTCCCAAACTGACTGATCTGCATTTTAGATGTAGTGAGTATGTGATCCGTCACCTTTGGGATCATGGTTGCTTACAATCCAGTCCATCCAAGATCATAGAAGGGAGTCCACACCCCAAAATTGGAAGACTTCCAGGGCTTGTAGCACAGTGAAGTTGAGGGGCTCCTTTTGGGCTGCTAAAAGCAAGTCTGGAGGCAGAGAGTTGATGGGATACATTCAAGCACACATTTATAGTGTATATAAATCAGGGGTCCCTGGACTTTTTGATCCGGGAGCCGGTTCGCTGGCCCCCAGATATTTGAGGAAGCCGGATGGGTGGCGGTAAGGCGGCACGTGGGGTGGTAGGAAGGCCTTAGCGGGCCGGGTATGGCCCACGGGCCGTAGTTTGGGGACCCCTGATATAAATTCTCTCTCTCTCTCACTCACACACTGTCTTTAGCTGCCTTTACTTTGGGGTGGAGAGAAAGGGCTTCAATGCAAAATTAATGCCAGAACCAAAGAGAGAGGCTGGATCTAGTCTTGATTTCTGCTTGCATTTGGATCCCATCCAGATTACCCCCCCCCCCGAAGGGCATGAAGATAAGTGACTGAAGGACAGAACTGGAAAGATAGAATAGTACAAAGAGAATTGGTGAGAGGATATGGAGGATAGATATATATCTACCAGACTAAATAGTTAAAACAATCAACTAGTGTGCTCTATGTATAACTACTATGTGTGTGTGTATGTATATGTGTATATGTATGTGTATACACACACACACACACACACACATATATATATTTCCCCCTGCCTTTTCATATAATCTTTTTGGTCTTTTTCATATTTTTTGTGATTGTCTTTTTCAATGGACTTATTGATTTCCTGATTATATAAGCTGTGTTTAATAACCGAGTGTGTTAAAGAGAAAACATTAGTTATATCACTTGTAATATGTAAAATATTTAAATATTTAAAAAGAAAGATAAACTGATAATACTTAAAATTATTAAGGTTTAACTTCAAGGGAAAAGGAAATTAAGAGGTTTAGTATTTCTGATGACACTGTGCTCCATGCCTCCGAATGATCTCACCCAGCGACTTCATGTAGATATTAAATAACATCGGGGACAGGATGGCGCCCTGAGAGATGCCACAATTAAGCTCGATTTTGGATGAGCAACTGTACTCGAGCCTCACCCTCTGGGATCTGCCTAAGAGGAAGGAACGGAACCACTGCAAAGCAGTGCCTCCGATTCCTAACTCTCTCAGGTGATCCAAGAGGATTGCATGATCTATGGTGTCAAAGGCCGCTGAGAGATCCAAGAGCACCAGCAGGGTCACACTACCCCTGTCGATACTCAGGCGGAGGTCATCGGTCAGAGCAACCATGGCAGTCTCAACTCCATATCCTGTCCTGAAACTGGTTTGAAATGGATCAAGATAATTGGTTTCATCCAAGACTGCCTGGAGTTGGGAAGCAACTGCCCTCTCGATCACCTTGCTTAAAAAAAGAAGCAAGGAGACTGGTCTGTAGTTATTTCTATCCAGGGGGTCCAGGGAGGGTTTTTTCAGGAGGGGCCTAACCGCCGCCTCCTTTAAGCAAGATGGTACTCTACCCTCTCTGAAAGATGCATTGATTGTATCCCGAAGGAGGACTCTCAATGCATCACCCCCCTGGACAACCAGCCAAGATAGACAAGGATCGAGAGGGCAAGTCGTACTCCATGAAATACTTTGAGCAAGGAAATATGTTGAGCAAGGAAACATACTGGGAAAGTTATTAGCATTCAAATTAAGATGCATGAAGGAGAAGAGACTGATACTAGAGATAAAGGATGAGAGTAAGAAAATTACAGAGCCAAATGAAATACAAAAAGTTTTTGAGAAATTTTATTCAAATTTACATAAAGAAAGAAGTAAGATGGAAGAATCCAAAACAAGAGCAGGGAAGTACATACAACAATATGTGCTGGAAACATTGAGCAAGGAACAAAAAACTTATCTAAGTGCAGGAATCTCCTTCATGGAAGTGATAGAGGCGATAAAAGGATTGAGACAAGGGAAAGCACCAGGCCCAGATGGTATAACTACCGTCTATTATACAATTTTGCAAGACGAATTAAGTTTACCACTTCATGCACTGTTTAATGAAATAAAACAAGAAAGAATAACTGATTCTTAGTCAAAAGTTAACATAGCGCTTATACCTAAGACAGGTAAAGACCTGTCCTTATAACAGAGTTATAGACCAATTTCTCTTCTAAATCAAGATTATAAGCTATTTGCACCGATTCTGACAAAAATATTTAAAAAATACTACAAGAAAAGAATTCAAGAAGAGTAATGTGGTTTTCTTCCCATATGAAACAAAACATAAGGACCATAATAAATTTAATATTATGATAAGAACCCTGGGGGAAAAAGCTGCACTTATCTTTTTAGATGCAGAAAAAGCGTTTGTCACAGTAAAATGGGACTTCATGAAACAAATATTGGAATTAATGGGTTTAGGAGATACAGATGGCACAGTTATTTTGGTATAAGAGAGCAGAGGTAAATAACGATTTTAACAACCATCTAATTAGAAGAGCACTCCTAAGAGTTTGGGATAAAGTCAAAAATATAATACATATGAAACTACCAAGCTGATTATCATCACAAGAAGCATGGAGGATAGGGTACAAAACACAAATTATATAATGCTTAAAATATGAAGACATCCTGAAATGGGAAGGAGAAATACTGAGATTGAAATCAAATAGTGAAATAGACGAAACTGGTACACCTTGTAATTAGGTCACCTATCGCCAGCTGAAAGAAAGATTTAAAATGGACCGTAAACTGGAGGGCTTTAGGGAAAAAATCAATTAGATGAGATTATGTTTGAAGCTCAGAAAGGACAGTAGCTAAACTATATGAATTGCTATTGAAAATAACATCAGAATCAGAAATGATTAAGGACTGCATGGTGAGATGGTCGTAGAATTTCGAATATTAGATTCAACTAATTAAATGGGAAAGAGCCTGGGGGCATGACATAAAATATACATCGTGTATTTATAAAATGCTTCACAGGTGGTACTTTACACCAAATAAGATGGCTAAAATCCAAGGTGATGAAACAGGTAAATGCTGGAAGTGCGGGAATACTGATGGATCACTATTCCATTTGTGGTGGACTTGCCCATTTGCTATGAAGTATTGGAAAGAAATTCATAAGATTCTACAAACAATATTAAAAATTCCTATCAGGTTGACCCCTGAATATTTTCTATTAAATATGGTAGATGGATATAATGACAGAAAACATTTAAAGTTTATCCTCTACTTGATTACTGCTGCATGGACCTTATATGCGCAGAGATGGAAAGAAAAAGAGATTCCGAAGATAGATGACTGGCTGAATAAATGTGTACAAATGATGCAGCTAGACAAATTGACAATGTTAATAAACAAAACATATAAAGTGGGTTGGGATGAAGATTGGGGGCTATTATTACAATATTGTAAGAAATGATCGTCTACATGAGGATAGATCAAGAATTGTAGAGCAGACCAGAAATAGGACATATAAGCAGGTATTAGAAGATCTGGGAATATTGGTTAACAGGCAAGAGGTCAGTAATATGATGTTTAAATATGCTCAACCAGATGAAAAGCAAACTAATTAACTAATATAATGCATGGTGTAATGCTAAAGATGAGGAAGGGAAGAATATATGTATCGAAATGCTTGATGAATAATCAACAGTTATAAATGAGATGGAAAAAGAAAGAAGACGGAAGATTCAAACTTTAATCTGTGCTGATGTTTATGATGTATGTATGTTTACTTGTAAATTAATGCAGTAAAAACAACAACAACAACAACCACCCAAAACTTTTAAGGTCTAGCAAATTCCTCAGTTGCCTTGAAGACAATTTCATTGTCCAAAATGAAGAGGAAGAGGCAACAAGGGGTTCCACCATTTTAGATCTGATCCTAACCAACAAGGATGACCTGGTTAATAGGATGCAAGTGGTGGGACCCTTAGGTGGGAGTGATCATGTTCTCCTGGAGTTTGTTATATAGTGGAAAGGAGAAGCCAGGCATACTCACATGCATTCTAGACTTTAGGAGAGCTGATTTCAATAAACTTAGGGAAATATTGGGGGTCAAGAATACTAAAAAAGAAGGGAGATCAGGATGAATGGGAGTTTCTCAAAAGAGAGATACTGAAGGCACAATTTCAAACGGTTCCAATGAGGAGGAGAAATGGGAGCTGTCTCAAGAAACTGGGATGGATGACTAAGGAACTTTCAACTGAGCTAAATAATAATAATAATAATAATAACAACAATAACAACAACAACAACAATAAATTTTTATTTCTATACCGCCCTATGGAGAACCAATCTAGGTGGTTTATAACAGTTAAAAGAACAAAAATAAAACAGTATATTCCCTCCCCCCTTTAAAACATTTTTAAATCAGATATCAATTAAAACAATAACAGATTCATTAACTATAAAATATAAATGCAAACCGATAAAAAAACAAAACAAAAAAAACCTCAACACTTCCATTTTTGGGGGCTATAGAGGCACTGTAGAGGGGGAGAGGAGAGATCCTGAGGCCGGGATATTTAGTCTGGAAAGGCCTGCTGGAAAATATCTGTTTTGACAGCTTTTTTAAAACTGTCCAGATATATTAACTGATGGATCAGATCCGGCAGGTCGTTCCAGAGCCTGGGGGCAACAACAGAAGCCCTCTGGGAGGTAGCAGAGAGCCTCGCTTTTTCAGGCTCCAGCAGAGGATTGTATGGGAGGAGGCGGTCCCTGATATAGCTTGGACCCAAGCCATTTAGGGCTTTAAAGGTAATAACCAACACCTTGTACTGGGCCCAGAAACCAATAGGCAACCAATAGGCAGCCAGTGGAGGGACCTCAAAAACAAAGTGATGTGGTCCCTCCTAGATGTTCCAGATACAAGCCTGGCTGCCATATTTTGAATCAACTGTAGTTTCCAAACCAAGCACAAGGGTAGCCCCATATAGAGTGCATTACAGAAGTCCAGGTGTGAGGTTACCAGCACGTGCACAACTGTCTCGAGATCCCTTACTTCCAGAAAAGGGCGCAGCTGGTGTATCAGTCGGAGCTGATAACAGGTGCCCCTGACTGTCACATTTACCTGATTTATCATCAGGAGCAGCGAGTCAAGGAGCACCCCCAGACTGCGAACACAGTCCCTGGAGGACAGTGTGACCCCATCCAGGACTGGAGGTTGCAACCCAATTCTTGGTTTCGGGGCCGATACCGTGAGCACCTCTGTCTTGTCTGGATTCAGTTTCAATCTGTTTTTCCTCATCCAGCCCATTACTATCCGAAGACATTCATTGAGAGAAGAGAAGTTTTAATTGGAACATGTATAAGAAATGGAAAGAGGGCAAAATCACTAAATAGGAATTCAAGAAAACAGCAAGCACATGTAGGGGTAAAGTCAGGAAAGTCAAAGTGCAGAATGAATTCAAGAGGGGTTAAGAACAACAAAAAAGGCTTTCCTGGGTATATCCGTAGCTAAAGAAAGAAGAAAGAAATGGTAGGGCCACTGCACAGAGAAGATGGCAAAAGGGGACAGAGGAAGGGCAGAACTACTCAACGCCTTCTTTGCCTCAGTGTTCTCAGAAAAGGAAAAGGGTGCTGAAACTGAGGAAAATGGAGCAGAGGACACAATAGGGAAAACACAATACAGAATAAGAGGTAGTACAGGAATACTAGGTTAATCTAAATGAATTTAAGTCTCCAGGACCAGATGAACAAAATCCAATGACATTAAAAGAACTGGCAAATGTAATTTCAGAGACACTGGCAATAATCTTTGAGAACTCCTGGAGAACTGGAAAAGTCCCAGCGGACTGGAGGGCAGCTAAAAAGGCCAATGCAGTTTTAGGCTGCATCAATAGAGTTATAGTGTCTAGATCAGGGGTAGGCAACCTTTCCCCTTTAAGGGCCGAGGGACTTCAGCTCCCAGAAGCCTCAGCCATGTTGGCCAATAGTCCCATGTTGGCTAATAGCTCCTGGGATTCTGGAAGCTGAAGTCCCTCGGCCCTCATAGGGGAAAGGTTGCCTACCCCTGGTCTAGATTAATGAAGTAATAGTGCAGGGGTCGGCAACCTACGGTCCGCCCCCAGCCCGTGGAACACCGCCGCCAGGCCCCCGCCATTTTGTTTGCCAAAATGGTGGCCACAACTAGTTTGCACATGCACAGTACTCCAAATTTTTGTTTGTCAAAATGGCAGCAGTTGTAGTGGGGCCAAAATAGCGCCCTGGCACCACCGAGTGAAGCCACCTGCAGGGCTCCTATGGCAGCGCTGGACCTCTCGGAGGCCCGTCGCCACTGAGGGAAGCCTCCTGGGGGGCACCCGCGGTGGCGTGGGGGTGAAGGAAGCCTCGTGTGTCCCCCCCGCGGCAGCACTGGACCTCTCAGAGGCCTGCCACCGCCGAGGGAGGCCTCCTGGGGGCACCCACGGCGGCGCTGGGTTTCTCGGGGGCCTGTCGTCGCCGAGGGAAGCCTCCTAGGGGGCACCTGCGATGGCACTGGGCCTCTCAGAAGCCTCTTGCTGGGCACCTGCCATTTTGTCTTTCACGCGCCAGCTCCCAGCACCATTTCCCCCCCCCCTCCCCGGCCTGTCGGCAAAAAAGGTTGCCTAGCCCTGTAATAGTGCCACTGGATTCTGTTTTGGTCAGGCCCCACCTGGAATACTGTGTCCAATTCTGGGCATCACAATTCAAAAAGGATGTTGAGAAACATACACACACACACAAAATGGCCTGAGCCAAAGGAGTTTCTTTTCTGTTCCAGGACCCTCTTTCTCTCACAACCCACCCAAAGCAAAGGATTTTTTTGGAAAGGGTGGCTGGAGTCTCTCTTTTCAAAGAGGGTGGCAGAAAGTGGGACACGTGAAAGGAAGTGGCCCTTTCTTCTCCCGTCTCAAGTTCTAATATTTCCTGCCTCTCTAGAAAAAAGGCCGCTGTGCTCCCTCCACCCTGGGAAGACTGACTGGGAGGGGCACCCTGTTTGGTTGCTCCCCTTTGCAACCCCGAATCCACCATCATGGGGCAATCCACCATCATGGGGGGGGGGGGGAGCCACCATGGCAGCTTTTCCATGATATGCCAGCTGCCCCCTCTCCAAATAGTAATAATGTAATTCTACTTTAATGCATCATTTTTGTATGTTTTCAATTGTACTGGTCTTTTAAACTGTAAGCTGCTCTGAGTCCTAGTTTTTTTTGGGAAATGGGATACTACTACTTCTACTACCAGTAGTAGTAATAATAACCCTTTTCCTCCCCTCCAGCCTGGGTTGCAGGGTTTCCTCTGGAGCTTCTGGGAGGAAAAGGAGGAGGAACGAGGGTTGGAGGCCTAATGGGTGGAACAGGCAGGAGGGAAGGAGGTGAAAGGGTGGGGGAACATGATTTGGGCGAAGAGCAAAGGGAGAGACCCCCCAAGTGTTATTTTTGCTGGGGAAGGGAGGAGGAAGAAGAGAAGCCCTCTTTGAGTCCTAATGGGAGAGGGTCACAATTCATGCAATCCCCCTGGGAAAGAAAGAATACCCCCTCAAGTCCTAGAGGCTCTTCCAGCTTGCAAAGACTCATCTTCCTTCTTCTGAAACTGGCCCATTTCCCTCCTTTGCTCTCTCCACAATGGGGAGGGAGGCAGTGTGGCCTAGTGGGAAGGGCAGAGATGCCCTGCCTTTTTTTGGGGGGTGGAGAAACTGGAAGGAAGCATAGGAAGAGAAGAGGGGCTACAAACCTTTTGTGGTCCCTGCAGCAGCAGAAAAATGGACTCCTTTGGCTCTAGTGAGTTTCCTTGGGAAGTGGATGTTTTTTTTTGGGGGGGACGACTGAGAAATGAGGGAATGTAGTTAAGCACTTTTATACGGTATACAAATCTCTCACACTCACGCTACTCTCTATCTTCAGCTGGCTTTCCTGAGGGAGAAGGGGTTTCAAGCAAAATTAATGCCAGAACCAAAGACAAGCCAGACTGGACCTAGAAAAGCAGCAGGTCACCCTAAGTCAAAAATGGCTTGTAGGCACACAAGAAACCAACAAAAACAGTTGCTGAAAGGATATTGGTGGGTGATTAAGAATATCCAGGGAAAGATCATCTCTAAGGAAAGCATCCTCATGGCCAAAGGAGATCAGTCAGAGCTCAGAGAGAGGAAGGGATGGAAACTACCAAGCTGTTTCATTTCATGTGTGCATAAAAAGTTGGACAAAAAGCTTGCTGAGAACTTATTACTTAGAGTTACCTTTGTTCTTTTTTTATACTGCAGCAAGTATACTAGCTTCAGTTTTTTTCTTCATTTTGCAGGTTTCTCTTGTTCCCTTCCTCTCATTTAACTCCCTCCTTACTCTTCTAAAGTGCGTATCTCGCAGGCATCTTAAAGAGGATCTAACACAAAAATTGTGGGGTGATTATAGAAAAGCCTTTATGCCTTCTAGGATGTTCATAGAATTCTGCTGTAGGAATCCTGTGGGGCCAGTTCCTCAGCTGAATTTCCCCCTCAGTGGGTTGTTGTGAAGGAAAATGGGGTGGATCCTGATGGAGAAGATAGATTTATCTTGGAGGTGGAAGATATAATCTATTAAATTGAATCTATTGCCCAAATGTGCAAATTATTTCAAATGATATTCCATTTCAAAAATGAGAGAAAGATATTTCATTGTTTTTGTAGCTGGGCGAAAAACCACAAGTAAGATTAAAATTAATGCAGGATTAAATTAAAAGAGGAGTTATGGCTTTACCAAACTTGAAACTGTATTATGATGCCTGTAGTTTAAGCTGGATTATTGACTGGATCAAATTAAATAAAAAAAGGTTGTTACAACTAGAAGGCTTTGAAAATAGGTTTGGTTGGCATGGTTATCTCTTTTATGATAAAGATAAAGTACATACAAATTTTAATAATCATGTAATCAAACACTCTTTCTTAAGTGTATGGAAGATGTTAAAAGTGAGATGGAAAGAATCTCTGCCAGGCTGATTGTCTATTAATGAGGCTTTCTTTGGTAACAAACAATTGTGTAGAGAAAATGGGTTACATATGATGATATATTAATTAAAGATCAAAAAAATGTAAGGTTAAAAATGGAAGAATTAAAAGAAGGATATGATGGTAGCTGTTTTTTGTACAGGCAGATAAATGAAAAGTTTAAGGTTGATGCCAAACTATATAATGATGTATAATAACAATAACAATAATAATAATAACTCATAAATTCATAAACAAGTTATATGAGTATATGAAAATGAATAAGCTAACTCAATTAATATGAAGAAATCCAATAGAAAATTTGAGGAAGGAATGGGACCTGCTCTTAAGGTATATAGACAAATACAATGGATCAAGCTTTATATTAGGCCTCAAATAAGGGGATTTGTTTTTTCCCAATGTTGTGTGTATGTAAGTAAGAAATAATTAAGAAACACTTTATGGCAGGGGTGGCAACCTTTCCCCTTTAAGGGCCGAGGGACTTCAGCTCCAAGAAGCCTCAGCCATGTTGGCCAATAGCTCCTAGGATTCTGGGAGCTGAAGTCCCTCGGCCCTTAAAGGGGAAAGGTTGCCACCCCTGCTTTATGGGGTACTGTTGAATGAATTGACAACATAAGAAGTATGAATTGATGTTGTATGTTTTGTGTACTTTTGTTTTTTTTAATATTGTTTGTTTTTAATGTTAATTTTTAAATGTTAATAAACGTATATAATAAAAAATGCTTCACAGACTATAGGTGTTCATTCAGTTGAACTGGCTGGCTCCCTTTCTCTTACCTGCAGCCCAGGCCTGGATGTATGTCTCTGGAGGTGATTAGGGAGCAGGAAAACCTGAAAGGCAAAATGGGAGTTAGGTCAGTTTCAAATCCCCTTCCCTTTCCTACACCCCAGAATAGTATAATATGGTGAATGAACTCTACAAGACCATATTTTGGAGAGTAGAATTTTGCAATTAGGTAACATTCCCCATTCCTTTTGCCTTGTGAGGCCTCACCGGCTTTCTCCCTCAAATCTCCCAGGGCCTGGAGTCTGACTCTTTCCTCCTCCCTGCAGCAGCCCCAAGGAAATTCAAGAGGTCCCCCTCTGCTCCCCCCTTTTTCCAGAAATAGGGACGATGAGGGTTTCCTTTCCTCTCTCCCCCTCACCACATTTCCCAACATTTCCCTCCTCTGGGAACAAAAAATTCTCTCTTCTGTCCCTCTCTCTCCTCCTCCCATTTGCCCCTTTTAAACTGCCTTCCCTGCCCTTTGGAACCATGCTGATCTCCTGACATCCATAATAGCCCCCCCCTCACATGCCTCCTCAGGAAAGACACCCCCCCATCCCTCAGCCTGATCCAGAGCCAAACACCTCCACCCAAGAGCCCCCTCCTCTGTCCCCTTTCTGTAGGAAGAGGGAGGATGGGGGGTCTCCTTCCCTCTTGCCCCCTCCATTCCCAACACTCCAAATCTCTCCTCTACCTCGCTCCTCCACATTTACCCCGTTTAAATTGCTGTCCCATAATATCTAATAATGATTGCCCCCCTCATTTCTCCCCACACATATGATACTCCAAGGCTCCCATTTGCCCCCCTTTTCACAGGAATAGGGCAGCTGTGAGGGAGGGTCTCATCTCCTCTGCCCTCTGCCCCCCCCCATTCCCCAAAATTAACACTTCTGTGAAGCAGAAACTCCCTCCCCTCTCTCTCTCTCCTGCTTTTAACCTGCCTTGCCTGCTCTTTGGGGCCCCTCTGGCCTCCCATAATAGACTCCCACCCCCTAAAGCAGCTTATTTTTTTTATTTTTATATATATATATATATGGGATGTCTAAGCGGTCTACAACTGTAAGCTCACTGCCCCCCAACAGTTGGGTACTCATTTTAGCAATCTCGGAAAGATGCAGGCCTGAGTCTAGCCTGAGCCTTGGCTGGTATTGAACTCGCAACCTTGTAGTCTATGAGTGAGTGGCTGCAGGACAGGCATTGAACCACTGCACCACCACAGGCATTTAACCCTACATGCCCCCCCTCCAGGAAAGACACCCCCCAAGCCAGGCCCAGAGCCAAACAAGGATGTTCCTATTCCCCTTTGAATCCTCTCCCTAAATATCTGACTTTGATGGAGAGGCCTAAATATAAAAAAAATATTTAGAATGCTTAATAGTGGGAAAGTAGCTGAAATTTATTAGAGCAAATGCCGCCTGAATGATAGATAGCAAACTAAGTGAAAGTGGCCTCATGGAAAGCAAGCCTTGAATCCAGGGCCTCTTAGTTACCCAAAACAATGATGTTGTGCAGAGATATATTTAGACAATGATTGAAAACAGGCAAAGATAAAAGCTGTCAATAACAAGTACCACATAGGTCAAAAAATGTTATTTTTAATGTAATCAATCATACTGTGACTTGTAGTTTCTTCGTTCAAAGTACGATAACAAAAGTAGTTCACCTGTACCTCAGAACTCCAGAATTGAGAATTTATATTCCTCTGGAGACTTGCTGCAGCTTAAATAAACTGCTGACTTTTCATTCATCTTCTGGGTCTCTCTGGTCTGATGCCTAGAAATTCTGCTACAACTTCTGAGAGGAAGACGAGGGGGGGGCCTCCAAGGAGCGCTTTTTGGGGGGGGGGAGGACTTTAACCAAAGTAACTCCCCTCCCCGTTCCCTTCTCCCAGCCATGATCCTAAAAGGCGCCCTCGCCTTCCTCCTCCTCCTCCCCCCCACCACCAACAAGGAAAGGCAGAAGGAGCCTCCCCCCCCCCAATTTCCTTTGGAAAAGTAATGTCTCCTCTTCCTCTTTTGAACATTCCTCCCTGCCCTTGGGGGGCCCCCAGCCCCTCCCCTCCCCAGGAAAGAGCCCCCTGAAGCCGGGCCCAGAGCCAAACGCCCCCCCTTCTTCCCTTTCCGCACCCCACAAATACATCTGAGCCCCCCAGAGAGGAATGGAAAGGAAAGGGGGGCTTGGCAGTCGGAGAGGAGCCTCCGAGGGGTCTTGGAAGGGAAGAAGGGAAGGGGAAAGAAGGGCTTCCCCCCAAATAACCCCCTCCCCTCCAGGAGACACCCCCCCCTCAGCAGACGCCCAGGTTTTAAAGGGGGGCCTTGTCTGGGCTTGCCTTGCCTTCTCCTCCGCTCCGAAGCTCTGCCTTCTCCGCAGAGAAGGGGCAGAGAGCGCCGCTTCCGAGAGAGAGAGAGAGAGAGGTCCGAGGAGCAGCGAGTCCGTTTCCTAGAGAGACAGGGTTAGGCCTGGGCGGAAAAGAATAAGCCTGGGAGAAGAATGTCGCCTCCTCTGACCTCATTTCCGGGAGAGGGGGGGGGGAAAGAGAGCGGTCCGAGGAGCAGCGAGCTCCGTTTCCTAGAGAGGAAGGGAAAAAGGTTAAGCCTAGTGAAGAGAGTGTCGCTCCCTCTGACCTCATTTCCGGGAGAGGCGGGAAAAGAGAGCGAGAGCGAGAGCGAGAGCGGTCCGAGGAATAGCGAGTTCCGCTTCCTAGAAAGGCAGGGGAAAAGAAGCCTGGGAGAAGAGTGTCGCCCCTTCTGACCTCGCTTCCGGGAGGAAGGTCTTTCCGCCTTTCTTCGGCGGAGAAGACAGAGCTTCGGAGCGGAGGAGAAGGCAAGGCAAGGCCAGACAAGGCCCCCCTTTAAAACCTGGGCGTCTGCTGAGGGGAGGGGGGTGTCTCCTGGAGGAGAGGGGGTTATTTGGGGGAAGCCCTTCTTTCCCCTTCCCTCCCAAGACCCCTTGGAGGCTCCTCTCCGACTGGCAAGCCCCCTTTCCTTTCCTCTGGGGGGCTCAGATGTATTTGTGGGGTGCGGAAAGGGAAGAAGGGGGGGCGTTTGGCTCTGGGCCCGGCTTCAGGGGGCTCTTTCCTGGGGAGGGAAGGGGCTGGGGGCCCCCCAAGGGCAGGGAGGGAAGTTTAAAAGAGGAAGAGGAGGAGGAGACATTGCTTTTCCAAAGGAAACGGGGGGGCTCCTTCTGCCTTTCCTTGTTGTTGGTGGGGGAGGAGGAGGAGGAAGGTGAAGGCTCTGGGCCTGGCTTGGGGGGTGTCTTTCCTGGAGGGGGGGCATGTAGGGGGTGGGAGTCTATTATGGGAGGCCAGAGGGGCCCCCAAGAGCAGGCAAGGCAGGTTAAAAGCAGGAGAGAGAGAGACAGAGAGAGAGAGGGGAGGGAGTTTCTGCTTCACAGAAGTGTTAATTTTGGGGAATGGGGGGGGGGCAGAGGGCAGAGGAGATGAGACCCTCCCTCACAGCTGCCCTATTCCTGTGAAAAGGGGGGCAAATGGGAGCCTTGGAGTATTATATGTGTGGGGAGAAATGAGGGGGGCAATCATTATTAGATATTATGGGACAGCAATTTAAACGGGGTAAATGTGGAGGAGCGAGATAGAGGAGAGATTTGGAGTGTTGGGAATGGAGGGGGCAAGAGGGAAGGAGACCCCCCATCCTCCCTCTTCCTACAGAAAGGGGACAGAGGAGGGGGCTCTTTGGTGGAGGTGTTTGGCTCTGGATCAGGCTGAGGGATGGGGGGGTGTCTTTCCTGAGGAGGCATGTGAGGGGGGGGGACTATTATGGATGTCAGGAGATCAGCATGGTTCCAAAGGGCAGGGAAGGCAGTTTAAAAGGGGCAAATGGGAGGAGGAGAGAGAGGGACAGAAGAGAGAATTTTTTGTTCCCAGAGGAGGGAAATGTTGGGAAATGTGGTGAGGGGGAGAGAGGAAAGGAAACCCTCATCGTCCCTATTTCTGGAAAAAGGGGGGAGCAGAGGGGGACCTCTTGAATTTCCTTGTGGTTGCTGCAGGGAGGAGGAAAGAGTCAAAGCCGCTGAGGCCTCATAGGGCAGAAGGAATGGGGAATGTTAGAATCATAGGGGCATAGAGTTGGAAGAGACCACAAGGGCCATCCAGTCCAATCCCCTGCCATGCAGGAACTCCCAATCAAAGCATCCCTGACAGATGGCCATCCAGCCTCTGCTTAAAGACCTCCAAGGAAGGAGACTCTACTACTCTCCGAGGGAGTGTGTTCCACTCTCGAACCGCCCTTACTGTCAGGAAGTTCCTCCTAATGTTGAGGTGGAATCTCTTTTCTTGCAGCTTGCATCCATTGTTTCGGGTCCTAGTCTCTGGAGCAGCAGAAAGCAAGCTTGTTCCCTCCTCGATATGACATCCCTTCAAATATTTAAACATGGCTATCATATCCCCTCTCAACCTTCTCTTCTCCAGGCTAAACATAAACAGTTCCCTAAGTCGTTCCTCATAAGGATTCATGGTTTTCAGACCCTTCACCATTTTAGTTGCCCTCCTTTGGACACGCTCCAGTTTCTTCACATCCTTTTTGAATTGTGGGGCCCAGAACTGGACACAGGATTATTCCAGGTGAGGAGGCCTGACCAAAGCAGAATAGAGTGGCACTATTACTTCTCTTGATCTAGACACTATACATCTACTGATGCAGCCTAAAATTGCATTGGCCTTTTTAGCTGCTGCATCGCACTGTTGACTCATGTTCAACTTGTGGTCCACCTGGATTCCTAGATCCCTTTCACACGTAGAAATCTCATTCAGCCAGGTGTCCCCCATCGTATATCTGTACTTTTCGTTTTTCCGCCCTAATTGCAGTACCTTACATTTCTCTGCATTGAATTTCATTTTGTTAGCTTCGGCCCAACTTTCTAGTCTGTTCAAGTCATTTTGAATTTTGATCCTGTCCTCTGGGGTATTAGCTACTCCTCCCAATTTGGTGTCGTCTGCAAATTTGATAACTATACCCCCAATACCGTCATCCAAGTCATTGATAAAGATGTTGAATAGCACTGGGCCCAAGACAGAACCCTGTGGCACCCCACTGGTCACTTCTTTCCAGGTTGAAAAGGAGCCATTGTTGAGCACCCTTTGGGTTCGACCAGTCAACCAATTACAAATCCATGTAACAGTTACTTTGTCTAGCCCACATTTTACCAGCTTGTTTGCAAGAATGTCATGGGGAACCTTGTCAAAGGCCTTACTGAAATCAAGATATACTATATCACCTAATTGCAAAATTTTACTCTCCAAAATATGGTCTTGTAGAGTTCATTCACCATATTATACTATTCTGGGTTGGAGGAAAGGGAAGGGGATTTGAAACTGACCTAACTTCCATTTTGCCTTTCAGGTTTTCCTGCTCCCTAATCACCTCCAGAGACATACATCCAGGCCTGGGCTGCAGGTAAGAGAAAGGGAGCCAGCCAGTTCAACTGAATGAACTCCTATAGTCTGTGAAGCATTTTTTATTATATATGTTTATTAACATTTAAAACATTAACATTAAAAACAAACAATATTTTTTGAAAAAAGTACACAAAAAATACAACATCAATTCATACTTCTTATGTTGTCAATTCATTCAACAGTACCCCATAAAGTGTTTCTTAATTATTTCTTACTTAAATGCACACAACATTGGAAAAAAACAAATCCCCTTATTTGAGGCCCAATATAAAACTTGATGCATTGTATTTGTCTATATACCTTAAGAGCAGGTCCCATTCCTTCCTAAAAATTTCTATTGGATTTCTTCATATTAATTGAGTTAGCTTATTCATTTTCGTATACTCATATAACTTGTTTATGAGTTATTATTATTATTATTAATAATAATAATAATAATATAATAATAATAATTTTTATTTATAACCCGCCCCTCTGCGTGGCAATCGGGGCGGGGTACAGCAAGATTAAAACAGAACAAAGTTAAAAATCATTCCCCCATCTCATAATCCCACCCTCCCACCCCCTTAAAATAAGATTAAACTACAATCAAATTAAAATACAGCATAATTAAAAATAAAAAAATAAAAATAAAAAATAAACATACAATAACACAGAATCGGTGGAGCAGTTCTAAGAATTCTAAAAACTCATTCCCAGCTAAACACTATTCCGGGAAGGCCTGCCGAAAGAGATCCATCTTTACTGCTTTCTTGAAGGCAGCAAGAGTAGTAATAAGGCGGATCTCGTCCGGCAGGCCATTCCAGAGTCTGGGGGCGGTTGCGGAGAAGGCCCTCTGGGAGGTCTGAGACAGCCTAGTTCTTATTGGCTGTAACAGATTTCTCCCAGAGGACCGCAGGGCGCGGGGGGGATCATATGGGGAGAGGCGGTCCCTAAGATAAGATGGACCCAAGCCATGTAGGGCTTTAAAGGTCAAAACCAACACCTTGTACTGCGCCCGGAAACTAATCGGCAGCCAGTGGAGGGATTTGAGCACAGGTGTTATGTGCTCCCTCCTAGTTGTACCAGTAATTAGTCTGGCTGCCATATTTTGTACTAATTGAAGTTTCCGGGTTAGGTACAAGGGTAGCCCCATGTAGAGAGCATTGCAGTAATCCAAACGTGAGGTTACCAGGGCATGTACCACAGTTTCCAGATCCCTCATGTCCAGATAAGGGCGCAGTTGGCGTATCAGCCGGAGCTGATAGCAGGCGCTCCTGACCACCGCATTCACCTGACTAGTCATGTGAAGCGATGAATCTAAGAGCACCCCCAAGCTGCGAACACAGTCCTTAGAGGAGAGTGTGACTCCATCCAGGACTGGAGACTGTATTCCCAGATCTGGCTTCGGGCCTGTGACTGTAAGTACCTCCGTTTTGTCCGGATTCAGCTTCAACCTGTTTTCCCTCATCCAACCCATTACCGCTCTGAGACAGTCATTAAGAGGTGAGATGCCATCCGAAGTCTGAGACGATGATCTGGTCATGGAGAGGTATATCTGGGTGTCGTCAGCATACTGAAGACACCGAGCTCCATGCCTCCGAATGATCTCCCCCAGCGGCTTCATGTAAATATTAAACAACATCGGGGACAGGATGGCGCCCTGAGGGACACCACAATTAAGCTCGATTTTAGATGAGCAACTGTCCCCGAGCCTCACCCTCTGAGATCTGCCCGAGAGGAAGGAACGGAACCACTGCAAAGCAGTGCCTCCAATTCCCAGCTCTCTCAGGCGATCTAAGAGGATGGCATGATCTATAGTATCAAAGGCTGCTGAGAGATCCAAGAGCACCAACAGGGTCACACTACCCCTGTCGATACTCAGGCGGAGGTCATCGGTCAGAGCAACCATGGCAGTCTCAACCCCAAATCCTGTCCTAAAGCCGGTTTGAAATGGGTCAAGATAATCGGTTTCATCCAAGACTGCTTGGAGTTGGGAAGCAACTGCCCTCTCGATGACCTTGCTCAAAAACGGGAGCAAGGAGACTGGTCTGTAGTTGTTTCTATCCAGGGGATCCAGGGAAGGCTTTTTCAGGAGTGGCTTTACCGCCGCCTCCTTTAGGCACGATGGTACCTTGCCTTCCCTGAATGACGCATTGATTGTGTCCCGAAGGAACACCCTCAACGCGTCCCCCCCCTGGACGACCAGCCAAGATGGACAGGGATCGAGGGGGCAAGTCGTCTTCCTCACCATTCCAAGTAGCTTGTCCACGTCATCAGTACTCACAGGTTGTAATTGATCCAGTAAAGTGCCATCAACGGAGTTCCTGGAAACCTCATTTGCGGACTCTGCCAAAACAATGGCGTCAAGGTCAGCTCTTATCCGAGAGATTTTATCTGCAAAGTGAATATTAAAGGCCTCGCAGCAGGCTGTCGTCGGGTTGAGTAGGGGGTTCGGCGCAGGGGGAACCTTCGTCAACTCCCCCACCACCCTAAACAGCTCTGCCGGGCGGGACTCTGCAGACGCAATGCGTGCAGAACAGAAGGATTTCCATGCTGCACGCAAAGCCTCCCTATAGGAATCAAGATGCTTCCTAAGGCGAGTTCTGTCGGATGAGAGACGAGACTTACGCCATTCGCACTCTAGTCGCTGTCCAGCTCGCTTCATCCTCCTAAGCTCCTCAGTATACCAGGGCTTACGATTCGAAGCGGGCTGGAAAGGACGCTTGGGAGCGATTGTGTCAATAGCCCTGGTGAGGTCGATGTTCCAAGTATCCACCAAGGCTTCGACAGAATCACCGGCATTGCCAACCATTAAACCCTCTAAGGCTTTCTGGAAACCAATTGGTTCCATTAGCCTTCGAGGGCGGACCGTTCTAATGGGTCCACCACCCCTGGGAAGGTGAACAGTAGCCTTTAGTTCAGCTCTGATCAGAAAGTGATCCGTCCATGACAGGGCAGAGGTATTTTTGATCTCTGCCCACGGATATACCTGCTCCGTACTAAAGACCGCATCGAGGGTATGACCAGCACAATGCGTGGGCCCGTTGACCAACTGGGATAGGCCCATGTTTGTCATGGTATCCATGAACTCCCGAGCCGCGCCAGTTAGATCTTGCAAACTGGTTTCGAGTGGGATGTTGAAGTCACCCAGAACCAAAAGCCTGGGCGACTCCAACAGCAACTCAGAAACCAGGGCCGTCAGCTCGGTCAGGGAGTCTGTTAAGCAACGGGGTGGCCGGTATACCAACAGAATCCCCAAACTATCCCTGGTCTTCAGGCTAAGGTACATACACTCGATGTGCGTCGTTTTCCGGATAGGCTTTCTGATCACGGTCAAGGTGTTCCTATAAACCAAGGCTATGCCACCCCCCCGCCCACTATCCCTTACCCGCTCACTAACTGAGTACCCGGCTGGGAGAGCCTGCGCCCAGGTCGCGGAGCTGGCATCTCCCAGCCAGGTCTCAGTGAAGCATGCCAGGTCGGCAGCCTCATCCACTAAGAGGTCGTGGATGATGTGAGTTTTGTTTTTAACCGACCTGGCATTACAAAGGAGCAGGTTAAGGGTCAGTGGAATGGTTGGCACGCTCTCCAAGTTATCCTGGGAAACAGAGTCAACTGAAGGAGGGATAGATATTAAACATCGATCCCTCCTTCTTTTGTAACATTTGTTGACTCTGTTACCGCCATACCTTCCCTGCCCCCTCACAACCTGGATCTCCGTCCCCTGGCTATGGTCAGCTCCAATCCATAGGGGAGGAGATGAGTGACCAACCGATTCCAGATTTTAGTCCCAGCAACGGCTGCATAAATGACATAAGAAAAAGTGCTACAAAGCAGTGCGAAAGGGAGGTAGGCCTCAAGGCCATCTAATATTGTCTTCAGGTGGTAATTAAGGAAGGGGGATGAGGCTTCAAGGCCAGCTGATCCTGCCTTCCTCCTCCTCTTCTGCACCGGCCAGACAGGGAGTGTGGGGCCCAGGTGGAACTCACTCCCCACGCTCACACACTGTTGTCATCGCTGCTCGTCTCTGGACTGGGGGCTCACCGGGGCCAAACAAGGCTCGCTGGGGCCGAAGGCAGGCCCTGGAGATGGTCCCGCTGCCGCTGGGGGGGGTGAGGAAGGGCTCGTTGGGGCCTTTATAGGCCCAGATGGTCCCGCCCTCCTCCTCCTCCTCGCGCCGCTCACCGGGTGCCAGGCAAGGCCGAGGCTCGCTGGGGCCGAAGGCAGGCCCTGGAGATGGTCCCGCTGCCGCTGGGGGGGGGTGAGGAAGGGCTCGTTGGGGCCTTTATAGGCCCAGATGGTCCCGCCCTCCTCCTCCTCCTCGCGCCGCTCACCGGGTGCCAGGCAAGGCCGAGGCTCGCTGGGGCCGAAGGCAGGCCCTGGAGATGGTCCCGCTGCCGCTGGGGGGGGTGAGGAAGGGCTCGTTGGGGCCTTTATAGGCCCAGATGGTCCCGCCCTCCTCCTCCTCCTCGCGCCGCTCACCGGGTGCCAGGCAAGGCCGAGGCTCGCTGGGGCCGAAGGCAGGCCCTGGAGATGGTCCCGCTGCCGCTGGGGGGGGTGAGGAAGGGCTCGTTGGGGCCTTTATAGGCCCAGATGGTCCCGCCCTCCTCCTCCTCCTCGCGCCGCTCACCGGGTGCCAGGCAAGGCCGAGGCTCGCTGGGGCCGAAGGCAGGCCCTGGAGATGGTCCCGCTGCCGCTGAGGGGGGTGAGGAAGGGCTCGTTGGGGCCTTTATAGGCCCAGATGGTCCCGCCCTCCTCCTCCTCCTCGCGCCGCTCACCGGGTGCCAGGCAAGGCCGAGGCTCGCTGGGGCCGAAGGCAGGCCCTGGAGAAATAAAGAAATTTATCTAGAAATAAAGTTTATTTCTAGAGCGCTGTCAGTGTACTCAGCGCTGTACAAAAGACAATCAGGAATAAAAAAATGGATTTATGAGGATATGAGTTAAAAGTTTATGTCTGAACTTTCTTTTAGCTTCCATCTAGCTGCATATACTACTCTAACACCTATGGTAATATAAAAAATTGATTTCCCATATTTCAATAATATCACATTTCCAATACACATTTTTAATATTTTTACTCACTTGATAATCTATACAGAATGTGGTACCATTGAAACTGCATTTTACGTTCTGATAGTTTCTTCCTCCAAATGATATCTTAGCAACAACTTGTAAAATTTTGATGTTAGATTATTTTCCCCCTGCTCTTACAATATTATCTATCTCAGAATTACTATCTGTAAAACTGTCGGTTCTTGGGGGGGACAGGTTGCCTACCCCTGCAAAGGGGAGGGCTAGGGTGTGGGATGAATGGATGTTTTAATTGTTGCCTTTTTAACTTTGCTGTATGCCGCCCTGATTGCCGAGCAGAGGGGCGGGGTACAAATAAAAATGTATTATTATTATTATTATATATTATTATGTAGTTTGGCATCAACCTTAAACTTTTCATTTATCTGCCTGTACAAAAAACAGCTACCATCATATCCTTCTTTTAATTCTTCCAGAAGAAGGAAGATGTCTTTGCAAGCTGGAAGAGCCTCTGGAGGACTAGAGGAGGTATTCTTTCTTTCCCAGGGGGATTGCATGAATTGTGACCCTCTCCCATTAGGACTCAAAGGGGGCTTCTCTTCTTCCTCCTCCCTTCCCCTGCAAAAATAACATTTGGGGGTCTGTCCCTCTGCTCTTCCCCTAAATCATGTTCCCCCACCCTTTCACCTCCTTCCCTCCTGCCTGTTCCACCCATTTGGCCTCCCACCCTCGTTCCTCCTCCTTTTCCTCCCAGAAGCTCCAGAGGAAACTCTGCAACCCAGGCTGGAGGGGAGGAAAAGGGTTATTATTACTAGTAGTAGTAGTAGAAGTAGTAGTATCCCATTTCCCCCCAAAAAACTAGGACTCAGAGCAGCTTACAGTTTAAAAGACCAGTATAATTGAAAGCATACAAAAATGATGCATTAAAGTAGAATTAAATTATTACTATTTGGAGAGGGCGAAGAAGAAATCTGAATGGAAAAGCTGCCATGGTGGCTCCCCCCCCCCCACTTTGCCCCATGATGGTGGATTCAGGGTTGCAAAGGGGAGCAACCAAACAGGGTGCCCCCCCAAGTCAGTCTTCCCAGGGTTGAGGGTGTTGGATTGTGATGATGGATGTACAGCAACAGTCCCTGAAGCCAATCACCAAAACTCCGGCAGCTTCAGCAAGCTTCTTTTATTGCAAAAATCAGCATGAGCAAAAACAAATTAATAATAATAATAATAATAATAATAATAATATTTATTTATACCCCGCCCAACGGTACACCAATCCGGGCGGCTTACAAGTTTAAAAGTACAGTCCAATAAAACATATAATACAAAGGACCCCCCCCCACTCCCCCCTTAAAACAGTATTAAATCAAATCATATAAAACATCACACATTAATTAAAACCAAATACCAAGATTAACTAAAAGCCAGACTCAATGTTCCTTCCATCAATGATGGGGCCACGTGAGGAACATCAGTTGTGCAGGAATAGTTGTCCGAGGGGGGATGGCTCGTCTAAGGAAGATAACTAGTCCGGAAAGGCCTGCCGGAAGAGATCCGTCTTGACAGCCTTTTTAAAGCTGTCTAAAGATGTTAATAGACGGATCTCGTCCGGCAGGCCGTTCCAGAGCCTAGGGGCGACGACTGAAAAAGCCCTCCGGGAGGTAGCTGCAAGCCTCGATTTCTGAGGCTGCAGCAAGTTCCTCCCGGAGGATCGAAGTGCACGGGGAGGATTGTACAGGAGAAGGTGGTCCCTGATATAGTTTGGACCCAAGCCATTTAGGGCTTTAAAGGTGATAACCAACACCTTGTACTGGGCCCGGAAACTCATAGGCAGTCAGTGGAGGGACCTCAGAACCGGAGTAATGTGGTCCCTCCGAGATGTCCCCAATACAAGCCTGGCCGCCATATTCTGTACTAATTGAAGTTTCTGAACCAGGCACAAGGGTAGCCCCATGTAGAGTGCATTGCAGAAGTCGAGGCGGGAGGTTACCAACGCGTGCACCACAGTCTCAAGATCCCTTACTTCCAGAAAAGGGCGCAGCTGGCGTATCAGCCGAAGCTGATAGCAGGCGCTCCTGACCGTCGCATTCACCTGATTAGTCATCAGGAGCGATGAGTCAAGGAGCACCCCCAGACTGCAAACACAGTCACTGGAGGAGAGTGTGACTCCATTCAGGACTGGAGGTTACAACCCAATTCTTGGTTTCGGGGCCGCTACCGTGAGCACCTCCGTCTTGTCTGGATTCAATTTCAATCTGTTTTTCCTCATCAAGCCCATTACCGCCCCAAGACATTCATTGAGAGAAGAGATGCCATTGGAATTCGAGGCCGACGAACGAGACACGGAGAAATAGATTTGGGTGTCATCAGCGTACTGATAACACCCAGCACCATAACTCCATATTATCTCACCCAGCGGCTTCATGTAGATGTTAAACAATATCGGGGACAAAATAGCTCCCTGAGGGACCCCACAAGTGAGGTCTCTCTTACCAGAGCTACAGTCCCCGAGCAGCACCCTCTGGGACCAACCCGAGAGGAAGGACCGGAACCACTGCAAAGCAGTGCCCCCGATACCTAACCCCTTCAGGCGGTCCAAGAGGATGCCGTGATTTAGTGTGTCGAAAGCCGCTGAGAGGTCTAGGAGCACCAACAGGATCACACTACCCCTGTCGATGCTCAGGCGCAGATCGTCGGTCAAGGCAACCATGGCAGTCTCAACCCCAAAGCCTGTCCTGAAACCGGTTTGAAATGGGTCTAGATAATCGGTTTCATCCAAGACTGCCTGGAGTTGAAGAGCAACTGCCCTCTCGATCACCTTGCTCAAAAATGGCAGCAATGACACAGGCCTGTAACTCTTCATATCCAGGGGGTCCAGGGAAGGTTTTTTTCAGAAGCGGCCTAACAGCCGTTTCCTTTAAGCAAGATGGAACATGTCCTTCCCTGAAGGATGCATTGATGATATCTGTGAGGAGTCTCACCAGTGCATCCCCCCCTGGACGGCCAGCCATGATGGGCAAGGGTCGAGAGGGCAAGTCGTCTTCCTCACCTTACCAAGCAGCTTGTCCATGTCCTTGGTACTCACAGATTGCCACTGATCCAGTAAACTCACATCGGCGGAGTCGTTGGACACCTCGCCTATAGACTCTGTCCCAATAGTGGTGTCTAATTCGGCTCTTATCTGAGAGATTTTATGTGCAAATAAGTTGTTAAATGCGTCACAGCAGGCCATCGTCAGGTTAAGCAAGGGATTTGGTGAAGGGGTACCTGCGTCATCTCCCTCACCACCCTAAACAGCTCTGCCGGACGAGACTCTGCAGACGCAATACGTACAGAGGAGAAAGCTTTCTTCGCTGCACGTATCGCCTCCCGATAGGAATGAAGAAAATTCCTATGGCGAGTTCTGTCAGATAAGAGTCGAGTTTTCCGCCACTTGCACTCTAGCCGTTGTCCATACTGCTTCATCCTCCTAAACTCAGGTGTATACCATGGCCTACGATTAGGAGCGGGATGGCAAGGGCGCTTGGGAGCGATCGTGTCAATGGCCCTAGTAAGATCACTATTCCAAGTGTCTACCAGAGTCTCGACAGGATCACCGGCATTCCCAACCATTAATCCCTCCAAGGCTTTCCGGAATCCAATTGGCTCCATTAGCCTTCGAGGGCGGACCATTCTAATAGGTCCACCACCCCCGGCGAGGCGGATACTGGCTCTAAGTTCCATCTTGACCAGGAAATGATCCGTCCATGACAATGCAGAGGTATATACAACCTCCGCCCACGGATGTTCCTGCTCCGTACTAAAGACCACATCAAGTGTATGACCTGCACAATGTGTGGGCCCATTGACCAATTGGGATAGGCCCATGTTTGTCATGGAGTCCATGAACTCCCGAGCCGCACCTGTTAAACGTCTCGAGCGGAATGTTGAAGTCTCCCAAAACCAAAAGTCTGGGAGACTCCAGCAAAAGCTCAGAGACCAGTTGTGTCAGCTCGGTCAGGGAGTCAGCTAGACAACGGGGTGGTCGGTAGACTAGCAAAATCCCCAAACTATCCCTGGTCTTCAGGCTAAGGTACATACACTCGATGTGGACCATGTTCCGGAGAGGTATCCTGGTCAAGGTCAAGGTGTTCTTATGGACTAGCACCACACCGCCTCCCCGCCCACTTCCCCTCACCTGCTCACTAACAGAGTACCCAGCTGGGAGGGCCTGCGCCCAGGTAGCAGTGCTTTCCTCTCCCAGCCAGGTCTTCGTGAAACAAGCCAGGTCGGCATTCTCATCCAGGAGGAGATCCTGGATAATATGTGTCTTGTTTTTCACCGACCTGGCATTACAAAGGAGCAGAGTGAGGCTCTGTGGAATGGAAGGTCTGCTCCCCACGCCATTCTGGGAAACAGAGGGGACTGAAGGCGAGATCGCTATTAAACAGCGATCCCGCCTTCTTTTGTAACATATGTCCGCCCTGTTCCGACCGTATCTCCCATTTCCCAACGCTACTTCTATAGGTGCCCCTGTGTCTTCCCCCACCTCGGAAATAAAGGGCTTAACCCAGTTGATGGTAACCAGAGGGACTAGTTAGCCAATTAGCCCATTTAAACCAATCAGAATCTACCAGAGTCAGTTAACAATATTAAAAATCCGCTCAGGGTGACTGGCAAAGGGCCCAAATCAGCAGATAATTGACTATGTCGCCCTCTGCCCGAGAATCCCAACGATAATTTATCCTATACTGCCGTCAACCAATTTATAGTCCTCCGTGGAAGCTATTCAGCAGGCTATAAGTCAATACTGGGTCTGGAGGATCGTATTCTGCCACTATTGGCCCTGTGGCCTGGTGATGGGTGGAACCGGCGTTTACAGGGCCCACACCCTGGCAGGGCTTTTATAGTCCTGTCCTGGCCATGTGGGTGCGCCTCCGGCACTGCCGGCAAGCCGAGTGTTTACTGGGCCAATGCCCTCCCTCCTGTGGCGCAGGGGAACAGCCGCCGTTGGCACGTCCTCCTCAGGTAGGTCTTCCTGGCAGGGCTTTTATAGTCCTTCCCTGGCCATGAGGGTGCGCAGCAGCTGTTGGTGAGGCTCGTCCTCCAAGATGGTGGAGGACTCTTCAGCGGCATTTTTATGCCGCCTCTGTCGCTGGCGCCACCCCCCAGGAGGGCCCCAGCCGGGCCTTGGCTGTTACAGCAGCTGTTGGTGAGGCTCGTCCTCTGAGGTGGTGGAGGACTCTTCAGCGGCGTTTTATGCCGCTTCCGTCGCTGGCGCCGCCCCCCCAGGAGAGCCCCAGCCGGGCCTTGGCTGTTGCAGCAGTTGTTGGTGAGGCTCGTCCTCCGAGATGGTGGAGGACTCTTCAGCGGCGTTTTTATGCCACTTCCGTCGCTGGCGCCGCCCCCAAGGAGAGCCCCAGCCAGGCCTTGGCTGTTGCAGCAGCTGTTGGTGAGGCTCGTCCTCCGAGGTGGTGGAGGACTCTTCAGCGGCGTTTTTATGCCACTTCTGTCGCTGGCGCCGCCCCCCAGGAGGGCCCCAGCCGGGCCTTGGCTGTTGCAGTAGCTGTTGGTGAGGCTCGTCCTTGATATAACACCTTGATATAATAACAATAATAGCATTTTCACTTTAGCCAGAATGGCTAAGCAGGACCCAAAACTTTAACTGCTACATGTTTCAAAGTTAGTTAAGCTGCAGCATCAGGAAAATATTTTAATTAGTCCATTTCAGCTTAAAGGTTAAAAGACAAGTGAGAGACTTTTCAGAATCACAACTTTCAGCCCACTTCTCTCCACCTCTCTGGGTAGCCCTTACAGACTGATTGGTTGATGATACATGACGTGTGTTAGCCCAACCTCTGATTTTCATATTA
The DNA here is from genome assembly GCA_026167975.1 of Phrynosoma blainvillii. NCBI lineage: Eukaryota > Metazoa > Chordata > Lepidosauria > Squamata > Phrynosomatidae > Phrynosoma > Phrynosoma blainvillii. Next base: position 397,933,804 of record JANUYF010000002.1, on the reverse strand, counting down.
CATCATGTGACTGCAGTTCCCAAAACATACTTTGGTTATGAAAAAAAACCTTTTGTTTACAGAACTCTTTCTCACAGAATTTTAGCTTGTTAACCGGTTGTTTAGACTAAAACACACCTGTGGCTGATAATTGCAAATCTGGCCTCAGAAAACAGATTTTCTCAGCAAGGAAAAATACAGACATCTTTACATTTCAACATTTTAACATTGACTATATATCCCATCAAAACCTAACAGAGGGAGCACAGCGGCCCTTTTTCTAGAGAGGCAGGAAATATTAGAACTTGAGATGGGAGAAGAAAGGGCCACTTCCTTTCACGTGTCCCACTTTCTGCCACCCCCTTTGAAAAGAGAGACTCCAGCCACCCTTTCCAAAAAAAATCCTTTGCTTTGGGTGAGTTGTGAGAGAAAGAGGGTCCTGAAACAGAAAAGAAACTCCTTTGGCTCAGACCATTGTGTGTGTGTGTGTGTTTCTCAACTTTCTTTTTGAATTGTGTCCAGAACTGGACACAGTATTCCAGATGGGGCTTGACCAAAACAGAATCCAGTGGCACTCTAGACACTCTAAAACTGCATTGGCCTTTTTAGCTGCCACATGACACTGTTGACTGAAGTTCAACTTGTGGTCTACTAGGACTCCTAGATCCCTTTCACGTGTGTAAGTCTTGTTAAGCCAGGAATCCCCCATCTTATATCGATGCATTTCTTTTTTCCCCCAGCCTCTTCCCAGCTTTGCCCAGGCTTCCCCTCTTCCCCCCATCGTTTCCCCCAGCCCCTTCCCAGCTTTGCCCAGGCTTCCCCTCTTACCCCCATTGCACCTCCCAGCCCCTTCCCAGCTTTGCCCAGGCTTCCCCTCTTACCCCCATCGTTTCCCCCAGCCCCTTCCCAGCTTTGCCCAGGCATCTCCTCTTACCCCCATCGTTTCCCCCAGCCCCTTCCCAGCTTTGCCCAGGCTTCTCCTCTTATCCCCATCGCACCCCCCAGCCCCTTCCCAGCTTTGCCCAGGCTTCCCCTCTTACCCCCATCGTTTCCCCCAGCCCCTTCCCAGCTTTGCCCAGGCTTCCCCTCTTACCCCCATTGCACTCCCCAGCCCCTTCCCAGCTTTGCCCAGGCTTCCCCTCTTACCCCCATCGTTTCGCCCAGCCGCTTCCCAGCTTTGCCCAGGCTTCTCCTCTTCCCCCCATCGTTTCCCCCAGCCCCTTCCCAGCTTTGCCCAGGCTTCCCCTCTTACCCCCATTGCACCCCCCAGCCCCTTCCCAGCTTTGCCCAGGCTTCCCCTCTTACCCCCATTGCACCCCCAGCCCCTTCCCAGCTTTGCCCACGCTTCCCCTCTTCCCCCCATCGTTTCCCCCAGCCCCTTCCCAGCTTTGCCCAGGCTTCCCCTCTTACCCCCATTGCACCCCCCAGCCCCTTCCCAGCTTTGCCCAGGCTTCCCCTCTTACCCCCATCGCACCTCCCAGCCCCTTCCCAGCTTTGCCCAGGCTTTCCCTCTTACCCCCATCGTTTCCCCCAGCCCCTTCCCAGCTTTGCCCAGGCATCTCCTCTTACCCCCATCGTTTCCCCCAGCCCCTTCCCAGCTTTGCCCAGGCTTCTCCTCTTATCCCCATCGCACCCCCCAGCCCCTTCCCAGCTTTGCCCAGGCTTCCCCTCTTACCCCCATCGTTTCCCCCAGCCCCTTCCCAGCTTTGCCCAGGCTTCCCCTCTTACCCCCATTGCACTCCCCAGCCCCTTCCCAGCTTTGCCCAGGCTTCCCCTCTTACCCCCATCGTTTCCTCCAGCCGCTTCCCAGCTTTGCCCAGGCTTCTCCTCTTCCCCCCATCGTTTCCCCCAGCCCCTTCCCAGCTTTGCCCAGGCTTCCCCTCTTACCCCCATTGCACCCCCCAGCCCCTTCCCAGCTTTGCCCAGGCTTCCCCTCTTACCCCCATTGCACCCCCAGCCCCTTCCCAGCTTTGCCCACACTTCCCCTCTTCCCCCCATCGTTTCCCCCAGCCCCTTCCCAGCTTTGCCCAGGCTTCTCCTCTTACCCCCATTGCACCCCCAGCCCCTTCCCAGCTTTGCCCACGCTTCCCCTCTTACCCCCATCGCACCCCCCAGCCCCTTCCCAGCTTTGCCCAGGCTTCTCCTCTTCCCCCCATCGTTTCCCCCAGCCCCTTCCCAGCTTTGCCCAGGCTTCCCCTCTTACCCCCATCGCACCCCCCAGCCCCTTCCCAGCTTTGCCCAGGCTTCCCCTCTTACCCCCATCGCACCCCCCAGCCCCTTCCCAGCTTTGCCCAGGCTTCTCCTCTTACCCCCATTGCACCCCCCAGCCCCTTCCCAGCTTTGCCCAGGCTTCCCCTCTTACCCCCATTGCACCCCCAGCCCCTTCCCAGCTTTGCCCACACTTCCCCTCTTCCCCCCATCGTTTCCCCCAGCCCCTTCCCAGCTTTGCCCAGGCTTCTCCTCTTACCCCCATTGCACCCCCAGCCCCTTCCCAGCTTTGCCCACGCTTCCCCTCTTACCCCCATCGCACCCCCCAGCCCCTTCCCAGCTTTGCCCAGGCTTCTCCTCTTCCCCCCATCGTTTCCCCCAGCCCCTTCCCAGCTTTGCCCAGGCTTCCCCTCTTACCCCCATTGCACCCCCCAGCCCCTTCCCAGCTTTGCCCAGGCTTCCCCTCTTACCCCCATTGCACCCCCAGCCCCTTCCCAGCTTTGCCCACACTTCCCCTCTTCCCCCCATCGTTTCCCCCAGCCCCTTCCCAGCTTTGCCCAGGCTTCTCCTCTTACCCCCATTGCACCCCCAGCCCCTTCCCAGCTTTGCCCACGCTTCCCCTCTTACCCCCATCGCACCCCCCAGCCCCTTCCCAGCTTTGCCCAGGCTTCTCCTCTTCCCCCCATCGTTTCCCCCAGCCCCTTCCCAGCTTTGCCCAGGCTTCCCCTCTTACCCCCATCGCACCCCCCAGCCCCTTCCCAGCTTTGCCCAGGCTTCCCCTCTTACCCCCATCGCACCCCCCAGCCCCTTCCCAGCTTTGCCCAGGCTTCTCCTCTTACCCCCATCGCACCCCCCAGCCCCTTCCCAGCTTTGCCCAGGCTTCTCCTCTTCCCCCCATCGTTTCCCCTAGCCCCTTCCCAGCTTTGCCTAGGCTTCCCCTCTTACCCCCATCGCACCCCCCAGCCCCTTCCCAGCTTTGCCCAGGCTTCTCCTCTTACCCCCATCGCACCCCCCAGCCCCTTCCCAGCTTTGCCCAGGCTTCCCCTCTTACTCCCATCGTTTCCCCCAGCCCCTTCCCAGCTTTGCCCAGGCTTCTCCTCTTCCCCCCATCGTTTCCCCCAGCCCCTTCCCAGCTTTGCCCACGCTTCCCCTCTTACCCCCATTGCACCCCCCAGCCCCTTCCCAGCTTTGCCCAGGCTTCCCCTCTTACCCCCATTGCACCCCCAGCCCCTTCCCAGCTTTGCCCACACTTCCCCTCTTCCCCCCATCGTTTCCCCCAGCCCCTTCCCAGCTTTGCCCAGGCTTCCCCTCTTACCCCCATTGCACCCCCCAGCCCCTTCCCAGCTTTGCCCAGGCTTCTCCTCTTACCCCCATTGCACCCCCCAGCCCCTTCCCAGCTTTGCCCAGGCTTCCCCTCTTACCTCCATCGTTTCCCCCAGCCTCTTCCCAGCTTTGCCCAGGCTTCTCCTCTTACCCCCATTGCACCCCCCAGCCCCTTCCCAGCTTTGCCCACGCTTCCCCTCTTACCCCCATCGCACCCCCCAGCCCCTTCCCAGCTTTGCCCAGGCTTCTCCTCTTCCCCCCATCGTTTCCCCCAGCCCCTTCCCAGCTTTGCCCAGGCTTCCCCTCTTACCCCCATCGCACCCCCCAGCCCCTTCCCAGCTTTGCCCAGGCTTCCCCTCTTACCCCCATCGCACCCCCCAGCCCCTTCCCAGCTTTGCCCAGGCTTCTCCTCTTACCCCCATCGTTTCCCCCAGCACCTTCCCAGCTTTGCCCAGGCTTTCCCTTTTGCCCCCATTGCTCTCCCCAGCACCTTCCCAGCTTTCTCCATTTTTTCAGACAGGGTTTACCTTTGCCACCCTCTGAGGCTGAGAAAGTGTGACTTCTAAGATTGTTGTTGTTGTATGCCTTTGAGTCATTTCACTAAGGCAAACCTATCACCCAGTGGGTTTCATGGCAGAGTGGGGAATCAAGCCCAGGTCTCCAGAGTGGTAGTCCAACACTCAAACCACTACATCATACTGGCACCTATTCCCATGTACTACCAATGAAACAACTGCAGACTTTTTGTTGTTCTTGTGTGTCTTCAAGTCCTTTCTGACTTATGGTCAGAATGGTTTTAATATAATTAATCATGTTGATTTTATATATTGCCTGATTTAATAATTTTTTAAGGGGGGGTGGGGGGGTTTCTGTATTATGTTTTATGTATATTGTGTTTTAAATGATGTAAGCCGCCCTGATTGGGTATCCATTGGGTGGGGTATAAATAAAATTTTATTATTATTATTTATTATTATATTATTATGGTGACCCTAAGGCAACCTTATCATTAAAGAATGGGTATGTTTCTTCAAATGGGGGTTGCCATTACCTTCCTCTGAGGCTGAGAGTGTGTGACATGCCCAGGGTCACTTACTTGGCTGCAAATTGTACATACCCCAGAATGCATCACCTAGTATATTGGCAGTCCTTCCCCCCAGCACTATCTCATTTTCCCCCAACCATCTCATAGCTGGGAGATGGAAATAATTTTTACAGCAGCATTTAAATCTGGACTATTTTTTTAAAGTAAGGTTCAAAACACACTGCAGAAAGAAATGCTAGGGATCTGTAGTTTGTTGTGTTTATAAGTGACAGTTTTCCTGCTAAGTACCTGCATGTCATAAGCATTTGAATTAACATTACCATATTGAAATCAAATCTAATTTTTTAAAAAATTTATTTGGTGTGTGTTGGAAAGGGGGGGTCGCCTTATACGGCGAGTATATCCCAAACTCTATATTTTAACTGGGAAAGTTGGGGGGTCGTCTTATACGCCCAGTCGTCTTATACGCCGGGAAATACGGTACTCCTTGGGATCCCTTTTTTTCCCCTTTTTGAAGATGGGGACAATGTTTGCCCTCCCCCGGTCCACTGGGACTTTTTCTGTTCTCCAGGAGTTCTCAAAGATTATTGCTAGTGGCTCTGAAATTACATTTGCCAGTTCTTTTAATATCCTTGGATGTAGTTCATCTGGTCCTGGAGACTTAAATTCATTTAGATTAACCAAGTATTCCTATACTATCTCTTACTCTGTATTGTGTTTTCCCTATTGTGTCCTCTGCTCCATTTTCCTCAGTTTCAACACCCTTTTCCTTTTCTGAGAACACTGAGGCAAAGAAGGCGTTGAGTAGTTCTGCCCTTCCTCTGTCCCCTTTTGCCATCTTCTCTGTGCAGTGGCCCTACCATTTCTTTCTTCTTTCTTTAGCTACGGATATACCCAGGAAAGCCCTTTTTGTTGTTCTTAACCCCTCTTGAGTTCATTCTGCACTTTGACTTTCCTGACTTTACCTCTACATGTGCTTGCTGTTTACTTGAATTCCTCTTTAGTGATTTTGCCCTCTTTCCATTTCTTATACATGTTCCAATTAAAACTTCTCTTCTCTCAATGAATGTCTTTGGATGGTAATGGGCTGGATGAGGAAAGACAGATTGAAACTGAATCCAAACAAGATGGAGGTGCTCACGGTATCGGCCCCGAAACCAAGAATTGGGTTGCAACCTCCAGTCAGACTCTCCTCCAGGGACTGTGTTCGCAGTGTGGGGAGCTCCTTGACTTGTCGCTCCTGATAACAAATCAGGTAAATGCGACAGTCAGGAGCGCCTGTTATCAGCTTTGGCTGATACGCCAGCTGCGCCCTTTTCTGGAAGTAAGGGATCTCGAGACAGTTGTGCACGCGCTGGTAACCTCACGCCTTGATTTCTGTAATGCGCTCTACATGGGGCTACCCTTGTGCTTGCTTCGGAAACTACAGTTGGTTCAAAATATGGCAGCCAGGCTTGTATCTGGAACATCTAGGAGGAACCACATCACTTCGTTTTTGAGGTCCGTCCACTGGCTGCCTATTGGTTGCCTATTGGTTTCCGGGCCCAGTACAAGGTGTTGGTTATTACCTTTAAAGCCCTAAATGGCTTGGGTCAGCTATATCAGGGACTGCCTCCTCCCATTCACTCCTCTCCGGTCCTTTGGGAGGAACTTGCTGGAGCCTCAAAAATCGAGGCTCTCGGCTACCTCCCAGAAGGCTTTCTCTGTTGTTGCCCCCAGGCTCTGGAACGACCTGACGGATCAGATCCATCAGTTAACATCTCTGGACAGTTTTAAAAAAGCTGTCAAAATGGATCTTTTCTGGCAGGCCTTTCCAGACTAAATATCCCAGCCTCAGGATCTCTCCTCCTCTCCCCCTCTACAGTGCCGCTATAGCCCCCAAAAATGGAAGTAGTGGTTTTTTTTGGTTGTTGTTGTTTTATCGGTTTGCATTTAAATTTTATATTTAATGGATCTGTTATTGCTTTAATTGATATCTGATTTAAAAATGTTTTAAAGTGGGGAGGGAATATACTGTTTTATATTTGTTCTTTTAACTGTTGTAAACCGCCTAGATTGGTTCGCCATAGGGCGGTATAAAAATAAATTATTATTATTATTATAACTTAGCTCACTTGAAAGTTCCTTAGTCATCCATCCCAGTTTCTTGAGACAGCTCCCATTTCTCCTCCTCACTGGAACCGTTTGAAATTGTGCCTTCAGTATCTCTCTTTTGAGAAACTCCCATTCATCCTGATCTCCCTTCTTTTTTAGTATTCCTGACCCCCAATATTTCCCTAGGTTTATTGAAATCAGCTCTCCTAAACTCTAGAATGCATGTCTGAGTATGCCTGGCTTCTCCTTTCCACTATATAATAAACTCCAGGAGAACATGATCACTCCCACCTAAGGGTCCCACCACTTGCATCCTATTAACCAGGTCATCCTTGTTGGTTAGCATCAGATCTAAAATGGTGGAACCCCTTGTTGCCTCTTCGACCTTTTGGACAATGAAATTGTCTTCAAGGCAACTGAGGAATTTGCTAGACTTTATTTTGCGTTGTTGTTGTTGTTGTTTTTCCTGCATTAATTTACAAGTAAACATACATACATGATAAACATCAGCACAGATTAAAGTTTTAATCTTCTGTCTTCTTTATTTTTCCATCTCATTTGTAACTCTTGATTATTCATCAAGCATTTTGATACATATATTCTTCCCTTTCTCATCTTTAGCATTACACCATACATTATATTAGTTCATTAGTTTGCTTTTCATCTGGTTGAGCATATTTACACATCATATTACTGACCTCTTGCCTGTTAACCAATATTCCAAGATTTTCTTCTTCTAATAATAATAATAAACTTTATTTATAGCCCGCCTCTCTGCATAGCAATCGAGGCGGGTTACAGCAATTAAAACAAGACAACTTAAAAAACATTCCCTCCACCCATAATCTGCCCTCCCACCCCTTAAAACAAAATTAAACCAAGAAGGAGTTAAAACAATGCAATACAATTAAAACAATATGCTAAAAACAACAGTACAGTCGTGCCAACCAGGTGGGGTAAAAACCCATCTCCTTACAGCAGCTGTTATTCTGGAAAGGCCTGCCAGAAGAGATCCGTCTTTACTGCTTTTTTAAAAGCAGCAAGAGTAGTAGTAAGATGGTTCTCATCAGGCAGGCCATTCCATAGTCTGGGAGCAATTGCAGAGAAGGCCCTCTGGGAGGTCTGAGACAGCCTGGTCTTTATTGGCTGTAACAGATTCCTCACAGAGGACCGCAGGGCGCAGGGTTTTTGATATTTTAAGCATTATATAATTTGTGTTTTGTACCCTATCCTCCATGCTTCTTGTGGTGATAATCAGCTTTTAGTTTCATATGTATCATATTTTTGACTTTAATCCAAACTCTTAGGAGTGCTCTTCTAATTAGATAGTTGTTAAAATCTTTATTTATCTCTGCTCTCTTACACCACAAATAACTGTGCCATCTGTATCTCCAAAACCCATTAATTCCAATAATCATTTCATGAAGTCCCATTTTACTGTGTCAAACACTTTTTCTGCATCTCAAAAGATAAGTGCAGCTTTTTTCCCCCCAGGGTTGTTATCATAATATTAAATTTATTATGGTCCTTATGTTTTGTTTCATATGGGAAGAAAACCACATTACTCTTCTTGAATTCTTTTCTTGTAGTATTTTTTTAATATTTTTGTCAGAATTGGTGCAAATAGCTTATAATCTTGATTTAGAAGAGAAATTGGTCTATAACTCTGTGATAAGGACAGGTCTTTACCTGTCTTAGGTATAAGCGCTATGTTAACTTTTGACTAAGAATCAGTTATTCTTTCTTGTTTTATTTCATTAAACAGTGCATGAAGTGGTAAACTTAATTCGTCTTGCAAAATTATATAATAGACGGTAGTTATACCATCTGGGCCTGGTGCTTTCCCTTTTCTCAATCCTTTTATTGCCTCTATCACTTCCATGAAGGAGATTCCTGCACTTAGATAAGTTTTTTGTTCCTTGCTCAATGTTTCCGGCATATATTGTTGTATGTACTTCCCTGCTCTTGTTTTAGATTCTTCCATCTTACTTCTTTCTTTATGTAAATTTGAATAAAATTTCTCAAAAACGTTTTGTATTTCATTTGGCTCTGTAATTTTCTTACTCCCATCCTTTATCTCTAGTATCAGTCTCTTCTTCATGCATCTTAATTCGAATGCTAATAACTTTCCCAGTATGTTTCCTTGCTCAAAGTATTTCCTTGTTCAAAGTATTTCATGGAGTACAACTTGCCCTCTCGATCCTTGTCCATCTTGGCTGGTCATCCAGGAGGGTGATGCATTGAGAGTCTTCCTTCAGGATACAATCAATGCATCTTTCAGGGAGGGTAGAGTACCATCTTGCTTAAAGGAGGCGGCGGTTAGGCCCTTCCTGAAAAAATCCTCTCTGGACCCCCTGGATAGAAATAACTACAAACCAATCTCCTTACTTCCTTTTTTAAGCAAGGTGATGGAGAAGGCAGTTGCTTCCCAACTCCAGGCAGTCTTGGATGAAACCGATTATCTTGACACTATAGATCATGCCATCCTCTTGGATCACCTGAGAGAATTAGGAATCGGAGGCACTGCTTTGCAGTGGTTCCGTTCCTTCCTCTTGGGCAGATTCCAGAGGGCGAGCTCGAGTACAGTTGCTCATCCAAAATCGAGTTTAATTGTGGCATCTCTCAGGGCGCCATCCTGTCCCCGATGTTATTTAATATCTACATGAAACCACTGGGTGAGATCATTTGGAGGCATGGAGCGCCATGTCATCAGTACGCTGATGACACCCAAATATATTTCTCCATGACCAGATCATCGGCCCAAACTTCAGATGGCGTCTCTGCTCTTGATAACTGTCTTAAAGCGGTAATGGATTGGATGAGGAAAAACAATTTTAAGGGGTGGGAGGGTTAGGGGATTAGGATTGTCTGTTTTTAACTCTTTATGTTTTAATTATGCTGTAACCCGCCCCGATTGCCTAGCAGAGGGGCGGGCTAGAAATAAAAATTATTATTATTATTTCTGTTTTGTAAATCTCAGCTTCTTCTCTATTTCTTCCATTGTTAAAGAAGATAGTTATGCCTTTAACACTTTAATATTTCTTTATTATGTAAGTTTTCACTTAGTTCTTTTACCTTAATTTGTATTTGTTGTGTGATTTCTTCTATTTTCTTGTTTTCTTTCAGCTTTTTTCTGAATGAAAAAACCCTGCATCACTGCTTCACTAGCATCCCATACTGTTTTGAGATCTGTCCCCTTATACAGATTTTCTTGAAAAAAATAATTTCAATGTTTCTTTAGCATGTTTAGATATAAGCTCATCCCTCATTTAGTCTCCATGAAAAAAAAAATCTTTCTCTCCTTTAAACTTAGCATTATTAAATTATGGTCTGCTATTTTCTTTGACATTCTCAGTCTCAGCAATATCTATATATATTCGATGTCATAATGAATATTCTGGACGCTGGTTGATGATTTTCAGAATAATATGTGATTTCTTTGGATGTCTTCTTGAAGCACCACTATCATCGAGAGAATCTAACATTATAAAAAAAGATTGGGGAAGTTTCCCCTGATTATGTCTTATATTCTTTTTGGCCGAATCTTTATTAGTGGATTAACAGCCCCATTCCAATCTCCCATCAATATAATTTGCTCATAATTCAGTTCTAGGAGTTTTTTGTTCAGCTTTTCGTAACATTTAGTTTTATTTTCCTGCAGCACGTATACTCCAATCATCAGTATCGGTTTCGCGTCAACATTTATTTCCAGCATTACAAATCTTCCCTCTTCATCTATACTTATTTCTTTAGCTAGAACATGGTTAGAGACATAGAGTGCTGCTCTTTTTTTTCTTACAAGCCCTGTTTCCTTATGTGAGTTTCTTGTATACATGTTGTTCTAGCTTTTTCTTTTTCCAGTAGGTGAAAGATCTGTTTCCTTTTGTGGGGTGAGTTCATCCCCCACACGTTCCATGATATAATTTTCATCTTTTGTTGATGGTACAGTTCTTATTAAATTTGTTAAATAGTTTATTTATTATTACACTATTTTTCAAAATTCTTCCAAAATAAGAAATAATAAATTTCAAAGAATTTTTTCATCTTATCAGGGGTGTTTACTCTAAGTCAGGGGTAGGTAACCTTTCCCCTTTAAGGGCCAAAGGACTTCAGCTCCCAGAATCCCAGGAGCTATTGGCCAACATGGGACTATTGGCCAACATGGCTGAGGCTTCTGGGAGCTGAAGTCCCTTGGCCCTTAAAGGGGAAAGGTTGCCTACCCCTGCTCTAAGTTTTACCCCTCCAAGTTGTTGTGATGCCTTCCAAAGTTTCCCACCTGAATCTTATCCCTCTCATTTTTAGTTGTCTTGTAAGCACAGTGTAATCACTCCTTTTCCTTTATTCCTCTGGAGGTATGTCCTTGAATAATTTAATTTTGCTGTCTTATTTTAATTCTTTCGCGTAGCTTTCCTGAATAATCTTGTCTCTGGTGCTCCCCTCACCAAGTAGATCACTATATCTCTCGGTAGATCTCTTTTCTTAGCAATTGCTGAATTAATCTTGAAAATCTTGTCTGTCTGCATCTCCATCACTTGATTTGGTACCTCTATCATTTCAACCAAGAAAGGTATTATTATTTCATATAAATCTTCGTTGGGTCTTTCCTTCAGCCCTCTGATTTTCAAGCAGCTTCTCCTTTGCTTGATTTCCTTCTTCAGATTATTGTCCGCTTCCGTTTTTTGTATTTTCTCCATCTCATTTGATTTACTCTCCAACTCATCCATCCTGGCTTGTAATGTTTCCAGCTTGATATTCATTCCTTTCGTATCCTCAATTAACATTCTGATTGATGACTTCAGACCATCCATTTCTCTTTTAAAGTCACTTCGTATCTCTTGTCTGAAATCCTTCAGCTCCTGCCTGAAATTCTTTTCCATCCTCTTATAGCTTCCAAAATTTTGATATTGGACTCAGCTGCCTTAGCACTCATTTCCAAGGATGGTCTTCTCGTCTGCGCCTGAGTTTGTGCTTGCATTTGGGCCGTTTTCCTTGATACCATAGACATTTCCAACTACTATCTTATCTCTTACCAAATCTTATAAGTCCAATACAGGTTCTCTATTTATTCTACCTTATTATTAACCTCTTATCATACTGGTCCTCAAATTTGCTATATTACTATGTCATGGGAAAAGAGAGAGAAAAAAATTGTATCAACTTAACTTACAAGCCTTTCTGGCAGTAGTGAAGAAGGTAACTCCAGTGTGAAGTCATAGGCTTTTATGACCAGCATCCATAGTTGTTTGTGTGTTTTTCGGGCTGTGTGGCCATGTTCTAGAAGAATTTCTCTCTGACATTTCGCCAGCATCTGTGGCTGGCTTGTCTGAAGATTCCAGCCACAGATGCTGGCGAAATGTCAGAAAGAAACTCTTCTAGAGCATGGCCACACAGCCCGAAAAATCCACAAAAAACTAAGGTAACTCCAGCTTTAACAGACAATTTGATTTTATCAAGGGACAGGCTTCATCTGTTATCACACTTCCCTCTAAGTTGTCTCTTGATTCTCTAATTTTCTGCTATCCTTAGAAATACTAAACCTCTTAATTTCCTTTTCCCTTGAAGTTAAACCTTAATAATTTTTGAGTATTATCAGTTTATCTATCTTTTAAAATATTTAAATATTTTACATATTACAAGTGATATAACTAATGTTTTCTTTTTTAACACACTCAGTTTTTAAATACAGCTTATATAATCAGGAGATCAATAAATCCATTGAAAAAGACAATCACAAAAAATATGAAAAAGACCAAAAAGATTATATGAAAAGGCAGGGGGAAATATATGTATGTGTGTGTGCGTGTGCGCGTATGTATGTATACATACATACATACATATACACATAAATATACACATACACACACACACACACATACATAGACCACACTAGTTGATTGTTTTAACTATTTAGCCTAGTAGATATATATCTTTCTTATTCTCTCACCAATTCTCTTTGTACTATTCTTTCTTTCCAGTTCCGTCCTTCAATCACTTATCTTCATGCCCTTCTGGGGGGTGGGGGAGAATCTGGAAGGGATCCAAATGCAAGCAGAAATCAAGACTAGATCCAGCCTCTCTCTTTGGTTCTGGCATTAATTTTCTATTGAAGCCCTTTTTCTCCACCCCAAAGTAAAGGTAACTAAAGACAGTGTGTGAGTGAGAGAGAGAGAGAGAGAATTTATATCAGGGGTCCCCAAACTGCAGCCCGTGGGCCGTACCCGGCCCGCTAAGGCCTTCCTACCACCCCACGTGCCGCCCTGCTGCCACCCATCCAGCCCCCTCGGAATATCTGGGGGCCAGCGAACCGGCTCCCGGATCAAAAAGTGCAGGGACCCCTTATTTATATACACTATAAATGTGTGCTTGAATGTATCCCATCAACTCTCTGCCTCCAGACTTGATTTTAGCAGCCCAAAAGGAGCCCCCTCAACTTCACTGTACTACAAGCCCTGGAAGTCTTCCAATTTTGGGGTGTGGACTATCTTCTATGATCCTGGATGGACTGGATTGTAAGCAACCATGATCCCAAAGGTGACGGATCACATACTCACTACATCCAAAATGCAGATCAATCAGTTTGTGAGTTGCTGATAAGGGAATTCACACTTCTGAGATAGGAAGGCTAGGTGATTTACCTAGGCAGGATGTTTTACACCCAAGCCGCAGACTGCCATTTACAACCCATTCCGACCTTTGATACCTACATCTCGAGTGATCCCTTTCCCACGTAGATTTGGCTCTTTGATGTATCTTTGCCTCAGGCTAGTTTTGGCCTATATAAAGACCTAGATTTCTTTTGTTTCCTCTGGCTAGATAGAATGCATGGTGACACTATTTCACTCTGAATTCTGACTAGTGCCAACTCATGCCGTAGTGCCAACCCACACCGTCTCACCCAGCACTCCCAGAGCGGCCGAGTCCCACACCATATCATCGCACTTGACCACTTGGAGTAACCCCGTTGATAGTATCGCCCACAGTGGAGCCCCTTGTTCTATTCCAACACTCACCTCTTTATTCCTGAGTTATTGTGTGCGTGTGAGAGTTTGTGATTGTCTTTGATGTGTGTTTCCCATAAATCAAATACAGTTTATGATGAGAATTCATCCTCTGTTAACTTCCTATTCAACCCACCTCAGTATACAAATAGGAACGATCTCGAGGGGGCTACTTGTAACTCGGTCCATTAATTGAGCTAATTAAAATTCCCCTAGTTCAGAGATACAACTGCCACCCACCACATACACATTTTCTCCATAGCTCTGCTCCCAAGGGCTTCTCTTTCTCTTCCTTGCCATAGAAGCTCCAGAGGAAAATCTCTCCCTGGCTATTCATTTAGGAAAGAAATCTGAGCGGTAGGGTAGCCTGATGGAGTGCCCGCCCCTGCAAGCTTTGCTTTTTGCACTTTGCACTTGCAGGTGCGGGGATCACAGTGGAGAGGAACCAGGCAGAGTCCCCAACACAGTCTTGCCGGAGCAGAAATCCGCTCCATAGCAAAGCAAGAAATTTGAAAATGGGGGACAGAAGAAGACGCCTCCCCCACACACACTTTTCCCATTTCCAGAAGAATGGGGAAGAATTTTCCCTGGAGCTTCCTGAGCCAGTAGGAGAAAGAGCAGGCAAGGGAGAAAGGGAGGATGGGATTATGGTAAATAGCGTTCTGTGCAATCATGCTGGCCACATGATCACAGAGTAGTCTTTGATAATGCTGGCGCTTTGGCTTAGTAACGGAGATGAGCACCCATGGTTATATAATAATAATAATAATAATAATAATAATAATAATAATAATTTATTTATAACCCGCCCCTCTGCAGAGCAATCGGGGCAGCTTACAGCAAGTTAAAATACAGTAGTTAAAACATTCCAGATTCATACACCCCCCACCCACAACCAACATCCCCTAAAATAGAATTAAACTTGATAAAATTAAAATCAAACATGTGACTAAATTAAAATAAAAATGAGAGCGATGACGGTAGCATGGTCGGACATGACTTGACAACCTTGTCAATGGGGAATACCTTTACCTTTTTGGGGGGGGGGTTAATGGTAGGACAGGGGGAAGAGACAAGGTACTTTGGGGGGGAGGATATGAGGGAGAGCTCCTCCTGTGGTCACTGTGTGTGGGGTGGTGGTGGTGGTCCAGATTCGTGCATGGGAAAAAGAAACCCCTCCTTAATATCTGCAAAGCTGCTCTCCCTCCAAAACTGCCCTGCTTCCTTCCTTTTTTCTCTTTGAGCATCTGGTCTCCATGGGGTCCTCAATGGGGCTGCAAAGGAGAAACATGCAATGGGGAAAGGGGCAGTAGAGAGTACTGAGTTCATTGATAAGCGATATAGAACTGTACATGCTATTGCTGTTGCAATACTAATGTGTTAGTTATGGTGCCAGTGCTGTTGTCACAGAAGGGTTGTATGTACAAGCCAAAGCACCTGTGTTCTCCGCCAGCTGCAGTCCTATTTGGGTGACACAGGTCAAAAGCCCCGGGCTGAGATTGCCATGTCCAGACATCAATCCAATCATTCTGGCCAAACCCCAGCCCAAAAGGGCCTTGGCACGGTCTTTATTTGCTGGCTATTTGCAGCAGAGCTTTCTAGAAATTTCACCATGACAACCAACACACTGTATGGCCATGTGTTCCCTTACTTGCTGCTGCCAAAGTGGTTCCTGTGAAAGCCATAGTTGTGGACTGTGATGTTAGAAGTGAGTGCCCGGCCATGTGAATTAAACCTGGCATCCCATTTCTGCCTTTATGGGCTGCAATGCAGACCCTTCAGAGGGAACGCCATGGTGGCAGCTCCACAGCAGAAATGTTGTGTGTTAACACCAGCCATCATGGCACTAACCTAGGTAGGTTGGCCCATAGTATCTTGTCCATGTGTATAGGCCCTGAGAGGTCCTCTGCCAGTGTTACTCCCCTCCCCACTGCTGCTGACCACTAGCTCTTTGGCACACTTTGGCTCCTTTGTAAAAGCCTTTCTGACATAGGAGACCCTACTGCAACACTGCTACTATCAACATAGCCTCTTGCCTCATAGGAACACGTAATCCCACCAGTGCAGACACATAGTGGCCACAGGAAGAGAAATACGTTTCTCTCTGTTTGTATATGTCTGTGTGTACACGTACACAATGCTTGGGAAGATGCACTGTAATCAAGGAAATGGTTTAGTTGTCACTATGTCAATCCTTTTGATTTTACCTGGCATGACCAAGTCTAGAAGAAATCCTTATTTAATTATTTATGGGTTTTTAGTTCTGTCTCACTCTGACACACACACACATTAATATATATATATATTTATATACTATGTCCATCAAAGACCATGTCCTGAATTTAAAAAAAAGGCGGCTCACAGGCAGCAAAAATTAGGCTGCCATTGTATTGTTATAGACTGGATGCAATATTTTGTATGAATATTTTGTAAATATGAGGTCCTGAGAGGAATTTGTAGCAACAAGTAATTATGACTAGGGAAATGTTATCATTTTGTATCTTCCAGCTCCTGGTCTAGTTTGAGAAAGTGGTTGTGTATTTGACCAAGGAAGAGTGGGATCTCCTGATTCAGGGCCATAGGGCTCTCTGGAAGGAAGTCAAGATGGAAGATGATGAGAACGTGGACTCTCCAGGTAAGAAGCCCTTTTGCCCTCAATTGAGAGTTCCTGAAGGGACAGAAATGTGCAGCTGACAGGAAAAATGAACAGAATTAAATAAATGTTCTTGGCTGAGAGGAGAGGAGCGAATGCAGGGGAGTGCAAACCTTGGTGTCTGTGCTCCACTCCTAATGAGCTTTTTCTTTTTCAAGCAGGTAATGAGCAGGAGAAGGAGACTTTTGTAGATAATCCATCAGTATTAACGGAAACTACCAAGACTGTTATGGAGTCTGGAAATCAAAGGGAACTGAAAAGATCAAAGGCATACCAATCAATGAATAGGAAGAAGAACTCCACTGCTTCTGAGGAGCATGATAATTTTGACTTCCTAACTCCCCAAGACAACTACAAAGGATTGTGGAAAGAATGCAAGGTATGTGGAAAGAGCTTGAAACAGAGTAGTGACCTATATTCACATCAAAGAACACACACAGGGGAGAAACCATTTAAATGCATGGAATGTGGAAAGAGCTTCAGACAGAATGGCCATCTACGTTCACATCAAAAAATCCACACAGGGGAGAAACCATATAAATGCATGGAATGTGGAAAGAGCTTCAAAGCGGGTAGTGAGCTATATTCACATCAAAGAACACACACAGGAGAGAAACCATTTAAATGCACGGAATGTGGAAAGAGCTTCTCTTATCATCAAAATTTACATTTACATCAAAGATCCCATACAGGGGAGAAGCCATATCAATGCATGGAATGTGGAAAGAGCTTCAGCCGAAGTGAACATCTACGTTCACATCAAAGAACTCACACTGACGAGAAACCATATAAGTGTATGGAATGTGAGAAGTGCTTCCGCTATAGTTCAAATCTACACACACATCAAAGAACTCACACAGGGGAGAAACCATACAAATGCATGGAATGTGGAAAGACCTTCTCTCAAAGTTCCATTTTAGATGCACATCAAAAAACCCACACAGGGGAGAAGCCATATAAATGCATGGAATGTGAAAAGAGCTTCTCTCGTAGTAGCAGTTTACATTTACATCAAAGAACTCATACGGGGGAGAAACCATTCAAATGCATAGAATGTGGAAAGAGCTTCAGTCAGAAAGTACATCTACGTTTACATGAAAAAACCCACACAGGGGAAAAACCATATCAATGCATGGAATGTGAGAAAAGATTCACTGATAGTGGGGCTCTACGTATACATCAAAGAATTCACACAGGGGAGAAGCCATATCAATGCATGGAATGTGAAAAGAGATTCAGTGATAGTGTACCTCTACGTATACATCAAAGAATTCATACAGGGGAGAAGCCATATCAATGCATGGAATGTGGAAAGAGCTTCAGTCGAAGTGGACATCTACATTCACATCAAAGAATCCACACAGGGGAGAAGCCATATGTGTGTATAGAATGTGGAAAGAGCTTCAACCAAAGTTCACATCTACGTGTACATCAAAAAATCCACACAGGGGAAAAACCATATAAATGCATAGAATGTGGAAAGAGCTTCAGTCAGAGAGTACATCTACATTCACATGAAAAAACACACACAGGGGAAAAACCATATCAATGCATGGATTGTGATAAGAGATTCAGTAATAGTGGAACTCTCCATATACATCAAAGAACTCACACAGGGGAGAAACCATATCAGTGCATGGAATGTGGAAAGTGCTCCATTGATTACGGAACACATATTAAACATCAAAGAACTCACACAGGGGAGAAACCATATAAGTGCATGGAATGTGGAAAGAGATTCACAGATGGTAGTCGTCTAAATTCACATCAAAGAACACATACCGGGGAAAAACCATTTAAATGCATGGAATGTGGAAAGAGCTTCTCTCATCATTCTAATTTACATTTACATCAAAGATCCCATACAGGGGAGAAGCCATATCAGTGCATGGAATGTGGAAAGAGTTTCAGTGATAGGGGGTATCTTCGTTCACATCAAAGAACTCACACTGGTGAGAAACCATATAAGTGTATGGAATGTGGAAAGAGTTTCAGTCAGAGTGGAAATCTACATGTACATCTAAGAACCCAGCATAAGGGAGAAACCATATAAATGCTTGGAATGTGAAAATAGTTTCAGTGACTTCAAAATGTTGCTGAAACATCAAGTAAATTACTTAGGGTGATGTATTATGCCCATACAGTTGTCCTTGAATTATTTGACAGTTAGGGACCAGAGCACTGTTAAAAAGTGGAAAGTGTTGAAATGCAGAAGCATTTTGTATTACTGTACAGTGCTCTAGTCCTGCACTTAATGAATAAATGGGGGATGACTTAGCACAAATATAAGTATGAATGCAGTACCTGCTGCTTGAGAGACGCAGAATGGTAGCTGAGTCAGCCCAAGCTGCTTTCATAGAGCAGCCACACTTTGTCCAGAGTTCCTGCTTGACCTTTCCAGAGCCATGCCCAGATCTCATTTCTCCCTCTACACCCCCAGTGGTGGATACCTGACTTGGGCACACTCTCCCATTGCTCAGCCACTGAGTGGTGGTGAGCAAGGAGAATCAGTGGCTGAGCAGCAGAAGAGGCAATGCCATGGCACAGAGCTACACCCTCTGCTGGCACTGCAACTCAGAAGAAGCAGGAAGTCAGCTGGCCACTAGCTCAGGTCAAATTGCTTTGCAGGCCAGCTGCTCCCAGCTATAGCTACAGCCATTGCCTGTGCTACCACCCCTGTTACTTCGTGCAAGTGATCAGTGCACCCGTGTGGCTGGGGGGACCCAAGAGCAGCGCCATCACTGGTGCAGCCAGTGCTAGCAGCAGGGAGGAGGCTCTGCCTACGAATGTGGTTGAGAGCGGCTGGCCACCTGGAATGAGCCAGTGGCCAGCTGCTTTCCTACCTTTTCTGACCCTGCTTTGGCTGCCGCTCAGCTGCCACTCCTCCTTGCTCATTGCCGTTCAGTGGATGAATGATAGGGGACTGTGTCCCTAGGTGGGTAGCTCCCGGCAGGATTGCGAGGGCTGAGATAAATTTCATTTTTTGAAACAACACTCTTCTACTAGGTGGTGGTGGTGGTAGTGGTAGTGGTAGTAGCAACACTGGATATGGCCATGGATCTGCAGGGGCCAATCACAGGCTCTGTCCAAAATGCGGCTACTCTGCAGAAGCAGGCTGAGCTGGTAGCCAGCTGCCTTCCTACTTCTCCTGATGGCCATACTTACATTTGTACTTAGATGTCCCCCATTTATTTGACAGTAGCAGCTCTGTGCTGGCCATCAGCTCTCTAGGGATGACAGGACCAAACACCACCACCTTTTAGTTGCCAGGATAGTGGGAAGGTGGCTTATGGAAAGAGGCCCTTTTTGGAGTAACTGTGCCTTTAACAACAGAAAAAAATATTTTGAGGGACAGATGACATGGGACAACCACAAGCAGCTGAGTCAGAAGTACATGGGATGAGCAAGTTGCAGCAAGTTTGCATCATGCTATGTGGCTGAATGATGACTCAGAGCCATCCTCCTATATAAAGAGACCAAAAGACTGGTCAGGTGTGGTTAGTTGTGGGTTACTTTAGAGCTGTGGGTTAGTTGAATTGCTTGGAGCAGATGTCACTGTAGTATATATATATATATATATATATATATATAGTGTCCCTCACTCTGCCCCAGCATCTATTAACAGGAGAAGGTAAGTAACCCAGGTTTTTTTTTATTTATTTTTTCCTGCCTGGTCTGTTTGAAAGACTTAAGGTTGGTTGTCCCTCCCTCTGCCTCAGCGTCTGTAATTTGGAAAAGAAATAAATTTATTATTATTATTATTATTATTATTATTATTATTATTATTAAGACAAGTAAGCCACATCCGAGGGTGGCAGCGGTGGTGGTGAGGCAGCAAAGGGATCAGATCCAGAACACCAGAGCCCTTTTAGAACGCTCCAGCACCCTCAGTGGCTCTCCGGTGGTGGTGATGAGACAGCGAAGGGACCGGAGTCTGAGCCCTCGTAGCCTTGTTATCCCGACTAAACACAATTTCCATAACTGTCTTAATGATTATTCATTGAGGTGATATGTGGTTTATAATTGTTTGTTTTACATAATCCAATTTTTATTCTTAAAATTTATCTTGCAACATTTTGCATTCATTTTAAGGATTAGAGAATCCAAAGGGTATAATATTTGAAGATGGTGGTTTCAAATAGACAGGGATATTTAAAAAACTAAGCATTTCTCCAGCTGATAAAACACTGCAAGGTTATAGCAATGCCAATAAGAAGCAGTCAAAGCAAACAGATATTGCAGTATTTCTCTCCAAATGTCACAATTACAGACGAAGGGACTGATCAGCCATCTGACACAATTCTGGAATGGTCACTCGACCATAAACAGATGCTATTTGATCCATATTCGGGGAACAAGCTCAGCTTGCCTGAGAAAATCGCCCTGGCCAATATAATTTGTATCAGTACTGCCACATGGGTAGAGAGGAAAGAATCTACATCAAATGTTGCAAAAGAAACTCTTTCCCTTTACGTAATTGAAAGTGTACCTAATATAAGTAGAATTTCAAAAGAAATCATGATTCCTAAACAATTCCCAAAACTCACAGATCATGTCGGAGATCTGTCAAAAGATATACATTCTATTAAAATTTATCTT
The DNA here is from genome assembly GCA_026167975.1 of Phrynosoma blainvillii. Lineage (NCBI taxonomy): Eukaryota > Metazoa > Chordata > Lepidosauria > Squamata > Phrynosomatidae > Phrynosoma > Phrynosoma blainvillii. The sequence continues at coordinate 397,912,905 of JANUYF010000002.1, read as the reverse complement.
TCTGAACTTAATGTTCTCTTAACAACCATTTCTAAAATCCTGATGAAAAGCAATTTCCAGTTTGAAATTAAACAGGCTGATTCCCAGATGGTTGTACCTCATGATAGACCTAGAAAAAAGGAAGTTAAAATGAGGATGACTAAGGCAGCTAGGGATGTAAATGTCTTGTCCTCTCAGATTAAACACAACAAAACTATCAAAGATGTTAGGAATTTGTGAATGGGACTTGGAGTCATGAGTGGAAATGTACAGATGTATGGAGAAAGTTTCCCTATGAGAAGACTTGGAGGGAAAGACAGGCCAGACAAACACCAGCTGTCTCTTCAGACATAAACATGACGCCAGAGAGGGGATAAACAAGATGGTGTTTTGAGAAAGGAGAAAGAACTGAACATAAACACATTACATCATGATGTTGACACTTTGCAGGTCACATGAGTCTTGACACAGACATCAGGGGATGGACGAAGGGTCTGGGAAAAAGAGACACAACCACTGAACAAAGAGGGATACGTCCAAATGGGTGGAAGCTTGAGGGGAAACAAAATCCTTTATCTAACTCTGCCATGGGAGCTATGGGCTGAACTGTGAGCTGCTGGTGTTTTTCTGGCTACTGCTGTGTGGTGTTGCAGGGAACTGATTTTGTAAATAACATGGACTGTAAATAGCTGTATAGTTGTAGCAATAAAGCGTAATTTTATTAGCATACAACTGGAGTAGATTTCTGACTCCTGAACAGCTGGAGAGCTGAGGCAGGAGCTTCAACAAGTTTCCAGATGGGAAGAAAAGTCTGGAGGACGTGCAGGAGGAGAGTCAGCTTTTCCTGTCAACTCTGTTGACACACATCATCCACCATACTGCAACACACATCATCCACCATACTGGCAAAAGAAAATAAAGAGGACTAGCAAACATAAATCTTTAGCCAATCGGGTAAAGATGAACTTTAAGAAGTCGTTTAAATTGCTAGATGTGGATTCCTTGTTAACTCATGGTCTAAAGAAGAAAAGTAAAGGCACAAACTTAAACATAATACTTGGCTCAACAGAGGAGGGTCTAAAATTTATCCCCGGACAAAAAAAATCACACTTGATGATTCTTTAAGTATAGATTCTCAAACTGGAGGCAGAAAATTAGACAATTGGGATCCTTGGGATAAAGTGCTTGATTCACAAATTCAAAATAGAGTGTCTGTTCAGGAAAACATCACCCAATACCGAAATTGGAGAAACAAACTAGTAAAACATGGAATTTGACCTTAATTAAAAATAAACTTGCCATTAGCAAATATCCCATGGATAAAGGTATCATATCTCAAAGAGAATGAAGAGACCATCTGTCTTATCTGATAGGATCTTTGACCAACAAGACCATCTGTCCTTTTGAAATTTTGCAGGTGGAATACCAACTCTATAAATATAATCAAATCCGAGCAATAATAAAATTTTCAAATGAATATATAGCCAAGAAATTGTACTCTCTCAGAGAAGCCTTTCTGGACAAAGGCAGGATAATTTCTCGCTTTTTCAAAAATGAAGCTCCACCTGAATCACTAATTAGACAGCCATCTGCCTCCAATATTGAGAATGAAGCAAATCAAAACCCTACGATCAATTTAATTAATATTGGGCATAGAAGATTGAGATGGTCAGATAATATTTATAGAAAGATTTCATCATTATTGGACTCCTCTACTGTTAGAATTTTTATGGGATATAGAGTCAATGTTAAAATGTTGAAATGTAAAGATGTGTGTCTGTATTTTTCCTTGCTGAGAAAAGCTGTTTTTCTGAGGCCAGATTCGCAATGATCAGCCCAGGTGTGCTTTAGCCCAAACAAGCAGTTAACTTGTCTACAGTTCTGTGAGAAAGGGCTTTGTTTACATAAAGGATTTATAAACAAGAAAAATGTTATGGGAATTGCAGTCACATGATTTAGTATGGTAATTAAAGGTTGGGCTAACACACATCATGCATCATCAACCAATCAGTCTGTAAAGGCTACACCCAAAGGGGTGGAGAATTGGGGGCTGAAAGTTGTGATCTAGAAAAGCCTCTCACTTGCTCTTTAACTTTTAAGCTGTAATGGACTAATTAAAATATTCTCCTGATGCTGCAACTAACTAACTTTGAAACATGTAGCAAATAGGCTTTGTTCCTGCTTAGCCATTCTGGCTAAAGTGAGGATATTATTATTATTATTATTATTATTATTATTATTATTTTGCTCATGCTGTTTTTACAATAAAAGAAGCTTGCTGAAGTTACCAGATTTTTGGTGATTAGTTTATGTACTGTTTACAACACATCCATCAACACAATTCAACAAGTGGTAGCGAGAGAGGATGGTTTTCGACACATCAAATCCTCTGAAGCCAAGCCTGGAATTTTAAAAGGCAGGAGCAGTTTTTCCTTCCTCTCAACTTTGCCAGCGTGACGCAGACGGCAGGAGCGGTCGGAGGAAGACTAGTTGGAATTCCAAGCCTGAATTATGGCCAGCAATAAGCACAAAAGCCAGTAAGTACACCCCCTCCTTCCCTAATTAATTAATTAAGAGGACTGTCTCGGAGCTGTTAAAGTGGCAAGAGAAAGCAGTAATTAGCCAGTTGGCTTTAAGGCTGCATTTTTAAAGAGACAGTGTCCTGGAAAGGCAGCCGGGAGGGGCAAGCAGTTTTCTAGGCTTGTGCTGGACTAAAAGGGAAATAATTAAACATGGAGCTTGTGAAATTTCCGAAATTAACGTCAGAGAACTACACATCCTGGCAGGTCTACTGTAAGGCCCTTTTGACCAGAGAAGGTCTTTGGCAGGCTGTACAGGACGGTTTGGGCCCCAATTCAACTTCAGCTGAGATAGAAAGAAATTCTAAAGCTGTGGCAACCCTCCTTCTCCTTTTGTCTGAGGGGCAATTAAATCACGTAAAGCAGTTAACTTCTGCAAAACAGATATGGGACTCTGGCTAGGATTCACCAGTCCACCCCTGATCTAGCAAAGATGATTTGGGCAAAGCGGCTGTTTTCATGCAAAATGAAAGACAAAAACTTGGCAGAAAGTCACTTAGATCGCATGAGAGACTTGTTTGCTCAGGTTCAAGCAAAGGACATAACTCTGGATGAAAACCTAAAAGTGTACATCCTTTTGGGACCTCTAAATGAATCTTATGATAACATATTGCTGGGGTTGCAGGCGCTCCCAGGTGCGCAATTGACTATGGAAATGGTCTGTGGGAGAATTTTAGAAGAGGCCCAAAGAAGGAGATTTGAAGCAGAGCAGTGGAAGCAGGGATCTGCAGCTGCAAGACCTCCAAATGCCACAGAGGGTGCTTCAAAAGAGATGCAAACTGAAAAAGCAGCAGTTTCAAAAGACAAAATGTGTTTTTATTGTAAAAAGTTTGGACATTTAAAAAAGGACTGTAGAAAGCTGGCTTCAGATAGCAGGAGAGGACAGCAGCAGCAACAGCCACGTCCCCCTGGTGGCCAAAAGGGATACAGTGCTAACAAAGGATTTGTTGCCATAATTCAAAGCTGTGAAGGTGTGACCCAAGTTCAGCCACCCAGCACCTGGCTTCTCGATTCTGGGGCTTCAACTCACATGGCAAACAATATTGAACTGTTCCAGAGCAGAATACTGGCAAATGTTTCTTTTCTTGCCTTAGCAGAGGGGGCAGCCCGGAAAATTCAAGAAATGGGAACTGTTTGCATTCCTGGTTTTGGTAAAAATTTTAAAAATGTCTTGTATGTACCTAGCTTGCAAAACTGTTTAGTTAGTGTGTCAGCTTTGACCACAGAAGGGTACAAATTGAGTTTTGAGGGGGATGAATGCTTAATTTCTAAAGATGGTGAGAATAATAATAATAATAATAATAATAAATTTTTATTTATAGCCCGCCCCTCTGCGTGGCAATCGGGGCGGGGTACAACAAGTTAAAAACATAACAAGTTAAAAAACATTCCCTGTTCCCATAATCCCACCCTCCCACCCCTATTTCCAGTACAATTTGTGCTAAAGCCATTAAGAAAGACAAATTGTATTACCTGAACACTGATGAGAGTTGTGCAGTTGCACAAAACAAGCCTTTGCATGCAGATTGCATTCATTATTTTCACAGAGTGTTGGATCATGTTGGTTTTCTGAATCTTTTGAAATTAGAGAAAATTTGTCCTGAATTTAAAACGTCACCATGCTCAAACCACTTAGAGTGTTCAGTTTGCAGCAAGATTAAGCTGAAGGCTCATCCTGTGGCAAAACAAAAAAAATTAAAGCCCAGAGACCATTACAATTTTTGCACTGTGATCTAGCTGGGCCAATTTCTCCTACGACGCAAGGGGGAAATAAATATTTCATGGTGATTGTGGATCGCTTCACAAGATTTTCCTATGTAATTCTTTTGAAAGAAAAGGGTGAAGCAGGAGAGAGATTCAAGGAATGGGTGAACATGATAGAGAGACAGTTTGACTACAAAGTGGGAACCTTGGTCACAGATAGGGGAGAAGAATTCTTGTCTCACCACTTGACCAATTGGTTAAGAAAAAGGGAATTAGGCATTTTACCACGAACCCTTCTAGCCCGGCTGAGGATGGGCTTGCTGAGAGAAAGATTGCCATTTTGAAGCACATAAAAGATTGTATGATGCTTGATGCAAATGCTCCTGAGCACCTTTGGGGGGAGGCAATTCTTACAGCTAATTTCCTGACAAACCACACTTGGAATTCTGCTGTGCAGAATACTCCTTATCACATGCTTTACAAGAGACCACCCAATTTGAAATACCTTAGAGTGTTTGGGCAATATGCAAATGTGTATATACCTGCAGCTTTCAGAAAGAAAGGTCAGCCCAAATGGAGATGTTTGATGTTTGTTGGTTATACAGGGAACAGTTACAGGTTTTACCTGGGTGGACAAAAAGTTCTTTTTTCAAGAAGCGCAAACTTTGAGAAACATTCTGGGTGGGAAAACATTCATTCAAACAAAGAGGTATTTTTCAGACTAAGTCAGTTAGAAACACAGACAGCACCACCTGTCAGAAATGGAGGGGCAGTGAAACAAGAATCAGATTCTTCAGAGGATGAGGCTAGTGCATCAGATAAGTTGTCACACACACGCCCACCAGCACCTAGAATGACAGAAACAAAGAGACACACAGACAAGGAGGCACATCCAAGTACAAATACTGAGGATGATGGGAGAAAAATGAGGACAATTGTTTTGAGGAGGACAACTAGGGTTAGGAAGCCTACAGATCATTTTAAAGTGCAGAAAGCTAAGGCCTGTGTAGTCATGGTAGAGGAGCCTGAGAGTTACAAGGAAGTACCAGATTGTTGTGATGAAGAGAGGTTGAAATGGGAGTTACAATGGAGCAGGAGTTCAAGTCTTTGGTAGACAAGAAAGTGTTTGAAATTGTTGACAGACCTGCAAATCACAAGGTGATAGGTTGCAAATGGGTTTACAAGAGGAAGCTGATGCCGGATGATAGTCAGAGGTACAAGGCCAGATTGGTGGCTAAAGGGTTTGCACGACAGAGGTTTGAGAATTTTGACAAAACTTTCTCCAACAGCAAAGGTTGAGAGTTTGAGGTTAGTGTTGGCTCTGGCTGCAAAGAGGGGCCAGTTAGTACATCATTTTGATTTTGAGACTGCATACTTGAATGCAAGTCTTGAAGAAACTGTTTTCATGGATCAACCATTGGGTTTTCAGCAGGATAGTGACAGAAAGGTGTACAAATTGAAGAAAGCATTGTATGGTTTGAAGCAGAGTGCCAGAAGCTGAAATCTTTACATACATGATGAGCTGGTGAAACTAGGCTACAAATGCAGTATGGCTGATGCATGTGCTTACACAAAAAGAGATGTGATCTTGGTGATTTATGTAGATGACTTGTGTGTGGCAGCAAATTCAAAACAAGAGATTCAAACAGTAAGAAAAGAATTGTCACAGAAATTTAGTGTCAAAGATCTTGGAGTTTTAAGGTCTTATCTAGGAATTGATGTTGAATAGAGTGAAGATGGGAGTTGTTTGTTGAGTCAACAGAGGAAAATTCAGAGTTTGATAGAGAAGTGTGGATTGCAGGATGCAAAAACAGTGAAGAGCCCAATGTCAGTTGGTTATGTGAATAGTGAAGGGACTAAGGAGTTTGAAAATTCAGAGATGTATAAGAGTTTTGTTGGGAGTTTGATGTTTATTGCTAACAATACTAGGCCTGACATTTGTTTTGCCGTAGGGATACTTGGAAGAAAGGCAAATTGTCCTACAGTGGAAGATTGGACAGCAGTGAAACATTTGTTGAGATATTTGAAGGGTAGCATGGACAGGAAATTGAAGTTGCAAAACAGTCGAGCTAGACTTGAATGTTTTGTTGACAGTTCCTTTGCTTCTGAGCTACAAGATAGAAAGTCAGTGACAGGATTGTTGATTAAGTTTAGAGAAAGTGCAATTGTTTGGAGAAGTAGAAAACAGAGATACGTAGTCCAAAATACAGGAGAAGCAGAATTCGGGGCCTTATCTGAGCTAGCTAATGAGATTGAATGGATTAGACAGTTGTTAAAAGATCTGAATGAAGAATGTATTGATCCAGTGATGATAAATGAGGATTCTCAAACATGCATTGCAATGGCTGAAGCTGAGAACCTGAAGTGCAGAACTAAGTACATTGGTGTGAGGTATCAGAATGTCAGAGAAATGATACAGAATGGAATTGTGAGTCTGCAATACATTGAGTCAAACCATAATCAAACAGACATCTTGACAAAGGCATTGACCATTGATAGACACAAACAGATGTCACATCAACTTGGCATGTCTTAAGCTTAGGCCTAGCCATCGAGCTAAGTTAGTTTTGTAACAGTTTTAGTTTAGTGTACAACATACACACATCATACATTTCAGGAGGGGATTGTTAGGATTTTTATGGGATATAGAGTCAATGTTAAAATGCTGAAATGTAAAGATGTGTGTCTGTATTTTTCCTTGCTGAGAAAAGCTGTTTTTCTGAGGCCAGATTCGCAATGATCAGCCCAGGAGTGCTTTAGCCCAAACAAGCAGTTAACTTGTCTACAGTTCTGTGAGAAAGGGCTTTGTTTACATAAAGGATTTAAAAACAAGAAAAATGTTATGGGAATTGCAGTCACATGATTTAGTATGGTAATTAAAGGTTGGGCTAACACACATCATGCATCATCAACCAATCAGTCTGTAAAAGCTACACCCAAAGGGTTGGAGAATTGGGGGCTGAAAGTTGTGATCTAGAAAAGCCTCTCACTTGCTCTTTAACTTTTAAGCTGTAATGGATTAATTAAAATATTCTCCTGATGCTGCAACTAACTTTGAAACATGTAGCAAATAGGCTTTGTTCCTGCTTAGCCATTCTGGCTAAAGTGAGGATGCTATTATTTATTTATTTATTTATTTATTGCTCATGCTGTTTTTACAATAAAAGAAGCTTGCTGAAGTTACCAGATTTTTGGTGATTGGTTTATGGACTGTTTCCAACACATCCATCAACACAATTCAACATCTACATATAGAGGATTTTAATTAAAAATTCAATTACTGGTACTCTAGAGTGACTCACAAACTGCCAGAGCTAATTATTCCATCCTTTTTGGAATGATGTCTGAAGTTTGAGCAATACCCAAAATAGAAACAAAAAGAACTTCATTACAGATTTAGATAGAGAATGCTTAGAGACTAAAAATAACTTGAAAAAATTATATACTAAGTATTGGAAAGATAGCAGTTGATTTCTTCCTAAATTGTACTATATTATTTTAAAAAATCATAATTTTTTAATTGCAAAAAGGAATAAAAAGAGAATGCATATGTAATGGTTGGAGAATCCATCAGCATTATGGGAAACTACCAAGACTTTTGTGGAGTTTGGAAATCAAAGTGAACTGAAAAGATCAAATCAATCCATACCAATCAATGAATAGGAAGAAGAACTCCACTGCTTCTCAGGATCATAAGATTGAACTCCGAACTCCCCAACAAAACTACAAAGGAATGCGGAAAGAATGCAAGGAATGTGGAAAGAGCATCAAACAAAGTAGTGACCTATATTCACATCAAAGAACACACACAGGGGAGAAACTATTTAAATGCATGGAATGTGGAAAGAGCTTCTCTCATCATCATAATTTAAATTTACATCAAAGATCCCATACAGGGGAGAAGCCATATCAGTTCATGGAATGTGGAAAGAGTTTCAGTGATAGGGGGTATCTGCGTTCACATCAAAGAGATCACATTGGCGAGAAACCGTATGAAATGTGAGAAGTGCTTCAGCCAGAGTTCAAATCTACACTCACATCAACTCACACAGGGTAGAAACCATACAAATGCATGGAATGTGGAAAGACTTTCTCTCGTAATGACAGTTTACATTTACATCAAAGAACTCATAGGGGGGAGAAACCATTCAGATGTGTAGAATGTGGAAAGAGCTTCAGTCAGAGAGTACATCTACATTCACAGGGGAAAAACCATATCAATGCATGGAATGTGAGAAGAGATTCAGTGATACTGGAACTCTACGTAGACATCAAAGAATTCACACAGGGGAGAAGCCATATGAATGCATGGAATGTGGAAAGAGCTTCAGTTGAAGTGGACATCTACATTCACATCAAAGAATCCACACAGGGGAGAAGCCATATGTGTGTATAGAATGTGGAAAGAGCTTCAACTAGAGTTCACATCTTTGTGTACATCAAAAAACCTACACAGGAAAAGCGATATAAATGCATGGAATGTGGAAAGAACTTCCGTCAGAATGGAGATCTATGTACACATCAATGAACTAACACAGCAGAGAAACTGTATCAGTGCATAGAATGTGGAAAGTGCTTCAGTCAGAGTAGAGATTTACATTCACATCAGAGAACCCACACAGGCAAGAAGCCATATAAATGTATGAAATGTGGAAAGAGTTTCAGTCAGAGTGGAAGTCTCCACGTTCATCAAAGAACCAAACACAAGGGAGAAACCATATAAATGCTTGGAATGTGAAAAGTTTCAGTGACTTCAGAATGTTGTTGAAACATTAAGTAAATCACTTAGGGTGATGTATTATACCCATACAGTTGTCCTTGAATTATTTGACAGTTAGGGACCAGAGCACTGTTAAAAAGTTGAAAGTGTTGAAATGCAGAACCATTTTGTATTACTGTACAGTGCACAGATATAGGTATGAATGCAATGCAATACCTGCTACTTGAGAGAAGCAGAATGATAGCTGAATCAGCCCAAGCTGCTCTCAAAGAGCAGCCACACTTTGTCTAGAGTTTCTGCTTGACCTTTCCAGAGCCATGCCCAGATCTGGCTCCAGTAATATTACCAAGTAGAGGGGAGTGTTCTTTCCAAAAACATAATTAATTTCTCCCTCTACAGCCCCAGCGATGGCTGCCTGACTTGGGGCACACTCTCCCATTAATAATAATAATAATAAATTATTTATATACCGCCCGGTGGCGGACCAATGTAGGCAGTTTACAAGTAAAATTTCATACAACTTAAAATAACATAACTCCCTCCCCCCCTTAAAAATCAATTAAACTACATATCAGTTAAAAACAATAATTGTTAATATAACAATAAACAATAAAAGCAATTGAATATAAACCAACAAACCCCGTATGACTTCAGTTCTAACAGGGGCTGAGAAGACAGTCTTAAGGGAGAAATCCAAGGTCCCAATGTCTCAGGCCGGGTATTTTAGTCTGGAAAGGCCTGCCGGAAGAGATCCGTCTTGACAGCTCTCTTGAAACTGTCCAAAGATGTCAACTGACGGATCTCGTCCTGCAGGCCGTTCCAGAGCCTGGGGGCGACAACCATAAAGGCCCTCTGGGAGGTCACTGCAAGCCTAGATTTTGGAAGCTGCAGGAGATTCCTCCCAGAGGAGCAGAGAGCGCGGGGAGGATTATAGGGGAGGAGGCGATCTCTAAGATAGCTTGGACCCAAGCCGTTTAGGGCTTTAAAGGTGATAACCAACACCTTGTACTGGGCCCGGAAACCAATAGGGACCGCAAGACTGGAGTGATGTGGTCCCTCCTGGATGTTCCCGACAAGTCTGGCTGCCATGTTTAGAACTAACTGAAGTTTCTGAACCAGGCACAGGGGTAGCCCCATGTAGAGCGCATTGCAGAAATCTAAACGTGAGGTTACCAGTGCGTGCACAACATCTCGACATCCCGTACTTCCAGAAAAGGGCGCAGCTGGCGTATCAGCAGAAGCTGATAACAGGCGCTTTTGACCGTCGCATTAACCTGATTTGTCATCAGGAGCGACAAGTCAAGGAGCACCCCCAGACTGCGAACATAGTCACTGGAGGAGAGTGTGACCCTATCCAGGACTGGAGGTTGCAACCCTATTCTTGGTTTCGGGGCCGCTACCGTGAGCACCTCCGTCTTGTCTGGATTTAGTTTCAATCTGTTTTTCCTCATCCAGCCCATTACTACCTAAAGACATTCATTGAGAGAAGAGATGCCATTGGAATTCGAGGACAATGAACGAGACATGGAGAAATAGATTTGGGTGTCATCAGCATACTGATAACACCCAGCACCATAACTCCGTATAATATCACCCAGCGGCTTCATATAGATGTTAAATAACATCGAGGACAAACTAGCTCCTTGAAGGACCCCACAAGTGAGTACCCTCTTGCTGGAGCTACAGTCCCCGAGCAGCACCCTCTGGGACCTACCCGAGCGGATGGACCAGAACCACTGTAAAGCAGTGCCCCCGATACCCAACTCCCTCAGGCAGTCCAAGAGGATGCCATGATCTATCGTGTCAAAAGCCACTGAGAGGTATAAGAGCACCAACAGGGTCACACTACCCCTGTTGATGCCCAGATGCAGATCGTCAGTCAAGGCAACCATGGCAGTCTCAACCCCAAAGCCTGTCCTGAAGCCGGTTTGAAATGGGTCTAGATAATCGGTTTCATCCAAGACAGCTTGGAGCTGAAGAGCAACCGCCCTCTCAATCACCTTGCTCAAAAATGGCAGCAATGACACAGGCCTGTAATTACTCATCTCCAGGGGGTCAAGGGAAGGTTTTTTCAGAAGCAGCCTAACAGCCACTTCCTTCAAGCAAGCTGGAATATGTCCTTCCCTGAAGGATGCATTGATGATCTCCATAAGGAATCTCAACAATGCATCCCCTCCCTGGACGGCCAGCCATCATGGGCAAGGGTCGAGAGGGCAAGTCGTCTTCCTTACCTTACCAAGCAGCTTGTCCATGTCCTCAGTACTCACAGATTGGAACTGATCTAGGATAACTTCATCGGCGGAGTCGCTGGACACCTCATCTATAGTTTCTGCTATAACAGTGGCATCTAAGTCAGCTCTTATCTGAGAGATTTTATCTGCAAAGAAGTTATTAAATGCGTCACAGCAGGCTGTTGTCAGGTTAAGCAAGGGATTTGGCACAGGAGGAACCTGCGTCAACTCCCTCACCACCCTAAACAGCTCTGCTGGACGAGACTCTGCAGACGCAATACGTGTAGCAGAAAACGCTCTTCTTGCTGCAGGTGTTGCCTCCCGATAGGAACTACGAAAATTCCTATGGCGAGTTCTGTCAGATAAGAGTCGAGTCTTCTGCCACTCGCGCTCTAGTTGTTGTCCGAACCGCTTCATTCTCCTAAGCTCTGGTGTGAACCAAGGCCTTCAGTTCGAAGCGGGTTGGCAAGGACGCTTGGGGGCAATCGTGTTGATAGCCCTCGTAAGGTCAGTGTTCCAAGTGTTAACCAAAGCCTCGACAGAGTCACCGGCATTCCCAACCAATAAACCCTCCAAGGCTTTCTGGAATCCAATGGGCTCCATTAGCCTTCGAGGGTGGACCATTCTAATGTGTCCCCCACCCCCGGTGGGGCAGACAGTGGCTCTCAGTTCTGTCTTGACCAGGAAATGATCCGTCCATGACAATGCGGAAGTACTTATCACCTCCGCCCACAGATAGTCCTGCTCCGTACTGAAGACCGCATCGAGTGTATGACCAGCACAATGTGTGGGCCCAGAGACCAATTTGGATAGGCCCATGTTTGTCATGGTCTCCATGAACTCCCGAGCCGCACCTGTTAAGCTGGTTTCGAGTGGGATGTTGAAGTCCCCCAAAACTAAAAATCTGGGGGACTCCAACAACAGCTCAGAGACCAGTTGCATCAGCTCAGGCAGGGAGTCTGCTAGACAACGGGGTGGTCGGTAGACTAGCAAAATCCCCAAACTATAATAATAATAATAATAATAATAATAATAATCCCCAAACTATCCCTGGTCTTCAGGCTTAGGTACATACACTCAAAGTGGACTGTGTTCCGGACAGGTATCTTGGTCGAGGATAAGGTGTTCTTATGAACCAGAGCCACTCCCCCCCCCCTCCCACTTCCCATCACCTGATCCTTAATGGAATACCCAGCTGGGAGGGCCTGCGCCCATGTAGCAGTGCTACCCTCCCCCAGCCAGGTTTCCATAAAGCAAGCTAGGTCGGCATCCTCATCCAGGAGGAGGTCCTGGATGATATGGGTCTTATTTTTAACCGACCTGGCATTGCAGAGGAGCAGAGTGAGGTTCTGTGGAATGGTTGGTCTGCTCTCCAGGCCATTCAGGGAAACAGAGGGAACTGAAGGCGGGATAGCTTTCAAACAGCGATACCATCTTCTTTTGTAACATTGGTTCCTGCCGTTCCAGCCATACCTCCCATTCCCCAGCACGACTCCAATGGCCGCTTGCCACTGAGTGGTGATAAGCAAGTGAGGCAAGAGGATTACTTTAATTGATGTTTAATATGCCTAAACTAGAGATGTGTGCTATTATGTGTAGAAAATAATGTTCAAGCAGTCATGCAGAGAGGATTCTGGGAGGTGGGTCTCGAAGGAAGATGCTGGAAGGTTTAAACTTCCCTAACTAACAGGGAAGATCTAGTTAATGGGGTGTAAGTGGTTGGATCCTTAGGCGGGAGTGATCATGTCCTCCTGGAGTTTATTATACAGTGGAAAGAAGAAGCCAGGCATAGTCAGACATGCATTCTAGACTTTAGGAAAACTGATTTTACTAAACTTAGAGAAATACTGAGGGTGATCCCATGGACATGAATACTAAAAGAGAAGGGAGTTCAAGACGGATGGGAGTTTCTCAAAAGGGAGATACTAAAGGCACAATTTCAAAGTGTGCCAACGAGGAGGAAAAATGGGAGGTGTCTCAAGAAACCAGGATGGATGACTAAGGAACTTACAACTGAACTATGTTTTAAACGGAGCATGTATAAGAAATGGAAAAATGGGGAAATCACCAAAGAGGAATTCAAACAAATAGCTAGCACATGTAGGGGTAAAGTCAGAAATGCTAAAGCGCAGAATGAAATCAGGCTTTCTAGAGAGGTTAAGAACAATAAAAAGGGCTTTTGCGGATATGTCAGTAGCAACAGGAAAAAGAAGGAAATTGTAGGGCCACTGTGTGGAGAAGATGGCAAAAAGTTAACAGGGGACAGAGAAAAGGCAGAATTACTCAACACCTTCTTTGCTTCAGTCTTCTCAGAAAAGGCAAAGGATGCTGAACCTAAGTATAATGGAGCAGAGGACAGAATAGGAGAATTTCAGCACAGAATAAGTAAAGAGATAGTACAGAAACATCTGGTTAATCTAAATGAATATAAGTCTCCAGGACCAGATGAATTACATCCAAGGGTATTAAAAGAACTGGCAAATGTAATATCGGAACCATTGGCAATAATCTTTGAGAATTCCTGGAAAACAGGAGAGGTCCCAGCGGACTGGAGGAGGGCAAATGTTGTCCCCATCTTCAAAAAGAGGAAAAAAGAGGATCCCAACAATTATCGTCCAGTTAGTCTGACATCAATACCAGGAAAGATTCTGGAGCAGATCATTAAACAGAGAGTCTGTGAACATCTGGAAGGTAATTTCATAATCACAAAAAGTCAACATGGGTTTCAGAGAAACAGGTCATGCCAGACAAATCTGATCTCTTTTTTTGATAAAATTACCAGCTTGGTAGATGAAGGGAATGCTGTGGATAGAGTATATCTTGATTTCAGTAAGGCCTTTGACAAGGTTCCCCATGACATTCTTGCAAACAAGATGGTAAAATGTGGGCTAGACAAAGTAACTGTTACATGGATTTGTAATTGGTTGACTGGTCGAACCCAAAGGGTGCTCAACAATGGCTCCTTTTCAACTTGGAAAAAAGTGACCAGTGGGGTGCCACAGGGCTCTGTCCTGGGACCAGTGCTATTCAACATCTTTATCAATGACTTGGATGACGGTATTGGGGGCATAGTTATCAAATTTGCAGACGACACCAAATTAGAAGGAGTAGCTAATACCCCAGAGGACAGGATCAAAATTCAAAATGACTTGAATAGACTAGAAAGTTGGGCCAAAGCTAACAAAATGAAATTCAACACGGAGAAATGTAAGGTACTGCACTTAGGGCAGAAAAACGAAAAGTACAGATATACGATGGGGGACACCTGGCTGAATGAGATTTCTACATGTGAAAGGGATCTAGGAATCCAGGTGGACCACAAGTTGAACATGAGTCAACAGTGTGATGCAACAGCTAAAAAGGCCAATCCAGTTTTAGGCTGCATCAGTAGAAGTATAGTGTCTAGATCAAGAGAAGTAATAGTGCCACTCTATTCTGCTATGGTCAGGCCTCACCTGGAATACTGTGTCCAGTTCTGGGACCACAATTCAAAAAAGATGTGGAGAAACAGGAGCGTGTCTAAAGGAGAGCAACTAAAATGGTGAAGGGTCTGGAAACCAAGCCCTATGAGGAACGACTTAGGGAGCTGGGGATGTTTAGCCTGGAGAAGAGAAGGCTGACAGGTGATATGATAGCCGTGTTTAAATATTTGAAGGGATGTCATATCAAGGAGGGAACAAGCTTGTTTTCTGCTGCTCCAGAGACTAGGACCCGAAACAATGGATGCAAGCTGCAAGAAAAGAGATTCACCTCAACATTAGGAGGAACTTCCTGACAGTAAGGGCGGTTCGAGAGTGGAACACACTCCCTCGGAGAGTAGTGGAGTCTCCTTCCTTGGAGGTCTTTAAGCAGAGGCTGGATGGCCATCTGTCAGGGATGCTTTAATTGGGAGTTCCTGCATGGCAGGGGGTTGGACTGGATGGCCCTTGAGAGTTGGGTAGTTGTGGGTTAGTTTAGAGTTGTGTGTTCATTGAGTTGTTTGGGGCAGATATTGCTGTAGTTGAATGTTTGTACATTGGGCTTTCCTATACGTGGGGGATCTGTCCTGCCGCCCTTGCATATGGGAAAAAACATGTATGCCCAAATTCCATTGATTTCTATGGTGGTGTGCTCCTGCATACGGTGCCACACACATGCCTGTGGTGCACACGCCATTTTGTCCTCTCAAGCTTGCCATATGCATAAGCTGAAATCCATTTCCCCATCAGCCAAACCCACAGAGTCAACACATGAGGGCTTCCTGTCCTTTAGCAAGGCCTTCTGGTTCATTAAATGAGTTGCACCGCTGTTGATCATCCATATATGTCTGGCTGCAACAGCGATATGGGCTTGAGAGTCACTGTCCTTTATTGCCAAAACAACTCCCTTCCTGCTTCCAAGAGACCTGCAAAATGGGGGGAAAAACTGAAGCTAGTAACTTTGCTGTAGTGTAAAAAAGAAAAAGAAGATATCTCTGAGTAATAAAATAAGTCTTAGCAAGCTTTTTATCCAACTGTTATCCAACTTTTTATGCACACATGAAGTGAAACAACCTGGTAGTTTCCATCCCTTCCTCTTTCTGATCTCTGATCTCCTTTGGCCATGAGGATACTTTCCTTAAAGATGATCTTTCCCTGGATATTCTTAATCACCCACCAATATCCTTTCAACAACTGTTTTTGTTGGTTTTTTGTGTGCCTACAAGCCATTTTTGACTCAGGGTGACCTGCTGCTTTTCTAGATCCAGTCTGGCTTGTCTTTGGTTCTGGCATTAATTTTGCTCGAAACCCCTTCTCGCTCAGGAAAGCCAGCTGAAGACAAAGAGTAGCATGTGAGTGAGAGATTTGTATACAGTATAAAAGTGCTTAAATACATTCCATCATTTCTCTGCCTCTAGATTTACTCTTTAGCAATCCAAAGAAAGCCCCCTCAGTCACACACACCCCAAAAAAACATTCACTTCCCAATTCATTAGAGCCAAAGGAGTCAATTTTTTGCGGCAAGGACCCCAAAGGGTTTGTACTCCCCCCCTTCCTTCTCCTCTCAGTTTCTCTGACCCAAAAAAGGGCAGGGGATCTCTTCTCTTCACACACTGCCTACTCTCCCTCTCCTGCTGCCACATTTTATTATAAGCTGATTACCCCCTACTAGGCCACACTGCCTCCCTCCCTCCCCATTGTGGAGAGAGCAAAGGGCATTATTTCTTTCCCAGGGGGATTGCATGAATTGGAATCTTCTTCCAGTAGAACTCAAAGGGGGCTCCTTTCTTCCTCCCCCCTCCCCCTCCCCCTCCAAAAAGCACATTTTGGGGTCTCTCCCTCCCCCTCTGCTCTTCCTCCTTTCATGTTCCCCACCCTTTCACTTCTTTCCCTCCTGCCTGTTTGGCCCATTGGGCCTCCCACCCTCCTCCTTCCTCTTCTTTTTCCTCCCCAAAATTAGTAGTAGTAGTAGTAGTAGTATCCTACTTTCCCCCAAAACTAGGACTCAGAGCAGATTACAGTTTAAAAGACTAGTATGATTTCAAACATACAAAAGTGATGCATTAAAATAGAATTAAATTATTACAATTTGGAGGGGGCGAGGAAATCTGAGCAGAAAAGTCGCCATGATGGATTCCCCTCCACTTTGCCTCATGGAAGTGGGTTGGGGGTTGCAAGGGGGAGCAACCAAAAAGAGTGCCCCCCCCCAGTTAGTCCTCCAAGGGTTGAGGGAGCACAGGAATCCTTTTTTTAGAGAGGCAGGAAATATTAGAACTTGAGAAGGGAACAGAAATAGCCACTTCCTTTCATGTGTCCTACTTTCTGCCACCCCCTTTGGAGAGGGAGACTCCTTTTTCTTCCCTCTCCAGCCAGCTGGCCAGACCCTAACCTTCCCTCAGCAAAACAACCTCCTCTTCCTCCCTCAAAAATGGCCCCTGACAATGGGCTGAAGGAGACCCGAGCTGTGGGGGGGGGGGAAGGGAGGGAAGGAGCAGGGCAACCCAGGAGGATGAAATACTTTGCTTTGGGTGGGTTGTAAGAGAAGAGGGTCCTGAAGCAGAAAAGAGACTCCTTTGGCTCGGGCCATTTTGTGTGTATGTCTGGGGTGAATAAATCTGGAGGGGCTCCCCTTTGCCTCCAGGAGTGGAGGATGGAGAAAGGGGGTAGGGGGTAGGGAAGTGTCTCTTGCTTTCCTCTCCCCACCTAGACACTCCCTGCAGAAGGAGGTTTAGTAATTATGCTGTTGTTGTTGTTGTTGTTGTTGTTGTTGTTGTTGTTATTATTAATCTCCTTCAAGTGGATCTGGACTCATAGCAAACCTGTGGATGAGACATCTCCAGGACTCCCTATTCACCACTGCTCTGCTTTGGTCCTGCAAATTCATACCTGTGAAACTCCTTAACAGAGTCTGTCTATCCATCTCTTTCTCTCTTTTGCAGCACAGAATACGTAAAGTTGTAATACCAGAATACCTGGTTAATCTAAATGAATTTAGGACCATCTGAACTACATCCAAGGGTGTTAAAAGAATGGGTAGAAATAATCCCAGAGCCACTGGCAATAATCTTTTAGAACTCCAGGAGAACAGGAGAGGTTCCAGCAGACTGGAGGAGAGCAAACATTGTCCCCAGGGTGAAGGTGGACAGAAGTGTGTGTGTGTGGGGGGGGAGAGGATCCCTACAATTATTGCCCAGTTAGTGTGCCATCAATAGTGGGAAAGATTCTAGAACAGATCATTAAAAAGAGAGTCTGTGAACATTTAGAGGGAAGTGCCATAATCACAAAAAGTCAACTGGAGTCCTGCCACACCCAGACTAAGCCTGCTGTATAAAAATTCCAGCATTGTGGTTTTCCAATTCCAAGTTGGACATAATAGCCTCAGAACAAAGAACTAAAGTACTCGTACAAGAGGAGCTTATACAGCAGCAAGTATGCTACCTGTATTTGAGAGTATCCCTTTGAATCTTAAGGAAAAGAAACTGAAAATTACTAAATTTTTTACTCCAAAGGAAGTGGGCAATGGAGAAGAAGCTTACCCTAAACCTACTGAAAGATCTGAGTGGGACCAGTCTATGGATATGGGCTCAACACAGGTTTATAACAACTCTTCTATAGAGACAACCTTCCCTTTCCCCAATCTTTCTTCAGAGTTAAGACATGCAGAGTTAGAACTGATTCCAGATTCTATACAAGTTATAGATGACCAAAATAGAGTGACTGAGAGGTCTGTTTTTGGTCAACATGACTCCACTCTATGTCGCTCTAATAGAGAAGTAAATGAGGATAGCTCTTCAAAGTATGGTTCTGTATATAAAGGGATAAGTGCCTTAGCTGTTCTGCCAACCTCTCTTACTACCTTTTCCATTGGCATTCTTCCTGAAACAAACTGGGTTGATGAATTTACACAGAAACAGCTCAAGGAGCTAGCTTGTTCCAATATACTTAGGGGGGATTGCCGTCACCTGCAATACCTGTGGGATGTTTGTATTCTTACCTACAGATGTGGGAAACTACACATGCTCCAAGTGCAAGTTGGTAGCCCTCTTGGAGGACAAAGTACAGCAGCTGGAGGCGCGGGTAGCTACACTTCAACATATTAGGGAGCAAGAGGCTTTCCTTGACAGAACAGAAGAAACGGTCTTGGACGGGGAACACACAGAGGAAGTCGCTGGAGAAGAGAAGGTCACATCACACACACAGGAGGTAGAAAGCTGGAGGAAGGTCACACACAGAAGTAAGGAGACCAGGGATCGTACTGGGAGTTTGCGGCTACAGAATCGATTTCAAGCTCTTACTCTTAGCAAGGAGGACGCAGAAGAGCAGCATGGACAGATTTCAGAGGCAGAGCAGGGGACCCTGGCAGTTCCACCACAGGGAACAGTCACTGCTAAGCCTCGGAGGAGGTGTGTGGTCGTGGTGGGGGACTCCTTGCTAAGGGGGACAGAAGCAGTGATTTGTGGGCCTGACAAGATGTCTCGGGAGGTGTGTTGTCTCCCTGGGGCAAAGATCAGAGATGTGACAGAGAGGCTGACAAGACTGGTCAGGCCTACCGACCAATACCCCTTCCTTTTGGTCCACGTGGGAACGAACGACACAGCAAGACACAGCCTTCAGAACATCAAAAGGGATTACGAGGCTCTAGGAAAGAAGCTGAAAGAAATGGAGGCACAGATTGTCATCTCGTCTCTTCTGCCAGTTCAAGGGCATGGTCCAGGAAGAGAGAGGAAGATAGCAGATGTCAACAATTGGCTCCGCAGATAGTGTCGTCGAGAACGATTTGGATTCTTGGATCATGGGCTGCGGTTCCATGAGGGCGGACTCCTGGCAAGGGATGGGCTGCATCTCACACCAGTTGGAAGAAATGTTTTTGCCAACGGTCTCAAGAATTTGATCAGGAGGGCTTTAAACTGAACTGTGTGGGGAAGGGAGACAACGTCCTGGAAGACAAAAGGACTGGAGAAAATAGTCAAACTGTCATAGAGGAAACAAGGCAAACAGTACAGGGACCCAACAGTGGGAGGCAAAAAAATGTGCACAGGCAGCAAGTAAAGGGGACACATGGTCTTAGATGTCTCTACACTAATGCACAGAGCATGGGAAATAAGCAAGATGAACTTGAACTCCTAGCGCAACAAAGCAAATATGATATAATAGGCATCACTGAAACCTGGTGGGATGAGTCTCATGACTGGAATGTAGAAATAAAGGGGTATAACCTTTTCAAGAGAAACAGGACAAACAGGAAAAGAGGAGGAATAGCATTATATGTCAGGGATATTTACACCAGTGAAGAAATCCAGGACATCAATCCTGGAAGCCAAGTGGAGAGCATCTGGATAAAAATTAAAGGGGAAGGAAACAACAGGGATGTTAGTGTGGGAGTCTACTACAGACCCCCAACTCAAGCAGAAGAATTGGATGAAGCCTTTCTAGAACAGATGACCACACACTCAGAAAGGAGAAATATAGTAGTGATGGGTGACTTCAACTATCAAGATATTTGCTGGAAGTCGAACTCGGCAAAATCCTCAAGGTCTAGCAAATTCCTCACTTGCCTCGAAGACAATTTCATTGTTCAAAAGGTGGAAGAGGCAACGAGGGAGTCAGCTATTTTGGATCTGATCCTAACTAACAGGGAAGACCTAGTTAATGGGGTGCAAGTGGTTGGATCCTTAGGCGGGAGTGATCATGTCCTCCTGGAGTTTATTACACAGTGGAAAGGAGAAGCCAGGCATAGTCAGACACGCATTCTAGACTTTAGGAAAGCTGATTTTACTAAACTTAGAGAAATACTGAGGGTGATCCCATGGACAGGAATACTAAAAGAGAAGGGAGTTCAAGACGGATGGGAGTTTCTCAAAAGGGAGATACTGAAGGCACAATTTCAAACCATGCCAACGAGGAGGAAGAATGGGAGGTGTCTCAAGAAACCAGGATGGATGACTAAGGAACTTGCAACTGAACTAAGTTTTAAACGGAACATGTATAAGAAATGGAAAAATGGGGAAATCACCAAAGAGGAATTCAAACAAATAGCTAGCACATGTAGGGGTAAAGTCAGAAAAGCTAAAGCGCAGAATGAAATCAGGCTTGCTAGAGAGGTTAAGAACAATAAAAAGGGCTTTTGGGGGTATGTCAGCAGCAAAAGGAAAAAGAAGGAAATGGTAGGGCCACTGTGTGGAGAAGATGGCAAAAAGTTAACAGGGGACAGAGAAAAGGCAGAATTACTCAACACCTTCTTTGCTTCAGTCTTTCAGAAAAGGCAAAGGGTGCTCAACTTGAGGATAATGGAGCAGAGGACAGAATAGGAGAATTTCATCAAAGAATAAGTAAAGAGATAGTACAGAAACATCTGGTTAATCTAAATGAATATAAGTCTCCAGGACCAGATGAATTACATCCAAGGGTATTAAAAGAACTGGCAAATGCAATATCGGAACCATTGGCAATAATCTTTGAGAATTCCTGGAAAACAGGAGAGGTCCCAGCGGACTGGAGGAGGGCAAATGTTGTCCCCATCTTCAAAAAGGGGAAAAAAGAGGATCCCAACAATTATCGTCCAGTTAGTCTGACATCAATACCCGGAAAGATTCTGGAGCAGATCATTAAACAGAGTCTGTGAACATCTGGAAGATAATTTCATAATCACAAAAAGTCAACATGGGTTTCAGAGAAACAGGTCATGCCAGACAAATCTGATCTCTTTTTTTGATAAAATTACCAGCTTGGTAGATGAAGGGAATGCTGCGGATATAGTATATCTTGATTTCAGTAAGGCTTTTGACAAGGTTCCCCATGACATTCTTGCAAGCAAGTTGGTAAAATGTGGGCTAGACAAAGTAACTGTTACATGGATTTGTAATTGGTTGACTGGTCGAACGCAAAGGGTGCTCAACAATGGCTCCTTTTCAACTTGGAAAGAAGTGACCAGTGGGGTGCCACAGGGCTCTGTCCTGGGCCCAGTGCTATTCAATATCTTTATTAATGACTTGGATGATGGTATTGCGGGCATAGTTATCAAATTTGCAGACGACACCAAATTAGGAGGAGTAGCTAATACCCCAGAGGACAGGATCA
The DNA here is from genome assembly GCA_026167975.1 of Phrynosoma blainvillii. Lineage (NCBI taxonomy): Eukaryota > Metazoa > Chordata > Lepidosauria > Squamata > Phrynosomatidae > Phrynosoma > Phrynosoma blainvillii. Next base: position 397,891,157 of record JANUYF010000002.1, on the reverse strand, counting down.
AAATTCAAAATGACTTGAACAGACTAGAAAGTTGGGCCAAAGCTAACAAAATGAAATTCAACACAGAGAAATGTAAGGTACTGCACTTAGGGCGGAAAAACGAAAAGTACAGATATACGATGGGGGACACCTGGCTGAATGAGACTACATGTGAAAGGGATCTAGGAATCCAGGTGGACCACAAGTTGAACATGAGTCAGCAGTGCGATGCAGCAGCTAAAAAGGCCGATGCAATTTTAGGCTGCATCAGTAGAAGTATAGTGTCTAGATCAAGAGAAGTAATAGTGCCACTCTATTCTGCTTCGGTCCGGCCTCACCTGGAATACTGTGTCCAGTTCTGGGCACCACAATTCAAAAAGGATGTGGAGAAACTGGAGCGTGTCCAAAGGAGGGCAACTAAAATGGTGAAGGGTCTGGAAACCAAGCCCTATGAGGAACGACTTAGGGAGCTGGGGATGTTTAGCCTGGAGAAGAGAAGGCTGAGAGGTGATATGATAGCCATGTTTAAATATTTGAAGGGATGTCATATCGAGGAGGGAACAAGCTTGTTTTCTGCTGCTCCAGAGACTAGGACCCGAAACAATGGATGCAAGCTGCAAGAAAAGAGATTCCAGCTCAACATTAGGAGGAACTTCCTGACAGTGAGGGCAGTTCGACAGTGGAACACACTCCCTCGGAGAGTAGTAGAGTCTCCTTCCTTGGAGGTCTTTAAGCAGAGGCTGGATGGCCATCTGTCAGGGATGCTTTGATTGGGAGTTCCTGCATGGCAGGGGGTTGGACTGGATGGCCCTTGTGGTCTCTTCCAACTGATTCTATGATTCTATGACTCTCCAAAAGATGAATCATTGTGCCTCCAATCTGTTAAACTGGATGTTAATTCAGCTATAACATGGGGGGGGGGCTCCTCATGATTTATGAAGAGCTTGTGCTTGTAAAAATTTTTTTGGCTGAATGTAATAATTTGTTAACACCATTAGTTGAGAAAATTATTCTATGGGAGAGACTTAAGGGTTAATGGATCCAAGGAAGATACTACTACTACTACTACTACTACAACTATAAGTTCTAGAAAAGCCCTTGCAAGATGTCACTCTCAGTAGAACAGCAAAGTAGCTTCAAAGGGGGGTTGCACAATCCATACAAAAACTAAAACATTAAAAACTTAAATAAAAGGCTAAATATCCACAGCTCAATCAGAAAAGAGAGTGGGAAAGGTTGTTCAAATTATTGGACAATAACTTAAATAATGGTAGACTGGAGAAAAATAGTGAGAATGTTAGTAATATGGTTGGGCAAGATGAGAGGTATTACTGTAATAGCTCGGTCAGTCTACCGAGAATGGAAGATGAATCGGGTTGCAACTGGAAAACCAGTAGTTTGTTACTCAGTAGTAAGTACTTCTTCAGGAATGCCACAAGATCCTTGGGAGGAAGTACTTAGCTCTAATGTAAGATCTATTAAGGATAATATTAAACCTTTGGAATTTAAATTCAAGCACCTGGAAGATCAGCACCAAATGATTAATGGTTCAAAAACTAAGGTCATAGTATATGAATGGAACCTAGTTAATGATCCCATATAAGTTGTTTTTAATAAACTACCCTAAGCCAGCAGGAATTCTTACAAAGCCAAAGTGGATAACCCATTTTTTAGATATCTCAAATGAGATCTTCCCAGGTTTACTATGTCCACTGGATGTAATTTCAATTGAATATCTGTGTTATGATGGACATAATGCCCATGCAAGGGTTTTCTTTAGTAATAGTAATGTCACTAAAGATATTTATGATGGAAAATATTATTTTTGAAATTATGGTATTAGTGTGGTAAGATATTTTGAAATCAGATCCCACAGGTACCTTTACTTGGTGGTTCTCCTGCTTCTGATTTAAAACAGGATGAAACAGATAATCAAAGTTCTAATATTTTGATTGATTTGAATCATGCTCAAGAGTCAAATATCCAGGAAAAACAGTCAGAGATCAAGAATCTCACCGGGTCTCCTATGGTTTCCATAGAGACACATCAAAACATCCTCGAAAACTTAAATTCATTTAATCTAGAGGAAAATGTTCTTGTGAATTTATCATAGAATCATAGAATCACAGAGTTAGAAGAGACCACAAGGGCCATCCAGTCCAACCCCCCTGCAGGATCTCCCAATCAAAGCATCCCCGACAGATGGCCATCCAGCCTCTGCTTAAAGACCTCCAAGGAAAGAGACTCCACCACAATCTCCATTGAGGGAGTGTGTTCAACTGTCGAACCGCCCTTACTGTCAGGAAGTTCCCCCTAATGCTGAGGTGGAATCTCTTTTCCTGGAGCTTGCACCCATTGTTCCGGGTCCTAGTTTCTGGGGTGACAGAAAACAAGCTTGTTCCCTCCTCAATATGACATCCCTTCAAATATTTAAACAAGGCTATCATATCACCTCTTAACCTTCTCTTCTCCAGGCTAAACATCCCCAGTTCCCTAAGTCGTTCCTCATAGGGCTTGGTTTCTAGACCCTTCACCATTTTAGTTGCCCTCCTTTGGACACACTCCAGTTTTTTAACATCCTTTTTGAATTATGGTGCCCAGAACTGGACACAGTATTCCAGGTGAGGCCTGAGCAAAGCAGAATAGAGTGGCACTATTATTGCCTTGATCTAGACATTATACTTCTATTGATGTAGCCTAAAATTGCATCGCACTGTTGACTCATGTTCAACTTGTGGTCTACCTGGACTCCTAGATCCCTTTCACACGTAGTCTCATTCAGCCAGGTGTCCCCCATTGTATATGTGTGTCATGGACAGACAGCAGCACCTTAGACAATCAACCAGTCAGTTTGATTGAAGAATCAACAAAACTTTATTGATAGATCCAAAAGTCAGACATGTCTCACCAAGCATTTTAGCTGAGACTGAATACCCCCTCATACAGCCAAAGAAAAAGAATGCCCCAAAGCCTGCGCATACAGCCCCTCCCTTCTTTCTCAAAACATGCCTACTTTCCCAGCTCTCTGAGCTAGACTCTCAAGGTCAGTTGATAAGGCACCTGGTCTACACTAAATCTTCCAACCTAAACTCCTAACCTAACAAACAATCTCCCATTATCCCCACATTAAACACTATATCTGGTAGAACACTAACAGGATTCTAACAGCCGGCCCCCCTGAAAATGGAACCCCCCCCCACAGGGAAACAGATAGAAAGGAAAATATCAGGTCACAGAAGGCAAAAATGGCTTGTCAGGATATTGCGCATGAAAACGTGCCACCAAATCAGGCGCATTGACATGAGCAACAGAAACCCATTCAGCATGGTCAATAGGAAAATGTTTCCAACGGATGAGAGATTGAAGTTTGCCTCTGTGAACCCTAGAGTCCAGAATCTTAGAAACTTCGAAATGTTGTTGTCCATCAACCATCAAAGGAAAAAGCAGTGGTTCAGAGGTCTTCCAAGGACCCGTGGCTTGATCAGGCTTCAACAACCTGAAATGAAAAACTGGGTGAAGATGACGATAAGACTTGGGAAGAAGTTCAGCAGTGACTTCATTGACCAGTCTTTTAACCTGAAAAGGACCAACAAATTTGGGACCTAATTTCTTGGAAGGAAGCCTGGATTTCAATTTTTTTGTAGAATGGTACACCATGTCCCCAGGCTTAATGTCCTAACCCTTGGCCCGCTTTCTGTCAGCATACTTTTTGTATTGACATTTGGCTTCTTGTAAAGCCTTTGTAATTGTGGGCCAGGCTCCCCTCACTTTTTCAGCCCACTGGGTCACTGGAACTGGGTCAGTCTTGTCAGTAGGCAAAGCAGGGAGCAGCTTAGGTTCAAAACCATAGTTAATTAAGAAGGGGGATTGTCCAGTACTGCTGTGCACGGCACTGTTGAAAGCTACTTCAGCATGTGGAAGTAGATCAAACCAATCGTCTTGTAGATAATTTGTATATGAGCGCAAGTATCTTTCCAGCGCCTGGTTCGTTTTCTCACTCTGACCATCACTTTCCGGGTGAAAAGCCGTGCTAAGCGCCAATTGAACCCCCTATTTGTTTTGTAGCACCGTCCAAAACTTAGAAGTGAAGGTGCTTCCTCGATCTGATATAATTCGGTCAGGTAGTCCATGATATTTATAAACATGGGCAATGAACAAATCTGCTAATTTGGGAGCCGAAGGCATCCCTTTGCAAGCCACATAGTGTGCTTGTTTAGAAAACAAGTCCACAATCACCCAAATGGTGTCCCGACCCTTGCTAGGAGGCAGATCCGTTATGAAGTCCATAGCAATGTGTTTCCAAGGCACTTCAGGCGTGGGCAAAGGATGAAGCAGTCCTCTAGGCTTGCCCACCACAGGCTTGGCCCTAGCACAGACTGGGCAGCTTTTTACATAAGCCTCTACATCTGCACGTATCCCATCCCACCAGTAGGTGTTACGTATCTTGTGCCAAGTCTTCAAATACCCCCAATGACCTGCTGCCTTAGAGTCATGGTATAACTTGAGGATATCTTTTCTCAAAGAAGCAGGGACATAAATCTTTGACTTCCACACCCACAAGTATTGTGTATTTTTAGACAGCTGGTCTTTATGCTGCTGTAGCCAATCATCTGTTTCTGCCCCCTGCTGGATTTTGAGCAGAATGTCATCCAATGAAGTAGGTGGGTTGGCCTGTAGGGGGGGCTGAGCCAAGGTTTTGGCCTTGCTGCGGGTGATCACAGCCAGCCCTAATTGCTCACGGGAAAAAATGGTCTCAAGAGGAACTGTCTCCTTCCCCACATGTTGTGGCAGTCTGGACAGTGCATCAGCCAAGATGTTTTGGCGACCAGGAAAAAACTTTAGTTTGAAGTTATATTTATAAAAGTCTTTGGCCCACCTCCTCTGTTTGGGGCTAAGCTTACGGGGGGTCTGTAAGGCCTCTAAGTTTCTATGATCAGTCCACACCTCGAAGGGGTGTGCAGCCCCCTCAAGGAACTGTCTCCAACTTTCCAGGGCGTGTTTGACAGTTAGCTGAGACTGAATACCCCCCCTCCTACAGCCAAAGAAAAAGAATGCCCAAAAGCCCACGCATACAGCCCCTCCCTTCTTTCTCAAAACATGCCTACATTCCCAGCTCTCTGAGCTAGACTCCCAAGGATAAGGCATCTGGCCTACACTAAATCTTCCAACCTAAACTCCTAACCAACAAACAATCTTCCATCATCCCCACATTAAACACTATATCTGGTAGAACACTAACAGGATTCTAACAATCTGTGCTTTTCGTTTTTCCACCCTAAGTGCAGTACTTTACATTTCTCCGTGTTGAATTTCATTTTGTTAGCTTTGGCCCAGCTTTCTAGTCTGTTCAAGTCATTTTGAATTTTAATCCTGTCCTCTGGGGTATTAGCTACTCCTCCCAATTTGGTGTCATCTACAAATTTAATAACTATACCCCCAATACCTTCAATACTGGTATAGGTTATATAGGTTATGGCCTTCAGAAGTTCAAAAAGAGATAGTGAGCAGTCTTGACCAATTGAGAAATTGCTTAGAGCATGGTAGTTCGTTCTCCCAAAGGATTCAATCGATCTGCTTTAAAATTAATATTAGGTTTGGATACATTTGAGACCTTCAAGCTAATCAATGGACCCAAAATGGCAATGTTGGTAGACTTGAAAAAGAAAATATCAACCCAGGATGTCCAGGCAGAGATAAATCTCCTGGCCTCATCCTCTGATATAAACCCAGAAGAGGGAGTGGTTTATGATTTTGTTTCAGCCAACGAGAAGATGATGAGTACATCGGATGTTGATAAATGGGTTAACATGAGGTTTTTGGAAATTATGGAGTTGGGGGATATTTCTGGATCATAGAGTATTAAAAAAACACCCTGATTTGGAGGTTTTTAAGCCAATGAGGTCGAATGTTTGTATTGTAAGCTCCTCTAAGGATGATCTGGTTTGTCTAGAATATGAGGTGGATGAGTTCCTCTTCAGCCAGTAAGATCAGGCAATTCAGTCTGACATACTAAGGAACAATTGGTCCAGAAACAGGATTATAGATTGCAGGAGCTTCAGGAATTAGATGTTCCAATCTCAGTCTTTTGTTCCTCTGAGGCTGGCAAAATGAATCTCACTCCAATTAAATTGGTTTCATGGAATATTGCTGGGTGGAAGGCCTCCCTTGGGGGAGAAGACCTCTATAGATTTCTTTATGGATTTGATATGATAGCTTTACAGGAAACTTGGCTCATAGATGGGAACAGGAATGAACTGACAGGGTATAAAACCTGGACTGAGCCAGTTTGCAAATCTAACAGTAAGAGATGAGCTTCTGGGGGACTACTGATGGCTGTTAAAGATGATTTAGGATGGGAAGGGGAGTTGGTGTGGAATTTTATTAATCCTCCTGCCTGCCAAATTGTAAAGTTGCACACATTGGGCGCTCTACTTATTTTGGAGAACATCTACATCTCTCTCCTCCTTTGCTCCCAACCTCCTTTCTTCTTCCCTCTCTCCCAGTCTCTTATGTCAGGCAGGCAATGGAGGCAGGGATAAGGTAAATGTGGGATGGCTGCAGCTACAGTGCCCCTTCTACTTGCCTGAGGGCTTCTGGCAAGGGGAAAACCAGCCCCTGGCACAGTCTGGGTAGAAGTCACCCAGATGCAGCCAAAACAATAACGTAGCAGAGTTCAAAACCAAAAATACCCAGCTATTGGTATTGGCAATGCACTGATTGCTTTTCACACTCGCAAGAGGACAATTCATAGGCTTAGTTGATTCATCCAAAGTTCTGGAGGCTTTCATCTTCATTTGCAATGTATACAATCTAATACAGCGCACCTGCACCAGGTATCAGTTGGCCATCTTTTATAAAAAAGAAACGAACAATTGCCTTACTACTTTTGAATAGCAATTTCCCGATGTGAAGTTCAGGCTCCAGATGTATTAAACGTAATTCCCAGATATTTAAACTTCCTGACTTGCTCTATATTATGGTCATCAAACCTCCAAACATGTAGAGATCATTTCTTGGAGAAAACCATAATCTTAGACTTACTAAAATTAATGGTTAGATCAGGGGTAGGCAACCTTTTTGAGCCAGGGGCTGATCCCCCTAAGTTGTCCCTTCTGGTGGGCCTGGGGGGGGGGAATGGTGGTTTGCTCGCTCACGCATGCACAACCCCCCCCCCGTGCACGCTACCACCACTGCTGCGTGCACTGCCGCAGCCACCTCTGCACGTGTCATGGCCACCATTTTGTTCTCCAAAATGGCAGCCGTGATGCATTTGCACATGCGCAGTATTCCTTGCAAATTGCAATTAAAAATTTATGATTTTCAAAAAATAATATAGTATAATTCAGGAAGAGTTCAACTGCTATCTGTCCAATACTTAGTATATAATTTCCTCAAGTTATTTTTGGTCTCTAAGCATTATCTATCTAAATCTGTCATGATATTCTTTCTATTTTGGGCATTGCTCAAACTTTCAGACATCATCCCCAAAAGGATAGAATAATTGACTATGGCAGTTTGTGAGTCTGAGTATCAGTACAGAGAGTACTGATTTCTTTGCTATATATTCATTTGAAAATGTTATTATTGCTTGTATTTGATTATAGAGTTGGTATTCCACCTGCAAAATTTCAAAAGGATAGATGGTCTTGTTGGTCAAAGATCCTATCAGATAAGACAGGTAGTCCCTTCATTCTCTTTGAGATAGGATACCTTTATCCTTGGGATATTTGCTAATGGCAAGTTTATTTTTAATTAAGGTCAAATTCCATGTTTTACTAGTTTGTTTCTCCAATTTCGGTATTGGGTGATGTTTTACCTGAACAGACACACTATTTTGATGTTGTGAATCAAGCACTTTATCCAAAGGATCCCGATTGTCTAATTTTCTTCCTCCAGTTTGAGAATCTATACTTAAAGAATAATCAAGTGTGATTTTTTGTCCGGGGATAAATTTTAGACCCTCCTCTGTTGAGCCAAGTATTATGTTTAAGTTTGTGCCTTTACTTTTTTTCTTTAGACCGTGAGTTAACAAGGAATCCATATCTAGCAATTTAAACAACTTCTTAAAGTTCATCCTTACCTGATTGGCTAAAGATTTAGAATGTTTGCTAGTCCTCTCTATTTTATTTGATCTCTTTGTTGTGTTTAATCTGAGATGACAAGACATTTACATCCCTAGGGTTAGGGTTAGTGCTAGGGAATCATGGGAATTGTTTTTTCTGAGACATTGAGCCTTCTCTGTCAGAGAGCTCTGGTACCACAATAAAATATAGTTCCCATGATTCCCTAACCCTAACCCTAAAAGTGGCAGTCTGCAAAAAACCCCCCCCTTAGTCATCCTCATTTTAACTTCCTTTTTTCTAGGTTTATCATGAGGTACAACCGGCTCGGGATCAGCCTGTTTAATTTCAAACTGGAAATTGTTTTTCACCGGTATTTTAGAAATGGTTGTTAAGAGACCATTACATTCAGAAAGATAAATTTTAATAGAATGTATATCTTTTGACACATCTCCAACATGATCTCTGAGTTTTGTGAACTGTTTGGGAATCATGCTTTCTTCTGAAATTATATTAGGTACATTTTCATTTATGTAAAAGGAAAAATTTTCTTTTGCAACATTTGATGTCGAGTCTTTCCTCTCTACTCATGAGACAGTATTGGGACAAATGCTATCGGCCAGGGCGATTTCCTCAGGCAAGCTGAGTTTGTTCCCCGAATATGGATCAAATAGCATCTGTTTATGGCGAAGTGACCATTCCAGAATTGTGTCAGATACTTGATCAGTCCCTTTGTCTGTAATTGTGACAATTGGGGGAAAATACTGCAATATCTCTGTTTGTTTTGACTGTTTCTTATTGGCATTGTTATTAGCTTGCGGTGTTTTATCAGTTTGGGAAATGCCTACTTTTTTTATATCTAATTAAAACCACCATCTTCAAATATTATACCCTTTGGATTCTCTAATCCTTAAAATGAATGCAAGATGTTGCAACATAAATTTTAAGAATAAAAATTGGATTATGTAAAGCAAACAATGATAAACCACAAAGGTTAATATCACTTAAGTAGCGAGAAGAAAAAAAGGTAATATTATCTAAAATCCTACATATATCATCTCTCAACAATGACTATAAAAATAGATTTAAATAGAATTAATTAGTGTCCTCCGTCTCTACTTTCCAAGGCCACCAAATAATTGTTAGTGTTTAGATGGGATAACAAGGCTACGAGGGCTCAGACTCCGGTCCCTTCGCTGTCTCATCACCACCACTGGAGAGCCACTGATGGTGCTGGGGCGTCCTAAAAGGGCTCTGGTGTTCTGGATCTGACCCCTTTGCTGCCTCACCACCACCGCTGCCACCCTCGGATGTGGCTTACTTGTCTTCTCCAAATAACAGACGCTGAGGCAGAGAGTGGGACACCAGCCTTAAGTCTTTCAAACAGACCAGGCAGGATTTTTTTTAAAAAAGACTGGGTTACTTACCTTCTCCTGTTAACAGATGCTGGGGAAGAGGGAGGGACACTATATATATACTACAGTGACATCTGCCCCAAACAATTCAACTAACCCACAGCTCTAAAGTAACCCACAACTACTCACACCTGACCAGTCTCTTGGTCTACTTATATAGGAGGATGGCTCTGAGTCATCATTCAGCCACATAGCATGATGCAAACTTGCTGCAACTTGCCTCATGCCATGAGTTTCTGACACAGCTGCCTGTGGTTGTCCCATGTCATCTGTCCCTCAAAATATTTTTTCTGTTGTTAAAGACACAGTTACTCCAAAAAGGACCTCTTTCCATAAGCCACCTTCCCACTATCCTGGCAACTAAAAGGTGGTGGTGTTTGGTCCTGTCAGCCCTAGAGAGCTGACCTGATGGCCAGCACAGAGCTGCTACTGTTAAATAAATGGGGGACATCCAAGTACAAATGTAAGTATGGCCATCAGGAGAAGTAGGAAGGCAGCAGGCCACCAGCTTAGCCTGCTTCTGCAGAGTAACCCTATTTTGGGCAGAGCTTGTGCTTGGCCCCTGCAGATCCATGGCCAGATCCAGTGTTCTTACCATCACCACCACACAGCAGAAGAGAGTGTTGTTTCAAAAAAATCAAATTTATCTCATCTCTCGCAATCCTGCCGAAAGCTACACACCTAAAGACACAGTCCCCTGTCATTCATTGACTGAAGGCAGTGAGCAAGGAGTGGCAGCTGAGCGGCAGCCAAAGCAGGGCCAGAAAAAGCAGGAATGCAGCTGGCAGCTGGCTCATTCTAGGTGGCCAGTTGTTCTCAACTACATCTTTAGCTATTGCCTCCTCCCTGCTGCCAGCACTGGCCCTACCAGTGATGGCACTGCTCCTGTGCCCCCCCGCCACACAGGTACACTGATCACTTGGAGGAAGTAACAGGGGTGGTAGAACAGGCAATGGCTGTAACTGTAGCTGGGTGCAGCTGGCCTGCAAAGCAGTTTGATCTGAGCTAGTGGCCAGCTGACTTCCTGCTTCTTCTGAGCTGCAGTGCCAGCAGAGGGTGTAGCTCTGTGCCATGGCCTTGCCTCAGCCACTGATTCTCCTTGCTCGCCGCCACTCAGTGGCTGAGCAATGGAAGAGTGTGCCCTAGGTCAGGTAGGCACTGCTGGGGGTGTAGAGGGAGAAATGAGATCTGGGCATGGCTCTGGAAAGGTCAAGAAGGAACTCTGGACAAAGTGTGGCTGTTCTTTGAAAACTTCTTGGGCTGAATCAGCTACCATTCTGCGTCTCTCAAGCAGCAGGTACTGCATTCATACTTATATTTGTGCTTAGTCATCCCCCATTTATTAAGTACAAGACTAGAGCACTGTACAGTAATACAAAATGCTTCTGCATTTCAACACTTTCCACTTTTTAACAGTGCTCTGGTCCCTAACTGTCAAATAATTCAAGGACAACTGTATGGGTATAATAAATCACCTTAAGTGATTTACTTAATGTTTCAGCAACATTCTGAAGTCCTGAAACTGTTTTCACATTCCAAGCATTTATATGGTTTCTCCCTTGTGTTGAGTTCTTTGATGTCCGTATAGACTTCCACTGTGACTGAAACTCTTTCCACATTCCATACATTTATACGGCTTCTCCCCTGTGTGGGTTCTCTGATGTGAATGTAGATCTCCACTCTGACTGAAGCTCTTTCCACATTCCATGCACTTATATGGTTTCTCCCCTGTGTGAATTCTTTGATGTTTAATATATGTTCCATAATCAGCGGAGCACTGTCCACATTCCATGCACTGATATGGTTTCTCCCCTGTGTGAGTTCTTTGATGTGTACATAGACCTCCTTTCTGACGGAAGCTCTTTCCACATTCCATACATTTATATGGTTTCTCTCCTGTGTGGATTCTTTGATGTTTATGGAGAGCCCCACTATCCCTGAATCTCTTCTCACATTCCATGCATTGATATGGTTTTTCCCCTGTGTGGATTTTTTGATGTACACGTAGATGTGAACTCTGGTTGAAGCTCTTTCCACATTCAATACACACATATGGCTTCTCCCCTGTGTGGATCCTTTGATGTGAACGTAGATGTCCACTTCGACTGAAGCTCTTTCCACATTCCATGCACTTATATGGTTTCTCCCCCGTGTGAGTTCTTTGATGTCTGTACAGACTTTCATTTTGACTGAAACTCTTTCCACATTCCATGCATTGATATGGCTTCTCCCCTGTGTGAATTCTTTGATGTGTACGGAGGGCTCCACTATCAGTGAATCTCTTCTCACATTCCATGCATTTATATGGTTTTTCCCCTGTGTGGGTTTTTTCATGTAAACGTAGATGTACTTTCTGACTGAAGCTCTTTCCACATTCTATGCATTTGAATGGTTTCTCCCCCCTATGAGTTCTTTGATGTAAATGTAAACTGCTACTACGAGAGAAGGTCTTTTCACATTCCATGCATTTATATGGCTTCTCCCCTGTGTGGATTCTTTGATGTAAATGTAAAATGGAACTATGAGAGAAGGTCTTTCCACATTCCATGCATATGTATGGTTTCTCCCCTGTGTGAGTTCTTTGATGTGAGTGTAGATTTGAACTCTGGCTGAAGCACTTCTCACATTCCATGCATTCATATGGTTTCTCACCAGTGTGAGTTCTTTGATGTGAACGAAGATACCCCCTATCACTGAAATTCTTTCCACATTCCATGCACTGATATGGCTTCTCCCCTGTATGGGATCTTTGATGTAAATTTAAATTATGATGATAAGAGAAGCTCTTACCACATTCTAAGCATTTAAATGGCTTCTCCCCGGTGTGTGTTCTTTGATGTGAATTTAGACAACTACCATCTGGAAAGCTCTTTCCACATTCCATGCACTTATATGGTTTCTCCCCTGTGTGAGTTCTTTGATGTCTCCACAGACCTACAGTCTGACTGAAACTCTTTCCACATTCCATACATTTATATGGTTTCTCCCCAGTGTGAGTTCTTTGATGTATACATAGATCTCCATTACGCCTGAAGCTCTTTCCACATTCCATGCATTTATATGGTTTCTCTCCTGTGTGGATTCTTTGATGTAAATGAAGGGCCCCAATTTGACTAAAGTGCTTTTCACATTCTGTGCATTTAAATGGTTTCTCCCCGGTGTGTGTTCTTTGATGTGAATATAGGGCACTACTATGTTTGAAGCTCTTTCCACATTCCTTGCATTCTTTCCACATTCCTTTGTAGTTGTCTTGGGGAGTTAGGAGTTCAAAATTATCATGTTCCTGAGAAGCAGTGGAGTTCTTCTTCCTATTCATTGATTGGTATGCCTTTGATCTTTTCAGTTCCCTTTGATTTCCAGACTCCACAACAGTCTTGGTAGTTTCCCATAATGCTGATGGATTCTCCACAAAAGTCTCCTTCTCCTGCTCATTACCTGCTTGAGAAAGAAAGAACTCATTAGAAGTGGAGCACAGATACTCAGGATTGCACTCCCCTGTATTCACTCCTTTCCTGTCAGCCAAGAACATTTATTTCATTCTGTTCATTTTTCATGTCAGCTGCAGAGTTCTGTCCCTTCAGGAACTCTCAATTGAGGGTGAAAGGCTCCTTACCTGGAGAGTCCACGTTCTCATCATTTTCCATCCTGACTTCCTTCCAGAGAGCCCTATGGCCCTGAATCAAGAGATCCCACTCTTCCTTGGTCAAATACACAACCACTTTCTCAAATGAGACCAGGAGCTGGAAGAGACAAAATGACAACATTTCTCTAGCCATAATTACTTGTTGCTACTAATTCATCTCAGGAACTCACATTTACAAAATATTCATACAAAATATTGCATCCAGTCTATAACAATAGAATGGCAGCCTAATTTTTGCTGCCTGTGAGCTGCCTCATTTTTTAAATTCAGGACATGGTCTTTGATGCAGGACATGGTATGTATATATATATGTATGTGTGTATATTATATATATATATATATGAGTATGTGTGTGTGTGTGTGAGAGAGAGAGAGAGAGAAAACTAAAATCCATAAATAAAGAGATTAGAAGAAAAATTAGTTCTGGCAGACGAAGAATTCGACAAATTAAAAGTAAGGAAGGACCAAGAATTAGATGAAAAAGCAATTTGGGAACAGAAATTTAGAGATAAATATTTAAAGATCAGAGGTCTACCAGAATCAAAAGAAGAAGATCTATTGGAAATATTTAAAACAAATTTGGCGAGACTGATGGACAAAGAAGAAAAATATTTTGAATTAGAGATAGACAGGATTTTCTGCCTTAACTCTAAAATAGTGAGAAAAAAAGACTTATCCAGAGATATCATAATTTATTTCGTAAGAAAACAAATAAGATGAAATACTGAGAATACATAGTGTAACATCTCTAGTAATCAAAGGTTACGAATTGCAACTTTACAAAGTTGTACCTGCGAGAATACTTTGGAGAAGGAAGGATTATTTCTTCTTAACATCGGCATTAAGAGAGAGAGAGGAATTCCCTACAGATGGAATTTACCATAGGGTTTGACGTTTTGGTTCAATAAAAGAAGAATCATAATTAAATCAATAGAGGAAGCCAAAAGTTTCTGGAAATTTCTTGAAAAGAAAGAAAAGAAAGAAAGAAGAGAACACAGGGAAGAACAAGAAAAGAGATCAAAGATAAATCCAGAGGAGATTAAAAGATATATTGAGAAAGATCGGATTAAAATAAAAAATCTAAAGCTAGATATTTACAAAGAAGACAAGAAGAAGAGTTAGAGGAAGATTTAATTAGACTTGAAAAAATACAAGAAGAGGGATTATTGGAAGACGAAGAAGATGAAGACCCGGAATTAGAATTAGAGTGGGATCCAGAGAGACTAAAGTTTAAAAGATAAATAAATCAAATAGTGTTTAGATTGACTTAGATAGAACCCAAATGAATAGCAAATTAATTTTTTAACATGGAACATAAAAGGACTAAATTCACCCCAAAAAAGGAAAAAAATATTTCACCAACTACAAAAGAAAAAATGGGATGTGGTTTGTTTGCAGGAAACACATATAAAAGAAAAAGATAAAAATATTTTAAAAATAAGAAATTAGGTCAAGAATTTATATCCGTTTCTAAAAAGAAAAAAAAAAAAGAGGAGTAGTAATATATGTAAATTCTAAGATAGAAACAAAAGAGATCAAAAATGACTTGCATGGAAGATTATGGTTGAATTGAATGGTATAGTAGGAAAAATATTAGTGGTAGGTGTATATGCACCATTAGAGAAAAAGAACAAATTCTATAAAGAAATATTAAACCAGATAGAAGATTTAAATTACGATTCTATAATAGCACTAGGTGATTAGAATGGAGTAATAAATCCTAAACTAGACAGAAGTTCAAAAAAGAAAATAAAAGAAAATTAAGGAAAGTTACCAAACTATTTTTTCTCAATGATAGAAAGATTAGGACTAAAAGACATATGGAGGGAGAAATACGCGGATAGCAAAGAATATACTTTTTTCCTAAACCCCACAACTCATGGGCTAGACTTGATAAGTATTTTATTTCAACCCAATTAATAAAACTGGTTAAAAAAGTAGAAGTACTCCCAATAATCTGGTCGGACCACAATCCAGTCTCATTGGTCATTGGTAAAAGAGAAAATTCATATCGATGGCAATTAAACATGGCTTTGCTGAACAATGAGAAAGTGGTAGAAGAGTAAAAAAACAGCTAAATCTATTTTCCATAGAAAATTTAAACAAAGGAACAGATGCACATATAGTGTGGGATACAGTCAAGGCATATATTAGATGGTTTTTTATGAAAAAAAATTTTGAATGGAAAAAGAGAATAAATGAAAAAATTCAAAAATTAGAAAATGGGATAAAACAAAGAAATGCAATTGAAGACTAAGACAGATGATAAAGATATGGATAATTGGAAGGAGATTTAAATATTACAAAAACAAATATCAATAATAACCATGGAAGAATTTGAAAAAAACACTGAGATTTAATAAACAAAGAATATTTGAAAACGCAAATAAACCAGGAAACTTTTTGGCATGTAAACTAAGAAAAGAAAAAGAAAAAAAAAACATTAACCAGTTAAGAGTTGAAGATAAAAAAGAGAAAATTCAGCTAAAGCGCAGAATGAACTCAGGCTTGCTAGAGAGGTTAAGAATAAAAAGGCTTTCTGGGGTATGTCCGCAGCAAAAGGAAGGAGGAGGAAATGGTAGGGCCACTGGGTGGAGAAGATGGCAAAAAGTTAACAGGGGACAGAGAAAAGAATCATAGAATCATAGAATCATAGAGTTGGAAGAGACCACAAGGGCCATCCAGTCTAACCCCCTGCTATGCAGGGACTCCCAATCAAAGCATCCCTGACAGATGACCATCCAGCCTCTGCTTAAAGACCTCCAAGGAAGGAGACTCCACTACTCTCAGAGGGAGTGTGTTCCACTGTCGAACCGCCCTCACTGTCAGGAAGTTCCTCCTAATGTTGAGGTGGAATCTCTTTTCTTGCAGCTTGCATCCATTGTTTTGGGTCCTAGCCTCTGGAGCAGCAGCAAACAAGCTTGTTCCCTCCTCGATATGACATCCCTTCAAATATTTAAACACGGCTATCATATCCCCTCTCAGCCTTCTCTTCTCCAGGCTAAACATCCCCAGCTCCCTAAGTTGTTCCTCATAGGGCTTGGTTTCCAGACCCTTCACCATTTTAGTTGCCCTCCTTTGGACACGCTCCAGTTTCTCCACATCTTTTTTGAATTGTGGTGCCCAGAACTGGACACAGTATTCCAGGTGAGGCCTGACCATAGCAGAATAGAGTGGCACTATTACTTCTCTTGATCTAGACGCTATACTTCTACTGATGCAGCCTAAAATTGCATTGGCCTTTTTAGCTGCTGCATCGCACTGTTGACTCATGTTCAACCTGTGGTCCACCTGGATTCCTAGATCCCTTTCACACGTAGTCTCAATCAGCCAGGTGTCCCCCATCGTATATCTGTACTTTTCGTTTTTCCGCCCTAAGTGCAGTACCTTACATTTCTCCGTGTTGAATTTCATTTTGTTAGCTTTGGCCCAACTTTCTAGTCTGTTCAAGTCATTTTGAATTTTGATCCTGTCCTCTGGGGTATTAGCTACTCCTCCTAATTTGGTGTCGTCTGCAAATTTGATAACTATGCCCCCAATACCGTCATCCAAGTCATTAATAAAGATATTGAATAGCACTGGGCCCAGGACAGAGCCCTGTGGCACCCCACTGGTCACTTCTTTCCAGGTTGAAAAGGAGCCATTGTTGAGCACCCTTTGGGTTCGACCAGTCAACCAATTACAAATCCATGTAACAGTTACTTTGTCTAGCCCACATTTTACCAATTTGCTTGCAAGAATTTGCTTGCAATGTGCTTGCAAGGCGGAATTACTGAACACCTTCTTTGCTTCAGTCTTCTCAGAAAAGGCAAAGGATGCTCAACCTGAGGATAATAGAGCGGAAGACAGAATAGGAGAATTTCAGCATAGAATAAGTAAAGAGATAGAGCAGGAATACCTGGTTAATCTAAATGAATATAAGTCTCCAGGATCATAGAATCATAGAATCATAGAGTTGGAAGAGACCACAAGGGCCATCCAGTCCAACCCCCTGCCATGCAGGAACTCCCAATCAAAGCATCCCTGACAGATGGCCATCCAGCCTCTGCTTAAAGACCTCTAAGGAAGGAGACTCCACCACCATCTCCATTGAGGGAGTGTGTTCCACTATCGAACCACCCTTACTGTCAGGAAGTTCCTCCTAATGTTGAGCTGGAATCTCTTTTCCTGCAGCTTGCATCCATTGTTTTGGGTCCTATTGATTTCATTGTTTCGGGTCTTGATTTCAGTAAGGCCTTTGACAAGGTTCCCCATGACATTCTTGCAAACAAGCTGGTCAAATGTGGGCTAGACAAAGTAACTGTTACATGGATTTGTAATTGGTTGACTGGCAGAACCCAAAGGGTGCTCAACAGTGGCTCCTTTTCAACTTGGAAAGAAGTGACCAGTGGGGTGCCACAGGGCTCTGTCCTGGGCCCAGTGCTATTCAACATCTTTATCAATGACTTGGATGACGGTATTGGGGGTATAGTTATCAAATTTGCAAATGACACCAAATTGGGAGGAGTAGCTAGTACCCCAGAAGACAGGATGAAAATTCAAAATGACTTGAATAGACTAGAAAGCTGGTCCAAACTAACAAAATGAAATTCAACATGGAGAAACGTAAAATACTGCACTTAGGGTGGAAAAACAAAAAGTACAGATATACGATGGGGGACACCTGGCTGAATGAGACTACGTGTGAAAGGGATCTAGGAGTTCAGGTAGATCACAAGCTGAACATGAGTCAACAGTGTGATGCAGTAGCTAATTCCATAATGCAATTTTAGGCTGCATCAATAGAAGTGCAGTGTCTAGGTCAAGAGAAGTGTGTCCAGTTCTGGGCACCACAATTCAAAAGATGTGGAGAAACTGGAGCGTGTCCAAAGCAGGGCAACTAAAATGGTGAAGGGTCTGGAAACCAAGCCCTATGAGGAACGACTTAAGGAGCTGGGGATGTTTAGCCTGTAGAAGAGAATGTTTTTTTTTTAAATTAATCTTTATTAATTAAAAACACAAACAATTAATTACATTCATACTTCTTCAAACAAACATAAACAATAACTGTTTATAAACGAAGATAATATTGATCAAATAAAAATCATAAAAAGCTTCCTAGACTTGACATAACTTGCAATTTAGCCCGAATTAATATTACTTCCGAAAATAAAAACACCAAACTGCCTAGTTTGCTGGTCATGCATTATATATACATAAAGACTTATAAAATTCATTTATCTCTCTATTTAAGCAATCTCAACTTATCTTTCAATCACATAAAACAGTGTTTCCATAATTTATTATCCATCACTCCTGCACCATTATTCTATACCCATCATAATTACCAACTCCCCTGTGCTTTTCCAATAATCCACCAATGCCTTCCAATCTTTCATAAATGCCTCCTCGTTCTCACCTCTAATTATTTTAGTTAATTTATCCATTTCCATAATATCAAATATCTTCATTGTCCATTCTTGTATCGATGGTGTCTCCTTCAATCTCCACTTTCTAATGTATGTTATTCTAGCGGCTGTTATTAAGTTGAAAATCAATTTGCCATATTTTTTCTCCAAGTCTTGATCCAAGATCATGCCCAATAAGAACATCTGAGGGTCTTTTTTCAATTTCATTTTTAAATTTTTTTCCATTATTTGTATAATTTTGTCCCAAAATTCTTTCACTTTTTTGCAATCCCACCAAAGGTGATAGAAAGATCCACTTTTCTTCTCGCATTTCCAACATTGAAACTTCTTAGATTTCCCTATTTTGGCCAATCTATATGGCGTCAGGTACCAGCGATATTGCAACTTAAAAAAGTACACGTTATCAAAGCCTTCTAATTTCAATTTTTTTTCATCTAACAACTTTATCCAGTCGAGCAGCCAAAACAGGGAACACGCATAATAATAAGTTTTGAAATTTGGTAAACCCATCCCCCCCCCCCTTTTGGTGGCATCCTGTAAAAAATTTTTTGATCCTCGGTTTTTTGCCTTCCCAAATAAATTTAATTGCTGTGATCCATTTTATAAAATTTGCACCCAAATCTAATATCTCTTTCCCATTTCACAAATAAAGCATCGCTAATCAAAATAGGAATATTTTGAAATAGAAATATCATTTTAGGCAAAACACTCATTTTAATTATAGCTATCCTACCCATCCAAGAAATTTTCAATTTCTGCCATCTATTCAAATCATTTTTAATTTCTCCCCAGATTTTCTCATAATTATTTTTGACAAGTTCCGAATTCTTACAAGTAAAGTATAAACCTAAATATCTCGCTTTCTTAACTTCTTGAAAGTTGGTTTCCTCTATTAAGAATCTCCTCTCGACACTAGTTAAATTTAAGGGTAACATAACTGTTTTATCCTGATTTATTTTTAAGTCTGAAACTCTACTAAAGTTTCTAATCAAGTCTAAAAGAACGTTAATGCCATCACAAGGATTAGCCAGAGTAACCATTAGGTCATCCTCGAAAGCACGGACTTTAAATTCTGATCCTTTTACCTTGATTCCCTGTATCCTTTTTTCTTTTCTTATTCCAAATAATAATATTTTGAAACACATAATAAATAAAAGAGGAGATAAGGGACACCCCTAACACCCCTCTCAATTTTAAATACTTCCGTTGTTTCCCCATTTATCAATAGTTTAGCTTCTTGATTTCGATAAATTGCTGTGATCCATTTTATAAAATTTGCACCCAAATCTAATTTATTTATCAATTGAAATAAAAAAGTCCAATTCAAGCTATCGAATGCCTTTTCTATATCAAAAAATAATAATGTTGCTTTTTTATCTATATTTTTGTTGTAGTATTCAATAACATTAATTAAATGTCTTGTATTATTTTTTATCATTCTACCCGGAAGGAAACCCGCTTGGTCACTTTCAATCCAGGTCAATAGCCATTTCTTTAGTCTATTTGCAATTATATTAGAAAATATTTTATAATCTATGTTAAGCAGCGAAATTGGCCTATAGTTCCTCGGGTCCGATCTGTCCTTATTTTCTTTAGGAATTAAAGTAATATATGTTTGAAGCCAAGTTGGCGGGATTTTCCCCGTCAAAATTCCGTTCATTGTTCTTAATAGAGGATCCCCTACCTGTTCTTTAAATTTTTTATAGAATTCTGCCGTAAAACCATCCGGACCAGGTGACTTCCCGATTTTTAATCTATCTATCGCATCGTAGAGTTCTTGTAATTTTATTTCTTTATTAACCTCTTTTTTGTGATTTTCTGTAATTTTACCTATAGAGAAGGTTAAGAGGTGATATGATAGCCTTGTTTAAATATTTAAATGGTTGATATTGAGGAGGGAACAAGCTTGTTTTCTGCCGCCCCAGAAACTAGGACCCAGAACAATGGGTGCAAGCTCCAGGAAACTCTATGATTCTATGATTCTATGAAAAGAGATTACACTTCTTTGGAAAAATCATTATGTATATGGTTACAGCAGCGAGAATGGTAATTGCTCAAAAATGGAAACAGCAAAATATACCAATGGATGAAGAATGGTTTTTAAAATTATTAGAAATAAAAGAAATGGACGAATTAACTAAGTTATTAAGAAATGGAAATAAAGATTTGATTAAGGAACAATGGGCTCCAGTAGAGGTGTATGTAAAAGAAAGATGGAATATATAGACCAAGACAAAAAGAAATAACGGTGAGATATGGTTCCAGCAAGTGTGGTTTAGATATGAAATGTTAATGATGGAGAGAATAATCATAGAAAAGTTTTTACAAAATGTACTCATGGTGTTTCGAACTAAAGGAAGTTATGTAAATATGTAGATAGAACTATATGATATAAATATTAATACAATAGCGATTTTTTTAAATAAATATTGTAAATATTATTTTGAATAAAAATAAAATAAAAAAAGATTACACTTCAACATTAGGAGGAACTTCCTGACAGTAAGGGCTGTTTGACAGTGGAACACACCCCCTCGGAGTGTGATGGAGTCTCCTTCCTTGGAGGTCTTTAAGCAGAGGCTGGATGGCCATCAGTCGGGGATGTTTTGATTGGGAGTTCCTGCATGGCAGGGGGTTGGACTGGATGTCCCTTGTGGTCTCTTCCAACTCTATGATTCTATGATTCTATAAGTTGATCCCGAATCAAAATGAAATAAAAGACACATTTTAAAAATATATTTCTAAATTATGTGAGGAAGATAAAGTGAAAGGTAAATTGATGGAGAAATATCTAGAATCCCAATCAATTGGCAAAATAACTGAAGAAGAAAGGAAACAAGGAAATAACCGATAGAAGAGATAAAAGAAGCAATAAGCAGAGCAAAATCCGGGAAAACTCCAGGGTCGGATGGCTTAATAGCTGAATTTTATAAAACGTTCAAAGAGCAATTAATAGTACCACTAAAAGTGGTATTCAATGATATTTGCAAATATCATGGCTGAGAGATTAAAAAGAATTGTAATTAAATGGATACACAAAGATCAATCTGGCTTCCTACCAAATCGGTATTTGAAGGATAATTCAAGAAATGTATTAAATTTAATAGAATATCATTCAAAAATCCATAAATAATTAAATAACGATTTGTTCTAGACTTGCTAGGTGAAATCAAAAAGATTGACACAGTCACAACTAAACCAAATCCTTGATTACCATGCATCTTCCTAACCATTGTGTATGTGTACATATATGTCTATGTGTATACACAGACATAGACAGAGAGAGATGTATTTCTCTTCCCGTGGCAGTATCTGTCTGCACTGGTGGAATTACATGTTCTTATGAGGCAAGAGGCTATGTTGATAGTAGCAGTGCTGCCAGTAGGGTCTCCTATGTCAGAAAGGCTTTTACAAAGGAGCCAAAGTGTGCTAAACAGCTAGTGGGCAGCAGCAATGGGGAGGGGGGTGACACCAGCAAAGGATCTCTCAGGGCCTACACACATGGGCAAGACACTATGGGCCAACCTACCTGGGTTAGTGTGGTGGTGGCTGGTGTTAACACACAACATTGCCGCTGTGGATCATGGTGTCCCCTCTGAAGGGTCTGCATTGCAGCCCATGCTCTGCAGAGGGACGGGATATAAATAAAAATTATTATTATTATTATTATTATTATTATTAAAGGCAGAAACGGGGTGCAAGGTTTAATTCACATGGCCAGGCACTCCCTTCTAACATCACAGTCCACAACTGGGGCCTTTACAGGAACCACACTGGCAGCGGCAAGTAAAGGGCACATGGCCATACAGTTTGTTGGTTGTCATGATGAAATTTCCTGAAAACTCTGCTGCAAACAGCCAGTAAATAAAGACCATGCTAAGGACCTTTTGGGCTGGGGTTGGGCCAGAATGATTGGATTGATGTCTGGACTGGGCAATCTCAGCCCGGGGCTTTTGGCTTGTGTCATCCAAATAGGATGGCAGCCTGCGGAGAACACAGGTCTTTTGGCTTGTACATACAACCCTTCAGTGACAACAGCACTGGCATCATAGGTAACACATTAGTATTGCAATAGCAATAGGATGTACCTCTCTATATAGCTTATCAGTGAAGTCAGTACTCTCTATTGCCTCCTTCCCCATTGCATGTTTCTCCTCTGCAGCCCCATTGAGGACCCCATGGAGACTAGATGCTCAAAGAGAGAAAAGGAAGGAAGCAGGGCAGTTTTGCAGGGAGAAAAGCTTTGCAGATATTGAGGAGGAATTTCCTTTCCCATGCACGAATCTGGATCACCACCACCCCACACACACTGACTCACAGGAGGAGCTCTCCCTCATCTCCTCCCCCCAAAGCACCTTGTCCCTTCCCCCTCCCTTACCACCCCCCCCCAAAGTAAAGGTATTCCCCATTGACAAGGTTGTCAAGTTGTGTTCGACCATGGGGGGTGGTGCTCATCTCCATTACTAAGCCAAAAAGCCAGCGTTGTCAAAGACTACTCTGTGATCATGTGGCCAGCATGATTGCACAGAATGTTGTTTACCATAGTCCCAAACACCATCCCTTTCTCCCCGGCCTGGTCTTTCTCCTCCTGGCCCAGGGAGCTCCAGGGAGAACTCTTTCCCACAGCCGTATTTCCCCTTCTGGAAATGGGAAAAGTGTGTGTGTGTGGGGGTGTGTGTGTTCTTCCCTCCCCCAGTTTCTAATGTCATGCTTCTCGAGCAGATCTCTGCTCTGACAGGACTGTGTTGGGGACCCTGCTTGGTTCCTCTTTACTGCGATCCTCCCACCTGCAAGTGCAAAGAGCAAAGCTTACAAGGAGGAGCACTCCATCAGGCTACCCTTCCACTCAGATTTCTTTCCTAAATGAATAACCAGGGAGAGATTTTCCTCTGGAACATCTTTGGCAAGGAAGCCAAAGGGAAGGCCTTGGAGCAGAACTATGGTGGAAATGTGTACGTGCTTGGAGTTGAATAGTGACCGCTCCCTCAATAACCTTGCTTAAGAATGGTAAAAGTGATACTGGCCTGTAGCTGTTTTTGTCTAGGGGATCCAGAGTAGGCTTTTTTAAAAGTGGTTTAACCACTGCCTTTTGTAGGCATGGTGGAAGTCGGCCTTTACTAAAAGATGTGTTGATTATAAGTCTCAACAACACCTAGATGGAATCTCCCCTTTGCACAGTCAGCTAAGATGGGCAAAGAACAAGAGAGCAGGTCATCCTTTTCACACTACCAAGGAGCTTGTCCACATCCTTGGTACTTACCAACTCAAATTGATACAGTACAACAAATTTGGCAGAGATGCTGGATACTTCTTCTATTGCTTCTGCAGTAATGCTGGCATCTAAGTTGGCTCCTATCTGAGAGATTTTATCTGCAAAGGGATTGTTAAAAGCGTCACAGCAGGCTACAGAGAGTTCTGGGTGTGGGGTATTTGTGTTAAATCCCTCACCACCCTGAACAGCTCTGCAGGACGAGACTTCGCAGACGCAATAGAAGCAAGGTAGAAAGACTTCTTAGCTGCCTCTATTGCCACTCGATAAGCATTAAGACAAGTCATTTGACGTGTCTTGTTGGATAAGAGTCAAGTTTTCTGCCAGCAGCGCTCTAGTCGTTGTCCAGTCCGCTTCATTTGCCTGAGATCTTGTGTATACCAGGGATTACGATTTGAAGTACCTGGAAAGGATGCTTGGGAGCAATTGTGTCGTTGGCTCTGGTAAGATCGTTGTTCCAAATGTCCACCAGGGCTTTGACAGAGTCACCGACATTGCCAACCATTAAACCCTCTAGGGCTTCTTGGAACCAGATAGGTTCCATCAGCCTGTGAGGGCAGACCATTCTAATAGGTTCTCCACCCCCGATGGGGGGGAGTAGTGGTCTTCAGCCCAACCTTGACCAGGAAATAATCCGTCCATAACAATGCGGAGATATTGACTACCTCCACCCACGGATATACTTGTTCCAGGCAAAAGACCACATTGAGGGTATGACCTGCACAATGTGTGGGCTCAGATACTATCTGGGAAAGGCCCATGTTAAATTTATACCCAAGTATGTCACCATTTTTTGTATTTTGAATTTCAATTTATCAGTTAACTCTTTTCTATCTTTTTCTGTAAAATTCATGACCATGAACTCCCAAGCTGCGCCAGTTAAGTTTGTTAAACTGGCCTCGAGGGGGATGTTGAGGTCACCCAGGATTAACAGCCTGGGTGACTCCAACAGCAGCTCCGGGATCAGTTGTGTCAGCTCGGCTAGGGAGTCTGTTCGGCAATGAGATGAATGGGATGGAAGGTCAAATCCAGTCAACAGCATAGAATCATTGACTATGGTTCCAAATATTTATAGTTTGGGTATAAATAAAAGAAAAACAGTGGTTTAACAGTGAATTTAACTGTTAACAAGATAGAAAAGAGTTAACTGATAAGTTGAAATTCAAAATACAAAAAATGGTGACATACTTGGGTATAAATTTAACAGGGAATACTAAATTGTTTAAAAATAATTATGAATAGGCATCAAATGAAACCAAAAAAGATATGAAAAGATGGGAGAAGACAGGTTTATACTGGATATGGAAGGAATCATCTATTAAAATGAATCTTTTCCCCAAATTTGCAAATTATTTCAAATGATATTCCATTTCAAAAATGGGAGAAAGATATTTCATTGTTTTTGTGGTTGGGCAAAAAACCACGAGTAAGGTTAAAATTAATGCAGGATTAAATTAAAAGAGAAGGTATGGCTTTATCAAACTGTATTATTATGCCTGTAGTTTAAGTTGGATTATTGGTTGGATCAAATTAGATTTTAAAAGGTTGTTACAACTAGAAGGCTTTGAAAAAGATTTGGTTGGCATGGTTATCTCTTTTATGATAAAGATAAAGTACATAAGGATTTTAATAATCATGTAATTAAACACTTTTTGTTAAGACTATGGAAGAAGTTAAAAGTGAGATGGAAAGAATCTCTGCCAGGCTGGTTGCCTATTAATGAGGTTTTCTTTGATAACAAACAATTGCATAGAGAAAAATGGGTTACATATAATATATTAGTTAAAGATCAAGAAGGTTAAGGTTAAAAACGGAGGAATTAAAAGAAGGATATGATTGTAGCTGTGTTTTGTATAGGCAGATAAAAGAAAGGTTTAAAGTTGACATCAGACTATATGATTTTATGGATCGAGATCCTGAGATAGATAATATTATAAGAACGGGGGGGGGGGGGGGGGAATAATCTAATATCAAAATTTTGCAAGTTGTTGCTAAGATGTTATTTGGAGGAAGAGACAACGTGCATGATTAAATGGGCCCAAGATATAGGGCAAACTATTAAGTTGGAATGGTGGGAACAAGTATTGGGAAAAGGCTTAAAATATATGTTGAATTGTGATTTCATAGAATCATAGAGTTGGAAGAGACGACAAGGGCCACCCAGTCCAACCCCCTGCCATGCAGGAACTCCCAAGCAAAGCATCCCCGACAGATGGCCATCCAGCCTCTGCTTAAAGACTTCCAAGCAAGGAGACTCCACCACAATCTCCATTGAGGGAGTGTGTTCCACTGTCGAACAGCCCTTACTGTCAGGAAGTTCCTCCTAATGTTGAGGTGGAATCTCTTTTCCTGGAGCTTGCAGCCATTGTTCTGGGTCCTAGTCTCTGGAGCAGCAGAAACCAAGCTTGTTCCCTCCTCAATATGACATCCCTTTAAATATTTAAACAAGGCTATCATATCACCTCTTAACCTTCTCTTCTCCAAGAGAGAAGGTTTAAAAGAGAATTGAGTATAAAATGCAGTTTCAATGGTAAAAGAGAATTGGCATAAAATGCAGTTTCAGCGGTACCTCACTCTGTATAGATTATCAAATGAGTAAAAATATGCAAAATCTTTGTTGGAAATGTGATATTATTATTATTATTATTATTTACATCCCGACTCAAAAAATTGGAACTTTTTATCGTGTTTGGTGGCATTGTGAGAAGGCAAGAGAATTCTGGAATAAAATACAAATGCAGATATAGAAAATACTTCAGATAAGAGAATGTTACCTAAATTATATCTGTTGAGTATAACTGTAAATAAAGACATACGTAAGAAATATGGGAAATTAATTTTTTATATTGCCACAGCTGCTTGAGTAGTATATGCAGCTAGATGGAAGCTAAAAGAAAGTCCAGATATAAATGTGTGGTTAAACAAGTTATATGAGTATATGAAAATGAATGTTAACCCAATTAATATGAAGAAATCCAATAGAAAATTTTAGGAATGAATAGGACCCACTCTTAAGGTATACAGACAAATGTTAGAATATAGATGGGTTATACAGTCAAAGGTGAAATGTAGAGATGTGTGTCTGAAATTTTCCTCATGGGAACAACATCTAGGCAAACAAAAACAGCCCAGTCCAAGTGGCTAGAGAGTCATAACATCAGAAGTTCCTAGCTGGGAAAGGCAGCCGAGTTACAGATAACAGTAACCAAAACATCGTTAGGCTGGGAAAGAAAACCACGGTGGTGGATGATGGACAGCAAGGGGCTGGGTTAACAAACATCATACACATAACAACCAATCAACGTAAGGTTAACACCCAGAAGGTGGAGAAAGGACAGGGCTGAGAAATCCTTTTGTCTAGAATTGTTTATATTTCTTGCCTTCTTCCTGTTTGTGTGTGTGTTCGCAATGGATCTAACTATGGAGTTAATTCTTGGACTACAACATGCTTATATTGCTTTTACAATGTAACGTCTGGATCTAGAAACATGGGTCTGTAACTCTTTTGTTCAACCACATCAGCATGATGTGATCCTATGGTGGACTGTATTTTTTCTTTGCTTATTTTTACCTTTTGAAACAATAAAGCTCTACTTTTAGAAGTTTGAGTTCTTCCCTGGCTCTGCTGGATTTTCAAGCATACCACACCAATAAAATTCAACAAGAAATGCAATGGATTAAGTTTTATATTGGGCCTAGAGTAAGGGGATTTGTTTTTTCCTAATGTTGTAAGTAAGGAATAAACAAGAAATACTTTATGGGGTACTATTGAACAAATTGACAACATAAAAAGTATGAATTGATGTTGTATGTTTTGTGTGCTTTTGTTTTTAATGTTCTCTGTTCTGCTTGTTTTTAATGTTAATGTTTTAAATGTTTCACAATCTATTGGGGGTTCACTCATTTGAACTGGCTGGCTCCCTTTCTCTTACCTGCAGCCCAGGCCTGGATGTGCGTCTCTGGAGGTGATTAGGGAGCAAGAAAACCTGGAAGGCAAAATGGGAGTTAGGTCAGTTTCAAATCCCCTTCCCTTTTCTCTACCCCATAGTAGTATAGAAAAAAAGGATCTCCCCCTGTCCCACCTTCCCTCTAATGAAGGTGAAGAGCCCTCCCTCCATTCCATCCAGTGTCATCTGGGGGAGAGACACTAGGCCCAGCACCATCGGGCCTGGAATAAGAAGAAGAGCCCTCCCTCCATTACCATCTGATGTCATCTGCGGGAGAGACACTAGGCCAAGCACCACCCAGCCTAGAATAGGAAAGAGGGATGAGATTCCAATGTATCTGCTTTAATGTTTGTTTTGATGTTTTGAAATGCTGTACGCCGCCCCAATTGCCTAGCAGAGGGGCGGGATATAAATAAAAATTATTATTATTATTATTATTATTATTATTATGAGTGCACTCCACAAGGCTATATTTTGGAGAGTGGGATTTTGCTGTTAGATAACATTCCCCATTCCTTCTGCTTTATGAGGCCTCACAGGCTTCCTCCCTCAAATCCTCCAGGGTCTGGAGTCTGGCTCTTTCCTCCTCCCTGAAGCAGCCACAAGGAAATTCAAGAGGTCACACTCTGCTCCCTGCTTTTTCCAGGAATATGGAGGATGGGGGCTTCCTTCCCTCACCACATTTCCCAACATTTCCCTCTTCTGGGAACATAAAATTCTCTCTTCTGTTTCTCTCTCCCCTCCTCCCATTTGCCTCTTTTAAACTGCCTTCCCTGGGATTCCTCAGCCATGGGTACCATATGGAGGACTTTCCCCTGGGTGAGGTGTTGCCATCCCAGCCTTGCAGGACTTCCTAGCCAAGCTCAGAATGGAGGGTGTTTTGGAATTCCTCCTGGGCAGAAGGTTGGAATGTAGGATGGGTCCTGGGAAACGGGAGGGGGGAAAATAGCAGATTTCCCCCAAAAATGGTGATGCATGTGCCAACCCTCTGCCACAGTAATCCCTCCCCCTCAGTTTGATGCTATTCAGGTCTTTTGTTGCCACTTGCTGAACAGGCTTGCTAATCACTTCTTTTCAAAAGAACGACCAAAAAACTAGCATCAGGAAAGAGCAGTTCTTTTGCATTTGCCTCGCTTCATCTTGAGTTCTTGACTGAAAATGAGTGCAGTCAGTTTGGAACCAGTTTCAAGTGGGAACGACAGACATATAACCCAATCAGCAATTCATTTTAAATCACAGTGGGAATGAGGCCTTAGCATCCATAATAGTCCCCTGACACCTCCTCAGGAAAGACCCCCATCCTTCAGCCTGCCCAAGAGCCAAACACCACCACCCCCCAGCCAGGACATGGTTATTCCCTCCGAGCCTCCCTGAAATATCTGCCACCCCCCCCCCATATTTCCCCACACGAAGAAAACCCAAGAGCCCCTTCCTCTGTCCCCATTTTGCAGGAATAGGAAAGATGGGAGGGGGGTCTCTTTCCCTCTTCCCCCTCCATTCACAACACAACAAATCTCTCCTCTGTGTCTCTTTTCCTCCTTCCCTTCTTCCATCCAGGCCTTTTAAATTGCTTTCCTTGCCCTTGTGCTCCTAGCATCCCATAATAGTCCCCTCCACCATAATATCTGCCCCCCATTTCTCCCCACGCAAACAACACTCCCCTCTGCCCCCCCCCCATTCCCAAGAATTAACACTTCTGTGAAGCAGAAACTCCCTCCTCCTCTCTCTCTCTCTGTGTCTCTCTCTCCTGCTTTTAACCTGCCTCGCCTGCTCTTGGGGGCGCCTCTGGCCTCCCATAATAGTCCTCCCACCCCCTCCATGCCCCCCCCAAAAGAAACACACACCAAGCCAGGCCCAGAGCCAAACAAGGATATTCTTATTCCTCTTTGAATCCTCTCCCCAAATACCTGACTTCTGAGAGGAAGAGGAAGCCCGGCAGCTGGAGGAGGAGCCTCCAAGAAAAGGGTTTTTTTGGGGGTGGGTGGGAGGCACTTTAACCAAAGTAACTCCCCCCCCCCGCTCCCTTCCCCCAGCCATGATCCTAAAAGGCGCCCTCGCCTTCCTCCTCCTCCTCCTCCTCGCCAAAAAAAGGCAGAAGGACCCCCCCCGTTTCCTTTGGAAAAGCAATGTCTCCTCCTCCTCTTCCTCTTTTAAACTTCCCTCCCTGCCCTTGGGGGCCCCCAGCCCCTTCCCTCCCCAGGAAAGAGCCCCCTGAAGCCGGGCCCAGAGCCAAACGCCCCCCCTTCTTCCCTTTCCGCACCCCACAAATACATCTGAGCCCCCCAGAGGAAAGGAAAGGAAAGGGGGGGCTTGGCAGTCGGAGAGGAGCCTCCAAGGGGGTCTTGGAAGGGAAGAGGGAAAGAAGGGAAGGGGAAAGAAGGGCTTCCCCCAAATACCCCCCTCTCCTCCAGGAGACACCTCCCCCTCAGCAGACGCCCAGGTTTTAAAGGGGGGGGGGGGTCTTGCCTTGTCTGGCCTTGCCTTACCTTCTCTTCCTCTCCGAAGCTCTGCCTTCTCCGCCAAAGAAAGGCGGAAAGACCTTCCTCCCGGAAGCGAGGTCAGAAGGGGGGCGACACTCTTCTCCCAGGCTTCTTTTCCCCTTCCTCTCTAGGAAGCGGAACTCGCTGCTCCTCGGACCGCTCTCTCTCTTTTCCCGCCTCTCCCGGAAATGAGGTCAGAGGGAGCGACACTCTTCTCACCAGGCTTAATCTTTCCCCTGCCTCTCTAGGAAGCGGAACTCGCTGCTCCTCGGACCTCTCTCTCTCTCTCTCTCTCTTTTCCCCCCGCCTCTCCCGGAAATGAGGTCAGAGGGAGCGACACTCTTCTCACCAGGCTTAATCTTTCCCCTGCCTCTCTAGGAAGCGGAACTCGCTGCTCCTCGGACCGCTCTCTCTCTCTCTCTCTTTTCCCCCCGCCTCTCCCGGAAATGAGGTCAGAGGGAGCGACACTCTTCTCACCAGGCTTAATCTTTCCCCTGTCTCTCTAGGAAGCGGAACTCGCTACTCCTCGGACCGCTCTCTCTCGCTCTCTCGGAAGCGGCGCTCTGTCTCTCTCTTCCTTTGTTCCTGAGAAACCGACTCCAGGTAAAAGGGGGGGGGGCAGTTTTTGCAGGACTCAGCCCCCCTGCTTTCTCGACCCCAAAAGGGGAGTATTTGCCTTTCCCCCATCTCTCCCCCCTCCCAAAAGCACACTTGGGGGTTCCTCCCCTTCCCCTTCCCATGGTCCCTCTTGCCCTCCGACCTGCTCCTCTGCCCTCCCCCATGCCAGTGTCTCCTTTCCCTCCCCATCTGGAAGCTCTGCCCAGTCTATATGGGGCCAGACCCCTGCTGTGGGGTGGAGGTGGTGGGAAAGGGGGCCCTGCTAGTTGTGGGGTGAGGGGATTACCAGGCAAAAGCAGAGGCCCCTGGAGAGGAGCAGCCCAGTCTCCTTGGGGGTCACAATGGGGACCAGGAGGGGAGACCCTGTTTAAGAGGGGTGGGCATGTGTGGCAGCATGGCCAAGTGGGAAAAGGGGCCCTGCTAGTTGTGGAAGAGGAGGAGGGCTAGACCCCTTTTAAGGTCCCTGCAGCAGAAAAAAACCCTGATGGGCTCTGGGGAGTTGAATAGGAAGCAAGTTGAATAGGAGGGAGATGAAGCTGAGGAGGCTCCCCTTGAGCTGCTAAAGAGCAAAACTGGGGGCAGAGGGTGCAAGGGAAGCACACACACACACACATATGCACTCTGTACAAATAAGCCTCACATGTCAGCACACACACAAGCACACCCTCTGCCTTGAGCTGGGGTTCTGGGCTGGGGGGAGAAGGGCTTTCATGTAAAATTAAAGGAAGAGCCAAAGAAGAGCCTGTCTGGACCTACTCCTGATTTCTGTTCCTACCCAGAGCCCCGCTGGGGGAAGCCCCCCCCCAGAAGGATATTTACAACAACAGTGCATATTCACACACCTCTCACCATCCACACCCCACATTGCCTGTCTTCGCCTGAAACTGGGATGAAGAAGGACCCTCCTATCTCTGATCTTGTCTAGAAAGTCACAGAGAGCCATTGTGACCAGTAGCCACAAGGAAAGGAGACTTAATAGGATTGGAGCTTTGAGAAGAAGGGAGAAATCCAGAATAAACACGTCTCTATATAACTACAGACAGTGCTCTTCAAACTGGGTTTGTGAAGTGTTCAAGGGAAGTCTGTTTAAGCCTGAAAAGACAAAAGAGAATCGTGTAGCCTCTTTGAGACTAACAGGGAAGAAGGAATTTTGAGCTGAAGGTTGGGGGCCTCAGTCCACTTGTTCTGTCTATGAGATCAGGTTGTGTCCGATGCAGGGGACCGGAATCCATGAAGGCTACTGCTAGAAATTCCTTCTTCATCAGCGAGTCTCCAAGACGCTGCTGGATTCCTTTGTGTTTTTTCCAACTAAAACAGACTAACACATTGATAATAGAATCATAGAGTTGGAAGAGACCACAAGGGCCATCCAGTCCAACCCCCCTGCCATGTAGGAACTCACAATCAAAGCATCCCCAACAGATGGCCATCCAGCCCCTCTTTAAAGACCTCCAAAGAAGGAGACTCCACTACTATCCAAGAGTGTTCCATTGTCAAATAGCCCTTACTGTCATGAAGTTCCTCCTAATGTTGAGCTGGAATCTCTTTTCCTGTAGCTTGCATCCATTATACTGGGTCCTGTTCTCTGGAGCAGCTGAAATATGCTTGCTCCCTCCTCAATATGACATCCCTTCAGATACTTAAACAGGGCTTTGATATCACCTATTAACCACCTCTTCTCCAGGCTAAACTTACCTAGTTCCCTAAGTAGTTCCTCATAGGGATTCATGGTTTCCAGACCCTTCACCATTTTAGTTGCCCTCCTTCAGACACGCTCCTGTTTCTCAACATCCTTTTTGAATTGTGGTGCCTAGAACTGGACACAGTATTCCAGGTGGGGCCTGACCAAAGTAGAATACAGTGGCAATATTATTTCCCTTGATCTAGATCCTATACTTCAGGGGTAGGCAATCTTTTTGAGCCGGGGGCCGGGTTGCTGTCCCTCAGACAATTGGGGGGCCGGAGCACCAAAAATAAATAAATAAAAATCAAAATTAAAATAACAAATAAAAAAATATGCATGCACACTCTCTCAGCCCCAGAAAAGCCATGGCAAAACCCCTGTGGAGATTTTGCCAAGAAAACCCCAAGAACAAGTAATAACAACAATAATCAATATCATCATGGTGGGTGGCACGGCGGGGGCGGGGGCGGCAGGACCGGCCTGGGGCCGGTCCAAAGGCCTCGAGGGGGCGCATCCAGCCTCCCCCCGAGACCTTAGGTTGCCTACCCCTGCTATACTTCTATTGATGCAGCCCAAAATAGCATTGACACATGTTCAATTTGTGGTTTACTAAGACTCCTAGATCCCTTTCACAAGTTAAGCCAGGTGCCCCCCATCTTATATCTATGCATTTCATTTTTCCGCCCTAAGTGCAGTACCTTACATTTCTCCGTGTTGAAATTCATTTTGTTAGTTTGGCCCAGCTTTCTAACCTATTAAGGTCATTTTGCTTTTTCATCCTGTCTTCTGGGGTATTAGCTACTCCTCATAATTTGGTATCATTTGCAAATTTGATAAGTATGGCCCTTATTCTTTCATCCAAGTCACTGATAAAGATGTTGAATAGCCCTTGGCCCAGTTCAGAACCCCACTGGACACCCCACTGGTCACTTCTCTCCAGAATGAAAAAGAGCCATTGCTGAGCACCCTTTGGGTTCGACTGGTCAACCAGTTACAAATCCATGTAACAGTTACTTTGTCTAGCCCACATTTTACCAGCTTGTTTGCAAGAATGTCATGGGGAACCTTGTCAAAGGCCTTACTGAAATCAAGATATGCTATATCCACAGCATTCCTTTCATCTACCAAACTGGTATTTCTATCAAAAAAAGAGATCAGATTAGTCTGGCATGACTTCTTTCTCTGAAACCCGTGTTGATTTTTTGTGATTATGGCATTCCCTTCTAAATGTTCACAGACTCTCTGTTTAATGATCTGCTCTTTCCTGGTATTGATGTCAGACTTCCCCTTTTTTGAAGATGGGGACAATATTTGCCTTCCCCCAGTCTGCTGGCATGACTTCTTTCTCTGAAACCCATGTTGACTTTTTGTGATTATGTCATTCCCTTCTAAATGTTCACAGACTCTCTGTTTAATGATCCGCTTTATAAACTTTCCTGGTATTGATGTCAGACTAACTGGACAATACTTCTTGGGATCCTCTTTTTTTCCCCTTTTTGAAGATGGGGACAATGTTTGCCCTCCTCCAGTCTGCTGGGACTTTTCCTGTTCTCCAGGAGTTCTCAAAGATTATTGCCAGTGGCTCTGAGATTACATTTGCCAGTTCTTTTAATATTCTTGGATGTAGTTCATCTGGTCCTGGAGACTTAAATTCATTTAGATTAACCAGGTATTCATGTACTACCTCTTTACTTATTCTGTATTGTGTTTCCCCTATTGTGTCCTCTGCTCCATTTTCCTGTTTCAGCACTCTTTTCCTTTTCTGTGAACACTGAGGCAAAGAAGGTTTGAGTACTTCTGCCTTTCCTCTGTTGCCTTTTAGCCATCTTCTCTGTGCAGTGGCCCCACCATTTCCTACTTCTTTCTTTATCTACGGATATACCCAGGAAAGCCCTTTTTGTTGTTCTTAACCCCTCTGAATTCATTCTACACTTTGACTTTCCTGACTTTACCCCTAAATGCGCTCGCTATTTGTTTGAATTCCTCTTTTGTGATTTCCCCTTTTTTCCATTTCTTATACATGTTCCGTTTAAAACTTAGCTCAGGTGTAACTTACTTAGTCATCTGTCCTGGTTTCTTGAGACACCCTCCATTTTTCCTTCTCATTGGAACAGTTTCAGATTGTTCCTTCAGTATCTCCCTTTTGAGAAACTCTCATTCATCCTGAACTCCCTTCTCTTTTAGTATTCCTGACCACAAGATCACCCCCAATTTTTCCCTAAGTTTATGGAAATCAGATCGCCTAAAGTCTAGAATGCATGTCTGAGTATACCTGGCTTCTCCTTTCCACTGTATAACAAACTCCAGGAGAACATGATCACTCCCACCTAAGGATCCCACCACTTGCACCCCATTCACCAGGTCATCCCTGTTGGTTACGATCAGATCTAAAATAGTAGATCCTCTTATTGCCACTTCCACCTTTTGGACAATAAAATTGTCTTCGAGGCAAGTGACGAATTTGCTAGACCTTAAAGTTTTGGCTGAGTTTGACTTCCAGCAAATATCAGGATATTTGAAGTCAAATCTTCTTTGAACTGTTCATAAAACCAGTTTGAGAGTTGAAAATAGCACTGTCTGTGGTTGCAAAGAGATGTTTTCAATTCTGTATTTCTCTTCATCTTCTCTCCCACCTGTCCAACCCTGCAATCTTGTGCCCCTGTGGCTACTGGTCACAGACTGGTGAGCCTCCATGGCAGGGGTAGGCAACCTTTTTGAGCCGGGGGCCAGGTTGCTGTCTCTCAGACAATTGGCGGGCCAAAGCCGCAGCACCAAATAAATAAATAAATAAATAAGTATTTTTTTAAAAAAAAAATTAAAAACATTTAAAAAATATGCATGCACACTATCTCAGCCCCAGAAAAGCCATGGCAAAATCCCTGTGGAGATTTTGCCAAGAAAACCCCAAGAACAAGTAATAACAACAATAATCAATATCACCATCGTGGGCGGCAGCGGCAGCGGCAGGACCGGCCTGGGGCCGGTCCAAAGGCTTCAGAGGGCCGCATCCGGCCCCCCGGGCCTTAGGTTGCCTACCCCTGCTCCATGGCTTTCTAGCCAACATCAAAGACAGGAGAGTCCTTCTCCAGCCCAGTTGCTGGTGAAGAGGAGCAGAGACATGGGTGGCATGCGACTGGGTGCAGTTATCTTCATGACCTTCTGTGGGGGGTGGGGAGGAATTAGGAGGAGTAGCTAATACCCCAGAGGACAGGATCAAAATTCAAAATGACTTGAACAGACTGGAAAGCTGGGCCAAAGCTAACAAAATGAAATTCAACACGGAGAAATGTAAGGTACTGCACTTAGGGTGGAAAAACGAAAAGTACAGATATACGATGGGGGACACCTGGCTGAATGAGACTACGTGTGAAAGGGATCTAGGAATCCAGGTGGATCATAAGTTGAACATGAGTCAACAGTGCGATGCAGCAGCTAAAAAGGCCAATGCAATTTTAGGCTGCATCAGTAGAAGTATAGTGTCTAGATCAAGAGAAGTAATAGTGCCACTCTATTCTGCTTTGGTCAGGCCTCACCTGGAATACCGTGTCCAGTTCTGGGCACCACAATTCAAAAAGGATGTGGAGAAACTGGAGCGTGTACAAAGGAGTGCAACTAAAATGGTGAAGGGTCTGGAAACCAAGCCCTATGAGGAACGACTTAGGGAGCTGGGGATGTTTAGCCTGGAGAAGAGAAGGCTGAGAGGTGATATGATAGCTGTGTTTAAATATTTGAAGGGATGTCATATTGAGGAGGGAACAAGTTTGTTTTCTGCTGCTCCAGAGACTAGGACCCGAAACAATGGATGCAAGCTGCAAGAAAAGAGATTCCACCTCAACATCAGGAGGAACTTCCTGACAGTAAGAGCGGTTCGACAGTGGAACACACTCCCTCAGAGAGTAGTGGAGTCTCCTTCCTTGGAGGTCTTTAAGCAGAGGCTGGATGGCCATCTGTCAGGGATGCTTTGATTGGGAGTTCCTGCATGGCAGGGGGTTGGACTGGATGGCCCTTGTGGTCTCTTCCAACTCTATGATTCTATGATTCTATGAATCTGGATGGGCTCCAAATGCAAGCAGAAATCAAGACTAGATCCAACCTTTCTCTTTGGTTCTGGCATTAATTTTGCATTGAAGCCTTTTCTCTCCACCCCAAAGGAAAGGCAGCTGAAGAAGGAGAGGATGTGTGTGTGTGTGTGTGTGTGTGAGAGAGAGAGTTTATATGCACTAAAAATGTGTGCTTGAATATATTGCCTCAACTCTCTGCCTCCAGATTTGCCTTTAGCAGCCCAAAGGGAGCCCCCTCAACTTCACTGTGCTACAAGCCCTGGAAGTCTTCCAATTTTGGGGTGCAGACTCCCTTCTATGATCCTGGATGGACTGGATTGTAAGCAGCCATGATCCCAAAGGTGACAGATCACGTACTTACTACACCAAAAATGCAGATCAATCAAACAGTTTGGGAGTTGCTGATAAGGGAATTCACACTTCTGAGACAGGAAGGCTAGATGATTTACACAGGCAGGATGTTTTATACCCAAGCCGGAGACTGCCATTTACAACCCATTTCCATCTTTGATACCTAGATTTCCTTTATTTTCTCAGGCTAGATAGAATGCATGGTGACACTATTTCACTCTGAATTCTTACTAGTGCCAACCTGCGCCATCTCACCCAGCATTCCTAGGGCAGCCGGGTCCCACACCATACCATCGCAATGGACCAATTGGAGTAACCCCGTCGATAGTAAGTATCGCCCATAGTGGAGCCTCTTGTTCTATTCCAACGTTCACCTCTTTATTCCCAAGTTCTTGTGTGCATGTGTGTGTGATTGTCTTTGATGTGCGTGTTTCCCGTAAATCAAATGCAGTTTATGAGCCGAATTCTGCCTCTGTTAACTTCCTATTGCCCCCACCTCAGTATGCAAATAGGAACAATCTCAAGAGGACTACTTGTAACTCAGTCCATTAATTGGGCTAATTAATATTCCCATAGGTCAGAGTTATAACTGCCACCCACCACATACACTTTTCCACCATAGCTCGGCTCCAAGGCCTTCCCTTTCTCTTCCTTGCCAAAGATGCTCCAGAGGAAAATCTCTCCCTGATATTCATTTAGGAAAGAAATCTGAGTGGAAGGGTAGCCTGATGGAGTGCCCCCCCCCCCTTTGCAAGTTTGTTCTTTGCACTTGCAGGTCGGGGGGATCGCAGTGGAGAGGAACCAGGCAGGGTCCCCAACACAGTCCTGTCAGAGCAGAGATCTGCTCCCTAGAGAAGCATGACATTTGAAACTTGGGGAGGGAAGAAGACCCCCACATACACACACACACATACTTTTCCCATTTCCAGAAGGGAAAACATGTTAGGATTGGGTCCCAAGGGAAAATGTACATTGTGGGATAGTGCAGCAGCCATGATGACACAGCATTTGGCCACAGCTGAGTCATGCAGCCTCATGCTGATGAAACAGGACATGACATCATGGGGGTAGTCACTTGGTGCTGGAAAGCACAGAAACTGCTGCAAAAGTGCTGAAAAACTGCAGTGTCACTCAGGTGAGTGACAGGTGTCCAGCAGGAAGAGGCAGGGCCAGAAAGCCATGTGGAGCACAGGCTATATAAGGCACAAGCCTCTGGACACACATGTGGATGTGGATTGTGGATTGCGGATTGTTGGAGTTGCGTTGGTGTATGCTGTACGTATCTGTATATAGAGCAACAAAGATTAAAGCCTCATTCGTGAGACGTCTGGCTGTAGAGTCTCTGTGCTCTATCTGGAAGGGGAGAGGAGTTTCTCTAGCTCAGTGGTCCCCAACCTTTTTATTGCCGTGGACCGGTCAACGTTTGATAATTTTTCCGCGGCCCACATCATTCACTAAAGCCGCACACAGAAGCCCCGCCCCCACACTGATCAACTGGGCTGGGGCACGTTGGCAGATGCAGGAGTCCTGTCCCTGCGCTTATTATCGGGACTCGCAGGACTTGCAAAAGTCACAGGACCTGCCGCCGCTGCTGCACAGAAGACACAGTAGCAGGGCGGCCCGGTACCATTTGTTCTGCGGACTGGTACCGGGCCGCGGACTGGGGGTTGGGGACCACTGCTCTAGCTGACAAGCAGCCTCCTTCATCGGAGAAGTCTGGATCCTGGTGCTTCACATTACGCGGTCTCCACACACTGTGTTACCACACCTAACACGGGTTATGAGCCCAGCACACTTCCGCTGCGCCAGCAGTTCTGACTAGATGCAAGTAAGTGGCTGTGTCTGCATCCAGAATAACTGCTTTCTACTATCTATAGTAGAGGGCAAAGAGTTAAGAAGCCTTGCTATTTAGCTGTGTCTTCTTAGCAACTCCTGATAGTGAAAGCTGGGAAGACTGCCAATGCTGAGTTTTGTTTTGATTACTGGCAAGAATGGAATTTTTAAGGTTCCCTAAGTTGACTGACAGCAACTATTCTCAATGGGCTGTTTACATGGAAGCTAATTTGATAAGAGAGTCTATTTGGGAACCGGTGGAACAAGGTCTCACTGCTGCAAATGCTGAAATAGACAGAAAAGTACGTGTGACTATCTGTCTCAGCTTGGACCCAAGCCAGCTGGTCCACGTGCGAGATAAAAGGTCTGCCCAAGAGGTTTGGTTAGCTTTGAAAAGTGTGCATCAGTCTGACTCCTCTCTGTCTAAAATGCTTTGGTCAAAAAGACTCTATGCTTGCAAAATGGCTCAGGATCAGCCTCTAGAGGAGCACCTAGCCAATATGAAGCATTTGTTCCTGGAAGTGCAGTCCAGAGGAATCATCCTGTCAAGGGAGCAAAAGGCATACCTCCTGTTGAGCAGTTTGTCCTCTGATTTTGACCATATACTGTACAGCCTCCAGGGAGTGCCAGAGAGTCAGCTCACAGTAGACCTTGTAACTACACGTGTATTGGAAGAATGCCAGAGACAGCGTTTTGAGACTGGCATTCAGAGACAGCAACAGACAACAACAACCACACCACCAGAGGCAGTTCAAGGGACTGAGAGTGCTGCTGTCTGCAAGGTCAAGAGATGTTTTACTTGTGGACAGCCAGGACGTTTCCAGAGGAACTGCAAGAGGTCACCTGCTGCCAGAGGGAAACAACAATGCCGTCTCCTGGGAACAGGAAAGGAGTTGTCTTGGCAGTAAAGGACAGTGACTCTCAAGCTCATCATGCTGATGCTGCCAGACATCAATGAATGGTCGATAGTGGCGCGACCCATCACATCGTGAACCAGAGGTCCTTGCTGAAGGACAGGAAGCCCTCCTGTGTCAACAAAGTGGGCTTGGCTGATGGGAGTTCAAGCCAAATCAGAGACATGGGGACAGTGCATTTCCCAGGGTTTGACAGGGACTTTGAGAATGTACTGTGTGCCCCCCAGTAACAGAATTGCTTAATCAGTGTCTCAGCACTGGCCACAGAGGGCTATGCAGTGCATTTTGAGGGGGATGAATGTCTCATCACCAGAGGGGGGCAGGTTTGTGCTAAAGCTTACGAGCAAAATAACCTTTACTATTTGGATGCCCAGGCAGGGTGTGCTACAGTTGGGAATGTGCCATTGCACTCAAACT
This sequence comes from Phrynosoma blainvillii, assembly GCA_026167975.1. Classification (NCBI taxonomy): domain Eukaryota; kingdom Metazoa; phylum Chordata; class Lepidosauria; order Squamata; family Phrynosomatidae; genus Phrynosoma; species Phrynosoma blainvillii. Next base: position 397,851,078 of record JANUYF010000002.1, on the reverse strand, counting down.
ATTTACACTATCTCAACAGAATATTAGGACATACCAGGTTCACAAATTTGGAGAGATTGAAGGGGGGTATGTCCTGGGCTAAAGTGGGAGGACTGCAGCAACCACTTGGAATGTTCTGTGTGCAGCAGGATCAAGCTGAGGGCTTATTCTGTTGCAAAAAGGAGCAAGTGCACCACCCAGAGGCCATTCCAAGTGGTGCATGCAGATATTGCGGGCCCTTATACTGAGTCAATAGGGGGCAGCAAATATCTGGTGGTGGTTGTGGATTGCCACAAGGTACACCTATGCCTTCACCCTGAAGGAGAAGAATCAGGCAGCTCCCATATTTAGAGCCTGGGTGGAGATGGTCGAGAGGGAGTTCGACTACAAGGTGGGCTCCCTGGTGACAAATCGTGGCGGCGAATTCCTTTCTTCCAGTCTGGGAAACTGGTTGAAGCACAACGGTATCCGCCACAACACCAATAAACCTGCCACCCCTCAGGAGGATGAATTGGCGGAGAGGAAGATAGGGGTGCTGGCACAGATAAAGGATTGTCTGATGCTGGATGCTGGGGCCCCAGAAGGTCTTTGGGGGGAGGCAATCCTGACAGCATGCCACATTAGCAACAGACTGTGGCATTCAGCTGTAAAACAGACCCCATATTTCATGCATTATGGGAGGCCACCCAATTTGAGTTATCTGAGGGTGTTTGGGCAGTTTGCCAATGTGCTGGTTCCCCAAAGCTTTCAGAAGAAAGGTGACCCCAAATGGCAACGTCTGATGTTTGTAGAGTATGAGGGGAACAGCTACAGGTTCTACCTGGGGAATGGGCACATCCTGTTGTCAAGAAGTGCTAACTTTGAGAAGCACTCTGGGTGGGAGAGGATTCACTCCAACCATGAAGTCTTTGTTAGAGTGGGACAACAGGGTGGTCTGGAGGGGTGGAAATGTTAAGGAAAATGCAACATGGGACTTACAGTAATAGAAATAAAATGTGTATGTGAAAGTCACAGTGATTAAGCAGGAGCAATCATGAAGCTACACAGGTGAAAAGGATAATGTAATTTGGAAGCCTTGAGAGACAAGGACAAAGTTATAGAGTGTATATTGAAAACACCTGTTATAGATTGCAAACACCTGAGATTCATTAAGTAGTCAAGGTAAAATGATGAAATACTTGGGTTGGTCTTAAGTATGGGATGATCCATGTAAACCAATCAAAATGAATGTACACACCCACTGGGTGGAAACTGACTAGTGGGTGGTGACTAACAATGGCTATAAGTGCAATGTTTGCCAATGCATATTGTGGTGTAGTGTGGAGTGTTTTGGAGTAGTTTGGAGATATTGTGAAGTGTAGAGATTGTGATTTGTAGGGCATATAGTATTTATGTATATAGTAGAATAAAGTAGATCTTTTATATAAGACTACTGAGTTGTCTGGTGTCTTGAGGGAAGATACAAGAGCCAGAAGAATCCTGGAGAAGTTTGGAGACATCTCAGGAAGAAGAGTGAGAAGGCTTGGAGAGTTTGTCAGGGTCTTCAGCCTATTCTCTGAAACTCTGCTGCTTGGGAAAGAAGCATCAACCACTGATCAAAGCTGGTCAGCTCTGCTGCATAACAAGGTGGTGAGTTAGAGCCAGAGGTGAAGAGCTACAACTCCCATCATCCCTGACAAAGGTTATGGGCCCAGATACTAGAGCAACCAGCATCCACAGAAGCTGAAAGGTCCAGAGAGTGGAAGAAGGTTTTGTGGAGCCTTGTGAGTAAATCATTTTGTGTTTTGTCTGCTGTGCATACTCAGAGGGACTGTGTCAAATTGAGTCACTGCACAAATTAAGATGGAGATACTAAAGTTTAGTAAATTAAATAGAAACAACTACTCTACCTGGAAAATATATGCCCAATCTCTACTCATAAAGGAGTCTCTGTGGTTGACAGTTGAAACAGGGCTGGCAGCTGATGCTAATGCAGCCACTCGAGTAAGAGACGCTAAAGCAAAAGCATGTCTTTATCTCATGCTAGAAGAAGACTTGATTAACGACGTAAGAGATAAAGTGTCCGCCAAGGATGTGTGGGATACTTTACAGAGATTACACACACCTTCAACTGCATTTGCAAAAATGCTTTGGTCTAAAAGAATTTACAGACAAAAAATGACGAAAGGACAGTGTGTGATAGAACATTTAAAAACAATGCAAGATTTATTTGTGCAAGCTGAACTGAGAGGAGTGGAAATTAGCAAAGAGCAGCAGTGTTACATTTTACTGGAATCGCTAGACTCTTCTTGGGACAACATTACAAATAGCTTGCAAAATTTGCCAGAAGCTGAGCTGAACAGAGACTTAATTGTTGCCAGAATATTGGAAGAGAACTTGAGAAGAAAGTCTGAGCAGGGTGACTCAGCAAGTTTAAGGACTGTGCCAAAACAACAAACAACGCCTGATCTACGAAAGCAGGAAGAAGCAGCTTCTACAAGGGAGCAACGGAGGTGTTTTTATTGTAAAAAGATTGGTCATCTACAGAGACATTGTAAACAATTTGCTGCTGAGAGAAGCAAGCAAGGAGAGAGCAGATGGCAGCCGCGGCAGTATCAAAAGCAGTCCAAACCTCCATTTTTGAAGGACAGTGGTAACAAAAAGGGGTCTGCAACCATGATTAAGGAAAAACAAAATACTAATTGTAAATGGTTGATTGACTCAGGAGCATCATCTTCAATGTGTAACAATATTAATTTGATAAGTAATAGAAAATCAGCTAATGTAAATGCTGTAGTTTTAGCTGATGGGAAAGAGCTCAGCACTGTAAATCAAATGGGTACAGTTTTCATTCCAGGGCTAAAGGAAAACTTTAATGATGTGTTACATGTAAAGGAGTTAGAAAATAATTTGTTATCAGTAAGCAGATTAACAGACAGAGACTACACAGTCATTTTTGAAAAGAACATGTGTAAGATAAAACTGAATGGGGAATTGCGAGGCATAGGCTTGAAAAAGGATAAACTTTATTTTTTGGAGGACAATATTGATAGCTACAGGGTTGAAAATGCTAATAACATAGACAATAATCCAATTCACAAAGACTGCATACATGAACTCCATAGAAAATTTGGCCATGCCAGTTTCAAATGTTTAAAGAAGTTAATCAGTATGTGTCCAGATTTAAAAGTTGCTGAGTGCAAAAATCACTTAGATTGTACTGTATGTAATCAGGTAAAGGTCAGAGCTTTTCCAGTAGCCAAGAAAACCAAAAGAATTGCTCAAAGACCATTTCAGTTTGTACATGCAGATGTTGCCCAAGCTAATTGTTTATCTTTAGGGGGAAGCAAATATTTCCTAGTAATTGTTGATAGGTTTACAAGGTTTGCATTTGTAAGAATATTGAAAAACAAATCTGACGCTGGGCAAAGTTTAAAAGCATGGGTGAGAATGGTGGAAAGACAATTTGATATTAGAGTAGGCACCATTGTTACTGACCGAGGAGGAGAATTTCTAAGTAATCAATTGTTTAATTGGTTTGAAAAGGTGGGAATAAGGCATGAAACTACTAATCCCGCTTGTCCTAACGAAGATGGTTTAGCGGAGAAAAAAATACAAGATATAAAAAGGATAACTGCTTGTTTGATGGCAGATGCAGAGGTAAAAGATAGTTTCTGGGCAGAAGCAACTTTGACAGCAGTACATATTAGTAACAGACTGTATCATTCAGAAATTGAAGACATTCCCTACAGGGTATTGTATGGGAGAGTGCCAAATTACAAGTATTTGAGAGTCTTTGGACAATTTGCTTATGTTTACATACCAGCTTGTTTCAGGAAGAAAGGAGAACCCAAAAGTAGAAGGCTTAGGTTTTTGGGTTATTCAGGAAATAGCTACAAGTTTCATTTAGGTGGAAAAGAAGTGCAGTATTCTAGGTCTGCAAATTTCGAGAGACATGCCGGTTGGGACAAACTGCATGCAAATAAAGAAGTTTTCTGGAGGTTAGGAAATTCAAATGAGCCAGAAACACAAACTGAACCAACTTCAGGAAATGGAGGGGTTTCAGTTAAGCCAGAAGCATCCACTAGCAGCAGGGATAGTTCTTCTGATAATGAGACACAATCTAGACCCATTACTACCAGAATGACTGAAGACAAGAGATTTAGTCATAGAACTATAACTCCCAGTACAGAAAGTGAGGATGAAAGAGGCAGATCAGCAGAGTTTATTCCCAGACGTAGTCACAGAGTTAGAAAGCCTCCAGATAGGTTTGTTGTGACAAATGCAAGAGCTTGTTTAGCAGTGGAAGAGCCTGAAAGTTTTGAAGAGTTGGAAAGTTTGTCTAGAGAAGAACAGGAAAGATGGATTGATGCAATGGATGATGAGTTTGGTTGTCTGGTAAATAAAGATGTTTTTGAAGTTGTTCACAGACCCAAGGACAAGAAAGTAATTGGTTGTAAGTGGGTGTACAAAAAGAAAGAAATGCCAGATGGAAGTATTAAGTATAAAGCTAGGTTAGTAGCTAAGGGTTTTGCACAACAGCAGTATGAGAACTATGATAAGACATATTCTCCAACTGCAAAGCCAGAAAGTCTGAGAATGGTTCTGGCTGTAGCAGCAAAAAGAAGTTTAGTTGTAGAGCATTTTGACTTTGAAACAGCCTACTTGAATGCTAGTTTAGATGAAGAGATCTTTATGGAGCAGCCACAAGGTTTTGAAGAAAATAGTAGTCAGAAAGTTTATAAATTGAAAAAAGCATTGTATGGATTAAAACAAAGTGCCAGAGCATGGAATTTGTGCATTAATGACGAGTTAGTTAAGCTAGGATACAAAAGGAGCATTGCAGATGCTTGTGTCTATACAAAAGGAGACATAGTGTTAGTAATTTATGTAGATGATTTGTGCGTGGCAGCAAAGTCAAAACAGGAAATTGAATCAGTAAAAAGAGAATTGTCTGAAAAGTTTGTTTTAAAAGATCTAGGTTTATTGAAGTCTTATTTAGGTATTGGTGTTGAATGGACAGAAGAAGGACATTGTTTGTTAAGCCAGAGAAAGAAAATTGAAAGTTTGATTGAAAAGTGTGGATTACAAAATGCTAAAATAGTAAGAGCTCAAATGACAACTGGTTTTGTATCTGAAAAAACAACTAGAGATTTTGAAGACAAGACTTTATTCAGGAGTATAATAGAATCTTTACAATTCATATCTTGCCACACCAGACCAGACATTTCGTATGCTGTAAATGTATTGTCCAGAAGAGTTAATGATCCAAAAATTGAAGACTGGACAGCAGTAAAACACTTATTAAGATATTTGAAAGGAACTTTAGATAAGAAATTGGTAATTAGAAACAATAATTCAGATTTAGATTGTTATGTGGATAGTTCTTTTGCATCAGAATTAGGAGACAAGAAGTCAGTCACAGGAATGATAATTAAGTACAGTGAAAGTCCAATAGTCTGGAGAAGTAGAAAACAAACTAATATAGCGTTAAATACAACTGAAGTAGAATTTGCAGCTTTAAATGAGATAGTGAATGAGGTACAGTGGGTTGAGCAATTGTTAAATGATTTAAACAAAAGTTACAAGATACCAGTAGAAATTCTGGAAGATTCACAGTCATGCATAGCAATGGCTGAAGCTGAAAATTTGAAGAACAGAACAAAATATGTTGGAGTAAGATATCAAAATGTGCGAGACGTGGTTCAGAAGGGTGAAATAGAACTGAGATATATAGAAACACAACATAACATAGCAGATTTGTTCACAAAAGCATTGACAGCAGAAAAACATGAAAGACTGACACAAATGGTTGGAATGACATTATAAGACACATACAATATTTTGTTTCGGAGGGGATTGTTAAGGAAAATGCAACATGGGACTTACAGTAATAGAAATAAAATGTGTATGTGAAAGTCACAGTGATTAAGCAGGAGCAATCATGAAGCTACACAGGTGAAAAGGATAATGTAATTTGGAAGCCTTGAGAGACAAGGACAAAGTTATAGAGTGTATATTGAAAACACCTGTTATAGATTGCAAACACCTGAGATTCATTAAGTAGTCAAAGTAAAATGATGAAATACTTGGGTTGGTCTTAAGTATGGGATGATCCATGTAAACCAATCAAAATGAATGTACACACCCACTGGGTGGAAACTGACTAGTGGGTGGTGACTAACAATGGCTATAAGTGCAATGTTTGCCAATGCATATTGTGGTGTAGTGTGGAGTGTTTTGGAGTAGTTTGGAGATATTGTGAAGTGTAGAGATTGTGATTTGTAGGGCATATAGTATTTATGTATATAGTAGAATAAAGTAGATCTTTTATATAAGACTACTGAGTTGTCTGGTGTCTTGAGGGAAGATACAAGAGCCAGAAGAATCCTGGAGAAGTTTGGAGACATCTCAGGAAGAAGAGTGAGAAGGCTTGGAGAGTTTGTCAGGGTCTTCAGCCTATTCTCTGAAACTCTGCTGCTTGGGAAAGAAGCATCAACCACTGATAAAAGCTGGTCAGCTCTGCTGCATAACAAGGTGGTGAGTTAGAGCCAGAGGTGAAGAGCTACAACTCCCATCATCCCTGACAGGAAACACCAAGAAAAACATCTGAAAGCCAGCCAAGCACCTCCAGTCAGCCCACAGACACACAAGCCCCCACTATCACTACACCTAAGGTTGAGGCATCAACACCTACAGTGAGGCACTTTGATTTTGAGACTGCCCACCTGAATGTCAAGCTAGAGGAGGAGGTTTACATGGAACAGGCACCAGGTTTTGATGATGGCAAAGAGGGTAAGGTCTACAGACTCAAGAAGGCCCTATATGGTTTGAAGCAGAGTGCACGCTGCTGGAACATGTGCATCCATGAGGAGCTGGTAAGGCTTGGATTCACATGCAGTGTAGCGGATGCATGTGTGTATAGGAGAGGAGGAGTCACTCTGGTAATATATGTAGACCTCTGTGTGGCTGCTCGGATGGAGCAGGAGGTGAAGGCAGTGCAGGCAGAGTTGGCCAGGAAATTTGTTTTGAAAGACCTGGGGAACCTCAAGGCCTATCTTGGGATTAAGGTGAGAGGACTGCAGATGGTATGGTATTGCTAAGTCAGACCAGGAAGATTGAAAGGTTGCTGGAGAAGTGTGGCTTGGAGAATGCCAAGGTGATAAGAAGTCCCATAACTCCAGGGTTCACCAGCAGTGCAGAGTCTGACAAGGTGTTTGAACATGCAGATCTGTATAGGTCAGTCATTGGTAGTCTCATGTTCATCGCCAACAACACCAGGCCGGACATAGCTTTTGCTGTGGGTGTACTGAGCCGAAGGGTGAGCAGTCCCAAGGTGGAGGACTGGACAGCAGTAAAAAGAGTTTTGAGGTACCTGAAGGGCAGTAAGGAGCGAAAGCTGGTGTTGCAGGGATCTGAAGCCCAGCTGGAGTGTTATGTAGACAGCTCCTTTGCATCAGAGATGCATGACAGGAAGTCGGTAACTGGGTTACTCATTAGGTATGCTGACAGTCCAGTGGTCTGGAGGAGCAGGAAGCAGAGCTGTGTGGCACTGAGCACCTCAGAGGCAGAGTTTGCAGCTTTGTCTGAGATGGCAGGGGATGTGCAGTGGATCAGGCAGCTTCTGAAAGATCTTGGTGAGGAGTGCACAGGTCCAACGATTGTGCATGAAGACTCACAGGCCTGTATTGCCATGGCTGAGGCGGAAAATTTAAAGAACAGGACCAAGTATATTGGTGTCAGATATCAGAATGTGAGGGAGATGGTCCAGAACAGTGTTCTGTGTCTGTCCTACATCAGGTCAGAGGACAATGTGGCAGACATCCTCACAAAGGTTCTGCAAGTGGAAAGGCATGAGCAGTTGACATCGGAGTTAGGCTTGGCACCAGGAGCGGCAGCGGAAGCTCAAGGTTCTGGAGATTGGTAGGCTCAGCCAAGGCATTGGCAGAGTGAAGAACATCTGGCCAAGAAGGCCAGAAGATCTAGGTCAGAGTGCGAGTGCACTAGAAGAGATGTGCCTGGAGTGGTGAACAGTTTCCAGAGTAGGGGTGCATATCAGGAGAGTGCTGCTGGAGAAAAGAACGGGGTTCTGAGACTAGAATGGGGTTCTGAGGTTTCGAACGGGATTCTGAGATCTGGGGCGCACTAGGTCAGGTTGACAGTGGCACAGACAGGAGACCAGAGGACTGGGAGCCAGTAGGAGGACATCGGTGATGTCAGGCTGGTGGGATATGGCACACTAAGGAAACTAGGGGTTCACACGCAAACACTCCAAGAAAATCAGCTAAGATATGTGCACACATTGTACATTTTGGAGGGGATTGTTAGGATTGGGTCCCAAGGGAAAATGTACATTGTGGGATAGTGCAGCAGCCATGATGACACAGCATTTGGCCACAGCTGAGTCATGCAGCCTCATGCTGATGTCACAGAACATGACATCATGGGGGTAGTCACCTGGTGCTGGAAAGCACAGAAACTGCTGCAAAAGTGCTGAAAAACTGCAGTGTCACTCAGGTGAGTGACAGGTGTCCAACAGGTAGAGGCAAGGCCAGAGAGCCATGTGGAGCACAGGCTATATAAAGCACACACCTCTGGACACACATGTGGATGTGGATTGTGGATTGTTGGAGATGGGTTGGTGTATGCTGTACATATCTGTATATAGAGTAACAAAGATTAAAGCCTCATTCGTGGGACGTCTGGCTGTAGAGTCTCTGTGCTCTATCTGGAAGGGGAGAGGAGTTTCTCCAGCTGACAAGCAGCCTGCTTCATCGGAGAAGTCTGGATCCTGGTGCTTCACATTACGTGGTCTCCACGCGCTATGTTACCACGCCTAACAAAACATGGCTGTGGGGAAGAGTTTTCCCTGGAGCTCCCTGGGCCAGGAGGAGAAAGAGCAGGCAGGGGAGAAAGGGAGGATACTTGGGATTATGGTAAACAGCGTTCTGTGCAATCATGCTGGCCACATGATCAGAGAGTAGACTTTGACAACGCTGACTCTTTGGCTTAGTAACGGAGATGAACACCACCCCCCATGGTCGGACATGACTTGACAACTTTGTCAATGGAGAATACCTTTACTTTTTTGTGGGGGATGATGGTAGGGGAGCGGGAAGAGACAAGGTACTGGGGGGAGATGAGGGAGAGCTCCTCCTGTGGGTCAGTGTATGTGGGGTGGTGGTGATCCAGATTCGTGCATGGGAAAGGAAATCCCTCCTCAATATCTGCAAAGCTGTTCTCCCTCCAAAACTGCCCTGCTTCCGTCCTTTTCTCTCTTTGAGCATCTAGTCCCCATGGGGTCTTCAATGGGGCGGCAGCGGAGAAACATGCAATGGGGAAGGAGGCAGTAGAGAGTACTGAGTTCATTGATAAGCGATATAGAGAGGTTCATGCTATTGCTATTGCAATACTAACATGTTACTTATGGTGCCAGTGCTGTTGTCACTGAACGGTTGTATGTACAAGCCAAAAGACCTATGTTCTCTGCAGGCTGCCATCTTATTCGGGTGACACAGGCCAAAAGCCCCGGGCTGAGATTGCCCAGTCCAGACATCAATCCAATCATTCTGGCCCAACCCCAGCCCAAAAGGTCCTTAGCACAGTCTTTATTTACTGGCTGTTTGCAGCAGAGTTTTCTAGAAATTTCATCATGACAGCCAACAAACTGTATGGCCATGTGCCCCCTTACTTGCCGCTGCCAACGTGGTTCCTGTGAAGGCCCCAGTTGTGGACTGTGATTTTAGAAGGGAGTGCCTGGCCATGTGAATTAAACCTGGCAGCTCGTTTCTGCCTTTATGGGCTGCAATGCAGACCCTTCAGAGAGGACACCATGATGGCAGATCCACAGCAGCAATGTTGTGTGTTAACACCAGCCACCACCACACTAACCCAGGTAGGTTGGCCCATAGTGTCTTGCCCATGTGTGTAGGCCCTGAGAGATCCTCTGCCGGTGTCACCCCCCTCCCCATTGCTGCTGCCCACTAGCTGTTTGGCACACTTTGGCTCCTTTGTACAAGCCTTTCTGACATTGGAGACCCTACTGGCAGCACTGCTACTATCAACATAGCCTCTTGCCTCATAGGAACATGTAATCCCACCAGTGCGGACAGATACTGCCACAGGAAGAGAAATACATCTCTCTCTGTTTGTCTGTGTCTGTGTCTACACATGGACATATATGTACACATACACAATGCTTGGGAAGATGCATTGTAATCAAGGAAATGGTTTAGTTGTGACTGTGCCAATCCTTTTGATTTCACCTGGCATAACCAAGTCTAGAACAAATCCTTATTTAATTATTTATGAGGTTTTAGTTCTGTCTCACTCTGACACACACACACACACACTCATTTATATATATATATATATATATATACACACACACACACACACACACACACACCATGTCCTGCATCAAAGACCATGTCCTTGGTTAAAAACCAAGGTAGCTCACAGGCAGCAAAAATTAGGCTGCCATTCTATTTTTATAGACTGGATGCAATATTTTGTATGAATATTTTGTAAATATGAGGTCCTGAGATGAATTAGTAGCAACAAGCAATTAGAACGTGGGAAATATTGTCATTTTGTCTCTTCCAGCTCCTGGTCTCCTTTGAGAAAGTGGTTTGACCAAGGAAGAGTGGGATCTCCTGATTCAGGGCCATAGGGCTCTCTGGAAGGAAGTCAGAATGGAAGATGATGAGAACATGGACTCTCCAGGTAAGGAGCCCTTTCGCCCTCAATTGAGAGTTCCTGAAGGGACAGAAATCTGCACTTGACAGGAAAAATGAACAGAAATATTCTTGGCTGAGAGGAAAAGAGTGAATGCAAGGGAGTGCAATCCTGGGTGTCTGTGCTCCACTTCTAATGAGCTCTTTCTTTTTCAAGCAGGTAATGAGCAGGAGAAGGAGACTTTTGTGGAGAATCCATCAGCATTATGGGAAACTACCAAGACTGTTGTGGAGTCTGGAAATCAAAGGGAACTGAAAAGATCAAAGGCATACCAATCAATGAATAGGAAGAAGAACTCCACTGCTTCTCAGGAGCATGATAATTTTGAACTCCTAATTCCCCAAGACAACTACAAAAGAATGTGGAAAGAATGCAAGGAATGTGGAAAGAGCTTCAAACAGAGTAGTGCCCTGTATTCACATCAAAGAACACACACAGGTGAGAAACCATTTAAATGCATGGAATGCGGAAAGCACTTCAGTCAAATTGGGGCCCTTGGTTTACATCAAAGAACCCACACAGGAGAGAAACCATATAAATGCATGGAATGTGGAAAGAGCTTCAGACGGAATGGAGATCTATGTACACATCAAAGAACTCACACCGGGGAGAAACCATTTAAATGCATGGAATGTGGAAAGAGCTTCAGACAGAATACCCATCTACGTTCACATCAAAAAGCCCACACAGGGGAGAAACCATATAAATGCATGGAATGTGGAAAGAGCTTCAAAGAGAGTAGTGAGCTATATTCACATCAAAGAACACACACTGGGGAGAAACCATTTAAATGCATGGAATGTGGAAAGAGCTTCTCTCATCATCATAATTTAAATTTACATCAAAGATTGCATACACGAGAGAAGCCATATCATTGCATGGAATGTGGAAAGAGTTTCAGTGATAGGGGATATCTTCGTTCACATCAAAGAACTCACACTGGCGAGAAACCATATAAATGCATGGAATGTGAGAAGTGTTTCAGCCAGAGTTCAAATCTACACTCACATCAAAGAACTCACACAGGGGAGAAACCATACATATGCATGGAATGTGGAAAGACCTTCTCTCATAGTTCCATTTTACATTTACATCAAAGAATCCACACAGGGGAGAAGCCATATAAATGCATGGAATGTGAAAAGACCTTCTCTCGTAGTAGCAGTTTACATTTACATCAAAGAACTCATAGGGGGGAGAAACCATTCAAATGCATAGAATGTGGAAAGAGCTTCAGTCAGAGAGTACATCTACATTCACATGAAAAAACCCACACAGGGGAAAAACCATATAAATGCATGGAATGTGAGAAGAGATTCACTGATAGTGGAGCCCTCCGTACACATCAAAGAATTCACACAGGGGAGAAGCCATATCAATGCATGGAATGTGGAAAGAGTTTCAGTCAAAATGAAAGTCTGTACAGACATCAAAGAACTCACACGGGGGAGAAACCATATAAGTGCATGGAATGTGGAAAGAGCTTCAGTCGAAGTGGACATCTACGTTCACATCAAAGGATCCACACAGGGGAGAAGCCATATGTGTGTATTGAATGTGGAAAGAGCTTCAACCAGAGTTCACATCTACGTGTACATCAAAAAATCCATACAGGGGAAAAACCATATCAATGCATGGAATGTGAGAAGAGATTCAGGGATAGTGGAGCTCTACGAACACATCAAAGAATCCACACTGGAGAGAAACCATATAAATGCATGGAATGTGGAAAGAGCTTCCGTCAGAATGGAGATCTATGTAGACATCAAAGAATTCACACAGGGGAGAAACCATATGAATGCATGGAATGTGGAAAATGCTCCATTGATTATGGAACATATATTAAACATCAAAGAACTCACACAGGGGAGAAACCATATAAGTGCATGGAATGTGGAAAGAGCTTCAGTCAGAGTGGAGATCTACATTCACATCAGAGAACCCACACAGGGGAGAAGCCATATAAATGTATGGAATGTGGAAAGAGTTTCAGTCAGAGTGGAAGTCTACACGTACATCAAAGAACCCAACACAAGGGAGAAACCATATAAATGCTTGGAATGTGAAAACAATTTCAGTGACTTCAAAATGTTGCTGAAACATCAAGTAAATTACTTAGGGTGATGTATTATGCCCATACAGTTGTCCTTGAATTATTTGACAGTTAGGGACCAGAGCACTGTTAAAAAGTGGAAAGTGTTGAAATGCAGAACCATTTTGTATTACTGTACAGTGCTCTAGTCCTGTACTTAATGAATAAATAGGGGATGACTAAGCACAAATATAAGTATGAATGCGGTACCTGCTGCTTGAGAGAAGCAGAATGGTAGCTGAGTCAGCCCGGGCTGCTTTCACAGAGCAGCCACACTTTGTCCAGAGTTCCTTCTTGACCTTTCCAGAGCCATGCCCAGATCTCATTTCTCCCTCTACACTCCCAGCGCTGGCTATCTGACTTAGGGCACACTCTCCCATTGCTCAGCCACTGAGTGGTGGTGAGCAAGGAGAATCAGTGGCTGAGGCAAGGCCACGGCACAGAGCTACACCCTCTGCTGGCACTGCAGCTCAGAAGAAGCAGGAAGTCAGCTGGCCACTAGCTCAGATCAAACTGCTTTGCAGGCCAGCTGCTCCAGCTACAGCTACAGCCATTGCCTGTGCTACCACCCCTGTTACTTCCTGCAAGTGATCAGTGCACCTGTGTGGCTGGAGGGCACAAGAGCAGCACCATCACTGGTACAGCCAGTGCTGGCAGCAGGGAGGAGGCAATGCCTATGGATGTGGTTGAGAGCGGCTGGCCACCTGGAATGAGCCAGCTGCCAGCTGCATTCCTGCCTTTTCTGGCCCTGCTTTGGCTGCCGCTCAGCTGCCACTCCTCCCTGCTCACTACTATCAAGTGGATGAATGATAGGGGACTGTGTCCCTAGGTGGATAGCTCCCGGCAGGATTGCGAGGGCTGAGATAAATTTCATTTTTTGAAACAACACTCTTCTACTAGGAGGTGTTGGTGGTGGTGGTGGTAGCTACACTGGATCTGGCCATGGATCTGCAGGGGCCAAGCACAAGCTCTGTCCAAAATGGGGCTACTCTGCAGAAGCGCGCTGAGCTGTTGGCCAGCTGCCTTCCTACTTCTCCTGATGGCACTATATTCATACTTACATTTGTACTTAGGTGTCCTCCATTTATTTGACAGTAGCTGCTCTGTGCTGGGTGTCTTGGATGTAACCGATTATCTTGATCCATTTCAAACCGGCTTTAGGACAGGATATGGCGTTGAGACTGCCATGGTTGCTCTTGCTGATGACCTCCGCTTGGGTATCGACAGGGGTAGTGTGACCCTGTTGGTGCTCTTGGACCTCTCAGTGGCCTTTGATACTATAGACCACTCCATCCTCTTGGATCGCCTGAGGGAGTTAGGAATTGGAGGCACTGCTCTGCAGTCGTTCTGTTCCTTCCTCTCGGGCAGGTCCCAGAGGGTGAGGCTCGGGGACAGTTGTTCTTCCAGAATAGAACTTAATTGTGGCATCCCTCAGGGCACCATCCTGTCCCCAATGCTATTCAATATCTATATGAAGCCGCTGGGAGAGGTCATTCAGAGGCATGGAGCACGGTGTCTTTAGTATGCTGATGACACCCAGATATACCTCTCCATGACCCGATCATCTGCCCAGACCTCAGATGGCGTCTCTCCTCTCAATGATTGTCTTAAGGCGGTAATGAATTGGATGAGGAAAAACAGATTGAGACTGAATCCGGACAAAACGGAGGTACTTACAGTGACGGGCCCGAAACCAGGCTTGGGAATACATCCTCCAGTCCTGGATGGAGTCACACTCTCCTCCAAGGACTGTGTTCGCAGTCTGGGGGTACTCTTAGATTCATCGCTTCACATGACTTGTCAGGTGAATGTGGCGGTCAGGAGCGCCTGTTATCAGCTTCGGCTGATATGCCAGCTGCGCCCTTTCTTGGAGACTAGGGACCTGGAAACTGTGGTGCATGCTCTGGTAACCTCATGTTTAGATTTCAGCAACGCGCTCTACATGGGGCTACCCTTGTGCCTAACCCGGAAACTTCAGCTGGTTCAAAATATGGCAGCCAGGCTGCTCACTGGTGTATCAAGGAGAGAGCACATCACACCAGTGTTGAAATCTCTCCACTGGCTACCAATTAGTTTCCAGGCACAGTACAACGTGTTGGTTTTAACCTTCAAAGCCCTACATGGCTTGGGTCCATCTTATCTCAGGGACCGCCTCTCCCCGTATGATCCCCCCCCGCGCACTTCGGTCCTCTGGGAGGAACCTGCTACAGCCTATGAAGACCAGGCTTTCGCAGACCTCCCAGAGGGCCTTTTCTGCGACCGCTCCTAAATTGTGGAATGGCCTGCTGGACGAGATCCGTCTTATTACCACTCTTATTGCCTTTAAAAAGGTAGTAAAGACAGATCTCTTCCGGTAGGCCTTCCCAGAGTAACTTCCCGGCTCTTCTTTTAGATGGTCTGGCTTGTCAATCCGCTCTCCTTTCCCTAGCCACTATTGTTTTTTTTTTGTTTTGTTTTTATTCTGTGATTTTATTATTGATGCTGTTTTTAATATTATTCTAGTTTAATCTATTTTTAAGGGATGGGAGGGCTAGGGGGAGTGTTGGGTAATGCATTTTATTCTTGCATTGTTTTAATCTGTTGTATGCCGCCCCGGTTGCTTCGCAGAGGGGCGGGTTAGAAATAAAAATTATTATTAAAATTATTATTATCAGGTCAGCTCTCTAGGGCTGACAGGACCAAACACCACCACCTTTTAGTTACCAGGATAGTGGGAAGGTGGCTTATGGAAAGAGGCCCTTGTTGGAGTAACTGTGCCTTTAACAACAGAAAAAAAATATTTTGAGGGACAGATGACATGGGACAACCACAAGCAGCTGAGTCAGAAGCACATGGCATGAGGCAAGTTACAGCAAGTTTGCATCATGCTATGTGGCTGAGTGATGACTCAGAGCCATCCTCCTATATAAGTAGACCAAGAGACTGGTCAGGTGTAGGTAGTTGTGGGTTACTTTAGAGCTGTGGGTTAGTTGAATTGTTTGGGGGAGATGTTGCTATAGTGTGTATATATGTATATATAGTGTCCCTCCCTCTTCCTCAGCATCTGTTAACAGGAGAAGGTAAGTAACCCAGTCTTTTTTTTTTTTTAAATCCTGCCTGGGCTGTTTGAAAGAGTTAAGGCTGGTGTCCCTCCCTCTGCCTCAGCATCTGTTATTTGGAGAAGACAAGTAAGCCAGATCCGATGGGGGTGGAAGTGGTGCTGGGGCAGCGAAGGGGTCAGATCCAGAACACCGAAGCCCTTTTAGGCCGTCCCAGCACCATCAGTGACTCTCTGGTGGTGGTGATGAGACAGCGAAGGGACCAGAGTCTCAGCCCTCGTAGCCTCGTTATCCCGACTTAACACAATTTCCATACCTGTCTAACGATTATTTGGTGGCCTTGGAAAGTAGAGACGGAGGACACTAATTATTTATTCTATTATTAAATTAATTATTTGATTTAAATTTTGGAAAGCAAAATGGCTGCCGCGGTGTGTGCGGCCAAAATGGCGCCGTGGAGGAGGCCCGTGGCCTCCGAGGGAAGCCTCCCTGGGGGCACCCGCAGCGGTGCTGGGGCTCTAGGAGGCCCGTTGCCACTGAGGGAAGCCTCCCGGGGGGCACCCGTGGCACCGCTGGGCCTCTAGGAGGCCTGTCGCCGCCAAGGGAAGCTTCCCGGGAGGCACCCGCGGCGACGCTGGGCCTCTAGGTGGCCCGTCGCCGCCGAGGGAAGACTCCCAGGGGGCACCCGCGGTGGCGCTGGGCCTCTTGGAGGGAGGCCCCCAGCACCATCTCTACCCCCCCGGCCTGTCGGCAAAAAAGGTTGCCAACCCTTGGTATAAGGTGTGGCTCACTGGGCAATCTTACTAATACTATGAAGGCTAAGAGGTGTACATCAGGGGTGTATCCTTGCTCCTACTCTCTTTAATCTATACCGTAATGATCTCCCTGCAGCTATACCATCTAACATCTCTCATCCTCCCGTTAGCCTCAACTAGCATCCCCATTCTTTTTATACACGGATCCTGCTGCCCTCCTTTTTTTTCAAAAGTGGGACTTCTGAGAGCAGTGAGAGCTTTTATTGAATAATGTGAAAATAATTATCTAACCATTAATTTTAGTAAGTCTAAAATTATGGTTTTCTCCAAGAAACGATCTCTACACGTTTGGAGGTTTGATGACATAATATAGAGCAAGTCAGGAAGTTTAAATGTCTGGGAATTATGTTTAATGCATCTGGAGCCTGAACTTCACATCGGGAAATTGCTATTCAGAATGCTTCTAATAGTAGTAAGGCAATTGTTCGTTTCTTTTTTTACAAAAGATGGTCAACTGATACCTGCTGCCTTCAAGGTTTTCAGGACTAAGGTCCTTTCCCAGTTATTGTTTAGTATACCAGTTTGGATCCTAGGCTTCACACCAACTGTAGAAAGAATTCTTTCTTAATTTCTTAGGAATTTTTTTTTCAATGCCTACTTGTGTGCCAAAAACAGCACTTCGTCTTGAAGCTGGGTGCTCATCAGTTGAATGTCTAGCTTGGAAATGGACCCTAAGGTATTTCCTGAGACTTAACTATCTAGAGCCAGAGGCTGGTTATATGTATGTATCACAAAGAGTCTCTTATACCAGCACACTCTGTAAATCACTAAAGGAAAAGCTACAGAGATTAGGTCTGACACAAGACTTTCTCTCCACCCTTGACTGGTTTAAGCTAAATCAGATCCTTGCACAACGAATTGAAGATATCGATATGCAACACTCAGTATTGAGTGTATGTTCCACTTGTTCCCCAATCAGTTTAAATTTATCTTTTAACAAAGGGGGTGCAAGCTATTTGGAACGGTTAACAATTCCAAAATATAGGCTGCCATTTAGCACAGGATGGTTCAATGTAATTCCCTCTGCTATGTTAGAGGGATGCTTTCTTCAAACTGAGTACAAGGATTGTGTATGCCCATGCAGAGAGGGCCTTGTAGAAATGCTGTCTTATGTGCTTCTCCACTGCTCCTTTTATGGGGATGATAGATTAAAAATAATCTCACGTTTGCTGAACAGTAAACCAGTAAACCAGGTAGATCTGATTGGTATTGAAAATTTTTATTAGCAGATAAAGATAAGGGAATCACCGAAGGAGTTGCTAAGTTTATTCTGTCCGCTATTAAAATTCGGAAAATTATGTGTCATAAAAAAATAACCTTGTAAGAAAAGGAACATCTGGTTTCCCTAACGATAAACTTAAGTTATATTTCTCTATGGGACCTGTTTTAAATTTGTTTTATATACCCCTCCCCCTTTTATCAGGTAGTGACCATTTTTACAATTGTAATATTTTACTTTCCATAGCCACTCAAATGTTTTATGTGTTGTAATCTTTGTTTTATCAAGTTTTTTTAATGTTTGTGTATGGTCTGTTGACTACAATAAAGGCTTTGATTGATTGATTGGTTGATATATATAGTACAGTGGGTCCTTCCTATACTGTGTATGGTGCAGGTGTGCTGTATTATATTGTATACATTGAAACTGAAGATGAGAGACTCCAGAACTTTGGATGAATCAACTAAGCCTATGAATCGTTGTCTTTTGAGTGTGAAAAGCAGTCAATGCATTGCCAATACCAATAGCTAGGTGTTTTTGGTATTGAACTCTGCTACATTATTGTTTTGGCTGCATCTGGGTGACTTCTACCCAGACTGTACCAGGGGCTGGTTTTCCCCTTGCCAACAGCCCTCAGGCAAGTAGAAGGGGCACTGTAGCTGCAGCCATCCCACATTTACCCTATCCCTGCCTCCACTGCCTGCCTGACATAAGAGACTGGGAGAGAGGGAAGAAGAGAGGAGGTTGGGAGCAAAGGAAGAGAGAGAGAGACACCTGTCTTACAACTCCTCACTGCCATTCTAGGAAACAAGTGAGCAGGCCCCACCTAAAATATTTAAGCATCATTAAACAAGATTGGGACCTTCTATGACAATAAAAATAATACAATTCAAGACCAGGAAGGAATAGTTGGATGCAATACACAGAAGAGCTGTATAAAAGAAATGACAAAATTAAGGACACATGGAATGTGGAAGCTGCAATAAGAGAAATGGTAAAAAATAAGTCACCAGGAACAGATGATGTTCCAATTGAGCTGCTGCAATCCACATTGACAGAGTCAACTATAGTGCTAATTAACATATGTCAACAGATATGGAAAACAAACCGATGGCCAACAGACTGGAAACGATCAATAAACGATCAAACGATCAATAACATCCCCATCCACAAAAAAGGCGACACAAAAGACTGCAGCAATTATAGGACCATAGCACTAATATCCGATGCAAGCAAAATTATGCTCAAACCATACATGGAGAGAGAAATACCAGAGTTCCAAGCAGGGTTCAGGAAGGGAAGAGGCACAAGGGACCACATTGCAAACTCACGATCGTTAATGGAGTGCACCAGGAAATTTCTTTTTTTAAAAAAAACTTTTATTATTTATTAAAACACACATAACATATAAACAACAACATTAGTAAACAAACAGCTTACATATACATACATACATACATCAAACATCACAAACAAAAACATAAAAATTACACATCAATAAACATACACCATTAAATATCTTTACAAACTAAGCTTGACTTCCCAGTTGAACTGACCTTCTGTTAAGTAAAAATTTTTTAAACTCCTCTTCCTAAACTAATATTATTTCATGGACACCCAGGATACATCACATAAATCTCCTATTTAAAAACAGAAAATAAAGCAAGCTTTAAATCTTTGTCCGCTATCATATAAGAGAGAAAAAAACAACCCTATTATGAGCCTTTTCTAGAGTATAATATATTTCCAATTTTTCCTTCTCTCCCCCCTTTTCTACCAAAGAACAAAAAATCAAACAATGGAGAAGGAAAGGGAAGGTAGAAATAAGCTTACTTTGTTTTCCTTCAAAATTTTACGACCAATTATATTTCTCTATCGGAGACCATTCATTCTCTATTTTTCCCCAATGCTTTATCCTTTATTAAAGCTGTTAATTTGTCCATATTTTTCATTTCCCATACTTTTACCCACCAATCTTTAATGCTAGGCTTTTCTTTTCCCCCCCAATACTTTGCATATATTATGCGTGCTGCAGTAATAAGATATAGTATGACTCTTTTATATATTTTTTCAACTTCTTTGTCTAAACCTGTGGTTATATTCAGTAAATATAGTTCCGGTTTAAATGGAAACTGAGATTTAAATATTTCAACAAAAGTTTGGTGTATCTCTTTCCAGAAGGAGTTAACTATTTTACACTCCCACCACATATGGAAGAACGTTCCTTTTTGAGTTTGGCATTTCCAACAATGGTCTGTTCTGACTTTATATATAAGCTTCAACTTTGTGGGAGATAAATACCATCTGTGTAACATTTTCAGATAGTTTTCCCTAAGATCCTGGCAAAGAGTAAAGTTATTTGTGGCTTTCCAACTTTTTTCCCATTCTTCTAAGCTAATAGCTCTTTTCACATCCTGAGACCATTTGATCATAGCTGGTTTTATCATTTTTTGTTCTAGATCTCTTTCATTTAAAATTTTATAGTACTTAGCTATATGTTGTCCTTTACAGTCCTCTCTAATATTATCTAGTTCTGTTTTATTATGTTCAAAACCCTCTTCCTTTTCATCTATTTTAAATCTTTGATATAACTGTATATACAAAAACCAATTATGAATAATTTTCTCTTCTTCTAATTGTTCTTTTGATTTAATCTTATAAATGATTTCCCCCACACTAACAATCTGTGCTTCTAACAGATCTCTATATCTAATCCATGATTGGTTTTCTCTTCGGGTTCTGCTCATAAAAGCCTCTTGAGGAGATGTCCACGTTGGTATTTTCCTATAAAATATCTTTTTGACTTTGGACCATACCAAATACAATGCTCTTCTAAGATAATGATGTGCAAAATCCTTATTTCCTTTGATCTTATTATAAATCATAAAAGCATGGAAGCCGAATTGCATATTATCACTTTCTAAACTTAAAAGTCTTTCATTTTTTTAAGTTGATCCATTCTTCCAGCCAAGTTAGTGAGCAAGCATAGTAGTATTTTTTCAAATCTGGCAAAGTTAATCCTCCTTTATCTTTTGAGTCGATCATTGTGGTCCATTTGATTCTTGATTTCTTTCCTTGCCACAAAAATTTTGTTATAGCTTTTTTCCATACAAGAAAACATTTTTCATTATGTATTATCGGAATGTTTTGGAAGAAATACAAAAGTTTAGGCAGGATATTCATTTTGATTAATGCTACTCTTCCCATAAGGGATATTTGTAGTTTGGACCACTTTTGTAAATCTTTTTCAATTTCTTTCCAGACTTTGGTATAATTGTTTTCAAATAGGTCAGCATTCCTTTTTGTTATAGTGACACCCAGATATTTTACTTTTTTTTTCTATTTTAAATCCTGATTTTTCTTTTAGAAGTTCTTCATCTTTTTTAGACATGTTTAATGTTAACATTACTGTTTTGTCTCTATTAATTGAGAGACCCGCTACTTGTCCATATTCTTTTAAAGGAGTTATCAGTTCATTGATACTTTTCAAAGGTTCTTCTATAAAGAAGACCAGATCATCAGCAAATGCTTTTAATTTATGCATATATCCTTTTGTTCTGATACCACATATGTTTGTATCTTTTTGAATCTTAGTCAATAATATTTCCAGAGAAATTATAAAAAGCAATGGGGAAATAGGGCATCCCTGTCTGGTTCCTTTTTCGATCTTTATTATTTCAGTTATTTCATCATTTACTATAATTTGTGCATATTGTTCTTTATAAATTGATGAAATCCATGTGATAAATTTTCTTCCCATATCTCCTTTGGCAATTATTTCCAACAAAAAAGTCCAGTCTACTTTATCAAAAGCCTTTTCGGCGTCTAGAAATATCATTGCTAATTGTTTCTCATTGTGTTTTTCAAAAAATTCAATGGTATTCAGAACAGTTCTTATATTATTTCTACCACATCTCCCTGGCAGGAATCCATTTTGATCTTCTTGAATTGTATATTGCAGAATTTTTTTTAATCTTGTTGCTAAAATTGATGTAAAAATTTTATAGTCGACGTTAATTAGCGAAATTGGTCTATAATTCATTGCTAATCTATGATCTTTTCCTTCTTTTTGAATCAGGGTTATATATGAATTTTTCCAAGTGTTTGGGATGCCTTCCCTATATATTGCATTAAATGTTTTTTCCAGAGGTGACAATATTATTTCTTCCATTTTTTTGTAATATAAAGCTGTAAAGCCATCAGGGCCTGGAGCTTTGTCTGGTTTCATTTTCCTTATTGCTTCTGAGATTTCCTTCTGTGTGATGTTGCGATTTAATTCTTCCTTTTGTTCTTCTGTCAGCTGAGTTATTGATTGTTTCTCCAGATAGTCTTTTATCTTATTTTCCAAATAGGGGTCTTCTTTATTGTTTCTATATAATGCTTTATAGTAATTATAAAACACTTGTTTGATGTTTTCTTGAGTTGTGTAAATCACATCCTTTTCTTTTATTTCCGTTATAACTCTGCTATTCTTTATTTTTCTTATTTTATTTGCTAAAATTTTATTAGCTTTATTTCCCCATTCAAAATGTTGCTATTTAACTAACTGTAGCTTTCTTTCCCACTCTTTCAGATTATTATTTTCCAGTTGATGTTGCAGTTTTTTTATTTCATAAAGTGTGTCCTTATTTCCTTCTTTTTTCCATTCCAGTTCTTTTCTGTTCAGTTCTGCTATAATTCTTTCTTCTTCTCTAGATCTTCTTTTATCTTCTGCCTTTAGCCCAATTAGAATTCCTCTAGCAACTGCTTTGCTTGCGTCCCAGATTGTTTTTTGCTTAACTTCTCCTGCTGTTTTCTTTGAAGTATGCTTTAATTTCAGTTTTAAGTTTTCCTAGATATTCTTCGTTCTTCAATATGTAATTATTTAGTCTCCATCTTATATTGATTTTATTTTCTCTTATTTCCAAAACAATGGGATAATGGTCAGAGAAAACCTTTTGTAATATATACATTTTATTTATTTTGGGTTGCAATGATTTGGAAGCTAAAAACATGTCTATCCTGGACATTGATTTATGTGCATCCGAAAAAAAAGTATATCCGTTCGAGTTTCCATATTTCAAACGCCAGACATCTCTTAATTCAAATTCTTCCGTCAATTCGAAGAAAGATTTAGGTAGTTTACCTTGATGTTGTTTTGTTGTTTTTTTGGAATGAGATAGTCTATCTAATTTTGGTTCGATTACAGCATTGTAATCTCCCATTATTAATATATTGTCATAATCCATCTTCTTTAATTCCGTTTTTAGTAGATCATAGAATTTATATCTTCCTTCAGAGGGTGCATAAACTCCAACGACCAGTAGTCGCATTTCTCTGTTTTTAATTTCAACTGCAATATATGCTCCCTTGGGATTCTTAAAGAGTTCCTTTGTCATAAACTTCTTATTGATATAAAGGACCACTCCCCCCTTTTTTCTCTCTAATAGTGAAGTGAAGCAATTTCCTAATTTAGGGTTTCTTATGTATTTAGCATCTTTTTCTCTTATTTTAATTTCTTGTAGGCAGATGATATCGCTTTTTATTTTCTCCAAATAATGAAATATCATATTTCTCTTATATCTGGAGTTCAGGCCCTTAACATTCCAAGACAATGTTCTTAAAGTCATTTTTATTACTTATTCTAGTTTTCTTAAGAAGATTTTATTTAGGGAGTTGTGTGGATATTTAATTACTTTTTTATTTGATTTTTTTATTTGTTCCACCCCTTCCGCCCCAACAAATATATTTTTCAATTCTTTATTTGTGTATATTCTTCTTCTTCTTCTTCTTCTTCTTCTTCTTCTTTTATTATTTCTTTATATATCTTCCTCTTTATATATCTTCTTCTTCTAATTCACTGTCTTTTTCTTCTTCTGTTTTTTCCGGCCCTGAATCTGTTTCAATCTCTGATAAGTCCTGTTTTAGGATACTTCCTTTTAATCCTTTATCTAATTCTTCTTCTTTTCTTTTAGATCTAGTTTTCCTCGTGGTATCTTTGCTTTGACTTATTTCTTCTTTTCTTTGTTGAGCCCTAGTCCTCGTTGACTGATAGGGTCCTATATTTTCTTTTGAATCTCCTATTTTATTTAGTTTCTTTTCCCAGTCCATAGCCTTAGTCAAGTTATCTATTTTATATCTTTTCTGATTCCAAGTAAAGGAGAGTCCTTCTATTCTCTCCCATCTATATTCTATTTTTCTTCTTTTTAAGACTTGAGTCAGAGGTTTGTACTTTTGCCTTTCCATCATGATTAAAGGCGGGATATCCTTAAAGATCTTAACTTCCTCATTCTCTATTACCAAATTTGTTTCGTAACTTTTCTGAATAATTAAGTCTCTTGTTCTGGTTCGTGTGAAACTTATTACTACGTCTCTTGCTGTTTTTTTTCCCTTTAGCATAGCTAGATTTAATTCTGAATATTTTGTCTATTTCCGATTCTATTTTTGCTTCTGAATAGCCAATAAATTCACCCAAAGGAATTGTGATTTTTCTAAATAAGTCTTCGTTAGATGTTTCTGAAAGTCCTCTGATTTTCACACATTTTTCCCTGTGCCTTAATTCGTTTGATAGTTCATTTATTCTTTGTTGTTCCTGCTTTAGAATTAGTTCTTTAGATGTTTTTTCTAAGGTTTTAGTTTGATCTTGCCATTTTTCAACTTCCTTTTGGGTATTGGTTATGTCTGACGATAGTTTTTCCATCTTCTTTCCAAAGTTATCTAATTCCTTTTTCAAATCTCTTCTTATTTCTGTCCTAACTTCCTTGATCTCCTCTCTTAGTTCTTGCCTTGTTTCCTTAGATTCGTTCTTCATTTCCTGCCGTATTTCCTTAATCTCTTGTCTTAGTTTCCGGATTTCTTCCAACACTATCATATTAGTGTCTGTCGTTTTAGATCCTTCATCTGTTGAGTTTCTTCTTTGTGTCAATGTTTGAATCTGTGACTGAGTCCAACCTTTTTTCCCTGAAGCCATTCTGAATATTTGAATCCTATTGGATCAATCTCAACATCTAAATCTAAATATCCACAGTTCTTAAATTATGTTAATCTCAGTAATAAACTGTTGCTGATTCCTTATTCAGCCTATGTTCCCAATGTGCTATAACTCAATAACTTAACTTATAGGCTATTATAACTTATAACTTAATCCATTAGTATATTGGCCCCAAAATAATAACTTTAAGAATAAGCTAAAAAATATACACAATACCCAGTATTCTTACAATACGTCTAATTGAGTACTAAATACACTTAATATTGTGTATAATAAATTTCCAATAACAGTATCACCGATATTTATTGATTAAGCTTAACAAAAAAAAAACAAACAAAAAAAAAAACTAAAAAGTTAGTTCGAGATAATTTCTTCTCTCTCTCTCTCTCTCTCTCTTTTTTATACTAGCATTCTGGTTTATGGCTTACTTTGTGTCTTTTTATTTTGTTTTATTTTCCCCCCCTTATTTAAAGCGAAATCTTCCAAATTTACCACTTCTAGGAGTCCTTTTATTAAGGAGAGCTGAGGAAGGTCTAAAATTCAACCTCCTACTTCCTCTTTAACAAATTAACAAAAGAAGCTTGTTTTTAATTTTCAAGAGTTAAGGTGAGAGTTCTGCCGTGCTGTTATTCAACAGCTACGTTATGAAGCTGTGGTAGCTCCTCGACCCTGAGCTTTCCTTTCAACCAAATTAACTAAGGACCACCCCTACAATTGCCAAGGAAATTCTTCAGGTTCCCTTTGAGCTCCTTACCTTCCCTCTTCCCGGAGGGTAGAAATTAGACGAACTTGATGATTAAAGTATTCGTCTCCAGCTTCATAACACTAGTGTGGGTGGTAAAATTTACCTATCCCAACCTCTTACAGCATCTTCTCTCCGGAAGCCTGGTTTAAAACTTTGCACTGTCGCAGTAATGCTTATAAATTCCACTGCTACTACTATTGTACTACAGCTCTGATGTTTCTAGGGCAAATTGTGGCCCCGCTGCTGCTTCTGCGCCGCCGCTCCGGTGTTCCTGGGGCGCTTCAAGCCCCTCCATCGCTGCTGCGCCGCCGCTCCAGCAACCAAGGGGCGGTCCAAGCCCCGCTGCTGCTTCTGCGCCGCCGCTCTGGTGTTCCTGGGGCATTTTAAGCCCCTCTGTTGCTGCTGCGCTGCCGTTCCGGCAACCAAGGGGCAGTCCAAGCCCCGCTGCTGCTTCTGCGCCACCGCTCCGGTGTTCCTGGGGCGTTTTAAGCCCCTCTATTGCTGCTGCGCCGCCGCTCCGGCAACCAAGGGGCAGTCCAAGCCCCGCTGCTGCTTCTGCGCCGCCGCTCCGGTGTTCCTGGGGCGTTTTAAGCCCCTCTGTTGCTGCTGCGCCGCCGCTCTGGTAACTAAGGGGCGGTCCTAGCCCCGCTGCTGCTTCTGCGCCTAGTGCACCAGGAAATTTCAAAAGAAAATCAGCATGTGCTTTATAGACTACAGCAAAGCCTTTGACTGCATAGATCATAAAAGGCTATGGAAGGCTCTTAAACACATGGGAGTGCCGACACATGATAGTCTTGATGAGGAATTTGTACTCAGGACAAGAGGGTACCGTCAGAACAGAACATGGAAAAACAGAATGGTTCCCAGTTGAAAAAGAAATCAGACAAGGCTGCATCTTGTCAGCCTACTTGTTCAGCTTATATGCAGAATATATTGTAAGGAAAACAGGCTTGGACACAGAAGAAGGACAGTGAAAATAGGAGGAAGGAATATCAGCAGTCTAAGGGCCGATGCAGATGGCCCATTTGGGGTAGCAGAGAGCCACCCTGGGACATTATTACTTAAATTTTGAATAGAAGAGAATACATCTTTATTGAATAAGTCTCCAGACCATTTCATATATATATATATGATAAAAATGATAATGATAAAAAGAAATATTATATATATAGTTTAGATTTGAATCAGGTTACACCCCTCTTATAATTTGCACAACAGTCTATTTGAGGCCCTTATCTACTTTGTGTTTCCGTAAAATAGCTGCCTTCATTGCAAACATGGCAATCCTAAGAGTTATGAAAGGTTCTATTCCTTGCAATAGCAAAGACATCTTGGTTTCACCATCCCTTTCCCTCAAATTTCTGAGGATGGGATCCGGATATTTCTCTCTGATACCATTATATAATTGACAATGCAGCAGATAATGTGCAAGATCTTCAACATTAGGTGCCCCACATATACAGAGTCTATCAGAAAGGAGAAATATAGTAGTGATGGGTGACTTCAGCTATCCTGATATTTGCTGGAATTCAAACTCAGCAAAATCCTCAAGGTCTAGCAAATTCCTCACTTGCCTTGAAGACAATTTCATTGTCCAAAAGGTGGAAGAGGCAACAAGGGAGTCAGCTATTTTGGATCTGATTCTAACTAACAGGGATGACCTAGTTAATGGGGTGCAAGTGGTTGGAGCCTTAGGTGGGAGTGATCACGTTCTTCTGGAATTTATTATACAGTGGAAAGGAGAAGCCAGGCATAGTCAGGCACGCATTCTAGACTTTAGGAGAGCTGATTTTGGTAAACTTAGAGAAATATTGGGGGTGATCCCGTGGTCAGGAATACTAAAAGAGAAGGGAGTTCAAGATGGATGGGAGTTTCTCAAAAGGGAGATACTGAAGGCACAATTTCAAACAGTTCCAACGAGGAAGAAAAATGGGAGGTGTCTCAAGAAACCAGGATGGATGACTAAGGAACTTTCAACTGAACTAAGTTTTAAATGGAACATGTATAAGAAATGGAAAATTGGGGAAATCACCAAAGAGAAATTCAAACAAATAGCTAGCATGTGTAGGGTTAAAGTCAGAAAAGCTAAAGTGCAGAATGAACTCAGGCTTGCTAGAGAGGTTAAGAACAATAAAAAGGGCTTTTTTGGATATGTCCGCAGCAAAAGGAAGAAGAAGGAAATGGTAGGGCCACTGTGTGGAGAAGATGGCAAAAAGTTAACAGGGGACAGAGAAAAGGTGGAATTACTCAACACCTTTTTTGCTTCAGTTTTCTCAGAAAAGGCAAAGGGTGCTCAACCTGAGTATAATAGAGCAGAGGACAGAATAGGAGAATTTCAGCATAGAATAAGTAAAGAGATAGTACAGGAATACCTGGTTAATCTAAATGAATATAAATCTCCAGGACCAGATGAATTACACCCAAGGGTATTAAAAGAACTGGCAAACCTAATATCGGAACCATTGGCAATAATCTTTGAGAACTCCTGGAGAACAGGAGAAGTCCCAGCAGACTGGAAGAGGGCAAACATTGTCCCCATCTTCAAAAAGGGAAAAAAAAGAGGATCCCAACAATTATCGTCCAGTTAGTCTGACATCAATACTGGGAAAGATTATGGAGCAGATCATTAAACAGAGAGTCTGTGAACACCTGGAAGGTAATTCCATAATCACAAAAAGTCAACATGGGTTTCAGAGGAACAAGTCATGCCAGACAAATCTGATCCCTTTTTTTTGATGAATGTATCAATCTCATTTATTTCCTCAAGAGGGCCCTCATCCTAGAGTCATAGAATTGGAAGAGAGCACAAGGGCCATCCAGTCAAACCCCCTGCCATGCAGGATCTCAAAATCAAACAGCAAAATCCTACGACGTTTAGTAACAAACCATGGATATTTTTTATCCTTAGATTTTTTTTTATCTTTTCCCATACTGGGATATTAACAGAGGTTTTATGAAAGAACAGAGGCCAAAATAAGCCTCTAATACTTTGTTAATATTTGTTTCATCACAGCAAACCATGGAGCCAAGTGTACTGCCCAAATCTGACTTATAAAAAGAGTTTCAATTTTTTTGCATCCACCTGCTGCCATCTCAGTCTTTTTTCTCTCACTATGTCCATACATTGTGTTATCTGTCTTTGTGCCTGCATTACTTTCCTCAGATCAGAGATCAGCATAATCTGTGTAGAGATTGGTTGATGGTCACTGTCTTCTCTGGTGTTCACAGTAATACTGGAAAAAAGATGGCTTTTATGACTTGAAACACATATGAAATCAATAGCACTTCCAGAGTTGCGGGTATCCAAGTTTCCTGTAAAGCTATCATATCAAATCCATAAAGAAATCTATAGAGGTCTTCTCCCCCAAGGGAGGCCTTCCACCCAGCAATATTCCATGAAACCAATTTAATTGGAGTGAGATTCGTTTCACCGGCCTCAGAGGAACAAAAGGTTGAAATGGGAACATCTAATTCCTGAAGCTCCTGCAATCTATAATCCTGTTTCTGGGCCAATTGTCCCTCTCCAAAGGGGGTGGCAGAAAGTGGGACACATGAAAGGAAGTGGCTATTTCTATTCCCGTCTCAAGTTCTAATGTTTCCTGCCTCTCTAAAAAAAGGATCCCTGTGCTCCCTCAACCCTTGGAGGACTGACTTGGGGGGCACCTTGTTTGGTTGCTCCCCCTCGCAACCCCCAACCCACCTCCATGGGGCAAAGTGTGTGTGGGGGGGGAATCCATCATGGCAGCTTTTCCGCTCAGATTTCTTCCTCACCCCCTCCAAATTGTAATAATTTAATTCTATTTTAATGCATCACTTTTTGTATGTTTGTAATCATACTAGTCTTTTAAACTGTAATCTGCTTTGAGTCCTAGTTTTTGGGGAAAGTAGGATACTACTACTACTACTAATTTTGGGGAGGAAAAAGAAGAGGAAGAAGGAGGGTGGAAGGCCCAATGGGCAGAACAGGCAGGAGGGAAAGAAGTGAAAGGGTGGGGAACATGAAAGGGGGAAGAGCAGAGGGGGAGGGAGAGACCCCGAAATGTGCTTTTTGAAGGGGAGGGGGGAGGAAGAAAGGAGCTCCCTTTGAGTCCTACTGGAAGAAGATCCCAATTCATGCAATCCCCCTGGGAAAGAAAGAATGCCCTTTGCTCTCTCCACAATGGGGAGGGAGGCAGTGGCCTAGTAGGGGGCAATCAGTTTATAATAAAATGTGGCAGCAGGAGAGGGAGAGTAGGCAGTGTGTGAAGAGAAGAGATCCCCTGCCCTTTTTTGGGTCAGAGAAACTGAGAGGAGAAGGAAGGGGGGGAGTACAAACCCTTTGGGGTCTTTGCAGTGAAAAATTGACTCCTTTGGCTCTAGTGAATTGGGAAGTGACTGGTTTTTTTGGGGGGGGTGAGACTGAGGAGGCTTCCTTTGGATTGCTAAAGAGTAAATCTGGAGGCAGAGAAATGATGGAATGTATTTAAGCACTTTTATACTGTATACAAATCTCTCACTCACACGCTACTCTCTGTCTTCAGCTGGCTTTCCTGAGGGAGAAGGGGTTTCAAGCAAAATTAATGCCAGAACCAAAGACAAGCCAGACTGGATCTAGAAAAGCAGCAGGTCACCCTAAGTCAAAAATGGCTTGTAGGCACACAAAAAAACCAACAAAAACAGTTGTTGAAAGGATATTGGTGGGTGATTAAGAATATCCAGGGAAAGATCATCTCTAAGGAAAGTATCCTCATGGCCAAAGGAGATCAGTCAGAGCTCAGATAGAGGAAGGGATGGAAACTACCAGGTTGTTTTGCTTCATGTGTGCATAAAAAGTTGGATAACAGTTGTATAAAAAGCTTGCCAAGAACTTATTTTATTACTCAGAGATATCTTCTTTTTCTTTTTTACACTGCAGCAAAGTTACTAGCTTCAGTTTTTTCCCCATTTTGCAGGTCTCCTGGAAATAGGAAGGGAGTTGTTTTGGCAATAAAGGACAGTGACTGTCAAGCCCATCTCGCTGTTGCAGTCAGACATCTATGGATGATCGACAGTGGTGCAACTCACCATTTCATGAACCAGAAGTCCTTGCTGAAGGGCAGGAAGCCCTCATGTGTCGATTCTGTGGGTTTGGCTGATGGGGAAGTGGATTTGAGCTTATGCTGCTGTAAGTGGATTTGAGCTTATGCGTACGGCAAGCCTGAGAGGACAAAATGGCGTGTGGACCACAGGCATGTGTGTGGCACCACGTGTAGGAGCGCACCACAATAGAAATCAATGGAATTTGGGCATACATGTTTTTTTCCCATATGCGGAGGGGGGGGAACAGATCCCCCACGTATAGGAAAGCCCACTGTACAATAGATCTCAAATGTCCAACTACAGCGACGTCTGCCCCAAACAACTCAATTAACCCACAACTCTAAACTAACCCACAGCTACCCACACCTACCAGTCTCTTGGTCTACTTATATAGGAGGTTGGCTCTGAGTCATCCCTCAGCCACATAGCATGATGCAAACTTGCTGTAACTTGCCTCATGCCATGTGTTTCTGACTCAGCTGCTTGTGGTTGTCCCATTTCATCTGTCCCTCAAACTATTTTTTTCTGTTGTTAAAGGCACAGTTACTCCAACAAGAGCCTCTTTCTATAAGGCACCTTCCCACTATCCTGGAAACTAAAAGGAGGTGGTGTTTGGTCCTGTCAACCCTAGAGAGCTGACCTGATGGCCAGCACAGTGCTGCTACTGTCAAATAAATGGGGGACACCTAAGTACAAATGTAAGTATGAATATAGTGCCATCAGGAGAAGTAGGAAGGCAGCTGGCCAACAGCTCAGTCTGCTTCTGCAGAGTAGCCGCATTTTGGACAGAGCTTGTGCTTGGCCCCTGCAGATCCATGGCCAGATCCAGTTTTGTTACCACCACCACATATTAGAAGAGAGTGTTGTTTCAAAAAATGAAAGGCATATTGGATAATGAGTGGGATGTTAGTGTGTTTACGCAGCGCATGAAGATCCACGTTAGCGTGCAGCACCAGGAACATGACCTCAGATGCAGCTAGTAGCATGTCAGCTGGAGATGCACCTCTCCCCTTCCAGACAGACCACAGGCATATGTCTCTCAGATGAGGCTTTAATCTTAGTTCCTCTATGTACAAGGCTATTTACAGCAATAATGACAACCATCCAACACCACAGCAATCCACAATCCACGACAACCCACATGTGTGTCCAGAGGCTTATGACTTATATAGCCAGGGCTCCACATGTCCCTCTGGCCCTGCCTCTTCCTGCTGGACACCTGTCAGTCACATGAGTGACTGCAGTTTTGCAGCAGTTCTCTGTGCTTTCCAGCACCAGGTGACCATCTCCATGATGTCACTTCCCATTCCACAGCATGAGACAGCATGACTCAGCTGCAATCAAATGCTGTGTCATCATGGCTGCTGCGATTCCCCACATTGTACATTTTACCTGGAACTCCTTCCTGACATGGGATGTGTGTTGGCGGACTACAGATAGGTTTGTGGGAGAGCAAAGTGGTAAGGCTGGGGATTGGCAGAAAAGTAACAGTTGGAAGTACTGGTTGTCACTTCCCCACAGACATGCATACTCTCCACAGCTGAAAGTGTGCCAAGGGGAAAGCCGCACAGCTTACTAGTTATAACCTGAAAAGAGGAGCAGGATGCATCATGTTCACTGAAAGAGTTACCCTTCTCTTTCTTCAGTACTTAGACATCCACACCATGATCCTAAATAATGTTATCCATTGTCTTTATCAGGTATAGTGCGATGCTATACACAAACACCACCATCTCACCCATCTCATCACCACCCTCCTGTCTCTGGATGCCCGCAATGGTGTAGCACATCCATATGCAGATCAGAGAAACAGATACTTGGCAATTGGGAAACAGCAATAGGGAATGTGGAGTAGGCAGAGTTTGTGAAGACAAAAACGCCAGATTTACAGAAAGTCACATATTTTTATTGGCCCCACTCCACAGTACCACTACATCAGGTTCCAAGAAGGCATAGTCCAGGAGCTCGACATCTTTGTGGGGCACACAGCCCAAGTGAAACAATAATGGGGGGAAAGGGAGAGATGCATTGTAAACATGGAGAGCAACAGAAACACATGGGGAGCCCATGTTCTTCATTGCTGAGCATGCATTGAGGCAATTGCAGCTCTAACCCTTTCCTCCTCTTTTCTACAGTGGTTGTTGTAGGGACAGTACTCCTCCTGCATTGGTAGCACTTCAAGCTCCTCTGGAGACCATCTGTATGCAAAGCTTGTCCCTTAGTCTCACAGATGTTATGGAGCACCGCACATGCAGACATGACCATAGAGAAATGTTGTTGCTCCACTGTGAGCCTTGAGGTCAGATACCCCAACTGGCTCTTAAGTCTCCCAAAAGCTCTCTCTGCCCTGCTTAATGGCACATTAAATTTCAGCTGTTGGTACTGGTGTGCATTGCTATACGGCTTTGTAAGCCACTTTTGCATGGGGTAAACGAATAATCAGTGGTGGAACCTCCACACCATGGATTGTGATGGTGGGGTTCCATTGGATAATCAGTGGTGGAACTTGCCTGAATATGAATGCATCATGGTCCCTTCCAGAAAAGCCAGCCTCAATGTTGATGAATCTGGCTGTCTGGTCAGTTGTCCCCTGCATGACTATTTGTTGTCGTTAGCTGCCCTCAAGTCTGTTCCAACTCATGGTGACCCTGTGGATGAGACATCTCCAAGAATCCCTGTCTCCCACTGCCTTGCCCAGATCCTGCAAGCCCTTGCCAATAACCCCCCTAACCGAGTCTATCCATCTGGTTTGTGGTCTTCCTCTCTTTCTTCTACCCTCGACCTTTCCTAGCATTATTGTTTTTTCTAGTGATCCTTGCCTTCTCATTATGTGGCCAAAGTACGATAGTCTCAACTTGATCATCTTTGCTTCCAAGGAGAGCCCTGGTCTGATCTGTCCAAGAACCAATGGGGCCAGCTATGAGGCAGAAGGGAAGAGTTTAAAGCAAGTGCTAGCGCGCTTGCCTTAAAGTCTTCTCTCTCATCCCATAGCCAGCCCAATGGGGCCAGCTATGAGGCAGGAGGGAAGAGTTTGAGGCAAGCATGAGTGTGCTTGCTTTAAACTTCCCTCCTGCCCCATAGCCAGCCCAATGGGGCCAGCTACAGGGCGGAAGAGTTTAAGGCTGCCCACCTCCTCCTCCCATGCTTGGAACAGCTGTAGCCAGCTGTCCCAGGCATGGAAGAAGGGGCCAGGGCAATGCATGGGTGGGCCAAGCCCACCTTCTCCCCTGCCTGGGATGGCTGCAGCCAGCTGTCCCAAGCACAGAAGGAGGTGGTGTGCGGGGCTCACACTGAGATTGCAAATAACCAAATTCATGAATCCCAAGCCCACAAATCCGGAGAGACAACTGTAGTCTCCTGTCTGGTTATATGAAGCAGGTATTTGCAATGAATATATTGTGAAGTCGTAGGCTTTCATGGCCGGCATCCATAGTTTTTTTGTGGGTTTCTCTGAAGATGCTAGCCACAGATGCTGGCGAAACGTCGGAAAGAAACTCTTTCAGAACATGGCGACACAGCCCGAAAAAACCCACAAAAAAAACAATGAATATATTATTGGCCTCACAGAACACTATCAAATACTCTCCTGCTTTGTTTCTTGTTCCTAATCCAAATCTTCCTACTATTTTTGATTCTTCTTTGTTGCCAACATTAGCATTCAAGTCTCCAATGATTAGTTTGAAATCCTGTGATGGTATGTTGTCAATTTCTTCCTGACTGCATCATAGAATCTCTCAATTTCCTCTGCATCTGCATCTGTGGTTGGTGCATATACCTGGATTATTGTGATGTTCA
The DNA here is from genome assembly GCA_026167975.1 of Phrynosoma blainvillii. Taxonomy (NCBI): domain Eukaryota; kingdom Metazoa; phylum Chordata; class Lepidosauria; order Squamata; family Phrynosomatidae; genus Phrynosoma; species Phrynosoma blainvillii. Next base: position 397,816,651 of record JANUYF010000002.1, on the reverse strand, counting down.
TAGGTTTACCCCGAAGCCTTATGGTTAATATATGGTCTGACTTTGAGTTGTATCCTTTGAGTGCTCTAGCTATATCTTTCTTTAGTATGTAAGCCACCCCATTTCTTCTTGTTTTTTAAATTTCCTGAATAGATTACTGTATAGTTGTCTGAGTGAAAGTGACCCATTCCTGTCCATGTAGCCATATTTTCAGTTGTAGTACTATTCAGCCCTAGCCATGGGAGGGTGCACGGGGATATGCGTCCCATTGACAGCACCAACACAGTTTGGGAAACCCAGATTTGAGAAACCATCCATGATATTCAGAAAAAAAAAATTTCAGCTCAATAATTAAATGAATAATTTTGAAGCCCACCCCAATGTATGTTGCTGAGGGTATCATGTGTCCTTTGGAACCCCCCTCCCCTCCAGAAGGCCTGGGGGAATTATTTTCTGGTGCCACATTCAGGGAGATAGCGGGGCGACAGTGTGATCCCAGGTCGTGTTTCAGTTGATGCCTGGGAGCATGCTAGTTTTGTCTGTGTACTCCCTTGTGTGGTTGTGTGAGGCAACCTCTTCTGGACCCTGCCCAAGTTTCCCATATAATAATAATAAAGAATAAATTTTTATTTGTAGCCCGCCCCTCTGCTAGGCAATCGGGGCGGGGGACAGCAGGATTTAAAACAGAGCAGCGTTAAAACATTCCCTCTCCCCATAATCCCTTCCTCCCCCCGCCCCATCCCCTTAAAATAGAATTAAACCAAAGAATAATTAAAATGCTATATTAATTAAATTAATAAATTAAAAGCAAATTTTTTTTTTTTACGAGGAGACAGACAAATGGGGCCCTTTATGGGCCGACCGTTATTCCGGGAAGGCCTGCCGAAAGAGATCCGTCTTTACTGCTTTCTTGAAAGCAGCGAGAGTGGTAGTAAGACAGATCTCATCCGGCAGGCCATTCCAGAGTCTGGGAGCGGTTGCAGAGAAGGCCCTCTGGGAGGTCTGGGACAGCCTAGTTTTCATTGGCTGTAACAGATTCCTCCCAGAGGACCGCAGGGCGCGGGGGGGGGGTCATATGGGGAGAGGCGGTCCCTAAGATAAGATGGACCCAAGCCATGTCAAAACCAACACCTTGTACTGCGCCCGGAAACTAATCGGCAGCCAGTGGAGGGATTTGAGCACGGGTGTTATGTGCTCCCTCCTTGATGTTCCCGTAATTAGCCTGGCTGCCATATTTTGTACCAGTTGAAGTTTCCGGGTTAGGCACAAGGGTAGCCCCATGTAGAGTGCATTGCAGAAATCCAGACGTGAGGTTACCAGGGCGTGTACCACAGCTTTCAGGTCCCTTCTATCCAGATAAGGGCGCAGTTGGCGTATCAGCCGAAGCTGATAACAGGCACTCCTGACCACCGCATTCACCTGACTAGTCATGTGAAGCGATGAATCTAGAAGCACCCCCAGACTGCGAACACAGTCCTTAGAGGAGAGTGTGACTCCATCCAGGACTGGAGACTGTATTCCCAAATCTGGTTTCGGGCCTGTAACTGCAAGTACCTCCGTTTTGTCTGGATTCAACTTTAATCTGTTTTTCCTCATCCAACCCATTACCGCTCTAAGACAGTCATCAAGAGGAGAGACGCCATCTGAAGTCTGAGTCGATGATCTGGTCATGGAGAGGTATATCTGGGTGTCATCAGCGTACTGAAGACACCGAGCTCCATGCCTCCGAATGATCTCACCAAGCGGCTTCATGTAAATATTGAATAGCATTGGGGACAGGATGGCACCCTGAGGGACGCCACAATTAAGCTCAATTTTGGATGAGCAACTGTCCCCAAGCCTCACCCTCTGAGATCTGCCCGAGAGGAAGGAACGGAACCACTGCAAAGCAGTGCCTCCAATTCCTAACTCCCTCAGGCGATCTAAGAGGATGGCATGATCTATGGTGTCAAAGGCCGCTGAGAGATCCAAGAGCACCAACAAGGTCACACTACCCCTGTCGATACTCAGGCGGAGGTCATCGATCAGAGCAACCATGGCAGTCTCCACTCCATATCCTGTCCTGAAGCCGGTTTGAAATGGGTCAAGATAATCGGTTTCATCCAAGACTGCTTGGAATTGGGAAGCAACTGCCCTCTCGATCACCTTGCTCAAAAAAGGGAGCAAGGAGACTGGTCTATAGTTGTTTCTATCCAGGGGATCCAGGGAAGGCTTTTTCAGGAGTGGCTTAACCGCCGCCTCCTTTAGACAAGATGGTACCTTGCCTTCCCTGAATGACGCGTTGACTGTATCCTGAAGGAACACCCTCAGCGCGTCTCCCCCCCTGGACGACCAGCCATGATGGACAAGGATCGAGGGGGCAAGTCGTCTTTCTCACACTTCCCAGCAGCTTGTCCACGTCATCGGTACTCACAGATTGTAATTGATCCATCCCTGCCTTTCCCAGTGGAGAGGGTGAGATCCTCCTTAGATAGATAGACCGCAGGGTCTCCATGTGGAATCTTTTCTTTTTTACAGATTTGTTGACTCCCCTGAGGTTTAGGATTGCCCTCCAGGATCCATTCTTCTTGGGGACCAGAAAAAAAGATGGAGTAGCATCTTGCTCGCCTTTGGGGCGGGGGCACAGGTTCTACTGCATCCATGACTAAACGTTGGTCTATGGTGTCCAGAAGGAGGCAGTGTTTTTCAGGGATCTTGGATCTGGGAGAAGGTTAATTTGTCATGAGGCCTGTGAAGAAATTTCATTCGGTAGCCATACCGAAGAGTCTCCAGCAATTAGCAAAGCAAAAAAGCAAAGCAGCTTCATTTATATACCGCTTCATATCACATTATGGGATGTCTAAGCGGTTTACAACTGTAAGCTCATTGCCCCCCAACAGTTGGGTACTCATTTTAGTGACCTCGGAAGGATGCAGGCCCGAGTCTAGCCTAAGCCCTGGCTAGTATTGAACTCGCAACCTTGTGGTCCATGAGTGAGTGGCTACAGTACAGGCATTTAACTACTGCACCACCAGGGCTCCTTATTGGTCTGATGTTGAAGTCTCCCAGACACTGACAAACCCTTGGAGCCAACCTCCTGCTGGGAGCATCCTGTCAGGCTTGGTTGTCCTGTGCTGGCCCTTTCTGGTGGGTGCTGAAGAGGAAGTCTTGGGTGAGACCTTGGCTTTGGCTGGGATTTGAAATCCTCCCAACATTGCTTAGGCGGTCTGGTGGCCCTCAATTGGAATGAGGAAGAACCTTTTGAAAAGAAGAAACAAAAAGAGTGGCATTTGGATTGAAAATGCCTCCTATCGTCTCCTCTTTTAGCAGTCAGCAAGGCTTTCTTCTTGTCTTCTACCAAGAAAGGATTGAGGGAGTTGCCGAACAATTTTGAGGCCAAATATGGGGTGAAGGCGAGATTTTGCTTTTGCTTCCAATTTTACTTCCAATGTTTTGCTTCCAATGTTTTAGCCATAGCCATGTAGGCAGCGGCCTTGGCCAGCTTGTTCAAGAGTTGGCATAATCTGATATGGCAGGTTGGGGGTTCCCCTAGGAGACCCCTACCCCATTGGAGGGAGGCCCTACCTACTAAGGAGGAGGCAGCTGCTGCTCTAATGGCTATGGAGAGTCTCGTGTGCCTTCTTCAAGACTGACTCAGCCTTCCTGTCTTCCACAATCTTGAGTGAGAGAGTCTTCACCCTTCTTGCAGAAAACTGCTGAGGAGACCAGTGCAGAGACAGGGGGGTCCACTAGGGAGACTTGAAGTTTGTCCATGATTGGTTGGGGAAAATTTAGAGCTTTTTAACAGAGCCATGGCATGGCCTGCTAGCAGCTGGTTTGCTCCACTCCTCAGTGATGACCTGCATAAGATTAGCTGGGCAGAGAATCTCTTGGGTGGAAATAGGTGGGGTTGGAAACAGGTCCTATCCCACCTTGGGGAGGTCGAAATCCTGCAGGAGAGCTTTGTATAGTGAGCTCGATGCCCAGAGCCCTAGCTGTCTTCCTTAACAGCATTGGGAAATCCTCAAATCATAGAGGCGAGTAGAGGATGGGTCAGCCTCAGAGTTGCCCTTGGCCCCCTCCTCCTCAGAAACCTCGCCCTCCCCCAATTCCAATTCCATCTGACCCCTCTTCCTCTTGTTCTTCCTCATCAGAGGAGTGGGTGGAGATACGCCTGCACCTCTTGGGGTGGGCCTGTCATGCCTGGTCTGCTTGGAGGAGGGTAGAGACCCTGTGACTCCCTCAAGGCCGGAGGTTCCACCCTCCCTAGGGCATCGGCCCACTCCCCCCGCCCCCCTTCACCTGCTTCAGTTGTTGTGGAAGTGGAGGCAGCTGGAGGGTCCTGTTTTTCTTTTTGGGCTTGGCCTCCAGTCCCAGCCAGACTAGAAAAGCCCTCAGCCCCGGTCATGGCAGCTAGAGGGCCCACTGGACAGTGGCCACCACAAGCAACTTCTTTGGGGCAGCAATGGTGAATCCTACTTGTAGAGTCAAGATGGTAGCCCCCATCTGTGTGGGAGGAATGATGAGCCCCCTCCATGTAACAAGGGAGGAGGCCCCCACCACCCCAGGCAAGTTAGCAGCCCCACATCCCCACATCCAAGATGGCAGCCACCACCCACGAGGCCAAGATGAAGGCCCTCAACCATCAGGCCATAAAGATCTTGATAGCTGGTTCTGTAGCCCAAGCAGCAGCGGGAGAAGAGGGAGCGAGAAGCCCCAGCCATCCTGGTTGGTCCCGTTGCTTCCACAGCCCTTGCGGCTGCAGAAGATCACTCTGCACACAGGCAGCAAGTGGGGAGGACCCACACTCTTAGATGTCTCTACACTAATGCACAAGAGCATGGGAAATAAACAAGATGTCAGAACCTGGCATCAGGTTCTGCCAGAATAGCGTTGGGGATGATGGATAATGAGAAGGGATGGTGGCATGGTGTTAGAAGGTCTGGGGGGATGGGATCTGTGCAGCTGCAAGGGTGTTTTGATAACGGGCTCTTTGGAATGTTGAGAATTGGAAGGGAAGATGGTACTCCTTGGAGCAGTTGGTGGGGGATGAGCAAAGGTGGGGGCGATTGAATTGGGGAAACGAAACTGTGGGAATAGTAGGTGGAGATGGGTTTGCGCATCAAGAGACTGGTGGGTGGAGTGAAGATTTTGGTGGGTTTAATTAGGTGCTGTAATGTTTGGGGGGGCAGTTCTGGCTTAAACGCAGTGCTGTGAAATGCTGGCTTTGTGTGTTCAATAAACTCCTTATTACTGCAATTGGCTGCTTTACTGATTCCACAGAGTTCTGATTTTGCTGAACCTGACACAAGATAAACTTGAACTCCTAGCACAACAAAGCAAATGCCGTATTTTCCGGCGTATAAGACGACTTTTTAACCCCAGAAAATCTTCTCAAATGTCGGGGGTCATTTTATACGCTGGGAAGAGAGGAGGGCCAGGTGAGAGGAACCCCCTCAGCCTGGCTGCCATTTTGTCTCCCTCCTCCTCCCCCTCAACACACTCACTGCACTGGGCGAGACCCTCAGCAAGATTAGGGAGGTGGCAGCGGCAGCGGCAGCAGTGGCTTGGCCTGGGGGAAGAGGAGAAAGCGGGCTGAAGCGCGGTGTTTCTGGGAGGGCATCCCTTCCTCCCTCACTGCCCTGGGCTGGTCTGCCCTCCTCTGCCCTGCCCGTCCTCTCTCTCCGCTGCCCAGCTTGCTTGTGGCTCACAGATGGACGAGGGGTGAGGGAAGACCCTGTAAAAACCCACTGGGTGGCATTGGGCAAGTCACTCTCTCTCAGCCTCAGGGAAAGACCTCAGCTTAACTCCCTCCCTCCCTTCCTTCTTCTCAGGAAAAGCCCCTCCCATGGGGGGAGGAGGAGGAGGAGGAGGAAGAAGATGGTCATGGAAGCCCCCTTGCAGGGTGGGGATACCCTCCTCCTCCTCTTCTTCTCCTTTCATGGGGAGTCCCCCCCTGGGGCCCCGGCACTTGCCAGCCTTCCTCTTCTTCCCGGCCGCGGACGAAGGGCTGGGCTGGGCTCCCTCCTTACCTCCTGGAGCCTTTAGACGAGGAGGAGGAGGAGGAGGAGGCTGCTGCCTCTGTGCTTTTTGCCCAAAGGCAATTCAGTCCATGAAAATCCAGCTCCTCTAAGCTCCCAGGGGAAAGAAAAGGTGACTGCCCTCCATTTGCAACCCAGTGGTTCCAGACCAACCCCAGCTCAAAATGCCATTATGCCAGTAGGTATATATGTTCTATGTTTTGCTGATATCTATATATCTATATATCAATCTATCTATCTATCTATCTATATCTATCTATCTATAATATATATTTATATCCTGCCCCTCTGCAGAGCAATCGGGGCGGCTTACATTAAAATTTCCATACATATCTGTTAATACAATGTAAACAAACCTAAAAATCCCAAAACCCACTGCTCCTTAAAAAGTAAGGGTTCTTCCTCTTAGGCTAGGCCCGATGGAGATGGGCCTGCATCTCTTCCCCAGATGACGTCGGATGGAGTCATATCTATATCTATATCCATCTATCTATATCCGTATCTATATATCTACATCTGATCAGTTGATTGTAAATAATTTTTTTGATTTGATATATATCTACATCTATAATTATCTATATCTTTACCTGGCAGGGGAGACACCATGATCACGAAGGTGGTTTTCCCAGGGTGAGGCTCATCCATTGCACTCCGGGTGTGCTGACCCCTGCGATTTCCCCAAATGCGGGAAACTCGACTGCATAATTTGTGATAGTGGGGGACTGCGTTCACACTTTTTCTCTAGTTTAATTCTGTTTTAAGGGTTTGGGTGGGTGGGTTTGGGGGATGAGGGAATGTTTTAACTTTGTCTGTTTTTAACTGCTGTAACCCACCCCGATTGTTTAGCAGAGGGACGGGCTATAAATAAAAATTATTATTATTATTATTATTATTATTATTAGATCTAGATATCTATCTCTCTCTCTATACCATTTATATATATATATATATATTGAGCTGGGGTTGATCTGGAACAACTGGGTTGCAAATGGAGTGCAATATATATATATATATATATATATATATATATATATACCGTATTTTCTGGCATTTAAAACCCCGTTTAGTTCCGAGTCCATCTAGAAGCACCCAGATCCAGAGCTACTTTTTGTTGTTCAGGTGGATGCTTCAGATTTTGCTTTGGGAGCAGTGTTGTTGCAAAAAGACTCGGAGGGGGTACTTAAGCCTTGTGCTTGTTAAGAAAGTTTCAGACTACTGAGCTGAACTGGCCTGTTTGGGATAAAGCAGCTTTTGCTATAAAGTGGGCTCTCCAAACCTGGAGATAATTCTTAGAAGGGGCACCTCACCCATCTGAAGTTTGGACAGACCACTGCAACTTGGAGGCACTTCAAGCACCTTGCAAATTGAGCCCTAAATAGTGTAGATGGGCTAAGGACTTTTATAAATATAGATTCAAACTCAAGTTTATCCCTGGTCGGGAGAACTGTTTGGCTGATGCATTATCAAGACTACCTCATCATGTGGGCAAAGAAATGCAGCCACTACAAACTTTGTTCACTCCAATGCAATTGGGGCTAGCAGTCACGATGCATAGTCAGGCTAAAGCAGAAAGGGAGGCAGACCATGGAGGGCTGGATCCACTCCATTTAGAGATCCAGAAAACTTCTGAGAGTGACAATTGGCTACAAACACACCAGCAACAGCTAGAAAAGAAAGACAATGCCCTTTGGTACAAAGGACAAAAACTATATGTGCCCAAAGACTTAAGACTGAAAGTGCTACAAGTACGTCACGATTCCAGAGCTGCAGGACATTGGGGTTTTATGAAAACTTTACACAACCTTTACAAACAATATTGATGGGAAAGAGTGAGATTGGATGTGGAAGATTATGTGAAAAGCTGCCCAGTGGATGGAATGCTTGGGCTAGAGAAAGATAGTGCTGGTGAGAAAGCTTGGAAAGGGGGGCTGGCTTGATGGGAGGGGAAGTGCTATGGGAATTGGAGGTGGGTGCTGGTTTTGGCACCAAGGGTGTTGAGTGAAGTTTGGTGGTTTGGGTTTTGTTTTTTTTAAGATACCATTTGACTGAAGAGGGGCAGTTCAGGCTTAAATGCTGACTGATGAATTTCTGACTATGTGTTTTAAATAAACTTCTTGTTGAATCAACTTACTGGACTTATTGATACACAGAGTTACTGAATTTGCTTAAGTCTGACAGCTGGCATTTGTATGGTTTTTCTACTGTGTGGACACTCTGGTGTCTGTTGAGGTGTGACTTGTGAGCAAAACATTTCCCACACTGCTGGCATTCATATGGTTTCTCTCCTGTGTGGACTCTCTGATGAACCACAAAGTGTGATTTGTTAGCTAAACATTTCCCACAGTCTGGGCATTTGTATGGTTTCTCTCCTGTGTGGATGCTCTGATGAACCACAAGGTGTGACTTGCAAGCAAAACATTTCTCACACTGTTGGCATTTGTATGGCTTCTCTCCTGTGTGAACGCTCTGGTGTATAATAAGGTGTGGCTTTTGAGCAAAACATTTCCCACAGTCCGGGCATTTGTATGGTTTCTCTCCTGTGTGGAGACTCTGGTGTCTCCCAAGGACTGATTGTTGAGCAAAACATTTTCCACACTGCTGGCATTTGTATGGCTTCTCTCCTGTGTGGCTTCTCTGATGGATCAAGAGGTTTGACTTTCGAGCAAAGCATTTTCCACACTGTTGGCATTTGTATGGTTTCTCTCCAGTGTGGACTCTCTGGTGTCTCCCAAGCTGTGACTTGTCAGCAAAACATTTCTCACACTGCTGGCATTTGTAAGATTTCTCTCCTGTGTGGAGACTCTGATGTATCACAAGGCTTGACTTTTGAATAAAACATTTCCCACACTGCTGGCACTCATATGGTTTCTCTCCTGTATGGAGACTCTGGTGTCTCTGAAGGGTTGCCTTGCGAGCAAAACATTTTTCACACTGCTGGCATTTGTACGGTTTCTCTCCTGTGTGGACTCTCTGATGTCTCAAGTGGACTAACTTGTCATTAAAATATTTTCCACACTGCTGACATTTGTATGGTTTCTCTCCAGTGTGGACTCTCTGACGATTCCCAAGGTCTCCTGTAAAGAAGGACAAGGACAGATAAGACTCAATCACAGAATTCAGACAGGACAGACCTCTGTGAGCAGCAGTAGAGGTGATCCATCTCAAGGAAGAAAAGAAACTTCAGAGAAAGATAAACTTCTGTGCCCCCTTTCTCTCCTTCATTAGTCACAGTTGCTAAATGGAACCTCTTGATAGGTCTGAAAACAAGGAACTGAGCCAGTTCACACCAGTTCACCCAAACCAGCTGTTAAAATTTACCGGTCATTGGTTGGCTCTCAATTTGTGAGGCACCCTCTGTGTATAGATCTGTGTGTGTGTGTGTGTGTGTGTGTGTGTATGAGAGCAAGAGAGATAGAGAATATGTGAAACAGAATGAGGGGGGGGAGAGGAGATGAGAATGAGATACCAAAGGTGAGATGTTGTACTGGTGCAATTGGGCACGAAGGCAGGCAGGAAATGAAGGGGAGGAAGATATGAAGAGTGATCAGGCATTTGGGAGCAAGGAGAGTCAGGCCAGAAAGCAAAAAGCAAAAAGCAAAGCTGAGGCACGTGCCAGTTCATCTGCAGGAGAAGCCTACAACTGAATAAGTGTGCTAAAACTGAAAAGGGAGTGAGGTGAGTATGCAGCCAAATGGTGTGATGGCTAATTGAGAGAAGGAGGGGAGCTGAGGCTGATGGCTCTGGAAAAGTTGTGCCATTGCTCTTCCAGTGGGGGAGGAGGAAAAACACACATCTTTCCTTGTTCCAGTCAGGAGTTTTGCCTACATGTGTACACATGTTCATTCTCATCATGGGGGGGAAAATTAGAACCAGTTGTCAATTACTTGGACTGACACCAATAGACCTGAGAACCACTACCCTGGAGGCCATTGCTTTCTTGTCCTATTGTACACCTTCCCAGAGATATGTTTATATCCACACAGTGCTAGACTATTTGTGACAGAAGCTAAAGCTGGAATGAGCAGCTTTAATGTAAGCCACTTTTAAGTTCCATTTGGGGAGAAAGGCAAGATAATAGGAAAGGCTGAGCAAGGGGATGGAAGAAAGAGGGATGGAAGAAAGCCATGGCTGAGCTAGGATTGGCCTCTAAGACAGGGCTGGGCAACTGTTGTGGACTGGACCGCCAGGGGGTTGCACCACCTTTTGCTTCTAAATATTCCCCAATCTCTCTTAGATGAGGTGAGTTAGTTTTAATACTGTTGTGTCCTCTCTGAGCCATTTTGGGATCAGGAGAGGCCTTTTTCCCAATAGGAAGTTGGAAGTTGTCTGGGAACTAGAAGGACTGAAAGGGGACCTAAAAACATGGGGAAATTGCTCAAAGATGTGTTGAAAGGCATTTGGGGCAAAAAGCATTAACTGCCATGATTCCTTCCTGGGAAATTCTAGGATTGGCAGTTTAGAGAGGGTTATTGAGAATCCTCAACTGGAGAGGTCTAGTGCCTCACTAAACTACAAATCTCAAGATTCAACAAGATGCTACTAGTACAATTAAAATGGAATCAAAGTGCTAAGAAAAGATCTTCCATAGAAAGGACAATGGATTGAGGTTCCTTACCCAGGGAAGACACATTTTCATAGTTTTCCATCATGACATCCCAGTATAAAAATCTTTGGTTCTCATCCAGCAAATTCCATTCCTCCTCTGTGAAAAACACAGCCACATCTTCAAAGGTCACCTGCAAGAGAAAATAGTTCCCAACCAAAGAAAAATTCATCAGATGTGGGGGAAAACACATGGTGTCTCTCTGACAGGGTTTGAATGCTTCGGAATAAAGATAGAGGCTTTAAAGTATATTCCCTATCTCTTTTCTTTAACTCCCTGCATGTAGAAGAACAGCACATGAGGAGGAAAAAAGGTTACACCTTGGCTCCCGAATGAACTAGCTCTCTCCTGTGAAGGGAGATTCTGTTTAACACATGGGAAATTTTCCACATAGTCTTTCCAATCTTAATTATTAGCTGGAATGTTTCCTGGGAAGCCTTGCCCAATCTAGTGTCCTGCTGATGTTTTGGATTTGTATTCCTGATATTTCCAGCTATTTGGACACATTAGTTAAATTATTTTGGCATCGAGGACACAAAGTACACAAAGCTATCCTTCCATGGCAGTTAAAATACAAGAATAAAAATACGAGCAATTCATAGAATCACAGAGTTGGAAAAGACCACAAGAGCCATCCAGTCCAATCCACTGCTATTCAGGAACTCACAATCAAAAACATCCCTGACAGATGTCCATCCAGCCTCTGTTTAAAAACCTCCAAAGAAAGAGAGTTCATCACCCTCTAAGGGATCATATTCCACTGTCGAACAGCGATTACTGTCAGGAAGTTCCTCCTAATGTTTAGGTGGAATCTCTTTTCCTGTAGCTTGTATCTACTGTCCCGTGCCCTATTCTCTGAAGCAGCAGAAAACAAGCAGGCTATCATATCGTCTGTTAACCGTCTCTTCTCCATGCTAAAACACACCCAGCTCCCTAAGTCGTTCCTCATAAAACATGATCTCCAGACCCTTCACCATTTTAGTCATCCTCTTTTGTCAACATCCTTTTTGAATTGTTTTGCCCAGAACTGGACAGTCTTCCAGGTAAGGCCTGACCAGAGCAGAATAGAGTAGCACTATGACTTCCCTTGATCTAAGGCTTTATAGGTCATCACTAGCACTTAAATTGTGCCTGGAAACGAACCAATAGCAAGTGAAGCTGATTCAACAAGGGAATTCTATGCTCCCTATAACTGACTCCAGTCAGCATTCTAGCTGTGGCATTTTGGACTGTTGGAAAAATTTATGTTTTGCATTCTCCTGTTCCTCTTTAGTTAGGCAGGACTTCATCCCTCCTCTTTTCTCCTTCTAACTGTCAATCATAAGAGGCAGTTTAACTGACTCTCTGAACATGCCAAACCGCAGTCAGTAACTGCAGTCAGCTGTCTGTCACAGTCCTCTCTGAGGGAGGTTAACATCTCTTTTTCTGCTTTATTAATTCCAGTTAGATTAGGTTTTAGTTTGTTGAGTAAATATTTGTTATAAAATTGTTTATTTTTAAATGACAAACTACATGTTTTCATTCTTTGAGTGAGTCTTTATTTTAGGAAGGTTCCCATCTGAAGCTGCAAGGAGAAATGGGAAAAGACTTCATCTAACCCCCTCCTACCATCTGAAGCTGCAAGGAGAAGTGGGAAAAAGACTCCATCCAATCCCCTCCCAGCCACATGAGTCCATCTCAGCCCCCCCCCCCTCCAGAGGGAGGACAGGAGAAAACAGAGAAGACGGGCAAGGAAAATCAAACAAGGGCCAGAAGACAGATGAGAGACTAAAATAAAGAAGGACATGGGGGGGAGGGAAAAGGAGGGAAGAGAGAGGAGAAGGTAGGGAAACAATCAATTCAACAATAATGGGGGGAGGGAAATTGACATAGGGAAACAATTACTGGGCAGCAGCAGTGGTGGTGGGTGTCACTAAAGTGAAGAACAGCAGTGACATCATAGCTAACATTTGTTAGCATTCAGCACAGGGAGTGTAGGTGGTCTTCCTTGTGTACCCTCCCCACTAGAAAACCCTATGAGGAGACATCAAAAGTGTCACACAGGCAATATAAGGACAGGTTGCTTGCCTGTAACGGTATTTGAGTGATCATCTGCGAATTCACACAAATGGATTATATCTGTGCCTGCACAGCTAGCTCGGAAAGTTCTAGTATCACTGGGCAAATCTTCGATTGCAACTTTTTGGTGGTAGCTCTGCCTACCCTTATAAAGCCCCTGGCGTTCCCTCTCTTTCCTCAGTTCCAAAACGTACGCCGCCAAGCAGTGACAGCAGGAATTTTAACAATGAGCAGGACACAACTGAGGGGAGGATGGGCGGGATTTGTGTGAATTCGCAGGTGACCAATTGAAGAAATACCGTTACAGGTAAGCAAGCTGTCCTTCTTCTTCGTGGTCTCTGCGAATCACACAAATGGGTTAAACTGACAAGCTTCGGTCAATGGAGGAGGGAGTGTCCAGAAACCAATTTTGTGAATTGAAACAAGATGAAATTTAATGACAACAATAAACTGTAAACTGCAAACCTTAGTTGCACTTTAGTGTCATTTGTTTGAATTCAACAAGCAATAAAACAGTGCAAACATACTTAGAGCAAAGCAGAAAGCAGCACTGCCCTCCCAAAAGAGGCTTCTTGCCTGGCCCTCGTGTCCAGCCTATAGTGCTTAATAAAATTATTGGCTGGGATCAGACAGCAGCCTTGCAAACATCCTCTAAAGGCACCCCACTCAAAAATGCAGAGGATGTAGCTACCGGCCTAGTCGAGTGTGCATGCACCCAGCCCAGAGGGGTTGTACCTGCCAGCTCATAACAAAGGTGAATAGATAGAAAATCTCTGGGGTGTAACTGGCAGACCCTTCTTGGCCTCTGAGTAGCATACAAATAGTCTCTCACAGCACCTCAAACCCAAGGTCCTTTCAAGATAGAATGCCAGCACTCTCCGAATGTCTAAGGTGTGCAGTCAGTGTTCAGTATCAGTAATCGGGTTCGGGGCCAGGGTGGGCAGCACAATGTCCTGGTTGATGTGGAAGGCCAACACCAGTTTAGGCAGGAATGTGATGTCGATATGGAGGACCACCTTGTCCTATGGAATTGAAGGTAGGGTTGGTCCACCCGTAGAGCACATAGTTCACCTGTATGGTGGGCAGAAGTGATGGCCACTAAGAAAGATGTTTTCCAGGTCAGCAGTCTTTAGTCCGTGGTGGCCAAAGACTCAAACAGCTTGGTAGAAAGGTGGGAAAGCACCAAGTCTAGACTCCATGGCAGGGTCGGTACCGAGGATAGAGGATGAAGGTTATTAGGTCCCTTGAGGAATTTCTTTCCATAAAGAAGGAGGGTCTGCCTTCGAGCTGGTAGTGCGAGCAGATAGCAGACAGGTAGCACTTGATAGAGTTAAGGCACAACCATGAGTCAACTAAAGACATCAGACATTCCAGGACAGTCAGTACCGAGGCATAGGATGGTGGTAGGTTCATTGCTGACAGAAAGTCCATGAACTTTTTCCATTTGAGTGCACAGGATTTCCTGGTGGAGGGCTTCTGTGCAGCGTGAATCACCATCTGTACCGAAGTAGGTAATGTTGTCATGGATGGATTCTCCACGCCACTAAGGGAAGTGAGACCATGTCCAGGTGCCGAATCCGGCCGTTGTGCATTGAGAGGAGGTCAGGGCGGGACTTGAGGCAGCAGTACTCCTCCTGAGCAAAATGGAGCATGGGAAGAAGCCACGGTTGTCTTGGCCACCATGAAGTGATGAGGATGGTGTCTGACCCATCTGTCCTCATCTTGGTGATGATCCTCATGATGAGTGGGAATGGGGGGAAGGTGTAGAACATCCTCCTGGCCCACACAAACTGTGTCATGGTCAGTCAGGAGCTGGACTCAGAGGATGAGGATGAGGATGAGGCTACTCCAGTGCAGGAGGAAAGGGAGGCTCTACCAGGACCTAATCCTGCCCTGCTAGATCCCAGCCCTGTCCTCCCAGCCCCAGAGGAGGAAGAGCAGCCAGGTCCTAGCACCAGTAGGATCCCTAGGGAGGCACAGCAGCCTAGTGGTAAGGAGCAGGAAGAAACAAGCATGGAAGTGCCTTCCTTCAGACAACGTAGGGCAGAGAGTGCTTGCGTGCATCGGTCAAGGAGGCTTGCAGAGAGGCAATTGACTAACAAGCCTCAGCTGGCATGGAGGAGGGAATCTCCTACTTAATCACCTGGGAGAGGATCACTCAGTGCCAGAGCTTATTGTGTGCTCCCTTGTGTGATACTGTCAGCACTGGCTCCTTGCTCTTTGAAACTCTTGTGTGTTGTGAACCTTTGAATTCGGAATGGACTGGACGCTTTTTACCTTCTGGCTGCCCCGACCTCGGACAGAACTGGCTACTGCGAACTCTGGAATCCTGACCCTGGCTTTGGTACTGGTGTGCTTCTTGGGAACTAACAGAAAGGTCTGTAGCCTGCCTTTTAGCTCCTTCCTTGTTTAACCATCCTTATCAGCGTTTGTTTGGACTGGTGCTGGCCGTAGTCCAGGACAAACTGGAAGGCATCTCCTTGCGACCTCAGAGCTGGAACCTGAGAGCAGAACTCTACAGCGTATGTTCTCCCAGGTTGCGAAACTGTCTCTGGGTGGAGGCGCCACTCATGGCAGGGATTGGAGGACCTGCTGAGCTTGTCCGCCAGATCGTTGTCTTCTCCAGGCAGGTGCACTGACTGTAGCAGTATCTTGTTGTCGATGCACCGGTTCCAGATGCGGATCGTGATTTGGAGTCGCGTCTGGGACCTTGTGCCTCCTTGCTTGTTCGGGTAGAACGTGATGGTGATGTTGTCTGTCAAGAGGAGCACCACCTTGCCTGACAACACAGTCTGAAATGCCTGGAGGGCCTTCTCCACAGCCAACATTTTGGAGGCGTTGATGTGGAGCTTCTTTTCTGAGGGGGACCACTGGCCTTTGATCGTTAGTTCATTTGTGTGTGTTCTCCATCCCTCCAGGGATGTGTCTGTTGTCAGGTTGATCTCGGGATGGGGCACCAAGAAGGACATCCTGGTGCAGACATTGTCGGGTTCGAGCCACCAACCCAATGATCTGGCTATGGGTCTCGGTACCATGAGCCATTTAGAAGGGGAGTCGTACATGGGATCGAATACAGACAGGAACCAGGACTGTACCGGCTGGCTGTTCATGGCACCAACCCACCGTGTTACAAAGGTGGTTGAGGCTAAGTGTCCCAGTGTCACTTGCATGGTGTGAGCTCTGACGCTTCTGTGGGCAAGGCAGCTTTTGATTGCCATGCAAGAGCTTGAAACCTGTCCTGTGGGAGGAAAGCTTTGGACTCCTAGGAGTCGAGTACCGCTCCAATGAATTTGATATGTTTGGCTGGGGTCAGATTTGATTTCTCTTTGTTGACCCAGAGCCCGAGGGAGTCTAGGAGAGAGAGAGTGAACTGGATGTCCTGCTGTAGTTTGTGTTGGGTTAGTGCCATGAACTGCCAGTCGTCCAGGTAAGGGAAGACCCTGATTCCTTGCTGGTGCAGGTAAGCTGCCACTGGAGCCATGCATTTGGTGAAGACTCTCGGTGCTGTGGATAGGCTGAACGGGAGGACCCTGTACTGGTAGAAGTCGGTCCTGACAGCGAAGGCGAGGAACCTCCTATGATCTCTTTGGATGCTGATGTGGAAATAAGCGTCCTTGAGATCAATGGTTGCGAACCAGTGTCCCCTCTGTAAGAGTGGCAAGATAGAGGCAAGAGTTACCATGCGCCGATAACGAACATAAGAGTTCAAATGTCTCAAGTCCAAGATGGGCCTGATGCCTGAATCCTTCTTAGGAACAGTAAAGTAACATGAGAAAAAGCAGTGTCGGGCCCAAGAGGGATCTATGGGCTCGACTGCACCTTTCTCCAACAAGGCGCACACTTCGTCGAGTAAGGCCTGGTGGACAGGACAGCTCCGGTGGTTGGGAGCTCCTCAAACTTGAGAGCATAGCCCCTGCAAACAATGTCCAAGACCCAGGAATCGAAGGTGACTGAAGCCCAGGTGTTAGCCCATGTGTTAGGCCTCTAACCTGTCACCAAAGGGAGGTTCGTCGAAGTGCGCTGCCCCATCTCATAACCTCCTCTTGCCTGGATCAAAGGGCTTCTTCCTGAAATCCTGCTGGTACTGTGGTTGGGACTGTTGCCAGGGTCCCAAGGAGGAAGAGGATAAATGAGATGGTTGGCACTGTCTTGACTGACCTCGTGGCTTAGGTGGTTGTTCCTGTTGTTGATACAGATGCTAATGGTACAGTTGGAACCAGGAGCATTGTCCCCCATAGCATCGCCTGGGAGACTGGAAGGTAGAAGAGGACATGCCATATTTCCTGGCCTCTGCCTTCATGCAGTACCTGAAATTAAGCTTCCCATCCATCTCTTTGTTGAAGAGACTGGAGTCATCGAAGGGCATGTCCTCTATTGCGGTCTTGGTTTGGGGAGTCAAGTCCGAAGACAGCCAGGCAGAGCCACCGATCCTGACAAGATCTTGGCGGCACAGTCAGTAGAATGGCGTGCTGAGATGATCTGTTGTCCATCCAAAGCGTGGGCCTCTGCTTGAATGGCCATCTCCAGGGCTCTGTCCTCATCCAGTACCGCTTGAAGAAGTGGCTCCAACCTTTCCATAAGGTGCTGAATGTATGCTCCCATACAGGCTGCGTAATTAGCCACCTTAAGGTCCAGTACAGCTGCAGCATAGATTTTCTTGGCCACAGCTCCAACGTCTTGCTCTGTCGGTGGGAGAGAATCATAGAATCATAGAGTTGGAAGAGACCAGAAGGGCCATCCAGTCCAACCCCCTGCCATGCAGGAACTCCCAGTCAAAGCATCCCCGACAGATGGCCATCCAGCCTCTGCTTAAAGACCTCCAAGGAAGGAGACTCCACTACTCTCCGAGGGAGTGTGTTCCACTGTCAAACCACCCTTACTGTCAGGAAGTTCCCCCTAATGTTGAGGTGGAATCTCTTTTCCTGGATCTTACATCCATTATTTCAGGTCCTAGTCTCTGGAGCAGCAGAAAACAAGCTTGTTTCCTCCTCAATATGACATCCCTTCAAATATTTAAACACAGCTATCATATCAACCTTCAACCTTCTCTTCTCCAGGCTAAACATCCCCAGCTCCCTAAGTCGTTCCTCATTGGGCTTGGTTTCCAGACCCTTCACCATTTTAGTTGCCCTCCTTTGGACACGCTCCAGTTTCTCTACATCCTTTTTGAACTGTGGTGCCCAGAACTGGACACAATATTCCAGGTGAGGCCTGACCAAAGCAGAATAGAGTGGCACTATTACTTCTCTTGATCTAGACACTATACTTCTAAAATTGCATTGGCCTTTTTAGCTGCTGCATCACACTGTTGACTCATGTTCAACTTGTGGTCCACCTGGATTCCTAGATCCCTTTCACACGTAGTCTCATTCAGCCAGGTGTCCCCCATCATATATCTGTGCTTTTCGTTTTTCCGCCCTAAGTGCAATACCTTACATTTCTCCATGTTGAATTTCATTTTGTTAGCTTTGGCCCAGCTTTCTAGTCTGTTCAAGTCATTTTGAATTTTGATCCTGTCCTCTGGGGTATTAGCTACACCTCCTAATTTGGTGTCATCTGCAAATTTGATAACTATGCCCCTAATACCGTCATCCAAGTCATTAATAAAGATATTGAATAGCACTGGGCCCAGAACAGAGCCCTGTGGCACCCCACTGGTCACTTCTTTCCAGGTTGAAAAGGAGCCATTGTTGAGCACCCTTTGGGTTCGGCCAGTCAACCAATTACAAATCCATGTAACAGTTACTTTGTCTAGCTCACAGAACTGGATGGGGATGAGGTCCTTGGTGTGGGGATGAGGTCCTTGGTATGAAGGCCGATTGAGAGCCCTCGATGAGGGCTGAGTTTTGCCGAGGATGCTCAAATAGCCAAGATGGTCCCGAGGAAGCAATTCTGTAGAGGTTTTCAATCTTCCTCGAGGTGGAAGGCACAGTTGCTGGAGCTGTCCAGGACCTCTTGGCTATCTTCTCCAAGGACAGGAGGCGCACGATTGCTGGTGGAGTCAGTACCTTCCTGTGGACCCTTTTCTCGATGGGATTGAGGGCTTCCTCGTCAGTACGGGCCACCTCTATCTCCAGAGCACTGGCCATCTTTACCCCCTGGTCAGTGAAGGACTTGACATCATCAGTGGGGGTGGGCCAGTGGGACCGGACTGGTAGACCTCTCCGCCTCTGAGTCTGGAGTGGGGGATTGGGACCGTATGGCAGAGAGGCTCGAAACCAGGAAGTCCTCTGGCGAAGTGGCCTGTCCACAGACAGCGAGGCATGCCGAGATGGAATCAGAGGGCACAATGGTATAAGATCCCTAGGAGTATGGGTCATAGAGTGTTGCCAATCCTGCCTGAGTTGCTCACGTTGTATGGGCAAATAGTATCGGCCTTGAAGCATTGAAGAACAGGTCCGGATACTGCTGGAGGAGCAGATTGTGCAGTTGCCTGTCTTCCATTCCAGCCTGGTCAGCTTTGAGCCCAAGTGAACTGGCCTCCTGAGGATGGTTTCAAAGAGGGGTCTCTCTCGAGCCTGAGATGTGCCTCGGACTGCTTCCTGAGCCTGGTACGGGGTCATGGATGGTGGCTCTGACTCCTGAATTTCACCCTCCAATTCAGAATCGACATGGATCGGAGGAGTTGGAGGCTGCATCATCAGAGAGGGGAGGGTCAGTTCAGACCCGAACGAAGCTGGAGGAGTTTTGGCCGATTCCACAGCTTTCTCCTGGCCTGGTCTCTTTGGGGAGACCGAACAGGCCCTCTTAGAGGCTAAATGTTCAGCCGATTTCTCCATTCGTGCCTCAAGGTGCTTTCTTTTGGTCGTTTTTTTGCTAGCACCATCTCCTCGGTCTTTGTCTGACCTGGAGACCTTTTTGTCCCTGGAGGATTTCTCCTTGGATCTCACTCTCTCTTTTTCTCTCTTCTTGCCAGAGGTAGAGGGTCCTTCGCCTGTGGTGGTCTGTGTGAGTGCAGAGGCTGGTCTCAAGCCTGCTCCCACAGCGCAGCCTTCAGCTTCAGGTCCTTGTTTTTCAGGGCCTGGGTCATCATGCCCTTGCAAAGTGGGTAAGCCTTCGGGTTATGGGCCTCGCCAAACAGATCATGGCGGTCAGTGGTGGCGATCTTCGTGCCACAGCTAGTGCAGCGTTTGAAGGATGCCATCTTTGCGTTCAACAAAATAAGTCCAGAAGACAAGAGCGAAGTCAAAAAACAGTCCGAGTCGATCAATTTGCCAACAATCACCAATACATAATCCAAAAGAGTAGTCAAAAGCCAGAAAAATAGTCAAAAGGCCGTAGGTCTAGGTTTTCAAAAGTGAAACAAGTGACTCTAATGAGTGAAGTTCCTTGCTAGCTGCTAATGCAGAGGATGAAACGAACTGAGGAAAGAGCGGGAATGCCAGGGGCTTTATAGGGGTGGGCGGAGCTACTGCCAAAAAGTTGCAATCAAAGATTTGCCCAGTAATACTAGAACCTTCTGAGCTAGCTGCACAGGCGCAGATATAACCCAGTTGTGTGATTCACAGAGACCATGAAAAAGAAGAGCACTAATAGAGAGAAAGACAGAAACAAAAGGAAAGCACACTTGCAAGTGACAGAATATGGATGGGTTATACCAGGGGTAGGCAAACTTTCCCCTTTAAGGGCCGAGGGACTTCAGCTCCCAGAATCCCAGGAGCTATTGGCCAACATGGGACTATTGGCCAACATGGCTGAGGCTTCTGGGAACTGAAGTCCCTCGGCCCTTAAAGGGGAAAGGTTGCCTACCCCTGAGTTATACAGTCAAAGGTAAAATGTAGAGATATGTGTGTGGAATTTTCCTCATGAGAACATCTAGAGCAGGGACCGTCAACCTACGGCCCGGGGGCCGGTTAAGGCCCCGGGCCCCGGACTTACCGGCCCAGGCTGAAGGTTGCCGCCATCGCCGCTGTGGCGCGCCGCCATCGGGGAGTGTTTTTGCCGCTTTGCGGCCACGCTCGCTGCGATCACCATTTTGGAAGTCAAAATGGCAGTCGTGATGTGTTTGCGCATGCACAGTACTCTTGTGCATGTGCAAACGCGTCGCGGCCGTGATTTGGACTTCCAAAATGGCGGCTGTGACATGCGCCGTGGTGGCTGCGGGCGCGTGTGCTACGGCGGCGGCCGCAGTAGCGGCCGCGGCAGCAGTGTGCATGGGGGTGTGTGCGTGGAGGAGGAGGGGGCGTGCACGCGCGCTGCCATTCCCCCCCCCCCTCAGCCCAGGTCTCAAAAAGGTTGCCTGTCCCTGATCTAGAGAAACAAAGTGAATCTAACACCAGATGGCCAAGAAGTCATAAACATGAACTTTCCCAAAGGTACAACTCATAGACACAGATTTTGTTATGGAAAGCAAGAGATATCAAAAAGGTAAACAATAATACATAAACATCGTTAGGCTGGGAAAGAAACTACATGGTGGATGATGGACAGCAAGAGGCTGGGTTAATATACATCATACAGACATTATCCAATTAGCATAAGGTTAACACCCGAAAGGTGGAGTATGGGAAGGGCCTAGAAAAGCCTTTGTTTAAGAATGTTTATAATTCAAGATGTGAGTGCACATGTGTGTGTCTGGCAGTGGAGTTTTAACCATGGAGTTAGGAGATGGCTTCTAGTATGTTTATACTGCTTTTACAATGTAACTCCTGGATCTGGAAACATGGATCTGTAACTTCTTTTTAACTTTCAACAACAACAAGTTGGGATCCTAAGCTTTTAGGATTGTTAAAGATGTAACCTTTCATGGCTGAACTGGACAAGTTCATCACAATGGATTTTACTTAGCTATCTTATTTTTCTTTTATATGCATGAATAAAACTATGCTTTTGGACTTTACAATGTGTCTTCTTGACTGAGGAAGACAGGATCCTGAAGAAGGGAAGCTGAGCCCGCTGATGGTAAGAGATACAAAGTGGCTGTGGATCACAGCAGCCAGCTTGTCCTGGAAATTCTGCTGGATGTCAAAGAGCATCACTGTAACACCCATCATCCATACACTGACAGCAAGAGCAGCTAACAGCAGTCAAAAATGATGAAGGAAGCAGGAAACACTCTCAAAAAGAGAAACCCAATCAGAAACAGCACCACACATAAAACAGGGACATGGAATGTGAGAAGCATGAGCCAAGGGAAGCTAGACATAGTGGAAATGGAAATGCAACACATGAACATAGCAGTACTGGGGGTGAATGAGTTAAAATGGACAGGAATGGGCCACTTTGAATCAGACAACCACACAGTGTTCTACTCAGGGAATGAAAAGACAAGAAAAAACGGGGTGGCTTTCATACTAAGAAAAGATGTTGCAAAAGCAGTCAGAGGATACAATGCAAAATCAGACCAAATCATCTCAATAAGGCTCCACGGGAAACCTATGAATATCACCATAATTCAAGTATACGCACCAACCATGAGCCAGAACAAGAAGAAATTGATAGAGTCTATGAAGGAGTACAGGAAGAAATTGACAACACACCAACACAGGATTTCAAGCTGATCATTGGAGATTGGAATGCAATGGTTGGAAGTAAAGAAGAATCAAAAATGGTAGGCAGATTTGGACTAGGCAAAAGGAGTGAAGCAGGTGAGCATGTGATAAGACTTTTGTGAAGTCAATAACTTACTCATTGCAAACACACTTTTCATACAACCAGAGAAAATGTTATTCATATGGACATCACCAGATGGTCAATACAAAAACCAAATAGATTACATAATTGGAAGTAAAAGACGGCGAAGCTCCATACTGGTGGCCGACTAGACCAGGTGCTTATTGTGGCATAGATCAAGAACTACTAACTTCAAAAATAAAAGTAAAACTCAAGAAGAGAACAAAACCAGTCATCATACCAAAATACAATTTAAACATTTCCACAGAACTGATTGACAATATAAGGAATAGCTTTGCAGAACTAAGTATAATAGATCATGAACTGGAAGAGCTTTGGTCTGAAGCCAGGGACATAATAAAAGAATGCATAAAAACATTTCTAACAGACTAAAGGAAAGTGAAGAAAACATGGATGACATAAAACGCTTCAAGCAATAAAGGAAAGAAGAGAAACAAAACAATAAGGAGATAGGAATAAACGAAGAAGGTTGAAATGCAGGATGTGTCCTGGAAAAGGAGGGCATCTCATCACCCTGTGATCGTATAATCTTCTCTTCCCCAGGCTAAATATACCTAGCTCCTTAAGTCTCTCCTCAGAGGGCTTTGTGGTTTCCAGATCCTTCACCATTTTGGACATATAGCTCCACCTTGTCCACATCCTTAATTGTGGTGCCCAGAACTGGATGCAGTATTATTCCAGGTATGGCCTGACCAAAGCAGAATAGTATGGCACTATCATTTCCCATGAATGCAACAGTAAAACAGCTAGTGTGCAAAGATAAGGAAAATTATTACGACGACAAATGTAGAGAAATAGAAGATGACAACAAAAAGGGAAGAATGAGAGACCTATTTCACAAGATTTGAGAAATCAAGGGAAAGTTCAAACCAAGAATCGGGGCACTCTATGATAATAAAAATAACATAATTTAAGACCTGGAAGGAATACAAAGATGTTGGTTGCAATACACAGAAGAACTATACCAGGGGTAGGCAACCTTTCCCCTTTAAGGGCCGAGGGACTTCAGCTCCCAGAAGCCTCAGCCATGTTGGCCAATAGTCCCATGTTGGCCAATAACTCCTAGGATTCTGGGAGCTGAAGTCCCTCGGTCCTTAAAGGGGAAAGGTTGCCTACCCCTGAACTATACAAAAGAGATGACAAAAGGAAGGACACATGGAGCGAAGAGCCATATGAAGATGAACCCCCAAATTCTAAAAACTGAGGTGGAAGCTGCAATAAAAAATGGCAAAAAACAAGACTCCAGGAACAGATAATATAATATACCAATAGAACTGTTCCAATCCACACTGACAGAGTCAACTCAAGTGCTAACCAACATATGTCAACAGATATGGAAAACAAAACCATGGCCAACAGATTGGAAGCAATCAATATACATCCCCATCCACAAAAAAGGAGATACAAGAGACTGCAGCAACTATAGGACCATAGCACTAATCTCCCATGCAAGCAAAATTATGCTCAAAATACTACAACATAGACTCCAAAGATCACATTGCAAATATACAATGGCTAATGGAGTGTAGCAGGGAATTCCAAAAGAAAATCAGCATGTGCTTTATAGACTATAGCAAAGCCTTTGGCTGGATAGATCATGAAAGGCTATGGAACGCCCTTAAAAACATGGTAGTGCCAACACATCTGATAGTCCTAATGAGGAATCTGTACTCAGGACAAGAGGCTACTGTCAGAAAACGGAGAAACAGAATGCTTCCCAATTGGCAAAGGAGTCAGACAAGGCTGCATCCTATCACCTTCCTATTCAACTTATATGCAGAACATATTGTAAAGAAAGCAGGTTTGGACACAGAAGAAGGAGGAGTGAAAATAGGAGGAAGAGATATCAACAGTCTAAGATAGGCAGATGACACCATAATACTAACAGAAAACCTCAAAGACCTGGAATAACTACTAAGAAAGGTCAAGGAAGAAAGTACAAAGGCAGGCCTATTGTTAAACATAAAGAAAATAAAAATAATGACCACAGAGAACCTACACAAATTTGAATTAGTCAATGAAGAAATAGAAATACCGGTAGTAAAAGAATTCTCATACCTATTTGTTTGAATTCCTCTTTAGTGATTTCACCCCTTTTCCATTTCTTATACATCTCCTGTTTAAAACTTGGGGCCTTTGCAGACTGCCAGAAATAGTGCACATTAAATTGAGGCACTGCCCTGGCTCAGTGCTAGGGAGTCATGGGAATTGTATTTTTTTCTGGGACATTGAGCCTTCTCCATCAGAGAGCTCTGGTGCCACAATAAATTACAGTTCCCATGATTCCCTAGCACTGAAATCAGCTCTTCTAAAGTCTAGAATGAGTGTTTGACTATGCCTGACTTCTCTTTTCCACTGTATAAGAAACTCCAGGAGAACATGATCACTCCCACCTAAGGATCCCACCACTTGCACCCCATTGACCAGGTCATCCCTGTTGGTTAGGATCAGATCTAAAATAGCTGATCCCCTTGTTGCCTCTTCCACCTTTTGGACAATGGAATTGTCTTCCAGGCAAGTGAGGAATTTGCTAGACCTTAAAGTTTTGGTTGAGTTTGACTTCCAGCAAATATCCGGATAGTTGAAGTCACCCATCACTACTACATCTCTTCTTTCTGAGTGTGTGGTCATCTGTTCTAGAAAGGCATCATCCAATTCCTCAGTCTGACTTGGGAGTCTGTAGTAGTCTGCCACAATAAAATCCCTGTTGTTTCCTTTCCCTTTAATTGTTATCCAGATACTCTCCACCTGATTTCCTGGATTTAAATCCTGGATCTCTTCACAGGTGTAAACATTCCTGACATATAATGCTATTCCTCCTCCTTTCCTGTTTGGCCTATTTCTCTTTAAAAGGTTATACCCTTCTATTCCTACATTCCAATCATGAGACTCATCCCACCAGGTTTCATTGTTGCCTATTATATTATATTATATTTGCTTTGTTGTGCTAGGAGTTCCAGTTCATCTTGTTTATTTCCCATGCTCTGAGCATTAGTGTATGGGTAAAGTCAGAAAAGCTAAAGTGCAGACCTACTAGAGAGGTTAAGAACAATAAAAATGGCCTTTGCTGGATATGCCCATAACAAAGGAAGATATATGGTTGGTATCTGACCATACGTTTGGTATCTGACCAACCATAGCATACTGGATTGGTAAACAAAAGATTCAGTAAATGGGTATTAACCATTTGGGACCCTCTGTTGGAAAATCCTCCCAAAGGCTCCATTACAAAGTAGGAGGGCATGAGCGCTAACCTGTTTCATGAGCATCTTTCCTGCAGTTTCTTCCATGGAAGAGGAATTCAGTAGTGCCTTTCCTGTCTCTAAGCACCTGCAGAAGGTGGGGGAAAAAAGATGTTTCACATGTGCACACATTTATGCTGTCTTTCATGGACCACCAAAAAGATGATTAAGGGGGGTTGCAGACTGACAGAAATAGTGTGAATTCAGTCCACTTTTAGGGTTAGGGTTAGTGCTAGGGAATCATGGGAACTGTTATTTTTCTGAGACATTGAGCCTTCTCTGTCAGACAACTCTGATCCCACAATAAAATACAGTTCCCATGGTTCCCTAACTCTAACCCTAACCCTAAAAGTGGACTGAATTTTTTGCAACCCCCCTAAATGTCTCTGAGGCTGAACCTTCCCTAGAATACAAAATAAATAAATGGAGGCTATCATACTCTGGACACATTGTGAGATGACATGACTCATTGGAAAAGATGATGAAGGTCAGTAAAGTGGAAGAGAACAGGAAAAAGGAAAATAATGCACTACAAGTGGATTGACTCGAGGAAAGCTGAACCTGCAAGACCTGGTTGGCCTGTTAATAGCAAGGTCTCTTGGAGGTCATTCACTCATAGGGTTACCCTAAACTGAAGACAATCTGACAGCACAGAACAACAAAAGCCTCTTCTGTTGGGTTTCTTCCTTCTTCATCAGAAAAAAGAACAAATCACAAATCCCTCCAGCTGGGATTACCCATAAGATTTAGCCTCCATCCTGACTTTCTTGTATAGATCCATCTGGCCTGGATCCAGGAGAGTCCACTCCCTTTTGGGGAAATTACACATCCACCTGCTCAAAGTAGACTTGGAGCTGTAAAGGAAAAAACCTGCTTATGTCATGACAAACAATCCCTCCTCCTATATCTCCCTTTCTTAGATATCAGAGATACCAGGTTCAGACAGGAAATGTCACAGAGAAGCAAAACCTGGTGGCTTGGTTTGGGGCCACCACAGCTCAGAGGACACAGGTTAGGGTGATGATATCCAGACGGAAGTGTAACAATTTAAATCTATAAATGCAGGTCATTAAGAGTTGTTCAAAGGAGACAGGTGGGAGATTAAAGACATCAAATTGTAGATAATCTCTATGGCAGTATCTTCATGGCCAATGGAGATCACTACATCATGCTAGCTCCATCCACCTCATTTTAGGGTCTACTGAAGAAAATGGTTTCAGGGAAGGACCCAAGGAAATCCAAGGCCTCCTTCATTCATTCATTTCAGTGGGGAGCTATTCATTCATTCATTTATTTCTGGGAGCTGGGGAAGTGCAGACCATGGACACTTAAAAGAAACTTTTGATGGGAGCTAACTCTGTAACAGAATATGCGACAGGTTCCAGGGGCTGGCAGCACGTCCTGGACAGGCCCGAGGCGAACAAAATGCAGCATTTCAAGGCAGTTTTGTGACTGAACCTGCCAAGATGGGTGACAAGGACAGACAATCCTCAGACCATGAGGGAGAGGTCTTGTTCCCCTAACCCAGGGGTTTTCAACCTATGGCCCAGGGGCCTAATCCAGCCCCCCAAGGCCTTTGGACTGGCCCCAGGCTGGTCCTGCTGCTGACAACCCCTGCCGCCGCTGCCGCTGCGGCTCGTTTGCACATGCACTGAGTACTGCTCATGCGCGAGTTGCGGCCACCATTTTGGAAAACAAAATGGCGGCTGCAACTCGTTTGCGCATGTGCAGTACTCGGCGCATGCGCAAACGAGTTGAGGCTGCCATTTTGTTTTCCAAAATGGCGGCCGCAACTCGCTTGCGCATGCGCAGTACTTCCAGAGTACTGTGTATGCGTGCTCGCGCAAGCGCACGTGGCACCATTCTCCCCCTCGGCCCGCGGAAGACCTTACCGGCCCCAGGTAAGAAAATGATGCCGACCCCTGCCCTAACCCCTGCGAATACGGAGGGAAGACTGTATATTTAAAAGGCATTTGGGGTAAAACAGGTTTTGCTGGCTTTATTAGAAATAAAAATGAATAATTTGGCCAATGAAAAAAAACAGCCTTAAAAGTTTTAATACTGAAAGATGTTATTATTTTCCCTCAAGTACTATCTCTTTCCAGTATATTTTTAAAAGGCATTTTGGGGGCAAAACAGGCTTAGTGGGCTTTATTAGAAATAAAAATGAATAATTTGGGAACTGAAAGGAAGTGATAACTAGGCAGCTCTGGGTGTGCAGTCTAATTTTTAAGAAATTCCTTTGGCAGAATTCACAATTTCCTCCTAGAGAAATGGAAGAGTTTATAACTTTCTTACTTGGTCTCCTTGATATCTGCTTGCAGCCTCAAAGGTCAGGAATTTGGGGTGGGAGGTGAGATGGCGATAGTCTGGCAGTGCTTTCCCCTCCGTCCCAAAGAAGAGAGGATCTGGATTAGTCCTCTGGTGCCAAGGCAGTGCCTGCAAGCGGGAAGACAAAGGGTTGTCTGGTGGACTCCTCCATCCCCTCACCTGCCCCACTGCAAAGAGAGAGGAACTTGAGTATGGATGGAGCTGGGAAATGGGGGCCTCGCATGTCCTTTGCGGGGGGGGGGGGGGAAGAGACGAAGACTAGGAAAACTTTTGCCTTTCTCTTCATTTGGGTTTCCAGCCTTTAATAGATATTCTGCCTCCTGCATTTGAGGGCTGGCAAATAAAATACGTAGACAAATGGCTTTCTGTCTTCCTGATTTTATTATTCTTCCAGATCTATTTGCTTCCAATTTCAGATGGGGGAATGGACTGTTTGTCTGTTGCCTCAAAGATCACAGGGAGCCTTTACTCCCAAGAAAGCGGGTGTAGAATGGCAGCCTAAGGGTTGGAGTTGGACTTATGTCATTCCCTTCTAACGTTCATCTCTTCTAAGCATGGATGAGAAACGGGAAAAAGGAGCAGGGGAAAATGCAGAATTCTTTCCTATGTTACAGGGAGAAATTATTTCCTAGAGTTTCTTTCATAATACAATACAGTCACCAAAATCCCAGTGTGATAGAAAGGCAGGATATAAATTCCAATATAAAAATATTTAAAAAAAATACAGGGCAGATCTAAGATGCTCACCCATTTCCTGACAGAGACATTTCTGCCTTTTTTTTTTTTTTGGTATAGTCATGATATTAGTTTGTAGTGTTCATGGGCCAGCTGGTCCCTCTCGTGCCTACCTCACTGGGTTGTTGTGAAAGTATAAGTGCCAGGAACATTTGCGCCCCTCAGACCTCCTCCCTACATTTACAATGAAGGACATTTGTTTAAAATTAGAGTATTTTAAAAATCAGATTTCTTTTTGTGTGTGCTTGTTTTCTTAAAACTGGTTTTATTTAACTAGTTAACTAGTTATTTTCTTGAAACTAGTTTTAAAAATCATTACATCTCCAGCCGTAGTTACAGAAAGAGGTTTTCTCACCTAATGGATTGTTTGGTGCAAACAATGACTGAATAAGTATAATAATTTTATTTAGCTATTTAAAACTAGTCATTTTTTTTAAAACTAGTTTGGGGGAAAAAATCATTGTCTCTCTAGTTATGGTTACAGGAAGAAGTTTTCTATCATAATGGATCGTTTAGTGCAGACAATGACTGAACTGTCCCGTGGATTTCCAGGGGTCTTTTTAAAGGATGAATAAAAACACAACAAAAATGTTGTGGGGGAACAGTGGTGAGGAGACACAGGATGGCGGTGGTGAAAGTAGCGAAACACACTAATATTTTCTTTCAATCAAACCACTAACTTCAGCACCTAAGCAGCACAGAGTCGAAGTGGACGGGTAGATCAATATCTGAGACTGATGCAAGATAGACTGGGTCCCCTAGAATCCTGTGTTAAAACCTGAAACTACTAACAGACCAAAGTAAAACCATACTATAGAATCCTGACTGTTGGGAAACGAACCTTAAACAGGGGAACTGACAGAGATACATTTGCAGCTGCAGGACTGCTTGGAGATCATAGAATCATAGAGTTGGAAGAGACCACAAGGGCCATCCAGTCCAACCCCCTGCCATGCAGGAACTCCCAATCAAAGCGTCCCTGACAGATAGCCATCAGCCTCTGCTTAAAGGCCTCCAAGGAAGGAGACTCCACTACTCTCCGAGGGAGTGTGTTCCACTGTCAAACCGCCCTCACTGTCAGGAAGTTCCTCCTGATGTTATGAAATGTATCCCCTTAGATACATTTTATATACAGGGGCTGACTAAGGAAAAATAAATTGAATGTTCCATTGTTGATTGTTAAAACCTATCACCAAGTAGAAACACACACTGAATGAAGTCATGAGAAACTCTATAATGTAGACTCTATAATGTAGACGTGACTGTCTAGTCATCTATAAGGTCACCTTGCAGGCTTATGAATGTTAAAATCCTATTAATAAAGTTGCTCTTTCTTTGCTCTGTACAGACTGCTGGGCTGTTCTGTTACGGAGGGGAGGGGAAGCCCTTGATCAAGGAAAACAATCTTTCCACATAGATTCAGGATTGATCTGCAGGCCATGTACATGAAGGGTGTCGTGGTGGGATACCTCAGTTCTCCCTCCTGCTTCGAGTGGTATTCCTTCCTGCCTTCCTTTAGTTTCTCTCTCTCTTTCTGCCTGGCATCTCATGGGTTTCTTATCCATTTAGGGGAACCCAAAAGCTTTAAAAAGGCTGTCAAGACGGATCTCTTCCGGCAGGCCTTTCCAGATTAAATTACCCAGCCTCGAGACCTCGAGACCTTCCCTTTTATGAACATTCTCTAATCCCCTTTTAGAACTTGAAGTAGCAGGCGCTGTTGGTTTGTATTTATATTTTTATTTTTATTGTTAGTGTTTTAATTGTAATTGTTTTAATTGAGCTTGATTTAATAACTTTTTAAGGGGGGGAGGAGGGAATTAAATTGTTTTAGGTTGTACGTATTTTATTGTTGTTCACTGCCCGGATTGGCTCGCCATAGGGCGGTATACAAATAAAAATTATTATTATAAAAGAACCTCTCTGGGTCTCCTTGTGAGAGGAAGAAAATACACCAAGAAGAAAAGGCTGCACGCCCTCCTTATCCTACCAGTTGACATGGAACTGCATTCCCCCCCCCCATAAGGATTCCTGGAGAGAAAAGGGGGGAGGACTTGGAAAACAGATGGGGGGGGCTCTTCCATTGCCAGTCACCTGGCCTTAGGGGGGGGAGAGGGGGAAAGGAGGGGCATTGCTTTCTCTCCTCCCTCCAGAATCCGGTTTTATTCCTCCCAATACCCCCCCTTTCCAGCTTTTCTGGGGAGAAGGGTTTTGGTCCTTTTGACCCCTGGGGGGGGGGCTCATGGGGGGCGTCTTCTCTCTCCCTCCTGGAGAACCTTTTCCAGTTTCATCCATTCCTTGAAGAGGATTCCTCCTCCCTCCCCCCCAAACTCCTTCTCCTCACAGGGGTCTCTTCCTCCCTCTCAAAGGCAGGGTCTCCCCTTTCTTCCCCTTGTTGTGGTGCCCGGCCCCCTCCCCACACCCGGCGTCCCTCTACGCCTGCCTGCCTGCCTGCCTGCCTTCCCTCCCTCCTTCGTGCGGGGACTGTTCGGTGCCCCCTCCCTTACCTTCTTCCTTCTCCTCCCTCTGGGCCTCTCCCTCCCTTTCCAAACATTTCCTGCCTCTCTAGGAATCTGAGCTTCCTCTCTCTCTCCCTTGTAGGAAGACTCCCTAGGAATCTGAGACTCTGCACTCTTCCCGTTGCAAGAGGACTCTCTAGGAATCTGAGCCTCTGTTCTCCCCCTTGGAGGGGGACGCTCTCGGAATCTGAGCTTCACTCTCTCCCCTTGGAAACAGACTCTCTAGGAATCTGAGCTCCTCTCTTTCCTTGAGGAGGACTCTCTAGGAATCTCATCGTTGCTCTCTCTCTCTCTCTCTCTCACTTGGAAAAGGACTCTCTAGGAATCTGATCCTCTGCTCTCTCCCCCCCCCTTGGAAAAGGACTCTCTAGGAATCTGGGTCGCCCTCCCCTCCCGCCCTTGGAGGAGGACCCTCTAGGAATCTGAGCCTCCTCGCTCTCTCTCTCCCTCTTGGAGGAGTCTGAGCCTTCTCCCTTGGACCCTGGTTGAGGAAGAGGAGGTATAGAGGGGGCAGTATTTGGGAGAGGGAGAGAGAGGAGAGGACCTGAATGGGGGGAGGCAGGAAAAGAGGCGGTCAGGGGGCACCCTTGAGGGAAGAGAAGGGGCAGGAGGGCGGAGGGAAGCCTTGTAGAAACAGGGCAGTTTGACACCATTTTCAATTTCCCCCAGGGCCTCATCCTAGAGAACCCTGGGATTTGTAATTTGGGGAGGCAACATCCCCCTTGGGCAGAGAACGCTAAATACCTGGCGAAACTACAAATCCCAGGATCCCATAGGATGGATCTGCAGCACTTCAAAGTGTTATCAACCTGCATTATTTCTATCCAGTGGAGAAGCACCTGCTTTGGGAGGGTGAATGGGGGCTGCAGGAGGAAGAGGAGATCCATGGGTTCCTGGAACAGAAAAGATCCTCCTTTTGCTTAGACTGTATGTGTTGTGTGCTCTCTCTCTCTCTCTCTCTCTCTGTGCTTTTTGTGGGGGAAGAGAGGTTAGTGATCCTGAGGGGCCCCTCTTTGCCTTCAGGGACTGAAATCTGGAGGCAGAGAAAGGAGGGAAGGCAAGGAGACCCCTCTTGGTCCCAGGCAGCCTCTGCAGGAGGAGGTTTTACCCTTAGGGAATATGAATGGAAAGTTAATGCAAGAACAACAAAAGAATAGCCTCCCCCAAAAATATGAAAATATGGGAAACACACAGAGACCCAATGTTTTCCAGCTGTCCTGATTTGTCTGGGAAAGTCCTGAGGAATCCCCTGTTGTCTCCTGTTTTCACCAGCTTTTAAAATGTCCCACTTTCTCTCCTCCTCCTCCTCCCACTTCCCCTTTTGCACTCAGCTTTCTTTGTTGCTGCAAATTGTGTCCAAAATGCCAAAGTAGGTCCCACTCAGTGGACTCCAGGGTGGGGGGGAGCAGAGAGAAGAGGACGCAGACTCAGACAAAAGCTACCAGCTGCACCTTCTCCTCCCTTGTGTCTTCTTACCTTGCTCCTTTGCAATGCCAGGTCTGTCAAAAACAAGACCCAAATCATCTATGATATTCTCCTAGATGAAGATGCTGACCTGGCTTGCCTTATAGAGACCTGGCTGGGAGAAGACAGCGCTATTACTTGGGCGCAGGCCCTCCCAGCCGGGTACGCTGTCAGTGAGCAGGTAAGGGGAAGTGGGCGAGGGGGCGGAGTGGCGCTGGTTCATAAGAATAATCTTACCTTGACCAGGATACCTATGCCGAAAACAGTCCACTTTGAGTGTATGTACCTGAGTCTGAGGACCAAGGATAGTATGGGGATTCTGTTAGTAAACTGTCCACCCCATTGTCTAGCAGACTCCCTAACCGAGCTGACACAACTGGTCTCAGAGATGCTGTTGGAGTTGCCTAGACTTTTAGTCTTGAGAGACTTCAACATCCCACTTGAGACCAGTTTGTCAAATCTTAACAGGTGTGGCTCGGGAGTTCATGGAGTCCATGACAAACATGGGCCTATCCCAATTGGTCGCTGGGCCCACGCATTGTGCAGGTCATACCCTTAATGCAGTCTTCAGTACGGAACAGGAATATCCATGGGCAGAGGTAATAAAACGTCCGCATTGTCATGGACGGATCATTTCCTGATCAAGGCTGAACTTAGAACCACTGTCCATCCTGTCGGGGGTGGAGGACCCATTAGAATGGTCTGCCCTCGAAGACTAATGGAATCAATTGGATTCCAGAAAGCCTTAGAGGGTTTTATGGTTGGTAACGCCGGTGATTCTGAGGTAGCTTTGGTTAATATCTGGGACACCGAACTTGCCAAGGCTATTGACACGATTGCTCCCAAGCATCCTTTCCAACCCGCTTCTAATCATCAACCATGGTATATGGAAGAACTTAGAAAGATGAAGCGGGTTGGACAACGACTATAGTGCGTCTGGTGGAAAACTCAACTCTTATCTGACAACTCATTATAGGAAATTTCTTTGTTCCTATAGAGAGGCAATACATGCAGCAAGGAAATCTTTCTTCTCTGCATGTATTGCGTCTGCAGAGTCCCGTCCGGCAGAGCTGTTTAGGGTAGTAAGGGAACTGACACAGCTTGCACCTGTGCAGAACCCATTATTTAACCTGACAACAGCCTGCTGTGATGCGTTTAACAACTTCTTTGCCGATAAAATCTCTCAGATAAGAGCCGATTTGGATGCTGGTGTTATAGTAGAATCAATAGATACGGTATCCAGCAACTCTGCTTATGGGATTATACTGTACTGGTGAGTACCAATGATGTGGACAAGCTCCTTGGTAGAGTGAGGAAGGTAACTTACCCTCTTGACTCTTGTCCTTCGTGGCTGGCCGTCCAGGGGGGAGATATCTTGAAGATGTCTTTGAGGGACATCATCAATGCATCCCTTAGGGAAGGTCGTGTTCCATCTTCCTTGAAGGAAGCAGTGGTTAGGCTGCTTCTGAAAAAAACTTCCCTTGACCCTCTGGACATGAACAGCTATAGGCCAGTCTCTTTGCTACCTTTTTTGAGCAAGGTGATCGAGAGGGCTGTTGCTCTTCAGCTCCAAGCTGCCATGGAGGAAACCAATTATCTGGATCCAATTCAAACGGGCTTTAGGACAGAATATGGAGTGGAGACTGCCATGGTTGCCTTAGCTGATGACCTTCGTCTGGGCATCGACAGGGGTAGTGTGACCCTGTTGGTGCTATTGGACCTCTCAGCGACCTTTGATACAATAGATCATGACATCCTCTTGGATCACCTGAGAAGGTTAAGAATTGGAGGAATTGCATTGCAATGGTTCCGTTCCTTCCTCTCGGGCAGATTCCAGAGGGTGATGCTCGGGGACAGTCACTTGGCAAGGAAAGAGCTTAATTGTGGCATCCCACAAGGCGCCATCCTGTCCCCGATGCTATTTAACATATATATGAAGCCGCTGGGAGAGATCATCCAGAGAGATGGGGCGGGGTGTTATCAGCATGCTGGCAACACCTGGATATATTTCTCCATGTCTCGGTCTTCAGGTTTGACTTCAGATGGCATCTCCCCTCTCAATGAAGCAGCAGTAATGGACTGGATGAGGAAAAACAGATTGAAACTGAATCCAGACAAAACAGAGACTAACAGTAACGGCCTTAAACCCAGGTATTTGGACACAATCTCCAGTCCTAGATGGAATCGCACTTTCCTCAAAGGACTGTGTTTGCAGTCTGGGGGTGCTCCTAGATCCGTTGCTTCAGATGACAAATCAGGTGAATGTGGTGGTCAGAAGCACCTGCTATCAGCTTCGGCTGATACGCCAACTGCGCCCTTTCCTGGAGGTCAGGGACCTTGAAACCATGGTATATACGCTGGTAACCTCTCGTCTCGATTTCTGCAATGCACTCTATATGGGGCTACCCTTGTGTCTAGTTTGGAAACTTCAGTTTGTACAGAATATGGCAGCCAGGCTGGTCTCAGGTAAAACCAGAAGAGACCATATAACACCTATTCTAAGATCATTGGCTGCCTATAAGTTTCTGGGCGCAGTACAAGGTGTTGGTTATTACCTTTAAAGCCCTAAATGGCTTGAGTCCAACCTATCTTCGGGACCGCCTCCTTCCGTATAATCCACCCCGCGGACTCAGGTCCTCTGGGAAAAATTTATTGCTATCTATAAAAACTAGATCGCTCCCAGACTTTGGAATAGCCTGCCGGATGAGATCCGTCACTTGACCACCTTAAACATCTTTTAAAAAGCTGTTAAGACAGATATCTTCTGGCAGGCCTTTCCTGAGTAGGTAACTGGCCACCGAAAATAGTTATACCTGTCCCTGATTTCCTCTGTAGCTAATTTAAATTATTTGTAATTTCAAGTATGTTTTTATATTTTGTCTGTTTAATTGTATTTTTGGGGGGGAGGCGGGCTATTGGGGGATGGAATTGTTTCTTTTATCCTGTAAGCTACCTCAGTTGTATTTTATTGAGAGGTGGGATATAAATTATTATTATTATTATTATTATTATTATTATTTATTCCTCATTTAAAAGTTTTGCCAACTTGGCCACACTTTGGTGTTGCTTGGTCTCCTGTGTCCTGGATTTGGCCTGTGAGATGTTGGAGGGTATGGAAGAGATACCTGCCAATGTCTACACACACTACTGCCCATCTTCCCCAGAGGCTGGGATGGAGAGGGACCCCGTGTCTCTGATCCTAGCTAGAAGGCCAGAAAAAGCCACCGGGACCAGTAGTCATTGGTAGCCCTGGGCCTTTCCAACCTACAGGTTTCACCAGACATTGAGAAGAAATATGGGATTTCTATTGTGCAACTGTTGCCCATCCATATTGGAAGCCAGATAGTAGCTGTTTTGGCAGTCCAGTCAGAATCCATGTAAACAGATAAGGGACTATGAAGTCAGCATCCATAGGTTTTTGTGGGTTTTTTGGGCTGTGAGACCATGTTCTAGAAGACTGTATTCCTGACGTTTCACCTGCATCTGTGGCTGGCATCTTCAGAGAATGATGGCATGGAAGTGTGTGGGGTATATATACTGTGTGACCCTTGGTTGAGAGGATTCACATGTAAATCTATATATTATTCTATTAAGTCAAGGCCTCAGGGTAGGGGGATATGTGAGGAGGATTAGTGTCTGTTTAATTAATAGTCCATTGTTTGCTGGGAAATAGCATGTAAATTATCATGTAAATATGTGTATTATTCTGTTCAGGCAAGGCCTCAGCGTGGAAGGATATACGAGGAGGATTAGTGTCTATTTAATTAGTGGTCCATTGTCTGCTGCGAAACCACCTGACCCTGGGTGAAGTTCATTTGCATTTGCTGAGTCCTGATTTTGGTGTTTTTGAGGACTGGTAGCCAAACTTTGTTTACTTTCAGGATTCCTTCTTTCCTGTTGAAATTGTCCAGACGTTTGTGGATTTCAATGTCTTCCCTATGCACTCTAATCCAATAGTTGTTGGCATGGTCCAGAATTTCAGTATTTTCAAATAGCATTTTGTGCCCAGTTGGTTTATAACATGTTCTGCTACTGCTGATTTTTCTCTTGTGTTCCTTGATTCACGTTTGAACACTGCATTTTTTGGTCCCTATGTAGACTTGTCCACAGCTGCATGGCATGCAGTAAACTCCTGCAGCCATGAGAGGGTCTCTCCTATCCTTCGCTGAGCACAGCATTTACTCGATTTTCTTGGTTGGTCTGTAGATCATTTGGAGGTTGGGTTTCCTCATCAGTTTCCTTATTCTGTCTGTGACTCCTTTCATGTATGGTAAAAATACCTTCCCTTTGGGTGGTTGTTTTTCTTCACTTCTGTGTTTTTTTGTTTGTGGGGGCGAGGTCCGGCTACTCTTCTGATGCCTGAGCTGGGGTAACTATTAGCCTGTAGAGCCCAGTTTAAGTGCTTCAGTTCATCTTCCAGATAGTGGGGTTCACACATCCTTTTTGCGTGGGTTGACCAGTGTTTTTATTGTGCTTCTTTTTTGTCCTGGGTGATGATTGGAGTTCTTGTGTAGGTATCTGTCTGTGTGAAGAATAGAGAAACTGATGAGGAAACCAAACCTCCAAATGATCTACAGATCAACCAAGGGTCAGGGGATTTCCCAGCAGATAATGGACCACTAAAATAGACACTAATCCTCGCATATCCTCCCACCCTGAGCAAAGCAAAGCAGCTTCATTTATATACTGCTTCATACCGCATTATGCAGTGTCTAAGCAGTTTACAACTGTAAGCGCATTGCCCCCCAATAGCTGGGTACTCATTTTAGCGACCTCAGAAGGATGCAGGCCTGAGTCAAGCCTGAGCCCTGGCTAGTATTGAACTTGCAACCTTGTGGTTTATGAGTGAGTGGCTGCAGTAAAGGCATTTAACCAGTGCGCCACCAGGGCCTTACCTCAACAGAACAATAAACAGATTTACATGTGAGTCCTCTCAACAAAGGGTCACACAGTATATATACTCCACACACTTCCATGCCAACATTCTCTGAAGATGCCAGGCACAGATGCAGGTGAAACATCAGGAATAAATTCTTCTAGAACACAGCCTCACAGCCCAAAACACCCACAAAAAACTATAGAAAAGGGACTATCTATAGGTTCAAATTCCAACACAGCACGGAGAGCTTCTACCTCGGC
The DNA here is from genome assembly GCA_026167975.1 of Phrynosoma blainvillii. NCBI lineage: Eukaryota > Metazoa > Chordata > Lepidosauria > Squamata > Phrynosomatidae > Phrynosoma > Phrynosoma blainvillii. The sequence continues at coordinate 397,778,931 of JANUYF010000002.1, read as the reverse complement.
GGCTTGACTAGAGTAGGGGCAAGCAATCCATGTGTCCAGTATATGGATTGCTCTGTGACTTGTTTTAGGGACCCCTTTCAGATGTTGAGAAGAACCCATAAAACTAACAGACAAATCCCTGCAGTAAAGCTTCCTCCAGCAAGCCTCCCCATTCAACTAGGTAAGAAATATTTCCCTCCTCTTGTCTTCGGGTGATAGGAGTTGGAATGTCTAAATATTGGCTAGGAATGCCCAAATGGGTTTAGAGTGAAGAGGAATGAGTCCATTTTTCCCTAGAAAGATTTCCCCTGGGTCCCTGTTTCTCAGTAGCTCTTTTCTCAGAAATGGATTCACCATGGGCCCATTCAGTGCTAAAAAAGACAAACAAATGGGTAGTGAAGCAAATCAAGTCTGAATTCTCCCTAGAAGCTAAGATGACTAATCTGAGACTCATACTTTGTCCATGCCATGAGAAGGCATGACAAACTGGAAAAGACAATAATTTTGGTAAGGTAAAAGGCAGTAGGAAAAGAGGAAGACCACATTCTAGATGGATAGACTCATTCCAGATGGATAGTCTCAATCTGTTGGAAGCAAAGAGGCATCAACACTTGTAGAAAGTGTTGACAGTCAGTTGTTAGGGATTCTTCTAACCACATCTAAGTCAGCCTCTTTTACCTGACACTTCTCCTAGCTTAAGTGGAATTTCTGAAACAATACATTTAGGTTTTTCTCTTTTACTTTACAAGAGCAGTCAAAGTCATTTCTCCTGTGTCTACCACAAGCTAATGTTGTACCAGCCCCACTGCAGTCAGTATAATATAGATAGGTAGTGTTCCTACACAATCAAAGAAGCCAGAGCCCTGAATCTGCAAGGGTTGGTGAACAGCAAGTTCAGCTTCCTAGAGAGGCAGGTAATATTAATGTGGGGATAGATGGAATCATAGAATCATAGAGTTGGAAGAGATCCCATGGGCCATCCAGTCCAACCCCATTCTGCCATGCAGGAACTCAAAATCAAAGCATCCCCAACTGATGGCCATCCAGCCTTTGTTTAAAGACCTCCAAAAGAGGAGACTCCACCATATTCCGAAGCTGCACACTCTTCATTTCTGGAAGGGAAACATCATTCCTTTCAATTTCTGTGATAAGGAAGAGAAGGTGGAGGTGGCAGAAGAAAGGAAATAAGGGGTTGAGGAGGATGGCAGGGGCGAGATACCCAAATATGCTTGTTTAAGTGGGAGGAGAAGCCAATACGATTTCCCCATTGAGTGCCTGGGGGGATGGAGTTAGCCTGGATGGGTGGCTTCTGCCATATCCATGAATCCCTCAGGATTCTAGAGTCTCTTTGCTTCCATTTGCATAGTTTGTCTGTTTCCTCAACTCTGGAAATATAAGGAAATAGATCTGGAAGGGAAGCAAAAGGGAAGGTGGAAAACCATTTGTTTGTGAGTATTCCATTTATTATACTCCAAAAGCAGGAGTCAGAAGATCTTGAAGTCAAGTGAGCCAAGAGGGTGAAAGCTTTCCTATCAGCCATCTCTTCTTGATAGATATGTGCATTGATCCCATTTCCAGCTATGCTCAGACCTTTCTGTTTGTTTATTAATTATTTATTTTATACATTTATGTAGCGCCTTTCAACATCACCAGTGCCCCTGAGGTGATGTATGATGTGGAGAAGCTGAAAAACTGTAGGGATCCATAAAATGTCCTCAGTTCCCCTCCTTAGTTTACCTCAAAGGCAGTTGAGTAGCACCAGAGACCAAATCTATTCCTTCTAGGGTGGAGTGGAAAGAATGCTGTAAAGACGCAATTTCACTGTAAGATCTCAAAGAGGTGAAGCAAGAAGGCTGTGCATACTATTCTTTCTCTCATGTGAAGTCATGAATCCTGCACACAACAGAAAAAAATGGGAGAGTTGCCTAGATTGTTTCTGTTTAGTAGGGAAACATTTTAGGAAGAGATTATTTGTGATTAGAATACTGTTGTCATTTTCTTCCTTTCAGCTCCTGGTCTCCTTTGAAGAGGTGACCCTGTATATCATTGAAGAGGAGTGGCAGCTCCTGGATTGGTGCCAGAGGGCTCTCCACAAAGAAGTCAGGATGGAGGTTGATGGGAACATGGCCTCTTTAAGTAAGGGACCCTTTTCCTGATGCAGTTTAGAGGAAAATTGACCACAATGGAATAGATGTGAGGTGGACATAGGTGGAAAAAGAACCCTTTTAGCTGCATTATAAAGACAATAAGTGGCTTGCTTTCTTTGTGACTGCATGGGGGGGAGTCAAACTAAGTTTAAAAAGGAAATTTTTGAGACATCTTTTAAGCTCCTTTTCAAACACATAACCGCAGAGCTAAGCTAGCCACACTTGTAACTGATGTGTCTGTTTCTGTAGCAAATATCCTGTCTTCTTTGAATTTGAGGGGGGGGGGCTAGCTGCCTGTTGTTGCAAAGGTTTGCAAAGATGATGAGTTAATTAGTGCATATAGGAGGGTTTGACAAGGAATAAGCTTAGCCAATGAAATGCCAATGTGCCTTATACGTAATGTATAATGTAAAGCCCAGCCTGCTATTGCTAAGATGGTATATAATGAGCAAGTTGACCCTAGCAAGGGGCTCTTAGTGCTTTTGGAAATTATTATTCCACCTAAGAGTCTTGGCCAAATAAAGTCTGTTTTTCCTTTCCTATCTTGGTCTCGGTTCTCAGTTATTTGTACCCTGCTGCTATAGATGTTCTTGGCTGAGAAGAATGGGGTGAATGTTGGGGATAAAGCAGTGATTGGTCTTGATCCCCACTGAGATCCTGGTTTTCTGTGTTAAACTCCTAATGGGATCTTCTTTCTCAAACAGGTAATGAGCAGGAGAAGGAGAATCTTGTGGAGCCCCCTGTGTTGTCATGGGAAAAGGACAAAGAAAAGTTTGCAAATCACAGGGGACTGAAAAGACAAAAAGGAAACCAATCAGAGAATGGGAAGAATGACCCCTCTGCTTCTGAAGGAGAGGATATTTATGAACTCGTGACCCCCCAGGAAAAGCATGGAGGGAAAAGAAAGGTAAACTGTCCTGTCTGGAAGAAAAATTCCACTATAACTCTCAGTTAAACTTTCATTACAGAATGCATAAAGGAGAGAAGCCATATACAAGGAATGTGGCAGTAGCTTCGGTCAAAGGAGAAGTCTGCAATGACCATGGAACAAGTTAACATTCATCCTTTCCTTCTTTCTGATGGAGCCATGGGGGGGGTGTCAGTCTGGGGTTCAGTGGGTGGTCAGAGGTCATTCTGTGTCCTTTAGTAGGTCAATTAATCAGTTCCTACTTCCACTCCTAGCCAATCAGGGCTAGGGGTGGTGGTACTGGGCTTCCTGTCAACGGTGGCCCCTCAGGAGGACTTGTTCTATTCCTGCATTACCATTAAATGGCTTGTAGATAGAACTGATCTACAATTTTAGTAGAGAGAGGGACTCACCTGACTCACGCAGGTTGTTTGGAGCCATCATGAAAGGAAGCAATTCTCAATGATTTGTGGTTTTCATATTTTTATTGTCAAGAATGGGAAGAGGCTCTTGTGTCCTCTGCTTCATGTGCTAAAAGAACCTGACCATAAAGACTTGAAATCCAAAAAATCTGATAATTTGGTGAGGCTGCCTTGGACTTATGCCAATTAATAATGCAGATTGGGAAGATCTATGTGGATGACTTTCCACATGCTGAACAAAGTCTCCCTTCAAATGAGAAATCTAGATAATCAGGGACCCAGATTGTAGTCTTGTTTTTCCCTTCATGCCCTATTTATGAAGATCCAGGAAGTTAAGGAAAAGAAATGGGAGAATATTCAAATATTCTGAACTGATCAAATAATATTTGGGATGCATCATGTGCTTTCCTCCCCTTTTGATTAGTCATTCTCTGCATGAGGGCAATTTTCTGTTGCAGATGACCTTTGCAGATGTTGCTGTGTATTTCACAAAGGAAGAATGGGAATTGTTGGATTGGAACCAGAGATTTTTGTATGAGGAGGTGATGATGGAAAACTATAAGAATGTGTCCTCTCTGGGTAAGGAACTTGAAACTATTGTCCTTCCTACAGAGATGGGGTCCTTTCATACTATATTGTCGTATCACTAATTTAATTGTCATGGCAATATCCTGTGGAATCCTGAGATTTGTAGTTTAGCAAGGCAATAGAGGTAGGGAGTCCAAATACCTCTCCTTAAACTATGAATCCTAGGATTTCGTAGGATGGAACTAGGACCCTTCCACATAATCCAAAGCAATTTTGCCAAGATTTTAGGTCCTCTTTCAGCCCTTTTAGGCCCTGGACAGGCCTCCAAATTCTCTTTGGAGAAAAGATATTAAGATATTAAGAATGTAATTTTGTTTCAGGTGGTAAAATAGTGGATGTCCTCTGAGATCCCCTGAGGGTACAGTGTGCCCTCCATAACCCCCAACAGTTGCACATCCCTGTCTGAGAAGCTCTATGGAGCATTATCCTCACTTAAAATGGGCTCCCAGTCCTAGTTCAGACATGAAACTTCCTCAGTCCAGCCCACTTGCTTAGCCTTTCCTATATATTTATGTATATATTTATTATCCTGATTTTCCCCACAAATGGGACTCAAAGTGGCTTCCATTAAATCTTGTCCTTTCTTCCTTAGCTTCTGTCACAGATAGTATAGCACTATGTGAACAGGAAGATCCATAATAAGGGTACAGAACAATGGCTCCCCAGGCAGCGCTTGTTCATCAGGTGTCATTCAAAATTACTAAAAACTGGTTCTGTTTATTTTCTCCATGAGTTTACATGTGGGGGAGGGAGACAGTACTTTGGAAGGAAAGAGTTCATCAAGGGCTGGAGATAATAGCCAAACTGTTAGAGAGGGAACAAGGAAATAGTGCAGGGACCCAACAGTGGGAGGGGAAAAATTTACACAGCAGCTTGGGGGAGGACCCATGGTCTTCAATGTCTCTATACTAATGCACAGAGCATGGGAAATAAACATGATGAACTTGAACTCCTAGCACAACAAAGCAAATATGATCTAATGGGCATCACTGAAACCTGGTGGGATGAGTCTCATGATTGGAATAGAGTATTAGAGGGGTATAACCTTTTTAAGAGAAGTAGGCCAAACAGGAAAGGTGGAGTAGTAGCATTATATGCCTACATCTGTGAAGAGATCCAGGACTTAAATCCTGGAAGCCAGGTGGAGAGCATCTGGATAAAAATTAAAGGGGAGGGAAACAGGGATGCTATTGTGGGAGTCTACTACAGACCCCCAAGTGAGAATGAGGAATTGAATGGTGCCTTTATAGAACAGATGACCACACATTCAGAAAGGAGAAATGTAGTAGTGATGGATGACTTATACTATCCTGACATTTGCTGGAAGTCAGACTCAGCCAAAACCTCATTTGTCACTTGTCTCAAAGACAATTTCATTGTTCAAAAGGTGAACAATTATCATCCAGTTAATCTGACATTAATACCAGGCAAGATTCTAGAGCAGATAATTAACCAGAGAGTCTGTGAACATTTAGAAAGCAATGCCATAACCAAAAAAAATTCAACATGGGTTTCTGATAAACAAGTCATGCCAGACTAATCCAATCTCCATTTTTGATAAAATTACCGCTTGGCAGATGAAGGGAATGCTGGAGATATAGCATATCTTGATTTCATTAAGGCCTTTGACAAGATCCCCCATGATATTCTTGCAAACAAGCTAGTAAAATGTGGGCAAAACAATGCAATTGTTAGGTTATTTGCAATTGATTGACTGGCCAAACCCAAAGGATGCTCAACAATGGCTTCTCTTCATGATGGAGAGAAGTGACCAGTGGGGTGCCACAGGGTTCTGTCCTGGGCCCAGTGCTGTTCAGCATCTTTCTCAATTACTTGGATGAAAAAACAGAGGGCATACTTATCAAATTTGCAGATGACACCAAATTTGGAGTACCTAATACCCCAGAGGAGAGGATCAATACTCAAAATGACCTTAATAGATTAGAAACCTGGGCAAAACTAACTAAATGAACTTAAACAGGGAGAAATGTAAGGTACTGCATTATGTAGAAAAAATGAAATGCATAGATATAGCATGGGGGATACCTCGCTTAACAAGACTACATGTGAAAGGGATCTAGAAGTCCTAGTAGATCACAAATTGAACATGAGTCAACAGTGTAATGCGGCAGCTAAAAAGGCCAATGAGATTCTAGGCTGCCTGAATAGATGTATAGTGTCTAGATCAAGGGAAGTAATAGTGCCACTCTATTTTGCTTTGGTCAGGCCTCACGTGGAATACTGTGTCCAGTTCTAGGCATCACAATTCAAAAAGCTGGAGCTTGTCCAGAGGACAGTGACCAAAATGGTGAAGGGTCTGGAAACCATGACAGTTTCCAGTTAAAAGGTGAAATGATAGTCCTGTTTAAGTATTTGAAGGGGTGTCACATTGAGAATGGAGCAAGCTTGTTTTCTGTTGCTCCTGAGACTAGAACAATGGATGCAAGCTACAGGAAGGGGGATTCCACCTCAACATTAGGAGAACCTCCTGACAGTAAGAGCTGTCCGACAGTGAAACACACTACCTTGGAGTGTGGTGGTCTCCTTCTTTGGAGGTCTTTAAACAGGTTAGATGGTTATCTCTCGGAGGTGCTTTGATTGTGAATTTCTTCATGGCAGAAGGTTGGACTGGATAGCTTAATGTTCCTCGCTTAATGTTGAGAATCACTCTTGTCTGTCCTTGTCCTTCTTTATAGGAGACATTATGTTTCATCAGAGAGTCCACACAGGCAGGAAATCTTACAAATGCCAGCAGTGTGGAAAATGTTTTACTAAGTCAATCCTCATTATTCATCAGAGAGTCCACACAGGAGAGAAACCATACAAATGCCGACAGTCTGGAAAATGCTTTGTTTTGAATTCACACCTTGAGAGACACCAGAGAGTCCACAGAGGAGAGAAACCTTTCAAATGCCAGCAGTGTGGAAAATGTTTTATTTGGAATTCACACCTTGAGAGACACCAGAGGGTCCACACAGGAGAGAAAACTTTCAAATGCCAGCAGTGTGGAAAGTATTTTTCTCGGAAGCCGCACTTTGAGAGACACCAGAGAGTCCACACAGGAGAGAAACCATTCAAATGCCAGCAGTGTGGAAAATGTTTTATTTGGAATTCACACCTTAAGAGACACCAGAGTGTCCACACAGGAGAGAAGCCTTACAAATGTCAGCAGTGTGGAAAATATTTTGGTCGGAAGTCACATCTTGTGGCTCATCAGATAGTCCATGCAGGAAGGAAACCATACAAATGTCAGCAGTGTCGGAAATGTTTTGCTCGCAAGTCAGACCTTCACAAACACCAGAGTATCCACACAGGAAAGACAACATACAAATGCCAGCATTGTGGAAAATGTTCTTCTTGCAAGTCAGACCTTGTGAAACATCATAGAGTCCGCACAGGAGAGAAACCATACAAATGCCAGCAGTGTGGAAAATGTTTTGCTCAGAGGTCACATCTTGTGAAACATCAAATGGCCCACACAGGAGAGAAACCTTTCAAATGCTTGCAGTGTGGAAAATGTTTTGGTTGGAAGTCACACCTTATGGCTCATCAGAGAGTCCATAGAGAAGATAAGCTGTACAGATGCCAGCAGTGTGGGACACGTTTTGCTGAGAAATCAAGCCTTATGACTCATCAGAGATCCCACACAGGAGAGAAACCTTTCAAATGCCAGCAGTGTGGAAAATGTTTTGCTCGCAAGTCAGACTTTCACAAACACCAGAGTATCCACACAGGAAAGACACCATACAAATGCCAGCAGTGTGGAAAATGTTTTGCTCGCAAGTCAGACTTTCACAAACACCAGAGTATCCACACAGGAAAGACACCATACAAATGCCAGCAGTGTGGAAAATGTTCTTCTTGCAAGTCAGACCTTGTGAAACATCATAGAATCCACACAGGAGAGAAACCATACAAATGCCAGCAGTGTGGAAAATGTTTTGCTCAGAAGTCTCACCTTGTGAAACATCACAGAGTCCACACAGGAGAGAAACCATACAAATGCCAGCAGTGTGGAAAATGTTTTGCTCAGAAGTCTCACCTTGTGAAACATCACAGAGTCCACACAGGAGAGAAACCATACAAATGCCAGCAGTGTGGAAAATGTTTTGCTTACAAATCAGACATTGTGGTTCATCAGAGATTCCACACAGGAGAGAAACCTTTCAAATGCCTGCAGTGCAGAAAATGTTTTGTTTGGAATTCACACCTTGAGAGACACCAAAGAGTCCACACAGGAGAGAAGCCTTTCAAATGCCAGCAGTGTGGAAAATGTTTTCCTCACAAGGCAGTTCTTGTAACTCATCAGAGATTCCACACAGGAGAGAAACCTTTCAGATGCCTGCAGTGTGAAAAATGTTTTGTTTTGAATTCACAACTTGAGAAACACCAGAAAATCCACACAGCAGAGAAACCTTTCAAATGCCAGCAGTGTGGAAAATGTTTTGGTCGGAAGCCACACTTTGAGAAACATCAGAGAGTCCACACAGGAGAGAAACCGTTCAAATGCCAGCAGTGTGGAAAATGTTTTGTTTGGAATTCACACCTTGAGAGACACCAGAATGTCCACACAGGAGAGAAGCCTCACAAATGCCAGCAGTGTGGAAAATATTTTGGTCGGAAGTCACACCTTGTGGCTCATCAGATAGTCCATGCAGGAAGGAAACCATACAAATGTCAGCAGTGTGGGAAATGTTTTGCTCGCAAGTCAGACTTTCACAAACACCAGAGTATCCACACAGGAAAGACACCATACAAATGCCAGCAGTGTGGAAAATGTTCTTCTTGCAAGTCAGACCTTGTGAAACATCATAGAGTCCACACAGGAGAGAAACCATACAAATGCCAGCAGTGTGGAAAATGTTTTGCTCAGAAGTCTCACCTTGTGAAACATCACAGAGTCCACACAGGAGAGAAACCATACAAATGCCCAGACTGTGGAAAATGTTTTGCTAACAAGTCATACTTTGTGGTTCATCAGAGAGTCCACACAAGAGAAACCATATAGATGCCAACAGTGTGGGAAATGCTTTGCTCAGAAGTCAGCCTTTCTGCTTCATTAGAGAATCCACACAAGCAAGAAACCTTACAAATGCCTGCAGTGTGGAATATGTTTTGTTTCTAATTCACACTTTGAGAGACACCAGAGAGTCCACACAGAAGAGAAGCCTTTCAAATGCCAGCAATGTGGAAAATATTTTGGTTGAAAGTCACACCTTGTGTTTCATCAAATAGTCCATGCAGAAGGGAAACCATACAAATGCCAGCAATGTGGAAAATGTTTTGCTTACAAGTCAGACCTTCACAAACATCAGACAGTCCACACAGGAGAAAAATAAATATGCCAACAGTGTGGGAAATGGTTTGGTCAAGACTCAAACCTGTTGTTGGGCACACCTGAGAAAAATATTTTAGAACTGAACCCCTATTCTGTTCATTAACCTTGTTTATGGCCCCAGATTGTTCAGAACACAAACAAATGGCTCAGTAGGTCAACTTCTAAGTGCACGACACACCAAAATCACCAGCCATACAAAACTAGATAAGAGCAATGGAGCAAGCCAGAAAAATTCCAGGTGAACTGCCTTCTATTGCTCATTTTGGCTACTTCACCTGTATTCTGCAAAACACCCCAGGAAGCATACATGACACCAATGACTCCCAAATTGGGTGGTACCCCCTGCCCCAAAAGCAGTAGAAAGATCCAGCTGGTGGCAATAGGGGAAGGCCAGAGAGTCGGGGATTGAGCCCCACTCCCCCCACCAGGTGAGATTGAGAAGTAGGAATTCTTGTGGCCACTGCCAGTGAGCATGTATAAGAAAGTCAAGAGACTAGAGCAGGGAGAGCAGGATGCTCCAGGAAGTGCCGAGGCCACTTTCCTGTTCCCTCCTCCACACTCTCACCACCTCTTTGCCCTTCAGTCTCAGGAGACACCTAATTGGAGTGGAGATGATAGTGCTGATTGATGCAGGAAGTTTGAGAGGGTGACCAATGGTGGAGGAGGGCAACTTTCCATGGCACTTAGTGACATGTCTGTTGCTTTGCTTGTTGAGGCTTTCTACCATTGCTGGCAGATGGCGGCAACATCTTCTGCAGAGATTGTCAGAACAATGTTCTTTTAAACCAGGGGTAGGCAACCTTTCCCCTTTAAGGGCCAAGGGACTTCAGCTCCCAGAAGCCTCAGCCATGTTGGCCAATAGTCCCATGTTGGCCAATAGCTCCTGGGATTCTGGGAGCTGAAGTCCCTCGGCCCTTAAAGGGGAAAGGTTGCCTACCCCTGTTTTAAACAGTTGTGAAAATATTTTGAATGGCTGAGATTGTCAAATCACAGCACTTGACATGATGCAAAGGCTTGCAATAGAACTTCACCATGTTAAGTGGTAACAGGTGATGACCATTAAGCAACTCTATATATAACTGCACTGAGACTCAGTGCATGTGTGGGTTGAGGATAGTTGGATTGTTATACTACAGATGGTGAATGTTGAGAGGAGTTGTGAGGAGAGTTGTACATATTTGTAAATATTTCTATTGCAACTTATGATAAAAAAAAACCCTCCAAAGGCTTGGAAGATATTAACAAGTGTCTGTGAGTTTATTCAAGTGGTCAGTGCATTGCCAATACTTAAATTGAACTGGTACTTCTGTACTCTGCTACTGTTAGCTAATTCTGAGAGTGTTTACCTCAGACAGTGCTGTAAGTTGGCATCTCTGGTGGGCCAAAGGTTTTTGTTTTTGTTACTGCACACCAAGCAGGACAGAAGAGAGCCAGCAGAGATCTCTGTTGGATTTGCTGCCTCTCAGGAGGTCAGGAACTGATACATTCACAGCTGCTTTGGTTATTTGCTGGTATTATTATTATTATTAAAGTTTATTTCTAAAGCGCTGTCAATGTACACAGTGCTGTACAAAAAGACAATCAAGCATAAAATAGAATAAAAACCTGCCAAAGGCGTAAAACCTAAAATACAAAACAATCGGTAAAATAATAAAAGTCAAAGCAAAAAACAATTACAACAATTAATTAGCAACATCCATTGGTAGTGGTTGCTCACCTTACTTATAACCCTCAGAGAGGGTGAGTGGGTGGATAAAGGAAATAGATATACTTTATACTCCTTTGTAATCCCTGGTTGGTGGCCAAACTTGTTGGAATATGGATGGGATATACAGTCAAAATAGAAATGTAGAGATGTGTGTGTGAAAATTTCCTATGGGAACAGTGTCTACTGAAAACAAAGGACTGGGCTAAGCAGGTGGTTAGAAGTCAAAACATGTGCTCACAGGGCAGAATAATAATAACACGTTTGAGCCTGGGAACAGATAGTTAACACATAAACATATGAGCTCATGGGAAGAAAGTCACATGGGGGATGACATACAGTTAGAGGCTGGGTTAAAGCACATCATCCAATTGTCATAAGGTTAACACCCAGAAGGTGGAGTATGGGAAGGGCCAAGACTTTTCTTTGTTCTCCTTGTTTATATATGCATGCAATGTGTTCGTTTGTATCAACCATCCTCACCTACTACAACCTACACCTGGATCTGTAAACATGGATCTGTAACTTTTTCTATTGCTGTATTTGTACAACATCAACAAGATGTGATCCTATAGTGAATTTGCCATCAGCAAGATGTTTTCTTTTCTTGTTTTCTTTATGGAACAATAAAGCTTTACTTTAGATCTACAAAAGGTGTCTTCATGCAAGTAGCATGGGAGAGGCTGATGAAGGAAGCTGGTTTCTGAGCTCTGCTGCATTTCACATCACATCCAAATTCAACAAAACTTGGTCAACAGTAAAGAAATGCTGAAAGTAAATAAAGTTCAAGACTCAGTACAAGCAAATGAACTTCATCCAGGGTCAGGGGGGTTCCCAGCAGACAATGGATTGCTAACTAAATAGACACACATCCACCATGCATATCCTACAACCCTAAGGCCTTGCCATTCAACAACAGACCAATACACAGCTTAACATGTAAAGCACTTACTCCCAACCAGGGTCACACAAGTATATATAACCCCACACACACCATGCCACCACCCTCTTAAGATGCCAGCCACAGATGCAAAACAAAGCAGCTTCATTTGTATACCGCTTCATATCGCACTATGGGATGTCTAAGCGGTTTACAACTGTAAGCTCATTGCCCCCCAACAGTTGGGTACTCATTTTTAGCGACCTCGGAAGGATGCAGGCCTGAGTCTAGCCTGAGCCCTGGCTAGTATTGAACTCGCAACCTTGTGGTCTATGAGTGAGTGGCTGCAGGACAGGCATTTAACCACTGCGCCACCAGGGCTCCTCCTGGAGGTGAAATGTCAGGAATGAAATCTCCCAGAATGCAGCCACATAGCCTGGAAAACCCACAGAAAACTATGGACTCCAGCCATTAAAGCTTTCGACTTCATAGTTCAATTACTACTGTAATAAGAACTTGACCTTGGGAAATTTATAATTAGCTCAAAAATAATAAGTAGGATCAGGACCCAATGTGTACAGGAAGAGAGAGGGGAGAGCCTTCGCAGAGACAGCATTTTCCCAAAATAATGGTACTTTTATTAAGAGAGAAAAACAAATCAACATGCAAGCACCCACATACACACACAGGATACATGAAATCTGTAAGAAAGGTTCACACACAAAATAGTTACCTAGAAACTGCACTCCTCATAGAAAAATGAACTCGGCTGCTTGCTTATGGAATGAAGTTGTGTTGGAGACAGCTGAGGGATACTGGTTAGGAATTTCATGGAGGGAGGGAGGGAGGGAGTGGAGAGAAGGCAGGTTAGAACCACTCCTGGTGACAACCAATCAGGACTGAGCTGGCAACAGCCAATAGAATGTTGGGCTGTGTAAGGAGAAAATTCCATTAGGAACAGTTGGAAGTCAGGGTTTGGATTCCAGACTGTGAGGGTCTAGTGGTGAAGGTTCCAGAGTGGAACAGGGTTAAGGTCCAGAAGAGAGGGGCCTAATACCCATACTAAACTCCAAGTGAGGGAGTTAATAAAGAGAATATCCTTAGGGGTATTGATAGCCTCAGAGGCTGGTTAAGAAATAGTGGTAAAAGTACTCAAAGAAGGGCTAGGAGTGTCCTGTGTGGGGGTAATTGAAAGTGTTCAAGGAAAGGAGTGTTTTAGAGTATTGTTATTTGTAACTGTAACTAATTATAACAAGTGCAGCAAGACCAAATGAAACATTGTTACTTGCACTGTAAATAAAGTTTTGTTGTTACTTTATGAAACACTTGTCTACAGTGTGAATGAATATCCATGCTACTAAACCTTATACAAGACAGGTTATACTAAAGTGGTTTTAGAAGAGAAGGTTGGTGAAGGAGAGGCTCTTTGCATAGGGGGGTGGCAATTTCTGAGGTAATTGTCAAGGCTAATTTGTAGGAGATTACTTGGAAACTGACCACACTGGAAAAAGTGTTGGCACCAGTCCTTGACGTAATTTGCTGAGGTAATTGTAGGGGACTGAGGAGAAAAAGTTCAGAAAACATAGTGAGAATGGAAAAGCACTCCATATCTGTAAAAGTACCAAAGTAAGAGCACACTGAAGATATTTTTAGAACATGATTTCTGAGGTAAAAATTTAGAGTAAAGTAGGAAATCACTGGTTCACAGTTAAGATCCAAGTGGTACCTTAATAAACAGCTGAGTAAAAAGCAGTTGGGAGTACTTCGTGAGGTAAATGTTTTGGATAATAGGGAAATATTATAAAAATGCCTCTTAAGTAAGTAAAACCCACTGCAACAGAAACAGAAGTGGTGGGAGAAGAATTGGTAGCAAGTTTGGACACCTTAGTATCCGAATCTCGGGGGAGTGTGGAGATTTGGAAAATTAAGAGGAAAATGGAATTAGCCAGACTTGAAAATGAAAGGCTTTTAAGAGAAAGGGAACAAGAACTTGAGAAAGATAGACTGAGGAAAAGAGAAAGAGAGAGAGAATTGGAAAGAGAAAAGATGGAAGATCAGTTGACGTTGAGGGAAATGGGAGAGGCAGCACCTCAAATATTGATTAATGCTGTGGTAAATTGGATGCCTCAGATTGACATAAAAAGGCTCCCAAGATATTGCAAAGGGGATAACATTGACTTGTTCTTCACAAATCTTGAGAGAACCTGTGAAGAATTAAAGATAAAGGATAAGGAAAGAATGAGTTATTTAAGACCACAAATTTGTGGAGGATTATCTGAAATATATGCTAAAATGAGGGCAGAAGAGGCACAAGACTATAATTAGTTTAAAGAGATGGTAAAACAGATTTGGATTGACCCCAGAACACCATCAAAGGGAATTTAGAGGTTTAAAAAGAAAAGGGGATGAAACATATGCTCAGCTAGGATGTCGATTGGATTAGCTATAAAAGAGTAGGATAGATGGATCAAAAGTGACTTCAAAAGAGGAATTACAGAATTTAATTGGCTTGGAGCAATTTTATGATATCATCCCTCAAGAATATAAATGGTAAAAGATTTGAAGACTGATACAGTGGCTGAAGCAGCCAAGATGATGGACGATTTAGTTTTAATAAGAGAAAAGGGGGCAGAAAAATGTCAAAACCTGAGGTAAAATTTCAGGGGAATGACAAAAAGAATTATAAAAACTGCCAAGCTTCAAAGGATAGATTTGGTGATGGGAGGAGTTTTAAGCCCTGGCAACAAGGACGAACAAATGAGGCTGAAAGGAAAAGTGTTGGGTCGAGAGAGTGTGACTGAGGAAACAAATAGAAGTAACCAGACTAGAGAAAGTCACCCAGATATGTGTTATAAAACATGTTATGATTGTGGTGTAATAAGAACTTGATCTTGGGGAATTTATAATTAGCTCAAAAATAGTACATAGGATCCAACCCATTGTATGCATGGGGCTAGAGGGAACAGTTCCTGCAGAGACAGCATTTGTCCAAAGGAATGGTACTTTTATTAAGAGAGAAAAATAAATCAATAAGCAAGCACACACATATACAAAGGATCAAACATACAAAAACACCCTAACATGCATGCACACACACACAGGAATTCAGAAGTAAAGTAGTTAGCTTGGAAAGGAAGAACAAGACTTTCTAAGGGTGACAGTTACCTGAAAGGAGGCTGCTCCATTATGTCAGGGAAAGGACAAAGAATAAAGTTGAGAACTCTAGTTAGAGCTCACAGTGGCAAAACGCCATCATGACATCTACCCAGAGCTCCCATCCAGACTCTCTCCCAAGATTTTGGAGAGCATTTTTAAACCCTTAAGATGAGGCTGAGGCAAAGAGTTGCTATTGTATATCAAAGAATTATTTGAAGTAGACAATTTCCAAAAGAGGGGTGATAGGATGCTGATGTTTCCTCACATTTCAGCAGACACATCCTGATTAGCCCTCATAAATTTTCTTAGGCGTGAATGTCCTGTTTTGCAGCTCCTAAGCCTGGCCTTTTTGATCTGCAAATGATTGTAAATGCAGATGTTTGGAGTGCCTACGTGAAGTGCTCGCCTTGAGCTTATGGCTTTCAGCATAGGGTTGTGACAAGGAACCAAAAGAGGTCTTGATATCAAAACCAATCAAAGCCACTTATCATAACAGGTGCAAATTATGCAAATTGGACAGGTGATCATTTCCACATTTGCCAAATTCTCTTTGCCATGAAAAATTTAGAAGGTGTCAATTTGGGGAGCTAAACTCATGGTCCAGGGAATTATCCTTTAGACAAGCCTTTAGCTTCTGGGAAGGTCTTTCATTCCTGGAACCCATTCATACTTGCATATTAATCCTAATTAAAGCAGTTCAAAGCATTGCTAATGACTAATAACCAATGTATGCAATGAATGTCAAAAACAGTATGAAAAGACAATAAACATCATCAAAAGATCATGACTTCAAACAAACTTGTGTATCAAAAGCGTAACATAGAATAGTCAATGGACCAGTGTCCATCAGTAAATCAAAGTAATAATCAATAACAATCAATAACAAAATGAATAGGTGTAACTATGAGGTAGCAATATAGAGAGTTTCTGGACCAATGTCCAGTAATAGTATTCAAGTCCATGAACATGTGTGCATCTAAGTCTATTTTCAATTGTTATGATGACAAAAGTTCAACAACACTGTGGCATCAATAGCCATGAAGAGGAGGAACCAATGTCCAAAGTCTTGTAGCAGGTTGTGTACTGGTGTAGAAAATGTGTATTAATATGTCCAGCAAATTTGAATGAGTTTAGTGGAAGTTTGTGAAAAAGTTTGGACTTTGGCCCAGAGCAGATAGACCAAAATTTTTGAATTGCGCCTTGGTGCGCTAGTGGCTGAATGGACGCATTGAAGGGATGCCTCAAGAACTGGGATGAGGTCACTCAACCCTTGTGGAGGACTGTGGAGGACTTGATCATCTGTGTTCATGCAGCCCAGGAAGCATGAACAGTGTCCATGAATTAGAATGTTCAAGACGGAGACAAGGGCACCTGGAAACAGCATGAGTAGACCAGGGCCTCTGGAAGCAACTGGAGTAGACCAGGATGCCTGAAGACATTTGAGTAGACCCCAGGGCATCAGGAACAGAGCAGCAGGAACCATGGATTTGAAGCAGGAATCATGAAGCAGAAAACAGGAACTAGGCATGGAGCACTTTGGAGGACATCTCAGGAACTGCAGCTCATGTCTAACTCACTGCATCTCAGGTCTGAAGAAGGCATCTGCAGCGAAATGGAGGACATCCAGGACATGGCCTGACATCATGGAAACAGCTTGGTGTGGACACATCTGAAGTATAGCTGGAAATCAATGGAGGGCATCTAAAGAGGAGGCAGGGGCACATCTCACCCCCCCCTCACAGGACGAAGGCACCTCGGTTTAAAATATTTGTTAGCAGACGCACACACATATATATGTGGAAGGAAATGAAGGATAGGAAAAGGTCTCATGCAGTTGGGAGGAGGGAAGAAAATAAAAGTATTTCCCCCCCCCCCCCCGGCTTCATTACAAGCCCTCTATAAAGAAGAATGGCTGAAGCCACAGAGTAACAAAGGCAAAGCTATGCAAGCAAAGGAATTATGTGGCAAGATGTTTGTTAGAATCATTGGTGAATGTGTGCAGGATTGTCTGAGCTGAGGACAGGAGATCTCAGCCGGTGTATATATTTTGTAAAACAGAGGCCACATGCCTTACAGGTCTGGAACATTCTGACGCCTCAGGTCTGGAACAGGTGTAGGAAAAATAAAAAGAAAACTCCTCTTTTAAAAAAACCCAAACCTTTACACAGAAAATAAAAAGAGAAAATCTGTCTCTCTTTAACTCACTGTAAAAACAAAATCCTAACTCACTGTAAAAACAAAATTCCCTTTAAACTTGAAATGGAAAAATGAAAATAGCAAACTGCTCAACAAGAACCTTTAAAAATGGCTTAGTAAAAAAAAGTAAAATGCAATGACTGATGCCCAAAAGGTAAAATGCAAAATACAAGTAGAAATGTATGGGGGCAAAATAATCTTTGTAACAACAAAAATAAAACAAAAACAAAATATCCACAAAGAAAAAAAATCAAAATGAGAAAGGTTAAAAACAACAATAACAAATGAATTTTAGAAGTTTTGTCCTTTGGACCAGAGAGGAAAAGGACAAGGAAAAAATTATTATTATTATTTTCAGATAGACTGTGCATGATGAATAGGCTCTTTCAAAAGTGTATCGTAGAATCATAGAATTATAGAGTTGGAAGAGACCACAAGGGCCATCCAGTCCAACCCCCATCCATTCAGGAACTCCCAATTAAAGCATCCCCAACAGATAGATGGCCATCCAGCCTCTGCTTAAAGACCTCCAAGGAAGGAGACTCCACTACTCTCCGAGGGAGTGTGTTCCACTGTTGAAAAGCTCTTACTGTCAGGAAGTTCCTCCTAATGTTGAGCTGGAATCTCTTTTCCTGGAGCTTACATCTATTGTTCTGGGTCCTAGTCTCTGGAGCAGCAGAAAACAAGCTTGTTCCCTCCTCAATATGACATCCCTTCAAATATGGCTGGATGGCCATCTGTCGGGGATGCTTTGATTGGGAGTTCCTGCATGGCAGGGGGTTGGACTGGATGGCCCTTGTGGTCTCTTCCAACTCTATGATTCTATGATTCTATGATTCTATGATTTAAACAAGGCTATCATATCACCTCTTAACCTTCTCTTCTCCAGGCTGAACATTCCCAGCTCCATAAGTCGTTCCTCATTTGGTTTGGTTTCTAGACCCTTCACCATTTTAGTTGCCCTCCTTTGGACACGCTCCAGTTTCTCCACATCCTTTTTAAATTGTGGTGCCCAGAACTTGACACAGTACTCCAGGTGAGGCCTGACCAAAGCAGAATAGAGTGGCACTATTACTTCTCTTGATCTAGACACTATACTTCTACTGATGCAGCCTAAAATTGCATTGGCCTTTTTAGCTGCTGCATCACACTGTTGACTCATGTTCAACTTGTAGTCTACCTGGACACCTAGATTCTTTTCACACATAGTCGCGTTAAGCCAGATGTCCTCCATCCTATATCTATGCATTTCACTTTTCTGCCCTAAGTGAAGTAGCTTACATTTCTCCATGTTGAAATTCATTTTGTTAGCTTTGGCCCAGCTTTCTAATCTATTAAGGTCATTTGAATTTTCATCCTGTCTTCTGGGGTATTTGCTAATCCTTCTAATTTGGTGTTGTTGGCAATTTTAACAAGTATGCCCCCTATTCTTTCATCCAAGTCATTGATAAAGAAGTTGAATAGCACCGGGCCCAGGACAGAGCCCTGTGGCACCCCACTGGTCACTTCTTTCCAAGTTGAAAAGGAGCCATTGTTGAGCACTCTTTGGGTTCGACCAGGCAACCAATTACAAATCCATGTAACAGTTACTTTGTCTAGCCCACATTTTACCAGCTTGTTTGCAAGAATGTCATGGGGAACCTTGTCAAAGGCCTTACTGAAATCAAGATATACTATATCCATCGCATTCCCTTCATCTACCAAGCTGGTAATTTTATCAAAAAAAGAGATCAGATTTGTCTAGCATGACTTGTTTCTCTGAAACCCATGTTGACTTTTTGTGATTATGGAAAATACCTTCCAGGTGTTCACAGACTCTCTGTTTAATGATCTGCTCCAGAATCTTTCCCAGTATTGATGTGAGACTAACTGGACAATAATTGTTGGGATCCTCTTTGTTCCCCTTTTTGAAGATGGGGACGTTTGCTCTCCTCCAGTCTGCTGGGATTTCTCCTGTTCTCCAGAAGTTCTCAAATATTATTGCCAATGGTTCCGATATTACATTTGCCAGTTCTTTTAGTACCCTTGGATGTAATTCGTCTGGTCCTGGAGACTTATATTCATTTAGATTAACCAGGTATTCCTGTACTATCTCTTTACTTATTCTGTGCTAAAATTCTCCTATTCTGTCCTCTGCTCCATTATCCTCAGGTTGAGCACCCTTTGCCTTTTCTGAGAAGACTGAAGCAAAGAAGGTGTTGAGTAATTCTGCCTTTTCTCTGTCCCCTGTTAACTTTTTGCCATCTTCTCCACACAGTGGCCCTACCATTTCCTTCTTCTTCCTTTTGCTGCGGACATACCCCCAAAAGCCCTTTTTATTGTTCTTAACCTCTCTAGCAAGCCTGAGTTCATTCTGTGCTTTAGCTTTTCTGACTTTACCCCTACATGTGCTAGGTATTTGTTTGAATTCCTCTTTGGTGATTTCCCCATTTTTCCATTTCTTATACATGTTGCATTTAAAACCTCCTATGGACAAGTCTCACCAAGAAACCACTGTGATAGGTTTGCCTTTGGTTCACCCTAATTTGGAAACAACTTGAAGGCAACAATAGCAGTCCATAATATGAGCCCTTCATCCACAGGTTTAAATTGTGCAGGTGTGATACAGGTGTACCATCTTCCCTCTTGTTCATAAAAACCAGGATGAAGGGTCTGGAAACCATGCCCTATGAGGAACGACTTAGGGAATTGGGTATGTTTAGCCTGGAGATGAGACAGTTAAGACTTCCTTGGAGGTTGGTGGAGTCCCCTTCTTTTAAAGTCTTTAAACAGGCTGGATGGCCATCTGTCAGGTATGCTTTGAGTTTGAGTTCCTGCATGGCAGGGGTTGGACTGGACAGCCCTTGTGGTCTCTTCCAACTCTATGATTCTATGATTCCCATTTCCTTAGCCATTGGGCTACCTTTGCCCTGGTCCTTTTCATGATGGGCAGTTTGAGGTTTCCAGAGGGTTTACGTCCCTCCTCCCCTGACAGAGATACCTACCAAATTGTGAACACCCAGGATTCTCTAGAAAAGGTCTGCTTGACCATGCTGGATCTTAGTAGGTTCCCACTAGACCCCTAAGCACACTGGAGTTCAGTGTCAGGATTCTAGATTTGGGCACTGGGAAGAAACCAGCTAGGTTTCATTAGTGCATGCCTGTCACGTTACCAAGAGGACCACCTATATATGGGAGAGAGTCAAAATCTCCATTGCTGGTTAGTTGTGGTTAGTAGTTGGCAAAGCACTTTGTTAGTCTGTATAGTTGTGAGTATTCAAGACGGATGTCTGATACTCTTTGTAAATATTTGCAACAACGATTAAAGCCCTCACTGAGTGAAGCCTCGCTGTCCATCTATTCTTTTCTCCAAGCCAAAAGCAGCAGCTGTGTGTGGGAGGATTTTTTCTGTGCTGTCTGGAGCAAGATTCTTCACAGAAGACCATCCTCTGGGCGTTTCTGCCAACGTGCTTCAATTCTGCATGTGTGTATACTAGATCCCGCTTGTCTGCATACCCCAACATGTGAGGAAACTCAGATTCCTAAAGAGTCCTTCTCCAAGGGAGGAGTGAGAGCAGAGGCTCAGATTCCTAGAGAGGCAGGAAATGTTCAGGACAGAGAGGGGGAGGCCCAGAGGTTGGAGCAGGAAGGAGAAGGAGGTAAGGGAGGAGGGCACATTGGGGGGGGAAGGGGGCGCTCCAAGTGGGGCTTTGTTGGTAGAGAGGAGAGGGGGAGTTCTAGCCAGTGTCCCAGGTGGGGAGGGGGGTCCCTGGGTCCTGCCACCTGCCTTGGGATGAAGGGAGACCCCGCTTCTCTCCTTCATTCCCCCCGCAAAGCCCCTTTCTTCCCCCCCCCCCCGCAGCAGCCCTCCCCACGATGGATGAGGGAGGGAAGGGGAGCCCAGGGAGAAGAGCGGCCCTGCTTTTGGGTGGGAGGCAGGGAGGAGGAAATCGAGGCTTGCGGCTACCTCCCGGAGGGCCTTCTCAGTCGTCGCCCCGAGGCTCTGGAATGGCCTGCCGGACGAGATCCGTCTATTAACATCTTTAGAGAGCTTTAAAAAGGCTGTCAAGACGGATCTCTTCCGGCAGGCCTTTCCGGACTAGTTACCTTCCTTAATTGAATTTTCTTTTCGGACAATCTTCCTTGTATAAGAGATGTTCCTTACGTGGCCCCATCTTTGATGGAAGGAATATCGAAATCAGGCTTAGTTATCTCGGTAGTAGGTTTTAATTAGTCAAGGTGTGATATTTTAAACTGTTGTGATTTAATATTGTTTTAAGGGGATGGGGGTGTTCTTTGTATTATATGTTTTTATTGTTGCATTTTTAATCTGGAAGCCGCCCGGATTGGTGTACCATTGGGCGGGGTACAAATAAATTTTATTATTATTATTATATTATAAAAGGCCTCTGTCTGGGGCGAGAAGGGGGGAAGCAGCAAAGCCGGTGGGTTTGCTTTTTTGTGTGTGTAGGGGGGGGCAAGGGGGCAATCCTCTTCTAGTAAAAGGTTCTCTGGGAGGGAGGACAGAGGCTCAGATTCCTAGAGAGTCCTCTAAGGGGGAGAGAGAGAGCAGAAGCTTAGATTCCTAGAGAGTCCTCCTTCAAGGGGAGCGCAGAGGCTCAGATTCCTAGAGTCTTCCTCTAAGGGGGAGAGAGAGCAAAGTCTTAGATTCCTAGAGAGTCCTCCATTGAGAGAGAACAGAGGCTCAGATTCCTAGAGGGTCCTCCTCTAAGGGAAGAGAGGGAGCGCAAAGGCTGATTCCTAGAGTCCTCCTTCAAGGGGAAGAGAGAGCAGAGGCTCAGATTCCTAGAGAGTCCTGTAGTGGGAGAGAGAGCAGAGGCTCAGATTCCTAGAGAGTCTTCCTCTAAGGGGGGGAGAGAGAGAGCAGCGGCTCAGATTCCTAGAGAGTCCTTTTCCAAGAGGGGAGGGCAGAGTTCAGATTCCTAGAGAGGCAGAAAAATGTTCAGAAAGGTCCGAGCTGGGAAAGTGGGGAGGAGCAAGAGAGAGGAGGAGGAATAGGTAAGACAGGGTCACTGAGGGGGGAGAGAGCGAAGGGTTTTTTGGGGGGAGGGGAGGAAGAACCCTCCAAGGAATGGCTGGAGCTGGAAAAGGTTCTCCTGCAGGGAGGGAGGGGGAGAGAGGGCTGCCCCCCAAGTCACTCCCCCCAAAAGGGGCAAAAGGACCCAAGCCCTGCTCTCCAGAGGCTGGAAAAGGGGGGGGGGTTGGGAGGGGGAGGAACAAAACCGGATTCTGGGGGGAGGAGAGAAAGAAATGCTCCCTCCTTTCTCCCCTCCTGACCCCCCTTCCCCCCCCCCAGGAGGCCAGGTGCCTGGCAATGGAAGAGCCCCCCATCTGCTTTCCAAGCTCCCCCCTTTCTCTCCAGGACTCCTTATGGGGGGGGTACAGTTGCAGAATCTCTTTTTCTGTAGTTTGAATTCATTGCTTTGTGTCCTAGTCTCTGGAGCAGCAGAAAACAAACTTGCTCCTTCATCAGTATGACATCCTTTAACCTTCTCTTCTCTAGGCTAAACATATTCAGCTCCCTAAGCCACTCCTCATAGGGTATGGTTTCTAGACCTTTCATCATTTTGGTTGCCGTCCTCTCTGGATATGTTCCAGCTTGTCAACATCCTTTTTGAATTGTGCCCAGAATTGGACACAGTATTCCAGGTGAGGTCTGACCAAAGTGGAACCGAATGATAGGATTACTTCCCTTGATCTAGACACTGTACTCTTACTGATGCAATCTAGAATCACATTGGGTTTTTTAGCTGCCACATCACACTGTTGATTCATGTTAGGCTTATGGTCTTCTAAGGCATCTAGATCCCTTTCACATGTAGTCTTGGCAGGTGTGACCCATTCTGTATTTATCCACTTCATTTTCCCTGCCTAGGTGTAATACTTTACACTTGCACTTGTTAACATTTATTCTGTTAAATTTTTGCCCAGCTCTCCCATTTGTTAAGGTCATTTTGAATTCTGATTTTGTCCTCTGGGATATTAGCTATTGCCAACCATCCAGTCTAATTTGGTGTCACCTGCAAATTAAATAAATATGCCCTCTGTTCTATCATTCTATCATATGAGATGCTCCCTCTTGGGAGCACCCAGGGAAGGATTTGAAGGTATACTCCAGTCACACCAAAGTCTGGATAATGACTTGAATAACATGTAGTTTACAGTATCACAAGGCCAGGAGAAAAAAAAGCCAACAAAAAATGAAAGGGGAATTTGAGCTTGGAGGAAGCAGGACAAGGGGGCAGCATGTGGGGCAGGAGGAGGGGAGAGGTTTCTTTGCAGGAGTGGGAGAGATCTGATCCCACTTCCGGAGGAGGGGGAAGAGGATCTTTCTGGGTTTCCTTGGCAGGAAAAGGAAGGCATTTTGGGTAGAAGGCTGGAGAGGAATAGGGGGATTTGTGTGGGAAAGAGGAAGAGGGAAGGTCATGGCTTTTAGTGTATGGCTGGGGTAGAGACTGGAATTGGAGCCCCACTTCCATTCCCTGGAAGGAAGGAATCTTGGTGGAGGTTTTTTTCAGAGAAAGAAAGGAAGCCTCCCTTTGCTTAGGAGCCCAGGAACAATGAGTGAGGGGTGACACTGCTGACCCCCATCAGGTGTGGCCTGAAGTGGGTCTCTCAGTGGGCCTCCCCAGAGCAAGGAGGAGGAGGACGCTTAAGACAGCAGAAGGAGCAGCAGTATTAACAACTGTGATCATGAGTCCTTTGGAGGGCACTGAAACGTAAAAGGGAAGGAATAGAGGAATAAAGAAGGCAGCTTCAATGTGGAACAAAAAAGATAACCAGGGAATGGCGGCTGCTGAGGAGACCCGAAGTGAGGAGTTCCTGGAAAGCAGGATTCTGGCCTCCTGTGGAAACCAGAGCAGTTTACAGTGGCACTATGACTTCTCTTGATCTAGATACTATACTTCTATTAATGCAGCCTAAAATTGCATTAGTCTTTTTAGCTGTGGCATCACACTGTTGATTCATGTTCAAGTTGTGGTCCACTAGGACTCCTAGATCCCTTTCACACGTAGTCTCCATAAGCCAGGTGTCCCCCATCTTATATTTATGCATTTCATTTATTTATTTATTTATTTTGCCCTAAGTGCAGGACCTTACATTTCTCTGTGTTGAAATTCATTTTGTTAGCTTTGGCCCAGCTTTCTAATCTATTAAGGTCATTTTGAATTTTCATCCTGTCTTCTGGGGTATTAGCTATTCTTCCTAATTTGGTGTCATCTGCAAATTTGAGAAGCATGGCCCCTATTCCTTCATCCCAAGTCATTGATAAAGATGTTGAATAGCACTAGGCCCAGGACAGAACCCCACTGGACACTTCACTGGTCACTTCTTGCCATAGGAACTTTCTTTGTTCCTATTGGGAGGCAATACGGGCAGCAAAGAGAGCTTTCTCTTCTGCACGTATTGCGTCTGCAGAGTCCTGTCCAGCAGAGCTGTTTAGGGTGGTGAGAGAGCTGACGCAGGCACCCCTTGCACCAAATCCCTTGCTTAACCCGACGACGGCCTGTTGTGACGTGTTTAATAACTTCTTTGCAGATAAAATCTCTCAGATAAGAGCCGACTTAGATGCCACTATTGGAACAGAATCTATAGGCCAGCGACTCCGTCAATGAAGTTATTCTGGATCAGCTCCAATCTGTGAGCACCGAGGACGTGGACAAGCTGCTTGGTAAGCTGAGGAAAACAACTTGCCCTCTCGACCCTTGCCCATCATGGCTGGCCATCCAGGGAGGGGATGCATTGAGGAGATTCCTCACAGATATCATCAATGCATCATTCAGGGAAGGATATGTTCCATCTTGCTTGAAGGAAGCGGCTGTTAGGCCGCTTCTGAAAAAACCTTCCCTCGAATTCTGATGGTGTCTCCGCTCTCAATGAATGTCTTCGGACGGTAATGGGCTGGATGAGGAAAAACAGATTGAAACTGAATCCGGACAAGACGGAGGTGCTCACGGTAGCGGCCCCGAAACCAAGAATTAGGTTGCAATGTCCAGTCCTGGACGGGGTCACACTCTCCTCCAGTGACTGTGTTCACAGTCTGGGGGTGCTCCTTGACTCGTTGCTCCTGATGACAAATCAGGTAAATGCAACGGTCAGGAGCACCTGCTATCAGCTTCGGCTGATACGCCAGCTGCGCCCTTTTCTGGAAGTAAGGGACCTTGAGACTGTGGTGCACGCGCTGGTAACCTCACGCCTTGATTTCTGTAATGCGCTCTACATGGGGCTACCCTTGTGCTTGGTTTGGAAGCTACAGTTGGTCCAAAACATGGCAGCCAGGCTTGTATCCGGAACATCTAAGGAGGGACCACATCACCCCGGTTTTGAGGTCCCTCCACTGGCTGCCTATTGGCTTCCGGGCCCAATACAAGGTGTTGGTTATCACCTTTAAAGCCCTAAATGGCTTGGGTCCAAGGTATCTCAGAGACCGCCTCCTCCCATACAATCCTCCCCGCGCTCTCCCGTCCTCTGGGGGAACTTGCTGAAGCCTCAAAAATCGAGGCTCTCACCTACTTCCCAGAGGGCTTTTTCTGTTGTTGCCCCCAGGCTCTGGGACGGCCTGCTGGACAGCTTTAAAAGGGCTGTCAAGACGGATCTCTTCCGGCAGGCCTTCCCGGACTAAATATCCCGGCCTCGGCCCTCCTCCCCTTCAGCAGATCCTCCATAACCCTTCCCTTGTAGGAAGCCGCAGGGGTTTTATTGTTGTTTTATTATAGTATATTTTAAACTTGTTGGAAAATTGGTTTTAATTAAATCTGGTTTAATAGTTTTTTAAGGGGGGTGGGTGGGAAATACGTTGGTTTTAGGCTGTATTATTTTAATGTGAACCGCCCGGATTGGGTCACCAATGGGCGGTATATAAATAAAATTTATTATTATTATTATTATTATTATTATTATTATTATTATTCTCTCCAGGATGAAGAAGAGGAGCCATTGTTGAGCACCCTTTGGGTCAGCCAGTCAACCAGTTACTAATCCATGTAACAGTTACCTCGTCTAGCCCACAATTTACTAGCTTGTTTGCCAGAATATCATAGGGAACCTTGTCAAAGGACTTACTGAAATCAAGCATGGTAATAGCATATTGTACTGTTTTTTGTTTTCAGTGGATATGATTTTAAAAATGCATTTCACTCTATTGATTCTTTTCATGGTATTGATACTGCCTCTCAGGTGAAAGAACTCAACCTGCCTTTCCATCTGACAAACTTATGGTGACCCCATGAATTTCATAGGGTCTTATTATGCAAGGAATCCTTAGAGATGGTTTTGCCAGTACCTTCCTCTGAAACAGAGCCTATAGCACCATTTGTTGGTGATCTCCCATCCAAGTACTAACAGGGCTGATCCTGCTTAACTAAAAGATCAGAAAGGCTGTAGTGCCTCTAGGGTACCTGTACCAAGATAATAACGTACATTGATGGTACTTTGTAAATACCTGATAATATCAGTAATAACAAAATGTATTGATTTTACAGAGTGTTGCAGCAGAGCATCTTAAGGACTCAGACGGATGGTGGAGGAATAACTGATCCTTTTTCTGGCTTAATTTGGTTTAAAACAAAACATAGATGGATGAACCAAAATCAGCTGGTCCTGAAGCAAGAAAAGGCCATGATGACCTCAGTGCTGAGAGCAGTGGCGGATTCTGGGAGAGGATAGTCCAGGGGTCTATGACAATGGAGCTTGCCAGCTCAGACACACAGCGCCAGCATTTCAGGCAGTTCTCCTATGAGGAGGGTGAGGGACCCCGAGAGGTTTGCAGCTGGCTTCACCATCTCTGCCATCAGTGGCTAAAGCCGGACCGATGCACAAAAAATGAGATCCTGGACCTGGTGATCTTGGAGCAGTTCCTGACCATCTTGCCCCCAGAGATGGGGAACTGGATCAGGGAATGTGAGGCAGAGACCTGTTCCCAGGCAGTGGCCCTGGCAGAGGGTTTCCTCCTGAGTCGGGCAGAGTCAGAGAAGAAAGAGAAAGAGCAGCAGGTGAGAGTGTTTCCTCCTGGGGCCAAGGTGAGCAGGTTCTGGCTCTGGGCTGTGTTTTTTGAGTCTCTGATGACTGGGGGCAAAGGCTGAAATGTGATGTTCCCAGATTTGGCTTTGATAGGGAGAAGTGTGGGAAGGATTGGCCTTCTCATTCCCTGAAACATCTCAAAAGAGTGATTCTGTTTTAAAACCAGGTTTTTGCTTCCTGTGTACTAAGTTTTCAAAGGAAGTGCCTGGGTTTCCCTGCTGACACTGCCACACAACCTGACTTTCACCCATGGTGACTCCAGTCTGGCCCTGATGTGTTCAGGACTAGAATGGGTTTCCACCCACTTTAGCAAGTAGCCAGTTTTCTCCTCTGAGGGCTGAAACATTTTTACCATTGCTGAGTTTTCTCATGTTATTTTTATTCCAAAGCCAGCATAACAAATTACCAACAATAGCGTTGTGCCCACAGAGTGTACAGGTGGGTATATCTATACAATAGCTGTAGGTTTTCATGTTTATCTCTCCATATGTCTATTCAGTTCTTCCTCACTCACACACACATACACACATATATATGTACACATATGTAAATATCTAAACCTGAGTACATGAGTAGACTTCCATTATAAGTCAAAGATGGCTTTTCTTAAGAGGGTCATCAGTGCATCCCTACTATAAGCCATCCCAATTGTTCATCAAAGGGGCGGGATAAAAATAACATTGATGATGATGATGATGGTGATGATGATGGAAAGAATTGTTCCATCAAGTCTAAAGGAGGCAGTTCTTAGACTGCTCCTGAAGAAACCTTCCCTGGACCCTCTGGACCTGAAAAATTACAGACCAGTTTCTCACCTACCATTTCTGAGCAAGGTGATCAAGCGAGCCGTCGCCTTTCAACTCCAAGAGATCTTGAATGAAACCGATTTTCTAGATCAATTTCAAACCAGCTTCAGACCTGGATATGGAGTGGAGACTGCCATGGTCACTCTGGTAGATGACCTGTGCCTTAGCACCAACAGGGGAAGCGTGACCAGTTGGTGCTTTTGAACCTCTCAGCGGCTTTTGATACAGTAGACCACGACATCCTCTTGGAATGCCTGAGAGAGTTAGGAATGGGAGGCACTGTACTTCAGTGGTTCTGTTCCTTCCTCTTGGGCAGGTTCCAGAGGGTGTCATTCAGGGATAGCTGCTCTTCAAAAATGGAGCTAAAATGTGATGTTCCACAGGGCGCCATCCTGTCCCCTATGTTGTTCGATATCTATATGAAGCCGCTGGGAGAGATCATCAGGAGACATGGGGTGGGGTGTTATCAATATGCTGATGACACCCAAATATATTTCTCCATGTCTCAGTCAACTGCTATGCTGGCAGATGGCAGTTCTCCCCTCAATCAATGTCTTGAAGTGGTAATGGATTGGATGAGGAAAAACCTATTCAAGCTGAATCTGGACTGCAACCTCCAGGCCTGGACGGGGTCACGCTCTCCGCTAAGGACTATGTTAGCAGTCTGGGGGTGCTCCTAGTCTCATCGCTTCACATGATAGATCAGGTGAACGCGACAGTTAGGAGCGCCTGTTATCAGCTTCGGCTGATAACGCCAGCTATGCCCTTTCCTGGAAGTAAGGGACCTAGAAACTGTAGTACACGCACTGGTAACCTCACGAGTCAACTTCTGCAATGCACTCTACATGGGACTACCCTTATACCTAACTCGGAAACTACAACTAGTACAAAATATGGCAGCCAGGTTGATCACCGGAACATCAAGGAGTGATCATATCACACCCATTTTGAAATCCCTCCACTGGCTGCCTATTGGTTTCCAAACACAATATAAGGTGTTGGTGATGACCTTTAAAGCCCTACATGGCCTAGGTCCAACCTACCTAGGGGATCGCCTTCTTCCATATAATCTGCCTTGCGCCCTCAGGTCCTCTGGGAGGAAGCTGCTTCAACTGATAAAAACTAGGCTGACAGTGACCTCCCAGAGGACATTCTCTGCCACTGCTCCCAGATTGTGGAATGCCTTGCTGGAAGAGATTTGTCAGATAACCAGCTTAGATGGCTTTAAAAAAGCCATCAAGATGGATCTCTTCCAGCAGGGCTACCCAGAATAAACCACTCATCTAGCTTGGTCTCCCTCCCATCAGATATTCCCTCATATGTCTGTTCCGCCCCAGATTGCCTATTGTTTTTAAATTTTTGCTTATTACTTTAATTCTAGGTTTTAACTGATATTTGCATTTAATGTATTTTTAAAGGGGGGTCAGTGTGTTCATTTATATGGCTTTGCTGTTTATTGTTGGGGTAGTTTATGGATTTGATTTTAGATGTAAGCCGCCTTGATTGCTATGGCAAAAGGTGAGGTAAATAATAATAATAATAATAATAATAATAATAATAATAATAATAAAGCAGAGTTTTCCAGAACTCCAGATGTTCTTGCTGTGGGCTCCATGGAACTGTTTGTGTTCCAGCACATACAATAAATGTATACCAAGTAATAATGCAAGTGTTATTCTGTATCCCACCTTTTTGAGCTCTTATTTTGCATGACATTTTCAAGTTCTAAGTCTTGAATCCTGGCTGCTGTTTCAGGCCAGAAACCTCTTGTCTGAAATTAACTCTGAATTCCCTGTGGCAGAGAAGGCTCCATTGGATCCCATTCAGAGTCCCCAATGGAGGGCAATGAAGGAGTGTGATGGAGGGGCCCTCCTGCAAGGTAAGGATGTCTCTTTGTTGTTGTGGTGTCTTCAATTAATTTCCAACTTATGGTGACCTAAAGCTTCCAGGGTTTTCTTGGCCAGATTTGTTTAGAGAAGCTTTCCCCTCACCTTCCTCTGAGGCTGAGAGACTGGCTTGCCCAAGGTCACCCAGGGAGTTTTCATGGCAAAGAGGGGATTCGAACATTGGTCCCCAGAGCTATAGCCAAGTGCTGAAACTACTACAGCATGCTGGCTCTGATTTCCCCAGTGGAAACTGTTGGACTTTTTGGCCTGATGCAGAACATCCATGTTCAGCTCATGATTATGGAAGTGGAGTTGTGCATACAGAGTCACTGGGCTTCCAGTTGCATCTGTAGGTGTGCATTTCATTGCAAAAAGACTGCTATTCCATACTAGGGATGTGTAGTATTATGTTCAGTGTACATCTCCACAAACAGACAATTATCCTCTCTGTCTTTGATGTAGGATCTTGGATGCTTTGTGTTAATTCTAATGTGTGTGTGTCTGTATTTTGCCTGATGTGCTTGTAGTACCACTGCGCATCCTACTGTCCATTCAGTCATACATTTGGTGCAAAACATTGCCATTTAGCCCAAGGTTGCACAGCTTGGGTGATGCTCATCTCCATATGTGGAGATTGATTTTCTGCATCTCTGGCTTAAAAGGCACATCTTGTACCCTGTGTGTTTCTATTCAGAGCTGGCTTTTACTCTTTGGGACTCAAGTCCCTCATACTCTCCACCATATCCTTTGTCTGTACAACGACCACTTTGTGAGGTAGGTTAGGCTCAGAGAGAGCAGGGGGCCCAAGTCTGCCCAGTGTCTTTCAGGGCTTGTGGGATGGTAGAACTGAGTTTTCCCAGGCCCCAGTCTAACAGTTGAACCACTGCACCCAAGTGTATTTTCCAGGCCTGGAAGTGTTCTTTGTGCCAAGACTTCCAAGAGAATACAGGTGTACCTCAGTGAACAAACTCAATGTGTTCCAGAGCATTCCTTCTTTAACAGTAAATTTGGTACAAGAGGCACAAATCACATGGGAAGACTAGAGATGGGTTCCTGAACCACAGAAAAAGAAAAGCAGGCCATGTGTCAGCACACTTTTTCTTCAAAACTAAGAATATGCATATATGAAGTGAAACCATGAGGTTGGGGAAGCTTTGTATGAATAAACAAAAAAGTTTGGAACCTTCTAGAACCCATCTGAAGGTTTCTTCCATAATGAATTCAGGAATGGCCTGGTGGCGCAGTGGTTAAATGCCTGTACTGCAGCCACTCACTCTTAGACCACAAGGTTGCGGGTTCAATACTAGCCAGGGCTCAGGCTAGACTCAGGCCTGCATCCTTCCGAAGTCGCTAAAATGCGTACCCAACTGTTGGGGGGCAATGAGCTTACAGACGTAAACCACTTAGACATCCCATAGCGCGATATGAAGCGGTATTTAAATGAAGCTGCTTTGCTTTGCTTTGCTTTCGCCAGCCCCAACTTGTCTTGTTATTTCCATTTTGGTGGCCAAACTCATACATCTGTGGGTTTTGTTGTTTTTTAAGTGTTGAGGCAGGCTTCTCTACTCTTCCATTTTCTTTCTCTTTAGTTGTTCCTGCATGCTCAGTGAGGGTTTCTGGGAGCAGCTGCTGTTTCCCTTGGGTGTTGTGGGCAGGCACACACAGCTGCAGTAGGATCAACGAGAGCAGAACCCCACTGTTTCTCAGCTCCAGCATTAGTGCATTGTTTACTCCAGACATATTGCTGCAACCAGATGCTGAAAACCTTGTGTTTTTTCCAGCTCTCTTTCATCATCCTTCTAATGCATATGCTGCTAAAATAATTTCAGCTGTACAGGGGACAGGGCAGGTATAATATGACTTTTGTTAGAGGCTTTGTTAATTGAGGTGTGCCTGTACTTCCCAGTGAGTCTTTAAAATTGCTACTTCAATCAGCAGCAGATGTGACTGGCTTCCCCCCATCTTGGTCTCTTTCGCAGAGGCTGGAATGATGCCACCAACAAGGACTCCGTTGCCTCTTCCTCTTTGCGGTGGACCAGAATCAGATCAGGTAAGGAGAAGGAATCCTAGAACAAGATAATTGGAGCAGCCTGGGTTCCTCTTTTCCCAGATCACATCCTTCTCAGTTCTAGCGGAGAATTTTGTTTCAGTTTGCTTTGGGTTTTTAAAAATTGTAAAAATTTGCAAACTTCTTCTCTAGGTTTGAATCCCTGTGTCTTCAGCCTTCTTATTCTTGAATTAGAGTTGCTCTCCTTTTTCTCTGAACACTAGTTGAAAATTGGCCAACATGAGTTGGAAGTGACCCACCATCATCCCTCCTGGAATGCTGAAATGTGCACATTTGACGTGCCCACCCCATCTGCAGTTGCCTAATGTTTCATTAAAGCCAGTCTCCTTTTACTGAAGCTGTAGAATATGTCATGGGCTGGGGCTCCTGTGTTTGTCAGACCTTGTTCACAATGTTCATGTTGGTAAAAGAATCAATCTTATCTCAGTTGCCTTTGGAGCCGTATCAGCCAGTGAGTCTGCTTTGTACTAATTGCCACAGCCGGCAACCATCTTGAGGTCCGGTGTGAGCAAGAACTTTTTTTTTCTGTCTTTAGAGCCTGTTGACTTTCGAGGAGGTGGCTGTGTCTTTCTCCCCGGAGGAGTGGGCCCTGGTGGATCTAGACCAGAGAGTCCTGTACGGGCAGATCACGGCAGAGATCTGTGGGATCATGGACTCTCTTGGTAAGACTCTCTCTTTCCCTGGACGATTATGTCTTCTCTTTTAAAATTCACTTATAATGACATTAACACATACAGTACTTTGAAGGGGGTTCTGATGGGAAAGAGATGAGCCCTGTGTATGCAAATCATGGAGGAAACCTGTGGAGTTATGACCTGTCTTGGTAAGGCTCTCTTGTTCCCTTTTTGATGATCATTTCCATTCTAAAATGTGGTGGGATTGCCTGCTTCTGTAAGTCAAGAAGCTATGATGATGGAGCACAGCTGGAAGTAGGGTCTCCTAAGAAAAGCGTTTGCTGAAGAGACAGATGAAATGTGCCAACAGCTAGTGTGCAGTAGCAATAGTATGTGTGGCAGGCTGACACTGATGGAGGATGTCTCCAAGATTGAAAAGCAGAGAACAAGTCCAATAGTACTATGTCTAAGGATGCAACTGCAGTCGTCCCTTCCGATTTGTGGGGGATCTGTTCTGGACTCCCTTGTGAATTGGGAAATTCGCAAATATTGGGGTCCCATTTGTTTTAATGGCTGTACGTTCCTGCGTGCAGCACTGCATGAGCATGCACACCATTTTATCCCTCCCTGCTTGCAAGTCAGAGAATTGCCAGCCAATGAGCAGCCCTTCCTCTTCCCCCACTCCACCGGGACCAAAGGCAGCTGAGGAAGGGCAACAGCGAGAGAGGGCATGGCTACAAGTGTCTGGCTTTAAAAGACATTCCCCCACCTCTCAAGAACCCCTGGACTAGTTTTAAATAGCTGGCTCCTAGACTGCTGGAGTCTATTGGTGTGCAGCAGTAATTTAAAAAAAATTATTATATAAAACACGAATACAACACAGACAAATACCTCTACAACAAAAAGACATCATACCTACCTACCAGTATTCCCCCCCCTTTACACAAATATCCCCTCCACAACATAAATTCCCCCACCCCCACAAAGACAAGAAAAAAAATGACTTCCAAAGTTTCAACCAAGTAATTGTTCTGATTAACTTCATTCTCAACCTCAAAGCTATGTTCTTTAAAGCTCAAACATTTAAAACTTAAATTTTCACACTTCTGCCCCCTTAATTTTGGAGTAGAGGTTCTATAAAGATACAAATATAATTAATATAAATATATATATATGTATATGTATATATATATATATGTACATGTAGGTGCATACACACCTTCAAATATATATCCTTATATACTATATATATATATATATATATACGTACGCCCATACATATACCTACATAAAAATATATATTCACCTCAAATTATGACAGTTGACTTATCCTACAAATAAAACTCAGATTATTTCCATTTAGAAATCAAATCAAGTCAGTTCATGTCAGCAGCCTATTCCCATAGCTTTATAAATAAGTCATTATACTCGCTATTTTCTAAATAAGTTACTAATGGTTCCCAGGCTACTTTCAGTTCGTCCCAATCTTTTCCTCTTAGAAGTAAAGTGAGTCTATCAGTGGTGTGCAGCAGTAATTTGAGGGGACTTGGAAGGCTCTGCAAATAAGGGACAGACATGTGTGACCGGTTGCAATCTGAGAGTGAAAATTCAGATTGTGTGGAGGAAAGGAAGGTATGGTGGGAACAGGATGAAAGTTTGTTACAAAGGAAAGTGGGATAGATGTTTGAAAGCTATCCCACCTTCAGTTCACTCTGTTTCCCGGAATGGATTGGAGAGTGCACCAACCACACCACAGAACCTTACCTTGCTCCTTTGCAATGCCAGGTCGATCAAAAACAAGACCCACATCATTTATGATCTTCTCTTGGATGAAGATGCCGACCTGGCTTGCCTTACAGAGACCAGGCTGGGAGAAGGCAGCACTATAACTTGGTCACAGGCCCTCCCAGCTGAGTACTCTGTCAGTGAGCAGGTAAGGGGAAGTGGGTGAGGGAATGGAGTGGCTAGGGTTCATAAGAATAATCTTACCTTGACCAGGATACCTTTCCATAATACAGTCCACTTTGGTCATGAACCTGAGGATCGAGGATAGTTTGGGGATTCTGTTAGTATACCATCAACCCCGTTGCCTAACAGACTCCCTAACTGAGCTGACACAACTGGTCTCAGAGTTGCTGTTGGACTCGCCCAGACTTTTAGTCCTGGGCGACTTCAACATTCCACTCGAGACCATTTTGTCAAATCTAATAGGTGTGTCTTGGGAGTTCATGGAGTCCATGAGAAACATGGGCCCATCCCAATTGGCCGCCAGGCCCACGCATTGTGCAGGTCATACCCTAAATGTGGTCTTCAGTATGGAACAGGAATATCTGTGGGTGGAGGTAACAAAAAACCCCGCATTGTCATGGATGGATCATTTTCTGATCAAGGCTGAACTTGCAACCACTGTCCGTCCTTTTGGAAGTGGAGGACCCATTAGAATGGTCTGCCCTCAAAAGCTAATGGAACCAATTGGATTTCAGAAAGCCTTAGAGCAGGGGTCCCCATACTTTTCCGGCCAGGGGCTGGTTCAATGTCCCCCAGAACAGTTGAGAGCCAAAAAACAAATAAACACGGAGGTGTACGCACATGTGTTCGTGCACGCATGGACGCGCACAATGCCAGGCGCCATTTTGTGCTTCAAAATTGTGTCCGGAGTTGTGCGCATGCGCTCGGTGTCACACGGGCATGCGCACGACTCCGGGCGCCATTTTAGAACACAAAATGGCGGCAAAGTCGTGCACATGCACACTACATTTTGGGATACAAAATGACGCCCCATGTCGCACACTACTTTGGCGGCGGCAGCGGCGGCAGGACCGGCTGCGGGCCGGTAAGAAGGCCTCGACAGACTGGGTCCAGCCCGCGGGCCGTAGTTTGGGGGCCCCTGCCTTAGAGGATGTAATGGTTGGTAACGCCGAGGATTCTGTTGAAGCTTTGGTTAATACTTGGAATACCGATCTTGCCAAGGCTATTGACACGATTGCTCTCAAGTGTCTTTCCCAACCTGCTTCAAATCGTCAATCATCGTATACTGAAGAACTCAGGAAGATGAAGCGAGTTGGACAAAGACTAGAGTGCATCTGGCGGAAAACTTGACTCTTATCTGGCAGAACTCATCATAGGAAATTCCTTTGCTCCTATAGAGAAGGAATACATGCAGCAAAGAAATCTTTCTTCTCTGCATGTATAGCGTCTGCAGAGTCCCGTCCAGCAGAGCTGTTTAGGGTGGTAAGGGAACTGATACAGGTTCCACCTGTGCAGAACCCACTACTTAACCTGACAGTGGCCTGCTGTGATGCATTTAACAATTTCTTTGCAGATAAAATCTCTCAGATAAGAGACAACTTGGACGCCGGTGTTATAGCAGAATCGATAGATGAAGTATCCAGCAGCTCAGGTGATGAGATTATACTGGATCAGTTCCAAGTGGTGAGTACCAATGACATGGACCACTCCTTGGTAAAGTGAGGAAGACAACTTACCCTCTTGACCAGGGGTCAGCAACGTTAACCTACCTGGGGCCGGTTGCTGGTCCCCAGGTCTTCTGACAGGCTGGGGGGGATGGCGTCACGCGCATGCTCATGTGCACACACACCCCTTCTGCCGCCAGCCACCACCACCGCATGTGCTGCCTCCATTTTGTTTGCCAAAATGGCAGCTGCGACTCGTTTGCGTATGCGCAGGAGTACTGCGCATGTGCAAACGAGTCGCGGCCGCCATTTTGGCAAACAAAATGGTGGTCACAACACACGCGGCAGTGGCGGGGGCCGGTTGGCGGAGGTCGGCAGGCCAGTGCGGCTCGCGGGCTGTAGGTTGCCGACCCCTGCAATAGACCATGACATCCTCTTGGAATGCCTGAGAGAATTAGGAATCGGAGGCATTGCACTGCAATGGTTGTGTTCCTTCCTCGGGCAGATTCCAGAGGGTGATGCTCAAGGACAGTTGCTCAGCTAAAAAGGAGCTTAATTGTGGAATCCCTCAGGGCACCATCCTGTCCCCTATGCTATTCAACATATATATGAAGCTGCTAGGAGAGATCATCCAGAGACATGGGGTGGGGTGTTACCAGTATACTGCTGACACCCAGATATATTTCTCCATGTCTCGGTC
This sequence comes from Phrynosoma blainvillii, assembly GCA_026167975.1. Classification (NCBI taxonomy): domain Eukaryota; kingdom Metazoa; phylum Chordata; class Lepidosauria; order Squamata; family Phrynosomatidae; genus Phrynosoma; species Phrynosoma blainvillii. Next base: position 397,742,106 of record JANUYF010000002.1, on the reverse strand, counting down.
CACAGCTTTGACTTCAGATGGCATTTCCCCTCTCAATGAATGTCTTAAAGCAGTAATGGACTGGATGAGGAAAAACAGATTGAAACTGAATCCAGACAAAATGGAGGTACTAACGGTAATGGCCCTGAACCCAGGTATTGGGACATAATCCTCAGTCCTATATGGGGTCACACTCTCCTCAAAGGACTGTGTTCACAGTCTGGGGATGCTCTTAGATCCGTTGCCTCAGATGACAAATCAGGTGAATGTAGTGGTCAGGAGCGCCTATTATTAGCTTTGGGTGATACGCCAGCTGCGCCCTTTGCACGGGTTAGATGTGCAAGACCCCAGTAAATGTGAAAAAATCGCAAATGACTCCCCTAGAAACTAATTAAAGGGGTGGGTGGGTGGGGTAAGAGGAGCAGGAATGCATGCTCCTCTCCTTACCCCACCCTCCCCTCCCTATAACTGGCTCCCCACCCCTTTCCCCGTGGGAGAACTGTCTTCCCAAGGCAGCTATCCCACTGGGAGGGGGAGGAGGATTGATTCCCCTCCGTCCCTTTCCTAGTGGGGTAGCTGCCTTGGGAAAGGGGCGGGGGTGGCATATGCACCCTCACCGGCTTCTCCCTCCTGGGCTTTTTCCTCTGAAGGGGAATGCCTGGGAGGGAGGAGGAGGAGGAGAAGTGTACACACAGGCAGCCTTGACCTTGCAAATAATCAAAATCACGAGTGTCATACCCACAAATATGGAGGGCTGACTGTATATGTTTAAACGCTTGCCTAAATAAAAAGGCCAGCAAAACACAAGGAGGGCAGGGGCCAGGCTAGCCTCCTGCAGAAGAGCATTCCAAAGGGTGGGAGCAACCATCGAGAAGGCTATCCAAGTGAACCTTCAATGGTGGCAAGACTGAGAGAAAGCTTTCCCCGGAAGATCTTAGGGCTCTGACAGGTTCGTAAGGGGAGGTAATAGTCCGGACCTAAGCTGTGTAGGGCAGGGAATTTCAGAGTCCAGGGGCAGCCATGGAGAAGACCCTCTCTTGGGTCCCCACCAACCCTGCTTGCGATGGGGGTGGGAAAGAGACAAGGCCCTCTCCTAAAGATCCCATAGCCAGGGCCAGTTCATACAAGGAGATATGATCTGTCAAATAGCCCAGACGTGAGCCATATAGAGCTTTATAGGTCATAACTTTACTCGCCTCGATTGCTATGCAGAGGGGCGGGGTATAAAATTATTATTATTATTATTATTATTATTATTATTATTATTATTATTATTATTTTATAACCAGCCTGTTGAATTGTGCCTGGAAACAAATTGACAGCCCGTGGTGCTGTTTCAACAGGAGCATTGTGTGGTCTCTATAACCTGTCCCCATTAACAGTTTGGTTGTAGTTCTTTGGACCAGCTGAAGTTTCCAAACACTCTTCAAAGGCAGCCCCAAGGAGTTACAGTAGTCCAAACAGAATGTAACTAAGGCATGTACCACCAAGGCCAGATCTGGCATTTCAAATTTTAAATGTGCAAAAGCACTCCTGGTCATTGCAGAGACTTGGGCCTCCAGGTTCAAAGCTGAGTCCAGAAGTACCCCCAAACTGCAAACCTGCATCTTCAGGGGGACTATAAAACCATCTAACACAGGCTGGATTCCTATTTCCTGATCTGCCTTCCAAGTGGTCAGAAACACCTCTGTCGTGTCTGGATGTTTACACCTGAGAAGAGATCTAGGACTTAAATCCTGGAAGCCAAGTGGAGAGCATCTGGATAAAAATTAGAGGGGAAAGAAAGAAACAACAGTGGAACACACTGCCTCGGAGTGTGGTGGTATCCTTCTTTGGAGGTTATTAAACAAGCTGGATGGCCATCTGTTGGGGGTGCTTTAATTGTGTCTTCATGCATGGCGGGATGGCCCTTGTGGTCTCTTCCAACTCTATGATTCTATCTTTCTACGTCACTGACATCTGCAGGGAGAATTAGGGCTGATGCAGACGGCCCATTTGGGGCTGCTCCTGGGAGCGGTGGATCGGGCCGCAGCAACCACATGCTACAGCCTCAATCCTCTTTTTTGCCATCCCCAAAAGAGCAGCAAAATGCCATTCCTTTATGGGGTGGCAAAAAGCTGCCCTTAGAGCCACCAGACTTGGTGGGCAAGCAACATGGTATTTAAGTAGAGCACTTGTCAACCTTGCATGTCATGAATTTCCTCTGTCCTTTATTGCTATTTTGAAAACCTGGCAGCAAAACCAGGCCGGGCGGCTGTGTGTTGCTCACAGAACACCTGCCTTAGATGCTCTGTGCTATCTAATACGATCCATCTTTACTGAGCACTAAGCCCCACTGGACTCGGGTTCAATCTCAGTTCAGACAGGAAGCTTCCCTCCCTCAGACTTTTCTCACAAATCCTCCATACTCAGTAGTCCTGCTTTGTGTGTCTGAGAGCAGATGCCCCTGGGAAGGCCTCAAACAAGAGAGGAAAGGAGCAGTCCAGAGAGCCAGGTCTTTCCTTTCAGACATATTGAGCAGGTTCCCTGGCCTGCCATGATGGACACTGTTATATTTTTGTTGCAGCTCAAATAAAACTGGTATAGCGGCTGAAACAAAGCTTTTATTTATGTATTTATTTATTTGATTTTTAGAATACGATCTCTGATATTTCTGCTGGAAGGTGACCCTAGAGTCATGTTGGAGGATCTTCATAAGTTGCCTCTCTAGGCATCTAGAGCTCCTCCAGCATGACTTTATGGTCAACGTATGCTGGAGGGTGGAGAGAGCCTTCCCCTGAAGATTGTAAGACTCAACCAAGCTCTTGTGGGAAGATACAGACTATCAGATAATCTGAACCTACGGCGTAAGAGGAAACATAGCATCTCTTTTTTGTTCTGATTATTCATTTGTTTTTAATCTGCTTCCTATACTCTGAAATGCTTTTTCACATGAATATAATTTTCTGCTTTTCTTCTTCACAGCAGAAAACTGGAGGAAAACATATGTATGTACTAAATATGGGAATTGTTCTAGGCAAAAGCTGGAACTTACTAAGCGAGCTCAACACTTCAGGTGTGGAATTTCAGGTGTGAAAGGTTTTGGTTCTAAAGTGTACAGTGTAAGCCACCAAGAAGCCCACACAGTAAAGAAACCACACAAATGCCGGAAGTGTGGGAAATGTTTTGCATACAGTTCACTACTTATGGCACATTTGAAAGTGCACAGAGACCTTGTGAGCCACTGGATAAACCACAGAGGAGAAAAATCCTACAAAAATCAGGAGTGTGGCAAATGTGGTGCTCAAAAACCAGGACTCATGAAGCACCAGAGAGTCCACACAGGCAGGAAACTGTACAAACGTGGTGAGAGTGGCAAATATTTTGGCAACAGTTTGCAACTTGTGAACCACCAGAGACTGCATGCAGGTGAGAAACCCAGCAAATGTAAAAAGTACAGAAAATATTTTCTTCAGAAAGCAGGCTTTGTGAAGCACCAGCGAGTCCACACAGGAGAGAAACCCTACAAATGCCAGGAATGTCGGAAAGGTTTTGTTCAGAAGTCAACCCTTGTGAGACACCAGAGAGTCCATACAGGAGAGAAACCGTACACATGCCAGCAGTGTGGGAAGGGTTTTGCTGAGAAGTCAAACCTTGTGTCCCATAAGAGAGTCCACACAGGAGAGAAACCATACAAATGCCAGGAGTGTGGGAAAGGTTTTGCTCGGAAGTCATACCTTGTGAAACATCAGCGAGTCCACACAGGAGAAAAACCGTACACATGCCAGCAGTGTGGGAAAGGTTTTTCTGAGAAGTCATCCCTTGTGTCCCATCAAAGAGTCCATACAGGAGAGAAACCATACACATGCCAGCAGTGTGGGAAAGGTTTTGCTCAGACGTCACAGCTTGTGTCCCATAGGAGAGTCCACACAGGAGAGAAACCATACACATGTCAGCAGTGTGGGAAAGGTTTTGCTCAGATGTCAGGCCTTGTGAAACATCGGAGAGTCCACACAGGGGAGAAACCATACAAATGCCAGCAGTGTGGGAAAGGTTTTGCTCAGAAGTCACACGTTGTGTCCCATAAGAGAGTGCACACAACATACTCATGCCAGCAGTGTGGGAAAGGTTTTGCTGAGAAGTCAGCCCTTGTGTCCCACCAGAGAGTCCACACAGGAGAAAAACTATACACATGCCAGCAGTGTAGGAAATACTTTCCTCACAAGTCACATCTTGTGAGGCACCAGAGAGTCCACACAGGAGAGAAACCATACACATGCCAGCAGTGTGGGAATAGTTTTGCTCACCGGTCAGCTCTTGTGAGGCACCAGAGACTCCACACAGGAGAGAAACCATACAAATGCCAAGAGTGTGGGAAAGGTTTTTCTGAGAAGTCACACTTTGTGTCCCATCAAAGAATCCACACAGGAGAGAAACCATACACATGCCAGCAGTGTGGAAAAGGTTTTGCTCAGAAGTCATTTCTTGTAGTCCATGAAAGAATCCATGCAGTAGAGAAACCATACACATGCCAGCAGTGTGGGAAAGGTTTTGCTCAGAAGTCACACATTGTGCAACATCAGAGAGTCCACACAGGAGAGAAACCATATACATGCCAGCAGTGTGGGAAAGGTTTTGCTCAGAAGTCAGCTCTTGTGAGGCACCAGAGAGTCCACACAGGAGAGAAACCGTACCCATGCCAGCAGTGTGGGAAAGGTTTTACTAGGAAGTCAGCCCTTATGAAGCATCAAAGAGTCCACACAGGAGACAAACAATACAAATGCTAGCAGTGTGAGAAATTCTTTGCACAAACCCAGGATCTTTTGAAGCATCAGAGAATCTACAGAGGAGCAAAATCATTCAATTGTTATATCTGAAATATTTTCCTCAAAATTCATACCTTTTGAGCATAAGGGAGTCCGTACAGGAGACAAACTATATAGACCACAGGACTGTGGGAAATGTTTTTCTGAAAGTTCACATGTTTTCCAGCACGAAGAAGTCCAAATTGAAGAGAAACCTTAGAAATACCAGCATTGTGGAAAAGTTTTAGTTGGCGGGACAGACATCGTACATCTTGATTGTTTTCTGTAAAGGGGGTAGGCATTTATGGGCTCCCTAAATGATTACTTGATCATCTGTTATTTTTATGTTGGAAACGCCATTGTTATTTTTTTTTTTTTGTTCCAGGTGGGAAGCCTGCACAGATATATATCATGTATAGTCTGTGCATCAGCCTCCATGCTTGTGCAAATAGCCAGTCTGGTGCAGAGGGTTTAGGGGCACAAGGAGAGGGATGCCAGGTTGGAAGGGGATTGTGGTTAGTTAGCAGTCACAGTTGAGTATGAAGGTCGTCTTGGCATCTTGTTTCTACCTAGTGATTCTCTCTTTTTTGGCTAAACCCCCATGACTGAGGGAGGGAGGGGAGGAGCTGCATCCGTCCTGTAGTAAGACCAACAGCAGCCTGGTGTAGGGCACTGGGCAAAAGCCAAAACAGAATGCAGCCAGCTAGAACAGGCCATTTTTGAAAGAGTATGAAGCCAAAAACACTGAACAATGTTGGACATTTGAGAACAATATTTTACAAGGGAAAAATTAGTCTTGTTTTTGAATTTTTTCACTGTTCCCAGCAACGTATCACTATACGTATCACTATCATTCATCAGCAGTTTACAGCTAGACAATATGTGGGCTGCATTTACACTTTTTAAAACTTTTAAAACTTATTATTTCTTAATAAATAAAATATACACCTTCATATTGTACTTTGTTTCCTGTTTCATTCCAAGTCCATTACTTGATATCATATATACATTAATATATATCTTAAATCTTGGGAGCCAATATGGTGTAGTGGTTTGAGCATAGGACTAGGAACCTGGAGAGAGAAATCTGATTCCCCACTCAGCCATGGATACTGACTGGATGAACTTGGATGAGTCACACCCTCTCAGCCACAGAAAATAGCAATAGCAAATGCATTTCTGTACCGCTTATCAGTGCACTTAAACACTCCCTAAGCAATTTACAATGTGTAAGCCAAGTGCCTCCAACAAACTGGGTACTCATTTTACTGACCTATGAAAGGATGGAAGGCTGAGTGGACCCTGGACCCATCCAGGATTGAACTCACAACCTTGTGGCTGCAGCACGGGTATTTAACCACTGCACCACCAGGGCTCCTGTGAAGACCCTGTGATAGAATCACCTTAGGATCACCATAAGTTGGAAATGGCTGGAAGGCACACAGCAACAATCTTATATCTTGATGTCTATCTCCAGCTTCCTGCCCAGTTAGTTGGAATTCACTTTTTCTATGATTGCCACTGTTTTTCTGTTACCTAGCATGTTAGAGTATTCTTTCTAAACTTTATATATGCAGTCATGAGTTAGCTGGACCATGGCTGATGAACTGATGGGGCCAATTATATTGTCCTTTTCCTGGGGAATTCCTTCTAGGTAATAGAAACAATGGATCCATTGATTTTCAAATGTGCATCTGGCAAGGTGGAGCACACGTGAGCCATTAGACCAATGTTAAAGCTTGTCTGGCAGCAACATGGCATTTACTAGTGCTAGGGTAATCCTAGGTGAGATACTGGGTAGATCCTTATAGAATATAAAACTCATCCACATCCTCTCTTTCATCCATAAAGTGCCAATGACTTTGACTAGGGAAGTGGGGTAGTCCAAGGAGTCGGGGTTGTCAGGATGGCAGCATCCAAGAAAATTCTGAGCAAAACCTGTCCAGATGTAGGACAAAGGTGAAAAGGTAATTCTGGGTCAAAGAGCTATCATAATGACTCAGCATTTGGAGCAAGATGAGTCACGGGATACTGATGAAATGTTGTCAGGACATGAGGTCATTAAATGGCAGAAAGGCATAGTCATGCCACATGGGGGGGCATGTATAGAGTGTAACATACCAGGAATGGGTTGGACCAGAAGCTCCACCACTGTACATATATATAAGGGAGGCATTTACCACGGCACAAACTGTAGCCTGTGTGGTGGATGGTGTGGTGTATAGTATTGGCGAGAGACTTTATCGGTGTGAGCAAGAATTGTAAACATTGGAACGAAGATTAAAAGCCTTCTAGTGAGAGCTCAGTGTGCTGTCTTGTTTGCTGCTTCTGTGAGCACGAGAAGGAGTTCTCCAGCCTGCACAAGCCCTGAGTGCCTCTGTGGTGCCTTTTCCAGGCATAAAGCTCCAGCGTTGTGCACTCCGGGCCAACAAGGGTTATGGGCCCAGTCTGCACCGTGGTAAACGCCAAGAGGTCTGTGTGAGTTTTATTGTGTGCATGGTATGCCAGACATTTTTGTCCAGACTGTCAGTGAGTCTGGAAGGCAAACAATTAAAGTGCCATGCTGTTTGCCAGCTCCTTATCTGTTAGCAGCTAAGTTTGGAGGTCTGCCAAGACATAGTGATAGCTATTAAGATAGCTGAAGCATGGAGCAAATAGCTAAGTTTCCAAAGTTAAATGGTAGCAATTATTCTTCATGGAGTGTTTATGTAGAATCGCTCCTGGTCCGAGAAGGTTTGTGGGACATGGTGGAGGCACCACCAGCAAAGACACATGCTGAGGATGGCAGAAAGGCTAGGGCAATTCTTTTTTTTGACCCTGGAAGCCAGTCAACTCAACCATGTGAAGGGCAAACGGTCTGCCTTTGAGATGTGGCAAGCACTCCAGGAGGTGCACCAATTGAGTTCTTTGCTGTCCAGGATGATTTGGTGCAAAAGGCTGTATGGTTGCAAGACGAAAGAAGGCGACTCCGCAACCCAGCACTTGACCAAGATGCAGGATTTGTTCGCTCAGACAGAGAGCAGAGGCGTTGAGATTCCAAGATGCCAGAATCTATTTGTTAGGGGGGAGAAAAGTATTTGTTGGTTAATGTGTATGCTCCAAATGAAAATAAAAAAGAATTTTATGAAAAAGTATTTAAGGAAATGGAAGATACGCAGGAAGACTATATAATTATGGCAGGAGACTTCAATATGGTTATAGATAAATGCAAAGAGATATCAGACCCAACAATAAAAGACAGATTTAGTAACATTACACCCCTGAATAAGATAATGAATGGAAAAGAATTAAAAGATGTATGGAGACTGATTAAAGGGGATGAAAAGAATTATAGTTACTATTCAGCAGAACAGACTTTATTTTTGTATCTAAAAATATGGTTTCAAAGATATTAAATATAGAAATAGAAGGGATAAAAGTTACAGACCACACAATAGTAAATATGGATTTTATAGTTAAAAAGGATTATAGAGAAGCAAAAAGATGAAGGTTAGATACCAGAATACTTAATAACAAAGATATAGTGAGTAAAATTGAAAAAGAATGGCAAAATATTTGGGATATTAATAATAGAGAGGTTTCTCAAGCTCTATTATGGGATACTATGAAAGCGGTTGCTAGAGGAATTTGCATTAGGGAAACATGTAATGTAAAGAGATGACAGGAAGAGAGGAAACTAAAATTAGAAATGGAAATTTAAAAAATTAGATAATGATTATATAAAGGATAGGAGTAAAAGCATATATATAGAATTACAAACAAAAAGAAAGGAACTAGAGAAATTAGAGATAGAACAGGTCAAGAAAAATTTAAAATATTTACAGAGAGAGTTTTTTTGAATATAGTAATAATTCTAAAATGTTGGCTAGATCAACACAAAAGAAGAAAGAAAAATATGATTGGTGTTATAAAGGATAAAACAGGGAAAATGTGTATGATGATGAAAGAAAAGATAAAGATATTTGAAGAATATTATAAAGAATTATACTCAGCAGGGAATAAGTCAATGGAAAAAATTAAGGAATATATTGAAAAACATTTGAAAATAAAAATAGAGGAAGAGGACAAAGAAATAATGGAGCAACCAGTTTCAAATAAATAAACAGAAGAAGTGAAAGATAAATTAAAAGGAGGAAAATTACCAGGAATGAATCGGTTGAGATCAGAATATTATAAAACTTTTAAAAAGATATTAATACCTAAATTGGAGGTATTATATAATAAAATTTTAAATGGAAAAAGGATCCCACCATCATGCGATCACTCATTGATAATACTGATTCCGATACCAGATAAAGATTTAACAGACTCAGGATCATACAGACCTATATCCCTTATAAATCAAGATGCTAAAATATTAACAGCAATAATGACAAAAAGAATAAGTTTATATATAAATATCTTCAAAATGATCAATGTGGATTTGTGCAAGGAAGACAAATGTCAAATTTAATAGGAAAAGTATTTGCAGATGAGACCCTAATGACAATTAAAGATCCATTTTTAAAAAATGGACAAAGTAAAACAACACTTAAAGGAGTTTGAGAAAATGTCAGTCCTACGAGTAAATTTGAATAAATCAGAGTTAATACTGTGAAGTCGTAGGCTTTCATGGCCGGCATCCATAGTTTTTTTGTGGGTTTTTTTCGGGCTGTGTGGCCATGTTCTGAAAGAGTGGCCATGTTCTGAAAGATGCTAGCATCTGTGGCTAGCATCTTCAGAGAAAATACTGTTTAATTATACAAAAACAGAGGAACAAGATTTCCTAAAGGAAAAGATGATAGATATTAAATTAAAAGAGCCAATTAGATATTTAGGAATAAATATTACAAAAGATTTACAAAAATTAGAGGAACAAAATTATAATAAATTAAGGATAGAAATTAAAAGGAAACTAGAATATAAAAATATTAAATTATTGTGGTTTGGTAGAATAGCATTAGTAAAAATTAAAATTTTACCTAAGATAAATTTTTGGTTTAGGATGTTACCAATAAAAATATCAGATGCAGAAATAAAAAAACTGGAAAGTATTAGTAAACAATATTTGCAATGGGAATAAAAAAGTAAGGATTAATAAAATATATTGGTATAAACCCCAAAATGATGAAAGCTTGGGTCTCCCAAATTTAAAATAGTATTATAATGCAAATCAATTAAGATATATTACAGAGGGAATTATAGAGAAAGGGGAATTAGATTGGTTAGAGATGGAAAAAACAGAAATAGAGAAAAAAATGGAAAAAATATTTTTTAAGGATTTTACCATGAAAGAAATAGAAAACCTATTTCTAAAGAATATACTAGAGATTTGGAAAAAATATAAAGAAAAACTAATGCCAACTATCTCACCATTAACACCAGTTGTAATGATAAAAAACTTTCCAATAAATATAAAGGAAGAATTAGGGAAGAGTTAAGGAAACAAGAAATATATAGGATAAAATAATGGCTAAAGATAATGAAGGATAAAGGAGAAATTATGAAGTCTAAAATTAACCTGGTTTAGTTGTATTCAGTTGGAACAATGGACAAAAAAAATGGAATAGGAAAATTAGAGAATTTAGAGAATACATGAAATTTGAACAAATTATTAGGCAAAGAGTGTTGATATTTGGATGTAAAGTGCAGTACAACAGAGTATAGTGAATAGCTTCATCCATCAGCTTTTTCCATGCTGAAAGGATGCAGGCACTTCTTGTAGTTCTAAAGTAAAGCTTTATTGTTCCATAAAGTAAATAAGAAAAGAAAACATACAATCCACCAAAGGATCACATCTTGCTGATGTTGTTGTAGAATAGAAAAGTTACAGATCCATGTTTCCAGATCCAGGAGTTACAGTTACATTGTAAAAGCAGTTCCAAGTATAAGCATACACATAAGCTAAAAGCCAAAACTAACTCCATAGCTAACTACACACGCACAAACACAGTGCTTGCATATTTTAACAAAGAGCAAAGGAAACTCTTGGCCCTTCCCATATTGTTAACCTTATGCTGATTGGATAATGCCTGTATGATGTGTTTTAACCTAGCCTCTAGCTGTCCATCATCCCCCATGTGACTACCTTCCCATGAGCTCATGTGTTGATGTATTGCCTATCTATTTCCCAGGCTGAAACTGTACTTTGTTTTGACTTCTCGGCCACCTGCTGTCGAGTTCTCTTTGTTTCAGTAGACACTGTTCCCATGAGAAATTTTCCACACACACATCTCTACATTTCTCCTTTGACTGTATAACCCATCCATATTCCAACAAAGAGATAGTATGGAGGTAAATGAAATTTTGAAAGGTGTTACAAGTGAAATATACAAACTACTATTAAAATATATTGAGAAAGAATAATATTTTAGAACAATATGGGAGGAGGATTTAGCACAAATAATAAATGTCCAAGAATGGGGAAAATTTTGGAATCAGCACCATTTAAAAAATTTATCCACACAGATAAAGGAGAATTACCATAAATTAACATGGAGATGGTATTTAACACCATCAAGGTTAAACAATATAAATAAAAATTATTCAAGGTTATTTTGGAGGGGATGCCAAGAAATCGGTACATAGATTCATATGTAGTAAGGCTGTAGATCTGTAGATCTGTCAAGAAATTTTGGCAATTAGTATTTAAAGAGATAAAAGAAATAACAGAAATTGATCTAGAATTTTGTCCAAAGATAGCATTATTATCTATATATGATCAGATCAATTGTACCCAAGCTAGAAAGGACTTAATTACCAATTTATTAACAGCAGTGAGATTAATCATAGCAAAAAAGTGAAAAGATCAGGGAGATCTACAAATACAAGATTGATATAAAGAGATATGGCAAACAGCAATTAATGGTAAGTTAACTTGTGGTATTAAGGTGAAAAAAAAGGAATAATGAAGAGAAATGGTTTTGAAGCAATATGGAAAATATTTGTACAAAAGGCTTTAGTAAAGAGGGAGGTGTTTCACGTACACAGGAAGAGTTACAATTTTGGAGGGGAGAGTAATACGAACATACTAGGCTCTGGTGATGGGGAGCACTTGGGGAAGGGGGAAAAAAGAAAAGAAAGAGAGAGAAAAAGAAAAGAAAAGGGGAAAAATGAATTAGTGATAAATAGTATTATACCTATGTGGAATTGTGGAAAGTATATGGTGAAAAGAAGATAGTAAGAAGAAGAATAAAGATATTAAAAACAATTTTATGTTTTTTTTTTTTTTTTTATAAATTTTATTGAAATTAAAAACAAAACAAAACAACAAAAACGACAACAAACAAACCAACAAGAACAAACTTACATAAATACAAAAAATATACACAAACAATAACCTATTCCTTCTACAAAAACAATTAAAAAGACTTCCTAGGTAGACCAATGTTTACTAAACAGCCCGACATTTTGTAACTTCGCAATGACAATGCTTTAAGTCTTCTATCCCACATTTAAAATAGATATATCTATAAAGTTTGATTAATTTAACATATATAATATTAAAGAAATAGAAAAAAAAATTATATAAATCCTATTAAACTAAAGCAAAATAAACCACCTATTATAAGCAAGGATCAATCAAAAATCGTTATTGTCTGTAGCCCGCTCTCCGCTTTCAAATAATCCAGCAAAGGTTTCCACTCCAATTGGAAAGTATCATAATCTTGATTTTTAAAAAATGATGTTATTTTTTCCATTTCCATTATATCCCAAATTTTCTGTCTCCACTCCGATATAGTTGGGGTATCAGTTAATTTCCATTTGGAAGCATATAGTATCCTAGCTGCTGCTATTAGATAAAATAACAATTTACCAAACTCCTTCTCTATTTTATCATCCTTAACTATACTTAATAAAAAAAATTGTGGATCGAACCTAATAGATATTGAAAATATACCTATAATCTCTTTATAAATACTTTTCCAGTAATATTTAGCTTTCTCAGGTTTAATTTACAGGTTTAATCAATATTAAATGGTTTGATATGAATTAGATTTAGATAAAGTAGTAAAGAATGAATAATTAATGTGATTTACCATATGTGTGTGGAATAGGATGTAAAAGTTTTTAAAATATTATTGTATGTAGGTTGTAATGCTAATAAAGAATTTTATACCCCCCTCCAAAAAAAAAAACAAACAAAAAAAACAGCCAAGATATCCTGTCGCAACCATCTGTTCCTAAACCTATGATTTACCTTGATTTCCCCCCTTTATATCTATCACCTTTTGCTGTCAGACCCCTATGAGAATCATAGGATCATGACACTGCAGAGGCATGGATGCCCTTGTGCACCTGGTCCTGCATTCAGTGGCACATTTGGTGTCTTGGTTCAGTTGTGTAGTGTTGCCATTCACCACAAAGGTTGCACAGCACAATCAATGTGTAATCCATCATCTGTAGATTTACGCTGTGTGATCCCAAGGAAAGACTTTGTCCAGAAAGTTTCTGAATTATTCTTGCTCTATTTTAATGTAATCTCAGCCTATGGACGTTGAGTGAGTTGTAGTAGTTTATGTATAATTATAATGAAAGAAAAAACAATGAGATAATAAAATAATAATTCTATTTAAGAAAGAAGGCAATTTTCCCCCTCTTGCTGTTTGTCCCTCCTGTCCTGCTTAGAGTAAAAGCAAAGCAAAAGCAAAGCATCTTCATTTATATACCACTTCATATCACGCTATGGGATGTAAGCGGTTTACAACTGTAAGCTCATTGCCCCCCAACAGGTGGGTACTCATTTTAGCGACCTCGGAAGGATGCAGGCCTGAGTCTAGCCTGAGCTCTGGCTAGTATTGAACTCGCAACCTTGTGGTCTATGAGTGAGTGGCTGCAGTACAGGCATTTAACCACTGCGCCACCAGGGCTCCTCTAATAGTAGACCTATTAGAGTGGGGGTAGACAACCTTTCCCCTTTAAGGGCCGAGGGACTTCAGCTCCCAGAATCCCAGGAGCTATTGGCCAACATGGGACTATTGGCCAACATGGCTGAGGCTTCTGGAAGCTGAAGTCCCTTGGCCCTTAAAGGGGAAAGCTTGCCTACCCCTGTATTAGAGTCAATGAGACCATTTAGTCATGACTAATTAACACCCCCTGTTTCAGGAGGCCTGGCTAAATTGTCATCCAACTTTAATGCAGACTTTTTGGTAACTACATCCCCAGAAACTATCCAAGAAATATAATTGGTAGAGCATCCTTAACGCTGTAAGACAGGAAGGGATTTGGGGAAATTACACGACAACTCCTCAAAATAGACCTACAGTCAAAGGAAGAAGAAAAAATCAATACTTACATAATGACAAACAATCCCTCCGCCTATATCTCCATTAATGAACCCATTGGAGCTCATAGAATCATAGAGTTGGAAGACACCACAAGGGCCATCCAGTCCAACGCCCTGCCATGCAAGAATTCATAATCAAAGCATCCCTGACAGATGACCATTCAGTCTCTGTTTAAAGATCTCCAAAGAATGAGACTCCACAAACTCCAAGGAGTGTGTCCCACTGTCAAGCAGCTCTTACTGTCAAGAAGTTCCTCCTAATGTTGAGGTGGAATCTTTTTCCTGTAGCTTGCATCCATTGCTCTGTGTTCTAGTCTCTGGAGAAGCAGAAAACAAGCTTCCTCCATCCTCAATGTGACATCCCTTCAAATATTTAAACATGGCTATCATATCACCTTTTAACTGTCTCTTCTCAAAGTTCCTGTCAGGAAGCAGAAGGAAAGCAGTTTCTGGGCAGCCATTTTGAGTGGGGATTTGGGGATTTTTTTGCTCAGAGGAAGAGTCAGAGACTTGCATCCAGAATAAGGTAGCATCGAGGAGCTCTCTATAGAGTTAGAAACCCAATTGATTGAGTTCACTGACAGAGCCTGGTGAAAAGGCCAAGCGAACAGGGGCCCTTTACGTGGGTGTTTACCAGGGGCTTACACCTGGCCTAGTGTTCTTTGTTATAAACATCAAGCTTCCAACAATGTTCCTGAACAATTCCGGATTTTCAAACTCACTTGTTGTCTCACCATTGACAAATCCAACTGATATAGGGCTTTTCACTATTTTAGCACCTTGCAATCCACATTTTTCAGACTCAATCTTCTTTTGCTGACTCAAGTCCCTGCCATCTTCAGTCCTTTGTACCTCAATCCTAATGTAAGATCTGAGAGGCCCTAAGTCAGGGGTAGGCAACCTAAGGCCCGGGGGCCGGATGCGGCCCAGCAAGGCCTTTGGACCGGCCCCAAACCGGTCCTGCCGCCGCCGCCCCCCCACCGCCGCCGCCCCCCCATGATGATATTGATTATTGTTGTTATTACTTGTTCTTGGGGTTTTCTTGGCAAGATCTTCACAGGGGTTTTGCCATGGCTTTTCTGGGGCTGAGAGAGTGTGCATGCATTTTTAAAAAAATTTTAATTCTTTTTTAATTTTAATATTTATTTATTTATTTATTTATTTTTGGTGCTTCGGCCCGTCAATTGTCTGAGGGACAGCAACCCGGCCCCCGGCTCAAAAAGGTTGCCTACCCCTGCCCTAAGTCCTTGATAACAAAATTTCTTGACAATTCCTTCTTCACTGTCTGAATTTCCTGTTTTGACTTTGCCACAAGGCACAAGTCATCAACATAAACAATCAACGTAACATCACCCTTTGTGTACACACACGCGTCAGCAATGCTGCATTTGTAACCAAGTTTTAAAAGCTCTTCATGAATACAAAGATTCTAACTTCTAGCACTCTGCCTTAATCCATACAAAGCCTTTTTCAACTTGTACACCTTTTTGTCACTGTCCTGTTCAAAACCTAAAGGCTGTTCCATGAACACAACTTCCTTAAGACAAGCATTCAAGTATACAGTCTCAAAATCAAAATGTTGCACCAATTCACCCCTCCTTGCTGCTAAAGCCAAAACCAATCTCAGGATCTCAGGCTTAGCTGTTGGAGAAAATGTCAAAATTTTTAAACCTCTGCTGAACAAAACCTGCCTCGAATCTGCATCGCTGGCTTTCTTCCAACACCGTTGAAGCAACCATTTCCATTGTCAATTGTGCTTCAGGGACTCCTTAAAGACCATATAATATATTATCAAAGTCTCTTGAGAGACTCCCTAACAAAATATAAGCTTTTTGTTCCCGTGGGACTTGTACATCTCTCATCTGTACTTGATTAAACAGATCTTGCATGATCCCAAGATATTTTTCCAGAGTTTGCCCATTTTGCATTTTTTGGAGTCTACAGCACCAAATCATTCGAGTCAACGCTGTGCTGGATTGGTGAATGTCTTTCAGTGCATCCCACACTTCTTTAGCTGATGTTTTATCTCTCACATAATTTATTTGATTTTCACAAATTGATAACAGAATAGTAGCTTTAGCTTTGGAATCTCTTTCCACATCTGCTGCTGGTGCTCCAGCCACAATTCCAGTTCGGACTATCACCCAAAGATCTTCCCTGACCAAAAGGGATTCAGCATAAGTGCTCCAGGAGCTATAATTGGTATCATTTAATTTGGGGAACTTGACTGCCTCCATAGTTAATCAATTAGCACTCAAAAGAGTCCTGGCAGCCTCCCCTCCTTCCACTGTCTAAAGAGTGTTAAGGTTCAGAACACAGTTCTTCTGAGCTTAACACGTCTGCCTCCTGGCCAGACAGCTTAAACATGCAGCACAGCAGAAGTGAAATTGTTTACGTATTGCTGCTGAAAAATCCTGGAGCCTTTCTTCTTTTCTCAGCAAACGCTGTACAGCGGAATCGTGGCTGGGCCCATAACCCATGTTAATTTATGGTGAATGAGTAGCAGAATTCATTTTGCTGAAATGCCTGGCTGCTGTTCCACAGCCATTCCTCACCATCTAGGAATGTAGCAGCTCCATGCATCCTCCCAGTTTGGCTTGAAGACACAGTAGTAGTTCAAAGTCAGATTTTATTGTAAGTTGTAAAACAAAAGAAACAAAAGAAAACAACATACATACATCTTTGCAGGTAGAAAACATGAACACCGGAACACAACTGTTGTTGTAAGACAGAACAAAGAACTCTCAAAACTCCACCTTCTGGGTGGTAACATTCATGACTATTGGATGAACAGCTTTAGCCCAGCCTTCACGCTGTGTTTCATATATCATGTGATTCTGGTGAGCTGGTACTTTTCAGCTTCCTCCATTCTCAGGCTCACTGTGACCTTGTTGTTGTGTTTTTGTGTAAGTATGTTTACATAAAACTGCACCTGCAAGCTGAAGACTCTTTCCCAGCTTAGAAACTTTTCTCAGAAGAGATTTTCTGTGGTTACAGATAGATATTTTCAATCCTAGATTTAATTTTCTTGTCTCAGTCTCCCAGCTGCACAACAGAAATCTTATATTTCTTCTCAATGTTGGGTGAAGCCTGTAGGTTGGGAAGGTCAGGCCCAGGGCTCCCAATGGCTACTGGTCACACTGGCTTTCTCTGGGTTCCTAGCTGGGATCAGAGACAGGGGGTCTCTCTCAATTGCAGCCTCTGGGGAAGATGGGCAGTACATTGGCAGGTATCTGTACCATACCCCCCAACATTTTACAGGCCAAATCCAGGACACAGGAGACCAAGCAACACCAACGTGTGGCCAAGATGGCAAAAGTTATCAATGAAGAAGAAGACACAAGGGAGGAGAAGGAGCAGCTGGTAGCTTTTGCCTGAGACTGAGGCGAAAAGGAAAAGAGTCTGTCTCCTCCTGAGTCAACTGAGTGGGAATTACTTTGGCATTTTGGACTCAGTTTGCAGCAACAGAAGGAAGCTGAGGACAAAGGGGGCGAGGAGGAGGAGGAGGAGAGAAAGTGGACTATTTTAAAAGCAGGTGAAAACAGGAGACAACAGGGGATTCCTCACGACTTTCCCAGACAAATCAAGACAGATGGAGAACATTGGGGTCTCTGTGTTTCCCATCCTTTTTTTTTGGGGGGGGGGGGGAAGAGTCTTTTCTTTTGTTGCTCTTAACTTATATTAACTTTCCATTCATGTTCCCTAAGAGTGAACCTCCTCCTGCAGAGGCTGCCTGGAACCAAGAGGGTCGCCTTGCCTTCCCTCCTTTCTCTGCCTCAGACTTCAGTCCCTGAAGGCAAAGAGGAGCCCCCCCTCAGGGTCACTAACCTCCCTTCCCCCCCCCCCCAAAAAAAAAAAACAGAGAGAGAGAGAACACACACAGTCTAAGCAAAATAAGGCTCTTTTCTGCTCCAGGGAACCCAGGGGTCTCTTTTCAAGAATCAGGAATTCAGGGATCTCCTCTTCCTTCCACTCTCACCTTTCCTGCCTGCCCCTGGGGCGACCTCCCCCCCACCCCCGCCAACCAGCCAAACTTCCTCCTCCTCCCTGCCAACCAGGGTCCAAGGGAACGAAAAGGCTCAGATTCCTAGAGAGTCCTCCTCCGAGGAGCAGAGAGATCAGAGGCTCAAGTTCCTAGAGAGCCCTCTTCTAACGGGGAGAGGGAGGAGAGGCTGAGATTCCTAGAGAGTCCTCCTCCAAGGGGAAGAAATCAGAGGCTAAGATTCCTAGAGAGTTCTTCTCGGGGGGGGGGGGAGAGAGGGAGAGCAAAGCTCAGATGCCTAGAGCGTCCTCCATGGAGGGAGAGAGAGAGCAGAGGAACAGATTCCTAGAGCGACCTCCAGAGGGGAAGAGAGAGTGGCAACTCAACTTCCTAGAGAGTCCTCCTCCAAGAGGGAGAAAGAGAGCAGAAGCGCAGATTCCTGGAGAGGCAGGGAAAAGCCAAAAGCTGGGAAAGGGGGTTGGGAGGGAGAGGTCCAGAGGGAGGAAGAGGTAAGGGAAGAGTGGGGCTTTGTGGAGGGAAGGGGAAAGGTGGGTCCTTGCTGGTCTCCCAATTGGAGAGAGAGAGAAGGGGGGTCCCCGGTTCCTGCCGCCCCCTTTGGGATGAAGGGAGACCCCCACTTCCCTCCCTCTCTCCCCCCGGCAAAGGCCCCCCTCAAAGCCACGAGGGAGAGGGAGGGCAGGGGCCTGGGGAGAGAAGGGGGGCCCTGCCTTTGGAGGGAAGGGAGGGGACTAAGGGGGGGCAGGAGGAGGAGGAGGAGGAAGGGAGAAGAGGCTGAGGGAGAAATTCTCTTCAAGGAATGGAGGGAGCTGGAAAAGGGTCTCTGGAAGGGAGGGAGGGAGGGACGGGACCAGCCTCCAGTCAGTGCCCCCCCCCCAACTTCCCCACTTCTGGAGACCCTCAGGGGACCCTCTCCTGGGGATTTCTGGGCAAGATTGGTTTCAGAGAGGGGAAGAAGGGGAGTTGTTTTTGGAGGAAGAATAAGGGAAGAGACTGCTGGAGGGAGGAGGAGGGAGCCAAACTCCAAGTCTTGATATAGGACTGATTTGATTGCTTCTTTGTGACATTTCCTAACTCCTTCCATCTGAACATCTCTTAGTAACCCCTGTGGTGACCACAAAACCAGGCCAGCAGGTTTTCCTTCTCTCGGACATTTCCCATCTGATCCTGCCTGGGATTTAGGACCTTCAGAGGCTCCCCTTCATTCCCACCATCTTCAAAGCTATGTTTAGTGGCGACACAGGACGGGCCTCTCTGTGGCCTCTCTTAGGCAATGGAGTGGCCTCCCCAATGGGATTAGGAATAAGAACATCCTTGCTGGCTGGATGAATGGGGTATTTGCTCAGGCCCCAGCTTAGGGGAGGGAGCTTTCCTAAGCTTTTATGGGATGCCAGAAGTCCAGCATGGCCATGATTTAATGTGATTTAAAAGCAGGGGGAAGAGGAGGAAGCAGCATAGCAGAGAGTTTCTGCTTTCCAGGGGCAGGAAATCCCTCAGCCTCCATAATTCTGGAAAGGAAAAGAAACAGAGGGGAGATCCTTAGTTTTCTGGAGAAGAGAGGAGGCTGCTGCAGATCATATACAACGGCATAATAAAATGGTCTCCCTTATGTAAAATGGCAAAATCGAAGTTTTCCTTTGGGATTTTTTAAAAAAAAATATTTTCAAACCATGGACAGTTGAATCCATGGATGCAGAACCTCTTGATAGTAGGGCTAACTGTAACTCTTTTTTATTGGCAACTCCTAGTTTACCTCTGTTTCCCCAAAGGGGGTCTTTCACAGCCTTAGAATCATAGAGTTGGAAGAGACCACAAGGGCCATCCAGTCCAGCCCCATTCTGCCATGCAGGAACTCACAGTCAAAGCATCTCTGACAGATGGCCATCCAGCCTCTGTTTAGAAACCTCCAAAGAAGGAACTCCGAAATGTATAACTCTGGAAATGAAAAATGTTGGAAATGTAAAAAGACAGTTGGAACATTTTATCATCTACGGTGGGAGTGCAGAGAAGCTAAGAAATTTTGGAAAACAATACCCAAAAAAAAAAAAAAGCTCCAAAATCTTAAATGTACAAATTCCACAAGACCCAACATTTTTCCTCTTGAACATAACGCATCCGATTGAAAAAAAGGCAGAAAAAAAATATAAAAGACAACTTCTATATATAGCTACAACTGCTAGAATCATCTACGCAAAATATTTGAAAAAAGAAAAAAGCCCATCAGGAAAAGATTGGGAAGCCAAGATGAGAGAAGCCATAGAATTAAATATGTTAACTGCATTAATAAAAGAAAAGTCAGTAGAAGATATAGAGAAAGACTGGCAACCATTTAAAGAATATTCGAAAATGGAAAAATTGATACTATGAATGATAAATTCCAGTACACAGCGAACTTATAAAAAGACAAACAAAAAAAGATATGATTACAATATAAAATGTAAGATAAGTGATAAAAATAAAGAAAAATTGAAATTAAAAAAGAACAGTAATCTAGTAAGGGTTTCAAAAGGAAAAGTCTTAAGATAATAGGTAAGATTAAGGAAGTCAAAAATGAAAATTACAAAGGTTATAGTAACAAAGAAAGCAAAATGTATTTTCGAATTATATGTTAGCGTTTGAAAGAATGTTTTTAATGGATGTTTTTATGTATATAAATGTATGTTATGTTTGTTAAGTATACATGTATATGTTATGTTAAAGTATGTTAACATTTAGAAAAACAAAAACAAAGTAGGAATTCCACTACTCTCCAATGGAGTTGAGGTGGAATCTTTTCCTTTCTCTTTGAACCTACTGGTCCAGCTTCTAGTCTCTGGAGCTGCAGAAAATACATTTGCTCCATCTTCAGTATGACGTCGCTTGAAATATTTAAACAGGGCTATTATATCACCTTCCTTGAGTTGTGAGCTAACCCGACTTGCCCAGCTTTCCCAGCATAGCTCTAATCAGACATGCTCAGCTTCTTTCTTCACAAATGTCTCCCAGAATGCTGGCTTGGGAATTCAGGAACACAGAGACACAAACAAGTAATTTTACCATGCTTCAGGTTGCAGTCATAGCTTTTCATGCTTTGCATGGCCATGAATGAGCACAGGAAGAATTTAGGTTTTTTACTTAATGCAATCACAGATTTCATATATTTAATATATGAACTGCAGAGTTTGTGCTATTTTAATATTGTTTCATGCTGGAATGTAGGAGAGTTCTGGGTATTTTAGGGACAATTTTCCTTGTCTCAACTTTTTTTTTCAAAAACCAAACCTTTATATACATGTACTTCTGTATTCAGGACTGTAATCTAGAAGAAATAAATCTTTCCTGCTGTGAAATTAGAACAATCTGAATGTCTTTTCTTCAAGGTGTCTTACATCAAGCAAGCCAGGGAACAGGAGGGGGACAAAAGGGAAAAGCCAGTGAAGGGCAAGTGAGTGGAGAGCCCCAGCAAGAGAACGGAGTCACGATGAGCACAAGAGGTGAAGGACCCAGGCAGCCTCCGACAGCTTTCATGGCAGCAGCCCAAGGGCAACTTGCCAGCACAGAACCGCTGAAGAGGGGTCGAGGGAGACCTAGGAAGCAGCCACAAGTCAGTATATCTCTCCCCCTGCCCCCCGCATACGCACACACTTTACTCAACCTAACCACCCACATATGTGTACCTAGTGGAGAGGCCGAATGATTCAAAAGCACATGTGCCTGGTGAATGGGAAACTCTTGGCTTTCTGGCAGTGTTTGGCAGTGGTGCTGGGTGTTCATTGTTGTTATGTTGCTGTGGTGGCGGCAATTGCAGGTGCAATTTGGTGGCCTTAAACGTTTAAGGGGGGTTGCAGACTGCCAGAAATAGTGTGAATTCAGTCCACTTTTAGGGTTAGGGTTAGAGTTAGGGAACCATGGGAACTGTATTTTATTGTGGCACCAGAGTTGTCTGACAGAGAAGGCTCAATGTCTCAGGAAAATAACAGTTCCCATGATTCCCTAGCACTAACCCTAACCCTAAAAGTGGACTGAATTCACACTATTTCTGGCAGTCTGCAACCCCCCTAAGGCTCCTGTTAAAAAACTCTGCATTGATTTAGTCCAGGGGTAGGCAACCTTTCCCCTTTAAGGGCCGAGGGACTTCAATTCCCAGAATCCCAGGAGCTATTGGCCAACATGGCTGAAGCTTCTGGGAGCTGAAGTCCCTGGGACCTTAAAGGGGAAAGGTTGCCTACCCCTGATTTAGTCCACCAGCCTCCTGTAATCCAAATGAAAAGTTCAATATTTGGAATTCGGATGTAGGTTCTTTCTTTCTGTGTAGTACAGTTGGCCCTCTGCATTCATGGATTCAACTGTCCACAGCTTGAAAATGTTTTGTTTTTTTTAATTAAAAAAGCAAGCCTTGATTTTTCCATCTAATATAGAGGGTACCATTTTACTCCTCCATTTTATATAGTAGGGCTTGAGCATCCATGGATTTCAGTATCCATGGCGAGTCCTGGAGCCCAACCTCAGGATATATCAAGGGCCCGCTATACGTATGTTTCATTTAATAAATATTTGAAATCTGGAAACTTAGGGCCTTTGCAGACTGCTAGAAATAGTGCAACTTGAGTCCACTTTAACTGCTCTGGCTCAATGCTAGGGATCATGGGAATTGTATTTTTTTATTTTTATTTTTATTTCTATTTTTTGAGACATTGAGCCTGCTCTGTCAGAGAGCTCTGGTGCCATAATAAACTACAGTTCCCATGATTCCATAGCACTGTGTCAGGGCAGTTAAAGTGGACTCAGTTTGCACTATTTCTGGGAGTCTGCAAAGGCCCTTAATCACCTCCATTTAAATGAGTATTTACTATCAAACAGCAAACCCATGAATAGTTGAAACAGTCTTTGCTTTGAATTGTTTGAATCTGAGGTACCTTTTAAACTCTACATTGGATTTTCATTTTACTAGAACGTGGTAAAGACAGCTCCACACACCCACACACCTCACTGCGCAGAATGCACACATTCTGTTAGGTTAGACAAATGGAAATAGACTGAAAATTACAAAACAAAGCAAAACTGTACCTTGTAGCCTTAAGAAAATAAAAGCTGCCTATCATTTAAACCAACTTAAATATTTCATTAAAAAAAAAACAAACCTGTTGGAGATCTGAATCTGTTCATTCTATTTATATTATAAAACATCTTGAACAATTAGAAAAACAATAGTAATTCTTTAAAAATAAATTTAGATGAAAGGAGTCTGAAAATGCCAGCTTTTTCACAATTTTGTTTTAATGGTCCTGTGGTCAGGCTGTATCATTTTACTCTCCTGAATAGTTCTGTCCCCCTTTCTATTTTTCTTCCATGTTTAAAATGGAACCACTCAGTGACACAGTTGGATTTGTGCTGTTGACTGCCCCAATAGCATATTTTCCTATATTTAGGAACCTGTGGGAGAGTCATCCCCTAAAAGACGACGTGGAAGACCCAAAGGAAGCAAAAACAAGGGTCCATCTAAAGCATCTGAGAAGGTGAGATTATTCCAAAGCAAAAGATTTGCTTGGATTATTATCTGCTCCTTAGCCAGTAACCACAGGGTTTATCACATTTAACTTCTGAACTGCAGAGGCAATGCTGTTTTAATATTGTTTTGTGTTGGAATGTTGTAAG
Organism: Phrynosoma blainvillii; assembly: GCA_026167975.1. NCBI lineage: Eukaryota > Metazoa > Chordata > Lepidosauria > Squamata > Phrynosomatidae > Phrynosoma > Phrynosoma blainvillii. Next base: position 397,718,444 of record JANUYF010000002.1, on the reverse strand, counting down.
TGAATCCTGGATATCTTAGGGGCATTTTTCCTAAACAGTTAAACCTTTATTTACTTGTATGTTCTTCTTATCGTAGGGACCGCCTCTTCCCATATGATCTTCCCGCGCCCTGAGGTCCTCTGGGAGGAATCTGTTACAGCCAATAAAGACCAGGCTGTCTCAGACCTCCCAGAGGGCCTTTTCTGCCACTGCCCCCAGACTATGGAACGGCCTGCCGGATGAGATCCGTCTGATTACTACACTTGCTGCTTTTAAGAAAGTGGTAAAGATGGATCTCTTCCAACAGGCTTTCCCAGAATAACACTTGCTGTAAGGAGATGAGCTTTAATTTTTCCAGTTGGCACAGCTGATCCTTTGTTTTATTATATTGTTTTAATGTATTGCTTTGTTTTAACTCTTTTCTGATTTAATCTTGTTTTAAGGGGTGGGAGGGCAGATTATGGGAGGAAGGAATGTTTTAACTTGTCATGTTTTAAATGCTGTAACCCACCTCAATTGCCATGCAGAGAGGCGGGCTATAAATAAAACTTATTATTATTATTATTATTATTCTGTATTCGGATGCGAGAGTAGACAGCGAAGAAAGTAGATAGGAAGAAAATCAATGCATTTGAGGTGTTATGCTGGAAAAGAGCGCTGATGATCCCATGGGTGGCCAAAAGGCAAACAAATGGGTCCTAGAGCAGATCAAACCAGAGATCTTCCTGGAAGCCAAGATGAGAAAATTGAGGCTATCGTACTCGGACACATCATGAGAAGGACTCACTGGAAAAAACAATAATGCTAGGAAAGGTGGAGGGAAGTAGAAAGAGAGGAATCAGGGGTAGGCAACGTTTCCCCTTTAAGGGCCGAGGGACTTCAGCTCCCAAAAGCCTCAGTCATGTTGGCCAATAGTCTCATGTTGGTCAATAGCTCCTGGGATCCTGGGAGCTGAAGTCCCTCGGCCCTAAAAGGGGAAAGGTTGCCTACCCCTGAATGGACTCTATCAAGGAGATCATGAATATGAGTTTACAGGACACAAGCAGAGTAGTGGAGGACAGGGAATCTTGGAGATGTCTCATCCACAGGGTTGCTATGGGTCAAGATTGACTTGAGAGCAATTAATAACAAGAACATGAATGTGATAAAGACAGCTCTCCACCATGTTCTTCACATAATGCAGAACATTCCATTATGTTGGTGAAATGGGAATTGATTGAAAACTACAGAATAAAGCAAAACTCCCTTGTAGCTTTAAGAAAATAAAAGCTGTTTATAGTTTAAACCAACTTAGATGTTTCCTGTTGGTGATCTGCATTTCATCTTATTTATGTGGCTGTTGATTATTTATGTGGCTTTTGATTAACAGTAGTCATTCTTTTAAAATTTTGTTTACAAGATTTTTCATAATTTTGTTATACAAGTCCTGTGGTCAAGATGCAATATTCAACTCTCATTAGTAAGTCTGTCCCACCTTCTATTTATTTTCTTTCACATTTAAAACTGACTCACTTAGTGACATAGTTGAATTTGTGCTGTTGTTTGAATTTATGATCTTTATTGAAATCCTTGCCTCAACATCATGCCTTCCTTTGTTTAGGAACCAAGAGGAGAACCATCTCCTAAAAGATCAAGAAGAAGACTAAAAGGAAGCACAAACATGAGTCCATCTAAAGCAGCTCAGAAGGTGAGATTCCACCAAAACAAAAGATTTGCTTGGGTTATTGTCCACTCATTAGCCAGTAACCACAGGATTTCACATTTTTAACCTTTGAACTGACACACTGAGTGGGGGTGGATGGCTAAACTGATATGTTCTATATCTGAGTTGGGCTAAATGAACACTCTTTTATTACCTTTTGAAGATTACCTTTTGAAGAGGTAATTCTGGGTCAAAGAGCTATCATAATGACTCAGCAATTGGAGCAAGATGAGTCATAGGATACTGATGAAACTTGGCAGGACATGAGGTCATTAATTGGCAAAATGCATAGTCATGCCACATGGGGACAGGTATAGAGTTTAACACACCAGGAATGGGTTGGACTAGAAGCTCCAGCACTTTATATGTATATAAGGGAGGTGTTTACCACGGCACAGACTGTACCCTGTGTGGTGAATGGTGTGGTGTGTAGTATTGTTGGTGTTGGTGTGAGCAAGAACTGTAAACATTGGAACGGAGATTGGGCCAAAGCTAACAAAATGAACATTGGAACGGAGATGGGGCCAAAGCTAACAAAATGAAATTCAACAAGGAGAAATGTAAGGTACTGCACTTAGGGCGGAAAAACAAAAAGTACAGATATACGATGGGGGACACCTGGCTGAATGAGACTACATGTGAAAGGGATCTAGGAGTCCAGGTAGACCACAAGTTGAACATGAGTCAACAGTGCGATGCAGCAGCTAAAAAGGCCAATGCAATTTTAGGCTGCATCAGTAGAAGTATAGTGTCTAGATCAAGAGAAGTCATCGTGCCACTCTATTCTGCTTTGGTCAGGCCTCACCTGGAATAATCCTATGTCCAGTTCTGGACACCACAAATCAAAAAAGATGTGGAGAAACTGGAGCGTGTCCAAAGGAGGGCAACTAAAATGGTGAAGGGTCTGGAAACCAAGTCCTATGAGGAACGACTTAGGGAGCTGGGTTGTTTAGTTTGGAGAAGAGAAGGCTGAGAGGTGATATGATAGCTGTGTTTAAATATTTGAAGGGATGTCATATTGAGGAGGGAACAAGCTTGTTTTCTGCTGCTCCAGAGACTAGGACCCGAAACAATGGATGCAAGCTGCAAGAAAAGAGATTCCACCTCAACATTAGGAGGAACTTCCTGACAGTAAGGGCGGTTCGACAGTGAACACACTCCCTCGGAGAATGGTGGAGTCTCCTTCCTTGGAGGTCTTTAAGGAGAGGCTGGATGGCCATCTGTCAGGGATGCTTTGATTGGGAGTTCCTGCATGGCAGGGGGCTGGACTGGATGGCCCTTGTGGTCTCTTCCAACTCTATGATTCTATGATTCTATGAAAAGCCTCCGGAAAGGCTTGTGGGATATGGTGGACACACCCCCAATGAAGACACAGGCTGAGGAGGACAGAAAGGCTAGGGCAACCCTGTTTTTCACCTTGAAAGCCAGTCAACTCAATCATGTGTAGGGCAAATGGTCTGCCTTTGAGGTGTGGCAAGCAATCCGGGAGATATACCAATCGAGTTCTTCACTGTCTTGGTGCAAAAGGCTATACGGTTACAAGATGAAAGAAGGCAACTCTGCAACCCAGCACTTGCCCAAGATGCAGGATTTGTTTGCTCAGACAGAGAGCAGAGGCATGGAGATTCCAAGGTGCCAGAAAGCTTACATCCTGCTTGGCAGTTTAACCAAGGACTAAGACTTCATCTTGTACAGCCTGCAGGGAGTACCTGATGAAGATCTTACAGTCAATATGGTATCAGCACGCATCCTGGAGGAGGTGCAGTGATGGGATTATGAAGCAGGGTTGGACAAAACTAATAAAGCCAGACCATTGCCAGCACACACCACCCAGACAACTCCTCCAGCTCTTACAGACAGAAAGTGCTACAGTCTGCAGAGTGAAATGATGCTTCAGCTGCGGAGAGGGTGAGCATTTTCAGAAGGAATGCTGATGACCTTGAGCAGTAAAGGAGAGAACGCCTGTCAGTAACAAGCAGCAGAGAAAGCCTCAGGACAGGAGTGGGGGTGTCTTTGGATCAGGGGGATGGTTGTTATGCCCATCAGGCAGCCAAAAGCAAAGGGGTGTGGCTTTTAGACTCAGGTGCAACACATTATTTGGTAAATGACTCAACACTCCTGAAAATAACTACACTTGCATGTGTGGACTCTGTAGGTCTGACAGGACATGGGGACTGTGTATTTTCCCAGCTTTGATGGGGAATTTGATGATGTTTTGTGTGCCGCAAGATTGCAGAATTGCTTGGTCACTGTGTCCACCCTAACATTAGATGGTTATGGGTTACATTTCAAGGGGGATGGTTGCACAGTTTCTATGAATGGGAGTGTGTGCCCTACAGCTCAGAAAAAGAACAAGCTTTACCACATGGTGGATAAAGCAGAGTGTGCAACTGTATCTAATGAGAAGTCGTAGGTTTTCATGGCCAGCATCCATAGGTTTTTGTGGGTTTTTCGGACTGTGGCCATGTTCTAGATGAGTTTCTTTCTGACGTAGTGTCAGATACGATTCTGTGGTCATGTTGCCAACATGACTACATGCAGAACACTAGACCTAATATAAAAAAAATATGTGCTAGGGTTTTCTCCCAAAAGAAAAGGGAGCCTGAAAAACTTTGGGGACCACTGATCTATAATAATGCAACAATGTATTGGTTTTCCTGGGTGTTAAAGACATCTTTGCCCTGAGACAGACAGAGGAGGAATAACTTTGATCTTGTTTGTGGTTTAATTAGTGTAAATATATATATCTATACAGATGGATGAACCAGACACAGCTGGTCCTGAAGGAGGAAAAGGCCGCAATGGCCTCAGTGCTGAGAGCAGTGGGGGATTCTGGGAGAGGACAGCCCAGAGGTCCCTGGACAAGGACCTTATCAGATCAGACACGCAGTGCCAGCACTTCAGGCAGTTCTCCTATGAGGAGGGCAAGGGACCCCGAGATGTTTGCAGCCGACTCCACCATCTGTGCCGTCAATGGCTGAAGCCAGAGCAACGCACAAAAAATGAGATCCTGGACCTGGTGATCTTGGAGCAGTTCCTGACCATCTTGCCCCCGGAGATGGAGAACTGGGTCAGAGAATGTGGGGCAGAGACCTGTTCCCAGGCAGTGGCCCTGGCAGAGGGTTTCCTCCTGAGTCGGGCAGAGGCAGAGAAGAAGCAAAAAGAGCAGCAGGTGAGAGCATTTCCTCCTGGGGCCAATGTGAGCAGGTTCTGGCTCTGAGCTGTCTTTTTTCGACCTCATGCCTTTAGGGGGCAAAGGCCAAATGAGGAGTTTCTCCTGAAATACAGTGTCCCCAGATTTGGCTTTGATAAAGAGGAATGTGGGGACTGTCCAACTTGTGATGAAGTAGAATCACAGTCACCAAAGCCTCTGAGAAGAATGATTCTGCTTCGAAACCAGTTGGGTGTATCCTCTCTGCCATGTTTTCAAAGGAAGGGCCTGTACAGACTGACAGAAGTAATGCAGCTTGAGACCACTTTAACTGCCCTAGCTCAGTGCTAGGGAATCGTGGTAATTGTAGTTTATTGTGGCATCATAGCTCTCTGAGAGAGAAGGCTCAATGTCTCAGAAAAAACTCCAGTTCCCATGATTCCCTAGTACTGAGCCAGGGCAGTTAAAGTAGTCTCAAGCTGTATTATTTCTGGCAGTCTGTACAGGCCCAAAGTGCATTTTCCCAGCTGGCACTGCCACACAACTGGGGTGACTCCAGTGGCAGAATCTGGCCCTGATGTATTCAGGAGGCTTCCATCCACTTTGAGAAATAGCCTGCTCTCTCTCTAAGGAATGAAGCACTTTTACTTTTGTTGACTTTTTTCTTTGCATTTTATTTTTATTCCAAAGCTAACATAACAAGTGACCAACAACAGTGTTGTGGCCAGAGATGTACAGTTAGGTATACAGTCAGCCTTCCTTTTCCATAGACACTTTATCCACGTATTCAACCATCCATGCCTTGAAAACATTTTTTAAAAAATCCAATAAGAAATCTTGATTTTGCCATTTTATATAAGGGACACCATTTTGCTGTCAATCTTATTTAATGGGATTTGAGCATCCACAGATTTTGGTATCCATGGGGTGTCCTGGAACCAAACCTCAGCAGATACCAAGGGCCCACTGTATCTATAAAGCAGCAGTAGGTTTTCATTTTTTTTGTCTATATGAATCTTACAGTTTTTCCTTACACACACACACACACACACACACACACAGAGAGATAATTATACATAGAGATATGAAAATAAATGAATCTATGGGAAGACTTCCATTATATGTCAAAGCATGGTTTTCCAGAACTTCAGAAGTTCTTGCTGTGGGTTCCATGAAATTGTTAGCATTCCACCATATACAATAAATGTCTGCAAAATATTAATATTTTGGGTCTCTTGTATTATATGTTTTATCTGGATTTATGTTTTTATACTGTAAGCCGCCCGGATTGGACTACCATTGGGCGGGGTATAAATAATTATTATTATTATTATTATTATTATTATTATTATTATTATTATATGTATGCCATCCACTTTTTTGAGCTCCTATTTTGTATGTCAGGTTTTCAAGTAGGGTGTATGAATTCTTTACTTTTTACTGACTTGGCTGTGGCTAGATGTCTCATATTACACAAGTCTAAACTCCTTCCCAAAAAAACCTTTGCCATTTTCTCACCCTTCTTCAAATTCCATGTCTTGAATCCTGGCTGCTATTTCAGGTCAAGAATTTCTTGGTAGAAGTTCACTCTGAACTCCCTGTGGCTGAGAAGTCTCCAGTGGACCCCAGGCAGAGTCCCCAATGGAGGGCAATCCAGCAGGAGTGTAATGGAGGGGCCCCCTTGCAAGGTAAGGATGAATGCTCTCTGTCCAGAATCCTGCAGGCCTCTTTGTGCATATGAATGCATCTGAGAATCATCAAAAGGCAATGTTTTATAGTGTGTTAATCGACTGTCTAGCTAAAAAATGTCAGCTGATATGACAACAACTATAATAGATGTCTTATTAAAAAGCAGCATGTGAGAATGTTGTTGTTGTTAACTGCCCTTGAGTTGATCTTGACCCATGGCGACCCCATGGAAGAGACATCTGCAAGACTCCCTGGCCTCCACTGCTCTGCTTAGTTCCTGTAAATTCATACTGTGGCCTCCTTAATAGAGTCCATCCACCTAGCATGTGGCCTGCCTGCCTGCCTGCCTTCTTTCCTTCCCCCCATCTTTCCCAGTGTTACTGTTTTCTCCAATGAGTCACGCCTTCTCATGGTGTGTCAGAAGTACAACAGCCTCAGTTTAGTCATCTTGGCTTCAACCCTCCCCAGAAGAATAACTCTCCTGAGGATGAATATTGAACCCTCTCCTCCGCTAGTCTTTGTTGTTTCGTTGTATTTTATTTCATAGTATTTTTATATTGTTATAGCGCTATTGTTTTAATATATTCTTATGTTTAATTCTGTTTTAAGGGGTGTGGGAGGGATGCGAGTGGAGGGATTGGGATGTGGGATTGTTTTAACTATTGTATTTTAACTGTTGTAAGCCGCCGCGATTGCGACGCAGAGGGGCGGGTTAGAAATAAAACTTATTATTATTATTATTATTATTATAAAGGGAGGTTTCAGGCTTGATCTGTTCTAGGACCCATTTATTTGTCTTTTTGGCCATCCACGGGATCCTCAGCACTCTTCTCCAGCACCATATCTCAGTTGATTTTCTTCCTGTTTGCTTTCTTAACTGTCCAGCTCTCACATCTTTACATGGTAATAGGAAATACAATAGAATTTATGCATTTTCAATTGCATAAGTAATAACCTTTTACTGTGCTGCATAGAATTTGGAGTAACCTTGGCTGTCTCTAGCATCCCTTCCTCTTTCAGTTAATTTTTCTAATAGCATGATGTTCCTCATAACAACCACCCTGTGAGGTGGGAGTGTGTGTGTGTGTGTGAGAGAGAGAGAGAGAGAGTAGGTGGTGGAGGATCTCCAGTAAGTTCCAGTGAGAACTGGAACTGGATTTCCCCCCGCCCTGCTCCAATATCCTAATCCCTGCATCAGTTTCTTCTTGTTGTTGTGTACCATAATTTCCTATGGCAACTCTAAGGTGACCCTAGGAGGCAGCATGGTGTTGTGATTTGAACATTGGACTATGATTCTGGAGAACAATTTGAATTCCTGCTCAGCTATACATTTTACTGGTTGTGTTACTGCATCCCTGGGTCCTCTGTGGAAACAGTGCGACATTGTTGACTGATATGCTTGCAGTATCACTGCACATCCCACTGTCCATTCTGTTGTACATTATGGTGCAAAACATTGCCATGCGACCCAAGGGTTGCACAGCTCATCTAAACATGCGGAGATAGATTTCATACATCTTTGGCTTACAAGGCATATCTTCTTCCCTGTGTGTTTCTATTCAGAGCTGACTTTTGCTCTCTGAGATTCAAGACCCTCATACCCTATGTTTTGTCTGTACAACAACCTTGTGAGGTAGGTCAGGCTTAGAGAGAGCAAGGGCCCAAGATTGCCAGTGTCTTTCAGGGCTCACGGGAGGCTAGAACTGAATTTTCCCAGGCCTCAGTCCAACACACGAGCCATTGCACCAAAGTACCCTCTGCATTTTCCAAGACTGGAAGTGTTCTTTTGTACCAAGACATCTAAAGAAATACAGGTGTATATCAGCAAATAAACTGATTGTGTTCCAAGGCATTCCTTCTTTAACAGAAAATTTGGTACGAGAGGCACAAATCACATGGGGAGACTAGGGAGGGGTTCCTGAACCACAAAAAAAGAAGAGCATGTCAACATGTTTTAGCACACTTTTTTTCCAAAACTAATAATAATCACATGTGAAGTGAAACCATGAAGCCTTGCATAAGTAAACGAAAATGTTTGAAACCCATCTGAAGGCTTCTTGCAGAATGAATTCAGGAATGACTTTTTCTTTCACCAGCTCCAACTTTTCTTGAGATTTCCATTTTGGTGGCCAAACTCATATATCTGTGTTTAAGTATTAGGGACAGCTGTTGAGCCAGACTTATCTGCTCTTCCATTTTCTCTTTAGCTGTTCCTTCATGCTCAGTAAGGGTCTCTGGGGGCAGCTTCTGTTACCCTGGTGTGTTGTAGGCAGGCACACACGGCTGCATAATCCCACCGTTTCTCAGCTAAAGCATAATCCCACCGTTTCTCAGCTCAAGTGTTGATGCTTTGTTAATTGAAGTGTCCCTGTACATTGTGCCCTTATTATCTGCTGGGGTTTGGTTCCAGGATACCCCATGAATAACAAAACCATGGATGCTCAAGCCCCATTAAATATAATGGCATAATGGTGTCCCTTATATCAGATGGCAAAATCATGGTTTCCTATTTGGAATTTATAATTTCTTTGAATATTTTTAAGCCATGGATGCTTGAATCCATGGATAAAAAATCTGTGGATAAGGAGGGGCCAACTGACCTTCCCAGTGAGTCTTTAAAATTGCTACTTGTAACAGCAGCAGATGTGACTGGATTCCCCCCCCCCCATCTTGGTCTCTTCCGCAGAGGCTGGAATGATGCCACCAACAAGGACTCCATCGCCTCTTCCTCTTTGCAGTGGATCAGAACCAGATCAGGTAAGGAGAAGGAATCCTAGAACAAGAGGACTGGAGCAGCCTGGGTTCCTCTTTTCCCAGATCATATCCTTCTCAGCACTAGTGGAGAATTTTGTTTCAGTTTGCTTTGGATTTTTTAAATTTGTAAAAATTTGCAAACTTCTTCTCTAGGTTTGAATCCCTGTGTCTTCAGCCTTATTCTTGAGTTAGAGTTGCTCTCCTTTTTCTCTGAACTTTTATTTGAACCTAAAAAGGGAGCTGATAAATATTCCCATCTTCCTTCCTTGGTCCAGAACAAATTGCTCTCCCTCTGTGTTCAGCAGCTGGCATTTAGAGGGAGGCTCCTGGAACTGCCAAGTAACCAGCAGGACCAAGGGTAACCTTGGCCTCTACAAGGAAGAGAGCCAATGCAACTCTAGCAAGCTTGAGGCAGGAGTAGGGAAATTGTTTTTAATGCCAGTTTTCAGGTAATGATTTTGCTCAAAATTGGACAGCATAAGAATTTTAGTGGCCATGTATGAAGACTGTATCTGGCTTCTTTTTGTAGGTAGACCTACAGGTGGACCAAACCTATAAAAAGAAATATGGAAGAAGGTCCACAAGACATAAATCATTCATGGCCCAAGGTCCTAGAAGATGTGCCTACAAAGAGAAGCCAGATACGGTCTTCATACTTGGCCAATAAAATTCTTATGTTCCGAATTTTGAGCAAAATTATTACTTGAAAACTGGCATTAAAAACAATTTCCCTACCCCTGTCTCAAACTTGCCAGAGTTGCATTGGCTCTCTTCCTTGTAGATATAGATAGATAGATAGATAGATAGATAGATTGATAGATGTTTACTCCCTGTTCTCTCTCTAGCACGCTATAACATATCCTTTTCACAGATGAAAAACATGTGTGGCCAAGGAAGAACAAACTGTAGTTAAGATGGCAAAGGTTATTGTTGAGGAAGTACACATACACTTAGAGAGTCTTCAGGAGTTTTTGCCAGACACTATTGGGAAGGGCAAGTTTTGGCCCCTTCTCTCTTTTCCCCTTTGCTGAGGAGTTGTTGTTTTGTGCCTTCAAGTTGTTTCCAAGTTATGACAACTCTAAGGTGAATGTATCATGGAGGTTTCTTGTTCTAGGGGAAGGTTTTCCTTTGCCTTCATCTGAGTCTGAGAGAGTGTGACTTGCCATAGGTCAAGCAATGGTTTCCATGGCTTAGTGGGATTCAAACCCTGGTCTCCAGAATTCTACCTTTGTGCTCTGAACTCAGTTTGCAGCAACTGAAGTAAGCTGAGAACAAAGGGGGAAATGGGAGGAGGAATCTGGATCATTTTAAAATCCTTTGAAAAAGTAGCCAAAAGAGGATTAATTGGCATTGTCCCTGCCAAATTGGGACAGTTGGAGGGTATTGCATAAAATTCCACAACCCTTCCCCCAAAAGTGAAAAATAAACAAACCAAAAACACTTGTTGAAAATTGGCCAACATGGCAGTTGGGAGTGACCCACCATCATCCCCCCTGGCATGCTGAAATGCGCACATTTGACCCCATCTGCAGTTGCCTAATGTTTCCTTAAAGCCAGTCTCCTTTTACTGGCCCAGGGGCTGGATGCGGGCCCCCGAGGCCTTTGGACTGGCCCCAGGCCGGTTCTGAAGCTGCCGCTGTCACCCCCCGCTGCCCCTGCCACCGCCTGCCATGATGATATTGATTATTGTTGTTATTACTTGTTCTTGGAGGTTTCATGGCAAAATCTCCACAAGGGTTTTGCCATGGCTTTTCTGGGGCTGAGAGAGTGTGCATGCATATATATGCAATCGGGGGGCCGAAGCACCAAATATATATATATATATATATATATATATATGTATATATTTGGTGCTTCGGCCCCCCGATTGTCTGAGGGACAGCAACCCAGCCCCTGGCTCAAAGAGGTTGCCTACACCTTCTGTAGAATATGTCATGGGCTGGGGCTCCTATGTTTGTCAGACCTCGTTCACTGTCAGGTACAGCATGCCCACGAAGTCTTCTTTCAGACACAAAGACAGATCCTAGACTTAAAATCAAAACTACAACTTTTATTGCAGTAAAGAAAACACAGCAGACAGGTCCGTGACTTCTTTGACAAGTCTGAAGTCAAAGCATATGGAAACACTTTTATAGAATATAGCAATGCTCCTCCCCATAAGCTGGTGTCACTCAGTGATTGGTCACATATTGCCGTGCTTTGGCCATTCACATGATGTAATGTCCTACTGTTCGGAAAATCCAACAAATAGCAGAATGCGTATGAATCCATAGCTTCCCAGAGACAGTAAACAAAACAACCTTGAAGGAACACCTGCACTCTGTTTGTGTGATGTATTTGCCAGGGACGGGATCACATAGATATCAATATCATCACATATATGTATCTAACCCAGGAGTAGGCAACCTTTCCCCTTTAAGGGCTGAGGGAGTTCAGCTCCCAGAAGCCTCAGCCATGTTGGCCAATAGTCCCATGTTGGCCAATAGCTCCTGGGATTCTGGGAGCTGAAGGCCCTTAAAGGGGAAAGGTTGCCTACCCCTGATCTAACCTATTTACCAGCTTAACATAATAAATCCTAAACCCATCACTTATTAAAATTACCAAACAATCTACCTATACATAAAACACCTTATAACCCAACTCATGATATATTTAGCCATCTTTTTAAACTCAAGCCTCTAGCTTCAGCCAAGGCAAGAACATCCCACACATTCCAAACGCCTTTCAGTTCTCAGCCAACAAGTTTCCCCTTTACAACTCATTAACCCTTATAACACAACCTCACAGCTTCAAACCTTATAGTTAACTATATCTTAACAATCCCATCTCCCATAAACTTCAATCAGATTCTGGCAGGAAAGCATTAAGGTAATGCGTTCCTGACATTCACAATGTTCATGTTGGTGTTGGTAGAAGAATCAGTCTTATCTCAGCTACCTTTGGAACTGTATCAGCCAGTGAATCTGCTTTGTACTAATTGCCACAGCCAGCAGCCATCTTGATGTCCAGTGTCAGCAAGAACCTTTTTCTTCTGTCTTTAGAGCCCGTTGACTTTCAAGGAGGTGGCTGTGTCTTTTTCCCCGGAGGAGTGGAACCTGCTGGATCTAGACCAGAGAGCCCTGTACAGACAGATCATGGCAGAGATCTGTGGGATCATGAACTCTCTTGGTAAGACTCTTTCCCTGGATGATTATATTTTCTCTTTCAAATTTCATTTATAATAATGAGATTAACAGATAACAGTACTTTGAAGGGGGTCCTCATGGGAAAGGGATGAGCCCTGTGTATGCAGATCATGGAGAAACCTGTGAAGTTATGAACTGTCTTGGTAAGGATGCAATTGTAGTCATCCCTTCCGATTTGCAGGAGATCTGTTCTGGACCCCCCTGCGAATCAGGAAAATCGCAAATATAGGGGTCCCATTGTTTTAATGGCTGTACGCTCCGGCATGTGGCGCTGCACGAGTGTGCACACCATTTTATCCCTCCCCACTTGACAGGCAGAGGATGCTGAGCCAGCCAAGGAGCAGCCCTTCCCCTTCTCCCACTCTACCAGAACAAAGGCAGCTGAGGCAGGCCAACAGCGAGAGAAGGCATGGCTAGGAGTGGCTGGCTTTAAAAAACACTCCCCCCACGCCTCAAGAACCCCTGGGCTAGTTTTAAATAGCTGGCTCCTAAGGCCTTCCTAGACTGCTGGAGGTTATTGCTGTGCAGCAGTAATTTTAGGGGACTTGGAAGGCTCTGCGAATAAGGGACAGGCATGTGTAGCTGGTTGCAATCTGGGAGCGAAAATTCAGGTTGTGCTTGGGAAAGGAAAGTATGGCAGGAACAGGATGAAAGTTTGTTACAAAGGAAGGAGGGATAGATGTTTGAAAGCTATCGTGCCTTCAGTTCACTCTGTTTCCCGGAATGGATTGGTGAGTGCATCAACCGCACCACAGAACCTTACCTTGCTCCTTTGCAATGCCAGGTCGGTCAAAAACAAGACCCACATCATTTATGATCTTCTCTTAGATGAAGATGCCAACTTGGGTTGCCTTACAGCAGGGGTAGGCAACCTAAGGCCTGGGGGCCGGATGCAGCCCTCCGAGACCTTTGGACCGGCCCCAGGCCGGTCCTGCTGCCGCCGCTACGCCATTATAATATTATTGTTGTTATTACTTGTTCTTGGGGTTTTCTTGGCAAAATCCCCACAGGGTTTTTGCCATGGTTGGTTTGGGGCTGAGAGAGAGTGCATGCATATATTTTTTTATTTTTTCCTTTTTATTTATTTATTTATGGTGCTTCAGCCCCCCCGCCCCCCCCCCCCCAATTGTCTGAGGGACAGCAGACCGGCCCCTGACTCAAAAAGGTTGCCTACCCCTGCCTTACAGAGACCTGGCTGGGAGAAGGAAGCGCTTTAACTTAGGCTTCTTGTTTTCTTCCCATTAACAATTTGTAAAATTTACTTACTCTTCTATTTCTGTTGCTTTCTAAAAATATTTTATACAAATCCATCATTTCTTGTTGTTTAACATCTATTTTATATCTTTCTAGTAATTGAGAATATAACAACCAACGCATTTTTGGATCAATTTGCTTCATTTCGTCTAGTGTTTTTAATTTCCATCCTTGATTTCGCTCCTTCTTTAAGATATCCTTGTATTTTAACCATTTTTTGACTGCTGTCCAGCGACCATGAAATGCCTCATGTGGCGATATCCACAATGGTAGTTTTCGATATATATCTTTTTTTATCTCCAACCAAGTCTTTAGGAGGGATCTGCTAATTATGTGGTGATTGAAATCATCATGTATTTTTACCTTGTTATATCTTAAATAACCATGCCAACCAAATCAATTATTAAAACCTTCTATTTTCAAACTTCCTTTATCTTCCAATTTTATCCAATCTGTTATCCAATCTAATACATTAGCTTTATGGTATGTTTCTAAATCCGGAAGGTTCCCCCCCCCATCTTCTTTTCTTTTAGTTAATGTTTTCCAACATACTCTTGGCCTTTTATTATTCCAAATAAAATCCCTGATATCCTTATTCCATTCTTTAAACATGTTTTTATTATGAATTATCAGTATACACTGAAATATAAAGTTCATTTTTGGTAAAAATCATCATTTTAATAGTTTCAATTCTTCCCGTCAATGATAACTTTAATTTACTCCATTTTATTAAATCTTTCTTAATCTCTTTCCATTTTACTTTATAATTGTTTTCAAAAAGGTCTGTGTTTCTTTTAGAAATCCATATTCCTAGGTACTTCACTTTGTTTTGTATAATACATACAGCTAATTCTTGTATCTCTTTTTCTTCTTCTCTACGCATATTTTTGATGATTATGACTGATTTCTCCAAGTTTATTTTAAAACCTGATATCTGGCCATAATCTTTCAATATTTGAAAAAGATCTCTTATTTGAGGTGCCGGATCCTCTAAAATTATCACCAAATTGTCCACGAAAGCCCGTAATCTATATTCTTTACTTTGGATTTTTAAGCCGTGGACCTTCTTATTTTCTCTTATTTGTCTTAGCAGGATTTCCAAAATTATAATAAAAGAAGAGGAGGTATTGGGCATCCTTTTCGCGTTCCTTTTGTTATTTCTATTTTTCCTATATTCGATCCATTTAGTATCGAATTCGCTGTCTGATCCTTATATATTTGCCTTATCCAATTACAGAATTTTCCTCCCATTTTCATTTTTTCTAAAACATTAATCGTAAACATCCAATCCACATTATCAAAAGCTTTTTCAGCATCTAAAAATAGCAAAGCCATTTTTTTCATTATTTTTTTCATAATATTTGATTGTATTTATGATCATTCTTATATTATCTTTTAGTTGTCGTGATGGGAGAAAACCTGCTTGATCTTCATGAATAACTTCTATTAAAATTTGTTTTAGCCTTTCTGCTAATATTAACGTAAATATTTTATAATCAATATTTAATAGTGATATCAGTCTGTAGTTTTTTATCTCTTTTTCATCTTTGCCTTCTTTTGGTATGAAAACAATATTTGCATTTTTCCAAGTTTCTGGTAGACCGTCTTTATTTATATGATTCAAAGTCTCTAGTAAAGGTCCTTTCAAATCTTCCATAAAAGTCTTATAATAAATCACTGTAAATCCATCTGGGCCCGGAGCTTTATCCTGTTTTAATTTATTAATTGCCTGTTTTAGTTCTTCCTTTGTTAAATCTTTATTTAATATCTGTTGTTTATCATCCAATAATTCAAACATATCTTGATTTTCCATAAAATGGATTAGAGCATCTTTATTGAAATCTTCTTTCTTATATAAGTTCTCAAAAGTTTTTTAAAAGCCCTTTGTATGTCTTGTTGCACATAGATCATTTTATCTTTCTCATTCAAACTTGTTATTAATCTTTTGTCTTTCTCCTTTCTTAATCTATATGCCAACCATTTCCCTGTTTTATTAGCATTTTCAAAATATCTCTGTTTTATAAATTTCATCTTTTTGGCTATTTCAATTGTAAGTAAATTATTTAATTTAGATCTTAGCCATTTTAATTTTTTGCCTTTAGAATCATTCGTAGGGTCTTTTAACAGCTCTGTTTCCATAATTTTAATCTCCTTTTCTATATTCTTCATTTCTTTTTCTCCCTGTCTTTTGACTTCCGAACCTCTTTGTATTAAAATTCCTCTTATCACCACCTTGCTTCCATTCCATACTATTCTTGGTTTTATCATTTCCATTGTATTAGTTTCAAAATACTGCTTCAATTCATTTTTCAGTTTATGAGCAAATTGTTTATCCTTTAATAAATAATCATTCAGTCTCCATCCACTTTTTTTCACAAACAATTGTATTTCCAGTATTATCGGACTATGGTCTGAGAGATGTCTAGGTATAATTTCCATACTTTTAATTCTTGTTTTAAATTCCTCTGAAATTAAGAACATATCAATTCTTGAATGTGATTTGTGTGTTTCCGGAAAAAAATGTATAACCTTTGCTTTGTGCATATAGTTCTATCCATACATCTGTAAGATTTAATTGCTTTTTTAAGTCAAAAGTCGCTGGCAATTTTCCTTGATTTTGTTTAATTTTTTTCTTCGATTCTCTATCTCTTCTTGACGAAAGTGATTTTAAAAAAGAAAACACAATATGTCTCAAATGGGTAAAAATAAATTCAGAGATATAATTACTCTCCTTAAAATGTTATGGTAATGAAGTATTACACTTTTTAGTATCACGTAATCTTTCTCTTTGTCTCTTCCAATACTTCTTGCTTATTCAATTGGGGACTCAAAATTTTTGAAAATTTACAAAAAGATCAGATGCCTCCTCCTCCTCCCATCCTCTTCCAATGCAAACTTTCTTTATGTTATAATTCCAGGAAAAGAAATCTGATGTCTCCTCCACCAGTCCTCTTTCCAACGCAACCTTTCTTGTGCTTATTTTTTTTTCTGTCTTTATTACTCTCTGCTGTATCGTTGTCCCCTCCCCAGTCCTCCTTCCAACGTTTTCTTTCTTGTATCCCTTTGTTCCACAGCGACTCCTCCTCCTGTCCTCCTTCCGTCATTATCTTTCTTATTTCTTTATTTTCGTTTCCAACTTTATTTCTACTATAATAACTTTCCTCTTATATTTCAATTATTATTCATTCAGATGGTGCCAATTTTTTTCTACATGCTCTGGGAATTTTTATTTTATTATTTCCTTTATTTCCTCAGTTGTGGATCAGTCAAGTATGGAGGTTTAGAAATTCCTTTTTAAATCGCCATTTTCTTTTCACTTTCTTCTTCCCCCTTCCTCCTCCTTTCTCTCCTTCTTGTATTTCTTCTTTCCTGATCCTGATCCACTCTTTTTCTGTCCCAGCCTTTAAGTAATTACTTGACTCTTAGTGTTAATTTGCACTTCTATGAGTATAGAACTTTTTTTTTCCTTCAATGACTCTCAGTGTCTCTCTTGATCAGCCCGATCAGGTGTTATTTCATGCCGGGCTGACTTAGTTGTTTACCTTCTCTGTCCTTTTTTCCTTACTTTCATATGGTAATGGATTACTTGAAAAATAGCCTCTTACTTAGAGAAGTATTTTGCTTTACTTACTTTGTTAAGATTTCCTTTGATGTCTTGATTAGGAAACTTGTAGCTTTATTAGCGGTTCACAGGGCTTAATGCCCTAAAGCGGTCAAGATGGGGGTCGGCTGCTCTTCCGATCTCACCCTTCCCCTCTCCAATACCCTTTGCGAGTATATGAGGGGGGTCTGGATTTGATCAATAGCGAGCCCCGATTACCTTACTCCTTTCCCAAGGAGCGGATGCAAGAGGATTCACCGTCCTCCTCACCCCCACCTGACAGTCCAGGGAGAGTTCTCACACTGGACTGATAGCCATGCTGTCCTGCTGGAAGTCCGAAACTCGACTCTTATCTGACAGAATCTGTCTTAGGAAATTCCTTTGCTCCTACAGAGAGGCAATACATGCAGTCAGAAAATCTTTCTTCTCTGCATGTATTGTGTCTGCAGAGTCCCATCCGGCAGAGCTGTTTAGGGTGGTAAGGGAAGTGACACAGGTTTCACCTATGCAGAACCCATTACTTAACCCAACAGCAGCCTGCTGTGATGCGTTTAACAACTTCTTTACAGAAATCTCTCAGATAAGAGCTGATTTGGATGCTGGTGTTATGGTTGGGGGTTCTTTAATTGTGGATTCTTGCATGACAGGGGTTGACTGGCCCTTGTGGTCTCTACCAACTGTATGATTCTATCGTTCTTGGTCACTGACACCTGCAAGGAGAATTAGGGCCGATGCAGATGGTCCGTTTGGGGCAGCTCTGGGCCACTCTTGGGAATGGTGGATCAGGCTGCAGCAACCACATGCCATGGTCCCAGTCTTCTTTTTTACTGTCCCTAAAGAAGCGGCAAAATGCTGCCCTTAGAACTGCCAGAAATGGGGGGCAAGCAACATGGTATTTAAGTAGAGCATTTCTCAACCCTGCATGTCATGAATTTCCTCTGTCCTTTATTGCTATTTTGAAAACCTGGAAGCAAGACCAGCTCAGGCAGCTGTGTGTTGCTCACAGAACACCTGCCTTAGATGCTCTGTGCTGTCCAATATGATCCATCTTTACTGAGCACTAGGCCCCACTGGACCCAGGTTCAATCTCAGTTCAGACAGGAAGCTCCCCTCCTTCAGACTTTTCTCACAAATCCTCCATTCTCAGTAGACCTGCTTTGTGTGTCTGAGAGCAGATGCCCCTGGGAAGGCCTCAAACAAGAGAGGAAAGGAGCAGTCCAGAGGGCCAGGTGCTTGCTCTCCAAGTCCTCTTCTTCAAACATATTGAGCAGTTCCCTTAGCCTGCCATGATGGATACTGTTTTATTTTTGTTGCAACTCAAGTAAAACTGGTATAGCAGGTAAAACAAAGTGTTTATTTCTTTATTTCTTTATTTGATTTATAGGATACAATCTCTGATATTTCTGCTGTAAGTTGACCCTAGACTCATGTTGGAGGATCTTCATAGGTTGCCTCTCTAGGCATCTAGAGATCTCCAGCATGACTCTATGGTCAACGTCTGCTGTAGGGTGAAGAGAGACTTCCCCTGAAGATTGTAAGACTCAACCAAGCTCTTGTGGGAAGATACAAGCTATCAGATAGTCTGGACCTATGACATAAGAGGAAACATAGCATCTCTTTTGTTCTGATGATTCATTTGTTTTTAATCTGATTCCCATACTCTGAAATGCATTTTCACACAAATATTATTTTCTACTTCTTCACAGCAGAAAACTGGAGGAACACATATGTATACCCTAAATATGGGAATTGTTCTAGGCAAAAGCTGGAACTTACTAAGCAAGCTCAACATTCAGAAGAGGAAAGTTATATCAGAGAGAAGCCCTACAAACACAATGTATCAAGGAAATGTTTTCCTCAAAATATGGCACTTGTGCCTTGCAAGAGGCCCGGTTCCATAAAGAAACACTTCAGGTGTGGAATTTCAGGTGTAAAAGGTTTTGGTTCTAAATTGTACAGTGTAAGCCACCAAGAAGCCCACGCAGTAAAGAAACCACACAAATGCCGGATATGTGGGAAATGTTTTGCATACAGTTCACTACTTATGACACATTTGAAAGTGCACAGAGACCTTGTGAGCCACTGCATAAACCACAGAGGAGAAAAATACTACAAAAATCAGGAGTGTGGCAAATGTGGTGCTCAAAAACAAGGACTTGTGAAGCACCAGAGAGTCCACACAGGCAGGAAACTGTATAAATGTAGTGAGAGTGGAAAATGTTTTGGAAACAGTTTGCATCTTGTGAACCACCAGAGACTGCACCCAGGTGAGAAACTCAAGAAATGTAAAAAATACAGAAAATATTGTACTCAAAAAGCTGGCTTTGTGAAGCACCAGCAAGTCCACACAGGAGAGAAATCATACACATGCCAGCAGTGTTGGAAAGGTTTTGCTGAGAAGTCAGCCCTTGTGTCCCATCAGAGAGACCACACAGGAAAGAAACCATACGCATGCCAGCAGTGTGGGAAAGGTTTTCGTTATCAGTCCGCTCTCGTGAATCATCAGAGAGTCCATACACGAGAGAAACCGTACACATGCCAGCAGTGTGGGACATGCTTTGCTCAGAAATCATCCCTTGTGTCCCATAAGAGTGTCCACACAGGAGAGAAACCATACAAATGTCAGGAGTGTGGGAAAGGTTTTGCTCGGAAGTCATACCTTGTGTCCCATAGGAAAGTCCACACAGGAGAGAAACCATACACATGCCAGCAGTGTGGGAAAGATTTTGCTCGAACGTCACAGCTTGTGTCCCATAAGAGAGTCCACACAGGGGAGAAACCATACACATGCCAGCAGTGTGGGAAAGGTTTTTCTCAGAGGTCAGACCTTGTGTCCCATCAGAGAGTCCACACAGGGGAGAAACCATACAAATGCCAGCAGTGTGGGAAAGATTTTGCTCGAACGTCACAGCTTGTGTCCCATAAGAGAGTCCACACAGGGGAGAAACCATACACATGCCAGCAGTGTGGGAAAGGTTTTTCTCAGAGGTCAGACCTTGTGTCCCATCAGAGAGTCCACACAGGGGAGAAACCATACAAATGCCAGCAGTGTGGGAAAGGTTTTACTCAGAGGTCAAGCCTTGTGAAACATCGGAGAGTCCACACAGGAGAGAAACCATACAAATGCCAGCAGTGTGGGAAAGGTTTTGCTTACCAGTCAGCTTTTGTGACGCACACGACATTCCACACGGGTGAGAAACCATACACATGCCAGCAGTGTGGAAAAGGTTTTGCTCAGAAGTCATTTCTTGTAGTCCATGAAAGAATCCATGCGGTAGAGAAACCATACACATGCCAAGAGTGTGGGAAAGGTTTTTCTCGGAAGTCACACCTTGTGACACATCAGCGAGTCCACACAGGAGAAAAAACATGCCAGAAGTGTGGGAAAGGTTTTTCTGATAAGTCATCCCTTGTGTCTCATCAGAGAGTCCATACAGGAGAGAAACCATACGCATGCCAGCAGTGTGGGAAAGATTTTGCTCATCAGTCAGCTCTTGTGAAGCATCAGAGAGTCCACACAGGAGAGAAACCATACAAATGCCAGCAGTGTGGGACGTGTTTTACAAAGAAATCATCCGTTGTGTCCCATCAGAGAATCCACACAGGAGAGAAACCATACACATGCCAGCAGTGTAGGAAAGGTTTTTCTTATAAGTCAGCCCTTGTGTCCCATCAGAGAGTCCACACAGGAGAGAAACCTTACACATGCCAGCAGTGTGGGAAGGGTTTTGCTCATCACTCAACTCGTGCGAAGCATCAGAGAGTCCACACAGGAGAGAAACCATACACATGCCAGCAGTGTGGGAAAGGTTTTGCTGAGAAGTCAGCCCTTGTGTTCCATCAGAAAGTCCATACAGGAGAGAAACCATAAGCATGCCAGCACTGCGGGAAAGGTTTTGTTCAGACGTCAGCCCTTGTGAAGCATTAGAGAGTCACACAGGAGAGAAACCATACACATGCCAGCAGTATGGGAAAGGTTTTGCTCATCAGTCAACTCTTGTGAAGCATCAGAGAGTCAACACAGGAGACAACAATACAAATGCTAGCTCTGTGGGAAATGCTTTGCTCAAATCCGGCATCTTTTGAAGCATCAGAGAATCTATGAGGAGCAAAATCATTGAATTGTTATATCTGAAATATTTTCCTCAAAATTCATAGTTTTTGAGCACAAGAGAGTCTATATAGGAGACAAACTGACTGTGGGAAAAGTTTTTCTGAACGTTCTGGCATGAAGAAGTCCACATTAATGAAAAACCATAGAAATACTAGCATTGTGGAAAAGGTTTAGTTGGAGGGATAGACTTCATACATCTTGATTTTTTCCTATAAAGGGGGGGGGCAGGCTTTTATGGTCTTCACAGATGGTTATCTGATCAGGTGTTCTTTTGTTAGTTTTTCATGGAAAACATCATTAATATGATTTTGTTCTAGGCTTCCAGGTGGGAAACCTACACAGGTATATATCATGCATAGTCTGTGCTTTATCCTTCAAGTCTGTGCAAATAGCCAATCTGGTGCAGAGGTGGGAAAGGGATTGGGGGTTAGTCAGCAGCTCCAGTTGAGTGTGGGGGTCAACTTGGTATCTTGTTTCTCTCCCTCCCTGGTGATTCTTTCTTTTTTGGCTAACCCCCCGTGACTCTGAGAAGAGAGGGAGGGAGGGAGGAGAGGAGCTGCATCCATTCTGTAGTAACACCAACAGCAGTCTGGTGTAGGGCACTGAGCAAAAGCCAAAACAGAATGCAACCCGCTAGAACAGGCCATTTTTGAAAGAGTATGAAGCACTGAACAGTGTTGGACACTTGAGAACAATATTTTACAAGGGAAATGTTAGTCTTGTTTCTTAATTTTCTCACTGTTCCCAGTAACTTTATCAGTATCATTCATCAATAGTTTACAGCTAGACAGTACGTGTGTTGCATTTACATTTTTCAAAACATTTCTTAATAAATAAAATATACAACTTCATATTGTACCTTGTTTCCTGTTTCATTCTAAATCCATTACCATATATATATATATATATATATATATATATATATATATACACACACACACACACACATATAAATTACCAGCTTGGTAGATGAAGGGAATGCTGTGGATATAGTATATCTTGATTTCAGTAAGGCCTTTGACAAGGTTCCCCATGATATTCTTGCAAACAAGCTGGTCAAATGTGGGCTAGACAAAGTAACTGTGACATGGATTTGTAATTGGTTGACTGGCTGAACCCAAAGGGGGCTCAAAAACGGCTCCTTTTCAACCTGGAAAGAAGTGACCAGTGGGGTGCCACAAGGCTCTGTCCTGGGCCCGGTGCTATTCAATATCTTTATTAATGACTTGGATGACAGTATTGGGGGCATAGTTATCAAATTTGCAGACGACACCAAATCAGGAGGAGTAGCTAATACCCCAGAGGACAGGATCAAAATTCAAAATGACTTGAACAGACTAGAAAGTTGGGCCAAAGCTAACAAAATGAAATTCAACACGGAGAAATGTAAGGTACTGCACTTAGGGCAGAAAAATGAAAAGTACAGATATACGATGGGGGACACCTGGCTGAATGAGACTTCGTGTGAAAGGGATCTAGGAATCCAGGTGGACCACAAGTTAAACATGAGTCAACAGTACGATGCAGCAGCTACAAAGGCCAATGCAATTTTAGGCTGCATCAGTAGAAGTATAGTGTCTAGATCAAAAGAAGTAATAGTGCCACTCTATTCTGCTTTGGTCAGGCCTCACCTGGAATACTGTGTCCAGTTCTGGTCACCACAATTCAAAAAGGATGTGGAGAAACTGGAGCATGTCCAAAGGAGGGCAACTAAAATGGTGAAGGGTCTGGAAACCAAGCCCTATGAGGAACGACTTAGGGAGCTGGGGATGTTTAGTCTGGAGAAGAGAAGGCTGAGAGGTGATATGATAGCTGTGTTTAAATATTTGAAGGGATGTCATATCGAGGAGGGAACAAGCTTGTTTTCTGCTGCTCCAGAGACTAGGACCTGAAACAATGGATGCAAGCTGCAAGAAAAGAGATTCCACCTCAACATTAGGAGGAACTTCCTGACAGTAAGGGCGGTTCGACAGTGGAACACACTCCCTCGGAGTGTGGTGGAGTATCCTTCCTTGGAGGTCTTTAAGCAGAGGCTGGATGGCCATCTGTCAGGGATGCTTTGATTGGGAGTTCCTGCATGGCAGAGGGTTGGACTGGATGGCCCTTGTGGTCTCTTCCAACTCTATGATTCTATGATTCTATATTATATATACATTAATATATATCTTAAATCTTGAGAGCCAATGTGGCGTAGTGGTTTGAGCATAGGACTAGAATTCTAAGAGAGGGATTTGATTCCTCACTCAGCCACAGATACTCACTGGATGAACTTCGGTGAGTCACCTTCTCAGTCACAAAAATAGCAATAGCAATATAGCAATAGCAAATGCATTTCTGTACTGCTTATCAGTGCACTTAAGCACTCCCTAAGCAGTTTATAATTGGGGCCAATTGCCCCCCACAAACCAGGTACTCATTTTACTGAATGGAAATAACAAGACAGGTTGGTGCTGGCGAAAGCAAAGCAAAGCAAAGCAGCTTCACTTATATACCGCTTCATACCACACTATGGGATTCTAAGCGGTTTACAACTGTAAGCTCATTGTCCCCCAACAGCTTGGTACTCATTTTAGTGACCTCAAAGGATGCAGGCCTGAGTCTAGCCTGAGCCCTGGCTAGTATTGAACTCACAACCTTGTGGTCTATGAGTGAGTGGCTGCAGGACAGGTATTTAACCAGGGCACCACCAGGGCACTAAATTAATTTACGTAGGATGTAGAATAATGTTTTCGGCCAGTTTTTGGCCAGGACAGAGGAAGGAGGAGGAAGAGGCTCTCCAGGCCTCAGTTATAACAGAATTATAAATGTTTTTGTGCCTTCAAGTCCTATCTGACTTATGGTATCCCGGAGGTGACTGTTATGGGGTTTACAGGGGCTGAGAGTGTGTGATTTGCATAAGGTCACCCCAGTGGGTTTCCCTGGCTGAGTATGGAACTGAACCCTAATCTCCAGAGTTATAGAATCACAGAATCATAGAGTTGGAAGAGACCACAAGGGCCATCCAGTCCAACCCCCTGCCATGCAGGAATTCCCAATCAAAGCATCCCTGACAGATGGCCATCCAGCCTCTGCTTAAAGACCTCCAAGGAAGGAGACTCCACTACTCTCCGAGGGAGTGTGTTCCACTCTCAAACCGCCCTTACTGTTAGGAAGTTCCTCCTAATGTTGAGGTGGAATCTCTTTTCTTGCAGCTTGCATCCATTGTTTCGGGTCCTAGTCTCTAGAGCAGCAGAAAACAAGCTTGTTCCCTCCTCGATATGACATCCCTTCAAATATTTAAACACGGCTATCATGTCACCTCTCAGTCTTCTCTTCTCCAGGCTAAACATCCCCAGCTCCCTAAGTCGTTCCTCATAGTGCTTGGCTTCCAGACCCTTCACCATTTTAGTTGCCCTCCTTTGGACACGCTCCAGTTTCTCCACATCCTTTTTGAATTGTGGTGCCCAGAACTGGACACAGTATTCCAGGTGAGGCCTGACCAAAGCAGAATAGAGTGGCACTATGACTTCTCTTGATCTAGACACTATACTTCTACTGATGCAGCCTAAAATTGCATTGGCCTTTTTAGCTGCTGCATCGCACTGTTGACTCATGTTCAACTTGTGGTCCACCTGGATTCCTAGATCCCTTTCACACATAGTCTCATTCAGCCAGGTGTCCCCCATCATATATCTGTACTTTTTGTTTTTCCGCCCTAAGTGCACTACCTTACATTTCTCCGTGTTGAATTTCATTTTGTTAGCTTTGGCCCAACTTTCTAGTCTGTTCAAGTCATTTTGAATTTTGATCCTGTCCTCTGGGGTATTAGCTACTCCTCCTAATTTGGTGTCATCTGCAAATTTGATAACTATGCCCCCAATACCGTCATCCAAGTCATTAATAAAGATATTGAATAGCACTGGGCCCAGGACAGGACCCTGTGGTACCCCACTGGTCACTTTTTTCCAAGTTGAAAAGGAGCCATTGTTGAGCACCCTTTGGGTTCGACCAGTCAACCAATTACAAATCCAAGTAACAGTTACTTTGTCTAGCCCACATTTTTCCAACTTGCTTGCAAGAATGTCATGGGGAACCTTGTCAAAGGCCTTACTGAAATCAAGATATACTATATCCACAGCATTCCCTTCATCTACCAAGCTGGTAATTTTATCAAAAAAAGAGATCAGATTTGTCTGGCATGACCTGTTTCTCTGAAACCCATGTTGACTTTTTGTTATTATGAAATTACTTTCCAGATGTTCACAGACTCTCTGTTTAATGATCTGCTCCAGAATCTTTCCTGGTATTGATGTCAGACTAACTGGACGATAATTGTTGGGATCCTCTTTTTTCCCCTTTTTGAAGATGGGGACAACATTTGCCCTCCTCCAGTCCACTGGGACTTCTCCTGTTTTCCAGGAGTTCTCAAAGATTATTGCCAATGGTTCCGATATTACATTTGCCAGTTCTTTTAATACCCTTGGATGTAATTCATCTGGTCCTGGAGACTTATATTCATTTAGAGTAACCAGATGTTTCTGTACTATCTCTTTGCTTATTCTGTGCTGAAATTCTCCTATTCTGTCCTCTGCTCCATTATCCTCAGGTTGAGCACCCTTGTCTTTTCTGAGAAGACTGAAGCAAAGAAGGTGTTGAGTAATTCTGCCTTTTCTTTGTCCCCTGTTAGAATTTCTCCATCTTCTCTGCACAATGGCCCTATCATT
Source organism: Phrynosoma blainvillii (assembly GCA_026167975.1). Lineage (NCBI taxonomy): Eukaryota > Metazoa > Chordata > Lepidosauria > Squamata > Phrynosomatidae > Phrynosoma > Phrynosoma blainvillii. The sequence goes on along the minus strand of JANUYF010000002.1, from coordinate 397,692,312 downwards.
TCCTTCTTCTTTCTTTTGCTATGGACATACCCCCAAAAGCCCTTTTTATTGTCCTTAACGCCTTTAGCAAGCCTGAGCTCATTCTGTGCTTTAGCTTTTCTGACTTTATCCCTACACGTGCTAGCTATTTGTTTGAATTCCTCTTTGGTGATTTCCCCATTTTTCCATTTCTTATACATGTTCCGTTTAAAACATAGTTCACTTGCAAGTTCCTTAGTCATCCATCCTGGTTTCTTGAGACACCTCCCATTTTTCCTCCTCGTTGGCACAGTTTGAAATTGTACCTTCAGTATCTCCCTTTTGAGAAACTCCCATCCGTCTTGAACTCCCTTCTCTTTTAGTATTCCTGTCCATGGGATCACCCCCAGTATTTCTCTAAGTCTAGTAAAATTAGCTTTCCTAAAGTCTAGGATGCGTGTCTGGCTATGCCTGGCTTCTCCTTTCCACAGTATAATAAACTCGAGGAGGACATGATCACTCCCGCCTAAGGATCCAACCACTTGCACCCCATTAACTAGGTCTTCCCTGTTAGTTAGGATCAGATCTAAAATAGCTGACTCCCTCGTTGCCTCTTCCACCTTTTGGACAATGAAATTGTCTTCGAGGCAAGTGAGGAATTTGCTAGACCTTGAGGATTTTGATGAGTTTGACTTCCAGCAAATATCAGGAAAGTTGAAGTCACCCATCACTACTATATTTCTCCTTTCTGAGTGTGTGGCCATCTGTTCTAGAAAGGCATCATCCAGTTCTTCTGCCTGAGTCGGGGGTCTGTAGTAGACTCCCACAATAACATCCCTGTTGTTTCTTTCCCCTTTAATTTTTATCCAAATGCTCTCCACCTGGCTTCCAGGATTGTTGTCCTGGATTTCTTCACTGGTGTAAATATCCCTGACATATAATGCTATTCCTCCTCCTCTCCTGTTTGGCCTGTTTCTCTTGAAGAGGTTATACCCCTGTATTTTTACATTCCAATCATGAGACTCATCCCACCAGGTTTCAGTGATGCCTATTATATCATATTTGCTTTGTTGCGCTAGGAGTTCAAGTTCATCTTGCTTATTTCCCATGCTCTGTGCATTAGTGTAGAGACATCTAAGACCATATGTCTCCTTTACTTGCTGCCTTAGCACGTTTTTTTGCCTCCCACTGTTGGGTCCCTCTACTGTTTGCTTTGTTTCCTCTATGACAGTTTGACTATTTTTTCCAGTCCTTTTGTCTTCCAGGGTGCTGTCTCCCTTCCCCACATAACTCAGTTTAAAGCCCTCCTGATCAAATTCTTCAGACTGTTGGCAAAAACGTTTCTTCCAACTGGTGTGAGATGCAGCCCATCCCTTGCCAGGAGTCCACCCTCATGGAACCGCAGCCCATGATCCAAGAATCCAAATCGTTCTCGACAACACCATCTGCGGAGCCAATTGTTGACATCTGCTATCTTCCTCTCTCTTCCTGGACCGTGCCCTTCAACTGGCAGTAGAGACGAGATCACAATCTGTGCCTCCATTTCTTTCAGCTTCTTTCCTAGAGCCTCGTAATCCCTTTTGATGTTTTGAAGGCTGTGTCTTGCTGTGTCGTTCGTTCCCACGTGAACCAAAAGGAAGGGGTATTGGTCGGTAGGCCTGACCAGTCTTCTCAGCCTCTCTGTCACATCTCGGATCTTTGCCCCAGGGAGACAACACACCTCCCGAGACATCTTGTCAGGCCCACAAATCACTGCTTCTGTCCCTCTCAGCAAGGAGTCCCCCACCACGACCACACGTCTCCTACGAGGCTTAGCAGGGACTGTTCCCTGTGGTGGTACTCCCAGATCTTTCCCTGAAGTCTGTTCATGCTGCTCTTCCTCATCCTCCTTGGTAAGGGAAAGAGCTTGAAAACGATTCTGTAGCTGCAGGCTCCCAGAACGATCTCTGGTCTCCCTACTTCTACGTGTGACATTCCTCCAGCTGTCTACCTCCTGTGTATGTGGTGTGACGTTCTCTTCCCCAGCAACTTCCACTGTGTGGTCCCCGTCCAAGACCGTTCGTTCCGTTCTGTCTAGGAAAGCCTCTTGCTCCCTAATATTCTGAAGTGTAGCTACCCGCGCCTCCAGCTGCTGTACTTTCTCCTCCAAGAGAGCTACCAACTTGCACTTGGAGCATGTGTAGTTCCCGACCTCTGTAGGTAGGAAGACAAACATACCACAGGTATTGCAGGTGACGGCAGCAGTTCCTTCAGTATCCATACTAAGTATTAAAAAGGACTATGGCTTTCCTCTTCAAAGAAAATCTCTTGCTAAAACCAATGTTAAAGTCTGCAGATGACCAAAAGTTTTCTACAATTGGTAGTGGTTACCACTACAATTGGTAGTGGTAGTGGTTATAAAGTGGTTATAACGGCGCGCGGCTCTGGGAGCAGTTGTAAAGAGCTAACTGCCTAGCCCACCCCCTATTGATTTGCAAATGCTCTTAACAAAGCCCCACCCGCTGAGTCACAGTCACACTTCCCCCAAGAGTTTTTAAAAAGAACTTAAAAACTTACCCTCTCAAGATGGCTGCCTGGAAACTGTTTTCTTCCTCTCTCCTAGCAGGAATTGGCCTGGAAAGCTTTCTTTCCTGGCAGAAACCTCTTTCTCTTTCTCTTCTCTTTTAGAAACTGGCCTGAAGAGCCTCCTCCTCCTCCTTCCCTGTCCTGGCCGAAACTGACCTGAAACTGACCTCTGGGAGCAGTTGTAAAGAGCTAACTGCCTAGCCCACCCCCTATTGATTTGCAAATGCTCTTAACAAAGCCCCACCCGCTGAGTCACAGTCACACTTCCCCCAAGAGTTTTTAAAAAGAACTTAAAAACTTACCCTCTCAAGATGGCTGCCTGGAAACTGTTTTCTTCCTCTCTCCTAGCAGGAATTGGCCTGGAAAGCTTTCTTTCCTGGCAGAAACCTCTTTCTCTTTCTCTTCTCTTTTAGAAACTGGCCTGGAGAGCCTCCTCCTCCTCCCTCCCTGTCCTGGCCGAAACTGACCTGAAACTGACCTCTGGGAGCAGTTGTAAAGAGCTAACTGCCTAGCCCACCCCCTATTGATTTGCAAATGCTCTTAACAAAGCCCCACCCGCTGAGTCACAGTCACACTTCCCCCAAGAGTTTTTAAAAAGAACTTAAAAACTTACCCTCTCAAGATGGCTGCCTGGAAACTGTTTTCTTCCTCTCTCCTAGCAGGAATTGGCCTGGAAAGCTTTCTTTCCTGGCAGAAACCTCTTTCTCTTTCTCTTCTCTTTTAGAAACTGGCCTGGAGAGCCTCCTCCTCCTCCTTCCCTGTCCTGGCCGAAACTGTTATTGATCATTGCTCTTGGTTTAATTGCTTTAGTTAAATGTGTGAATGGGTTCTGGATGTATGATCATCCATTCCCTTCCCACCACACCAGAAGCACTGCTAGCTGCAATATTTCCTACAGAATGGCCTTTTCCCCTATTGGCACCCCAAAATTCATTCATGACAAAGGTTAATTCGAAAATATTCATCCCCACACAGGTATGAGTCTGAACAATTTTCGAGAGGAAGGGAATTGTTACTGAATGTGCATTTTTCTGAATTTTGGTGTGTGTATGAAATCCACATGGCCCCAGATGTACTCTGTAAGAAACTCCAAGTGCCACCATAGCAGGGCAAATAGATAATGCCCAGGCCACTTGGAAGACTGGAAAATCCCCAGATCCCAGAGCCAGGCAGATAGTATGGGAGTTGCAAATGGACTATCATCACCTAAATATTCAGGATGAGCAACAATGGCCTAGATGTCTCACCTGATGGGCCAGCTAACAACTTCTTCCACTCTCGTTTCTCCTTGAATATTGCCAAACCGGATTACCTCAGCCAGGTGATCTAACACCTTTGTCTAAGTCTTAGTCAAACAATCTAAAGCCTTAGCCAAGCTATCTAAATTTTTAGCCAAACAATCAGACCCCTTCATCCAGGTTTTAGCCAAGCAATCAAGTACCTTGCCAGGAGCTAGTTTGATCCCTTAGACCCCCCTGGATTTCTCCCCTCAGTGTTGCTAATCTGCATTCAGACGCAATCTGCATCACTCTGTCTCTGGTCTGGTTACCGGCACCTACATTCAACCAATGCTCTTGGAATGGTTGTGTCTCACACCACTTCACCCAATTGGATCCTGGAGGAGGCTTCATTGGTAGTATCACCGTAGTGCTGCCTCAGCATTTCTCCCAGCCCATTTCTGAGCCCTGCATGAGTGTGTGTGTGCGTGTGTGTGATTATTGTGTGATTTTCCCATTTTTCAATAAATAATACTTTAATTTGAGGATACTGCTTCTACATCAATCCTTAAGATCCCCCATCTCTAGGTATACATGTAGGAGACGGTCTCGCAAGGTCCTTGTAGCCGACCCACTCTTGATTTGAGCTAAATAATAGCATTATAATAGTATTATATGTCAGGGATGTTTATACCTGTGAAGAGATCCAGGACTTAAATCCTGGAAATCAGGTGGAGAGCATCTGGATAAAAATTAAAGGGGAAGGAAACAACAGGGATGTTATAGTGGGAGTCTACTACAGACCCCCAAGTCAGACTGAGGAATTGGATGATGCCTTTCTAGAACAGATGACCACACACTCAGAAAGGAGAGATGTACTAGTGATGGGTGACTTCAACTATCCTGATATTTGCTGGAAGTCAAACTCAGCCAATACTTCAAGGTCTAGCAAATTCCTCACTTGCCTCAAAGACAATTTATTTGGCCAATAGGTGGAAGAGGCAACAAGATGATCAGCTATTTTAAATCTGATCCTAACCAACAGGGATGACCTGGTAAATGGGGTGCAAATGGTGGGATCCTTAGGTGGGAGTGATCATGTTCTCCTGGAGTTTCTTATACAGTGGAACGGAGAAGCTAGGCATAGTCAAACACCAATTCTAGACTTTAGGAGAGCTGATTGCAACAAACTTAGGGAAACACTGGGAGTGATCCCATGGTCAGGAATACTAAAGGAGAAGGCATTTCAGGATGGATGGGAGTTTTTCAAAAGGGAAACACTGAAGGCAAATCTCAACCTGTTCCAATGAGAAGGAAAAATGGGAGATGTCTCAAGAAACGGGGTTGGATGACAAAAGAACTTTCAACTGAACTGAGTTTTAAATGAGAAATGTATAAGAAATGGAATAAGGGTGAAATCACTAAAAAGGAATTCAAACAAATAGCTAGCACATGTAGGGGTAGTCAGGAAAGGCAAAGCACAGAATGAGCTTGAGCTTGCTAGAGGGGTTAATACAATAAAAAGGGCTTTTGGGGGTATGTTCGTAGCAAAAGAAAAAGAAAAGAAATTACCTCTTCACCTTTGTCCTATATCTGGACATTTTCTTGGATGCTGCCATCCTGACAACCCTGCTTCTACTGCTGGAACTTGCTTCTGTTCAAACATCCTCATAGCGATTAAATCATAGAATCATAGATTCTACTGTCAAACAGCCCTTACTGTCAGGAAGTTCCTCCTAATGTTGAGGTGGAATCTCTTTTCCTGGAGCTTACATCCATTGTTCCGGGTCCTAGTCTCTGGAGCAGCAGAAAACAAGCTCCTTCCTCAATATGGCACCCCTTAAACAAGGCTAGCATATCACCTCTTAACCGTCTCTTCTCCAGGCTAAACATACCCAGTTCCCAAAGGCATTCCTCATAGGGATTCATGGTTTCTAGACCCTTCACCATTTCAGTCACCCTCCTCTGGACACATTCCAGCTTATCAACATCCTTTTTGAATTATGATGCCCAGAACTGGACACAGGATTATTCCAGGTGGGGCCTGACCAAAGCAGAATAGAGTGGCACTATGACTTCTCTTGATCTAGACACTATACTTCTATTGATGCAGCCTAAAATTGCATTGGCCTTTTTAGCTGCTGCATTGCACTGTTGACTCATGTTCAACTTGTGGTCTACCTGGACTACTAGATCCCTTCCACACGTAGTCTCATTCAACCAGATGTCGCCCATCTGTGCTTTTATATCTGTGCTTTTCGTTTTTCTGCCCTAAGCGCAATACCTTACATTCTCCGTGTTGAATTGCATTTTGTTAGCTTTGGCCCAGCTTTCTAGTCTGTTCAAGTCATTTTGAATTTTGATCCTGGGGTATTAGCTACTCCTCCTAATTTGGTGTCATCTGCAAATTTGATAACTATGCCCCCAATACTGTCATCCAAATCATTGATAAAGATGTTGAATAGCACTGGGCCCAGGACAGAAACCTGTAGTATCCTACTAGTCACTTCTTTCCAAGTTGAAAAGGAGCCATTGTTGAGCACCCTTTGGGTTCAGCCAGTCAACCAATTACAAATTCATATAACAGTTACTTTGTCTAGCCCACATTTTACCAGCTTGTTTGCAAGAATGTCATGGGGAACCTTGTCAAAGGCCTTACTGAAATCAAGATATACTATATCTACAGCATTCCCTTCATCTACCAAGCTGGTAATTTTATATAAAAAAAAGAGATCAAATTTGTCTGGCATGACTTGCTTCTCTGAAACCCATGTTGACTTTTTGTGATTATGGAATTACCTTCCAGGTGTTCACAGACTCTGCTTAATGATCTGCTCCAGAATCTTTCTCGGTATTGATGTCTGCTCTATTATCCTCAGGTTGAGCACCCTTTGCTTTTTCTGAGAAGACTGAAGCAAAGAAGGTGTTCAGTAATTCTGCCTTTTCTCTGTCCCCTGTTAACTTTTTGCCATCTTCTCCACACAGTGGCCCTACCATTTCCTTCTTCTTCCTTTTGCTGTGGACATACCCCCCAAAGCCCTTTTTATTGTTCTTAACCTTTCTAGGAAGCCTGAGTTCATTCTGCGCTTTAGGTTTTCTGACTTTGTCCCTACACGTTCTAGCTATTTATTTGCACTCCTCTTTGGTGATTTCCCCATTTTTCCATTTCTTATACATGTTCTGTTTAAAATTTAGCTCAGTTGAAAGTTCCTTAGTCATCCATGCTGGTTTCTTGAGGCACCTCCCATTTTTCTTCCTCATTGGAACTGTTTGAAATTGTGCCTTCAGTTTCTCCCTTTTGAGAAACTGTCATCCATCTTGAACTCCCTTCTCTTTTAGTATTCCTGACCACGGGATCACCCCCAGTATTTCTCTAAGTTTACTGAAATCAGCTTTCCTAAAGTCTAGAATGCATGTCTGACTATGCCTGGCTTCTCCTTTCCACTGTATAATAAGTTCCAGGAGAACATGATGACTCCCACTTAAGGATCCAACCACTTGCACCCCATTAACTAGGTCTTCCCTGTTGGTTAGGATGAGATCCAAAATAGCTAACTTCCTTGTTGCCTCTTCCACCTTTTGGACAATGAAATTGTCTTCAAGGCAAGAGAGGAATTTGCAAGACCTTGAGGATTTTGCTGAGTTTGAATTCCAGCAAATATCAGGATAGTTGAAGTCACCATCACTACTGTATCTCTCCTTTCTGAGTGTATGGTCATCTGTTCTAAAAAGGCATCATCCAATTCCTCTGCCTGAGTCGGGGGTCTGCAGTAGACTCCCACAATAATATCCCTATTTGTGAAGTTGTAGGCTTTCATGGCCGGCATCCATAGTTTTTTTGTGGTTTTTTTGGGCTGTGTGGCCATGTTCTAGAGGAGTTTCTTTCTGACATTTCGCCAGCATCTATGTCTGGAAGATGCCAGCCACAGATGCTGGTGAAACGTGAGAAAGAAACTCTTCTAGAACATAGCCACACAGCCCGAAAAACCTACAAAAACTATAAAAATATCCCTGTTGTTTCCCTCCCCTTTAATTTTTATCCAGATGCTCTCCACCTGGCTTCCAGGATTTATGTCCTGTATTTCTTCACTGGTGTAAATATCCCTGACATATAATGCTATTCTTCCTCCTTTCCTGTTTGTCCTGTTTCTCTTGAAAAGGTTATACCCCTGTATTTCTACATTCCAATCATGAGACTCATCCCACCAGGTTTCAGTGATGCCTATTATATCATATTTGTTTTGTTTTGCTAGGAGTTCATCTTGCTTATTTCCCATGCTCTGTGCATTAGTGTAGAGATTGGTGTCATGTAAGTGTCTCTGTGATCCCCTGAGGTGCCTGGCCCAATCCCAGATGAAGCCACTGGCAAGTCCGCTCCTCCATTCCTGATATTTGTGTCCAGTTTCCCCAATGGCAGGAATACTTCATGATTGTTGTGTATGTTCTCCCACCCTGAGTGCCTTTCAAAATTGGCACTTCTGGACAGCATGACCCTTCCGTGTCCCAGGGAGAAGTGATAGCTATTACCCTCATATACCACAAAACGCAACCTCCTCCATTTGGCCTCACCTTTCCTCCAAAGCTTTGCTGATATGAGTACATCAGCAAACTGACCAAACACCTTCAAATATTTCAGGTTGGATGGTCTACCATAGAGCATGTAGTAAGGGGTTTGCTGGATTGCAATGTTCCACATTCTGTTGATCACTTGGCATGCAGCAAGCACAGCCTCTCCCCATAAGCTGGGAGGTGCATGTGCATCCAACATCATGCAAGCCTTCGTTTGTTTAATCACTCAAATTCTTCTCTCTGCCAGGCTGTCTTCCTGAGGAGTCCCTGGGTTTGTGGAATTGTGGTGTATTCCCCTCTGCCTCAGCCAATTCTGCAGAGCCTGAGAACTTGTCACTCCTATTCATGACCAGAGAACCCACTTTATACTCAAACTCCCTTTCTACAGTGTTCATCCATTGTTTTATCTTTTTCTGCAACCTTGTACTTGGCCTTTAGCAGAGCTGCATAACCATACCATATAAGCCGATCCACAATTACCAGAATAAATTTATTACCTCCCTCACTCTTAGGGAATGGACCTAACAGATCTGCATGCACTACCTGAAACAGCCTCTGGGTGTTGCACTTGCTCTCCTTTGCTACAGGGTAAGCCTTCAGCTTTTCCTTGCTGCAAACAGAGCAGTCCAGGTAATGGCTGCAAAGATCGCGCTTCAGCCCGGGACAAACTTTGCCCAATTCCCCCAAGCTGGGGAAACTGGCATGTCCCATGATTCTGTGCAGGTATTGTACACAACAGGAATGTATAGGGTCATTAGATACAGTTGCACACTCTGCTTTATCCACCATGTGGTAAAGCTTGTTCTTTTTCTGAGCTGTAGTGCACACACTCCCATTCAAAGAAACTGTGCAACCATCCCCCTTCAAATGTAACTCATAACCATCTAATGTTAGGGTGGACACACTGACCAAGCAATTCTGCAATCTTGCAGCACACAAAACTGTCAGGTTTTGATGGGATATATAGTCAATGTTAAAATGTTGAAATGTAAAGATGTGTGTCTGTATTTTTCCATGATGAGAAAACTGCTTCTAGGGCCTAAAACACAACAACCCAGTCCAGGTGTTTGTGAGTCAAAACAAAGGAGGCTAACAAGCTAGAATACTGTTAGAGTTTTGTTTATAGAGTGGATTTAATAACAAAAATTGTTTTGAGAAAATCAGTCACATGGTAGAAGATGGACAACAAGGGGTTTGCTTAACACACGTCATGTAAAATTCAACCAATGAGCCTGGAAGGTAATGCCCAAAGAGGTGGAGAAAGGTGGGCTGGGAATTGTGTATTTGGGGAAAGCAGTTAGTCTGTTTTAACCTTTCAACACTATTTTTGCAGAAGCTGTAGCTTGACTGATTTTTCACAATGTAGCATTTATAGTTTTGTTCCTGTTAGCCAACCTGGCTAAAGTGATATTTGACTGGACTTTGTAGTTTTCTTTACCTATGCTATTTTTCAATAAAGACTAGAAGCTTGCTGACACTGGCTGCGTGTTGGTGAATTTCTGCAAGGCAAATAGCCCACTGTATGGACTGTCTCCTGCATGAAAATCCATCATCATCATCATCATCATAAATTCATTTTTATTATCAACAAGTGGTAGCAGAGGTGGATGGTTCTGTCGTTCCGGAGGCCTGGATGCTTCGGTTCCGTGGTTCTGATGAGCTCAAGCTGCTCATATGCTTTGGAGTTATAAAGCCGGGAACTCTCCCTCTCTCTCTGTCTGCTGAAGCTGTTTGGAAGCAGGGGGTGTTCGTAAGGCTGCGCCGGGAGACACGCAGAGCAAAGATTTATGGCGGCAATCAGTTGGCAAGCTGTAAGTAAACTGCTGAGCTTATCTGAAAGTAATAAATTTCAAAGGACTGTCTTAGAAAGCTGTTAAGCGAAAAGAGAAAATAGCAGCTCTACAGCCAGCTGGTTTGGGCTGCATTTTAAAGAGACAGTGTCCTGTAAAAGCAGCTGGGAGGGGCAAGCAGTTTTCAACGCTTGTGCCTAAATAAAAGGGAAAAAATTAAACATGGAGATGACGAAATTTCCTAAATTGACCTCAAATAATTTTCCATCTTGGGAACATTTATGCAAAAGCTCTTCTGGTGAGAGAAAATCTTTGGCAAATCATGGAAGCAGGTCCTTCCCCTAACCCAAGTCAAGCTGAAATAGAGAGCAATACCAAAGCTGTGGCAACTCTGCACCTCCTCCTTTCTGAGGGGCAATTAAACCATGTGAAGGATTTAACGACTGGGAAGCAAATTTGGGACACTTTGAGACAAATTCATCAATCTTCCACTGAGTTAGCCAAAATGATATGGGCAAAGCGACTTTTTTCCTGTAAAATGAAAGAGAAAGATACCCCTGAGGGACACTTGGACCAAATGAGAGAACTGTTTGCTCAGGTTCAGGCAAGGGGCATTGATCTAGAGGAGTCTTTGAAAGCTTATATTATGTTGGGATCTCTTCATGAAAGCTTTGACAGCATCCTGTTAGGCTTACAGGGTTTGCCTGGAGCTCAACTCACTCTAGAACTTGTATCTAGTAGAGTGCTGAAGGAAGCTCAAAAAAGGAGATTGAAGCAGAGCAGTGGAAGCAGGGATCTGCAGCTGCAAAACCTCCAAATGCCACAGAGGGAGTTTCCAGGGAGATGCTGACTGAGAAAGCAGCTGTTTCAAAAGGCAAAATTTGTTACTATTGCAAGAAAGCAGGACATCTGAGAAAGGACTGTAGAAAGCTGGCAGCAGATAGCAAGAGAGGACATCAGCAGCATCAGCAGCCACGTCCCAGCTGGTGGCCACAGGGGAAACAGCGCTAACAGAGGAACTGTTGCTGTGACTAGAGGCTGTGGCAGTGTGACTCAAATTCAGCAACCCAGCAGTTGGCTTCTAGATTCTGAGTGCAGTACCCATATGGCGAATAAAATTGAACTATTCCAGAGCAGAAAGCCCTCAACAGTGACTTCTGTTGCCCTGGCAGATGGGGCAGCATGACAAATTCAAGAGATGGGAACTGTTTGCATTCCAGGGTTTGGTAAAAGTTTTGAAAATGTCTTGTATGTACCTAACTTGCAAAACTGTTTAGTTAGTGTGTCTGCTTTGACCAGAGATGGGTACAAATTGAGTTTTGAGGGGGATGAATGCTTAATCTTTAAAGATGGTGAAATTTGTGTTAAAGCCATTAAGAAAGACAGGTTGTACTACGTGGCTGATGAAACAAGTTGTGCAATTGTACAAAATGAGCCTTTGCATTCAAATTGCATTCACTATTTTCACAGAGTGCTGGGTCATGTTGGTTTTCAAAATCTTTTGAAACTGGAGAAAATTTGTCCTGAGTTTAAAATGTCACCATGCTCAAATCACCTAGAGTGCTCAGTTTGCAGCAGGATTAAGTTGAAGATTTATCCTGTGGCAAAACGAACCAAATTTAAAGCCAAAAGACCATTTGAACCTCTGCATTGTGACATAGCTGGACCAACGAATCCAACGCTAGGGGGCAGCAAATACTTCATGGTGATTGTAGATCGCTTCACAAGATTTTCCTATGTGATTCTTCTGAAAGAGAAGGGCGAAGCAGGAGAGAGATTCAAGGAATGGATGAACATGATAGAGAGACAGTTTGACTACAAGGTGGGAACTTTGGTCACAGACAGGGGAGGAGAATTCTTGTCTCACAATTTGAACAATTGGTTAAGAAAAAAGGGAATTAGGCATTTTACTACAAACCCTTGTACTCCGGGGGAGGATGGGCTTGCTGAATGGAAAATTGCCATATTGAAACAGATAAAAGATTGCATGATGCTGGATGCAAATGCTCCTGAGTTCCTTTGGGGGGAGGCAATTCTCACAGCTAACTTTTTGACAAACCGCACTTGGAATTCTGCTGTGAATACTCCTTACCACATGCTTCACAAAAGACCACCCAATTTGAAATATCTTAGTGTTTGGGCAGTATGCTAATGTGTATGTGCCTGCAGCTTTCAGAAAGAAAGGTCAGCACAAATGGAGAAGATTAATGTTTGTGGGTTATTCAGGAAACAGTTACAGGTTTTACCTGGGTGGAAGAGAAATTCTTTTTTCAAGGAGCGCGAACTTTGAGAAACATTCTGGGTGGGAGAACATACATTCAAACAAAGAAGTGTTTCTTAGACTGGGTCAGTTAGGAACACAGACAGCACCACCTGCCAGATATGGAGGGGCAGTGAAGCAAGAGTCAGATTCAGAAGGTGAGGCTAGCACATCAGACAAGTTGTCACATACACGTCCACCAGCACCTAGAATGACAGAAACTAAGAGACACAGAGACAGGGACGAATCAAGTACAGACACTGAGGATGATGAAGGGAAAACAAAAACAATAGTTTTGAGAAGGACTACTAGAGTCAGGAAACCTCCAGATTGTTTTAAGGTGCAGGAAGCTAAGGCTTGTACAGTTGTGGTAGATGAGCCTGAGAGTTACAAAGAAGTACAAGATTGTTGTGATGAAAAAAGGTTGAAATGGGAGTCTGCAATGGAGCAGGAGTTCAAGTCTTTGGTAGACAAAAATGTGTTTGAAATTGTTGACAGGCCTGCAAATCACAAAGTGATAGGTTGCAAATGGGTTTACAAAAGGAAGCTGATGCCGGATGGTGGTCAAAGATACAAGGCTAGATTGGTGGCTAAAGGGTTTGCACAACAGAGGTTTGAGAATTTTGATAAAACTTTTTCTCCAACAGCAAAGCCTGAGAGTTTGAGATTGGTGTTGGCTTTGGCTGCAAGGAGGGGTCAGTTGGTGCATCATTTTGATTTTGAGACTGCATACTTGAATGCAAGTCTTGAGGAGACTGTTTACATGGAGCAACCTTTAGGGTTTCAACAGAATAGTGACAGAAAGGTGTACAAATTGAAGAAAGCTTTGTATGGTTTGAAGCAGAGTGCCAGAAGCTGGAATCTTTGCATACACGAGGAACTGGTGAAGCTAGGTTACAAACACAGTGTAGTTGACGCGTGTGTTTACACAAAAGGAGATGTGATTTTGGTGATTTATGTAGGTGACTTGTGTGTAGCAGCAAATTCAAAACAAGAGATTCAGGCAGTAAGGAAGGAGTTGTCAAAGAAATCTGGTGTCAAAGATCTTGGTTAAGGAAAATGCAACATGGGACATACAGTGATAAAAATAAAATATGTATGTGAAAGTCACAATGACTAAGCAAGAGCAATTATGAAGCTACACAGGTACAAAAGCTAATTAATTTAGAAGTCTTGAGAGCCAAGGACAGAGTTATAGAATGCATATTGGAAACACCTGAGATTCATTAAGTGTACAAGGTAAAATGATGAAATACTTGGGTTGGTCTTAAGTATGGGTTGAACTATGTGAACCAATCAAAATAAATATACACACCCACTGGGTGGAAACTAACTAGTGGGTGGTGATTAACAATGGCTATAATAATTGCAATGTTTGCCAATGTATTTTTGTGTGAGTAGTTTTGGAGATATTGTGGGTAGTTGAGGAGATTTGTAGAGATTGTGATTTGTTGGGCATATAGTACTTGTATATAGTAGAATAAAGTAGATCTTTTATATAAGACTACTGAGTTGTCTGGTGTCTTGAGTGAAGATACAAGAGCCAGCAGAATCCTGGAAAAGTTTGGGGACATCTGGGGAAGAAGAGTGAGAAGGCTTGGAGAGTTTGTCAGGGTCTTCAGCCTATTCTCTGAAACTCTGCTGCTTTGGAGAAAAGCATTAACCACTGATCAAAGCTGGTCAGCTCTGCTGCATAACAAGGTAGTGAGTTAGAGCCAGAGGTGAAGAGCTACAACTCTCATCATTCATGACAGTTTTAAGGTCTTATCTAGGAATTGATGTTGAATGGAGTGAAGATGAGAGTTGTTTGTTGAGCCAACAGAAGAAAATTCAGAATTTGGTAGAGAAGTGTGGATTGCAGGATGCAAAAACAGTAAAGAGTCCAATGTCAGTTGGTTATGTGAATAGTGAAGGGACTAGAGAGTTTGAAAATCCAGAGATATATAGAAGCTTTGTTGGGAGTCTGATGTTTATTGCTAATAACTTCAGACCAGACATTTCTTTTGCTGTTGGGATACTTGGCAGAAAAGCAAATTGTCCTACAGTGGAGGACTGGACAGCAGTGAAACATTTGTTGAGGTATTTGAAGGGTAGCATGGACAGGAAATTGAAGTTGCAAAACAGTTGAGCTGGACTTGAATGTTTTGTTGACAGTTTGTTTGCTTCTGAGCTACAAGATTGAAAGTCAGTGACAGGATTGTTGATCAAGTTTGGAGAAAGTGCAATTGTTTGGAGAAGTAGAAAACAGGGATATGTAGCACAAAGTACAGGAGAAGCCGAGTTCGGTGCCTTATCTGAGCTAGTTAATGAGATTGAATGGATTAGACAGTTGTTGAAAGATCTGAATGAAGAATGTGTTGATCCAGTGTTGATAAATGATGATTCTCAATCTTGCATTGCAATGGCTGAAGCTGAAAATTTGAAGTGCAGAACAAAGTACATTGGTGTGAGGTATCAAAATGTCAGAGAGATGGTACAGAATGTAATTGTGAGTCTGCAGTACATTGAATCAAAGCAAAATCAAGCAGACATCTTGACAAAGGCATTGACCATTGATAGACATGACCAGATGTCACGTCTACTTGGCATGTCTTAAGTTTAGGCCTAACCATCGAGCTAAGTTAGTTTTGTAACAGTTTTAGTGTAGTGTGCAACATACACACATCATACATTTCAGGAGGGGATTGTCAGGTTTTGATGGGATATATAGTCAATGTTGAAATGTAAAGATGTGTGTCTGTATTTTTCCATGATGAGAAAAACTGCTTCTAGGGCCTAAAGCACAACATCCCAGTCCAGGTGTTTGGAGAGTCAAAACAAAGGAAATTAACAAGCTAGAATACTGTGAGAAAGAGTTTTGTTTATAGAGTGGATTTAATAACAAAGATTGTTTTGAGAAAATCAGTCACATGGTATAAGATGAATAACAAGGGGTTTGGTTAACACACGTCATGTAAAATTCAACCAATGAGCCTGGAAGGTAACGCCCAAAGAGGTGGAGAAAGGTGGGCTGGGAATTTGTGTTTTTGGGAAGAGCAGTTAGTCTGTTTTAACCTTTCAACTGTATGGAATAGCTAATACTATTTTTTGCAGAAGCTGTAGCTTGACTAATTTGCTCTACCAAATAATGTGTCGCACCTGAGTCTAAAAGCCACACCCCTTTGCTTTTGGCTGCCTGGTGGGCATAACAACCATCCTCCTGATCCAAAGACACTCCCCCTCCTGTCCTGAGGCTTTCTCTGCTGCTTGTTACTGACAGACGTTCTCTCTTTTGCTGCTCAAGGCCATCTGCAGCCCTTCTGAAAATGTCCGCCCTCGCCGCAGTTGAAGCATCATTTCACTCTGCAGACTGCAACACTTTCTGTCTGTAAGAGTTGGAGGATTTGTCTGGGTGGTGTGTGCTGGCAATGGTCTGGCTTTATTACTTTTGTCCAACCCTGCTTCATAATCCCATCACTGCACCTCCTCCAGGATGTGTGCTGATACCATATTGACTGTAAGATCTTCATCAGGTACTCCCTGCAGGCTGTACAAGATGAAGTCCCAGTCCTTGGTTAAACTGCCAAGCAGGATGTAAGCTTTCTGGCACCTTGGAATCTCCACGCCTCTGCTCTCTGTCTGAGCGAACAAATCCTGCATCTTAGGCAAGTGCTGGGTTGCAGAGTTGCCTTCTTTCATTTTGCAACCATATAGCCTTTTTTTTGCACCAAGACAGCGAAGAACTCGATTGGTATATCTCCCGGATTGCTTGCCACACCTCAAAGGCAGACCATTTGCCCTACACATGATTGAGTTGACTGGCTTTCAAGGTCAAAAACAGGGTTGCCCTAGCCTTTCTGTCCTCCTCAGCCTGTGTCTTCATTGGGGGTGCGTCCACCATATCCCACAAGCCTTCCCAGGGCCTTTAATCTCCGTTCCAATGTTTACAGTTCTTTCTCACACCAATACCAACAATACTATACACCACACCATCCACCACACAGGGTATAGTCTTTGCTGTGGTAAACACCTCCCTTATATACATGTAAAGTGCTGGAGCTTCTAGTCCAACCCATTCCTGATGTGTTAAACTCTATACCTGTCTCCCATGTGATATGACTATGCATTTCTGCCACTTAATGACCTCATGTCCTACCAAGTTTCATCAG
Source organism: Phrynosoma blainvillii (assembly GCA_026167975.1). Classification (NCBI taxonomy): domain Eukaryota; kingdom Metazoa; phylum Chordata; class Lepidosauria; order Squamata; family Phrynosomatidae; genus Phrynosoma; species Phrynosoma blainvillii. The sequence continues at coordinate 397,675,805 of JANUYF010000002.1, read as the reverse complement.
TATCCTATGACTCATCTTGCTCCAATTGCTGAGTCATTATGGTAGCTCTTTGCCCAGAATTACCTCTTCACCTTTGTCCTACATCTGGACATTTTATTGGATGCTGCCATCCTGACAACCCTGACTCCTTGGACTACCCCACTTCCCTAGTCAAAGTCATTGATGTCTTGTGGATGTAAGAGAGGATGTGGATGAGAGAGTTTTAGATTCCATAAGGCTCTACCTCTACCCAGTATCCCTTTTAGGATTACCATAACACTCGTAAATGCCATGTTGCTGCCAGACAAGCTTTAACATTGGTCTAATGCAGGGGTAGGCAACCTTTTTGAGCTGGGGGCCGGGTTGCTGTCCCTCAGACAATTGACGGGCCGAAGCACCAAAAATAAATAAATAAATAAATAAATAAATAAATATTAAAATTAAAAAAGAATTAAAAAATTTAAAAATATGCATGCACACTCTCTCAGCCCCAGAAAAGCCATGGCAAAACCCCTGTGAAGATTTTGCCAAGAAAACCCCAAGAACAAGTAATAACAACAATAATCAATACCATCATGGGGGGGCGGCGGCGGTGGGGGGGGCGGCGGCGGCAGGACCGGTTTGGGGCCGGTCCAAAGGCCTTGCTGGGCCGCATCCGGCCCCCGGGCCTTAGGTTGCCTACCCCTGGTCTAATGGATCACATATGTTCCACCTTGCCAGATAACACATTTGAAAATCAATGGATCCGCTGTTTCTATTACCTAGAAGGAATTCCCCAGGAAAATGTTCAGGACAATATACCTACCTCCATCAGTTCATCAGCTATGGTCCAGCTAATGCATGACTGCATAACTAAAGTTTAGAAGGGATACTATAAGATACTATAACAGGAAAACAGAGGCAATCATACAAAAAGTGAATTCCAACTAACTGGGCAGGAAGTTGGAGATAGACATCAAGATATAAGATTGTTGTTGTTGCTGTGTGCCTTCCAGCCATTTCCAACTTATGGTGACCTTAAGGTGATTCTATCACAGGCTTTTCACAGGAGCCTGGTGATGCAGTGCTTAAATACCAGTGCTGCAGCCACTCACAGCCACAAGGTTGTGAGTTCAACCCTGGAGGGGTCCAGGGTCCACTCTGCCTTCCATCCTTTTGTAGTTCAGTAAAATGAGTACCTGGTTTGTTGGGGGCAATTGGCCCCAATTGTAAACTGCTTAGGGAGTGCTTAAGTGGGTATCTAGTGGGTATCTGTGGCTGAGTGGGGAATCAAATCCCTCTCTCCAGAATCCTAGTCCTAGTGCCATAGTGGCTCAAACCACTATGCCACATTGGCTCTCAAGATTTGAGATATAGATTAATGTATATATGATATAAGATAATGGACTTAGAATGAAACAAGGTACAATATGAAGTTGTATATTTTGTATATTAAGAAATGTTTTGAAAAATGTAAATGCAACACACATATTGTCTAGCTGTAAACTATTGATGAATGATACTGATAAAGTTGCTGGGAACAGTGAGAAAATTAAGAAGCAAGACTAATGTTTCCCTTGTAAAATATTGTTCTCAAATGGCCAACATTGTTCAGTGTTTTTGGCTTCATACTCTTTCAAAAATGGCCTGTTCTAGCGGGTTGCATTTTGTTTTGGCTTTTGCCCAGTGTCCTACACCAAACTGCTGTTGGTCTTATTACAGGACGGATGAAGCTCCTCTCCTCCCTCCCTCCCTCCCTCCCTCCCTTCTCACAGTCACAGGGGTTTAGCCAAAAAAGAAAGAATCACCAGGGAGGGAGAGAAACAAGATGCCAAGTTGACTCTCACACTCAACTGTGGCTGCTGATTAACCCCCAATCCCTTTCCAACCTCTGCACCAGATTGGCTATTTGCACAGACTTGAAGGATAAAGCACAGACTATGCATGATATATACCTGTGTAGGTTTCCCACCTGGAAGCCTAGAACAAAATCATATTAATGGTGTTTTCCACAGAAAAACTAACAAAAAAACACCTGATCAGATAACCATCTGTGAAGACCATAAAAGCCTGCCCCCCTTTACAGGAAACAATCAAGATGTACGAAGTCTATCCCTCCAACTAAACCTTTTCCACAATGCTGGTATTTCTATGGTTTTTCATTAATGTGGACTTCTTCGTGCCAGAAAAGGTGTGAACGTTCAGAAAAACGTTTCCCACAGTCAGTTTGTCTCCTGTACGGAAACAGGGCTCTCTTGTGCTCAAAAGGCATGAATTTTGAGGAAAATATTTCAGATATAACAATTCAATGATTTTGCTCCTCTGTAGATTCTCTGATGCTTCAAAAGATGCTGGATTTGAGCAAAGCATTTCCCACAGAGCTAGCATTTGTATTGTTGTCTCCTGTGTAGACACTCTGATGCTTCACAAGGGCTGACTTCTGAACAAAACCATTCCCACACTGATGACATATGTATGGTTTTTCTCCTGTGTGCACTCTCTGGTGCCTCACAAAAGCTGACGTCTGAACAAAACCTTTCCCACACTGCTGGCATGGGTACGGTTTCTCTCCTGTGTGGACTCTCTGATGCTTCACAAGAGCTGACTGATGAGCAAAACTTTTCCAACACTGCTGGCATGCGTATGGTTTCTCTCCTGTGTGGACTCCCTGATGCTTCACAACGGCTGACTTATCAGCAAAACCTTTCCTACACTGCTGGCATTTGTATGCTTGCTCTCCTGTGTGGACTCTCTGATGTTTCACAAGAGCTGACTGATGAGCAAAACCTTTCCCACAGTGCTGGCATGCTTATGGCTTCTCTCCTGTATGGACTTTCTGATGGGACACAAGGGTTGACTTCTCAGCAAAACCTTTCCCACACCGCTGGCATGTGTATGGTTTCTCTCCTGTATGGACTCTCTGATGCTTCACAAGAGCTGACTGATGAGCAAAACCTTTCCCACACCGCTGGCATGGGTACGGTTTCTCTCCTGTATGGACTCTCTGGTGCCTCACAAGAGCTGACTTCTCAGCAAAACCTTTCCTACACTGCTGGCATGTGTATGGTTTCTCACCTGTGTGGACTCTCTGGTGCCTCACAAGAGCTGACTTCTGAACAAAACCTTTCCCACATTGCTGGCATGTGTATGGTTTCTCTCCTGTGTGGACTCTCTGATGCTTGACAAGAGCTGACTGATGAGCAAAACCTTTCCCACACTGCTGGCATGTATACGGTTTCTCTCCTGTGTGGACTCTCTGATGGGACACAAGGGCTGACTTATCAGCAAAACCTTTCCCACACTGCTGGCACGTGTATGGTTTCTCTCCTGTGTGGATTTTCTGATGGGACACAAGGTGTGACTTGTGAGCAAAACTATTCCCACACTGCTGGCATGTGTATGGTTTCTCTCCTGTGTGGACTCTCCTATGTTTCACAAGATGTGACTTCTGAGCAAAACCTTTCTTACACTGCTGGCATATGTATGGTTTTTCTCCTGTGTGGACTCTCTGATGGAACACAAGGCCTGATTTCTGAGCAAAGCATGTCCCACATTGCTGGCATTTGTATGGTTTCTCTCCTGTATGAACTCTTTGATGAGTCACAAGAGCTGACTTGTAAGCAAAACCAATCCCACACTGCTGGCATGTGTATGGTTTCTCTCCTGTGTGGACTCTCTTATGACTCACAAGAGCTGACTTGTGAACAAAACCTTTCCCACACTGCTGGCATGTGTATGGTTTCTGTACTGTGTGGATTCTTTGATGGACTACAAGAAATGACTTTTGAGCAAAAGCTTTTCCACATTCCTGACATGTGTATGGTTTCTCACCCGTGTGGAATGTCTTGTGCGTCACAAAAGCTGACTGGTGAGCAAAACCTTTCCCACACTGCTGGCATGTGTATGGTTTCTCTCCTGTGTGGACTCTCTGATGTTTCACAAGGTGTGACTTCTGAGCAAAACCTTTCCCACACTGCTGGCATTTGTATGGTTTCTCCCCTGTGTGGACTCTCCGATGTTTCACAAGGCCTGACTTCTCAGAAAAACCTTTCCCACACTGCTGGCATGTGTATGGTTTCTCTCCTGTGTGGACTCTCCTATGGGACACAAGCTGTGATGTCCGAGCAAAATCTTTCCCACACTGCTGGCATGTGTATGGTTTCACTCCTGTATGGACTCTCTGATGGGACACAAGGGATGACTTCTCAGAAAAACCTTTCCCACACTGCTGACATGTGTACGGTTTTTCTCCTGTATGGACTCGCTGATGCTTCACAAGGTATGACTTCCGAGCAAAACCTTTCCCACACTCCTGGCATTTGTATGGTTTCTCTTCTGTGTGGAGTCTCTTATGGGACACAAGGTTTGACTTCAGAGCAAAACCCTTCCCACACTGCTGGCATGTGTACGGTTTCTCTCCTGTATGGACTCTCTGGTGTCTCACAAGGGTTGAGTTCTGAACAAAACCTTTCTGACATTCCTGGCATTTGTAGGGTTTCTCTCCTGCATGGACTCGCTGGTGCTTCACAAAGCCTGCTTTCTGAGTAAAATATTTTCTGTATTTTTTACATTTCTTGAGTTTCTCACCTGCGTGCAGTCTCTGGTGGTTCACAAGATGCAAACTGTTGCCAAAACATTTGCCACTCTCACCACATTTATACAGTTTCCTGCCTGTGTGGACTCTCTGGTGCTTCACGAGTCCTGGTTTTTGAGCACCACATTTGCCACACTCCTGATTTTTGTAGGATTTTTCTCCTCTGTGGTTTATCCAGTGGCTCACAAGGTCTCTGTGCACTTTCAAATGTGCCATAAGTAGTGAACTGTATGCAAAACATTTCCCACATATCCGGCATTTGTGTGGTTTCTTTACTGTGTGGGCATCTTGGTGGTTTACACTGTACAATTTAGAACCAAAACCTTTCACACCTGAAATTCCACACCTGAAGTGTTTCTTTATGGAACCGGGCCTCTTGCAAGGCACAAGTGCCATATTTTGAGGAAAACATTTCCCAGATACATTGTGTTTGTAGGGCTTCTCTCTGATATAACTTTCCTCTTCTGAATGTTGAGTTCGCTTAGTAAGTTCCAGCTTTTGCCTAGAACAATTCCCATATTTAGTACATACATATGTGTTCCTCCAGTTTTTTGCTGTGAAGAAGAAAAGTAGAAAATAATATTTGTGTGAAAATGCATTTCAGAGTATGGGAAGCAGATTAAAACCAAATGAATCATCCGAACAAAAGAGATGCTATGTTTCCTCTTATGTCGTAGGTCCAGACTATCTGATAGCCTGTATCTTCCTACAAGAGCTTGGTTGAGTCTTACAATCTTCAGGGGAAGGCTGTCTTCACCCTACAGCAGACGTTGACCATAGAGTCATGCTGGAAGATCTCTAGATGCCTAGAGAGGCAACCTATGAAGATCCTCCAACATGAGTTTAAGGTCAACTTCCAGCAGAAATATCAGAGATCGCATTCTATAAATCAAATAAAGAAATAAAGAAATAAATGCTTTGTTTCACCTGCTATACCAGTTTTATTTGAGCTGCAATAAAAATAAAACAGTATCAATCATGGCAGGCCAAGGGAACTGCTCAATATGTTTGAAGAGAAGGACTTGGAGAGAAAGCACCTGGCTCTCCGGACTGCTCCTTTCCTCTCCTGTTTGAGGCTTCCCCAGGGGCATCTGCTCTCAGACACACAAAGCAGGTCTACTGAGAAAGGAGGATTTGTGAGAAAAGTCTAAGGGAGGGGAGCTTCCTGTCTGAACTGAGATTGAACCCGAGTCCAGTGGGGCATAGTGCTCAGTAAAGATGGATCATATTGAACAGCACAGAGCATCTAAGGCAGGTGTTCTGTGAGCAACACACATCTGCCTCAGCTGGTTTTGCTGCCAGGTTTTCAAAATAGCAATAAAGGACAGAGGGAATTCATGACATGCAGGGTTGAGAAATGCTCTACTTAAATACCATGTTGCTTGCCCCCCATGTCTGGCGGTTCTAAGGGCAGCATTTTGCCGCTCCTTTAGGGACAGCAAAAAAGAGGATTGGGGCCATGGCATGTGGTTGCTGCAGCCCGATCCACCACTCCCAGGAGTGGCTCAGAGCCGCCCCAAATGGGCCATCTGCATCAACCCCAATTCTACCTGCAGATGTCAGTGACCTAGAACGATAGAATCATAGAGTTGGTAGAGACCACAAGGGCCATCCAGTCAACCCCGCCATGCAAGAATCCACAATTAAAGAACCCCGAACCATAACACCGGCGTCCAAGTCAGCTCTTATCTGAGAGATTTCTGCAAAGAGGTTGTTAAAACGCATCACAGCAGGCTGATGTTGGGTTAAATAATGGGTTCTGCATAGGTGAAACCTGTGTCACTTCCCTTACCACGCTAAACAGCTCTGCCGGACGGGACTCTGCAGACACAATACATGCAGAGAAGAAAGATTTCCTGACTGCATGTATTGCCTCTCTGTAGGAGCAAAGGAATTTCCTATGACAGGTTCTGTCAGATAAGAGTCGAGTTTCCCGCGAGACATATTCTAGTTGTCCAACCCACTTCATCTTCCTGAGTTCTTCAGTATACCATGATTGACGATCTGAAGCAGGTTGGAAAGGACACTTGGGAGCAATCGGGTCGATAGCCTTGGCAAGATTCTAATGGGTCCTCCACCCCGACAGGACGGACAGTCGTTCTAAGTTCAGCCTTGATCAGGAAATGACCCGTCCGTGACAAGGCAGAGGTTTTTGTTACCTCCACCCACAGATATTTCTGTTCCGTACTGAAGACCGCATTGAGGGTATGATCTGCACAATGCATGGGTCTGGTGGCCAATTGGGATAGGCCCATGTTTGTCATAGATTCCATGAACTCCCAAGCCACACCCATTAGATTTGACAAAATGGTCTTGAGTGGAATGTTGAAGTCGCCCAGGACTAAAAGTCTGGGTGAGTCCAACAGCAACTCTGAGACCAGTTGTGTCAGCTCGGTTAGGGAGTCTGTTAAGACAATGGGGTGGACGGTATACTAACAGAATCCCCATACTATCCTTGGTCCTCAGGCTCAGGTACATACACTCGAAGTGGACTGTTTTCCGCATAGGTATCCTGGTCAAGGTAAGATTATTCTTATGAAGCAGAGCCACTCCGCCCCCTCGGCCACTTCCCCTTACCTGCTCACTGACATAGTACCTGGCTGGGAGGGCCTGTGCCTAAATTAAAACGCTTCCTTCTCCCAGCCAGGTCTCTGTAAGGCAGTACTTCTCAAATAGTGGGGTGCGAGGCTCCGTAAAGGGGGGCGTGAGGCTCCGTAAAGTGTTATGCAGAGGTGTACTTATAACAATTTTATAGACAAATTATACTATTTACAGTCGCGCAGGGGGCGCGAAATGTTTTCTTCTTCCTAGGGGGGGCATGACAGAAAATAATTGAGAAGCAGTGCTGTAAGGCAAGCCAAGTTGGCATCTTCATCTAAGAGAAGATCATAAATGATGTGGGTCTTGTTTTTGACTGACTTGGCATTGCAAAGGAGCAATGTAAGGTTCTGTGGTTTGGTTGATGCACTCTCCAATCCATTCCAGGAAACAGAGTGAACTGAAGGCACAATAGCTTTCAAACATCTATCCTGCCTTCCTTTGTTACAAACTTTCATCCGGTTCCCGCCATACTTTCCTTTCCCAAGCACAACCTGAATTTTCGCTCCCAGATCACAACCAGCTACACATGCCTGTCCCTTATTCGCAGAGCCTTCCAAGTCCCCTGAAATTACTGCTGCACAGCAATAACCTCCAGCAGTCTAGGAAGGCTTTAGGAGCCAGCTATTTAAAACTAGCCCATGGGTTCTTGAGGGGCGGGGGAATGTCTTTTAAAGCCAGCCACTCCTAGCCATGCCTTCTCTCGCTGTTGGCCTGCCTCAGCTGCCTTTGTTCTGGTAGAGTGGGGGAAGGGGAAGGGCTGCTCCTTGGCTGGCTCAGCATCGGCTGGCTGGCTGGCTGGTATTCCTGGGTGGTGGGGGAATGACTTTTAAAGCCATCCACTTCTGGCCACGCCCCTTCTCACTGCTGCCTAGCCTCAGCTGCCTTTGGCTCCGATGGAGTGGGGGATGAGGAAGAGCTGCTCCTTGGCTGGCTCAGCATCCTCTGCCTGTCAAGTGGGGAGGGATAAAATGGTGTGCACACTCGTGCAGCGCCGCACGCAGGAGCGTACAGCCATTAAAACAATGGGACCCCTATATTTGCAATTTTCCCGATTTGCAGGGGTGTCCAGAACGGATCTCCTGTGAATCGGAGGGGACGACTGCACTTGCATCCAGGTCATAACTTCACAGGTTTCCTCCATGATCTGCATACACAGGGCTTATCCTTTTCCCACCAGGACCCCCTTCAAAGTACTGCTATCTGTTAATCTCATTATTATAAATGAATTTTAAAAGAGAAAATATAATCATCCAGGGAAAGAGTCTTACCAAGAGAGTCCATGATCCCACAGATCTCTGCCGTGATCTGCCTGTACAGGGCTCTCTGGTTTAGATCCAGCAGGGCCCACTCCTCTGGGAAGAAAGACACAGCCACCTCCTTGAAAGTCAACAGGCACTAAAGACAGAAAAAAAAAAAGGTTCTTGATGACACTGGACATCAAAGTTGCTTCTGGCTGTGGCAATTAGTACAAAGTAGACTCACTGGCTGATACAGCTCCAAAGTCAGCTGAGATAAGACTGATTCTTCTACCAACACCAACATGAACATTGTGAATGTCAGGAACGCATTACCTTAATGCTTTCCTGCCAGAATCTGATTGAAGTTTATGGGAGATGAGATTGTTAAGATATAGTTAACTATAAGGTTTGAAGCTATGAGGTTGTGCTATAAGGGTTAATGAGTTGCAAAGGGGAAACTTGTTGGCTGAGAACTGAAAGGCATTTGGAATGTATGGGATGTTCTTGCCTTGGCTGAAGCTAGAGGCTTGAGTTTAAAAAGATGGTTAAATATATAATGAGTTGGGTTATAAGGTGTTTTACGTATAGGTAGATTGTTTGGTAATTTTAATAAATGATGGGTTCAGGATTTATTATGTTAAGCTGGTAAATAGGTTAGATCAGGAGTAGGCAACCTTTCCCCTTTAAGGGCCGAGGGACTTCAGCTCCCAGAATCCCAGGAGCTATTGGCCAACATGGGATTATTGGCCAACATGGCTGAGGCTTCTGGGAGCTGAAGTCCCTAGAATCATAGAATCATAGAGTTGGAAGAGACCACAAGGGCCATCCAGTCCAACCCCCCTGCCATGCAGGAACTCCCAATCAAAGCATCCCTGACAGGTGGCCATCCAGCCTCTGCTTAAAGACCTCCAAGGAAGGAGAGTCCACCACTCTCCGAGGGAGTGTGTTCCACTGTCGAACCGCCCTTACTGTCAGGAAGTTCCTCCTAATGTTGAGGTGGAATCTCTTTTCTTGCAGCTTGCATCCATTGTTTCGGGTCCTAGTCTCTGGAGCAGCAGAAAACAAGCTTGTTCCCTCCTCGATATGACATCCCTTCAAATATTTAAACACAGCTATCATATCACCTCTCATCCTTCTCTTCTCCAGGCTAAACATCCCCAGCTCCCTAAGTCGTTCCTCATAGGGCTTGGTTTCCAGACCCTTCACCATTTTAGTTGCCCTCCTTTGGACACGCTCCAGTTTCTCCACATCCTTTTTGAATTGTGGTGCCCAGAACTGGACACAGTATTCCAGGTGAGGCCTGACCAAAGCAGAATAAAGTGGTACTCCCTCGGCCCTTAAAGGGGAAAGGTTGCCAACTCCTGGGTTAGATACATATATGTGATGATATTGATATCTATGTGATCCCGTCCCTGGCAATACATCACACAAACAGAGTGCAGGTGTTGCTTCAAGGTTGTTTTGTCTACTGTCTTTGGGAAGCTATGGTTTCATATGCATTCTGCCATTTGTTGGATTTTCCGAACAGTAGGACATTACATCATGTGAATGGCCAAAGTGCGGCAATATGTGACCAATCACTGAGTGACACCAGCTTATGGGGAGGGGCATTGTTATATTATATAAAAGTGTTTCCATATGCTTTGACTTCAGACTTGTCAAAGAAGTCACAGACCTGTCTGCTGTGTTTTCTTTACTGCAATAAAAGTTGTCGTTTTGACTTTAAGTCTAGGATCTGTCTTTGTGTCTGAAAGAAGACTTTGTGGGCATGCTGTACCTGACAGTGAACAAGGTCTGACAAACATAGGAGCCCCAGCCCATGACATATTCTACAGCAGGGTTAGGCAACCTTTTTGAGCTGGGGCCGGGTTGCTGTCCCTCAGACAATCGGGGGGCCGAAGCACCAAAAATAAATAAATAAATGGGGTTGCAAGAGGAAGACGAAGGACGCGTGGAGCAGGAGCTCCGCGTCCCAACTAAACCAAGGTGGTGTTTTTCAGGAGGAACTCCAGCAGCCCACATTTTACCCACCACCAGGGAGGTTGTGGGAAGTGGGGTATGTCGGGAGACCAGCTGTATCCGCTGCTCTTCTGCCTAGGTGTTTGGCGAAGGCTGTAAACAGAGGCTGAAAATGGAGCGGTTTGGCGGCTTGGCTTGGCAAAGAGGCGGCGGTCTGGGAGAGTGTGTGTGTGTGTGTGAGAAAGGCAGAAGCCTGGAAAAGCCTGAGGAAGCCTGGGAGGAGGAATGGCGAAGAAGACTTTGAAAAAAAAGCACCATCTGAAGTGAAAATAATAAAGAAACCACCAGCAATAAGGTAAATCAGAGCTGCAGGAACCGTGGGAATCGAGGAAAGCCAAACACCGAAGGGAGGGGAAGCTCCTGGATTCAGAATGTTCTGAAGGACCAGCCACACCTTGATTTTAGAGCCATCTAGGCTTTAGTCTTCAACGCAACTTTAACTTCTAATTACTAATTATTGTAAAGAAATTTAGTTACTCCTGCAAGTAATAGACTTTTTATCTTGCCAGAAAGCCCTTTTCTAATGGGAAAGAATACTGCAGAGGAGACACTGTGTGAGAGGAAAGCAACAGTTTAACACAATAACCTGACAGTTTAATTTAATAGAGATTTCCAGTCTCAACTTCTTTTGCCCTTCCTAATTGAAGAAAAGAAGAAAAAAATAATAATAAAAAGAGAGTGAATTTGGAACTCTTGTGAATTTGTCTTACAGACAAAAAGCAGACAGAACTGTACTGGAACTGAAACTCTATTAATTGCTGTGTGCTATTTCCCCTTGAACGTGAAGAGAGGACCGATTAGAGTGTAAGAAAGAATAAACAGAGACATTTGGGCAAGAAAAGGATTGTTGGTATAATAAACTGCTAACAGAAGATATCCTTACATAAGAGCAGTGAAAGAACAAAGGTGCAAATATAGTTATAGTGATATAAGCAATGACTGAAAATTGAAAACTCCAACTTGTTTAAAATCTGTAAAGCTAGACAGGAATAATTAACTCAACTCCCTACAAGTGGAAGCTCAATTTAATTAATCAATTAACAATAGATAAAAGGAAAGAGAATATAGAGAAGCAGTGCAAGATAGAGGAACAAGGAAGGAAAATTGATTTTATTTTTGAAACTATGTGCTATTAATATGTACCATCTATTAGTTAACTGTACAATGTTATGTTCAACAAAGATCAACTTGTAATAACATGAAAGATACATATTTGTGTATATAAAATAGTATTGGTAAGGAAAAAGCGGGTGAATAAGCAGGTGAAATAGAGGATACAGCAATTCACTAAGAGTGGTAATAACTGTGTCTGTCTTTCTCTGAATGTTGTTCTTTTCTATAAGAGAAAATATTCTGTTTCCTGTACAAACTAATAGAATAAGATAAGAAACTGAGATCTATTAAGAAAAATTAATCTAGTTAATACAGTGGGTCTATTAATTTAGCCAATACAGTGGGCCTATAATAGTTACCTGTTCTTTGTTTATGTGTTTTTGGAAAACTATTAATTAAAATATTACAATAGGACTAAATCAAACAAAATTCCATACAGGGAAAACAAAACGCAATGGCAAATACAAGATCAAGAACTGCTCAAATGACAGCTTCTCAAACCTTACAAAGAAGAAACTCAATAGAACTGACTAATAAACCGGATATAAACACGATTATCCTCCAAGAGCTAAGAGAATTTAAGAAAAATTTTAAGAAAGAGATACGAGAGGAACTGAAAGAAACTAGAAAAGAGATCAAAGCAGATTTAGAAAGAGAGATAGATAGAAAGCCTCAGCAAGAAATTAAATATGTCCAGAGAGATGCATGAAATTATAAACGAATTAGAACGCTAAAAAACATAATCAAGAGCTTGAAAAGAAAACAGATATGATTCAAAGAGAACAAGAAATGGATAGACATAAACTTCTGATACAAGAGGCTAGATTTAGAGAGAAAAGCATAAAGATAAGAGGCCTAAGAGGTAAAAAAAGGAGAACTTATTAGACCATCTAATGTCTCCTTTAGCAAACTATCAGAATCTCAGAACAAGCTTTGGATCAACAAATCGAGAGAATATTCAGAATTAATTCAAAATTTGCAAAAGAAAAAGGAACGCCGAGAGATATTATCATAAATTTTACAAATTATAGGCTTAGGGAGAGATTTATCCCAAAACATTATGAAGAAAGTTTGGTTATAGATGATGCAGAAATAGAAATATTTAAAGACTTGCCTCAAGAAATTTTAAAAAGACGACAAAATAGGGAAATAAAATATTTAAAAAATCCTAGGCTAGGGCAACTTTTCTATTCTGCATTAGAAAGTAAGCAAAAAAAAGGGGGGTGGCATTATATGTGAATAGAAAATATCCAGCTAGGGAAAAATTTAAGAGCAGCAAAGGATTATATGTTGGTGTTGAACTGCAAATTGAATTTTTAACTCTGATTGTTGCAGTATATGGACCCCATGAAAATAAAGAATCCTTTTATACGAATTTAAATAAAGAATTGATTGAACATAATAACAGCAATGTTTTATTAATTGGGGATTTTAATGGCGTAATAAACCCAAAAATAGACAGAAAATCAGATAAGTCAATAAAAAAAAAATCAGAGAAAATTACCAAAAGCTTTTTTTTGATTTAATAGAAGAACAAAGTTTAGAAGACATTTGGACTCAAAAGTATGGATATAAAAACAGATTTACCTTTTTTTCTGATGTTCATAAATCTAGCTCAAGACTGGACATGGGAATAATTTCAAAACATCTTTTGCAGTTTGTAAAGAAAATGGAAGTAATATCAAAAATGATATCAGACCATAACTTTATTAATATTGAAATGCTGCTACCGAAGAAAGATAGAAGTTGGAGGTTAAATGCAAATCTCCTAGAGGATGAAACGTTTGTGAGAAAAATGAAAAAAGAGTTAATACAATACTTCAAAGAAAATACTACCCCAGATGTAAAAACCAAATCCATTTGGGATGCCAGTAAAGCGGTAGCCAGAGGATTGTTAATAAAACAAGGATCTGAACTAAAAAGGAAGAAACAAGATCAAATAGAGGAAATAATAAAACAAATGTCTGAGTTAGAAAAAAGGATAAGTCTGACACCAAAGAATAATAAGCTAAAAAAAGAAAGGAAACTTTTACAACTGGAACTTGAACATCAAAATTTAGAAGAAATGGCCCTAAAAATAAAAAAGACCAAGCAACAATATTTTGAGAATGCTAATAAGATAGGGAGAAGTCTGGCTAGACTACTAAAACAAGAGAAAAAAAGAAAAACAATTGTCGAAATCACACACAAAGGGAAAATCTACAAGACACAAGAGGAGATAAAGAACTCCTTTCTGGAATTTTATGCAAACTTATTTATGGAAGAAACTCCGCCTAAAGAGTTGAACATACAAGATTACCTTGACAAAAAATCTATGTTTGAACTTAATGAACAGCAGAAAGAACAATTAAATGCACCTATAACAAAACAAGAAATAAGACAAGCTATTAAAGACCTTAAAGTAGATAAATTTCCGGGTCCAGACGGTTTTTCTGCAGTATACTACAAAATTTTTCAAGAGACCTTATTAGAAACACTGCAGAAAACCTTCAACTCAATCCCATCAGAAGGTATTCCTGATTCATGGAAGTACTCAGATATCACACTTATCCCGAAAGAAGGTAAAAATATAAAAGAAATAAACAATTATAGACCAATTTGACTTCTGAATGTAGATTACAAAATATACGCCTTTATATTAGCTTCCAGATTAAAAAATGCAATAAAAAACTACATTCAAGAAGATCAAAGTGGCTTCCTTCCAGGGAGATATGTTAGAAACAACATCAGAAACATAATAGACACAATTGAATATTATCATATAAACAATGAAAAGAAGTTAGGTTTGGTGTATATTGATGCTGAGACAGCCTTTGATAACGTGAGATGGGAATTCATGATAGCTTGCTTAAAGAAAATAGGTATACAAAGTCAATTTACAAAGTGCATTCAGCAAATATATAAAGACCAGAGAGCAAGGTTATTGGTAAATGGAGAAAGAAGTGAAGAATTTAACATCTATAAAGGGACAAGGCAAGGATGCCCGATTTCCCCCTTGCTATTTATAATAACAGCTGAAATACTTATCAGGGCAATAAATGAAAATAAAAAAATAAAGGGAACAAAAATCAAGCATGAAGAACTAAAAATAAAAGCCTATGCAGATGACATCATTGTGACATTACAAGATCCATTAGATAATATACAAGAACTTTTTGAAGAAATCAAAATCTTTGGCGAACACTCTGGCTTCAAAGTGAATAAAGAAAAAATGATGATAATGACTAAAAACATTAAGAAAAAAGAACAAAAGAAGTTGGCTAGTCTCACAGGCTGCACTTTGACAAACAAAACGAAGTATTTAGGAATATGGATCACTACTAAAAACACGGATCTGATGACAAATAACTATAATAGATTATGGGAAGAGATAAAAAAAGATCTAAAATCAAATGGAACAAATTAAATCTGTCTATATTAGGAAGAATAGCAGTGATAAAAATGAATACCCAAAAATAAATAAATAAATAAATAAATATTTTTTAAAAATTAAAAAATTAAAAAAATATGCATGCATACTCTCTCAGCCCCTGAAAAACCATGGCAAAACCCCTGTAGAGATTATGCCAAGAAAACCCCAAGAACAAGTAATAACAACAATAATCAATATCATCATGGCAGGTGGCGGCGGCGGCAGCAGGACCAGCCAGGAGCCGCTCCAAAGAAGCCAGATACAGTCTTCATACATGGCCACTAAAATTCTTATGTTGTCCAATTAATTATTACCTGAAAACTGGCATTAAAAACCATTTCCCCACCCCTGCCTCAAACTTGCCAGAGTTGCATTGGCTCTCTTCCTTGTAGAGGCCAAGGTTACCCCTGGTCCTGCTGGTTACTTGGCAGTTCCGGAAGCCTTCCTCTGAATGCCAGCTGCTGAACACAGAGGGAGAGCAATTTGTTCTGGACCAAGGAAGGAAGATGGGAATATCTATCAGCTCCCTTTTTAGGTTCAAATAAAAGTTCAGAGAAAAAGGAGAGCAACTCTAATTCAAGAATAAGAAGGCTGAAGACACAGGGATTAAAACCTAGAGAAGAAGTTTGCAAATTTTTACAATTTTAAAAAATCCAAAGCAAACTGAAACAAAATTCTCCACTAGTGCTGAGAAGGATATGATCTGGGAAAAGAGGAACCCAGGCTGCTCCAGTCCTCTTGTTCTAGGATTCCTTCTCCTTACCTGATCTGGTTCTGATCCACTGCAAAGAGGAAGAGGCAACGGAGTCCTTGTTGGTGGCATCATTCCAGCCTCTGCGGAAGAGACCAAGATGGGGGGGGGGGGGAATCCAGTCACATCTGCTGCTGTTAGAAGTAGCAATTTTAAAGACTCACTGGGAAGGTCAGTTGGCCCCTCCTTATCCACGGATTTGTTATCCATGGATTCAAGCATCCACGGCTTAAAAATATTCAAAGAAATTATAAATTCCAAATAGGAAACCATGATTTTGCCATCTGATATAAGGGACACCATTATGCCATTATATTTAATGGGGCTTGAGCATCCATGGTTTTGTTATTCATGGGGTATCCTGGAACCAAACCCCAGCAGATAATAAGGGTACAATGTACAGGGACACTTCAATTAACAAAGCATCAACACTTGAGCTGAGAAACGGTGGGATTATGCAGCCGTGTGTGCCTGCCTACAACACACAAGGGTAACAGAAGCTGCATCCAGAGACCCTTACTGAGCATGAAGGAACAGCTAAAGAGAAAATGGAAGAGCAGAGAAGTCTGGCTCAACAGCTGTCCCTAACACTTAAACATAGATGTATGAGTTTGGCCACCAAAACGGAAATCTCAAGAAAAGTTGGAGCTGGTGAAAGAAAAAGTCATTCCTGAATTCATTCTGCAAGAAGCCTTCAGATAGGTTCCAAACATTTTTGTTTACTTATGCAAGGCTTCATGGTTTAACTTCACATGTGCACATTATTAGTTTTGGAGAAAAGGTGTGCTAAAACATGTTGACATGCTCTTCTTTTTTTGTGGTTCAGGAACCCCTCCCTAGTCTCCCCACATGATTTGTGCGTCTCGTACCAAATTTTCTGTTAAAGAAGGAAAGCCTTGGAACACAATCAGTTTATTTGCTGATATACACCTGTATTCTCTTGGATGTCTTGGTACAAAAGAACACTTCCAGTCCTGGAAAATGCAGAGGGTGCTTGGGTTCAGTGGCTCGACTGTTCAGCTGGGGCCTGGGAAAATCCAGTTTTAGCCTCCCATGAGCCCTGAAAGACACTGGCAACCTTGGGCCCTTGCTCTCTCTAAGCCTGACCTATCTCACAAGGTTGTTGTACAGACATAACATAGAGTATGAGGGTCTTGAATAGAAACACACAGGGAAGAAGATATGCCTTGTAAGCCAGAGATGCATAAAATCTATTTCCGTGTGTTTAGATGAGCATCACTCAAGCTGTGCAACCCTTGGGTCAAATGCAATGTTTTGCACCATATGTACAACAGAATGGACAGCGGGATGCACAGTGATACTACAAGCATATCAGTCAACAATGTCGCACTGTTTCCACAGAGGACCCTGGGATGCAGTAACACAACCAGTAAAATGTATAGCTGAGCAGGAATTCAAACTGTTCTCCAGAATCATAGTCCAATGTTCAAATCACAACACCATGCTACCTCCTAGGGTCACCTTAGAGTTGCCATAGGGAATTATGGTACACAACAACAACAAGAAACTAATGCAGGGATTAGGATACTGGAGCAGGGCGGGGGGAAATCCAGTTCCAGTTCCCACTGGAACTTACTGGAGATCCTCCACCACCTACTCTTTCTCTCTCTCTCTCACACACACAAACACAAACACACACTCCCATCTCACAGGGTGGTTATGAGGAACATCATGCTATTAGAAAAATTAACTGAAAGAGGAAGGGCTGCTAGAGACAGCCAAGGTTACTCCAAATTCTATGCAGCACAGTAAAAGGTTATTACTTATGCAATTGAAAATGCATAAATTCTATTGTATTTCCTATTACCATGTAAAGATGTGAGAGCTGGACAGTTAAGAAAGCAAACAGGAAGAAAATCAACTGAGATATGGTGCTGGAGAAGAGTGCTGAGGATCCCATGGATGGCCAAAAAGACAAACAAATGGGTCCTAGAACAGATCAAGCCTGAAACCTCCCTTTGAAGCCAAGATGACTAAACTGAGGCTGTTGTACTTCTGACACACCATGAGAAGGCGTGACTCATTGGAGAAAACAGTAACACTGGGAAAGATGGGGGGAAGGAAAGAAGGCAGGCAGGCAGGCAGGCCACATGCTAGGTGGATGGACTCTATTAAGAAGGCCACAGTATGAATTTACAGGAACTAAGCAGAGCAGTGGAGGCCAGGGAGTCTTGTAGATGTCTCTCCCATGGGGTCGCCATGGGTTGAGATCAACTCAAGGGCAGTTAACAACAACAACAACATCCTCACATGTTGCTTTTTAATAAGACATCTATTATAGTTGTTGTCATATTAGCTGACATTTTTTAGCTAGATAGTCCAATAACACACTTCAAAACATTGCCTTTTGATGATTCTCAGATGCATTCATATGCACAAAGAGGCCTGCAGGATTCTGGACAGAGAGCATTCATCCTTACCTTGGAAGGGGGCCCCTCCATCACATTGCTGCTGGATTGCCCTCCATTGGGGACTCTGCCTGGGGTCCACTGGAGACTTCTCAGCCACAGGGAGTTCAGAGTGAACTTCTTCCAAGAAATTCTTGACCTGAAATAGCAGCCAGGATTCAAGACATGGAATTTGAAGAAGGGTGAGAAAATGGCAAAGGTTTTTTTGGGAAGGAGTTTAGACTTGTGTAATATGAGACATCTAGCCACAGCCAAGTCAGCAAAAAGTAAGGAACTTATACACCCTACTTGAAAACCTGACATACAAAATAGGAGCTCAAAAAAGTGGATGGCATACATATTAATATTTTGCAGACATTTATTGTATATGGTGGAATGCTAACAATTTCATGGAACCCACAGCAAGAACTTCTGAAGTTCTGGAAAACCATGCTTTGACTTATAATGGAAGTCTTCTAATAGATTTATTTATTTTTATATCTCTGTGTATAATTGAGTGTGTGTGTGTGTGTGTGTGTGCGTGCATGTAAGGAAGAACTGGAAGACTCATATAGACAAAAACAAAATAAATGAAAACGTACTGCTATTTTATAGATACACCCCATGGATATCAAAATCTGTGGCTGCTCAAGTCCCATTAAATATGATAGATAGCAAAATGGTGTCCCTTATATAAAATGGCAAAATCAAGATTTGCTTTTTGGAATTTATATATTTTTTAAATATTTTCAAGCCATGGAGGCTTGAATCCGTGGATAAATAGTCTGTGGGCATGGAGGGCTGACTATATACCTAACTGTACAGTCTATGGCCACATCACTGTTGTTGGTCACTTGTTATGTTAGCTTTGGAATAAAAATAAAATGCAAAGAAAAGAAGCAGGCTATTTCTCAAAGTGGATGGAAGCCTCCTGAATACATCAGGGCCAGATTCTGCCACTGGAGTCACCCCAATTGTGTGGCAGTGCCAGCGGGGAAAATGCACTTTGGGCCTGTACAGACTGCCAGAAATAATGCAGCTCAGTGCTAGGGAATCATGGGAACTGGAGTTTTTTTCTGAGGCATTGAGACTTTTCTGTCAGAGAGCTTTGATGCCACAATAAACTACAATTCCCACGATTCCCTAGCATTGAGCTAGGGCAGTTAAAGTGGTCGCAAGCTGCATTATTTCTGGCAGTCTGTACAGGCCCTTCCTTTGAAAATATGGCAGAGAGGATACACCCAACTGGTTTGGAAGCAGAATCACCCTTCTCAGAGGCTTTGGTGACTGTGATTCTATTTCATCACAAGTTGGATGGTCCCCACATTTCTCTTTATCAAAGCCAAATCTGGGGGCACTGTATTTCAGGAGAAACTCCTCAGTGGGCCTTTGCCCCCTAAAGTCATGAGAGGTCGAAAAAAGACAGCTCAGAGCCAGAACCTGCTCACGTTGGCCCCTGGAGGAAATACTCTCACCTGCTGCTCTTTCTGCTTATTCTCTGCCTCTGCCCGACTCAGGAGGAAACCCTCTGCCAGGGCCACTGCCTGGGAACAGGTCTCTGCCCCACATTCTCTGACCCAGTTCTCCATCTCCGGGGGCAAGATGGTCAGGAACTGCTCCAAGATCACCAGGTCCAGGATCTCATTTTTTGTGTGTTGCTCTGGCTTCAGCCATTGACGGCACAGATGGTGGAGTCGGCTGCAAACATCTCGGGGCCCCTTGCCCTCCTCATAGGAGAACTGCCTGAAGCGCTGGCATTGTGTGTCTGATCTGATAAGGTCCTTGTCCAGGGACCTCTGGGCTGTCCTCTCCCAGAATCCCCCACTGCTCTCAGCACTGAGGCCATCATGGCCTTTTCCTCCTTCAGGACCAGCTGCGTCTGGTTCATCCATCTGTATATATATATATATTTACACCAATTAAACCACAAACAAGATCAAAGTTATTCCTCCTCTGACTGTCCCAGGGCAAAGATATCTTTAAGATGTTCTGCTCAAACACCCAGGAAAACCAATACATTGTTGCATTATTATAGATCAGTGGTCCCCAAAGTTTTCAGGCTCCCTTTTCTTTTGGGAGAAAACCCTAGCACTCCCCAGCACATATTTTTTTGATATTAGGTCTAGTGTTCTGCATGTAGTCATGTTGGCCACATGACCACAGAATCGTATCTGACAGTACTGATTCCCTCATCTTAATAACAGAGATGACGATCGCCCCTACAGTCAGAAACAACTAGACAATTTTGTCAAGGGAAAACTTTTACCTTTACTTTTTGTACTGCAAAACAACCAATCTTGGTTGCAACTCCATTTGCATCCAGTCACCTTGGGAGCAGCAACCAAGCAGCTAGCTGAGTAGTGACCAAGAAGTCTCTCACCCATGCCAGCCTTGCAGCAAGCTTCTCAGCCTTGCTCAGTCAGCTGCTTAATTGCTGCTCCCAAGGTGACCAGGTGCAAGGGAGAAGTTTCTCCTTAGAGAGGAGGGACTCTCAATCCTTCATCAGGGCAGAGAAAGACATAGCTGGTGCGTGTGTAGGGGGTTTACATGCTCTGGACTGGAGACTGATGCGGGCTGGAAAGGGATTTTAACTACAGGAGTAACTCTAAGACAAAGGACTCTTTCCAGGAACCGAGCACAGATACTTCTTCCCCAGAAACATGTCTTCCCCATGCATCTTCAAGTATCCACTCTCCCACAAAAAAATGGTTTCTTCTGCTACCTCAGCATTAGGAGGCACTTCCTGACAGTAAGAGCTGTTCGACAGTGGAACACTCTCCCTCGGAAAGTGGTGGAGTCTCCTTCCTTGGAGGTCTTTAAAGAGAGGCTAGACAGCTATCTGTCAGGGGTGCTTTGATTGTGAGTTCCTGTATGGCAGGGGGGTTGGACAGGATAGACCTTGTGGTCTCTTCCAAATTTATGATTCTATCAGAAATCAAAGTGACTTCAACAGATGGGAGATCTTAGAAGACCACAGACCTAACATGAAGCAACAGTGTGATGCAGCAGCTGAAAAAGCCAATATCCTAAAGAATCACATGAATTCTATCAGGCCTACAAAATAATTACGGGTATTTTGGGGCCTTGGAGATGCCTCATCCATAGGGTCACCATGAATTTGGGGCTAACTCGAGGGCAGTTAATAGCAACAGCAAGACAACCCCTCAGTGAGTGATCTCATTATTATGCTATTAAAAAACTCACTGGTGAGTCGCAATTTTGTTTTTGGTTTCCCACCAAGGAAAACAGCAGAAATAGAGGACAAGCCTAAGATAATTGGTAGGCCAAAATTTGTTTAAACAAAGGAGAGTGTTGAAGATAGCGTTAAAAAAACCCAGAAAAGGCTTGCAAGTTTTGTACAAAGAGGTTAGAGGAGTGAATCCCATTGCTGAGCTACTCTGTCAAGCTCTTACTATTTATTTGCCTCAGAATAAGAATATGGGCACAGTTGCTTAAAGATGACAGAATTCTCTTTCACATGGCACAGCTATAGAGCATTCATGCCATATTAACTGCTATGGCTCTGTGTCTTATGGAACCAGGGATGTTTAGTTCTGTGAAGTATTAAGAATTCTCTCTCAGAAATCTCCTAATGCCTCCCCAAACTGCAAATCCCAGGATTCTACAGGACTTGGAACCATGGCCAAGTGGTACCAAAGTGCTACAATTGTGCAACATGAAGAAGTGCTTAGAATTCAATACAATTGTAACCTCTTGTTCAACAAACTCTGATCTTCTTATTGTTTAACCTCCACCTAAGTCACTCATTGACAGGAATGAGGAGAATCTTGGTTATGGGCACAGAAGTCTGAACCCAAAAAACCCAACACATGTTGGTCCATAGTTGGCCCACTAAGCAGGGAACCCAAAGGGAACTCAAAGCCAAGGGCCAAGGTGGGTGAGTGATAGGAACCCAAGGAGAAATTCTGGGTGGGGAAACTGCAAGGGACAATTGTCACAATTCTCCTACATAGAGAATGTGTGTGTGTTTTCCTACACACTCCATGGCTCTCTCAAATTGAGAAAGGAACTGATACCCAGGCAGTTCTGAGTGTGCTGTTTAGTTTTTAAGAAATTACTTTGACAGAATTCATGATTTTCTCCTAGAGAAACTGAGGTGTTTATAACTTTCTTACTTGGTCTTCTTGATATCTGCTTGCAGCCTCAAAGGTCAGGAGTTTGGGGTGGGAGGTGGGATGGCGGTAGTCTGGCAGTTCTTTTCCCTCTGCTCCAAAGAAGAGAGGATCCGGATTAGCCCTCTGGTGCCAAGGCAGTGCCTGCAGGAGGGAAAAGAAAGAAGAAATGATACTGTTTGAGGGACTCCTGCTGCTGCTCATCTGCCCCACACTGCAAAGGGAGAGGAACCTGGGTACAGATGGAGCTGGGAAATGGGGGCCTGACACATTATTTGTGGAGGTAGAGACAGAAGATGGGAAAACTGCGCCGGGAAGTTTCACTGGGCCAGGAAAAGCCGGCTTTTTGCTGGTTTAAAAAGGAGCAGCTCTCTCTCAGGGGTGGCCTCTTCCACTCTTTACTCATTCCCAATTCATCTCTTTTCAGTATAGCTAAGAAAATGGAAAAAAAGAGCAGGGAAAAATGCAGAATTCTTTCCCATGTTACAGGGAAGATTCATTTCCTAGAGTTTCTTTGATAATTTTTTGAGGGCTGGGTCTGGGTGGGGGTGGGAAGGAGGGATGGGATCTGAGTTGATGCTATTTGTTTTGTTGTTATAAATGTTGTACACCGCCCCGATTGCTTGGCAGAGGGGCGGGATATAAATAAAAATTATTATTATTATTATTATTATTATTATTATTATTATATGTTACGGTTACAGAAACGGGGATAGATTGAGAAATAATCACTAAAAGAAAACAGATGGAAATAGAACATAAATGTTATTGATGAAATAATGATTAGAGAAACTAAAGAAGCTGAAATTAATCCAGGAAACAACAGTAAACAGAAGTGAAAGAAATCAACAAGAAACAACCACACAGCTCAAATGTTATCAATGGAAGCACACAAAATAATATATAAGAAAAAAAGAAGAACCTAGCAATAATCCTTTAAGAATTAGAAAGTTTATTTATTTTTTCCTTGTTTAGTTGTAGGAACTATAAATAATGCGATATATATAACTGTACGTAATGTAAAACAAATTTGCATCATATAGACACAGGTAGCAATAGCAGCTTCATTTATATTTCATATTATTTTGTGATATGATATTATGTGATATTATTTTGGGGGGGGGGGCACTGACTGGGGCTGGTTCTCTTTCTCTCTCTTTCCTTCCCTCCCTGAGACGCTTCATATTGCACAATGCTGTCTCTAAGCAGTTTACAATTGTAAAGCTAATTGCCCCCAACAAACTGGGGACTCATTTTAGTGACCTCAGAAGGAGGCCAGGCTGAGTTCAGCCTGAGCCTCTGGCTAGTTTTGAACCCGCAACCTTGTAGTTTGTGAGTGAGTGGCTGCAGGACAGGCATTTAACCACTGCGCCACCCGGGCTCCTACAGCAATATTAAAAAATAATAATAATATGTTAGTTTCCAAAATGGGGGGAGGAGTTCTTCCATTGCCAGCCAGCTGGCTGAGGGGGGGGGGGAGAGGGAAGAGGGGGGATGGTGAGGAAGAGGCATTTCTTTCTCCATAGAAACTGGTTTTATTCCTCCCCCCTCACCCCACCCCTTTTTCAGTCAATCTGGGGAGCAGGCCGTGGGTCCTTTTGGGGGGGGGGGGCACTGACTGGGGCTGGTTCTCTTTCTCTCTCTCTTTCCTTCCCTCCCTGAGACCCTTTACCAGCTCCCTCCATTCCTTGAAGAGGACTACTCCCTCCGTTTTTTTATTGCCCCCCCCAAAATAACCCACCCCCTGCTTCCCCCCCTCCTCCTCCCCACAGACAGGGGCCTCTTCTTCCTCCTCCTGCCCCCCTTAGCCCCCCCCCTCCCCTCCAAAGGCAGGGCCGCCCTTCTCTCCTTCTCCCTCGTGGCTTTGGGGGGGGCTTTGACGGAGGAAGAGAGGGAAGTGGAGGGGGGTCTCCCTTCACCCCAAAAGGGGCGGCAGGAACTGGGACCCCCCTTTCTTCCCAGCTGGGAGACTGGCCAGGACGCCTCCTCTCCCTCCCCTCTCCACAAATCCCCACTTGAGACGCCCCCTCCCTTACCAGCTCCCCCTCCTCCTTCTCCCCCCTCTAGGCCCCCTCCTCCCTTTCCCCACAGGGACCCCCCTCCGATCATCTCCTGCCTCTCTGAGCACTCGGCTCTCTCTCCCCGTTAGAGGAGGACTCTCTAGGAATCTGAGCCTCCTCACACTCTCTCTCGCTCTCCTTGGAAAAGGACTCTCTAGGAATCTGAGCTCTCTTTTCTCTCTCTCTCTCTCTCTCTCTCTCCTTGGAAAAGGACTCTCTAGGAATCTGAGCTCTCTTCTCTCTCTCTCTCTCCTTGGAAAAGGACTCTCTAGGAATCTGAGCCTCTGCACTCTCTCTCTCGCTCTCTCTCTCTCTCTCTTTCTCCTTGGAAAAAGACTGGAGCCTCTCCTCTCTCCCCCCTTGGAAGAGGACTCTCTAGGAATCTGAGCTCCTCTCTCTTTGGAGGAGGACTCTCCAGGAACCTGAGCCTCTGCTCTCTCTCTCTCCTCCTGTTAGAGGAGGACATCCTCTCTTCCTGTTAGAGGAGGACTTTCTAGGAATCTGAGCTCGGCTATCTCTCTCTCTCTCTCTCTCTCTCTTCCCCCCCCCTTGGAAGAGGACTCTCTAGGAATCTCCGCTCATCTCTCTTTGGAGGAGGACTCTCTAGGAATCTCAGCCTCTGCTCTCTCTCTCTCTCTCCTCCCTTGGAGGAGGACTCTCTAGGAATCAGCCTCTGCTCTCTCTCGCCCCCCCCCCCCACCTTGCAGGAGGATTCTCTAGGAACCTGAGGTTTTCTACTCCCTTGGACCCCGCTTGGCAAAGAGGAAGAGGTATGTGGGGGCATTTGGAAAGGAGAGAGGGGACCCCCTGAGGGGGGAGCAGACAGAAAAGGAGGAGCCAAGGAGACACGGGGGGTGGGAGGGAGTGACCGCCTAAATCAGGGGTAGGCAACCTTTCCCCTTTAAGGGCCAAGGGACTTCAGCTCCCAGAAGCCTCAGCCATATTGGCCAATAGTCCCATGTTGGCCAATAGCTCCTGGGATTCTGGGAACTGAAGTCCCTTAAAGGGGAAAGGTTGCCTACCCTTGGCCTAAATCATGCCGCCTGTGTCTGTGTCTGTGTCTGTGTCTGGAGTTTTTTTAGAGGGGTATCCTAGTTTCCCTCCTCTCCCCCCCCCCCTCAGCCCCCCAGGCCCTCCTTCCGCCACCAAAAGTAGGTCTGGAGGGCGAAAGGAGGCCCTGGCAGTGGACGAAATAAGGCAGTTTGACACCACTTTTAATTGCTTCCAGGGCATTGTCCGAGAGACTCCTGGGCTTTGTAGTTTGGGGAGAGGAAGCAAAAGACCTGGCAAAACTGTAAATCCCAGGATCCCAAAGGATGGAGCGGCAGCACTTGTCAAGCTGCCTTATTTCTGCAGTGCGGATGATGTACACACAGCCCCAGAGTGGGAAGAGTGGCCTTGCTTGGATGGATGTGGAGGAAAGAGGGGAAGGAGATCCCTGGAGCAGAAAAAGGTCCCTCAGGCGATGGGGTCTCTTGTGTGTGAGAGTGTTTTGGAGGGAAGGCTGGAGGAAACAGAGGAGGGGGTCCCTCTTTTGCCTTCAGGAGCCACAGTCTGGGGACAGAAGATGGAGGGAAGGAAGGAAGGGTTGGCTTTCTTGCTCCCTCACCCAGACATTTCATGGAGGAGGAGGAGGTTCAGTGTTAGAGAATATTAATGTAGAATTGATGTAGAAACAGCAAGAGAAGAGCCCAATTCCCCATACCTAGCTTTTATTCCCTCCCTATGAGAAGCCCACAGAAACATAGTGCACTCATCCCTCCACATTTGCTGGGGTTAGTGGGCACAGGACCCCCGTGAATGTGGGAACACCACAAATAACAAAAACACTATGTTTTTTACCTGAGAGAACACCTCTCTTGGAATCTCTTGGTCCACCAGTGCAACCCTGTGGGCAACATCTGCCAGACGCTGACCATAGAATTGTGTTGGAGGAGCTACAAATGCCTAGTGGAGTGTTCTCTCTAGGAATCTCTAGGTCCTTCAGTGTGACTTTTGGTTAAAATTGAGCATAGATTTGCACCAAAGACCTAGGTATTCCTAGAGAGAATGTAATAAAATCTGTGAATAATCACATCCGCAAAAGTCAAAGCCGCAAATGTGGAGGGATGAGTCTAAAGTAATAACACACACACGCCACACATACACACCATACTCTCCAGCTGTCCTGATTTGGCAAAGAGAGTCCTGATGAATCCTCTGTTGTCCCACCTTTTCATCTGCTTTTAAAATGGCCCAGTTTCTCTCCTCCTCCTCCTCCCACTTTCCCTATTCACCCTCAGCTTCCTTCTGTTGCTCCTGACTGAGTCCAAAATACCAAAGTAGTTCCCACTCAGCTGACCCGAAGGGAGGAGAGGAGAGAAGAGAAGAGGGCACAACATTTTCCTTCCCCTCCAGGCTCAGGCAAAAGCTAACAGCTGCACCTTCTCTCTTGTCTCTTAGAATCATAGAGTTGGAAGAGACCCCAAGGGCCATCCAGTCCAACCCCCTGCCATGCAGGAACTCAAAATCAAAGCATCCCAGACAGATGGCCATCCAGCTTCTGTTTAATGACCTCCACAGAAGGAGACTCCACTACACTCCAAGGGAGTGTGTTCCATTGTCGTATAGCTCAGTCATGGGCTGATTCTCCCACCGAGATCCTGGCAAGCGTGTTCACTACCTTGGTCAGGAGGTCAGGCATCGAATGCCTATCTATCTGCTTCCACATTTCATAGTCCTCCCCTCCTCTTCCTCATAAGGCTTCTCCATGATGGGTGCACCTCGGCCTGAATGCTGCTGCATTGTACGAGCTGTTTTTATGAGTTGCAACAAATTGTCAGAAACAAATTGTTTCCAATGGACAGAAAAACATCTCACTGTGATAGAAAACAAAATACTTTATTTTCAGACATTGAAGTAGAAGTTACCAGTTAAGAGGTCTTTGTTGCAACTGAGAGTACCTTTCCTTTGCCATAGCATTAGGATACAAACTATCCAGCCCTTCCCCCCCCCCCCCCCCCCGGCTGTTGTAGCCAGCTTTTGATCCCAATCAAAGCAAATTCTAATAGTTCTTTCTTCCTCCTGTATTACCCTTCTGTTGCTCTAAAGCAGGGGTAGGCAACCTTTTTGAGCTGGGGGCCGGGTTGCTGTCCCTCAGACAATTGGGGGGCTGAAGCACAATAAATATATAAATACATTTAAAAAAATAAAAAATCTCAGCCCCAGAAAAGCCATGTCAAAACCCCATGCCAAAAAAACCCAAAGAACAAGTAATAACAACAATAATCAATATCACCATGGTGGGCGGGAGGGCGGCAGAGACGGAGGCCGCAGCAACAGGACCAGCCTGGGGGTGGTCCAAGGGCCTTGGGGGGCCGCATCCAGCCCCCGGGCCTTAGGTTGCCTGCCCCTGCTCTAAAGGAAAAAGAAAATAAGCCCCCTTTGCATACCAGGACCACAGCAGGAAGAATAGAGTCATAAAACTATACATCCTTCACTCTGCTTTTGTACCCCTGCCCTTTGCCCACTCCTGCTACTTCCGATACACAGAGCCCATACATAATTTCTGCATCCGTTCAACACACTTCTTTATTCGATACATACATAGAATCATAGAGTTGGAAGAGACCACAAGGGCCATCCAGTCCAACCCCCTGCCATGCAGGAACTTTACCATAAATCACACTAATCATGGCAGAACTATGCCTATGGATTCTGACAGACTGGGAGTCAGTGAGAATCAGAAAGGGATTCTGACAGGAGAGGCATTCACTTAAGTTAGTCCAGAAGGAACTGTGACAAGCCTGCAAGTGTATGTTAATATAACCACACTAGGTTGAAGTAACCAACCTAAGACACTTTCTTGCTTTAAGTTATTTAATAAAGTTACTATTTGTTTTATAACAGAGGCCTCTGTCAGAGTGAATTCTAGACATTAAAAATAAAGGCAAGCATGCTGCCTAAGATATTGAACTGATAAGGGGAAGACACCTGAGACCCTAGTTCTTATATACTTAGGGAGAGTGTTTAAAGGATAAAAGCAGAGTATTTGTTAGTGACAATGGGCCTTGTGTGAAGAAAGTTAAAAGGTAACTGGGCATATAAGAAAGGTCCTGTCAATTTAGTTATTAATGTCTCCCAGTGTACATTCAGGTTTGATTTGCTCTCAGGACCATTTAAATGTCTTGCTAGTGGTCTATGGAAGACTCTGTGAATGTGTATAAACTCTATAAACACCTTCATTTGTACTTTCTGCAGGTGTGCATAGGTCCGAGATGGTCTCCATACATAGGGAGAGAAGAGAACCTCCATTGAAAGTTTTCTCTGTGGAAGAAACTGCAGGAAAGATGGCCTTGGAACAGGTTAACCTTCACCCCTTCCTTCTTTGTGATGGAGCCATTGGGAGTTTTTCAGTCTGGGATGCTATGGGTGCTCAAGGGTCATCCTCTGTCCTGCAGTGGCTCAGTTGATCAGTGCTTCCTGCCCTCTTCTCCTTGCTTCCCCTCTCAGCCAAAAAAGGCCAGGGGACTGGGGTTACTGCCAATGGTGGTCCCCTTACAGCTTCCATCAGGAGGACTTATTCTGTTCCTGCATGAGCATTAAACCCATGGTTTTTAGAAAGGGTTGGTCCATCATTTTGTTGGAGGGAGGCACCTGACTCAGGCAGCTGGTTTTGAGCCTAATGATAGCCAGCAATTCCTAATTATTTAATTTGTGGTTTTCATATTTTTATTTTCAAGGATGGAAAGAGGATCTTTATAGTGTTTTCTGCCTTATGTGCTAAAAGACCTTGACTATACAGGCTGGAAATAAAAAAAAAAGTTTGATGATTGGGTGAAGTTGTCCTAGATTTATACCAGTTAATAACGAAGATTGGGAAGACCTATGTGGAAGAGTTTCCACATGGTAAACAAAGGGGGGTTGCAGACTGCCAGAAATAGTGCAAATTCAGTCCACTTTTAGGGTTAGGGTTAGTTCAAGGGAATCATGGGAATTGTTTTTTTTCTGAGACATTGAGCCTTCTCTGTCAGAGAGCTCTGATGCCACAATAAAATACAGTTCCCATGATTCCCTAACCCTAACCCTAAAAGTGGACTCAATTTGCACTATTTCTGGCAGTCTGCAACCCCCCAAAGTCTCAGGGCCCCAAATTGAAGCCTTGTCTTTTCCTTCATTCCTTATTCTTCAAGATCCAGGGAGTCAAGGAAAACAATGGGGGAATAGTTAAACTTATCCAACTCTATCAGTATTCTGAAGTGATCAAATAATATTTGGGATGCACCATGTGTTTTCTCTCCTTTTGCTTAGTCATTCTCCAGATCTATTTTCTATTGCAGATTACCTTTCGGGATGTCGCTGTATATTTCACAAAGGATGAATTCCAACTGTTGGATAAGAACCAGAGATTTTTGTATGAGGAGGTCATGATGGAAACCTATGAGAATGTGTCCTCCCTGGGTAAGGAACTTGAGTCCATTGTCCTTCCTATGGAGACTGAGGATCCTTTCATACCACATTGTCATAGCACTACGATTCCACTTTAATTATCATGGTAACATCCTGTGGAATCTTGGATTTTTAGTTTCATGAGGCACTAGAGCTCTCCAGTTGAAGAGTCTAAATACCCCCCCCAAAAAAAAACTGCCAGTCCTAGGATCTCGTAGGGAGGAACCATGGCAGGTAACATTTTTGGCCCCATAAAAGGTCCTCGGCACATCCCAGACATTTCTTTTACCCTTCTTCCAGTCTTTCTAGGGTCTGGAAAGGCTTCCAATATCCTCTTGGGAAAAAGGCTCCCCTAACCTTAAAATGGCTCAGAGAGGACCAGAGAGAACAAAACTGCCTCTGGGGGAGGGTGTCCTTAAAATATGGTGTAAATGCCTCCCACGCCCCCATAGAGCATTTTTGGACAGAAAAAGTTGTGTTTCTGTTTTGCTTTGTTTTTGTGGTAAGATGTGATGGTGGTTTACCCCTCCAAGGTCTCCTGGACGGGTTAAGCCAGCATTGAAGACTTTGCATGGCACTTTGCAGATAAAGTTGCTCAGATCTGCTCTAACTTGGATGCTGTAGTTGATACAGTGCCAGTGGCTGTAACCTTGGCTCCTGTCTCTCCAGTGTTAATGGATACTTTTCCGTTTGTGCAGCCTGATGATGTGGACAGGATCCTTGGAGAAGTGAGAGCTGCCACATGTGTTAGACCTTTATCTTTCTTGGCTTATCAAACAGGCCAGAGGGGGACTGGCTGAATTGGTGAAGGGGGATAGTCAAAACCTCCCTTCAACAAGGCAGCATTCCAACCTGCCTAAAGGAGGCAGTTGTGAGGCCTTTGTTGAAAAAAAAAATCCCTGAATCTCACTACAATGGATAATTCTCAGCCAGTGTCCAACCTTCCATTTTTGGGCAAGGTATTAGAGTGGTGGCTTCAAGGATTTCTAGATGAAATGGATTATCTAGATTCATTTCAGTCTGGTTTCAGAACTGACTGTGGAATAGAAGGCCAATACACAGGCCAAATAAAGTGGCTTTGGGCCACTTTGGAGGACTGCTGTTTAAACGGTGCGCACATCCTAAGTGGACAGAAGCTGTGCCAAAGCCGCATGGCACCTCCAAAGTAGCCCAAATCCACTTCATTTGGCCTATCTGTTTGGGCCCAGAGACAACTTTGGTGGCCTTGGTAGATGATGTACACAGGCTAGGATCTTTTTTAAAAAGCAGGCATTTCAAACAGAAATAATAAACAGTAGGTATATTATTTTAATGTGTATGGTTTCAAATGCTTTTATCTTTTTAATTATATTCTGCTTTGTACAATGATCTACGTTAATATTGCAATAGTTAAATTCCATTTTATTTGTCCCTTTTGTAGGTTTTTAATTGTACTGTATTTTCAGACTTTAAGCTGCTTTGGGTCCCAATTCTGGGAGAAAAGTGGGATACAAGTTAATATTAATAATCCTTAGGCTCCTGCTATAGCCCATCCTTGCTGTATAGATTATGCCTGGATTGTTACACATTGGAGAAGAAGAATCAGATGAAGAGAGGAGAGTAAACAGAAATTATGGGGAGAAAAGGCATCCAGCATAGTTTTTTAAAAACCAATTCAGTTCTTTCTCACAGAAAGGCAAAAATGTGGACATTCACCAAGCACACACAGGCATCTCTTATTGTCAGAGGAGCCCCTTATTTAAAACATGCAAAGCTTGTCCCTTAGAGTGTCTCCTGCTTGGTAGTCTGAAAGCTTTTCCTTTTATTTAGACTGAATAAGATGCCCAAAATTCCTGTATTTTGTGATGTGGGCCCTTCATAAAGACAGAAATGCGTGCATCATGTAATTTTTGTCTAAACAATGTATTATTTTTTACAGAGAAATGCCTGGCTAAGTCTTCTGAAATCAATAATTTCATTTGGTATTTAGGTAGAGCACTTGTCAACCCTGCATATCATGAATTTCCTCTGTCCCTTATTTATTGATATTTTGAAAACCTGGCACCAAAACCAGGTAGCTATGTGTTGCCCACAGAATACCTGTTTTCCACTCCTGCCTTAGATGTTCTGCGCAGTTCAGCATGCCCCATCCTTACTGAGCACTAAGTCTCACTGGAATCAGATTGAACCCCTGCTCAGTCTGGAAGCTCCCTTCCTTCAGACTTTTCTCGAAAACCCTCTATTCTCTGTAGTCCTGCTCCATGTTTCTGAGAGCAGATGCCCCAAGGAAGGCCTCAAACATGAGGGAAAAGCAGCAGTGCAAGGAGCTGGGTATTTGTTCCCAAGACCTTGTCTTCAAGCATATTGAGTAGTTCTCTTGGCCTGTCATAACAGATACTGCTATATTGTTGGTGCAGCTCAAATAAAACTGGTATAGCAGGTGAAACAAAATTAAAATCAGTAGCATGATATGGGGTGTCAGCATGCAAAAATCCCAAACTTCTCAAAATATCAAGAAAAATAAAAATACATTTGTTTGGAACCTAAAAAAGCACTGAAGAGAAAGTATGTATGTATGTAATTGATTTTTATAGTATTATCTCTGATATTTCTGCCAGAGGTTGAGCATATACTCATACCAGAAGACCTCTCTATGCATTTAGAGGTCCTCCAGCATGACTCTATAGTCAATATCTTCTAGAGGGTGGTGGGATGGAGAAACCTCTCCCCTGAAGATTGTAAGACTCAAGCAGGCTCTTATGGTGAAATACAGGTTATCAGATAGTCTGGACCTATGGCATAAGAGGGAGCATAGCATCTCTTCTTTTGTTCTGATGATTCACTTGTCTTTATGATTGTTTGCCTTTAATCTGTTTCCCATACACTGAAATTCTTTTTCACACAATTATTATTTTTTGCTTTTCTTCTTCACAGCAGAAAACTGGAGGAAAACATATGTACGTGCTAAGTATGGGAATTGTTCTAGGCAAAAATTGCAACTTACTGAGAAAGCTCAACATTCAGAAGAGGAATGTTATATCAGAGACAGGCCCTACAAACACAATGTATCTGCGAAATGTTCTCCTCAAAATATGGCATTTGTGCCTTGGAAGAGGCCCCATGGTGTAAAAAAACACTTGAGGTATGAAATTTCTGTGAAAGGTTTTGATTATAAACTGTGCAGTGTGAACCACCAAGAAACCCACACAGTAAAGAGACCACACAAGTGCTGGAAGTGTGGGAAACGCTTTGCATACAATTCATTACTTATGGCACATTTGAAAGTGCATAGAGACCTTGTGAGCCACTGGATAAACTACACAGGAGAGAAACCGTACAAATGCCAGCAGTGTGGGAAGTGTTTTGTTCAGACATCACACTTTGTAAGACATCAGAGAGTCCACACAGGAGAGAAACCATACAAATGTCAGCAGTGTGGGAAATGTTTTGTTTACAGGTCAGTCTATGTGACCCATCAGAGAGTCCACACAGGAGAGAAACTATATACATGCCAGCAGTGTGGGAATTGTTTTGGACACAAGTCGCACCTTGTGAGGCACCAGAGAATCCACACAGGAGAGAAGCCATACAAATGCCAGGAGTGTGGGAAAAGTTTTGCTCGCAATTCGAATCTCGTGAAGCATCAGAGAGTCCACACAGGAGAGAAACCATACAAATGCCAGCAGTGCGGGGAATGTTATGCTTACAGGTCAGTACTTGCAGCCCATCAGAGGGTCCACATAGGCAAGAAACCATACAAATGTCAGCAGTGTGGGAATGGTTTTGGTCACAGGTCACACCTTGTGAGGCACCAGAGAGTCCACACAGGAGAGAAACCATACAAATGCCAGAAGTGTGGGAATAGTTTTGGTGACAAGTCACACCTTATGTCCCATCAAAGAGTCCACACAGGAGAGAAACCATATACGTGTCAGCAGTGTGAGAAAGGTTTTGCTAGGAAGTCAGCCCTTGTGTCCCATCAGAGAGTCCACACAGGACAGAAACCATACATATGCCAGTTGTGTGGGAATGGTTTTGCTCAAAAGTCAGCTCTTGTGAGACACCAGAGAGTCCACACAGGAGAGAAGCCATACATATGCCAACAATGTGGGAAAAGTTTTGCTGGCAAGGCAGATCTTGTGAAGCATCACAGAGTGCACACAGGAGAGAAACCATACACATGCCAGCAGTGTGGGAATAGTTTTTCTCAGCAGTCAGCCCTTGTATCCCATCAGAGAGGCCACACAGGAATTAAACCATACACATGTCCGCAGTGTGGGAATGTTTTTTCTCAGAAGTCACACCTTGTGTCCCATCAGAGAGTCCATACAGGAGAGAAACCATACTCATGCCAGCAGTGTGGGAATAGTTTTGCTCAGAAGTCACACCTTGTGAAACACCAGAGAGTCCACACAGGAGAGAAACCATACACATGCCAGCAGTGTGGGAATGATTTTGTTCACAGGTCACACCTTATGTCCCATCAGAGAGGGCATACAGGAGACAAACCATACAAATGCCAACAGTGTGCGAAATGCTTTGCTATTATGTCAGCTCTTGTGAAGCATCAGAGAATCCACACAGGGGAGAAACCATACAAATGCCAGCAGTGTGGTAAATGCTTTGTTCAGAAGTCAGACCTTATAAGGCACCAGAGAGTCCATACAGGAGAGAAACCCTACACATGCCAGCAGTGTGGGAAAGGTTTTGCTCAGAAGTCAGACCTTGCGAGGCATCAGAGAGTCCACAGAGGAGAGA
The DNA here is from genome assembly GCA_026167975.1 of Phrynosoma blainvillii. Classification (NCBI taxonomy): domain Eukaryota; kingdom Metazoa; phylum Chordata; class Lepidosauria; order Squamata; family Phrynosomatidae; genus Phrynosoma; species Phrynosoma blainvillii. The sequence goes on along the minus strand of JANUYF010000002.1, from coordinate 397,641,354 downwards.
AACCATAAAAAAGCCAGCAGTGGGAGAGATGCTTTGTTCAAACTTTGCATCTTTTGAAGCATCAGAGAATCCACACAGGAGAGAAATCATTACATTGTTATATCTGACATATTTCCCTCAGAATTCCCTTTTGAGTATACCTTTTGAGTATAAAGAAGTCCATACAGGAGCAAAACTATACAGACCACAGGGCCATGGGAAACGTTCTTCTGAAAGTGCACACCCATTACAGACGTGAAGAAGTCTACATTAAAGAGACCCCATAGAAATAGCAGTGTGGAAAAGTTTTGTTTGGAAAGACAGCCTACATCTTGATTGTTTCTAGAAAAGACCCATTAAAATCTCATTTGATTCTAGTGATGCTTCAAAGCTTGTAATTTTAAATATCTTGCATTTTAGTTTCCATCCTCTGCTGGGGCAGGCAGACAGGGGGCATTTATGGGCTTCCTAGATGATCTTCTGTTATTTTTATGTTGGAAACACCATTGTTACTGCTTTGTCCCATGTGGGAAGCCTGCACAGGTATATATCATGTATACCCTGTGCTTCATCCTTCAAGCTTGTGCAAATAGTTAGTCTGGTTTAGAGCAGGGACCGGCAACCTACGGCCCGGGGGCCAGTTAAGGCCCCAGGCCCTGGACTTACCGGCCCAGGCCGAAGGTTGCCGCCGTCACTGCTGCCGCGTGCAGCCTCTCGCCACCGTCAGAGCGCATTTTCGGCCGCGCTTGCTGCGGCCGCCATTTTGGAAGTCAAAGTGGCGGTCGCGACGCATTTGCGCATGCACAATACTCTTGTGCATGTGCAAATGCATCGCGGCCGCGATTTGGACTTCCAAAATGGCGGCCACGACATGCGCCGTGGCGACTGCGGCAGTATGCGCGGGGGGGTCGTGCGCGGCGGAGGAGGGTCACGTGCGCACGCCACCATTCCGCCCCCCCCTCGGCCCAGCCGAGACCTGGGCAACTGGAGACCAGCCCAGGTCTCAAAAAGGTTGCCTGTCCCTGGTTTAGAGGGACAAGGGGATGACAGGTTGGAAGGTAATTGTGGTTAGTCAGCAGCCATAGTTGAGCGTGAGGATCGTCTGGGTCTCTTGCTCCTCTCCCTCCCTGGTTATTCTCTTTCTTTTTGCTAAGCCCCCATGACTGGAGAGAGAGGGAGGAAGGAGAGGAGCCACTCTTATTTTTGGCTGCCTCCATCCTGCAGTGAGGCAAACATCAGTCTGGGGTAGGGCACTGAGCAAAAGCCAAAACAGAATGCAACCAGCCAGAACAGACCTCGACAGAGTTTGAACCCAAAAGCATTGGACTATGTTGGATACTTCAGAACAATATTTTGCAAGGGAAACATTAGCCTTTTTTCCTTTTTCTTTTTCCCCCCTCTTTTTTGGTTGAGTCACTATCATTCATCAACAATTTACAGCTAGAGAATATATGTGCTGCAATTATATTATTTTTGTATAATATTTCTAAATAAATTAAAATACACAACTTAATGCATCTTGTCTCATGTTTTTGTTTCATTCTAAGTCTATGACTTGATATCATATCGGGGTAGGCAACCTTTTTGAGCTGGGGGCCAGGTTGCTGTCCCTCAGACAATTGTGGGGCCGAAGCACCATAAATTAAATAAATAAATAAATAAAAATGAAAATAAATATGCATGCACAGTCTCTCAGCCCCAGAAAAGCCATGGCAAAACCCCTGTGGAGATTTTGCCAATAAAACCCCAAGAAAAAGTAATAACAACAATAATCAATATCATCATGGTGGGCGGTGGTTTCCCTTCCCACTTGTCAGTTCACGAAGGACCGAGAGCACAGACTCAAAGTCTGCGAACAGGAAGGGATGACTGTATATGTAAGGGACATCATCTGAATATCCCATTTTTATACAAAGGCAAAATGGGGCATACAGATTGGGGCTTGAGCACCCACAGATCTTGTTATGCATGGAACCAAAGCTGGTCAGGCATCAAGGGCTCACAAGGACACTCATCCTCATGATCCCCATCTGATATATGTATTTAGAAGATCTCCACCCCAGCCTGCAAATTTATACAACATTCAGAACGGCAGAAAAAGAATACCAGAAAGATATAATCCAGAGCATGCAAGGGATGCGACCATCTCCACAGCCAGCCATGGTGACAGTGCAGCACCAGAAGTAAACTCGCCCCAAAGAGCCATGGGAAATATGGCAACAAGTACAAAAAATGGGGAGAATCACGTGAATAAGTCACAAATTGCTTTTACCAAAAATGACTATTTGTTGGTTCATTGTTAGGTTTAAATTGGATATATAGTCAATGTTAAAATGTTGAAATGTAAAGATGTGTGTCTGTATTTTTCCTTGCTGAGAAAATCTGTTTTCTGAGGCCAGAGTTGCAATTATCAGCCCAGGTGTGTTTTAGTCCAAACAACCAGTTAACAAGCTAAAGTTCTGTGAGAAAGAGTTTTGTTTACAAAAGGGGTTTTATAAACAAGGGAATGTTATGGGAACTGCAGTCACATGATCTAATATGGTAATTAAAGGTTGGGCTAACACACGTCATGCATCATCAACCAATCAGTCTGTAAGGGCTACACCCAAAGAGGTGGAGAATTGGGGGCTGAAAGTTGTGATCCTGAAAAGTCTCTTACTTGTCTTTTAACCTTTAAGCTGAAATGGACTAATTAAAATATTTTCCTGATGCTGCAGCTTAACTAACTTTGAACCATGTAGCAGATAAGCTTTGTTCCTGTTTAGCCATTCTGGCTAAAGTGAAGATGCTATTATTATTTGTTTTTGCTCATGCTGATTTTACAATAAAAGAAGCTTGCTGAAGCTGCCAGAGTTTTGGTGATTGGCTTCATGGACTGTTTGCTATACATCCATCAACACAATTCAACACATGTCACTTTCTTGTTGGATTCTAAGCTGTTTGTGCATGTCATGTTAATGTGGTTACGCAACACATGGTGATCCATGTCAACGTGCAGCACCAGGATCATGATCTTCTCAGATGCAGGCAGTAGCATGTCAGCTGGAGAAGCACCTCTCCCCTTCCAGACAGAGTAAAGAGACTCTACAGACAGATGTCTCTCAGATGAGGCTTTAATCTTAGTTCCTCTATGTACAAGGCTATATGCACGATCCACCGACATACAACAACCACTATCACAATCAACCCACACTTCACCATATGTGTGTCCTGAGGCTTCTGCCTTATATAGCCAGGGCTCCACATGGCCTTCTGGCTCTGCCTCTTCCTGTGACACCTGTCACTCAACCTGAGTGACTGCAGTTTTGCAGCAGTTATCTGTGCTTTCCAGCACCAGGTGACCATCTGCATGATGTCACTTCTCATGACACAACATGACTCAGGAACAGTCAAATGCTGTGTCATCATGGCTGCTGCTATTCCCCACATTGTACATTTTCCCCTGGGATTCCTTCCTAACAATCCCCTCCAAAATGTACAAATGTGTTCACATCACTTGCCTTGTTTTTCTTGGAGCGTTTGTGTGTACCATAATAATAATAATAATAATAATAATAATAATAAATGTATTTGTACCCCACCCCTCTGCACAGCAATTGGGGTGGCTTCCAACATAAAAATACAATACAGTAAGATCAACCCCAAGCCCCAACTCTCTCACCCATTAAAAGTTATTAAACAAACATCAAATTAAAACAATTTTTAAAATAAGGCAAAGTGCCAACAAAATAGAATAACTACAGCGGTAACGGCTATAATAGCAGCTGGGATGGGGAAAAGAAGAAGTAAAACAAGACAGGACCTATGACCAGGAAGACTAGTCAGGAAAGGCCTGCCGGAAGAGATCCATCTTGACCACCCTTTTGAAGCTGTCTAAGATTGACATCTGACGGATCTCGTCCAGCAGGCCATTTCATAGCCTGGGAGCGGTCATCGAGAAGACCCTCTGGGAAGTAGCCAACAGTCTAGATTTTTTCACCTGTAACAGATTCCTCCCAGAGGACCAAAGTGCACGGGGCAGATTGTACGGGAGGAGGCAGTCTCGAAGGTAGATTGGACCCAAGCCATTTAGGGCTTTATAGGTAATAACCAACACCTTGTACTGGATCCAGAAACGAATAGACAGCCAGTGAAGAGACTTCTGTACAGGTGTTATGTGGTCTCTTTTAGATGTACCGGAGACCAGCCTGGCTGCCATATTTTTCACTAACTGAAGTTCCTGAACCAAGCATGAGGGTAGCCCCAAGTAGAGCGCATTGCAGAAATCCAGACAGGAGGTTACCAGAGCGTGTACCACAGTCTCAAGGGCCCTTACTTTTAGGAAAGGGTGCAGCTGGCGTATCAGCCAAAGCTGATAGCAGGTGCTCCTGGCCATCGCATTCACCTGATTAATCATCTGAAGCAACAAGTCCAGGAGCACCCCAAGACTGCGGACACAGTCCTTCATGGTAAGTGTGATCCCATCCAGGACTAGAAGTTCTATCCCAATGCCTGGTTTCATGGCCACTACTGTAAGTACCTCCTTTTTATTTGGATTCAGTTTCAATCTGTTTTTCCTCATCCAGTCCATTAACTTCCTGCTTCCTGTGCCATAACCCACCAGCCTGATATCTGTCAATGTCCTCCTGCTGGCGCCCAGTGCGCTGGTACCCTGTCTGTCACACTGTCCACTTGACCTGTGCACCCCAGACTCAGAACCTTGTTCTGCTTTTCCCAGCAGCACTTTTGTCAATATAGCCATACCTTCAGGAAACCTGTCCACCACTCCAGGCACTTCACTTTCCAGTGCTTCTGCACTCTGGTGCAGATCTTCCACCACTTTGCACATGTCTTTGGGCTGTACCTACCATCCTCTTAGGACCTCTGGCTTTGAGCTTCCGCTCCCGGTGTCAAGCCCAACTGCACAGTCTCTCATAGTCCAAATAAGTAGCTTTTCCCAGGTGTAATAACATATAAAATTTGGGCGATACAAAAAGAAATAAGCAATAAACAGAACGAAAATGGGGAAATGTTTCCGCTTTGGCCTTTCCCAGTTGCTTAAAAAACTTTACTATAATATAATAATAAACATTTATTGAGGATCTCTATATATGTAATTAAACACTTTCTTTTCCTAAGACTCTCCTCATTAACATCCACCATTAAAAACTGTCCAGAAAGGGAAATGATGCTATAAATTAAATGGTGAAAAAACACACACCAACTCTCCCCCCCCCCCTTTGTAGCTGTTTTTAGATGTATTTTTGGGAGTCAGATTCGAAAAACGTGATTTACAAAATGTCATACCACACTGAATTCTTCACAAATTTCATGACGGATGTCAGTACTCCTAATTTAGTTAAGTCGGACGAAAACGTTGAAACAAATTTTGGGGGGAAATGACACACGATGACAGAGCAAGACTGAGGCCATTTTGGGATTTTTGAGAATGCAAATTCCTATAACACCGGCAGCCATTTTCAAAATAGGTGTGTGTTTTTAACAACCCTCGAGAGTTGCATATATTTATACACTATTGTGTTTAAAATAATCACCTGATAAATATATAAATAATGCTGGGAAATAGTTGCTTTTCTAGCCCTACAGCTCCCAGAATCCCCCAGAGCAACCTGCTATGTTTGCCTAGGGGATTCTGGGAGTTGTAGCAGCCCAAGAAAGTTAATTCTCACTTCACTCTCTGTAACAACAACACTCCTGCAGTGTGGCCTAAAAACCTTGCTCTGTCCATTTCTTCCATCTTTTCCGCGCACTTCAGCTCAGACTGCATCCCCCAGCATCCCTTGGGACCAGAAAATTGGAGTTGGAAGGGATCTCCAAGACCCATCAATCCTACCCCCTTCTTCTGCCATGCAGGAATAGATAAGATCCTAGAGTTGGAAGGGGCCTCCAAGGGCCATCCAGTCCAACCCCCTTCTTTTGCCATGAAGGAAGAATAGGATCCTAGAATTGGAAGGGACCTCCAAGGGCCATCCAGTCCAACCCCCTTCTTATGCCAGGCAGGAAGCCATAGGACTCACATATCTATATATGTGTATCTAGATACAGATATAGATATAGATATCTAGCTGTGCATATATATATATATATATATATATGCATATTACAAATACATACACACAGGCATATATAGAATAAAGTGTATAAAGGCAGAGTGAATGCGTGTATGTAAGTTTAGATATACAAATAAGTGTAGATAAGTGTAAATACAGATCTAGATACAATGTTATATGGACAGTTTATATTATATATATATATATATATATATATATATATATATATAAAACATTTTATATAGTACAATTTTCACTGCTTTGGATTTGGATTTAAACTTGTTCAAACTTATCGGTACCGAGAATAGTATTTCTAGCTCTATTCTTTCCTATCTCTGTGGGCTCTTGGAGGCTCCTCCTCCTCCTCATTCATAGCTCTAAGGCTCTACCATAGAGTCCAATGACGCTCCCCCTCTCTATGGTAGGCCGCCATCTTAGGACTCGACGGAAGTGAGGCGTCAAGGCGACGTCGTCGTCGGTGGCTCTGGCTCCGCCCCTTCTCTTTCTCTCGAATTGGGAGGGGGGCTTCCGGTGGCCCGAGGAAGAGGAAGAGGGTGAGTGGGAAGGCGAGTGGGAGTGCTGGCCTTGGGGCGCTCCTTCCTCCCCCTGGGACCCCCCTCAGGGAATTTGGGGTGGGAGCTGCTGGTGCATGACGGGATATGTGATGCCTCCCAAAAAACGATTGTGGGATATATAGTATGGAGAGGCATCTTTAGATGTGTGTTGGGGGCGGGAGGTCTCCAGACAGGGGGATTCTGGGTGTCTGGAGAAATAAATTTCTCCGGTATAGAAATAAATATTATTATTATTATTATTATTATTATTATTGCATTACCCCTGAAAGAGGAAGCACTGTTCTCCCACTAAGGACACCTTCCTCTTGGACTACAGTTCCTATCACCCCCACTCCCCCCCACATGGCTCCAGTCAGAAGGATTCTGGGTGCTGCATTCCCCCTTAAAAAGGAGGCCTGGAGAGGAGGCAGTTTTCCTCCTCTGCTCAAGTAGGCTTCCTCTTGGACTACAGCCCCCAGAATTCCCTGGGCAGCAGGGCTCCAGACCTCTCCTGGCTTCATGCAGACAGAATGGCTCCGGGGCCATTCTCATTGCCATGACCTCCCGTGGGATCCTGGGATTTGTAGTTTATGGAGCGATTCAGGATTCCCTGCTAGAGATTTCAGGGGACTTGACTAGAGCATTCTAAGGGCCTCACAAACTACAGATCCCTGGGTCCCTGGATAGGAGAGAGGGCCAAAGCAGTTAAAATGAACTCAGGCCAATTGTTTCTGGCCCCATGGGAAGGTCAAAGGGGGTCCCTTGGGGGAGGAACGGGGGGACTCCTGTACCCCCAGAGATCCAAGGCTCTGGGGTCACAAAGAGGCTCAGGCAGAGGGGTCCCACTGGGGCCTATAATCCTGGAGGAAGGAAGGGGATCTCTTTTCCAGCCCCCTTTTAGGGTCCAACCCGGTTCCAGGGCCCCTCTTTGCTCTTGAAGGATGGGACTTTGGGGGAAGCAGAGCCTGACCTGCCTCCTTCCCTTCTTCTTCCTCCCCAAAGGAAACTGCTCCTGACAGACAGACGGACAGAGGGAGAGAGGAAGAGGAGCTGCGTGTTCGGATGTGAGAGGATGGAGGAGACCCTGCCGAAGGAGATCCAGGGGGAGATGGAGGAGCATCAGCAGATGCAGAAAGGTAATCCACCACTGAGAGAGAGAGAGAAAGAGGGGAGACCCCCCCAGACCCCCTCCTCTCTGCCCCATAGCCGCCTTCTTCTGGCTGCTCCCAGTCCCAGGATGGCCTTAGAAAAAGGCACCATAAATGATCCCTAAGAAAGAGGGGAGACCTCCAGGAGCCCCTCTTCTCTGCCCCATGGCCTTCTTCCTCTGGCCGCTCTCAGTCCCAGGTTGGCCTGACAAGTTAAGTCTCCCAAAGGTTTGGGACCAGAGGTATATTGGATTTCAGATTTTGGATAATTTTCATGTTGTTATTTCTCCCTACGAATTGAGGCAGGGAACAACAACAAACCAACATGTACACAACATCAGTTAAAAACATAAATCAGTTAAAAATGCACATCTGTTTCAAAGAACAAACATGACACATATGCATTAGACCAATCCACACTTAAGAGTTCATCATTTAAAATTTACGATTTAAAAATCATCTGGATAGGCCTGCCAGAAGAGACTGGTCTTTTATACTGTTTTGAATTCGGAAAACGTATTCAGCAGTCGGATCTCTTTTGGCTGGTCATTCTGCAGTCTGGGGCAGCTAAAGAAAAAACCTCCTCAGACTGACAGTGGCCAAGGTAGTCCTGGCCGAAGAGCATAGATATCTGCCAAAGGACCTGAGCGTATGGGGCGCATTGTATGGGAGGAGGAGATCCTGTAGGTAACCTGGACCCAAACCATGGAGGGCTTTAAAGGTAAAAACCAACACTTTGTCTCTTGCTCCAAAACTAATTGGCAGCCAGTGGAGTGACTTTAATATTGATATGACATGATCACTCCTGGATGTCCCAATGATCCATCTGGCTGCTATTTTTTGAACTGAAGTTTCCAGACTTGTACAAAGGTAGCCTAATGTACAGCGCATTGAGGTTACCAGTATATGTGCTGCCATCTTTTTAATAATAATAATAATAATAATAATAATAATAATAATAGTTTTTATTTGTATTTGTACTATATTTTTATCTCGGCTTTACTTTTAACTCTATGATGTTTTAATTCTGTTTTAAGGGGTGAGTGGGTCTGAGGTGGGAGGTAGGAATTGTTTTTATCTGTTGTATTTTTAACTTGTACGCTGCCCCGATTGCCGAGCAGAGGGGAGGGTTATAAGTAAAAATTATTATTATTATTATTATTTATTATTATTTTCCCGCCTCTTCCTATGGATCGAGGCAGGATTGCAGAGAAAATATAGAAAAATACAATATATAAAACACAATATATAAAATCATAACAATAATAAAAAACCCACAATCCATATAATAAAATCCAATACCTAATCATGTACAGAGATTGGTCGTCGTCTTTACATATCCAGGAGGTCATATCAGATAGTACAATTAGGCTTCAGAGTTACAGTTGGGGAGATCAGGTGGATAGGCCCACCGTAAGAGCTCTGTCTTAAGCGCCTTCTTAAAGGCTTCTAGTGTAGTAATAAGACGGATCTCTTCCGGCAGGCCGTTCCATAGCTTAGGAACTGTGGCTGTGAATGATCTCTGGGAAGTTACTTTTAATCTGGTATTATAGTATTCCAGTAAATTCTTCCCTGATGTTCTGAGAATGCGGGGCGGATTATGTAGGGAGAGGCGTTCCTTCAAGTAACTCGGACCCAAGCCATGTAGGGCTTTAAAGATAGCAACCAACATTTTGTATTGCACCAGGAAACTAATCGGCATCCAGTGAAGAGCTTTTAACACAGGTGTAATATGGTCTGCCCTAGATGTTCCGGCAACCAGCCTGGCTGCCACATTTTGAACTAATTGAAGTTTCCGAACTTGGTACAAAGGTACCCCCATGTAGAGCACGTTACAGAAATCCAAACGAGAAATTACCAGGGCAAGTAGTACTGCTTCAAGGTCCTTTCGGTCCAGGTAGGGGCGCAGTTAGCGAATCAACCGAAGTTGATTCCAAGCACTCCTGGCCATCGCATCCACTCCAGCTCTAGGTAAAGGCACAGCTGACGTAAAAGCCATCTTGGCTTTCGCATCTATCTGAACTGACATCTGAAGCGACGGATCCAGAGCACCCCCAAGCTGGAAATACAGTCTTTTGAGGGGAGTGTAACCCCTTCCAGAACTGGTAGATACATACCTCCAGCCCCAGATTAGGACCCTTGATAGTCAGCACTTTAGTCTTGTCTGGATTCAGTTTCAATTTCTTTTTCCTCGTATGCATGGCAGAAGGGAGTTGGAGTGGATGGCTCTTGTGGTCTCTTCCAACTCTGTGATTCTATGATAGCATATCTTGATTTCAGTAAGGCCTTTGACAAGGTCCCCCATGACATTCTTGTAAATAAGCTAGTCAAAGGTCTTTTGTGGGTTTTGGGGGCTGTGAGGCTGTATTCTAGGAGAATGTATTCTGATATTTTGCCTGCATCTGTGACTGGCATCTTCAGAGAATGGTGGCATGGAGGTTTGTGGCGTATATATATTGTGTGACCCTTGGTTGAGAGGATTACCATGTAAACCTGTGTATTGTTCTGTTGAGGCAAGGCCTCTGGGTGGAAGGATATGCAAGGATGATTAGTGTATATTTAATTAATGGGCCATTGTCAGATGAAAATTAGTTTGTCAATTAGCATGTAAATCTGTGTATAGCTCTATTGAGGCAAGGCCTCAGGGTGGAAGGACATGTGAGGAGGATTAGTATCTATTTAATTAATGGGCTCTTGTTAGTTGGGAATTAGAACGTCAATTAGCATGTACATTTGTGAATAGATCTATTGGGGCAAGGCCTCAGGGTGGGAGGATATGCGAGGAGAATTAGTTTTTATTTAATTAATGGTCTGTTATCTGCTGGGAAACCCCTTGGTCCTGGGTGAAGCTCATTTGCATTTGCTGAGTCCTGATTTTGGTGTTTTTGAGGACTGGTAGCCAAATTTTCTTTACTTTTCAGGGTGCATTCTGTGCATTCTGAGTGAAAAATGTACAGATCTGGGAGCTTGTTAGCTGGGAAAGTTTTAGCCTGCAGGTGGATTACATGAAAACAACACAGAAGAACACAGCCAAAGTCATTGTTTTGAGGAACACAGAAGGCAAGAGGAAAACAGATTGAGTCATCTAGTTTCATGAGAACTAAGGGTCACATGATGCAAAGCATGGGAAGAAGGCTGGGTTTAGAGGCTGTTTAGCAAATGTCTATAAAGGTATCAACCTGAGGGTGGAGTTATGACTTGATTTGGCTTTGACTTGATTTTGCTTGGCTTTTGAGTTCTTTGTTCCTGTTCATGCTCTGCCTGCATGATGGATGTTATAAATGTAAATTGTTCTTTTGTTCATTTTGCAACTGAAGAATAAAAACCTTCTTTGGGAGAGAATCTAATAGCTGGTCTCGTTTCATGGAAGGCTGCAAGCTGCAGGGAGCTACAGATACAAAGATGGATAGAGCTGGTGAACGGTAGTCCTGCACACACACTGCACACTCTCACCATATATCAAAATCTTGTGGTCAGGAATACTAAAAACAAAGGGAGTTCAGGATGGATGGGAACTTCTCAAAAGGGAGATACTGAAACCACAATATCAAACTGGTCCAACAAGGAGGAAAAATGGGATGTGTTTCAAGAAACCAGGATGGATGACTAAGGAACTTTCAACTGAGCTAAGTCTGAAACATCATGTATAAGAAATGGAAAAAGGGGGAAAGCACCAAAGAGGAATTTTAACCAATAGAGAGCACTTGTAGAGGTAAAGTCAGAAAAGCTAAAGTGCAGAATGAGCTAAAGCTTTCTAGAGGGGACTTCCAGCAGCAATGGTAGGGCGAAATATCACTAAAGATGAAGTCCATCCTAGGCATTGCCACAGTGGGAATATAAGGACTCCAATCCTTATCAGTCTGAACCCGGAGAAGAGTTCGGAGAGCGGGGGCTTGAAGGAGGCCCACGTTTGTGGGGAGTCATCGAGGTGATATTCGCTCTGAGGGGGACAGGATTAAAGAGCAGCTGAGCCTGCTAGTGGCAGGCATTGCTGGCACTGAGCCCAGCCTGCCACTATTTTAGTTTAGAATTAGACTTAGAATAAAACCCTGAAATTGTGCCTTTTCTTTCAGAGTTCTTTAGACTGTTAAAAAGCTATTTGAGCAGGGGCAAAAACTGCAGTACTATTTAAAAGGTTTTTTCTCCCTTTGTTCCCTCCCAATTTCTCGGGAGTGGCGCCTGAACATTTAAAAGGGAAAACTGGAGTTATATGTTTAAGATCAAAGGGTGTTAGAGAAAGTGCAAAGTGTAAAAAGATTAAGAGTGCATGTTATCTCTAAGCAAGAAAAGAAAAACAGAAGGGAGGGGAAAAGAGTGAACAATAGAGTTAAAGGACTTGGCAGAGAGGTGAAAGTGGTGAAAGTGGTGGTGGTGTCCGAATTTCGGCAACAAAAAATGGCAGAGTGAGAGACCAAAAGAGAGAGCATAATAAATAGACAGTACTACAAGGAAGGAAAAGATGAGACAAAATTAGATAGATTTGAAATAAATAGGGTGTGAACCAGAGAAAGATTACGTCGGAAGGAGGATGGGGGGTGAGACGTCAGATTTTAAAAGAGGTAAAGCGAAGAAAATAATACCAAGAAATAGTCTAGTGCAGGGGTAGGCAACCTTTTTGAGCCAGGGGCCGGGTTGCTGTCCCTCAGACAATTGGGGGGCCGAAGCACCCTAAATAAATAAATAAATACATAAAAATTAAAAAATATACGCATGCACACTCTGTCAGCCTCAGAAAAGCCATGGCAAAACCCTGTGGAGATTTTGCCAAGAAAACCCCAAGAACAAGTAATAACAACAATAATCAATATCATCATGGTGGGCGGCGGTGGCGGCAGGACCGGCCTGGGGCCGGTCCAAAGGCCTCATGGGGCCGCATCCGGCCCCCGGGCCTTAGGTTGCCTACCCTTGGTCTAGTGGAAGGAGGGCGGGATGGGACAACGGGGAGGAGAAGCTGCTGGGAGAGGAAAAGGCAATTCTTTTCTTTGCTTAGGTAATTAAAATCCATTTGGTGCTGTTAGGATATGGATGGGATATATAGTCAAATGTGAAATGTAAAGATGTGTGTGTGTCTGTAATTTTCCACTTGAGAACAGTTTTTGGGCAAAGCACAAACAACATTTAGAGAAAGAAAGTGAATCAACACCAGGTGGCTAACACAGACATCAACATGTACTTTCCCAAAGATACAACTAATGGACACAGACTTTGTTATGGTTAACAATAGATATCCAAAAAGGTAAACATCGTTAGCTTGAGAAAGATAGTCACGTGGTGGATGATGGACAGCAAGAGGCTGGGTTAGTAGACATCATATAGACATTATCCAATTAAAATAAGGTTAACACCGAAAAGGTGGAGTATGGGAAGGGCTTAGAAAATCCTTTGTCTAAAATTGTTTATTGTTCAAGATGTGAGCGTGTGTGGCTGAAAACAATGGTTTTAACTGCAACAAGTTGGATCCTAATGTTTTTGGATTTTTAAAGATGTAATCTTTCATGGCTGAACTGGACAAGTTCATCACAATGGATTTTACTTAGTTATTTTATTTTTACTTTTATATGCATTAATAAAGCTATGTTTTTGGACTTTACAATGTGTCTTCTTGCCTGAGGAAGACAGGATCCTGAAGAAGGGAAGCTGAGCCAGTTGTTGGTAAGAATTACAAAGTGACTGTGAATCACAGCAGCCAGCTTGTCCTGCAGACTCTGCTGAGTGCCAAAGGGCATCACTACAACACTCATCACCCACACATGGACAGGTGCAGCGCCTTCTCTTCTGGCGATGGAGGGGAAAAGGTCAGAAGAAAGGAAAAGAGAAAGTTTGCGTCGGAAGGAGGACGGAACGGGATGACTGCAGGCAAGGTTTATTTCAGTTAAGACAGTTAATAGTGTTGGTGGAGAACATGAAGGGGCCTTGTGTAATAGAAGTGCTCTGCTTCCTGCTGAATTTCATTAGCTTCTTTGTTACCTTTTTTTTCCCATCACTACTTCCAAGATTGTCTTCAATAGGAATTGAGAAAAAGTTTTGAGAACAACTTTCTGAGACTTTGAGATTAAGGAAATAATGTTGTGATTTTTGCACTAATGAATCAAATTGATGAACTAATTGATGAGCTTTATTATTGAATAATTATTGGTGTTTTTTTTTCTTTTTTACCCTCTGCTATTTTTAAATTTGTGTCCAATTGGAATTAACAGAGAATAATTTTTGAGAACATTTTTCTGAAACTTTTCTTCTAACGAATCAAATTGATGGACTTATGAATTAATTGATTATTGCACAATTATTGTTGATCTAATTACTCTCTTTCTCAAGGGGTTAATTATATTGAGCTTTGTATTATTTGAATGATTAATTAATTATTGGGATTGGATACTTAATTATTTTGATTAGTGGGTCTCTAGATTAATTGCTTAATGGAATTTAATTGACAGTTTGAATTGTAAGAATTATTAGTGTTTAGGAGATAACTGAGATTCAGTTAGATTCATTGATACTTGATTTGTAAAAAAGGGAAAAATTAATTACTTTTAAAATGTTTGTTTTTTTAATTGAACCAATTATTAAAAAACTAATTGAGATTGAATTAATAAGCTTATAAATTTAATAAGTTCATATATCTATATCTATATCTATATCTATCTATATATATATATATATATATATATATATATAATTCAAATAATTAGTTATTGATTGAAACATTTATTGAAACAACAAATTCCAACTAAAGTATAAAATGGCCACAGGGGTAAAAAGATCTACTGAAACCACATCAACATCTCAAAGAAGAGGTACCATAGATGTGGATGCAATCCACAATTAGGGTGGTAAAGAAAGTGACACAGGTTCCACCTTTGCAGAACCCATTATGTAACCCAACAACGGCTTATTGTGATGTGTTTAAAAGTTCTTTGCAGATAAAATCTCTCAGATAAAAGCTGACTTAAGACGCCAATGTTGTAACAGAATCAATTGACGAGGTGTCCAGCAACTCCGTTGATGAAATTACACTGATTCACTTTCAATCCGTGAGTACTGATGACGTGGACAAACTCCTTGGTAGAGTGAGGAAAACAACCTGCCCTCTTGATCCTTGCCCTTCGTGGTTGACCATCCGGGGGGGGGGGGGGGGAAATGCCTTGAGGATGTTTCTTAGAGACATCATCCCTCAGGGAGGGTCAGGTTCCATCATGTTTGAAAGAAGCGATGGTTGTGCCACTCCTGAAAAGACCTCCCCTTGACCCTCTGGACATGAACAGCTATAGGCCAGTCTCACTGCTACCTTTCCTGAGCAAAGTGATCGAGAGGGCAGTTGCTCTTCAACTCCAAGCTGTCTTGGAGGAAACTGATTATCTAGATCTATTTCAAACTGGCTTTAGGACAGGATATGGAGTTGAGACTGCCATGGTCGCCTTGGCTGATGACCTTCATCTGGGCATCGACAGGGATAGTGTAACCCTGTTGGTGCTTCTGGACCTCTCAGCAGCTTTTGATACAATAGATCATGACATCCTCTTCAAACACCTGAGAGAATTAGGAATCAGATGCACTGCATTGCAGTGGTTCCGTTCCTTCCTCTCGGGCAGATTCCAGAAGATGATGCTCGGGGACGGTTGGTCTATGAGGAAAGAGCTTAATTGTGGCATCCCTCAAGGCGCCATCCTGTCCCTGATGCTATTCAACATATATATGAAGCCTCTGGGACAGATCATCCAAAGACATGGGGTGTGTGTGTGTTATCAGTATGCTGCTGACACCCAGATATATTTCTCCATGTCTCAGTCTTTAGCTTTGACTTCAGATGGTGTCTCTCCTCTCATTGACTGTCTTAAGGCAGTAATGGACTGGATGAGGAAAAATTGAGACTGAATCCAGATAAAACGGAGGTACAGTAGCGGCCCCAAACCCAGGTATTGGGATACAATCTCTAGTCCTGGATGGGGTCACACTCTTCTCTGGATCCATCACTCCAGATTAACAACAACAACAACAACAACATTTATTTATATCCCACCCCTCTGCATAACCGGGATAGCTTACGACATTAAAAAAATACATTACATATCCCACAATCCCACCTACCCCTTAAAATACATTTAAACAATAATGATTTAAAAGACACTTATAATACTAATGCAAGTAAATAAATAAACAATAACTGCAGCAGAGTACCTATGAGTTTACTTTAGTGACTTTAAGACTGGTTTTATATGGTCTCTTCTTGATGTTCCTGAGACCAGCCTGGCTGCCATATTCTGTACTATTTGAAGTTTCCGGACCCAGCATAAGGGTAGCCCCACGTAGAGCATATTACAGAAGTCAAGACGAGAGGTTACAAGCGCATGTACCACATTTTCAAGGTCTCTTACTTTCAGGAAAGGGTGCAGCTGGTGAATCAGCCGGAGTTAACCTTCCCTTCTCCAGGCTAAAAATGCCCAGTTCCCAAAGTCTCTCTTCATAGGGATTCATGGTTTCCAGAGCCTTCACCATTTTAGTTGCCCTCCTCTGGACACGCTCCAGTTTTTCAGCATGCTTTTTGAATAGTGGTGCCCAGAACTGGACACAGGGGCCTGACCAAAGCAGAATAGAGTGGCACTATTACTTCCCTTGATTTAGACCAGGGGCAGGCAACCTTTTTGAGACCTGGGCCGGTCTCCCTTAGCCCAGGTCTCGGCTGGGCCGGGCGGGGGGGGGGGGCGGGGGCGCGCGCGCACGCCCTCCTCTGCGCGCACGCACACCCTCCTCCGTGCGTGATGCGCCCCCATGCACCCTCCTTTGTGTGCAGCACGCGCGCGCGCGCGCCCACAACCGCCACGGCACATAAGTCACACTTTCTCAGCCTCAGAGGGTGGAAATGGCAAATGGCGGTCAGCTCACTGTCCTGAGGCAAGTCTGCTTCGCTTCCACAGGTGTCCTCAGTCCTCCCTCTTCTTCCCAAGAGAGGACTGAGGACACCCGTGGAAAGTGAAGGAGACTGGCCTCAGGAGAGCGAGCTGAGCGCCCGGCCGGCCAGGGTCCTCTTCTGAGGCGTTTCTTTCGCCTCCTTGGCTGCCTCCCTTGGGGAAAAGAGGGAGGACAGACAGCCAAGGAGGCGAAGCAAAGGCTTCTGAAGAGGATCCTGGCAGGGCAGTGAGCTCGCTGCCTGAAGCCGCTTTCCTTGGCTTCCACGGGTGTCTTCAGCCCTCCCTTGGGAAGAAGAGGGAGGGCTGAAGACACCCGTGGAAGCTGAGGAAAGCGGCTTCAGGCAGCGAGCTCACTGCCCTGCCAGCAAGGATCCTCTTCGGAAGCCTTTGCTTCGCCTCCTTGGCTGCCTCCCTTGGGGAAAAGAGGGAGGACAGACAGCCAAGGAGGCGAAGCAAAGGCTTCCGAAGAGGATCCTTGCTGGCAGGGCAGTGAGCTCGCTGACTGAAGCCGCTTTCCTCGGCTTCCATGGGTGTCTCCCCTCCCTCTTCTTCCCAAGGGAGGGCTGAAGACACCCATGGAAGCCGAGGAAAGCGGCTTCAGGCAGCGAGCTCACTGCCCTGCCAGCAAGGATCCTCTTCGGAAGCCTTTGCTTCGCCTCCTTGGCTGTCTGTCCTCCCTCTTTTCCCCAAGGGAGGCAGCCAAGGAGGCGAAGCAAAGGCTTCCGAAGAGGATCCTGGCAGGGCAATGAGCTCGCTTCCTGAAGCCGCTTTCCTCGGCTTCCACGGGTGTCTCCCCTCCCTCTTCTTCCCAAGGGAGGGCTGAAGACACCCGTGGAAGCCGAGGAAAGCGGCTTCAGGAAGCGAGCTCATTGCCCTGCCAGCAAGGATGACGCTGTACAGGGGGCGGAGCTTGCCGAGAGCAACCCGGCAGCCATTTTATGTTGCCGGAGAAGCCGGCAAAAAAACCCGCAGCAGCGGTAGTGCCGCGGCGGCGGCAGGAACAAAACGGGGCCGGTAACAAGGCCTCTCTGGGCCGGATCCGGCCCGCGGGCCGTAGGTTGCCGACCCCTGATTTAGACACTACTTCTACTGATGCAGCCTAGAATTGCATTGGCCTTTTTAGCTGCCCCATCACACTGCTGACTCATGTTCAACTTGTGGTCTACTAGGACTCCTAGATCCCTTTCACACATAGAAGTCTCCTTAAGTGGATGTTTGATTAGGTTGTTTTATTGACTTTTATAATTGTTGCTTATTAATTTTTATCAAGTTTTTATTGTATTTACTTTATTTGATTGTAATTTTGTATACTGTTGCTCATTTTATTGGTGTAATCCCGCCTTGATCCGTAGGGAGAGGTGGGAAATATAAATAAATAAATGATGATGATGATGATGATGATGATGATGATGATGCCAGGTAACCCCCATCTTCTATCTGTGCATTTCATTCTCCCCCCCCTAAATACAGTACCTTACATTTCTCTGTTGAAATTCATTTTGTTAGCTTTGGCCCAGCTTTCTAATCTATTAAGGCCATTTTGAATGTCCATTCTGTCCTCTGGGGTAGTAGCTAATCCTCCTAATTTGGTGTCATTTGGCGACAAAACCCCACTGGACCCCCCAATAGTCACTCTCCAGGATGACGAAGAGGAGCCATTGCTCAGCACCCTTTGGGTTCAGCCAGCCATGTAACAGTTACCTTGTCTAGCCCACATTTTCCTATCTTGTTTGCCAGAATGTCATGGGGAACCTTGTCAAAGGCCTTACTGAAATCAAGATATGTTATATCCACAGCATTCCCTTTATCTACCAAGCTGGTAATTCTATTAAAAAAAAGACTTCAGATTTAGTAAGAAGATTTAAAAAGAAGATTTAGAGTATGAACTTGAAAAGGAAAGAATAAGATGAATACAAGCAGAGATTGCAAATGAGATCATTTTAAGAGAGAAGGATATAGATTTTCAGTTGAGAATGAGACAGATGGATAGGGAACCTCAAATACAAACGCTTACTGGGGTAAATAGGTTGCCTCAAATTGACATGAAGAGACTCCCATGGTATTATAAAGGCGATAGCATTGACTCCTTCTTCACAAACTTTGAGAGAACTTGTGAAGAATTAAAGATAAAAGGTGAGGAAAGAATGAGTTATTTAAGATTACAAATCTGTGGAGATTATCAGAAATATATGCTGAAATGAGGGGAGAAGAATCCCAAAACTGAGTTGTTCAAAGAGATGGTAAAACAGATTTGGGTTAACTCCAGAACACCATTGAAGAGAATTTAGAAGTCTGAAGAAAAAAAAGGGGATGAAACCTGTGCTCAATTAGCACATAGATTAGATTATCTGAAAATAAATATTGGATGCTCATTATTTCTGTATATAAAAGCCTACTGAGTCAAATTTTTTCACCTGCAAACCTTGTGTGGCAACTTTGTTTTCCAAACAGAGGATTGGAGGTGAATTCTCCTGTATAAACTGCAATAGACTCTCCTATAAAACCTTAACACAACTGAAATGGTGAAGGGTCTGGAAACCATGAAGCCCTATGAGGAGATACTTCGGGAGCTAGATATGTTTCGCCTGGGCAAGAGATGGCTAAGAGCTGATATGATAACCTTGCTTAAATGTTTGAAGGGATTTCATAGTGAGAATGGAGCAAGCTTGTTTTCTGCTGTTCCAGAAAATAGGACATGGAACACTGTATGCAAACTCTAGGAAAAGAGATTCCATCTCAACATTAGGAGGAACTGTCTGAGAGTAAGGGCTGTTTGACAGTGGAACACATTCCCTCAATGGAAAGTGGTGGAATCTCCTTTTTGGAGGTTTTTAAACAGAGGCTGGATGGCTATCTGTCGGGGGTGCTTTGATCGTGTATTCCTGCATGGCAGAATGGGGTTGGACTGGATGGCCCTTAGCAACTCTATGATTCTGTGAATTGACATTGACAGAAACCAACTCCATGGTTTCTGTGCTTGGCTCCTAATTGGATCTCCTTTTTCCTCAAGCAGGTATTGAGCAGCAGAGTGAGAACTATGAGGAGCCACTTAGGATGTCAAGGGAAACTATGGACTCTTTAATCGAAAAAGAGGAGTTTGGAAATCCAAAGGAATTGAAAAGAAAAAAGGAAAACCAAATGAAAAATGAGAACAACTCTACCTCTCAAAGTACTGAACATTCTGAATGTTTGACTTCATGGTCAAATCCAGTAGAGTGTCCTGTCTGTGGGAGAATATGCAAATGTAAATCACAATTAAACACACACTTCAGCATTCCCATGGGGGAGAGACTGTACAAATGCATGGAATGTGGAAAGACCTTCTCTCATAGTCATAATCTATGTTTACATCAAAGAATCCACACAGGGGAGAAACCATATAAATGCATGGAATGTGGGAAGAGCTTCAGTGAGAGTGCATCTCTACGTTCACATCAAAGAACACACACGGTGGAGAAACCATATGAATGCATGGAATGTGGAAAGAGCTTCAGTCTCAGTGGAACTTTACGTTCACATGAAAGAACACACACAGGGGAGAAACCATATGAATGCATGGAATGTAGGAAGAGCTTCAGTCACAGTTCAGCTCTACGTTTACATGAAAGAACCCACACAGGGGAGAAACCATATACATGCATGGAATGTGGAAAAACCTTCAGTCAGAATGCACATCTGTGTAGACATCAAAGAACCCACACAGGGGAGAAACCATATAAATGCATAGAATGTGGGAAGAGCTTCAGTCACAGTTCAACTCTACGTTCACATGAAAGAACCCACACAGGGGATAAACCATATACATGCAAGGAATGTGGGAAGGGCTTCATTTGGAGTGGACATCTGCGTTTACATGAAAGAACCCACACAGGGGAGAAACCATATAAATGCATAGAATGTGGGAAGAGCTTCAGCGACAGTGGAAATCTACGTTCACATCAAAGAATCCACACAGGGGATAAACCATATACATGCATGGAATGTGGGAAGGGCTTCATTTGGAGTAAACATCTGCGTTTACATGAAAGAACCCACACAGGAGAGAAACCATATGAATGCATGGAATGTGGGAAGAGCTTTTCTTATAATCACCATTTACGTTGCCATCAAAGAACCCACACAGGGGAAAAACCATACAAGTGCATGGAATGTGGGAAGAGCTTCAGTCGCAGTGGAAATCTGCAGTCACATGAAAGAACCCATACAGGGGAGAAACCATATAAATGCATGGAATGTGGGAAGGGCTTCTCTACTAGTCATCGGTTACGTTGCCATCAAAGAACCCACACAGGGGAAAAACCATACAAGTGCATGGAATGTGGGAAGAGCTTCAGTCGCAGTGGAAATCTGCAGAAACATGAAAGAACCCATACAGGGGAGAAACCATATAAATGCATGGAATGTGGGAAGGGCTTCTCTACCAGTCATCAGTTACGTTGCCATCAAAGAACCCACACAGGGGAAAAACCATACAAGTGCATGGATTGTGGAAAGAGCTTCATCTCGAATGGACAACTGCATTTACATCAAAGATCCCACACGGGGGAAAAACCACATATATGCATAGAATGTGGGAAGAGCTTCAGTCACAGTAGAGATTTACGTTCACATGAAAGAACCCATTCAGGGGAGAAACCATATAAATGCATGGAATGTGGGAAGAGCTTCAGTCGGAGTGATAGTCTACATTCACATCAGAGAACCCACACAGGGGATAAACCATATACATGCATAGAATGTAGGAAGAGCTTTACTTCGAGTAGCAATCTACGTTCACATCAAAAAACCCACACAGGGGAGAAACCATATACATGCATAGAATGTGGGAAGAGCTTCAGTCACAGTGGAGCTTTACGTTCACATGAAAGAACCCACACAGGGGAGAAACCATATAAGTGCATGGAATGTGGGAAGAGCTTCAGTCGGAGCGATAGTCTACATTCACATCACAGAACCCACATGGGATAAACCATATACACACATAGAATGTAGGAAGAACTTTACTTCGAGTAGCAATCTACGTTCACATCAAAAAACCCACACAGGAGAAACCATATACATGCATAGAATGTGGGAAGAGCTTCAGTCACAGTGGAGCTTTACGTTCACATGAAAGAACCCACACAGGGGAGAAACCATACAAGTGCATGGAATGTGGGAAGAGGTTCACTCAGAGTGGGTCTCTACGTTTACATCAAAGAACCCACATGGGGAAAGTTAATAAAATGTATGAAATATAGGAATAGCTTTCATCAAGAAAAATAAAGAGTTAGGGCCTTTACAGATTGCCAGAAATAATGCAGCTTGAGGCCACTTTAACTGTCCTGGCTCAGTGCTAGGGAATCATGGGAATTGTATTTTTTTTTTTCTGGGACATTGAGCCTTCTCTGACAGAGAGCCCTGATGCCACAAGAAACTACAGCTCCCATGATTCCTTAGCATTGAGCCAGGACAGTTAAAGTGGCCTCAAGCTGCATTATTTCTGGCAGTCTGTAAAGGCCCATATTCAACTCAAAAATTTTAGTTGTTAATAAACTGGAATAGGTCAACCTTGATAGAGATACAGAAAGGAAGCAGGCTAAGATGCCCTCTGTCACCTCTGCTCAGTGGCATCACTAGGATTGGTGTTACATCTAGAAGGGGGCCTCCTTTCACATTTCCATTCCTAATGTCTGATTTATGCCCCATTTATTCTCTGGCACAGGAACCAGCCTCTTGGCCTATTGTAGTGTGTTGACAGATGTGGACACGGGGACAAAGTTTTGCCACAAACCCAAATGCCAGTTCTGCTGACACATCATGAAGAATCATAGAAACAGCAGTGGTGGGGAGAAGGAGGAGGAGGAGGAGGAGGAGGAGGAGGAAGAAAAGCAATGGTGAGGAAGAGGAGGGAGAGGAGGAAGAGCAGCACAGGCGAGGAAGCGGAGGAGGAGGACAAGAGGAGGAGTGACAGTGGGAAAGAGGAGGAGGAGGAAGAACCGCAGAGGTGCGGAACAGGTGGAGGAAGAGGAGGAGGGAGGAGGAAGAGTAGCAGTGGTTAGGAAGAGGAGGAGGAGGGACTAGCAGCAGTGAGGGGGAAGAGGAGAGGCAAGAAGGAGGAGGAAGCACTGACAGAGAGAAGAGGAGGAGGGAAAAGCAGCAGTGGGGAAAGATGGAAGAGGAAAAGGCAGAGGGAAGAGGAAGAAGATGGAGCCCCCTGCCACCCCCCACAATGAGAACAGTGAGGCAGGCTTGCAGCGGAGGGGGGGGGCATAGTCCCATTGATCCCAATGGTGGCACAGCCATGTGGCCTCATCACCATTGAGGGCAATGGGACGAGCATCTGCTGATCTTGGCATCCATGGTGGGATCAGGAATGGATCCCTTGTGGACACTGAGGGCAGACTGTAAAAACATTCAAAATACATGTATTGATGTTTATGATTAAAAAAAACATAAAGGTAAAGGTATTCTCCATTGTCCAGTCATGTCCAGCCATAGCAGGTGGTGCTCATCTCCATTCCTAAGCCAAAGAGCCAGCATTGTCCAAGGTCTGTCCCGTGATCATGACTGCAAAGAACGCTGTTTACCTTCCCACTGAAGTGGTACCTATATCTCCTTGCCTTTGCATGCTTTCAAACTACTAGTTTGGCAGAAGCTGGGACTAGTGACAGAAGCTCACTCCATTATGCGGTACTTGGGCCTTGAACTGGAAACCTCCCAATCTTGCAATCCACAGAGTCAGAACCTTAACAACTTGAGCCACTGCATACATAAGCCCATAGTAATAATTTTGTGACAAAGTGAAAAATATTTTTTTCATGGAGCTTGTATCCATTGTTCTGCTTCCTAGTCTCTGGAACAGCAGAAAACAAGCTTGTTCCCTTCTCAATATGACATCCCTTCAAATATTTAAACACAGCTATCATATTGCCTCTTAACCTTCTCTTCTCCAGGCTAAACATCCCCAGCTCCCTAAGTCGTTCCTCATAGGGCTTGGTTTCCAGACCCTTCACCATTTTAGTTGCCCTCCTTTGGACATGCTCCAGTTTCTCCACATCCTTTTTGAATTGTGGTGCCCAGAACTGGACACAGTATTCCACGTGAGGCCTGACCAAAGCAGAATAGAGTGGCACTATTACTTCCCTTGATCTAGACACTATACGTCTATTGATGCAGCCAAAAATTGCATTGGCCTTTTTAGCTGCTGCATTGCACTGTTGACTCATGTTCAGCTTGTGGTCCACCTGGACTCCTAGATCCTTTTCACATGTAGTCTCATTCAGCCAGGTGTCCCCCATCGTATATCTGTGTTTTTCATTTTTCGGCCCTAAGCGCAACACCTTACATTTCTCCATATTGAATTTCATTTTGTTAGCTTTGGCCCAGCTGGTGTCGTCTGCAAATTTGATAACTATGCCCCCAATACCTTCATCCAAGTCATTAATAAAGATATTGAATAGCACTGGGCCCAGGACAGAGCCCTGTGGCACCCCACTGGTCATTTCTTTCCAGGTTGAAAAGGAGCCATTGTTGAGCACCCTTTGGGTTCGGCCAGTCAACCAATTACAAATCCATGTCACATTTACTTTGTCTAGCCCACATTTGACCAGCTTGTTTGCAATAATGTCATGGGGAACCTTGTCAAAGGTCTTACAGGCACTCTCAAGCTGCGGAGGACTGTTTTGGGCGTCCTGCAGCCCTCGGAGGACCACCTGAGTGGCTTGAGACGCTGCACCTGCAGGCAGCAGGGGAGGAGCCCCGGTGGACATAAAGCCTCTGCCTGTTTCCATCTCTCACCGGCACTCTCAAGCTGCAGAGGACTGTTTTGGGCGTCCTGCAGCCCTCGGAGGACCACCTGAGTGGCTTGAGATGCTGCACCTGCAGGCAGCAGGGGAGGAGCCCCAGTGGACATAAAGCCTCTGCCTGTTTCCATCTCTCACAGGCACTCTCAAGCTGCGGAGGACTGTTTTGGGCGTCCTGCAGCCCTCGGAGGACCACCTGAGTGGCTTGAGATGCTGCACCTGCAGGCAGCAGGGGAGGAGCCCCGGTGGACATAAAGCCTCTGCCTGTTTCCATCTCTCACCGGCACTCTCAAGCTGCGGAGGACTGTTTTGGGCTCTGGGAAGATCATAATGAAACTGAAAAATTTATGTATTTTTAAACTGTATATTTTAATTATTGTCATTTAACTTGCTTAGTTTATTGTTTGGGGGGATGGGAGGGTGTGGGAAGGGGGGATGAGATTTGAATTTGATTTAATTTTGATATTTGTTCTGATGTTTTGAAATCCTGTACGCCGCCCCGATTGCCTAGCAGAGGGGCGGGATATAAATAAAAATTATTATTATTATTATTATTATTATTATTATTATTATTACTGAAATCAAGATATACTATATCCACCGCATTCTATGGAATGCGGTGGATGTAGACTATGGAATGGCCTGCCGAATGAGATCCGTCTTATTACTACCCTTGCTGCTTTCAAGAAAGCAGCCCTGGTGGCGCAGTAGTTAAATGCCTGTACTGCAGCCACTCACTCATAGACCACAAGGTTGCGAGTTCAATACCAGCCAGGGCTGAGGCTCGACTCAGGCCTGCATCCTTCCGAGGTCGCTAAAATGAGGACCCAGCTTGTTGGGGGGCAATCAGCTCACAGTTGTAAACTGCTTAGACATCCCATAGCGTGATATGAAGTGGTATATAAATAAGCTGCTTTGCTTTTTTTTATCTATGTTATGTATTGTTGTTTTTAATGGAGGAATTTACCTCCTTATATTCTTTTAAATTGTATTGAGTTTAATTACATTTTTAAGGGGGGAGGGGGAGGTACTTGTTCTTAACTACTGTTGAATTTTATGATGTAAGCCGCCCCGATTGTGCTCAGAGGGGCGGGGTATTAAATAAAAATTATTATTATTATTATTATTAAGCAGTAAAGACAGATCTCTTCCAGCAGGCTTTCCCAGAATAATCCCCTGGCTCAAGCAGAGGTTACCTTACACCAGGGGTAGGCAACCTTTTTGAGCCTTGGGCCGGGTTGCTGTCCCTCAGAAAATTGGCAGGCCGAAGCACCGATATATAATAAAAATATTTTTAAAAATTAAAAAAAATATGCATGCATACTCTCTCAGCCCCAGAAAAGCCATGGCAAAACCCCTGTGGAGATTTTGCCAAGAAAACCCGAAGAACAAGTAATAACAACAATAATCAATATTATCATGGTGCGTGGCAGCGGTGCTGGGGGGCCGGTCAAAAGGCCTTGGGGGGCCGCATCCGGGCCTTAGGTTGCCTACCCCTGCCTTACGCCTTTAACCCCCCATAGTACATGGGCATGCCAAAATTGTTTACTTTGTTTTTATTTGTTTTTGTTTTGTTTTTGTTTTTATTATGTTTTTAGGAATCATTTTAACTTTGTTATTATAGTTTAATCTAGTTTTAAGGGGTGGGAGAATTAGGGTGTGGGATATAGGAATTTTACATTGTCTCTTGTTTTTAAATTATGCTGTACGCCGCCCCGATTGCTGAACAGAGGGGCAGCTTAGAAATAAAAATTATTATTATTATTATTATTATTATTATTATTATTATTATTATTATTCCCTTTTTCTACGAAGCTGGTAATTTTATAAAAAAAAGAGATCAGATTTGTCTGGCATGACTTGTTTCTCTGAAACCCATGTTGACTTTTTGTGATTATGGAATTACCTTCCAGGTGTTCACAAATTCTCTGTTTAATGATCTCAGTATTGATGTCAGACTAACTGGACGAAAATTGTTGGGATCCTCTTTTTTCCCCTTTTTGATGATGGGGACAACGTTTGCCCTCCTCCAGTCTGCTGGGACTTCTCCTGTTCTCCAGGAGTTCTCAAAGATTATTGCCAATGTTTCTGATATTATATCTGCCAGTTCTTTTAATACCCTTGGATGTAATTTGCCTGAGCCTGGAGACTTATATTCATTTAGGTCAGGGGTAGGCAACCTAAGCCCCGGTGCCGGATGTGGCCCCCCGAGGCCTTTGGACCAGCCCCAGGCCGGTCCTACCACTGCCCCCGCCACCACCTGCCATGATAATATTATTGTTGTTATTACTTTTTCTTGGAGTTTTCTTGGCAAAATTTCCACGGGGGTTTTGCCATGGCTTTTCTGGGGCTGAGGGAGTGTACATGCATATTTTTTAAAATTTTAAAAAAATTAATTTTTTTTATTTTAATATTTATTTATTTATTTATTTATTTTTGGTGCTTCGGCCTCCCAATTGTCTGAGAGACAGCTACCTGGCCCCTGGCTCAAAAAGGCTGCCTACTCCTGATTTAGATTAACCAGGTATTCCTGTACTATCTCTTTACTTATTCTGTGCTGAAATCCTCCTATTCTGTCCTCTGCTCCATTATCCTCAGGTTGAGCACCCTTTGCCTTTTCTGAGAAGACTGAAGCAAAAAAGGTGTTGAGTAATTCTGCCTTTTCTCTGTCCCCCGTTAACTTTTTGCCATCTTCTCCACACAATGGCCCTACCATTTCCTACTTCTTCCTTTTGCTGCAGACATACCCAAAAAAGCCCTTTTTATTGTTCTTAACCTCTCTAGCAAGCCTGATTTCATTCTGCGTTTTAGCTTTTCTGACTTTATCCCTACATGTGCTAGCTATTTGTTTGAATTCCTCTTTGGTGATTTCCCCATTTTTCCATTTCTTATACATGTTCCATTTAAAACTTAGTTCAGTTGAAAGTTCCTTAGTCATCCATCCTGGTTTCTTGGGGCACCTCCCATTTTTCTTCCTCATTGGAACTGTTTGAAATTGTGCCTTCAGTATCTCCCTTTTGAGAAACTCCCATCCGTCTTGAACTCCCTTCTCTTTTAGTATTCCTGACCATGGGATCACCCCCAGTATTTCTCTAAGTTTACTAAAATCAGTTTTCCTAAAGTCTAGAATGTGTGTCTGACTATGCCTGGCTTCTCCTTTCCACTGTATAATAAACTTGAGGAGGACATGATCACTCCCGCCTAAGGATCCAACCATTTGCACCCCATTGACCAGGACATCCCTGTTGTTTAGGGTTAGATCTAAAAGCTGATCCTCTTGTTGCCTCTTCCACCTTTTGGACAATGAAATTGTCTCCAAGACAAGTGAGGAATTTGCTAGACCTTGAGGATTTTGCTGAGTTTGAATTCCAGCAAATATCAGGACAGTTGAAGTCACCCATCACTACTATTTATTTCTCCTTTCTGAGTGTGTGGTCATCTGTTCTAGAAAGGCATCATCCAATTCCTCTGCCTGAGTTGGGGGTCTGTAGTAGACTCCCACAATAACATCCCTGTTGTTTCCTTCCCCTTTAATTTTTATCCAGATGCTCTCCACTTGGCTTCCAGGATTGATGTCCTGGATTTCTTCACTGGTGTAAATATCCCTGACATATAATGCTATTCCTCCTCCTTTCCTGTTTGGTCTGTTTCTCTTAAAAGTTTATACCCCTGTATTTCTACATTCTTTCTGTGTTTTGCAGGTATACAGCCTTTTGCTCCAGATCATTTTTGAAAGGGTATAGTCAGACTGGTGCACATTTTTCAAAGCAAACTAGACCTCCTAGGCAGATCTTTTATCTCTTACATGATCCAGCTGGCCTCGGTCCAGGGAAAGATTGATAGTAGCACGTGCTTTCCTATCAAGCTCAGTATTCTTGACTGATGGCCCTTCTTCAATTACATCCCAGAGACCTTCCCTCACTAGGATTGCCTCGGCATACATACACTGTCCACTGGGAGTAATTCTGGTCATTCAGCCTTAGGAACTTTACAAAATCCATGTTGGCAACAAACAAGACAAATGCACGGCATTGGCAGCCTTCCCACCTTTCACTATCTGCTGGAGATAAGCAGCACGGCAAAACAGCTCAGCTTCTTAACTCTGCCTTCCTGCACGCAGAAGCAAAAAGCTACTCTTCTGGATGACTGACGCAAACAGCTACTCACACTGTTGTCTAATCGAATCCGCTGGCACAGATTGGGCCCATAACCCTTTTTAGCGTGGTTATGCAGCGCATGATGATCCACATCAACATACAGCACCAGGATCATGATCTTCTCAGATGAAGGCAGTAGCATGTCAGCTGGAGAAGCACCTCTCCCCTTCCAAACAGAGTACAGACTCTACAGATGTCTCTCAGATGAGGCTTTAATTTTAGTTCTTCTATGTACAAGGCTATATACACTCCACCGACATACAACCACCATCACAATCAATCCATGTGTGTCCTGAGGCTTCTGCCTTATATAGGCAGGGCTGCACATGGCCTTCTGGCTCTTCCTCTTCCTGTGACACCTGTCACTCAACCTGAGTGACTCCGCAGTTTTGCAGCAGTTGTCTGTGCTTTCTAGCACAAGGTGACCATCTGCATGATGTCAGTTCCCATGACACAGCATGACTCAGCCATGACTCAGGAACAGTCAAATGCTGTGTCATCATGGCTGAAGCTATTCCCCACATTGTACATTTTCCCCTGGGACTCATTCCTAACAGTGAAAACCATTCACACAATAGCATCTAATATGCTGGATAACAGTGGGTTCTGACCCGTTTCCCCATATGATAAACATTCTTATTCCTTCAGGAATTTAGTCATTGACTGTATTATTATTATTATTATTATTAAACTTTATTTCTAGAGCGCTGTAATTATACACAGCGCTGTACAAAGTAAAAAAGTTACAAATATAAAAAAGCCTGCCCACGGCGTACACTCTAAGAAATAAAATAAATAAATAAACAAATTACCATATAGAGGACTGTGATGGACTTTCAATGGCATCCTGTCTTACCTTGTATGATGCATTTCAATGAATATTAATTTTTCATAACTTTACAGATCACTTGTTTCTATAATAATTTCTTACATATACTTTTTATATTTATGGTATTGTAAATATGAGTCAAGATCGACTTGTGGGCAGTTAACAACAATATTTTTTTAATAAGC
Organism: Phrynosoma blainvillii; assembly: GCA_026167975.1. NCBI lineage: Eukaryota > Metazoa > Chordata > Lepidosauria > Squamata > Phrynosomatidae > Phrynosoma > Phrynosoma blainvillii. The sequence goes on along the minus strand of JANUYF010000002.1, from coordinate 397,611,762 downwards.
TGTAAGTTGTTTTGAGTCTCATTATTGGAAAAAGGCAGGACATAGACGAAACTTTGAATAAGAGAGGTAAGACAGTTAATTTGGCCCATTGTCCCAAAACCTCCCAAGTTCCTTATGGAGCCTAAATGACTAAGAGTGTTCTTTGGGATTTACTCTCAGGAAAATGGAAGATTAATTTGTGATTGACAAATATCACTGGTTGTGGTTACAGATAGATATTTTCAATCCTAGATTTAATTTTCTTTTCTCAGTCTCCCTTCTGCACCGCAGAAATCTTATACAGTATTTTTTTTTCAACATCTGGTGAAGCCTGTAGGTTGGGAAGGAGGTCAGGCCCAGGCTACCAATGGCTACTGGTCCTGGGGCTCTCTCTGGCCTCCTAGCTGGGATCAGGGACAGTGTGCCCCTCTCAATTTTAGCCTTTGGGGAAGATGGGCAGCAGAGTGGTAGACACTGGCAGGTATCTGTGCCATACGCTCCAACATTTCACAGGCCAAATCCAGGATACAGGAGACCAAGCAACACCAAAGTGTGGCCAAGGTGGCAAAAGTTATCAATGAGGAAGAAGACACAAGGGAGGAGAAGGAGCAGCTGGTAGCTTTTGCCTGAGACTGAGGAGAAAAGGGAGCCTGCCTCCTTCCCTCCTCCTGAGTCAACTGAGTGGGAACTACTTTGGCATTTTGGACTCAGTTTGGAGCAACAGAAGGAAGCTGAGGACAAAGGGGGAAAGGAGAGAAAGTGGGCCATTTTAAAAGCAGGTGACAACAGGAGATTCCTCAGCACTTTCCTGGACAAATTGGGACAGCTGGAGAACCCTGGAGTCTCTGTGTGTTTCCCATATTTTGGGGGGAGGCTCTTCTTTTGTTGTTCTTGCATTAACTTTCCTTTCATATTCCCTAAGGGTAAAACCTCCTCCTGCAGAGGCTGCTTGGGACGAAGAGGGGCCTCCTTGCCTTCCCTCCTTTCTGTGATTCCAGGCTTGAGTCCCTGTAGGCAAAGAGAAACCCCCTCAGGGTCACTAACCTCCCTTCCCCTCCTCCCCCCCCCAAAAAAAAACACACACACACACACAAAGAGAGAGAGAGAGCACACAACACACACAGTCTAAGGCTAAGGAGGCTCTTTCCTGCTCCAGGAACCCAGGGATCTCCTCAAGGATCTGGAATTCAGCAATCCGCTCTTCCTCCCGTTCTCACCCCCAGGGCAACCCCCCCCTTCTCTCCGCCAACCAGGATCCAAGGGAGAGAAAAGGCTCAGATTCCTAGAGAGTCCTCCTCCAAGGGGGGAGGGGAAGAGAGAGAGAGAGAGAGATTGCCAGGCTCAGATTCCTAGAGAGGGGAGAGAGAGAGAGAGGAGAGAAGCGCTCAGATTCCTAGAGAGTCCTCCTCTAACAGGAGGGGAGAGAGAGAGCAGAGCTCAGGTTCCTAGAGAGACATCCTCCGAGGAGAGAGAGAGAGAGGAGAGAAGCGCTCAGGTTCCTAGAGAGTCCGCCTCCAAAGAGAGAGGAGCACAGATTTCTAGAGAGTCCTCTTCCAAGGGGAGAGAGGACGGGCTCCGGTCTTTTTCCAAGGAGAGAGAGAGAGAGAGAGAGAGAGAGAGCAGAGGTTCAGATTCCTAGAGAGTCCTCTTCTAACAGGAAAAGAGAGAGATAGCCGAAGCTCAGATTCCTAGAGAGACCTCCTACAAAGAGAGAGAGAGAGGAGCTCAGATTCCTAGAGAGTCCTCTTCCAAGGGGAGAAAGAGGAGAGGCTCCTGTCTTTTTCCAAGGAGAGAGAGAGAGAGAGAGAGCAGACGTTCAGATTCCTAGAGAGTCCTTTTCCAAGGAGAGAGAGAGAGCGAAGAGGCTAATATTCCTAGAGAGTCCTTTTCCAAGGAGAGCGAGAGAGTCGAGCTCAGATTCCTAGAGAGTCCTTTTCCAAGGAGAGCGAGAGAGAGTGTGAGGAGGCTCAGATTCCTAGAGAGTCTTCCTCTAACGGAGAAAGAGAGAGAGTGAGAGCCGAGGCAGGAGATGATGGGAAGGGTCCCTGTGGGGAAAGGGAGGGGGCCTAGAGGGGGGAGAAGGAGGAGGGGGAGCTGGTAAGGGAGGGGGCGTCTCAAGTGGGGATTTTTGGGGAGGGGAGGGAGAGGAGGCGTCCTGGCCAGTCTCCCAGCTGGGAAGAAAGGGGGGTCCCAGTTCCTGCCGCCCCTTTTGGGGTGAAGGGAGACCCCCCTCCACTTCCCTCTCTTCCTCCGTCAAAGCCCCCCCCAAAGCCACGAGGGAGAAGGAGAGAAGGGCGGCCATACCTTTGGAGGGGAGGGAGGGGGCTAAGGGGGGCAGGAGGAGGAAGAAGAGGCCCCTGTCTGTGGGGAGGAGGAGGGGGAGGAGGGGGGGAAGCAGGGGGTGGGTTATTTTGGGGGGGGGCAATAAAAAAACGGAGGGAGTAGTCCTCTTCAAGGAATGGAGGGAGCTGGTAAAGGGTCTCAGGGAGGGAAGGAAAGAGAGAGAGAAAGAGAACCAGCCCCAGTCAGTGCCCCCCCCAAAAGGACCCACGGCCTGCTCCCCAGATTGACTGAAAAAGGGGTGGGGTGAGGGGGGAGGAATAAAACCAGTTTCTATGGAGAAAGAAATGCCTCTCCCCCCCCCCCCCAGCTGGCTGGCAATGGAAGAACTCCTCCCCCCATTTTGGAAACTAACATATTATTATTATTTTTTAATATTGCTGTAGTAGCCCGGGTGGCGCAGTGGTTAAATGCCTGTCCTGCAGCCACTCACTCACAAACCACAAGGTTGCGGGTTCAAAACTAGCCAGAGGCTCAGGCTGAACTCAGCCTGGCCTCCTTCTGAGGTCACTAAAATGAGTCCCCAGATTGTTGGGGGGCAATTAGCGTACAATTGTAAACCGCTTAGAGACAGCATTGCACAATATGAAGCGGTATATAAATGAAGCTGCTATTGCTACCTGTGTCTATATGATGCAAATTTGTTTTACATTACGTACAGTTATATATATCTCATTATTTATAGTTCCTACAACAAAACAAGGAAAAAATAAATAAACTTTCTAATTCTTAAAGGATTATTGCTAGGTTCTTCTTTTTTTCTTATATATTATTTTCTGTGCTTCCATTGATAACATTTGAACTGTGTGGTTGTTTCTTGTTGATTTCTTCCACTTCTGTTTACTGTTGTTTCCTGGATTAATTTCAGCTTCTTTAATTTCTCTAATCATTATTTCATCAATAACATTTATGTTCTGTTTCCATCTGATATTATAACTTTTAGTGATTATTTCCCAATCTATCTCCATTTCTGTAACTGTAACATATTATCAAAGAAACTCTAGGAAATGAATCTTCCCTGTAACATGGGAAAGAATTCTGCAGTTTTCCCTGCTCCTTTTTCCATTTTCTTAGCTATGCTGAGAAGAGATGAATTGGGAATGAGTAAAGAGTGGAAGAGGTCACCCCTGAGAGAAAGCTGCTCCTTTTTAAACCAGCAAAAAGCTGGCTTTTCCCAGCCTACTGAAGCTTCCCGGCGCAAGGTTTTCCCATCCTCTGTCTTGTCTCCCACAAATGATATGTCAGGACTCCATTTCCCAGCTCCATCTGTACCCAGGTTCCTCTCCCTTTGCAGTGTGGGGCAGATGAGCAGCAGCAGGAGTCCCTCAAACAGTATCATTTCTTCTTCTTTCTTTTCCCTCCTGCAGGCACTGCCTTGGCACCAGAGGGCTAATCCGGATCCTCTCTTCTTTGGAGCAGAGGGGAAAGCACTGCCAGATTACCGCCATCCCACCTCCCACCCCAAACTCCTGACCTTTGAGGCTGCAAGCAGATATCAAGAAGACCAAGTAAGAAAGTTATAAATGCCTCAATTTCTCTAGGAGGAAGTCATGAATTCTGCCAAAGTAATTTCTTAAACACTAAACAGCACACTCAGAACTGCCTGGGTATTAGTTCCTTTCTCAATTTGAGAGCTATGGAGTGTCTATGTAGGAGAATTGTGACAATTGTTTCTTGCAGTTTCCCCACCCAGAATTTCTCCTTGGGTTCCTATCACTCACCCACCTTGGCCCTTGGCTTTGAGTTCCCTTTGGGTTCCCTGCTTAGTGGGCCAACTATGGACCAACATGTGTTGGTTTTGTGGTTTCAGATTTCTGTGCCCATAATCAAGATTCTCCTCATTCCTGTCAATGAGTGACTTAGGTGGAGGTTAAACAATAAGAAGATCAGAGTTTGTTGAACAAGAGGCTTCTTTATATTTTCGAGTGTTAATGCTGGGTCATATTTTCTATTAATGTTACAATTGTATTGAATTCTAAGCAATTCTTCATGTTGCACAATTGTAGCACTTTGGTACCACTTGGCCATGGTTCCAAGTCCTGTAGAATCCTGGGATTTGTAGTTTGGAGAGGCACTAGGAGCTTTCTGAGAGAGGATTCTTAATACTTCACAGAACTAAACATCCCTGGTTCCATAAGACACAGAGCCGTAGCAGTTAATATGGCATGAACGCTCTATAGCTGTGCCATGTGAAAGAGATTTCTGTCATCTTTTTAAGCAACTGTGCCCATATTCTTATTCTGAGGCAAATAAATAGTAAGAGCTTGACAGAGTAGCTCAGCAATGGGATTCACTCCTCTAACCTCTTTGTACAAAACTTGCAAGCCTTTTCTGGGTTTTTTTAAAGCTATCTTCAACACTCTCCTTTCTTTAAAAAAATTCTGGCTTACCAATTATCTTAGGATTGTTCCCTATTTCTGCTGTTTTCCTTGGTGGGACAACAACAAAAAAATTGCGGCTCACCAGTGAATTTTTTAATAGCATAATAATGAGATCACTCATAGAATCATAGAACCATAGAATCATAGAGTTGAAAGAGACCACAAGGGCCATGCAGTCCAACCCCCTGCCTTGCAGGAACTCCCAAGCAAAGCATCCCTGACAGATGGCCATCCAGCCTCTGCTTAAAGACCTCCAAGGAAGGAGACTCCACTACTCTCCGAGGGAGTGTGTTCCACTGTCGAACTGCTCTTACTATCAGGAAGTTCCTCCTTATGTTGAGGTGAGAATCTCTTTTCTTGCAGCTTGCATCCATTGTTTTGGCTCCTAGTCTCTGGAGCAGCAGAAAACAAGCTTGTTCCCTCCTCAATATGACATCTCTTTAAATATTTAAACACGGCTATTATATCACCTCTCAGCCTTCTCTTCTCCAGGCTAAACATTCCCAGCTCCCTAAGTCGTTCCTCATAGGGCTTGATTTCCAGACACTTCACTATTTTAGTTGCCCTCCTTTGGACACGCTCCAGTTTCTCCACATCCTTTTTGAAGTGTGGTGCAAAGAACTGGACACAGGATTATTCCAGGTGAGGCCTGACCAAAGCAGAATAGAGTGGCACTATTACTTCTCTTGATCGAGACACTATACTTCTACTGATGCAGCCTAAAATTGCATTGGCCTTTTTAGCTGCTGCATCGCACTGTTGACTCATGTTCAGCTTGTGATTTAATACCCTTGGATGTAATTCATCTGGTCCTGGAGACTTATATTCATTTAGATTAACCAGATGTTTCTGTACTATCTCTTTACTTATTCTGTGCTGAAATTCTCCTATTCTGTCCTCTGCTCCATTATATTTAGGTTGAGCACCCTTTGCCTTTTCTGAGAAGACTGAAGCAAAGAAGGTGTTGAGTAATTCTGCCTTTTCTCTGTCCCCTGTTAACTTTTTGCCATCCTCTCCACACAGTGGCCCTACCATTTCCTTCTTTTTCCTTTTGCTGCTGACATACCCAAAAAAGCCCTTTTTATTGTTCTTAACCTCTCTAGCAAGCCTGATTTCATTCTGTGTTTTAGCTTTTCTGACTTTATCCCTACATGTGCTAGCTATTTGTTTGAATTCCTCTTTGGTGATTTCCCCATTTTTCCATTTCTTATACATGTTCCATTTAAAACATAGTTCAGTTGCAAGTTCCTTAGTCATCCATCCTGGTTTCTTGAGACCCCTCCCATTTTTCCTCCTCATTGGAACTGTTTGAAATTGTGCCTTCAGTATCTCCCTTTTGAGAAACTCCCATCCGTCTTGAACTCCCTTCTCTTTTAGTATTCCTGTCCATGGGATCACCCCCAGTATTTCTCTAAGTTTAGTAAAATCAGCTTTCCTAAAGTCTAGAATGCATGTCTGACTATGCCTGGCTTCTCCTTTCCACTGTATAATAAACTCCAGGAGGACATGATCACTCCCGCCTAAGGATCCAACCACTTGCACCCCATTAACTAGGTCTTCCCTGTTAGTTAGAATCAGATCCAAAATAGCTGACTCCCTCGTTGCCTCTTCCACCTTTTGAACAATGAAATTGTCTTCGAGACAAGTGAGGAATTTGCTAGACCTTGAGGATTTTGCTCAGTTTGACTTCCAGCAAATATCCGGATAGTTGAAGTCACCCATCACTACTATATTTCTCCTTTCTGAGTGTGTGGTCATCTGTTCTAGAAAGGCTTCATCCAATTCTTCTGCTTGAGTTGGGGGTCTGTAGTAGACTCCCACACTAACATCCCTGTTGTTTCCTTCCCCTTTAATTTTTATCCAGATGCTCTCCACTTGGCTTCCAGGATTGGTGTCCTGGATTTCTTCACTGGTGTAAATATCCCTGACATATAATGCTATTCCTCCTCCTTTCCTGTTTGTCCTATTTCTCTTGAAAAGGTTATACCCCTTTATTTCTACATTCCAGTCATGAGACTCATCTCACCAGGTTTCAGTGATGCCTATTATATCATATTTGCTTTGTTGTGCTAGGAGTTCAAGTTCATCTACATGGCTTGGGTCCATCTTATCTTAGAGACCGCCTCTCCCCGTATGATCCCCCCCGCGCCCTGCGGTCCTCTGGGAGGAATCTGTTACAGCCAATAAAAACTAGGCTGTCCTGGACCTCCCAGAGGGCCTTCTCCGCTACCGCTCCCAGACTGTGGAATGGCCTGCCGGATGAGATCCGTCTGATAACCACCCTTGCTGCCTTTAAGAAGGCAGTAAAGACGGATCTCTTCCGGCAGGCCTTCCCAGAATAATATCTGTCCATGGAGAGGGACAACTTGCTCATTGACCACTGACTCCGGATTGAGTTTTTAATTTATTCTTGTGTTGTTTTAATTATTTTTTGGTTTAATCTTGTTTTAAGGGGTGGGTGGAGGGATTATGTTTGGAGAGAATGTTTTTAACTGTGCTGTTTTAAAATGCTGTAACCCGCCCCGATTGCCTAGCAGAGGGGCGGGCTATAAATAAAACTTATTATTATTATTATTATCTTGCTTATTTCCCATGCTCTGTGCATTAGTGTAGAGACATCTAAGACCATGTGTCCCCTTTACTTGCTGCCTGTGCACATTTTTTTGCCTCCCACTGTTGGGTCCCTGTACTGTTTGCCTTGTTTCCTCTATGACAGTTTGACTATTTTCTCCAGTCCTTTTGTCTTCCAGGACGTTGTCTCCCTTCCCCACACAGTTCAGTTTAAAGCCCTCCTGATCAAATTCTTCAGACCGTTGGCAAAAACATTTCTTCCAACTGGTGTGAGATGCAGCCCATCCCTTGCCAGGAGTCCGCCCTCATGGAACCGCAGCCCATGATCCAAGAATCCAAATCGTTCTCGACGACACCATCTGCGGAGCCAATTGTTGACATCTGCTATCATCCTCTCTCTTCCTGGACCATGCCCTTGAATTGGCAGAAGAGACAAGATGACAATCTTTGCCTCCATTTCTTACCTTTACTGAGGAGTTGTCTTGCTTTACTCACTGAGGAGTTGTGTTGCTGTTGCTGTTAACTGCCCTTGAGTCAGCCCCAACTCATGGTGACCTATGGCTGAAACATCTTCAAGCCCCCAGAATACCAGTACTTACCTTGTACTGAGGCCTGATATAAGTCATGCCATTCTTGAGGATATTGGCTTTTTCAGCTGCTGTATCACACTGTTGCTTCATGTTAGGCTTGTGATCTTCTAAGATCTCACATCTGTTGAAATCACTTTGAATTCTGTTAGAATCATAGATTTGGAAGAGACCACAAGGACCATCCTGTCCAACCTCCCTGCCATACAGGAACTCACAATCAAAGCACCCCTGACAGATGGCTGTCTAGCCTCTCTTTAAAGACCTCCAAGGAAGGAGACTCCACCACTCTCCAAGGGAGAGTGTTCCACTGTCGAACAGCTCTTACTGTCAGGAAGTGCCTCCTAATGCTGAGATGGAATTTATTTTCCTGTAACTTTTATCCATTGCTCCGGGTCCTGTTCTCTGGAGCAGCAGAAAACATGCTTGCTCCCTCATCAATATGATACCCTTTCAAATATTTAAACAGGGCTAGCATATCACCTCTTAACCGTCTCTTCTCCAAGCTAAACATACTCAGTTCCCAAAGTCATTCCTCATAGGATATGGTTTCCAGACCCTTCACCATTTTAGTTGTCCTCCTTTGGATATACTCCAGTTTCTCAACATTCTTTTTGAATTGTGGTGATCTTGTCCTCTATGGTATTAACTATCCTCTCCCCCAGCTAATTTCGTGCCACCTGCAAATTTAGTAAGTATGTCCCCTGCTACATCATTGAGATCATTAATAAACATGTTGAACAACAATGAACTGAGAACCAAGCCCTGGGGCACCCCACTATGCATGATGAAGAGTAACCAGTGATAAGTACTCTTTGGATTTGGTCCTTCAACAAGTTACAAGCCCCTTTGTTAGGCAGAGAACACTGAATTTCTCAAGAAGCCTCCATGCTTTTGCATTAGGAAAACTTTTAAGGTGTATCTAACTAAACTATGCCAAATGCAGGCCTGATTTTTTAAAAATGTTCACCTTTGTTCGAAATTTGCTTTTTGTGTGGGAAGTACAGTACCTGGTATTTGTTGGCAATCTTCCATCCAAATACTAACCAGGGCTGACCCTGCTTAACTTCCAAGATCAGACAGGATCTAGTGCCTCTAGTGTACCTGTACCAAGATAATAATTCTTAATACAGCAATGTACATTGATGGTGCTCTGTAAATACCTAATATCTATCCAGTGATTCCCAAGTTTTCCCTCACCCCTGGGAGTGGTGGAAGAATCCAGTGGGGTGGTGAGGTAGCAAGGGGGCACCAGAGGGGCCGTCAATCAAAATATTGTTGTGCAGGAAAGACAAGGGGAACCAGTGGTTTTTAGGACCACGATGGGGATGAGGATTACATTAAACCTCTTTTCAGGATCCTCAGAAAGCCACCACACAGCCTCACTGATCATTTTGTGTGGTGGTGTCTCCCACTGTTTGCCTTCCCATGTGAGTTCACTCCCTTACCAGCATCTTTCACTAGTAGCGGCATTTGGGAAACTTGTGCAAGGCTTCAGCATATGGCATTGCTTCTGTGTGTCAGAGAGGCACCATTTTGGAACAGACTGGAGTTAGAGTACATGGTGGTGGGGGAGAAGTGGTGGCAAACAGGAACTTTCACATTTGGGACCCTGCCTGAGTTTTATGAGCTTTGCTGGGACATGGGTAGCAGGTTGGCGTTACACTGCAGCTCCTGCTTTCTTTCATCAGACAGAGTGAGAGAAGAGGTGGCAAAAGAAACCATTTTTTTGTGGGAGAGTGGATACTTGAAGCTGCATGGGAAAGACATGTTTCTGGGGAAAGAGTATCTGTGCTCGATTCCTGGAAAGAGTCCTTTGTATTGGAGTGACTCCTGTAGTTAAAATCCCTTTCCAGCTTGCATCAGTCTCCAGTCCAGAGCATGTAAACCCCCTACACATGCACTAGCTATGACTTTCTCTGCGCTGATGGAGATTCCTTCCTCTAGGGAGAAAGTACTCCCTTGCACCTGGTCGCCTTGGGAGCAGCAATTGAGCAGCTGACTGAGCAAGGCTGAGAAACATGCTGCAAGGCTGGCATGGGTGAGAGACTTCTTGGTCACTATTCAGCCAGCTGCTCAGTTGCTGCTCCATTTGCACCGTGTCATCCTGGGAGCAGCAACTGAGCAGGCCTTAGCTGCAAGGCTGGCACAGGCAAGAAGCTTCTTGGTCACTGCTCAGCTAGCTGCTTGGTTGCTGCTACCAAGGTGACTGGATGCAAATGGAGCTGCAACCAAGATTGGTTGTTTTGCAGTACAAAAAGTAAAGGTAAAAGTTTTCCCTTGACAAAATTGTCTAGTTGTGTCTGACTGTAGAGGGCGATGCTCATCTCTGTTATTAAGATGAGGGAATCAGTACTGTCAGATACGATTCTGTAGTCATGTGGCCAACATGACTACATGCAGAACACTAGACCTAATATCAAAAAAATATGTGCTGGGGAGTGCTAGGGTTTTCTCCCAAAAGAAAAGGGAGCCTGAAAACTTTGGGGACCACTGATCTATAATAATGCAACAATGTATTGGTTTTCCTGGGTGTTTGAACAGAACATCTTAAAGACATCTTTGCCCTGGGACAGACAGAGGAGGAATAACTTTGATCTTGTTTGTTGTTTAATTAGTGTAAATATATATATATATATATATATATATATATATACAGATGGATGAACCAGACACAGCTGGTCCTGAAGGAGGAAAAGGCTGCAATGGCCTCAGTGCTGAGAGCAGTGGAGGATTCTGGGAGAGGACAGTCCAGAGGTCCCTGGACAAAGATCTTATCAGATCAGACACACAATGCCAGCGCTTCAGGCAGTTCTCCTATGAAGAGGGCAAGGGCCCCCGAGATGTTTGCAGCCGACTCCACCATCTGTGCCATCAATGGCTGAAGCCAGAGCAACGCACAAAAAATGAGATCCTGGACCTGGTGATCTTTGAGCAGTTCCTGACCATCTTGCCCCCGGAGATGGAGAACTGGGTCAGAGAATGTGGGGCAGAGACCTGTTCCCAGGCAGTGGCCCTGGCAGAGGGTTTCCTCCTGAGTCGGGCAGAGGCAGAGAAGAAGCAGAAAGAGCAGCAGGTGAGAGTATTTCCTCCTGGGGCCAACGTGAGCAGGTTCTGGCTCTGAGCTGTCTTTTTTCGACCTCTCATGACTTTAGGGGGCAAAGGCCAAATGAGGAGTTTCTCCTGAAATACAGTGCCCCCAGATTTGGCTTTGATAAAGAGGAATGTGGGGACTGTCCAACTTGTGATGAAGTAGAATCACAGTCACCAAAGCCTCTGAGAAGAATGATTCTGCTTCGAAACCAGTTGGGTGTATCCTCTCTGCCATGTTTTCAGAGGAAGGGCCTGTACAGACTGACAGAAATAATGCAGCTTGAGACCACTTTAACTGCCCTAGCTCAGTGCTAGGGAATCATGGGAATTGTAGTTTATTGTGGCATCATAGCTCTCTGAGAGAGAAGGCTCAATGTCTGAGAAAAAACTCCAGTTCCCAATGATTCCCTAGTACTGAGCCAGGGCAGTTAAAGTAGTCTCAAGCTGCATTATTTCTGGCAGTCTGTACAGGCCCAAAGTGCATTTTCCCCGCTGGCACTGCCACACAACTGGGGTGACTCCAGTGGCAGAATCTGGCCCTGATGTATTCAGCAGGCTTCCATCCACTTTGAGAAATAGCCTGCTCTCTCTCTAAGGAATGAAGCGCTTTTACTTTTGTTGACTTTTTTCTTTGCATTTTATTTTTATTCCAAAGCTAACATAACAAGTGACCAACAACAGTGTTGTGGCCAGAGATGTGGTTAGGTATACAGTCAGCCTTCCATTTCCATAGACACTTTATCCACGTATTCAACCATCCATGCCTTGAAAACATTTTTTAAAAAATCCAAAAAGAAATCTTGATTTTGCCATTTTATATAAGGGACACCATTTTGCTGTCCATCTTATTTAATGGGACTTGAGCATCCACAGATTTTGGGTTCTATGAAATTGTTAGTATTCTACCATATACAACAAATGTCTGCAAAATATTAATATGTATCCCATCCACCTTTTTAAGCTCTTATTTGTATGTCAGTTTTTCAAGTAGAGTGTATGGGCCTCGGTAGACGGCTAATAGAGCCGTCTTGGAGGCAGGGAAGGGGAGGGGCAGCCGCACGCTCGGCGCCCCCTCTCCCTCCCAAGGTCGTCTTGGGAGCCGCCGGCCCTCCACACGGCCGGTGCTCCGAGGAGGACCTCCCGCCGCAGCATCCGGACACGCTGCGGCAGAAGAGTCAGCGAAAGTGCGCCGCAACGTTTTGCGGCGCACTTTCGCTGACTTGTGAAAGGAGCGCTAATTTAGCGCTCCTTTCAGGGGCGGCGAAGGTGCGCCGCAGGATTGAGGCATGGGGATGCCTCGGTCCCGCAGTGCATCTTCCCAGGGCAGCCCACGGCCGCCAGTCTGCTTAGGCCCTATGAGCTCTTTACTTTTTGCTGAGGTGGCTGTGGCTGGATGTCTGATAACACATCTCCCAACCTTTCCCAAAAAACCTTTGCCAATTTCTCACCCTTCTCCAAATCCCATGTCTTGAATCCTGGCTGCTGTTTCAGGTCAAGAATTTCTTGGTAGAAGTTCACTCTGAACTCCCTGTGGCTGAGAAGTTTCCAGTGGATCCCAGGCAGAGTCCCCAATGGAGGGCAATCCAGCAGGAGTGTAATGGAGGGCCCCCCTTGCAAGGTAAGGATGAATGCTCTCTGTCCAGAATCATGCAGGTCTCTTTGTGCATCTGAATGCATCTCAGAATCATCAAAAGGCAATGTTTTGAAGTGTGTTATTGGATTATCTAGCTAAAGAATGTTAGCTGATATGACAACAACTATAATAGATGTCTTATTAAAAAGCAACATGTCAGGATGTCGTTGTTAACTGCCCTTGAGTTGATCTCGACCCATGTCGAGCCCAGGGAAGAGACATCTGCAAGACTCCCTGGCCTCCACTGCTCTGCTTAGCTCCTGTAAATTCATACTGTGGCCTTCTTAATAGAGTCCATCCACCTAGCACGTGGCCTTCCTGCCTGCCTTCCTTCCTTCTTTCCCCCCATCTTTCCCAGTGTTACTGTTTTCTCCAATGAGTCACGCCTACTCATGGTGTGTCAGAAGTACATCTTGGCTTCAAAGGAAGGTTTCAGGCTTGATCTGTTCTAGGACCCATTTGTTTGTCTTTTTGGCCATCCATGGGATCCTCAGCACTCTTCTCCAGCACCATATCTCAATTGATTTTCTTCCTATTTGCTTTCTTAACTGTCCAGCTCTCACATCTATACATGGTAATAGGAAATACAATAGAATTTATGCATTTTCAATTGCATAAGTAATAAACTTTTACTGTGCTGCATAGAATTTGGAGTAACCTTGGCTGTCTCTAGCAGCCCTTCCTGTTTCAGTTAATTTTTCTAATAGCATGATGTTCCTCATAACAACCACCCTGTGAGGTGGGAGTGTGTGTGTGTGTGTGACAGAGAGTAGGTGGTGGAGGATCTCCAGTAAGTTCCAGTGGGAACTGGAACTGGATTTCCCCTCGCCCTGCTCCAATATCCTAATCCCTGCATCAGTTTCTTCTTGTTGTTGTGTACCATAATTCCCTATGGCAACTCTAAGGTGACCCTAGGAGGTAGCATGGTGTTGTGATTTGAACATTGGACTATGATTCTGGAGAACAGTTTGAATTCCTGCCCAGCTATACATTTTACTGGTTGTGTTACTGCATCCCAGGGTCCTCTGTGGAAACAGTACGACATTGTTGCCTGATATGCTTGCAGTATCACTGTGCATCCCGCTGTCCATTCTGTTGTACATTATGGTGTAAAACATTGCCATTTGACCCAAGGGTTGCACAACTTGAGTGATGCTCATCTAAACACGCGGAAATAGATTTTATGCATCTCTGGCTCACAAGGCATATCTTCTTCCTTGTGTGTTTCTATTCAGAGGTGACTTTTACTCTCTGAGATTCAAGACCCTCATACTCTATGTTTTGTCTGTACAACAACCTTGTGAGGTAGGTCAGGCTTATTGAGAGCAAGGTCTCAAAGTTGCTAGTGTCTTTCAGGGCTCATGGGAGGCTAGAACTGAATTTTCCCAGGCCTCAGTCCAATACACGGGCCATTGCACCAAAGTACCCTCTGCATTTTCCAGGATCATAGAATCATAGAGTTGGAAGAGACCACAAGGGCCATCCAGTCCAACCCCCCTGCCATGCAGGAACTCCCAATCAAAGCATCCCTGACAGATGGCCATCCAGCCTCTGCTTAAAGACCTCCAAGGAAGGAGACTCCATCACAATCTCCATTGAGGGGGTGTCTTCCACTGTCGAACTGCCCTTACTGTCAGGAAATTCCTTCTAATGTTGAGGTGGAATCTCTTTTCCTGCAGCTTGCATCCATTGTTTCGGGTCTTAGTCTCTGGAGCAGCAGAAAACAAGCTTGTTCCCTCCTTGATATGACATCCCTTCAAATATTTAAACACGGCTATCATATCACCTCTCAGTCTTCTCTTCTCCAGGCTAAACATCCTCAACTCCCTAAGTTGTTCCTCATAGGGCTTGGTTTCCAGACCCTTCACCATTTTAGTTGCCCTCCTTTGGACACGCTCCAGTTTCTCCACATCTTTTTTGAATTGTGGTGCCCAGAACTGGACACAGGATTATTCCAGGTGAAGCCTGACCAAAGCAGAATAGAGTGGCACTATTACTTCTCTTGATCTAGACACTATACTTCTACTGATGCAGCCTAAAATTGCATTGGTCTTTATAGCTGCTGCATCACACTGTTGACTCATGTTTAACTTGTGGTCCACCTGGATTCCTAGATCCCTTTCACATGTAGTCTCATTCAGCCAGGTGTCCCCCATCATATATCTGTACTTTTCGTTTTTCCGCCCTAAGTGCAGTGTTGTTTTGTACCACTGGAAGTGTTCTTTTGTACCAAGACATTCAAGACAATACAGGTGTATATCAGCAAATAAACTGATTGTGTTCCAAGGCATTCTTTCTTTAACAGAAAATTTGGTACGAGAGGCAAAAATCACGTGGGGAGTCTAGGGAGGGGTTCCTGAACCACAAAAAAAGAGCATGTCAACATGTTTTAGCACACTTTTTCTCCAAAACTAATAATAATCACATGTGAGGTGAAACCATGAAGCCTTGCATAAGTAAACAAAATTTTTTGAACCCATCTGAAGGCTTCTTCAGGAATGAATTCAGGAATGACTTTTTCTTTCACCAGCTCCAACTTTTCTTGAGATTTCCATTTTGGTGGCCAAACTCATACATCTATGTTTAACTGTTAGGGACAGCTGTTGAGCAGACTTCTCTGCTCTTCCATTTTCACTTTAGCTGTTCCTTCATGCTCAGTAAGGGTCTCTGGGGGCAGCTTCTGTTACCCTTGTGTGTTGTAGGCAGGCACACACGGCTGCATAATCCCACCATTTCTCAGCTAAAGCATAATCCCACAATTTCTCAGCTCAAGTGTTGATGCTTTGTTAATTGAAGTGTCCCTGTACATTGTGCCCTTATTATCTGCTGGGGTTTGGTTCCAGGATACCCCATGAATAACAAAACCATGGATGCTCAAGCCCCATTAAATATAATGGCATAATGGTGTCCCTTATATCAGATGGCAAAATCATGGTTTCCTATTTGGAATTTATAATTTCTTTGAATATTTTTAAGCCATGGATGCTTGAATCCATGGATAACAAATCTGTGGATAAGGAGGGGCCAACTGACCTTCCCAGTGGGTCTTTAAAATTGCTACTTCTAACAGCAGCAGATGTGACTGGATTCCCCCCCATCTTGGTCTCTTCCGCAGAGGCTGGAATGATGCCACCAACAAGGACTCCATCGCCTCTTCCTCTTTGTGGTGGACCAGCACCAGATCAGGTAAGGAGAAGGAATCCTAGAACAAGAGGACTGGAGCAGCCTGGGTTCCTCTTTTTCCAGATCACATCCTTCTCAGCACTAGTGGAGAATTTTGTTTCAGTTTTCTTTGGATTTTTTAAAATTGTAAAAATTTGCAAACTTCTTCTCTAGGTTTGAATCCCTGTGTCTTCAGCCTTCTTATTCTTGAGTTAAGTTGCTCTCCTTTTTCTCTGAACTTTTATTTGAACCTAAAAAGGGAGCTGGTAGATATTCCCATCTTCCTTCCTTGGTCCAGAACAAATTGCTCTCCCTCTGTGTTAAGCAGCTGGCATTCAGAGGGAGGCTCCTGGAACTGCCAAGTAACCAGCAGGACCAGGGGTAACCTTGGCCTTTACAAGGAAGAGAGCCAATGCAACTCTGGCAAGTTTGAGGCAGGGGTAGGGAAATGGTTTTTCATGCCAGTTTTCAGGTAACAATTTTGCTCAAAATTGGACAACATAAGAATTTTAGTGGCTATGTATGAAGACTATCTGGCTTTTGTAGGTAGGCCTACAAATGGACCAAACTTATAAAAAGAAATATATAATAATAATAATAATAATAATAATAATAATAATAATAATAATAATAATAATAAATTTTTATTTATAATCCGCCCCTCAGCTCGGCAATTGGGGCGGCTTACAGCAAGTTAAAAAATGCAACAATTAAAACATTCCAATTCCCCATGCCCGAGAACTGAAAGGCATTTGGAATCCCACACATTCCAAACGCCTTTCAGTTCTCAGCCAACAAGTTTCCCCTTTACAACTCATTAACCCTTATAGCACAACCTCACAGCTTCAAACCTTATAGTTAACTATATCTTAACAATCTCATCTTCCATAAACTTCAATCAAATTCTGGCAGGAAAGCATTAAGGTAATGCGTTCCTGACATTCACAATGTTCATGTTGGTGTTGATAGAAGAATCAGTCTTATCTCAGCTGCCTTTGCAGCTGTATCAGCCAGTGAGTCTGCTTTGTACTAATTGCCACAGCCGGAAGCAACCTTGATGTCCAGTGTTAGCAAGAACCTTTTCTTCTGTCTTTAGATCCTGTTGACTTTCAAGGAGGTGGCTGTGTCTTTCCTCCCGGAGGAGTGGGCCCTGCTGGATCTAGACCAGAGAGCCCTGTACAGGCAGATCACGGCAGAGATCTGTGGGATCATGGACTCTCTTGGTAAGACTCTTTCCCTGGATGATTATATTTTCTCTTTTAAAATTCATTTATAATAATGAGATTAACAGATAACAGTACTTTGAAGGGGGTCCTGGTGGGAAAGGGATGAGCCCTGTGTATGCAGATCATGGAGGAAACCTGTGAAGTTATGACCTGTCTTGGTAAGGATGCAATTGCAGTCGTCCCTTCCGATTCGCAGGAGATCCGTTCTGGACCCCCCTACGAATCGGGAAAATCGCAAATATAGGGGTCCCATTGTTTTAATAGCTGTACGCTCCTGCATGCGGCGTTGCACGAGTGTGCGCACCATTTTATCCCTCCCCGCTTGACAGACAGAGGATGCTGAGCCAGTCAAGGAGCAGCTCTTTCTCATCCCCCACTCCACCGGGGCCAAAAGTAGCTGAGGCTAGGCAGCAGCGAGAGGGAGCATGGCCAGAAGTGGCTGGCTTTAAAAGTCATTCCCCCACCACCCAGGAACACCAGCCAGGCAGCAGATGCTGAGCCAGCCAAGGAGCAGCACTTCCTCTTCCCCCACTCTACCAGGCAGGCCAACAGCGAGAGAAGGCATGGCTAGGAGTGGCTGACTTTAAAAGACATTCCCCCACCCCTCAAGAACCCCCGAGCTAGTTTTAAATAGCTGGCTCTTAAGGCGTTCCTAGAGTGCTGGAGGTTATTGCTGTGCAGCAGTAATTTCAGGGGACTTGGAAGGCTCTGCAAATAAGGGACAGGCATATGTAACTGGTTGCGATCTGGGAGCGAAAATTCAGGTTGTGCTTGGGAAAGGAAAGTATGGTGGGAACAGGATGAAAGTTTGTTACAAAGGAAGGTGGGATAGATGTTTGAAAGCTATCGTGCCTTCAGTTCACTCTGTTTCCCAGAATGAATTGGAGAGTGCATCAACCACACCACAGAACCTTACCTTCCTCCTTTGCAATGCCAGGTTGGTCAAAAACAAGACCCACATCATTTATGATCTTCTCTTAGATGAAGATGCCAACTTGGCTTGCCTTACAGAGACCTGGCTGGGAGAAGGAAGCGCTTTAACTTAGGCACAGGCCCTCCCAGCCAGGTACTTTGTCAGTGAGCAGGTAAGGAGAAGTGGCTGAGGGGCGGAGTGGCTCTGCTTCATAAGAATAATTTTACCTTGAGCAGGATACCTATGTGGAAAACAGTCCACTTCGAGTGTATGTACCTGAGCCTGAGGACTAAGGATAGTTTGGGGATTCTGTTAGTATACCGTCCACCCCGTTGTCTTAACAGACTCCCTAACCGAGCTGACACAACTGGTCTCAGAGTTGCTGTTGGAGTTGCCTAGGTTCTTAGTCTTGGGCGACGTCAGCATTCCACTCGAGACCAGTTTGTCAAATCTAACAGGTGTGGTTTGGGAGTTCATGGAGTCCATGAAAACATGGGCCTATCCCAATTGGTCACCAGACCCATGCATTGTGCAGGTCATACCCTCAATGCGGTCTTCAGCACGGAACAGGAATATCTGTGGGTGGAGGTAAAAAAAAACTCCGCATTGTCATAGGACCTTATCATACATGGGCCACAAAGCGATAAGAAAGCGAAATAAGAATAAATCCAGGAATAAACCGAAAGAAATCCAGGAATAAATTACAATACGTAAATGGCTATCAAACGCAACTAGCATCATCGTGCAATTAACAAAAGCGCAATGAAGCACTCCCCAGAACCGTATTTGCTGTTCACACAAAAGTGAGAAAATCCCGGACATAACCAAGCAATGATGCTTTGGCACAGCCGCAGCTGTCACTTGCCACGGCTGTCACCCCTTCCCAAGCCCCAAGCCAGCTCTCTGAGAAGAACGTCCTTGGAGAGGCGCCTCTCTGAGGACATTTTCCCTGGAGCGCAAGGCCCACGCAGGTCCTCCGCTCCAGGGAGGACGTCCTCAGAGAGGTGCGTCTCTGAGGACGTTTTCCCTGGAGCGCAAGGCCCGCGCAGATCCTCCGCTCCAGGGAGGATGTCCTCAGAGAGGTGCCTCTCTGAGGACGTTTTCCCATGGAGTGCAAGGCCCACGCAGGTCCTCCCCTCCAGGGAAGACGTCCCCAGAGAGGTGCCTCTCTAAGGACGTTTTCCCTGGAGTGCAAGGCCTGCGCAGATCCTCATCTCCAGGGAGGACATCCTCAGAGAGGCGCCTCTCTGAGGACGTTTTCCCTGCTCTCAGGTCCTGCGCTCCAGGGAAGATGTCCCCAGAGAGTTGCCCCTCTCAGGACGTTTTCCCATGGAGCGCAAGGCCCACGCAGGTCCTCCACTCTAGGGAAGACGTCCCCAGAGAGGTGCCTCTGTGAGAACGTTTTCCCATGGAGCGCAAGGCCCGCGCAGATCCTCCACTCCAGGGAGGACATCCTCAGAGAGGCACCTCTGAGGACGTTTTCCCTGCGCTCAGGTCCTGCACTCCAGGGAAGACGTCCCCAGAGAGGTGCCTTTCTGAGGACGTTTTCCCATGGAGCACAAGGCCCGTGCAGGTCCTCCACTCCAGGGAAGACGTCCCCAGAGAGGTGCCTCTCTGAGGATGTTTTCCCTGGAGCGCAAAGCCCGCGCAGGTCCTTGGAATGCAGGCGGGAGCAGGGAAATGCTCCCCAATACGTATTGTCTGTTTAAACCTCGGCCAAAAGCAAAATGATTCCCGTTGCGCACTTGTACTTCCTGAAGAAACTGAAATTCAAAAGGTCACGATTCTTGGCGCATTCTGTCCGGGTTCTGTGTGGTTCTGTGCGACGTTGTGTGAACACATGGAAAAATAATGCGTATCAGGTCAGGATTTCGTTTGGGTTCTGACTGCTTTGAGCCCCGTGTGATAATGTCCATAGATGGGTCATTTCCTGATCAAGGCTGAACTTAGAACAACTGTCTGTCCTGTCGGGGTGGAGGACTCATTAGAATGGTCTACCCTCAAAAGCTAATGGAACCAATTGGATTCCTGAAAGCCTTAGAGGGGGTAATGGTAGGTAATGCCAGCAAGTCTGTCAAAGCTTTGGTTAATTCCTGGAACACCGATCTTGCCAAGGCTATTGACACAATTGCTCCTAAGTGTCCTTTCCAGCCTGCTTCAAATCGTCAATCATGGTATACAGAAGAACTCAGGAAGATGAAATGGGTTGGAAAACTACTAGAATGTGTCTCGTGGGAAACTCTACTCTTATCTGACAGAATGTCATAGGAAATTCCTTTGCTCCTACAGAGAGGCAATAAATGTAGTCAGGAAATCTTTCTTCTCTGCATGTATTGTGTCTGCAGAGTCCCGTCTGGCAGAGCTGTTTAGGGTGGTAAGGGAAGTGACACACTTTTCACCTATGCAGAACCCATTACTTAACCCAGGATCTTGTGGTCTCTACCAACTCTATGATTCTATCGTTCTTGGTCACTGACACCTGCAGGGAGAATTAGGGTCGTTGCAGATGGTTCGTTTGGGGCGGCTCTAGGCCACTCCTGGAATTGGTGGATTGGGCTGCATCAACCACATGCCATGGCCCCAATCTTCCTTTTTGCTGTCCCTAAAGGAGCGGCAAAATGCTGCCCTTAGAACTGCCAGACATGGGGGGGCAAGCAACATGCTATTTAAGTAGAGCATTTCTCAACCCTGCATGTCATGAATTTCCTCTGTCCTTTATTGCTATTTTGAAAACCTGACAGCAAAACCAGCTCAGGCAGCTATGTATTGCTCACAGAACACCTGCCTTAGATGCTCTGTGCTGTCCAATATGATCCATCTTTACTGAGCACTAGACCCCACTGGACTTGGGTTCAATCTCAGTTCAGACAGGAAGCTCCCCTCCCTCAGATTTTTCTCACAAATCCTCCATTCTCAGTTAGACCTGCTTTGTGTGTCTGAGAGCAGATGCCCCTGGGAAGGCCTCAAACAAGAGAGGAAAGGAGCAGTCCAGAGAGCCAAGTGCTTGCTCTCCAAGTCCTTCTCTTCAAACATATTGAGCAGTTCCCTTGGCCTGCCATGATGGATACTGTTTTATTTTTGTTGCAGCTCAAGTAAAACTGGTATAACAGGTGAAACAAAGCATTTATTTCTTTATTTCTTTATTTTATTTATAGAATACGATCTCTGATATTTCTGCTGGAAGTTGACCCTAGACTCATGTTGGAGGATCTTCATAGGTTGCCTCTCTAGGCATCTAGAGATCCTCCAGCATGACTCTCTGGTCAATGTCTGCTGTAGGGTGAAGGGAGGCTTCCAATGAAGATTGTAAGACTCAACCAAGCTCTTGTGGGAAGATACAGGCTATCAGATAGTCTGGACCTATGACATAAGAGGAAACATAGCATTTCTTTTGTTCTGATGATTCATTTGTTTTTAATCTGCTTCCCATACTCTGAAATGCATTTTCACACAAATATTATTTTCTACTTGTCTTCTTCACAGCAGAAAACTGGAGGAACACATGTATGTCCTAAATATGAGAATTGTTCTAGGCAAAAGCTGGAACTTACTAAGCGAGCTCAACATTCAGAAGAGGAAAGTTATATCAGAGAGAAGCCTTACAAACCCAATGTATCTGGGAAATGTTTTCCTCAAAATATGGCACTTGTGCCTTGCAAGAGGCCCGGTTCCATAAAGAAACACTTCAGGTGTGGAATTTCATGTGTAAAAGGTTTTGGTTCTAAATTGTACAGTGTAAGCCACCAAGAAGCCCACACAGAAAAGAAACTACACAAATGCCGGAAGTGTGGGAAATGTTTTGCATACAGTTCACTACTTATGGCACATTTGAAAGTGCACAGAGACCTTGTGAGCCACTGGATAAACCACAGAGGAGAAAAATCCTACAAAAATCAGGAGTGTGGCAAATGTGGTGCTCAAAAACGAGGACTTGTGAAGCACCAGAGAGTCCACACAGGCAGGAAACTGTATAAACTTATTGAGAGTGGCAAATATTTTGGAAACAGTTTGCATCTTGTGAATCACCAGAGACTGCATGCAGGTGAGAAACTCAAGAAATGTAAAAAATACAGAAAATATTTTACTCAGAAAGCAGGCTTTGTGAAGCACGAGAGAGTCCACACAGGAGAGAAACCCTATAAATGCCAGGAGTGTGGGACTGCTTTCTGAGTAGCTCTTGTGAGTCATAAGAGAGTCCACACAGGAGAGAAACCATACACATGCCAGCAGTGTGGGAAGGGTTTTGCTGAGAAGTCAAACCTTGTGTCCCATCAGAGGGTCCATACAGGAGAGAAACCATACACATGCCAGCAGTGTGGGAAAGGTTTTGCTGAGAAGTCAGCCCTTGTGTTCCATCAGAGAGTCCACAAAGGAAAGAAACCATACGCATGCCAGCAGTGTGGGAAGAGTTTTGCTGAGAAGTCAAACTTTGTGTCCCATAAGAGACTCCACACAGGAGACAAACCATACAAATGTCAGGAGTGTGGGAAAGGTTTTGCTCGGAAGTCATACCTTGTGAAACATCAGCGAGTCCACACAGGAGAAAAACCATACACATGCCAGCAGTGTTGGAAACGGTTTGCTTACCAGTCAGCTTTTGTGACGCACACGACATTCCACACGGGTGAGAAACCATACACATGCCAGCAGTGTGGAAAAGGTTTTGCTCAGAAGTCATTTCTTGTAGTCCATGAAAGAATCCATGCGATAGAGAAACCATACACATGCCAAGAGTGTGGAAAAGGTTTTGCTCGGAAGTCACACCTTGTGAAGCATCAGCGAGTCCACACAGGAGAAAAACCATACACATGCCAGCAGTGTGGGAAAGGTTTTTCTGATAAGTCATCCCTTATGTCCCATCAGAGAGTCCATACACATGCCAGCAGTGTGGGAATAGTTTTCTCACAAGTCACACCTTGTGATCCATAGGAGAGTCCACACAGGAGAGAAACCATACAAATGCCAGCAGTGTGGGAAAGGTTTTGCTCAGTGGTCACACCTTGTGACACATCAGAGAGTCCACACAGGAGAGAAACCATACACATGTTAGCAGTGTGGGAAAGGTTTTTCTCAGAATTCAGACCTTGTGAAACATTGGAGAGTCCACACAGGGGAGAAACCATACAAATGCCAGCAGTGTGGGAAAGGTTTTGCTCATCAGTCAGCTCTTGTGAAGCATCAGAGAGTCCACACAGCAGACAATAATACAAATGCTAGCTGTATGGGATATGCTTTGCTCAAATCCAGCATCTTTGGAAGCATCAAAGAATCTACAGAGAAGCAAAATATTGAATTGTTATATCTGAAATATTTTCCTCAAAATTCATACCTCTTGAGCACAAGATAGTCTGTACAGGAGACAAACTGACTGTGGGAAACATTTTTCTCAATGTTCACACCTTTTCTGGTATGAAGAAGTCCACATTAATGAAAAACCATAGAAATACTAGCATTGTGGAAAAGGTTTAGTTGGAGGGACAGACTTCATATGTCTTGATTGTTTCCTGTAAAGGGGGGCAGGCTTTTATGGTCTTCACAGATGGTTATCTGATCAGGTGTTCTTTTGTTAGTTTTTCATGGAAAACACCATTAATATGATTTTGTTCTAGGCTTCCACATGGGCAACCTACACAGGTATATATCATGCATAGTCTGTGCTTTATCCTTCAAGTCTGTGCAAATAGCCAATCTGGTGCAGAGGTTGGAAAGAGATTGGGGATTAGTCAGCAGCCACAGTTGAGTGTGAGTGTCAACTTGGCATCTTGTTTCTCTCCCTCCATGGTGATTCTTTCTTTTTTGGCTAAACCCCCGTGACTGTGAGAAGAGAGAGAGGGAGGGAGGGAGGGAGGAGAGGAGCTGCATCCGTTCTGTAATAAGACCAACAACACTATGGTGTAGGGCACTGGGCAAAAGCCAAAACAGAATGCAACCCGCTAGAACAGGCCATTTTTGAAAGAGTATGAAGCCAAAAGCACTGAACAGTGTTGGCCACTTGAGAACAATATTTTACAAGAGAAATGTTAGTCTTGTTTCTTAATTTTCTCACTGTTCTCAGCAACTTTATCAGTATCATTCATCAGTAGTTTACAACTAGACAATATGTGTGTTGCATTTACGTTTTTCAAAACATTTCTTAATAAATAAAATATACAACTTCATATTGTACCTTGTTTCCTGTTTCATTCTAAGTCCATTACCTTATATTATATATACATTAATACATATCTTAAATTTTGAGAGCCAATGTGGCGTAGGGGTTTGAGCATAGGACTAGGATTCTAAGAGAGGGATTTGATTCCCCACTTAGCCACAGATACTCACTGGATGAACTTGGGTGAGTCACCTTCTCAGTCACAAAAAATAGCAATAGCAATATAGCAATAGCAAATGCATTTCTGTACTGCATATCAGTGCACTTAAGCACTCCCTAAGCAGTTTACAATTGGGGCCAGTTGCCCCCAACAAACCAGGTACTCATTTTACTGAATGGAAATAACAAGACAAGTTGGTGCTGGCGAAAGCAAAGCAAAGCAAAGCAAAGCAGCTTCATTTATATACCGCTTCATACCACTCTATGGGATTCTAAGCAGTTTACAACTGTAAGCTCATTGTCCCCCAACAGCTTGGTACTCATTTTAGCAGCCTCAGAAGGATGCAGGCCTGAGTCTAGCCTGAGCCCTGGCTAGTATTGAACTCACAACCTTGTGGTCTATGAGTGAGTGGCTGCAGTACAGGCATTTAACCAGGGCACCACCAGGGCGCTACATTAATTAATGTAGAATGTAGAATAATATGTTAAATATAACAGAATTATAATTTTTTCTGTGCCTTCAAGTCCTATCTGACTTATGGTATCCCTGAGGTGACTGTTATGGGGTTTACAGGGGCTGAGAGTGCGTGATTTGCATAAGGTCACCCCAGTGGGTTTCCCTGGCTGAGTATGGAACTGAACCCTAATCTCCAGAGTTGTAGTACAACACTCAAGCCATGCTGGCAATCAAGCCATGCTGGTTCTACATATTATATGTACTATAAAATATAATATTGAAGGTTGAGGATGGTAACAGCATACTGTACTGGAGTGTTTTTCCATTCTCTGTGTGTGTGTATAGTTCTGGCATGACCCTAAAAAGGAAGTGCAGTTTCAGCTATTCACCCAAGAGCAATTTGGTCACATAGGCCCTCAGGGGTAGATGGTCACATAGACTCCAGCATCCATTTACAGATCAAACACTTAGTTTTAGGAGCTGCAAACAGAAAGATTCACACCTCAGGAGACAGGGAAGCCAGGAAATCTATAGCTCAGATGAGCTTTGACTGCAAGACAAATAAGCGCATTACCCCCGCCTGGTATCTATCTACTTCAAGGAAACCTCTATAATGTTGATTTGGCCCTTTGATATACAGCAATCAACCTTTGCCACGGCCTATTTACAGCCTATATATTTTGCTGTTTGTTGTTAACTGCCCTCAAGTTGATCTTGAGACTGTTGTGCACGCACTGGTAACCTCACGTTTAGATTTCTGCAATGCACTCTACATGGGGCTACCCTTGTGCCTGGTTCAGAAACCTCAGTTAGTTCAAAACATGGCAGCCAGACTTTTGTCAGGACATCCAGGAGGGACCACATCACTCCGGTCTTGCGGTCCCTCCACTGGCTGCCTATTGGTTTCCGGGCCCAGTACAAGGTGTTGGTTATCACCTTTAAAGCCCTAAATGGCTTGGGTCCAAGCTATCTTAGAGATCGCCTCCTCCCCTATAATCCTCCCCGCGCTCTCCGCTCCTCTGGGAGGAATCTCCTGCAGCTTCCAAAATCTAGGCTTGCGGTGACCTCCCAGAGGGCCTTCTCAGTTGTCGCCCCCAGGCTCTGGAACGGCCTGCCGGATGAGATCCGTCAGTTGACATCCTTAGACAGTTTCAAGAGAGCTGTCAAGATGGATCTCTTCCGGCAGGCCTTTCCAGATTAAAACAACTCCCGGCCTGGGATATTGGGACCTGGGACCCAGACTTTCACTTTGACTGCTTTCTCAGCCCCTGATAGAACCGAAATCTTATGGGGTAGTTGTTGTGGAATTTTTTTTATTGTTTTATTGTTTTATTGTTTACTGTTATTTTCACAAGTATTATTTTAATTGTTGTTTGGTTTAATTTGTTTTTAAGGGGGGGAGGGAGTTATCCTTTTTAATTGTATACAACCTTTTATTGTAAACCGCCTAGATTGGTCCGCCACTGGGCGGTATATAAATTATTATTATTATTATTATTATTATTATTATTATTATTAATTTTATCTTGACCCATGGCAGTCCTATGGATGAGGCATCTTCAATACCCTCTGTCTTCCACTCCTCTGCTTAATTCCTGCAACCCCACAACTGTGACCTCCTTAACAGAGTCTATCCACCTAGCATGTGCCTTCCTCTCTTCCTACTTCCCTCCACCTTTCCCAGCATTACTGTTTTTTCCAAAGAGTCCTCCCTTCTCATGATGTGTCCAAAGTACAACAGTCTAAGTTTTGTCATCTTGGCTTCTAGGGATATCTCTGGCTTGATCTGCTCTAGGACCCACTTGTTTGTCTTTTTGGCCGTCCATGGGATCCTCAGCACTCTTCTCCAGCACCACACCTCAAATACATTGATTTTCTTCCTATCATTTTTCTTAGCTGTCCAGCTCTCACATCCATACATGGTAATAGGGCAGAGATCACAAACTACCCATATCAAAAATAAGATTAAGTCTATAAATAGACTACCAAAATTCTGCGCAAACCACTACGCCACATTGGCTAGAATTCCTGGCTAGAATTCCTGGTGATACTATGTCACTCTGAATTCTGCTGTAGCTCGATGACTCATTCCATGTCCCCATCCATTCTCCTGGTCGAATCTAATTACACATCTGTCCATCTGGAGCACTCTAACAGGTAATATCACCCTTAGAAAGCCTCATGTCTATCCCATGCTAACTTGCTTTATTTCTGAGGTCTTGTCTGAATGTGTGTGCAAACGTATGTTTGTATGCTTGAATAAATATACAAATTGATTTGGGGGGGGGGAAATTGTCCCTCTATTCATCTATTTCCTTAGCCACCTCCGTATAAGCTGGGTTTGCCTCCTGCTAAGTATTTGAGCTATATTAAAATTCCCCTAAATCAAGTTTATATTACAGTATTGTTCTTGTTTTTAGTGGCTATGATTTTGAATTGCTTTTCACTCTTATTGGTGGTTTTCACACTATTGATACTGGCTCGCAGGTGAAAGAATTGAAACTGTCTTTCCTGCAGGGAAAAGACCTGTTTGCTATTGGAAGCCTCCACAAATTTATTCTTCCCTGTGTTCCTTCAAGCTGCCTGTCAACGTATGGTGACTCCATGAATTTCATAGGGTTTTATTAGGTAAGGAATCCTTAGAGATGGTTTTGCTACTTCTTTCCACTGAAATAGAGTCTACAGCACCTGGTATTTGTTAGTAATGTCCAATTCAAGTAGTAACGGCCTGCCGGATGAGATCCTTCAATTAGCATCATTAGCTTCAAAAGGGCTCTCAAGACGGATCTGTTCCAGCAGGCCTTTCCAGACTAATCATCCCAGCCTCGGGTACTCCCACCCCAGTGTTCTTCTCGTGGCCCTATCTACAGATGGAATGAAAATATTGCTATGGGCCAATGCTATGTCTTTATGTTTTTAAATTTTCTGATTGTGGTTTTAAATTTTAATTGCTTAATATTATTTTAAGGGGGGGAGGGAAATGTTTTTGACTTTATGTATTATTTTACTGTTGTACCGCCCAGACGGTTTCCTAAAAGGTGGGATACAAATAAATATTATTATTATTATTATTATTATTATTATTATTATTAACCAAGACTGATCCTGCTTACCTTCCAACATCAGATGGGATCTGGTGCCTCTAGGGTACTCATACCAAGATAATAATTCTTAACATAATAATGTATATTGATGGTGCTATGTGAATACCTAATTTATCTATGCTAATGCAACAATGTATTTGCTTTGCAGGGTGTTTAAGCAGAGCATCTTAGGGACATACTTGTCCTGAGATGGACAGAAAAGGAATTTTGATCCTGTTTGTATCTTCATTGAAGTAATAAAACATAAATGAATGAACCAGACTCAGTTGGTTCTGAAGGAGCAAGAGGCCCTGATGAGAGTAGTGGGAAATTCTGGGAGAGGACAGTCCAGAGGTCCCTGGGTGGGGGCCAGGCCAGTTCTCCTATGAAGTGCTTCAGCCAGTTCTATAAAGAGGGCGATGGGCCTTGGGAGGTTTGCAGCCAACTGCCTAAAACTACAGCAACACACAAAAAATGAGATCCTGGACCTGGTGATCTTGAAGCAGTTCCTGGCCATCTTGCCCCTGGAGATAGAGAACTGGGTCAGGAAATGTGGGACAGAGACCTGTTCCCAGGCAGTGGCCCTGGCAGAGGGTTTTCTCCTGAGTCAGACAGAGGCAGAGAAGAAGCAGAAAGAGCAGCAGGTGAGAGTGTTTCCTCCTGGGGCCAACGTGAGCAGTCTGGTTCTGGGCTGCCTTTTTTGCCCCTCTGATGACTTTGGAGAGCAAAGGGCCCCTCAAGAAGTTCTGCTGAAATGTGCCCTCAGATTGGGTTTTGATAAGGAGGATTGTGGGGAGGATCTTCCTTGTTATGAAGTGGAATCACAGTCACCAAAGCTTCTGAGAAGGGTGGTTCTGCTTCAAAACTTGGTGCATGCTCCCTGTGTGCCACATTTTCAAAGGAAGTGCATTTGCCTGTCCTTCTCCACTGCCTGGCCTTCTCCTCAGGACAAGTCAGGGTGTAAGAGGAGCCTTGCAGGTCAAGTGTTCACCTGTCCACCGCCCATCCTCCTCAGGAGAAAGCCAGGAGGTAGAGGAGCTTTCACGGCAAGTTTTCACCCTTTCTTCTCCTTTGCATCCCTATCATAGAATCATAAAGTTGGAAGAGACCCCCAAGGGCCATCCAGTCCAACCCCCTGCCATGCAGCATCTCAAAATCAAAACATCCCCAACAGATGGCCATCCAGCCTCTGTTTAAAGTCCTCCAAAGAAAGAGACTCCATCACACTCCGAGGAAGTGTAGGCCTTTGCAGACTGCCAGAAATAGTGCAAATTGAGTCCACTTTATCTGCCCTGACTTAGTGCTGGGGAATCATGGGAACTAGTTTATTATGGCACCAGAGCTCTCTGACAGAGAAGGCTCAATGTCTCAGAAAAAAAAACTACAGTTCCCATTATTCCCTAGCACTGATCCAGAACAGTTAAAGGAGCCCTGGTGGTGCAGTGGTTAAATGCCTGTACTGCAGCCACTCACTCATAGACCACAAGGTTACAAGTGCAATACTAGCCAGGGCTCAGGCCAGACTCAGGCCTGTATCCTTCCAAGGTTGCTAAAATGAGTACCCAACTGTTGGGGGGCAATGAGCTTACAGTTGTAAACCACTTAGACATCCCATAGTGTGATATGAGGCGGTATATAAATGAAGCTGCTTTGCTTTTTGCTTTGCTTTAAAGTGGACTCAATTTGCACTATTTCTGGCAGTCTGTAAAGGCCCTGTGTTCCACTGTTGAATATCTCTCTCTGTCAGGAAGTTCCTACTAATGTTGAGGTGGAATCTCTTTACCTGTAGCTTACAACCATTGTTCCGGGTCCTGTTCTCTGGAGCAGCAGAAAATAAGAAGCTCTTGGTAGAAGTTCTGTCTGAATTCCCTGTGGCCGAGAAGGCTCCATTGGACCCCAGGCAGAGTCCCCAGTGGAGGGCAATCAAGAAGAAGTGTGATCCTGGATAACAAAGCTCCAAGGCCAGATGGTCTAACAACAAAGTACTATAAAATATTTAGAGATGAGTTAACAGAAATTCTGCACAAAACAATACAAAAAATAGATGTACCCCGCCAATGTAGTTATACCGGATCAATGGCAATCTGTGAGTACCGAGGACGTGGACGAGCTGCTTGGTAAGGTGAGGAAGACGAATTGCCCTCTTGACCCTTGCCCATCATGGCTGGCCATCCAAGGGGGGGACGCATTGGTGAGAATCCTCACGGATATCATCAATGCGTCCTTCAGGGAAGGACATCTTCCATCTTGTCTTAAGGAAGCGGCTGTTAGGCCGCTTCTGAAAAAAACTTCCCTGGACCCCCTGGATATGAAAAACTATAGGCTGGTGTCATTACTGCCATTTTTGAGCAAGGTGATCGAGAGGGTGGTTGCTCTTCAGCTCCAGGCAGTCTTGGATGAAACCGATTATCTAGACCCATTTCAAACCGGCTTCAGGACAGGCTTTGGGGTTGACATCTGCATCTGAGCATCGACAGGGGTAATGTGACCCTGTTGGTCCTCTTAGACCTCTCAGCGGCTTTTGATACAATAGATCATGGCATCCTCCTGGACCGCCTGAGGGGGTTAGGTATCGGGGGCACTGCATTGCAGTGGTTCCGGTCCTTTCTCTCGGGTAGGTCCCAGAGGGTGCTGCTCGGGGACTGTAGCTCCAGTAGGAGAGACCTCACTTGTGGGGTCCCTCAGGGATCTATTTTGTCCCCGATATTATTTAACATCTATATGAAGCTGCTGGGTGAGATAATACGGAGTTATGGTGTTGGGTGTTATCAGTACGCTGATGACACCCAAATCTATTTCTCTGTGTCTCGTTTGCTGGCCTCGAATTCCAATGGCATCTCTTCTCTCAATGAATGTCTTCAAGCGGTAATGGGCTGGATGAGGAAAAACAGATTGAAATTGAATCCAGACAAGATGGAGGTGCTCATGGTATCGGCCCCAAAACCAAGAATTGGGTTGCAACCTCCAGTCCTGGATGGGGTCACACTCTCCTCCAGTGACTGTGTTCACAGTCTGGAGCTGCTCCTTGATTTGTCACTCCTGATGACAAATCAGGTTAATGCGTTGGTCAGGAGCACCTGTTATCAGCTTGGGCTGATACGCCAGCTGCGCCCTTTTCTGGAAGTAAGGGATCTTGAAACTATTGTGCACGCGCTGGTAAACTCATGCCTAGACTTCTGTAATGCGCTCTACATGGGGCTACCCTCGTGCTTGACTCTGAAACTACAGTTAGTGCAGAATATGGTGGCCAGGTTGTTATCAGGGACATCTAGGAGGGATCACATCACTCCAGTCTTGAGGTCCCTCCACTGGCTGCCTATTGGTTTCCGGGCCCAGTACAAGGTGTTGGTTATTACCTTTAAAGCCCTAAATGGCTTGGGTCCAAGTTATATCAGAGACCACCTCCTCCCATACAACCCTCCCCGTGCCCTCCGGTCCTCTGGGAGGAATCTGCTGCAGCTTCAAAAATCTAGGCTGATGGTGACCTCCCAGAGGGCCTTTTCTATTGTCACTCCCAGACTCTGGAACGACCTGCCAGATGAGATCCGTCAATTAACATCTTTGCACAGCTTTAAAAAAGCTGTCAAGATGGATCTCTTCCGGCAGGCCTTTCCGGACTAAATCGCCCGGCCTCGGGATCATTGGGATCCTCCC
This sequence comes from Phrynosoma blainvillii, assembly GCA_026167975.1. Lineage (NCBI taxonomy): Eukaryota > Metazoa > Chordata > Lepidosauria > Squamata > Phrynosomatidae > Phrynosoma > Phrynosoma blainvillii. Next base: position 397,580,373 of record JANUYF010000002.1, on the reverse strand, counting down.
TTTATGTACCTGCAAAATTCCCTTAGAGTCCGAACCTACAGGGGATGATGGTTCGTACTATATTGAATTTATGTAATAGTTGTTTTTACTTAATTGTAACTGTTTTAAATTTATTATGATTTAATAACTTTTTAAGGGGGGGAGGAGGGAATTATCTGGTTTTATACTGTATATTATTTTATCTTTGTTCACCGCCCGGATTGGCTTGCCAACGGGTGGTATATAAATAAAAAATATTATTATTATTATTAGTAGTAGTATTATTATTAGATAGTGGAGAATATCCTGATTCTTGGAGATACTCCCTCACTACGCTAATTCATAAAGAGAATAAAGACCCGACAGATGTTAGTAATTATAGGCCTATAGCATTGTTAAATACTAATTACAAGATATATACTACAATTCTTGCAGCAAGACTAAAAAAGGTGCTGTCTAGGTTAACCCATGAAGACCAAGCAGGATTTCTACCCAGAAGGCACCTAAAAGGGTATTGGTTTTAATTAGAGGGATTATGGGGTTTTATTGTGGGGGGGATATTTTTGTTGTGGTTTTTATACATTTTATGCTTTGTATTTTTATATTATTTGTTATCCCGCTTCAATCCTCAGGGAGAGGCAGGAAATATAAATAAAAATGATGATGATTATTAATAATAAAAGATAATATTAGAATAACTTTAGATATCCTGGAACTATATGACATCTACAAGACAAAGAAGTTAGGAATGTTATTCCTAGATTTATAAAAGGCATTTGACAATGTGAACTGGGACTTTCTAGATTTATCACTGCAAGAAATAGGAATAACAGGATAATTTCTAAATGGAATTTGACAAATATATAATATACAGAAAACTCAAATTCTAGTAAATGGAGAAAAAACTGAGTTTTGCAACATCAAAAAAGGCACACATCAAGGATGCCCCTTGTCCCCTCTTCTCCTTATTATTGTTATGGAAATGTTAAATAAAAAAAATAAGAAATGACCAAAAAAAATTCAATCTCCAGAAATAAATAATTACTAATACAAGCTTAGATCATTTGCAGATGATGTAGTGATATTCCTAGACAACCCATCAAAAAGCATAAAACAACTAGAAGAAATATTAGAAGAATTCAGTGTAATGACAGGTTTAAAAGTAAAGAAACTCAAAAGTGGATTCTTAACAAAAAAATTAACAAAAGTAGAAGAAACAACACTAAAAAAACAATCAGGTTATCAGATAATAAGGTAAAATATCTTGTTATAACAATTACAAAAAAAAAACTCTCAGATTTATACAAAATTCACTACGCACAATAATGGAAGAAAATCAAAAAAGATCTGGAAACATGGGATAAAAAACAACTTTCCCTACTAGGAAGAATTGATACAATACAGATGAATGTATTACCTTAATTGTTATTCCTGTTTCAAACAATCCCTATCCATCTAACCAAACAAAACTTCCATACCTGGAATCAAGATATTAGTAAATTTATTTGGAAAGGCAGGAAACCCAGAATCAAAGCAGAAGTCTTAAAAGATAGGAAAGATAGAGGTGGGCTGGGTCTCCCAGATATAGAATTATATTATAAAGCATGTGTATTATTATGGATTAAAGATTGGATTCTACTTAACAACCCAAAATTGTTAGAACTAGAAGGTGTTGAGCTAAGAAGAGGATGGCACTCGTACTTATGTTATGAGGAAACATCTGGGGTCAAAAGATTCAATGCACACTACATTCGGAAGAACTTGTACAGCATATGGAAAAAATATAAAAAACATCTCTACAAGAAATTACCCAAATGGACATCTCCACAAGAAGCTTACCACAGCAATATCTGAACAAGAAAAATGGTTTAAATATAAACAAATGTTAGTAAATCCACACATGGTTACAGAATAAAAGCCAGAGAAGAACTACAACAAGATAAGATCAACATCAACTGGCTAAAGTACTTGCAAATAAAATAAGACTTTAAAAGGGACATAAAAAAATACAGAATTGAGGAAGAGATAAAAACATTTGATAAAATATTAAAGGAAGGGGAGAAACAATGGATAAAGAAAACTTTCAAGTGGTTATTTGAAATAAAAACGGGAGAAGAAGTGATCAAGCAAAACATGATAACGTGGATTCAAGATATTGGACATACAATTCCTTTACAAGGTTGGGAAAGTACATGGAAATACTGTAATAAATTTACTAAGTGTAATACACTAAAAGAAAATTTCCATAAAATATTCCATCAATGGTATATTACCCCTCTAAAACTATCTAAAATAAATAAAAACAACGAAAACAAATGTTGGAATTGTAGAGAAGAGATAGGCACCATGTATCATATGTGGTGGAAATGTAAGAAAAGTAAAATATTTTGGGAAGGAATTAGGGAGAAAATGTGTGAGATGCAACAGAAAAATATCTCTTTTAAGCCAGAATTGTTCTTATTAAATATAATTGATGTGACAGATTATAATCTAAACCAAGATGAAAAAAGTGTAATACTTTATATGGTAATAGCTGCACGCCTTGTATTCGCAAAGCTTTGGAATTCTGAAATTACACCTACTGTAATCGAATGGCAAATTAAGCTATATGAATTTGCAACAATGGATACGTTATAATTATAAAAATAAAAATAATTATAAAGTAAAATGGAAAGAGATTAAGAAAGATTTAATAAAATGGAGTAAATTAAATTTATCATTGACGGGAAGAATTGAAACTATTAAAATAATGATTTTACCAAAAACGAACTTTCTATTTCAGTGTATACCAATAATTCATAATAAAAACGTGTTTAAAGAATGGAATAAGGATATCAGGGATTTTATTTGGAATAATAAAAGGCCAAGAGTATGATGGAAAACATTAACTAAAAGAAAAGAAGATGGGGGGAAAAAACCTTCTGGATTTAGAAACATACCATAAAGCTAATGTATTAGATTGGATAACAGATTGGATAAAATTGGAAGATAAAGGAAGTTTGAATAATCGATTTGGCTGGCATGGTTATTTAGGATATAACAAGGCAAAAATACACAATGATTTCAATCACCATATAATTAGAAGATCCCTCCTAAAGACTTGGTTGGAGATAAAAAAGACATATATCAAAAATTATCATTGTGGATATCGCCACAGGCATTTCATGGTTGCTGGACAGCAGTTAAAAAATGGTTAAAATACAAGGATATTCTAAAGAAGGAGCGAAATGAAGGATGGAAATTAAAAACACTAGACGAAATGAAGCAAATTGATCCAAAAATGCATCGGTTGTTATATTCTCAATTAATAGAAAGATTTAAAATAGATGTTAAACAACAGAGGATAGAAAAAGAAATGATGGATTTGGATAAAATATTTCTAGAAAGCAACAGAAATAGAAGAGTAAGTAAATTTTACAAATTGTTAATGGAAAGAAAACAAGAATCGGATATAGTGTCGGAGAATATGATAAAATGGGCCACCGACTTAGGAAGAACAATTAATTTGGAATGTTGGGAAAGGGCAAGGAAAAAAACAAATAATTTCACAGAAGCACAAGATCTAAGAGAAAACTTTTGGAAGATGGAGCATAGATGGTACTTAACCCCGGCAAGAATAGCAAAAATAAATAACACAAATACAAATCTATGCTGGAAATGTAAACAGAATGTGGGAACATGGATGCATGTGTGGTGGCGATGTCCAAAAATTAAAAAAAAATGTGAGAAAATACACAAGATAATACAAAATATCTTTAACACCAAATTTGAATGACAACCTGAATTATATTTTCAACAATTTGTTGAATATGACAAATAAAATAGACCCAATAATAGAAAGACGGTACTGGAAACCTATTTTATATATGGTATCGGCAGCAAGACTACAATTGGCACATAAATGAAAAATGAAAGAAATAATGACTAATGATGAATGGATTTTAAAAGTGATAGAAATGAAAGAGATGGACCGTTTGACTAGAATCTAAGTAATAAAGATTCTGGGGAATTAGAGGTGGAGTGGGCTCCAATAGAGAAATATATAAAAGAAATATGGAAATAAGAGGTATGGAAAGATAATAATAGAAAGAAATATATATATATAAATAGAATGCATTAAAATGAAAATAAGATGGATACAGATATTAATACAAATAGGTTTGAATAATGAAAAGTGTAATTTGAGATTTGTTTTAAATGAATAAGTAGCATGCTTACTTTGGAAGAACTATGGAAGTTTTTTTTTATATTGGTAATATTTTGAATAGATGAGTATGTACTGAAGATTAAGAAATGTATATAATGTATATATATATAATTAATAATAATAAAAAATGGATAAGTTATCAATGTATACTGCAGGAAAGACATTTCAACAGTATGAAAAGAAATGGGAAAGAGTGCAAAATAAACTGTAACCATACACTGATAAGCAATAGTAACACAAAACTTATTGTTTTGAATACATCAAGAATAAGAATAAGAATGACAAAACAAAAACTGATTATGTAACTATATTGATACTGCTACCTCTTTGCATAATATGTAATGTATTGTAATTTGGAAAATAAAATAAAAATAATGAGAATGAGCACAAAAAGAAGAAGAAGAAGAAGAAGAAGAAGAAGAAGAAGAAGAAGAAGTGATGTGATGGAGGGGCTCCATTTCAAGGCAAGGATGTCCCTTCATTGTTGTGTGCCTTCAAGTCATTTCCAACTTATGGCAACCTAAGGCAACTCTATCACAGGGTTTTGTTGGGAAAATTGGTTTAGAGGAGGTTTCCCCTTGCATTCTTCTGAGGTCTCCCAAGGTCACCCAGGAAGTTTTAATGGCAGAACAGAAATTTGAACCTAGTCTCTAGACTCACAGTTCAGTACTGAAACTACTACATCATACTGACTCTAATTTCCCCAATGGAAGCTGTTGGACTTCTTGGTGTGATGCAGAATATCCATATTCAGCTCATGATTGTGAAAGTGGAGCTGTGTGTGCATGGTCACTGGGCTTCCAGATACATTGGCTGCAGAAAAACTGCCATTCTTCACCAACGATGTTAAGCAGGTTCAGTACTGTGAAGACACACCCAACTAAAGGTGGTGGCAAATATGGGTGTGTAATGCCAGTACCTTGGTGAGATCAAAATCTTTTACCCAAAAAGGCTCCAGTGCTGAATGTAAAGTCCAAAAGGAAAATTTATTTTGAAGAACAAAAGAACAGGGTTTCTCCTCCCCAGCTCTGACAGGCTTAAAATAAAAGGTCCTTTACAGTTTAGGTTTCAGCAATCTTCAGGGTTGTCATCTCTCTGGGTTTGATCATCTACTCAATGAAGCTGGTGCAGGGTCTTTCAGCTTGGTGCTCTTGACTTAGAATCATAGAATCATAGAATCATAGAGTTGGAAGAGACCACAAGGGCCATCCAGTCCAACTCCCTGCCATGCAGAAACTCCCAATCAAAGCATCCCCGACAGATGGCCATCCAGCCTCTGCTTAAAGACCTCCAAGGAGGGAGACTCCACTACTCTCCAAGGGAGTGTGTTCCACTGTCGAACAGATAATTTATAAAGAATAACTTCTTTGTTATTGATGTTCAATTTAATTAACTGCTATTGGTAACTAATCTAGCAAAATGGTAACTAAATTGGCTAATGGTAAGTAAATTGGTTAAGTGGTGTAAGAAATGTCCTTTCCATCTGTCTGTGCCTATTTGCCACCAAACATATAAAGCCAAGCCTGCCTAAGAAAAAACTAAAAATTCCAAGCTGAAGCAAAGCTTGCTGGGAAGGGGCAAACCAAAAACTAAAAAAATGCAGGGGATTCCTACAGCTCCTCCCACAAGCTAATACAATGGAACATGCCTGTGTTCAAACACACTAAGGGCTACACTAAAATGAAAGAAAATGCAGATGAAAATTTAAAAGGTCCAGGCTGGACATCACAAGTACCTATCTCCACAAACAGAGTTAAGCTCTACACACTTGATGCAGGATCTCAATCGCTTTGTGTTTATATACATTTACCGTTGACTCTTGACTTTTGCAGAGGTTAGGGGCATGAGACCCCTGTGAAAGTGAAAAATTCATGAATAAGGCATAGGAGAGGCAAGAGCAGTATGTGCATGCTGGCATGCGTGCATGCATCGCCCCTGCCTCTCTTCCAATGCCTCAGAGAGCTCAGGCAAGCTCGGTGTTATGGGAATTTTTTTTAAAATAGTGCAAATTAAAAATGGTACCAGAACAGTAAAATATAACTGTTACCTATAAAATAACTGAGCATTCTGTAAAGTTATCAAAAATTAAAATTCATTAAAAGATTATATACAAACCAACAAAAACAGTACGGCACACTACTGAGAGCCCATCATGGTCAGTTTCTAAAAACATGTCAAAATAAGAATAAGAATAATTCTTCCAACAAAAAGCCTTACTGAAATAAAGATATTCTACATCCACAATATTCCTGTAATCTACCAAGCTGGCAATTTTATCAAAAAAGAGATAAGATTAGTCTGGTATGACTTATTTCTGAGAAATCCATGTTGACTTTTTGTGATTATGGCATTTGGTTCTAAAGACTCTCCAATGATCTGCTCTAGAATCTTTCCAGGTAATGAGGTCATACTAACTAGGCAGTAATTGTTGGGATCCTTTCCCCCCCTCTTTCTGAAGTTGGGGACATAAACACAGAAGTTCTTGCTAATAAATTAGGTTTGATTGGAGCTATGATGAAAGATTTAGGAATTTCATCCAGTATCCGTAATGGTTTGGGTATGCTTTGATTGAGAGTTCCTGCATGGCAGGGGGTTGGACTGGATGGCCCTTGTGGTCTCTTCCAACTCTATGATTCTATGGAGTGGTGTAATATTTGCCTATAGTTTTATGGATGTATTTTAATGGGATAAATTGCTTATTTACTGTATATCAGTTTATATCTCATAATTGTTAGATTGTACATCATGGGCAGGTTTTATAACGTTTCGATGATGCTGTAAAGTGCTGTGCAAAACTTACAGCGCTATATAAATAAATGATGATGATGGTGATGGACCTATAGCTCTGGAGAACTTGGCCATGAAAATCCAGTGGGTGCTTTGGGCAAGTCATATGCTCTCAGCCTCAGGGGAAGACAATGGCAAGCCTCATGTGAACAAATCCTGCCATGAAAATGCTGTGATAGGTTTGCCTCAGGGTTGGCCGTACGTCTGAAATTACTTGAAGGCACACAAAACAATAACATGGGTTTAATCAACATAGCACAAGGGTTTGATCTGCTTGGGCAGCTTCTGTCTCAATGGATAGGAGTTGAAGAGAAAATAGTTACTGATTTGGTTTTATAATTTATAAAACAGTGTCGGTCTGTTTAGGCACAGATACCCCTGTTGGCGCACTTGTGCAACCCAGAGTGCACAACGCTGAAGCTCTACGACTTGAACAGACACCACAGAGGCACTCAGGGCTCATGCAGGCTAGAGAACTCCTTCTCGTGCTCACAGAAGCAGCAAACAAGACAGCTGATCTCTCACTAAGAGGCTTTTAATCTTTGTTCCAACGTTTACAATTCTTGCTCACACCGACACAGTGTCTCGCCAATACTATACACCACACCATCCACTACACGGTACAGTCTGTGCTGTAGTAAACACCTCCTTTATATACATTTATAGTGCTGGAACTTCCAGTCCAACCCCTTCCTGGTATGGGACACTCTATACCTGTCCTCCATGTGGCATGACTATGCACTTCTGCCACTTGGTGACCTCACGTCCTGCCAGGATTTCATCAGTATCCTGTGACTCATCTTGCTCCAAATGCTGAGTCATTATGGTAGCCCTTTGACCCAGAGTTACCTCTTCACCTTTGTCCTACATCTGGACATTTTCTTGGATGCTGCCATCCTGACATTCCCCTGCAAAATGTCCAGATGTTCTGATGTTCTCAATATGCTTATTTTACATAAAGTGTTTCTCAGTGACCACCTAGGTACAGTCCCATCTGGATAGACATCCTCTCATGTCTTTCCACTGGGAGTCCCTTCATGAGAATGATTTTGGAGGAGAATGCAGGTAAATTGGCATCCCTGGGTGGGCCCAAAATGTAGCCAAAACTCTATTGTGGGGAATTTTTATTTAGCTCAAATCGAGAGGAGGTCAGCTACAAGGACCCTGCAAATTAAAGTATTATTTATTGAAAAATGGGAAATGGGAAAATCACATAACAATACACACGCATGCATGCACGTATGCTGGGTTCAGGAATCAGAAGTTGGGCTGAGATACATGTCGAGGCAGCACTACGGCAATGCTACCGATGAAGCCTCCTCCAGGATTCAGTTATGTGAAGTGGTGTGAGACACAACCATTCCAAGAACGTGGGTTGAACGGAGGTGCCAGTAACCAGACCAGAGAACAGAGTGATGCAGGGTCCCCCTGAACTCAGACTGTCGCTGCGCAACCGCGCATCCAGACCCAAAGTCCTCCAAGGTGCCCTCCATCCACCCCAGATGACACCATTGCTGCCGCACAACTGCACGTCCAGACCCGAGGTCCTGCAAGAAGTCCTCCAGACATCATACATGCTTCTGCTGCCAAATGCATCCTGGACAGCATAACCACCCCATCCTGGCTGTTGGCATACCAAGATGTCATTCCTGACACACGCTCTGGACAAGTGGTCCAAACATCTTCTAAACCTTCTGCAAACATGCCCAGAATCACTGCATGGGCTGTTATTGGCATTTGTTTGCCAAAACGCACCAACTGCTTGCTGACATTGGTTCAGATTTGGATATTGCCCACTTTGGCTGTTGTAGCCAACCAGAGCCTCACTTTGTGAATTTTGGAGGACTCTAAACCACTAAAGGACTTGACTTTGCCAGTTCTCTATTGAGCCAATTGCTTTGCTGTTATTGCTATTGGTTGATGCCTTGGACTCTTGCTGTTGATTATTGGCTCCTGCTAATTGCCTTACTGTCATTGATTATCGCTACTGCTGTTCTAATTACTATTGGTTGCTGTTATTGATCACTGCTCTTGTTTAATTGCTTTAGTTAAATGTGTGAATGGGTTCTGGATGTATGATCATCCATTCCCTTCCCGCCACACCAGAAGCACTGCTAGCTGCAATATTTCCTACAGAATGGCCTTTTCCCCTATTGGCACCCCAAACTTCATTCATGACAAAGGTTAATTCGAAAATATTCATCCCCACACAGGTATGGGTCTGAACAATTTTCGAGGGGGGGGGGGGAATTGTTACTGAATGTGCATTTTTCTGAATTTTGGTGTGCATATGAAATCCACATGGCCCCAGATGTACTCTGTAAGAAACTCCAAGTGCCCCTTTTTGAATTGTGATGCCCAGAACTAGACACAGGATTATTCCAGGTGGGGCCTGACCAAAGCAGAATAGAGTGGCATTATGACTTCTCTTGATCTAGACACTATACTTCTATTGATGCAGCCTAAAATTGCATTGGCCTTTTTAGCTGCTGCATTGCACTGTTGACTCATGTTCAACTTGTGGTCTACCTGGACTACTAGATCCCTTCCACACGTAGTCTCATTCAACCAGATGTTGCCCATCGTATATCTGTGCTTTGCGTTTTCCGCCCTAAGTGCAGTACCTTACATTTCTCCGTGTTGAATGTCATTTTGTTAGCTTTGGCGAGCCACTGTTGAACACCCTTTGGGTTCAGCCAGTCAACCAATTACAAATTTATTTAACAGTTACTTTGTCTAGCCCACATTTTACCAGCTTGTTTGCAAGAATGTCATGGGGAACCTTGTCAAAAGCCTTACTGAAATCAAGATATACTATATCCACAGCATTCCCTTCATCTACCAAGCTGGTAATTTTATCAAAAGAAGAGATCAAATTTGTCTGGCATGACTTGCTTCTCTGAAACCCATGTTGACTTTTTGTGATTATGGAATTACCTTCCAGGTGTTCACAGATTCTGCTTAATGATCTGCTCCAGAATCTTTCTCGGTATTGATTTCAGACTAACTGGATGATAATTGTTGAGATCCTCTTTTTTTCCCTTTTTGAAGATGGAGACGTTTGCTCTCTTCCAGTCTGCTGGGATGTCTCCTGTTCTCCAGGAGTTCTCAAAGATTATTGCCAATGGTTCCGACGTTTGCCAGTTCTTTTAGTACCCTTGGATGTAATTTGTTTGGTCCTGGAGACTTATATTCATTTAGATTAACCAGGTATTCCTGTACTATCTCTTTACTCATTCTGTGCTGAAACTCTCCTATTCTGTCCTCTGCTCTATTATCCTCAGGTTGAGCACCCTTTGCCTTTTCTGAGGAGACTAAGCAAAGAAGGTGTTCAGTAATTCTGCCTTTTCTCTGTCCCGTTAACTTTTTGCCATCTTCTCCACACAGTGGCCCTACCATTTCCTTCTTCTTCCTTTTGCTGCGGACATACCCCCAAAAGCCCTTTTTATTGTTCTTAACCTCTCTATGAAGCCTGAGTTCATTCTGCGCTTTAGCGTTTCTGACTTTACCCCTACACATTCTAGCTATTTATTTATACTCCTATTTGGTGATTTCCCCATTTTCCCATTTCTTATACATGTTCTGTTTAAAATTTAGCTCAGTTGAAAGTTTCTTAGTCATCCATCCTGGTTTCTTGAGGCACCTCCCATTTTTCTTCCTCAACTGTTTGAAATGGTGCCTTCAGTTTTTCCCTTTTGAGAAACTCCCATCTGTCTTGAACTCCCTTCTCTTTTAGTATTCCTGACCACAGATCACCCCCAGTATTTCTCTAAGTTTACTGAAATCAGCTTTCCTAAAGTCTAGAATGCATGTCTGACTATGCCTGGCTTCTCCTTTCCACTGTATAATAAGTTCCAGGAGAACATGATCACTCCCACCTAAGGATCCAACCATTTGCACCCCATTGACCAGGACATCGCTGTTGTTTAGGGTCAGATCTAAAATAGCTGATCCTCTTGTTGCCTCTTCCACCTTTTGGACAATAAAATTGTCTTCAAGACAAGTGAGGAATTTGCTAGACCTTGAGGATTTTGCTGAGCTTGAATTCCAGCAAATATCAGGATAGTTGAAGTCACCATCACTACTGTATCTCTCCTTTCTGAGTGTATAGTCATCTGTTTTAAAAAGGCATCATCCAATTCCTCTGCCTGAGTTGGGGGTCTATAGTAGACTCCCACAATAATATCCCTCTTTGTGAAGTCGTAGGCTTTCATGGCCGGCATCCATAGGTTTTTTGTAGGTTTTTTGGGCTGTGTGGCCATGTTCTAGAGGAGTTTCTTTCTGACGTTTCACCAGCATCTATGTCTGGAAGATGCCAGCCACAGATGCTGGCAAAACGTCAGAAAGAAACTCTTCTAGAACATGGCCACACAGCCCGAAAAACCCACAAAAACTATAAAAATATCCCTGTTGTTTCCCTCCCCTTTAATTTTTATCCAGATGCTCTCCACCTGGCTTCCAGGATTGATGTCCTGGATTTCTTCACTGGTGTAAATATCCCTGACATATAATGCTATTCTTCCTCCTTTCCTGTTTGGCCTGTTTCTGTTGAAAAGGTTATACCCCTGTATTTCTACATTCCAATCATGAGACTCATCCCACCAGGTTTCACTGATGTCTTTTATATCATATTTGTTTTATTGTGGTAGGAGTTCAAGTTCATCTTGCTTATTTCCCATGCTCTGTGCATTAGTGTAGAGATTGGTGTCATGTATGTGTCTCTGTGATTCCCTGAGGTGCCTGGCCCAATCTCAGATGAAGCCACTGGCAAGTCCACTCCTCCATTCCTGATATTTGTGTCCAGTTTCCCTGATGGCAGGAATACTTCATGATTGTTGTGTATGTTCTCCCACCCTGAGTGCCTTTCAAAATTGGCACTTCTGGACAGCATGACCCTTCCGTGTCCCAGGGAGAAGTATATACCCTCATATACCACAAAATGCAACCTCCTCCATTTGGGCTCAACTTTCCTCCAAAGGTTTGCTGGTATGAGTACATCAGCAAACTGACCAAACACCTTCAAATATTTCAGGTTGGATGCTCTACCATAGAGCATGTAGTAAGGGGGTTGCTGGATTGCAATGTTCCACATTCTGTGGATCACTTGACATGCAGCAAGCACAGTCTCTCCCCATAAGCTGGTGGGATGTGCATCCAACATCATGCAAGCCTTCATTTGTTTAATCACTCAAATTCTTCTCTGTGCCAGGCTGTCTTCCTGAGGAGTCGCTAGGTTTGTGGAATTGTGGTGTATTGTGGCCTCTGCCTCAGCCAATTCTGCAGAACCTGAAATAAGAACTTGTCACCTCTATCCATGACCAGAGAACCCACTTTATACTCAAACTCCCTTACTACAGTGTTCACCCATTGTTTTATCTTTTTCTGCAACCTTGTACTTGGCCTTTAGCAGAGCTGCATAACCATACCATATGTGCCGATCCACAATTACCAGAATAAATTTATTACCTCCCTCACTCTTAGGGAATGGACCTGACAGATCTGCATGCACTACCTGAAACAGCCTCTGGGTGGTGCACATGCTCTCCTTTGTTACAGGGTAAGCCTTCAGCTTTCCCTTGCTGCAAACAGAGCAGTCCAGGTAATGGCTGCAAAGATCGTGCTTCAACCCGGGGCAAACTTTGCCCAATTCCCTCAAGCTGGGGAAACTGGCATGTCCCATGATTCTGTGCAGGTATTGTACACAATAGGAATGTATAGGGTCATTAGATACAGTTGCACACTCTGCTTTATCCACCATGTGGTAAAGCTTGTTCTTTTTCTGAGCTGTAGTGCACACACTCCCATTCAAAGAAACTGTGCAACCATCCCCTTTGAAATGTAACTCATAACCATCTAATGTTAGGGTGGACACATTGACCAAGCAATTGTGCAATCTTGCAGCACACAACACTGTCAGGTTTTGATGGAATATACAGTCAATGTTAAAATGTTGAAATGTAAAGATGTGTGTCTGTATTTTTCCATGATGAGAAAACTGCTTCTAGGACCTAAAACACAACAACCCAGTCCAGGTGTTTGTGAGACAAAACAAAGGAGGCTAACAAGCTAGAATACTGTGAGAGTTTTGTTTATAGAGTGGATTTAATAAAAATTGTTTTGAGAAAATCAGTCACATGGTATAAGATGAATAACAAGGAGTTTGGTTAAGACACGTCATGTAAAATTCAACCAATGAGCCTGGAAGGTAACACCCAAAGAGGTGGAGAAAGGTGGGCTGGGAATTGTGTATTTGGGGAAAGCAGTTAGTCTGTTTTAACCTTTCAACTGTATGGATTAGCTAACACTATTTTTGCAGAAGCTGTAGCTTGACTAATTTTTCACAATGTAGCATTCATAGTTTTGTTCCTATTAGCCAACCTGGCTAAAGTGATATTTGACTGGACTTTGTAGTTTTCTTTACCTATGCTATTTTTCAATAAAGACTAGAAGCTTGCTGACACTGGCTGCGTGTTGGTGAATTTCTGCAAGGCAAATAGCCTGCTGTATGGACTGTCTCCTGCATGAAAATCCATCATCATCATCATAAATTCATTTTTATTATCAACAAGTGGTAGCAGAGGTGGATGGTTGTGTCATTCCGGAGGCCTGGATGCTTCGGTTCCGTGGTTCTGATGAGCTCAAGCTGCTCATATGCTTTGGATTTATAAAGCCAGGAACTCTCCCTCTCTCTCTGTCTGCTGAAGCTGTTTGGAAGCAGGGAGTGTTCGTAAGGCTGCACCAGGAGACATGTAGAGCAAAGATTTATGGTGGCAATCAGTTGGCAAGCTGTAAGTAAACTGCTGAGCTTATCTGAAAGTAATAAATTTCAAAAGGATTGTCTTAGAAAGCTGTTAAGTGAAAAGAGAAAATAGCAGCTCTACAGCCAGCTGGTTTGGGCTGCATTTTAAAGAGATAGTGTCCTGTAAAAGCAGCTGGGAGGGGCAAGCAGTTTTCAGCGCTTGTGCCTAAATAAAAGGGAAAAAATTAAACATGGAGATGATGAAATTTCCTAAATTGACCTCAAATAATTTTCCATCTTGGAACATTTATGCAAAAGCTCTTCTGGTGAGAGAAAATCTTTGGCAAATCGTGGAAGCAGGTCCTTCCCCTAACCCAAGTCAAGCTGAAATAGAGAGCAATGCTAAAGCTGTGGCAACTCTGCACCTCCTCCTTTCTGAGGGGCAATTAAACCATGTGAAGGATTTAATGACTGGGAAGCAAATTTGGGACACTTTGAGACAAATTCATCAATCTTCCACTGAGTTAGCCAAAATGATATGGGCAAAGCAACTTTTTTCCTGTAAAATGAAAGAGAAAGATACCCCTAAGGGACACTTGGACCAAATGAGAGAGCTGTTTGCTCAGATTCAGGCAAGGGGCATTGATCTAGAGGAGTCTTTGAAAGCTTATATTATGTTGGGATCTCTTCATGAAAGCTTTGACAGCATCCTGTTAGGCTTACAGGGTTTGCCTGGAGCTCAACTCACTCTAGAACTTGTATCTAGTAGAGTGCTGGAGGAAGCTAAAAGAAAGAGATTTGAAGCAGAGCAGTGGAAGCAGGGATCTGCAGCTGCAAAACCTCCAAATGCCACAGAGGGAGTTTCCAGGGAGATGCTGACTGAGAAAGTAGCTGTTTCAATAGGCAAAATTTGTTACTATTGCAAGAAAGCAGGACATCTGAGAAAGGACTGTAGAAAGCTGGCAGCAGATAGCAAGAGAGGACATCAGCAGCATCAACAGCCACATCCCCCTGGTAGCCACAGGGGAAACAGCGCTAATAGAGGAACTGTTGTTGTGACTAGAGGCTATGACAGTGTGACTCAAATTCAGCAACCCAATAGTTGGCTTCTAGATTCTGGGTGCAGTACCCATATGGCGAATAAAATTGAACTATTCCAGAGCAGAAAGCCCTCAACAGTGACTTCTGTTGCCCTGGCAGATGGGACAGCATGACAAATTTAAGAGATGGGAACTGTTTGCATTCCAGGGTTTGGTAAAAGTTTTGAAAATGTCTTGTATGTACCTAACTTGCAAAACTGTTTAGTTAGTTTGTCTGCTTTGACCACAGATGAGTACAAATTGAGTTTTGAGGGGGATGAATGCTTAATATTTAAAGATGGTGAAATTTGTGCTAAAGCTATTAAAAGACAGGTTGTACTACGTGGCTGATGAAACAAGTTGTGCAATTGTACACAATGAGCCTTTGCATTCAAATTGTATTCACTATTTCCACAGAGTGCTGGGTCATGTTGGTTTCCAAAATCTTTTCAAACGGGAGAAAATTTGTCCTGAGTTTAAAATGTCACCATGCTCAAATCACCTAGAGTGCTCAGTTTGCAGCAGGATTAAGTTGAAGACTTATCCTGTGGCAAAACGAACCAAATTTAAAGCCAAAAGACCATTTGAAGCTCTGCATTGTGACATAGCTGGACCAACGAATCCGACGCTAGAGGGCAGCAAATACTTCATGGTGATTGTAGATCACTTCACAAGATTTTCCTATGTGATTCTTCTGAAAGAGAAGGGTGAAGCAGGAGAAAGATTAAAGGAATGGATGAACATGATAGACAGTTTGATCACAGATAGGGGAGGAGAATTCTTGTCTCACAATTTGAACAATTGGTTAAGAAAAAAGGGAATTAGGCATTTTACTACGAACCGTTGTACTCCGGGGGAGGATGGGCTTGCTGAACGGAAAATTGCCATACTGAAACAGATAAAAAAATTGCATGATGCTGGATGCAAATGCTCCTAAGTTCTTTTGGGGGGAGGCAATTCTCACAGCTAACTTTTTGACAAACCGCACTTGGAATTCTGCTGTGAAGAATACTCCTTACCACATGCTTCACAAAAGACCACCCAATTTGAAATATCTTAGAGTGTTTGGGCAGTATGCTAATGTGTATGTGCCTGCAGCCTTCAGAAAGAAAGGTCAGCCCAAATGGAGAAGATTAATGTTTGTGGGTTATTCAGGAAACAGTTACAGGTTTTACCTGGGTGGAAGAGAAATTCTTTTTTCAAGGAATGCGAACTTTGAGAAACATTCTGGGTGGGAGAACATACATTCAAACAAAGAAGTGTTTCTTAGACTGGGTCAGTTAGGAACAAAGACAGCACCACCTGCCAGAAATGGAGGGGCAATGAAGCAAGAGTCAGATTCAGAAGGTGAGGCTAGTACATGAGACAAGTTGTCACATACACGTCCACCAGCACCTAGAATGACAGAAACTAAGAGACACAGAGACAGGGACAAATCAAGTACAGACACTGAGGATGATGAAGGGAAAACAAAAACAATAGTTTTGAGAAGGACTACTAGAGTCAGGAAACCTCCAGATTGTTTTAAGGTGCAGGAAGCTAAGGCTTGTACAGTTGTGGTAGATGAGCCTGAGAGTTACAAAGAAGTACAAGATTGTTATGATGAAGAAAGGTTGAAATGGGAGTCTGCAATGGAGCAGGAGTTCAAGTCTATGGTAGACAAAAATGTGTTTGAAATTGTTGACAGGCCTGCAAATCACAAAGTGATAGGTTGCACATGGGTTTACAAAAGGAAGCTGATGCCGGATGGTAGTCAAAGATACAAGGCTAGATTGGTGGCTAAAAGGTTTGCACAACAGAGGTTTGAGAATTTTGATAAAACTTTTTCTCCAACAGCAAAGCCTGAGAATTTGAGATTGGTGTTGGCTTTGGCTGCAAGGAGGGGTCAGTTGGTGCATCATTTTGATTTTGAGACTGCATACTTGAATGCAAGTCTTGAGGAGACTGTTTACATGGAGCAACCTTTGGGGTTTCAACAGAATAATGACAGAAAGGTGTACAAATTGAAGAAAGCTTTGTATGGTTTGAAGCAAAGTGCCAGAAGCTGGAATCTTGCATACATAAGGAACTGGTGAAGCTAGGTTACAAACACAGTGTAGCTGATGCATGTGTTTACACAAAAGGAGATGTGATTTTGGTGATTTATGTAGACGACTTGCGTGTAGCAGCAAGTTCAAAACAAGAGATTCAGGCAGTAAGGAAGGAGTTGTCAAAGAAATTTGGTGTCAAAGATCTTGGAGTTTTAAGGTCTTATCTAGGAATTGATGTTGAATGGAGTGAAGATGGGAGTTGTTTGTTGAGCCAACAGAAGAAAATTCAGAATTTGATAGAGAAGTGGGGATTGCAAGATGCAAAAACAGTAGAGTCCAATGTCAGTTGGTTATGTGAATAGTGAAGGGACTAAAGAGTTTGAAAATTCAGAGGTGTATAGAAGCTTTGTTGGGAGTCTGATGTTTATTGCTAATAACTCCAGACCAGACATTTCTTTTGCCACTGGGATACTTGGAAGAAAAGCAAATTGTCCTACAGTGGAGGACTGGACAGCAGTGAAACATTTGTTGAGATATTTGAAGGGTAGCATGGACAGGAAATTGAAGTTGCAAAACAGTCGAGCTGGACTTGAATGTTTTGTTGACAGTTCATTTGCTTCTGAGCTACAAGATAGAAAGTCAGTGACAGGATTGTTGATCAAGTTTGGAGAAAGCGCAATTGTTTGGAGAAGTAGAAAACAGGGATATGTAGCACAAAGTACAGGAGAAGCCGAGTTTGATGCCTTATTTGAGCTAGTTAATGAGATTGAATGGATTAGAAGTTGTTGAAAGATCTGAATGAAGAATGTGTTGATCCAGTGTTGATAAATGAGGATTCTCAATCTTGCATTGCAATGGCTGAAGCTGAAAATCTGAAGTGCAGAACAAAGTACATTGGTGTGAGGTATCAAAATGTCAGAGAGATGGTACAGAATGGAATTGTGAGTCTGCAGTACATTGAATCAAAGCAAAATCAAGCAGACATCTTGACAAAGGCATTGACCATTGATAGACACGACCATCTGTCACGTCTACTTGGCATGTCTTAAGTTTAGGCCTAACCATCGAGCTAAGTTAGTTTTGCAACAGTTTTAGTGTAGTGTGCAACATACACACATCATACATTTCAGGAGGGGATTGTCAGGCTTGGATGGGATATACAGTGAATGTTAAAATGATGAAGTGTAAAGATGTGTGTCTGTATTTTTCCATGATGAGAAAAACTGCTTCTAGGGCCTAAAGCACAACATCCCAGTCCAGGTGTTTGGAGAGTCAAAAAAAAAAAAAAGGAAATTAACAAGCTAGAATACTGTGAGAAAGAGTTTTGTTTATAGAGTGGATTTAATAACAAATATTGTTTTGAGAAAATCAGTCACATGGTATAAGATGAATAACAAGGAGTTTGGTTAACACATGTCATGTAAAATTCAACCAACGAGCCTGGAAGGAAACGCCCAAAGAGGTGGAGAAAGGTGGGCTGGGAATTTGTGTTTTTGGGAAGAGCTGTTAGTCTGTTTTAACCTTTCAACTGTATGGAATAACTAATACTATTTTTGCAGAAGCTGTAGCTTGACTAATTTGCTCTACCAAATAATGTGTCGCACCTGAGTCTAAAAGCCACACCCCTTTGCTTTTGGCTGCCTGGTGGGCATAACAACCATCCTCCTGATCCAAAGACACTCCCCCTCCTGACCTGAGGCTTTCTCTGCTGCTTGTTACTGACAGACATTCTCTCCTATGCTGCTCAAGGTCATCTGCAGCCCTTCTGAAAATGCCCGCCCTCGCCGCAGTTGAAGCATCATTTCACTCTGCAGACTGCAACACTTTCTGTCTGTAAGAGTTGGAGGAGTTGTCTTGGTGGTATGTGCTGGCAATGGTCTGGCTTTATTACTTTTGTCCAACCCTGATTCATAATCCCATCACTGCACCTCCTCCAGGATGCATGCTGATACCATATTGACTGTAAGATCTTCATCAGGTACTCCCTGCAGGCTGTACAAGATGAAGTCTTAGTCCTTGGTTAAACTGCCAAGCAGGATATAAGCTTTCTGGCACCTTGGAATCTCCACACCTCTGCTCTCTGTCTGAGTAAACAAATCCTGCATCTTGGGCAAGTACTGGGTTGCAGAGTTGCCTTCTTTCATCTTGCAACCATATAGCCTTTTTTTGCACCAAGACAGCGAAGAACTCGATTGGTATATCTCCTGGATTGCTTGTCACACCTCAAAGGCAGACCATTTGCCCTACACATGATTGAGTTGACAGGCTTTCAAGGTCAAAAACAGGGTTGCCCTAGCCTTTCTGTCCTCCTCAGCCTGTGTCTTCATTGGGGTTGCGTCCACCATATCCCACAAGCCTTCCAGGAGGTTTTTAATCTCCGTTCCAATGTTTACAGTTCTTTCTCACACCAACACCAACAATACTATACACCACACCATCCACCACACAGTGTACAGTCTGTGCCGTAGTAAACACCTCCCTTATATACATGTAAAGTGCTGGAGCTTCTAGTCCAACCCATTCCTGACATATTAAACTCTATACCTGTCTCTCATGTGGCATGACTATGCATTTCTGCCACTTAATGACCTCATGTCCTACCAAGTTTCATCAGTATCTTATGACTCATCTTGCTCCAATTGCTGAGTCATTATGGTAGCTCTTTGTCCAGAATTACCTCTTCACCTTTGTCCTACATCTGGACATTTTCTTGGATGCTGCCATCCTGACAACCCTGACTCCTTGGACTTTCCTAGTCAAAGTCATTGGTGTCTTGTGGATGTAAGAGAGGATGTGAATGAGAGAGTTTTAGATTGCATAAGGCTCTACCTCTACCCAGTATCTCTTTTAGGATTACCATAGCACTTGTAAATGCCATGTTGCTGCCAGACAAGCTTTAACATTGGTCTAATGGATCACATATGTTCCACCTTGCCAGATAACACATTTGAAAATCAATGGATCTGCTATTTCTATTACCTAGAAGGAATTCCCCAGGAAAATGTTCAGGACAATATACCTACCTCCATCAGTTCATCAGCTATGGTCCAGCTAATGCATGACTGCATAACTAAAGTTTAGAAGGGATACTATAACATACTAGGTAACAGGAAAACAGAGGCAATCATACAAAAAGTGAATTCCAACTAACTGGGCAGGAAGTTGGAGACAGACATCAAGATATAAGATTGTTGTTGTTGTTGTTGTTGTTGTTGTGTGCCTTCCAGCCATTTCCAACTTATGGTGATTCTATCACAGGGTTTTCACAGGAGCCCTGGTGATGCAGTGGTTAAATACCAGTGCTGCAGCCACTCACAGCCACAAGATTGTGAGTTCAATCCTGGAGGGGTCCAGGGTCCACTCAGCCTTTCATCCTTTTGTAGTTCAGTAAAATGAGTACCTGGTTTGTTGGGGGCAACTGGCCCCAATTGTAAACTGCTTAGGGAGTGCTTAAGTGGGTATCTAGTGGGTATCTGTGGCTGAGTGGGGAATCAAATTCCTCTCTCCAGAATCCTAGTCCTAGTGCCATAGTGGCTCAAACCACTATGTCACATTGGCTCTCAAGATTTGAGATATATATTAATGTATATATGATATACGGCAGGGGTAGGCAACCTGCGGCCCGGGGGCCGGATGCGGCCCCATGAGGCCTTTGAACCGGCCCCATGAGGCCTTTGAACCGGCCCCAAGCCGGTCCTGCCCCCCGCCATGATATTGATTATTGTTGTTATTACTTGTTCTTGGGGTTTTCTTGGCAAAATCTCCACAGGGGTTTTGCCATCATGGCTTTTCTGGGGCTGAGAGAGTGTGCATGCATATTTTTAAATTTTATTGTATTTTATTTTATTTTTATTATTTTTATTATTTTATTTTTTTGCTTCGGCCCACCAATTGTCTGAGGGACAGCAACCCGGCCCCCGGCTCAAAAAGGTTGCCTACCCCTGATATACGGTAATGGAATTGGAATAAAACAGGAAACAAGGTACAATATGAAGTTGTATATTTTGTATATTAAGAAATGTTTTGAAAAATGTAAATGCAACACACATATTGTCTAGCTGTAAACTATTGATGAATGATACTGATAAAATTGCTGGGAACAGTGAGAAAATTAAGAAACAAGACTAACATTTCCTTTGTAAAATATTGTTCTCAAGTGGCCAACACTGTTCAGTGCTTCATACTCTTTCAAAAATGGCCTGTTCTAGAGTGTTGCATTCTGTTTTGGCTTTTGCTCAGTGCCCTACACCAGACTACTGTTGGATGCAGCTCCTCTCCTCCCTCCCTCTCTCTCTTCTCAGAGTCACGGGGGGTTAGCCAAAAAAGAAAGAATCACCAGGGAGGGAGAGAAACAAGCACAGACTATGCATGATATATACCTTTGTAGGTTTCCCACCTGGAAGTCTAGAACAAAATCATATTAATGGTGTTTTCCATGAAAAACTAACAAAAGAACATCTGATCAGATAACCATTTGTGAAGACCATAATAGCCTGCCCCCCCCCTTTTACAGGAAACAATCAAGATGTATGAAGTGTGTCCCTCCAACTAAACCTTTTCCACAATGCTGGTATTTCTATGGTTTTTCATTAATGTGGACTTCTTCGTGCAAGAAAAGGTGTGAACATTCAGAAAAATGTTTCCCACAGTCAGTTTGTCTACTTTATGGAAACAGGGCTCTCTTGTGCTCAAAAGGCATGAATTTTGAGGAAAATACTTCAGATATAACAATTCAATTATTTTGCTCCTCTGTAGATTCTTTGATGCTTCAAACGATGCTGGATTTGAGCAAAGCATTTCCCACAGAGCTAGCATTTGTATTGTTGTCTCCTGTGTGGACACCTTGATGCTTCACAAGGGCTGACTTCTGAACAAAACCATTCCCACACAGATGACAAATGTATGGTTCTTCTCCTGTGTGCACTCTCTGGCGCCTCACAAAAGCTGACATCTGAACAAAACCTTTCCCACACTGCTAGCACGGGTACGGTTTGTCTCCTGTGTGGAATCTCTGATGCTTCACAAGATCTGACTGATGAGCAAAACCTTTCCCACAGTGCTGGCATGCTTATGGTTTCTCTCCTGTATGAACTTTCCGATGGAACACGAGGGCTGACTTCTCAGCAAAACCTTTCCCACACTGCTGGCATGTGTATGGTTTCTCTCCTGTGTGGACTCTCTGATGCTTCACACGAGCTGACTGATGGGCAAAACCTTTCCCACACTGCTGGCATGGGTACGGTTTCTCTCCTGTGTGGACTCTCTGATGCTTCCCAAGGGCTGACTTCTCAGCAAAACCTTTCCTACACTGCTGGCATGTGTATGGTTTCTCACCTGTGTGGACTCTCTGGTGCCTCACAAGAGCTGACTTCTGAATAAAACCTTTCCCACATTGCTGGCATGTGTATGGTTTCTCTCCTGTGTGGACTCTCTGATGCTTCACAAGAGCTGACTGATGAGCAAAACCTTTCCCACACTGCTGGCATGCGTATGGTTTCTCTCCTGTATGGACTCTCTGATGGGACACAAGGGCTGACTTATCAGCAAAAGCTTTCCCACACTGCTGGCACGTGTATGGTTTCTCTCCTGTGTGGATTTTCTGATGGGACACAAGGTGTGACTTGTGAGCAAAACTATTCCCACACTGTTGGCATGTGTATGGTTTCTCTCCTGTGTGAATTCTCCGATGTTTCACAAGATGTGACTTCTGAGCAAAACCTTTCTTACACTGCTGGCATATGTATGGTTTTTCTCCTGTGTGGACTCTCTGATGAGACACAAGGCCTGATTTCTGAGCAAAGCATGTCCCACACTGCTGGCATTTGTATGGTTTCTCTCCTGTATGGACTCTTTGATGAGTCACAAGAGCTGACTTGTAAGCAAAACCAATCCCACACTCCTGGCATGTGTATGGTTTCTCTCCTGTGTGGACTCTCTTATGACTCACAAGAGCTGACTTGTGAACAAAACCTTTCCCACACTGCTGGCATATGTATGGTTTCTGTACTGTGTGGATTCTTTGATGGACTACAAGAAATGACTTTTGAGCAAAAGTTTTTCCACATTCCTGACATGTGTATGGTTTCTCACCTGTGTGGAATGTCTTGTGCGTCACAAAAGCTGACTGGTGAGCAAAACCTTTCCCACACTGCTGGCATGTGTATGGTTTCTCTCCTGTGTGGACTCTCTGATGTTTCACAAGGTGTGACTTCTGAGTAAAACCTTTCCCACACTGCTGGCATTTGTATGGTTTCTCCCCTGTGTGGACTCTCTGATGTTTCACAAGGCCTGACTTCTCAGAAAAACCTTTCCCACACTGCTGGCATGTGTATGGTTTCTCTCCTGTGTGGACTCTCCTATGGGACACAAGCTGTGACGTCCGAGCAAAATCTTTCCCACACTGCTGGCATGTGTATGGTTTATCTCCTGTATGGACTGTCTGATGGGACACAAGGGATGACTTCTCAAAAAAACTGTTCCCACACTGCTGGCATGTGTCCGGTTTTTCTCCTGTGTGGACTCGCAGATGTTTCACAAGGTATGACTTCCGAGCAAAAACTTTCCCACACTCCTGGCATTTGTATGGTTTCTCTTCTGCGTGGAATCTCTTATGGGATACAAGGTTTGACTTCACAGCAAAACCCTTCCCACATTGCTGGCATGTGTATGGTTTCTCTCCTGTATGGACTCTCTGGTGTCTCACAAGGGTTGACTTATGAACAAAACCTTTCCAACATTCCTGGCATTTGTAGGGTTTCTCTCTTGCATGGACTCGCTGGTGCTTCACAAAGCCTGCTTTCTGAGTACAATATTTTCTGTATTTTTTACATTTCTTAAGTTTCACATCTGCGTGAAGTCTCTGGTGGTTCACAAGCTGCAAACTGTTGCCAAAGCATTTGCCACTCTCACCACATTTATACAGTTTCCTGCCTGTGTGGACTCTCTGGTGCTTCACGAGTCCTGGTTTTTGAGCACCACATTTGCCACACTCCTGATTTTTGTAGGATTCTTCTCCTCTGTGGTTTATCCAGTGGCTCACAAGGTCTCTGTGCACTTGCAAATGTGCCATAAGTAGTGAACTGTATGCAAAACATTTCCCACACTTCCGGCATTTGTGTGGTTTTTTTACTGTGTTGGCTTCTTGGTGGCTTACACTGTACAATTTAGAACTAAAACCTTTCACACCTGAAATTTCACACCTGAAGTGATTCTTTATGGAACCGGGCATCTTGCAAGGCACTAGTGCCATATTTTGAGGAAAACATTTCCCAGATATATTGTGTTTGTAGGGATTCTCTCTGATATAACTTTCCTCTTCTGAATGTTGAGCTAACTTAGTAAGTTCCAGCTTTTGCCTAGAACAATTCCCATGTTTAGTACATACATATGTTTTCTTCCAGTTTTCTGCGGTGAAGAAGGAAAGTAAAAAATAATATTTGTGTGAAAATGCATTTCAGAGTATGGGAATCGGATTAAAAACAAATGATTAATCAGAACAAAAAAAAGAGATGCTATGTTTCTTCTTACATAGTAGGTCCAGACTATCTGATAGCCTGTATCTTCCCACAAGAGCTTGGTTGAGTCTTACAATTTTCAGGGGAAGGCTCTCTTCACCCTACAGCAGACGTTGACCATAAAGTCATGCTGAAGGATCTCTAGATGCCTAGAGAGGCAGCCTATGAAGATCCTCCAACATGAGTCTAGGGTCAACTTACAGCAGAAATATTAGAGATCGTATTCTATAAATCAAATAAAGAAATAGAAATAAATGCTTTGTTTCACCTGCTATACCAGTTTTATTTGAGCTGCCACAAAAATAAAACAGTATCCATCATGGCAGGCCAAGGGAACTGCTGAATACGTTTGAAGAGAAGGACTTGAGGAGCAAGCACCTGGCTATCTAGACTGCTCCTTTCCTCTCTTGTTTGATCCTTCCCAGGGGCATCTGCTCTCAGACACACAAAGCAGGTCTACTGAGAATGGAGGTTTGTGAAAAAAGTCTGAGGGAGGGAAGCTTCCCGTCTGAACTGAGATTGAACCCGTCCAGTGGGGCCTAATGCTCAGTAAAGATGGATCATATTGGACAGCACAGAGCATCAAAGGCAGGTGTTCCGTGAGCAACACACAGCTGCCTGAGCTGGTTTTGCTGCCAGGTTTTCAAAATAGCAATAAAGGAAGGGAATTCATGGCATACAGGGTTGAGAAATGCTCTACTTAAATACCATGTTGCTTGCCCCACATGTCTGGCAGTTCTAAGGGCAGCATTTTGCTGCCCCAAAAAGGATCGGCATTTTGCCGCTCCTTTAGGGACAGCAAAAAAGAGGATTGGGGCCATGGCATGGAGTTGCTGCAGCCCAATCCACCATTCCCAGAAGTGGCCCAGAGCCGCCCCAAATGGGATAGGCCCATATTTTCATGGACTCCATGAACTCCTAAACCACACTTGTTATTTGACAAACTGGTCTCGAGTGGAATGTTGAAGTCGCCCAAGACTAAGAGTCAAGGCAACTCCAACAGCAACTCTCAGACCGTGTCAGCTCAGTTAGGGTGTCTGTTAAGACAACGGGGTGGACGGTATGCTAACAGAATCCCCATAATATCCTTGGTCCTCAGGCTCAGGTACATACACTCAAAGTGGACTGTTTTCCGCATAGGTATCCTGGTCAAGGTAAGATTATTCTTATGAACCAGAGCCACTCCGCCCCCTCGTCCACTTCCCCTTACCTGCTCACTGACATTGTACCTGGCTGGAAGGGAACTTCACAGGTTTCCTCCATGATCCCCTTCAAAGTACTGTAATCTGTTAATCTTATTATTATAAATGAATTTTAAAAGAGAAAATATAATCATCCAGGGAAAGAATCTTACCAAGAGAGTCCATGATCCCACAGATCTCTGCCGTGATCTGCCTGTACAGGGCTCTCTGGTCTAGATCCAGCAGGGCCCACTCCTCTGGGAAGAAAGACACAGCCACCTCCTTGAAAGTCAACAGGCTCTAAAGACAGAAGAAAAAGGTTCTTGCTGACACTGGACATCAATATGGCTGCTGGCTGTGGCAATTAGTACAAAGCAGATTCACTGGCTGATACAGTTCCAAAGGCAGCGGAGATAAGACTGATTCTTCTACCAACAACAACATGAACATTGTGAATGTCAGGAACGCATTACCTTAATGCTTTCTTGCCAGAACCTGATTGAAGTTTATGGGAGATGGGATTGTTAAAATATAGTTAACTATAAGGTTTGAAGCTATGAGGTTGTGCTATAAGGGTTAATGAGTTGCGAAGGGGAAGCTTGTTGGCTGAGAACTGAAAGGCGTTTGGAATGTGTGGGATGTTCTTGCCTTGGCTGAAGCTAGAGGCTTGAGTTTTAAAAGATGCTTAAATATATAATGAGTTGGGTTATAAGGTGTTTTATGTACAGGTAGATTGTTTGGTAATTTTAATAAATGATGGCTTTAGGATTTATTATGTTAAGCTGGTAAATAGCTTAGATCAGGGGTAGGCAAGCTTTCCCCTTTCAGGGCCTTCGGCTCCCAGAATCCCAGGAGCTATTGGCCAACAAGGGATTATTGGCCAACATGGCTGAGGCTTCTGGGAGCTGAAGTCCCTCTGCCCTTAAAGAGGAAATGTTGCCTACTCCTCGGTTAGATACATATATGTGATGATATTGATATCTATGTGATCCCATCCCTGGCAATATATCACACAAACAGAGTGCAGGTGTTGCTTCAAGGTTGTTTTGTCTACTGTCTTTGGGAAGCTATGGATTCATACGCATTCTGCCATTTGTTGGATTTTCCAAACAGTAGGACATTACATCATTTGAATGGCCAAAGCGCGGCAATATGTGACCAATCACTGAGTGACACCAGCTTATGGGGAGGGGCATTGCTATATTCTATAAAAGTGTTTCCATATGCTGTGACTTCAGACTTATCAAAGAAGTCACAGACCTGTCTGCTATGTTTTCTTTACTGCAATAAAAGTTGTCGTTTTGACTTTAAGTCTAGGATCTGTCTTTGTGTCTGAAAGACGACTTTGTGGGCATGCTGTACCTGACAGGGAACAAGGTCTGACAAACACAGGAGCCCCAGTCCATGACATATTTACAGCAGGGGTAGGCAACCTTTTTGAGCTGGGGGCTGGGTTGCTGTCCCTCAGACAATTGGGGGGGCTGAAGCACCATAAATAAATAAATAATGGGTTTAGGATTTATTATGTTAAACTGGTAAATAGGTTAGATCAGGGGTAGGCAACCTTTTTAACTCTGATTGTTGCAGTATATGGACCTATATGGATCCTTTTATACGAATTTAAATAAAGAATTGATTGAACATAATAACAGCAATGTTTTATTAATTGGGGATTTTAATGGCATAATAAACCCAAAAATAGACAGAAAATCAGATAAGTCAATTAAAAAAAATCAGGGAAAATTAGCAAAAGCTTTTTTTTAATTTAATAGAAGAGCAAAATTTAGAAGACATTTGTACTCAAAAGTATGGATATAAAAACGGATTTACCTTTTTTCTGATGTTCATAAATCTAGCTCAAGACTGGACATGGGAATAATTTCAAAACATCTTTTGCAGTTTGTAAAGAAAATGGAAGTAATATCAAAAATGATATCAGACCATAACTTTATTAATATTAAAATGCTTCTACCAAAGAAAGATAGAAGTTGGAGGTTAAATGCCAATCTCCTAGAGGATGAAACGTTTGTGAGAAAAATGAAAAAAGAGTTAATACAATACTTCAAAGAAAATACTACCCCAGATGTAAAAACCAAATCCATTTGGGATGCCAGTAAAGCGGTAGCCAGAGGATTGTTAATAAAACAAGGCTCTGAGCTAAAAAGGAAGAAACAAGATCAAAATAGAGGAAATAATAAAACAAATGTCTGAGTTAGAAAAAAGGATAAGTCTGACGCCAAAGAATAATAAGCTAAAAAAAGAAAGGAAACTTTTACAACTGGAACTTAAACATCAATATTTAGAAGAAATTGCCCTAAAAATAAAAAAGACCAAGCAACAATATTTTGAGAACGCTAATAAGATAGGGAGAAGTCTGGCTAGACTACTAAAACAAGAGAAAAAAAAGAAAAACAATTGTCAAAATCACACACAAAGGGAAAATCTACAAGACACAAGAGGAGATAAAGAACCCTCTTATGAAATTTTATGCAAACTTATTTAAGGAAGAAACTCCTCCCAAAGAGTTGAACATATAAGATTACCTTGACAAAAAAAATCTATGTTTGAACTTAATGAACAGCAGAAAGAACAATTGCACCTATAACAAAACAAGAAATGCACCTATAACAAAACAAGAAATAAGACAAGCTATTAAAGACCTTAAAGTAGATAAATCTCCGGGTCCAGACGGTTTTTCTGCAGTATACTACAAAATTTTTCAAGAGACCTTATTAGAAATACTGCAGAAAACCTTCAACTCAATCGCATCAGAAGGTATTCCTGATTCATGGAAGTACTCAGATATCACACTTATCCCGAAAGAAGGTAAAAATATAAAAGAAATAAACAATTATAGACCAATTTCACTTCTGAATGTAGATTACAAAATATACACCTTTATATTAGCTTCCAGATTAAAAAACGCAATAAAAAACTACATCCAAGAAGATCAAAGTGGTTTCCTTCCAGGGAGATATGTTAGAAACAACATCAGAAACATAATAGACACAATTGAATATTATCATATAAACAATGAAAAGAAGTAAGGTTTGGTGTATACTGATGCTGAGAAAGCCTTTGATAACGTGAGATGGGAATTCATGATAGCTTGCTTAAAGAAAATAGGTATACAAAGTCAATTTACAAAGTGCATTCAGCAAATATATAAAGACCAGAGAGCAAGGTTATTGGTAAACGGAGAAAGAAGTGAAGAATTTAACATCTATAAAGGGACAAGGCAAGGATGCCTGATTTCCCTCTTGCTATTTATAATAACAGCTGAAATACTTATCAGGGCAATAAATGAAAATAAAAAAATAAAGGGAACAAAAATCAAGCATGAAGAACTAAAAATAAAAGCCTATGCAGATGACATCATTGTGACATTACAAGATCCATTATATAATATACAAGAACTTTTTGAAGAAATCAAAATCTTTGGCGAACACTCTGGCTTCAAAGTGAATAAAGAAAAAATGATGATAATGACTAAAACATTAAGAAAAAAGCACAAAAGAAGTTGGCTAGTCTCACAGGCTGCACTTTGACAAACAAAACGAAGTATTTAGGAATATGGATCACTAGTAAAAACACAGATCTGATGACAAATAACTGTTATAGATTATGGGAAGAGATAAAAAAAGATCTAATCAAATGAAACAAATTAAATCTGTCTATATTAGGAAGAATAGCAGTGATAAAAATGAATATCCATATAAATTAAAATATGCATGCATATTCTCTCAGCCCTTGAAAAACCATGGCAAAACCCCTGTAGAGATTATGTCAAGAAAACCCCAAGAACAAGTAATAACAACAATAATCAATATCATCATGGCAGGTGGTGGTAGGGGATGGCGGCGGCAGCAGGACCAGCTAGGAGCTGCTCCAAAGAAGCCAGATACAGTCTTCATACATGGCCACTAAAATTCTTATGTTGTCCAATTAATTATTACCTGAAAACTGGCATTAAAAACCATTTCCCCACCCCTGCCCCAAACTTGCCAGAGGTGCACTGGCTCTCTTCCTTGTAGAGGCCAAGGTTACCCTTGGTCCTGCTGGTTACTTGGCAGTTCCAGGAGCCTCCCTCTGAATGCCAGCTGCTGAACACAGAGGGAGAGCAATTTGTTCTGGACCAAAGAAGGAAGATGGGAATATCTATCAGCTCCCTTTTTAGGTTCAAATAAAAGTTCAGAGAAAAAGGAGAGCAACTCTAATTCAAGAATAAGAAGGCTGAAGACACAGGGATTCAAACCTAGAGAAGAAGTTTGCAAATTCTTACAATTTTAAAAAATCCAAAGCAAACTGAAACAAAATTCTCCACTAGTGCTGAGAATGATGCGATCTGGGAAAAGAGGAACCCAGGCTGCTCCAGTCCTCTTGTTCTAGGATTCCTTCTCCTTACCTGATCTGGTTCTGATCCACTGCAAAGAGGAAGAGGCGACGGAGTCCTTGTTGGTGGCATCATTCCAGCCTCTGCGGAAGAGACCAAGATGGGGGAGGGGGGAATCCAGTCACATCTGCTGCTGTTAGAAGTAGCAATTTTAAAGACTCACTGGGAAGGTCAGTTGGTCCCTCCTTATCCATAGATTTTTTTATCCATGGATTCAAGCATCCATGGCTTAAAAATATTCAAAGAAATTATAAATTCCAACTAGGAAACTGTGATTTTACCATCTGATATAAGGGACACCATTATGCTATTATATTTAATGGGGCTTGAGCATCCATGGTTTTGTTATTCATGGGGTATCCTGGAACCAAACCCCAGCAGATAATAAGGGCACAATGTACAGGGACACTTCAATTAACAAAGCATCAACACTTGAGCTGAGAAACGGTGGGATTATGCTTTAGCTGATCCTACTGCAGCCGTGTGCGCCTGCCTACAACACACAAGGGTAACAGAAGCTGCCTCCAGAGACCCTTACTGAGCATGAAGGAACAGCTAAAGAAAAAATGGAAGAGCAGAGAAGTCTGGCTCAATAGCTGTCCCTAACACTTAAACACAGATGTATGAGTTTGGTCACCAAAACGGAAATCTCAAGAAAAGTTGGAGCTGGTGAAAGAAAAAAGTCATTCCTGAATTCATTCTGCAAGAAGCCTTCAGATGGGTTCCAAACATTTTTGTTCACTTATGCAAGGCTTCATGGTTTCATTTCACACGTGCATATTATTAGTTTTGGAGAAAAGGTGTGCTAAAACATGTTGACATGCTCTTCTTTTTTTGTGGTTCAGGAACCCCTCCCTAGTCTCCCCACATGATTTGTGCCTCTCGTACCAAATTTTCTGTTAAAGAAGGACTGCCTTGGAACACAATCAGTTTATTTTCTGATATACACGTGTATTCTCTTGGATGTCTTGGTACAAAAGAACACCTTCCAGCCCTGGAAAAGGCAGAGGGTGCTTGGGTTCAGTGGCTCGACTGATTGGCTGGGGCCTGGGAAAATCCAATTTTAGCCTCCCATGAGCCCTGAAAGACACTGGCAACCTTGGGCCCTTGCTCTCTCTAAGCCTGACCTACCTCACAAGGTTGTTGTACAGACATAACATAGAGTATGAGGATCTTGAATAGAAACACAAAGGGAAGAAGATATGCCTTGTAAGCCAGAGATGCATAAAATCTATTTCCGCATGTTTAGATGAGCATCACTCAAGCTGTGCAACCCTTGGGTCAAATGGCAATGTTTTGCACCATATGTACAACAGAATGGACAGCGGGATGCGCAGTGATACTGCAAGCATATCAGGCAACAATGTCGCTCTGTTTCCATAGAGAACCCTAGGATGCAGTAACACAACCAGTAAAATGTATAGCTGAGCAGGAATTCAAACTGTTCTCCAGAATCATAGTCCAATGTTCAAATCACAACACCATGCTGCCTCCTAGGGTCACCTTAGAGTTGCCATAGTAGGACTTATTGAAATCAAGATATACTATATCCACAGCATTCCCTTCATCTACCAAGCTGGTAATTTTATCAAAAAAAGAGATCAAGTTGTCTGGCATGACCTGTTTCTCTGAAGCCCATGTTGGCTTTTTGTGATTATGAAATTACTTTCCAGATGTTGACAGACTCTCTGTTTAATGATCTGCTCCAGAATATTTCCTGTTTAATGATCTGCTCCAGAATCTTTCCTGGTATTGATGTAAGACTAACTCGACGATAATTGTTGGGATCCTCTTTTTTCCCCTTTTTGAAGATGGGGACAACATTTGTGCTCCTCCAGTCCGCTGGGACCTCTCCTGTTTTCCAGGAATTCTCCAAGATTCTCAAAGGAATTCTCAAAGTCTTGCAGATGTCTCTTCCATGGGGTCGCCATGGGTCGAGATGAACTCAAGGGCAGTTAACAACAACAACATCCTCACATGTTGCTTTTAAATAAGACATCTATTATAGTTGGTGTCATATCAGCTGACATTTTTTAGCTAGATAGTCCAATAACACACTTCAAAACATTGCCTTTTGATGATTCTGAGATGCATTCATATGCACAAAGAGACCTGCAGGATTCTGGACAGAGAGCATTCATCCTTACCTTGGAAGGGGGCCCCTCCATCACATTGCTGCTGGATTGCCCTCCATTGGGGACTCTGCCTGGGGTCCACTGGAGACTTCTCAGCCACAGGCAGTTCAGAGTGAACTTCTTCCAAGAAATTCTTGACCTGAAATAGCAGCCAGGATTCAAGACATGGAATTTGAAGAAGGGTGAAAAAATGGCAAAGGTTTTTTTGGGAAGGAGTTTAGACTTGTGTAATATGAGACATCTAGTGGATGACATATATATTAATATTTTGCAGACATTTATTGTATAGGGTGGAATGCTAACAATTTCATGGAACCCACAGCAAGAACTTCTGAAGTTCTGGAAAACCATGCTTTGACTTATAATGGAAGTCTTCCAATAGATTTATTTATTTTTATATCTCTATGTATAAGTGTGTGTGTGTGTGTTTGTGTGTGCATGTAAGGAAGAACTGTAAGACTCATATAGACAAAAACAAAATAAATGAAAACGTACTGCTATTTTATAGATACAGTGGGCCCTTGGTATCTGCTGAGGTTTGGTTCCAGGACACCCCATGGATATCAAAATCTGTGGATGCTCAAGTCCCATTATATATGATAGATAGCAAAATGGTGTCCCTTATATAAAATGGCAAAATCAAGATTTGCTTTTTGGAATTTATATATTTTTAAAATATTTTCAAGCCATGGATGCTTGAATCCGTGGATAAATAGTCTGTGGGCATGGAAGGCTGACTATATACCTAACTGTACAGTCTATGGCCACATCATTGTTGTTGGTCACTTGTTATGTTAGCTTTCGAATAAAAATAAAATGCAAAGAAAAAAGTCAACAAAGGTAAAAGTGCTTCATTCCTTAGAATGAGAGCAGGCTATTTCTCAAAGTGGATGGAAGCCTCCTGAATACATCAGGGCCAGATTCTGCTACTGGAGTCACCCCAATTGTGTGGCAGTGCCAGTGGGGAAAATGCACTTTGGGGCTGTACAGACTGCCAGAAATAATGCAGCTCAGTGCTAGGGAATCATGGGAACTGGAGTTTTTTTCTGAGGCATTGAGACTTCTCTGTCAGAGAGCTTTGATGCCACAATAAACTACAATTCCCACGATTCCCTAGCATTGAGCTAGGGCAGTTAAAGTGATCTCAAGCTGCATTATTTCTGGTAGTCTGTACAGGCCCTTCCTTTGCAAACAAGGCAGAGAGGATACACCCAACTGGTTTGGAAGCAGAATCACCCTTCTCAGAGGCTTTCGTGACTGTGATTCTATTTCATCACAAGTTGGATGGTCCCCACATTCCTCTTTATCCAAGCCAAATCTGGGGGCACTGTATTTCAGGAGAAACTCCTCAGTGGGCCTTTGCCCCCTAAAGTCATGAGAGGTTGAAAAAAGACAGCTCAGAGCCAGAACCTGCTCACATTGGCCCCAGGAGGAAATACTCTCACCTGCTTCTCTTTCTGCTTTTTCTCTGCCTCTGCCCGACTCAGGAGGAAACCCTCTGCCAGGGCCACTGCCTGGGAACAGGTCTCTGCCCCACATTCTTTGACCCAGTTCTCCATCTCCGGGGGCAAGATGGTCAGGAACTGCTCCAAGATCACCAGGTCCAGGATCTCATTTTTTGTGCGTTGCTCTGGCTTCAGCCATTGACGACACAGATAGTGGAGTCGGCTGCAAACATCTCGGGGTCCCTTGCCCTCCTCATAGGAGAACTGCCTGAAGTGCTGGCATTGTGTGTCTGATCTGATAAGGTCCTTGTCCAGGGACCTCTGGGCTGTCCTCTCCCAGAATCCCCCACTGCTCTCAGCACTGAGCCCATCACGGCCTTTTCCTCCTTCAGGACCAGCTGCGTCTGGTTCATCCATCTGTATATATATATTTTTACACTAATTAAACCACAAACAAGATCAAAGTTATTCCTCCTCTGTCTGTCCCAGGGCAAAGATGTCTTTAAGATGTTCTGCTCAAACACCCAGGAAAACCAATACATTGTTGCATTATTATAGATCAGTGGTCCCCAAAGTTTTCAGGCTCCCTTTTCTATTGGGAGAAAACCCTAGCACCCCCCAGCACATATCTTTTTGATATTAGGTCTAGTGTTCTGCATGTAGTCATGTTGGCCACATGACCACAGAATCGTATCTGACAGTACTGATTCCCTCATCTTAATAACAGAGATGACAATTGCCCCTACAGTCAGACACAACTAGACAATTTTGTCAAGGGAAAACTTTTACCTTTATTTTTTGTACTGCAAAACAACCAATCTTGGTTGCAACTCCATTTGCATCCAGTCACCTTGGGAGCAGCAACCAAGCAACTAGCTGAGCAGTGACCAAGAAGCTTCGTCCCTGTGCCAGCCTTGCAGCTAAGGCCTGCTCAATTGCTGCTCCCAGAATGACAGGGTGCAAATGGAGCAGCAACTGAGCAGCTGGCTGAGTAGTGACCAAGAAGTCTCTCACCCATGCCAGCCTTGCAGCAAGCTTCTCAGCCTTGCTCAGTCAGCTGTTTAATTGCTGCTCCCAAGATGACCAGATGCAAGAGAAAAGTTTCTCCTTAGAGAGGAGGGACTCTCAATCCTTCATCAGGGCAGAGAAAGACATAGCTGGTGCGTGTGTAGGGGTTTACATGCTCTGGACTGGAGACTGATGTGGGCTGGAAAGGGATTTTAACTACAGGAGTCACTCCAAGACAAAGGACTCTTTCCAGGAATCGAGCACAGATACTCCTTCCCCAGAAACATGTCTTCCCCATGCATCTTCAAGTATCCACTCTCCCACAAAAAAATGGTTTCTTCTGCTACCTCAGCATTAGGAGGCACTTCCTGACAGTAAGAGCTGTTCAACAGTGGAACGCTCTCCCTCGGAGAGTGGTGGAGTCTCCTTCCTTGGAGGTCTTTAAAGAGAGGCTAGACAGCTATCTGTCAGGGGTGCTTTGATTGTGAATTCCTGTATGGCAGGGGGGTTGGACAGGATGGACCTTGTGGTCTCTTCCAAATTTATGATTCTATCAGAAATCAAAGTGACTTCAACAGATGGGAGATCTTAGAAGACCACAAGCCTAACATGAAGCAACAGTGTGACACAGCAGCTGAAAAAGCCAATATCCTAAAGAATCGCATGAATTCTATCAGGCCTCCGTACGAAATAAGTACGGGTATTTTGGGGCCTTGGAGATGCCTCATCCATAGGGTCACCATGAATTTGGGGCTAACCCGAGGACAGTTAACAGCAACAGCAAGACAACTCCTCAGTGAGTGATCTTATTATTATGCTATTAAAAAAACTCACTGGTGAGCCGGAATTTTTTTGTTGCTGTCCCACCAAGGAAAACAGCAGAAATAGGGAACAATCCTAAGATAATTGGTAAGCCAGAATTTGTTTAAACAAAACAGAGTGTTGAAGACAGCTTTAAAAAAAAAAAACAAGAAAAGGCTTGCAAGTTTTGTACAAAGAGGTTAGAGGAGTGAATCCCATTGCTGAGCTACTCTGTCAAGCTCTAACTATTTATTTGCCTCAGAATAAGAATATGGGCACAGTTGCTTAAAAAGATGACAGAAATCTCTTTCACATGGCACAGCTATAGAGCTTTCATGCCACATTAACTGCCATGGCTCTGGATCTTATGGAACCAGGAATGTTTAGTTCTGTGAAGTATTAAGAATTCTCTCTCAGAAAGCTCCTAGTGCCTCCCCAAACTACAAATCCCAGGATTCTACAGGACTTGGAACCATGGCCAAGTGGTACCAAAGTGCTACAATTGTGCAACATGAAGAAGTGTTTGGAATTCAATACAATTGTAACATTAATAGAAAATATGACCCAGCATTAACACTCAAAATTATAAAGAAGCCTCTTATTCAACAAACTCTGATCTTCTTATCGTTTAACCTCCACCTGTCACTCATTGACAGGAATGAGGAGAATCTTAGTTATGGGCACAGAAATCTGAACCCACAAAACCAGGAACCCAAGGATAGGAACCCAAGGAGAAATTCTGACTGGGGAAACTGCAAGGGACAATTGTCACAATTCTCCTACATAGAGAATGTGTGTGTGTTTTCCTACACACTCCATGGCTATCTCAAATTGAGAAAGGAATTAATACACAGGCAGTGATGAGTGTGCTGTTTAGTTTTTAAGAATACTTTGACAGAATTCATGATTTTCTCCTAGAGAAACTGAGGCGTTTATAACTTTCTTACTTGGTCTTCTTGATATCTGGTTGCAGCCTCAAAGGTCAGGAGTTTGGGGTGGGAGGTGGGATGGTGGTAGTCTGGCAGTGCTTTCCTCTCTGCTCCAAAGAAGAGGGGATCCGGATTAGCCCTCTGGTGCCAAGGCAGTGCCTGCAGGTGGGAAAAGAAAGAACAAGAAATTATACTGTTTGAGGGACTCCTGCTGCTGCTCATGTGCCCCATACTGCAAAGGGAGATGAACCTGGGTACAGATGGAGCTGGGAAATGGGGGCCTGACATATCATTTGTGGGAGATGAGACAGAGGGCCAGGAAAAGCCAGCTTTTTGCTGGTTTAAAAAGGAGCAGCTCTCTCTCAGGGGTGGCCTGTTCCACTCTTTACTCATTCCCAGTTCATCTCTTCTCAACATGGCTAAGAGAATGGAGCAGGGGGAAATACAGAATTCTTGCCCATATTACAGGGAAGAATTATTTCCTAGAGTTTCTTTGATAATATGTTATAGTTACAGAAACAGAGATAGATTGGGAAATAATCAGTAAAAGTTATAAGAACAGATGGAAATAGAACATAAATGTTATTGATGAAATAATGATTAGAGAAATTAAAGAAGCTGAAATTAATCCAGGAAACAACAGTAAACAGAAGTGGAAGAAATTAACAAGAAACAACCACACAGCTCTAATATCAATGGAAGCACACAAAATAATATATAACAAAAAAAGAGAACCTAGCAATAATCCTTAAGAATTAGAAAGTTTATTTATTTTTTCCTTGTTTTGTTGTAGGCACTGTAAATAATAAGATATATACAACTGTACGTAATGTAAAACAAATTTGCATCATATAGACACAGGTAGCAATAGCAGCTTCATTTATATACCACTTCATATTGTGCAATGCTGTCTCTAAGTGGTTTACAATTGTACGCCAATTGCCCCTCAACAATCTGGGGACTCATTTTAGTGACCTTGGAAGGAGGCCAGACTGAGTTCAGCCTGAGCCTCTGGCTAGTATTGAACTCGCAACCTTATGGTTTGTAAGTGAGTGACTGCAGGACAGGCATTTAACCACTGCACCACCCGGGCTCCTACAGCAATATTTAAAATAAATAAATAAATACATAAATAATATGTTAGTTTCCAAAATTGGGGGAAGGGGTTCTTCCATTGCCAGCCAATGGAGGCATTTCTTTCTCCATAGAAACTGATTTTATTCCTCCCCCTCCCCCCACCCCTTTTTCAGCCTCTCTGGAGAGCAAGCCGTGGGTCCCTTTGGGGGGGGGGGCACTGACTGGGGCTGGTTCTCTTTCTCTCTCTCTTTCCTTCCCTCCCTGAGACCCTTTCCCAGCTCCCTCCATTCCTTGATTACTCCCTCAGTTTTTTTATTGCTCCCCCCAAATAACCCACCCTCTGCTTCCCCCCTCCTCCTCCACCTCCTCCCCACAGACAGGGGCCTCTTCTCCCTCCTCCTGCCCCCCCTTAGCCCCCTCCCTCCCCTCCAAAGGCAGGGCCGCCCTTCTCTCCTTCTCCCCCGTGGCTTTGGGGGGGGGGCTTTGCCGGAGGAAGAGAGGGAAGTGGAGGGGGCTCTCCCTTCAGCCCAAAAGGGGCGGCAGGAACTGGGACCCCCCTCTCTTTCCAGCTGGGAGACTGGCCAGGACGCCTCCTCTCCCTCCCCTCCCCTCCCCACAAATCCCCACTTGAGACGCCCCCTTGTGCCCCCCTCCCTTACCAGCTCCCCCTCCTCCTCCCCTCCCTTTCCCCACAGGGACCCCCTTCCCATCATCTCCTGCCTCTCTGAGGACTCGGCTCTCTCTCCCCGTTAGAGGGGGACTCTCTAGGAATCTGAGCTCGGCTCTCTCGCTCTCCTTGGAAAAGGACTCTCTAGGAATCTGAGCCTCTTCGCTCTCTCTCTCTCCTTGGAAAAAGACTCTCTAGGAATTTGAACCTCTGCTCTCTCTCTCTCTCTCTCTCTCTCTCCTTGGGAAAAGACAGGAGCCTCTCCTCGCTCTCCCCTTGGAAGAGGACTCTCTAGGAATCTGAGCTCCTCTCTCTTTGCAGGAGGTCTCTCTAGGAATCTGAGCTTCGGCTATCTCTCTTTTCCTGTTAGAAGAAAATCTCTCTCTCTCTCTCTCTCTCTCTCTCTCTCTCTCTCTCTCTCCTTGGAAAAAGACCGGAGCCCCCCCTCTCTCCCCTTGGAAGAGGACTCTCTAGAAATCTGTGCTCCTCTCTCTTTGGAGGACTCTCTAGGAACCTGAGCTTCTGCTCTCCCCTCCTATTAGAGGAGGACTCTCTAGGAATCTGAGCGCTTCTCTCCTCTCTCCCCTTTCTAGGAATCTGAGCCTGGCAATCTCTCTCTCTCTCCCCGCCCCCCCTTCGAGGAGGACTCTCTAGGAATCTGAGCCTTTTCTCTCCCTTGGACCCTGGTTGGCGGAGAGGAGGGGGGGGTTGCCCTGGGGGTGAGAGCGGGAGGAAGAGCAGATTGCTGAATTCCAGATCCTTGAGGAGATCCCTGGGTTCCTGGAGCAGGAAAGAGCCTCCTTAGCCTTAGACTGTGTGTGTTGTGTGCTCTCTCTCTCTCTTTGTGTGTGTGTGTGTGTTTTTGGGGGGGAGGAGGGGAAGGGAGGTTAGTGACCCTGAGGGGGTTTCTCTTTGCCTACAGGGACTCAAGCCTGGAAGCACAGAAAGGAGGGAAGGCAAGGAGGCCCCTCTTCGTCCCAAGCAGCCTCTGCAGGAGGAGGTTTTACCCTTAGGGAATATGAAAGGAAAGTTAATGCAAGAACAACAAAAGAAGAGCCTCCCCCCAAAATATGGGAAACACACAGAGACTCCAGGGTTCTCCAGCTGTCCCAATTTGTCCAGGAAAGTGCTGAGGAATCTCCTGTTGTCACCTGCTTTTAAAATGGCCCACTTTCTCTCCTTTCCCCCTTTGTCCTCAGCTTCCTTCTGCTGCTGCAAACTGAGTCCAAAATGCCAAAGTAGTTCCCACTCAGTTGACTCAGGAGGAGAGAAGGAGGCAGGCTCCCTTTTCTCCTCAGTCTCAGGCAAAAGCTACCAGCTGCTCCTTCTCCTCCCTTGTGTCTTCTTCCTCATTGATAACTTTTGCCACCTTGGCCACACTTTGGTGTTGCTTGGTCTCCTGTGTCCTGGATTTGGCCTGTGAAATGTTGGAGCGTATGGCACAGATACCTGACAATGTCTACCACTCTGCTGCCCATCTTCCCCAGAGGCTGCAATTGAGAGGGGCACACTGTCTCTGATCCCAGCTAGGAGGCCAGAGAGAGCCCCAGGACCAGTAGCCATTGGTAGCCTGGGCCTGACCACCTTCCCAACCTACAAGCTTCACCAGATGTTGAAAAAAAATACTGTATAAGATTTCTGTGGTGCAGAAGGGAGACCGAGAAAAGAAAATTAAATCTAGGATTGAAGATATCTATCTGTAACCACAACCAGTGATATTTGTCAATCACAAATTAATCTACCATTTTCCTGAGAGTAAATCCCAAAGAACACTCTTGGTCAGGGGTAGGCAACCTTTCCCCTTTAAGGGCCGAGGGACTTCAGCTCCCAGAATCCCAGGAGCTATTGGCCAACATGGGACTATTGGCCAACATGGCTGAGGCTTCTGGGAGCTGAAGTCCCTCGGCCCTTAAAGGGGAAAGGTTGCCTACCCCTGCTCTTGGTCATTTAGGCTCCATAACTTGGGAGGTTTTGGGACAATGGGCCAAATTCACTGTCTTACCTTTCTTATTCAAAGTTTCGTTTATGTCCTGGCTTTTTCCAATAATGAGACTCAAAACAACTTACAGCTTATTAAAAAAAATATTGTTAACTGCCCACAAGTCGATCTTGACTCATATTTACAATACCATAAATATAAAAAGTATATGTAAGAAATTATTATAGAAACAAGTGATCGGTAAAGTTATGAAAAATTAATATTCATTGAAATGCATCATACAAGGTAAGACAGGATGCCATTGAAAGTCCATCACAGTCAATGACTAAATTCCTGAAGGAATAAGAATATTTATCATATGGGGAAACGGATCAGAACCCACTGTTATCCAGCATATTAGATGCTATTGTGTGAATGGTTTTCACTGTTAGGAAGGAGTCCCAGGGGAAAATGTACAATGTGGGGAATAGCTTCAGCCATGATGACACAGCATTTGACTGTTCCTGAGTCACGGCTGAGTCATGCTGTGTCATGGGAACTGACATCATGCAGATGGTCACCTTGTGCTTTCTAGCACAGACAACTGCTGCAAAACTGCGGAGTCACTCAGGTTGAGTGACAGGTGTCACAGGAAGAGGAAGAGCCAGAAGGCCATGTGCAGCCCTGCCTATATAAGGCAGAAACCTCAGGACACACATGGATTGATTGTGATGCTGGTTGTATGTCAGTGGAGTGTATATAGCCTTGTACATAGAGGAACTAAAATTAAAGCCTCATCTGAGAGACATCTGTAGAGTCTGTACTCTGTTTGGAAGGGGAGAGGTGCTTCTCCAGCTGACACGCTACTGCCTGCATCTGAGAAGATCGTGATCCTAGTGCTGCATGTTGATGTGGATCATCACGCGCTGCATAACCACGCTAAAAAGGGTTATGGGCCCAATCTGTGCCAGCAGATTCGATTAGACAACAGTGTGAGTAGCTGTTTGCGTCAGTCATCCAGAAGAGTAGCTTTCTGCTTCTGCATGCAGGAAGGCAGAGTTAAGAAGCTGAGCTGTTTGCCGTGCTGCTTATCTCCAGCAGATAGTGAAAGGTGGGAAGGCTGCCAATGCTGTGCATTTGTCTTGTTTGTTGCCAGCATGGATTTTGTAAAGTTCCTAAGGCTGAATGACCAGAATTACTCCCAGTGGACAGTGTATGTATGCCGAGGCAATCCTAGTGAGGGAAGGTCTCTGGGATGTAATTGAAGAAGGGCCATCAGTCAAGAATACTGAGCTTGATAGGAAAGCACGTGCGACTATCAATCCTTCCCTGGACCGAGGCCAGCTGGATCATGTAAGTGATAAAAGATTTGCTCAGGAGGTCTGGTTTGCTATGAAAAATGTGCACCAGTCTGACTATACCCTTTCAAAAATGATCTGGAGCAAAAGGCTGTAACCTGCAAAATTCAGAAAGAATGTAGAAATACAGGGGTATAAACTTTTAAGAGAAACAGACCAAACAGGAAAGGAGGAGGAAGAGCATTATATGTCAGGGATATTTATACCAGTGAAGAAATCCAGGACATTAATCTTGGAAGCTAGGTAGACAGCATCTGGATAAAAATTAAAGGGGAAGGAAACAACAGGAATGTTATTGTGGGAGTCTACTACAGACCCCCGACTCAGGCAGAGGAATTGGATGATGCCTTTCTAGAACAGATGACCACACACTCAGAAAGGAGAAATATAGTAGTGATGGGTGACTTCAACTGTCCTGATATTTGCTGGAATTCAAGCTCAGCAAAATCCTCAAGGTCTAGCAAATTCCTCACTTGTCTTGAAGACAATTTCATTGTCCAAAAGGTGGAAGAGGCAACAAGAAGATCAGCTATTTTAGATCTAACCCTAAACAACAGGGATGTCCTGGTCAATGGGGTTCAAATGGTTGGATCCTTAGGTGGGAGTGATCAGGTTCTCCTGGAATTTATTATACAGTGGAAAGGAGAAGCCAGGCATAGTCAGACACACATTCTAGACTTTAGGAAAACTGATTTTAGTAAACTTAGAGAAATACTGGGGGTGATCCCATGGTCAGGAATACTAAAAGAGAAGGGAGTTCAAGACGGATGGGAGTTTCTCAAAAGGGAGATACTGAAGGCACAATTTCAAACCTTGCCAACGAGGAGGAAGAATGGGAGGTGTCTCAAGAAACCAGGATGGATGACTAAGGAACTTGCAACTAAACTATGTTTTAAACGGAACATGTATAAGAAATGGAAAAATGGGGAAATCACCAAAGAGGAATTCAAACAAATAGCTAGCACGTGTAGGGATAAAGTCAGAAAAGCTAAAGCACAGAATGAGCTCAGGCTTGCTAAAGGCGTTAAGGACAATAAAAAGGGCTTTTTTGGGTATATCTGCAGCAAAAGGAAGAAGAAGGAAATGGTAGGGCCAGTGTGTGGAGAAGATGGCAAAAAGTTAACGGGGGACAGGGAAAAGGCAGAATTACTTAACACCTTTTTTGCTTCAGTCTTCTCAGAAAAGGCAAAGGGTGCTCAACCTGAGGATAATGGAGCAGAGGAAAGAATAGGAGGATTTCAGCACAGAATAAGTAAAGAGATAGTACAGGAATACCTGGTTAATCTAAATCAGGGGTAGGCAGCCTTTTTGAGCCGGGGACCAGGTAGCTATCTCTCAGACAATTGGGAGGCCGAAGCACAATAAATAAATAAATAAATAAATAATAAAATATTTTTTTAAAAAAAAATTAAAAATATGCATGCACACTCCCTCAGCCCCAGAAAAGCCATGGCAAAACCCCCGTGGAGATTTTGCCAAGAAAACTCCAAGAAAAACTAATAACAACAATAATATCATCATGGCGGGTGGTGGCGGGGGCGGTGGTAGGACCGGCCTGGGGCTGGTCCAAAGGCCTCGGGGGGCAACATCCGGCACCGGGGCTTAGGTTGCCTACCCCTGGCCTAAATGAATATAAGTCTCCAGGATCAGGCAAATTACATCCAAGGGTATTAAAAGAACTGGCAGATGTAATATCAGAAACATTGGCAATAATCTTTGAGAACTCCTGGAGAACAGGAGAAGTCCCAGCAGACTGAAGGAGGGCAAACGTTGTCCCCATCTTCAAAAAGGGGAAAAAAGAGGATCCCAACAATTTTCGTCCAGTTAGTCTGACATCAATACTGAGATCATTAAACAGAGAATCTGTGAACACCTGGAAGGTAATTCCATAATCACAAAAAGTCAACATGGGTTTCAGAGAAACAAGTCATGCCAGACAAATCTGATCTCTTCTTTTTTTATATAAAATTACCAGCTTCGTAGAAAAAGGGAATAATAATAATAATAATAATAATAATAATTTTCATTTCTAAGCTGCCCCTCTGCTCAGCAATCGGGGCGGCGTACAGCATAATTTAAAAACAAGAGACAATGTAAAATTCCTATATCGCACACCCTAATTCTCCCACCCCTTAAAACTAGATTAAACTATAATAACAAAGTTAAAACTATTTCTAAAAACATAATAAAAACAAAAACAAAACAAAACCAAATAAAAACAAAGTAAACAATTTGGGCATGTCCATGTACTATGGGGGGTTAAAGGCTTAAGGCAGGGGTAGGCAACCTAAGGCCTCGGGGGCCGGATGCGGCCCCCTGAGGCCTTTGGACCGCCCCCCGGCACCGCTGCCACGCACCGTGATAATATCATTGTTGTTATTACTTGTTCTTCGGGTTTTCTTGGCAAAATCTCCACAGGGGTTTTGCCATGGCTTTTCTGGGGCTGAGAGAGCATGCATGCATATTTTTTTTAATTTTTTGAATTTTAAAAAATATTTTTATTTTTTATTTATATTTTGGTGCTTCGGCCCGCCAATTTTCTGAGGGACAGCAACCCGGCCCAAGGCTCAAAAAGTTTGCTTACCCCTGGTGTAAGGTAACCTCCGCTAGAGCCAGGGGATTATTTTGGGAAAGCCTGCTGGAAGAGATCCGTCTTTACTGCTTTCTTGAAAGCAGCAAGCATAGTAATAAGACGGATCTCATTCGGCAGGCCATTCCATATTCTATATCCACCGCATTCCATAGAATGCGGTCGATATAGTATATCTTGATTTCAGTAAGGCCTTTGACAAAGTTCCCCATGACATTCTTGCAAACAAGCTGGTCAAATGTGGGCTGGACAAAGTAACTGTTACATGGATTTGTAATTGCTTGACTGGCCGAACCCGAAGGGTCCTCAACAATGGCTCCTTTTCAACCTGGAAAGAAGTGACCAGTGGGGTG
The DNA here is from genome assembly GCA_026167975.1 of Phrynosoma blainvillii. Classification (NCBI taxonomy): domain Eukaryota; kingdom Metazoa; phylum Chordata; class Lepidosauria; order Squamata; family Phrynosomatidae; genus Phrynosoma; species Phrynosoma blainvillii. Next base: position 397,536,183 of record JANUYF010000002.1, on the reverse strand, counting down.
CCACAGGGCTCTGTCCTGGGCCAGTGCTATTCAATATCTTTATTAATGACTTGGATGACGGTATTGGGGGCATAGTTAGCAAATTTGCAGACGACACCAGCTGGGCCAAAGCTAACAAAATGAAATTCAACATGGAGAAATGTAAGGTGTTGCGCTTAGGGCAGAAAAATGAAAAACACAGATATACGATGGGGGACACCTGGCTCAATGAGACTACGTGTGAAAGGGATCTAGGAGTCCAGGTGGACCACAAGCTGAACATGAGTCAACAGTGCAATGCAGCAGCTAAAAAAGGGCAATGCAATTTTAGGCTGCATCAATAGACGTATAGTGTCTAGATCAAGGGAAATAATAGTGCCACTCTATTCTGCTTTGGTCAGGCCTCACGTGGAATACTGTGTCCAGTTCTGGGCACCACAATTCAAAAAGGATGTGGAGAAACTGGAGCATGTCCAAAGGAGGGCAACTAAAATGGTGAAGGGTCTGAAAACCAAGCCCTATGAGGAACGACTTAGGGAGCTGGGGATGTTTAGCCTGGAGAAGAGAAGGTTAAGAGGTGATATGATAGCTGTGTTTAAATATTTGAAGGGATGTCATATTGAGAAGGGAACAAGCTTGTTTTCTGCTGCTCCAGAGACTAGGAAGCAGAACAATGGATACAAGCTCCAGGAAAAAAATATTTTTCACTTTGTCACAAAATTATTACTATGGGCTTATGTATGCAGTGGCTCAAGTTGTTAAGGTGCTGACTCTGTGGATTGCAAGATTGGGAGGTTTCCAGTTCGAGGCCCAAGTACCGCATAATGGAGTGAGCTTCTGTCACTAGTCCCAGCTTCTGCCAAACTAGTAGTTTGAAAGCATGCAAAGGCAAGGAGATATAGGTACCACTTCAGTGGGAAGGTAAACAGCGTTCTTTGCAATCATGATCACGGGACAGACCTTGGACAATGTTGGCTCTTTGGCTTAGGAATGGAGAGGAGCACCACCTGCTATGGCTGGACACGACTGGACAATGGAGAATACCTTTACCTTTATGGTTTTTTTAATCATAAATATCAATACATGTATTTTGAATGTTTTTACAGTCGGCCCTTAGTATCCACAAGGGATCCATTCCTGATCCCACCATGGATGCCAAGATCAGCAGATGCTCGTCCCATTGCCCTCAATGGTGATGAGGCCACATGGCTGTGCCACCATTGGGATCAATGGGACTATGCCCCCCCCCTCCGCTGCAAGCCTGCCTCACTGTTCTCATTGTGGGTGGTGGCAGGGGACTCCATCTTCTTCCCTCTGCCTTTTCCTCTTCCATCTTTCCCCACTGCTGCTTTTCCCTCCTCCTCTTCTCTCTGTCAGTGCTTCCTCCTCCTTCTTGCCTCTCCTCTTCCCCCTCACTGCTGCCAGTCCTCCTCCCTCCTCCTCCTCTTCCTAACCACTGCTACTCTTCGTCCTCCCTCCTCTTCCTCCACAAGTTCCGCACCTCTGCGGTTCTTCCTTCTCCTCCTCTTTCCCACTGCCACTCCTCTTGTCCTCCTCCTCCGCTTCCTCGCCTGTGCTGCTCTTCCTCCTCTCCCTCCTCTTCCTCACCATTGCTTTTCCTCCTCCTCCTCCTCCTCCTCCTCCCCACCACTGCTGTTTCTATGATTCTTCATGATGTGTCAGCAGAACTGGCATTTGGGTTTGTGACAAAACTTTGTCCCCTTGTCCACATCTGTCAACACACTACAATAGGCCAAGAGGCTGGTTCCTGTGCCAGAGAATAAATGGGGCATAAATCAGACATTAGGAAAAGAAATGTGAAAGGAGGCCCCCTTCTAGATGTGACACCAATCCTATTGATGCCACTGACCAGAGGTGACAGAGGGCATCTTAGCCTGCTTCCTTTCTGTATATCAAGGTTGACCTATTCCAGTTTATTAACAACTAAATTTTTTGAGTTGAATATGGGCCTTTACAGACTGCCAGAAATAATGCAGCTTGAGGCCACTTTAACTGTCCTGGCTCAGTGCTAAGGAATCATGGGAGCTGTAGTTTCTTGTGGCATCAGGGCTCTCTGTCAGAGAAGGCTCAATGTCCCAGAAAAAAAATACAATTCCCATGATTCCCTAGCACTGAGCCAGGACAGTTAAAGTGGCCTCAAGCTGCATTATTTCTGGCAATCTGTAAAGGTCTTAACTCTTTTTTTTTCTTGATGAAAGCTATTCCTGTATTTCATACATTTTATTAGCTTTCCCCATGTGGGTTCTTTGATGTAAATGTAGAGACCCACTCTGAGTGAACCTCTTCCCACATTCCATGCACTTATATGGTTTCTCCCCGTGTGGGTTCTTTCATGTGAACATAAAGCTCCACTGTGACTGAAGCTCTTCCCACATTCTATGCATGTATATGGTTTCTCCCCTGTGTGGGTTTTTTGATGTGAATGTAGATTGCTACTCGAAGTAAAGTTCTTCCTACATTCTACGCATGTATATGGTTTATCCCATGTGGGTTCTGTGATGTGAATGTAGACTATCACTCCGACTGAAGCTCTTTCCACATTCCATGCACTTATATGGTTTCTCCCCTGTGTGGGTTCTTTCATGTGAACGTAAAGCTCCACTGTGACTGAAGCTCTTCCCACATTCTATGCATGTATATGGTTTCTCCCCTGTGTGGGTTTTTTGATGTGAACGTAGATTGCTACTCGAAGTAAAGCTCTTCCTACATTCTATGCATGTATATGGTTTCTCCCCTGTGTGGGTTCTCTGATGTGAATGTAGACTATCACTCCGACTGAAGCTCTTCCCACATTCCATGCACTTATATGGTTTCTCCCCTGAATGGGTTCTTTCATGTGAACGTAAATCTCTACTGTGACTGAAAGTCTTCCCACATTCTATGCATATATGTGGTTTTTCCCCCATATGGGATCTTTGATGTAAATGCAGTTGTCCATTCGAGATGAAGCTCTTTCCACAATCCATGCACTTGTATGGTTTTTCCCCTGTGTGGGTTCTTTGATGGCAACGTAACTGATGACTAGTAGAGAAGCCCTTCCCACATTCCATGCATTTATATGGTTTCTCCCCTGTATGGGTTCTTTCATGTGACTGCAGATTTCCACTGCGACTGAAGCTCTTCCCACATTCCATGCACTTGTATGGTTTTTCCCCTGTGTGGGTTCTTTGATGGCAACGTAAATGGTGATTATAAGAAAAGCTCTTCCCACATTCCATGCATTCATATGGTTTCTCTCCTGTGTGGGTTCTTTCATGTAAACGCAGATGTTTACTCCAAATGAAGCCCTTCCCACATTCCATGCATGTATATGGTTTATCCCCTGTGTGGATTCTTTGATGTGAACGCAGATGTCCACTGTCGCTGAAGCTCTTCCCACATTCTATGCATTTATATGGTTTCTCCCCTGTGTGGGTTCTTTCATGTGAACGCAGATGTCCACTCCAAATGAAGCCCTTCCCACATTCCTTGCATGTATATGGTTTATCCCCTGTGTGGGTTCTTTCATGTGAATGTAGAGTTGAACTGTGACTGAAGCTCTTCCCACATTCTATGCATTTATATGGTTTCTCCCCTGTGTGGGTTCTTTCATGTCTACACAGATGTGCATTCTGACTGAAGGTTTTTCCACATTCCATGCATGTATATGGTTTCTCCCCTGTGTGGGTTCTTTCATGTAAACGTAGAGCTGAACTGTGACTGAAGCTCTTCCTACATTCCATGCATTCATATGGTTTCTCCCCTGTGTGTGTTCTTTCATGTGAACGTAAATTTCCACTGCGACTGAAGCTCTTTCCACATTCCATGCATTCATATGGTTTCTCCCCTGTGTGTATTCTTTGATGTGAACGTAGAGATCCACTCTCACTGAAGCTCTTCCCACATTCCATGCATTTATATGGTTTCTCCCCTGTGTGGATTCTTTGATGTAAACATAGACCATGACTACGAGAGAAGGTCTTTCCACATTCCATGCATTTGTACGGTCTCTCCCCCATGGGAATGCTGAAGTGTGTGTTTAATTGTGATTTACATTTGCATATTCTCCCACAGACAGGACACTCTACTTGATTTGACCATGAAGTCAAACATTCAGAATGTTCAGTACTTTGAGAGGCAGAGTTCTTCTCATTTTTCATTTGGTTTTCCCTTTTTCTTTTCAATTCCTTTGGATTTCCAAACTCCTCTTTTTCGATTAAAGAGTCCATAGTTTCCCTTGATGTCCTAAGTGGCTCCTCATAGTTCTCACTCTGCTGCTCAATACCTGCTTGAGGAAAAAGGAGATCCAATTAGGAGCCAAGCACAGAAACCATGGAGCTGGTTTCTGTCAATGTCAATTCACAGAATCATAGAGTTGCTAAGGGCCATCCAGTCCAACCCCATTCTGCCATGCAGGAATACACAATCAAAGCACCCCCAACAGATGGGGCCATCCAGCCTCTGTTTAAAAACCTCCAAAAAGGAGATTCCACCACTTTCCGTTGAGGGAATGTGTCCCACTGTCAAACAGCCCTTACTCTCAGAAAGTTCCACCTAATGGAATCTCTTTTCCTAGAGTTTGCATCCAATGTTCCATGTCCTATTTTCTGGAACAGCAGAAAACAAGCTTGCTCCATCCTCACTATGAAATCCCTTCAAACATTTAAGCAAGGTTATCATATCAGCTCTTAGCCTTCTCTTGCCCAGGCGAAACAAACTAGATCCCGAAGTATCTCCTCATAAGGCTTCATAGTTTCCAGACCCTTCACCATTTCAGTTGTGTTAAGGTTTTATACAAGAGTCTATTGCAGTGTACACAGGAGAATTCACCTTCAATCCTCTGTTTGGAAAACATAGTTGCCACACAAGGTTTGCAGGTGAAAAAAATTGACTCAGTAGGCTTTTATATACAGAAATAATGAGCATCCAATATTTATTTTCAGATAAGCTTCACATATATATAGTCCTTGAGCATAACTATCCTTCAGGTTTGGTTAGAAATGAAACACAAATATAGTCCTTCATTGCATAATTCTCTCAGCGCTCTTCTTTTTCAGCATATAAACAAAACATCACAGCGTACCTTCTAGATTTGAGTTTTAAAGAAAATACTCTTCCAGCAATACTTTCCTGCTGAGCTTTGCTGCCTTTTGCCTTGAGCTTGAGCTGCTCTACTTGTGTTCCTTCTGTGTTTGCTTCCAAGCTTTTGGGTTTAACACATAAGTCCTTTCGAGAGCTGTTTCCTGAGGATTCAGCTTTTTACTCAGATTAACTAAAAGCGCCTGTTTCTTTCACAGTTTGTTTTCAGTCTGCCATGCCTTACTCAGTTGTAAAATATACTATTGCTTTACTATAACCAACAAGTCACTCTCCTGTGGACACACTCCAGCTTCTCCACATTTTTGAATTGTGGTGCCCAGATTTGGACACAGGATTATTCCAGCTGGGGCCTGACCAAAGCAGAAAATGGCACCCGTCAGCATGCACATGTGTGCGTGAGTGCGGGCACCATTTTGGAACACATTTGGGAGTCGTGCTCAGGTGTGCGTGTGCACACCTCTGGCGCCATTTCCCCCCCTTCGGCCCGCTGACGATTCGGGGGGACAGCAGAACCAGCCCCCCCCCAAAAGGTATGCTGACTCCTGATCTAGATACCATACATCTAGTGATGCAGCCTAGAATGGCATTGGCCTTTTTAACTGCCACATCACTGCTGACTCATGTTCAACTTGCTATCTACTAGGACTCCTAGATCCCTTTCCCATATAGTCTTGTCAAGCCAGGCTCCCCTAATCTTATATTTGTGCATTTCATATTTTGCCTAAGTGCAGTACCTAATTGCAACTATGTATCTCTTTTTGAGTAGTATGCTTGCATTTCAAGGTTTCTCTTTAGAATTCACCTTAAACCCATTTATCCAACTTTTTAATAGGTAATCTAATCTATGTCCTAATTGAGCACAGGTTTCATCCCCTCTTTTTCTTCAGACTTCTAAATTCTCTTCAATGGTGTTCTGAAGTTAACCCAAATCACTGTTTTACCATCTCTTTGAACAACTCAGTTTTGGGATTCTTCTCCCCTCATTTCAGCATATATTTCTGATAATGCTCCACAGATTTGTAATCTTAAATAACTCATTCTTTCCTCACCTTTTATCTTTAATTCTTCAATGCTATCTCCTTTATGATACCATGGGAGTCTCTTCATGTCAATTTGAGGCAACCTATTTACCCCAGTAAGCATTTGTATTTGAGGTTCCCTATCCATCTGTCTCATTCTCAACTGAAAATCTATATTCTTCTCTCTTAAAATGATCTCATTTGCAATCTCTGCTTGTATTCATCTTATTTTTCCCTTTTCAAGTTCTTACTCTAAATCTTCTTTTTAAATCTTCTTACTAAATCTGAACTCTCTCTTTTTTTTAAATAGAATTACCAATTCTACCAATTATTTGGTAGATAAAGGGAATGCTGTGGATATAACATATCTTGATTTCAGTAAGGCCTTTGACAAGGTTCCCCATGACATTCTGGCAAACAAGATAGTAAAATGTGGACTAGACAAGGTAACTGTTACATTGACGGCTGAACCCAAAGGGTGCTAAGCAATGGCTCCTCTTCGTCATCCTGGAGAGTGACTATTGGGGGGTCCAGTGGGATTTTGTCGCCAAATGACACCAAATTAGGAGGATTAGCTACTACCCCAGAGGACAGAATGGACATTCAAAATGGCCTTAATAGATTAGAAAGCTGGGCCAAAGCTAACAAAATGAATTTCAACAGAGAAATGTAAGGTACTGTACTTAGGGCAAAAAATAAAAAATAAAAAAAATGCACAGATAGAAGATGGGGGATACCTGGCATCATCATCATCATCATCATCATCATCATCATCATCATCATCATCATAATAATTTATATTTCCCACCTCTCCCTATGGATCAAAGCAGGATTACACCAATAAAATGAGCAACAGTATACAAAATTACAACCAAATAAAGTAAATACAATAAATACAATAAAAACTTGATAAAAATTAATAAGCAACAATTATAAAATTCAATAAAACAACCTAATCAAACATCCACTTAAGGAGACTTCTATGTGTGAAAGGGATCTAGGAGTCCTAGTAGACCATAAGTTGAACATGAGTCAGCAGTGCGATGGGGCAGCTAAGTAAACTAATAGGTACTTTGCTGCAGTTATTGTTTATTTGTTTACTTGCATTAGTATTTTAAGTGTCTTTTAAATCATTATTGTTTAAATGTATTTTAAGGGGTGGGTGGGATTGTGGGATAAGTAATGCATTTTTTTAATGTTGTAAGCCATCCTGGTTATGCAGAGGGGTGGGATATAAATAAATGTTGTTGTTGTTGTTGTTGTTGTTAATCTGGAGCGACGGATCCAGAGGAGAGTGTGACCCCATCCAGGACTAGAGATTGCATCCCAATACCTGGGTTTGGGGCTGTTACTGTAAGTACCTCTGTTTTATCTGGATTCAGTCTCAATTTTTCCTCATCCAGTCCATTACTGCCTTAAGACAGTCATTGAGCCATCTGAAGTCAAAGCTAAAGACTGAGACATGGAGAAATGTATCTGGGTGTCAGCAGCATACTGATAACTAACACACACACACACACACACACACACACACACCATGTCTTTTGATGATCTCTCCCTGAGGCTTCATATATAAGTTGAATAGCATCAGGGACAGGATGGCGCCTTGAGGGATGCCACAATTAAGCTCTTTCCTTATAGACCAACCGTCCCCGAGCATCATCCTCTGGAATCTGCCCGAGAGGAAGGAACGGAACCACTGCAATGCAGTGCATCCGATTCCTAATTCTCTCAGGCGTTCAAAGAGGATGTCATGATCTATTGTATCAAAAGCTGCTGAGAGGTCCAGAAGCACCAACAGAGTCACACTATCCCTGTCGATGCCCAGATGAAGGTCATCAGCTAAGGCGATCATGGCAGTCTCAACTCCATATCCTGTCCTAAAGCCAGTTTGAAATAATCTAAATAATCAGTTTCCTCCAAGAAAGCTTGGAGTTGAAGAGCAACCGCCCTCTTTGCTCAGGAAAGGTAGTAGCAAGACTGGCCTATAGCTGTTCATGTCCAGAGGTCAAGGGGAGGTTTTTTCAGGAGTGGCACAACCACCGCTTCCTTCAAACATGATGGAACCTGACCCTTCCTGAGGGATGATGTCTCTAAGAAACATCCTCAAGGCATTCCCTCCCCCCCAGATGGCCAGCCACAAAGGGCAAGGATCAAGAGGGCAGGTTGTTTTCCTCACTCTACCAAGGAGTTTGTCCACGTCATCAGTACTCACGGATTGAAACTGAGTCAGTATAATTTCATCAATGGAGTTGCTGGACACCTCGTCAATTGATTCTGTTACAACATTGGCGTCTTAAGTCAGCTTTTATCTGAGAGATTTTATCTGCAAAGAACTTTTAAACGTGTCACAATAAGCCACTGTCAGGTTACATAATGGGTTCGGCACAGGTGGAACCTGTGTCAGTTCCCTTACCACCCTAATTGTGGATTGCATCCACATCTATGGTACCTCATCTCTGAGATGTTGATGTGGTTTCAGATCTTTTTACACCTGTGGCCATTTTATACTTTAGTTAGAATTTGTTGTTTCAATAAATGTTTCAATCAATAGCTAGTCATTTGTAATTATATATATATATATATATATATGTATGTATATATGTATATATATGAACTTATTAAATTTATAACCTTATTAATTCAATTTTAATTAGTTTTTTAATTTAAAAAACCCAAAAAAATTAAAAATAATTAATTTTCGCTTATTTTACAAATCAAGTATCAATGAATCTAACTGAATCTCAGTTATCTCCTAAACACTAATAATTCTTACAATTCAAACTGTCAATTAAATTCCATTAAGCAATTAATCTAGAGACCCACTAATTAAAACAATTAAGTATCAAATCCAAATAATTAATCATTCAAATAATACAAAGCTCAATATAATTAATCCCTTGAGAAAGACACAATTAGATCAACAATAATTGTGCAATAATCAATTAATCACTTGATTCATAAGTCCATCAATTTGATTCGTTTGAACAAAAGTTTGAGAAAAATGTTCTCAAAAATTATTCTCTTTTAATTTAATTTAAAATAGTATATCTTGATTTCAGTAAGGCCTTTGACAAGGTTCCCCATGACATTCTTGCAAACAAGCTGGTAAAATGTGGGCTGGACAAAGTAACTGTTCCATGGATTTGTAATTGGTTGACTGGCCGAACCCAAAGGGTGCTCAACAATGGCTCCTTTTCAACCTGGAAAGAAGTGACCAGTGGGGTGCCACAGGGCTCTGTCCTGGGCCCAGTGCTATTCAATATCTTTATTAATGACTTGGATGACGGTATTGGGGGCATAGTTAGCAAATTTGCAGACGACACCAAATTAGGAGGAGTAGCTAATACTCCAGAGGACAGGATCAAAATTCAAAATGACATGAACAGACTAGAAAGCTGGGCCGAAGCTAACAAAATGAAATTCAATGCGGAGAAATGTAAGGTACTGCACTTAGGGGCAGAAAAACGAAAAGTACAGATATACGATGGGGGACACCTGGCTGAATGAGACTACGTGTGAAAGGGATCCAGGAGTCCAGGTAGACCACAAGTTGAACATGAGTCAACAGTGCGATGCAGCAGCTAAAAAGGCCAATGCAATTTTAGGCTGCATCAGTAGAAGTATAGTGTCTAGATCAAGAGAAGTAATAGTGCCACTCTATTCTGCTTTGGTCAGGCCCCACCTGGAATACTGTGTCCAGTTCTGCGCACCACAATTCAAAAAAGATGTGGAGAAACTGGAGTGTGTCCAAAGGAGGGCAACTAAAATGGTGAAGGGTCTGGAAACCAAGCCCTATGAAGAACGACTTAGGGAGCTGGGGATGTTTAGTCTGGAGAAGAGAAGGCTGAGAGGTGATATGATAGCTATGTTTAAATATTTGAAGGGATGTCATATTGAGGAGGGAACAAGCTTGTTTTCTGCTGCTCCAGAGACTAGGACCAGAAACAATGGATGCAAGCTGCAAGAAAAGAGATTCCACCTCAACATTAGGAGGAACTTCCTGACAGTAAGGGCTGTTCGGCAGTGGAACACACTCCCTCGGAGAGTAGTGGAGTCTCCTTCGTTGGAGGTCTTTAAGCAGAGGCTGGATGGCCATCTGTCGGGGATGCTTTGATTGGAAGTTCCTGCATGGCAGAGGGTTGGACTGGATGGCCCTTGGGGTCTCTTCCAACTCTATGATTCTATGATTCTAATTCCAATTGGACACAAATTTAAAAATAGCAGAGGGGGGAAAAGAAAAAAACCACCAATAATTATTCAATAATAAAGCTCATCAATTAGTTCATCAATTTGATTCATTAGTGCAAAAATCACAACATTATTTCCTTAATGTCAAAGTCTCAGAAAGTTGTTCTCAAAACTTTTTCTCAATTCCTATTGAAAACAATCTTAGAAGTAGTGATGGGAAAAAGAAGATAACAAAGAAGCTAATGAAATTCACAAATCCCCTTCATGTTCTCCACCAACACTATTAACTGTCTTAACTGAAATAAACCTTGCCTGCACTTGTCATCCCGTTCCATCTTCCTTCTGATGCAAACTTTCTCTTTTCCTTTCTCCTGACCTTTCCCCCTCCGTCACCAGAAGAGAAGGCACTGCAACAACTGGATTTTAATTACCTAAGCAAAGAAAAGAATTGCCTTTTCCTCTCCTGGCAGCTTCTCCTCCCCGTTGTCCCATCCCGCCCTCCTTCCACTAGACTATTTCTTGGTATTATTTTCTTCACTTTACCTCTTTTAAAATCTGATTTCTCATCCCCCATCCTCCTTCTGACGTAATTTTTCTCTGGTTCACACCCTATTTATTTCAAATCTATCTAATTTTGTCTCTTCTTTTCCTTCCTTGTAGTACTGTTTATTTATTATGCTCTCTCTTTTGCTCTCTCACTCTACCATTTTTTGTTGCCGAAATTCAGACACCACCACCGCTTTCACCACTTTCACCTCTCTGCCAAGTCATTTAACTCTATTGTTCACTCTTTTCCCCTCCCTTTTTTTTCTTGCTTAGAGATAACATGCACTCTTAATCTTTTTACACTTTGCACTTTCTCTAGCACCCTTTGATCTTAAACATACAACTCCAGTTTTCCCCTTTAAATGTTCAGGCACCACTCCCAGAAATTGAGAGGGAACAAAGGGGGGGGGGGGGACACCTTTTAAATAGTATTGCAGTTTTTTTCTGCTCAAATAGCTTTTTAACAGTCTAAAGAACTCTGAAAGAAAAGGCACAATTTCAGAGTTTTATTCTATGTCTAATTCTAAACTAAAATAGTGGCAGGCTGGGCTCAGTGCCAGCAATGCCTGCCACTAGCAGGCTCAGCTGCTCTTTAATCCTGTTCCCCTCAAAGCGAATACCACCTCGATGACTCCCCACGAACTGGCAAACTTGGGCCTCCTTCAAGCCCCCGCTCTCCAAACTCTTCTCCGGGTTCAGACTGATAAGGATTGGAGTCCTTATATTCCCGCTGTGGCAATGCCTATGATGGACTTCGTCTTTAGTGACATTTCGCCCTGCCATTGCTGCCGGAAGTCCCCTCTATAAAGCTTTAGCTCATTCTGCACTTTAGCTTTTCTGACTTTACCTCTACAAGTGCTCTCTATTTGTTTAAATTCCTCTTTGGCGATTTCCCCCTTTTTCCATTTCCGATACATGACATTTCAGACTTGGCTCAGTTGAAAGTTCCTTAGTCATCCATCCTGGTTTCTTGAGACACATCCCATTTTAACTCCTTGTTGAACCAGTTTGATATTGTGCTTTCAGTATCTCCCTTTTGAGAAGTTCCCATCCATCCTGAATTCCCTTTGTTTTTAGCATTCCCGACCACAGGATTGTTGATATATGGTGAGAGTGTGCAGTGTGTGTGCAGGACTACCATTCACCAGCTCCATCCATCTCTGTATCTGTAGCTCCCTGCAGCTTGCAGTCTTCCATGAAATGAGACCAGAGATTAGATTCTCTCCCAAAGAAGGTTTTTATTCTTCAGTTGCAAAATGAACAAAATAACTATTTACATTTATAACATCCATCATGCAAGCAGAGCATGAACAGGAACAAAGAACTCAAAAGCCAAGCAAAATCAAGTCAAAGCCAAATCAAGTCATAACTCCACCCTCAGATTGATACCTTTATAGACATTTGCTAAACAGCCTCTAAACCCAGCCTTCTTCCCATGCTTTGCGTCATGTGACCCTTAGTTCTCATGAAACTAGATGACTTAATCTGTTTTGCCTTCTGTGTTCCTAGAAATAATGACCTTGGCTGTGTTCTTCTGTGTTATTTTCATGTAATCTACCTGCAGGCTAAAACTTTCCCAGCTAGCAAGCTCCCACATCTGTACATTTTTCACTCAGAATGCACAGAATGCATCCTGAAAAGTAAAGAAAATTTGGCTACCAGTCCTCAAAAACACCAAAATAAGGACTCAGCAAATGTAAATGAGCTTCACCAAGGACCAAGGGGTTTCCCAGCATTTAATGGACCATTAATTAAATAGAAACGAATTCTCCTCGCATATCCTCCCACGCTGAGGCCTTGCCCCAATAGATCTATTCACAAATGTACATGCTAATTGACATTCTAATTCCCAACTAACAATGGCCCATTAATTAAATAGATACTAATCCTCCTCACATGTCCTTCCACCCTGAGGCCTTGCCTCAACAGAGCTATACACAGATTTACATGCTAATTGACAAGCTAATTCTCATCTGACAATGGCCCATTAATTAAACAGACACTAAACATCCTTGCATATCCTTCCACCCAAAGGCCTTGCCTCAACAGAACAATACACAGGTTTACATGGTAATCCTCTCAACCAAGGGTCACACAATATATATACCCCACAAACCTCCATGCCACCATTCGCTGAAGATGCCAGTCACAGATGCAGGCAAAATATCAGAATAAATTCTTCTAGAATACGGCCTCACAGCACCCAAAACCCACAAAAAAACTTTGATTAGCTTGTTTGCAAGAATGTCATGGGGGACCTTGTCAAAGGCCTTACTAAAATCAAGATATGCTATCATAGAATCATAGAATCACAGAGTTGGAAGAGACCACAAGAGCCATCTGCTCCAACCCCCTTCTGCCATGCATACGAGGAAAAAGAAATTGAAACTGAATCTAGACAAGACAAAAGTGCTGACTATCAAAGGTTCTAATCTGGGGCTGGAGGTATGTATCTACCAATTCTGGAAGGGGTTACACTCCCCACGAAAGACTGTATTTCCAGCTTGGGGGTGCTCTGGATCCGTCACTTCACATGTCAGTTCAGATAGATGTGAAAGCCAAGATGGCGTTTATGTCAGCTGTGCCTTTACCTAGATCTGGACTACTTAAAAAGTGGATGCGATGGCCAGGAGTGCTTGGAATCAACTTCGGTTGATTTGCTAACTGCGCCCCTACCTGGACCAAAAGGACCTTGAAGCAGTACTACTTGCCCTGGTAATTTCTCGTTTGGATTTCTGTAACGCGCTCTACATGGGGCTACCTCTGTACCAAGTTTGGAAACTTCAATTAGTTCAAAATGTGGCAGCCAGGCTGGTCGCCGGAACATCTAGGGCAGACCATATTACACCTGTGTTAAAAGCTCTTCACTGGATGCCGATTAGTTTCCGGGCGCAATACAAAATGTTGGTCGCTACCTTTAAAGCCCTACATGGCTTGGGTCCGAGTTACTTGAAGGAACGCCTCTCCCTACATAATCCGCCCCGCATTCTCAGAACATCAGGGAAGAATTTACTGGAATACTATAATACCAGATTAAAAGTAACTTCCCAGAGATCATTCACAGCCACAGTTCCTAAGCTATTGAACGGCCTCCCCGAAGAGATCCGTCTTATTACTACACTAGAAGCCTTTAAGAAGGCGCTTAAGACAGAGCTCTTCCAGCGCACCTATCCACCTGATCTCCCCAATTGTAACTCTGAAGCCTAATTGTACTATCTGATATGGCTTCCTGGATATGTGAAGATGACAACCAATCTGTGTACATGATTAGGTATTGGATTTTATTATATGGATTGTGGTTTTTTTATTATTGTTATGATTTTATATATTGTATTTTATATATTGTATTTTTCTATATTTTCTCTGCAATCCTGCCTTGATCTGCAGGGAGAGGCAGGAATATAATAAATTTTATTTATAACCCGCCCCTCTGCTCAGCAATCGGGGCACCGTACAACAAGTTAAAAATACAACAGATAAAAACAATTCCTACCTCCCACCTCAGACCCACCTACTCCTTAAAACAGAATTAAATCATCATAGAGTTAAAAGTAAAGCCAAGATAAAAATACAGTACAAATACAAATAAAAACTATTATTATTATTATTAAAAAGATGGCAGCACACACACTGGTAACCTCAAGGCTAGACTTCTGCAATGCGCTGTACACTGGGCTACCTTTGTACAAGTCTGGAAACTTCAGTTCAAAAAACAGCAGCCAGATGGATCATTGGGACATCCAGGAGTGATCATGTCATATCAATATTGAAGTCACTCCACTGGCTGCCAATTAGTTTCCGGGCAAGAGACAAAGTGTTGGTTTTTACCTTTAAAGCCCTCCATGGTTTGGATCCAGGTTACCTACAGGATCTCCTCCTCCTATACAACGTGCCCCATACGCTCAGGTCCTTTGCCAGATAGCTATGCTCTTCGGCCAGGACTACCTTGGCCACTGTCAGTCAGAGGAGGTTTTTTTCTTTAGCTGTCCCAGACTGCAGAATGACCAGCCAAAAGAGATCCAACTGTTGAATACGTTTTCCGAATTCAAAACAGTATAAAAGACCAGTCTCTTCTGGCAGGCCTATCCAGATGATTTTTAAATCGTAAATTTTAAATAATGAACTTTTAAGTGTGGATTGGTCTAATGCATATGTGTCATGTTTGTTCTTTGAAACAGATGTGCATTTTTAACTGATTTATAGAATCATAGAATCAGAGTTGGAAGAGACCACAAGGGCCATCCAGTCCAACCCCCCTGTCATGCAGGAACTTCCAATCAAAGCATCCCTGACAGATGGCCATCCAGCCTCTGCTCAAAGACCTCCAAGGAAGGAGACTCCACTACTCTCTGAGGGAGTCTATATGTTTGTAACTGATGTTGTGTACATGTTGGTTTGTTGTTGTTTCCTGTCTCAATTCATAGGGAGAAATAACAACATGAAAATTATCCAAAATCTGAAATCCAATATACCTCTGGTCCCAAACCTTTGAGAGACTTAACCTGTCAGGCCAACCTGGGACTGAGAGCGGCCAGAGGAAGAAGGCCATGGGGCAGAGAAGAGGGGCTCTTGGAGGTCTCCCCTCTTTCTTTCTCTCTTAGGGGTCATTTATCTTTTTCTAAGGCCATTCTGGGACTGGGAGCAGCCAGAAGAAGGCAGCTATGGGGCAGAGAGGAGCAAAAGCAAAGCAGCTTATTTATATACCGCTTCATATCACACTATGGGATGTCTAAGCGGTTTACAACTGTGAGCTGATTGCCCCCCAACAATCTGGGTACTCATTTTAGCGACCTCGGAAGGATGCAGGCCTGAGTCGAGCCTCAGCCCTGGCTGGTATTGAACCCACAACCTTGTGGTCTATGAGTGAGTGGCTGCAGTACAGGCATTTAACCACTGCGCCACCAGGGGGTCTTGGGGTCTCCCCTCTTTCTTTCTCTCTCAGTGGTGGATTACCTTTCTGCATCTGCTGATGCTCCTCCATCTCCCCCTGGATCTCCTTCGGCAGGGTCTCCTCCATCCTCTCACGTCCAAACGCGCAGCTCCTCTCCCTCTCTTTCTCTCTCTGTCTGTCTGTCAGGAGCAATTTCCTCTGGGGAGGAAGAAGAAGGGAAGGAGACAGGTCAGGCTCTGCTTCCCCCAAAGTCCCATCCTTCAAGAGCAAAGAGGGGCCCTGGAACCGGATAGGACCCTAAAAGGTGGCTGGAGAAGAGATCCCACTCTTTCCTCCTGGATTATAGGCCCCAGTGGGACCCCTCTGCCTGAGCCTCTTTGTGACCCTTCAAGACCCTACAGAGCCCTGGATCTCTGGGGGTGCAGGAGTCCTCCCCATTCCTCTCCCAAGGGACCCCCTTTGTCCGCATGGGGCCAGAAACAATTGGCCTGAGTTCACTTTAACTGCCTTGGCCCTCTCTCCTATCCAGGGACCCAGGGATCTGTAGTTTGTGAGGCCCTTAGAATGCTCTAGTCAAGTCCCCTGAAATCTCTAGCAGGGAATCCTGAATCGCTCCATAAACTACAAATCCCAGGATCACACAGGTCATGGCAATGAGAATGGCCCCCGAGCCATTCCGTCTGCATGAAGCCAGGAGAGGTCTGGAGCCCTGCTTCCCAGGGGATTCTGGGGGCTGTAGTCCAAGAGGAAGCCTACTTGAGCAGAAGAGGAAAACTGCCTCTTCTTCAGGCCTCCTTTTTAAGCGGGAATGCAGCACCCAGAATCCTTCTGACTGGAGCCATGTTTGGGGGGGGGGATGATAGGGACTGCAGTCCAAGAGGAAGGTGTCCTTAATGGGGAAGCAGTGCCTCCTCTTTCAGGGGGAGTGCAACACCCAGAATCCCCCTGTCTGGAGACCTCCCGCCCCCAACACACATCTAAAGATGCCTCTCCATACTATATATCCCACAATCGGTTTTTGGGAGGCATCACATATCTCGTCATGCACCAGCAGCCCTCCCCCCAATTCCCAGAGGGGGGGGTCCCAGGGGGAGGAAGGAGCGCCCCAAGGCCAACACTCCCACTCGACTTCCCACTCACCTTCTTCCTCTTCCTCCTCCTTGGGCCACCGGAAGCCCCGCTCCCACTTCGAGAGAAAGAGAAGGGGGCGGAGCCAGAGCCACCGACGACGACGTCGCCTTGACGCCTCACTTCCGCCGAGTCCTAAGATGGCGGCCTACCATAGAGAGGAGGAGCATTATTGGACTCTATGGTAGAGCATTAGAGCTATGAATGAGGAGGAGGAGCCTCCAAGAGCCCACAGAGATAGGAAAGGATAGAGTTAGAAACACTATTCTCGGTACCAATAAGTTTGAACAAGTTTAAATCCAAATAAAGTGTGTCAAACTATAGAGGCACAGTGTTTGGAGCATCCTCAAGGGCACTTCGTTGCTTAGAGTGAAGTGAAAATTGTACTATATATATATATATATATATAATACAAACTGTCCATATAACGTTGTATATAGATCTGTATCTACACTTATTTGTATATCTAAACTTACGTACACGCATTCACTCTGCGTTTATAGACTTTATATATGCCTGTGTGTATGTATTTGTTATATGCATATATATTTATATATATATACATATATATACATATGCACAGCTAGATATCTATATCTATATCTAGACTAGAATGCCCCCCCAAATTCCTCAAAATGATTATCTTGCTACATGAGGGCCAGCATGGTCAAGTCAGATATGGTGATGCTCTTTCAGAGCCCTTTCTAATAACTAATGAAGTGAAGCAAGGTTGTGTTCTTGCTCCAACTTTATTTACAATCTTCTTCAGCATGATGCTCCAAAGGGCTACAGCAGAGCTCAAAGAAGAAGATGGCACCTATATACGTTACCGTGTTGATGGCAGCTTGTTTAACTTAAGCCGTTTGAGGGCTCGCACTAAGACTCTAAACTATCTAGTCTGTGAGCTGCTCTTCGCTGACGCTGCTGCCCTTGTTGCCCACACAGAAGCAGCTCTGCAGTGCCTAACATCCTACTTCGCAACAGCTGCAGAAATGTTTGGGCTGGAAGTCAACCTGAAGAAAATGGAAGTTCTCTACCAGCCTGCACCACAGGACAAACACTACCATCCCCACATCGCTGTAGGCAAATCTGTGCTTAAGTCTGTTCAGCAGTTCACCTACCTGGGAATCATCATCTCAGATGCCAAGATTGACAAAGAGATCGACCACAGATTAGCAAAGGCATACAGTGCATTTGGAAGACTTTACAAAAGAGTCTGGAGTAACAAACACCTGAGGCAAAGCACAAAAATCAGTGTGTATAGAGCAATTGTACTGTCCAGTCTCCTTTTCGGGTCTGAAACATGGGTCACCTATCGCCAACACTTACGACTCCTCGAATGCTTTCATCAGCGCTGTATACACACAATCCTAAATATACACTGGACTGACTATGTGACGAATGTTGCTGTCCTTGAGCAAGCAGGGATTACCAGCATTGAGGCCATGCTATTGAAAACGCAACTGCGCTGGGCAAGGCACATTTCTAGGATGGAGGACCATCGCCTCCCCAAAATAGTACTCTATGGTGAACTTGCCACGGGCCAGCGTAAGAGGGGCGCTCCAAAAAAGCGATACAACGACTCCCTGAAACAACATCTCAGGCTTGGACAAATTGATCACCAACAAAGGTCCACCCTGGCCTCACATCGGGAGACATGGAGACGCACTATCCACAATGCTGCAGCCTTATTTGAGAAGTCTCGAAGAGAAATGGCAATGCAGAAAGAATCGCAACCCCGAAACATCACCCAAAGAGACCTTCTGCTGTGCTTTCTGCAACCGGACTTGTTTATCTCGGATTGGCCTTTTTAGTCATCAGCAAGCTTGCAAAAAGCATGGGATGAGTCCTTCCTGAATCTTCGTTTGTGAAGAAAAGCCAGAGAGAGAGAGATACACATATATAGATATGTGCGTCCTATGGCTTCCTGCCTGGCATAAGAAGGGGGTTGGACTGGATGGCCCTTGGAGGTCCCTTCCAACTCCAGGATCCTATTCTTCATTCATGGCAAAAGAATGGGGTTGGACTGGATGGCCCAAGGGGGTTGGACTGGATGGCCCTTGGAGGACCCTTCCAACTCTAGGATCCTATCTATTCCTGCATGGCAGATGAAGGGGGTATAGAATCATAGAATCATAGAATCATAGAGTTGGAAGAGACCCCAAGGGCCATCCAGTCCAACCCCCTGCTATGCAGGAACTCCCAATCAAAGCATCCCTGACAGATGGCCATCCAGCCTCTGCTTAAAGACCTCCAAGGAAGGAGACTCCACTACTCTCCGAGGGAGTGTGTTCCACTGTCGAACAGCCCTTACTGTCAGGAAGTTCCTCCTAATGTTGAGGTGGAATCTCTTTTCTTGCAGCTTGCATCCATTGTTTCGGGTCCTGGTCTCTGGAGCGGCAGAAAACAAGCTTGTTTCCTCCTCGATATGACATTCCTTCAAATATTTAAACACAGCTATCATATCACCTCTCAGCCTTCTCTTCTCCAGGCTAAACATCCCCAGCTCCCTAAGTCGTTCCTCATAGGGCTTGGTTTCCAGACCCTTCACCATTTTAGTTGCCCTCCTTTGGACACGCTCCAGTTTCTCCACATCTTTTTTGAATTGTGGTGCCCAGAACTGGACACAGTATTCCAGGTGAGGCCTGACCAGAGCAGAATAGAGTGGCACTATTACTTGTCTTGATCTAGACACTATACTTCTACTGATGCAGCCTAAAATTGCATTGGCCTTTTTAGCTGCTGCATCACACTGTTGACTCATGTTCAACATGTGGTCCACCTGGATTCCTAGATCCCTTTCACATGTAGTCTCATTCAGCCAAGTGTCCCCCATCGTACATCTGTACTTTTCATTTTTCTGCCCTAAGTGCAGTACCTTACATTTCTCCGTGTTGAATTTCATTTTGTTAGCTTTGGCCCAACTTTCTAGTCTGTTCAAGTCATTTTGAATTTTGATCCTGTCCTCTGGGGTATTAGCTACTCCTCCTAATTTGATGTCGTCTGCAAATTTGATAACTATGCCCCCAATACTGTCATCCAAGTCATTAATAAAGATATTGAATAGCACTGGGCCCAGGACAGAGCCCTGTGGCACCCCACTGGTCACTTCTTTCCAAGTTGAAAAGGAGCCATTGTTGAGCACCTTTTGGGTTCGACCAGTCAACCAATTACAAATCCATGTAACAGTTACTTTGTCTAGCCCACATTTTACCAATTTGCTTGCAAGAATGTCATGGGGAACCTTGTCAAAGGCCTTACTGAAATCAAGATATACTATATCCACAGGGTAGGATTGGATGGCTCTTGGAGGTCCCTTCCAACTCCAATTTTCTGGTCCTAAGGGATGCTGAGGGATGCAGTCCGAGCTGAAGTGTGCAGAAAAGATGGAAGAAATGAACAGAGCAAGTTTTTTAGGCCACACTGCAGGAGTGTTGTTGTTACAGAGAGTGAAGTGAAAATTAACTTTCTTGAGCTGCTACAACTCCCAGAATCCCCTAGACAAACATAGCAGGTTGCTCTGGGGCAGGGGTAGGCAACCTTTCCCCTTTAAGGGCTGAGGGATTTCAGCTCCCAGAAGCCTCAGCCATGTTGGCTAATAGTCCCATGTTGGCCAATAGCTCCTGGGATTCTGGGAGCTGAAATCCCTCGGCCCTTAAAGGGGAAAGGTTGCCTACGCCTGCTCTGGGGGATTCTGGGAGCTGTAGTGCTATAAAAGCAACCATTTCCCAGCATTATTTATATATTTATCAGATGATTATTTTAAACACAATAATGTATAAATATATGCAACTCTCGAGGGTTGTTAAAAACACACACCTATTTTGAAAATGGCTGCCGGTGTTATAGGAATTTGCATTCTCAAAAATCCCAAAATGGCCTCAGTCTTGCTGTGTCATCGTGTGTCATTTTCTCCCAAAATTTGTTTCAACGTTTTCGTCCGACTTAATCAAATTAGGAGTGCTGACATCAGTCATGAAATTTGTCAAAGAATTCAATGTGGTATGACATTTTGTAAATCACTTTTTTCGAATCTGACTCCCAAAAATACATTTAAATAAAGCTACACAGCGGGGGGGGGGGGAGTTGGTGTGTGTTTTTTCACCATTTAATTTATTGCATCATTTCCCTTTCTGGACAGTTTTTAATGGTGGATGTTACTGAGGAGAGTCTTAGGAGAAGAAAGTGTTTAATTACATATTTAGAGATCCTCAATAAATGTTTATTATTATATTATAGTAAAGTTTTTTAAGCAACTGGGAAAGGCCAAAGCGGAAACATTTCCCCATTTTTGTTCTGTTTATTGCTTATTTCTTTCTGTGTCACCCAAATTTTATATGTTATTACACCCAGGAAAAGCTACTTATTTGGACTATGAGAGAATGTCTGTGCAGTTGGGCTTGACACTGGGAGCGGAAGCTCAAAGCCAGAGGTCCTAAGAGGATGGTAGATACAGCCCAAAGACATGTGCAAAGTGGTGGAAGATCTGCAGCAGAGTGCAGAAGCACTGGAAAGTGAAGTGCCTGGAGTGGTGGACAGGTTTCCTGAAGGTATGGCTATATTGACAAAAGTGCTGCTGGGGAAAGCAGAACAAGGTTCTGAGTCTGGGGTGCACAGGTCAAGTGGACAGTGTGACAGACAGGGTACCAGCGCACTGGGCGCCAGCAGGAGAACATCGACAGATATCAGGCTGGTGGGTTATGGCACAGGAAACAGGAAGGTAATGGACTGGATGAGGAAAAACAGATTGGAACTGAATCCAGATAAAAAAGGAGGTACTTACAGTAGTGGCCCTGAAACCAGGCATCGGGATAGAACTTCCAGTCCTAGACGGGATCACACTTACCGCGAAGGACTGTGTCCGCAGTCTGGGGGTGCTCCTGGACTTGTTGCTTCAGATGATTAATCAGGTGAATGCGATGGCTAGGAGCACCTGCAATCAGCTTTGGCTGATACGCCAGCTGCACCCTTTCCTGAAAGTAAGGGACCTTGAGACTGTGGTACATGCGCTGGTAACCTCCCGTCTGGATTTCTGCAATGCGGGGCTACCCTTGTGCTTGGTTCAGGAACTTCAATTAGTGCAAAATATGGCAGCCAGGCTAGTCTCCGGTACATATAAAAGAGACCATATAACACCTGTCTTGAAGTCTCTTCACTGGCTGCCTATTAGTTTCCGAACCCAGTACAAGGTGTTGGTTATTACCTATAAAGTCCTAAATGGTTTGGGTCCAATCTACCTTTGAAACTGCCTCCTCCCATACAATCTGCCCCGTGCACTTTGGTCCTCTGGGAGGAATCTGTTACAGGTGAATAAATCTGGACTGATGGCTACTTCCAGAGGTTCTTCTCGATGACCGCTCCCAGACTATGAAACGGCCTGCTGGACGAGATCTGTCAGATGTCAACCTTAGACAGCTTCAAAAGGGCAGTCAAGATGGATCTCTTCCAGCAGGCCTTTCCCGACTAGTCTTCCTGGTCATAGGGCCTGTGTTGTTCCACTTCTTCTTTCCCCCAACCTAGCTGCTATTATATCCGTTGCTGCTGTAGCTATTCTATTTTGTTGGCATTTTGCCTTATTTTAAAAATTGTTTTAATTTGATGTTTGTTTAATAACTTTTAAAGGGTGGGAGAGTTGGGGCTTGGGGTTGATCTTACTGTATTGCATTTTTATGTTGGAAGCCACCCCAATTGCTGTGCAGAGGGGTGGGGTACAAATAATTTGTTGTTGTTGTTGTTGTTATTATTATTATTATGATACACACAAACACTCCAAGAAAAACAAGTCAAGCGATGTGCACACATTTGTACATTTTGGAGGGGATTGTTAGGAAGGAGTCCCGGGGAAAATGTACAATGTGGGGAATAGCAGTAGCCATGATGACACAGCATTTGACTGTTCCTGAGTCACGCTGAGTCATGGGAAGTGACATCATGCAGATGGTCACCTGGTGCTGGAAAGCACAGATAACTGCTGCAAAATTTCAGTCACTCAGGTTGAGTGACAGGCGTCACAGGAAGAGGCAGAGCCAGAAGGCCATGTGGAGCCTCATAAGGCAGAAGCCTTAGGACACACATGTGGTGAAGTATGGATTGATTGTGATAGTGGTTGTTGTATGTCGGTGGATCGTGCATATAGCCTTGTACATAGAGGAACTAAGATTAAAGCCTCATCTGAGAGACATCTGTCTGTAGAGTCTCTTTACTCTGTCTGGAAAGGGGGAGGTGCTTCTCCAGCTGACACGCTACTTCCTGCATCTGAGAAGATCATGATCCTGGTGCTGCACGTTGACATGGATCACCATGCGTTGTGTAACCACACTAACATGACATGCACAAACAGCTTAGAATCCAACAAGAAAGTGACATGAACCAGCAAATAGTCATTTTTGGTAAAAGCCATTTGTGGCTTATTCACGTGATTCTCCCCATTTTTTGTACTTGTTGCCATATTTCCCATGGCTCTTTGGGGCGAGTTTACTTCCAGTGCTGCATTGTCACCATGGCTGGCTGTTGAGATGGTCGCATCGCTTGCATGCTCTGGATTATATCTTTCTGGTATTCTTTTTCTGCCTTTCTGAATGTTGTATAAATTTGCAGGCTGGGATGGAGATCTTCTAAATACATGTATCAGATGGGGATCATGAGGATGAGTGTCCTTGTGAGCCCTTGATGCCTGACCAGCTTTGGTTCCATGCATAACAAGATCTGTGGGTGCTCAAGCCCCAATCTGTATGCCCCATTTTGCCTTTGTATAAAAATGGGATATTCAGATGATGTCCCTTACATATACAGTCATCCCTTCCTGTTTGCAGACTTTGAGTCTGTGCTCTCGGTCCTTCGTGGACTGACAAGTTGGAAGGAGAAACCGCCACCCGCCATGATGATATTGATTATTGTTGTTATTACTTTTTCTTGGGGTTTTCTTGGCAAAATCTCCACAGGGGTTTTGCCATGGCTTTTCTGGGGCTGAGAGACTGTGCATGCATATTTATTTTTATTATTTATTTACTTATTTATTTTTGGTGCTTCAGCCCCACAATTGTCTGAGGGACAGCATCCTGGCTCAAAAAGGTTGCCTACCCCGATGTGATATCAAGTCATAGACTTAGAATGAAACAAAAACATGAGACAAGATATATTAAGTTGTGTATTTTAATTTATTTAGAAATATTATACAAAAATAATATAATTACAGCACATATATTCTCTAGCTGTAAATTGTTGATGAATGATAGTGACTCAACAAAAAAGAGAAGAAAAAAGAAAAAGGAAAAAAAAGGCTAATGTTTCCCTTGTAAAATATTGTTCTGAAGTATCCAACATAGTCCAATGCTTTTGGGTTCAAACTCTGTCGTAAAAGGTCTGTTCTGGCTGGTTGCATTCTGTTTTGGCTTTTGCTCAGTGCCCTACCCCAGACTGATGTTTGCCTCACTGCAGGATGGAGGCAGCCCAAAATAAGAGTGGGTCCTCTCCTTCCTCCCTCTCTCTCCAGTCATGGGGGCTTAGCAAAAAGAAAGATAATAACCAGGGAGGGAGAGGAGCAAGAGACCCAGACGATCCTCACGCTCAACTATGGCTGCTGACTAACCACAATTACCTTCCAACCCGTCATCCCCTTGTCCCTCTAAACTCTCTGCACCAGACTGACTATTTGCACAAGCTTGAAGGATGAAGCACAGGGGATACATGATATATACCTGTGCAGGCTTCCCACCTGGGACAAAGCAGTAACAATGGTGTTTCCAACATAAAAATAACAGAAGATCATCTAGGGAGCCCATAAATGTCCCCTGTCTGCCTGCCCCAGCAGAGGATGAAAGCTAAAATGCAAGATATTTAAAATTACAAGCTTTGAAGCATCACTAGAATCAAATGAGATTTTAATGGGTCTTTTCTAGAAACAATCAAGATGTAGGCTGTCTTTCCAAACAAAACTTTTCTACACTTGTATTTCTATGGGGTCTCTTTAATGTAGACTTCATGTCTGTAATGGGTGTGCACTTTCAGAAGAACGTTTCCCATGGCCCTGTGGTCTGTAGTTTTGCTCCTGTATGGACTTCCTTATACTCAAAAGGTGGGAATTCTGAGGGAAATATGTCAGATATAACAATGTAATGATTTCTCTCCTGTGTGGATTCTTTGATGCTTCAAAAGATGCAAAGTTTGAGCAAAGCATCTCTCCCACTGCTGGCTTTTTTATGGTTTTTCTCCTCTGTGGACTCTCTGATGCCTCCCAAGGTCTGACTTCTGAGCAAAACCTTTCCCACACTGCTGGCATGTGTAAGGTTTCTCTCCTGTATGGACTCTCTGGTGCCTTATAAGGTCAGACTTCTGAACAAAGCATTTCCCACACTGCTGGCATGTGTATGGTTTCTCCCCTGTGTGGATTCTCTGATGACTCACAAGGCCTGACATAATAGCAAAGCATTTCGCACACTGCTGGCATTTGTATGGTTTCTCTCCTGTATGTCCTCTCTGATGGGACATAAGGTATGACCTGTGCGCAAAACCTTTCCCACACTGCTGGCATGTGTATGGTTTCTCTCCTGCGTGGACTCTCCCATGTTTCACAAGGTGTGACTTCTGGGCAAAACCATTCCCACACTGCTGGCATTTGTATGGTTTCTCCCCTGTGTGGACTCTCTGATGGGACACAAGGTGTGACTTCTGAGCAAAAACATTCCCACACTGCGGACATGAGTATGGTTTAATTCCTGTGTGGCCTCTCTGATGGGATACAAGGGCTGACTGCTGAGAAAAACTATTCCCACACTGCTGACATGTGTATGGTTTCTCTCCTGTGTGCACTCTGTGATGCTTCACAAGATCTGCCTTGCCAGCAAAACTTTTCCCACATTGTTGGCATATGTATGGCTTCTCTCCTGTGTGGACTCTCTGGTGTCTCACAAGAGCTGACTTTTGAGCAAAACCATTCCCACACGACTGGCATATGTATGGTTTCTGTCCTGTGTGGACTCTCTGATGGGACACAAGGGCTGACTTCCTAGCAAAACCTTTCTCACACTGCTGACATGTATATGGTTTCTCTCCTGTGTGGACTCTTTGATGGGACACAAGGTGTGACTTGTCACCAAAACTATTCCCACACCGCTGGCATTTGTATGGTTTCTCTCCTGTGTGGACTCTCTGGTGCCTCACAAGGTGTGACCTGTGACCAAAACCATTCCCACACTGCTGACATTTGTATGGTTTCTTGCCTATGTGGACCCTCTGATGGGCCGCAAGTACTGACCTGTAAGCATAACATTCCCCGCACTGCTGGCATTTGTATCGTTTCTCTCCTGTGTGGACTGTCTGATGCTTCACGAGATTTGAATTGCGAGCAAAACTTTTCCCACACTCCTGGCATTTGTATGGCTTCTCTCCTGTGTGGATTCTCTGGTGCCTCACAAGGTGTGACTTGTGACCAAAACCTTTCCCACACTGCTGGCATGTATATGGTTTCTCTCCTGTGTGGACTCTCTGATGGGTCACATAGACTGACCTGTAAACAAAACATTTCCCACACTGCTGACATTTGTATGGTTTCTCTCCTGTGTGGACTCTCTGATGTCTTACAAGGTGTGATGTCTGAACAAAACACTTCCCACACTGCTGGCATTTGTATGGTTGCTCTCCTGTGGAGTTTATCCAGTGGCTCACAAGGTCTCTATGCACTTTCAAATGTGCCATAAGTAATGAATTGTATGCAAAGCGTTTCCCACACTTCCAGCACTTGTGTGGTCTTTTTACTGTGTGGGTTTCTTGGTGGTTCACACTGCACAGTTTATAATCAAAACCTTTCATAGAAATTTCATACCTAAAGTGTTTTTTTACACCATGGGGCCTCTTCCAAGGCACAAATGCCATATTTTGAGGAGAACATTTCGCAGATACATTGTGTTTGTAGGGCCTGTCTCTGATATAAGATTCCTCTTCTGAATGTTGAGCTTTCTCAGTAAGTTCCAATTTTTGCCTAGAACAATTCCCATACTCAGCACGTACATATGTTTTCCTCCAGTTTTCTGCTGTGAAGAAGAAAAGCAAAAAATAATAATTGTGTGAAAAAGAATTTCAGCGTATGGGAAACAGATTAAAGGCAAACAATCATAAAGACAAATGAATCACCAGAACAAAAGAAGAGATGCTATGCTCCCTCTTATGCCATAGGTCCAGACCAGGGGTAGGCAACCTAAGGCCCGGGGGCCGGATGCGGCCCAGCAAGGCCTTTGGACCGGCCCCAAACCGGTCCTGCCGCCGCCGCCCCCCCACCGCCGCCGCCCCCCCATGATGATATTGATTATTGTTGTTATTACTTGTTCTTGGGGTTTTCTTGGCAAAATCTTCACAGGGGTTTTGCCATGGCTTTTCTGGGGCTGAGAGAGTGTGCATGCATTTTTTTAATTTTTTAATTCTTTTTTAATTTTAATATTTATTTATTCATTTATTTATTTATTTTTGGTGCTTCGGCCCATCAATTGTCTGAGGGACAGCAACCCGGCCCCCAGCTCAAAAAGGTTGCCTACCCCTGGTCCAGACTATCTGATAACCTGTATTTCACCATAAGAGCCTGCTTGAGTCTTACAATCTTCAGGGGAGAGGTTTCTCCATCCCACCACCCTCTAGAAGATATTGACTATAGAGTCATGCTGGAGGACCTCTAAATGCATAGAGAGGTCTTCTGGTATGAGTATATGCTCAACCTCTGGCAGAAATATCAGAGATAATACTATAAAAATCAAATACATACATACATACATACTTTCTCTTCAGTGCTTTTTAAGGTTCCAAACAAATGTATTTTCATTTTTTCATGATATTTTGAGAAGTTTGGGATTTTTGCATGCTGACACCCCATATTGTGCTACTGATTTTAATTTTGTTTCATCTGCTATACCAGTTTTATTTGAGCTGCACCAACAATATAGCAGTATCTGTTATGACAGACCAAGGGAACTACTCAATATGCTTGAAGACAAGGTCTTGGGGACAAACACCCAGCTCCTTGCCCTGCTGCTTTTACCTCATGTTTGAGGCCTTCCTTGGGGCATCTGCTCTCAAAAATATGGAGCAGGACTACAGAGAATAGAGGATTTTCGAGAAAAGTCTGAAGGAAGGGAGCTTCCAGTCTGAGCAGGGGTTCAATCTGATTCCAGTGAGACTTAGTGCTCAGTAAAGATGGGGCATGCTGAACTGCGCAGAGCATCTAAGGCAGGAGTGGAAAACAGGTATTCTGTGGGCAACACATAGCTGCCTGGTTTTGGTGCCAGGTTTTCAAAATAGCAATAAATAAGGGACAGAGGAAATTCATGATATGAAGGGTTGAAAAGTGCTCTACCTAAATACCAAATGAAATTATTGATTTCAGTAGACTTAGCCAGGCATTTCTCTGTAAAAAATAATACATCGTCTAGACAAAAATTACATAATGCATGCATTTCTGTCTTATTCAATGTAAATAAAAGGAAAAGCTTTCAGGCTATCAAGCAGGAGACACTTCAAGGGACAAGCTTTTCATGTTTTAAATAAGGGGCTCCTCTGACAATAAGGGATGCCTGTGTGTGCTTGTGTGAATGTCCAAATATTTGCCTTTCTGTGAGAAGGAACTGATTTGGTTTTTTAAAAATTATGCTTGATGCCTTTTCTCCCCATAATTTCTGTTTACCCTCCTCCCTCCATCTGATTCTTCTCCTCCAATGTATAACAATCCAGGTGTAATCTATACAGCAAGGATGGGCTACAGCAGGAGCCTAAGGATTATTAATATTAATTTGTATCCCACTTTACTCCCAGAATTGGGACCCAAAGCAGCTTACAGTCTAAAAATGCAGTACAATTAAAAACCTACAAAAGTGACAAATAAAATGGAATTTAACTATTGCAATATTAATTAAATTAGGAAAAGATACGACTGCTCTGATGGCCAGTGTGGAGGATCTGATAATTAAGACGATACTTTCTGCTGAACTGGCCATTGCATCAGCATGTAAAGCCTTTGTTCCACATCGTGGTGTTTGCTTTGGTAAGGAAATTAAAGACATCTTAACTTTTATAGTTTCCTTCAGTATGTAACATATTTCTTCCAGTGTGTTGCAGTTGGGAGAAGAGCAGAGGGGTGCATACATCTTTTTGTTGGAATCACAGACGATCATGACATAGGTAGTCAACTGGGTTGGTTCTTTGTCTTTCCACTCTTATTTGGACTGTCAGAGAACAGCTATTACTAATAAGCAACCTTGTTTTTCTTACTATTGTTATATTGGTAGGAGGCCACCAATTAAATAAACATGGTGGGGCATAAAATATAATATAATATAATATTCATTTAATGCACAAATCACCTAGGAAGTTCATTCTTAATTTCCAGGCACAGTACAAGGTGTTGGTTTTGACCTTTAAAGCCCTACATGGCTTGGGTCCAACTTATCTCCGGGACCGTCTCTCCCCGTATGATCCCCCCTGCGTGCTCCAGTCCCCTGGGAGGAATCTGCTACAGCCTATGAAAATGAGGCTGTCACTGACCTCCCAGAGGGCCTTCACTGCTACTGCTGCCAGATTATGGAACAGCCTGCCGGATGGGATCTGTCTTATTACCACTCTTGACTGCTTTAAAAAAAGCTGTAAAGATGGATCTTTTCTGGCCAGCCTTCCTGGAATAATCATCCTGGCCCAAAACAGACAAGTCTTGGCTACCCGCTTCCCCAGCCGCCACTGTTTTTTCTAAGGTTTCTAATTATATATGTGTTTGTTTTATCCTTTCTATTTTAATGTTGTACTAGTTTAATCTATTTTTAAGGGGTGGGTGGATTAGGGGATTGGGTTGATGGATTTATGTTTTAATTTGTTATACTGTTTTAATTTGTTTGTACGCTGCCCTGATTGCTCAGCAGAGGGGCGGGATAAAAATAAAACTTATTATTATCATTATCATTATTATTATTATTATTAACGTAGATCATTGTTCAAAGTAGAATATAATTAAAAAGATAAAAGCATTTGAAACCATACATATTAAAATAATATACCAACCACAGGACGTTCTTTAAATAATTTCTGTTTTAAATGTCTGCTTTTTTAAAAAAGGTCCTAGCCTGCGTACATCATCCACCAAGGCCACCAAAGTTGTCTCTGGGCCCAAACAGATAGGCCAAATGAAGTGGATTTGGGCCACTTCGGAGTTGCCATGCAGCTTTGGCACAGATTCTGTCCACTTAGGACACACACACCATTTAAACAGCATTCCTCCAAAGTGGCCCAAAGCCACTTTATTTGGCCTGTCTATTTGGGCCTTCTATTCCACAGCCAGTTCTGGAACCAGACTGAAATGGATCTAGATAATCCATTTCATCCAGAAATCCCTGAAGCCACCACACATTCTAATCCCTTGCCCAAAAATGGAAGGTTGGACACTGGCTGAGAATTATCCATTATAGTGAGATTCAGGGATGGTTTTTTCAACAAAGGCCTTTTTTCAACAAAGCCATTTTCAACAAGGTTGGAATGTTGCCTTGTTGAAGGGAGGTTTTGACTATCCCCCTTCACCCATTCAGCCAGTCCCCCTCTGGCCTATTTGATAAGCCAAGAAAGATAAAGGTGTAACACATGTGGCAGCTGTCACTTCTACAAGGATCCTGTCCACATCATCAGGCTGCACAAACGGAAAAGTATCCATTAACACTGGAGAGACAGGAGCCAAGGTTACAGCCACTGGCACTGTATCAACTACAACATCCAAGTTAGAGCAGATCTGAGCAACTTTATCTGCAAAGTGCCATGCAAAGTCTTCACAACCGGCTTAACCCGTCCAAGAGACCTTGGAGGGGTAAACCACCATCACATCTCACCACAAAAAACAAAGCAAAACAGAAACACAACTTTTTCTGTCCAAAAATGCTCTATGGGGGCGTGGGAGTCATTTACACCATATTTTAAGGACACCCTCCCCCAGAGGCAGTTTTGTCCTCTCTGAGCCATTTTAAGGTTAGGGGAGCCCTTTTTCCCAAGAGGATATTGGAAGCCTTTCCAGACCCTAGAAAGACTGGAAAAAGGGTAAAAGAAAACCCAGTAAGCTACATCTGGGAGGTGCCAAGGAGCATTTATGGGGCCAAAAATGTTAACTGTCATGGTTCCTCCCTACGAAATCCTAGGACTGGCAGTTTAGGGGTGGGGGAGAGCTCTAGTGCCTCATGAAACTAAAAATCCAAGATTCCACAGGATGTTACCATGGCAATTAAAGTGGAATCATAGTGCTATGACAGTGTGGTATGAAAGGATCCTC
The DNA here is from genome assembly GCA_026167975.1 of Phrynosoma blainvillii. NCBI lineage: Eukaryota > Metazoa > Chordata > Lepidosauria > Squamata > Phrynosomatidae > Phrynosoma > Phrynosoma blainvillii. The sequence continues at coordinate 397,505,051 of JANUYF010000002.1, read as the reverse complement.
AGTCTCCATAGGAAGGACAATGGACTCAAGTTCCTTACCCAGGGAGGACACATTCTCATAGGTTTCCATCATGACCTCCTCGTACAAAAATCGCTGGTTCTTATCCAACAGTTGGAATTCATCCTTTGTGAAATATACAGCGACATCCCGAAAGGTAATCTGCAATAGAAAATAGATCTGGAGAGTGACTAAGCAAAAGGGGAGAAAACACATGGTGCATCCCAAATATTATTTGATCACCTCAGAATACTGATAGAGTGGGATAAGTTTAACTATTCCCCTATTTTTTTCCTTGACTCCCTGGATCTTGAAGAATAGGGAATGAAGGAAAAGACAAGGCTTCAATTTGGGGCCCTGATTATATAGATTTCTCATGTGAAGGGAGACTTTGTTTATCATGTGGAAACTCTTCCACGTAGGTCTTCCCAATCTTCCTTATTAACTGGCATAAATCTAGGACAGCTTCACCCAATCAGCAAACTTTTTTTTGGATTTCCAGCCTGTATAGTCAAGGTCTTTTAGCACATAAGGCCGAAAACACTATAAGATACTCTTTCCATCCTTGAAAATAAAAATATGAAAACCACAAATTAAATCATTAGGAATTGTTGGCTATCATTAGGCTCAAAACCAGCTGCCTGAGTCAGGTGCCTCCTTCCAAAAAAATGATGGACCAACCCTGTCTAAAAACCATGGGTTTAATGCTCATGCAGGAATAGAATAAGTCCTCCTGATGGAAGCTGTAAGGGGACCACCATTGGCAGTAACCCCAGTCCCCTGGCCTTTTTTGGCTGAGAGGGGAAGCAAGGAGAAGAGGGCAGGAAGCACTGATCAACTGAGCCACTGCAGGACAGAGGATGACCCTTGAGCACCCATAGCATCCCAGACTGAAAAACTCCCAATGGCTCCATCACAAAGAAGGAAGGGGTGAAGGTTAACCTGTTCCAAGGTCATCTTTCCTGCAGTTTCTTCCACAGAGAAAGCTTTCAATGGAGGTTCTCTTCTCTCCCTATGTCTGGAGACCATCTCGGACCTATGCACACCTGCAGAAAGTACAAATGAAGGTGTTTATGGAGTCTATACACATTCACACAGTCTTCCATAAACCACTAGCAAGACATTTAAATGGTCCTGAGAGCACATCAAACCTGAATGTACACTGGGAGACATTAATAACTAAATTGACAGGATCTTTCTTATATGCCCAGTTACCTTTTAACTTTCTTCACACAAGGCCCATTGTCACTGACACTCTGCTTTTACCCTTTTAACACTCTCCCTAAATATATAAGAACCAGGGTCTCAGGTGTCTTCCCCTTATCAGTTCAATATCTTAGGTAGCATGCTTGCCTTTATTTTTAATGTCTAGAATTCACTCTGACAGAGGCCTCTGTTATAAAACAAATAGTAACTTTATTAAATAACTTAAAGCAAGAAAGTGTCTTAGGTTAGTTATTTCAACCTAGTGCGGTTATGTTAACATACATTTGCAGGCTTGTCACAGTTCCTTCTGAACTAACTTATGTGAACCCCTCTCCTGTCAGAATCCCTCTCTGACTCTCACTGACTGTGATTTATGGGAAAGGATGTACGTATCAAATAAAGAAGCGTGTTGAATGGATGCAGAAATTATGTATGAGTTCTGTGTATGGGAAGTAGCAGGAGTGGGCAAATGGCAGGGGGACAAAAGCAGAGTAAAGGAATGTATAGTTTTATGACTCTTTTCTTCCTGCTGTGGTGCTGGTATGCAAAGGGGGGTTATTTTCTTTTTCCTTTAGGGCAACAGAAGGGAAATACTGGAGGAAGAAAGGACTATTAGAATCTGCTTTGATTGGGATCAAAGGCTGGACACAAACAGCCGGGGGGTGCGGGCTGGATAGTTTGTATCCTAATGCTATGGCAAGGGAAAGGCACTCTCAGTTGCAACAAAGACCTCCTAACTGGTAATTTCTACTTCAATGTCTGAAAATAAAGTCTTTTGTTTTCTATCATAGTGAGATATTTTCCTGTCCACTGGACACAGAATTCACTGTTTCTGACAATTTGTTGCAACTCATAAAAACACCTTGTACAATGCAGCAGCATTCAGGAGAAGCCATATGAGGAAAAGAAGGGGAGGACTATGAAACACAGAGGCAGTAGATGCAGACAGATGGGCATTCGATGTATGACCTCCTGACCAAGGTAGTGAACATGCTTGCCAGGATCTCGATGGGAAGAGTTGGCCCATGACTGAGCTGTACAATAATGGAACACACTACCTCGGAGTGTGGTGGAGTCTCCTTCTTTGGAGGGCATTAAACAGAGGCTTGATGGCTATCTGTTGGGGATGCTTTGATTTTGAATTCCTGCATGGCAGAATGGGGTTGAACTGGATGGCCCTTGGGGTCTATGATTCTAAGACACAAGAGAGAAGGTGCAGCTGTTAGCTTTTGCCTGAGCCTGGAGGAGAAGGAAAATGTTGTGCCCTCTTCTCTCCTCTCCTCCCTCTGGGTCAACTGAGTGGGAACTACTTTGGTATTTTGGACTCAGTCAGGAGCAACAGAAGGAAGCTGAGGGTGAATAGGGAAAGTGGGGGGAGGAGGAGAGAAACTGGGCCATTTTAAAAGCAAATGAAACAGTGGGACAACAGAGGATTTATCAGGACTCTCCTTGTCAAATCAGGACAGCTGGAGAGTATGGTTGTGTGTGTGGCTGTGTGTGTGTTATTACTTTAGACTCATCCCTCCACATTTGCGACTTTGACTTTTGCAGATTTGATTATTCACAGATTTTATTAATACATTCTCTCTAGGAATATCTAGGTCTTCCAGTGCAAATTTATGCTCAATTTTAACCCAAAGTCACACTGAAGGACCTAGAGCAGGGGTAGGCAACCTAAGGCCCGGGGGCCAGATGCGGCCCCCCGAGGCCTTTGGACTGACCCCAGGCCGGTCCTGCCGTCGACACTGCCATGATGATATTGATTATTGTTGTTATTACTTGTTCTTGGGGTTTTCATGGCAAAATCTCCGCAGGGGTTTTGCCATGGCTTTTCTGGGGCTGAGAGAGTGTGCATGCATAGTTTTTAATTTTTTTAATTTTTTTTACATTTTTTTAAAAAAAATTATTTATTTATTTTTGGTGCTTCAGCCCCCCCAATTGTCTGAGGGACAGCAACCTGGCCCCTGGCTCAAAAGGTTTGCCTACCCCTGACCTAGAGATTCCTAGAGAGAACCCTCCACTAGGCATTTGTAGCTTCTCCAACACAATTCTATGGTCAACGTCTGGCAGATGTTGCTCACAGGGTTGCACTGGTGGACCAAGAGATTCCAAGAGAGGTGTTCTCTCAGGTAAAAAAGCATAGTGTTTTTGTTATTTGTGGTTTTCCCACATTCGGGGGGGTCCTGTGCCCACTAACCCCAGAAAATGTGTAGGAATGAATGCACTATGTTTCTGTGGGGCTTCTCATAGGGAGGGAATAAAAACCAGGTGTGGGGAGTTGGGCTCTTCTCTTGCTGTTTCTACACCAATTCTACCTTAATATTCTCTAACACTCAACCTCCTCCTCCTCCATGAAATGTCTGGGTGAGGGAGCAAGAAAGCCAACCCTTCCTTCCTTCCCTCCATCTTCTGTCCCCAGACTGTGGCTCCTGAAGGCAAAAGAGGGGCCCCCTCCTCTGTTTCCTTCAGCCCTCCCTCCAAAACACTCTCACACACAAGAGACCCCATCGCCTAAGGGACCTTTTTCTGCTCCAGGGATCTCCTTCCCCTCTTTCCTCCACATCCACCCAAAGCAAGGCCACTCTTCCCACTCTGGGGCTGTGTGTGCATCATCTGCACTGCAGAAATAATACAACTTGACAAGTGCTGCAGCTCCATCCTTTGGGATCCTGGGATTTACAGTTTTGCCAGGTCTTTTGCTTCCTCTCCCCAAGCTACAAAGCCCAGGAGTCTCTCGGACAGTGCCCTGGAAGCAATTAAAAGTGGTGCCAAACTGCCTTATTTCGTCCACTGCCAGGGCCTCCTTTCGCCCTCCAGACCCACTTTTGGTGGCAGAAGGAGGGCCTGGGGGGATGAAGGGGGGGGGAGAGAGAGAGAAGGAGGGAAACTAGGATACCCCTCTAAAAAACCCTCAGGCACAGACGGCATGATTTAGGCCAGGGGTAGGCAACCTTTCCCAGAAGCCTCAGACATGTTGGCCAATGATCCCATGTTGGTCAATAGCTCTTTGGATTCTGGGAGCTGAAGTCCCTTGGCCCTTAAAGGGGAAAGGTTGCCTACCCCTGATTTAGGCCAAGGGTAAACAACCTTTTCCCTTTAAAGGCTGAGGGACTTCAGCTCCCAGAATCCCAGGAGCTATTGGCCAACATGGGACTATTGGCCAACATGGCAGAGGCTTCTGGGAGCTGAAATCCCTCGGCCCTTAAAGGGGAAAGGTTGCCCTCTCTCCTTTCCAAATACCCCCCCATACCTCTTCCTCTTTGCCAAGCAGGGTCCAAGGGAGCAGAAAACCTCAGGTTCCTAGAGAATCCTCCTGCAAAGTGGAGGGGGGGGGGCGAGAGAGCAGAGGCTGATTCCTAGAGAGTCCTCCTCCAAAGAGAGATGAGCACAGATTCCTAGAGAGTCCTCTTCCAACGGGGGGGGGGGGGAAGAGAGAGAGAGAGAGAGAGAGAGAGAGAGAGAGAGAGAGAGAGAGAGAGAGAGAGAGAGAGAGAGAGAGATAGTCGGGCTCAGATTCCTAGAAAGTCCTCCTCTAACAGGAAGAGAGAGAGAAGCGCTCAGATTCCTAGAGAGTCCTCCTCTAACAGGAGAGAGAGAGAGAGAGAGAGAGAGCAGAGGCTCAGGTTTCTAGAGAGTCCCCCTCCAAAGAGAGAGGAGCACAGATTCCTAGAGAGTCATCTTCCAAGGGGAGAGGAGAGGCTCCTGTCTTTTTCCAAGGAGAGAGAGAGAGAGATCGAGATCAGAGGTCCGATTCCTAGAGAGCCTTTTTCCAAGGAGAGAGAGAGAGAGAGAGAGAGAGAGAAGAGCTCAGATTCCTAGAGAGTCCTTTTCCAAGGAGAGAGAGAGAGAGAGTGTGTGTGTGTGTGCAGAGGCTCAGATTCCTAGAGAGTCCCCCTCTAACGGGGAGAGAGAGCCGAGTCCTCAGAGAGGCAGGAGATGATGGGAAGGGGGTCCCTGTGGGGAAAGGGAGGGGAGGAGGAGGGGGAGCTGGTAAGGGAGGGGGGCACAAGGGGGCGTCTCAAGTGGGGATTTGTGGGGAGGGGAGGGGAGGGAGAGGAGGCGTCCTGGCCAGTCTCCCAGCTGGAAAGAGAGGGGGGTCCCAGTTCCTGCCGCCCCTTTTGGGCTGAAGGGAGAGCCCCCTCCACTTCCCTCTCTTTCTCCGGCAAAGCCCCCCCCCCCAAAGCCACGAGGGAGAAGGAGAGAAGGGCGGCCCTGCCTTTGGAGGGGAGGGAGGGGGCTAAGGGGGGGCAGGAGGAGGGAGAAGAGGCCCCTGTCTGTGGGGAGGAGGTGGAGGAGGAGGGGGGAAGCAGAGGGTGGGTTATTTGGGGGGAGCAATAAAAAAACTGAGGGAGTAATCAAGGAATGGAGGGAGCTGGGAAAGGGTCTCAGGGAGGGAAGGAAAGAGAGAGAGAAAGAGAACCAGCCCCAGTCAGTGCCCCCCCCCCCAAAGGGACCCACGGCTTGCTCTCCAGAGAGGCTGAAAAAGGGGTGGGGGGAGGGGGAGGAATAAAATCAGTTTCTATGGAGAAAGAAATGCCTCCATTGGCTGCCATTCCATTGGCTGGCAATGGAAGAACCCCTTCCCCCAATTTTGGAAACTAACATATTATTTATGCATTTATTTATTTATAGGAGCCCGGGTGGTGCAGTGGTTAAATGCCTGTCCTGCAGTCACTCACTTACAAACCATAAGGTTGCGAGTTCAATACTAGCCAGAGGCTCAGGCTGAACTCAGTCTGGCCTCCTTCCAAGGTCACTAAAATGAGTCCCCAGATTGTTGAGGGGCAATTAGCGTACAATTGTAAACCACTTAGAGACAGCATTGCGCAATATGAAGTGGTATATAAATGAAGCTGCTATTGCTACCTGTGTCTATATGATGCAAATTTGTTTTACATTACGTACAGTTGTATATATCTTATTATTTACAGTGCCTACAACAAAACAAGGAAAAAATAAATAAACTTTCTAATTCTTAAGGATTATTGCTAGGTTCTTCTTCTCTTATATATTATTTTGTGTGCTTCCATTGATAACATTAGAGCTGTGCGGTTGTTTCTTGTTAATTTCTTCCACTTCTGTTTACTGTTGTTTCCTGGATTAATTTCAGCTTCTTTAATTTCTCTAATCGTTATTTCATCAATAACATTTATGTTCTATTTCCATCTGTTCTTATAACTTTTAGTGATTATTTCCCAATCTATCTCCGTTTCTGTAACTGTAACATATTATCAAACTCTAGGAAATGAATCTTCCCTGTAACATGGGAAAGAATTCTGCAGTTTTCCCTGCTCCTTTTTCCATTTTCTTAGCTATGCTGAGAAGAGATGAATTGGGAATGAGTAAAGAGTGGAAGAGGCCACCCCTGAGAGAAAGCTGCTCCTTTGTAAACCAGCAAAAAGCTGGCTTTTCCCAGCCTACTGAAGCTTCCTGGCGCAAGGTTTTCCCATCCTCTGTCACGTCTCCCACAAATGATATGTCAGGCCCCCATTTCCCAGCTCCATCTGTACCCAGGTTCCTCCCCCTTTGCAGTATGGGGCACATGAGCAGCAGCAGGAGTCCCTCAAACAATATAATTTCTTCTGTATTTTCCCACCTGCAGGCACTGCCTTGGCACTAGAGGGCTAATCCGGATCTTCTCTTCTTTGGAGCAGAGGGGAAAGCATTGCCAGACTACCGCCATCTCACCTCCCACCCCAAACTCCTGACCTTTGAGGCTGCAAGCAGATATCAAGAAGAGCAAGTAAGAAAGTTATAAACGCCTCAGTTTCTCTAGAAGGAAATCATGAATTCTGTCAAAGTAATTTCTTAAAAACTAAACAGCACACTCAAAACTGCCTGGGCATCAGTTCCTTTCTCAATTTGAGAGCCATGGAGTATCTATGTAGGAGAATTGTGACAATTGTCCTTTGCAGTTTCCCCACCCAGAATTTCTCCTTGGGTTCCTATCACTCACCCACCTTGCCCCTTGGCTTTGAATTCCCTTTGGATTCCCTGCCTAGTGGGCCAACTATGGACCAACATGTGTTGGTTTTGTAGATTCAGATTTCTGTGCCCATAACCAAGATTCTCCCCATTCCTGTCAATGAGTGACTTAAGTGGAGGTTAAACAATAAGATCAGAGTTTGTTGAACAAGAGTCTTCTTTATCACTTCGAGTGTTGATGCTGGCTCATATTTTCCATTAATGTTACAATTGTATTGAACTCTAAGCACTTCTTCGTGTTGCACAATTGTAGCACTTTGGTACCACTTGGCCATGGTTCCAGGTCCTGTAGAATCCTGGGATTTGTAGTTTGGGGAGGCACTAGGAGCTTTCTGAGAGAGAATTCTTAATACTTCACAGAACTAAACATTCCTGGTTCCATAAGACCCGGAGCCATGGCAGTTAATGTGGCATGAACGCTCTATAGCTGTGGCATGTGACAGAGATTTCTGTCATCTTTTTAAGCAGCTGTGCCCATATTCTTATTCTGAGGCAAATAAATAGTAAGAGCTTGACAGAGTAGCTCAGCAATGGGATTCACTCCTCTAACTTCTTTATACAAAACTTGCAAGCCTTTTCTTCTTCTTTTTTAAAGCTCTCTTCAACAGTCTTCTTTGTTTAAACAAATTCTGGCCTACCAATTATTTTAGGATTGTTCCCTATTTCTGCTCTTTTCCTTGGTGGGAAAACAAAAAAAAAATTGCGGCTCACCAGTGAGTTTTTAATATCAGAATAATGAGATCACTTACTGAGGGGTTGTCTTGCTGTTGTTGTTAACTGCCCTCGAGTCAGCCCCAACCCTATGTAGGTGACCCTATGGCTGAAACATCTCCAAGCCCCCAGAATACCAGCACTTACCTTGTACTGAGGCCTGATAGAAGTCATGCCATTCTTGAGGATATTGGCTTTTTCAGCTGCTTCTTCACACTGTTGCTTCATGTTAGGCTTGTGGTCTTCTAAAATCTCCCATCTGTTGAAGTCACTTTGAATTGATAAGATGGACCCAAGTCATGTAGGGCTTTAAAGATTAAAACCAACACCTTGTACTGTGCCCGGAAACTAATTGGCACCAGTGGAGGGATTTAAGCACTGGTGTTATGTGCTCCCTCCTAGATGTACCAGTAAACCATCCTTGCAATCGGTTGGGGACAGAGACAAGGCCCTCTCCTGAAGATCCTAGAGTCCAGGCTGGTTCATAAAAGGAGATATGATCTGCCAAATAGCCCAGATTTGATCCATATAGGGCTTTATAGGCCATAACCAACATGTTGAATTGTGCCCGGAAACAAACTGGCAGCTCACGGTGCTATTACAGCTTTGGTGGTCTCTATAACCTGTCCCTGTTAACATAGAATCATAGAATCATATAGAGTTGGAAGAGACCACAAGGGCCATCCTGTCCAACCCCCTTGCCATACAGGAACTCACAATTAAAGCTCCCCTGACAGATGGCTGTCTAGCCTCTCTTTAAAGACCTCCAAGGAAGGAGACTCCACCACTCTTCGAGGGAGAGTGTTCCACTGTCAAGCAGCTCTTACTGTCAGGAAGTGCCTCCTAATGCTGGGGTTGGAATTTCTTTTCCTGTAGTTTGCATCCATTGCTCCGGGTCCTGTTCTCTGGAGCAGCAGAAAACAAGCCTGCTCCCTCCTCAATATGACACCCTTTCAAATACTTAAACAGGTCTATCATACCACCTCTTAACCGTCTCTTCTCCAGGCTAAACATACCCAATTCCCTAAGTCATTCCTCATAGGATATGGTTTCCAGACCCTTCACCCTTTTAGTTGGCCTCCTTTGGACACGCTCCAGTTTCTCAACATTCTTTTTGAATTGTGGTGATCTTGTCTGTTATGGTATTAGCTATCCTCTCCTCCAGCTAATTTGGTGCCACCTGCATATTTAGTAAGTATGTCCCCATCTCTATTATTGAGATCATTAATAAACATGTTGAACAACAATGAACTGAGGACCAAACCCTGGGGCACCCCACTATGCATGATGAAGAGTAACCAGTGATAAACTTCAACAAGTTACAAGCCCCTTTGTTAGGCAGAGAACACTGAATTTCTCAAGAAGCCTCCATGCTTTTGCATTAGGAAAACTTTTAAGGTGGTATCTAACTAAAATATGCCAAATGCAGGCCTGATTTTTTAAAAATGTTCACCTTTGTTCGAAGTTTGCTTTTTGTATGGGAAGTACAGTACCTGTTATTTGTTGGCAATCTTCTATCCAAATACTAACCAGGGCTGACCCTGCTTAACTTCCAAGATCAGACAGGATCTGGTGCCTCTAGTGTACCTGTACCAAGATAATAATTCTTAACACAACAATGTACATTGATGGTGCTCTGTAAATACTTAATATCTATCCAGTGATTCCCAAGTATTCCCTCACCCCTGGGAGTGGTGGAAGAATCCAGTGAGGTAGTGAGGTAGAAAGGGGGCACCAGAGGGGCCGTCAATCAAAATATTGCTGTGCAGGAAAGACAAGGGGAACCAGTGGTTTTTAGGACAATGATGGGGATGAGGATTACATTAAACCTCTTTTCAGGATACTCAGAAAGCCACCACACAGCCTCACTGATCATTTTGTGTGGTGGTGTCTCCCACTGTTTGTCTTCCCATGTGAGGGGGGTTGCAGACTGCCAAAAATAGTGTGAATTCAGTCCACTTTTAGGGTTAGGGTTAAGGTTAGGAAATCATGGGAACTGAATTTTATTGTGGCACTAGAGTTCCCTGACAAAGAAGGCTCAATGTCTCAGAAAAATAACAATTCCCATGATTCCCTAGCACTAACCCTAACCCTAAAAGTGGACTGAATTCACACTATTTTTGGCAGTCTGCAACCCCCCTGAGTTCACTCCCTTACCACCATCTTTCACTAGTAGCAGCAATTGGAAAACTTGTGCAAGGCTTCAGCATATGTCATTGCTTCTGTGTGTCAGAGAGGCACCATTTTGGAACAGACTGGAGTTAGAGTACATGGTGGTGGGGGAGAAGTGGTGGCAAACAGGAACTTTCACATTTGGGACCCTGCCTGAGTTTTATGAGCTTTGCTGGGACATGGGTAGCAGGTTGGCGTTACACTGCAGCTCCTGCTTTCTTTCATCAGACAGAGTGAGAGAAGAGGTGGCAAAAGAAACCATTTTTTGTGGGAGAGTGGATACTTGAAGCTGCATGGGAAAGACATGTTTCTGGGGAAAGAGTATCTGTGCTCGATTCCTGGAAAGAGTCCTTTGTCTTGGAGTGGCTCCTGTAGTTAAAATCTCTTTCCAGCCCGCATCAGTCTCCAGTCCAGAGCATGTAAACCCCCTACACATGCACCATCTATAACTTTCTCTGATCTGGTGAAGGATTGGGAGTCCCTCCTCTCTAGGGAGAAACTTCTCCCTTGCACCTGGTCGCCTTGGGAGCAGCAATTGAGCAGCTGACTTGAGAAGGCTGGCATGAGTGAGAGACTTCTTGGTCACTACTCAGCCAGCTTCTTGGTTGCTGCTCCCAAGGTGACTGGATGCAAATGGAGCTGCAACCAAGATTGGTTGTTTTGCAGTACAAAAAGTAAAGGTAAAAATTTTCCCTTGACTAAATTGTCTAGTTGTGTCTGACTGTAGGGGGTGATGCTCATCTCTGTTATTAGAATGAGGGAATCAGTACTGTCAGATACGATTCTGTGGTCATGTGGCCAACATGACTACATGCAGAACAGTAGATCTAATATAAAAAATATGTGTTGGGGGAGGTGCTAGGGTTTTCACCCAAAAGAAAAGGGAACGGTAGCCTGAAAAAGTTAGGACCACTGGTTTATAATAACACAACAATGTATTGGTTTTACTAGGTGTTTGAGCAGAGCATCTTAAGGACATCTTTGCCCTGAGAATGACAGAGGAAGAATAACTTTGATCCTGTTTGTGGTTTCATTGGTGTAAAAAAAATTATACAGATGGATGAAGCAGACTCAGCTGGTCCTGAAGGAGGAAAAAGCTGTGATGGCCTCAGTGTTGAGAACAGTGGGGGATTCTGGGAGAGTACAGTCCAGAGGTTCCTGGACAAGGACCTTATCAGCTCAAACACACAGCGCCAGCGCTTCAGGCAGTTCTCCTACAAGGAGGGCAAAGGGCCCCGAGAGGTTTGCAGCAGACTCCACCATCTCTGCCGTCAGTGGCTGAAGCCAGAGCAATGCACAAAAAATGAGGTCCTGGATCTGGTGATCTTGGAGCAGTTCCTGACCATCTTGCCCCCGGAAATGGAGAACTGGGTCAGAGAATGTGGGGCAGAGACCTGTTCCCAGGCAGTGGCCCTGGCAGAGGGTTTCCTCCTGAGTCGGGCAGAGGCAGAGAAGAAGCAGAAAGAGCATCAGGTGAGAGTATTTCCTCCTGGGGCAGGTTCTGAGCTGTCTTTTATCGACCTCTGATTACTTTAGGGAGCAAAGGCTCACTGAAGAGTTTCTCCTGAAATACAGTGCCCCCAGATTTGGCTTTGATAAGGAGGAATGTGGACACAGTCTAACTTGTTATGAAGTAGAATCACAGTCACCAAAGCCTCTGAGAAGGTGTCATGGCCAGCAAGAGGTTCTTTTAGGATCAGGGAGTGTTAAGGATCCCAGGACAAGTGACAGGCAAAAAGGCCCAGAGAGACCAAATTTGGTTTTAAGTCACTATGCATGTAACATTTATTGAGGCAGAACAAATAAAATAATCATTTTAAGTATCTAAGGCAGGGGTAGGCAACCTGCGGCCCGGGGGCCGGATGCGGCCCCATGAGGTCTTTGAACCAGCCCCAGGCCGGTCCTGCCGCCACCACCACCACCTGCCATTATGATATTGATTATTGTTGTTATTACTTGTTCTTGGGGTTTTCTTGGCAAAATCTCCACAGGGGTTTTGCCATCATGGCTTTTCTGGGGCTGAGAGAGTGTGCATGCATATTTTAAAAAATTATTTTATTTTATTTTTATTAGTTTATTTTTTTGCTTCGGCCCGCCAATTGTCTGAGGGACAGCAACCTGGCCCCCGGCTCAAAAAGGTTGCCTACCCCTGATATAAGGAATGAAGCACTTTTACCTTTGTTGACTTTTTTCTTTGCATTTTATTTTTATTCGAAAGCTAACATAACAAGTGACCAACAACAGTGATGTGGCCATAGACTATACAGTTAGGTATATAGTCAGCCCTCCATTCCGACAGACTCTTTATCCACGGATTCAAGCATCCATGGCTTGAAAATATTTAAAAAATATATAAATTCCAAAAAGCAAATCTTGATTTTGCCATTTTATATAAGGGACACCATTTTGCTATCTATCATATATAATGGGACTTGAGCATCCACAGATTTTGATATCCATGGGGTATCCTGGAACCAAACCTCAGCAGATACCAAGGGCCCACTGTATCTATAAAGTAGCAGTACATTTTCATTTATTTTGTTTTTGTCTATATGAGTCTTACAGTTCTTCCTTACATGCGCGCGCACACACACACACACACACACACACAAACACTCAATTATACACAGAGATATAAAAATAAATAAATCTATTGGAAGACTTCCATTATAAGTGAAAGCATGATTTTCCAGAACTTCAGAAGTTCTTGCTGTGGGTTCCATGAAATTGTTTGCATTCCACCATATACAACAAATGAATGCAAAATATGTAACATATATGTCATACTGTATTCCACCTTTTTGAGCTCTTATTTGTATGTCAGTTTTTCAAGTAGAGTGTATGAACTCTTTACTTTTTGCTGAGGTGGCTGTGATTGAATGTCTCATAACACATCTCCCAACCCTTCCCAAAAATCCTTTGCCATTTTCTCATCCTTCTCCAAATCCCATGTCTTGAATCCTGGCTGCTGTTTCAGGTCAAGAATTTCTTGGTAGAAGTTCACTCTGAACTCCCTGTGGCTGAGAAGTCTCTAGTGGACCCCAGGCAGAGTCCCCAATGGAGGGCAATCCACCAGGAATGTGATGGAGGCCCCCCCTTACAAGGTAAGGATGAATGCTCTCTGTCCAGAATCCTGCAGGTCTCTTGTGCATCTGCGCCACCAGATCAGCCCTGGTGGCGCAGTGGTTAAATGCCTGTACTGCAGCCACTCACTCATAGACCACAAGGTTGCGAGTTGAATACCAGCCAGGGCTGAGGCTCGACTTAGGCCTGCATCCTTCCGAGGTTGCTAAAATGAGTACCCAGCTTGTTGGGGAGCAATCAGCTCACAGTTGTAAACCGCTTAGACATCCCATAGCGTGATATGAAGTGGTATATAAATAAGCTGCTTTGCTTTGCTTTGCCTCTGAGAATCAGTAAAAGGCTATCTTTTGACTTGTGTTACTGGAGTATCTAGCTGAAAAAAATCAGCTGATATGACAACAACTATAATAGGTGTCTTATCAAAAAGCAGCATATGAGGACATTGTTGTTGATGTTGTTGTTAACTGCCCTTGAGTTGATCTCGACCCATGGCGACCCCATGGAAGAGACATCTGCAAGACTTCCTGGCCTCCACTGCTTTGCTTAGTTCCTGTAAATTCATACTGTGGCCTCCTTAATAGAGTCCATGCACCTAGCATGTGGCCTTCATTCCTTCCTTCTTCCTTCCACCTTTCCTAGCATTATTGTTTTCTCTAATGAGTCATGCCTTCTCATGGTGTGTGAGAAGTACGACAGCCTCAGTTTAGTCATCTTGGCTTCACAGGAGGTTTCAGGCTTGATCTTTTTGGCCATCCACAGGATCCTTAGCACTCTTCTCCAGCACCGCATCTCAAATGAGTTGATTTCCTTCCTATTTGCTTTCTTAACTGTCCAGCTCTCACATCCATACGTTTTAATAGGAAATACAATGGAATTTATGCATGTTCAGTTGCATAAGTCAGGGGTTGGCAACTTTCCCCTTTAAGGGCCGAGGGATTTCAGCTCTCAGAAGCCTCAGCTATGTTGGCCAATAGACCCATGTTGACCAATAGTTTCTAGGATTCTGGGAGCTGAAGTCCCTCGGCCCTTAAAGGGGAAAGGTTGCCTACCCCTGGCATAAGTAATAAACTTTTACTGAGTTGCATAGAATTAGGAGTGATCTTGGTTGTCTTTAGCAGCTCTTCCTCTTTCAACTAATTTTTCTAATAGCATGATGTTCCTCATAACAACCACCCTGCAAGGTGGGAGTGTATCTGTGTGTGTGTGTGTGTGTGTGTGTGTGATAGAGAGAGAGAGAGAGAGTAGGTGGTGGAAGTCCTCCAGTTAGTTCCAGATTTCCCCAGCCCTGCTCCAATATTCTAACCCCTGCATCAGTTTCTTGTTGTTGTTGTGTCCCATAGTCCCCTATGGCAACTCTAAGGTGACCCTAGGAGGCAGCATGGTGTAGTGGTTTGAACATTAGACTATGACTCTGGAGGGCAGAGTTTGAATTCCTGTTCAGCTATACATTTTACTGGTTGTGTTATTGCCTCCCAGGGTCCACTGGAAACAGTGCAACATTGTTGCCTGATGTGCTTGCAGTACCACTGTGCATCCTGTTGTCCATTCAGTTGTACATATGGTGCAAAACATTGCCATTCAACTCAAGGTTTGGACAGCTTGAATGATGCTCATCTCCACAAGTGGAGATCGATTTTATGCATCTCTGGCTTACAAGGCACATCTTCTTCCCTGTGTGTTTCTATTCAGAGCTGACCTTTGCTCTCTGAGGTTCAAGTCCCTCATACCCTATCCTTTGTTATATAACAACCTTGTGAGATAGGTGCGGTTTAGAGAGAGCAAGGGCCCAAGATTGCCCAGTATCGTTCAGGGCTCATGGGAGGCTAGAACTGGATTTTCCCAGGCCCCAGCCAAACAGTAGAGCCACTGAACCCAAGCACTCTCTGCATTTTCCAGGGCTGGAAGTGTTCTTTTGTACCAAGACATCCAAGAGCATACAGATGTACATCAGCAAATCAACTGATTGTGTTCCAGGGCATTCCTTCTTTAACAGAAAATTTGGTACAAGTTATGTGGGAAGACTAGGGAGGGGTTCCTGAACCACGAAAAAAGAAGAGCATGTCAACATGTTTTAGCACACCTTTTCTCCAAAACTAATATGCACATGTGAAGTTAAACCATGAAGTCTTGCATAAGTAAACAAAAATGTTTGGAACCTTCTGTAACTCATCTGAAGGCTTCTTCCAAAATGAATTCAGGAATGACTTTTTTTTCACCAGCTCCAACTTTTCTTGAGATTTCCATTTTGGTGGCCAAACTCATACATCTATGTTTAAGTGTTAGGGACAGCTGTCGAGCCAGGCATCTCTGCTCTTCCATTTTCTTTCTCTTTACCTGTTCCTTCATGCTCAATAAGGGTCTCTGGAGGCAGCTGCTGTTTCCTTTGTGTGTTGTAGGCAGGCACACCACGGCTGCAGTAGAATCAGCTAAAGTATAATCCCACTGTTTTCAGCTCAAGTTTGTATAATATGACTTTGGGGGGGTTGCAGACTGCCAGTAATAGTGCAAATTGAGTCCACTTTTAGGGTTAGGGTTAGTGCTAGGGAATCATGGGAATTGTTTTTTCCCCCTGAGACATTGAGCCTTCTCTGTTAGAGAGCTCTAGTGCCACAATAAAATACAGTTCCCATGATTCCCTAACCCTAACCCTAAAAGTGAACTCAATTTGCACTATTTCTGGCAGTCTGTAACCCCCCTTTGTTAAAGGGAATTTATTTGGCAAAAGCTTTGTTGATTGAGGTGTGCCTATACATTGGGCCCTTGTTATCTGCTGAGGTTTGGTTCCAGGATCCCTCATGAATAACAAAACCATGAATGCCCAAGTCCCATTAAATACAATGGCATAGCAAAATGGTGTCCCTTATATCAGATGGCAAAATCACAGTTTCCTATTTGGAATTTATAATTTCTTTGAATATTTTCAAGCCATGGATGCTTGAATCTGTGGATAAAAAATCCGTGGATAAGGAGGGGCCAACTGTACTTCCTAGTGAGTCTTTAACATTGCTACTTCTAACAGCAGCAGATGTGACTGGATTCCCCCCGCCCCTTTTGGTCTCTTCCGCAGAGACTGGAATGATGCCACCAAAAAGGACTCCGTCACCTCTTCCTCTTTGTGGTGGACCAGAACCAAATCAGGTAAGGAGAAGGAATCCTAGAACAAGAGAACTGGAACAGCCCAGGTTCCTCTTTTCCCAGATCACATCCTTCTCAGCACTAGTGAAGAATTTTGTTTCAGTTTGCTTTGGATTTTTTAAAATTGTAAAAATGTGCAAACTTCTTCTCTAGGTATGAATCCCTGTGTCTTCAGCCTTCTTATTCTTGAGTTAAGAGTTTCTCTCCTTTTTCTCTGAACTTTTTCCTGAACCCAAAAGAGGACTGATAGATATTCCCATCCTCTTTGTTAGTCCAGGACAAATTGTTCTCCCTCTGTGTCCAGCAGCTGGCCTTCAGAGGGAGGCTACTGGAGCTTCTGGAGCTGCCAAGGAACCAGCAGGACCTAGGGTAACATTGGCCTCTACAAGGAAGATGGTCAATGCCACTCAGGAATGTTTGAGGCAGGGGTGGGGAAATGGTTTTTAATGGCAGTTTTCAGGTAATATTTTGCTCAAAGTTGGAGAACGTAAGAACTTTATTGGCCATGTATGAAGACTGAATCATGTGTCTCTTTGTAGGTAGACGTTTTAGAACCTTTGTCTATATTGCTTTATGTCTCATGGACCTTTGTCCATATTGCTATTTATAGGTAAAGGTAAAGGTATTCCTCATTGACAAGTTTGTTAAGTCGTGTCCAACTGTGCTCATCTCCGTTTCTAAGCCAAAGAGCCAGCGTTGTCAGAAACTTCTCTGTGCTCACGTGGCCAGCATGATTGCACAGAATGCTGTTTACCTTCCCACCAAAGTGGTACCTATTTATCTACTTGCATATGCATGCTTTTGAGCTGCTTTTGGCAGAAGCTGAGACTAGTGATGGGAGCTCACCACATCATGCTATTTATAGATTTGGACTATGTAGTTTTATTATTAATTTATTTATTATTAATATTTTAAAATTTGTAATATACATACATACCCTCCAAACAGACAATATATATCCTAAATCTGTTTGTTTTCAAATTGGCTGGATATCAGCCAAAACCTCAGCAGTTTACTCCCTGCTCTCTTTCTAGCACCCTATAATATATCCTCCAACATTTCACAGATGAAAAACGTGTGGCCAGGGAAGAACAGACTGTGGTAAAAATGGCAAAGGTTATTGTTGAGGAAGTATACATACACTTAGGGAGCCTTCAGGAATTGGCTTTTGCCAGACTTTACTGGGAAGGGCAAGATTTGACCCCTTCTCTTTTCCCCCCCTTGTTGAGTTGTTATGTGGCTTCAGGTTGTTTCCAGCATATGACAACTCTAAGTTGAATCTATCACAGAGGTTTCCTGTTCTGGGGGAGGGTTTTCCTTTGCCTTTCTCTGAAGCTGAGAAAATGTGACTTGCCCTAGGTCATGCAGTGGGTTTCCATGGCTTAGTGAGGATTCAAACCAGAAACCTAATCCAAACCACTACACCCCACTGGCTGAAATATTGAAGTTCAAACTCCCTTTGCACTTTGAACTCAGTTTGCAGCAACTAAACAAAACTTTTTGTCTGAGAACAAAAGGGGGAAATGGGAGGAGGAAACTGGGTCATTTTAAAATCCTTTGAAAATGTGGGCAAAAGAGGATTAATTGGCATTGTCCCCACCAAATTGGGGCAGTTGGAGGGTGTGGTACAACACTCTACAACTCCACAACTCTTCCCTCCCCTCCCCCCCAAATATATATATAAACAAACCAAAAAAACCAGCTGAAAATTGGTCATCATGGCAGTTGGAAATGACCCACCGTCATCCCTCCTGGCATGCTGAAATGCCCATGTTTGACCTGACCACCCCATCTGCAGTTGCCTGCCCCTGGTTCAAATCCTTAATTGTAAGATCTTTGACATTTTGTTTCTCAGTTGTGGTGTAGTGTTTCTACTGAAGCTGTAGAATATGTCATAGGCTGAGGCTCCTGTGTTTGTGAGACCTTGTTCACAATCCTCATGCTGGTGTTGGTAGAAGAATCAGTCTCAATTCATCTGTCTTTGAAGCCATATCAACCTGTGAGTCTGCTTTATACTGCCACAGCCGGCAGCCATCTTGATGCCAGTGTGAGCAAGAACCTTTTTCTTCTGTCTTTAGGGCCTGGTGACTTTTGAGGAGGTGGTCGTGTCTTTCTCCCCAGATGAGTGGGCCCTGTTGGATCCTGACCAGAGAGCCCTTCATAGACAGATCACAGCAGAGATCAGTGGGATCATGGCCTCTCTTGGTAAGGCTCTCTCTTTCCCTGGATGATTATGTCTTCTCTTTTAAAATTCATTTGTAATAATGGCATTAACAGCTGTAATATTTTTGAAGTGACTCCTGATTCAGGCCAAATGGAAAAAGGATGAGCCCTATATATGCAGGTCATGGAGGAAACCTGTGGGATTATGTGCTGTCTTGGTAAGGTTCCCTTGTTGATTATCATTTCCATTCTAAAATGTAGTGGTGGGATTGCGTGCTTCTGTGAGGCAAGAGGCCATGCTGACAGCACAGTAGTAGTAGGCTTTTGCTGAAGAGTCAGACAAAATGTGCCAACAGCTAGTGGGCAGCAGCAATAGTGTGTGTGCTGGGTGACACTTGATGGAGGATCTCTCAGAGACTGAAGAGCAGAGGACAATTATGAGTACTACTGTGTCTAATGATGCAGCTGGACTCATGCTTAAAAGACATTCAGCTGCTGAACTGCACAAAAATGAAAAAAAATCCCAAGCTACACAACATCAATAGGAAAAGAGAGAGACCACATAACCGATAGATTAATTCCCTGCAGTGCAGTTGATGGCTGGAGCTTTTGGAGGTTTCTCATTTATGGACTCACCAGAAGTTTATTTCATGTCAGAGAACAAAACAAACAACAAAAGAAAAATAACAGCAAAAACATTGCTTTTTAGTGGGAATAGTGTCTCAACTATGCCAGTCACAGGAGGCTCCTTAAGGCAGGATTGGGGAACAGGTGTTACTTTGGATGCCCTCTACCCTACATACCACATCTTTCCCCAGTCACACACCTGGAGGCAGTGTTGTATAATGAAGTGTCTTCTACTTTGTTGAACTTAGAATGACATAGAAAAATCTGGGGGTCGCTGTGTTGACCATATTGGGCCAGCCAAAATGTAATTATACATGTTGCAAACTTTCTAGGCTTCACTGGCTTCTTCATCAGGCAAAGGTGTTAAAAATGATACAGGAGAAATATATATAGGATGATGATGTTAGCCATAGCATTTGGTTAAGATATTGTAGTTGTTGTCCTCAGATCAGATGTTATGAAAGGCTATTCATGTAGGTGGGCCCCTCCTCCTCCTAGCCATGTGGCTATTGGGAGATACAGTCCAGCAAATAAAGTGTAAATTCCATTAGCAAGACAAAAAGCTACCACTTTTTGTCCCACGCTACACAACAGTTTGCCTAAACTCATAGTGAGGTGACAAGCCCCTTTGATAGGAAGAGAAATTTGTCAGGAAACCTCCATGTTTTTGCATCAGGAAATCTTTCAGGTGTTATTAAGGTAAAACCTGCCAATGCAGTCCCAATTTAAAAGAAAAAAAACTTTTACCTTTGTTCAGGTAGAAACCTCAAACAGTAAAGTCCTAGTCCATTGGTCTCTCTTTAGGATTCCCCTGTGGCAGATAGAATGCAGTATCTTCACATCCCCAGAAAACATATTCAGGAGTAACCGTGTTGACTATATAGCAAAGTACAGTATGATTGAAAATTCACAAAACAATGATACCTTTTTGGGCCATCCAAAATGCACACGTTGACTTTTTGTAATTATGGCATCCATTTTTAAAGACTCTCTGTTTAATGATCTGCTGTAGACTCTTTCCTGGTATTGAGGTCAGACTAACTGTGCAGTAATTGTTGGGATCCTCTTTTTTCCCCTTTTTGAAGATGGGGACATCAACACAGAAGTTCTTGCTAATAAATTAGGTTTGATTGGCGCTATGATGAAAGATTTAGGAATGTGTAATGGTTTGGGTATACTTTGATTGAGAGTTGGGGGTTGGATTGGGGGTTGGATTGGATGGCCCTTGTGGTTTCTTCCAACTCTGTGATTCTATGATTCTGTGAGACTCATGAAAGAAGTTTTACACAACGTTGTTTGAGGGAGTCCTTGTTTACCTGGATGATGTCCTGATTTCCTCCCAAGGCTTAGACTCCCATATAAAGCTAGTGAGAGAAGTTTTGAAGCACCTTCTGGAATCTGGACAATCATCTATATGTAAAACTGCCTAAATGTGAATTTCACACAGGCAAGTTGGACTTTCTGGGATACAGAGTGTCCACTCAGGGAAGAGAAATGGATCCAGCCAAAGTGCAAACGATCCTGGAATGATGTGATAGGAGGTGCAAAGATTCTTGGGACTTGACAACTTTTACCGACAGTTCATCCCAAATTTCGCTCAACTGGCATTGCCCATCACTGACTTACTAAAAACCAAGACTCATCCTGGGGAATCCATGAGGAACCCAAGCCATCCATCAAGGTGCGGTGAACTCTGGAGTGTCAAGCAGCTTTTGAACAGCTGAAAGAACTCTTTTGCTTGGGACCTATTTTAAAACACCCTGATCCAGACTAGCCCTTTGTGGTGCAAAACAATGCCAGTGATGTTGCATTGGGTGTGGTATTAATGCAAAAGGACTCAGAAGGGAGGCTAAGACTCTGTGCTTACTTATCCAAAAAGTTCCAGGGAGCACAACTAGATTGGCCTACTTGGGAGAAAGAGGCAGTGGCCATCAAGCGGGCACTGCAGACTTGGCACCAATTCCCAGAAGGGGCCAGCCACCCATTTGAGGTTTAGACTGATCATTGCAATTTAGAAGCTTTGCAAGCTCTGAGAAAACTAAGCTCAAAGCAGAATTGGTGGACTAAAGAATTCTATTACTTCAGATTCAAGCTAAAAGCCTTCTCAGGAAAAGAAAATGTGCTTGCAGATGCTTTATCCATATTGCCTCAACATGAAAGCCAGAGAGAAATACTGGAAGAAACTATTTTTACCCCTGAACAGCTAGGGCTGGCAGTGACCACCTGGAGTCAAGCGCACCAAGAGAAGGAGGATCTGGCCTAAGCTGCCCCTCTGGACCCTTTGTTTCAAGACATCAGAGAGGTGGGGGAAAAGGTTCAATGGCTGGCAGACCATAATAATAATAATAATAATAACAACAACAACAGCAACAACAACAAAATAATAATAATAATAAGAAGAAGAAGTATTTATATCCCGCCCCTCTGCAGATGCAATTGGGGTGGCTTACAACAATAAAACACCATAAATATACAATCCCAAAGCCCACCCATCCCTTAAAATAGTATTAAACAACAGAGAATTAAAACAGGAACAAAACAAAAAAATAGTTAACAACTAAGATAAATCGTAATGGCAGAGCAGGCAACCAGCAACAAATGTGGCAAAGAGTAGGAGAAGGGATGGACTAGCTCTTAAGGCTGTGAGATCTAATCAGGAAAGACCTGCCGGAAGAGATCCGTCTTCACAGCTTTTTAAAAGCTATTTAAACTGGTAATATGACGGATCTCGTCCAGCAGGCTGTTCCATAATCTGGGAGCGGTTGCTGAAAAGGCCCTCTGGGAGGTTGCAGACAGCCTAGTTTTTATAGGCTGAAGCAAGTTCCTCCCAGAGGACTGAAGTGCACGGGGTGAATTATATGGAAGGCAGCGGTCCCAAAGATAGGTTGGACCCAAGCCATTTGGGGCTTTAAAGGTAATAACCAACACCTTGTACTAACCCCGGAAACTGATAGGCAGCCAGTGGAGTGACTTTAGGACAGGTGTTATATGGTCTCTCATTGATGTACCCAAGATGAACCTGGCTGCCATGTTCTATATTAGTTGAAGTTTCCGGACTGAGCACGAGAGTAGCCCCATGTAGAGCACATTACAGAAATCAAGATGAGAGGTTACCAGCGCGTGCACCACAGTTTCAAGGTCCCTTATTTCCAGCAAAGGGCGCAGCTGGTGTATCAGCCGAAGCTGATAACAGGTGTTTCTGACCGTCGCATTTACCTGATTAGTCATCTGGAGCAATGGATCCAGGAGCACCCTCAGACTGTCAACACATTCCTTAGCAGAGAATGTGACCCCATCCAGGACTGAAGGTTGTATCCCAATACCTGGTTTTGGGGCTGCTACTACAAGTACCTCCATTTTATCTGGATTCAGTCTCAATCTGTCTTTCCTCATCCAGCCCATTACTGCCTTGAGGGGAGAGACTCCATCTGAAGTCATAGCCAGTAACTGAGACATGGAGAAATATATCTGGGTGTCATTAGCGTACTATTAACACCCCGCCCCATGACTGAATAATCTTTCCCAGCGGCTTCATATATATGTTGAACATCATTGGGGATAGGATGGCATCTTGAAGGATACCACAATTAAGCTCTTTCCTGGTGGAGCAACTGTCCCCGAGCAATACCCTATGAAATCTCCCCGAGAGGAAGGAATGGAACCATCTGGACACCCTGGAGCTCAAAGATGGTTTGTGGCACAAGGGAGACTGGGTCTACATTCTGGAAGAGCTGAGATCCAGAATTCTGCAGTTGTGCCACAATTCTAAGGCAGTGGGACACTGGGGATTTCTGAAGACCTGGCTCTTGGTAAGAAAACAGTACTGGTGGGAGGGAATTCAGAGTGATGTAGAGACTTATGTGAAAGGCTGCCCTGTATGTGCCTGTTCCAAGCCAGTGATAGGCTAGCCTCGGAGGTTTCTCCAACTGTTGCCCACGGCAAGCTGCCCCTGGAGACATATAGCTATGGACTTTATTATGGACTCACCAGACAGTAAGGGAAGAAATACCATATGGGTGGTCACTGACTTGTTCACAGGTACTCTTTGTGGGGTGTAAAGGCTTGCCCAGCATGACCAAATTAGCATATTTATTCATTGGACATATATACAAAAATCGCGGACTCCTGGATAAAATTGTGACTAATTGAAGCGGACAATTTATTTTGAAATTCTGGAAAATTTAGGAGTTGAAAGGGCCATGAGTACATCTCATCGCCCCCAACAAATTCTTTAAGTTTCTTGCTACCAAGCATGGCACTATGTATGTTCTTGCATTCCACTTTTAAATTATTTCATTGTTATTGTTGTTGTTCTTATTATTATTATTATTATTATTATTATTATGAAGTATTTATACCCCGCTCTTCAGCCAAAGGCAATCAGAGCAGCTTACAAGTGGATTAATTAGACAGTTCCCTGCCCTCAGGCTTACAATCTAAAAAGACAAGACACAAAAGGAGAAGGGAATGGTGGTGGGGAAGGAGAATAAGTCCAGTAGATCTGCTCTCCCTCAAAAGCCTGGACCAAAGCAGATGGACTGGAGGGAGGGCCCTTCTTCTTGTTCAGGCTAGGCCCAATGGAGATGGCCTGCCTTCTCTCCCTCGATGATGGTGGATGGTTATATCTTTGTACTACAAGCTAGACAGTAGAGCTGTTACCTATTTAAGATTTGGTTTTCGTACTCTATTTTGAAACTGTTATATTGCTGTATCTCTGTACTACAAACTAGACCAGGGGTAGGCAACCTTTCCCCTTTAAGGGCCAAGGGAGTTCAGCTCCCAGAATCCCAGGAGCTATTGGCCAACATGGGACTATTGGCCAATATGGCTGAGGCTTCTGGGAGCTGAAGTCCGTCAGCCCTTAAAGGGGAAAGGTTGCCTACCCTTGAACTAGACCATGGGGCTGTTACCTATTTAAGCTGTGGTTCTTGCATTCTACCCTGAAATTATTACATTGCTATATTCTTGTACTATAAGTTAGACAGTAGAGTTGTTAAGCTTTGGTTCTCGCATCGCTATATCTTGGTACTATAAGATAGACAGTGGAGCTGCTAACTAAGCTTCTGTCCTTGCATTTTACTTTGAAATCATTGCATTGTTATATATTTGTACGACAAGCTAGATAGTCAAGCTGTTATTTACTTAAGCTTTGGTTCTTGCATTCTACTTTGAAATCATTGCATTGTTATATCTTGGTATTTTAAGCTAGCTTGTTTATTAATCATAAAAGCATAGTCACAATATGCTGGAATTAAAGGCACATGCAACCAATTTAAATGCTAATGTCAAAAGCAAAAAAAAGAAAAGATAACACTGGAAAACAAAGAAATGGTAACTAGAGCCAAAACAATTCAAATAACATCTAGCCAGAATTACAAGAATTTAAAAAGAGTTCTAAAAAAGAAGCAAGAGACGAACTGAAGGAAATGAGAAAGAAAATTAAAGCAGACCTAGAAAAAGAGATATGTGGTCTGAACTTAAAATTAGACAACTTAGCTAAAGAAATGCATGAGATGAAATCAGAATTAGACACAGTAAAGACACATACTCAAGAACTAGAAATAAAGTCAAACAAATTAAGAAAAAAATATGAACTGGACTAAAAAAAAAATACTAACGCAAGAGACCAGATACAGGGAGAAATGTCTTAAATTAAGAGGCTTGATGGAAATAGCAAACAAACAGCTCATAGAATGGCTGGTACCACCATTAGCCAACTTTAATGGCATCACTGAAGAATCATTAGATGAACAAATCAATAAAAAAAATTTTGAGTGAATTCTTCCTATGCCAAAGAAAGGAAGGTACCACAAGATATAATTATTAGCCTTACAAATTTTAGATCGAGAGCTAAAATCATTCAACAAAACTTTGATGAAAAATTAATTATTGAAGAAGAATCAAAAATCAAAATTTTCAAAGACTTTCCCCACAAATCCTTAGAAAAAGACAGGAATATAAGCTTCTAACTATGCTGCTAAGGAAAAAAACAGTTTCAGATGGGAAAAGATGGAAGGGATCTGTAATAGTTAATTAAAGAAGATATGAAATAAATACTATCAAAAAAGCAAGCGAATTCTACAAAAAAATTAACATAAAAAACAAAGAGGGTCACAAGAAAGAAAATATTAAAAAGACAAGTGAAGGTCTTCCTTCACAACAATTACAAGAAATACATCCATTCCCAAAAAACCAAGATGTTGATATTAAAAATATTCAGCTAAACAGAACTTTAATGATGAAGATGAGCATTATGTGGGGTTAGAAATTCAAATAAATGTGTGGAATCTACTAATAGTTGTAATTTATGGTCCACATGAAAAAAAAGATGCTTTTAATGTGAAGTTGAATAATGATGTGATTAAATATAATAAAAAGTTGTTGTTAGTAGGTGATTTCAATTGAGTAATTAATCCAGTAAGAGATAGAACATAAAAAAATCATTAAAATAAACCAAGGGAAACTTTCAAAAACATTTTTTGATTTGATTGAAGAACAAAATCTAGAAGACATTTGGTCACATAAGTATGGCTTTATGGAAGGATTTGCTTTTCCCCCCTGAAGTTCATCAATCTAGATCAAGAATAGACATGAGTATAATTTCTAAGCATCTTCTACCAAAGATAACAAAGATAGAAATTAAGCCAAAGATGTAAGATCACAATCTTTTAGATATAGAAATAAATATTCCCAATAAAGAATTCATCTGGAAATTAGATTCAAATTTACTAAAGGAGGAAGACTTTGTTAAAAAAAATGAAAAAAGAAATGGAACTATATTCCAAGGAAAATACTACACTTGGCATCCAGATAAAAAAAACCTGGGATGCTAGCAAGGCGGTAGCAAAAGGACTATTCTTACAATATTCAGCAGAAATTTTAAAAAAGCAAGATAAAACAATAACTATAATAAACCTAATGAAGATCTTGGAAACGAAATTAAGACAGATCCCAAAGAACAAAAAACTATCGGATGAAATAATACATCTTCAAAATAAGTTAGAGCAACAAAATACAGAAGAGATAGCAAATAAACTAAAAAAGATTAAACAACACCATTTGAGACATTCAAATAAAATAGGAAGATGGCTTGCATTGAAACTTTAAAATGAATCAGAAAAAAGCACTATTACAGAAATCAATTATATGACTGAAAGCATCTTATCGCAAGAAAAGATCAAAAAGGCCTTTTTTGATTATTATGCTAAGTTATTTAAAGAAGAGGAGGTGTCAACAGAATATAAAAAGGAAATGTTAGAATACCTTGAGAACAAGAGTATTTTCAAAATAACACCAACAAAATGAAATGTTAAATGCACCCATTATCACATTAGAAATATCACAGGCAATAAAAAAAATTAAAAGAAAATAAAGCTCCTGGACCTGATGGATTTACCACAACATATTATAAAACATTTAAAGAAGTAATAGCAAACACTAAAGTTAATTCCAATGGAGGGAATTCCTGAATCATGGAAGTAAGTACACAAGTTTCACTTTAATACCAAAGGAAGGGAAAGATAAAAAAGAAATATCAAATTATAGACCCATTTCTTTACTTAACATTGATTACAAAATTTATACACATATCTTGGCAGACAGATTGAAAAACATGCTAACACAATATAGTCAAAAAGATCAAAATGGGTTCTTGTCTGGAAGATACATGAAAAATAACATTAGAAATGTATTAGACACAGTGGAATATTATCATGTTAATAATGATAAAATGTTAGTGATGGTGTTTGTCGATGCTGAAAAGGCATTCAACAATGTACGATGGGATTTTATGTTTGCTTGTTTAAAAAAACATAGGGTTAGAAGGAAAATTTACGGAAGGACTTGAAAATAAATGGTGAACAAACACAAAAAAAAATATTTTGACCAAGGCTGTCCAATTTTATCATTACTATTTATCATTGCAACAGAAATCTTGATTAATGCAATAAATAAAAATAAAAAAGATACCAAAATACACATAAGTTTAAAATCAAAGCATTCACAGATGATCTGGTTGTAACATTACAAAAGCCTTCAAAGAACATTCATGAGTTTGGAAAGTTTGCAGGTTTTTAACTTAAAAAAGGAAAAAATATTGATCATAACTAAGAACATGTCAAAAGAGGAAGAAAGAAGATGAAGTGAAACTACAGAATGTCCTGTAACAAAAAAGGCAAAATATTTAGGCATCTGGATAACCAATGAAAACACAGAATTGTATGATAATAATTGCAAAAACATATGGAAGGAAATTAAATCTGATTTGTTGAGATGGAAAAAACTGAATATATCTATCTTAGGTACAATTTCAATAGTGAAAATGAATGTTCTCTCAAAATTATTACACCTGTTAATGAACCTACTGATTGTCATGCGAGGAAGTGTATTCTCAGAATAGAATGGAATACAGAATTAAGAAATTTCCTATTGAAAGGGGAAAAGCCAAAATAAAATGGAGCACTCTCCAAGACATAAAAAAAGAGATGAATATGCTCTACCAAATTTAAAAATATATCACCAAGCTTGTGGGATGATATGGATACAGAACTGGCTGAAGCTATATAATAAAAAAAACTACTGGATCTTGAAGGTGTACAAAACAGATATGGGTGGCATGCATATACCTGGTAAAATAAACTACATATCAACAAAAAAAAAAAATAAACAATCATCTAATCAGAAAATCACTTTTAAAAATTTGGACCCAAATCAAAAGTGAATTCTACAGGAAAATCCCTCTATGGAGCTCTACCCAAGAGGCTTTTTTTTTTTTTTTTGGTAGAAGGGAGCAAGAGGGCTGGCTAAAATACAAAGATATCTTAAAGGAAAAGAACCAAGGAGAATACATCTTTCAAGAGAAGATTTAGAGCAGAGGTAGGCAACCTTTCCCCTTTAAGGACTGAGGGACTTCAGCTCCCAGAATCCCAGGAGCTATTGGCCAACATGGGACTATTGGCCAACATGGCTGAGGCTTCTGGGAGCTGAAGTCCCTCGGCCCTTAAAGGGGAAAGGTTGCCTACCCCTGATTTAGAGAAACAAAGTATAAGAGTAGACTGGTTCAACTATCTACAAGTAGAAAGAAAATCCAAAGCAGATTAACAACTGAAGTTTTCAATTCTACACACAATGAAATGACAAAACTTTATGGGCAGCAGAAAAAGGAAAGCTCTCAAAACTTTATTCCATTCTATTAGAAAGAGAACTGGAATCCATTAAAAATACAATGACTAGATGGGCTCAAGACATAGGTCATCAAATTCCTTAGAAAATTGGGAAGATACTTAGAAGAAAATGAATTCATTCACAGCACTGCAAGACCTAAAAGAATTTTAAAAAAATATCTAATAGGTGGTATTTCACACCAACAAGACTAAAAAAATATACAAAACTGTGAGTGACAGGTGCTGGAAATCCCATAAAGAAGCAGGAACGCTTTACCATCTGTGGTGGAATTGCACCCAAGTTAAGAAATTCTGGACACAAGTTCATTCAATAATAAAAAATAGATTAAAGATTCAAATCCCATTTGATTATTTACTTATTAAACATGACATCAATACTGAATAAAGAAGATGATAAAAACACTGGAGAATTCTATGGTATTTAGTAACAGCAGCAAGACTTGTCATTGCCAGAGAATGGAAGACAGAGGAACCCCTAAAGTTAAAGATTGAGCATTCAACATTGAGGAAATGAGGACTATGGACAGATTAACACACTTGATCAACAACAAAAGGATTGACATAATGGAAAAAGAATGGCAACCATTTGAGGATATTATCTTCTGCAATGACATAGAATGTCAATAATTGATGACTAAAACTTTGAAATAATTTGGTATCAAAAGAAAACAAGGTTATAAAATTGAGAAGAAAAGAAGTGCCTTATTTTCTGACGTATAAGACTACTTTTTAACCTGCAAAATCTGGGGTTAAAGTGGGGGGATCATCTTATAAGCCAGGTATAAGGAGGCTCATGATAGGTTTGCCTTAGTGTCATCATCAGTTGGAAATGACTTGAAGGTGCACAGCAACAACAACAACAGTTTTGGAAGTCATACTCTTCCCAAACTCTATATTTTAACTGGAAAAGTGGGGGGGGGTCGTCTTATACGCCCAGTCATTTTATACGCCGGAAAATACGGTAAGTGTTTTTAAAAATTATAAAGTAATTTTTTGGTAGAGAGAGACAAAGAGTTCTATAAGCCAATGTTCTTGCAAAACAAAGGAGAGATTTACAAAGAGCAATATAACTTCATATTTAGAATTATGTTTAAGAAAGTTTCAACTATACATTATTAATGTAATTATTTTTTTTAGCTACAAAATTTAAAGTGAGATTCATTAAAATACCAGTAAAAAAATCCTTCTTTGTTTAAGTGAATGCTACAAGGAAGTCTTATATAATATAAATTGTTTATACTGTATTTGTATTTTAAAATTAATAAACATATTGGTAAAAGAAAAGACTCAGGCAGGCTCTTATTGTGAAATGCAGGTTATCAGATATTCTGGACTTACAGCATAACAGGGAGCATAGCATCCCTTTCTTTTTTTTCTGGTGATTCATTTGTCTTTATGATTGTTTGCCTTTAATCCATTTCCCATACTCTGAGATTCTTTTTCACACTATTATTTTCTGCTTTTCTTCTTCACAGAAAACTGGAGGAAAACATATGTATGTGCTAAATATGGGAATTATTCTAGGCAAAAAGTGGAACTTACTAAGCAAGCACAACATTCAGAAGAAGAAGGTTACATCAGAGAGAAGCCCTACAAACACAATGCATCTGCGAAATATTTTCAACAAAATACGGCACTTGTGCCTTGGAAGAGGCCCAATGGTGTAAAGAAACACATTAGGTATGAAATTTCTGTGAAAGGTTTTGATTATAAATTGTACCATGTGAACCACCAAGAAGCCCACACAGTAAAGAAATCACACAAATGCTGGAAGTGTGGGAAATGCTTTGCATACAATTCCCTACTTATGGCACATTTGAAACTGCACAGACACCTTGTGAGTCACTGGATAAACCACACAGGAGAGAAATCGTACAAATGCCAGCAGTGTAGGAAATGCTTTGTTCAGACATCACACCTTGTGAGACATGAGAGAGTCCACACAGGAGAGAAACCATACAAATGCCAGCAGTGTGGGAAATGTTTTGCCCACAGTTCAGTCCTTGTGGCCCATCAGAGAGTACACACAGGTGAAAAACCATATATATGCCAGCAGTGTGGGAATGGTTTTGCTCACAAGTCACACCTTGTGAGGCACCAGAGAGTTCACACAGGAGAGAAACCATACACATGCCAGGAGTGTGGGAAATGTTTTGCTGACAAGCCAGATCTTGTGAAGCATCAGAGAGTCCACACAGGAGAGAAACCATACACATGCCAGGAGTGTGGGAAATGCTTTGCTCACACATCAGCCCTTGTGTTCCATCAGAGAGTCCACACAGGAGAGAAACCATACATATGCCAGCGGTGTGGGACTGGTTTTGCTCAAATGTCAGCTCTTGTGAGACACCAGAGAGTTCACACAGGAGAGAAACCATACATATGCCAGCAGTGTGGGAAAGGTTTTGCTCAAAGGTCAGCTCTTATGAGACACCAGAGAGTTCACACAGGAGAGAAACCATATGCATGCCAGCAGTGTAAGAAATGTTTTGCTCATAAGTCAGATCTTGTGAAGCATCACAGAGTGCACACAGGAGAGAAACCATACATGTGCCAGCAGTGTGGGAATAGTTTTTCTCAGCATTCGGCCCTTGTGTCCCATCAGAGAGTCCACACAGAAATTAAACCATACACATGCCAGCAATGTGGGAATGTTTTTACTCACAAGTCACACCTTGTGTCCCATCAGAGAGTGCACACAGGAGAGAAACTGTATACATGCCAGCAGTGTGGGAATGGTTTTGCTCAGAAGTCAGACTTCGTGAGGCACCAGAGAGTCCACACAGGAGAAAAACCATACACATGCCAGCATTGTGGGAAATGCTTTGCTCAGAAGTCAACTCTTGGAAAGCATCAGAGAGTCCACACAGGAGAGAAACTGTTTAAATGCCAAGAGTGTGGGAAAAGTTTTGCTGAAAAGTCAGATCTTGGGAAGCATCAGAGAGTCCACACTGGAGAGAAACCATACACATGCCAGCAGTGTGGGAAATGCTTTGCTTATACGTCAGGCCTTCTGAAGCACCAGAGAGTCCACACAGGAGAGAAACCATACACATGCCAACAGTGTAGGAAATGCTTTCCTCACAAGTCACATCTTGTGAGGCACCAGAGAGTCCACACAGGAGAGAAACCTTACACATGCCAGCAGTGTGAAAAAAGTTTTGCTCAGAAGTCAGACCTTGGGAAGCATCAGAGAGTCCACAGAGGAGAGAAACCATAAAAATGCCAGCAGTGGGGGAGATGCTTTGCTCAAACTTTGCATTTTTTGAAGCATCAGAGAATCCATAGAGGAGAGAAATCATTGAATTGCTATATCTGACATATTTTCCTCACAAGTCACATCTTTTGAGTATGTGGGAGTCCATACAGGAGAGAAACTGTACAGACCACAAGAGTGTGGGAAACATTCTTGGGAAACTTCACACCTTTTCAGGCATAAAGAAGTTCACATTACAGTGAACCCATAGAAATATCAGCACTTTGGATAAGTTTTTTTTTGGAGAGACAACCTTCATACATCTTGATTGTTTCTAGAAAAGGCCTAGTAAAATCTCATTTGATTCTATTTCTACTTCAAAGCTTGTAATTTTAAATATCTTGTATTTTAGCTTTCATCCCCTACTGGGGCAGGCAGACAGGGGGCATTTATGGGCTCCCTAGATGATTACTTGGTCGGGTGTTCTTCTGGTATTTTACGTTAGAAGCACCATTGCTATTTTTTGTCCCATGTGGGAAGCCTGCACAGGTATATATCATGTATAGTCTGTGCATCAGCCTTTAAGCTTGTGCAAATAGCCAGTCTGGTGCAGAGGGTTTAGGGGCACAAGGAAAAAGGATGACAGGTTGGAAGGGGATTGGGGTTAGTCAGCAGCCATAGTTGAGTGTGAGGATCGTCTGGGTCTCTTGCTCCTCTCCCTCCCTGGTGAGTCTCTCTTTTTTTGCTAAGCCCCCATGACTGGAGAGAGAGGGAGGAAGGAGAGGAGCCACTCTTTATTTTGGCTGTCTCTGTCCTGCAGTAAGACAAACAACAGTCTGGGGTAGGGCACTGGGCAAAAGCCAAAACAGAATGCAACCAGCCAGAACAGGCCATTTTTGAAAGACTTTGAATCCCATTGCATTGGACTATGTTGGACACTTGAGAATAATATTTTACACGGGAAACATTAGTCTTTTTTTTCTTAACTTTTTTTAGTTTAGTCACTATCATTCATCAACAGTTTACAGCTAGAGAATATATGTGCTGCAATTACACTGTTTTTGTACAACATTTCTAAGTAAATTAAAATACACAACTTAATATTGTATCTTGTCTCATGTTTTGTTTCATTCTAAGTCCATTATATATATTTTAATATCATATATCTTAAATCTTGAGAGCCAAGATTCTTGCAATTATACTTCTCCTAAGATCTTCATGAAATGGTTTTTCAGACTTCAAAATGGGGAATTGGCAGAAAGCCAAAAAGGCATGAGTCATTTTTTTCTTTTTCCTAGTTTAAACAATGAAAATTGTGGTGGATTTATAGCAGTTGCTGGGAATTTACCCTAATGGCAGCGTGAATGTGATCTGGAACAGTTGTGTTTTTCTAGGCTTATTTTTTGTGACTTGAACAGAGTTTGGATGCACTGCGAGTATAAAGGATGAAATTTGGACTAGATAGAGTTAATTAACAGTAACTTATGTGGTAGATGTCAGCTAGAGTTTTGCCACCATCTGGAGTTAAAGAAGAATCCTGGTGTCTGCTTTGCATCATTTGAAGCATCAGAGAATCCACAGAAGAGGGAAATCATTCCGTTGTTACATCTGACATATTTTCCTCAGAATTCACTTTTGAGTATGAGGGGGTCCATATAGGAGAGAAATGTGTCCTTGAGCCCATGAGGGAGGGAGGATTGGAGTGGAAGTGGTGGAAGATAGAGAGACAGGGAGGACAATAGGACTGACATTGGAGGAGCAGCAGACAGAGCAGGCTATTCAGCAGTCAGAAGGAAGAGGTAAACTGGGACAGGAAGAAGTACAAGCTGCAAAGGTTTGTAGGACCATGGTAAGTACTGGTGGGGCCAGAGGAAGATCTATGGAAGTAAAAAGGATCTTGGTCCTTGTAGCATTTGCAATGCTTGAGTTGGCATTTTGGGAATGAGAGATCCCTAAAAGCCTTTTTGGTTGGTGGGAGGGTGATCTTTTTTGAGTCCCTCTGCCATGGTGTGATGTTAGTGTATGGAACGTTAGTGTATAGATAGTTAGTTCCATGCAGGTTTTGATAGATCTCAGGACTTGGCAATGTGGGGGAGGAGGTGGAGATGGGTATCCAAGACTGGCTGGTCTGGGAATGGAATGTGTGGTTGGGAGGGGTGATAATAGCACAACTGCTGGGAGATCTTCAGTCTGAACAAAGAATGTCTTCCTGTGCCGATCTGTCTTAATAATCTGGTTCATTCATGAAGCCTGGTTATTGAGTCTAGATAAAGACAGGACATTATAGAGAAGTTGGTGAAAAAAACCAGAAATATTAAGACTAGAACCTGGTCACTGGACAGTAAGGCTAAGACTGAGAGCGGAAGATGAATGGACATCCAGTTATTAGGTGAGACTGTGTAATTCAAGAAAGTTATAGAAGGAAACAGAAGAGAGAAGAAAGAAGAGCTAAGTCTGCTGATGGATGGAAGGAAGGAAGGAAGGAAGGAAGGAAGGAAGAAGAAACACAGCGGATAGAGGACCGGTGGTGTTAAAGAAATAATTACATGTATTACATATATAAAAATACAATTAAAACAATATC
This sequence comes from Phrynosoma blainvillii, assembly GCA_026167975.1. Taxonomy (NCBI): domain Eukaryota; kingdom Metazoa; phylum Chordata; class Lepidosauria; order Squamata; family Phrynosomatidae; genus Phrynosoma; species Phrynosoma blainvillii. The sequence continues at coordinate 397,471,009 of JANUYF010000002.1, read as the reverse complement.
TATCTATCTATCTATGCAAAGTTTAGAAAGTAAAGAATATAAAGAAAATGAATAAAGGGAAAGGGAAAAAAGGCTATCAATTATATTTTGTGAAAGAGGGTGTATAGATGTACCGTGTTTCCCCCAAAATGAGACATATCCATAAAAAATAAGCCGTAGCAGGATTTCTGAGGCATAGAGGGAGACATAGAAAGTGAAAGTAAAAGTCTCCTCTGTGAAGTGAGGAGCAGGATGCTTTGCTTTAGGTATTGTGTGTTCTCAGGGGGAAGACGTAAAGGAGTTTTTAAGCAAAGATTGGATGGCCATCTGTCAGGAGTGCTTTGATTGTAAATTCTTCCATGGCACAATGGGATTGAACTGGATGGCCCTTGGCATCTCTTCCAACTCTATGTACTTTATCACACAGGAGGAAAACTGATAGTTTAAATGGGGATTATCATATGAAAATCACGTAATCACAATTAAAACACAACATTTTCACACACACGAGTCATTATCCCAAGAATAAACAGGGAATAAACAGCAACAAATCATTCATGGGGAAATCTTCCAGCAAAGGTGCCCTTAAGAGACCCCTCCCAGAAGGGAGAGGAAGAGGAGGAAGGAGCTTTGAAGGGGGAGGGCTTTTGGGAGAAAGAAAAAAGGGCCTTCTTCATTCACCCCCAGCCCCCCTCAAGGCTCTCTACAGGGGAGACCCTCAGATGCCACTCCAAGAGTCTTCTGGGGGATGTGGGGTCTCTCCACATGAACCTCCCTTCTTACCTGGGGGTGCAGTGGTTAAATGCCTGTACTGTAGCCACTTACTCATAAACCACAAGGTTGTGAGTTCAATACTAACCAGGGCTCAGGCTTGACTCAGTTCTGCATCCTTCCAAGGTTGCTAAAATGACTATCTAGCTTGTTGGGGGGCAATGAGCTTACAGAGCTTACACACTCCATAGTGTGGTATGAAGCGGTATATAAATGAAGCTGCTTTGCTTTGCTACCTTCCTCCTCCTCCCCCAAAGTGCCTTCCCTCCCTCGACAAGGAAGCTGAGAAAGACCCTTCTTCCCACCCTCTCCACTGGAAATCAGGTTAGAGGGGAAGCCACATTCTCCTCCCCCACACTAACATTTCCAGCCTCTCTAGGGATCCGCACTCATTGCCCCTTTCTTACCTGCTGTCCCCTCACATTCTTGAGCTTACAGCTTGGAGGCAGAGAAAACCGACTTCAGAGCCGGGTGTTGTTTGAAAGAGGATTCTGTTTATTTGAAAAATAGCAAGACCTTATCATAAAAAACCTGACTGCTCCCCAATGGGATACAGTGAGGTTGCAGGATGCTACCTGGAATTATAGCATGTAATTTACCACCAATTCCACCAGGTGATTGCAGCCTGGCTGAATCCCAGGTTCCAGGTGCGCAGTGTGATGTGGCAACTAAAAAGGCCACAGTTTGACAGTGGAACACACTCCCTTGGAGAGTGGTGGGGTCTCCTTCTTTGGAGGTCTTTAAGCAGAGGCTGGATGGCCATCTGTTGGGGGTGCTTGGATTGTGAGTTCCTGCATGGCAGAATGGGATTGTACCGGATGGCCTTTGTGGTCTCTTTCAACTCTATCATTCCATGATTCCTGGCCATGCTGCAATTGCCCAGCAGAATCGGCAGCAAATTACGTGCGAGAACTCCCAGTAGCTTCCCGCAACCCGAGTGTATCCTGTTGGGAAGCAGTCGGAGCGCTAAGGTCTGCAGAAGCAGAAAACACATGCAGGTGCGTGGGTGCCTCAGAGAGGGGCAAAGCAGCTTTGTTTGGGAGCATAGATATAGGGCAGCAGGAGTTTCTTATCAGTGACCATCCTGATCTTTTGTGCAGACCCAGCAGGGACGAACTCTAATCTTTGGGCAAGCCAACACTTTCTTGTAACGCTGAGTCGGTAAAGGGGGGGGATGTCCAGTTGGTATCCCTTTGTCTACATGATCTGCTCTTCTCCAGGGAATGGAGGAAACTAAACTTTGGCTCTCACTGCCAATCTCCCAGGAGGTCCCAGATATTTGGGAGGGGAACTAAAGAAAGAGAGACCCCTAGAGAGAAAGGAATAAATAAATAAAGAGAATCCCCTCCAGTGAAAGGGATAGAGGAGGAGGAGGGTTTCCCATCCCTTCCGCTGAATCCTTATTCATTTATTTGGAAGATGAGAGACTAGTCTGGTTTTCATTTTCCCCAAATGGAAGCCAAAACCCCACAAAGTCCCTGAAATCACAATGCTGGAAGAAGGGGGAGAGGGAAGAAAAGCATAGGCTGGAGGCTGGAGAAAAATTTGGGGTTTTTGGGGGGAGAATGCAAAGTGATTGCCTCCCTGACCCTGTATGACATCCATCATCAAATGGCCTCCATCTTTAATCCCTCAACATTTCCCAACCAAAGTCCTTGGGATCACATTGCGGGGCAGTCGGGGGGGGGGGGCAAAGCCTCAGTTGGAGGCTGGAGAAAGCAGTGGATAAGGGGGTTGGGGGGCTGAAAACAAAGTGCCCCCTTCCCACTATTTTGCTGGGGGTGGGGGATCCTGATAGCAATAGCAGCTTCATTTATATACTGCTTCATACCACACTGGGCAGTCTCTTAAATGGTTTACAATGTGTAAGCTAATTGCCCCCATCAAGCTAAGTACTCATTTTAGGGACCTCAGAAGGATGCCAGACTAAGTCAACCCTGGAGCCCCGGCTGGGATTGAATTCACAACCTTGTGGTTTGTGAATTCAAACAAAAATCCACCCAGCAGTGATACCTTTATTGGCCAACCAAAATGCACAATATACTTGTTGCAAGCTTTCGAAGTTCCACTGGCTTGTGAAGTCGTAGGCTTTCATGGCCGGCATCCATAGTTTTTTTGTGGGTTTTTTCGGGCTGTGTGGCCATGTTCTAGAAGAGTTTCTTTCTGACGTTTCGCCAGCATCTGTGGCTAGCATCTTCAGAGAAAAAAACTTTTTCTCTGAAGATGCTAGCCACAGATGCTGGCGAAACGTCAGAAAGAAACTCTTCTAGAACATGGCCACACTTCCACTGGCTTCTTCATCAGGCAAGATGTTACAAACCAAACAGGAGAAAAAATAAGAGATGTTAGTCAGATGTCTGCATTTTGATGTTTCTGTCCTTAGTGAAGATGGTAAGTGGAGGGTATCTTTTGCAGGCTGGCTCCTCCTCCTTCAGTCCATGTGGCTATAGGGAGATTTGCAAAGACCAGGAAATTTAAAATCCATTTGCGTCTCAACAAGGACCCCTCTCTTGCTCTCTTCTTTTCTCAGTTTCACCAATAACCATTTCCCCACTTTATCTGAATGCTCAAAATTGTATTGTTTAACTTTTTAATTTGTCCTGTAATTCATTTACCTATTCTATCAAAATCTGCTTCTTTAGAATTTTTATGTCTTTAAGTGTCTCCTCAAATTTTGGGTATCTTCTTTATCTTTTATCATCTTCTCTAACTTAGCTTCTCTTCTCTTTTCTTTTGTAGTATAGCATTTTGTTGTATGTAGAACCCCCATAGGACTGCTTTACCCACATCCCAAACCACAGTTGTTTTTGTGCCCTTATTTAGATTATCTTTTAAAAAATTGATTAGGGTTTTGTTTTCCTACAATTTCAGGATCCTTTAACAATTCCTCATTTATTCTCCAATTGAACCTCTTTTTTTGCTCTTTTAATATCAGAATTTGCAGATTGTGATCTGAGATTGTCCTGGATAATATTTCCATTTCTTTTACTTTGCCTGACATTGATTTAGATAGTAAAATTAAATCTATTCTTGCCAATGATTTGTGTCTGTCTGAATAGGAAGTATATTCCTTAGCATGATTGTATAGAAATCTTCACGTATTGATTAATGTTGTGTTATCAATTAAACTGGGGGGGGGGGGAAATTCAGTAGTTTTGATAGTTTTTGTTGAGAAACTCAACAAAAAAGATAAAACAACAACAGGGGAAATAACCATCGAGGCTCCTTCTTTGGAGGTCTTGAAAGAGACGCTGGACGGCCATCTGTTGTGGGTACTTTGATAGAGAGTTCCTGCAGGGCAGAAGGGGGTTGGACTGGATGGTCTTTGGGGTTTCTTCCAACTTTATGATTGTATTTCCTAGATAGGTGGGAGGTGTTGGGAATTGTGGGAGGGGAAGAGGAGGGTCCCAGGCATTCTGGGAAAGACAGGGATCTTGCACAGAGGCCAGAGGAAGAGATCAGTGTCAATGTTTGGGGCATTGGGAGGTGGGAGTAGTCGAAGAGATCTGGGGCAAGCAAGGAATGGAGGGTATGTGATGAATGAAGAGAAGGGATGGTCTCCATGCAAAGGCCTTTCTCTTCCAAAAAATTCCCCTCCATCCTGCCTTCCTTTCAAAACCCAATTTTCCCTTCTGGAACCTGAGTCTCAAGGCAGAGAGACCAGGACATGGAAGGAAATCCAGGGGGATTGCAGGGGCAGAAAAGGGGTCCCTGCTGCTGCTGCTCCCTGGGAAAAACATGTTAGCGTGGTTACCCAGCACATGAAGACCACCAGGATCCAGACTTTCTCTGATGAAGCAGGCAGCTTGTCAGCTGGAGAAGCTCCTCTCCCCCTCCAGACAGAGCAAAGAGACTCCACACACTGACATCTCTCAAAGGAGGCTTTAATCTTCATTGTTCTATGTACAACGCTATGTACAACGCGACTTGTAGCAATACATACAACGACCACAATCAACACCCACAACCACAACTACACCACACATGTGTCCAGAGGTTTGTGCCTTACATAGCCATGCCTCTACATGGCATTCTGGCTTGTCTCTTCCTGTTGGCCACCTGTCACTCACCTGAGTGACTCTGCAGTTTTGCAGCAGCTTGGTGTGCTTTCCAGCACCAGAGGACTACCTTCATGTTGTCACTTCCTGTGACTCAGCATGAGTCTGCATGACTCAGCAGTGTCCAAATACTGACTCATCATGGCTGCTGCTTTCCACCATATTGGACATTTTCCCCCAGGGACTCCATCCTAACAAAACAGGCCAAGCCCCACATCTAGAGCTGGAAAAAGGCCCTTTCTTAGGAAAACTAAGCCGAGATTTCTCCCAAAGGTGCCAGTTTTGGGGTTCCCAGGGCTCTTCATCAGGAAAGGCAAAAAAAGAAGGGAGGGAGACTGGAAGCCTAAAAAATGGGCTCAGCCACAAGGTCAGGGGTTCACGATCAGCTGCAAGAAGGGAGGGAAATAGTGGGTTTCCCCCCCCCCCCAACTATAGCCAAAGCCACTTAGGGCTGGAGCTTGGGAGGAGGCCCTCAGTTCATAAAATAGGTTTAGAATTTAAATAAATAAGCACACGAGGAATCTCAATTTCTAATAATATATTATTGTTCTATATTTTATATTATCAATAAATTACTGTATATAGAAAGATCTATTAAACTGTAAGCCAACATGCTCAGACCAAAAAATGGGGCTCAGCCATGGGATTAGGAGTTAAAGATCAGCCCCAAAATGGAGGCAAACCCCCTTTCTTATAAAAAAGAATGGCACTTCCCTTCATTTATGCCAGTTTGGGGGTTCGAAAGGGTTTGAAGGAAAGAGAGAACAGGGGAGGGGGAAGTCATGAGGTCAATGTTAAACATAATCACTCCTACCTAAGGATCCCACCACTTGCACCCCGTTTACCATATCATCCCTGTTTGTTAGGATCAAATCTAAAATAGCTGATCTCCTTGTTGCCTCTTCCACTTTTTGGACAAAGAAATTGTCTTCGAGGCAAGTGAGGAATTTGCTAGACCTTGAGGATTTTGCTGAGTTTTACTTACAGCAAATATCAGGATAAGTCACCCATCACTACTACATCTCTCCTTTCTGAGTGTGTAGTCATCTGTTCTAGAAAGGCATCATCCAATTCCTCAGTCTGACTTGGGGGTCTGTAGTAGACCCCTACTATAACATCCCTGTTGTTTCCTTCCCCTTTAATTTTTATCCAGATGCTCTCCACCTGATTTCCAGGATTTAAGTCCTGGATCTCTTCCCAGATGTAAACATCCCTGACATATAATGCTATTCCTCTTCCTTTCCTGTTTGGCCTATTTCTCTTTAAAAGGTTATACCCCTCTATTCCTACATTCCAATCATGAGATTCATCCCAGCAAGTTTCAGTGATGCCTATTATATCGTATTTGCTTTGTTGTGCTAGGAGTTCAAGTTCATCTTATTTCCCATGCTCTGTGCATTAGTGTAGAGACATCTAAGAGCATGTGTCTTCCCCACTTGCTGCCTGTGTGAGGTTTTTTTCCTCCCACTGTTGGACCCTTGCATCATTTGCCTTGTTCCCTCTATAACACTTTGACCATTATTTGCAGCCCATGATGTACTCGTGCCTCCAAGATATCTTCCAAGATACTGTCTCCCTCCCCAACATGACTCAGTTTAACGCCCTCCTGATCAAATGTTTGAGACTACTGGCAAAAATGCTTCTGCCAACTGGTGCGAGATGCAGCCCATCTCTTGCTAGAAGTCCACCCTCATGGAACCACAGACTGTGATCTAAGAATCCAAATCGTTCTTGGCAGCACCACCTACGGAGTCAGTTTTTCACATCTGCTATCTTCCTCTCCCTTCCTGGACCATGCCCTTCAACTGGGATAAGAGATAACAACTTGTGCATCTAGTTCTGTCAGCTTCCTACCCAAAACCTCATAATCCCTTAAATAAATGAACCAGTAGCCACTGAAGATGTTTCACCTGATGTTTCTCAGGTGTAAACATCCAGACAGGACTGAGTTGTTCCTGCTCACTTGGGAGGCAGATCAGGGAACAGGGAACAGGGATCCAGCCTGTGTTAGATGGTATTATAGCCCCCATGAAGATGCAGGTTTGCAGTCTGAGGATACTCCTGAACTCAGCTTTGAACCTGGAGGCCCAAGTCTCTACAATGACCAGGATTGCTTTTGCACATTTAAAATTTCTGCGCCAGCTGCACCCATTTCTTGAAATGCTGGATCTGGCCTCAGTGGTACATAACTTAGTTACATCCCGTTTGGACTACTGTAATATGCTTTTCTTGGGGCTGCCTTTGAAGAGTGTTCGGAAACTTCAGCTGGTCCAAAGAGCTAGTCAAATTGTTTGTCTAGTTAAATCCCCATCTGTCAGGGATGCTTTGATTGGGAGTTCCTGCATGGCAGGGAGCGTTGGACTGGATGGCCCTTGTGGTCGCTTCCAACTCTGTATGATTCTATGTTAACAGGTTATAGAGACCACCAAAGCTGTAACAGCACCGTGAGCTGCCAGTTTGTTTCCGGGCACAATTCAACATGCTGGTTATGGCCTATAAAGCCCTATATGGATCATGTCTGGGCCATTTGGCAGACCATATCTCCCTGTATGAACGGGCCTGGACTCTAGGATCTTCAGGAGAGGGCCTCGTCTCTGTCCCACACCGATTGCAAGGATGGTTTACTGGTACATCTAGGAGGGAGTACATAACACCAGTGCTTAAATCCCTTCACTGGCTGCCAATTAGTTTACGGGCACAGTACAAGGTGTTGGTTTTAATCTTTAAAGCTCTACATGGCTTGGGTCCCTCTTACCTTAGGAACCGCCTCTCTCCGTATGATCACCCCCGCGCACTTCGGTCCTCTGGGAGGAATCTGCTACAACCAATAAAGACCAGGCTTTCACAGACCTGCGACTGCTCCCAGGTTATGGAATGGCCTGCCGGACGAGAGCCGTCTTATCACTACCCTTGCTGCCTTTAAAAAGACAGTAAAGACAGATCTCTTCCGGCACGCCTTTCCGGAACAGCTGCCCGGCAAGAATTGAACGTGACCTGCCAGTTTTTCCGCCGTTGTGATATATAGGTAATTCGGTCAGGATGGTTTGGTGTTTAAAATTGAATTTGATTTGATTTTAATTTCATAATAGTTTAATTCTGTTTTAAGGGGTGGGTGGGTTAGTGGTGGGAGTATGGAACTATTTTAACTTGTTATATTTTAATCTGTTGTACGCCGCCCCAATTGCCGAGCAGAGGGGCAGATTATAAATAAAATTTATTATTATTATTATTATTATTATTATTATTATTATTATTATGGTTGGTGGGGACCCAAGAGAGGGTCTTCTCCATGGCTGCCCCTGGACTCTGAAACTCTATGTCCAGGGGTCTTTCTTGTCCTTCCACTGGCAGGCTAAGACTTTTTGTTTAGACAAGCATTTAAACCAGAAAGTTTTAAAGAACATCCTGGAGGTTGTGTATTGTTTTAATGTGTCTGGTTTTAAACACTTTTATCTTTTTCATTGTAATTTATTTTAAACAAACCTTCTATTTTAATATTGCAATAGTTTAATTCCCGAAGGGTGCTCAACACTGGCTTCTTTTCATCCCGGAGAGAAGTGACCAGTGGTGTGCCACAGTTCTGTCCCTGGCCTAGTGCTATTCAACATCTTTATCAATGACTTGGATGAAAGAATAGGGGGCATACTTATCAAATTTGCAGATGACACCAAATTAGGAGTAGCTAATACCCCAGAGAACAGGATGAAAATTCAAAATGACCTTAATAGATTAGAAAGTTGGGCCAAAGCTAACAAAATAAATTTAAACACAGAGAAATGTAAGGTACTGCACTTAGGGCAGAAAAATGAAATGCATAGATATAAGATGGGGGACACCTGGCTTAATGAGACTAAGTGTGAAAAGGATTTAGGAGTACTAGTAGACCACAAGTTGAAAATGAGTCAACACTGTGATGCGGCAGCTAAAAAGGCCAATGCAATTTTAGGCTGCATCAATAGACGTATAGTATCTAGATCAGGGGTAGGCAACCTTTCCCCTTTAAGGGCCGAGGGACTTCAGCTCCCAGAATCCCAGGAGCTATTGACCAACATGGGACTATTGGCCAACATGGCTGAGGCTTCTGGGAGCTGAAGTCCCTCAGCCCTTAAAGGGGAAAGGTTGCCTACCCCTGATCTAGATCAAGGGAAGTAATAGTGCACTGTATTCTGCTTTGGTCAGGCCCCACCTAGAATACTGTGTCCAGTTCTGGGGACCACAATTCAAAAAAGATGTTGAAAAACTGGAGCATGTCCAGAGGAGGGTGACTAAAATGGTGAAGGATCTGGAAACCATGTCCTATGAGGAATGACATAGGGAACGGGGTATGTTTAGCCTGGAGAAGAGACAGTTAAGAGGCGATATGAAACCCTGTTTAAGTATTTGAAGGGATGTCATATTGAGGAGGGAGCAAGCTTGTTTTCTGCTGCTCAGAGAACAGGACCCGGAACAATGGATGCAAGATACAGGAAAAGAGATTCCACCTCAACATTAGGAGGCACTTCCTGACAGTAAAAGCTGTTCGACAATGGAACACACTCCCTTGGAGTGTGGTGAAGTATCCTTCTTTGGAGGTCTTTAAACAGAGGCTGGATGGCCATCTGTCAGGGATGCTTTGATTTTGAGTTCCTGCATGGCAGGGGGGGTTGGACTGGATGGCCCTCGTGGTCTCTTCCAAACTTATGATTCTATTATTCTAAATATACCCAGCTGTACCTGGTGAAATCATCAACATATTTAAAAAATATCTAACCTCTCCATACTTGGTTTCCAGAACCCTTACCAGGTCAATGTAAACAACAGACTGTTTCCCTGTTATCCTTAGCTCTACATTGGAAAAGGTTTCACCTTACTCTTAACCTAATTGCATATGGCACATTGTAGAAATTGTTCACATGTTTTGACACCATGGTTCTCATACAAATCAAAGAAATTCATTAGAACATCAAAACCCATGTGCCCCATTCTCCTGTGCAATAAATGTATGCACTTCTCATGTAAAGGATGTGTGTTGTTCTGTACTCCATTCACTGTGCTTTGGGCAGTGCCCTTTAAGTACAAATCATGTTTAATTTCGCCAATTGTACACACCATCCTACCTTTGCTAATCTTACAACCAGTGCCTGTAAAACATACATCACACTGTTGTTTTGTGATTTCACTGACAGATATGACATTGAGATATAATTCCAGCACAAAAATACATTTTTCACCACTTTATTCAAACATGGAACCAAGCAGTGTCCACAATCCCCAACAGTTATCTCTTTTTCATTTGCCACTAGCTACCATGGCATGGGAACAGGGTTGAGGCTTTGAAACAGGTATTTATTTCTGCATACATGGACACAAGCACCATTATCCAATATGAAGTCCTCATTCTTCTCTGGCTGGAAGAGAATGGACATTACACCAGTATCCTTTCTCGGCATCTTGCTGCCACATGGTCCCCTCCTGAGAGCATTGTCTTGTCTCTTCCATGGACAAGACCTTTGTAGATGTCCTATCTAGCCACAGGAAAAACATCTCCAAATGCTGTAGACCACTTCCCTGTCAGACCTGCTCTTTGAAGCTTTCTTCTCTCTTCTGAACAGCCTCCCTTGAACAGCATTCTCATCTGCAGCCTCCTCCACTCTGTGTCAGCATCTGACATACTCCTCCTGCAGCCTTCAGTCAGATAGCTCATCATCAAGCTACTCTCAGACAATGTTTCCAGGCTTTGTGAGAAAATATCCCACTCTTCTCTCAGGAAACTCAAGATGATAAAGCATTGAGCAGTGGAAGTGAACTCTTCTCCCCTTTCTGCCAAATCAGCAAACAAATCTTGCATTTTTTGTAAATGCAGTTGCATCACACACACACACACCCCGTCTCTAGCTGAGCTCTGTACAACTGCCTGGTGGGTGCAATCTTTGATATGGCAATGTCTCACATATATGTTTCTCTCAAAACACTCCAGCTGTGTTTTGCAAAAGGTGAGCCATGAATCAATAATAGTTGTGAATTCTCTACAGCAAGCCCAATCCATGAATGGGCAATCTCCTCTTGTCTCACTTCATCTTCATGAGGACTCTGAGATGGATCCATCACATACTTCCACAGACCTTCATTTATCAGGAAAAATTCCATTTTCGGGGCCCAAGCTAAATAATTACTACCATTTAGTTTCTCAAGGAGGACTCCACCCATCTGCCCACTACCTGCCATCTTTGCTGTTTCACCACAGAACTTAAAACAAAGTCCACACAACAGGTGCCTCCATGCCAAGCTCAAACTCACCACAACACAGGCAAAGCTTCCAGGCACTCAAACATTCTTGATGATAGATACCTTCACATATGGCATTGTACATGGTCTTCTGGGCCCATAACCTTTATCACACTGGGGATGAGGTATGAATGTATCTCTGTCAGACCTCAATATATTCTTTGAAATCAGGAAGCAGAACCAGACAGCTCAAGGTGAAGGGTTTATTTACAGAGGATAAGGAATCACTATTTACCACAGCAGAACAGAATTCCAGGATGGAAGCAAACACTCTGACTTCCTCCTTAGCAGCTCACAGCAACACAGAGCTATACTAGGACTCTCTTGGATACTTACTAACAAACACCAACTGCACCAATTGCACTGACTCTCCACGACTTCACAACTATTCAATGACCCACACGTGTTTACATTATGTTCAGCCTTATATACACTTTGCTAATGCCACCTTCCAGTACATGGCATTAGACATTACATAATGCATACAGTCACAGGTACAGTCCAATACACAATTTACCTGAAATAGCTAATGAAAATCTCTACAATAGAATAATGCCACCACTAGTAGACTATATAGGGCAGGGATAGGCAACCTGTCCCCTTTAAGTGAAGCGCAGTACAAGGTGTTGGTTTTGACCTTTAAAGCCCTACATGGCTTGGGTCCATCTTATCTTAGGGACCGCCTCTCCCCATATGATCCCCCCCCCGCCCTTCGGTCCTCTGGGATGAATCTGCTACAGCCAATAAAATCTAGGCTGTCTCAGACCTCCCAGAGGGCCTTCTCCGCAACCACTCCCAGACTTTGGAATGGCCTGCCGGACAAGATCCGTCTTATCACTACTCTTGCTGCTTTTAAGAAAGCAGTGAAGACGGATCTCTTTCGGCAGGCCTTCCCGGAATAACTGTCAGCTGAGAGATGAGTTCCTAATTCGTTATTTCTGATTCCTTATGTTATCTAGGACGTTTTTAATTTATTTTAATGTTGTATTTTTAATTGGTTTGTAGTTTAATTCTGTTTTAAGGGGATGGGAGGGTGGGATTATGGGATCAGGGAATGTTTTTAACTTTGTTCTGGTTTAAAAATTATTGTACTCCGCTCCGATTGCCGCGCAGAGGGGCGGGCTATAAATAAAATTTATTTATTTATTTATTTATTTATTTAAGGGCCAAGGGACTTCAGTTCCCAGAAGCCTCAGCCAAGTTGGCCAATAGTCCCATGTTGGCCAATAGGACCTGGGATTCTGGGAGCTGAAGTCCCTCGGCCCTTAAAGGGGACAGGCTGCCTACCCCTGATATAGGGGTTACAATAGAGAATATGGAAATGGAAATTGATAAAATCTTTAGAGTAAGCTCAATATACTAAAAAAAAAGAGAGGAAAAACACAGAACAATAACATAAAAGAAGAGAAGTAATAGTGCCACTGTATTCTGCTTTGGTCAGGCCCTACCTGGAATAATGTGTCCAGTTCTGGGCACCAGAATTCAAAAAGGATGTTGAAAAACTGGAGCGCGTCCAGAGGAAGGCAATTAAAATGGTGAAGGGTCTGGAAACCATGCCCTATGAGGAACGACTTAGGGAACTGGGGTATATTTAGCCTAGAGAAGAGATGGTTAAGAGGGGATATGATACCCTGTTTAAATATTTGAAGGGATGTCATATTGAGGAGGGCGCTAGCTTGTTTTCTGCTGTCCCAGAGACCCGAACAATGGATGCAAGCTGCAGAAAAGAGATTCCACCTCAATATTAGGAGGCACTTCCTGACAATGAGAGCTGTTCGACAGTGGAACACACTCCCTCGGAGAGTAGTGGAGTCTCCTTCTTTGGAGAACTTTAAATAGAGGCTGGATGGCCATCTGTCAAGGATGCTTTGATTTTGAGTTCCTGCATGGCAGGGGGCATTGGACTGGATGGCCCTTGTGGTTTCTTCCAACTCTATGATTCTATGAACTAAGTGAGAGAAAGAAAAAAAGAAAAGAAAAAATAAGGTAAACAAATACAAAATGACACTTAAAATATCATGGAATAGTAAAAGATTCAATTGAAAATATAAAAGAAGCTATATATTTCAGTATAGCTATATATTTCACTTATGGGATGTGGTAGCTTAGTGTTTAAGACACCAATTCTGATATGATTGGAAGATTGACAGTTCAAGGCCCAGTAGCTCAGCTCAGTCCAGTAGCAGGTAGAAACTTTGTTGGTTTGTTTGGCTAAGCACCTCAATACACTCACCAATTGTATGTGCTGCAGAAGCTATTGAGTCTTGCAGTATGGCTGCAGCAATGGTCAGAATCAGATGAGTTAGGGGACTTCCAGGACCAATGGCAGAGCATGAGCAGCCAATTCTGTGAGCAGGAATTTGGCTGACCGGATCGCGGTTGTTTACTCCACATCTGTCCATCAGAGCGGAGTGAAAATCCCCTTGGTAAAAAGGGGATCGGATGGGCTCAAGGAGATTCTAGCTGACTGGACAGGAGAAATCTTAAAGAAAGAAATTAGAAGAAAGAGAAGTCGCGAGGACAGCAGGATTGCGAGCAAGCTGCCACCGCGCTCCAGGGCTGGGAAAGCAAAGCCCTACCGGTGCCATTTTTAAAACAAGTAGAAGCAAGAAGAGTCAGTAACAAAGAAAGTAAGTTCTAAAGTTAATAGAACTTCTACAGAACATACATTGGACTTGGGGAGATTAAAGCTGATGATTAATAAGTAAACCGGCAGCTTGGAAAGGGAGAGTGAAAGGCGGAGTGAAGGTGAAACTTATACAGGAAGAAAGGGGTGTGTGAGTGAAAGTGACAAATGTTTCAAAGAGAATAAGAGTGAAGGGAAGAAGTAAAAATACCAGTCTTATTGGATTATAAAGGATAAAAGATAAAGCTGATAGTGCATTTTAAATTAAAATAAGACTGTGGAACCAGACTGACAGCACGATGTTTAGAGATGAAATGAGAGGGAATGAGTGAAAGTGAAGAGAGCCTTACTGGAATGAAACAAAATGGTGATTTGAACTGTTGTGATAAAAAGTAGCAAGCAATTATATGTTGATATAGAGACTTTACAAGGCTCCCCCCCATTGTAACTAAATGACAATTTAGGAGGAGAGAAGGGAAGAGCGATTAAGAGAAATTGAAAGTGGTTGAGAAGAGGATTAATTAAACAACAGAAATCGTATTGTACTGTATCGTATTGTACTGTATTGATAGAAGTGTGTAAGGGAAATATAAAGTAGAAATAACGATTAGGAGTGAAATTATATAGAGAATAAGAATGATTTCTAGAAAGACAACTCAAGCACAGGTTCAAATACAGCAACAAGCAACTGCGAGAAGACCCTCATTGGACACAAGTGTAAGACCCACAGATCCCAACATGAAAATTTTAGAAGCAATAGATAGAATGGAAATTTTTTTAGACAAGAACTGAAGGACTCCAGACAAGAAATACGTGGAGATTTTTAGAGAGAAATCGAAGGTCTTAAAACATCAATTAAAACACTCACAGAAGATATGAAAGAAATTAAGGTTAAAGTTGATGCTTTACAGGTCAGGACTGGGAATTTGGAAAGTAAAACAAAGGAAATTGAGAAAGTCCAGAGAGTAGAAGGAGATAATAACTTGCTTAGAGAAATCAAAGCAAGACAAATATTTTTAAAGATAAGAGGCCTAGCAGAAACCTCCAATGAGAATCTTTGAAATAATAATCCCTTTTCTGGCGGAAATAATTGAAGTGCCAACACAAGTAATGGATACAGAAACTGACAAGATCTTTCTAATTAAATCAGCAATAGCAAAAAGGAAGCAACTTCCCAGAGATATAGTTGTCTATTTGGTGAAAGAGACAAAATTATTCAAGAAAGCTATGTGAAAGAAATGAAAATAGCTGCTGTCAGATAAATCTGTTTAAAAATATCCCAAACGAGGTGTTGAGAAGGCGAAGAAACTACCTTAATCTCACAAGACAACTTCAACTAAGAGGTATAAGATATAGATGGGAGGTATTGGAAGGAATAACGGCAACATGGAAAGGGAAAACATACAAAGTGAATACTCCTGAGAAAGCAGCAAGACTACTCAAGATGATACAAAAGGACAGTAATGGAAGAAAGGAAGAGGGCCCAGATAGTCGGAAAAGGAAAACAGGGGAAAAAAGCTCAGATGGAACCCTACTACAACTTGAGAGAGAACATGAGGATAACAGGAACCAAGAGTTGGAACAACGGGATGAGGATACAGAAGAAGAACTCTTGGGAGAAGCTGCTGCTATAGGGTACTCAGAAGTATCTACAGGGGATACCAGATTGTCGAAGGCCTCGAAGAGGAGCAATAATTCAGGGAGAAAGATATAAAGATAAATTAACAAGAAATAAAAATGAACAGTTGGAAGATAATTTCATGGAATGTGAGAGCGATGAATTCACCACACAAAAGGAAGCAGATATTTCATTTATTGCGTAAAGAAAAAGCACAAATAATATGTATCCAGGAGACACATATTAGAAGCCAGGACATCAAATTTCTTAAGAACCCCAAATTGGGACAATTATATGTATCAGCAAGGAAGAAAAAGAAGAGTGGGGTTGCCATATAAGCTTCAGACAATTTAATAGCCAAAGAAATCAAGGTAGACCAGGATGGTAGATTCTTAATGATAGAAGTAAATTTGGATGGGGAACCTATGCTTTTAGTTGGACTGTATGCACCTCTGGAAAATAAAGTCAAATTCTACAAAAACATTGGGAAACTCATCAAGGAATTGGAATATGAAAGAATCTTGATGATGGAGGATTGGAATGGGGTAGTGGACCCTATGAAAGACAGAGACTCGAAGAATAAGAAAATAAAAATGATGCAAGGGAACCTCTCCCAATCCTTCTTCTCGATGATTGACTCCCTGGCTATGATAGATCCTTGGAGAACAAAAAACAAATCCGCAAAAGACTTTACTTATTATTCAGAGAGGCACCAATCGACATCCAGGATTGATATGTTTTTTGGTACAGCAAACCTTTATATAGACATCCAAGACTCTGAGATCAAATCTAAGAAAATTTCAGACCACAACATGATCGTTTTAAAACTAAGACAGAAGAAGAAAGACAGGGTGTGGAGGTTAAATGACAGCTTATTACGAGACGAAATAACAATCAGACATGCAAAAGAGACATTAAGACTGTATTTTCAGGAAAACCCCAACAAAGGAACAGACTTTGTTGTGGGACCCTAGTAAGGTGGTAATGAGAGGATTCTTTATGCAAAAAAATGCTGAAAAGAGAAGAACAGAAAATAAGAAGATTGAAGAATTAAATGAACGAATTTGAAATAAAGAAAAAGATTTGAATCTGAATTTAGGCAATAAAGAAATTCTCAAAGACATTAAAAGATTACAAGCGCAATTGGTGGTATTAACAGTAGAAAAAATAGAGAAGAAATTTAAATTTGTTAGAGAGAGGCAATTTGAATATTGAAACAAACCAGGGAAACTATTAGTGTTCAAAATTGCCCGTTTGAAAAAGAAAAGATTGATCTCAGAGATGAAGGACGAAGGAAAGATTGTGACAGATTTGAAGGGAATAAAGACAGTTTTCGAAAAGTTCTATTCGGCCTTATATAAAGGGGGGGGGGGAAGGACGGGTTCAAGGATAGTTTGATTAATTACATACAAAAACATACATTGGGGAAATTAAATGAAGAACAAAAAGCCCAATTAAATGAGAATATCTCTATGATGGAGGTGATAGAAGCGGTTAAAGGCTTGAAAATTGGGAAATCTCCAGGGCCAGATGGTTTGATGGCACTCTACTATAAAAAACTTTTGGATGAATTAAGCCCCCCAATGCATTCTTTATTTAATGAAATAAGAGAGTTTGGTGTGCCGGATACTTGGTTAAATGCATATATTATTCTCATACTGAAGGAGAACAAAGATTTAACTCACCCAGGAAATTACAGGCCTATCTCCTTACTAAATCAAGATTACAAGATATTTGCTTAAATTTTATCAAATAGACTAAAGAAGGTATTACAACAAAAAATTCAAGAAGAACAGTGTGGATTCTTACCTAAAAGACATATGAAGCAAAACATTAGAACTTTAATTAACTTAATGGAGTACTATGAAAAAAATCTAGGGAAGATGGTGGCTTTTATATTTTTAGATGTTGAGAAAGCCTTTGACTCTGTGAACTGGGAATTTATGATGCAGACTTTAGAAATTATGGAAAAATTCGCAAATTGGACACGGGCAATTTATAGGCCACAATACGCAATTCTGATTATTAATGGAGAGATGACTAGCAGATATGAAATATCGAAAGGCACAAGACAGGGGTGCCCACTTTCACCTCTATTATTTATTTTGGTCCTGGAAATTTTAATTAACCAAATAAGACATCAAGATCAAATAAGAGGAGCCCATATCAAAGGTTATAATTATAACATCCGTGCATATGCGGATGATATGGTCATGATATTGGAAGAACCGAACTTAAGAATCAATGAGTTAATGGATATAATCCAGGAATTTGGACAATATACAGGTTTGAAGATTAATAAAACCAAATCTAATATCTTTATTTGGAATATGTCCAAAGCGGAAGAAATGGAATTACAAGAGTGATCCGGATTTCAAATTAGTCAAAGAATAAAATATTTAGGAATTGTTTTTACTAGAAAGATCACAAGTCTTTTTGATAACAATTATGATTCCTTATGGAAGGAAATTAAAAAAGACATGATAAGATTGAAAGACTTAAAATTTGTCATTACTAGGTAGAATATCTTTGGTTAAAATGTCAATACTTCCAAATCTGATGTTTCTATTTCAAAACCTACCAATATTAACAAGTGATAAGCAATTCATAATATGGGAAAAAGAGATCTCAAGTTTTGTCTGGGGCAGGAAAAAAGCCGAGAGTTAGATAATGTTTGAAGGATGGGAAAGAAAGAGGTGGATTGGGAGTCCCGGATCTCAGATTATACTATTACTCATGTACCTTAGACTGGATTTGTACATGGATTAAGCTGGAGGACGAGAAACTATTAAACTTAGAAGGATACAACAAAGTATATGGCTGGCATGGTTATCTATGTTATAAAAGAATAGAAAAAATAAAGACTTCAACAACCATATAATAAGGAGAGCCCTTTTGAGGTTATGGGACAAAATAAAAGGGAAAATATATAGAGGGATACCTCCATGGCTTTCTCCACTAGAAGTGTAGAAGATAGGACATACTAAATATATTGCAGAGAGTTTACGATATCAGGATATTTTAAAATGGACTGGGTCTGTGCCAAAGCTTAAGACCATCAAGGAAATAAAAATGCTCAAGGAAGATTGTCACTGGTTTACGTACTATCAATTAAATGAAAAATTTAAATCGGATGTAAAGATGGAAGAATTCCATAAAGAACTTAACAAACTAGATAAAATTTTGATGGGAGAATCAAAAGGACAAGTTTATGCTAAGAAGTGATTTAGAACCTGAACTGATTAAGAATTGTATGGTAAAATAGGCTCAGAATATTGGTCACCAGATTCCTTTGGAAAAGTGGGAAAGAGCCTGGGGGAGAGACTTAAAGTTTACACTGTGCATGGGCATAAAAGAGAACTATTATAAAATGTTGTACCAGTGGTACCTGACCCCAGATAAAATTGCAAAGATCCAAAAATTTGGAAAAGGGGAATGCTGGAAATGTAGGGATAATGCAGGAACCTTCTACCACTGCTGGTGGACTTGTCTGAAAGTCAAAAATTTCTGGAAAGGAATCCATATGACCTTACAAGAAATCTTGAAAATACCAATCAAATTAACACCAGAGTATTTTTATTAAATATAATCAATGGAGTCAATGACAGGAAGCATTTAAAATTTATATTATATGCAATCACAGCTGCAAGAATTGTTTTATCAAGAAAGTGGAAAGATGAGATAATGCCGACAGTGGACAACTGGATTGACAAATGTATAAAGATGATGAGTTTAGACAAACTAATGATGTGCTTGAATAATGAAGTAATGAAGATTGGGAAAAAGACTGGCAAAGTTTATTACAATATAAGGATAACAAGAATTACTGATTGGAAGTGGGAAGAATAATGAGGTTCAAATAAGAATTGTAATGATGTAATGATGATGAAACAATGCTAGGGTTATTAAAGAGGTGAAATGGAAAACCACGCTCAGATACATAGATAATAAATGTGTATATGAAAGTGATGTATGAAGTAGATTAAATAACTGAAGAAGGAAGTATATTGTAAGCCATGCTTAAGTAACTAGGTAGAACTTACTGAAGGAAAATAGCTGTAACAAGAATATATAGTTCATATATGTGTTACATGTATATTTGTTTGTATGTAATGTATGTATTGATAATTTGGAAAATAATAATAATAACAACAATAATAAAGAATCAGATGAGTTAGGGAGTACCTCATGAATAAAAATACTGATTCTCCATAATTGATGCTATGTATCATAGACACTAAAATGGTGAAGGGTCTGGAAACCAAGCCCTATGAGGAACGACCTAGGGAGCTGGGGATGTTTAGCCTGGAGAAGAGAAGGCTGAGAGGTGATATGATAGCCATGTTTAAATATTTGAAGGGATGTCATATCGAGGAGGGAACAAGCTTGTTTTCTGCTGCTCCAGAGAATAGGACCCGAAACAATGGATGCAAGCTGCAAGAAAAGAGATTCCACCTCAACATTAGGAGGAACTTCCTGACAGTAAGGGCGGTTCGAGAGTGGAACACACTCCCTCGGAGAGTAGTGGAGTCTCCTTCCTTGGAGGTCTTTAAGCAGAGGCTGGATGGCCATCTGTCAGGGATGCTTTGATTGGGAGTTCCTGCATGGCAGGGGGTTGGACTGGATGGCCCTTGTGGTCTCTTCCAACTCTATGATTCTATGATTCTATGACTGGATGACCTGCTAAGAAAACAGAATACTCCAAATAAATCCAAGGTTAATTGAATGAACATATAACTGCAAGATATTTTGAAATTACATGATTTGAAAAAAAATAGCATCAAAGGGGATTACAATAGACATAAAACAGGAAACTAGATGCTCTCTCTCTCCAAACAAAAAGTATTTTGCAGATTCTCTTTATCTCATGTGTACTTTCTGATGCCTCAAAAGGGTTAAATCCAGAGCAAAATGTTTCCCACACTTCTGGCACTTTTATGGTTTCTCTGTTATGTAGATTCTCTGATGAGCCGCAAGACAAGGCTTGTCAGAAAAACATTTCTCAGACTGCTGGCATTTGTATTGTGTCTCTTCTGTGAGGATTCTCTGATGAATGAGAAGGGCTGACTTGTGAGCAAAGCATTTCCCACATTGCTGGCATTTGTATGGTTTCTCTCCTGTGTGGACTCTCTGATGAGTCAGAAGGGTTGATCTCTGAGCAAAGCATTTCCCACATTGCTGGCATTGATATGGCTTCTCTCCTGTGTGGACTCTCTGATGAGTGACAAGGGCTGAACTGTAAGCAAAACACTTTCCACATTGCTGGCATTTGTATGGTTTCTCTCCTGTGTGGGTTCTCTGATGAGTTACAAGGAATGACTTGCAAGCAAAAGATTTCTCACACTGCTGACATTTGTATGGATTCTCTCGTGTGTGGACTCTCTGATGAATGACAATGTCTGATTTGTAAGCAAAACATTTCCCACACTGCTGGCATTTGTATGGTTTCTCTCCTGTGTGGACTCTCTGATGAATAACAAGATCAGACCTGTAAACAAAACATTTTCCACACGGCTGGCATTTGTATGGTGTCTCTTCTGTGTGGACTCTCTGATGTCTCAAAAGGTGTGACTTCTGAGCAAAACATTCCTTACACTGCAGGCATTTGTATGGTTTCTCTCCTGTGTGGACTCTCTGATGAGTGACAAGGACTGACCTGTAAGCAAAATATTTCTCACAGTCCTGGCATTTGTATGGTTTCTCTCCTGTGTGGACTCTCCAATGATTCACAAGGAATGACTTGGAAGAAAAACATTTTCCACACTCTTGGCATTTGTATGGTTTCTCTCCTGTGTGGAGTCTCTGGTGATTGACAAGGTCTGATCTGTAAGCAAAACATTTCCCACACTGCTGGCATGTGTATGGTTTCACTCCTGTGTGGACTCCCTGATGACTCACAAGAACTGACTTCTGAGCAAAAGCTTTTCCACATTCCTGGCATGTGTATGGTTTCTCTCCTGTGTGGACTCTCAAATGTCTCTCAAGGTCTGATCTGTAAGCAAAACATTTCTCACACTGCTGGCATTTGTGTGGTTTCTCGCCTGCGTATGGTTTCTCGCCTGTGTGGACTCTCTGATGTCTCTCAAGGTATGACTTGTGAGCAAAACCTTTTCTACATTGTTGGCATGAGTATAGTTTCTCTCCTGTGTGAATCCTCTGATGAGCAACAAGATCTGACTTCTGAGCAAAACATTTCCCACACTCCTGACATTTGTATGGTTTCTCTCCTGCGTGGACTCTCCAATGATTCACAAGGAATGACTTGCAAGCAAAACATTTTCCACACTGCTGGCATTTCTCTCCTGTGTGATATCTCTGATGCTTAGAAAGGTCTCCTAAAGAAGACAAGGACAGACAAGACTGAATCTCTGCTAGGAATCTGAAGATCATTCATCATGGTTCACTAAACATGCAAATTGTTGATTTCTCAGCCCCTTTAATTGTTTTATGTAAAAGATGAGAAAACGGTCACATAGTCACATAAGTGTGAGAATTTTCAGGAGTTCATTTGCAAATTTGAGGGACACAGTATTCCAGGGGGGGCTTGACCAAGCAGAATACAGTGGTACTATTACTTCCCTTGATCTAGACACTATACTTCTACCGATGCAGCCTAAAATTGCACTGGCCTTTTTAGCTGCTGCATCACACCGGTGACTCATGTTCAACTTGTGGTCTAATAGGATTCCTAGATCCCTTTCACATATACTCTCATTAATCCAGGTGTCCCCCATCCTATATTTATGCACTTCATTTTTCTACCCCAAGTGCAGCACCCTGCATTTCTCCATGGTGAAATCCATTTTGTTAGCCCTGGCCCAGCTTCCTAATTTATTAAGATCATTTTGAATTTATATCCTGTCCTCTGGGGTATTAGGTACTCCTCCTAATTTGGTGTCATCTGTAAATTTGATAAGCATGGCCTATATATTCAATTTTATCTATTACTTTTTTTCTTTCTCCAGCATTATTGTCTTGTCTAGTGAGTTGTGCCTTTGTTTGTCTTTTTGGCCATCCTTAGCAATAGCAATAGCATGTACATTTCTATACCGCTTATCAATGCACTCAGCATTCCCTAAGTGGTTTACAATCTGTAAGCTAATTGCCTCCAACAAACTGGATAGTCATTTTACCGACCTACAAAAGGATGGAAGACTGAGTGGACCTTGGAGTCCCTGGCTGGGATTGGACTCACAACCTTTTGGCTGCAGTACTGGTATTTAACCAATGCACCATGAGGGCACCATAGTATTCTAAGCACTCTTCTCCAGCATAAATATTGGTCATAATTGCTAAATGGAACCCCTTAATATGTCTGAAATCAAGGACCTCAGCCAATTCGCACTAGTTCACTCAAACCAGTTGTTAAATTGTGTCAGGTTCACAGCTGCCTCACAATACATGAGGCACCTATTCTGGCCCTATATGGACTTTCCCAGAGGTATCTTTCTGTCCACATAGAGCTAGGCTGCATTTGCTTTGCTCCTGCCCTCCCCTCCTCATTCCCACTTCCATTTCTCCCTCTAGTCTTCAAATTTCCCACCTGCCCTCATACCCACCTGCACTGCTTCAGCATTTCATGTTTAGCACCTCTTCCCTACCATTCGATTTTACACATCCTCTCTCTCTCTCAATCTCTCTCTCTCTCTTTCTCTCTCTCTCACACACAGAGTGTGATACGAGAAACAGACACTTTGAGACCCATTTGGTGAGAAAGGATAAATCAATAGGAAAGGCTGAGACAAGGTCTGGGAGTTGGGCCCCAATTTTGGTGAGGGTCAGGGTCCAGAGAGGAGCCTTAAAACAGCCTTAGGACATGGATTGACAACTGTTGTGGATTAAGAGGGCTACACTGGACTTTTCCCCAGAGGATTTCAGGGGGCACCCCCCCCATTGTACCACCTAAAAAAAATATGAAATTTTGCTCAATATCCCCCAGCCTCTTTAGGGGAAATGGAAGCAGTTTTGCCATTCTTGGGCCCTCAGTTTTGCCACTGTAAGGCCAGGGGAAGCCATTTTTCCAAGAGGTAATTGGAAATTGATACAGAATGTAGAAGGGCTCAAGAAGGGGCTAAAAAAAACAACCCCTCCTCAGTAAGCTTGCTCTGGGATGTTCTGAGGAACATTTGGGGGCAAAAAATATTATCTACAAAGGTTTCTTCCTATGAAATCCTAGGATTGGCAGCTTGGGAAGGAGTATCTAGAATCTTCAACTAAAGACCTCTACTGCCTCACTAAGCTACAAATTCCAAAATTCCACAGGATGTTGCCATGACAATTAAAGTGGAATCATGGTGGTTATTGTTGTTGTTATTATCATCATTGTCATCATCATCATCTTATACCTTGGCTAAAAGTACATTTAAAAACAATACAATTTAAAAATAGTACATTAAAATGTAAAAATCCAATTAAACAATTTAAAAAGTTTAAACACTTATGAATTAAAATGTAACATGTTAAAAATACAAATCTTAAAATTTAAAATGCAGAATATTTAAATCCCAGCCCATATCAGCTTGAAAATGCTAGGAATGGAACCATTTTGGCCTCTCTAAGGACGGATTTCCAAAGGAACAACCACTGAGAAGGCCCTCTTTCTTGTTCCCACCAAACAAGCCTGATAGGGTGTTCGGACAGAGAGAAGGACCTCTCCAGATGATCTCAACACTCTAGTGGGCTCATAAATGGGGATACAGTCCTTCATATCACCTGGACCCAAACTGTGTAGGGCAGGGGTAGGCAACCTTTTCCCCTTTAAGGGCCGAGGGACTTCAGCTCCCAGAAGCCTCAGTCATGTTGGCCAATAGTCCCATGTTGGCCAATAGGTCCTGAGATTCTGGGAGCTGAAGTCCCTCAGCCCTTAAAGGGGAAAGGTTGCCTACCCCTGCCCTACACAGTTTGGGTCCAACCTGGCTGCAGCCCTTTGGGCCAACTGAAGTTTTTGAGCACTTTTGGTGCTATGACAATGTAGTATGAAAGGACCATCGATCTCTATACAAAGGGCAATAGGTTCAAATTCCTTACCCAGGTAGGACATATTCTCATAGTTTTCCATCATCACCTCAGTGTACAAAAATCTCTGGTTCCAATCCAACAGTTCCCATTCCTCCTCTGTGAAGTACACAGCAACATCCTCAAAGGTCACCTGCAATAGAAAATAATCCTCATCCAGAGAGTAACTGAGCAAAAGGGGAGGAAAGCTCATGGTGCATTCCAAATATTATTTGATCACTTCAGAATACCAATAGACTGGGTCATGTTTGAATATTCTCCCATATCTTTTCCTTAACTCCATGGATCTTCAAGAATAGGGTGTGAGGGAAAAGACAAAGCTACAATCTGAGTCCTTGCCGATCTAGATTTCTTGTGTGAAGGGAGATTTTCTTTAGCATGTGGAAACTTTTCTGTGTAGATTTTCCCAATCTGCATTGCTAACTGGCATCTGTCTAGGGCAGCCTCACTTGATTACCAAATATTTTGGATTTCCAGCCAACATGGTCAAGTTCTTTTACCAAATAAGACAGAAACCACCAAAAAAAGCCTCTTCCCATCCTTGACAATAAAAATATGAAAACCACACACTAAATCCTTAGGAATTGCTTCGTTTCATAATGGCTCCAAATCAGCGACCTGAGTCACATGCCTCCCTCCACCAAAATGGCAGCCCATCCCCGTCTAAAAGTTATGGCTTTAATGCTAATGCAGGAATAGAATAAGTCCTCCTGAGGGACACTCTAAGGGGCCACCTTTGCCGCCGCCACCATCTCTGGTCCTAACTGCCTAGGAGGGGAAGCAAGGACAAGATGGTGGGAGGCACTGATCAACTGAGCTACTGAAGGATAGAGGATGTCTTCTGACCACCCACTGCATCCCAGACTGACAAACTCCCAATGGCTCCATCACAAAGAAGGAGGGGTAAATGGTACCTGTTCCAAGGTCTTCTCTCCTGTGGTTTCTTCCATGGAGGAGGAATTCATTGTATGTTCTCCTCTCTCCCTATGTTTGGAGATTATTTTGGAGGTATGCACACCTGCAAAAGGTAGAAATGGAGGTGTTTTACATCAACACAGACTTATACAATCTTCTATGGACTGCTGAAAAGACAATTAATGGCTCTGAGAGCAAGCCAAGCCTGAACTTTCACTAAAAGACAAAATAATTAAATTGAGAATATCATAATTTGGGCACATGGTGAGATGACATGAGTCACTGGAAAAGATGATAGTCAGTAAAGTGGAAGGCGGCAAGGGAACTGGGTATGTTTAGCCTGGAGAAGAGAGTCACGAGGTGATATGGTAGCCCTGTTTAAATATTTGAAGGGATGTCATAGTGAGGAGGGAGCAAGTTTGTTTTCTACTGCTCCAGAGAATAGAACCTAGAGCAATGGATGCAAGCTCCAGGAAAAGAGATTCCACCTCAACATAAGGAGGAACTTCCTGACAGTGAGAGCTGTTCGACAGTGGAACACACTCCCTCGGAGTGTGGTGGAGTCTCCTTTTTTGGAGGTCTTTAAACAGAGGCTGGATGGCCATCTGTCTGGGGTGCTTTGATTGAGAGTTCCTGCATGGCAGGGGGTTGGACTGGATGGCCTTGTGGTCTGTTCCAACCCTATGATCCTAAGAAAAGAGAAGAGTGTACTAAAGGTAGATTGACTCAAAAAAGTCAAAATGTTTTGTTTGCAAGACCTGGTTGAGCCATTTCATAACAGGAGCTTTCAGAGGTCAATAATTCAACCAATTTTGTTTGGTTCCTTCTTTATTTATCAGGAAAACAAAGTCCTCTCTAGCTATTATATTAACCACAAGATTTAGTCCTAGGGCAGAGGTGGGAATCCTGTGGTCTCCCTAGAATTGGTGGATTACAACTCCCAGCACCCCTTCCTGAATTGTTATGCTGTCAAAGATGGGAGATGTAGTCCATCAACATCAGGAGGGCCACAGGATGTCCATCCCAGTCCAAATAAAATGAACTATATGCAGTGAAGGAAATAGAAACCTCTTCCCTCAAGGTTTTGCAGGCAACCGGTTGTGAGAAGGGTGGAAAAAGCAGGGATGCAGATGCAAGTTTTGCAGAATGAACAGAGAAAGAGAGAAGACAGAGAGATTGCTCCCTTCAGCCATGTTCTGGAAGAGTTTATTCCTGACGTTTTGCCAGCATCTGTGGCTGGCATTCTCTCTTCCAGAACACGGCCACATAGCCCGAAACCCCCACAAAAAACAAAGATACATTCCCTCCCCTGAGAGCCCCCAGGAGAGGCAGTTTATCTTTCCAACAGGTCACAGGGACACTATCACCCCCACCCCTGGTTTTGCAAACTTCACATGTGCATGTTGTTAGTTTTGGCTCAAAAGTGTACTGAAACGTGTTAACCTGCTCTTCTTTTTTGCAGTTCAGAAACTCACCCCTATTCTTCCCATTTGATTTGTTCCGTGGTACCAAATTATCTGTTAGAGAAGGAATGGTCTGGAACCTATGGCATTTGTTCACTGAGGTATATGTATATCCTATTGGAAGTTCTGGGACACAAGAACACTTTAAGCCACAGGAAATGGTTCAAGAGCTGGAGTGGGTCTGGGGAAAATCCAGTTCTAGCCTCCACTGAGCCCTGGAAGTCACTGGGCAACCTTGGGCCCCTGCTCTCTCTGAGACTGACCTACCTCACAAGGTGATTGTTGTACACACAATGGAGAAAGGGTGGAAAGTAATGAGGGACTTGAGTGCCAGAGAGCAAAAGCCAGCTCTGAATAGAAATATACAGGGAACATAATGTGCCATGTACGTCAGGGATGCATAAAATCAATATCTGCATGTGGAAAAGAGCAATTCCATGCTGTGCAACGCTTGGGTTGAATGGCAATGTTTTATACCAAATGTACGACCGAATGGACAGTGGAATGTGCAGTAGTACTGCAAGGACATCAGGCAAAAAGGAACATTGGTTCTTACCTGTGAGATGTTCAATTTCAGTAATGTAGGTAGAAATAGCCTATCATGGGTTGATTCCGTCTCGTCGCTCCGAATAGGCAGGAAAAACAGACTTAAAAGAATTGCCACCAGAGGAAGCAACCTCCACCCTCCCTCAGCAGATATTATAGCCAAGGATACAAAACAAACTCAGAAAAAAATGCAAATATAAATATAATAAATAGAAACTAACATAAACTCAAATTAAAAGCAACTAACTAACAACCACCCTTGCAGAACCAAGCGAAACAGCTTCCTCAGTTCTGGGTGGGGAGGAGGTTTCCACCTACATTGCTGAAAATTAACATCCGACAGGTAAGAACCAATGCTCCTTTTTCTAGTGATGGAAGATGTTGAAAAACTGGAGCGTGTCCAGAGGAGGGCAACTAAAATGGTGAAGGGTCGGGAAACCATGCCCTACGAAGAACGACTTAAGGAATTGGGTATGTTTAGATTGGAGAAGAGGCGGTTAAGAGGGGATATGATAGCCCTGTTTAAATATTTGAGGGGATGTCATATTGAGGAGGGAGCTAGCTTGTTTTCTGCTGTTCGAGAGACTAGAATACAGAACAATGATGCAAGCTGTAGGAAAAAGAGATTCCACCTCAACATTAGGAGTCATTTCCTGACAGTAAGGGCTGTTCGACAGTGGAACATTCTCCCTCAGAGTCTGGTGGAATCAATCTCTTTCTTTGGAGGTCTTTAAACAGAGGCTGGACGGCCATCTGTCAGGGATGCTTTGATTGAGAGTTCCTGCATGGCAGGGGGGTTGGACTGGATGCCCCTTGTGGTGTCTTCCAGCTCTATGATTCTAATATTGATGTAGTTGAAGCAGCCTTAATTGCCAAGGAGGATGCTGTTTATGCCCTTTTAAACACATCTGCTCTTTCATCAGTGTATGTATATATATGTGTGTGTGTGTGTGTGAGAGAGAGAGAGAGAGAGAGAGAGAGAGAGAATGTGTGTCTTCTCCATCTTGAGTATATATGGAAGGAGAAAACCAGGGCTAATACAGTCATCCATTTATTAGATTTGTATTTTTCCCATTACCTGTCAAGGTAAATGATAAAGATTATTAACAGACATAGAATTTAGGAGTACTGTGGCAGATTTAACCCACTCTTTTGTTGATACCTTCATGAAGTCAGCTCTGAATAGCGTCTCAAGTATTGAAGGCCCTGGTCTAAGAAAAGTGACCTTTGCCTTGTGACAAATCAAGATAGTTTCTTCTAGACTCACTGGAGTGGAGGGGTGGTCCTTGAGGATATTATTCGAAAATGCTCAAAATGCTGCAAAATGCTCAATCAGAAGAAGCCTGTCAGAAGATGTGAGTCTCTGCATCAGAGCCATCTTTCTCCCCAAAGGCTCCCCATTGTCATATTTAGACAATACAGGAAAGTCGGGGCCCTGTTCTCATTCTTCATTTGAGGAATGTACTGTAGGAAAGACCTTTTTTGCTTTTAAAACATTTTCTTTTCTCAATAGTCTTGAGTGACTCTTTCCTGAAGGCCTCTTTCCTTTCTCTCTCTCTTTTTTTCTTTTTAAATAAAAGATGGTCAGGTCTTCTTCTTATCCTTAGTCTCAGTCAGGACACTTTCCTCCAAACAATTTGCCCCCAGTAAGAGATGAAAATGTCAGATTTTATTTGTAATGGGCATCTATGGGTCAGTTATTTAGTCAAATCTGCCTTTGCACTAGTACTGAACCAGCTTGTGCTCTTGGAATCCATTGAATCACATTTAAGCTAGTGTCTCCTGAAATAGGCACTACCTTCAACCATTTGTTAATGCCTTGGCAGAACTTTATTTTGGCCTTAGGTGTTTGTTTTTAACAAGAGCTCTAGCCCATACATGGGCAGCTCTAGGAAAAACGGAAATAGCAGAAACAACTCTGATTGAGCATAAACTCTGGCCATCACAATTGGGATCTACTGATTTCCATGACAAATTGAGGTGAGTTGTAACTCTCTCTCTCTATATATATATATGTGTGTGTGTGTGTGTGTGTGTGTGTGTGTGTATAAAACAGCTTGGTCTCACAATAACAAGCTATGGAGGCCTTATGACCTTCATAAAATTTGCATGAAATGGAGTATTTGATGTTGAAGGCCTGGACTTGGAGAAAAGAGGAGAATTCTTCCCCTGAGGAAGATCAGGATCCTCCAGCTTCCATTGATCAGAGGTGCCATTAAACTCCAATATATTAATTGTCTTATATAATAACAGCATAAAAATAAATATAATAATTATAAAAGATCATCAGCCCCCAAAAGTCTAACAAGACTCTCTAAAACTCTCCTCTCTATCTCTCTCACCACCCAAACCTCTTGCTGGGTTTGTAGTGGGGTGCAATCTGGCCAAGGACAGATGGTTCTCCCTCATCCAGCCATGCCAAAGTCCTGTTAGATTCTCAGTCTCACCACCTAAACCCCTAGCCAGGGTTGGTGTCTGTGGTGGGGCGCCATTCGGTCAAGGACAGGGGGATCTCCCTTCTCGACTGCACCAATTCCTTTTAGGTTCTCAATCTCACTGCCCAGACCCCTTGCCAGGGTTGGAATTTGCAGCGGAGCGCATCTGGTCAGGGGCAGAGGGACCTCCCTCTTCTGGCTGTGCCTGGGCTCTCTGGCCTTTTAGCCCCTTCAGTCAGCCATGGCTGGGCTGTCTTCTTTAATGCTGGAGTTGGACCTAGTTGCCTCACAGCCCAGCTTCTGAACTGTCCCTCCCTGCCTGTCCTTGCCTCAGCAAGAAAACACAGGGCTGAAGCAGACCTGCCTAAAGGGCCGGCCTGGGGGTGCAGTTGGGGCAGGGCGACTGCATGCCAGCCACCCCAATGCTGCCCCAACGTTGCACACCCAACCACATGGCATCATGGCGCCCCTTTGGCACAGCGTATGTGGTTGCCGTGCCCCCAATCCAGTGCTCACAGGGGCGGCACAGAGCCATCCCTTATGGGCCGTCCGCATCAGCCCATTTTTTTGTTGTAGGCAGTTGCCAAGGCAGGAGGGAACAGATCATAAATATAAGAAGTATAGAATAAATATTAAAGAAATATTAAGGTCTTTAAGACAAAGGAAAGGAAGGAGGAGAAAAGGAAAAACACAGCCTACTTGGAGCCGAGGCAGGAAAAAGACTGAGGGATGGTGGGGGTTGCTTTCTCTGGTGACTCCTTCAAGTCTGTTTTTCCTGCCTATTTGGAGCGACGAGACAAAATCAACCCATGATAGGATGTTTCCACCTCCGTTGCTGAAAATGGAATGAAATGGAATAGAATGGACAGTGGAGTGTGCAATGGTACTGCAAGAACACCAGGCAAAATATCCCACTGTTTATAAAGAAGACCCTGGGAAGCAGTAGCACAACTCAGTAAAAGGTACAGTGGAGCAGGGATTCAAACACTGGTCTCCAGACTTGTAGTCCAATGCTCAAACCACTACACCATGCTGCCTCCCAGGTTCAAATTAGAGTTGCCATAAGTCAGAAATGACTTGCAGGCACACAACAACAACAACAAATAGTGATGCAGGGATTATGATATCAGACAGGGTCTTGGGAAAATCCAGTTCCACTGAGCCACAAAATTCATTGGGGGACCTCAACCACCTACTCTCCCACACACACAATGACCGACCTCTCAGGGTTGTTGTTGTGAGGATATAATAGCCTTGAGTTGAGAAGAGTAAAGGCTAGACATAGATAAGAACACAAAGCTCTGGAACATCATGCTAATAGAAAAATTAATTGAAAGAAGAGCTCCTAGAGACTGTTTGAAGATTTTTGCATTCTCTCTTCCCTTCCTTAGATAGATAAATTTTCCTGCATGCAATTCCTGCTGTCTCCCCTCATTCAAACATCGCATTCGCTCCTACTGAATCACAGGGCAGTAAGTTTGCAAATTGGTAAATAAACCATGTGATTCAGGTCACTCCCCTTTTTGGGAAGTTCTCTCACACACAAAAAAAGATGTTCTCCTGCCCAGTTGGGTTCCACATCTTCCTCGTCTCTCGACTTTCTTTGGAAGGATGGTGAGATAAAGATTTCTTTACCTGAACTAGCCAGGTTAGGCTAGTTAGCCAGGTTAGGATATAGCCTCTGTGCATATGTAGACTGAAGCCATTAGTAAACTTTTGTTTAAACTGCAAGCTACTTTTGTTGTTTTTGAGTCAGTCTCAGTTTTCAAAGAAACATAGTTAGACAAGGACATGTTTCTGCTATTCTGCTAATTTAAAGCTAAACCCTAACAGGCTTGGCTTTGATATTTTGATATTTAAATATTTTCGTTTCCTTAACAAAGCCTGGAGCCTTAGGAAACTTGAATTGCCCAACAGAGACAAACAAGACCACTCCAAATTACATGCAACATGGTGAAAGTTTATTAGTTAAGCAAATAAAAATGCATAACTTCCTCACATGCTTCTTTATGGAAAGATATTATAGCTGTTATTATGTCAGCTGAAGAATCCAGTAACAAACTCAAAGCACCTCCTTGTAGTGATTCTTAGATGCAGTCTTTACTGGTTCTGTTTGTTTCTGTAAAATCTTTAAAATACTAATAAATATACAGTGGTCCTTCCACTTTTAATAATAATAATAATAATAATTATTATTATTATTATTATTATTTATATCCCGCCCCTCTGAGATCAATCGGGGCGGCTTACAACAATACAATAATACATAGTATAAAACAACTCAAATTCCCTCCCCCCCCCTTAAAACATTATTAAATCAGTTCAGATTAAAATCAACATAAAAACATGATCGATTTTTGCAGCTTTGACACTCATGAATTTGGGGTGAGAGAAGCATGCATGTAAGTCCCCCCCCCTTTCTGATGCCTCAGAGAGCTTGCCTGAGCTCCCTGAGGCATTGGAAGAGAGGCGGGAGGGACGCACACACACACATACTGCTCTTGCCCCTCCCATGCCTTATTTGTGAATTTTTGACTTTCATTGGGGTCTTGCGCCCCTAACCCCCATGAAGGTCAAGGGTTGACTGTATGTGTATATAAACACAAAGTGGTGAGATCCTACATCAAGGGTGGAGAGCTTAATTCTGGGCCAATGCAGATGGCCCGTAAGGAGCGGCTCTGTGCCTCTCCTGGGAGTGGCAGATCGGGGCCACAGCAACCACACACTGCGGATCCGATCCTCCTTTTTGCCACCCCCAAAAGAGCGGGCAAATGCCACTCCTTTTTGGGTTGGCAAAAAACTGCCCTTAGAGCAGCGGCTCTTTTGTGCCCCTTTGGTGCAGCGTGTGTGCAAGCTGAGCCAACAGCGCATCCTGATGCTACGCGCTGTGTGGTTGGGCGTGTGGCGTTGGGGTGGCATTGGGGCGGCTAGCATGCGGTCACCCACCCCAACTCTACCCCCAGGCCAGCCTAAAGTGCCAGTCTGCATCAGCCTTCTGTGGAGATATGTACTGAACCTGCTAAACATCCCTGGTGAAGAATGGCAGTCCTTTTGCAGCCAATGTATCTGGAAGCCCAGTGACCATGCATACACAGCTCCATTTCCACAACTGTGAGCTGAATATGGATGTTCCGCATCAGACGAAAAAGTCCAACAGCTTCCATTGGGCAAATCAGAGCCAGCGTACTGTAGTAGTTTCAGCACTTGGCTATAGCTCTGGGGACCAATGTTCAAATCCCCTCTTTGCCATGAAAACTCCCTGGGTGACCTTGGGCAAGCCAGTCTCTCAGCCTCAGAGGAACACAAGGGGAAACCACCTCTAAACAAATTTTGTCAACAAAATAGGGTTGCCTAAGATTGCCATAAGTTGGAAATGACTTGATGGCACACAACAACGAACAAACATCCTTACCTTGGGCCCTTCCATCACACTTCTTCTCGATTGCCCTCCACTGGGGACTCTGCCTGGGGTTCAATGGAGCCATCTTGGCCACAAGGAATTCAGACGGAACTTCTACCAAGAGATTCTTGACCTGAAACAGCAGTCAGGATTCAAGACATGGATTCAAGAAGGATGCGAAAACAGCAAAGGTCTTTGGGGAGGGGGCTTGGGCTGGTGCGGTATGAGACATCCACCCACAGCCATGTCAGGAAAAACTCAGCAGCTCATGAACCCTACTTGATAAAGTGGTATAGAAAATAAGAGATCAAAAAGGTGGAATACAGTATGACACTTGTGTTAATGCTTGGTAAAAGTTATTTTGGAACACAAACAATTCCATGGAGCCCATAGCAAGAACATACGATGTTTTAGAAAACTGTGCTTTAAGTTATAATGGAAGTCTTCTCATGTACCTGGTTTTATATAAATACATACACATATACATATGTGTATGTATGCACGTGTGTGTAAGGAAGAATAGTGACAGACATATGGAAAAACAAACATGAAAACCTACTGCTACTGTATAAATATACCCACCTGTACACTTTGTGGCCACAACACTTTTGTTGGTAATTTTTTATGTTGGCTTTGGAATAAAAATAACATGAAAAAACTCAACAACAGTAAAAGTGCTTCACCCCTTAGAGCAAGAACTGACTGGAGTGGGTGGGAGCCCATTCTGCTCCTGGACACATCAGGGCCAGACTCTGCCACTGGAGTCACCACAGGGGAAAGTCCTGTTGTGTGGCCATGCCAGCAGGGAAACATGGGCACCTCCTTTGAAAACCTAGCACACAGGGAGCACGCATCAGGTTTTAAAGCACAACCACACTTCTCAGAGACTTTGGTGACTGTGATTCCACTTCATCACAAGGAGGATCCTCCCCACAATCCTCATCAAAGCCCAATCTGGGGGCACCACATTTTAGCAGAACCTTTTCAGGGACCCTTTGCCCTCCAGTTATCAGAGGTGCAAAAAAGGCAACCTAGAACCAGACCCTGCTCACATTGGCCCCAGGAGGAAACACTCTCACCTGCTGCTCTTTCTTCTTCTCTGCTTGACTCAGGAGGAAACCCTCTGCCAGGGCCACTGCCTGGGAACAAGTCTCTGCCCCACATTCCCTGACCCAGTTCTCCATCTCCAGGGGCAAGATGGTCAGGAACTGCTCCAAGATCACCAGGTCCAGGATCTCATTTTTTCTGTGCTGCTCTGGCTTCAGCCATTGACGGCACAGATGGTGGAGTTGGCTGCAAACATCTCGGGGTCCCTTGCCCTCCTCATAGGAGAACTGCCTGAAGCGCTGGCATTGTGTGTCTGATCTGATAAGGTCCTTGTCCAGGGACCTCTGGGCTGTCCTCTCCCAGAATTCCCCACTGCTCTCATCAGGGCCTCTTCTTCTTTCAGGGCCAATTGAGTCTGGTTCATCCATTTTTCTTTTATTACACCAATGAATCTACAAACAGGATCAAAATAATTCCTTCTCTGTCCGCCTCAAGACAAAATATGTCCCCAAGATGCTCTGCTCAATCACTCTGTAAAGCGAATACATTGTTGCATTAGCATTAATAATATTGGGTATTTACAGAGCACCATCAATGTACACTGTTGTGGTAAGAATTACTATCTTGGTATGAGTACCCTAGAGGTACTGATCTTGGAAGTTAAGCAGGGTGTATCTTGGTTAGTACTTGGATGGGAGATTACCAACAAATACCAGGTGCTATAGGCTCTATTTCAGTGGAAGGAAGTAGCAAAACCATCTCTAAAGATTCCTTGCCTAATAAAACCCGATCAAATTCATGGGGTCACCATAAGTTGACAGGCAACTTGAAGACACAGAGGGAAGAATAAACTTGTGGAGGTCTCCAATAGCAAATAGGGCTCTTCCCTGAAGGAAAGGCAGCTTGACTTCTTTCACCAGAAAGCCAGCATCAATAGTGGGAAACGCATCAATACGAGTGAAAAGCAATTTAAAGTCATATCCCACTAAAAACAAGAACAGCACAGTATGCTGTTCCCATGCTTAGCCTTCATACTTATATTTTATACCACATATAATATCTAGAACAGGGGTAGGCAACCTAAGGCCCCGGGGGCCAGATGTGGCCCCCCGAGGCCTTTGGACCGGCCCCAGACCGGTCCTGCCGCCGCTGCCGCCCCCCCCCCCCCCCCATGATGATATTGATTATTGTTATTACTTGTTCTTGGGGTTTTCTTGGCAAAACCTCCACAGGGGTTTTTCTGGGGCTGAGAGAGTGTGCATGCATATTTTTTTGTTGTTGTTGTTATTATTATTATTATTATTATTGGTGCTTCGGCCCCCCAATTGTCTGAGGGACAGCAACTTGGCCCCCTGCTCAAAAAGGTTGCCTACCCCTGATCTAGAACCAGCATGGCATAGCGGTTTGAGTGTTGTACTACACCAGGGGTAGGCAACCTTTCCCCTTTAAGGGCTGAGGGACTTTAGCTCCCAGAAGCCTCAGCCATGTTGGCCAATAGTCCCACGTTGGCCAATAGCTCCTGGGATTCTGGGAGCTGAAGTCCCTCGGCCCTTAAAGGGGAAAGGTTGCCTACCCCTGTACTACACCTCTGGAGATCATCCTGTGGGGAGAAGGGGGCTTTGCAGGGGACGGGAGGATGGAAGCGGGACCCTCTTCCTAAAGGGTAGGGCAGCAGGAACCGGGAGGTGGGGGACTCCGCCTCGCCCCCCAACACCTCTTCTCCCTCCTGCTCCACCCTCTAGGCCTCCCCGTCCTCTCGCCTCCCTTTCCCAGCTCTTTACCTTTCCCAACATTGCTTGCCTTTCTAGGAATCTGAGCCCTCTGTTCTCTCCCCCCCCCCCCTTTGGAGGAGAGGAGAACTCTCTAGGAATCTCACCTTGTGCTCTTCCCCTTGGAGGAGGACGCTCTAGGAACCTGAGCATTCAGCTCTCTCCCACCTTGGAAGACGCTCTAGGAACCTAAGCTTTTGCTCTCTCTTTTCCCCCTTGGAGGAGGACTTTCTAGGAATCTGAGTCTTCCGCTCTCTCTCCCCTTAGAAGGTTCTCTAGGAATCTGAGCTTCTACTCTCTCTTCCTTGGAAGATGCTCTAGGAATCCGAGTTTCTGCCCTCTCTCCCCTTAGAGGTCTCTCTAGGAATCTGAACTTTCGCTCTCTTCCCCTTTGAAGGCGCTCTAGGAACCTGAGCCTCTCTCTCTCTCTCTCTCTCTCTCTCTCTCTCTCTCTCAGAGGATTATCTAGGAATCTGAGCCTGTCTGCTCCTTTGGACCCTGGTTGGCGGAGAGAAAGAGGAGGTATGGCCGGGTGGGGGAGTATTTGTAAAGAAGGGAGGGAGAGGACCCCATGAGGGGGGCAAGCAAGAAAGGAGGACTCCTGGGTCTGGAGGGCGAAAGG
This sequence comes from Phrynosoma blainvillii, assembly GCA_026167975.1. NCBI lineage: Eukaryota > Metazoa > Chordata > Lepidosauria > Squamata > Phrynosomatidae > Phrynosoma > Phrynosoma blainvillii. The sequence continues at coordinate 397,434,481 of JANUYF010000002.1, read as the reverse complement.
AGGCCCTGGCAGTGGACGAGGGAGGCCTCTGCACTGGAGAAATAAGGCAGTTTGACACCACTTTTAATTGCTTCCAGGGCATTGTCCGAGAGACTCCTGGGCCTTGTAGTTTGGGGAGAGGAAGCAAAAGACCTGGCAAAACTGTAAATCCCAGGATCCCAAAGGATGGAGCTGCAGCACTTGTCAAGTTGTATTATTTCTGCAGTGCGGATGATGCACACACACACAGAGAGCCCCAGAGTGGGAAGAGTGGCCTTGCTTTGGATGGATGTGGAGGAAAGAGGGGAAGGAGATCCCTGGAGCAGAAAAAGGTCCCTCAGGCGATGGGGTCTCTGGTGTGTGAGAGTGTTTTGGAGGGAAGGCTGGAGGAAACAGAGGAGGGGGTCCCTCTTTGCCTTCAGGAGCCACAGTCTGGGGACAGAAGATGGAGGGAAGGAAGGAAGGGTTGGCTTTCTTGCTCCCTCACCCAGACATTTCATGGAGGAGGAGGAGGTTGAGTGTTAGAGAATATTAATGTAGAATTGATGTAGAAACAGCAAGAGAAGAGCCCAATTCCCCATACCTGGTTTTTATTCCCTCCCTATGAGAAGCCCCACAGAAACATAGTGCAGTCATCCCTCCACATTTGCTGGGGTTAGCGGGCACAGGACCCCCATGAATGTGGGAACACTGCAAATAACAAAAACACTGTTGTTTTTTACCTGAGAGAACACCTCTCTTGGAATCTCTAGGTGCTTCAGTGTGACTTTTGGTTAAAATTGACCATAGATTTGCACTGGAGGATCTAGGTTTTCCTAGAGAGAAGATATTAATAAACTCTGTGAATAATCAAATCCTCAAAGTCAAAGTTACAAATGTGCAGGGATAAGTGTAAAGTAATAACACAACGATGCTACACACACTTTCCAGCTGTCCTGATTTGGCAAGGAGAGTCCCAATGAATCCTCTGTTCTCCCACTTTTTCATCTGTTTTTAAAATGGCCCAGTTTCTTTCCTCCTCCCACTTTCCCACTTTGCCCTCAGCTTCCTTCTGTTGCTCCAAACTGAGTCCAGAATGCCAAAGTAGTTCCCACTCAGTTGACCCAGAGGGAGGAGAGGAGAGAAGAGAAGAGGGCACAACATTTTTCCTTCCCTCAGCTGCAGCTTCTCCTCCCTTGTGTCTTCTTCCTCGTTGATAACTTTTGCCATCTTGGCCACACTTTGGTGTTGGTTGGTCTCCTGTGTCCTGGATTTGGCCTGTGAAATGTAGGAGGGTATGGCAGAGATACCTACCAATGTCCATACACTCTACTGCTCATCCTCCCCAGAAGTTGGGATGGAGAGGGCCCCGCTCTCTCTGATCCCAACTAGGAGGCCAGAGAGAGCCACCAGGACCAATAGCCATTGGGAGCTCTGGGCCTGACCTTCCCAACCTATAGGCTTCACCAGACATTGAGAAGAAATATAGGATTGTGAAGTTGCGAGACTGAGAAAAGAAAATTAACTCCAGGATTGACAATATCTGTCTGAAACCTATGTCATCTATAAATCAATGAACCACAGCCAGTGATAATTGTCAATCTCAAATTAATTTTGTGAAGATGAATTCCTCTACCCATTTTCCAAAGAGTCATTAGTCAAGGAACATTGCAGGTTTTGGAACAATGGTCAAATTCACTTGTTTGTCTTATTTAAAGATTCATTTATTATTATTATTATTATTATTATTATTATTAGTGTCCTGCCTTTCCCTGCATAAAAGTCTTAAGGCGACTTACAGCTTATTAAAAACAATACAAAACCATAAATATAAAAAGTGTATGTGTATATATTTAAAAACAAGCAATGTATCAAGTTATTAAAAATAATATTCATTAAAAGACTACATACAAAGCAAGACAAGATGCCATTGAAAGTCCATTGCAGTCAATGTATAAATGAAGGAATAAGAATATTCTTACTTGCTGGCTAAAGGACGACAAGAAGGAGCCATCCTAGTCTTCCAAGAGAGGGCCTTCCAAAGGCTGGGAGCAGCCACCGAGAACGCTCTCTCTTGTTCTCACTTGTTCCCACCAAACAAAGCCTGAGAAGGTGGGGCAGGAGACTACTTTAGAGCAGTGATTCCCAAACTTTGGTCCTCCAGGTGTTTTGGACCTCAACTCCCAGAAGCCCAGCCAGCTTGGCTAGCAATCAGGAATTTGGGGAGCTGAAATCCAAAACATCTGGAGGACTGGAGTTTGGAAATCACTGCTCTGATGGAACTACGAAGGGAGATAGGGGAGGAGAGAATGATTATCATAACATGAGTGTTGTTTTTCCCCCTTCAGCTCCAGGTCTACTTTGAGGAAGTGGCTGTGAAATTTCCCCCAAAGGGATCCCTTGGATTCAGGCAGAGGGCTCCCTGCAAGGAAGTCAGGATGGAGGGTGATGGGAAGGATCCCTCTCTGGGTAAGGATCCCTTTTGTCTTTATTGGAGAGATGCTAAAGGAATGAATTCATGTTCTTGGCATCTTTACTCAACTGTTGAGATGCAGGGGTAGAAATTGGATGCCAGGCCATGCCCCCTGGGTCACACTGTGGTCATCTGCAGCTGCTTTTAAAAATATAATTCTTTGATTTTACTTGGTTGGAAACTTGCAGAGTTATAACTGATGCAAGTGTAGTACCTTGGTCTCCTTCTTCTTGTCAGGCCCCATTTTCTCCCAAGGGAGGGAGTCTCAAAGTCTTGGAGCAGCCACTGCAAAGGCCCTGTGCCAGACCTGAGCTTCTGTGTTCTTTTAATACCCTTGAATGAAGTTTGGCTCCAGGGACTTGAATTTGTTTAGAATAGCCAAGCATTTCTGTATGATCTCCTTACCTATTCTATGCTGCATTTCTCCTACTGCATCATCTGCTCCATTTTCCTCAAGTTAAGCACTATTTTCTTTTATAAGACTGAGGTGTCCAGCTGGCACTTTGCTACCTTCTCTATGCAGTGGCCCTGCCATTTCCTTATTCCTTATTCTTTCTTTTGCTACGGACATAATCAGAAAAGCTATTTTTATCATTTTAAACCTCTCTAGCAAGCCTGAGCTTGCCACCTGTCAGTCTTCTTTTCACCAGCCTGAACATGACCAGCTACCTTTCCTCATATGTTTTGTTCTCCATACTTTCTTTGTATCATCCTGGTTGACTTTCTGTGACCCCACTGGAACTTGTCTACAGTTGTTCCTCCCTTTTCGCAGACTTGGGATCCGTGTTCTTGCTCTTTGTGGGAGGGGCAAGCAACTATTAATAATAATAATAATAATAATAATAATAATAATAATAATAATTTATAGCCCGCCTCTCTGCCCAACAATCGAGGCGGGTTACAGCATTAAGAGAACGGCGATGGGTGGCGTTGCACCACTGCCACACCACCGCACCTTGGACGCGCACACTATTATTTTCTATGGGACTCGAATATGTGTCAGTTACCATTTTCACGAGGGGGTCCGGAACGGATCCCCCACAAATTGGGAAGGACAACTGTACATCCTTCTTAAAAAAAATGAGGTGCCCAGAACTGAACGTTGTACCCAGATGAGACCTGACTACAGCAAAATATAGTGGGATGTAACTTCATCTTGAAAACAAAGGTTCTAATAATATAAGCTAAAATAATCACCTTCTTTGCTGCAGCATCACACTGCTGAGCAATGTTGATGTGCCATAATCCCCGGAAGTAGTTAGGACTTCCTGTTCAATTTAAGGTGTCAGATTTCCCTGTTTCCATTTAAGGTGCTCCTTGGCTGTATATCCCAGAATTCCTTGGGATGTTGCCATGGCAGTTAAATCATAGTGCTATACTTTTTTAAAAAAATTGAATTACCCATTGCTTTAACTGGATTTGGTTTTTAACTTAGATTGTGAGCTGCCTTAGGTCCCATACCAGGAAAAAGGCGTGATATAAAATAGAATAGAAGGGAATAGAATATTGTTGTGTTGTGTTGCCAAATCTCTACGTAGTCACCATCCAGATTAACACATTTTCCCCAGCGTTTCTTTGTGAATATTTGGATGTGATGTGTAGTGCAGCAGAGCCCAGAAACCAGCTTCCTCCATCAGCCTCCTCCATGCTAAAAGCATGCAAACACATCTTGTAGATCTAAAGTAGATCTAAAGTAGAGCTTTATTGTTCCATAAAGTAAATAAGAAAAGTAAACATACAATCCACTATAGGATCACATCTTGCTGATACTGTTGTAGAACCACAGCAATAGAAAAGTTACAGATCCATGTTTACAGAGTTAGTTACAGTGTAAAAATCAGTTACCAAGTGTAAGCGTAAGCTACACACGAACACATTGCTTGCATATATAAACAGAAGAGAATGAAGGAAACTCTTGGCCCTTCCCATACTTCACCTTCTGGGTGTTAACCTTATGCTGATTGGATGATGTTCTGTAACCCAGCCTCTAGCTGTATGTCATCCCCCATGTGACTTCCTTCCCATGAGTTCATATGTTTATGTGTTGCCTATCTATTCCCAGGCTCAAAGTTGTTTATGTTATTCTGCCCTGTGAGCACATGCTTTGACTTCTAAACCACCTGTGTGTCGAGTTCTCTTTGTTTTCAGTAGACACTGTTCCCTTAGGAAATTTCCACACACACATCTCTACATTTCTCCTTTGACTGTATAACCCATCCATATTCCAAGATTCTTTACCCTCCGAATATCATTATTGTAGAAGTCTGCAGATTGCGCTTTATGAGGATTTTACACTTTAGGCACTTCTGGCAAAACCTGTCACAGAAAGAAAGGATGCAATGAGCTGATTTTCCCAACATCATGCACTTAGGGACCATTAATGACCCTGACAAAATTTCATCAATATATATCAATAATAACTTCCAAGTGATAATTATTACTTTACGATACTCCCTCATATATCACAATCTGGAGACTTCTACAATATCAGGTATTCGGAGGCTCAAGAAATGCTGGGGAAAAATTTTAATTCTGGTTGGTGGTTGCATAGATATCATTTAACAACTACAAATCAAAACAAATTTTTTGTCAAAAAAAAATTAAGATGATAATTAAAACTTTACTATAACCCCTTGTATATAACCACACTAGGATGAAGTAACCAATCTAAGCTACTTTCATGCTTTATGTTGTTTAATAACAGAGGTCTCTGAGTGAATTCTAGACATTAAAAATAAAGGCAAGCACTCTACCTAAGATATTGAACTGATAAAGGGAAGACACTTGAGACCCTGGTTCTTATATATTTCGGGAGAGTGTTAAAAGAGTAAAAGCAAGGTAAGTGTCAGTGACAAGGGGCCTTGTGTAGAGAAAGTTAAAAGGTACCGTAACTTTGGGCACATAAGGAAGGTCCTGTCACAGCTTCAATTCAGTTATTTTGTCTCCCAGTGTACACTCAGGTTTGATTTGCTCTCAGGGCCATATCTGAAGGGATGTCATAATGAGGAGCGAGCAAGCTTGTTTTCTGCTTCTCCAGAGAACAGGACCCAGAAAAATGAATGCAAGCTACAGGAAAAGAGATTCCCATCTCAACATTAGGAGACACTTCCTGACAGTGAGAGCTGTTTGACAGTGGAACACACTCCCTTGGAGAGTGATGGAGTCTCCTTCTTTGGAGGTCTTTAAACAGAGGCTGGATGGCCATCTGTTGGGTATGCTTTGATTGAGAGTTCCTGCATGGCAGGGGGGGTTGGACTGAATGGCCCTTGGGGTCGCTTCCAACTCTACGATTCTATGATTCTAAGTCTCTTGCAAGTGGTCTGTGGGAGACTGTATAAATGTGTACACATGTAGAACAACTTCATTTGTACTTTCTGCAGGTGTGCATAGGTCCAAGATGGCATCCAGACGTTGGGAGAGAAGAGAACCTCCATTGAAAGCTTTCTCCGTGGAAGAAACTGCAGGAAAGATGACCTTGGAACAGGTTAACCTTCACCCCTTCCTTCTTTGTGATGGAGCCATTGGGAGTTTTTCAGTCTGGGATGCTATGGGTGCTCAAGGGTCATCCTCTGTCCTGCAGTGGCTCAGTTGATCAGTGCTTCCTGCCCTCTTCTCCTTGCTTCCCCTCTCTGCCAAAAAAGGCCAGGGGACTGGGGTTACTGCCAATGGTGGTCCCCTTACAGCTTCCATCAGGAGGACTTATTCTGTTCCTGCATGAGCATTAAACCCATGGTTTTTAGACAGGGTTGGTCCATCATTTTGTTGGAGGGAGGCACCTGACTCAGACAGCTGGTTTTGAGCCTAGTGATAGCCATCAATTCCTAATGCAGTGGTTCTTAACCTTGTTGGAGGTACTGACCCCCACCAGTTTCCTATGCGCATTCACCGAACCCTTCTTACGATTCTTACGCATTCACCAAACCCTTCTACCGCCAATACAGACGGACCGTCAGCGCCATCCGGTGAGGGGAGTGGGCCGCCGCGCTGTCAATCACGCCACACAGCCAATCAGAGGGCCACTTCTGTCGGTGGAGGCGGGGCAAGCTGGTTTGGTTGGATGGGGCATATAAATAGTGGGGCATATAAAACGTATGCAGGTTATCACCTGCAGCCAATGATGGACGAGCGGGGCATGTCATCACGAATCATATGAATCGGATGTGTGTCTTGACTTCCGCCGAACCCACGAGACTGACTCACCGAACCCCTGGTGTTTAATCAAACCCAGGTTAAGAACCACTGTCCTAATGATTTAATTTGTGGTTTTCATATTTTTATTTTCAAGGATGGAAAGAGGATCCTATATTGTTTTCGGCCTTATGTGCTAAAAGAACTTGACCATACAGGCTGGAAATCAAAAAAAGTGTGCTGATTGGGTGAGGCTGTCCTAGATTTATGCTAGTTAATAATGGAGATTGGGAAGACCTACGTGCAAGAGTTTCCACATGGTAAACAAATGGCCTTTGCAGACTGCCAGAAATAGTGCACATTAATTTGAGGCACTGCCCTGGCTCAGTGCTAGGGAATCATGGGAACTGTAATTTATTGTGGCACCAGAGCTCTCTGACAGAAAAGGCTCAATGTCCCAGAAAAAAATACAATTCCCATGACTCCCTAGCACTGAGCCAGGGCAGTGCCTCAATTTAATGTGCACTATTTCTGGCAGTCTGCAAAGCCCCAAAGTCTCCCTTCACATGAGAAATCTGGATAATCAGGGCCCCAAATTGAAGCCTTGTCTTTTCCTTCATTCCCTATTCTTCAAGATCCAGGGAGTTAAGGAAAAAAGATGGGGGAATATTTAAACTTATCCCACTCTATCAGTATTCTGAAGTGATTAAATAATATTTGGGATGCACCATGTGTTTTCTCCCCTTTTACTTAGTCACTCTCCAGATGAGGTCTATTTTCTATTGCAGATTACCTTTCAGGATGTTGCTGTATATTTCACAAAGGAAGAATTGCAGCTGTTGGATAAGAACCAGAGATTTTTGTACGAGGAGGTCATGATGGAAAACTATGAGAATGTGAACTCCTTGGGTAAGGAACTTGAGCCCATTACTCTTCCTATGGAGATTGAGGATCTTTTCATACTGCATTGTCATAGTGCTATGATTCCACTTTGTCAAGGCAACATCTTGTGGAATCCTGGGATTTTTAGTTTTGTGAGGCACTAGAGCTCTCCAGTTGAAGAATCTAAATACCCCTCCCTAAACTGCCAATCCTAGGATTTCGTAGGAAGGACCTTTGGCAGTTAATATTTTTGGCCCCCCAAATGCTCCTCAGTACATCTCAGACCTAGTTTACTGCGTTTTCTTTTGCTCTTCTTTCAACTTTTCTAGGGTCTGGACAGGCTTCTAATATCCTCTTGGGAAAAAGGGGTTCCCTGGCCTTAAAATGGCTCAGAGAGGGCCAGAGAGGACAAATCGCCTCTACCTCCCCTAAGGGATGTTGGAAGATATTAAGGAGCAAAACATTATTTCATTTTTTCCAGGAGGGTGTCCTCTGAGATATCCTGGAGGTCCAATGTGGCCCCCTTAAAGGCTTCTCTCTGGAGTCTGACCCTCACTAAAATTGGGGTCTGACTTTCAGCCCCATTCCTCAACCTTTCTTGTTGATTTATTAATATATTTATTATCCTTTCTTTCTCACCAAGTGGGCCTCAAATTGTCTCTTGCCTGCATCATGTTTTGTGTCTATGTGACAGTAAGTAAGTGGGGTGTGTGAGAGAGAGAATGAGTGAGAGAGAATGTGTAAAATACAAGGGGGGGTTGTAAAGTTTTAATATCTTTAATTTTTTTTGACAGAGTTTGTTTTGATTTTGTAGTTGTTAACTTATCTCTACGTAGTCACCATCCAGACTTACACATTTTCCTCAGTGTTTCTTGACCCTCCGAATACCATTATTGTAGAAGTCTGCAGATTGCACCTTATGAGGATTTTACACTTTAGTCACTTCTGGCACAACCTGTCACAAAAATAAAGGACCCAATGAGCTGATTTTCCCAACATCATGCACTTAGGATCCAATGATGACCCTGACAAAATTTCATCAATATACCATAATAACTTCCGGGTGATAATTATTACCTTCGATACCCCCTCGTAAGGTGCAATCTGCAGACTTCTACAATATCAGGTATTTGGAGAGTCAAGAAACGTTGGGGAAAAATCTGTAAATCTGGATGGTGACTATGTAGATAACAGTTAACAACTACAAATCAAAACAAATATTCTGCCAATTTTTTTTAAAGCTTTACAATACCCCCTTATAGAAGGGCAGGGAAGAGATGACGAATGCGAAATACTGAAGCCGTGCAGATGAACATGAGGGCAGATGGGAAAGTTGTAGAGTGGAAGGAGTAATGCAAGGTGATCAGGGATGTGGGAGCAAGGAGGGAAGGAGGGAACAAAGCAAAGATAGTCTAGCTCTGTGTTGATAGGGTACCTCTGCAAGAATCCAGAATATGGCCAGAATAGATCTCTTGTGTATTATGAGGCAGCTGTGAGCCTGACAAATTTTAACAATTAGTTTGGATGAACTGATATGAATTGCCTCAGGCCTTTTCATATATATAAAGGAGTTCCATTTAGCAATTCTCCCTAATATTTATGAAGGGAGGCAAAGGGGACACAGAAACTTTTGTCTCTGAAGTTTCTTTTCGTACTTGAACTTGCTTATTTCTGTTGTTGATTCCAGAAGTCCTTCAGAGATTCAGTCTTCTCTGTCCTTGTCCTTCTTTATAGGAGACCTTGTGAATTATCAGAGAAACCACACAGGAGAGAAACCATACAAATGCCAGCAGTGTGGGCAATGTTTTGCTCGCAAATCACACCTTCAAACACACCAGAGAGTCCACACAGGAGAGAAACCATACAAATGCCAGGAGTGTGGGAAAAGTTTATCTTGCAAATCATACCTTCAAATACACGAGAGAGTCCACACAGGAGAGAAACCTTACAAATGCCAGCAGTGTGGAAAATGTTTTGCTGACAAGTCATATCTAGTGAAGCATCAGAGAGTCCATACAGGAGAGAAACCATACAAGTGCCAGCACTGTGGGAAATGTTTTGTTCACAAGTCTACCCTTGTGAAGCATCAGAGACTCCACACAGGAGAAAAACCATACAAATGCCAGCAGTGTGGAAAATATTTTTCTGATAAGTCAAACCTTCTCAATCATCAGAGAGTCCACAGAGGAGAGAGACCATATAAATGTCAGGAGTGTGGGCAAAATTTAGCTTGCAAATCATACCTTCAAATACACCAGAGAGTCCACACAGGAGAGAAGCCATACAAATGCCAGCACTGTGGGAAATGTTTTGCTCACAAGTCTACCCATTTGAAGCATCAGAGAGTCCACACAGGAGAAAAACCGTACAAATGCCATCAGTGTAGAAAATGTTTTACTGAGAAGTCTTCCCTTGTGAGGCATCAAAGTCTCCACACAGGAGAGCAACCATACAAATGCCAGCACTGTGGGAAATGTTTTTCTGAGAGGTCTTCCCTTGTGAGGCATGAGAGTCTCCACACAGGAGAGAAACCATACAAATGCCAGGCATGTGAGAAATGTTTTGCTGACAAGTCAAACCTTTTAAGACATCAAAGAGTCCACACAGGAGAGAAACCATACAAATGCCAGCAATGTGGGAAATGTTTTGCTCAAAAGTCAGAACTTGTGCATCATCAGAGAGTCCACACAGGAGAGAAGCCATACAAATGCCAGCACTGTGGAAAATGTTTTGTAAACAAGTCTTACCTTGTGAAGCATCAGAGTCTCCACACAGGAGAAAAACCATACAAATGCCAGGAGTGTGGGAAATGTTTTGCTGACAAATCAGACCTTTCAAGGCATCTTGGAAAATGTTTTCCTCAGAGGTCACTCACATCTAGAAAGTGATCTAAGAGTCCACATGAGATCACAGAATCATAGAGTTGGAAGAGACCTCAAGGCCATCAAATCCAACCCCCTGCCATGCAGGAATGCACAATCAAAGCACCCCTGACAGATGGCCAACCAGCCTGTGTTTAAAAACTTCCAAATAAGGAAACTCTATCACACTCCATGGGAGTATGTTCCACTGTCAAACAGCTCTTACCATCAGGAGGTTCTTCCTAATATTGAGGTGGAATCTCTTTTCCTGTAGTTTGCATCCATTGCTCTGTATCCTAGTCTCTGGAGCAGCAGGGAACAAACTTGCTCAACAAAACATCCCTTCAAATATTTTAACAGGTCTATCACATCACCTCTTAACCTTCCCTTCTCTAGGCTAAACATACCTAGCTCCTTAAGTCACTCCTCATAGGGCATGGTTTCCAAACCTTTCACCATTTTGATCATCTTCCCCTGGACACACTCCAAAGAATTTTAGATCCATTTCACTTTTGAACATAGATTATAAAATATTTTCAATTATTTTGGTGAATAGGCTCAAAAATGTTTAAGCAAATTGGAGAAGATCAAAGAAGTTTCCTCCCACAAAGGCAAATGTGGGAAAATGTGACATACATTTTGGACATTTTGGAATATTGTGAATATAATGAAGAAAAAGGAGGTCTAATGTTTTTAGATTTAGAGAAAGCCTTTGATACAGTGAATTGTGTCACGATGTTGGAAATATTAAGAAAAATGAATATTGGGCATTATCTTGGCTGGATAGAGAAAATATATAAGGACCAGAGGGCACAAATAATTATTAATAGAGAGAGAACTAAAACCTTTTATAATTGAAAGAGGAACAAGACAAGGTTGCCCATTATCCCGTTGTTTTTCCTATTGATAATGGAAGTTTTAATTGGGAAGATAAATGAGGATCAGCAGATACAAGGGGTTAAAATTAAGAGAAATCATTATAAAATCAGGGCATTTGCAGACAATGCTTGTGTTGTTCTACAAAGCCCAGTAGAAAAAATAGAGAGGTTGTTAGAAGAATTGAAACTGGAGAAATAACTGCAGAGTGGATAAAGAGAAATTGGCCGTAATTACAAAAAATATAAATACAAGACAGGAAAGTATATTGCAAGAAAAGGTGGGGATCAAAATAGAGAAAAATGTCGGATACTTGGGAGTAATAATAATAAAAAAACCCTGATTAGATCTTTGAAAATAATTATAAGAATCTGAAATGAAATTAAAAAATGTTGATCTAGAATAAATTACAACTGGAAAGAATCTCAGCTATAAAGATGATGGTCTTGCAAATAAAATGTTTTTGTTTCAAATGATTCCTATAATAATTACAGATGGCATTTTTAAAAATTGCTACAAGGATTTGTCAAGGTTTATATAGAACTGGAAGAAGCAAGAACATTTTTTTCTTCTTCCCTCCCCCCTCCTAGATGCACTATTAGATAATTATTATATATCTGTTATAATATAATATTTGTTATTTTGAATATTCAATACTATGTCTGAATTGAGATTCAAAAAGGAAGAGAAAGAGGGATCACAAACTGCTTTGTATAATTTTAAATAAAAGTGTTCACAAAGGAGAAAACTTTTATCCCAATATTTCACCTTTCAGTAAATATTCAGATTATTTCCTTTCTAGATTCTACTTTCTTCCTTTCCTTTTTAAAACCAAATAAATCCTCTCTTTAATTAATTCAGTTTAAGCCAATTGAAGTTTTGTTAATATTTACCACAAATATAGATTTATTTATAATTTATAATTTAAATTTGGTTGGTTTGTAGGGCAACACAGAAAAACCCATCAACTAACATGTAATAAATTCCTATACAGTCCCACAATCCAAACAAACTCTTCCCACGTAATTTCTCCTTTGTATATCCTGTTCTGTTGTTGATCTGCTTACTGTCTTTAACAATATTCCAATTATGGGGGGGAAAAGACAAACCACTGTGCTTGCTTATCTCAAGGTCACTTCAACCCTCCTTAATTTCCCTATAATCTTAGAGCACGGGTAGGCAACCTAAGGCCCGGGGCAGGATGCGCCCCCCCCCAAGGCCTTTGGACCAGCCCCAGGACAGTTCTGCCACCGCCGCCGCCACCCGCCATGATGATATTGATTATTGTTATTGTTCTTGGGGTTTTCTTGGCAAAATCTCCACAGGGGTTTTGCCATGGCTTTTCTGGGGGTGAGAGAGTGTGCATGCATTTTTTAAAATTTTATATATATATATTTTAAAAATATTTTATTTATTTATTTATTTATTTTTGGTGCTTCGGCCCCCCAATTGTCTGAGGGACAGCAACCCGGCCCCCGGCTCAAAAAGGTTGCCTACCCCTGTCTTAGAGGAAAGAGATAGACAAAACAAAGGAGCTACAGAGAACCTAATTAGACTTACCTATTCTGCTTAACTATATGCAGGTTTCACAACAGGTCAGAGGCCATTAACTTTCTTTAGAGCCTAAATAGAGCTTAGATAGTTAATATATCACAGAATAAAGCAAACTAAACATCCAATATTCCAAAAACAAGTTTCACTTCAAACACAATTGTATATTATTCCTAACACGGTCATAAATTCAGATTCCAAATATTTCTGATCAGCTTTTCAGTTCAGAATTATACTATTTGTATGTTGTATAAAATCTTTATATCCAGGTTTCTTCCCCCCCCCCTTTGTTTTAATTAATTAGACTTATATTTTGGCAGTCACTATATATTTAGAATATTTTCTTTCAGTTTTACCCCTTTCAAAAACCTTAGTTAAATTATCCGTTTTTCCTAGTGGTTTTCCTTTATTGCTAGTATCTCCCAAAACAGTCCTTTATTTAATCCTGTTTTTGTTGTTGCTTTCCCTCCTTTCAATAGTAGAATATTTCTATCTTTCTCCTTTGGAGATTCTTTCTTTACTTTGTTTAAATTCTCTTCCAGACCAGTTCCTTAGCCACAATTCAATAAGTTCATAGATTTGACACAGTTCTTTAAAGTGTCATATAGTAGAGTTAGAGTAGTTTACCCAACATGCTTAACATCCGGGGAGGACACCCCAAAACCAATATATTTTTAGTTGGTTAGCTCAAAGAGAGCCCTAGCTCTCTGGGGTAGCACAGCCTTAGGGAATCTATCTCAGTTTTTACTGGATCCAAACTCACACAGAACTCCAGAGGTATTTTGGTTAAGAATTAATTTTATTGAGGGAAACACACACATTCACACAAGCATACACACACACACACACACACACACACACGCTGATTCACAGAGGCATTTCTGCGTTTTTGAAAGTTGACAAAATTACTTTGAGGTGATCTTGGACCAGCTGCTCTCTACCTTGCTGGGTTGCTGTGAAGATAAAAGAGAGGAATCATGACCAAGTGGGCCTCCTTCTGACATTTACGCTCGTTTTCTATTTTGTCAGGTTGGCTTCCTCCTCTCCACAATGTTTTTCAAACCTAGATTTAATTGTATTATCTCAATCTGCCATCTGAACAACACAAATCCTATATTTCTCCTAGAAGTCTAGTGAAGTCTTAGGTTTTCAACAGAATTACAGGAAAATTAAAGGAAAGAAAGGGAGGGGTTGAAGATGTGTCACCAAGCAACACCAAAGGATGGTCAAGATGGCCAATGTTATCTGTGAGGAAGAATACATGAGTGAAGAGAAGCTACAGGTGTTTGTTTTTGCCTGAGCCTGGAGGTGAACGAAAAGATCCAGCCTCTTCCTCTCCTGTTCCCCCTTTGAGTTACCTGAGTGTGAACTACTTTGGCATTTTGGACTCAGTTTGGAGCAACAGAAGCAAGCTGATGACAAAAGGGGAAAGTGGGAGGAGGAGGAGAGAAACTGGGACATTTTAAAAGCAGGAGAAAGTGAGACAACAGAAGATGAAGTAGGACTCTCCTTGACAAATCAGGGAAGCCTGAGAATACATTGTGGGTGCTTATTGCTTTTTTGTCTTTTGTGTAGGGCTTCCTATGGCGGGGGGGGGGGGGAATAAGAACTAGGGAGCAGATTCAGTTTGGCTCCTGCTCTTCTCTCCTTGTGGCTCCCTTCTTGGCTTTGCCTTCTCAAACTCTTTGCATTTTCAGTTTGCTCTGTGCTTCCTCCCAGATCCATCCCTCTTTCCCAGGACCACAAGCAAGAGACCTCCCTCCCTCTCCCTTGAAGGTTGCTTTTCGATTGGAGTTCATTCATTTGAAAATTGCAAGCTCCCCTTTTTCTAAACAGGCCATGTGTGTCTCTTTGGAGATTATTAAGGAGAGCTTCTACCTTCCTGGAAGGCAAAATGGGAGGGAGGTCAGTTCCAACCTCTCTTTCCCTCCACCCCATAATTCTGTAGAAAAAGGATCTCCCCTCCATCCCAGTCCCACCATGATGGAGCTCTGCAGGGGGAAGGGAGACCAGAGGGACCCTCAAAGGAAGGCAGTATTTCTTGAAGAGGGGGACCCATAATGGGCTTGGGTCTTAGGGCTGTGATGGCAAACCTTTTAGGGTGCAAGTGCCCAAACTAAAAGATCTTCTGGCACTGGGTGTTACCCGGTGACAGGACTTCTGGGGTGGAACTTCCCCTACTCTCCCAGGCCTTCAGCTGCTGCTCCAGAGACAGATGGAGATCCTGGGGAAAGGGGGGAGGGGGGGAAGAAGAGGAAGAGGTACGGCCCTGTTCCTCCTCCCTCCTCACCTTCCCTAGCTTTCAGCTGCCTCTGGAGAGGCAGCTGAAGTCCAGGGAGGGTTGGGAAGGAGGGGGGACAGGAGCATGCCTCTTCTTCATTCTCCTCACCCTCAGCATGCCTGGGGAAATGGCTTCACATGCCATTTCTGGCACTCATGGCATAGGTTCGCAATCATGGTCTTATAGTCACCATAAGTTGGAAAAGACTTGAAGGGACACCGCTACTGTTGGGGTATGCAGACAGGCAGGATCTAGCATACACACGCACAGAGTTGATGCACGTAGGCAGGAACGCCCAGAAGATGGTCTTCTGTGAAGAATCTTGCTCCAGACGGCACAGGAAAAATCCTCCCACACACAGGCTGCTGCTTTCAGCTTGGAGAAATGAATCGCTGGACAGCAAAACTTCACTCAATGAGGGCTTTAATCTTTGTTGCAAATATTTACAAAGATACATAGAGTACCAGGCGTCCGTTTTTAATACTCACAGCTATACAGACCAACAAAGTGCTTCACCAACCGCAACTAACAAACCAACGGAGATTCTGACCCTTTTCCATATATAGATGGTCTTCTTGGGAACATGTGACAACCATGCACTAATGAAACCTGGTTGGTTTCATCCCCAGTGCCTGTTGCATCAGACCTCCCATGATGCATAACTAGCTGGTCTCACTGTGCATGTTGTATCAGACTTCCCATGATGCACAGTGTTAGGAAGGATAGCTCAAATATGCAAGAGTGGGGCCCTAACAACACCCCGCGAGACCGGAGTACTGATAAATATACCAGAGGACTAAGGAATCCCACAATGGATGACACTGGCTTCTTCAATTAAGGTCTAAATATTTATTAAAAGAGGGAAACTGCACACACACTCTGCACACTAGGAAATAAAGGAGTGAAAGTGGGAATAGCTAGAGATGGGTCAGACTATGGGAGGTAATTTTCATGCCAACTCACATTGCACCAATCCGATCTCCTCCTGATCCCTGGCTGCAACAAAGCAAAGCAAGGCAGCTTATTTATATACCGCTTCATATCACGCTATGGGATGTCTAAGCAGTTTACAACTGTAAGCTCATTGCCCCCCAACAAGTTGGGTACTCATTTTAGCGACCTCGGAAGGATGCAGGCCTGAGTCGAGCCTCAGCCCTGGCTGGTATTGAACTCGCAACCTTGTGGTCTATGAGTGAGTGGCTGCAGTACAGGCATTTAACCACTGCGCCACCAGGGCTGATGGCACAAGTCATCAACATAAATGACAGGATTATGCTGCCCTTTGTGTACACACTTAAACTGCTAGCATTGCTCCAGTTCCTTTCAGTGGCCAACTTGGAGGCCAAGGAGGGAATTTATTTTCTTGCCACCTTGGAGAGTTTTTCTCATAGTGGTGGTGGGGTCTGGAGGTGACTGGGAAAGGAACCCCCTTGGAGTCTCCCTGGAAGACAAGGTCAGGGGTCTTTGTGATTATTAAGCCCCTCAACCCACCCCCAGATCCCCTGTGGCCTTCAGAGTGGGGACTGCCATGTGGCTAGTACTGGAGAAAGGCTGAAAGGAACATCTTCCAAAGGGGGAAAAATGAGGACCCAAATAATTATCGTCCAGTGAGCCTGACATCAGTACAAAGATTCTAGAGCAGATCATGAAACAGAGTCTGTAAGCATTTAGAAAGAAATACCATGATCACTAAAAGTCAACAAGCATTTCTCAAAAACAAATCATGCCAGACTAATCTGATCTCTATTTTTGATATAGTAAGAAGCTTGGTAGATGAAGGGAATGCTGTGGATGTAGCATATCCTGATTTCAGTAATATTGGCATAATATATTTGCAAAAAAACCCTAGTAAAATGTGGGCCAGCCAATGCTACTGTTAGGTGAATTTGTAATTTGTTGACCTGCCCAACCCAAAGGGTGTTAGCAGGTGTCACAGGGGTCTGTCCTGGACCCAGTGTTATTAATCTTTATCAAAGCTTTGAATAATGGAATAGAGGGCATGCTTATCAAATTTATAGATGACACCAAATTAGGAGGGACAGCCAATGCCCCAGAGGAAGGATCAGAATTCAGTAACTAGAATATCTAACGCAAGGTGGCTGACTTTGAATTTGGGAATCATTTCCCCCATATCATCACAGGCCAACAGAGGGAAGCCCTGGTCTGGGAGTCACATGTCTGGGAGCCCCTTCTATTAGAAAGTGTTTTTCAGTAACTCTATCCCCAATAGGAATATAACTACAATGGTAATCTAGATTAGTGGGGTGGGGTTTGAAGGCATGTCTATGACCCCCATATGGCAACAAAAGTTGTTTCCCTTTGCACATTGACATGAAAACTCAAAGTAGGCAAGCCTGCACAGAGTGTAGGATAGTTAAAAAATATAAGTATTCCTCACAAAGCCTGAGTAGTCAATCAAATATGGATAAATCATCCATGAAATTAATCTTTGCCTGAACTTTTGGAAAACATTATAACCATTTTGCTCAGCTAACCCTCATCATCTGTCTGACTGTCACTTCTGCTCTGCTGAGTGCAGTGGGTGGGGATTATATCATTTTCATGTCTCTAATGACATTCAGTTCATGCTGTGATTAAGGCAATTAGAAAACATTGCCGCCCCCCCTTTGAGTCCTGGCACTGGCATTGTGAAATGTGTGTTATGAGAGCCAAGGGTCTTACATTTTAAAATCAGAAATATGGTGACGTTCATCCCTCAATGACCCTGAATGTAGCCGCCATAGCTCCCAAGTGAGAAGGTTATGCCGGCAATTTAGGAGTTGCAAAAAGGCTGATTCACTCACACACCTTAGGAAGGCTAGGCAATCCAATCAAGAAATGTACACTAATTTTCAGGTGCAAAGTTTGTTCCTGTCTCTAGGATTACCTAAAGCAGGAATTGTTAGGAAGGAGTCCCAGGGGAAAATGTACAATGTGGGAGATAGCAGCAGCCATGATGACACAGCATAGAATCATAGAGTTGGAAGAGACCACAAGAGCCATCCAGTCCAACTCCCTGCCATGCAGGAACTCAAAATCAAATCATACCTGAGAGATGACCATCTAGCCTCTGTTTAAAGACCTCCTAAGAAGGAGACTCCACCACACTCTGAGAAATCAGAATTAGCTGATCTCCTTGCCAGACGTCCGCCCTCATGGAACCGCAGCCCATGATCTAAGAATCCAAATCATTCTCAGCAACACCATCTGCGGAGCCAATTGTTGACATCTGCTATTTTCCTCTCTCCTCTTGGACCATGCCCTTCAACTGGCAGAAGAGACGAGATGACAATCTGTGCATCCATTTCTTTCAGCTTCTTACCCAGAGCCTCGTAATCCTTCTATGTTCTGAAGGCTGTGTCTTGCTGTGTCATTCATTCCCACATGGGCCAAAAGGAAGGGGTATTGGTCAGTAGGCTTGACCAGTCTTGTCAGCCTCTCTGTCACATCTCGGATCTTTGCCCCAGGGAGACAACACCCCCCCCCCCCTGAGACATCTTATCAGGCCCAGAAATCACTGCTTCTGTACCCCTCAGCAAGGAGCAGCTTCATTTATGCAAAGCAAAGCAGCTTCATTTATATACCGCTTCATATCGCACATGGGATGTCTAAGCGGTTTACAACTGTGAGCTGATTGCCCCCCAACAATCTGGGTACTCATTTTAGCGACCTCGGAAGGATGCAGGCCTGAGTCGAGCCTCAGCCCTGGCTGGTATTGAACTCGCAACCTTGTGGTTTATGAGTGAGTGGCTGCAGTACAGGCATTTAACCACTGTGCCACCAGGGCTTAAGGAGTCCCCCACCACGACCACACACCTCCTCTGAGGCTTAGCAGTGACTGTTCCCTGTGATGAGACTCCCAGGGTTCCCTGCTCTGTTCCTGAAGTCTGTCCATGCTGCTCTTCCTTGATAAGAGAAAGAGCTTCAAATTGATTCTGTAGCTGTATGCTCCCAGAACGATCCCTGCTCTCCCTACTTCTGTGTGTGACATTCCTCCAGTTGTCTACCTCCTGTGTATGTGAAATAACCTTCTCTTCCCCAGCAACTTCCTCTGTGTGGTCCCTGTCCAAGACAGTTCTGTTCTGTCCAGGAAAACCTCTTGCTCCCTAATATGCTGAAGTGTAGCTACTCATGCCTCCAGCTGCTGTACTTTCTCCTCCAAGAGGGCTACCAACTTGCACTTGGGGCATATGAAGTTCCCCACATCTGTAGGCAAGAAGACAAACATCCCATAAGTGTTGCAGGTAATGGCAGCAGTTCCCTCAGTGTCCATACTGAGAAGTCTGAATTAGTCCCAGAAACAGGACTATGGCCTTCCTCCTCAAAGAAAATCCTTCACTAAACACCAATGTTAAAGGCTCCTGATGACCTGAACGTTTCATCAATCACTGCTGGTAATAAAAATTCTAAGAGGCTCTGAAAGGAGTTATGTAGAGCTAGATTGCTGCCACTACCCCCGAGTGACTTAGAAGTGTGACTCACAAAAGCTCCACCCCCTCAGCAACAACACACTCTCCCAAGAGTTTTTAAAAGTTCAAAACTCACCCCCTTAAAATGGCTGCCCAGGAACTGCTCACCTCCTCCTCCTCCTCTCTAGCAGGAGCTTGCCTAGAACAGTCTGGTAGTCTCTGAGAGGAGTTATGTAGAGCTAGATTGCTACCTCCAAGGAATCTAGTGGGAGGCTACTAAGATCTGACAAGGGCAAATAGACTTTTTCTAGAGAATCCTGGCTATTCACAATTTGGTATGTAATCTCTGCCAGGGAAACCCTTTGGAAACATGAAACTGCCCATCATGAAAAGGACCAGGACCAATGTAGTCCAGTGACTAAGGAAATGGGCAAAGCCATCCTAGTTTTTTTTTTATCAAGAGTAACAATGGTAACCTGCGTCATACCTGCACAATTTAAACCTGCAGATGAAGAACTCGTATTATGGATTGTTGTTGTTGTTACTGTGCCTTCAGGGTGTTTTCGACTATAAGGTGACCCTATCACAGGGTTTTCTTGCCAAGACTTGATCAGTCTGCCTTTGCCACCTTCTGAGGCTGAGACAATGTGACTTGTCCAAGGTCACCCAGTGGGTTTCCATGGCTGAGCAGGGATTCAAACGTGGGTCTCAAGGGTTATAGTCCAACATCCAAATCACTACACCACGATGGCTCTCCTTACATTATGGATTTCTCTTCCACAAAATGTAATTTAATTTAATTTAATGTAAAATTAAAATTAAAAAAATCTTTCACACAGAAACCATGAATATTAGATTTTATAGATTTGTATTAATTTCACTTTTAAAAGAAAACTTCAAACAAACTTTTTAAAAAATTCATTCATCAAACATACTGTATCTACCATTCAGCACTGGAAAGCAGTTTGCTAAACTATTACACCTTTTCATATCAATCACATTCAATTCATTCAAATACCCTCCTTCTAAATCCTGCTTCCTTTTCTTCTCTTTCTTCCTCTTTCTCTAATCCTCTCCTAATCCTCTCCTTTACCTGTGCCTTCTTCCTCACCAACCTCATCATCCCTATTCTCATCTACCTATTCTCACCCTCACATACTCTCCACCACGTATTTCTACCCTCAACTACTTACTTTAACCTCAATTTCCTCTTTCCTAATCTTCCCTTAATCTTCTTCTTAAAACTGTTAGGAAAAAGTCCCAGGGGAAAATGTACAATGTGGGGAATAGCAGGACATTACAAGCAGCCATGATGACACAGCATTTGACTGATGCTGAGTCATGCTGTGTCATGGGAAGTGACATCATGATGGTCACCTGGTGCTGGAAAGCACTGACAACTGCTGCAAAACTGCAGAGTCACTCAGGTTGAGTGACTGGTGTTCACAGGAAGAGGCAGAGCCAGAAGGCCACATGGAGCCCTGGCTATATAAAGCAGATGCCTCAAGACACATGTGTGGTGTACAGACGTTGTTGTTGTTGTGTGGGAAGATAGTTGGTGTGTTAATGACTTTGTCAGATTTCTGCATTTGTGATTTCTGCCTCCAGTCTCTCTTTCTGAATTTCTTCCAGTTTGGCTATTTCCTCCTTATCAATATATTCGATATTCCTCTTATTTCATTTTATCAATGGGATACTCTGCATATAATTTTTTTTGTAGAAATTATAAAATTATAAAATACCTCTTTAATCTTATGTATGTATGTCACATCTCCCGCTTTTATCTTAACTATCTGCTTATTTTCTTTTACCTTTCTTAATCTTTCCAATAGCCATTTTCCTGTTTTATTTGTGTTCAAAATTATATTGTTTTACTTTTTAATTTTTTTCAATTTCATCTACCATTTCTATAGAAATCTTTTAAGTGTCTTTAACTCCTTAATTTTTTTTTATTGTTCGAGTTTATTTTTAAATTCTCCCCTTTCTCTCTCATTAAATTACTTATTTCCTGTCTTTTCCTTCTCTGTAGTATCACATTTTGTTGAACAAAGAATCCTCTCAGGGTCACTTTACTAGCGTGCCAAACAACAGCCATTTTTGTGCTTTTGTCCATATTTTCTACAAAGAAATTTGTCAATAATTTCTTTGCCTTTTCTGACACATCCAGGTCTTTTAGCAAATCTTTGTTTAATCTCCATTTCCTTGTTTTATACTGTTCTCTTAAAGATAAAATTTGTGGGTTATGATCTGATATAGCTCTTGGAAGAACTCTTTATCTTTTATTTCATTCAACATTGTTTTTCAAGTTAGAAAAAGATCTATTCTTGCTAATGAATTATGGCTGTCTGAATAGAAGGTGTATTCTCTATTTTAGTCATATAAATACCTCCAAGCATCTATCAGTGCTAAATTTTCTATTAATACAAAAAAGGATTTAGGTAGTTTGCCTTGGTTTTCTTTTATGTCTTTATTTGATTCTCTATCCACTTTTGGGTCAATTACCCCATTGAAGTCACCTAATATGACCATATTTTCATATTCCAACTCTCATATCTTGCTATATAATTTTGAGTAGAAATCCCCTTTATTTTCTTGAAGGCCATAGATTCCCACCAGTAAGATTTTTATATCTTTCCAAATAATTTCAACTCCTAACCAATGCCCTTCTTTACAAAATACAAGCACAAATTGATAGATAGGAACAAATTAATTAATAGGCTCACAGTACATAGAATTTATTGAAAAGTAGTTGAAAAGTGGTTCTGATGTAACATTTTTTTCTTTTAGCTTGGCATTAATCTTTGTTTTTATTTGTTTATTTTAATTTTTAATTGTTTTATTTTTATGTCTAGTTCCGTCTTCTTCTTGTGATGTTCTTTGGATGGTCATAATTTGTAGTTGTATATAATAAGTTTTTTTCAGGTCTTTAGATCTGTCTTTTCCCTATTTTAATTTTTATAATAAGCTATCTTTGATAAGTCCAATTCCTTCCTAATTTCAGTATTTGATCCTAATGAACATTTTCTTTAAATTGTTGAGATTCTAATTTATTCCAGCAGGCTTTTTAATTTATACTTTCAATTCATAATTCACAATCTATGTCTTAGTCCATATCAGACATCCATTTCCAAATTCCTTTAGTCCATTTTTCCTCTGAATTTACTTCAGTTGGATGTCTTCTCTTGTTAACTCCAAAAAGACATTTAATATATCTGGATTTTGCTCTTATTTATTTGGTGTATAATTAATTCACTCGATTTGATTTATCAGTCCACAAAATATGTTAATACAAAAATTAATCCAAAAAGAGGAGAAAAAGAAAAATCTTATATTCGCTTTATTCACTTTATGTATTTTACATTTGCTGAGTGTCAACTAGTCATAGATGTTTTATAGATATTTTGTCAGTCCATCTCAGTCTGTTCTATTGAATTTTTTTTGTATTTAATAAAGCCTGGAGTCAAGTATTACTATGCACTTAAAACTACTAAGGTGTACAACAGTGTCTTCTTGAAGAAAGTACCCCAATAGTGTTTAGATTTGTAGCTTCCTTCACGTTAGCTGGCAAAAGCGGCAGCAGTGGTGGTGCTTGTGCCGCAGAAGTGGTGGCTTGCCACAGATGTGGCTACTCTGGTTTGTACCTGGAGTTTGCTCCCTTCCACGCTGTCCTCGATGTTGTTTTAGGCTTCTTTCCTGCCTAGTAGATATGCTGGGAATACACCAGGTACGATTGTGGGCCCCTCTGATTCCCCTTTATCGGGGAGATAAGTTTCCTCTGCCCTGTAATCCCCAGGGCAGAACTAATCCCCACGACAAGCAATCACCACTCAGAGCTTTCTGAAGTGGCAACCATCTATGCTGCTAGAAGTTCAGAAACCATGGATATTAAGGAACTGAATTTTAGATTCTATAATACTACAAAATTTAGAGCATTTTTAACATTTACTTTTTTAAGTTTGAATTTTTTTTAAGTTTGAATTCCCCCTCCCTTTCCCCCACTGTACTCTGAGAGGAGATAGAAGAGGCTATTAAATCCCAAGACTCTACCATGAGTCTCTTGTTTATACACCCCATACACTTGCAGAAAACTGGGCCTCAGGAGGCAGAGAAGCCCAAGGCACAGTGCTTGTGTCTGCTGCAAGCTCCCCACCTGCCAAAATTGAAATTTTACATTTAAAAAACAATGTTGGACCAGCTCAGTCCAATTCACTGTGTTACTTGCAACATCCAGACCAGCATCCTAACAGTGGAATGACAAATTACAAGGACAGGAATTAGTGCCTTTCAGGATCAATCCACCAAAGGCAAAAGGAATCCTTACTCAGAGAGGCCACCTTTCCATCATCCTTCATCTTACCCTCCTTGGTCTGGATTTGAGAGTTCCTTCTTCACCAAACACACAGCAACCTCCTCAAAGGACTCTGGAAGCCTCTCTGGGTCACCTTGTAAGGGGGAGGAAAAATACACCAAGTAGCCCCAAGAAGAAATGATGGGGGACAGGAGGTTACCCTGCCAACCCGCCCCATTGTGCTCCCCTATGGAAACTACATTCATTTCCCCTCAATGAGAAGTCCTGGGAGGAGAGAAAGGAGGCAGACTGGGAAGGGAAGGGAAGGAAAGGAATTGAGCTTGGCAAGCAAATGTGAAGCTCTTCCATTGCCATGCACCGGATCTTCCTTGGGGAGAAAGGAGGAAGCAAAGATGGGAGAATAGAGGGGGCAATTATTTCTCCTTCACCCAATCCTGATGCCATGTGATAGAAGATGTAGTTAATGTAGCTAAAGCTAGAGAGAGACCCTCTTAGGCTTGTGCTGGAAAGAACCTCCTGTGCCTTCCTCTGAGGAAGCGAGCCCAAGCCCCCAACTCATTCTTGCAAATGTTTTCCATCTTTCCCCTGAGCCAAGAAAATACTTGATGTGCCTTTGAAAGGAACACCTCTTCCCTGATGCCTTTTGGTCTATGAGACCTTCTTGAAAAGTTTAGCCTAAAGGAGAGACACACAGAAGGACTTCAGCCTTCACCTGTTCAGAGCAGCCAACGGGTTATCTCCAAGAAGCCCAGGAGGAGGAGAACTTGAACGGGGCAGGACCTTACTCTCTGTGGCCTCAGGGATGAGCAAGGAAAGGACTGCCAAAAAGGAGCTATGAGTCCTGCCTGTGAGTTATCCTGTGAATTGTCCTGCCTGCTACCTCCTTGGACAATAAGGTCACAATGACAAGTTGTGATATATCTCCAAGAGCAGGTTGTGATGCATCCCCTTTGTAACCCCTGGCTGAGCTCAAGAGCCAATGTGGTTGCCATGCCATCTCCCTGGGAAGTGAGAAGCCCTCATCCTCCAAAGCAAATGAATCAGAGGGAGTGTTCACATTGGCTCATGGTCTTCCCAAGCAACCCAGGGTCTTGCAGCTCCTCAGTGTTGGATTGGTTCTCATGTGGTGGAAATTGGAAAGCAGACCACCCATAGGGGAATATGCAGCCTTCCATAATATTCCCACTGTATGTAAAGAAAGAAAGAAGAGCTGAACTCACAGGTTATAAAATGTCATTCAAGTTATAAAAAATAATATTATTTATATATGTATATGTGTTGTTTTACTTTCAAAAAGATTGGTGACTTTCAAGAGACTGGAGGTCTCTCCAAAGGATTTTTGTTGTTTTTATTGTATACTTTATTGATTGTTTTATATATGTGATCATATTCTCTGGTTTATTTGAGTTTTTTGAAGCAACACACACACACACACACACAGTTGATTTTCTATGGCACAGAGCCCACGATGCCACTAGGTTCTGGCTCCCTTGCACACAGATCATTATTCCTAGGTATTCTGGATCCCCCTTCCCATTCTTGCTGAGCTGAATGGGATCCCTTGAGACCATCTATCCAAGCTGCCACCACCTGATGAATTACCGGATCCTCCCTCTTAGCAACACATCAGGACTTTGTGAAAGGATTTACAGAGTTGCTTTTCCCCTTGCCAACTTTGGCAATATAAGCCGAGCCACAAGTATGTGAAGAAGGAGTGTGATAGAGGCAAAATTACGTTTAAAGAAAAGCTTTATTCTAACTATGGAATTCTAGAGCAAGGATTGTCTTGGAAGCAGAGAGATGTAAGTTACAGAATAGAGTAATTTCAGCCAAGCCAATAAAATAAACCAAAAGACCTAACGCCACTAACTAGTACATGTTCCTAATCCTACTTACAAGCTCAGATATGCGTTGTAGTCCTTGATGATTCTGGATGCTGGGAGCCTTGACTCCATTGCACAGCTCAACCAGCACTGGGTCATCTACCTTGGGCAAACAGCCTCAAGGCAGACAAAGGAAGGACTCTAGCAAACTCAGACTGTATGGTCCAAAAGGCTTTTTAAAACCTTGGCGGGGGAGCATATTGAAGTTCCAGGTTCTGCCCAACTGATTGGTCAGTTGGTATCTCATCATCTGTGATGCAAACCCTCATTAGAATGTGATGTAAACCATCATTAGACTGCACCTCCCACAAACATTTAACCCCTTGATATATAGAAGTTGTCAGATGAATGCTCATTCATCACACACACACATTTATAAAAAATAATGTAAATATTATTTTCATAGATTGTGTGACATTTTATAACCCTTACATTCAGCTGGATTGTACATATATGACTGCGTTGAAGAGGGGCAGGATAGAAATAAATTTTATTTTATTTTTTGTTGTTATAAGAAACAGGTTAGGTGAGTGTCCATATCAGGGGTAGGCAACCTTTCCCCTTTAAGGGCCGAGGGACTTCAGCTCCCAGAATCCCAGGAGCTATTGGCCAACATGGGGCTATTGGCCAACATGGCTGAGGCTTCTGGGAGCTGAAGTCCCTCGGCCCTTAAAGGGGACAGGTTGCCTACCCCTGGTCCATATAGTTGCAAGGGTCAGGGGCTTAAATATATTTTAATAGATCCTTTCTGAGGCAAAGACTATGTGGTCGCATACAGGCATACACACACCATTATGTGTATATGCACTGGTTAAAGAAAGACAGGTTATGTGATTCTATGAATGTGTAGGGACTCCTAGGCTGGAGAAAAATAACAAAAATAAGACATATGACCTGGTGAGTGTCTCGGGGCCCAACACAGCCCCCCATGCCTGACTATTTCCTGGTGACGGATCACAGCAGAGCCTAAACTGAGGCATTGATCACAAGTACAAATGTCACATTACAGGGGGAAACCTGAAAAAAGAACAGGATCTTTTCTACCTCACCTTTAGGTTCTGATAATAGGAAGACGTCAGCATTTAACTCTGGGAGTCAGTGGCTATAATGTGTCAACATGGGAACAGAAGGGGAGAAGAAATGCACTCCAAGTTACAAGACCATATAATTTACCTTCATGGTCATAACCAGATGAATTAGGGAGTACACCATTAATAAAAACACTGATTTTTCCATATCCGATGCCATTATTTCAAAAACTTTGGGTAGCCTGCCAATAAAACAGAATGCTCCAATAATTCAAATGAATGAACATATCAAATGAATAAACATTATCTGTGCAAAACATTTTAAAATCACATGCTTTCAAGAAAAATAGCATCCAAGAAAGCTATAACATAATTATAAAACTTAGTCTACATCTACTGTCTCGCCAAATAAAAAAATATTTCACTTATTTCATATATCTTCAGTCTGGACAATCTGATGCCTCAAAAGGGTTCAGTGCATTTGTATGGTTTCTGTAATAGCTGGATTCTCTGATGGGTCACAAAGTCTGACTTGTCAGAAAATATTCCAAGCACTGCTAGCATATGTATGGTGTCTCTCCTGTGTGGATTCTCTGATGTGTCACAAGGACTGGCGTAAAAGCAAAACATTTTCCACACTGTTGGCATTTCTATGGTTTCTCCCCTGTGTGGACTCTCTGATGAGCCAAAAGCACTGACTCACAAGCAAAACATTTTCCACACTGTGGGCAGCAATGTGATATATCTCCTGTATGAATTCTCTGATGTGTCACAAGGTTTGACTTTCTAGTAAAACATTTCCCACACTGCTGGCATTTGTATGGTTTCTCTCCTGTATGAACTCTCTGATGAGTCACTAGTAATGAATTCCGACCAAAACATTTCCCACACTGCTGGCATTTGTATGGTTTCTCTCCTGTGTGGGCTCTCTGATGTGTCACAAGAGCTGACTTCTGAGTAAAACATTTTCCACACTGCTGGCATTTGTATGGTTTCTCGCCAGTGTGGACTCTCTGATGTCTCAAAAAGGTTGAAACCTGAGCAAAACATTTCACACATTGCTGGCATTTGTATGGTTTCTCTCCCGTGTGGACTCTCTGATGGTTCATAAGGTATGACTTATAAGCAAAACATTTCCCACATTGCTGGCATGTATATGGTTTCTCTCCTGTGTGGACTCTCTGATGGTGCATAAGGTATGACTTATAAGCAAAACATTTCCCACACTGCTGGCACGTGTATTCTTTCTTTTCTATGTGGGCTCTCTGATGTATCACAAGAGCTGACTTCTGAGTAAAACATTTTCCACACTGCTGGCATTTGCATGGTTTCTCTCCAGTGTGGACTTTCTGATGAGTCATTAGGTTTGATTTCTCAGCAAAATGTTTTCCACACTGCTGGCATTTGTATGGTTTCTCTCCAGTGTGAATATTCTGATGATTCAAAAGGGTTGAAACCTGAGCAAAACATTTCCCACACTGCTGGCATTTGTATGGTTTCTCTCCTGTATGGATTCTCTGATGGTTCATAAGGTATGACTTATAAGCGAAACATTTCCCACACTCCTGGCACATGTATGGTTTCTCTCCCGTGTGGATTCTCTGATGGTTCATAAGGTATGACTTATAAGCAAAACATTTCCCACACTGCTGGCACATGTATGGTTTCTCTCCCGTGTGGGCTCTCTGATGTATCACAAGAGCTGAATGCTGAGCAAAACATTTCCCACACTGCTGGCATTTGTATGGTTTCTCTCCAGTGTGAATCCTCTGATGAGTCATAAGGGTTGATTTCTCAGCAAAATGTTTTCCACACTGCTGGCATCTGTATGGTTTCTCTCCAGTGTGAGTATTCTGATGATTCAAAAGGGTTGAAGCCTGAGCAAAACATTTCCCACACTGCTGGCATTTGTATGGTTTCTCTCCCATGTGCCCTCTCTGATGTTTCAAACGGTATGACTTTCTAGTAAAACATTTTCCACACTGCTGGCATTTGTATGGTTTTTCTCCAGTGTGGGTTCTCTGGTGACTCATAAGGATTGACTTGTGAGCAAAACATTTTCCACACTGCTGGCATTTGTATGGTTTTTCTCCAGTGTGGATTCTCTGGTGAGTCACAAGGATTGATTTGCGAGTAAAACATTTTCCACACTGCTGGCATTTATATGGTTTTTCTCCAGTGTGGATCCTCTGGTGAGTCACAAGGTATGACTTATAAGCAAAACATTTTCCACATTGCTGGCATCTGTATGGTTTTTCTCCTGAGTAGACTCTCCTATGATTCAGACAAGCAGACTTGAGAGCCAAACATTTCCTATACTGCTGGCATGCATATAGTTTCTCTCCTTTATTGATTCGCTGATGAATCACAATGTCTCCTACAAATAAGGACAAGGACAGCCAAGATTGAAGACATTATCACAGTCTCATGACTCATGGCACTCCCGTTATGAAAGAAAACAGGAACATACTACTTTGAAAACATTTGAAAACATTTCTTATCACTCCTCTCTTCTTTTACACAACTGCTTTAAAAAAATTCAGGTGCAAAAAGCTTTTAGTTCAATTTCAGCATTATAGCAATCAGTGCCATGAGGGAACCTAATTTTCCTCCTGTCCACCTCCCACTTCTTATTCCAAAGCAGGCTAAATGCATGCCAGTTGGCAGCCCTCAGGCATAAGGAGAGGATCACTCCCATAGAATATCACTAAACCCGCAACTTGAATACAGCAGACTTTTGCCAGTAGTCCCAACGCATACCTCCTTTCCCCTGCTCCCCACAAAGATCCACCAACTTCATTTTCAAAACTCTCCCATCTTATCCACCTCTTCACCCCATTGATTTCCCTCCTTCTCCCCACCATCTGGCCATGATTATAACCATAACAGTCCTATGGAATCCTAGGATTGGGAGGGATATTTAGAATCCTCAGTTGAAGAGCTCTAGTGCCTCTTTATCACTACCCCAGGTTTTCACAAGATGTTGCCATGACAATTAAAGTGGAATCATAGTGCTATGGCAATGTAGTATAAAAGAGCTCCTGGTAAGAAGGGCAATGTGTAAAGTTCCTTACCCAAGGAAAACACATTCTCATAGTTTTCCATCATGACCTCCTCGTACAAAGATCTTTGGTTCCCATCCAACAGTTGCCATTCCTCCTCTGTGAAGTACACAGCAACATCCCCAAAGGTGACCTGCAACAGAAAGTAGCCCTTATCCAGAGTGACTTATGAAAAGTAGAGGAAGACACATGGTGCACCAAAAATATTATTTGATTACTTCAGTCTACCAGTAAGAGTAGGAAACGTTTGAATATTCCCCTATCTATTTTCCTTAACTCGCTGGATCTTGAAGAAAAAGTCATGAGGAGAAAGACAAGGCTGCAATCTGGGTCCTCAATGATCTAGATTTTTCATGTGAAGTGAGACTTTGTTTAACATGTGGAAACTCTTCCATATAAGTCTTACTAACTGCTTTACTAACTGGTGTAAGTCTAGGGCAGCCTCACCCAATCATTAGATTTTTTAAAAATGCTCAACCTGTTTGGTCTTTTAGCACATGAGACACAAGAATACTATAAGAGCCTCTTCTCATCCTTGACAATAAAAATATGATGTCTGTAGGACACTCTGAAGGGCCACCATTAGCAGGAAGGCCAGTCTCACTAGCCCTGACCATGACTGGCTGCGAGTGGAAGCAAGGACAAGAGAGCAGAAAGCACGGATCTGTCAAGTTATGCATGGGATATAGAGTGATGGAAATGTACAAGATGTATGGAGTTTTCCATGAGAAAGTTTTAAATGGTAAACTGAACTCAACAACAGGTGGCCAAGAAGTCACAACAATTACAGTTTTAGCTGGGAAAAAGATAGTCAGTACATCAACATCTGAGCTCATGAGAAAAGTAGTCACATGGGGGATGATAGACAGCAAGAGGCTGGGTTAATACACATCATACAGGCATTATCCAATCAGCATAAGGTTAACACCCAGAAGGTGGAGTATGGGAAGGGCCAAGGGAATCCTTTGTTTAAGTTTGTTTATATTTACAAGCACTGTGTGTGCATGTATGTTTGGCAGTGTTTTTAACTATGGAGTTAGTTTTTGGCTTTTAGTTTTTGAGTATGCTTATACTGCTTTTACAATGTAACTCCTGGATCTGGAAACATGGATCTGTAACTTCTTCTTAACTTTCAACAACAACAAGTCGGGATCCTATGCTTTTGGATCAGCTAAAGATATAATCTCTCATGGCTGAACTGGACAAGTTCATCACAATGGATTTTACTTAGTTATCTTACTTTCTTTTATATACATTAATAAACTATACTTTTGGACTTTACAATGTGTCTTCTTGACTGAGGAAGACTAGATGCCTGAAGAAGAGAAGCTGAGCTAGTTGATGGTAAAAGATCTAAAGTGGCTGTGGATCACAGCAGCCAGCTTGTTCTGCAGACTCTGCTGGGTGTCTAAGAGCATCACTGCAACACCCATCATCCACACACTGACAGGATCAATTGAGCTACTGAAGGACAGAAGGCAATATTTGACCACTCATTGCATTCTAGACTATCAAACATGCAATGGCTCTATCACAAAAAAGGAGGGAATGAATGTTAACCTGTTCCAAGGTCATCTTTCCTGATGTTTCTTCCACGGAAAAGGAATTCAGTGTAGGTTCTCTCTCCTTTCTTTTGGAGACCATCTTGCACCTATGCACACCTGTAGAAAGTACAAATGGAGGTGTTTTACATGTGCATACATTTATACAGTTGTCCATTAATCACCAAAAAGATAATTCAATGGCTCTGAAAGCAAATCAATCCTGAAGTTACACTGGAAGACAACTGAAATTTGGGGCACATAGTGAGATTACATGACTCACTGGAAAAGATGATGATGCTCAGTAAAGTGGAAGGCAACAGGAAAACAGAAAGAGTGCACTATATATGTGGATTGACTCAAGGAGACCAAAATGCTGAGCTGACAAATATTCATAACATGGTGTCTTGGAGGTCTTCACAGGGCTGCCCTAGTTTGAAGCCAAATAATCTTCTGTTAGGATCCTTAGTTAAAATTGACTGAGTAGGTCTGCCAGAAGAGATCTATCTTTAATGCTGTTTTAAATGCATTAAACAAGGCACCAGATCCCCATCTGATCTTGGAAGCTAAAGAGAGTGTACTCTGGTTAGTACTCAGACAATACAAGGATTCCACAAAATACAATTGCCATCATGTGGAAGTTGATGGTATTCTCCGCTCTGGCAACTGCTGAAAATCAAAGTTATATTTGCCATCAAGTTCAGTTTTCCTTTTTAAACAGTTCACTGGGTGAATTGAAAATTAACTGGCCAGGCAAATGCAAGAAGGATAGCTTCAAGGCACCAGATCCTGTCTGATATTGGAAGCTAAGTGGGGTCTGCTCTTGGGTGGGAGACCGCCAATGAATATCAGGTGCTGTAGGCTATATTTCATAGGGAGGAGGTAGCAAAACCACCTCTGATTACTCTTTGTCTAAGAAAACCCTATGGAATTCATGGGGTCACCAGAGGTTGACAGGCTACCTGAAGACACATACTCACACACAAGGCTGGTGTTAAGTTGGAAACGACTAAAAGATGCACAACAACAAAATACAGATAGGTGATTTGTGACAGCACTTCCCCATTCCTACGTGTCATGGATTTTGCTTGTTCCTGAGTGCTGTTTGGAAAACCTGACAAACCTACTCTCCCCACCTCAAAAACAAGAATATTTGGTGCCACTCTTTCCCTCCTCCTCTTTTCCCCAAATGCTGCCCTTTTCCCTCTGAGTCTTTCACACTTCAACCACCACCCTCTCTCTTTCCTCTTTCCTCCAAGGGAGCTTCAGAGGAAAGGTTTTCTCTCACCCTCCCTCTAGGGAACTTGCTTCCTTTAGACTTGAAGAGGTAGAAAGAGTCTGTTTGTCTTGAAATGATTGCCTGAAACACTTAAAGAGAAAAGAACTTTGTTTTTCTTCACCTTCATTTGTACTATATATATTTTTGGCCCCTCTGTTTGTTTGTGGGGGTCACAGAAATGGTTCAGCATATAGGCTAGGGGCCACATTTTATCTATAACCCCTGCCTTATAGATAAGCAAGCATAATATGTAAGTCAAGGACCCCATTCTCATTTTGCAAGAAAGTCATGTTAACAAGGGAAAATGATTTGGCAACACACGACAAGCCAACACAACAGTATCCTATTCTATTCTACTATATTCTATACTATTCTGTTTTATATCTCACCTTTTTCCTGGTATGAGACCCAAGGCAGCTCACAATCTAAGTGAAAACCAAACTGAATCAAAACATTGGTTAATTTCAACATTTTTTATATAAAAAAATAGCATTGTGATTCCATTTTAACTGCTATGGCAACATCCCAAGTAATTCTGGGATATGCAATTGAGGAAGGGGTGTTTATTATTCTGAACTAGTAGGATCCTGACAGAAGATGGGGTAGCAGTGAAAACTACAGCCTTCCGGTAGATTGAAATATACAGAATTAATTCCAGTTCTTTGTTGTTGCTAGCTGCTCTCAAGCTGGTTGCGACCCTGTGGATGAGACATCTTCAAGAATCCCTATCTTCCACTGCCTTGCCCAGATCCTGCAAACTTTTACCCATAATCCCCCTGATCAAGTCTATCCATCTAGTTTGTGGTCTTCCTTTCTTTCTTCTACCCACTAACTTTCTGAGCATTGTTGTTTTTTCTAGTGATTCATGCCTTCTCATTATGTGGCAAAGTATGATAGTCTCAACTTGATCGTCTTTGCTTCCAAGGAGAGCCCTGGTCTGATCTGTTCAAGAACCCATTTGTTTGACTTCTTCGCTGTCCATGGTAACCTAAGTATTCTTCTCCAGCACCATATTACAAATGAGTTGATTTCCTTTCTGTCTGCTTCCTTCACTATCCAGTTCTCGCATCCATACATGGTAACTGGGAATACAATGACCTGGACAATCCTGACTTTAGTGCTCAGTTGTATGTCTTTGTTCTTCAGTATCTTTTCCAGTTCTTTCATAGCTTCCCTTCCCATTCCTAGTCTTCTTATTTCTTGACTGCAGTCCCCATTCTGGTCAATGTTTGATCCTAGATATGGGAATTCTTTAACTATTTCAATTTCCTCGTTGTCTAAACTGAATTTGTGTATTTCTTCTGTGGTCATTATTTTTGTTTTCTTTATGTTCAGTATCAGACCTGCCTTTGTGCTTTCATCTTTGTCCTTTGTTATTAACTGTTCCAATTCCTGAACGTCTTCTGCTAATATTATGGTGTCACCCACATATCTTAGGTTGTTAATGTTGCTTCCTCCTATCTTAACTCCTTTTTCTGATTCTATTTCTCAGATGCCTACATGTTGTTTCAGTCTTTAGTTAAAATGGTAGATATATGATGGGGAGGATATCTTCTGCAGACAGAAGATATCCTGTGGCTATAGGGAGAGTGGCAAAGTCCAGGAAATTTAAAATCCATTTGCATCTCAACAGGGACCCCTCTTTTGCAATCCGAATATGTCTCTATTCCCCCTGAAGCCACAGGCCTGTTTGCGGCAGAGGACAATGGATTCCTCAAGAAGTATCTCATTGTACTGTATTGTAGCTGCAACAAAAGCAGAAAGAATAGCCTGTGGACTGAGAACTTCAATCAAGGTAAAACAATTTTTTTATTCTTCGTAAACTTGGACTGAATTCACATGTTTTATCTCTCCATATTCACCAAAATATTCCTGATGCAAACACATAGAGACTTCTTGAGGAATCCATTGCTTTCTGCCACAAAGAGGCCTGTGGTCTCACTGGAATGGAGACATATTGCTGGGAGGGGGGGGGGGCTGTTGAGATCCAAATGGATTTTAAATCTCTCTATAGCCACAGGGGCAGAGGGAGGAGGATCCTGCCTGCAAAAGGTATCCTCCCCACTATAGACCATCATAACTAAAGACTCAAACAACATGTAAGCATCTGACTAACATCTCCAATTGTTTTTCTCCTGTTGGGTTTGTAACATCTAGTCTGATGAAGAAGCTCATGGAGCTTTGAAAGCTTGCAACATGGATATTGTACATTTGGGTTGACCAAGAAAGGCATCACTGATGAGTTTTTATTTGAATTTGCTAAATGGCCAACACAGCTACCCCTGAATGTTTTCTGTAATTTAACATCACTTTAAGTGCTGCAGCCCCGTCTTTTGAGATCCTGGGATTTGTAGTCTCGCCAGGTCTTTCGCCTCCTCTGCCCAAGGAGAAGGGGGATGTTGCCTCCCCAAACTACAAATCCCAGGGTTCCCTAGGATGAGGCCCTGGGGGCAGTTAAAAGTGGTGTCGAGCTACATAGTGGTAGGCAAACTGTCCCCTTTAAGGGCGGAGGGACTTCAGCTCCCAGAATCCCAGGAGCTATTGGCCAACATGGGACTATTGGCCACCATGGCTGAGGCTTCTGGGAGCTGAAGTCCCTCGGCCCTTAAAGGGGAAAGGTTGCCTACCCCTAGAGCCCCCCCCCCCCATGGCCACTGCCAGGGCATCCCTCTGACCTCCCGACCCCCTTTTGGTGGCAGAAGGAGAGCCTCAGTGGCTGGGAGGGAGAAAACTGGGACACACAGATACACACCGCATGATTTTTTTTTGGGGGGGGGGCTCCACTCTCTCTCCCTCTCTGACCTCAAGGGGGCCCTGACCTACTCCTTGCCTCCCTGCCTGCCCCCCTGGGCGACCCTCCCCCGCCATACCTCCTCCTCCTCCTCCTCCCAGCCAACCAGGGTCCAAGAGAGCGAAAAGGCTGATTCCTAGAGAGTCCTCCTCCAAAGGGGAGAGAGAGAAGAGGCTCCGGTTCCTAGAGAGTCCTCCCCAAAGGGGAGAGGAGCGTAGGCTCAGATTCCTAGAAAGCCCTACTCCAAAGGGGAGAGAGAGCGGAGGCTCAGATTCCTAGAGAGTCCTCCCAAAGGGGGGGGGAGAGAGAGAGCAGAGACTCAGATTCCTAGAAAATCCTCCTCCAAAGGGGAGAGAGAGCGCTGGCTCAGATTCCTAGAGAGTCCTTCTCTGGGGAGAGAGAGAGAGAGAGAGAGAGAGAGAGAGAGAGAGAGAGCAAAGCTCAGATGCCTAGAGCGTCCTCCAAGGCGAGAGCAGCGATCAGATTCCTAGATCGACCTCCAAAGGGGAAGAGAGAATGGCAACTCAGATTCCTAGAGAATCTTCCTCCAAGAGGGAGAACGAGAGCAGAAGCGCAGATTCCTGGAGAGGCAGGGAAAAGCCAAAAGCTGGGAAAGGGGGTTGGGAGGGAGAGTTCCGGAGGGAGGAAGAGGTAAGGGAGGGGGGCATTGAGGGCGCCCCAAGTGGGGCTTTGTGGGGGGGGGAGGGGAAAGGGGGGGTCCTTGCCAGTCTCCCAACTGGAGAGAGAAGGGGGGTCCCCGGTTCCTGCCGCCCCCTTTGGAATGAAAGGAGACCCCCACTTCCATCCCTCCCCTCGGCAAAGCCCCCCCTCAAAGCCATGAGGGAGAGGGAGGGCAGGGGCCTGGGGAGAGAAGGGGGCCCCTGCCTTTGGAGGGGAGGGAGGGGGCTAAGGGGGGCAGGAGGAGGAGGAGGAAGGGAGAAGAGGCCCCTGTCTGTGGGGAGAGGGGGAAGCAGGGGGTGGGTTATGGGAGGGGGACTCAAAAGACTGAGGGAGAAATCCTCTTTAAGGAATGGAGGGAGCTGGAAAAGGGTCTCTGGGAGGGAAAGAGAGGGAGAGACAGAAGCAGCCCCCAGTCAGTGCCCCCCCAAAAGGGTCAGAAGGACCCAAGGCCTGCTCCCCAGAGAGTCTGGAAAGGGGAGGGGGAGGAATAAAACCGGTTCCTATGGGGAGGAGAAAGAAAAGCCCCCTCCTCATCTCCCCCCCAGGAGGTCAGAAGAGTGGCAATGGAAGAGGCCCCCCCCCATCTCCTTCCCAACCCCCCTTTTGTTTTGTTTTTCTGGCCTCAGGGAGGGATGCAGTCTCTATCTCCCTTGGTAGGATAAGGGACACCCCTCCCCCATGTGCCCCCTTTACTTCCTGGGGCTGCTGGGTGGGTTTTTCTTCCTCTTCCTCCGTCTCACAAGGAGACCCAGAGAGAGTGTCTCTGGTTTCCCTCAATGGGAAAGAAACCCATGAGATGTCAGGCAGAAAGAAAGAGAGATGGGAAGGAAGGAAATGAGGAAGGAATATACCGTACCTCCCTTCATCCCTCACCACTTTCCCTTCCCTCCCCCCCCCCCATGACTTTTCTGCTTCTGCTCTGTTGTAATTTTCTTTAGTCTTTAAAGAGACCCCTGGAAATCCATGGGACAGTTCAATCACTGTCTGCAACAAACAATCCCTTAGGATAGAAAACCTCTTTTTGTAACCATAGCTAGCAATATAAGGACTTTTAACTCTAGTTTTAAGAAAATAACTAGTTGATTAGTTCAATAAAACTAGTTTTAAGAGGATTAAAAACAAGAAAGAAATTGATTTTAAAAATACTATTACTAATTTTCAAAAAGTCTCTCATTGGTCAAAAACACATTGCAGGTATAATACAGTTTGAAATTGCTTTAATTGCCCTGGCTGACTGCTAGAGAATCCTGTGATTTGTAGTTCGCTGTGGCCCCAGACTTCTCTGACAGAGAATGCTAAATCTCATGGCTTCCCAATGCTCCTGCGGTGTGCGGCGTCTAAATGTCACACTGCCAGAGTGCCAGAAAGCTGGCCCACAGCCAGTCTGTTCCAACTCTTAAGATCCAACCCTTTGGCTGCCATCCTGCACTCCCACTTTCCTGTGAGTAAAAGCCCCACCAACTCTATTACCACAGAAGATTCCCTGTGATCTTTCAGGCAACAGACAAACTGCCCCCCTTCTGAAAAGGGAAGCAAATAGATCTGGAAGAAGAATAAAATTGGGAAGATGAAAAGTCATTAGTCTATGTATTTTATCTGCCAGTTCCCAGATGCAGGTGACAGGATATCTGGTTAACATAAATGCAGGAAACATAAATGAGGAGAAAGGCAAAAGTTTTCCCATCCTCTGTCTCTTCCCCTATAAAAGGTGTGTCAGGCCTCCATTTCCCAGCTCCATCTGTACCCAGGTTCCTCTCCCTTTGCAGTGGGGCAGATGAGCAGCAGGAGGAGTCCCTCAAACAGTGTCATTTCTCCTTTTTCCTCCTCATTCCTAGGCACTGCTGTGGCACCAGAGAGCTAATCCAGGTCCTCTCTTCTTTGGGGCAGAGGGCAAGAGCTGCCAGACTACTGCCATCCCACTGACCTTTGAGGCTGCAAGCAGATATCAAGAAGACCAAGTAAGAAAGTTATAAACGCCTCAGTTTCTCTAGAACAGCGGTTCTCAACCTGTGGGTCGCGACCCCGGTGGGGGTCGAACGACCAAAACACAGGGGTTGCCTAAAGCCATCGGAAAATACATATTTCCGATGGCTTTAGCCGCTGAGAAGTCGCGCTACCGTCAGCAGCAGAAGAAGGCTCGGGCTCTTCTTCTTGCCGCCACCGCTCTCCCAGAGAACGAGGGAGATACCAACAAAAGAGTTGGGGAAGGGGAAGAAAGGAGGAGGAAAAGGAGGAGCGAGGAAAAAGGGGGGAAAGAGAAAGAGAGAGAGAAACAGGGAGGAGGAGGAGGAAACGAGTTACTGCACCCTCAACGCTCCCAACTTGCTCTCTCTCACAGCACACAACAGACGCTCTTTGCCTGCCCGTCAATAACGTGCGCCGCGATTGGTTGGCGGGGAGGAAGAGCTGAGAGGGGATTGGCTGTAATGGCCCAGAGGAGTCTTGCCCTCTCCTCCCCCGCCTCCAGTGCGCATGAGGGCCTTCATCACAATCGGTGCTTTGCGCGAGCTATTATTAGTCACGCAGTTTAAAATTTGACTCAGGTGGGAGAGGCGGCGGTTGGTGCTACTGCTCCTGTGGCGCTTCCTCTCCTCTCTGACAGAAAAAGAGAGAGAGCCTCTTGATGGCGGGAGGAGGAGGAGCCATGCCAGGCTTCTTCTTTTTGTTTTCCCCCTTCGTCCGCGGCCCTCTCGGGTTATAATGTGGGTTTATTCCTGAAGGGAGCGGCGGTGTTTGTGGTGATAGGGAGAATTAGTGTATTATTAAACCCTCACCACCAAAAACGGTAACAAAAAGTATTGTGGTACTTTAGGGACACACACACATATACATACATACATGTGAAATGTTATTTATTGGAATTAGTAATAAACATATAAACATATTTCTCAACATATAATTAAATATTGTTTTTGTGATTAATCACTGTGTTTAAATTATGTTTGATTTGTAGCAATGAGAATACATAATGCATATCAGGTATTTACATTCCAAATCATAACTAGCAAAATTACAGTTTTTGAAGTAGCCACCCCAATTTTTTTTTATTTTTTTTTTGGTTTGGGGTCACCACAACATGAGGAACTGTATTGTGGGGTCACGGCATTAGAAAGGTTGAGAACCACTGTTCTAGAAGGAAATCATGAATTCTGCCAAAGTAATTTCTTAAAAATTAAACAGCACACCCAGAGCTGCCTGGGTATCAGTTCCTTGCTCAATTTGAGAGCCATGGATTGTGTAGTAAAAGACACACATTCTCTGTGTAGGGGAACTATGACAATTGTCCCTTGCAGGTTCCCCACCCAGAATTTCTCCTTGGGTTCCTGTCACCCACCCAACTTGCCCCTTGACTTTCAGTTCTCCTTTGGCTTCACTACCTCGTGGGCCAACTATGGACCAACATGTGTGGTTTTTGTAGGTTCAAGTTTCTGTGCCCATAACCAAGATTCTCACCATTCCTTTGATTGAGTGAGTTAGGTGGAGGTTAAACAACAAGAACAACATTTATTGAACAAGAGGCTTCTTTATAATTTCAAGTATTGACGCTGGCTCGTATTTGTATTAATGTTACAAATAGATTTAATTCTAAGCACTTCTTCATTCTGCACAATTGTAGCACTTTGGTATCACTTGGCCATGGTTCCATGTCCTGTAGAATTTTGGGGTTTGTAGTTTGAGGAGGCAGTAAGAGCTTTCTGGAAGAGAAGTCTAAATACATTACAGAACTAAACATCTCAGGATTCCATAGGACACAGAGCCATGATGCTTAATGTGGCACGAAAACTCTATAGCTCTGCCATGTGAAAGAAATTTCTGTCATCTTTTTTAAGCAACTATGCACATATTCTTATTCTGAAGCAAATAAATATTCACAGATTGAAAGAGTAGCTCAGCAATGGCATTTACTCCTCCAGCCTCTTTGTACAAAACATTGAAGCATCTTGTTTTTTTTTAAAAAAAAACTATCAAAAACTATCATCAGTCCTCTTCTTTGTTTAAACAAATTCTGGCCTACCAATTATTTTAGGATTGCCCCCTATTTCTGCTGTTTTCCTTGGTGGGACCACAACAACAACATTGCGGCTCACCAGTGGATTTGTTTAATATCAGAATGAGATCACTCGCTGAGGGGTTGCCTTGCTGTTGCTGTTATCTGCCCTCGAGTTAGCCCCAAATTCATGGTGACCCTATGGATGAGGCATCTCCAAGGCCCCTAAATACCCGTACTTATTTCGTACGGAGGCCTGATAGAATTCATGCCATTCTTTAGGATATTGCTTTTTCAGCTGCTGCATCACAGTGTTGCTTCATGTTAGGCTTGTGGTCTTCTAAGATCTCCCATCTGTTGAAGTCACTTTGAATTCTGATCATGTCCTCTATAGTATTAGCTATCCTCTTTCCCAGCTAATTTGGTGTCACCTGCAAATTTAGTAAGTATGCCCCTGTTATATCATTGAGATCATTAATAAACATGTTGAACACAAATGGGCCAAGGATCAAGCCCTGGGGCACCCTACCTTCTCTTTATGATGAAGAGTAATCAGTGATAAGTATTCTTTGGGTTTGGACCTTCAACAGGTTACAAGCCCCTTTGTTAGGCAGAGAACACTGAAGTTCTCAAGAAACCTCCATGGGTTTGCATTAGGAAAACTTTTAAGGTGGTGTATAGCTTGAACATGCCAAATGCGGACCTGATTTATTTTTTAAAAATGTTCACCTTTGTTGGAGGTTCTCTTTTTGTGGGAGAAGTACAGCATCTGGTATTTGTTGGCAGTCTTCAATCCAGGCCTGACCCTGCTTAACTTCCAAGATCAGACAGGATCTGGTGCCTCTAGGGTACCTGTACCAAGATAACAATTCTAACACAACAATGCACATTGATGGTGCTCAGTAAATATGTAATATTATCTATCCCAGGGGTTGCCACTTTTTTTTTGCTCAGGCCGGGGGAGGGGGAATGGCGCTGGGGGCCGGCGTGCGTGACCTTGCCTGCACGCGTGCGCATGCCCACGACACTCACCGTCGTGTGCATGGTGCATGTGTGGGAGCCACCATTTTGGAATGCCGCATGGCGCCGGTGCCATTGGGCATTCCAAAATGGCACCCACTGTCGTGCACATGCGTGCGCAAGTGCGGCCTCCATTTTGGCTTCCAAAATGGCAGCCGCGCTCATGCACAGTGGCAGTAGCAAGACTGGCCACGGCCCAGTCCCAAGGCCTCAGTGGGCTGGCCGGCCCCGGCCCGTGGGCCATAGATTGCCGACCCCTGATCTATCCAGTGATTCCAAAAGTGAGTGGTATCCCCCCCCGGGGCTGCGGAAGGATCCAGGGGGACAGTGAGGTAGAAAGGGGGCAGTAGGGGGGCAGTGAGGGGAAAAGGAGGTGCCAGAGGGTCAAAGGATTGGTGTGCAGGAAAGATAAGGGGAACCAGTAGTCTTTGGGACCATGGTGGGGACGAGGATGACATTAAACTTCTTTTCAGAGTCCTCAGAAAATCACCACACAGTCTCGCTGATCATTTTATGTGGTAGTGTCTCCTGCTCTTTGCCTGCCCATGGGAGTTCACTCCCTTACCAGCGTCTTTCACTAGGAGTGGCAATTGGGAAACTTGTGCAAGGCTTTGGCATAGGGCATTGCTTCTGTGGCTCAGAGTGGCATCATTTTGGGACAGTCTAGAGTTAGAGTACATGGTGATGCAGGAAAAGCAGTGGCAAAAAGGAGCTTTCACATTTGGGACCCTGCCTGAGCTTTGTGAGCTTTACTGGGACTTGGCTAGCAGGTTGGAGTTGCACTGCTGCTGCTGCTTTCCTTCATCGGACGGAGTGAGAGAAGAAGTAGCAGAAGAAATTATTTATTTATTTATTTATGGGAGAGTGAGACTTGAAGCTGTGTGGGGAAGACATCTCTTTGGGGAAGGAGTATCTGTGCTCGATTCTTGGAAAGAGTCCTTTGTCTGGAGCAGCTCCTATAGTTAAAATCTTTCCCTTTCCAGCTGACACCAGTCTCTAGTCCAGAGCATGTGGCTTCTGTAAACCCCCTACACATGCACTGGCTGCGTCTTTGTTTGTGCCGATGAAGGAGAAACTTCTCCTTTGCAACTGGTCACCCTGGGAGAAGCAACTGAGCAGCTGGCTGAGCAGCAACCAAGAGTCCTCTTGTCTGCACTGGCCTTTGGTGCAAGGCTAGCATAGGTGAGAGGCTTCTTGGTTGCTGCTCAGTCACTGCTCCATTTGTGCACTGTCATCCTGGGAGCAGCGACTGAGCAAGCCCTATCTTCAAGGCAGGTACAAGCAAGAAGCTTGTTGATCACTGCTCAGTTAGCTGCTTAGTTGCTGCTCCCAAGGTGACTGGATGCAAAGGGAACAACAACCAAGGTTGTTTGTTTGAATTTGCAGTAGAAAAGATAAAGGTAAAGGTTTTTCCTTGATAAGATTGTCCAGGCAGGCCCCACCTGGAATACTATGTCCAGTTCTGGGCACCACAATTCAAAAAGAATTTGACAAATGAGTGTGTCCAAAGGAGGGCGACTAAAATGGTGAAGGGTCTGCAAACCATGCCCTATGAGGAACAACTTAGGGAACTGGATATGATATGATTGCCCTGTTTAAGTATTTGAAGAGGTGTTTACGTATTTGAAAGAAGGAATAGGCTTCTTTTCTGCTGCTCCAGAGACTAGAACTCGGAACAATGGATGCAAGCTACAGGAAAAGAGATTCCACCACAACATTAAGAGGAACTTCCTGACAGTCAGAGCTGTTGGACAGTGGAACACATTCCCTTGTAGATTGGTGGAGTCTCCTCCTTTC
Organism: Phrynosoma blainvillii; assembly: GCA_026167975.1. Lineage (NCBI taxonomy): Eukaryota > Metazoa > Chordata > Lepidosauria > Squamata > Phrynosomatidae > Phrynosoma > Phrynosoma blainvillii. Next base: position 397,391,683 of record JANUYF010000002.1, on the reverse strand, counting down.
GAGGTGTTTAAACAGAGGCTGGATGGCCATTTCTCAGGTGTGCTTTGATTTTGAGTTCCTGCATGGCAGGGGGTTGGACTGGATGGCCCTTGTGGTCTCTTCCAACTCTATGATTCTATGATTCTAGTCATGTCTACTTTAGGGAGTGATGCTCATCTCTGTTATTAAGCTGAGGGAGTCATATTGTCAGATACAATTCTGTGGTCATGTGGTCAACATGACTACATGGAGAACAATAGACCTAATATCAAAAAATATGCCCAGGGGGTGGTGCTAGGGTTGCCGCCTAAAAGAAAAGGGAGCTGTAGCCTAAAAAGGTTTTGGGACCATTGACCTATACTAAAGCAACAATGTATTGGTTTTACAGAGTATTTGAGCACAGCATCTTGGGGAGATCTTTGCTCTAAGACAGAGAGGAATAACTTTGATCCTGTTTGTAGTTTCATTGGTATAAGAATATACATATAAATGGATGAACCAGACTCAGCTGGTCCTGAAGGAGGAAAAGGCCACAATGGTCTCAGTGCTGAGAGCAGTGGGGGATTCTGGGAGAAGACAGTCATGAGATCCCTGGATAAGGACCTTGTCAGCTCAGACACACAGCGACAGCACTTCAGGCAGTTCTCCTACAAGGAGGGCGAGGGACCCCGAGAGGTTTGCAGCCGACTCCACCATCTCTGCCATCAGTGGCTGAAGCCAGAGCAACGCACAAAAAACGAGATCCTGGACCTGGTGATCTTTGAGCAGTTCCTGACCATCTTGCCCCCGGAGATGGAGAACTGGGTCAGAGAATGTGGGGCAGCGAGCTGTTCCCAGGCAGTGGCCCTGGCAGAGGGTTTCCTCCTGAGTCGGGCAGAGGCAGAGAAGAATCAGAAAGAGCAGCAGGTGAGAGTGTTTCCTCCTGGGACAAGGTGAGCAGGTTCTGGCTTTGGGCTGACTTTTTTGGACCTCTGATGACTTTGGGGAACAAAGACCCACTTAGGAGTTTCTCCTGAAATGCTTAGCCCCAGATTTGACTTTGAGAAGGAGAAATGTCAGGACAGTCCACCTTGTGATGAAGTGGAATCACAGTCACCAAATCCTCTGAGAAGGGTGATTCTGCTTCAGAATCAGGTGGGTGTATCGTCTCTGCAAGTTTTCAAAGGAAGTGCCAGGTTTTCCTGCTGGCACCGCCACACAACCAGACTTTTCCGCATGGTGACCCCTGTAGCAGAATCTGGCCCCGATGTGTTTAGGAGGCTTCCATCCACTTCGAGAAATAGCCCACTCTCACTCTAAGGCAGGGGTCGGCAACCTATGGCCCGGGGGCCAGGTCCGGCCCCCTGAGACCTTTGGACCGGCCCCAGGCAAGTCCTGCCACCAATCACAACGACCCCCACTAATTCCCACTGCTGGCACACACGGTGCCCCTGTGCCGCTGTGCACGCCACAGCCGCCATTTTGTTTTCCAAAATGGTGCCGCGTACACACATGCACAGTACTTCTGAAGTACTGCGCATGCACGAGCGAGTCACGGCCGCCATTTTGGAAAACAAAATGGCAGCCGCGATTTGTTTGCGCATGCGCCGTGTACTGTGCAGGCGCAAACGAGTTGCAGCCGCCATTTTGTTTTCCAAAATGGCGGCCGTGATTCACTCATGCATGCGCAGTACTTCAGAAGTACTGTGCATGCGCGCACGCGGCGCCATTTCCCCCCCTCGGCCCCAGGTCAGTAAATGTTGCTGACCCCTGCTCTAAGGGATGAAGCACTTTTACCTTTGTTGACTTTTTTCTTTTTCATTTTATTCCAAAGCCAACATAACAAGTGACCAACAACAGTGTTGTGGCCATAGACTGTACAGTTAGGTATACGATCGGCCCTCCATTTCCACAGACTCTTTATCCATGGATTCAAGCATCCACGGCTTGAAAATATTCAAAAAATATATAAATTTCAAAAAGGAAATCTTGATTTTGCCATTTTATATAAGGGACACCATTTTGCTATCCATCGTATTTAATAGGGCTTGAGCATCCAAAGATTTGATATCCATGGGGTGTCTTGGAACCAAACCGCAGCAGATACCAAGGGCCCACTGTATCTATAAAGTAGCAGTAGGGTTTTGTTTTTGTTTTTGTTTTGTCTTTTTGCCTATATGAGTCTTACAGTTCTTCCTTACACGCGCGCACACACACACACTGCCTTGGGATATAAGAAAATAATAAATAAATAAATAAATAAATATTATTACATAGAGAGAGATTATAATAAATGAATCTATGGAAAGACTTCCACTATAAGTCAAAGCATGGTTTTCCAGAACTTCAGAACTTCTTGCTGTGGGTTCCACGAAATTGTTTGCATTCCACCATATACAATAAATGTCTGCAAAGTATTAACATATGTGTCATATTGTATTCCCCCTTTTGAGCTCTTATTTTGTATGTCGTTTTTTCAAGTAGGGTGTATGAGCTCCTTACTTTTTGCTGACTTGGCTGTGGCTAGATATCTCATATCACACAAGTCCAAGCTCCTTCCCCAAAAATCTTTGCCATTTTCTCATCCTTCTCCAAATTTCAAGTCTTGAATCCTGACTGCTGTTTCAGGGCAAAACCCTCTTATCAGAAGTTCACTCTGAATTCCCTGTAGCTGTGAAGGCTCCATTGGACCCAAGACAGAGTCCCCAATGGAGGACAATCCAGCAGAAGTGTGATGGAGGGCCCCCCTTGCAAGGTAAGGATGAATGCTCTCTGTCCAGAATCTTGTAGGTCTCTTTGTGCATCTGAATGCATCTGAGAATCAATGAAAGGCAATATTCTGAATTGTGTTACTGGTAAAAAAGGTAAAGGTATTCCCCGTTGACAAGGTTGTCAAGTCGTGTCCAACCATAGGGGACAGTGTTCATCTCTGTTACTAAGCCAAAGAGCTAGGGTTGTCAGAGACTATTCTGTGATCATGTGGCCAGAATGATCGCACAGAATGCTGTTTACCTTCCTACCGAAGTGATACCTATCTATCTACTTGCATTTGCATGCTTTTGAACTGCTAGCTTGGCAGAAGCTGGGACTAGTGACAGGAGCTCACCCCATCATGTAGCATCCAGGCCTCGAAATGCCAACCTGCCTATCTTGTGGAATTTGGATGTGATGTGATTGAAATGCAGCAGAGTTCAGGAACCAGCTTCCTTCACCAGCCATCCTGGAAATGCTATTTCCATGAAGACACATTTTGTAGATCCAAATTAAAGCTTTATTGTTCCATAAAGAAAACAGCAAAAGAAAAATATACAATCCATCCTGCTGATAGTAAAAGACTATAGGATCACATCTTGTAGATGTTGTTATAGAATTACAGCATTAGCAATAGAATAGTTACAGTTACAGTTCAAAAGAACACATTGCAAGTACATAAACAAAAGGTGAACAAAGGAACTTCTGACCCTTCCTATACTCCACCTTCTGGGTGTTAACCTTATGATGATTGGATGATCTGCTGTAACCCAACCTCTAGCTGTGTGTCATCCCCCATGTGACCTAGTTCTCATGAGAACTGGATGAGCTCATATGCTTATCTGTTAACATTATGTTCTCAGGCTCAAAGTGTTTTTATTATTCTGTACTGCGGGCACATGTTTTGGCTTCAAGCCACCTGCTAGCTGAGTCCTCGTTGTTTTCATTAGACACTATTCCCATAAGAAATTTTCACACACACATCTCTACATTTCTACTTCGACTGTATATCCCATCCATATTCCAACACAGTCAGCATCTTAACCACTGGAGCCACTACAATAGTGTTACTGGACTATTTAGCTAAAAAAATTTCAGCTGATATGACAACAACTATTATAGCATATCTTACCAAAACATGTGAAGACTTTGTTGTTGTTGTTGTTAACTGCCCTCGAGTCAATCTAGACCCATGGTGACCCCAAGGATGAGACATCTCAAAGACTCCCTGGCCTCCACTGCTCTACTTAATTCCTGCAACCCTTAATACCCATGGCCTTCTTAATAGAGTCCATCCACCTAGCAATTGGCTTTCCTTATTCCCTTCTTCCCTCCTCCTTTCCTAGCATCATTATTTGCTCCAATGAGTCCCATCTTCTCTTGATGTGACCAAAGTATGAGTGCCTCAGTTTAGTCCTCTTGGCTTCAAGAGAGGTTTCAGGCTTGATCTGTTCTAGGACCCATTTGCTTGTCTTTTTGGCCATCCACGAGATTCTCAGCACTTTTCTCTAGCACCACATGTCAAATGAGTTGATTTTCTTTGTATCTGCTTTCTTAACTATCCAGCTCTCATATCTATGGTAATAGGAAATACAATGGAGGTTATGCAGTTTCAGTTGCATAAGTAATAAACTTTTACTTATATATATATTTTTTATTTTATTTTTTAAAAAAACATAAAAAATCCACTTAAAATATATTCTTAGTCATCTTTACAGTACATTTACCCATAGTTCTAACTTCTCAATAGTTCTTTGAAAGTAAGTACATTTTTTTCACATTTTACATACATCATTTCTGTGTCTATTACTTCTATCTTCTATCATCATCTCAGATCCAGTTCATTTACACAATCTTAATAACTACTTTGCTGCTTTATTCCCATTTTCTATTTATATATTCTTCCACTGGAGCCCACTCTTCCTCAACCAATTCCACATTCTCATTATTCAATAACCTTGTCAATTTGTCCATTTCCTTCATCTCTAACAATTTCAATAGCCATTCATCTACCGTTGGAGTTGTCTCCTGTTTCCATTTGGAGGCTATTAGTATTCTTGCTGCCGAGACCATGTAAAGTATTAGTCTCCAATATTTTCTAGTTATATCTGCTTCTAGTTTGTATGTCATATTTAATAAATATAATTCTGGATATAATTCAAGTCTGTTTTTAAGTATGTCTTCCATCGTCATGTGTATTTTTTTCCAATACCTTTTCATTTTGGGACATCTCCACCAAACATGATACCAAGATCCAACATTGCTTTTACATTTCCAAAATTCGTTCGTTTGTAGTTTATAAATTTTTGCCATTCTAGCAGGGGTGAGATACCATCTTTGTTCCATTTTCCATTGATTTTCTCTTATGTCTTGAGAGCGAGTAAATTTTCTTGTCATTTTCCTTGCTTTCTCCCAGTGATCTACCATTATTGTCCTACCAATGTCTGTTGCCCACTTGATCATATTGTCTGATATTATTTCTTTTTCCTGTCTCTGACACATTAATATTTTATATAGTTTACTTATTCTCTTCTCTCTTGTCCCCAGCCAAATTTTATCTATGTCTTTCAATTCTTCTTCCACCCCTTGCAGCTTAATATCCATTTTAAATCTTTCTTTTATTTGAGTATATAATAACCAGTGCATTTTATCATCTAAATGTTGAATCTCAGACATAGCTTTAAGTTCCAATTGGTTTCCAATCTTCTCCAGTATCTCTTTATATTTTAACCAAATTCGAAGGGCTGTCCATCTTCCAAAAAAAGCTTCATGTGGTGAAGTCCATAAAGGTATTTTAGTGTATATTATTTTTTTCAGTTCTTTCCAAGTTTTAAGTAAGCTTCTTCTTATTACGTGGTGTTGGAATTCTTTGTGAACTCTATCCTTATCATAACATAAGTATCCATGCCATCCGAATCTGTTGTTGAATCCCTCCAAATTCAATATATCCTGGTCTTCTAATGTTATCCATTCGGATAGCCAATCTAAAACATTCGCTTTGTGGTAGAGTTCTAAATCTGGTACATTCCTCCCTCCATCTTTACTTTGTCTTGTCATTGTTAGCCAATTGATTCTCGCTTTTTTACTTTTCCAAATGAATTCCTTCAAATCTTTTTGCCACTCTTGAAATATTTGCCTGTTATGTATTATCGGGATATTCTGAAATAAAAAATTTAATTTGGGTAAAATCATCATTTTTATCGTCTCTATTCTTCCTGATAATGATAACTGAATTTTACTCCAATTTATCATATCTTTCTTGATTTCTCTCCATTTTGGTTTATAATTGTTTTCGAATAAATCTACATTCCTTTTGGATATCCATATCCCCAAATATTTAGTTTTATTTACAACCTTACAATGCGTTTCTTCAGCTAATTCTGTTTCTTCTTTTTTTGTCATGTTTTTGGTAATTATTACTGTTTTGTCATAATTTATTTTAAATCCGGCCCTATTCCCAAAATCTTCTATCATTCTAAACGTTTCCTTTATATTTTCTATTGGGTCCTCCAATATCAATACCACATCATCGGCAAAGGCACGTAACTTATATTCTTTTCCTTTAATCTTCATTCCTCTAATGTTTGGGTTTCCCCTTATCTGATTTAGTAATGTCTCCAACACCATTATAAAAAGAAGAGGTGATAACGGGCATCCCTGACGCGTCCCTTTGCCGATATTAATTTTTTGTGATTTGTTTCCATTTATCACCAGGCTTGCTGATTGCTCACTATATATTTCTTTAATCCAATTACAGAATTTTTCTCCCAACTTCATTTTTTCACATATTTTTATCATAAAAGTCCAATTTACGTTATCAAAAGCTTTCTCTGCATCCAAAAATATAAGTCCCAATTTTTTGTCATTATTCTTTTCATAGTATTCAATCACGTCTACTATTGTTCTTATATTGTCCTTTAAATATCTTTGAGGTAAAAATCCCGACTGTTCTTTTTTAATTATTTGTGAAAATATTTTTTTAAGTTGTTCTGCCATTATTAATGCAAATATTTTATAGTCTGTATTTAATAAAGATATCGGTCTGTAATTCTTGGCTCGCATTTCATCTCTTCCCTCTTTGTGAATCAGTATTATATTTGCGTTCTTCCAGGTATCAGGTATTCCATCTTTTATTATCCAATTAAATGTATCACACAATGGTTTTTTTCAATTCCTCTATAAATGTCTTGTAATAAATAGCCGTATATCCATCTGGTCCTGGAGCTTTGTCCAATTTCAGCTTTTTTATTGCTTGTTCCACCTCTTCTTCAGTAAAGTCCTTATTTAATCTTTCCCTTTGATCCTCTGTTATCTCTGGTACGTCTTGTTTATTTATATACTTTTGAGTTTCCAAAGGTTCTATATCATCTTTCCCATATAGCTCTGTAAAGTATTTATAAAAAATATCTTGAATTTCTTGCTGAGTATGAACTACTTTGTTATCATCCTGTATCTTTGTTATTAATCTCTTTTCCTTTTCTTTTTTTAATCTATAAGCTAACCATTTGCCAGATTTATTTGCAAATTCAAAATATTTTTGTCGTACAAATTTCATCTTTTTTGCAATTTCTTCTGATAATCTTTTATCCAATTGATTCCTTAAATATTTCAATTGTTTATCTTTCTTATCATTTGTAGGATCTGCTATTAATTGTTCCTCAATAAGCTTAATTTTATCTTCCATAGATTTAAATTCTTGTTCTCTTTGTCTTTTTATCTCAGCAGCTCTTGAAATTAGTATCCCATGTATTACTGCTTTGCTGGCATCCCAAATCGTTTTTGCTTTGATCAATGTTTTATTATTAATTTCAAAGTATTCTCTAATACTTAAACTCAATTTTGTCACAAATTTTTTATCTTTTAAAAGATAATCATTTAACTTCCATTCAGTTTTTTTCAATGATTTGTTTAAAGTTAATACAATTGCGTTATGATCCGATATTGTTCTTGGTAAAATTTCCATCTCTTTTATTTTAGTCTTCATGTTGGCTGAAGTAAAAAACATATCAATTCGTGAGTGTGATTTGTAAGATTCTGAAAAAAAAAAAGTATATCCTTTACTTTTTGAGTATAAATCAGTCCATACGTCTGTTAAGTTTAGTTGTTCCACTAAATCAAAAAAAGATGTCGGGAGTTTCCCTTGGTTCTGTTTGATTTTCTTTTTTGATGTCCTGTCCATTTTAGGGTTTATTACCCCATTCCAGTCTCCCAGTAAAATTAAATTGTGTTTGTCTTGGTGTACTTTTAAAATTTCTTCCTTTAAATTTGCATAGAAAGGGGCTTGCCTTTCTTTAGGACTATATATACATACTAAGAGGTATTTCCCTTCCTCTGTTTGTACTTCCACGCCCAAATAATGTCCTTTTTGGTCCTTAAATAATTCAATCGCTTTATAGCTTTTTTGAATATATAATACAATTCCAGCTTTCCTTTTCTCATTTGTAGATGTAAACATCTGTCCTAGTTTCTTATTTACTAAGTATTTTGTCTCATTTCTTCTAATTTTAGTTTCCTGTAAACAAATAATTTGCGGCCTCTGTTTTCGTAATAAATGAAATGTTTTACTCCTTTTGTGTTTTGAGTTCAGTCCTTTTATATTCCATGAAATAATTTTCATAGCCATCCCCATTTTGTTTTAAAATTTTAAATAATACTATTTTGAATTCCAGCTGAATCTTAAAGTTGGCCTTTCTCCTCATTGTCATCTATTTGACCTCTATCCTGCATTTCCTCTTCGTCACTTATATCACTATCAAGTTTCCCTTGTAAGTCCTCTTCAGTATATAACGCACATGCTCCTTGTTCCTGCAATTTTTCCGCCGATTCCTGTTGGCTTTCTAATTTTGTTCTATACCTGGTCTTCATCTTTCCTTCCTGCGATGGTTCATTCGAATCTCCGGCTTGTTCTTGTTTCCTTGATTTCAATTTCTTCAAAAATTCTCTAGCTTTTTCTACTGAGTTAATTCTATAGCGCCTTTGTCTATATGTCAGGGACAAGCCTTCCATTCTATCCCACGCAAATCGTATTCCTTTTCTCACCAGCTCCTGTGTTAAAAATTTGTATTCTTGACGTCTTCGAAGTATTGGCATTGGTACATCCTTGTAAATTTTAACTAATTTCCCTTCTATCCAAAATTCTTTATTATAACTGGCTTGTAATATTAACTCTTTTGTTCTTATTCTGGTGAATGTTATAATTAAGTCCCTAGGCATGCTTTTTTCTTTTGCTGTTTTGGAATTCACATGAAATATCGTGTCTGTTTCTCTCCTTATTTCCTCTTGAGTTATTTCAGTAAGCTCTGCCAGTGCTGCTGTTATTATTCCAAATAAATCTTTATTTATAGATTCTGGTGCCCCTCTAAGCTTAAGGTTCTTTTCTCTATGACGGACCTCTTGTAACAAGTTTATATTACTTTCTTTCTTTTGTTGTTCCATCAATTCTTATGTTGTATTCTTTAGTTCTTTGGATGTTTCTTTTAATTCTTCCACTTCTCCTCTTATTCCCTCTATTTCATCTGTTATTTTACTTAGTTTGGTTCCAAATTCCGATAATTCCTTATGCAATTCCTCTCTGGTTTCTTTTCTTGATTGTTCCAATTCCACCTTTATTTCCACTCTAACTTCCTCTCTCATTTTCTGGAAAGCCTCCAGCAGTGACTGCATTGGATCCTGTTTTCCAGTTGTGTCTGTAGATGCTCTCCTTTGAGTGTTGCTCATTGGGGGTGGTGGTGGTGGTTTTTTTGCTCCTGAAGCCATGTTGTTAAGGACACAGCAATATATCACAGTATACTTAATACAGTCAATTAATAAGACAAATTGCTTATCTAAAGACAAATTGCTTATCTAGGTATAAATCACTATAATTCACTATAGCTTACTTTTAGCCTATGCTTAAAATAGAAGGTTCAAAAAAAACAAAACAAAACAGGAAAGCACAAAATTAATATGTATATTAAAATTTACACTTCTTTCTTCTGTTTTTCTTTAAAAATATATAAATTTTTAAAATTTAGATATAATATGCCTTCTATATAATTAATATTAAAGGAAGATAACTGAAGCAAAGTCAATCTATTAAAACATTTAGTTTTAGTAACTTGATCTCCGGCACCAGCCCCCAAATAGGTTCTTATCTCTAAGTTATTTGTATTCTTTCTAAATTAAGTATTTAATTCTTCTACTTTGTGAAACTGTATTCTTCTGTTTCTTGTTCCCTTTCTTATCTTCCTTTTAACAATATCTCCTTGTGAAGTGTTTCAGATCCTCTGTCGACCCCTCCACCGTCCTCCTTCTGTCGCAATCTTTCTCTTGAAATTTCTCACTACTGGGGTCTTCCCTCTGTTGTCCCCTCCCCCGTCCTCCTTCCGACGAAATCTTTCTTTATTATTCTTATTATTCCTTAATATTGTTGTCTGTTGCCCCCTCCTCCTGTCCTCTTTCCGGCACAAGCTCTCTTATATTTCTCTCACTGCTGGTACTTCAAGCCGTGGCTTTCTTAGCACTTCCCACTTCAAAAAGCTTTATCTCTATAATTAGCCTCTATTCCTTGCTTTGTTTCTTCCAATTTTAACACAAGCATTAATAAAAAAATGATGGAATTATTAACATCCCAAATTTCTTTAACCTCTCTGAAGTCCTCTTGGACCACTTCCAAAAATGACTATGTCCCGTGATTTGTTTTGTCTCTCTTTTATAATTACTTTTCTCCTAGTGCCTCCTTGGCTCTGCTTATGCTTCTTCTATCTCAAAGCAGACTTAATTATTTTTTGTTATTTTTGTATTTCCCCCCCCCCCCTTTTATTTGGGGTTTTCTTTTTTCCCTTCCTATCCTAAAAGGCAAAAAAAGGGATTTATTCCTAACAAAGGAGGTTCTCACTTCTCTCCCCCAATATATTCAAGCATTCGCCATCTTGCCTCCTTTTAAACTCGAAGTCCTTTAATTAATTAATTAATTGTCCGTGCGGGAAGAGTGTTTTATATTTCTCTTTCCCAATCCAGATTAGTATTAATGAGTTGAGTTCTTTAAAGTTTATTTTCTGCTTTGAAGCAATCTTGTTGCTTTAAGAGAAAGAGTCTCATGCCTTTAAATTAATTATATCTGCCGGCTCCGCTTTCACTTTCAGCCTCCTCTGCTGTTAATAGAGGCTAGATAACAATATATCAAAATCGTCAGACTTTCACAGTTAAAGCTGCTCCCTTCTGATTTGAGAGGTCCTTGAACAGAAAGCAATTGTATGCACTTACTTTCTCCGATGTCCTTTGAAGTTCTATTCCTCCAGAAAAAAAGTTTAAAAAGGCAGGTGGCAAGGCTAATGGCGACTGCTACCAGAGCGGGGCTGGCTGCTCATAAAAATCCAGTCTTCTGCCTCGATCCACAACGATCTTGGCTATCAGCCCAGATCTAGCGAGCCCCAAACACGATCCTTTCCCAAGGATCTTTTGGGGGATTCTTAAAATCCCCTCTTCCCCACCCAGGCGATCCGTGGAGAGCCCTCACTGCGAACCGATCACCTTGCCGTCCCCTGCTGGAAGTCCATAAGTAATAAACTTTTACTGTGCTGCATAGCATTTGGAGTGACCTTGGCTGTCTCTCGCAGCCCTTCCTCTTTCAGTTAATTTTTCTAATATCATGATGTTCCTCATAACAACCACCCTGCGAAGTGTGTGTGAGAGAGAGAGAATAGGTGGTGGAGGTCCTCCAGCAAGTTCCAGTGGGAACTGGAACTTGATTTCCCCAGCCCCGCTCTAATATCCTAATCCTTCCATCAGTTTGTTGTTGTTGTGTCCCATAGATCCCTATGGGAACTATAGAAGGCAGCATGGTGTAGTGGTTTGAACACTGAACTGTGACTCTGGAGAGCGGGGTTTGAATTCCTGCTCAACTATACATTTTACTGGTTGTGTTACTGCCTCCCAGGATCCTCTGTGGAAACAGTGTGACATTGTTGCCTGATGTGCTGCAGTACCACTGCGCATCCTGCTGTACATATGGTGTAAAATAGGGGTAAGCAACCTTTCCCCTTTAAGGGCCGAGGGATTTCAGCTCCCAGAATCCCAGGAGCTATTGGCCAACATGGTTGAGGCTTCTGGGAGCTGAGGTCCCTCGACCCTTGAAGGGGAAAGGTTGCCTACCCCTGGTGTAAAACATTGCCATTCAGTGTTTTGGTGGCCAAACTCATACATCTATGATTTTTTGTTTGTTTTTTTAAGTGTTAGGGATAGCTGTTGAGCCAGGCTTCTCTGCCCTTCCATTTTCTTCCTCTTTAGCTGTTCCTTTATGCTCAGTAAGGATCTATGGAGGCAGCTGCTGTTTCCTTTGTGTGTTGTAGGCAGGCACACACGGCTGCAGTAGGATCAGCTAGAGCAGAGTCCCACTGTTTTTCAGCTCAAGTGTTAGTGCATTGTTTACTTCAGATACATTGCTGCAACCAGATGCTGAAAACTCTTTTTCATAGCCCTCTTTCACTATCCTTCCAATGCATATGCTGCTAAAATAGTTTCAGCTGTAAGAGGACGACGAGGAAATGGGGGCAGGGTGGGTATAATATGACTTTGTAAAAAGGAGCTTATTTGTCAGAGGCTTTGTTAACTGAGGTGTGCATGTACTTCCTAGTGAGTCTTTAAGATTGCTACTTCTAACAGCAGCAGCAGATGTGACTGGCTTCCCTCCACCTTGGTCTCTTCTACAGAGGCAGGAATGATGCCACCAACAAGGACTCAGTCACCTCTTCCTCTTTGCAGTGGACCAGAACCAGATCAGGTAAGAACAAGGAATCCTGGAACAAGAGGACTGGAGCAGTCTGGGTTCCTCTTTTCCCAGATGACATTCCTCTCAGTGCTAGTGTAGAATTTTGTTTTAGTTTGCTTTGGATTTTTAAAAATTGTAAACATTTGCAAACTTCTTCTCTAGGTTTGAATCCCTGTGTCTTTAGTCTTCTTTTTTCCTAGTTAAATTTTTATTAAGTTTTTACAATAAAACACATAACGTCTGTAGAACAATGACAACAACAACAATTAATTACAAGGGTCAAGGTATGTATCTGATGAGTAGTTATTCTGCAGCAGAATCAAAAAATTAGTCCTCAGCAAGAGTCAGAGAGTCTGGCTTGTCAGGGTATAGAGTGTCTGTCCAAAGAACTGTCTGTGAAGTTGGAGGTTGGATCAGTGGGAGTGATGTTTAACATACCGTATTTTTCGGCATATAAGACGCATTTTTTTCTTCCCCAAAACGAGGGTGGGGAAGTTGGTGTGTCTAATAAAGTGAATACACAGGCTGAGGGCAGACTAAAGAAGTAACTGCCGAGGCCTAGGCTAAAAGTAGGCCTCATTTCAGCCTCAGCCTCGGTGCTCCAGTGGGCTCCTCCCATCCCAGGAAGAGCCCATTGGAGCACCCAGGACGGGGGTGGAAAGAGTCCACTTTTCCTGGGTAGTTGAATGGGCTCCTCCTCTTTCCACCCCCGTCCTGGGTGCTTCAATGGACTCTTCCTGGGGTCAGAGGACATCCTCCCATCCCAGGAAGAGTCCATTGAAGCACCCAGGACGGGGGTGGAAAGAGTCTCCCCCTTGAAGAAATCTGCCAAGAAAACCCTCATGGTAGGGTCAAACTAAGCCAGAAATTACTCCAAAGCACTGGATTACTCTGGCCAAGTCACATTCTCTCAGCCTCAGAGGGTGGAAATGGCCAAAAAAAAAAACCTTGAAGAAATCTGCCAAGAAAACCCTCATGGTAGGGTCAAAATGAGCCAGAAATTACTCCAAGGCACTGGATTACCCTGGCCAAGTTACACTCTCTCAGCCTCAGAGGGTGGAAATGGCAACCCCCCCTTGAAGAAATCTGCCAAGAAAACCCTCATGGTAGGGTCAAACTAAGCCAGAAATTACTCCAAAGCACTGGATTACTCTGGCCAAGTCACATTCTCTCAGCCTCAGAGGGTGGAAATGGCCAAAAAAAAAAACCTTGAAGCAATCTGCCAAGAAAACCCTCATGGTAGGGTCAAAATGAGCCAGAAATTACTCCAAGGCACTGGATTACCCTGGCCAAGTTACACTCTCTCAGCCTCAGAGGGTGGAAATGGCAACCCCCCCTTGAAGAAATCTGCCAAGAAAACCCTCATGGTAGGGTCAAAATAAGCCAGAAATTACTCCAAGGCACTGGATTACTCTGGCCAAATCACACTCTCTCAGCCTCAGAGGATGGAAATGGCAAAAAAAAAAAAAAAACCCTTGAAGTAATCTGCCAAGAAAACCCTCATGGTAGGGTCAAAATAAGCCAGAAATTACTCCATAAGCCAATGGCCTAAAAACTCCAAAGGTACCAGTCCATCTGATCTTGGAAGCTAAGCAGGGTCAGCCCTGGATAGTCCTTGGATGAGAGACCGCCAAAGAATCCCAGGTGCTGCAGGCTGTATTTCAGAGGAAGGAACTGGCAAAACCACTTCTCGAGTCTTCTTGGCCTAAGAAAACCCTAAGAAATTCATAGAGTCGCCATAAGGTGACAGGAGACTTGCAAGTAAGTTGGGCAGGGAATTTGTGCAATACCTGGCCCTGCTGCTGGCTTAAACTTACATTTACAACTTAAAATTGTTCTTAAACTGCTGTTAACTTTATACAGTTGATATAAAATATTTTACTACAGTATTTGGTTAAGAATCTTTTTTTTCTAGATTTTCCTCCTTTAAAATTGGGTGCGTCTTATATGCCGAAAAATACGGTAATCAATAAAATCAACCAGCCTTCTTAAAACGTATTAGTCCTTTTGTGGCCAATTCAAAACCTCATCGTAGCAGACAGTTTCTCTATCAACCACATATCCCAAATTCTACACCATCAGTTCCCAATGGAGAGGTCACCTGACTTCCAACATTTGGCTACTTCTAGTCTGGCAGCAGTAATAAGAAAAATTATCAGTTTCCTATGTTTCAAGTTAAAATTACTTTTAGCAAATATAGAAAGCAAAAGCAAAATTGGACAGAAATTTACAGTTTGATCAGTGATATATGAAATTTGATAGAGAACTGCATCCCAGAATTTTCTCGCTTTAGGAAATTCAATCCACATGTGCATATAAGAGCCTCTAGATTTACAACGCCTCCAGCAGCCCAGAGAGAACATTTTAATCATTTTAGACAGTGTTACAGGTGTGAAATACCACCTATGGATCGTTTTCAAAGTAGTCTCTCTTACAGATGCTGAATGGGATTTTTATGGGAGTGAAGACCAAACATGAGCCTATGCAGTGTCTGAAATTGTGGTTTTCAATTCTTCTTACCAAAATGAGTGCATATACACTTGTCCTTCCCTATTCGCAGACTTGGAGTCCGTGGTCTCGGTCCTTTGCAGACAGGAGACTGGGAGGTACAAAATAGCATGCAGGCAGGCACACACCACCATTGGAAGCAATGGGGCTTGGATATTTGCCATTTTCCCGATTTGTGGGGACCCCCAGAACGGATCCCCTGCAAATCGGGAGGGACAACTGTATTGGCCTTTCCCATATGTGTGTTCCAGGAGATGTTTGTAGATAGCTGCCACCATCCCTTTAGTATGAGAACCAGAATTCAAACAAAGGTTTTCAAAAAGAGAGTGGACATGGAGATTCTCCTGCTGAGGCTAGGTGTGATGCAAAGGAAGCAATTTGGTGTACTTGAAGCCAATGTTAGTTTGTTGTAGGGAAGTTTTTATGGCATTGGTGGGCTTTAGTAATCCACCAGAGAACAGGTCTAAGGTGCGGTAGAGTCCACATCTTCTCAATAACATTATTAGTGGGAATTGATCATCTAAATGAGAAAGAGGATGCAAAATAAAAGGGGGGTTAATGGGAGAGGGGTCCAGAGCTAGTATGTCTTTCCATTTATGCCAGGTGAGTAGGGAGTTAGATAAAAACGGATTCGATAACCTACTAAGTTTCTATTTTGAAGTTTTACTGTAGAGGCAAATAAATTCAGTGGACTTCATATTATAAACTTCTAGATTTACCCATCTGGTAGCACTTTTGTTCTGAATAAATTGAATAGATTGGCTGAGTTTGAAAGCCTGGAAATAAAGTGCAATATCTGGGATTGCCAGACCACCATTCTTGGAAGTGATTGTCTTATGGATTTGGGAAATCTAGGTCTCTTTTTATTGAAAATAAATTGATAATTAATTTTTGCATTTTCTTGAATCTAGATGGGGGAGGAGTCAATGGGATTGTTTGAAACAGGAAAAAGAGCCAAGGGATCATGAACATCCTGACTAATCCAATCCTGCTAAGGATGGAATGATTTAAAGCCTTCCATTTTTTAGATTTATTTAGCATCCATGTGTCTACTGGGTTATAATTTTGGGGTATGAGCTTCTGGAGGTCTTTCATGATGATTATTCCCAAACAGGAAAAACCTGAGGGACGAAGTTGCAAGCTCATTAGGTCCTGCCAGGATTTTTGTTGTTGGTATGAAGTGTTTAGAGCCATTAATGTGGATTTGTTAAAGTTAAATTTTAGACCTAAATAACTACCAAAGGACTCAATTGTCCTTTTTAGAGGCAGAAATTATAATTCTGGGCGCAATAAAAAAATCAACACATCATCAGCATAAAGTGCAACCATTGTGTTGGTTGTTGATGCAAAGGCCAGTGATATCAGCATTATGCCGAATCATATTAGCCAAGGGCTCTATTGTCAGTGCAAATAGGAGGGGTGACAATGAGCATCCTTATCTGGTGCCCCTGGAAAGTGCAAAAGGTGTTGAGTTGAGGCCATTGAGGCCGTCGCCTCTGATTTCTCATAGATAAGGCAGAGTGCTCCTATGAAACCATCTCCAAAATCAATTCCTTGAAGGACCCCAAAAATAAATGGCCATTCCAACCTGTCAAAGACTTTCAAAGCATCAAGCGAAAGTAAGGCTAGAGGAGTTTTTGACTGGCTGAAATGGTGGGTGATATTAAGTACCCTGCGGACTGGGTCTGCTAGACATCTGCCCAGCATGAAGCCCACCTGGTCAGGATCAATGTATTCTAAAATAAACTCATTTATTCTGGAGGCCATAATAGAAGCAAATATTTTTGCATCTTGCAAATGGATGAAAAGATTTAGTTTCTGGGCATTCCTCTTTGGTTTGGGAGACTGGAATTATTTGGGTTCTTTGCCAGCGTCAGCACAGGAGCATTATTAAAAATAGAATTGAAAGGGGCAATAAGATTGGGTGAAATTTGGTCAAATAAAAATTTGTAAAATTCACCCAAGAAGCCATCTGGGCCTGGACTCTTATTCTGTTTTAGCTTAGATATTGTCTTTTTAAATTAATCTGAGTCAATAGGTTTGTTTAACAGTGATTTATGAGAAGACTTTATTCATGAGTTAGAGTTGCACTCCTTTTTCTCTGAACCCAAAAGGGGAGCTGATAGATATTCCCATCTTCCTTCCTTGGCCCAGAACAAATTACTTTCCCTCTGTGCTCAGCAGCTGGCATTCAGAGGGAGGGTACTGAAGCTTCAAGTAACAGCTGAACCAGGGATAATGGCCTCTACAAGGAAGATGGCTAATGCCACTAAGGAATGTTTGAGGCAGGGGTGGGGAAATTGTTTTTAATGCCAGTTTTCAGGTAATATTTTGCTCAAAGTTGGAGAACTTAAGAACTTTATTGGCCAGGTATGAAGACTGTATCATGTGTCTCTTTGTAGGTAGACCTACTAGAACCTTAGGACATGAATGATTTATGTCTCATGCACCTTCTCCCATATTGCTATTTATAGTTTTGGACTATGTAGTTTTATTATTTATTTATTATTAATCTTTTAAAATTTGTTTTATACATACATACGCTCTAAATGGACAATTTATATCCTAACTCTGTTTGTTTTCCAATTGTCTGGAAACAAGCCAAGACCTCAGCTGTTGACTCTCTGCTCCCTCCCTAGCACCTATAACATATCCTCCAACATTTCACAGATGAAAACTGTCACATGTGTGGCCAGACAATAGCAGACTGTGGTCAAGAGGGCAAAGTACTCATTGAGAGGCTGCAGCTGTTGGCTTTTCCCAGACTCTACTGGAAAGGGCAAGATTTGGCCCCTTCTCTTCCCCTTCACTGAGCTGTTGTTGTGTGCCTTCAGGTTGTTTCCAACATATGACAACTCTAGGGTGAACCTATCACAGAGATTTCCTGTTCTAGGTTTTCCTTTGCCTTCCTCTGAGGCTGAGAGAGTGTAACCTGCCCTAGATCATGCATTGAGTTTCCATAGCTTAGTGGTGATTTAAACCCTGATCTCCAGAATCCTAATCCAACACTCGAACCACTGCACTATGATGTCCCAGTTAATGAAGTGTAAACTCCTTTTGTACTTTGAACTCAGTTTGCAACAACTAAAGTAAGCTGAGAACAAAGAGGGGAAATGGGAGGAGGAAACTGGGTCATTTTAAAATCCACTGAAAAAGTGAACAAAAGAGGATTAATTGGCATTGTCCCTGCCAAATTGGAGGGTATGCCATAAAACTCCACAATTCTTCCCCCAAAACGGGGGGGGGGGGGGGGGGGGAACCCAGCTGAAAATTGTCCAACAGTTGCAAGTGACGCAGTATCATCCATCCTGGCATGCTGAAATGGCCACATTAACCTGCCCACCCAAGCTGCAGGTGCCTACCCCTAGTTTAAATCAGCAGACTTTTGGCATTTTGTTCCTCAGTTGTGCTATAATGTTTCTTCAAAGCCAGTCTCCTTTTACTGAAGCTGTAGAGTATGTCTTGGGCTGAGGCTCCTGTGTTATCAGACCTTGTTCACGATCCTCATGCTGATTTTTGCAGAAGAATCAGTCTCACCTCAGCTGCCTTTGGAGCCATATCAGCCTGTGAGTCTGCTTTATACTAATTGCCACAGCTGTCAGCCATCTTGATGCCAGTATGAGCAAGAATCTTTTTCCTCTGTCTTTAGGGCCTGGTGACTTTTGAGGAGGTGGCTGTGTCTTTCTCCCCAGAAGAATGGGCCCTGCTAGATCCTGACCAGAGAGCCCTACACAGGCAGATCATGGCGGAGATCCATGGGATCATGGCCTCTCTTGGTAAGTCCCTGTCATTCCCTGGATGATTGTCTTCTGTCTTAAAATTCATTTATAATAATGGCAGTAACAGTTACAATACTTTGAAGTGGGTCCTGATTCAGCCCAAATGGGAAATGGATGAGCCCTGTATATGCAGTTCATGTTGGAAACCTGTGGGATTATGAGTTGTCTTGGTAAGGTTCTCTTGTTCCCTTATTGAGTATCATTTTCATTCTAAAATGTAGTAGTGGGATTGCATGCTTCTGTGAGGCAAGAGGCTACAGCTGGTAGTGGGGTGTCCCAAGACTAGAAAGACTTTTGCTGAAGAGCCAGAACAAAATGTGCCAAGCAGGCAACAGCAATAGTGTGTGTGGCAGGGTGACATTTGATAGAGGATCTCTCAGAGACTGAAGAGCAGAGGACAGGTACGAGTATTACCTTGTTTAATGATGCAACTGGACTCAAGCTTAGAAGACATTCAGCTACTAACCTGCACAGAGATGAAAGAAAAGTCCCAAGCTGCACAACATCAGTAGGAAAAGAGGGAGACCACACTACAGGTGGATTGATTCAATCCGGGAAGCCATGGTCCTGAGTTTGCAAGACCCCGCAGAGCAGTTGATGGCTGGAGCTTTTGGAGGTCTCATTCATGGGATCGTTATTTATTGCTATTTTTTTGTTTTATAAATACATTTTTTATTGATTAAAACAAATGATTACAATACAATCAATCAGTTCTTACATTCCTTTTGTGTCTTAACATAACATAACAATTCTTCCATCTTCCATTTAGCACTTCTTCCATCTTCTATTTGACAGTTCTTCCACCTTCCATTCAATGTACTTACATACTTACATACATAAACATAATATCCAAACTACTTCCTTTGTCCATCCTCCACTGATTCATTTCCACATCATAATTAATTGCTTATCTTCTTTATGATAATATTCTATATTTTTGACTCCACCTCTTTAACCTCGTTTTCCAATTTATTTTACTCATTTTTCCTGTAAGTCAGCTTTTCTTCTTTAAGTCAGTACTCTTTATTTCCTTTTGTTTAACTTATAATTTGAATATTCGGCCATTTTTCCTTTATATATTTATATAGGTCCTCCCAACTTCCGTTTTCAAGATCTATATTCTTTTCAACATCTTCTATATCAGGGGTTGGCAACCTGCGGCCCGTGGGCTGCATCCGGTCCGTGGACCCCCGCTTATCGGCCCCCACCCCCGCCGCCGCGTGTTTTGGCCGCCACATGGCTGCGACTCATTTGCACATGTGCAGTACTCCTGCGCATGCACAAATGAGTTGCAGCCACCATTTTGGCAAACAAAATGGCATCCACGATGAGTGCGGAGGTGGCGGTGGCAGCACACGCGCTGCCATTTCCCCCCCCGCCCACTGGAAGGGCCCGCCAGAAGGGACCGGCCCCAGGTAAGGGAAGGTTGCCGACCCCTGTTCTATATCTTTACTCTTTTCTTTTAGTCTATTTGATATTATATCTATTTCCATCATATCCATTAATTTTAATATCCATTCTTCAATTTATACTTCCTTCTTTACTTTCCAATATCTGGTGTAAACCAATCTAGCCACTGTCAACATATAAAAAAATCATTTTCCCATATTTCTTTTCCTCTTCTTTTCCCACCATATTCAAAAGTAATGTTTCAGGGCTAAATGTTAATTCTATTCCCAATATTTATTTTATTCCACCATGTATAGCCTTCCAGAATTTCCCAGCTTCAGCACATCCCCACCATAAATGAAAAAAGGTTCCCTTTTCCTTCTTACATTTCCAACATAGATTTTGGCCAGTGCCATAAATCTTACATAGTTTATCAGGAGATAAATGCCACCTATATATAATTTTGTAATAACTTTCTCTTATGTCCTGGCTTAAGGTATACTTTAATCTTTTATTCCAGGATCTCTCCCATTGGTCCAGATCTAATGCTTTACCACAATCTTTTGTCCATTTAATCATATTATCTTTTATTGTATCTTCTAAATAATATTCTAATAATTTTTTATATAATCTTGAAAGTAAAGCTGGTTTTTTCATCTATATGATTTCTTCCAATTCAGGCTTTTCCTCCGCAATTCTAATAGTTTTTTTTTATCCATTTCAAATCTGAATTTCATTTGATTGTATAAAAACCATTCATACTTGTATCCCTCTCATCTTATTTTCTCTAAAGATTTCATTTCCAAACCTTTTTTGTCTCTACTCAATATTTCCTCATATTTTAAACATTTCTCTCTCTCTCTCTTTTTTTTTTTCTCCTTTTTTTTGAGGATCTGTATTATACAAAGCCTATGTGGAGATAACTACATTGGTATTTGAGGGCAAATCCATCTTTTATATTTTCTCCAAACTCTATACAGAGATGCTGTAACAAAATGATTTTTAAAATCCTTACTTGCTTGTACTTTCTCATAACATAAATATGCATGGAATCCGAATCTTAATTCAGATCCTTCTAACTTTAATAATTTCTTATTGTCTAATTTAATCCACTCTTTTAACCATGTCAAAGTACTGGCATCAAAATAAAGATTTATATTTGGTACCGCGAATCCACCCCTTTCAGCTGCATCCTGCATATATCTTTGCTTTATCCTTGGTTTCTTCCCGGCCCAGATGTACTCTGACAATTGTTTTTGCCAGTCTTTTAACACTTTTTCATTTTTAATTATTGGGATTGCTTGAAATAAAAAGAGAATTTTTGGGCATCATCTTTACCACTGAGATCCTACCTTGTAATATTAACTTTAAATCTCTCTACCTATTCATATCTTTTTTTATTTCTTCCCACTTTTCCCCATAATTATATCAAAAGAGATCTGAATTTTTATTTGTAATGTCTGTTCCTAAATATCTAGCTTTTTTCGTTATGCTGAAACCTGTCATGTCTTTTATATCAATTTCCTCTTTTTTGGTCATGTTCTTTGTAATTACATTTGTTTTCCCCTCATTTATTTTTAATCCTGATATCAGTTCAAATTCTTTTAAATATTTTATTAAGTTTGGGATGCTATTTATTGGATCTTCCACTGTAATTACAATGTCGTCAGGAAATGCTCTCATTTTGTATTGAGCCCCTTTAATTTATATTCCTTTTATATCTGTTGTGTCTCTTAAGCTTTCTTAATAAGCTATCTACTGTAATTACAAATAATATCATTGACAAGGAGCATCCTTGTCTTGTCCCATTCTTTATCAATATTGGTTTTGTGCTGCTTCCATTAATTATTATTTTTGCCATTTGTTTTTTATATATTTCATTAATCTATTTTAAGAAATTTTGTCTCACTCCTTTTCACCATAATATATTTTCCATAAATTTCCAGTCCAAATTATCGAAAGCTTTTTCCAAGTCCAATAGTATTATTGCTAATTTCCTTTTATTATGTACTTCAAAAAATTCTGTTGCATTTATTATTTGTCTTATATTGTTTTTCAACTGTCTATTTGGTACAAAGCCACTTTGCTCTTCTGTTATTATCTCTGTAAGTATTGGTTTTAATCTACATGATAATATATATGCAAACAATTTATAATCTTCATTCAATAAAGAAATTGGCCTGCACCCATTCAGGTCTTCATTATCTCTTCCTTCTTTTAGTGTTATAGTCACATTTGCTTCCTCTCATGATGGAGGAATCCTTTTTTCTCTAATATTATTCATAGTTAGTAATAAAGGATTGCCAATTCTTCAAATATTTTATAAAATTTTCCATTCATTCCATATGGTCTTGGACTTTTCTCATTTTTCAAATGTTTTCTTGCCTCATATAATTCTTCCTTTGATATTGGTTCTTCTAGTTTTTATATTCTTTCATTTTTTATTGTTGGAATATTACTTTGATTCAAATAATTTTTATGTTTTCTTTTATCTCTTGCTTTATACACTTTACTAAAGTAATCAAATAATATTTCTTTGATCTTTTTTTCTGTAAATGTTTTATCACCTTTTTTAATTTTTGTAATTATATTTTTATCTCTCTTTCCTTAACTTCCAAGCTAGCCATTTTCCCATTTTGTTCACACACTGAAATTGTCTTGCTTTCACTTTTTTCATCATTTTTGTTATTTCCTCTGTCTTCTCTATTGAGTATTGCTTCTGTAATATTTTAATCTCTTGTATTATTTTATCTTTATTAGTATTTTTATTAATTCTTTTTCCTTTTCCATTATTTCATCTGATATTAAATTCATCTTATATTTCCTTTTCTTTTGTATTTCTTTATGTTTCTGTATGAAAATCCCCGAATTGCAGCCTTAGCTGCATCCCAGACTATTTCTATTCCTACTCCACTCTTAGGGAGCTGGGGATGTTTAGCCTGGAGAAGAGAAGGCTGAGAGGTGATATGATAGCCGTGTTTAAATATTTGAAGGGACGTCATATCGAGGAGGGAACAAGCTTGTTTTCTGCTGCTCCAGAGACTAGGACCCGAAACAATGGATGCAAGCTGCAAGAAAAGAGATTCCACCTCAACATTAGGAGGAACTTCCTGACAGTAAGGGCGGTTCGACAGTGGAACACACTCCCTCGGAGAGTAGTGGAGTCTCCTTCCTTGGAGGTCTTTAAGCAGAGGCTGGATGGTCATCTGTCAGGGATGCTTTGATTGGGAGTCCCTGCATAGCAGGGGGTTGGACTGGATGGCCCTTGTGGTCTCTTCCAACTCTATGATTCTATGATTCTATGATTCCTCTCCCCAAGTTTTCTTGAAAGTAATTCTTTAGTACTTGTTTTGCCTCTGAGATAATCTTTTTATCACATAATAAGTAATCTTGTAATCTCTATATTCACTATGCATAATTTTCAAACTTATAGTTATTGGATTATGGTCCGAATGGGTTCTTGCTAATATTTCTGGGTTTTTTTTTATGTTAGAACACAATGTCTTAGAAATCAAAAAATAATCAATTCCTGCAAAAGATCTGTGATTCTGAAAAAAATGTGAATTCTCTTATTTTTCCTTTTTTATGTCTCCATATATCTATGAATCCATTAAATCAAAAAAGGTTTTCGGAAGTTTCCCCTGTTTTTCTTTTACTTTTTTGCTTGATAATCTATCCAATTGTGGATTTATTACTGCATTAAAATTTCTGCATATGATTATATATTTCCCATTGTGTTCTTGTAATTTTTCATTAATTTTTTTATAGAATTTTGCTTTCTTCTCTTGTGGGGCATATATTGCCACGAATATTATTTCTCTTCCTTGTACATTTCTTTCTGTTCCTATATAGAACCCATTTGGATTATTAAATAATTCTCTTGAGACTAATTTCTTAGTGATATAAAGAATGATTCCCCTTTGTTTTTGTTTAAAGGATGAGACATATTCTGTTCCAATTTTATTTATTCCAATTTTATTTATTGCTATTTTGAAAACCTGGCACCAAAACCAGGCAGCTATGGGTTGCCCATACAATACTTGTTTTCCACTCCTGCCTTAGATGCTCTGTGCAGTTCAACATGCCCCATCTTTACGGAGCAACCCATAGCTGAGTCCCACTGGACTCAGATTCAATCCCTGCTCAGACAGGAAGCTCCCTTTCCTCAGACTTTTCTTGAAAATCCTCCATTCTCAGTAGTCCTGCTATGTGTGTCTGGGAGCAGATGCCCCTGGGATGGCCTTAAACAAGAGAGGAAAGCAGCAGTCCAGGTAGTCAGGTGCTTGCCCCCTAGTCATTTTCTTCAGACATACTGAGTAGTTCCCTTGGCCTGTCATGGTGAATACTGTTATATTTTTGTTGCAGGTCAAATAAAACTGGTATAGTAGGTGAAGCAAAATTAAAATCAGTAGCATAGTATAGGGTTGTCAGCATGTAAAAATCCTAAACTTCTCAACAAATGGAAAAAATGAAAATACATTTGTTTGGAACCTTAAGAAGCACTGAGGAGAAAGTATGTATTTGATTAAAATAGTATGATCCCTGATATTTCTGTCAGAGATTGACCATAGACTCATGCCGGAAGAACTCCAGAGGCGGCCTCTATAGGCATCTAGAGGTCCTCCAGCATGATTCTATGGTCAACATCAACCAGAAGGTGGTGGGATGGAGAAACCCCTCCCTTGAAGATTTTAAGTCTCAATCAGACTCTTATGGTGAAATACAGCTTATCAGATAGTCTGGACCAACAGCGTAAGAGGGAGCATAGCATCTCTTTTTTTGTTATGATGATTCATTTGTCTATATGACTGTTTGCCTTTAATCCATTTCCCATACTCTGAAATTCTTTTTCGCAGTTATTATTTTCTGCTTTTCTTCTTCACAGCAGAAAACTGGAAGAAAACATACGTATGTGCTAAGTATAGGAATTGTTCTAGGCAAAAACTGGAACTTACTAAGCAAGCTCAACATTCAGAAGAGGAAGATTACATCAGAGAGAAGCCCTATAAACATAATGTATCTATGAAATGCTCTCTTCAAAATACAGCACTTGTGCCTTGGAAAAGGTCCCATGGTGTAAAAAAACACTTTAGGTGTGAAATTTCTGTGAAAGGTTTTGATTATAAATTGTACAGTGTGAACAACCAAGAAGCCCACACAGTAAAGAAGCCACACAAATGCTGGAAGTGTGGGAAATGCTTTGCATACAATTCCCTACTTATGGCACATTTGAAAGTGCATAGAGACCTTGTGAGCCACTGGATAAACCACACAGGAGAGAAACTGTACAAATGCCAGCAGTGTGGGAAGTGTTTTGTTCAGACATCACACCTTGTAAGACATCAGAGAGTCCACACAGGAAAGAAATCATACAAATGTCAGCAGTGTGGGAAATGTTTTGTTTACAGGTCAGTCCTTGTGGCCCATCAGAGAGTACACACAGGAGAGAAACCATATACATGCCAGCAGTGTGGGAATTGTTTTGGACACAAGTCGCACCTTGTGAGGCACCAGAGAGTCCACACAGGAGAGAAACCATACAAATGCCAGCAGTGTGGGAAGTGTTTTGTTCAGACATCACACCTTGTAAGACATCAGAGAGTCCACACAGGAGAGAAACCATACAAATGTCAGCAGTGTGGGAAATGTTTTGTTTACAGGTCAGTCCTTGTGGCCCATCAGAGAGTCCACACAGGAGAGAAACCATATACATGCCAGCAGTGTGGGAATTGTTTTGGTCACAAGTCACACCTTGTGAGGCACCAGAGAGTTCACACAGGAGAGAAACCATACAAATGCCAGGAGTGTGGGAAAAGTTTTGCTGGCAAGTCAGATCTCGTGACGCATCAGAGAATCCACACAGGAGAAAAACCATACACATGCCAGGAGTGTGGGAAATGCTTTGCTCACACCTCAGCCCTTGTGTTCCATCAGAGAGTCCACACAGGAGAAAAACCATACATATGCCAGTCGTGTGGGAATGGTTTTGCTCAAAAGTCAGCTCTTGTGAGACACCAGGTAGTCCACACAGGAGAGAAACCATACACATGCAAGCTGTGTGGGAAAAGTTTTGCTCACAAGTCAGATCTTGTGAAGCATCAGAGAGTGCACACAGGAGAGAAACCTTACACATGCCAGCAGTGTGGGAATAGTTTTGCTCAGCAGTCAGCCCTTGTGTCCCATCAGAGAGTCCACACAGGAATTAAACCATACACATGCCAGCAGTGTGGGAATGTTTTTGCTCATAAGTCACACCTTGTATCCCATCAGAGAGTCCACACAGGAGAGAAACCATACACATGCCAGCACTGTGGGAATGGTTTTGCTCACAAGTCAGCTCTTGTGAGTCATCAGAGAGTCCACACAGGAGAGAAACCGTACAAATGCAACCAGTGTGGAACATGCTTTGCTAATATGTCAGGCCTTGTGAAGCATAAGAGGGTCCACACAGGAGAGAAACCATACACATGCCTACAGTGTCGGAAATGCTTTGCTCAAAAGTCAGACTTTGTGAGGCACCAGAGAGTCCACACAGGAGAAAAACCATACACATGCCAGCATTGTGGGAAATGCTTTGCTCAGAAGTCAACTCTTGTGAAGCATCAGAGAGTCCATACAGGAGAGAAACTGTTTAAATGCCAAGAGTGTGGGAAATGCTTTGCTCAGAAGTCAACTCTTGTGAAGCATCAGAGAATACATACAGGAGAGAAACCATACACATGCCAGCAGTGTGGGAATAGTTTTGCTCAGCAGTCAGCCCTTATGAAGCATCAGAGTGTCCACACAGGAGAAAAACCATACACATGCCAGCACTGTAGGAAATGCTTTCCTCACAAGTCACATCTTGTGAGGCACCAGAGAGTCCACACAGGAGAGAAACCTTACACATGCCAGCAGTGTGGGAAAGGTTTTGCTCATCAGTCAGCTCTTGTGAAGCACCAGAGAGTCCACACAGGAGAGAAACCTTACACATGCCAGCAGTGTGGGAAAGGTTTTGCTCATCAGTCAGCTCTTGTGAAACATTGGAGAGTCCACACAGCGGAGAAACCATACAAATGCCAGCAGTGTAGGAAAGGTTTTGCTGAGAAGTCAGCCCTTGTGAAGCATCAGAGAGTCCACAGAGGAGAGAAACCATAAAAATACCAGCATTGTGGGAGATGCTTTACTCAAACTTTGCATCTTTTGAAGTATCAGATAATCCACAGAGTAGATAATTCATTCAATTTTTATATCTGACATATTTTCCTCAAAACTCACACCTTTTGAGTATGAGGTAGTCCATTCAGGAGGGAAACTATACAGACCACAGGTCAGTGGGAAATGTTTTCCTGAAACTTCACACCTTTTCAGGCATGAAGAAGTTGACATTAAAGAGAACCAAGAGAAATATCCACAGTGTAGGAAAGTTTTGTTTGGAGAGACAGTCTTCATACATCTTGATTATTTCTAGAAAAAGCCTATTAAAATCTTATTTCATTCTATTTCTGATTCAAAGCTTGTAATGTTAAATATCTGGGATTTTAGCTTTCATCCTCTGCTGGGGCAGGCAGACAGGGGGTATTTATGGGCTCCCTAGATGATCTTCTGTTATTTTTATGTTGGAAACACCATTGTTACTGCTTTGTCCCAGGTGGGAAGCCTGCACAGGTATATATCATGTATACCCTGTGCTTCATCCTTCAAGCTTGTGCAAATAGTTAGTCTGGTGTAGAGGGTTGAGGGATACAAGGAGAGGCAGTAACAGGTTGGAAAGGGATTGGGGTTAGTCAGCAGCCACAGTTGAGTGTGAGGGTCATCTGGGCTTCTTTTTCCTCTCCCTGGTGAGTCTCTCCCTCCCTCCCTCCCTCCCTCCCTCCCTCCCTCCCTCCCCCCTAAGCCCCCATGACTGTGGGGAGAGAGGGAGGAAGGTGAGTAGCTGATCTTATTTTTGCCTGCCTCTGTCCTGCAGGAAGACCAACAGAAGTCTGGTGCAGGACACTGGGCAAAAGCCAAAACAATGCAGCAAGCCAGAACAGACTATTTTTGAATGAGTTTGAACCCAAAAGTAATGGGCTATGGGGGGTTGCACACTGCCAGAAATAGTGCAAATTGAGTCCACTTTTAGGGTTAGGGTTAGTGCTAGGGAATCATGGGAATTGTTTTTTGTTCCTGTGACATTGAGCCTTCTCTGTCAGAGAGTTCTGGTGCCACAATAAAAAACAGTTCCCATGATACCCTAACCCTAACCCTAAAAGTGGACTCAATTTGCACTATTTCTGGCAGTCTGCAACCCCCCTATGTTGGACATGAGAACTATTTTACAAGGGAAATATTAGTCTTTTTTTCTTAACTTGTTTTAGTTGAGTCACTATCATTCATCAACAGTTTACAGCTAGAGAATAGATGTGCTGCAATTACACTGTTTTTGCATAACATTTTAAAATAAAATGCACAACTTAATATTGTTTGTCTCATGTTTTGTTTCATTTTAAGTCCATTACCATATCCAGACCATATATTGTCCATAAGGCTTCAGAGTAAATCTATAAACATCAGAAAAATCCAGTTATATGCACCAACCACAGATGCAGATGCACAGATGCAGTCCAGGAAGAGATTGACAACATGCCATCACAAGATTTCAAACTAATCATTGGAAACTTGAATGCTAAAATTAGCAACAAAGAAGAATCAAAAATAGTAGGAAGATTTGGATTAGGAACAAGAAATAAAGCGGGAGAGCATCTGATAGAATTCCGTGAAGCCAATAATCTATTAATTGCAAATACCTGCTTCATACAACCAGATAGGAGACTATACACCTGGACATCACCAGATGTTAAACACAAAAACCAGATAGACTACATAACTGGAAGTAGAAGATGGAGAAACTCTATCCTTGTGTGGATAGTCATCCCCCCTCCCCTTCCAAAACCAGCTCACAGAACACAGATTTTGGAGGTCTTAATATAGGCTGAAAATAGCTTGGAGTGAAGATTGATTATTGTATATCCGAATAGGTTGTTTTTGAAGTAGACAATTTCCAAAGAGGGGAGATGGGATGTTGATGTTATCTCATTCTTAGCCGCTTGTAAATCTCTGTGTCTCCAGAATTCAGAGGGTGTAAATGTCCTGCTTTGCAGCTCCAAAACCTAGCCCTTTTGATCTGCTAATTGTTGTAGATGCAGATGTCACTTTTCATGTGCCTATGTGATGTGCTTGCCTTGGATCCATGGTGGTTGGGCTTCTTCAGTTTAGGGCCATGGCAGGGACCCACAAAAGGGTTTTTTATATTGAATCAATGATCATAATAGAAGGAAGCAACATTAACAACCTAAGATATGTGAATGACACCATCATATTAGCAGAAGACGTTCAGGAATTGGAACAGTTAATAAGAAAGGTAAAGGTGAAAGTGCAAAGGCAGGTCTGATGTTGAACATAAAAATAATGACCACAGAAGTAATATACAAATTCATTCTAGACAACGGGGACATTTAAATAGTTAAAGAATTTCCATATCTAGAATCAAACATTGACCAGAATGGAAACTGCAGTCAAGAATGAGAAGACTGGAAATGGGAAGGGCTGCTATGAAAGAACTAGAAAAGATACTGAAGAGCAAAGACATACAACTGAGCACTAAAGTCAGAATCATTCAGGCCATTGTATTCCCAGTTACCATGTATGGATGCGAGAGCTGGACAGTGAAGGAAGCAGACAGAAAGGAAATCAACTCATTTGAGATGTAGTGCTGGAGAAGAGTACTTAGGATACCATGGACAGCCAAGAAGACAAACAAATGGGTTCTTGAACAGATCAGACCAGGGCTCTCCTTGGAAGCAAAAATGAACAATTTGAGACTATTGTATTTTGGACCCATAATGAGAAGGACAGATCACTAGAAAAAACAATGATGCTAGGAAAGGTGGAGGGTAGAAGAAAGAGAGGAAGACTACAAACCAGATGGATAGACTCGATTAGGGGGGTTATGGGCAAGGGCTTGCAAGATCTGGGAAGGCAGTGGAGGATAGGGATTCTTGGAGATGTCTCATCCACAGGGTCGCCATGAGTTGAAATCGACTCGAGGGCAGCTAACAACAAGAAGTCTACTACTTGATATCATATATATATTAATATCATATATCTTAAATCTTGAGAGCCAAGATTCTTGCAAATATACATCTAAGATCTTCATGTAATGGTTTTTCACATTTCAAAATGGAATATAAGGAATTGGCGGAAAGCCAAAAGTGTATGAGTTATTCTTTTTTCTTTTCGCCTGTTTAAACAAAGAAACGTGCAGTGGAATTATAGCAAATGCTGGGAATTTACCCTAATGGCAGCGTGAATGTGATCTGAAACAGTTGTGTTTTTCTAGGCATATTTTTTGTGACTCGAACAGAGTTTGAACGCACTGCGAGTATAGAGGATGAAATTTGGACTAGATAAGAGTTAATTAACAGTGACTTTTGTGGTAGATGTCACCTAGAGTTTTGAGACCATCTGGAGTTAAAGGAAAGTCCTGGTGTCTGCTTTGCATCTTTTGAAGCATCAGAGAACCCCCAGGGGTGAGAAATCATTCAATTGTTACATTTGACATATTCTCCTCAGAATTCACAACTTTTGAGTATGAGGGAGTCCATACAGGAAAGAAACTTATCCTTGAGCCCATGAGGGGTTAGGATCGGAGTGGAAGAGTTGGAAGATGGAGAGAATGTACAGGGAGGACAATAGGGCTGACATCAAAGGAGGAGCTGATGGAGCAGGCTATTAGATAGTGGAAAGGAACAGATAAACCGGGACAGGAAGAAGTATACGCTGCAAAGGTTTGTAGGACCAGGCAGTGGGACAAAAAGTGAGATAAGCAGCTGGAGGAAGAAGACCTACGGAAGTAAAAAGGGTGTTGGTGTGTGGATGATGAGTGTTGTAGTGATGCCGTTTGGCACCCAGCAGAGTCTGCAGGACAAGCTGGCTGCTGTGATCCACAGCCACTGTGTAGACTTGCCATCAACTGGCTCAGCTTCTCTTCTCCAGGCAATCCTGTCTTCCTCAGTCAAGAAGACACATTGTAAAGTCCAAAAGCATAGCTTTATTAATACATATAAAAAGTAAAAATAAGATAACTAAGTAAAATCCATTGTGATGAACTTGTCCAGTTCAGCCATACAAGATTACATCTTTAACAATCCCAAAAGCATTAGGATCCAACTTGTTGCAGCATCCAGCCACACACCCTCACATCATGAACAATAAAACAATTCTTAGACAAAGGATTTTCTAAGCCCATCCCATATTCCACCTTCTAGGTCAGGGGTAGGCAACCTAAGGCCCGGGGGCCGGATGCGGCCCAGCAAGGCCTTTGGACCGGCCCCAAACCAATCCTGCCGCCGCCACCCCCCCACCGCCGCCGCCACCCCATGATGATATTGATTAATGTTGTTATTACTTGTTCTTGGGGTTTTCGTGGCAAAATCTTCACAGGGGTTTTGCCATGGCTTTTCTGGGGCTGAGAGAGTGTGCATGCATTTTTTTAAATTTTTAAATTATTTTTTAATTTTAATTTTTATTTATTTATTTATTTATTTATTTATTTATGGTGCTTCGGCCCGTCAATTGTCTGAGGGACAGCAACCCGGCCCCCGGCTCAAAAAGGTTGCCTACCCCTGTTCTAGGTGTTAACCTTATGTTAATTGGATAAAGACAGTATGATGTATGTTAACCCAGCCTCTTGTTTGTCCATCATCCACCACGTGAGTAACTTTCCCAAGCTAACAATTATTTACGTATTTGATATCTCTTTGTTAACCATAACAAAGTCTGGTTCCATTAGTTCTATCACTGGGAAAGTACATTGTTGATGTCTCTGTTACCACCTGGCGTTGATTCACCCTGTTTCTCTAAATATTGTTTGTGCCTTGTCTAGAAACTGTTCTCAAGTGGAAAATTATAGACACACACACATCTTTACATTTCACCTTTGACTATATATCCCATTCATATCCTAACATCTTGGTCTTTGTAGCATTTGCAGTGTTTGAGTTGGTGTTTGGGGAATGAGAGCTCCCTAAAAGCCTTTTTGGTTGGTAGGAGGGTGGGTCCCCCCCCTTTTTTTTTTTAGGCCCTTTGCCATGGTGTTATGGTCATGTATGGAATGTTAGTGTATCGATCAGGGGTAGGCAACCTTTTTGAGCCGGGGGCCTGGTTGCTGTCCCTCAGACAATTGGGGGGGCCGAAGCACCAAAAATAAACAAACAAACAAATAAATAAATAAATAAATGTTTTTTTAAAAAATATGCATGCACACTCTCTCAGCCCCAGAAAAGCCATGGCAAAACCCCTGTGGAGATTTTATAAATAATAATAATAAATTTTTATTTGTAGCCCGCCCCTCTGCAAAGCAATCGGGGTGGGGGACAACAGGATTTAAAACAGAACAACATTAAAACAATCCCTCTCCCCATACTTCCTTCCGCCCCCCAGCCCATCCCCTTAAAATAGAATTAAACCAAGGAATAGTTAAAATACTATATTAGTTAAATTAATTAGTTAAAAACAAAGTTTTTTTTCTTTTGCCAAGAAAACCCCAAGAACAAGTAATAACAACAATAATCAATATCATCATGGTGGGCGGTGGCGGCGGCGGCGGCGGCAGGACCGACCTGTAGCTGGTCCAAAGGCCTCGGGGGGCCGCATCTAGCCCCTGGGCCTTAGGTTGCCTACCCCTGGTACAGATAGTGCCATGCAGGTGTTGGTAGGTCTCAGGAGCTGGCAATGTTGGGAGGAGCTGGAAATGGGTACCCAAGACTGGCTGGTCTGGGAATGGAATGTGTGATTGGGAGGGGAGATAATAACACGACTGCTGGGAGATCTTCAGACTGAACAAAGAATGTCTTCCTGTGCCAATCTATCTTAATGAACTCTTTCTGGTTCACCCATGAAGCCTGGTTATTGAGTCTAGATAACGATGGGACATCACAGAGAAATTAGTGAAAACAGCCAGAAATATAGAAGCTGGTCACTGGACAGTAAGGCTAAGACTGAGAGCAGAAGATGAATGGACATCTAGTTATCCCTATGTACTGATAACTAGATGTCCAATATAGTCTTACGTAATAACTAGATTTCAAAATATAGCCATGTTGGTCTGTAGAATCAGTACATAGAGAGATCTTGTAGCACCTTTGAGACTAACTTGAAAGAAAGAAATTGGCAGCATGAGCTTTCGTAGACTTCAGTCTACTTCCTCAGATGCATTCCTCCAACTCAATCTGCCAATTTCTTTTTTTCAATTAATCTCAAAGGTGCTACAAGATCTCTCTACGTACCGATTCTACAGACCAACATGGCTATATTTTGAAATCTAGTTATTACGTAAGACTATATTTCAAGAGAGTTATAAAAGGAAACAAGAGAGAAGAAAGCAAAGCAGCTTCATTTATATACCGCTTCATATCGCACATGGGATGTCTAAGCGGTTTACAACTGTGAGCTGATTGCCCCCCAACAAGCTGGGTCCTCATTTTAGCGACCTCGGAAGGATGCAGGCCTGAGTCGAGCCTCAGCCCTGGCTGGTATTGAACTCGCAACCTTGTGGTCTATGAGTGAGTGGCTGCAGTACAGTACAGAAGAGAGAAGTCAGCTGATGGAAGGAAGAAAGAAGGAACACGGAGCTGATAGAGGACTGGTGGTGTTAAAGGAATAATTACATGTATTACATAAATATTAATATAATTAAAACAATATATCTTATCTATCTACATATAAGCAAAGTTTAGAAAGTAAGGAATACAAAGAAAAGAAATAAGGGAAAGAGGAAAAAGGCTATCGATTATATTTTTGTGAAAGAGTGTGTATAGATGTAATAGAGAACTGCAGTTCAGGCCTGAGGAAAAGAGGGAGGGATAGTTTTGGAGGAAAATGTTCTGAACTGGGGAGATTATCGGATGTAGGTAGCATAAATAAAGGAACCTGAAGAACATCCCCATAGAATTAAAAGACAACTTTAAAAATAGATCTACACTATTGAGCCTAATAAATATGCCACTGCGCCCAGTGAGGTGCTTCATTGGAGTGTTTGTTTTGGTATGAATCATAGAATCATAGAGTTGGAAGAGAATACACAGTATTCCAGGTGGGGCCTGACCAAAGCAGAATACAGTGGCACTATTACTTTTGTCAGAGCACTAATGTCTGCAGAAGCAGAAAACACATGGACGTGCATGGATGCCCCAGAGAGGGGCAAAGCAGCTTTGTTTGGGGACATAGATATAGGGCAGCAGGAGTTTCTTATCAGTGACCATCCTGATCTTTTGTGCAGACCCAGCAGGGACGAACTCTAATCTTTGGGCAAGCCAACACTTTCTTGGAACACTGACAGGTAAAGAGGGGGGGGGGGATGTCCAGTTGTTATCCCTTTGTCTACATCAGGGGTCAGCAACCTACAGAGCGCAGGCACCATTTTGGAAGGCCCCATGGCAGCGGCACCGTGCAAATTCGCATGGCGCAGCCGCCATGGGACGTTCCCAAGGCTCAGGGAAGGCCCCACGGCTCATGGGCGGGGGGGGGGTTCCCAAGGCCCAGGGAAGCCCCCCCACCCGTGCGCCAGGTGAATTTGCACAGCGCATATGTGGGGGGGGCATTCCCAAGGCCCCCCATCCATGCGCTGGGCGAATTCGCACGGCGCACGCATGGGGGGGTGTTCCAAAATGGCGCTCCCCACGTGCGCATGCATGCGTGCAGTGGTGGGTGTCATGTGCATGCGTGTGGGGGGGAAGCACACACGTGCCCACCCGGCCCCCACGCCATCCCCCCCCCCGCAACAAAAGTTGCCGACCCCTGGTTTATATGATCTGCTCTTCTCCAGAGAATGGAGGACAGGTTTCATTTTGGAAACTTAACTTTGGCTCCTACTGCCAATCTCCCAGGAGGGCCCCAGATATTTAGGAGGGGGGACTAAAGAAAAAAGCACCCCTAGAGATAAAGGAATAAATAAAACTGTTTAAATATTTAAAGGATGTCATATTGAGAAGGGAAGAAGCTTATTTTTTTCTTCTCCAGAGAACAGGACTGGGAACAATGGATGCAAGCTCCAGGAAAAGAGATTCCACCTCAACATTAGGAGAAACTTCCTGACAGTGAGAGCTGTTCAAGAGTGGAACACTCTCCCTCGGAGTGTGGTGGGGTCTCCTTCTTTGGAGGTCTTTAAACAGAGGCTGGATGGCCATCTGTTGGGGATACTTTGATTGAGAGTTCCTGCATGGCGGGGGGGGTCAGACATCTGGCCTCTTCCAACTTTATGATTATATAATTGTACTTCCTAGAGAGGCAGGAGTTTTGGGGAAATGTGGGAGGGGAAGAAGAGGGTCTCGGGCATTCTGGGAAAGAGGACATGGGTCTTGCATGGAGGTGAGAGGAAGAGGTGAGCGTCTTAAGGTTTGGGGCATGGGGGAGGGAGGTTGAAGAGATCTGGGGCAAGCAAGACTTTGAGGGATGGAATGAATGAAAGAAGGGGATGGTCTCCATGCTCCTCCAAAAAAAACCCTTCCATCCTGCCTTCCTTTTAAAACCCCATTTTCCCTTCTGGAGCCTCAGTCTCAAGGGAGAGACACCAGGAGGAGGAAGGAAATCCAGGGGGATTGCAGGGACAGAAAAGGAGTCCCTGCTGCTGCTGCTGCTCCCTGGGAAAAACAGGCCAAGCCCCATACCCAGAGCTGGGGGGAAAAGGCCCTTTCTTAGGAAAACTAAGCTGGGATTTCCTCCCAAAGGTGCCAGCTTTGGGTTTTCCAAGGGCTCTTCCTCAGGAAAGGAAAAGTAGAAGGCTGGAGGGGGCCTGGAAGCCTAGAATGGACTCAGCCATGAGGTTAGGGGTTCAAGATCAGCCCCAAGATGGAGGGTGGAGGGTCACGTGAATCCTCTTTGCCTCTTTTGGGATGGAGAGGAAATGGTGGGCTTCCCTCACCCCCCCAAAAAATCTCTGGCCAAAGGCTAGAGCTTGAGAGGAGGCCCTCAGTCGATTAAATAGGTTTTAAATTTAAATAAATAAATACATGAGCAATCTCAATATCTAATAATACCATATTGCCCTGTGTTTATAATCTATCATCAATAAATTAGTGTGTATAAAAACAACTATTAAGTTGTAAGCCAACATACTCCGTCCACAAAGTGGGGCTCAACCGTGGGATTAGGACTTCAAGATCAGCCCCAAGATGGAGGCAAAGGCCCCTTCTTCTTCAAAGAATGGCACTTCTTTTCAGTTTTGGGGTTCCACAAGTCTCAAAGGAAAGAGAGGAAGGAAGCCTGGAAGTCCAAAAATTGGACTCAGTCATGAGGTTAGGGGTTAAAGATCATCCCCAAGATGGCGGCTAAGCCCCAGTTCCCCTCAATTGTGCCAGTTTAGGGGTCCCAAAGGGGCCTTCTTCCTCAGGAAGGAGACAGAAGGCAGGAGAGGGAGGCAGGGAAGGAGCCGGGAAATGTAAAAATTGGGTTCAGACATGAGGATAGGCGTTACAAGATCAACCCCAAAATGGAGGCAAAAAATGGCAGTTCCCTTCAATTGTGCCAGTTTTGGGGTTCCCAAAGGGTTCTTTGTCAAGAAAGGAAAGAGAGAAGGCACAAAGGCGGAAGGAGGAAGCCTGGAAATCTAAAAATTGGGCATAGCCCAGAGTAAGAGGTTAAAGATCAGCCCCAAGATCTTTATGAGCCTTATGAGGAAAGACTTCGGGAGCTGGGCATGTTTAGCTTGGAGAAGAGAAGGTGAAGAGGTGATATAGCCCTGTTTAAGTATTTGAAGGGGTATCATATTGAGGATGGAGCAAGCTTGTTTTCTGCTACTCCAGGAAATAAGACCTGAAGCAATGGATTCAAAGTATGGGAAAGGAGATTTCCCCCTAAACCATAAGAGCTGTTTGACAGTGGAACACACTTCCTTGGAGATTCTGGTGGAGTCTCCACCTTTGGAGGTTGTTAAGCTGAGGCTAGATTTTAAGTTTTAATTGTTTTATTGTTTTTAAGCTGTTGTGATTTAATACTGTTTTAAGGGGGGAAGGAATTGTGTGGTGTTTGTATTTGATTTTAAATTGTAAGCCGCCTGGGTTGGTTTTCCAATAGGCGGGGTATTAAATAAATTATTATTATTATTATTATTATTATTATTATTATTATCATCATCATCATCATCTGTTGGGGTGCTTTGATTGTGAGTTCCTGCATGGCAGAAGGGGGATGGACTGGATGATCCTTGTGGTCTCTTCCAACTTTATAATTCAAAGATGGAGGCTGCAGGGTGGAGGATCCCAGGGAGGGTGGGCAGAGGTCACAAGATTCCTCTCAATCCCGCTTGGGTTGGAGGGAAAATGGTGGCTCTGTAGGATGCAAATCCTCCAGCCATAAGGTAAGCCCAGCCCTAAAACAAGAGAAAGCAAGCTCCTTTTAAAACATTGGAATCATAGAATCATAGAGTTGGAAGGAGACCCCAAGGGCCATCCAGTCCAACCCCCTTCTGCCATGCAGGAAACTACAATCAAAGCATCCCCAACAGATGGCCGTCCAATCTCTGTTTAAAGACCTCCAAAGAAGGAGACTCTGCAGAAGCTCAGATTCCTAGAGAGTCGTCCTCCAAGGGGAGAAAGCGAGCTGAGGCTCACATTCCTAGAGCGTCCTCCAAAGGGTAAGGGAGTGGCGCTCAGATTCCTAGAGAGTCCGCTTTCAAGCGGGAGGAAGAGAGCGGAAGCTCAGATTCCTAGAGAGGCAGGAAATGTTCGTGAGGGTCCCTGCTGGGAAAGGGAGGCGGGAAGGAGAGGGCCAGAGGGCGCAGCTGCAAGAGGAAGAGGCAAGGGAGGGGGCCGCGTTGGGGAGAGGGGGCGCCTTAAATGGGGCTTTTCAACGGGGGGAGGGGGGAAGGAAGGGAGAGGAGGAATTCTATCCAGTCTCCCAGTTGGAGAGAGATGGAGGGAGGGGGCCCCGGTTTCTGCCGCCCTCTTTGGGATGAAGGGAGACCCCCCACTTCCCTCCCTTCTCCCGGCAAAGCCCCCCCTCAAAGCCACGAGAGAGGGCAGGAGGGCTGGGGAGAGAAGGGGGGCCCTGCCTTTGGAGGGGAGAGAGGGGGCTAAGGGGGGGCAGGAGGAGGAGGGAGGGAAAAGAGGCCCCTGTCTGTGAGGAGGGGGAAGCAGGGGTGGGTTATTGGAGGGGGGGACTCAAAAGACTGAGGGAGAAATCCTCTTTCAGGAATGGAGGGAGATGGAAAAGGGT
This sequence comes from Phrynosoma blainvillii, assembly GCA_026167975.1. NCBI lineage: Eukaryota > Metazoa > Chordata > Lepidosauria > Squamata > Phrynosomatidae > Phrynosoma > Phrynosoma blainvillii. The sequence goes on along the minus strand of JANUYF010000002.1, from coordinate 397,353,319 downwards.
CTCTGGGAGGGAGAGAGAGAGAGACAGAAGCAGCCCCCAGTCAGTGCCCCCCCCAAAAGGGTCAGGAACCCAAGGCCTGCTCCCCAGAGAGGCTGGAAAGGGGGGGGGGAGGAATAAAACCGGTTCCTATGGGTAAGAGAAAGAAAAGCCCCCTCCTCATCTCCCCCCCCAGTCCAGAAGAGTGGCAATGAAAGAGCCCCCCTTAATCTCCTTCCCAAGCCCCGCTTTTTTCTAGCCTCAGGGAGGGAGGCAGTTTCTATCTCCCTTGGCAAGATAAGGGGGGGGGGGAACCCACCATACCCCCAATGTGCCCCCTTTTCTTCCTGGGGCTGCTGGGTGGGTTTTTCTTCCTCCTCCTCCTCCTCCTCCTCCTCACAAGAAGACCCAGAGAGGCTTTCTGGTTTCATTCAATGGCAGAAAGAAAGAGATGGGAAGGAGGGAAATGAGGAAGGAATATTACCCCCCCACACTTCATCCCTCGCCACCTCCCCCCCGCCATGTTCAGTAAGACTAATTTTATGAGAATAAAAACAAGAACGAAATCCGATTTTTAAAATACTATCACTAATTTTCCCAAAGTCTCTCATTGGTCAAAAAAACACTGCAGGAATAATCTAGTTTAAGATTGCTTTAACTGCCCTGGCTGACTGCTAGAGAATCCTGGGAATTGTAGTTTGTTCTGGCACCAGATCTCTCTTGACAGAGAATGCTATTTGTCTAACAAAACTACAGCAAGGGCAGTTAAAGCGGTCTCAAACTGAATTATTTCTGCATTGTGTTTTGGACCATTGGAAATATGAAAAGGAGATCGGAGAGGCAAAAATGTTCCTGACGTTTTTACCTTCGCAACAACCCAGTCAGGTAGGCACAAGAGACCCATAAACTGTTTGTGGTGTTTATGGGCCTGCTGGCCCATAAACACCATAAACTAATATCAGGACTATACCCCCCTCCAAGAGGCAGAAATCCTCTTGTTGAGAAAAGGGTGAGTATCTTAGATCTGCCCTGAAGGATTCCATTCTGAATGTCAGAAAAACGGAAGAAATAGGTGCTTAATTTTGTGTTCCCGTAAAATTTTCCTTGGATAACCATCACTTTAGAATGTCAACATTCCAAGCATTTTGGTACCTGTAACATATCAAAGAAACCTTATCTCTGCTATGAAGAGATGAATTGGGAATGAGTAAGTGGTGGAACAGACTGCCCCTGAGAGAGTCGGGTTGGGGCCACGGCAACTGCACGCTGCGACTCCAATCCTACTTTTTGCCAATGCGAAAAGAAGTGGCAGAAAGTCGCTCCTTTTTTCATTGGAAAACAACTTTTCCCAGCCTGCAGGGGGTTCCTGATGCTCCTGCAGTGAGTGGTGTCTAAACGCCACACTGTCGGAGCGCCAGGAAGCCAGCAAACGTGGGCTGAGGGGTGGTGTGAACCCAGCTTTCTGGCGTCTTGGGGTCATGCACTGTGCATATGACAACCCACTGGGAAACCACCACTTCAAGCCGGTCTATTCCCACTCTTAAGTCCAGATCCAACCCTTTAGCTGCCATCCTGCACCCCCACTTTCTTGAGAGTAAAGGCCCCACCAGCTCATTTACCACAGAAGACTTCCTGTGGTCTTTGAAGCAACAGACAAACTGCCCCCCTTCTGAAAATGGAAAGAAATAGATCTGGAAGAAGAATAAATTCAGGAAAATGGAAAGCCATTAATCTATGTATTTTATCTGCCAGTCCCCAGATGCAGGTGGCTGGATATCTAGGTAACATAGTGTCAGGAAACATAAATGAGGGGAAAGGCAAAAGTTTTCCCATCCTTTGTCTCTTTCCCCACAAAAGATGTGTCAGGCCCCATTTTCCAGCTCCCATCTGTAGCCAGGCTCCCCTCCCTTTGCAGTGGGGCAGGTGAGGGGCAAGAGGAGTCCATCAAACAGTAACATTTCACCTTATTCTCCTCATTCCCAGGTACTGCTGTGGCAGCAGAGGGCTAATCCAGATCCTCTCTTCTTTGGGGCAGAGGGCAAGAGCTGCCAGACTACCACCATCCCACCTCCCACTGACCTTTGAGTCTGCAAGCAGATATCAGGAAGTCCAAGTAAGAAAGTTATAAACGCCTCAGTTTCTCTAGGAGGAAATCATGAATTCTGCCAGAGTAATTTCTTTAAAATTGTGGGATGCAATTTTACTGTGCCAGGGTGTTAGCCCTTTTTAAAGGTAAACTAAAGGCCTTTGCAGACTGCCAGAAATAGTACAAATTGAGTCAACTTTAAGGGTTAGGGTTAGTGCTAGGGAGTCATGGGAATTGTTGTTTTTTTCTGAGACATTGAGCCTTCTCTGTCAGAGAGCTCTGGTGGCACAATAAAATACAGTTCCCATGATTCCCTAACCCTTAAAGTGGACTCAATTTGCACTATTTCTGGCAGTCTGCAAAGGCCCTAAAATAAGCAGGTTTGAAAGTTAACCTTGGGCCTTTGCAGACTGCTAGAAATAGTGCAAATTGAGTCCACTTTAAGGGTTAGGGTATCATGGGAACTGTATTTTATTGTGGCACCAGAGCTCTCTGACAGAGAAGGCTCAATCTCTCAGAAAAAAAACAGTTCCCATGTTTCCCTAGCACTAACCCTAACCCTTAAAGTGGACTCAATTTGCACTATTTCTGGCAGTCTGCAAAGGCCCCTTGTTAGAGTTCAGCTTTCCTTAGCAGAACAACAAATGCGTGGGTCAGAATGTTTATTCTAAACGTGCCTTCCTAAAAATAAAGACTAACTCAAACAATGACAAACGTGTAGTCTGTGGTTTAAAAATAAACAATAATACCTTCAATAAATATTTACACAACAAACTAAAACCTAATCTAACTGGAGTTTATAAAGCAAGAAGAAAGATGACCTCCCTCAGAGAGGACTGCAGTTACTGACTGCTTACTACGGGCAGTTTGCAATGTTCAGGGAGGCAGTTAAACTGCCTCTTATGATTGACAGTTAGAAGGAGAGAAGGGGAGGGCTGAAGTCCTGCCTAACTAATGAGGTACAGGAGAATGCAAAACATTAAATTTTCCAACAAAAAGTAAACAGTGCACCGAGAGCTGCTGGGTATCACTTCCTTTGTCAATTTGAAAGCCGTGGAGTGTGTAGTAAAAAAAGCAAAGCAAAAAAGCAAAGCAGCTTATTTATATACCGCTTCATATCACGCTGTGGGACACACACATTCTCTATGTAGGGGAACTGTGACAATTGTCCCTTGCAGTTCCCCACCCAGAATTTCTCCTTGGGTTCCTGCACCATCACCACCCGCCTTGGCCCTTGGCTTTCAATTCCCTTTGGGTCCCCTGCCTAGTGGGCCAACTGTGGATCATACTATGGACCATCTTCCATACTGCTATTTATAGTCTAGACCAGGGGTAGGCAACCTTTTTGAGCTGGGGGCTGGGTTGCTGTCCCTCAGACAATTGGGGGCCCCGAAGCACCATAAATAAATAAATAAATAAAAACATTAAAAAATTAATAAATATATATATGCATGCACACTCTCTCAGCCCCAGAAAAGCCATGGTAAAACCCCTGTGGAGATTTTGCCAAGAAAACCCCAAGAACAAGTAATAACAACAATAATCAATATCATCATGGCGGGCGGCGGTGGCAGGACCGGCCTGGGGCCGCATCCGGCCCCCGGGCCTTAGGTTGCCTACCCCTGGTCTAGACTGTATAGTGTTGTTAATTTGAATAATTGATTATTCTAGTGTTTTGTAGCATTCAGCTTCATTGATGGGAGTTGTAGTCCAGCAGAGTCCATCCAAGGGAGGGTTTTCCAGAAGTGACAGCCAGTTTTGTCCATAGGCCAGGAATGCTGAGAGCTGGAGTCCAACATCTGGAGTGGTGCACTTTGCTCAAACCAATCAACTACATTGATGGGAGTTGTAATAGCTTTTTTAGGGTGGACTACAGCTTCCAAAATCCTCATCCAGCACAGCCACTCAGCTGGGAGTTGTAGATTGTAGTGTACTGAAGTGGCCTGGGGCTAGATACGGCCCACAAACCTCCTCCCCTCCCCATTCCTCTTTGCTTCCTCCTCTCTCCCTCAAACACCCCCCTTCTCTTCTGTGTGAGAAACCCAATATCTTTAGAATGGGAGGAGCAGGAGGACAAGGGGGAAGGGATTTTATGGTACCCGGGGGGGGGGGCTCTTTTCCAACTCTAGGATCCTACGTATCCCTGCATGGCAGAGGAGGGTTGGAGTGGATGGCCTTTGAGGTCTCTTCCAATTCTAGGATTCTGTATATTCCTGAATGGCAGATGGAGGCTGGACTGCATGACCCCCAGAGGTCCCTTCCAACTCTAGGATTCTATGTATCTCTCCTTGGCCAGGACCAGAATTTGGGTTCGTTTGTTTTAGGTTATTTCAGATATTGCTATCATCTTCATATTTACATGCAGAAGTGCTATCTGGCTGTGGGAGTGTGGGAGATTTAGTCCAAACAAGGAACTTTACTCAGCTTAAAAAGTCAAACCCCACGCAGCACAGCCATCTTTAAGGTGGCCTTTATTGCTTATTTGCTGGGTGATCCTGGGAGTTATAGTGCCAAGGAATCCCAGGTGCTGGCAGAGGCTATTTCAGAGGAAGGAACTGTCAACAACACTTCTGAGTATTCCTTGCCTAAGAAACCTTGTGTTGAACTATAAGCTCCCTTCATCCTCAGATAGTTTGTTTGCTCAGGGTAATGGGAGTCATAGTGGTAAGAAGAGTAGAGCTTTGAAAAGTCTGAGATAAAGAGACAGTTATTTTTGCTCAGTAGTACTTTTTGCTTTGAATGAGAGGTTAGAAAGAGGAGGGCAGAAGGGAGGAGAGCTCAAAGCTGCCTCCTGTAACCTACAATGCAAATTAAATTAGCACTCGCCACACAAGGCCCTTCAGGAAGGAGACAAAGAGCCTAGTATTTTATAGGCTCATTTGGCTTGCCTTCTTTCTTGTGCCTTTTTCATCTAATGTGTGAAACTGGGTGGGGGACCCTTTCGGTCTATCAGAAGCTGCAACTCAAAGTATCAGCTCTCTCCTCCATTTGGTCAGAGGCAGGCCTGGGAATTGTAGTATGGGTTACCCTGGGACACACTTTCAGCATCAGAGGAGGACAATGGCCCATTGTTTTGGATGGATTTTATCTCCCAGGAAAAATTGAACCTCTGCAGGGCAGAAGAGGGTTGGACTGGAAGGCCCTTGGAGGTCCCTTCCAATTCTAGGATTCCATGTTCAGTCAGCCCTCCATATCCTTAGATTCAAGCATCTACAAATTGAAAATACTCAAAAAATACATACATTTAAAAAACCAAACCGTGATTTTGCCATTTTATATAAGGGATGCCATTTTACTAGTATGCTTTGTATTTAATAGGACTTGAGCATCCATGGATTTTGGTATCCACGGGGGGAGGGGGGGAGTGTCCTGGAACCAAACCTCAGTGGATATCAAGGGCCCGTTATATTCCTGCATAGCATAAGGGGGTTGGATTGGATTGCCCCTGGGGACCCCTTCCAATTCTAGGATTCTATGTATTTTGGCATGGCAGAAAGGGGTTGGTCTAGATGTCCTCAAGGGGTACCTTCCAAATCTAGGATTGATTGATTGATGGGACTACGTTGATGGGAATTGTAGTAGTTTTCTGGATGGACTACATCTCCCTGAATTGCCATCTAACACATGTTGGCTCGGTAGGCCTGAGAATTGTTATGCAAAGAGGTCATGCAGAGACTAACTAAAAGACAGAAGTTGGCAGCATGAGCTGTCATAGACTTGAGCCCACTTCCTCAGATGCTTCTTGTTGTTGGCAGTAACTACCCTCAAGTCAATCGCAACTCACAGAGGCCCTGTGGATGAGACATCTCAAAGGCCCCCTCTCCTCCACTGCTCTCCTTAGGTCCTGCAGACTTAGGCCCATGTCTTGGGTTGCACTTTGCCCACCCTAGGCAAGTATATGGCAGACTATATAAATGTGTGCACATTTAAAACACTCCCATTTGTTCTTTTTCAGGTGTGCTTAGGTCCAAGATGGTCTCCAAACATGCAGAGAGAGGAGTATCTACACTGAATTTCTCCTCCGTGGAAGAAACCTCAGGAAAGAAGACCTTGGAACAGGTTACCATTCACCCACTCCTTCTTTGTGAGGGAGCCATTGGGAGTTTGTCAGTCTGGGATGCAATGGGTAGTCAGAGGTCATTCTTGGTCCTTCAGTGGCTCATTTGATCAGTGCTTTCTGCCACCTTATCCTTGCTTCCCCTCCCAGCCAATCAGGGCCAAAGGTGGTGGGCTTCCTATCAATGTTGGTCCATCAGTGTCCATCGGGAGGACTTGTTCTATTCCTGCATTGGCAGTATACCCATGGTTTTTAGACAGGGTTGGTCCACCATTTTAATGGAGGAAGGCACCTGACTCAGGCAGCTACTTTTGAGCCATCATCAAAGGCAGCAATTCCTAAAGGTTTAATTTGTGGTTCTCATACTTTTATTGTCAAGGATGGGAACAGACTCCTCTTGTAGCTTTCTTTATGTGCTACAAGAACTTGACCATACAGGCTGTAAATCAAAATCAAATAAAAATAATAATCTGATGATTGGGTAAGGCTGCCCTAGACTGATGCCAGTTAGTAATGCAGATTGGGAAGACCAACATGGCAAATGAATAAGAGATAGTACCGGAATACCTGGTTAGTCTAAATATAAGTCTCCAGGACCAAATGAGCTGCATCCAAGAGTATTGGAGGAACTGGCAAATGTAATATCGGAACCATTGGCAATAATCTTTGAGAACTCCTGGGGAACAGGAGAGGTCCCAACAGATGAGGAGGGCAAACATTGTCCCCATCTTGTTGAGGATCCCAACAATTATCGTCCTGTTAGTCTAACATCAATACTGGGAAAGATTCTAGAGCAGATCATAAAACAGAGAGTCTGTGAGCGTGTCCAGAGGAGGGGGACTAAAATGGTGAAGAGTCTGGAAACCATGACTCCCTATGAGGAATGACTGAGGGAACTGAGTATGTTTAGCCTGGAGAAGAGACGGTGAAATGATAGCCCTGTTTAAGTATATGAAGGGATGTCATATTGAGGATGGAGCAAGCTTGCTTTCTGCTGCTCCAGAGAACAGGACCCAGAACAACGGATGCAAGCTACAGGAAAAGAGATTTCAGCTCAACATTAGGAGGAACTTCCTGACAGTGAGAGCTGTTCAAGAGTGGAACACACTCCCTTGGAGTGTGGTGGGGTCTCCTTCTTTGGAGGTCTTTAAACAGAGGCTGGATGGCCATCTGTCAGGGATGCTTTGATTGAGAGTTCCTGCATGGCAGGGCTGTTGGACTGGATGGCCCTTGTGTCTGTTCCAACTCTATGATTCTTTTATTCTAGGTTCAACAAAATCTCCCTTCACACAAGAAATCTAGTTCATCAGGGACCCAGATTGTAGCCTTGTCTTTTCCCTCATTCCTTATTCTTCAAGTTCCAGGGAGTTAAGGAAAAGAGATGGGGGAATATTAATACATGTACTAGCCTGTCAGTATTCCAAAGCTATCACACAATATTTGGGATGGGTTTTCTTCCACTTTTGCTTAGTCATACTTTGGATGAAGGCTATTTTCTATTGCAGGTGACCTTTGAGGATGTTGCTGTGTACTTCACAGAGGAGGAATGGGAACTGTTGGATCGGAACCAGAGATCTTTGTACAAGGAGGTGATGATGGAAAACTATGAGAATGTGTCCTCTTTGGGTAAGGAACTTGAACCGATTGCCCTTCATACAGAGGCAGAGAGACTTTTCATACTACATTATCATAGTGCTATGAGTCCATTTTAATTGTCATGGCAACATCCTGTGGGATCTTGGGGTTTGTAGTTTAGTGAAGCACTAGAGCTCTACAGTTGAGTAGGCTAAATACTCCTTTAACTACCAATCCTAGGATTCCCCCAAATGCCCCTCAGCACATCCCAGAATAATTTCCCCAAGTATTGGGGCCCTGTTCTGGCCATTTTAGGCCTCCCTGACCTTAAACTGGTTGAGAAAGTGCCCAACAGTGGCAAAACGTAGGAGCAAAACATTTTTTCAGCAATACAGTGGGGGATGCTGGGACTTCTCCTGTTCTCCAGGAGTTCTCAGAACTATTGGCAATAATCTTTGAGAACCCCTGGAGAACAGGAGAAGTCCCAGCAGAATGGAGGAGGGCAAACGTCCCCATCTTCAAAAAGGGGAAAAAAGAGGATCCCAAAAATTATTGTCCAGTTAGTCTGACATCAATACCAGGAAATATTATGGAGATGATAATTAAACAGAGAGTCTGTGAACACCTGGAAGGTAATTCCATAATCACAAAAAGTCAACATGGGTTTCAGAGAAACAAGTCATGCCAGACAAATCTGATCTCTTTTTTTGATAAAATTACTGCTTGGTTGATGAAGGGAATGCTGTAGATATAGTATATCTTGATTTAAGTAAGGCCTTTGACAAGGTTCCCCGTGACATTCTTGCAAACAAGCTGGTAAAATGTGGGCTAGACAAAGTAACTGTTACATGGATTTATAATTGGTTGACTGGCCAAACCCAAAGGGTGCTCAACAATGGCTCCTTTTCAAACTGGAAAGAAGTGACTAGTGGGGTGCCACAGGGCTCTGTCCTGGGCCCAGTGCTATTCAACATCTTTATCAATGGTTTGGATGACAGTATTGGGGGCATAGTTATCAAATTTGCAGACTACACCAAATTAGGAGGAGTAGCTAATACCCCAGAAGACAGGATCAAAATTCAAAGTGACTTGAACAGACTAGAAAACTGGACCAAAGCTAACAAAAGGCCTTTGCAGACTGCTAGAAATAGTGCAGGGTTAGGGAATCATGGGAACTGTATTTTATTGTGGCACCAGAGCTCTCTGACAGAGAAGGCTCAATGTCACAGGAAAAAAACCAATTCCCATGATTCCCTAGCACTAACCCTAACCTTTAAGGTGGACTCAATTTGCACTATTTCTGGCAGTCTGCAAAGGCCCAAAATGAAATTCAACACAGAGAAATGTAAAATACTGCACTTAGGGCGGAAAAACAAAAAGCACAGATATATGATGGGGGACATGAGCTGAATGAGACTACGTGTGAAAGGGATCTAGGAGTCCAAGTAGACCACAAGTTGAACATGAGTCAACAGTGTGATGCCACAGCTAAAAGCCAATGCAATTTTAGGCTGCATCAATAGAAGTATAGTGTCTAAATCAAGAGAAGTAATAGTGCTACTCTATTCTGCTTTGGTCAGTCCTCACCTGGAATACTGTGTCCAGTTCTGGTCACCACAATTCAAAAAGGATGTGGAGAAACTGGAGCGTGTCCAAAGGAGGGCAACTAAAATGGTGAAGGGTCTGGAAACCAAGCCCTATGAGGAACGACTTAGGGAGCTGGGGATGTTTAGCCTGGAGAAGAGAAGGTTAAGAGGTGATATGATAGCCTTGATTAAATATTTGAAGGGATGTCATATTGAGGAGGGAACAAGCTTGTTTTTTGCTGCTCCAGATAATAGGACCCGGAACAATGGAAGCAAGCTCCAGGAAAAGAAATTCCACCTTAACATTAGGAGGAACTTCCTGACAGTAAGGGCTATTCGACAGTGGAACTCCCTCGTAGTGTGGTGGAGTCTCCTTCCTTGGAGGTCTTTAAGTAGAGGCTGGATGACCATCTGTCGGGGATGTTTTAATTGGGAGTTCCTGCATGGCAGGGGGTTGGACTGGATGGCCCCTGTGGTCTCCTCTAACTATGATTATATGACTCCATGACCTCAGATCTTCTGTGGGCTCCCAGCAGTTGCCCATCTCTGTCTAAGGGCCTTTACAGACTGCCAGAAATAATGCAGCTTAAGGCCACTTTAACTGTCCTAGCTCAGTGCTAAGGAACTGTAGTTTATTGTACCACCAGAGTTCTCTAACAGAGAAGGCACAATCTCCAGGAAAAAATACAGTTCCCATGATTCCCTAGCACTGAGCCAGGACAGTTAAAGTGGCCTCAAGCTGCATTATTTCTGGCAGTCTGTAAAGGCCCTAAAAAGCTCTCTGGAGCCTTATCCTCACTAAAAGTGTGGTCCCAATCCCAGTTCAGCCATGAAGCTCTCAGGTGACTTCTTCAGTCCAGCCCACTTGCTTAGCATTTCCTATTCATTTGTTTATATATTTCTTATCCTACCTTTCTCCTCAAATGGGGCTCAGACATTAAAGCTTTTCCTCCCTGCTTCAGCTTCTGTCGCAGATAGTCTAGCACTGTCTGGATAGGATGGTACCTCTGGGAAGATCCACAATGGGGTTAGAAAGCAATGACCTCCCAGGCAGTGCTTGGTCCTCAGGTCCATTGGTGTCATTCAGAATAACTACTGGCTCCATTTTTTTTTCTATCAGAATGTATACATGTGTGCATATGCACAAACCCTGTTTAAGATGAACACATGCTCACATAAACTAACTGGAAAGAGAGATGTGTGTTGTTTCCCCCTCCCGACTGCAAAAGCAATGGCACAGCTTGTTCAGTATTATCAGTGTCAGCTCCCTTCCCTCTCTCAATTAGACTACACTGTTTGGTTGCATACCCATCCCTTTTTCAGTTTTAACACAATTCGGGCCTCTGCACACGGGCCCAAAGGGGCAGCAGAGAGTCGACCTGGGAAGTGTTGGATCAGGGCCAAAGCTACTGCACAGGACAGTCCGATCCTCCCTTTTGCTGCTGAGTAAGGAGTGGCAAAAGGTCCATGCACCATGCGTATTGGTGTGCGGCATCAGGACTTCCTCAGCGTGGGATTGGGGTGGCCAGCGTGCGGCAGCCCTGCCCCACATTTGCCTTCAGGCCAGCCATTTGGGCCAGTCTGTAGAGGCCCGTAGTCATTTCCACACTTCTTCTGTAGAGTCTACATCGTGCCTCCAGCTTCACATTGCTTTTTGCCTTACCCTCCAAGCTCCCACATGCCTTATCACTGACCTTCATCCCCTGTCCAACTTCCCTACCTGCTCTCATGCCCATCTCCATCACTTCTGCATCTCACTTTCACTATCTCATTCTTGTCTCCTTTTCTTTGCCATCTGTTTTACCTTCTTTCTCCCTCACAGGCACACAGGGTGCCTCATGTATTAAAAGACAGTCACGAACCTGACACATTTCTATGACTAGTTAGAATGAACCAATGTGAACCAGCTGGCATTCACAGTTTAGGGGCAGTCTGTGCCAGGAAAAGGCCCTCTCTTGTATTGCCACTGACTATGCTTGTGAGAGAGGTAGGACGGAGAGAAGGGTCTCTCCCAAGGATTGAAGAGCCTAGGAAGGTTCATACAGGGAGATACGGTCTGCCATATAGCCTGGACCTGAGCAATACATGGCTTTATAAATCATACCCAGCACTTTGAATTGTACCCAGAAACAAACTGGCAGCCAGTGGAGTTGTTAACACAGACTGGATCCCTCTCCCCTGATCTGGCTTCCAACTGACCAGGAACACCTCTGTCTTGTCTGGATTAAGTTTCAGTTTGTTTGCCCTCATCCAGTCCATTACTGATGACAGACACTGGTTTAGGACCGGGACAGTCTCCTGGGATTGGGGTGAAAATGAGTAATAGAGTTGGGTATCATCCACATATTGATGGCACCTCACCCCAAAATTCTGGATGACCACTCCCAGTGGTTTCATGTATATGTTAAATAGCGTAGGAGACAACATAGAACCCTGAGGGACTCTACAGTCAATGGCCAGTGGGTTGAGCAGAAGTCCCCCAGCACCACCTTCAGAGTTCGCCTCTCCAGGAAGGAATGGAGCCACTGTAAACAGTACCTCTCAGTCCCTTCCCAGAGAGGCAGCCCAGAAGGATACCATGGTCAATGGTATAAAAAGCCAAAACTAGGCACACTCCCTGTGTCCAATTCCCTGCATAGGTCATCCATCAAGGCAGGGGTAGGCAACCTTTTTGAGCCGGGGGCCAAGTTGCTGTCCCTCAGATAATTAGGGGGGGCCGAAGCACCCAAAATAAATAAATAAATAAATAAATAAATAAAAATTTAAATATGCATGCACACTCTCTCAGCCCCAGAAAAGCCATGGCAAAATCCCTTTGCCAAGAAAACCCCAAGAACAAGTAATAACAACAATAATCAATATCATCATGGTGGGCGGCAGCGGCGGTGGCTCGGGGGGCCGCATCCAGCCCCTGGGCCTTGGGTTGCCTACCCCTGCATCAAGGCAACCAAGGCTGTTTCTGTTCCATAGCCAGGCCTGAAACCATACTGAAATGGATCAAGATAATCCGTTTTGTCCAGAAACCCCCCAGAGTTTTGAGCCACCATACATTCCAATACATTGCCCTAAAATGGTAGGTTGGACACTGGTCGATAATTATCCATTATAGTGAGATTCAAGGATGACATGTTTAACAAAAGCCTCACAATTGCCTTCTTTAGACAAGTTGGGATGCTGCCTTGTTGTAGGGAGGCATTGACTACCCCCTTTACCCACTCTGGCCTGTTTGATAAGCCAAGAAGGACAAGGATCTAAGACATGTGGTGGCTGTCACCTCTCCAAGGTTCTCTGTCCACATCATCAAGCTGCATAAACCTGAAAGTATCCATTAACACTGGACAGACAGGTGCTAAGATTACATCCACTGGCACTGTATCAACTACAGCAGGGGTAGGCAACCTTTCCCCTTTAAGGGCCTAGGGACTTCAGCTCCCAGAATCCCAGGAGCTATTGGCCAACATGGGACTATTGGCCAACATGGCTGAGGCTTCTGGGAGCTGAAGTCCCTCGGCCCTTAAAGGGGAAAGGTTGCCTACCCCTGAACTACAGATTCCATATCAGAGCAAATCTGAGTGACTTCATCTGCAAAGTGCTGTGCAAATTCTTCACAGCTGGCTGCTGAGTGATCTGCATTTTCTACTTGAGGGGATGTATACAGGAGACCCCTGAGCACTTGGAACAGCTCTTCTAGACAGCTCTGTGCAAATGCAATGTTGGCAGCAAAAAATAATTTATTTGCTGCCAGCACTGCCACAGAGTCAGACTTAAGACAGACTCTTAATCTATCGGTCCGATTCACTTTGAGTCCTCCACCAATGTCGCTCTAGTCTGTCTCACTCACTTCATCACCACCAACTCCTTGGAGAACTTGGGGGCTGGTTTGGCTCTACTCTGTAAGAGGGACCACTCAAGAACCATTGTGTCCATTGCCCTGGCTATTTCCCCATTCTAGAATTGACCAGTGCTTCAACAGAATCTACTGAGGTTACAGGAAACTCTTCAAGAGCCCTTAGGAATCCATCCAGATCCATCAACCTTCTGGGGCGGACCATTCTAATCGGTCCCCCACCCCTGCAGAGTTTCTGAGTCGCAGACCTGACCAGATAATTATCAGTCTATGACAATGGAACTGTGGCAAGTTCCTCCACTCCAAGATCATCACCCACCCTGCACCGAAAACAAGGTCCAAAGTGTGCCCAGCAGCATGAGTAGGGCGAGATATCACTTGGGAAAGACCAATGTTTGTCATTCGAGGCCATGAAGTCCTGAGCCACTCCTGAAAGGGCAGTCTCAGCATGGATGCTGAAGTCCCCTAGCACTAGTAGAAAAGGAGACTTCAACACCAATCCCGAGACCGTCCCAGCTAGCTCAGGAAGGGAAACTGTTGGGCAGTGGGGTGGGTGGAACACCAACAGAATCCCTATTCTGTCGGCTACATACCTTTAAATAAATACACTCAAAACTTGTAGACTGTGTGTCTCTGTAATACAGGCCAGGCCAGCTTGTTGTTCTTGGATCAAGTCCTGAATGGCAGCTGTTTTACCATTCACTGACCTAACATTCAGCAGCAGTATTTTCAACCTGGTGCAGGGGCTATCACCAAGGATATCCATGCTATTTGGGCTAGGAGACAGTTTGGGGACCACAACCATCCTCTTGTATTCCCTTCTTTCTTAGTATTTTAATTGTCTCCTCCCTCTATATCTCCCTCTGTTCTGTACAACATAAATGGCTGCTCCCTGAGACTGTGTGTTCCCTCCCTCCTCTGGAAAGCATACTTTTTGTATTAGGCCGGCAGGACAGTAGTGATTAAAAACAGTTGAATAAATAGGCATATGAGAGGCAGGGATGGTTTAGGTTTAGGTAGGTAACAAAACCATCTCTCTGCAGGGCAAAAGACAGGAACTTTCTCTTTGCACCCAAAACAAGCCTGCTGAGTCAGGACCTGAGTCTTGCTAGGAGAGGAGTCCCACTAAGAAAGCAGAGGTTCAAAGTAGCCATAGAGCTAGTAACCACGTCCTCCCCAAAACCCTCAGATCATCCCCCTCTGCTGGGATGTTCAGCAGCAGAGCCCTCTCAAGTCCTGTTTTTACAGCCCAGGCAGGCACAGCAGCTGTGCAGGGTGGAAAACAGTACCTGCTGAGCCAGGCCTGATTCCTGCAGGAAGATGAGTCTCACAAAGGGGAAACCATTAGGTTCTCTTTCTCTTGTTTCTTTTCCTTCCTAAATATGCTTAGTTCCATCATTGCTTTCAGAAGTTCTTCCTCTGTGAATATTGAGATTCACTCTTGTTTGTCCTTTTCTTTCTTTATAGGAGACTTCCGTCACAGAGTTGAAACAGGAGAGAAAAAATACAAATACCAGGAGCATGAGAAATATTTTACTCAGAGGTCAATCTTTGTAACTTATACAAGACTCCACACAGGGGAGAAGCCATACAAATGCCAGGTCTGTGGGAAATGGTTTACTCAAAACTCTCACCTTCACAGACACCAGAAAATTCACACAGGAGAGAAACCATACAAATGCCAGCAGTGTGGAAAATGTTTTGCTCACAATTCACACTTTCAGCGTCACCTGGGAGTCCACACAGGAGAAAAACCATACAAATGCCAGCAGTGTGAGAAATGTTTTTCTCAGCAGTCAACCCTTCAGGATCACCTCAGAGTCCACACAGGAGAGAAACTATACAAATGCCAGCAATGTGGAAAATGTTTTGTTCACAAGTCATACTTTCAGCGTCACCTGAGAGTCCACACAGGAGAGAAACCATACAAATGCCAGCAGTGTGAGAAATGTTTTTCTCAGCAGTCAACCCTTCAGGATCACCTGAGAGTCCACACAGGAGAGAAACCATACAAATGCCAGCAGTGTGGGAAATGTTTTGCTTGTAAGTCACCCCTTCAGCATCACCTGAGAATCCACACAGGAAAAAAACCATACAAATGCCAGCAGTGTGGAAGATGTTTTGTTTGCAAGTCAAACCTTCAGCGTCACGTGAGAGTCCACACGGGAGAGAAACCATACAAATGCCAGCAGTGTGGAAAATGTTATCCTCAGAAGTCACACCTTCAGTGTCACCTGAGAGTGCACACAGGAGAGAAACCATACAAATGCCAGCAGTGTGGAAAATGTTTTGCTTGTAAGTCACCCCTTCAGCATCACCTCAGAGTGCACACAGGAGAGAAACCATACAAATGCCAGCAGTGTGGAAGATGTTTTGTTCGCAAGTCAAACCTTCAGCGTCACATGAGAGTCCACACGGGAGAGAAACCATACAAATGCCAGCAGTGTGAGAAATGTTTTTCTCAGCAGTCAGCCCTTCAGGATCACCTGAGAGTCCACACAGGAGAGAAACCATACAAATGCCAGCAGTGTGGAAAATGTTTTACTCAGAACTCAGCCCTTGGGACTCACCAGAGAGTTCATACGGGAGAGAAACCTTACAAATGCCAGCTGTGTGGAAAATATTTCACTTGGAGGTCACACTTTGTCATGCATCAGACATTCCACACAGGAGAGAAGCCCTACAGATGCCAGCAATGTGGGAAATGCTTTGCTCACCAGTCAGCCCTTCGAGGTCACCTGAGAGTCCACACAGGAGAGAAACCATACAAATGCCAGCAGTGTGGAAAATGTTTTGCTCACCAGTCAGACTTTTCAAAGCATCACAGAATCCATGCAGGAGAGAAACCATGCAAATGCCAGCACTGTGGGAAATGTTTTGTTTGCAAGTCACTCCTTATGAAACATCAGAGAGTCCACACAGGAGAGAAACCACACAAATGCCAGCAGTGTGGGAAATGTTTTACTCGTAAGTCTGATCTTTCAACGCATTGCAGAGTCCATACAGGGGAAAAACCATACAAATGCCAGCAGTGTGGAAAATGTTTTGCTCAGAACTCACACCTTCACAGACACCACAGAATCCATGCATGAGAGAAACCATACAAATGCCAACAGTGTGGGAAATGCTTTGCTCAGAAATCAGTTCTTCTGTCCAATCACAGAGTCCACACAGGAGAGAAGCCCTACAGATGCCAGCAGTGTGGGAAATGTTTTGCTCAGAAGTCACATATTTTGAGTCATGAGAGAGTCCATACAGGAGAGAAACCATACCAATGCCAGCAGTGTGGAAAATGTTTTGCTCAGAAGTCACAGCTTGTGAGTCATAAGAGAGTCCACACAGGAGAGAACCCATACAAATGCCAGCAGTGTGGGAAATGTTTTGCTCACAAGTCAGAGCTTCGCAGACATCAGGAAGTCCACACAGAAGAGAAACTATGAAAATTCCAGCAGTTTAGGAAATGGTTTGCTCAAGATTCAACCCTGTTGAGGCATGAGAATATCCACACTTGAGAGAAAGTGGAGGTGTCAAATACTTTTTCTTCAGAAAGATAGTACATCCAGATATTTTTCTTGTAAAACTATTATAAGCCCTTTGATGCCATTTTTGCTTCATTTTTTGTTATATTTTTATTGTTTATTTTCTATTGAAAGATAAAACAAGCACAGAAAATAGAAGAAAAATATATAGCGATTTTCTCCATTACAACTTTTGTATATTTGTATAATTACCATGTGTGTCCAACTTTGTCTCCCAACAAGATTCCCATTTATTGTTCCTTCCCAAAACCCTTCCCCTCCCCATTGCTATATTACATTTTTGTTTGGCATTTCCATGGAGCATTTTGTATACAATAATCTTCTTTGAATTAAACTTAATTTCATTTGTGCAATCCACTCATTTTTTCACTATTTTTAATATTTATGTAAGCCTGTTAAAATTATCTTTAGTACACATTTTAAAATCCTGTTATTTTTCCTGTCCATATTATAGAATAGTTTCTTTTCTCTTCTTTTATTTGTTACTAAGTTAATCTTCTGTGTATCTTAATTTTTTTAAAAAAATGTTGAATGTTCAATATTAAATGTTTATCTTACACTTTTGTATTAGATTCTTAGTTGGTACGTTTCCCATCTCTTTGCCTAGTTTCTGGGTCTATGTTTACTTAGCTAACCATTTCATTTCACAAAACCTTAACATTGGTTTCCAATCTTCTTCTCTCCTTTTAGCAGAGTTTTCATTTAATAACATTGTCATCCTATCCATTTCCATCAGGTCTAGGCATTAAGCCAATCATCTACTGTAGGTATGTCTTTCTCCTACCATTTATCCTTTTGTAATTGTGGTGCCCAGAACTGGACTGAGTATTCGAGGTGAGGCCTGACCAGAGCAGAGTACAGTGGCACTATTACTTCACTTGATCTAGACACTACTGTTGATGCAGCCTAGAAGCGTATTGGCCTTTTTAACTGCCGCATCACACAACTTGTGGTCTACTAGGTCACCTAGATCCCTTTCACACGTAGTCTGGTTAAGCCAGGTGTTTTTGTTTGTTTGTTAACTGCCCTCGAGTTGATCTCGACCCATGGCGACCCTATGGATGAGACGTCTCCAAGACCCTCTGCCCTCCAATGCTCTGCTTAACTCTTGCAAACCCATACCTATGGCCTCCTTAATAAAGCCCATCCGTTTGACACGTGGCCTTCCTCTCTTCCTACATCCCTCCACCTTTCCCAGCATTATTGTCTTTTCCAATGAGTGTTCTCTTCTCATGATCTGTCTGAAGTACAACACCCTCAGTTTGGTTATCTTGACTTCCAGGGAGGTTTCTAGGACCCATTTGTTTGTCTTCCTCAGCGATCTTCTCCAGCACCACATCTCAAAGGAGTTGATTTTCTTCCTATCATCTTTCTTAAACGTCCAGTTCTCACATCCATACATGGTAAGAGGGAATACAATGGCTTGTGAGGTTCTACTTTTGTGCTCAGTTGTATATCTTTGCATTTTAGAATCTTTTCTAGTTCTTTCATAGCCATCCTCCCCATTCTTAGTCTTCTTCTGATTTCCTGACTGCAGTCTCCATTTTTATCAATGTTTGATGTCCCCCATCCTATATCTATGCTGTTCTTTTCTTTTTTCTGCCCTAAGTGCAGTACTTTACATTTCTCTCTGTTGAAATTCATTTTGTTAGCTTTGGCCCAGCTTTCTAATCTATTAATGCAGGCCTGCACAACATATCGCCCGCTGGCCACTTGTGGCCCCCCAAAGGATTTCTGGAGGAACGTGGCTCTCAAGGCCAGTGTAACCAAACATCCTCCTTTTCCCAGGACAAGTCCTACATTTAACCTTCTCTCTGAGAGGGTCCTGTGAAGAACTGCAAAACTTCCTCCATTTTAAGGAGGCTTAACTTCCAGCGAGACCCTTCCTCTGCCAGGCTGCCTGTCCTGGTGCAGCAGCACCTGCCAGTGAAGCAAATGGATAGATGGAGGTGATTAAGGGCCTGAACAGACTGCCAGAAATACTCCAGTTTGAGGACACTTTAACTGCTCTGGCTCAGTGGTAGGGAATCATGGGCACTGTAGTTTATTCTGGCTCCAGAGCTCTCTGACAAAGAAGGCTCAATGTCTCAGAAAAAAACTAATTCCCATGATTCCCTAACATTGTACCAGGACAGTTAAAGTGGTTTCAAGCTGGCAGTCTGTTCAGGCCCTAAGAAAGGAGGGAGGTAGAGTCCTGCCTAGGTGCCATGGGCGACAGGGAGCCGCTGAGACAGGCAAAGAGAGGAAGCAGCAGGGGGAGAAGGAAGGGCACCAGTCTGGGTTGGGTTGTTGGGGCCGGAAGGGGAGACAGAGGGCAGCCTGTCTGCCTTGCCTGGGCTGGGTGGAGGGGTGGCCAGGGGACGAGAAGGGAAAGATGGAGCATCGCCAATGCCTGTGCCCCCTCCACTGTTGCTTCTGTCTCATGGAAGTGAAACCAGCAGCAATGTGGGGTTGGAGAGTGTGCGAGAAGGACTGCCTAGCTCGGGGGAGGGCTCCTCCACCACCCTTTAATTTATTTTTATCCCACCTTTCTCTCAAAGTGAGACCCAAGAAGGTTAATAATATGTCTTCCTTGTCCTGCTCTGGGGACTCTGGAACTAGTGACAATGTGCTCCGGGGAGGTCTGGCGCTGCTGCAGCTGCCTCCTCATGCATGGCTTTAAACCCCACACCCACACCGATTCCCATGTTTTTTGTTTTTGTGTGCCTTCACGTTCTGGACTTATGGTGACCCTATCATAGGGTTTTTCTTGGCAAGATTTCTCCAGAAGATGGTTGCCATTGCCTTCCTGTGAGGCCGAGAGAGTGTGACTTGCCCAAAATCACCCAGTGGGTTTCTTGGCAGAGCAGGGAATCGAACCCAGGTCTCCGCCCAGGGTAAATAGCCAAAAGGTCCAGCACCGCAGGCCCCCAGCATCACAGAAACAGCTTCTCCAGCAACCCAAGACTGGCAACAGGCTGACAGCCAGCCTGGTGGCCTGAGCCGCCCCTCTACCACCACAGCTTCTCCAGAAGGCTGGCCAGCCATGCCATGGGGCAAAAGCCCCCACACTGGCAGCTGGAGCTGGAAGGATCTGGAGGAGGAAGCTCAGGCGGCATCCTCATTGTTGGAACCAGGCCGTGCTCTGTGGCGGAGGAAACTTTCTGTCGAGTGAAGTGCACTCTGAAGAGAAAATGACATAGATGTGACTGGGGCAAAGCAACTGGGAGAAAGATGAGACGGTTACCTTCATACGGTTGGGAGCCAGGATGACTCCACATTTGTACAGTCCTGAGTCACACAGGGCTGATGCAACACTAGGGAGAGGGTTGAGTCAGAAACCTTCAATTCTGCATGTGGAGTTGGGGCAGGACGACCGCATGCCGGCTGCCCTGACCCCATCCCGAAGACGGCATCACACTGCATGCCCGACTGCACAGCGTGTGGCATCAGGGCACCTCGTTGCCGCAGCGTGCAGAAATGCTGCGCCAAAGGGGCACAATAGAGCCACTTCCATGGGGCTAAAGGCCACAAAAAGCCAGATCAGAGCTGCAACGTCTGGTTGCCACGGCCCCAATCCAGCACTCCAAGGGGTGGCACAGAGCTGCCCTTAGGGGCTGTCTGCATCGGCCCTTCGTTAGTCTGTGCATAGTTTGTAATGGAAGAATCAATAACCTCTTCGTCAGACAAGAGAGAGTCCAGCAGTTTTGTGTCTTGCCAACAGTTGCCTGTGTGGGAGGTTTTTTTCCTTGCAGCGTTTGCAGCCTGCACAGAACTTCACAGTGAAGACTGATCTTGGGCGTCTGTTCTAGCGTCAGGCTTCTGCACCTGATTAATTCAGTTCACATGCACCCCAACACTTTCCTCTCTCACTTTTGTGAATTTAATTTGCTCCCTCCCCCCCCCCCCCCCTTTGCCACTGTATTCTGCTTAGGTCAAGACCCCACCTGGAATACTGTGTCCAGCTCTGGGCACCACAATTAAACAGAGAGTCTGTGAACATCTGGAAGATAATTTCATAATCACAAAAAGTCAACATGGGTTTCAGAGAAACAGGTCATGCCAGACAAATCTGATCTCTTTTTTTGATAAAATTACCAGCTTGGTAGATGAAGGGAATGCTGTGGATATAGTATATCTTGATTTCAGTAAGGCCTTTGACAAGGTTCCCCATGACATTCTTGCAAGCAAGTTGGTAAAATGTGGGCTAGACAAAGTAACTGTTACATGGATTTGTAATTGGTTAACTGGTCGAATGCAAAGGGTGCTCAACAATGGCTCCTTTTCAACTTGGAAAGAAGTGACCAGTGGGGTGCCACAGGGCTCTGTCCTGGGCCCAGTGCTATTCAATATCTTTATTAATGACTTGGATGACGGTATTGGGGGCATAGTTATCAAATTTGCAGACGACACCAAATTAGGAGGGGTAGCTAATACCCCAGAGGACAGGATCAAAATTCAAAATGACTTGAACAGACTAGAAAGTTGGGCCAAAGCTAACAAAATGAAATTCAACACGGAGAAATGTAAGGTACTGCACTTAGGGCGGAAAAACGAAAAGTACAGATATACGATGGGGGACACCTGGCTGAATGAGACTACGTGTGAAAGGGATCTAGGAATCCAGGTGGACCACAAGTTGAACATGAGTCAACAGTGCGATGCAGCAGCTAAAAAGGCCAATGCAATTTTAGGCTGCATCAGTAGAAGTATAGTGTCTAGATCAAGAGAAGTAATAGTGCCACTCTATTCTGCTTTGATCCGGCCTCACCTGGAATAATCCTGTGTCCAGTTCTGGGCACCACAATTCAAAAAGGATGTGGAGAAACTGGAGCGTGTCCAAAGGAGGGCAACTAAAATGGCGAAGGGTCTGGAAACCAAGCCCTATGAGGAACGACTTAGGGAGCTGGGGATGTTTAGCCTGGAGAAGAGAAGGCTGAGAGGTGATATGATAGCTGTGTTTAAATATTTGAAGGGATGTCATATCGAGGAGGGAACAAGCTTGTTTTCTGCTGCTCCAGAGACTAGGACCCGAAACAATGGATGCAAGCTGCAAGAAAAGAGATTCCACCTCAACATTAGGAGGAACTTCCTGACAGTAAGGGCGGTTCGACAGTGGAACACACTCCCTCGGAGAGTAGTGGAGTCTCCTTCCTTGGAGGTCTTTAAGCAGAGGCTGGATGGCCATCTGTCGGGGATGCTTTGATTGGGAGTTCCTGCATGGCAGGGGGTTGGACTGGATGGCCCTTGTGGTCTCTTCCAACTCTATGATTCTATGATTCTATTCTATGATTCTATGATAATTCAAAAAACAACAATGAGCGTATCCAGAGGAGAGCGACCAAAATGGTGAAGGGTCTAGAAACCATGCCCTATGAGGAACGACTTAGGGACTTGGGTATGTTTAGTCTGGAGGAGTGACATTTAATTGGTGATATGAAAGCTCTTTAAATATTTGAAGGGATGTCATATTGAGGAGGGAGCTCACTTGTTTTCTGCTGCTCCAGAGAATAGAATAGGGCTAGGAACAATGGATGCAAGCTACAGGAAAAGCGATTCCACTTCAACATGAGGAGGCACTTCCTGACAGTGGGAGCTGTTCGAAAGTGGAACACACTCCCTCAGAGATTGTGGTAGAGTCTCCTTCTTTGGATGTCTTTAAACAGACCGGATGGCCATCTGTCAGGGATGCTTTGATTTTGAGTTCCTGCCTGGCAGAATGGGGTAGGACTGGATGGCCTTGTGGTCTCTTCCAACTTTATGATTCTGTCTGTCAGGTTTAGCAAAATTAGAACTCTGTGGAGTCAGTAAACCAGCCAATTGTAGTAATTAGGAGTTTATTGAACAGTCAAAGTCAGCATTTCACTACACTGCATTTAAGCCAGAACTGCTCCCC
Source organism: Phrynosoma blainvillii (assembly GCA_026167975.1). Classification (NCBI taxonomy): domain Eukaryota; kingdom Metazoa; phylum Chordata; class Lepidosauria; order Squamata; family Phrynosomatidae; genus Phrynosoma; species Phrynosoma blainvillii. Next base: position 397,330,778 of record JANUYF010000002.1, on the reverse strand, counting down.
AACATTACAATGCCTAATTAAACCCACCAAAATCTTCACTCCACCCCCTAGCCTCTTGGCGTGCAAACCCTCTCCGCCTACAATTCTCACAGTTTCATTTCTCCAGCTCCTTAGCCCCCACCCTTGCCTATCCCCCACCAACAGCTCCAAGGAGTACCATCCTCCCTTCCAGTTCTCTACATTCCAAAGAGCCCGTTATCAAAACAACCTTGCAGCTGCACATCACCCATTCCCCCGGACCTTCCAATTCTGTTCTTTCAACACATAACCATTGCCCTCTTCATTCCCATACCCATCATCCCCAATCACCTTTCCAGCAGAACCTGAGGCCACAGGGTCTGACACTCTCCTCCTCTTCCCTCAGCAGCGGGAGTTTGTATGCTCTCAGGTGCAGCTGCGAGGTAAAGTTTGCCAGGGTATGTATTATAGGTGCCACCAGCTCTTTCACCTCCCTCTGCTGCCACCGCCGCCATGTTCCCTACCCATGTTGATGGCTGTATCCTGGCATGTAGAAGCTATTGTTGCGTGCTTTCAAGTTGTTTCTGACTTATGGCAACCCTAAGGGTAAGCCCGTCACAGGGTTTTCTTGCCAAGATTTATTCATAAGCAGTTTTGCCAGTGTCTCCCTCTGAGGCTGAGAGAATGTGACTTGCCTAAGACAACTCAGTGGGTTTCCGTGGCCAAGCAGGGATTCAAACCCTGGTCTTCAGTTCACAAATCACTACACCACACTGGCTCTTGAGGCTTTTTGTGGCTGGCTTCAAGTCATTTCCTACTTATGGTGACCCCAAGACAAACTTATCCTGGAGTTTTCTTGACAAGATTGGTTCAGAGGAGGTTTACCATTGCCTTCCCCTGAGGCTGAGAGTGTATGACATGCCCAGGGTCACCTACTTGGCTGCAAACTGTACATAACCCGGAATGCATTGGTAGTCCTATCCCCCCCAATACTTTCTCATTTCCAACTAACCATCTCATAGCTGGGAGATGGAAATAATTTTTTAAAGCAGCATTTAAATCAGGAATGGTCAGGGAGAGGGCACCCAGCCATGGAGACCCACTGGGTGACCTTGGGCAAGTCCCACTCTCTCAGCCTCAGAGGATGGCCAGGGCAAACCAAACCTTTTTGCAAGAATGTTCCCAACAAAGATACACACACACATTTCCCAGTGACAGCCACCTCTCCTGATCTCCTTTTCTTTCTTTCTTTTGGAAGGAGGGGAGTGAGAAAGCAGGAGAGAGAGAGAGAGAGAAAGAAAGAAAGAAAGAAAGAAAGAAAGAAAGAAAGAAAGAGGCAGGCGACCCAAGGAGAGGGCAGCTGGCCAGAGAGAGGGCACCCAGCCATGGAGACCCACTGGGTGACCTTGGGCAAGTCCCACTCTCTCAGCCTCAGAGGATGGCCAGGGCAAACCAAAGCTCTTCTTCCTCCTCCTCCGGTCCTCGCTACCAAGGAAGAGGAAGAGGAGGCGGCAATGGGTTGCTCTTGTGGCTCCTGCGCCCCAGGTCCCCCCATGCAAAAGGACACCCCACTCCTTCCTCCTCCTCCTCCTCTTCTGTGAGGGTCCTCCTGGGGAATGGAAGGGCTAAAGTAGCCCAGGAGGAGGAAGAAGAGGAGGAAGTGGAAGAGAAAGTAAGGGGCTGCGGACGTCGCCTCCTCCTCGTCCTCTTCTTCTTTATCATCCCTCCACCCATAGGACCCCCGCGATGCGGCTGGTAAGGGACTATAGCCCATCTCCTCCTCCTCCTCCTCTTCCTTGTCCTCTGGAGGCATCGGCAAGCAAGGAGGGATGATGTCGGTGGCACAGGGCTTCTTTCTGTGCTGCAGAGGCCCTGCTAGCAGCACCTGCCGGTGTGCGCCAGCTCCTTGGCTTTCTTTGTTGGGAAGTTTCTTGCAAAAACGTTTGGTTTGCCCTGGCCATCCTCTGAGGCTGAGGGAGTAGGACTTGCCCAAGATCACCCAGTGGGTCTCCATGGCTGGGAGTCGGACCCTGGTTCTCCTCCCCCCCACTCCTCCTACTCCTCCTTATACCGGTTGTATTAGACGACCCCTGACTTTAAGCCAGATTTTCCTGGGTTAAAAAGTCGTCTTATATGCTGGAAAATACGGTATTTGAAGGGATGTCATATTGAGGAGGGAACTCTCTTGTTTTCTGCTGCTCCAGAGAATAGGACTCGGAACAACCGATGCAAGCTACAGGAAAAGAGATTCCAGCTCAACATTAGAAGGAACTTCCTGACAGTAAGGGCTGTTCGAGAGTGGAACACACTCCCTCAGAGGGCAAGGGAGTCTCCTTCTTTAGAGGTCTTTAAACAGAGGCTGGATGGCCATCTGTCAAGGATGCTTTGATTGAGGGTTCCTGCATGGCAGAAGGGGGTTGGACTGGATGGCCCTTGGCGTCTCTTCCAACTTTATAATTCAAAGATGGAGGTTGCAGGGCAGAGGGTCCCAGGACAGGTGGGCAGAGGCCACAATATTCCTCTCAAACCCGAATGGGTTGGAGGGAAAACGGTGGCGCTAAGGATGCGAATCCTCCAACCATAAGGTAAGCCCAGCCCTAAGACAAGAGAAAGCAGGCTCCTAATAAAACATTGAAATCATAGAGTTGGAAGAGACCCCAAGGGCCATCCAGTCCAACCCCCTTCTGCCATGCAGGAAACCACAATCAAAGCATCCCCAACAGATGGCCATCCAGCCTCTGTTTAAAGACCTCTAAGGAAGGAGACTCTGTAGAAGCTCAGATTCCTAGAGAGCTGTCCTCCAAGGGGGGGAGAGAGAGCAGAGCTCAGATTCCTAGAGTGGCCTCTAAAGGGGAAGAGAAACACAGAATCCTAGAGCGTCTCCCAAAGGTTCAGATTCCTAGAGAGTCCTCTTTCAAGCGCGCGGAAGAGAACAAGGCAGGAAATGTTCGAAAGGGTCCCTGCTGGGAAAGGGAGGCGGGAAGGAGAGGGCCAGAGGGTGCCCCAGGAGGAGGAGGAGGAGGCCAGGGAGGGGGCCGCGTTGGGGAGAGGGGGCGCCCTCAATGGGGCTTTTCTGCGGGGGGAGGAGGAGAGGAGGAGTCCTAGCCAGTCTCCCAGTTGGAAAAAGAGAGAGAGACGGGGGGGTCCCAGTTCCTGCCGCCCACTTTGGGATGGAGGGAGACCCCCCAACACTTTCCCTTTCCCCGGAAAAGCCCCCCCCCCGCCAAGCCACGAGGGAGGGATGGAGAAGAGGCCCCTGTCTGTGGGGAGAAGGAATAGTGGAGAAGGGAAAACACAGAATCTTATAGCACTTTCCAAAGCTCAGATTCCTAGAGAGTCCTCCAAGGGTAAGACAAAATGGCGCTCAGATTCCCAGAGAGTCCTCTTTCAAGCGGGAGGAAGAGAGTGGAGGCTCAGATTCCTAGAGAGGCAGGAAATGGTGGTAAGGGTCCCTGGTGGGTCAATGAGGCGAGAAGGAGAGGGCCAGAGGGTGCAGCAGGAGGCGCCTTAAATGGGGCTTTTCTGCGGGGGAAGAAGGAGTTCTAGCCAGTCTCCCAGCTGGAGAGAGGGAGGTAGGGGGTCCCGGTTCCTGCCGCCCTCTTTGGGATGAAGGGAGACCCCCCCTACCACCTTCCCTTTCTCCGGAAAAGACCCCCCAAGCCACGAGGGAGGGAGGGAGGGAAGGAGAAGAGGCCCCTGTCTGTGGGGAGAAGGAGTAGTGGGGAAGGAAAAACACAGATTCTGATAGCGCTTTCCAAAGCTCAGATTCCTAGAGCGTCCTCCTCCAAGGGGGGGAGAGAGAGCGCAAGCGCCCAGATTCCTAGAGAGTCCTCCAAGGGTAAGACAAAATGGCGCTCAGATTCCCAGAGAGTCCTCTTTCAAGCGGGAGGAAGAGAGTGGAGGCTCAGATTCCTAGAGAGGCAGGAAATGTTGGTAAGGATCCCTGGTGGGTCAATGAGGCGAGAAGGAGAAGGCCAGAGGGTGCAGCAGGAGGAGGAAGCAAGGGAGGGGCGCCTTAAATGGGGCTTTTCTGCGGGGGAGGGGAAGGAGCTGGAGAGAGGAGGGGACCCCGGTTCTTGCCGCCCCCTTTGGGATGAAGGGAGACCCCCTCTTCCCTCCCTTCCCCCTGCAATCCTCCCCTTAAAGCAGGGGTAGGCAACCTGTCCCCTTTAAGGGCCGAGGGACTTCGGCTCCCAGAAGCCTCAGCCATGTTGGCCAATAGTCCCATGTTGGCCAATAGCTCCTGGGATTCTGGGAGCTGAAGTCCCTCGGCCCTTAAAGGGGAAAGGTTGCCTACCCCTGAGGGAGGGCAGGGAGCCTGGGGAGAGAAATACGGCCCTGCCTTTGGAGGGGAGGGAGGGGGCTAAGGGGGGGGGCAGGAAGAGGCCCCTGTCTGTGGGGAGAAGGAGGAGGGGGAACCAGGGGGGTGGGTTATTTTTTTTGGGGGGGAATCAAAATATTGAGGGAGAAATCCTCTTCAAGGAAGGGAGGGAGCTGGAAAAGGAGGGAAAGTAAGTGAGAGAGATACAGAACCAGCCCCCAGTCAGTGCCCCCCCCAAAGGGTCAGAAGGACCCAAGTGAGGCTGGAAAGGGGGGTGGGTGGGGGGCAGGAGGAATAAAACCGGTTTCTATGGGAAGGAGAACGAAAAGCTCCCTCTTCATCTCCTCCTCCAGGGGTCCAGAAGAGTGGCAGTGGAAGAGGGAACACCCCCCCCCCCTTAATCTCCTTGTCAAGCCCCCTCTTTTTTTTCTGGCCTCAGGGAGGGAGGCAGTTTTGATCTCCCTTGGCAGGATAAGGGAAACCTACCTCAGTGTGCCCCCTGGGGCAGCTGCGTGGGTTTTTCTCCCTCCTCCTCCTCCTCCCAAGGAGACCCAGAGAAGCTCTCTTTGGTTTCCCTTAATGGGAAAGACGCCCATGAGATGTCAGGCAGAAAGAAAGAGAGATGGGAAGGAGGGAAATTTCCCAGCCCACTGTGGCTTCCCGATGCTCCTGCAACATGCAGCGTCTAAACGCCATGCCGTCGGAGCACCGGAAAGCCAGCCCATGTGTGGTTTGCAGGGTGGTGTGAAGCTGGCTTCCTGGCATCTTGGGGTTGTGCACTGTGCGTACGACAAGCCACCGGGAAAACAGCGCTTCAAGCCAGTCTGTGCCGACTCTAATTCCAGATTCAACCCTTTGGCTGCCATCCTGCACCCCGCTTTCCTGGGAGTAATGGCCCCACCACCTCTATCTCCACATGTCTTTGAGGCAACAGACAAACTGCCCCCCTTCTGAAAATGGAAGCAAATAGATCTGGAAGAAGAATAAAATTAGGAAGATGGAAAGCCATTAGTCTATGTATTTTATCTGCCAGTCCTCAAATGCAGGTGGCTGGATATCTAATTTACATAGTGTCAGGAAACATAAATGAGGGGAAAGGCAAAAATTTCCCCATCCTTTGTCTCTTTCCCCACAAAAGATGTGTCAGTTCCCCATTTTCCAGCTCCATCTGTAGCCAGGTTCCCCTCCTTGTGGGGCAGTTGAGGAGCAGAAAGAGTCCATCAAACAGTATCATTTCTCCTTTTTCTCCTAATTCCCAGGCACTGTTGTGGCAGCAGAGGGCTAATCCAGATCCTCTCTTCTTTGGGGCAGAGGGCTAGAGTTGCCAGACTACTGCCATCTCACCTCTCAGCCCAAATTCCTGACCTTTGAAGCTGTGAACCTCTGCAGGCAGAAGGGGGTTGGACTGGAAGGCCCTTGGGGGTCCCGTCCAAATATAGGATTCCATGTACAGTCAGCTCTCCATATCCACAAATTCAAGTATCTACGAGTTGAAAATACTCAAAAATATATATAAAAGTGAAAGAGTAAATCTTGATTTTGTCATTTTTTACAAGGGACACCATTTTACTAGTATATGTTGTATTTAATGGGACTTGAGCATCCCTAGATTTTGGTAGCCACGGGGAGTCCTGCAACCAAACCCCAGTGGATACCAAGGGACCATTGTATTTGTGCGTGGCATAAGGAGGTTGGACTAGATTTCCCCTAGGGACCCCTTCCAACTCTAAGATTCCATGTATTCTTGCATGGCAGAAAGGGGTTGGTTTGGATAGCCTCAGGTGATACCTTCCAAATCTAGGGTTGATTGATTGATGGGACTATATAGATGGGAGTTGTAGTAGTTTCTGGATGGACTACATTCCCTGGAATTGCCATCTAGCACTTATTGGCTCAGTAGGCCTGAGAGTTGTTATTGAAAGGGGTCATGCAGCACCTTAGTGACTAATGAAAAGAAAGAAGTTGGCAGCATGAGCTGTCATAGACTTGAACCCACTTCCTCAGATGATTCTTGTTGTTGTTGGTAGTAACTGCCCTCAAGTCAATCCCAACTCATGAATGAGACGTCTCCAAGGCCTCCTCCACTGCTCTGCTTAGGTCCTGCAGACTTAGGCCCATGTCTTGGGTTGCACTTTGCCCACCCCAGTCAACTATATTGATGGGAAGTCGTAGGCTTTCATGGCCGGCATCCATAGTTTTTTTGTGGGTTTTTTCGGGCTGTGTGGCCATGTTCTGAAAGAGTTTCTTTCTGACGTTTCACCAGCATCTGTGGCTAGCATCTTCAGAGAAAAACTGAAGATGCTAGCCACAGATGCTGGCGAAACGTCAGAAAGAAACTCTTTCAGAACATGGCCACACAGCCCGAAAAAAACCCACAAAAAAAACTATATTGATGGGAATTGTAGCAGGGTTTTGTTTTGTTCTTGTTGCTGTTGTTGTTTTGATAGACTGCAGATTCCATAGTCCTCATTCAGCACAGGCACTTCAGCCACGACTCTAATGTACTTCTGCCAGGCAGTCAGGAGTATTGGTAGAAACTTAGATCTGTCTTGTAGCTCCCTACAGCTGGGTTGGACTACAGTTCCCATCACTTATGAAACACCAGACTGTCTGAAGATAATTGGCAAGACTGGTTCAGATCATCAGAGGAGATTTGCCATTGCCTTCCTCTGAGGCTGAGAGAGTTAAGAGGGAGTCTGGATTTAAACTGGACTCAGATCTTGTGGTCAGGTGTAAGGATGGGTACTCTAGTTTCATGAGTCCAGTTCTGAGCTTGACACACATCTTGGAGGTGGCTTTATTATTAATCATAGAATTGTAGGGTTGGAAGAGACCCCATGGGACATCCAGAACAATCCCCTGCCATGCAAATCAAATGATGTCATTTCAATGATAGCCTCAATTTAGTAATTTTATTTCCCAGTATAAGTTCTGGCTTGATTTGCTTTGGCGGTCTGTGGCAGACTATATAAATGTTTGCACATGTAAAACACTCCCATTTGTTCTTTTTTCAGGTGTGCATAGGTCCAAGATGGTCTCCAAACATACGGAGAGGGGAGAATCTACACTGAATTCCTGCTCCATGGAAGAAACCACAGGAAAGAAGACCTTGGAACAGGTTACCATTCACCCGCTCCTTCTTTGTGATGGAGCCATTGGGAGTTTGTTAGTCTGGGATGCAGTGGGTGGACAGAGGTCATTCTTGGTCCTTCAGTGGCTCATTCGATCAGTGCTTCCTGCCATCTTATCCTTGCTTCCCCTCCCAGCCAAACAGGGCCAAAGGTGGTGGGCTTCCTGCCAATGTTGGTCCGTCAGAGTGTCCATTGGGAGGATTTGTTCTATTCCTGCTTTCGCAGTATACCCATGGCTTTTAGACAGGGTTGGTCCTGTCTAAAATGGAGGAAAGCACCTGACTCAGGCAGCTACTTTTGAGCCGTCATCATAGGCAGCAATTCCTAAGGGTTTAATTTGTGGTTCTCATCCTTTTATTGTCAAGGATGGGAACAGATTCCTCTTGTAGCTTTATGTGCTACAAGAACTTGACCATACAGGCTGTAAATCAAAATCAAAATAATAATGTTGATTGGGTGAGGCTGCCCTAGACTGATGCCAGTTAGTAATGCAGATTGGGAAGACCAACATGGCAAACGAATAAGTAAAGAGATAGTACAGGAATACCTGGTTAATCTATATATAAGTCTCCAGGACCAAATGAGCTGCATCCAAGAGTATTAGAGGAACTGGCAAATGTAATATCGGAACCATTGGCAATAATCTTTGGGAACTCCTGGGGAACAGGAGAGGTCCCAACAGATGAGGAGGGCAAACATTGTCTCTATCTTGTTGATGATCCCAACAATTATCCTCCCGTTAGTCTGACATCAATACTGGGAAAGATTCTAGAACAGATCATTAAACAGAGAGTCTGTGAGTGTGTCCAGAGGAGGGGGACTAAAATGGTGAAGGGTCTGGAAGCTATGACTCCCTATGAGGAATGACTTAGGAAACTGAGTATGTTTAGCCTAGAGAAGAGACGGTTAAGAGGTGAAATGAAAATGAAAATAATTATTTTCATTAATGTAATAGTGTTCGTTAACACTGCTATTGTAAGAGAAATAGTATTATACTGGATGGCATGAGATATAACTAATCTTGGACTAGAGAAGTTGAAGGTATCGGGCTAAATAGCAAGATATATCTAGTAAGCATATATAGCAAGATATATCTAGTAATAGCAAGATATATCTAGTAAGGAAGTCATTTTTAATTTGTTTTGTCTTTTGTTTTGTTTTGTTTTTCTTATAGTGGTTTACCTGTACATAGGTTATGATAGATTTAGTACTTCTTAACTTACTTTGTCTTGACGATGTTATATAAATACAAGTGTAATTAAAGCAATGTATATTATTTGTTTTTAAACCAATACATTTTTTTAAAAAAAGAGGTGAAATGATAGCCCTGTTTAAGTATATGAAGGGATGTCATATTGAGGATGGAGCAAGCTTGTTTTCTGCTGCTCCAGAGAAAGAGGACCCAGAACAACGGATGCAAGCTAGAGGAAAAGAGATTTCAGCTCAACATTAGGAGGAACTTCCTGTCAGTGAGAGCTGTTTGACAGTGGAACAGTCTCCCTCTGAGAGTGGTGGAGTCTCCTTCTTTGGAGGCTGTCTTTAAACAGAGGCTGGATGGCCATCTGTCAGGGATGCTTTGATTGAGAATTCCTGCAAGGCAGGGCTGTTAGACTGGGTGGTCCTTGTGTTTTTTCCAATTCTTTGATTCTAGGATCAGCAAAGTCTCCCTTCACACAAGAAATCTAGTTCATCAGGGACCCAGATTGTAACCTTGTCTTTTCCCTCATTCCTTATTCTTCAAGCTCCAGGGAGTTAAGGAAAAGAGATGGAGGAATATTAATACATGTACTAGTCTATCAGTATTCCGAAACTATCACACAATATTTGGGATGGGTTTTCTTCCACTTTTGCTTAGTCACTCTTTGGATGAAGGCTATTTTCTATTGCAGGTGACCTTTGAGGATGTTGCTGTGTACTTCACAGAGGAGGAATGGGAACTGTTGGATCAGAACCAGAGATCTTTGTACAAGGAGGTGATGATGGAAAACTATGAGAATGTGTCCTCTTTGGGTAAGGAACTTGAACCGATTGCCCTTCATACAGAGGCAGAGAGACTTTTCATACTACATTATCATAGCACTATGAGTCCATTTTAATTGTCATGGCAACATCCTGTCGGATCTTGGGGTTTGTAGTTTAGTGAGGAACTAGAACTCTACCGTTGAGGAGGCTAAATACTCCTTTAACTACCAATCCTAGGATTCCCCCAAATGCCTCTGAGCACATCCCAGAATAATTTCCCCAAGTATTGGGGCCCTGTTCTGGCCATTTTAGGCCTCCCTTACCTTAAACTGGTTGAGAAAGTGCCCAACAGTGGCAAAACTTAGGAGCAAAACATTTTTTCAGCAATACAGTGGGGGATGCTGGGACTTCTCCTGTTCTCCAGGAGTTCTCGGAACTATTGGCAATAATCTTTGAGAACCCCTGGAGATCAGGAGAAGTCCCAGCAGAATGGAGGAGGGCAAACATTGTCCCCATCTTCAAAAAGGGAAAAAAAGAGGATTCCAACAATTATTGTCCAGTTAGTCTGACATCAATAGCAGGAAATATTATGGAGATGGGAACTGTTGGAATGGGAACTGCATTCATACTACATTGTCCTGGCACTATGATTCCATTTTAATTGTCATGACAACATCTTGTGGGATCTTGGGATTTTCAATTTAGTGAGGAACTACAGCTCTACAGTTGAGGAGGCTAAATACTCCTTCTTTAACCACCAATCCTAGAATTCCCCCAAATGCCCCTCAGCACATCCCAGAGCAATTTCCCCAAGTTTGTGGCCCTGTTCTGGCCAATTTAGGCCTCCCTGACCTTAAAATGGTTGAGAAAGTGCTCAACAGTGGCAAAACGTAGGAGCAAGACATTTTTTCAGGCAATACAATGGGGGATGCCCTCAGAGATCTTGTAGGGGCTCCCAGCGGTTGCCTATCTCTGTCTGAGGGCCTTTACAGACTGCCAGAAATAATGCAGCTTGAGGCCACTTTAATTGTCCTGGCTCAGTGCTAAGGAATCATGGGAACTGTAGTTTATTGTGCCACCACAGTTCTCTAATGGAGAAGACTCAATGTCCTAGAAAAAATACAGTTCCCATGATTCTCTAACACTGAGCCAGGACAGTTAAAGTGGCCTCAAGCTGCATTATTTCTGCCAGTCTGTAAAGGCCCTAAGAAGCTCTCTGGAGCCTTATCCTCACTAAAAGTGTGGTCCCAATCCCTGTTCAGCCATGAAGCTCTCAGGTGACTTCTTCAGTCCAGCCCACTTGCTTAGCATTTCCTATTCATTTGTTTATATATTTCTTATCCTACTTTTCTCCTCAAATGGGACTCAGACATTAAAACGTTTCCTCCTGCTTCAGCTTCTGTCACAGATAGTCTAGCACTGTCTAGATAGGATGGTACCCCTGGGAAGGTTCACAATGGGGTCAGAAAGCAATGGCCTCCCAGGCAGTGCTTCGTCCTCAGGTCCATTGGTGTCATTCAGAATAACTACTGGCTCTATTTTTTTTCTATCAGAATGTATACATGTGTGCATATGCACAAACCCTGTTTAGGATGAACACATGCTCACATAAACTAACTGGAAAGAAAGATGTGTGTTGTTTCCCCCTCCCGACTGCAAAAGCAATGGCACAGCTTGTCCAGTATTATCAGTGTCAGCTCCCTTCCCTCTCTCAATTACACTACACTGTTTGGTTGCATACCCATCCCTTTTTCAGTTTTAACACAATTCGGGCCTCTGCACACGGGCCCAAAGGGGCAACAGAGAGTCGACCTGGGAAGTGGTGGATCAGGGCCAAAGCTACTGCACAGCGCAACCCGATCCTCCCTTTTGCTGCCATTTAAGGAGCGGCAAAAGGCCGCTGTAAGAGCTGGCATGAGGCTCTTTGGCACCCCTTCCGTCGCAGCATGTCAAAATGCTGTTGCGGAAGGATGTGCTGACGCCATGCACCATGCGCATTGGTGTGCGGCATCAGGACCTGAGCGTGGGATTGGGGTGGCCAGCGTGCGGCAGCCCTGCCCCACATTTGCCTTCAGGCCAGCCATTTGGGCCAGTCTGTAGAGGCCCGTAGTCATTTCCACACTTCTCCTGTAGAGACTGCATCGTGCAATCTTCACATTGCTTTTTGCCTTACCCTCCAAGCTCCCACATGCCTTATCACTGACCTTCATCCCCTGTCCAACTTCCCTACCTGCTCTCATGCCCATCTCCACCACTTCTGCATCTCACTTTCACTATCTCATTCTTGTCTCCTTTTCTTTGCCATCTGTTTTACCTTCTTTCTCCCTCACAAACACAGAGACACAGGGTGCCTCATGTATTAAAAGGCAGTCATGAACCTGACACATTTCTATGACTAGTTAGAATGAACCAATGTGAACCAGCTGGCATTCACAGTTTAGGGGCAGTCTGTGCCAGGAAAAGGCCCTTTCTTGTATTGCCACTGACTATGCTTGTGAGAGAGGTAGGACGGAGAGAAGGGCCTCTCCCAAGGATTGCAGAGCCTGGGCTGGTTAATACAGGGAGATACGGTCTGCCATATAGCCTGGACCTGAGCAATACATGGCTTTATAAATCATACCCAGCACTTTGAATTGTACCTAGAAACAAACTGGCAGCCAGTGGAGTTTTTATTTTATTTAATTTATTTATTTTTAACTGGTTGCAGTTCTTTGAACCATCTGAAGTTTCCAAATACCCTTCAAAAGCTGCCCCAAAAAGAGCACATTACAGTAGTCCAAATGGGATGTAACCGAGGCATGTATCACCGAGGCCAGATCCGGCATTTCAAGGAATGGGTACAGCTGGCGCACAAGTTGTAAATGTGCAAAAACACTCCTGGTTACTGTAGAGACCTGGGCCTCCAGTTTCAGTGCTGAGTCAGGAGTGCACACCTGTATATTTAGGAGGAATGTAACCTCGTCTAACACAGGTTGGATCCCTATTCCCTGATTTGCCTTCCAACTGACCAGGAACACCTCTGTCTTGTATGGATTAAGGTTCAGTTTGTTTGTCCTCTTCCAGTCCATTACTGATGACAGACACTGGTTTAGGACCGGGACAGTCTCCTAGGATTGGCGTGAAAAGGAGTAATAGAGTTGGGTGTCATCCACATATTGATGGCATCTCACCCCAAAGTTCCGGATGACCACACCCAGAGGTTTCATATATATGTCACATAGCATAGGAGACAGCATTGAACCCTGAAGGATCTCACAATCAATGGCCAGTGGGTTGAGCAGGAGTCCCCCAGCACCACCTTCAAAGTTCGCCTCCCCAGGAAGGAATGGAGCCACTGTAAAACAGTACCTCTCAGTCCCATTCCAGAGAGGCAGCCCAGAAGGATACCATGGTCAATGGTATAAAAAGCTAGAACTAGGCACACTCCCTGTGTCTAGTTCCCTGCAGAGGTCATCCATCAAGGCAACCAAGGCTGTTTCTTTTCCATAGCCAGACCTGTAACCATATTGAAATGGATCAAGATAATCCGTTTTGTCCAGAACCCCCCCAGATTTGGGAAGCCACCATGCGTTCCAATACATTGCTCTAAAATGGTAGGTTGGACACTGGTCAATAATTATCCATTATAGATTAAGGGATGACATGTTTAACAAAAGCCTCACAATTGCCTTCTTTAGGTAAGTTGGGATGCTGCGAATGTCGCTCTAGTCTCCTTCTCACTCACTTCATCACCACCAACCCCCTGGAGAACATGGTGGCTAGTATGGCTCTACTCTCTGTAAGGGGGCCACTCAAAAGTGATTGTGTTCATTGCCCTGGCTGTTTCCCCATTCCAAAGTTGGCTAGTGCCATCAGAATCATCTGCTGAGGTTACAGGAAACTCTTCAAGAGCCCTCAGGAATCCATCTAGATCAGTGGTTCTCAACCTTTAATCCTTTGGATTTTCTGGACTTCAGCTCCCAGAAGCCCCAGCCAGCATAGCCAATGAACAGGAATGCTGGGAGTTGAGGTTTAAAACATCTGGATAACCAAAGGTTGAGAACGACTGATCTAGATCCATCAACATTCCGGGCAGACCATTCTAATCAGACCACTCCTGCAGAGTTTCTGAGTCCCAGTGAGTTTAGACCTGACCAGATAATTATCTGTCTATGACAATGGAACTGTGGCAAGTTCCTCCACACCATGATCATCACCCACCCTGCACAGAAAACAAGGTCCAAAGTGTGCCCAGCAGCATGAGTAGGGCGAAATACCACCTGGGACAGACCCCTGGTTGTCATTCGAGGCCATGAAGTCCTGAGCCACTCCAGAAAGGGCAGTCTCAGCATGGATGCTGAAGTCCCCCAGCACTAATAGACAAGGAGTCTTCAACACCAATCCCGAGACCATCCCAGCTAGCTCAGGAAGAGAGACTTGTGCAGCGGGGTGGGTGGAACACCAACAGAATCCCTATTGTGTCCTGGCTACCCACCTTTAAATCAACACACTCAAAACCTGTAGACTGTGTGAGGGGGCATCTAGTCAGGGGAATGGAATCACGGTAGACCACTGCAACTCCACCTTACCGACCCCCAGGTCCCATCTGCTGCTGCACAGAGAATCGTGGTGGCAAAGCTGATTAACCTCTCCCCCCGACTGCCTCATCCAACCAGGTCTCTGTAATACCGGGCAGGCCAGCTTGTTCTTCTTGGATCAAGTCCTGAATGGCAGCTGTTTTACCATTCACTGACCTAACATTCAGCAGCAGCATTTTCAAACCAGTGGAGGGCCTATCACTAAGGATATCCATGCTATTTGGGCTAGGAGACAGTTTGGGGACCACAAGCACCCTCTTGTGTTCCCTTCTTTCTTGGTATTTTGATTTTGCTCCCTGAGTCTGTGTGTGCCCTCCCTCCTCTGGAAAGCATACTTCCTGTATTAGACCAGCAGGACAGTAGTGATTAAAAACAGTTGAATAAATAGACAGACATATGAGAAAGGCAGGGATGGTTTAGGTAGGTAACAAAACCATCTCTCTGCAGGATAAAAGACAGAAATTTTCTCCTTGCACCCAAAACAAGCCTGCTGAGTCAGGACCTGAGTCCTGTGAGGAGAGGAATCCCACTAAGAAAGCAGAGGTTCAAAGTAGCCATAGAGCTAGTAGTCATGTCCTCCCCAAAACCCTCAGATCATCCCCCTCTGCTGGGATGTTCAGCAGCAGGGCCTTCTCAAGTCCTATTTTTACAGGCCAGGCAGGCACAGCAGCTGTGCAGGGTGGAAAACAGTGCTTGCTGAGCCAGGCCTGATTCCTGCGAGAAGAAGAGTCACACAAGGGGGAAACCATTAGGTCCTCTTTCTCTTGTTTCTTTTCCTTCCTAAATATGTTTAGCTTCATCATTGTTTTCAGAAGTTTTTCTCTGTGAATACTGAGATTAACTCTTGTCTGTCCTTTTCTTTCTTTGTAGGAGACTTTCGTCACAGAGTCGAAACAGGAGAGAAAAAATACAAATACCAGGAGCATGAGAAATATTTTACTCAGAGGTCAATCTTTGTAACTCATACAAGACTCCACACAGGGGAGAAGCCAAACAAATGCCAGCTGTGTGGGAAATGGTTTTCTCACAAATCACACCTTCACAGACACCAGAAAGTCCACACAGGAGAGAAACCATACAAATGCCAGCAGTGTGGAAAATGTTTTGCTCAGAAGTCAGGTTTTGTGGTTCATCAGAGGATCCATACAGGAGAGAGACCATACAAATGCCAGCAATGTGGGAAAGGTTTTGCTCAGCAGTCAACCCTTCAGGATCACCTGAGAGTCCACACTGGAGAGAAACCATACAAATGCCAGATCTGTGGGAAATGTTTTACTCAGAACTCAGCCCTTGGGACTCACCAGAGAGTTCATACGGGAGAGAAACCTTACAAATGCCAGCTGTGTGGGAAATATTTCACTTGGAAGTCACACTTTGTCATGCACCAGACATTCCACACAGGAGAGAAGCCCTACAGATGCCAGCAATGTGGAAAATGTTTTGCTCACCAGTCAACCCTTCGAGGTCACCTGAGAGTCCACACAGGAGAGAAACCATACAAATGCCAGCAGTGTGGGAAATGTTTTGCTCGCCACTCAGACTTTTCACAGCATCAGAGAGTCCACACAGGAGAGAAACCATACAAATGCCAGCAGTGTGGGAAATGCTTTGCTTTCAAGTCACTCCTTACAAAACATCACAGAGTCCATACGGGAGAAAAACCATACAAATGCCAGCAGTGTGGAAAATGTTTTACTCGGAACTCACAACTTCACAGGCATCAGAGAATCCATGGAGGAGAGAAACCAAACAAATGCCAGAAGTGTGGGAAATGTTTTAATCATACGTCAGACATTTCAAAGCATCACAGAGTCCACACAAGAGAGAAACCATACAAATGTCAGCAGTGTGGAAAATGTTTTGCTAAGAAGTCAGCCCTTGGGACTCACCAGAGAGTCCACACGGGAGAGAAACCTTACAAATGCCAGCAGTGTGGGAAATGTTTTGCTCAGAAGTCACATATTTTGAGTCATGAGAGAGTCCACACAGGAGAGAAACCATACAAATGCCAGCAATGTGGGAAATGTTTTGCTCAGAAGTCACAGCTTGTGAGTCATAAGAGAGTCCACACAGGAGAAAAACCATACAAATGCCAGCAATGTGGGAAATGTTTTGCTCACAAGTCAGACGTTTTGAAGCATGAGAGAGTCCACACAGGAGAGAAACCATACCAATGCCAGCAGTGTGCAAAATATTTTGGTCGGAAGTCACACCTTGTGAGACATCAGAGAGTCCATGCAGGAGGGAAACTATGAATGCTAACAGTGTGGAAAATGTTTTGCTCACAAGTCAGAGCTTTGCAGATATCAGAAAGTCCACATAGGAGAGAAATTATAAAAATTCCAGCAGTGTAGGAAATGGTTTGCTCAAGATTCAACCCTGTTGAGGCATGAGAATATCCACACTTGAGAGAAAGTAGAAGTGTCAAATACTTTTTATTCAGAGAGACAGTACATCCAGATTCTTTCTGGTAAAACTATTATAAGCCCTTTGATGCCATTTTTGCTTCATTTTTTATTATATTTTTATTGTTTCTTTTCTATTGAAAGATAAAACAAGCACAGAAAATAGAAGAAAAATATATAGCGATTTTCTCCATTACATCTTCTGTATATTTATATAATTACCATGTCTGTCAGTATTTTGTATACAATAATCTTCTTTGAATTAAACTTAATTTCATTTGTACAATCCACTCCTCATTTTTTTCCTATTTTTTATACTTGTGTAAGACTGTACATATTTCAAATTAACTTTAATACACATTTTAAAATCCTGTTATTTTTCCTGTCCATATTATAGAATAGTTTCTTTTCTCTTCTTGTATTTACTACTAAGTTAATCTTCTGTGTATCTTAATTTTTTTTAAAAAATGTTGAATGTTCAATATTAAATGTTTATCTTACACTTTTGTATTAGATTCTTAGTTGGTACATTTCCCATCTCTTTGCCTAGTTTCTGGGTCTATGTTTACTTAGCTAACCATTTCATTTCACAAAAACTTAACATTGGTTTCCAATCTTCTTCTCTCCCTTTAGTAGAGTTTTTATTTAATAATACTGTCATCCTATCCATTTCCATCAGGTCTAGGCATTTTTTAAGCCAATCATCTACTTTCTCCTTCCATTTATCCTTTTGTAATTGTGGAGCCCAGAACTGGACCGAGTATTCGAGGTGAGGCCTGACCAGAGCAGAGTACAGTGGCACTATTACTTCACTTGATCTAGACACTACTGTTGATGCAGCCTAGAAGCGTATTGGCCTTTTTAGTTGCCGCAACACACTGTTGACTCATTTACAACTTATGGTCTACTAGGTCACCTAGATCCCTTTCACACGTAGTCTTGTTAAGCCAGGTGTTTTTGTTTGTTTGTTAACTGCCCTCGAGTTGATCTCGACCCATGGCGACCCTATGGATGAGACGTCTCCAAGATCCTCTGTCCTCCAATGCTCTGCTTAACTCTTGCAAACCCATACCCATGGCCTCCATGGGAGAGGGGGAGAAAGAAGGGCACCAGTCTAGGTTGGGTTGCTGGGGCCGGAAGGGGAGACAGGGCAGCCTGTCTGCCTTGCCTGGGCTAGGTGGAGGGGTGGCCAGGGCATGAGAAGGGAAAGATGGAGCATTGCCAATGCCTTTGCCCCCTCCACTGTTGCCTCTGTCTCATAAAAGTGAAACCGGCAGCCATGTGGGGTTGGAGAGTGTGCGAGCAGGACTGCCTAGCTCGGGGGAGGGCTCCTCCTCCACCCTTTATTTTATTTTATTTTTATCCAACCTTTCTCTCAAAGTGAGACCCAAGGAGGTTAATAACATGTCTTCCTTGTCCTGTTCTGGGGACTCTGGAACACAGTCCTTTACGGAGAGTGTGACCCCGTCCAGGACCAGAGGTTGCAACCCAATTCTTGGTTTCAGGGCAGCTACCGTGAGCACCTTTGTTTTTTCTGGATTCAGTCTCAATCTGTTTTTCCTCATCTAGTCCATTACTGCCTTAAGACATTCATTGAGAGAGGAGACACCATCTAAATTCAAGGCCGATGATTGAGACATGGAGAAATAGAACTGGGTGTCATCAGCATACTGATAACAACCGGCTCTATAACTCCAAATGATCTCACCCAGCGGCTTCATATAGATGTGAAACAGCATTGGGGACAGAATGGCGCCTTGAGGGATGCCGCAGGGGAGCTCCTTTTTACTGGAGCGACGGTCCCTGAGCAGCACCCTCTGGCACCTGCCTGAGAGGAAGGAACAGAACCACTGGAGCACAGTGCCTCCGATTCCCAACCCACTCAGGCGATCCAGGAGGATGCCATGATCTATCGTATCAAAAGCCACTGAGAGTTTTAGAAGCACCAACAGGGTCACACTACCCCGTCAATGCTCAGATACAGATCATCGGTCAAGGCAACCATGGCAGTCTCAACTCCAAATCCTGTCCTAAAGCCAGTTTGAAATGGGTCTAGATAATTGGTTTCATCCAAGACATCTTGGAGTTGAAGAGCAACTGCCCTCTCGATTACCTTGCTCAAGAATGGTAACAGAGAGACTTGCCTGTAGTTGTTCATATCCAGGGGGTCCACAGAAGGTTTCTTCAGAAGTGGCCTAACAGCCGCTTCCTTCAAACAAGATGAAATATAACCCTCTCTGAGGGATGCATTTATGATGTCCATAAGGAAGCTCCTCAATGCGTCCCCCCGGATGGCCAGTCATGATGGGCAAGGATCAAGAGGGCAGGTTGTTTTCCTCACTCTACCAAGGAGCTTGTCCACATCATCAGTACTCACAGATTGAAACTGATTCAGGATAATTTGGCTAACAGAGTTGCCTGACATTTTGTCACTTGTTTCTGTCGAAACACTGGCATCTAGGTTGGCTCTTATCTGAGAGATTTTATCTGCAAAGAAGTTGTTAAACGTGTCACAGCAGGCTGTTGTCGGGTTAAATAACAAGTTCTGCGCAGGAGATGCCTGTGTCAGCTCCCTTACCACCCTAAGCAGCTCTGCTGGATGGGACTCTGCAGACGCAATACGTACAGAGGAGAAAGATTTCTGCGCTGCGTGTATTGCCTCTCGATAGGATCAAAGGAAGTTCCTATGACAAGTTCTGTAAGGTAAGAGTTGAGTTTTCTGCCACTTGCGCTCTAGTCGTTGTCCCACCACTTCATTTTCCTAAGCTCTGATGTATATCATTGCTTACGATTTGGAGCGGGTTGGAACCCTCCAAGGCTTTCTGGAATCCTATAGGCTCCATTAGCCTTCGAGGGCGGACCATTCTAGTAGGTCCACCACCCCCAGCAGGGTGGTGGCAGTGGAGGATGGAATTAATATTAATGATATTAATTACTAATAATTAATTACTAATTAATAATGATTAATTAAAACCTATCTGCGGCCTGAAGAAGTTTGGTGATTTTAATTTTGGCCCCTGCCTACTTCCAAGTTGAGCAGGTCTGTATTAAGGTCATTTTGAATTTTCATCCTGTCATCTGGGCTATTAGTTATTCCTCCTAGCAAATTTGGTAAGCATGTCCCCTATGATATAATGTCCCTTTGTTCTTTCCGCGTTTCCAACATTTTCCCTTTTCGATAGAATTTTTTTTATTTTCACCCAATAGAACTTTTTCTAATTCTGTCTTGTCTTCTTTAATCCTTAACTGTCTCTAATTTCATTTCAGTCTTCAGAAGGAATTTATATATTTAGATATAATAGTTTTTTGGGTTCTGAACAGGATCTCATCTAATTCTGTCCTTTTTGTTTTTGGTAATGCCTTCTTGTTTAAGGTTCATTTTGATTCTTTCATTTAGTTGGTGATAAGTGAACCAGTGGCAGGTGAACTTGTCTTCCTCTAATTCTTTATTTGTTTTCAATCGGGATATCTCTGTCCCATTTCAGCAGGTCTTGATATTTTAAACAGCTTTTTTTTTTATGTCTCCCCTTGCCCATTATCAATGCTTCTTGTGAAGATAACCAGTCCGGAAGTTTATTATAAATTTTATGTTTAACTTTACTCCAAACTCTTCACACACATTTTCTAATTATGTGATTATTGAATTCTTTGTTGACAACTGCCTTATTATACCGCAAATATCCATGCCAGCCATATATTTTATTAAAATCTTTCAAGTTAAATATCTTTTCATCATATGATCATATGATATCCAATTTTAGATCCAATCTATGGCACAGGAATTGTAGTACAGTAGTAGTAGAATAGTAGTATGTTTTGAAATAAGCAATTCCCAGCCCTTCTTGTTCCTTGGCATCTTTCATTTTTCATCTTATTCATGGCCTCTTCCCAGCCCAAATAAATGTTGAGATGTCATTCTCTCATTGTTTAAAGGATTTATCATTAATTAGAATTGGCATTTTGTGGTGAACGAGTGGGTTCCGGTTGAAAGTATGGTCCTGAACCAAAGTAAATGGCCATGCGCAATGCATTGCTGTAGAATGGACTTGGATACTAAAGCAAGAAATTAAGAAATGATGGCTTGGCTGGAGAAAGAATTTGCGAAACAAGAAGGAATTTGTACAAACAAATCAATATATTTGAATAAGTGGACATGGAGCAATAGCAGCTTGTGCTCTCTTCCAGCTCTATGATTCTAGTCATGTCTGACTGTAGGGAGTGAAGCTCATCTCTGTTGTTAAGATGAGGGAGTCTGTATTGTCAGATACAATTCTGTGGTCATGTGACCAACATGACTACATGGAGAACAATAGACCTAATATCAAAAAATATGCCCTGGGAGGTGCTAGGGTGTTTATCTCCATTACTAAGCCGAAGAGCTAACATTGTCAGAAACTACTCTGTGATCATATGGCCAGCATGTTTACCTTCCCACCGAAGTGGTACCTATTTATCTATTTGGATTTACATGCTTTTAAACTGCTAGCTTGGCAGAAGCTGGGACTAGTGACAGGAGCTCACCCCATTGTGCAGCATCCGGCCTCGATCTTGCAATCAACAGTCAGTGTCTTATCCTCTTTTTTTATATATATATATAATTTATGTTTTATTAACATATACTATTCAAACATCTCTATAAAGTTAACATATTAATTTCTTTTTCAATAATTAAATACAAATATTTACAATTGACTTCCAAAGTATCTCCAGTTTGTACTCAACCTTAGTTCAATGTTCACTCATTGTCTTCATATATATGCAATTTTAAATATTGAATCCACTGTGTGTTATAACAATAGCTTTAATTATCTTGATCTTTAATAGTCACTTTTCACCTATTATTTAGTCAGTTTACTAATTTAGGGTATCCCATCAGTCTATATCTCTATTCAATTAAATTTTCTCTCTTACAGTATTGCAGTATCGGAGTCCAGTCTTGTTCAGTACTCTCTACATTTTGTTTGTTCAGTCTGGCTGTGAGTATGTCCATACTCATCATTTCAATAAGTCTTGTAGTCCACTCACTGGTTGAGGGCACTTCTGCTAGCTTCCATTTTTTTGCTAATGTAATCCGAGCTGAAGTTATCATATACAATAATATCCTTCCATATTTCCTTTCCATTTTTACTGGGATCTTATTTGTCATGTTCAACAGATATATTTCTGGTAACATGTCATATCTTATTTTAAATATTTCACAAATTACCTTATGAACAGTTGTCCAATACTTCCTGACTTTGTCACAATTCCACCATACATGTAGCCAACACCCTGTAGTTTGCTTACACTTCCAACATCTGTTATTACCATTCCTGCAAATTTTTGCTAATTTCGCTGGGGTGAGGTACCAACGTTGCTCCATTTTTAAATAGTTTTCTTTCAAGTCTTGACATTTAGTAAATTTTTGTGTCTTCATTCTTGCCCACTCCCAACTTTCCAAATCAATGTCCCTACCAATATCCTTGGCCCATCTAATCATCGTATCTTTTACTAAGTAAAAGACTCATTCTATTGCTTGTAAAGTCTCATAATATTTGGAAGTTAGTTTTTTTCCATTTTGCTTAATCACTTTGTCCAATTCGGTGTCTGTCTCTTCAAATCCCAGTTTCTTATCATCTGCTTTAAATCTGTCCATTAGCTGTTTATATGGAAACCAGTGTAAATTTTTATCCAATTCTTTCAAATTCTCTAAAGGCTTTAATTCATAGCTTCCACTCCTTGTTTTACTCAAAATATCTTGATATCTCAACCATTTAGATACTTCTCGCCATCTTCCAAAAAAGGCTTCTTGTGGTGACACCCATAAAGGTAGTTTTCTGTAGAATTTTTCCTTACAATATAACCAAATCCTTATCAATGATCTTCTGACATAATGATGCTCAAATTCTTTATGCACTTTTGTCTTATTATACCACATGTATGCGTGCCAACCAAATCTCAGATTAAATCCTTCTAAGGCAAGTGTTCTATCATTTTCTAGTTTTACCCAATCCGTGATCCAAGTTAATGCATTTGCATAATAATAAGTCTTTAGATCTGGTAAGTTACAACCTCCATTTTTCTTCTTATCAATCAGTGTCTTCCACTTTATCCTAGATTTTTTACCTGACCAGATGAATTTTACAAGGTCTTTCTTCAATTGTATAAATGGTTTATCATTTAAAAGCACTGGAATATTTTGAAACAAAAAGTTCATCTTAGGTAGTATCATCATTTTAATTGTCTCTATTTTTCCCAACAATGATAAATGTAATTTTGTCCATTTGTTAAGATCTTCTTTAATTTCCTTCCATAGTCTTTCATAGTTATTTTCAAATAAATCAGGATTCCTCCTTGTAATCCAAATTCCCAAATACTTAATTTTCCTCTCAACTTTGAATCCTGATAAAAGCTGTAGTTTAATCTCTTCTTCCTTTGTCATATTCTTTGTAAGCATTACTGTCTTTTCTTTATTTATCTTTATTCCAGAAACTTTTTCAAAGTCGAACAAAATTCCTTGAAGTTTCTCTATCGAGCTTAGAGGTTCTTCTCTGTTGATGGAAATTTACTGGATCATTTTCAGTCTGTGAGTACTGATGACGTGGACAAGCTTCTTGGTAAGATAAGGAAGACGACTTGCCCTCTCGATCCCTGTCCATCTTGGCTGGTCGTCCAGGGGGGGGGCGCGTTGAGAGTTTTCCTTCGGGATACAATCAATGCATCCTTCAGGGAAGGTATGGTACCATCTTGTCTGAAGGAAGCGGCCGTTAAGCCACTCCTGAAGAAGCCTTCCCTGGACCCCCTGGATAGAAATAATTACAGACCAGTCTCTTTGCTTCCTTTTTTAAGCAAAGTGATCGAGAGGGCTGTTGTTTCCCAACTCCAAGAGATCTTGGATGATACTGATTATCTTGATCCATTTCAAACCGGCTTCAGGACAGGTTATGGAGTGGAGACTGCCATGGTTGCTCTGACTGATGACCTCCGCTTGAGTATTGACAGGGGTAGTGTGACCCTGTTAGTGCTCTTGGATCTCTCAGCGGCCTTTGATACTATTGATCATGCCATCCTCTTGGATCGCCTGAGAGAGTTGGGAATTGGAGGCACTGCATTGCAGTGGTTCCGTTCCTTCCTCTCGGGCAGATCCCAGAGGGTGAGGCTCGGGGACAGTTGCTCATCCAAAATTGAGCTTAATTGTGGCTTCCCTCAGGGTGCCATCCTGTCCCCGATGCTGTTTAATATCTATATGAAGCCGCTGGGGGAGATCATTCGGAGGCATGGAGCTCGGTGCCATCAGTACGCTGATGACACCCAGATATATCTCTCCATGACCAGATCATCAGCTCAGACTTCAGATGGCGTCTCTCCTCTTAACGCCTGTCTCAGAGCGGTAATGGATTGGATGAGGAAAAATAGACTGAAACTGAATCCAGACAAAACAGAGGTACTGACAGTGACGGGCCCGAAACCTGATTTGGGAATACAGTCTCCAGTCCTGGATGGAGTCACACTCTCCTCCAAGGACTGTGTTCGCAGTCTGGGGGTGCTCCTAGATTCATCGCTTCACATGACTAGTCAGGTGAATGCGGTGGTCAGGAGCGCCTGCTATCAGCTTCGGCTGATACGCCAACTGCGCCCTTATCTGGATAGAAGGGACCTGGAAACTGTGGTACATGCTCTGGTAACCTCACGTCTAGATTTCTGTAACGCACTCTACATGGGGCTACCCTTGTGCTTAACTCGGAAACTGCAATTAGTCCAAAATATGGCAGCCAGGTTGATTACTGGAACATCGAGGAGGGAGCATATAACACCTGTGCTAAAATCCCTCCACTGGCTGCCAATTAGTTTCCGGGCGCAGTACAAGGTGTTGGTTTTAACCTTTAAAGCCCTACATGGCTTGGGTCCATCTTATCTTAGGGACCGCCTCTGCCCGTACAATCCCCCCCGCGCCCTGCGGTCCTCTGGGAGGAACCTGTTGCAGCCGATAAAGACCAGGCTTTCACAGACCTCCCAGAGGGCCTTCTCCGCGACCGCTCCCAGGCTTTGGAATGGCCTGCCGGACGAGATCCGTCTTATTACTACTCTTACTGCCTTTAAAAAGGCAGTAAAGACGGATCTCTTTCGGCAGGCCTTCCTGGAATAACTGCCCGGCTCGGTGAAGACTTAATGCTGAAACTGTTGTCAGTTGGAATCTTTTTAGCAGGTGATCCTCAAACATCACTATCCAACTAGCTACCTGGCTGGATAGATTTAATTGTTTGTATTTTATCTCGGCTTTATTTTTAACTTGTTAATGGTTTAATTTTGTTTTAAGGGGTGGGTGGGTGGGTGGGAGGTGGGGGGGCAGGAATTGTTTTACCTATTGTATTTTTAAATTGATGTACGCCGCCCCGATTGCCGAGCAGAGGGGCGGGTTATAAATAAAACTTATTATTATTATTATTATTCCATAAATATTACCACATCATCCGCGAAAGCTTTTAACTTGTAATGTTGTCCTTTAATCTTTAGTCCTTTTATATTCATGTCATCTCTGATTTTGTCATTTAACAATTTCGATACCATGATATATAGCAAAGGAGATAATGGACATCCTTGCCTAGTACCTTTTTGAATATCAAATTTTAAACTTTTCTCTCCATTAATTATCAATTTTGCACTCTGCTTTTTGTAAATATTACTTATCCATTCAAAAAAGTTTTCTCCCATGTCCATTTTTTTATCACCTCCCACATAAAGTCCCATTTTACCTTATCAAAGGCTTTTTCTGCATCAAGAAAAATCATTGCAACTTTTTTATCATTATTTTTTTCATAATATTCAATTGCATTCAATACTGTCCGTATATTTTCTCTCATATGTCTTGATGGCAAAAATCCTGCTTGATCCTCATGTATTAGTTTTTTTAAAATGTTCTTTAATCTTGAAGCTAATATTATCATAAAAATTTTATAATCCACATTTAATAATGAAATTGGTCTATAATTCTCTACTTTCAGTTTATCTTTACCTTCCTTTGGTATGAGAGTGATATTAGCTTCTTCCCAAGATTCTGGTATTCCTTGTTCTTTAATTTTATTAAATAAGTCTTTAAGTGGTACTACTAATTCCTTCTCAAATATTTTATAATATTCTGCTGTAAAATCATCTGGCCCAGGTGTTTTGTTTATTTTTTGACTTCTAATTGCTTGTTCTACTTCAACAGTAGTAAATGGAGCATTCAACATTTCTTTGTCTGCCATCGAAATTGTTTTTACATTCCAACTCATCAATGCTTTACCTAGCAGTGTCTTCCGATCCATTTCAGAATTTGGGTCCTTATATAAGTTAGCATAGTATTTTGTAAATATTTTTTTAATCCCTTCTTGGTTAGTTATAGTAGTGTCTTATCCTCTTGAGCCACTGTGTTACTGGACTATTTAGCTAAAAAAAATTCAGCTCATATGGCAACAACTATAATAGCATATCTTACCAAAAAGCAACATGTGAGGACATTGTTGTTGTTACTGCCCTTGAGTCAATCTTGACCCATAGCGACTCCATGGATGAGACATCTCCAAGACTCCCTGGCCTCCATTGCTCTGCTTAATTCCTGTAAATTCATACCTGTGGCCTCCTTAATAGAGTCCTAGCCACCTAGCATGTGGCCTTCCTTCCTTTTCTCCACCTTTCCTAGCATTATTTGCTCCAATGAGTCCCATTTTCTCTTGATGTGATCAAAGTATGAGTGCCTCAGTTTAGTCATCTTGGCTTCAAGAGAGGTTTCAGGCTTGATCTGTTCTAGGACACATTTCAGGGGTAGGCAACCTTTTTGAGCCGGGGGCCGGTCCCACGAAGTTGTCCCTTCCGGTGGGCCAAGGAGGGGAGGAATGGCGGCGCATGCACTCATGCGCACGCGCACAACCCCCGCCGTCACGTGCGACCCACTCCCGCGCGCTGCCACTGCACGCACTGCTGCCGCTGCCGCCGCTGCTGCCACACATGTCACGGCCGCCATTTTGTTCTTCAAAATGGCAGCCGCGACTCGTACTCCTGTGCATGCGCAAACACATTGCGGGTGCCATTTTGGAAAACAAAATGGTTGCGGCACACGCGGCGTTCAAAACAGTACTCCTGTTTTCCTGCGCATGCGCAAATGCATTGTGGCTGCCATTTTGGAAAACAAAATGGCGGTTGTGGCACATGCGGCGTTCAAAACACGCAGCAGCGGCAGGGGTCCGCCTGGGCCGGTAAGTGCGGGGCCCTGGGCCGGAACTGGCCGCGGGCCGTAGGTTGCTGGCCCCTGACCCATTTGCTTGTCTTTTTGGCCACCCACGAGATTCTCAGCACTCTTCTCTAGCGCCACTGTGTTGCATAGCATTTGGAATGACCTTGGTTTTCTCTACCAGCCCTTCCTCTTTCAGTTAGTTTTTCTAATACCATGATGTTCCTCATAACAACCACCCTGCGAAGTGGGAGAGTGTGTGTGTGTGTGAGATAGAGATAGAGAGAGAGAGAGTAGGTAGGTGGTGGAGGTCCTCCAGTAAGTTCCAGCGGGTTTCCCCAACCCCACTCCAATATCCTAACCCAAGGGTAGGCAATTTTTCCCCTTTGAGGGCCGAGGGTTCAGCTCCCAGAATCCCAGGAGCTATTGGCCAACATGGGACTATTGGCCAACATGGCTGAAGCTTATTGTTGTTGTGTCCCATAATTCCCTATGGGAACTTTAAAGTGACCCTAGGAGGCAGCATGGTGTAGTGGTTTGAATATTGGACTATGACTCAGGAGAGTGGAGTTTGAATTCCTGCTCAGCTATACATTTTACTGGTTGTGTTACTGCCTCCCAGGATCCTCTGTGGATATGCTTGCAGTATCACTGTGCATCCCGCTGTCCATTCCATTGTACGTATGGTGCGAAACATTGCCATTCGACCCAAGGGTTGCACAGCTTGAGTGATGCTCATCTCCACATGAGGAGATAATTTTATGCATCTCTGGCTTACAAGGCACATCTTCTTCCCTGTGTGTTTCTATTCAGAACTAGCTCAAGTCCCTCATACTTTCAACCCTATCCAGCCATGCCACTGGGTAAAAGCCTCTGCACTGGCAGCTTGAGCTGGAAGGGGCTGGAGGAGGAGGCTCAGGTGGCATCTTGATTGTCGGGATCAGGCCATGCTCTGTGACAGAGGAAACTTTCTGTCAGAGTGAATTGCACTCTGAAGAGAAAATGCCATAGATGTGACTGGGACAAAGATGAGACGGTTACCTTCATATGGTTGGGAGCCAGAATGACTCAACATTTGTACAGTCCTGAGTCACAGGGGGCTGATGCAACACTAGGGAGAGGGTTGAGTCAGAAACCGTCAATTTTGCAAAGTCACACCAGTCTGGTAACTGGAAACTGGGTGTCAGCCCAGGAGTAGGCTGGACTAATATCCCAAAAGGGGATACTATATATAAGTGGATGGGTTGGATACCCATGTGTGGGTGATTGTATATAGAGATACTGAAGGAGCACTTTGGGCCGATGCAGACTGACCACGCTGCGCCAAAGGGGCGCAAAAGAGCTGCTGCCACAGCACTATGGGTGACTTTTTGCTGCCTCAATAAGGAGCGGCAAAAAGCCGGACTGGGGCTGCAGCGTGTGGTTGCCATAGCTTCAGTCCAACACTGCCAGGGGTGGCACAGAGCTGCCCCTTAGGGGCCATCTGCATCAGCCCTTTGTTAGTCTGTAGATAGTCTGTAATGGAAGAATAAGGAACCTCTTCGTCAGACAAAAAAAAGTCCAGCAGTTTTGCATCCTGATAGCAGTTGCCTGTGTGGGAGGGTTTTTTTTTTTTTCTTCCCCTGGTAGCATTTGCAGTCTGCAGAGAACTTCACAGTGGAGACTGATCTTGGGCATCTGTTCCAGCGTAAGTTTTCTGCACATGTTGAATTCAGTTCACATGTACCCCAACACTTTCCTCTCTCACTTTTGTGATTTTAAGTTTGCTCCCCCCCCCCCCCATTTCCTATAGATCAAGGGACGTCATAGTGCCACTGTATTCTGCTTAGGTCAAGGCCCCACTTGGAATACTGTGTCCAGTTCTGGGCACAATTCAAAAAGGATGAAAAACGAGCGTGTCCAGAGAAGGGCGACTAAAATGGTGAAGGGTCTGGAAACCATGAATACCTATGAGAAACGACTTAGGGAACTGGGTATGTTTAGCCTGGAGAAGAGACGGTTAAGAGGGGATATGATAGACGGTTAAGAGGGGATAAGATGGCAGCTGCAGGGTGGAAGGTCCCAGGGAGGGTGGGCAGAGGTCACAAGATTCCTCTCAATCCCTCTTGGGTTGGAGGGAAAATGGTGGCTCTGTAGGATGCAAATCCTCCAGCCATAAGGTAAGCCTAGCCCTAAGACAAGAGAAAGCAAGCTCCTTTTAAAACATTGGAATCATAGAATCGGAAGAGACCCAAGGGCCATCCAGTCCAACCCCCATCTGCCATGCAGGAAACTACAATCAAAGCATCCCCAACAGATGGCCGTCCAATTTCTGTTTAAAGACCTCCAAAGAAGGAGACTCCGCAGAAGCTCAGATTCCTTTGACAAGGTTCCCCATGACATTCTTGCAAGCAAGTTGGTAAAATGTGGGCTAGACAAAGTAACTGTTACATGGGTTTGTAATTGGTTGACTGGCCGAACCCAAAGGGTGCTCAACAATGGCTCCTTTTCAACTTGGAAAGAAGTGACCAGTGGGGTGCCACAGGGCTCTGTCCTGGGCCCAGTGCTATTCAATATCTTTATTAATGACTTGGATGACGGTATTGGGGGCATAGTTATCAAATTTGCAGATGACACCAAATTAGGAGGAGTAGCTAATACCCCAGAGGACAGGATCAAAATTCAAAATGACTTGAACAGACTAGAAAGTTGGGCCGAAGCTAACAAAATGAAATTCAATGCAGAGAAATGTAAGGTACTGCACTTAGGGCGGAAAAACGAAAAGTACAGATATACGATGGGGGACACCTGGCTGAATGAGATTTCTACATGTGAAAGGGATCTAGGAATCCAGGTGGACCACAAGTTGAACATGAGTCAACAGTGCGATGCAGCAGCTAAAAAGGCCAATGCAATTTTAGGCTGCATCAGTAGAAGTATAGTGTCTAGATCAAGAGAAGTAATAGTACAACTCTATTCTGCTTTGGTCCGGCCTCACCTGGAATAATCCTGTGTCCAGTTCTGGGCACCACAATTCAAAAAGGATGTGGAGAAACTGGAGCGTGTCCAAAGGAGGGCAACTAAAATGGTGAAGGGTCTGAAAACCAAGCCCTATGAGGAACGACTTAGGGAGCTGGGGATGTTTAGCCTGGAGAAGAGAAGGTTTAGAGGTGATATGATAGCCGTGTTTAAATATTTGAAGGGATGTCATATTGAGGAGGGAACAAGCTTGTTTTCTGCTGCTCCAGAAACTAGGACCCGAAACAATGGATGCAAGCTGCAAGAAAAGAGATTCCACCTCAACATTAGGAGGAACTTCCTGACAGTAAGGGCGGTTCGACAGTGGAACACACTCCCTCGGAGAGTAGTGGAGTCTCCTTCCTTGGAGGTCTTTAAGCAGAGGCTGGATGGCCATCTGTCGGGGATGCTTTGATTGGGAGTCCCTGCATGGCAGGGGGTTGGACTGGATGGCCCTTGTGGTCTCTTCCAACTCTATGATTCTATGATCCTAGGGTGTCATCGTCCAAGGGGGGAGAGCGAGCTGAGGCTCAGATTCTTAGAGCGTCCT
The DNA here is from genome assembly GCA_026167975.1 of Phrynosoma blainvillii. Taxonomy (NCBI): domain Eukaryota; kingdom Metazoa; phylum Chordata; class Lepidosauria; order Squamata; family Phrynosomatidae; genus Phrynosoma; species Phrynosoma blainvillii. The sequence goes on along the minus strand of JANUYF010000002.1, from coordinate 397,300,691 downwards.
CTAAAGGGGAAGAGAAAGCACAGAATTCTATAGCGTCTTCCAAATGTTCAGATTCCTAGAGCGTCCTCCTCCAAGGGGAGAGGAGCGAGAAAGAGCAAGCGCCCAGATTCCTAGAGAGTTCTCCAAGGGAGGAGAGAGAGCGAGAGCCAGAGCGAGAGCGAGAGCAGGAGCTCATATTCCTAGAGCGTCCTCCATAGGGTAAGAGAGCGTGGCTGCTCAGATTCCTAGAGAGTGCTATTTCAAATGGGAGGAAGAGAGCAGAGGCTCAAATTCCTAGAGAGGCAGGAAATGTTCGTGAGGGTCCCTGCTGGGAAAGGGAGGAAGGAAGGAGAGGGCTAGAAGGTGCAGCTGCAAGAGGAAGAGGCAAGGGAGGGGGCCGCATTGGGGAGAGGGGGCGCCCTCAATGGGGCTTTTCAGCGGGGGGAGGGGGGAAGGAAGGGAGAGGAGGAATTCTATCCAGTCTCCCAGATTGGGGGGGGGGGCTCGGTTCCTGTCGCCCCCTTTGGAATGGAGGGAGACCCCCCACTTCCCTCCCTTTCCCCGGCAAAGCCCCCCATTAAGGCCACGAGGGAGAGGGAGGGCAGGGGCCTGGGGAGAGAAGGGGGGCCCTGCCTTTGGAGGGGAGGGAGGGGGCTAAGGAGGGGCAGGAGGAGGAGAAGGAAGGGAGAAGAGGCCCCTGTCTGTAAGGAGGAGGAAGCAGGGGTGGGTTATTGGAGGGGGGGGACTCAAAAGACTGAGGGAGAAATCCTCTTCAAGGAATGGAGGGAGCTGGAAAAGGGTCTCTGGGAGGGAGGGAAAGAAAGAGACAGAGGGGGGGATCAGCACCCAGTCAGTGCCCCCCCCAAGGGCTCACAAGGACCCAAGGCCTGCTCCCCAGAGAGGCTGGAAAGGGTGGGGGGAGGAGGAATAAAACCGGTTCCTATGGGGAGGAGAAAGAAAAGCCCCCTCCTCATCTCCCCCCCCCCAGTCCAGAAGAGTGGCAATGAAAGAGCCCCCCTTAATCTCCTTCCCAAGCCCCCCTTTTTTCTAGCCTCAGGGAGGGAGGCAGTTTCTATCTCCCTTGGCAAGATAAGGGGGGGAACCCACCATACCCCCAATGTGCCCCCTTTCCTTCCTGGGGCTGCTGGGTGTGTTCTTCTTTCTCCTCCTCCTCCTCTTCACAAGGAGACCCAGGGACACTCTCTCTGGTTTCCCTCAATGGGAAAGAAGCCCATGAGATGTCAAGCAGAAAGAAAGAGTGATGGGAAGGAGGGAAATGAGGAAGAAATATACCCCCACACCTGCCTGGCATAAGGAGGTTGGACAATATTGCCCTGAGGGGCCCCTTCCAACTGTAGAATTCTATGTATTCCTGCATAGCATAAGGGGGTTGGATTGGATTGCCCCTGGGGACCCCTTCCAATTCTAGGATTCTATGTATTCTTGCATGGCACAAAGGGCTTGGTCTGAATGGCCTCAGGTGATACCTTTCAAATCTAGGATTGATCGATTGATGGGACTATATAGATGGGAGCTGTAGTAGTTTTCTAGATGGACTACATTTCCTGGAATTGTCATCTAGCACATGTTTGTTCAGTAGGCCTGAGAGTTGTTATGCAAAGGGGTTGTGCAGCACCTTAGTGACTAACGAAAAGAAAGAAGTTGGCAGCATCCCACTTCCTCAGATGCTTCTTCTTGTTGTTGGTAGTAACTTCCCTCAAGTCAATCCCAACTCATGGATGAGACATCTCCAAGGCCTCCTCCACTGCTCTGCTTAGGTCCTGCAGACTTAGGCCCACCCCAGTCAACTATATTGATGGGAATTGTAGCAGGGTTTTGTTTTGTTTGCACTTTGCCCACCCCAGTCAACTATATTGATGGGAATTGTAGCAGGGTTTTGTTTTGTTGCTGTTGTTGTTTTGATAGACTGCAGATTCCACAGTCCTCATCCAGCACAGCCACTTCAGTCATGAATGTAATGTACTGCTGCCAGGCAGTCAGGAGTATTGGTAGAAACTTAGATCTGTCTTGTAGCACCCTACAGATGGGTTGGACTACAGTTCCCATCACTTATGAAACACCAGACTGTCTGAAGATGATTGGCAAGACTGGTTCAGATCTTCAGAGGAGGTTTGCCATTGCCTTCTTCTGAGGCTGAGAGAGTTAAGAGGGAGTCTGGATTTAAACTGGACTCTGATCTTGTGGTCAGGTGTAAGGATGGGTAGTCTAGTTTCATGAGTCCAGTTTTGAGCTTGATACACATCTTGGAGATGGCTTTATTATTAATCATAGAATTGTAGGGTTGGAAGAGACCCCACGGGACATTCAAGACAACCCCCTGCCCTGCAAATTAAATAATGTTATCTTATGATAGCCTCAATTTAGTTATTTTGTTTCCCAGTGTAGATTCTTGCTTGATTTGCTTTGGCGGTCTGTGGCAGACTATATAAATGTGTGCACATGTAAAACACTCCCATTTGTTCTTTTTTACAGGTGTGCATAGGTCCAAGATGGTCTCCAAACATACAGAGAGAGGAGAATCTACACTGAATTCCTCTTCCGTGGAAGAAACCTCAGGAAAGAAGACCTTGGAACAGGTTACCATTCACCCGCTCCTTCTTTGTGAGGGAGCCGTTGGGAGTTTGTCAGTCTGGGATGCAATGGGTAGTCAGAGGTCATTCTTGGTCCTTCAGTGGCTCATTTGATCAGTGCTTTCTGCCACCTTATCCTTGCTTCCCCTCCCAGCCAAACATGGTCAAAGTTGATGGGCTTCGTGTCAATGTTGGTCCATCAGAGTGTCCATAGGGAGGACTTGTTCTATTCCTGCATTGGCAGTATACCCATGGTTTTTAGACAGGGTTGGTCCTGTCTAAAATGGAGGAAAGCACCTGACTCAGGCAGCTACTTTTGAGCCATCATCAAAGGCAACAATTCCTAAGGGTTTAATTTATGGTTCTCATACTTTTATTGTCATGGTTGGGAACAGACTCCTCTGTTCTCTAACAACAACAAGAACAACAATAATAATAATAATATTTATTTTTACCCCATCCTCTGTCAAACAATTAGGTTGGCTTACAACAGTTAGCAACAGTTCTCTGCTCTATGTGCTACAAGAACTTGACCGTATAGGACAGGAGTAGGCAACCTATCCCCTTTAAGGGCCGAGGGACTTCAGCTCCCAGAATCCCAGAAGCTATTGGCCAACATGGGACTATTGGCCAACATGGCTGAGGCTTCTGGGAGCTGAAGTCCCTCGGCCCTTAAAGGGGAAAGGTTGCTTACCCCTGGTATAGGATGTAAATCAAAATCAAATAAAAATAATAATCTGCTCATTGGGTGAGGCTGCCCTAGACTGATGCCAATTAATAATGCCAATCTTGAAGGACAACATGGCAAATGAATAAGGAAAGAGGTAGTACAGGATACTTGGTTAATCTAAATCAGGGGTAGGCAACTTTTTTCAGCTGGGGGCCAGTCCGCTGAAGTCCTCCCTTCTGGCGGGCCGGGGGGGAATGGTAGTGCGCGCGCTCATGCACGCACGCAACACCTGCTGCCACACGTGACCCCCGCCATGCACAGCGCTGCGACTTCCATTTTGTTTTGCTAAAATGGCGGCCGCGACTCATTTGCGCATGCGCAGTACTCCTGCGCATGCGCAAATGCGTCACGGCCGCCATTTTGTTTAGCCAGGACCAAATGAACTGTATCCAAGAGTATTAAAGGAACTAGCAAATGTAATATTGGAACCATTGGCGTTAATCTTTGAAAACTGGAGACCAGGAGAGGTCCCAGCAGACTGGAGGAGGGCAAACATTGTCCTCATCTTGTTGAGGATCCCAACAATAATTGTCCAGTTAGTCTAACATCAATACCAGGAAAGATTCTACAGCAGATTATTAAAGAGAGAGTCTGTAAACATCTAAAAGGCAATGTCATCATCACAAAAAGTCCAAATGGGTTTCAGAAAAACAAGTCATGCTAGACAAATCTGATTTCTCTCTCTCTCTCTCTCTCTCTCTCTCTTTTTTTTTTTTTTTTTTTTTTGATAAAATTACCAACTTTGTAGGTGAAGGGAATGCTGTGGATATAGCATATCTTGATTTCAGTAAGGCCTTTGACAATGTTCCTCATGACATTCTGGCAAACAAGCTAGTAAAATGTGGGCTAGATAAAGTAACTGTTACATGGATTTGTAATTGGTTGACTTACCAAACCCAAAGGGTGCTCATCCTGGAAAGATGTGACCAGTGGAGTGCCACAGGGCTCTGTCCTGGGCTCAGGGCTAGTCAATATCTTTATCAATGACTTGGATGAAGGAATAGAAGGCATGCTTATCAAATTTGCAGATGACACCAAATTAGGAGGAGTAGCTAGAACCCCAGAGAACAGGATCAAAATTCAAAATGATCTTAATGGAACGGCAGTGGTTCCGTTCCTTCCTCTCTGGCATATCCCAGAGGGTGAGGCTTGGGGACAGTTGCTCTTCTAAAATAGAGCTTAATTGTGGCATCCCCCAGGGCGCCATCCTGTCTCCGATGTTATTTAATAATAATAATAATTTATAATAATAATTTTTATTTAATACCCCGCCCCTCTGTACACAATCGGGGCGGCTTACAGCATAAAATCATCAAACAATAGTTAAGAACAATTTCCACCCCCTCCCTCCCTTAAAAAGTTATTAAACCTATTACAATTTAAAATACAATATAAGGAGGTAAATTCCTCCAAAAAATGCCAAACAATACTTAAAGACTAAGTGCAGGCGGTTATATAAGTGCTGGCTTATAAAAAAAAAACCCGATCACAGAAGAGGGGAGCATCTTGGAGGGAGAAATTCTGGAGCCAGCTGGTGGATTAATCCGGGAAGGCCTGCCGGAAGAGATCCGTCTTGACAGCTTTCTTGAAGCTATCAAGTGATGACAATTGGCGGATCTCCTCCGGCAGGGCATTCCACAGTTTAGGGGCAACTACCGAAAATGCCCTCTGGGAGGTCGTCACCAGCCTCGTTTTTTGAGGCTGTAACAAATTCCTCCCAGAGGACCGGAGGGCGCGGGGGGGATTATACGGGAGGAGGCGGTCCTTAAGATAGCCTGGACCCAAGCCATTTAGGGCTTTAAAGGTAATAACCAACACCTTGTACTGGGTTCGGAAATTAATAGGCAGCCATTTATATGAATATAATAATTTATATAATTTAACATTTATATGAAGCCGCTGGGGGAGATCATTCGGAGGCATGGAGCACGGTGTCTTCAGTACGCTGATGACACAAAGATTTATTTCTCCATGACCAAATCATCGTCTCAGACCTCTGATGGCGTCTCTCCTCTCAATGACTGTCTTAGAGCGGTAATGGATTGGATGAGGAAAAACAAATTGAAGTTGAATCCAGACAAAACGGAGGTGCTCATGGTTACAGGTCCAAATCCAGGTTCGGGATTACAGCCCCCAGTCCTGGATGGGGTCACACTCTCATCCAAGGACTATGTGCGCAGCCTGGGGGTACTCCTTGACTCGTCGCTTCACATGACTAATCAGGTGAACGCGATAGTCAGGAGTGCCTGTTATCAGCTTCGGCTGATACGCCAGCTGCGCCCGTACCTGGACAGGAAAGACCTGGAAACTGTGGTGCACGTGCTGGTAACCTCACGCCTAGATTACTGCAATGCACTCTACATGGGGCTACCCTTGTCCCTAACCCGGAAACTTCAGTTAGTGCAAAATATGGCAGCCAGATTAATTACTGGAACATCCAGGAGAGAGCACATATTTCCAGTGCTTAAATCCCTCCACTGGCTGCCAATTAGTTTCCGGGCGCAGTACAAGGTGTTGGTTTTGACCTATAAAGCCCTATATGGCCTGGGTCCATCCTATCTTAGGGACCGCCTCTTCCCGTATGATCCCCCCCGTGCCCTCCGTTCAGCGGGGAAGCACCTGCTTCAACAGCCAAAGGTAAAACTCAGGCAGACTTCCCAGAGGGCATTTTCTGTTACTGCCCCTTAACTGTGGAATGGCCTGCCGGAGCAGATCCATCTTAATACATCTTTGACGGCTTTCAAGAAAGCAGTCGACGGATCTCTTCCGGCAGGCCTTCCCAGAATAACCTCCTTGCAGGGATATTTGGATCTGCTCTGTCCCTCGTCCCCCCTCTGAGTGGCCAAATTGCTACATACAGTGGCCATTGTTGTTATTCTATTACAGTCATATGTTTGATTTTAAATTTAATTAGTTTAATTCTATTTTAAGGGGTGCGGGTCGTGGGTGGGGGGGTTGTAGGAATCTGGAATGTTTTTAATTGTTGTATTTTAAATTGTTGTAAGCCGCCCCGATTGCTCTGCAGAGGGGCGGGGTATAAATAAAATTTTATTATTATTATTATTATTAGAAAGCTGAGCCAAAGCTAACAAAATGAATTTCAACGTGGAGAAATGTAAGCTACTGCACTTAGGGCAGAAAAATGAAATGCACAGATATTGGGACATCTGCTTTAATGAAAAATAGTGTCTAGATCAAGGGAAGTTATAGTGCCACTGTATTCTGCTTTGGTCAGGCCCCCACCTTGAATACTGTGTCCAGTTCTGGGCACCACAATTGAAAAAGGATGTTGAAGAACTGGAGTGTGTCCAAAGGAGGGAGACTAAAATGTTGAAGAGTCTGGAAACCATGAATCCTTGTGAAGAACGACTTAGAGAACTGGGTATGTTTAGCCAGAAGAAGAGACATTTAAGAGGTGATATGACATCCTGTTTAAATATTTGAAGGGATGGCATATTGAGGACAGTGCTAGCTTGTTTTCTGCTGCTCCAGAGAACAGGAGAACCCGGAACAACGGATGCAAGCTACAGGAAAAGAGATTCCACCTCAACATTAGGAGGAACTTCCTGACAGTGAGAGCTGTTCGACAGTGGAACATACTCCCTCAGAATGTGGTGGAGTCTTCTTCTTTGGAGGTCTTGAAACAGAGGCTGGATGGCCATCTGTCAGGGATGATTTGATTTAGAGTTCCTGTATGGCAGGGGTTGGAATGATGGCCCTTGTGGTCTCTTCCAACTCTGATTCTAGGCTCAACAAAGTCTCCCTTCACATGAGAAATCTAGTTCATCAGGGACCTTCATGCCTTATTTTTCAAGCTCCAGGGAGTTAAGGAAAAGAGATGGGGGAATATTAATACATGTACTAGTCTATCAGTATTCCAAAGCTATCACATAATATTTGGGATGGGTTTTCTTCCACTTTTGGTTAGTCACTCTTTGGATGAAGGCTGTTTTCTGTTGCAGGTGACCTTTGAGGATGTTGCTGTGTACTTCACAGAGGAGGAATGGGAACTGTTGGATCAGAACCAGAGATCTTTGTACAAGGAGGTGATGATGGAAAACTATGAGAATGTGTCCTCTTTGGGTAAGGAACTTGAACCGATTGCCCTCCATACAGAGGCAGAGAGACTTTTCATACTACATTATCATAGTACTATGAGTCCATTTTAATTGTCATGGCAACATCCTGTGGGAACGTGGGGTTTGTAGTTTAGTGAGGAACTAGAGCTCTACAGTTGAGGAGGCTAAATACTCCTTCCTAAACTACCAATCCTAGGATTCCTCCAAATGCCCCTCAGCACATCCCAGTGCAATTTCCCAAAATTTTGGGGCCCTGTTCTGGCCATTTCAGGCCCCAGACCTCCCCTGGCCCTAAACTGGTTCAGAAGTGGCCCAACAGTGGCAAAACTTAGGAGCAAAACATTTTTTCAGGAGATACAATGGGGGATTCCCCCTGGGATTTTCTAGGGGCTCCCAAAAGTTGCCCATGTCTGTCTAAGAAGCTCTCTGGAGCCTTATCCTCACTAAAAGTGCAGTCCCAATCCCAGTTCAGCCATGAAGCTCTCAGGTGACTTCTTCAGTCCAGCCCACTTGCTTAGCATTTCCTATTCATTTGTTTATATATTTCTTATCCTACCTTTCTCCTCAAATGGGACTCAGACATTAAAACTTTTCCTCCCTGCTTCAGCTTCTGTCGCAGATAGTCTAGCACTGTCTGGATAAGATGGTACCTATGGGAAGGTCCACAATGGGGTCAGAAAGCAATGGCCTCCCAGGCAGTGCTTGATCCCCAGGTCCATTGGTGTCATTCAGAATAACTACTGCTTCTCAAAATGTAAACATGTGTGCATATGCACAAACCCTGATTAGGATGAACACATGCTCACATAAACTAACTGGGAAGAGAGATGTGTGTTGTTTTTCCCCTCCCCATTGCAAAAGCAATTGTGCAGCTTGTCCAGTGTTATCAGATCCCCTCTCTCTCTCAATTACACTACACTATTTGGTTGCATACCCATCCCATCCCTTTTTCAGTTTTAATACACTTATGGCCTAAGCAGACTGCCAGAAATAGTGCACATTAAATTGAGGCACTGTCCTGGCTCAGTCTAGTCATTTGCACGCTTCCCCTGCAGAGGGACCGCATCATGCCTCCAGCTTCACATTGCTTTTCGCTTACCCTCCAAACTCCCACATGCCTTACACTGACCTTCCTCTCCTGTCCAGCTTTCCTACCTGCTCTCATGCCATCTCCACCACTTCTGCATCTCACTTTGACTATCTCATTCTTGTCTCTTTTTCTTTGCCATCCTGTTTTAACTTCTTTCTCACACACACAGACACAGATTCACAGGGTGCCTCATGTATTAAGAGGCAGTCATGAACCTGACACATTTCTATGACTAGTTAGAATGAACTGATGTGAACCAGCTGGCATTTGCATGTTTTCAGACCTATCAGGCAGTTCCATCTAGCAACTGTGACTAATTTCTCTGGAAGGTTAAGGGAATAATAATAATAATAATAATAATAATAGCAACTACAGTTACTACTATTACTACCACTATCAATATCTCTCCCTTTTCCCAAAACTGGTACTCCGAGTGTCTCACAACATTAAAAAACAGTACAATTAGAAGCATGGAAAAATAGTACATTAAAATTAAATTATTACAATGTTAAAACAAGTTGCATGTTAAAAGAGTAAAATACACATTTTAAAAAATGTTAAAAAAAGACTTTAAAACAATACCACACCCCAGCAACTGCTCCCAGATTATGAAATGGCCTGCCAGATGAGATCCATCATATTACCACCTTGAACAGCTTTAAAAAGGCTGTTAAGACAGATCTCTTCCAGCAGGCCTTTCCTGAATAGATATCCTGGCCATCAAAAGACAGCCCAACCTGCTTCCTTGATTCTGCTGCAGATATTGTTTATTTATTTATTTGTATTAGCATTTTAAGTGTGTTTTAAATTGTCATTGTTTAATAGTATTTTAAGGGGTGGGTGGGATTGTGGGATATGAAATGTATATTTTTAATGTTGTAAGCCGCCCGTTGCATTACGCAGAGGGGTGGGATAAAAATTATTATTATTATTATTATTATTATTATTATTATTATTTATTATTAGCCCATGCTTAAAAAACGTTCTGTTGTAAAGACATGTCTGAACAGGTGGTTCTTAGCCTGCCAGTGGAAGGACAACAAGGAAGGGTCCATTCTGGCCTCATTGGGCAGGGAGTTTCACAGTCTAGGGGCAGTCTGTGCCAGGAAAAGGCCCTCTCTTGTATTGCCACTGACTATGCTTGTGAGAGTGGTGGGACAGAGAGAAGGGCCTCTCCTGAGGTTCACAGAGCCCGGGCCGGTTCATACACAGAGATACGGTCTACCAAATAGCTTGGACCTGAGCTATACATGGCTTAATAGGTCATAACCACCACTTTGAATTGTGCCCAGAAACAAACTGCTAGCCAGAGGAATTATCAACAGGAACATTTTGTGGTCTATAACCTGCCCCAGTTAACAGCCTGGCTGCAGCTCTTTGGACCATCTGAAGTTTCCAAACACCCTTCAAAAGCAGCCCCAAGTAGAGCACATTACAGTACCCCAAGTGGGGTGTAACCGAGGCATGTACCACCGAGGCCAGATCTGGCATTTCAAGGAATGGGTGCATCTGGCACACAAGTTGTAAATGTGCAAAAGCACTCCTGGTCACTGTAGAGACCTGGGCCTCCAGTTTCAGTGCTGAGTCAGGAGTACCCCCAAACTCTACACCTGTATATTTAGGGGGAGTGTAACCCCATCTAACACAGGCTGGATCCCTATTCCCTGAGCTGCCGTCCAACTGACCAGGAGCACCTCTGTCTTGTCTGGATTAAGTTTCAGTTTCTTTGCCCTCATCCAGTCCATTACTGATGGCAGACACTGGTTTAGGACCAGGACAGCCTCCTGGGATTAGAGGGAAAAGGAGTAATAGAGTTGGGTGTCATCTGCATCTTGATGGCATCTCACCCCAAAATTCCAGTTGACCACACCCAGTGGTTTCATGTATATGTTAAATAGGAGACAACATAGAACTCTGAGGGACCCCACAGTCAATGGCCAGGGATTGAGCAAGAATCCTCTAGCACCACCTTCAAACTCTGTAAAACAGTTCCTGCCAGTCCCATTCCAGAGAGGCAGCCCAGAAGGCTACCATGGTCAATGGTATAGAAAGCCACTGAGAGGTCCAGCAGAACTAACAGGGATACACTCCCTGTGTCCAGCTCCATGCGTAGGTCATCCATCAAGTCAACCAAGGCTGTTTATGTTCCATAGCCAGGCCTAAAACCATATTGAAATGATTCAAGATAATCCGTTTTGTCCAGAAACCCCTGGAGTTGGGAAGCCACCACACGTTCCAATCGTAAAATCGTAGGTTGGACACTGATGACTTCTTTAACAAAGGCCTCACAATTGCCCTCTTTAGACAAGTTGGAATGCTGCCTTGTTGTAGGGAGACATTGATTACCCCCTTTACCCACTCAGCCAGTCCCCCTCTGGCATGTTTGATAAGCCAAGAAGGACAAGGGTCTAAGACATGTGGTGACTGTCACCTCTCCAAGGATCTTGTCCACATCATCAAGCAGCACAAACTGGAAAATATCCATTAACATTGGACAGACAGGTGCCAAGGTTACATCCACTGGCACTGTATCAACTACAGCATCCATGTCGGAGCAAATCTGAGTGGCTTCATCTGCAAAGTGCTGTGCAAATTCCTCACAACTGGCTGCTGAGTGATCTGCATTTTCTACTTGAGGGGATGTGTACAAGAGACCCCTGACCACTTGGAACAGTTCTGCTGGACAGCTCTGTGCAGATGTAATGTTGGCAGCAAAATATAATTTATTTGCTGCCTGCACTGCCACAGAGTAAGAATTAAGATAGATTCTACTCCATGTTCGGTCAGATTCACTTTGAGTCCTCTACCAATGTCGCTCTAGTCTCCGTCTCACTCACTTCATCACCACCAACTCTCTGGAGAACCAGGGGCTGGTTTGGCTCTACTCTGTAAGAGGGGCCACTCAAGAGCAATTGTGTCCACTGCCCTGGCTATTTCCCATTCCAAAATTGGCCAGTGCTTCAACAGAGTCATCTGCCGAGGTTACAGGAAACTCTTCAAGAGCCCTCAGGAATCCATTCAGATCCATCAACCTTCAGGGGTGGACCATTCTAATCAATCCCCCACCCCTGCAGAGTTTCTGAGTCCCAGTGAATCTAAACCTGATCATAACAAGGGAACTGTGGCAAGTTCTTCCACACCAAGATCATCACCTCATCGTGCACAGAAAACAAGGTCTAAAGTGTGCCCAGCAGCATGAGTAGGGACAAATACCACTTGGGACAGACCCATGGTTGTCGTTCGAGGCCATGAAGTCCTGAGCCACTCCTGAAAGGGCAGTCTCAGCATGGATGCTAAAGTCCCCCAGCACTAATAGACAAAGAGACTTCGGGCCTTTGCAGACTGCCAGAAATAGTGCAAATTGAGTCCACTTTAACTGCCCTGACTCAGTGCTAGGGAATCATGGGAACTGTAGTTTTTTCTGAGACATTGAGCCTTCTCTGTCAGAAGCTCTGGTGCCACAATAAATTACAGTTCCCATGATTCCCTAGCACTGAGTCAGGGCAGTTAAAGTGGACTCAGTTTGCACTATTTCTGGCAGTCTGCAAAGGCCCTTCAACACCAATCCCGAGACCATCCCAGCTAGCTCAGGAAGAGAGACTTGTGCAGCAGGGTGGGTGGAACACCAACAGAATCCCTATTCTGTCCTGGCGACCCACCTTTAAATAAATACACTCAAAACCTGTAGATAGTGTCTCTCTGTAATAAAGGACAGGCCAGCTTGTTCTTGGATCAAGTCCTGAATGGTAGCTGTTTTACCATTCACTGACCTAACATTCAGCAGCAGCATTTTCAACCTGGTGGAGGGGCTATCACCAAGGATATCCATGCTGTTTGGGCTAGGAGATAGTTTGGGGACCACAAGCACCCTCTTGTGCTCCCTTTTTCCTTGGTATTTTAATTACCTCCTTCCTTTGTATCACCCTCTGCCCTGTACAACTTGAATGGATGGTCCCTGAGACTGTGTCTCCCTTCCCTTGTCTGGAAAACACATACTTCCTATATTAGGCCAGAAGGACCGTAGTTATTAAAAACAGTACAATAAATAGACAGGCATATGAGAAAGGCAGGGGTGGTTTAGGTAGGTAACAAAACCATCTCTCTGCAGGACAAAAGACAAGAACTTGCTCTTTGCACCCAAAACAAGCCTGAGTCAGAGCCTGAGTCCTGCTAGGAAAAGAGTCCTACTAAAAAAGCAGAGGTTCAAAGTAGCCATAGATCTAGTAGCCATGTCTTCCCCAAAGCCCCCAGATAATTGTTATGACCCCCTCTTCTGCTGGGATGTTCAGCAGCAGGGCTCTCCCAGGCAGGCACAGCAGCTGTGCAGGGTGGAAAACAGTGCCTGCTGAGCCAGGCCTGATTCCTGCAGGAAGATGAGTCTCACAAAGGGGAAAACATTAGGTCCTCTTTCTCTTGTTTCTTTTCCTTCCTAAATATGCTTAGCTCCATCATTGTTTTCAGAAGTTCTTCCTCTGTGAATACTGAGATCCATCTTATTTGCCCTTTTCCTTGTTTATAGGAGACTTTCATCACAGAGTTGAAACAGAAGAGAAAAAATACAAATACCAGGAGCATGGAAAATACTTTACTAGGAGGTCAATCTTTGTAACTCATAGAAGACTCCACACAGGGGAGAAACCAAACAAATGCCAGGTGTGTGGGAAATGGTTTGCTCAAAAATCACACCTTCACAGACACCAGAAAGTTCACACAGGAGAGAAACCATACAAATGCCAGCAGTGTGGAAAATGTTTTGCTCAGAAGTCAGGTCTTGTGGCTCATCAGAGGATCCACACAGGTGAGAAACCATACAAATGCCAGCAGTGTGGGAAATGTTTTGTTCACAAGTCACACTTTCAGTGTCACCTGGGAATCCACATAGGAGAGAAACCATACAAATGCCAGCAGTGTGGAAAATGTTTCGTTTGCAAGTCACATCTTCAGCGTCACCTGAGAGTCCACACAGGAGAGAAACCATACAAATGCCAGCAGTGTGGAAGATGTTTTGTTCACAAGTCACACCTTCAGTGTCACGTGAGAGTCCACACAGGAGAGAAACCATACAAATGCCAGCAGTGTGAGAAATGTTTTTCTCAGCAGTCAACCCTTCAGGATCACATGAGAGTCCACACAGGAGAGAAACCATACAAATGCCAGATCTGTGGGAAATGTTTTACTCAGGATTCAGCCCTTGGGACTCACCAGAGAGTTCACACAGGAGAGAAACCTTACAAATGCCAGCTGTGTGGGAAATATTTCACTTGGAAGTCACACTTTGTCATGCACCAGACATTCCACACAGGAGAGAAGCCCTACAGATGCCAGCAATGTGGGAAATGTTTTGCTCACCAGTCAACCCTTCGGGGTCACCTGAGAGTCCACACAGGAGAGAAACCATACAAATGCCAGCAGTGTGGGAAATGTTTTGCTCGCCACTCAGACTTTTCACAGCATCAGAGAGTCCACACAGGAGAGAAACCATACAAATGCCAGCAGTGTGGGAAATGCTTTGTTTCCAAATCACTCCTTATGAAACATCAGAGAGTCCACACAGGAGAGAAACCACACAAATGCCAGCAGTGTGGGAAATGTTTTACTTGCAAGTCTGATCTTTCAAAGCATCACAGAGTCCATACAGGGGAAAAACCATACAAATGCCAGCAGTGTGGAAAATGTTTTACTCGTAAGTTTGATCTTTCAACGCATCGCAGAGTCCATACAGGGGAAAAACCATACAAATGCCAACAGTGTGGAAAATGTTTTGCTCAGAACTCACACCTTCACAGACACCACAGAATCCATGCAGGAGAGAAATCAAACAATTGCCAACAGTGTGGGAAATGTTTTACTTGTAAGTCAGACATTTCAAAGCATCACAGAGTCCATGCAGGAGAGAAACCATACAAATGCCAACAGTGTGGGAAATGCTTTGCTCAGAAATCAGTCCTTCTGTCTCATCAGAGAGTCCACACAGGAGAGAAACCATATAAATGCCAGCAGTGTGGGAAATGTTTTACTCAGAAGTCAGCCCTTGGGACTCACCAGAGGATCCACACGGGAGAGAAACCTTACAAATGCCAGCAGTGTGGGAAATGTTTTGTCTGTAAGTCACGCCTTCAGCGTCACCTGAGAGTCCACACAGGAGAGAAACCATACAAATGCCAGCAATGTGGGAAATGTTTTGTTCCCAAGTCAGACCTTTTGAGGCATGAGAGAGTCCACACAGGAGAGAAACCATACAAATGCCAGCAGTGTGGAAAATATTTTGGTCGGAAGTCACACCTTGTGAGACATCAGAGAGTCCATTCAGGAGGGAAACTGTGAATGCTTACAGTGTGGAAAATGTTTTGCTCACAAGTCAGAGCTTTGCAGACATCAGAAAGTCCATATAGGAGAGAAATTATAAAAATTCCAGGAAATGGTTTGCTCAAGATTCAACCCTGTAGAGGCATGAGAATATCCACACTTGAGAGAAAGTAGAAGTGTCAAATACTTTTTGTTCAGAGAGACAGTACATACTGATTTTTTCTTGTAAAACTATTATAAGCCCTTTGATGCCATTTTTGCTTCATTTTTGTTATATTTGTATTGTTTCTTTTCCATTGAAAGATTAAACAAGCACAGAAAATATAAGAAAAATATATAGCAATTTTCTCCTTTACATCTTCTGTACACTTATATAATTATCATGTGTGTCTGGCTTTATCTCCCAACAGGATTCCTATTTCTTGTTTCTTCCCAAAACCCTTCCCCTGCCCATTTGTATATTATATTTTTGTTTGGAATTTCCATGAAGCATTTTGTATACAATATTCTTCTCTGAATTAAACTTAATTTCATTTATACAATCCACTCCTCATTTTTTTCCCTATTTTTAGTATTTGTGTAAAACTCTGAATCTTTCAAATTAACTTTGATACACATTTTAAAATCCTTCTGTTATTTTTCCTGTCCATATTATAGAATAGTTTCTTTTCTCATATTTGTTACTAAGTTAATCTTCTATGTATTTTAATTTTTTTAAAATGTTGAATGTTCAATATTAAATGTTTTATCTTACACTTTTGTATTAGATTCTTAGTTGGTACATTTCCCATCTCTTTGCCTAGTTTCTGGGTCTATGTTTACTTAGCTAACCATTTCATTTCACAGAACCTTAACATTGGTTTCCAATCTTCTTCCAACCTATCATTTAATAATACTGTCATCCTATCTATTTCCATCATGTTTAGGCATTTTTAAGCATCACAGCAACAGCTTCCCCCTCAGGCTGACAGCCAGCATGGTTGCCTCAGCCGCCCCCTCCACAACAGCTTCCCCAAAAGGCTGGCCAGCCATGCCACTGGGCAAAAGCCCCCGCAATGGCAGCTTAAGCTGGAAGGGGCTGGAGGAGGAGGCTCAGGTGGCATCCTTATTGTCAGGACCAGACTGTGCCGGAGGAAACTTTCCCAAGGGCCTTCCAGTCCAACCCTCTTCTGCCATGCAGGAATACACAGGATCCCAGAGTTGGGAGGGACCACCAAGGTCCATCCAGTCCAACCACCTTCTTCTGCCATGCAGGAATACATAGGATCCTAGAGTTGGAAGCTTAACCCCAAGGTCCATCCAGTCCAACCCCTTTCTTCCATACAGGAATACAAAAAATCCTAGAGTTGGAAGAGACCCCACCAAGGGCCATCCAGTCCAACCCCCTTCTGCCATGCAGGAATACATAGGATCCTAGAGTTGGAAGGGATGCCCAAAGGCCATCCAGTCCAACCCCCTTCTGCCATGCAGGAATACAGAGAATCCTAGAATTGGAGGGGACCCCAAGAGCCATCTGGTCTAACCTTCCACCATGCAGGAATACATAGGATCCTAGAGTTGGAAGGGGCTCCCAAGGGCTTGTCAGAGTAAAATGTACTCTGAAGAGAAAATGACATAGATGTGAGTGGGGCAAGATGTGAGTGGGGCAAAGAAACCGGGACAAAGGTGAGATGGTTACCTTCATACAGTTGGGAGCCAGGATGACTTAACATTTGTACAGTCTTGAGGCACAGGGGGTGATCCAACATTAGGCAGAGGGTTGAGTCAGAAACCTTCAATTCTGCAGAGTCACGTCAGTCAGATGACTGAAACTGAGTGTCATCCCAGGAGTGGGCTGGACTAATATCACAGAAGGGGATACTGTATCTAAGTGAATACTCAGGCTGATTGTATATAGCGATACTGGCGGAGCACTTTGTTAGTCTGTACATAGTTTGTAACGAAAGAAAAAAGAACCTCTTCGTGAGACAAGAGTCCAGCTGCTTGTGTGGGAGGCTTTTTCCTTGCAGCCTACAAAGAACACAGTGAAGACTGATTTTGGGCATCTGTTCCAGCGTAATAGCAATAGAAATAGCAATAGCAAGTACATTTCTATACCACTTATCAGTGCACTTAAGCACTCCCTAAATGGTTTATAATGTGTAAGCTAATTGCCCCCAACAATCTGGGTACTCATTTTAGTGACCTCAGAAGGATGCAAGCCTGAGTTGAGCCTGAGCCTCTGGTTGGGACTGAACTCGCAACCTTATGGTTTGCAAGTAAGTGGCTGCAGTACAGGCATTTAAATCTTCTTCACATGTTGAATTCAGTTTGCATGCGCCCTGGCACTTTCCTCTCTATTTCTGTGGTTTTAAGTTTGCTCCTCCCCCCCCTTTTTTTTTTTTTGCTCTATTCTCCTCTTCCCTCAGCAGCGTGTGTTTTTGGGCTCTCCTCAGGTACAGCTGTGAGGTAAAGTTTGTCAGGATGCATGTCATGGGTGCCACTGACTCTTTCACCTCCCTCTGCTGCCACCGCCACCAAGTTCCCTACCCACGTTGATGGCTGTATCCTGGTGTGTAGATGCTACTGTTGCCGTGTGCCTTCAAGTTGTTTCTGACTTATGACAACCCTAAGAGTGTGTCACAGGGTTTTCTTGCCAAGATTTATTCAGAAGTGGTTTTCCAGTATCTCCCTCTGAGGCCGAGAGAATGTGACTTGCCTAAGACCACTCAATGGGTTTCTGTGGCCAAGCAGGGATTCAAACCCTGGTCTCCAGCTCACAAATCACTACAGCACACTGGCTCTTTCTTGAGGCTTTTTGTGGTGTGGCTTCAGGTCATTTCCTACTTATGGCAATCCCAAGGAGAACCTATCCTGGGGTTTTCTTGGCAAGATTGCTTCAGAGGAGGTTTTCCATTGCCTTCCTTTGAGGCTGAGAGTATGTGACATGCCCAGGGTCACTTACTTGGCCACAAACTGTACCATAGCACAGACTGCATTGGCAGTCCTTCCCCCCAACACTTTCTCATTTCCCCCAACCATCTCATAGCTGGGAGATGGAAATAATTTTTAAAGCTGCATTTAAATTGGACTGTTTTTTAAAAAGTAAGGTCCAAAAGACACTGCAGAAATAAATGCTAGGGAACATGGGAGCTGTAGTTTGTTGAGGGGGAAGGCTAAATATCTCACAAAATTACAGTTCCCAGGATTCCTTAGCATTGAAATAAATTAATTTATTTGTCATTTGTTATTGATTTGTTTTTAAGTATGTTTTAAATTATAATTGTTTAATTGTATTGGGGGGGCTATTGGGAGATGGAACTGTATGTTTTATTCTGGTAGCTGCTCTGGTTATTGTATACAGAGAGGCAGGATATAAATAAATATTGTTGTTGTTGTTGTTATAATTGAACCAGGGCAGTTAAAGCAGTCTCAAACTGGATTTCTCCCATTTTTTAAAGGAATTATCATTAATTAGAATTGATATTTTTGCTTCAAAACATATAATTTTAAAGTATCTTGCACTCATGTTCATTCCATAAACCTCTGAATTATTTGGAGCCTTCTGATTTCTTTCCTGCTCATCCAAAGTCTGTGAAATGACATCACTAAAAGAGAATCAACAGGTAATCTCTGAATTCACCTAATTGTGACCTAATTGTGGGGTGCCAGAGGGTCCAGTGCTATTCAACATGATTATCAATTACTTTGATGAAAGCATAAGGGGCATATTTATCAAATTTGTAGATGGCACCAAATTAGGAGGATTAGCTAATACCCCAAGGACAGGATGAAAATTCAAAATGACCTTAATAGATTAGAAAGCTGGGCCAAAGCTAATAAAATGAATTTCAACACGGAGACATGTAAGGTACTGTACACAGGGTTGAAAATTGAAATGCATAGATATAGGATGGGGGACACCTGGCTTAACACAACTACATGTGAAAGGGATCTGAGTCCTAGTAGACCACAAGTTGAACATGAGTCAACAATATGATACAGCAACTAAAAAAGCCAAAGCGATTTTAGGCTGCATCAATAGAAGTATAGTATCTAAATCAGGGACTGGCAACCTTTTGGAGACCTGGGCCGGACTCCCGTAGCCCAGGTCTCGGCTGGGCCAAGCGGGGGGGATGGCGGCACGCGTGCACCCTCCACTGACACGCGCGACCCCCACACATGGCGCCGCTGTGCATGGCGTGGCAGCGGCTGCATGTACGGGGGTCGCACGCGTCGGTGGAGGTTGCGCACGGGGACGCTTCCCTTGGCAGCGACGGGCCTCCTGGAAGCCCATCGCAACCAAGGGTCCCCCTGGGAGGCTTCCCTTGGTGGCGATGGGCCTCCTGGAAGCCCATCGCCACCGAGGATCCCCGGACTTATCGGCCCAGGCGGACCCCTGCCGCCGCCACGCCGCCTCCGCCTCTGCCTCCGCCGCCTCCACCTCTGCCGCCTCCGCCGCCGCGGCCGGCATTTTGTTTACCAAAATGCCAGCCGCGGCGGAGGCGGAAGCGGCGGCGGTGGCGGCGGCATGGCAGCGGCAGGGATCCGCCTGGGCCGGTAAATCCGGGGACCCTCGGTGGCGATGGGCTTCCAAGAGGCCCGTCACCACTGAGGGAAGTCTCCCCAGACTTACCGGCCCAGGCGGACCCCTGCCACCGCCGCGCCGACTCCGCCTCCGCTGCCACTGCCTCCGCCGCCACCGCCTCTGCCTCCGCCACGGCCGGCATTTTCTTCACCAAAATGCTAGCCGCGACGCAAAATGCCGGACGCGGCGGAGGCGGCGGCAGCAGTGGAGGAGGCGGCGGTGCGGCGGTGGCAGGGGTCCGCCTGGGCCGGTAAGTCCGGGGACCCTCAGTGGCGATGGGCTTCCAAGAGGCCCGTCGCCACCGAGGGAAGCCTCCCCGGACTTACCGGCCCAGGCGGACCCCTGCCGCCGCCACGCTGCCACCGCTGTCGCCTCCGCCGCTGCCGCTGCTGCCGCCGGCAGCATTTTGTTCACCAAAATGCCGGCCGCGATGCGTTTGCGCATGCGCACATCCTGCGCATGCGCAAACACGCCATGGCCGCCAATTTGGTGAACAAAATGCTGGCCGCAGCGCGCACGGTCACGAGCTGATGAAAACGGGCAGCGGCGGCAGCGGCAGGGGTCTGCCTGAGCCGGTAAGTCCGGCGTCCTGGGCCGGAACCGGCCCGGGGGCCGTAGGTTGCCGACCCCTGATCTAGATCAAGGGAAAACATAGTGCCACCCATTGTTCCGGGTCCTAGTTTCTGGAACAGCAGAAAACAAGCTTGTTTCCTCCTCAGTATGACATCCCTTTAAATATTTAAACAAGGCTATCATATCACCTCTTAACCTTTTCTTCTCCAGGCTAAACATCCCCAGCTCCCTAAATCGTTCCTCATAGGGCTTGGTTTCCAGACCCTTCACCATTTTAGTGGCCCTCCTTTGGACACACTCCAGTTTCTCCACATTCTTTTTGAATTGTGGTGCCCAGAACTGGACACAGTCTTATTCCAGGTGAGGCCTGACCAAAGCAGAATAGAGTGGCACTATTACTTCTCTTGATCTAGACACTATACTTCTATTGAATTGGCCTTTTTAGCTGCTGCATTGCACTGTTGACTCATGTTCAACTTGTAGTCTACCTGGACTCCTAGATCCCTTTCACACGTAGTCTCATTCAGCCAGGTGTCCCCCATTGTATATCTGTGCTTTTCATTTTTCCACCCTAAGTGCAGAACAAATTCCTTGTTTAGGTGCTGGATTCTGACTCTTGCTTGAAGTCTGCCTCTGAGTGTTAGGCCATTATGACATAATAAGACCCTTGATACACCTGTCAATGCAATAGTGGATATGGGGGTGGGTTTGTACCCTGTAATACACTGGAAGTCTCACTGGAGAATAGACCACATCAAGACATTCAACAGACCTTTGAAAAATTTAACTGGAAGGGCACATGCCTTGATGATCCATGGGCTTCTCAATATGGATAGTCCCTCCAACAATAGATACTGAGACATTATGATTATGTCCAGAATTGCTATGGGTCAGTTTTACCACCTGGGGTGTATCTATTGCCCAAACATAGCACTTTCATACCATGAAACATCCTGAATTTTGTCCAACAGAATCCTGAAGTACTTATAATTCTGTAGCAACTCTCATGAATGACTACATTAGAGCTCTCTGTCTAACAGCCAATTCTAAACACCCCATTCACCAAACTACAATTCCCAGGATTCTGGAGATATGGCAGTTCACATAGCATCAATCTGGGTAGTATGAATGCATTTTTGGCTGCCAACACTGGTGTTGCACGTTACAAGAGAATAACCCATATAAAAATTATCCTTTCAAGCCCAAGTTTAGTACTGAGTTTAGGGACAGAATTCAGGGTCCGACTCAGGAGTCAGTGAGTGTTGTGTGTCAATGCAGGGCTAGAAGGAAGAAAAATTTATCTTCAGTATCCTTCTTCATGGCCACACCCAGTCGAAGTCTAGAGGCACTTTATTAATACAAATATTGATGCTCCATAATTGATGCTGTCTTTCACAGATTCTGGACAGGCAATGAAGAACAGCAACAGCAGCTTCACTTATATACCGCTTCATACCACATTGAGCAGTTTCTGAGCAGTTTACAACTGTAAGCTAATTGCCCACATCAGACTGGGTATTCATTTTAGCGACCTTGGAAGGATGCAAGGCTAAGTCGACCTTCAGCCCCTGACTAGAATCATAGAATCACAGAATCATAGAGTTGGAAGAGACCACAAGGGCTATCCAGTCCAACCCCCTGCCATGCAGGAACTCCCAATCAAAGCATCCCCAACAGATGGCCATCCAGCCTCTGCTTAAAGACCTCCAAGGAAGGAGACCCCACCACACTAGGATTGAACTCACCACCTTTGGTTTGTGAGTGAGTAGCTGCAGTACTGGCATTTAACCACTGTGCCACCAGGGCCCCTGAATACAGAATGCTCCAAATAATTCAAAGGATTTTTGAAATCTATGTTAATTCAAAGTATAAAACAAAAGAACTGTTTAAAGATAAAAATGGACATTATATAGGATTGGAGGTAACAATACAGGATAATAAATATCTAATAGTTGGAGTTTATGCAACATTAGGAAGGACAGTTTCTATCAAAAATTAATAGAGGAAATAGCAGAATACAGTTATGAGAAAATATAATTAATAGGTGATTGGAACGGGGTGAGTCTCCCTGAAAAAATTGAAAATCGGACAAGAAAATAAAAAAGACACAAGGAAAACTACCCAAATCATTAGGATGGCTATTGGAAACTTTTTAGTTACTGGATGTGTGTAGATACAAATATGGGGAGGCAAAAGACTACACATATTATTCTGAAAGACACAAATCCTTATCAAGGATAGCTATGTTTTTAGCCTCCACATTATTAAGTAAATATATAATTAAAATGGACATAACTCCACAAACAATAATCAGACCACAATCCAATAACAATGGTACTAAAGGGAAAACAAAGAGTACAACTGGAGACTAAATGAGAACTTATAAAAAGAAGAGGTAATTCAAAAAGCAAAAATAACATTACAACAATATTTTGAAGAAAGCTTAGAGAACAGACCTAACAATGGTCTGGGAGGCATCTAAGGCTGTAATGTGTGGCTTTTTCATTCAACAAATCTGTGTGATACAAAGAAAGAGAAATTGAACAAAATATATAAATTATTGGAGACAAAGAAAAAGAATTACAAAAGGATCCATCAAACAAAATAATAAAGAATGAAATTTTACAAAGTAAAAAATTTCAATTGATGAACCAAGAGAAATACAAAGTAAGATAAGATATGCAAAACAAAAATATTTTGAGCAATCAAATAAACCAGGAAGACAGCTAGCATATAAAATAAGGAAGATGAAAGAATGGAATAACATAAATAAAATAAAAGAGGGCCCAACATCAGTGACAGAACAATAAAAAAAAATTAAATTTAAAAAATACTAAGATCTCAAAGATATAGTCATGTTAGTCTGTAGAAACAGTGTGTATAGAGATCTTGTAGCACCTTTGAGATTAACAGAAAGAAATTGGCAACATGAGCTTTCATAGACTTCAGTCTACTTCCTCAGATGCAGAATTCAAATTCAAAATCCTTTGTGTATGGAAATGAAGTTGCAGGTCCAGTTTTAATGATGGTCATTAGTGCATAAAGACATGTGAAACTGGTCTTTGTGCATGGAGCCACAGAGGAATTAATTCCAAAGCCCTCTGATTGGAAGAAGATAAAGGGATTGTCATGCTTGGTAGCAAGAAACTTGAAGAACCAGGAAAACATTTTAAGTGTAAATTCACTATAGCTTTATTCTGGAATCAAGACACTTTGCCACAGCAATCCTTTTACAAACAACTTTAAGTATTTCCCACCAAGCCAGTACTTTAAAGCCCTCTGACCAATCCCCTTTTCCCCCTCCCCAGTGGTCTGGTTGTCCATATCAAAGAATCTTTGAAGTTTAGTTCTAAAGGTTATACTCAGAAGTATGGTGAGGACTACAACAAAACCTTTGCTGGAGTAGTCATAGAAATACAACCATCAGAACACTCCTAGCTGTCGTAGCTTACAAGAAAATGAATGTTCAACACCTGGATGTCAAGACAGCTTTCCCACCTGGCAATCTCACTGAACAACTTTACAGGGAACAACCTCCAGGATTCCAAATATCTGGTAAGGAACATCTTGTATGCAAATTACAAAAGTGCATCTATGATTTAAAGCCCAGAGCATGGAGTGCGAAACTGAACCAGCTTCTTATCAAAGAGAGGTTCACTCCAGGCACTGTTGACAAATGTGTATATGAGATTCAGAAATAATAAATGGACATATATCACAAGTTGTGTGGATTATCTGA
Organism: Phrynosoma blainvillii; assembly: GCA_026167975.1. Taxonomy (NCBI): domain Eukaryota; kingdom Metazoa; phylum Chordata; class Lepidosauria; order Squamata; family Phrynosomatidae; genus Phrynosoma; species Phrynosoma blainvillii. The sequence continues at coordinate 397,277,037 of JANUYF010000002.1, read as the reverse complement.
TCCTGTGCAGTGAAGATAAAGCAGATAGTGAAGAGATAAACCAAAATCTCAAGAAAGAGATTGATATCAAGAATTTAGGAGACATTTCACACTATCTTGGAGTGCAAATACAAAGAGATAGTGATGGAAGTTTCTTCCTGAATCAAAACCAGAAGATATTGGATCTTCTGGATTGTCTTGGCCTGGAGGGTACAAATGCTATGCCAACTCCAATGGAAGTAGGATTCTTAAAGGACATTAAGAAATCCAAACCTTTACAAAATGGAGACAAGTATAGGACTGCTGTTGGAAAATTCCTATACATTGCCAACTTCACCAGACCTGACATAGCAAATGCTGTTGGCATCTTATATAGAATGGTCAACTTTCTACAGAAAGAGATTTCATTGCAGTTAAGAGAGATGCCAGAAAAGGAACAGCAGATCACAAACAGCAGATCCCCCGGCGGAGCCTCCCAGGGCAGGTAGAGGGAGAGAAGCCCCATGCGCGCTGGTGCCGCTGCCACCGCCAGACCAGGCGCCTCTTCTCCTTCTCCTTCTCCTCCTTCCTCCTCCTCCTCCTCCTTCTCCTCATGGCCACCCGGGTGCTGAGCATGAGCGCCCGCCTGGGGACCCCGGGAGAGGAGCCCGTCTTCGCCCAGCTCAAGCCCGTCCTTGGCGGGAGCGGCAGAGAAGGAGCCCTTTTCCCTGGGACCGAGGACATCAAGCCGCCTCCGCCTCCGCCTCCTCCTCCGCCGCAGCAAAGCGGAGGAGCCCCCCGCATCCATGGGGAGGAGATGGCGCAGGCACGATGTGAAATGGAGAAATACCTGACAGCCCAGCTTCCTCCTGTCCCCGAACACAAAAAGTACCGACAAGACAGTGCCTCCGTTGTTGATCAGTTCTTCACCAACAGTGAAGGGTTCCTTACAGTGTCAACATGAATCTATACCTTCCCGATATTACCCAGCTGAGAACGGGCCTGTATAAATCACAGAGGTCCCCGGTTACCCATATTAAGACAGAACCCATCACTACCTTCAGCCACCAGAGTGAGACGGTGCCTCCAGCTCCCAACCCCACCCAGGCGCTTCCAGAGTTTACAAGCATCTTCAGCTCCCATCAGGCTCCAGACATGAACAATCTATTCATCAAGCAGGAGCTCCCCACTCCCGATATTCACCTCTCCATCTCTGCCCCCCAGCAAGGCCAGCTGTACCAGCTCTTGAGCTCTCCGGATTTAGACATGCCAAACCCAACTACGCAAGCTGCAGTGATGGACTCCCTCAATAATGTTTCTATGTCCTCCGCCATGGCAGGCCTTAATACGCTGTCCTCTGCTATGCCACAGACATCAATGAAACCGTTCCATGGGCTCCCTCAGTGCACGTACACCATGCCAAATCAGTTCCTTCAGCAACAAGCCACTTACTTCCCTCCTTCTCCACCAAGTTCAGAGCCTGGCAGTCCAGATAGACAAGCGGAAATGTTGCAGAATTTAAGCCCTCCTCCCTCTTATGCTGCTACAATTGCTTCCAAGTTGGCAATTCACAATACCAGTTTGCCCCCAAACATCCCAATGAATTCACCATCTGTCCCAGCCGTCAGATACAACAGAAAGAGTAACCCAGACTTGGAGAAGAGACGGATTCATTTCTGTGATTATCCTGGTTGTCAAAAAGTATACACAAAGTCTTCCCATTTAAAAGCGCACCTGCGAACCCATACTGGCTAGCGAGATGTGGCATAGGTCACTCCATAAAGTATGAAGGTACTTAAATGATTGCGGCCATTTAAGGCGGCCAGCGCGGGGAAGACCCGTCATCTGCCCTGTTCAGGGCCAACGCCCTTCCACCCGGCTCCGGAGGCGCGGCGCGGCGCGGAGGAGAGAGGCGGGACCACCTGGGCCTTATTTAACGGCCCCTTTGAGCCTTCTCTCCGCGGCCAGCGCGGGGAAGACCTGTCATCTGCCCTGTTCAGGGCCAACGCCCTTCCACCCGGCTCCGGAGGCGCGGCGCGGCGCGGAGGAGAGAGGCGGGACCACCTGGGCCTTATTTAACGGCCCCTTTGAGCCTTCTCTCCGCGGCCAGCGCGGCCCTTGAAATGCCGACCCTTTTCCTAGCCTTGGAGCACCGGTGCACTGGGGGCGCGCTTTTTGTGACCGGCGCAGGACTTAAGTGCTGGAGAATGTGTGTTTAAATTATGTATTTTAAAGTATATATTTTTACTGTTGTTATTGATTTTATTGTTATTTATCTTGTTGATTGTAATCCTGCAATGTATTTGTTTAATTTGCTGTAATATATAGTTGTTGATATTGTTTATTTGTTAATTTGACGTAATTGTTAAATTGCTGTGTTATATTGTTGTTAATTTGATGTGATATTCTGTTGTACACCGCCTCGATTGGCTTGCCAGAGAGGCGGTATATAAATAAATCGTATTATTATTAAAATCGTATTATTATGCTGCCAGCCTATCAATAACCACAGCTGATTGCCTATGCAGATGCAAACTGGGCTGCAGATTTGGCAGACAGAGTCAACCACCGGAAACCTAATCTTTTATGGTGGAAGAGCTGTAAAATCTAGGCTTGCAGCGACCTCCCAGAGTGCATTCTCTGCTGTCGCCCCCCAAACTCTGGAATGACCTGCCGGATGAGATCCGTCAGTTGACATCATTAGACAGCTTTAAAAAAGCTGTCAAGATAGATCTCTTCTGGCAAGCCTTTCCAGATTAACCATCCCGGCCCAGGCTCCCTGATCCCCATTCCTCCCGTGGCCCCATCTTTAGTGATGGTTGAGGATCTCCAGAGGGACACCAGGGTTTTTGGTTTGTTTTAATTATGGTTTTATGTTTTGATATTGTGTTTTTAATTTGTCATATTGTTTAATACTTTCTTAAGGGGGGGAGGGATTATAATGTTTTAATGTTATATTTTACTCTTGCTATATTTTACTGTTGTCAACTGCCCGGATTGGTTCGCCACAGGGCGGTATACAAATAAATATAATAAATATAATAATAATAATAATAATAATAATAATAAGTTAGACAAGTAAGAAGCAATCTACAATTACAGATTCTTCTACTGGTGCTGAGTGTATTTCAGTGAAAGCAGCATGTGATGAAATCAAATAGCTGCACAACTTATTCCTGGACTTTGGGGTAAGAGAATCCAAACCAACTACTTTTATGCAGGATAATCAGAGCTGCATTAGAATTTCTGAAAGTGAAAAACCTCATAAGAAAAATATTGACAATGCATTTCACAAAGTGAGAGAAATGTGTCAGAGCGGACTTGTCCAGCTGGAATACTGCAATACCGAGGTGAAGGTTGCAGACATCCTCTCTAAACCTCTGCCAAAATATTGTTTCCAGAGACTACACAAAGGGATGAAGATCCTTGATGTCGGTCCAAGAGAATGAGAAGAGGATTGTTGGAAGAATTATATATTGCATTCTCTATTCCCTCTTTAGTTAGATAGGGACTTCCTTTCACCCCACTCCCTCTCTCATTCTAACGGTTACTCTTGGAGATAGTTTAACTGTCATTCTCTGAACATTCTAAACTGCCAGTAAGCAGTCAGTCAGCAGTTAGTTTCAGTCTCAGTCAGTATCAGTCCTCCTCTAAGTGATTTTAACAGCTTTCCTCCTGCTATATTAACTCCAGTTAATTAGGTTTTAGTTCTTTTAAGCAAATATTTATTAAAGCCATTATTGTTTATTTTTAAACCACAAACTACATGTTTGTCATTTTTGAGTTAGTCTTTACTGTTAGGAAGGCATATTAAAATATAGTCTGGCTCACGTTTTTTGCTGCTCTGCTGATGGAAGGTTGAATTCTAATGAGTTTAACTTTCATAACTGCCTATTTTAGTTTACCTTTAAAATGGTTAACACCCTGGGAAACTAAAATTGCACCCCAAAAACGTTTTCCACACTGCTGTCATAGAATCATAGAATCATAGATTCTATGTCATTTTTATGGTTCCTCTCCTGTGAGGACTCTGATGTCTCAAAAGCTTTGGCTTATAAGCAAAGCATTTTATTTTCTGCTTGCATTTGGTTTTCTCCTGTGCAGACCCTCTGATGACGCCAATATTTTGCACACTGTTGGCATTTGTCTAGCTTCTCTCCTATGTGAACATTCTGGTCCCACAAAATATGTGAATTCTTAGTAAAACAGTTTCCACACTACTGGCATTTGTATAGTTACTCCTATGTGGGCTCTCTGGTATCCCACATGATGTGAATTTTTAGCAAAATATATTACACACTGCTGTCTGGATGGACTTTCTGGTGCTTAACAAATGCTGACTTCCAAATAAAACATTTTCCACACTGCTGGCATTTGTATGGTTTTTCTCAAGTGTGAACTCTCTGATGCTTTCAAAGCTGTTCATTCTCAGCAGAACATTTTCCACACTACTGGCATTTGTATGGTTTCTCTCCTGTGTGGACTTTCCGATGCCTCCAAAGTGGTGAATTCTCAGCAAAACATTTTCCACACTGCTGGCATTTGTATGGTTTCTCTCCCGTGTGGACTCTCTGATGATTCACGAGTGTTGACTGATGAGCAAAACTTTTTCCACACAGCTGGCATGCATATGGTTTCTCTCCTGTGTGGACTCTCTGGTGCCTCACAAGATGTGACTTGAGAGCAAAACCATTCCCGCACTGCTGGCATGTGAATGGTTTCTCTCCTGTGTGGACTCTCTGGTGTGTCAAAAGATCTGATTTCTGAGCAAAGCATTTCCCACATTGCTGGCATGTATATGGTTTCTCTCCTGTGTGGACTCTCTCATGAGTCACAAGGTTTGACTTCAGAGTAAAACATTTCCCACACTGCTGGCATGTGTATGGTTTCTCTCCTGTGTGGACTCTCTCATGAGTCACAAGGTTTGACTTCCGATTAAAACATTTCCCACAGTGCAGGCATGCATATGGTTTCTCTCCTGTGTGGACTCTCTGGTGCATCACAAGAACTGACTTCTGACTAAAACATTTTCCACACTGCTGGCATTTGTGTGGTTTCTCTCCTGTGAGGATTCCCTGATGATTCACAAGTGCTGACTGCTGAGCAAAACTTTCCCCACATGGCTTGCATACGTATGGTTTCTCTCCTGTGTGGACTTGCTGGTAGCTCACAAGATCTGACTTGTGAGCAAAACCATTCCCACACTGCTGGCATGTGTATGGTTTTTTTCCTGTGTGGACTCTCTCATTCCTCACAAGATCTGATTTCTGAGAAAAACCATTCCCACATTCCTGGCATTTGTGTGGTTTCTCTCCCGCATGAACTCTTGCATGCTTCACTAGGTGTGACGTGGCAGGAAAATATTTTCCACACTGCTGACATTTATATGGCCTTTCTCCGGTATGGATACTATGGAGGTGTGTTAGGTTGTTACCTGAAGTACAACACTTGCTACACTGCTGGCATTTGTATGGCTTCTTTCCTGTGTGGCTTCTCTGATGATTCACAAGGTCTTCTATAAAAAAGGACAAGGACAGACAAGATTGAATCTCAGCATTAAGAGAGGAAGGGCTTCTGGAATCAACAATGGAACTAAGCAATCTCAAGTAAGAAAAGAAACTTCAGAGAGAAAGAGTTTCTGTATCCCCTTTCCCTCCCTTCACAGATGTCAGTCAGAATTACTAAACAGAACCCTTTAATATGTCTAAAAACAAGGACCTGAGCCAATTCACACTAGTTCACTCAAACCGGTTGTTAAAATGTGTCAGGTTTGAGATTCCCTCACAATACATGAGGCACCTACTCTAGCCCACTTACAGACTTTCCCAAAGGTACCTTCCTGTCCACACAGAGCTAGACTACCTTTGCTTTGCTCTCTCCATTGTACCATCTGGAAGAAAATGAAATAATGTTTTGCTTCTTAATACCTCCAACATCTTTTACAGGAAGTGAAGGCAGTTTTGTCACTGTTGGGCCCACTATGAGCTATTATAGATCCAGAGGAAGCCTTTTTCCCCAAGAGGATATTGGAAGCCTGTCCAGAGGCTAGAAAGTCTGAAAGAGGGGCCACAACACCCAGGAAACATGGTCTGGGATGTGCTGAGGAACCTTTGGTGACAAAAAATATTAACTGCCTTGGCTCCTTCCTACAAAATCCTAGGATTGGCAGTTTAGGAAGGGGTAGTTAGAATCTTCAAATAAAGAGCTCTATTGCCTCACTGAACTATAAATATCAAGATTTCATAGGATGTTGCTATGACAATTCAAATGGAGTATTATAGTGTTATGACAATGTAGTATGAAAGGACCTTCACCATCTCTGTAGGAAGGGCAATGGTTTCAGTTTCCTTACCCAGAGAGGTTACATTCTCATAGTTTTCCATCATCACCTCATTGTACAATAATCTCTGGTTCTGATCCAACTGTTCCCATTCCTTCTCTATGAAGTACACAGCAACATCCCTAAAGGTCACCTGCAAAAGAAAATAGCCCTCATGCAGAGTCCTCCTTCTTTGGAAATTTTAAAAACAGAGCCTGGATGGCCCCTGTCAGGAGTGCTATGAATGTGTATTCCTGCATGACAGGGGCTTGGACTTGACGGCCTTTGAGGTCTCTTCCATTCTTTCAATCTATTATTCTATGAATTATTAAGTGTGATGCTGCAGTGGGGTGCACGGGGTGCTCACTGCTAACATGCCCCCTCCCTTAACACCTCCTACGACAGTACCACCATAGTCATGATCCTATCTGAAGAAATTATGGGGGTGGCCAGTGGGTGAGGCTATAAAGAACAGCAGGATAGGTCTATGGCAGCCTCATCCAATCAGCCGATTTTTTTGGATTTCCAGCCTCTATGGTCAAGTTCTTCCCATCCTTGACAATAAATACATGAAAACCATAAATTAGACCATTAGGAATTGCTTCGTTTCATGATGACTCAAAACCAACTGCCTGAATCAGGTGCCTCCCTCCACCAAAATGGTGGATGAACCATGTCTAAAAACCATGAGTTTAAATGCTCATGCAGGAATAGAACAGGTCCTTCTGAGGGAGGCACCATTGGCAGGAAGCAGAGTCGCACCACCTCTGGCCTCACTGGCTGGGAAGAGAAACAAAAACATGATGGCAGGAAGCACTGATCAACAGAGAAATGGAAGGACTAGGGATGACCTCTGGCCACCCATCACAGCCCAGACCACATACACCCCTGATGGCTCCATCATAAATGAGGTGTGAATGTTCACCTGTTCCAAGATCATCTTTGCTACAGTTTCTTCCATGGAGGAGGAAGTCAGTGTAGATTCTCCTCTCTCTTTATGTTTGGGGACCATCTTAGACCTATGCACACCTGTAGAAAGAACCAACGGAAATGTTTTACATGTACACTCATTTATATAGACTTCCTTGGACCACAAAAGACTAATCAATGGCTTTGAACACAAATCAAGCTAGAATGTACCATCTTGGGGCTGATCTTTAATGCCTAACCTTGTGGCTGAGTCCAAGTTTCAAATTTCCAGGCTCCCTCCCTCCCTCCTTTTATCTTTCCTCAAAGAGCCCTTTGGAACTCCAAAATTGAAACAGCTGAAGGGAACTGGCATGGCGGGGGGGGGGGAAGATAACTAAATTGAGGCTATCATACTTTGGCAGGGGGTTGGAGTGGATGGTCCTTGGGGCCTCTTCCAACTCTATTTTTCTATGATTAAAGCCACTTCCTAATCAAGTTCAGAACTGGACTCATAAAACTCATATCCCCCTTATGTGATAATTTTCGAAAACTCTTCAGTCCCCCATCATTGACACCAAAAAGGGCCCTTTTCCCCCTCCATCATTTTAATAAACAATCAAATTTGGGGATCCCTCATCCCCATTACTTTCCTTTCCAGCCAACTCTAGGCACCCACCTTCCCTTCCCAACCAAGAAAATTCAGAAGGACCCCTTTCAGAAATGAGCCCTGTGGAGGAAGACTTCCTCCTGTTTAAAATTTATTCCTCCTCTCTAGGAAGCTGAATTCACTGCTTGGAGGACTGGTGGCAAGAAGATGCCCCTCTCCTCTTTCCTTCCTTCCTGTGAACATGTAATTTGCACCTGAGAGGATTCATTTGGTCCTTAGAGAAGAGCCAAAGGCTTGCCAATGCTAAGAATAAGACAAACCCATCAGTCAAGCCCAGAATTGGACGCAAAACTAAAGCATCTCACTTACACCTGACTCCAAGATCTGAGTCCAGTCTAAATACAAATCAGACCAATTTGCCCATCTGGGGATATTGTGAGTGCACATAAGTGTTTAGTTTCTCCAACAATAAGCCTCAAAGTTACTCTCCCTCTCACTTAAATGGCTTCCTTCTCTGATGCAGGTTGCTGTGAAGATCTGAGGTAGGGATTGAGGATCCTGCCAGCCTCCATCTCTATGCTAGAGGGATTAGTTGCCCAGTGGGTTTATCACCCCAAAAGGAGTTTTGGGTTCCCTCTTCCTCCTCTCTCCTAGTTGCTCCCTTCTTGGCTTTGCCTTCTTGCGCTCTTTGCATGTTCAGTTTGCTCTTGGCTCCTTCCACAACCTCCCAGATTCATCCCTACTTCGTAGGCTTTAAAACTGAATTGACAACAAAAGGTGGTACTGATCTGTTTGAAAAAACACATGTTACTGAGAGGCATAGTTATCATACATACAAGACATAGATTTCAAGGGACTATAGAAAGCCTAATGATGGAATAATAATGAGGGTAAAAGATTGCAATCCATGACAGTGGATCACAGAATAAAAATTAATGGAAATGCAAGACAAGCTGAGTTATGTAAAACCAATTTAGGGGGGAAGCAGACGAGGATGCCCTGGGACGGTGTGGCGCAGGACCGCGGCACCCGCACCGAGGTGCACCATCGGTGCCTCTGAAAGGAGCGCTAAATCAGCGCTCCTTTCACAAGTCAGTGAAAGTGCGCCCTAAAAGCATAGGGCGCACTTTCACTGACTTTTCCGCCGCAGCATGTGTGGACGCTGCGGCGGGAGGTTGCCCTCGGAGCGCCAGCCGTGCAGAGGGCCGGCAGCTCCGAGGGCAACCTCGGGAGGAGGAAGGGGCGCCAATCGTGCGGCTGCCCCTCCTCTTCCCTGCCTTGGAGATGACTCTGTTAGTCGTCTGCCGAGGCCCTTAGTAAAAAGTATTATTTAATGAAGATTTGTGTGCAGGATACAAACTTGGAGATGTTGTTGTAGTGTAAGATATTATTAATGTGTTCTAATCAACATATTTTAAATGATTTTTTTAAAAGCAAGTGGGTTTGGTTGAACCTATTTTAAATAAAGGATTTGTTTCTGAATGGCAATTTCTTGTCTATAAAATAACAGCAACTGATACTGGACACCGATGTGTCTAATAATGGACCAATAAACTTTAACATTATAATGTTAACATTTAAACAGTGTTTGTCATTTCAGTAAGAGGGTTAGAAAATAGTAATAATACCCAGAATTCTTTTAAAAATGAATAATCAAATAAGACTTTTTTTTTATAAAAAGTGATTTGGTTTAAACCAACCTGGTTTAAAGCAATCAGCCCCGGGGTATAAATATAAAATATACGTGTATGTATGTAAATATATATAGCAAATATAATAAAACACTAAAATAATTAATTATTCAAATTAACACTAGGAGAAGGTCTATAGGACACAAGTAATTTGTTGGGGGGAAAACAATGGCCCAGGGTCTCATTCAATTCTTCAATTAAACAGAAGCCAGGTGCATTTCAACTCTTTTGCTCTTTTACCTGTGTTTCTGACTACATCAGAAACCGGCCCCAGGTAAGGGGAACTTGCCGACCCCTGTTCTATGTGCAATCCTGCTTTACTATTATGTTCTGCATATAAGCTGAACAAGTAGGATGATAAGATGTAGCCTTATCTGGCCCCTTTGCCAATTGGGAACCATTCTGTTTCTCCGTGTTCTGTTCTGACAGTAGCCTCTTGTCTTGAGTACAGATTCCTCATCAGAACTATCAGGTTTGCTTTAGGATTGCCATAAATTGGAAATTACTTGAAGGCATACAATAATAAGCTGTTCTTTTAACAAGAAAGGGGCTTTGTCTCCATCTTGGGGCTGATCTAAGCCTAGTTTTTGGATTTCCATTCTTCCTTCCTCCCCCTCCCACCTTCTCTTTCCTTTCCTGACAAAGAGTCCTTTGGAACCCCAAATCTGGCACAAGTGAAAGAACTGCCAACAATAAGCCATTCTTCTAACAAGAAAAGGACCTTGTTTCCATTTTGGGGGCAATCTTTTAACAAATAATCTCATGGCTGAATAGAATGTCAGCATTTCACAACCAAAGGCACACCTAAAATGAACCTGCATGCACAACTCCACTTCCACAATCTTGAGCTGAATGTGGATGTTCTGCATCGACCAAAAAGCCAAACAGCTTCTATTGAAGAAATTAGACCCAGCATGCTGTAGTAGTTTCAGCGATGGACTATGACTCTAGAAAGCTGGGTTTGAATTCCCGCTCGGCCATGGAAACTCCCTAGATGACCTTGAGCAAGTCACAATCTCTCAGTCTCAGAGGAAGCGAAGGGGATACCTCCAACAACTCTTGCGAAGAAAACGCCATAATAGGGTCGCCTTAAATTGGAAATGAGTTAAAGATACACAATAATAACAACAAATAAACAGAATTCTGAACTATGACTGTTCATCTGTACCTTGCAAGGGAGCCTCTCCATCAAAGTCCTGCTGGATTGCCCTCCATTGGGGAGTTTGCCTGGGGTCCCATGGAGATTTCTTGGCCACAGGGAATTCAGAGTAAACTTCTACCATGAGATTCTTGACCTGAAACAACAGTGAAGTTTCAATACATGAAATTTAAAAAAGGAAGAGCTAATGGCACAGGTCTTGGGTGATGGGGCTTGGATTTGTGTGGTATGGACATCCACCTACAAACAAGTCAAGTAAAGGTCAGCAGCTTAAACTTGAAAAAGTGACATATGAAATAAGAGCTCAAAAAGGTGGAAACAGTATGACACTTGTTATAACTTTATTGTAATATGCTGGAGTACAAGCAGCCCCCACAACCAGATACAGACACACACACACACATTGTTGTTGTTATTAACTACCCTCGAGTTGATCTCGACCCATGGTGACAGTGTGGATGAGGCATCTTCAAGACTCCCTCTTCTCCATTGCTCTGCTTAGCTCTTGTAAACTCATACCCTTGATCTCCTTAATAGAGTCCATCCATCTAGCATGTAGCCTTCCACTTTTTCTACTTCCCTCAACCTTTCCTAGTGTTATTGTTTTTCCAGTGGGTCCTACCATCTCATAATGTGCCCAAAGTACAACAGCCTCTGTTTTGTCATGTTGGCTTCTGGGGTAGATCTCTGGCGTGATCTCCTCTAGGATCAATTTGTTAGTTGTTTTGGCCACCCAATGATAGGAAAAGAGATTCCATCTAAACATTAGGAGAAACTTCCTGACAGTAAGAGCTGTTTGACAGTGGAACACACTCCCTCAGAGATTCTGGTAGTCTCCTTCTTTGGAGGTCTTTAAACAGACTGGATGGCCATCTGTCGAGGACGTATTCTGCTCCTGAACCCATCAGGCCCACTGGAATCACCACAGGGGAAAATCCAGTTGTGTGGCAGTGCCAGCAGGTAAACTTCTTTTGAAAACTGACACAGAGTCAAGGTAAACTCCCAAAATCATTCTTTGAACTATTAGAAGAAATGGAAATGAAAGATGTGTGGAGGGCCAAATATGATCAAGCTAAAGGTTTTACCTTTTTCTCTGAGGCTCATGACTCGTTTTCAAGGATTGATATGTTCATAACTACAAAAAACTTATTGCCACAGATTCAGTCTATGGAAATTTTGCAAAAATTCACCTCAGATCATAACCCGATTGAAATAAAGCTAAAAGTAAAAACTACAGAATACATTTGGGAACTAAATGAGAGCATATTAAATGATGAAATTATTACAAATAGTTTTAAAAAACTTCAAAGTTATACTTTGAAGAAAACGAAACAGATGGTATGGCAAATAAAACAATCTGGGATACCAGTAAAGCCGTAATCAGAGGTGAAATAATTAAAATACAAACAGAAGAGAGGAAAAAAGAAAAAAGAAAAGAAAAAGAAATAGTAGAGGAACTGAAAAAATAGGAAGAAGAATGGAAAAGAAAAGGAGATAAAAGATTACAGATTAAGGTTAAGATATTACAACAACAATTAAAATTGTTTACAATAAAAGAACTGGGGGGAAAATTAAGGATGGTAAGACAAAAGAATTTTGAAAGTGGAAATAAAGCAGGGGAATTATTAGCAAACAAGCTGAGAAAAGAGAAAGAAAGAAAGAAAGATCATCACAGAATTAAATTATGAAGGGAAAATAATACTGGATCAACAAAACATTAAAAAAACTTTCAAAAATGTTATGAAAATCTGCATAATACTAGACCTAAAAAAAGATAAAGAAGAAATGCAAAAATACATAGAGAATCAGAAGATTGTAAAACTAAGCAAAGAACAGAAAGAGAGGTTAAATCAACAAATAACAACAGCAGGAAATTTCTGAAGTGATAAAAAGGATAAAAATAGGAAAAACACCAGGACCAGACAGCTTATCCGCTATATACTATAAAAAGATGGAAGAAGTATTAATAATACCATTATGAGATACTCTAAGTGATATAATGAAAGTAGGCATACCAAATACTTGGAAAGAAGCATATATATCCCTAATTCCAAAAGAAAGAGATAAAAAAGATGTAAGAAATTATAAACCTTTTTTTTTTTTTTGGTAAATGTGGACTATAAGATATTCGCATCAATAATAGCAGAAAGATTGAAAAGAATCCTAGGGAAAATAATTCATGAAGATCAAAATGGATTTCTGCCTAACAGATATATAAAGAAAAATATAAGAAATGTGCTAAACATCTTAGAGTACTTTGAAAAATATAATGAGAAAAAATTAGCAATAATATTTATGGATGCGGAAAAAGCTTTTGACCAGTAAAATGGTCTTTTATGCAAGAAATATTAAATGAAATGAACACTGGGGAAAACTTTGAAAAATGGATTTGAGAAATATACAAGGAATAAAAAGCCCAACTAATAAAGATAAAAAAGGGAACAAGACAGGGGTGTCCTCATTACTGTATATAATGGTATCAGAAATACTTAACAATAGAGTAAGAGAAGATCCAGATAAAAAAGGAGTAACATATAAAGGCTACTCATAAAATAAAAGCATATGCAGATGAACTGGTATGTTTTCTTGAGAATCCTATTCAAAGTATAGAGAAATTTATTCAAGTATTTCAGGAATATGGGAGGGTTGCAGGACTAAAAATTAATCACGATAAAACTTCAATTATAACGAAGAATTTGCAGAAGTCAGAAGAGAAAGAATTAGAAAAAATATTGAAATTTAAGACAGAGAAAAAAGTAAGATACTTGGGCATTTATCTGACAAAAAGAAATTTGGATTTATTTTCAAAACAATTATGAAAGAACATGGAAAGAAATAAAAGAAGATATGATAAAATGGTCAAAATACCATATTTCCTTTCTGGGGAAAATATCGGTAATAAAAATGAACATCTTGCCAAAATTTATGTTTTTATTCCAAAACCTACCTATTATTTCTAATGAGAAGTGTTTGGAGAGATTCATATGGAAAGGGAAAGAAACAAGGATAGGATGGAAGAACTTAACAGATTGAAAGGAAAGAGGTACATGTGTGCTACCTGATATTAGATTGTATATCAAGCCAGAACACTAGAATGGACAGAAGAGTGGATTAAACTAAAAGATGAAAGAACATTAACTTTAGAAAGAGACAATATTAGATTTGGATGGCATAGCTTTTTATGGTACAATAAATTAAAAGATAATAGAGACTTTGACCATCACATAATTAGATCTTTACTAAAGGTTTGGCATAAAATTAGAAAATTAGAAAATTTTATAAAGGCGTACCAATGTGGGTATCAACGCAAGAAGCCTTTTTCAACAGAAGTAGAGAAAAAGAACCATGGATTAGATACAGAGATCAATTGATAAAAGATAAGGAAAAGAACTTTAGGATGAAAACAAGAGAACAATTAGGGAAAGAGAATATAAATAATAAATGGTTCTTATATTTACAACTTATGGAAAGATTTAAATTGGATATAAAAATCAAGGAATTACAGAAGAGAAAAACAAAATTGATAAGGCATTGATGGAAAAAGAAAAAGGAAGAATATCAAAATATTACAAAATCTTAAAAGAAAGAGATAAGGAACAAGAGACAATTAAGCATACGATGATCAAATGAACACAGGATATTAGGGAATACTGGGAAAAGACATGGAAAATTATAAATTTACTTTGTGTCCTAATTATAAAGAAAATGATATAAAGATGATGTACTGATGGTATCTATCTCCAGTAAAAATCAACACTATATATAAATCCGGGAAAACAAACTGCTGGAAATGCCAATATGGTGGATATGTGGAGAAACTAAAAAATATTGGGAAAAGACACCATATTTTCTGGCGTATAAGATGACCCCCCCTTCCAATGCACACCAAATAAAAATTAAAAAACAAAACATCAGATTTAATTTCAGTATGGTAATTTTAATTCAAATACATTGCAGACATTTATTAAAGCAGTTTGACACCGCTTTAACTGCCCTTGCTCAAGGCTATGGAATTCTGGGATTTGCACTTTTGTGAGCTATTTAGCCTTTTCTGTCAGAGAGCTCTGGTACCACAAAGCAAACTGTAGATCCTAGGAGTCCATAGGATGGAGCCATGGCAGTTAAAGCAGTATCAAACTGCCTTATTTCTGCAGTGCAGACTCAGGCTGCATCCATACTGCAGAACTGATGCAGTTTGACACAGCTTTAACTGCCATGGCTCGATATTATGAGAGCTCTTGGATTTGTAGTTCAATGAGCTATTTAGCCTCCTCTTTTCCAGGACATACCCTCCATGTCAACCCTCTCTCCAGGAGGAATTCCAAAACGTCCTCCATTTTGAGCACAGCACAAGAAGCATGGTTTTACATTTATGTTTTTAGCTTTCTCTACATTTTTTCTTGTGTCCTACATTTTTTGTAGTGAGTCATCTTCCTTTGCATTTAAGACATTTGGTCACCCTGTCTGAGTATCGGAGTATGACTCTGGAGGCCAGGGTTTGAGTCCCCATTTGGCCATGAAACCCACTGGGTGACCTTGGGAAGTCACACTCTCTCAGCCTCAGGAGAAGGCAACAAACTTCCCTCTGAAGAAACCTTGCCAAGCAAACACCATGATAAGGCCGCCTTAGGGTTGCCATGTCAGAAATGACTCAACGGCATACAACAACAACAACAACAACAATCTTAGAAGTGGCTTCCTTCTTTTCTCCCCCACCATCCTCTTCCTCCTCTTGCTTGGATTCTTCCATTTTCTCTCCTCTTTCTCATCCCCTTTTCTTGCTGGATTCCTCTGTTTTTTCTCTCCTTTTGCAACCCTTCCTCTTGCTTTCATTGCTCCATTTTCTTTCTTCTTTTGCAACTCCTTCTCTTCCTGGGATCCCTCCATTATCTTTCCTCTTTTGCAACCCCTTCTCTTGCCTTCATTGCTCCGTTTTCTCTCTCCTTTTGCAACCCTTTCTCTTGCTTTCATTGCTCCATTTTCTTTCCTCTTTTGCAACCTCTTCTCTTCCTGGGATCCCTCCGTTTCCTCCCCTCTTTCTCATCCTCCTCCTCCCTTCTTCTCCCTCCCCCCCGTTCTCATCCTCCTCCTTCTCTACCCGGCGTATAAGACGACTCCCAACTTTTGAGACCCTTTTCCAGGGTCAAAAAGTCGTCTTATATGCCGGAAAATACGGTGCATGAAGAGATGGCCAAAATATTACAAATTGAAATACCCTTTTCACCACAACTATTTTTTCTGAACATGACATATGGAATAAAAGAAAAAAAGCATATACGACTAGGATTTTGTTTGCAAAATATTGAAGAAAGACAGTACACCAACAATTGGAGAATGGATAATAAAACTAAGAGAAGCAATGGATATGAACATGTTAACAGCTACTTTGAAAGGGAAATCAAAGAAAAAAATAGAAGAATGGAATAAAATGATAAAAATATAGAAAAAGTAGAAAAAATGAAACCACGGGCAAACTCAAATTGTTGAAAGAATGAGTATATAGGAAAGAAAGTATAGATTAGTTAAGATTAGGTAAATAGCTTGACCAATTAAAGGGAATAAGGGGAATTGGGATAAATAAGAAAGTTAAGGAAAAGATAATTGGATATAAACTACTATAATTTTGAAATGATAAGTTTTTGTAATAAGACTATAATATAAGGTTAAAGATTGATGAGAGCAGAGTCCCTCATAATGATAAAAAAATTAGGGGAAAGGATTAAGATTGGATGAAAGAAAGAAACTATAATGTGTCTGGGAACTTACAGTAGAGTTGAAGTTAAAACGATATTATTAATTTAATAGATGGACTGTACTGTAATGTTGTGTACTATATGTATGTTGTGTCATAAGTATTGTTTGTTTTAATGGTGTTATATGTTTTATTTGTATTAGTGTTTTTATACAATAAAATTTAATTTAAAAAAAAGGAAACTGGCACACAGTCAGCACACCAGTGTTTTTAAGACAGATTCACTCTTCTGAGGGGCTTTGAGGGCTGCGATTCAACTTCATCACAAGGTGGATCCTCCCCACACTTCTCCTCATCAAAGCCAAAGCTGGAGATACCACTTTTCTGCCAAACCTCCTCAGCGGCGCTTTGCCTCCTGAAGTCTTCACAGGATCAATAAAGGCAGCTAAGCTAGACCTTTGCCCAAGTAGGAAATACTCTTACCTGCTGCTCTTTCTGCTTCTTCTCTGTCTCTGCCCGACTCAGGAGGAAACCCTCTGCCAGGGCCACTGCCTGGGAACAAGTCTCTGCCCCACATTCCCTGATCCAGTTCCCCATCTCTGGGGTCAAGATGGTCAGGAATTGCTCCAAGATCACCAGGTCCAGGATCTCATTTTTTGTGGATCTCTCTGGCTTCAGCCACTGACAGCAGAGATGGTGGAGTCGGCTGCAAACCTCTTGGGGCCCATTGCACTCCTTATAGGAGAACTGCCTGAAGCGCTGGCGCCGTGTGTCTGAGCTGGCAAGGTCCTCATCCAGGGATCCCTGGACTGTCCTATCCAAGAATCCCCCACTATTGTCAAAAATGAAGACATCAGGTCGTCTTCCTCCTTCAGGACCAGCTGAATCTAGTTCATCCATTTATGCCTTTTTACACCAATGAAGCCACAAACAGAATCAATGTTATTCCTCCTCCGTCTGTCTGAGGGCAAAGATGTCCCTAAGATGTTCTGCTGCAACACCCTGTGAAACCAATATTTTGTTATTACTGATATTACCAGGTATTTACAGAGCACCACAAATGCACATTATTAAGAATCATTATCTTGGTACAGGTATCCTAGAGGCACTAGAGCAGGGGTAGGCAGCCTTTCCCCTTTAAGGGCCAAAGGACTTCAGCTCCCAGAATCCCAGGAGCTATTGGCCAACATGGGACTATTGGCCAACATGGCTGAGGCTTCTGGGAGCTGAAGTCCCTCGGCCATTAAAGGGGAAAGGTTGCCTACCCCTGCACTAGAGCATGTCTGATCTTGTAAGTTAAGCAGGGCCAGCCCTGGATAGAACTTGGATGGGAGAGAAACAAGTCATGCCAGACAAATCTGATCCTTTGGGTTTTTTTAAATAGAATTACCAGCTTGGTATATGAAGAGGATGCTGTGGATTAAATGCCTACACTCATTAAAAAAAAACCCACAAGGTTACGAGTTCAATTCTAGCCAGGGCTCAGGTTTGATTCAGGCCTGCATCCTTCCGAGGTCGCTAAAATGAGTACCCAGATTGTTGGGGGCAATGAGCTTACTGTTGTAAACTGCTTAGACCAGGGGTAGGCAACCTTTCTCTTTCAAGGGCCAAGTGACTTCAGCTCCCAGAATCCCAGGAGCTATTGGCCAACATGGGACTATTGGCCAACACGGCTGAGGCTTCTGGGAGCTGAAGTCCCTCGGCCATTAAAGGGGAAAGGTTGCCTACCACTGCCTTAGACACTCCATAGCGTGGTATGAAGCAGTATATAAATGAAGCTGCTTAGGATGAAGAGGAGCCATTGCTGAGCACCCTTTGGGTTCAGCTAGTCAACCATTTCCTAATCCACCTAACAGTTGTAATGTCTAGCCCACATTTTACTATCTTGTTTGCATGGGAGACCTTGTCAAAAGCCTTACTGAAATCAGGGATATGCTATATCCACAGCATTCCCTTCATCAACCAAGCTGGTAGTTCAGAGAGAGAGAGAGAGAGAGATCAGATTAGTCTGGCATGACTTGTTTATGAAAAACCCATGTTGACTTTTAGTAATTATGGTATTCCCTTTTAAATGTTCAGTCTCTCTGTTTAATGAGCTGTTCTAGAATCTTTTCTGGTATTGATGTCAGAATAACTACCGGTAGATGATAGTTGTTGTGATCCTCTTTTTTCACCTTTTTCAAGATACAGACAATGTCTGCTCTCCTCCACACTTCTCCTGTTCTCCAGAAGTTCTCAAAGATTATTGCCAGTGGCTCCAAGTTCTTTTTAATATTCTTCGATGTAGTCCATCTGGACCAGGAGACTTAAATTTGTTTAGGTTAAACAGGTATTCCTGTATTACTTCTTTACTTATTCTGTGCTGCATTTCCCCTATTCTGGGAAATGCAGGGGAAAGGTTGCCTACCCCTGTTGTGGTCTATGAGTGCGTGGCTGCAGTACAGGCATTTAATCACTGCGCCACCAGGGCTCTAAGACTATGGGTCCTTCCCCCCCCCCCCCCCCAGCTGCCTGTATTTTTCCCCCTTCCACTATTTGGTCTTTGCACTAGTTGCCCTCTTGCCTCTGTAACACTTTGACTATTTTCTCCAGCCTATGATGTACTCCTAAATTCTGAGATATTTAGTTTTGTGAAGTATTTAGAATTCTCTTCCAGGAAGCGCCTAGTGCCTCCCCAAACTACAAACCCCAGGATGCTACAGGACATGGAACAATGGCCAGGTGGTACCAAAGTGCTATAATTGTGCAACATGAAAAAGTGCTTAGAGTACAATACAATTGTAACATTAATATAAATAAGGAACCTAAGGGGGAACTGAAAGCCAAGGGGCAAGGTGGGAGGGTAACAGGTGCCCAGGTAGAAATTCTGATGAGGAACCTACAAGAGACAATTGTCACAGTTCCCCTACACAGAGAATGGTTGTCTCTTAGCTCTCGGATTGAAAAAGGAACTGATAATTAGGCAGCTCTAGGTGCACAGTTTAATTTTTAAGAAACTACGTTGGCAGAATTCATTATTTTCTCCAAGAGAAACTGTGGAATTTACAGTTTTCTTACCTGGTCTCCTTGACATCTGCTTGTAGCCTTGAAAGTCAGGAATTCAGGTGGTGGTGGTGGGTCTGTCAGCTCTTTTCCTTCCGCTGCAAAGATCTGGATTAGCTCAAAGATCTGGATTAGCAGTGCCTGTGGGAGGGCAGAAAAAGGAAAAGAAATGACAGACTCCTCATGCCCCTCACCTGACTCATATTGCAAAGGGTGGGGGGCCTTAGTCACGATGTAGCTGAGAAATGGGGACCTGGTTCATCCTTTGTGGAGAGTAGAGAACTTTTGTCTTTCTCCTCACTTGGGTTTCCTGGCGTTATGTCAGGGGTAGGCAACCTTTCCCCTTTAAGGGCCGAGGGACTTCAGCTCTCAGAAGCCTCAGCCATGTTGGCCAATAGTCCCATGTTGGCCAATAGCTCCTGGGATTCTGGGAACTGAAGTCCTTCGGCCCTTAAAGGGGACAGGTTGCCTACCCCTACGTTATGTTAAATAGATAGTCTGCCACCTGTATTTGGAGTCTAGCAAATAAAATACATAGCTAAATGGCTTTCCATCTTCCCAATTTTATTCTTCTTCCAGATCTTTTTGCTTCCATTAGTTTGTCTGTTGCCTCAAAGGCAAAGTTCTGGGTTAACAGAACTGGTGGGGCCTTTACTCCCAGGAAAGTGGGTGCAGAAGGGCAGCCAAAGGGTTGGAGCTGGATTTAGGGGCTAAACAGACTGGCGTTCAATGCCTGCCTTGGGGCAGAGTGGGGGTGTGATGTCCGCACACCCTGACAATGCCCGGATGCTGGTGTCATGCCGCCCACCTGACCATATGCGGACAGCAAAAGGGCATCTTTTCGCTGCTTTAAAAAGAAGTGGCATGTTGCTGGCCCTTTTTGTGCTGGCAAAGCACTGGATCAGGGCTGCGGTGTGTGGTTGCTGCAGTCCCGATCTGGTGCTCCCAGGGGTAGCGTAGAGCCGTCTTTTGATGTAGTCTGCTTCACCCCCTACTCATTCTTAATGCATCTCTCCTAAATGTGGATAAGAAAAATGAGCAAGGGAAAATGCAGAATTCTTTCCTATGTTACAAGGAAGGATTATTTCCTATACAGTCACCAAAATGCTTGGAATGATGACATTCAGAAGTCCTGATTTTCCCAGAAAAAAATTTGTGGAAAGTATTTCCCCACTTTCCAGACCTTCAGAATGGAATTCTACAGGCCTGATCTAAGAGACTTACACATTTCTTGACAGGCATTTCTGCCCCCCCTTTTTTTTGGGGGGGGGGTAGTCATTATTACTTTATGGTGTTTGTGGGCCAGCTGGTCCCTCTCTTATGCCTACCTCACTGGGTTGTTGTGAAGGTAAAGGGGTCAGTAACATTTGTGCCTCAGACTTCCTTCCTATATTTATAATGCTATATTAATAATTTATAACATTTGTTTAAAATCACAGAGAGTATTTTTACAATTAAGAGGGGGGGGGAGAAGGGAGCTTCGCTCTTCCACCCCCCGCAGCTGGAAGATCTCCAAGGACGCCTCCTCTCCTCTTCCCCACCACACAAAGCCCCATTTGGGGCGCCCCCTCTCCCTTACCTCCTCCTCTTCTGCTCCACCCACTGAGCCTTCTCCTTCTCTCGCCTCCCCTTCCCAGCCCTTGGCTCGGCCCAACCTTTCTTGCCTCTCTAGGAATCTGAGCCTCTGCTCTCTCGCGCTCTCTCCCTCCCCCTTGGAGTAGGACTCTCTAGGAATCTGAGCCCTCTGCTCTCTCCCCTTGAAAGAGGATTTGGGCCTCTGGTCCCTCCCCTTGGAGAAGGACTCTCTCGGCTCTCTCGCCTCTCTAGGAATCGGAGCCTCTGCTCTCTCTCCCCTTTGGAGGAAGACTCTCTAGGAATCTCGGCATCTGCTCTCTCGACTCTCTAGGAATCGTATCTCTGCTCTCCCTCCCCTTTGGAGGAAGACTCTAGGAATCTCAGCCTCTCCTTGCTTGCTCTCTCTCTCTCTCTCTCTCTCTCTCTCCTTGGAGGAGGACTCTCTAGGAATTTCAGCCTGTGCTCTCTCTCGACTCTCTAGGACTCTGAGCTCTCCGCTTTCTCCCCCCCTTGGAGGAGGACTCTCTAGGAATCTGAGCTCCGCTCTCGCTCTCCCTCCTCTGAAGTAGGACTCTCTGGGAACTTGAGCGTAAACTCTCTCTCCCCTTGGAGGAGGACTCTCTAGGAATCTGAGCTCCGCTCTCGCTCTCCCTCCTCTGAAGTAGGACTCTCTGGGAACTTGAGCGTAAACTCTCTCTCCCCTTGGAGGAGGATTCTCTAGGAATCAGAGCCTCCGCTCTCGCTCTCCCTCCTCTAAGAAGGACTCTCTGGGAACTTGAGCGTCCACTCTCTCCCCTTGGAGGAGGATTCTCTAGGAATCAGAGCCTCCGCTCTCGCTCTCCCTCCTCTAAGGAGGACTCTCTGGGAACTTGAGCTTCCACGCTCTCTCCCCCTTGAAGGAGGACTCTCTAGGAATCCGAGCGTTTCTGCTTCGTTGGACCTTGGTTGCCTTGGAGGAGAAGGAGGTATGGGGAGAGAGAGGATGGGGACGGTCTGAGTGGATGTGTGGGGGGGAGGCAGGCAGGAAAGGAGGAGGTCAGGGGGGCACCTTTGTGGGGAGGGAAGGAGAGAGGAGGGTCCTCTCAATCGTGCACTCTGTGCCTGTAAATCCCTCTAGCCATTTTTCTGAGATTAAATCCCAAAGAGCGCTCTTAGTCATTAAGGCACCACAAGGATTTTTGTAGGTTTGGGGACAATGGCCAAATTCACTTACCCTTCTTTAAAGATTTGTTTAAAGATTCATTTATGTACCGCCTTTTCTCCAGTAATGAGACGGAAGGCAACTTACACCTTATTAAAAAGAGTGCAGATTAAAAACAATACAAAAGCATACATATAAAAAGTATAAATATAAGCATTGTAAAGACAGTTTAGTAATCTGTAAAGTTATTAAAAATTAAAGTTCATTAAAAGGCTACATACAAAGCAACATCGTACACCGTTGTACTATGTTGTACACCACTGAATGTCCGTCACAATGTCTAAAGGAATAAGAATATTTTAAGAGTGATTCGACAGTAGAACACACTCCATCGGAGAGTGGTCGAGTTTCCTTCTTTGGAGGCTTTTAAACAGTGACTGGATGGCCATCTGTCAGAGATGCTTTGATTGAGAGTTCCTGCATGGCAGGTGGTTGGACTGGATGGCCCTTGTTATCTCTTCCCACTCTATGATTCTGTGATCCTATGATATTTGCAAGCAAGAAGGGCAGCAAGAAGGAGCCATCTTAGTTTCCCAAGGGAGAGAGTTCCAAAGTCTGGGAGCAGCTGCTGAAAAGGTCCTGCCTTCCTTTTCCTATCCTGATAATTTTGTGGAACAGACAGAAGGCCTCTCCTAAAGATCCTGGCATTTTAATAGGCTCATATGCATACTAGGAGGTATGTGTGGAGGGATTATTGATCATCACATAAATTTTTGATATCTCTCCTTTCTGCTCCAGGTCTGCTTTGAGGTGGCTGTGTAATTCCCCCAAAGGAGAAGCATCTCCTGGATCTAGGCCAGAGGGCTCCCTACAAGGAAGTCAGGATGGAGGATTATGGAAAGGAGTCCTCTCTGGGTAAGGTGCCATGTTTGGTAGCTGGAGACAGGAAGAACCAGGATAGCATCGTAGTGAAAATTAACTACAGTTGGCCCTCCCGATACTCTAAACGGGATCCATTCCGGATCCAAACCCGCGAATCGGAAAAACAGCATATATTTAAAACCTATTAGTTAAAATGGCTGCACGCTCTGGCACACACACCATTTTCTCCCTCCTTGCTTGCCATTTGCGTAGGAGTTAGACTGCGGACGCCAAGTCCGTGAACGGGGAGGGACAAGTGTATTGCTTATTCTGGATTCTACAATACACAAAACTACCCCATGATGGTTAGAATCAACTCTGAGTTCCACCAAGTTAACCAACACTTTAAAAGTCCTTTGTCCAGCCCCTCCCCACACTTGTAGTTAGCACCATTTGCCCACTTCAAAGGCGCACTTTGAAATTTGCCCCCTTCTCAATTCCTATCTCCCTCCATCTAGGAAAAGAAGGCACCACCATAAATAGCCATAAACAGCCCCAGTTTTCCTGCTGCAGTTATCTGAACCAATCTGCAAAATCCTTTGTTTTTCACCCATTGCCAACTGCATCAATTTTACAATCCCCCTTGATCTCTCTCCTTCACACACATCACTTTGATGGCAGGTTTCTATGGATCATAGGATTCTCATAGGAACATGACATAAGGATCCCTTCTGACTTTGTTGGAGAGATGCTGAAGAAATCCATGTTCTTGGCATTTCTTACTCAGCTGTTGGGATGCAGGGGTAGAAATGGGATGCCAGGCCATGCCCCCTGGGTCACACTGTTCAATGCCTATAAAACTTGGATTTTGCCCAGTTGTAAGCTTGTAGAATTATAACTGCTGAAAGTACAGTGCCTCAGGGCCTTTGCAGACTGCCAGAAATAGTGCACATTAAATTGAGGCACTGCCCTGGCTCAGTGCTAGGGAGTCATGGGAATTCTATTTTTTTCTGGGACATTGAGCCTTCTCTGTCAGAGAGTTCTGGTGCCACAATAAATTACAGTTCCCATGACTCCCTAGCACTGAGCCAGGGCAGTGCCTCAATTTAATGTGCACTATTTCTGGCAGTCTGCAAAAGCCCTTAGTCTCCTCCTCCTCCCCCCAAGGTCCCATTGTCTCCAAAACATGTTAAATCTCCCTTATCTGAAATGCCAAAATCTAAATTTTGGAGCTACAACACAAGCAGTGTAGTATGTACATTTGCAAAGTTGGAGAGGGACATTGGGCTGGTGGTAGACATGAATGACCAAGTCGGAGCACCACCACTGACAGCATGAAGGCAGAAACAGGTGTCTGCAGGGCTTCCAAGAGATCTCCTGTACAGTAAATCAGGTCTCTTATGTAAAATAAAATGATGCTGTATTTGTGGACTGCAGATAAACCTGAGTAGATGCATGAACAATAGAGTGGGAGACCAATAGATAGTGATGGTGGGAGGCAAGCAGCACCAGGAGTTGGTGGGCAATAGGGCATAGGGAGAGGGACCGCAGCAGCAGCAGTAGCCTTCTTGCATGCTGATAGGCAGCCCAAAATCCAAGTTTCCTTCCAGAATCCTTGCCTACATTCACTAGCGAGGGTTTGTTTGCTCTGTGAATGTATCTCAGCAGAGGGAGCTTTGGTTTCCCTCCTCTCTCCTAGTGACTTCTTTCTTGGCTTTGCCTTCTTGGGCTCTTTCCAGAAGAAAGTTTGCTCTTTCATCCCTTCCAAACATCCCAGACCTATCCATCCTTTCCACTCCCCAGGACCCCAGGCAAAACACCTCCCTCCCTCTCCCTTAATATTGCTTTAAATTCTATTGAAATGCCTCCTATTTCATGTGTTTATTTTATAAAATCTTTTAAACTTCTTCTCTTTTAAACTGCGGCCGAGTGGATCTGTGGGTGTGTCCAGAGATTATGGGGAACCAGTGGGGCAGGGTGGGGAGTACCATCTTCCTGGAAAGCAAAATGGGAGTGAGGTCAGTTTCAACTCCCCTGCCTTCTTATGCCCTACAAATATGCAAAGAAAAAAATCTCCCATCTACTCTGCTTTTCATGAGGGAGCTCTGCCAGGGGAAGAAAGAGAGATCAGGGGGATCCTCAAAGCAAGGGAATATTTTATTTGTGCAGAGAAGAAGAGAAGAGGCTGTTTCAGGGAGGAAGAAGAGAAGGCAAGAGGAAGAGGTCAGATTCCCACTCTTGGACATCTCGTTCCCAAAGGGACATGCGTTGATTCTATTTCCTAATATACTCAGAACACCCCCTTCCTTATTTATTTATTTATGTATTTATTTATCTATCCATTTGTTTTATTTAAAGCATTCCTATATCACCTCTAGAGTCCCAAGATAATGTATAGCATATAGCATCTTAAGAAGCTTTCAGAGTCTACAAAATGGCCTTTTCCCCCCTTCTTGGTCTCCCTCAGAGGCAGCACAGTAGCAGCAGAGGCCCAATCTGGAGGAGACCATGTAAGAAGACTGCAGACTCTGTTCTTTTGCTTATGTGAAGTCATGATTCCTATCAAAAAATTGATTTTTACTCATTGAACTAAAAAGCATATGGAAAGCCACCCAAACTTTTTCTATTTGTAAGGGAACGTTTTCAGAAGAGATTATTTGTTATTAGAGAAGTGTTATCATTTTCTCTCTTTTAGCTCCTAGTCTCCTTTGAGGAAGTGGCTGTGTATTTCACCCCATGGGATCTCTTGGATCAGGGCCATACAGCTTTCTACAAGGAAATCAGAATGGAGGATGATGGGAACATGGCCTCTCCAAGTAAGAGCTTTCACATTCACTGGATAGTTCTTGAAGGAACAAAAACCTGTGGCTTGATTCCTAATAAGATTCTCAGTTTTTGTGTTCAATTCCTAATGGAATTCTTTCTTTCTCAAGCAGGTAATGAGCAAGCAAAGAAGAATTTTGTGGAGCCCTCTATGGTGTCATGGGAAACAGCCAAGACTGTTGTGAAGAAAGAAGAGTTTGGAAATCAAAGGGGACAGAAAAGGCGAAAGGGGAACCAATCAAAGACTGGGAAGAACTCTGCTTCTCAGGAGGATATTTGTGAATTCCTGACCCCTCAAGAAAATTACAAAGGGAAAGGAAGGGTAAACTGTTCTATCTGTGGAAAAGTATTCCAGTATAAATGGAACTTAAAAGTACATTACAGAATCCACACAGGGAAGAAACCATATAAATGCATGGAATGCGGGAAGAGCTTCAGTCAGAGTGTGCATCTACAGTCACATGAGAGAATCCATACAGGGGAGAAACCATATAAATGCTTGGAATGTGGAAAGAGCTTTGGTGATAGTGGACATCTACGTTCACATCAAAGAATCCATACAGGAGAGAAACCATATAATTGCATAGAATGTGGAAAGACCTTCTCTCATAGTCAGGCTTTACATTTACATCAAAGAATCCACACAGGGGAGAAACCATATAAATGCATGGATTGTGGAAAGAGCTTCCAGAGGACTGCACATCTATGTTCACATCAAAAAACCCACACAGGGGAGAAACCATATAAATGCAAGGAATGTGGAAAGACCTTCAGTCAGAGTGGACATCTACATATACATGAAAGAACTCACACAGGGGAGAAACCACATAAATGCATGGAATGTGGAAAGAACTTCAATCAAAGTGGGCAGCTACATAGACATGAAAGAACTCACACAGGGGAGAAACCATATAAATGCATGGAATGTGGAAAGAGCTTTGGTGATAGTGGACATCTACGTTCACATCAAAGAATCCATACAGGAGAGAAACCGTATAAATGCATAGAATGTGGAAGGTGCTTCATTGAGAGTAGAAGTCTGCGTTCACATCAAAGAATCCACACAGGGGAGAAACCATATAAATGCATAGAATGTGGAAAGAGCTTCAGTGAGAGTAGAAGTCTGCGTTCACATCAAAAAATCCACACAGGGGAGAAACCATATAAATGCATAGAATGTGGAAAGAGCTTCAGTGCGAGTGGAAGTCTGCGTTCACATCAAAGAACCCACACAGGGGAGAAACCATATAAATGCATAGAATGTGGAAAGAGCTTCAGTGAGAGTGGAAGTCTGCGTTCACATCAAAGAATCCACACAGGGGAGAAACCATATAAATGCATGGAATGTGGAAAGAGCTTCAGTCAGAGTGGAAATCTGTATTTACATCAAAGAACCCACACAGGGGAGAAACCATTTGAATGCAATGAATGTGGAAAGAGCTTCATTGATAGTAGCTCATGTAATAAACACCAAAGAACCCACACAGGGGAAAAACCATATAAATGCATAGAATGTGGAAAGAGCTTCAGTGAGAGTGGAAATCTGCGTTCACATCAAAGAATCCACACAAGGGAAAAGCCATATAAATGCATGGATTTGGAAGGACCTTCAGTGACTTCAGAAGTTTGATTAAACATGGGGTTACAGGGTGATTATGTTGATGCTAACATAAGAAATGTATTTAAGTTATGAGTAGCATACCTAATGTGGAAGTGTATGTCAATCAAAGAACTTTATGAGAAGCAGAATTTGTATTCAGCTTCATTTCACTTTCAGTGCTTTAGGGATAACCAAATTCTTTGATAGCTGGGAATGTCTCCCTACAGAGCACAGTAGAATCATAGAATCATAGAGTTGGAAGAGAACACAAGGGCCATCCTATCCAACCCCTTGCCATGCAGGAACTCCCAATCAAAGCATGGCCATCCAGCCTCTGCTTAAAGACCTCAAAGGAAGGAGACTCCACTACTCTCCGAGGGAGTGTGTTCCAATGTCGAACCGCCCTTACTGTCATGAAGTTCCCCCTAATGTTGAGGTGGAATCTTTTTCTGGAGCTTACATCCATTGTTTCAGGTCCTAGTCTCTGGAGCAGCAGAAAACAAGCTTGTTCCCTCCTCAATATGACATCCCTTCAAATATTTAAACACGGCTATCATATCATCTCTCGACCTTCTCTTCTCCAGGCTAAACATCCCCAGCTCCCTAAGTCATTCCTCATAGGTCTTGGTTTCCAGACCCTTCATCATTTTAGCGGCCCTCCTTTGGACACACTCCAGTTTCTCCACATCCTTTTTGAATTGTGGTGCCCAGAACTGGACACAGTATTCCAGGTGAGGCCTGACCAAAGCAGAATAGAGTGGCACTATTACTTCTCTTGATCTAGACACTATACTTCTACCGATGCAGCCTAAAATTGCATTGGCCTTTTTAGCTGCTGCATTGCACTGTTGACTCATGTTCAACTTGTGGTCCACCTGGATTCCTAGATCCCTTTCACACGTAGTCTCATTCAGCCAGGTGTCCCCCATTGTATATCTGTGCTTTTCGTTTTTCCGCCCTAAATGCAGTACCTTACATTTCTCCGTGTTGAATTCCATTTTGTTAGCTTTGGCCCGGCTTTCTAGTCTGTTCAAGTCATTTTGAATGTTGATCCTGTCCTCTGGCGTATTAGCTACTCCTCCTAATTTGGTGTCATCTGCAAATTTGATAACTATGCACCCAGTACTGTCATCCAAGTCGTTAATAAAGATATTGAATAGCACAGTAGAGTTATCTCAGTTATCCAAGCCTCTCATAGTGAAGCTCCATTTTACAATGTGTTTTTACACTCCCTTAGCCTCCATTTTCCTCCTTATGCCCTGTCTGGTTGGATTTTCTTTAACAGCATTACCATTGAGATGATGGTCAAGGAGGGCTGGGTTTGAAAGAAGAAATGACCCCTGGATGCATTTTGGAAGAAACCAAGGCTCTTCTGAGTGGGTTGTTTTATTTAACATGCGCATATTTTGAATAAATGTTTGTTGAGATAATAATAATAATAATAATAATAATAATAATAATAAATTATTTTTAACCTGCCCTTCTGCTAAGCAACCGGGGCGGCGTACAACAAGCTAAAATGATACAAAGTAAAACACATCAATCAAATTACTCCCCCCAACCCCCCACCCCTTAAAAATAAATAACTAAGACAATATTAAAACAATCAAAGTAAAACCAGCACATCATACCAAGGCCATTAAACAGGCATAAAAACAGGCAGTGGCAGCTAGGGGAGCAAGTTGACAGAACCAGACCAACTGGGGGAGCTGGGAGATTATTCCAGGAAGGCCTGTTGGAAGAGATCCGTCTTTACTGCTTTTTTAAAGTAGTCAAGGGTGGTAATAAGACGGATCTCATCCGGCAGACCATTCCATAATCTTGGGGCAGCGACAGAGAAGGCCCTCTGCGAGGTCTGCGACAGCCTAGATTCCTCCCAGAGGACCGAAGTGCACGGGGGGGGGGGGGGAATCATGTGGGAAGAGGCGGTCCCGGAGATAAGTTGGATCCAAGCCATGTAGGGCTTTAAAGGTTAAAACCAACACCTTGTACTGTGCCCAGAAACTAATTGGCAGCCAGTGGAGAGATTTCAGCACTGGTGTAATGTGCTCTCTCCTAGATGTACCTGGCTGCCATATTTTGGACCAGTTGGAGTTTCCGAGTTAGGCACAAGGGTAGCCCCATGTAGAGTGCGTTGCAGAAATCCAAACGTGAGGTTACCAGAGCGTGTCCCACAGTTTCAAGGTCCCTAATATCCAGGAAAGGGCGCAGCTGGTGTATCAGCCGAAGCTGATAACAGCCACTCCTGACCGTCGCATTCACCTGATTAGTCATGTGAAGCGACGAATCTAGGAGTACCCCCAGACTGCAAACACAGTCCTTGGAGGAGAGTGTGACTCCATCCAGGACTTGGAGTTGTATTCCCAAGCCTAGTTTCAGGCCCGTGACTGTTAGTACCTCCGTTTTGTCTGGATTCAGTCTCAGTCTGTTTTTCCTCATCCAATCCATTACCACCTTAAACACAATCATTGAGAGGAGAGACGCCATCTGAAGTCTGAGCAGACGACCGGGTCATGGAGAAGTATATCTGGGTGTCATCAGCATACTGAAGACACCGTGCTCCATGTCTCCGAATGATCTCTCCCAGTGGCTTCATATAGATGTTGAATAGCATCGGAGACAGGACGGCACCCTGAGGGATGCCACAATTAAGCTCTATTTTGGAAGAGCAACTGTCCCCGAGCCTCACCCTCTGGGATCTGCCCGAGAGGAAGGAACGGAACCACTGCAAAGCAGTGCCTCTGATTCCTAACTCTCTGAGGCGATCCAAGAGGATGGAATGATCTATTGTGTTAAAGGCCACTGAGAGGTCCAAGAGCACCAACAGGGTCACACTACCCCTGTCAATACCCAAGCGGAGGTCTTCAGCCAGCGCAGCCATGGCGGTCTCAACTCCATATCCTGTCCTAAAGCCGGTTTGAAATGGATCAAGATAATCGGTTTCATCCAACACATCTTGGAGTTGGGAAACAACCGCCCTCTTGATCACCTTGCTTAGAAAGGGCAGCAAGGAGACTAGTCTATAGTTATTCCTGTCCAGGGGGTCCAGGGAAGGCCTTTTCAGGAGGGGTTTGACCGCCGCCTCCTTTAAGCAAGATGGAACAGTGCCTTCCCTGAAAGACGCGTTGATGGTATCCTGAAGGAATACCCACAACAAGTCCCCCCCCCCCGGACGACCAGCCAAGATGGGCAAGGATCAAGAGGGCAGGTTGTCTTCCTCACTGTACCAAGGAGCTTGTCCACATCATCGGTACTCACAGACTGAAGCTGATCCAATAAAACACCATCAACGGAGTTGCTGAACACCTCATCTATGGATTCTGTCACAACACTGGCATCCAGGTCGGCTCTTATTCAAGAGATTTTATCTGCAAAGTAGATGTTAAAAGCATCACAGCAGGCCGTTGTTGGGTTAAGTAGAGGGTTCTGCACAGGAGGTACCTGTGTCTGTTCCCCCCCCACCCTAAACAGCTCTGCTGGGCAAGACTCTGCAGACGCAATGCATGCAGAGGAGAAAAGTCTCTGCGCTGCACGCAGTGCCTCCCAATAGGAATCAAAATGTTTCCTATGGTGAGTTCTGTCGGATAAGAGCTGAGTCTTCCACCATTCACTCTCTAGTCTTGTCCAACTCACTTCATCCTCCTAAGCTTCTCTGTATACCAGGGCTTACGATTAGGAGCGGGCTGGAAAGAACGCTTGGGAGTGATTGTGTCGATAGCCTTGGTGAGATCGGTGTTCCAGGTGTTAACCAAGGCTTCAACAGAATCACCGGCATTACCAACCATTAAACCCTCTAAGGCTTTCTGGAAGCCAGTTGGTTCCATATATGCTGAACTTGTCAGAGTATAGATAGGCTATGCAGTCAAAGGTGAAATGTAAAGATGTGTGTGTCTGTAGTTTTCCACTTGAGAAGATGCTTCTAGGCCGAACACAAACAACTCAGTCCAGGTGGCTAGAAAGACTAAACAATAGGAGAACCACTAGATGGGAAAGCAACCTTGTTTACATAAGGAAACAATAACAGAAAGTTGTTATGGGAAAGTAGATCACATGGTGGAAGATGAACAACAAGAGGTTGGGTTAGCATATGTCACATACAGATCATCCAATCAACCTGAAGGTTAACACCCAAGAGGTGGAGATGGGCTGGGCTGAGAAACTTTGTGTTAAGCATTGATATTATTATTATTTGCTTCCATTGGAACACACTTTTTCTTCTCTTTACTTCGCAACGGATCTGTAGTATGTTTATACTGCTTCACTATGTAGCCTTAAGATCTGCAAACATGGATCTGTAGTTTTGTTCCTGTTTAGCCACATCTGCAAGATGTGATGCTATAGTAGACTGTTTTACTCTGCATGTTGTTATTATTCTTTCAACAATAAAGCTCAACTTTTAGAAGCTTGGATTTTTGCTTCCTGACTCTGCTGGATTTACAAATGCAATCTTCCACCAAAACCGAACAGAACTGCTCTTCCTTTTTGTGGGGTACAAACCTATCCCTATTCTTTCCATGTTATTTCTCCCTCTAGGACCACATTTTCTGTTAAAGAAGTAATGTGCTCATATATGAGAATTTTTTTGTGTTTTGTGTGTGTGTGTGTGTGTGTGTGTGTGTGTTTAATGAGTTCCACAGCAACAGAAAAGGCTTGTAGAAAATAAATTCAGAGATAGAAAATCTCTTTAATGTATATTATTCTTCAATTAATGATTTTTTAAAAAAATATATATGTAGGACTGCATTTATTTATAAGGTGAGTCAAATGACTCACATAACCACAATTGTTTTCCTTTTCTGGCTTGGTCATTGTTCCTCAGAAACAGTTGGTCAGCAATTTGCAAAGAGAAATTGGCCTATTTAATGCTGAGTTTTAAGTCAAAAGAGTTAAAAAATGGCTTCCATACAGAGGCATAAGATTTGTGGTTTAAAAATCCAGTAGTTTTGCATATATTGTCTGATATCAACCCACATCCCTCACCCTAGTAGACATGGCTGAGATTAAGAAGGATTTTGTTTGTCTCTCTGGCTTTTCTTCGCAAACGAAGATTCAGGAAGGACTCATCCCACGCTTTCTGCAAGCGCGCTGATGACTAAAAAGGCCAATCTGAGATAAACAAGTCCGGTTGCAGGAAGCACAGCAGAAGGTCTCCTTGGGTGATGTTTCTGGGTTGTGATTCTTTCTGCGTTGTCATTTCTCTTTGAGACTTGTTCGGCGTGACTTCTCAAATAAGGCTGCAGCATTGTGGATAGTGTGTCTCCATGCATCCCGATGTGAGGCCAGCATGGTCCATTGCTGGTGATCAATTTGGCCGAGCCTGAGATGTTGTTTCAGGGAGTCCTTGTATCGCTTTTTTGGAGTGCCCCTCTTACACTGACCCTTGGCGAGTTCACCATAGAGTACTATTTTTGAGAGGCGATGGTCCTCCATCCTAGAAACGTGCCCTGCCCAGCGCAGCTGCGTTCTCAGTAGGATGGCCTCAATGCTGGTGATCCCTGCTTGCTCAGGGACAGCAACATTCAACACAGTCAGTCCAGTGTATATTTAGGATTGTGCGTATATAGTGCGGATGAAAGCGTTTGAGGAGTCGTAAGTGTTGGCGATAGGTGACCCATGTTTCAGACCCGTAAAGGAGAATAGACTGCACAATGGTTCTATACACACTGATTTTTGTGCTCGCCTCAGGTGTTTGTTACTCCAGACTCTTTTGCAAAGTCTTCCAAATGTGCTATATGCCTTTGCTAATCTGTGATTGATCTTTTTGTCAATTAGACTGATATTATGTCAAGAGTAATATGTAGCATGTGCTAGGAGTTAAGGCCATCTTGAATCCTGGATCTGTCTTCTAAGGTATGACCACCCCACCCACCTTGGTAACATCTGCAGACTGGATCAGCATCCCCTCTCCTCCATCATCCCAGTCATTTATCAAAATGTTGAAGACTACAGGGAACAAGCAACACATACTTTTATTTCCTTTTAAAGAACTGTTTATGTCTGTTATAGAGACACCTAAAGGTTTTGCATTCAGAGGGAAGTGGGCCTGCTGGAGTTTGGTTTCAGGACACACACACACACACCCTGAGGATACCAAAATCCGTGGATGCTCAAGTCCCATTAAATGCAGTGGATAGTGAAATGTTGATCTTCATATAAAATGGCAAAATCAAGGTTTGCTTCCATGGATAAAGAATCTGGATAAGGAGGGCCAACTGTATATAGAAAGTTCTGTTCATAGAATCATAGAGTTGGAAGAGACCACAAGAGCCATCTAGTCCCACATCCTATTCTCTGGAGCAGCAGAAAACAAGCTTGCTCCATCCTGAATATGACATTCCTTCAAATATTTAAAGAGGGCTATCATATCACTTCTTAACTGTCTCTTCTCCAGGCTAAACATACCCAGCTCCCTAACTTGTTCTTCATAGGGCCTGGTTTCCAGACCCTTCACCATTTTAGTCACCTCCTTTGGACACACTCATTTTTCAACATCCTTTTTGACAAAGAATGCTATCTGAAGAAAAAAAGCAATAAGGGATTCCTGCTTAATCTATATGAAATTGGCTCAAAACATCTCCCTGCGCCTTATTTCCAGATTAAAAAGGAATACAAGATTTTATTAGCCAGCAAAAGACATCAATTTGAACATAGTTCCTGGTCCATGTTGTTAACTGCATCCTTGAATAATGATTCAAAAATGTTCTGGCAGATTGTGTAGGGGGGTGTTCCAATTCTCAAGCTCTGAGTTATGTCATTCCAGCCCAGGTCTGTGAAGATTACTTTAGATCCATTTTTACAGACCCAAATTCAATGCAATTCGTCCCTGTTAATCTTCAGGATATAACTTTTTCCTCCATCCCTTCTTGGAATCCAGTTTCCAAGGAGGAAGTGATTAATTCATCTGCTTAAGGGGGGGGGGGGAGCCCCTGGAATAGATTTCATTCCAGCTGAATTTATTAAGAATAACCAAGATTGGGAGGCCCACAATCTTCACTACCATAAATCAATCTGGCAAAATTCCCTTCAGTTGGAAACATGCTATTGTAGTGCCAATATATAAGGGACAGTGATCCAGGGAATTTTAGGTCCATTAGCTTACTATCAGTAATGGGCAAGCTCTATGCCAGATATTTATCTAAAAGGCTTACTGACTTTTTAGAGGCCAGTAATATTGTCATAAGGGTCCAGCAGCTTTTAGAAAGAACTTTAGAAGAAGAATCATAGAATCATAGAATCATAGAATCATAGAGTTGGAAGAGACCACAAGGGCCATCCAGTCCAACCCCCTGCCATGCAGGAACTCCCAATCAAAGCATCCCTGACAGATGACCATCCAGCCGCTGCTTAAAGACCTCCAAGGAAGCAGACTCCACTACTCTCCGAGGGAGTGTGTTCCACTGTCGAACAGCCCTTACTGTCAGGAAGTTCCTCCTAATGTTGAGGTGGAATCTCTTTTCCTGGAGCTTGCATCCATTGTTTCGGGTCCTAGTCTCTGGAGCAGCAGAAAACAAGCTTGTTCCCTCCTCAATATGACATCCCTTCAAATATTTAAACACAGCTATCATATCACCTCTCAGTCTTCTCTTCTCCAGGCTAAACATCCCCAGCTCCCTAAGTCGTTCCTCGTAGGGCTTGGTTTCCAGACCTTTCACCATTTTAGTTGCCCTCCTTTGGACACGCTCCAGTTTCTCCACATCCTTTTTGAATTGTGGTGCCCAGAACTGGACACAGTATTCCAGGTGAGGCCGGACCAAAGCAGAATAGAGTGGCACTATTACTTCTCTTGATCTAGACACTATACTTCTACTGATGCAGCCTAAAATTGCATTGGCCTTTTTAGCTGCTGCATCGCACTGTTGACTCATGTTCAACTTGTGGTCTACCTGGACTCCTAGATCCCTTTCACACGTAGTCTCCTTCAGCCAGGTGTTCCCCATCGTATATCTGTACTTTTCATTTTTCCGCCCTAAGTGCAGTACCTTACATTTCTCCGCATTGAATTTCATTTTGTTAGCTTCGGCCCAGCTTTCTAGTCTGTTCATGTCATTTTGAATTTTGATCCTGTCCTCTGGAGTATTAGCTACTCCTCCTAATTTGGTGTCGTCTGCAAATTTGCTAACTATGCCCCCAATACCGTCATCCAAGTCATTAATAAAGATATTGAATAGCACTGGGCCCAGGACAGAGCCCTGTGGCACCCCACTGGTCACTTCTTCCCAGGTTGAAAAGGAGCCATTGTTGAGCACCCTTTGGGTTCGGCCAGTCAACCAATTACAAATCCATGTAACAGTTACTTTGTCCAGCCCACATTTTACCAACTTGTTTGCAAGAATGTCATGGGGAACCTTGTCAAAGGCCTTACTGAAATCAAGATATACTATATCCACAGCATTCCCTTCATCTACCAAGCTGGTAATTTTATCAAAAAAAGAGATCAGATTTGTCTGGCATGACCTGTTTCTCTGAAACCCATGTTGACTTTTTGTTATTATGAAATTACTTTCCAGATGTTCACAGACTCTCTGTTTAATGATCTGCTCCAGAATCTTTCCTGGTATTGATGTCAGACTAACTGGACGATAATTGTTGGGATCCTCTTTTTTCCCCTTTTTGAAGATGGGGACAACATTTGCCCTCCTCCAGTCCACTGGGACTTCTCCTGTTTTCCAGGAGTTCTCAAAGATTATTGCCAATGGTTCCGATATTACATTTGCCAGTTCTTTTAATACCCTTGGATGTAATTCATCTGGTCCTGGAGACTTATATTCATTTAGATTAACCAGATGTTTCTGTACTATCTCTTTACTTATTCTGTGCTGAAATTCTCCTATTCTGTCCTCTGCTCCATTATCCTCAGGTTGAGCACCCTTTGTCTTTTCTGAGAAGACTGAAGCAAAGAAGGTGTTGAGTAATTCTGCCTTTTCTTTGTCCCCTGTTAGAATTTCTCCATCTTCTCTGCACAGTGGCCCTATCATTTCCTTCTTCTTTCTTTTGCTATGGACATACCCCCAAAAGCCCTTTTTATTGTTCTTAACGCCTTTAGCAAGCCTGAGCTCATTCTGTGCTTTAGCTTTTCTGACTTTATCCCTACACATGCTAGCTATTTGTTTGAATTCCTCTTTGGTGATTTCCCCATTTTTCCATTTCTTATACATGTTCCGTTTAAAACATAGTTCACTTGCAAGTTCCTTAGTCATCCATCCTGGTTTCTTGAGACACCTCCCATTTTTCCTCCTCATTGGCACGGTTTGAAATTGTGCCTTCAGTATCTCCCTTTTGAGAAACTCCCATCCGTCTTGAACTCCCTTCTCTTTTAGTATTCCTGTCCATGGGATCACCCCCAGTATTTCTCTAAGTCTAGTAAAATTAGCTTTCCTAAAGTCTAGGATGCGTGTCTGGCTATGCCTGGCTTCTCCTTTCCATTGTATAATAAACTCGAGGAGGACATGATCACTCCCGCCTAAGGATCCAACCACTTGCACCCCATTAACTAGGTCTTCCCTGTTAGTTAGGATCAGATCTAAAATAGCTGACTCCCTCGTTGCCTCTTCCACCTTTTGGACAATGAAATTGTCTTCGAGGCAAGTGAGGAATTTGCTAGACCTTGAGGATTTTGCTGAGTTTGACTTCCAGCAAATATCAGGAAAGTTGAAGTCACCCATCACTACTATATTTCTCCTTTCTGAGTGTGTGGCCATCTGTTCTAGAAAGGCATCATCCAGTTCTTCTGCCTGAGTCGGGGGTCTGTAGTAGACTCCCACAATAACATCCCTGTTGTTTCTTTCCCCTTTAATTTTTATCCAAATGCTCTCCACCTGGCTTCCAGGATTGTTGTCCTGGATTTCTTCACTGGTATAAATATCCCTGACATATAATGCTATTCCTCCTCCTTTCCTGTTTGGCCTGTTTCTCTTGAAAAGGTTATACCCCTTTATTTCTACATTCCAATCATGAGACTCATCCCACCAGGTTTCAGTGATGCCTATTATATCATATTTGCTTTGTTGCGCTAGGAGTTCAAGTTCATCTTGCTTATTTCCCATGCTCTGTGCATTAGTGTAGAGACATCTAAGACCATATGTCTCCTTTACTTGCTGCCTTAGCAGGTTTTTTTGCCTCCAACTGTTGGGTCCCTCTACTGTTTGCTTTGTTTCCTCTATGACAGTTTGACTATTTTTTCCAGTCCTTTTGTCTTCCAGGGTGCTGTCTCCCTTCCCCACATAACTCAGTTTAAAGCCCTCCTGATCAAATTCTTCAGACTGTTGGCAAAAACGTTTCTTCCAACTGGTGTGAGATGCAGCCCATCCCTTGCCAGGAGTCCGCCCTCATGGAACCGCAGCCCATGATCCAAGAATCCAAATCGTTCTCGACGACACCATTTGCGGAGCCAATTGTTGACATCTGCTATCTTCCTCTCTCTTCCTGGACCGTGCCCTTCAACTGGCAGTAGAGACGAGATGACAATCTGTGCCTCCATTTCTTTCAGCTTCTTTCCTAGAGCCTCGTAATCCCTTTTGATGTTTTGAAGGCTGTGTCTTGCTGTGTCGTTCGTTCCCACGTGAACCAAAAGGAAGGGGTATTGGTCGGTAGGCCTGACCAGTCTTCCCAGCCTCTCTGTCACATCTCGGATCTTTGCCCCAGGGAGACAACACACCTCCCGAGACATCTTGTCAGGCCCACAAATCACTGCTTCTGTCCCTCTCAGCAAGGAGTCCCCCACCACGACCACACGTCTCCTACGAGGCTTAGCAGCGACTGTTCCCTGTGGTGGTACTCCCAGCTCTTTCCCTGAAGTCTGTTCATGCTGCTCTTCCTCGTCCTCCTTGGTAAGGGAAAGAGCTTGAAAACGATTCTGTAGCTAAACTACTCCACTGTTGATCACTGCTTGATCCTTTTTCATTTAGCAGACAAACATCTCAAAATTTTACATGGCAAATTATATGCCGCTTTTATGTATCTGAAATCCGCATTTGATTTTGTCTCCAGAATCAAGTTTTGGGAAAAGCTAGACAAGATCTTGGATGATAAAAGACTCTTCTATCCCATCAGGATGTTATATAGTGATAGTAAGCTACAAGTTAGATGTGGCCGACAGGGACAGTTTACTGATGAAATCTATATGTCCAGAGGAGTTAGGCAGGGATGCATTCTTGCATCCTCACTGTTCAACCTGTATATAAACAATCATGAGGAGGCCTTGTCTGACCCTGAAGGTCACTTGCCCAAACTTAACTCCAGAAAAGTCCCCTATGGCTTTATGCAGATGATGCTGTTATCCTTTCTTATACCAGAGCTGGTTTAAAACATCTTTTAATGAATTTCACAAGATACTGTAACTCCAATAATCTGAATATCAACTTTGGAAAATCAAAAATTATGGGTTTTGAAAATAAATTTTCTCAATGTCATTGGTCTTGTGAGGGGCAACACCTTAGAACAGGTTAAAACTTTTTCATACTTGGGTCTATCATTCTGTCACTCCTTGTCATGGAATACTCACAGATTGACTGCCATTCAGAAAGCATCATCCAGCTCAGCTACAATAACACATTTCTTTTTTTACTAAAGGGGGCCTATATGTTACATCTGCCTTGAAAGTGTTTAACACTAGGTCTGTTGCACAACTTTTATATGCTTCTAGTATTTTGGATTGGGGGAGTGTCATATGAAATTGATAGGCAACAGACCAAATTTCTTAGGACCCTTCTTCAACTCCCCAACTGTGTCCGAAACTCAGTGTTATTATTGGAGACAGGCCAAAGCCCTCTCTCGATAAGGGCCTGTTGGTATGCTTTAAAGCTCTGGCTGCAAGTTGGTGTCTTTGGGGTTGGTTCAGGTTTGCTTGCATACATGCCCCAGGACAATTATGTAAGTAGTTGGCACAAACATCTGGCAAAATAAATAATAATAACAATAATAATAATAATAATAATAATTTCTATCCCGCCCCTCTACCGAAGCAATTGAAGTAGCTTCAATTGGTCTCTCTTCATTCCTTTCTAACTTGGGGTTGGAGATGGTCTTTAAATCTCTCAAGCAGAGACTGTGCGACATAGCTTTTTGTGATCTGAGGTACCGCTCCTATGTAAGCTGCTCGCCTAGTGCATTGAATGTACATTACACTGGGCCTTTCCAATTAGCTGACTACATTATAAATTTGACAGTGCCAAAGTACCACAGACTTTCTCAGGCCAGATGCAACCTTTTTTTCCACTGAATTGCTTCAAGACAGATTTGCTGGGGTCCCTTACTTAGAGAGACAATGCCCTTGTAATAATATGGAAGTTGAGTCAATGAAGCATTTTATTTTTTTGTCCTGTAGCTTTTACAACAAGGTGCATCAGAATCTGATTATCCCACTATTGAGAAAATTTGTTGGATGTTCTGCCCAATTTCATATCAGGTTCTTGGTGGAGGATAAGTCCGCAAATGTAACATTGGCTATTCCTAAACTTTTTCAGAGGCAAAGAGGATTAGAGCTTTTTATGTGTTTTAGATAAAGTTGATAGCAATCATTTTACTGTTTTTACTGTACTATTTATTCCTTTTAGATGTTTTTAATTTTATGTTTGAATTTTCTATTGGATATTTTGGATATGTTGACCGTAATAAATGATGATGATGATGATAAATAATATTTTGCTCTTCTGTATCCCCCAACATTCCTTGGGAAAGTGGAGGCAGTTTTTTTACTATTGAGATTTCTCTGAGCCACCATGGAAACCTCCAAGGTGTGGTATGTGGCTTCCCACTTGGAGGGAGAAGCTGCAGACTGCGCGGTCCAATTGTACGATGGTGGGACCCAAGAGCTACAAGATCTGCAGACTTTTATGGTGGGGCTGAGAACCCAGTTTGAAGACCTCCCTTCCAGGCGGAAAGAACTCACACTCATCTGGAACTAGAAGATTGGTGGGTGATGGAGTACACAGTGGAGTATTGAAGCCTGGCTGCCCAAGCCCCAGACTAGCTAGAAGCCAGTAAGGTGCAGTACTTCTGAGAGGGCTTACAGTGAGAAAGGGGGAAAGCGAAGATGGGGGAATGTAGGGATCAATTATTTCTCCTCCACCCAATCCTGATTCTATGGTAAGAGGTATGTGGCAGAAGATGAAGTTAATGGAGCTAAAGCTAGAGAGAGACCCTCTGAGGCTTGCGCTGGGAAGAACTGCCTGTGCCCTTTTCTGAGGAAACAAGCTCAAGCCCCCAACTCATTGTTGCAAATGTTCTCCATCTTTCCCTTGAGCCAAGGAAATACCTTTACTTACCTTTGAAAGGGACACCTCTTCTCTGAAAAGATTGAATGCCTGTTGGCCTATGAAACCTTCTTGAAAAGTTTGGCCTAAAGGAGAGACACACAGAAGGACTTTGGCCTTCACCTGTTCAGAGCAGCCAATAGGTTACCTCCAAGAAGCCCAGGAGGAGAACTTGAATGGGGCAGGACCTTACTCTCTGTGTCCTCATGGAGGAGCAAGGAAAGGGCCAACTCTGTGATTCTACATATATAAATAATTTTAATATTATTCTTTATAAATTGAGTGACATTTTATAAACCCTAGCTTCAGCTCTTCTTTTTCTTTCTTTTTATATACAATGTGAATGTCATGGAAGGCTGCATATCCCACTAAAGGTGATCTACTTTCCAGTTTGCACCGCTTGACAACCAATCCAACACTGAGGAGCAGCAGGACCAAGGGTTGCTTGGGAAGACCAACGTGAACACTCCTTCAGATTCACTTGCTTTGGAGGATGAAGGCTTCTCACTTCCCAGGGTTGGGAGATGGCATGGCAACAACATTGGCTCTTGAGCTCAGCCAGAGTTCACAAAGGAGATACATCCAGCCTGCTCTTGGAGATGCATCACAACCTGCCATTGCGACTTTGTTGTCCAAAGAGGTAGCAGGCAGGACTTCTCACAGGATAACTCACAGGCAGGACTCGGGGATCCTTTTGAGCTGTCATAGAATCATAGAGTTGGAAAAGACCACAAAGGCCATCCAATCCAACCCCATTCTGCCATCCAGGAACTCATAATCAAAGCATCCCTGATAGATGGCCATCCAGCCTGTTTAAAGACCTCCAAGGAAGGAGACTCCACCACTCTCCAAAGGAGTCTGTTCTGCTGTCAAACAGCTCTCACTATCAGGAAATTCCTCCTAATGTTAAAGTGGAATCTCTTTTCCTGGAGCTTGCATCCATTGATCCAGATCCTATTTTCTGGAGCAGCAGAAAACAAACAATGTGACACAACCTCAAATACTTAAAGTGAGTTCTGGGGACCCAATATAGCCCTCCCCCGCGCCTTCCCACTCTCTGGTGAAGGATCACAGCAGAGCCTAAGCTGGGGCACCAACTACAAGTACAAAGGGCAGGAAAAACACTTTATAGGGGGGAACCTGAAAAAAAAAACAGGATCCTTTCTACCTCACCTTTAGGTCCTGATGACAGGAAAATGTCAGCATTTAACTCTGGGAATCAATGGACATCATGTATCAACATGGGAACAGAAAGGGGGAAGAAATGCACTCCAAGTTATAGGGCCATACAATCTACCTTCATGGTTATAACGGGATGAATTAGGGAGTACATTATGAATAAAAACACTGATTTCCCCCCAAGTCTGGGGGAAGATAGTAGTACTTAGCTTTAGAGACTAGAAAAGTCCTAAAGGAGATGTGTGGAAATCAGAATAGTTTAAAATATAATAAGAATAAGTAAGCAAAGATTAAATTCTAAAAGAAAGAATACAAGGGGAAAGAAGGGTACGACTTAGAATGTAAAACTATTATTAACTAACATTAATCGAAACAGACATATTTCTGGTTCAGGAGAATTAAAAGTGTAGTAAAAATAAATAGTAAAAAATATTGACAAGTAAGTAATAGTAAGTAGTTATCAGATAAAATGACAAAACAAAACATTTTGTAGAGAACTTCAAAAATATTGTTACAACCCAACACCAGAGGGAGGAGGAAGTAATTTTATAGTGTTATGTTCTTTTTAAATTTGTGTTTACTGTATTTATTGTTTAAATGTATTGTACAAACTTATATATCAATATAAGAGTAAGTTAAATTTACACTGTTACACATTGATTTATTCTAAACCTTTCCCTCCTCGGGTAAAGATCTTAACTAATAATTGCAAGTACCACATAAAGTAATAACATCTGTCTACTGAAGGTAAAGCTGCAGATGACCTCTTCCCTTGCAATGATGAATAATGGGGGATAAGGGAGAATTTATCATATGTATTACCTTTAATATTAAGAAATATTAAGAAGGGGATCAGAAAACTTTTTGTTTATTGCCTTTCTAGTGAAACAAAATGAAAATAAACATATGCAATTTATGTAAGAACAACTTGAACCTGGGGAATTACTAAAGTCTAAGTCTTCAATAGGGTCTTTTATCCCATTTTTATGGAGGTGGCTAGGGAATAGACTGATAAAGCTTTCCAATGAGTTTGTGATTTTTTGGGGGGATTCAAACATATAATGGTAGGTGAAGGGAATGCAGTAGACATAGCATGTCTTGATTTCAGTAAGGCTTTTGACAAGGTCCCCCACAATATTCTTGCAAACAAGATAGTAATATGTGGGCCAGACAATACAACTGTTGGGTGGATTAGTAATTAGTTGACTGACCAAACCCAAAGGGTGCTCAGCAATGGCTCCTCTTCATCCTGGAAAGAAGTGACCAGTGGGGTGCCACAGGGCTATGTCCTGGGTCCAGTGCTATTCAACCTCTTTATCAATGACTTGGAT
The DNA here is from genome assembly GCA_026167975.1 of Phrynosoma blainvillii. Lineage (NCBI taxonomy): Eukaryota > Metazoa > Chordata > Lepidosauria > Squamata > Phrynosomatidae > Phrynosoma > Phrynosoma blainvillii. Next base: position 397,233,900 of record JANUYF010000002.1, on the reverse strand, counting down.
GAAAGAATAGGGGGCATGCATACCAAATTTGCAGATGACACCAAATTAGGAGGAATAGCTAATACTCCAGAAGACAGGATGAAAATTCAAAATGACCTTAACAGATTAGAAAGCTGGGCCAAAGCTAACAAAATTAATTTCAACACAGAAATGTAAGGTACAGCACTTAGGGCAAAAAAATGAAATGCATAGATATAAGATGGGGGACACCTGGCTTAATGCAACTGCATGTGAAAGGGATCTAGGAGTCCTAGTAGACCACAAGTTGAACATGAGTCAACAGTGTGATGAGGCAGCTAAGAAGGCCAATGCGGTTTTAGGCTACATTAATAGAAGTATGGTATCTAGATCAAAGGAAGTAATAGTGCCACTGTATTCTGTTTTGGTCAGGCCTCACCTAGAATACTGTGTCCAGTTCTGGGCACCACAATTCAAAAAGGATGTTGAAAAACTGGAGTGTATCCAGAGGAAGGCGACTAAAATGGTGAAGGGTCTGGAAACCATGCCCTATGAGGAACGACTTAGGGAACTGGGTATGTTTAGCCTGGAGATGAGATGGTTAAGAGGTGATATGATAGACCTGTTTAAATATTTGAAGGGATGTCATATTGAGGAGGGAGCTAGCTTTTTTCTGCTGCTCTAAAGAACAGGACCCAGAACAATGGATGCAATCTACAGGAAAAGAGATTCCACGTGAACATTAGGTGGAACCTCCTGACAGTGAGAGCTGTTTGAAAGTGGAACACATTCCCTTGGAGTTTGGTGGAGTCTCCTTCTTTGGAGGTCTTTAAAGAGAGGCTGGATGGCCATCTGTCAGTGTCAGAACCTGGTGGCTGTGGCCTCAGGTTCTGCCAGGAAGGTGATAGAGGATGATGGATATGTGAATGAAGTGGCCATTGGTTAAGTGTTGAAAGAACAGGGTTGGAAGATACGGGGGTGGTGGTGGTGGTGGTGGTGGTGGGAGGTGAGCAGCTGCAAGGTTGTTTTGATAACAGGTCCTTTGGAATGCAGAGAATTGGAAGGGAAGATGGCACTCTTCAGAGCTGTTGGTGGGGGTGATTCAAAGGTGGGGGCTAAGGAGCTAGAGAGCTGAAACTGTGGGAATTGTAGGTGGAGATGGGGTTTGCGCGCCAATAGGCTAGGGGGTGGAGTGAAGGTTTTGGTGGGTTTAATTAGGTGCTGTAATGTTGGGGGAGCAGATCTGGCTTAAACGCAGTGTAGTGAAATGCTGACTTTGTGTGTTCAATAAACTCCTAATTATTGCAATTGGGTGGTTTACTGACTCCACAGAGTTCTGATTTTGCTGAACCTGACAGCAAGCCAGAACTCCCTATAATCCTGGGGCGATGGATTCGAGCCAGGATGAAAACCCTCTACCGCAGACTGAGGAGGCTGGTACCCTGCCGGCACCAACGCAGGCCGAGGACAAGGAGCAGCCACCAGTGGAAGGGGCATGACCCAAGGAGTGGGAATGGTCTTTTGGAGATACTCCGGTACGCACAGCTGAAGACAAGTGATTTCAACCGAGGGCCCCTTCCCAAGGACATGCGCGTGTTAAAATATAAATGGATTATACAGTCAAAGGTGAAATGTAGAGATGTGTGTCTGTAATTTTCCTCATGGAAACAACATGTAGGCAAACAAAAACAACCCAGTCCAGGTGGCCAGAGAGTCATAACATCAGAAGTTTCTAGCTGGGAAAGGCAGCCGAGTTCAGATAACAGTAATCAAAACATTGTTAGCCTGGGAAAGAAAACCATGTGGTGGATGATGGACAGCAAGGGGCTGGGTTAACAAACATCATACACATAACATCCAATCAACATAAGGTTAACACCCAGAAGGTGGAGAAAGGGCAGGGCTGAGAAATCCTTTGTCTCGAATTGTTTATATTTCTTGCTTCTTCTTGATTGTGTGTGTATTTGCAATGGATCTAACTATGGAGTTATTTCTTGGACTATAATATGCTTATATTGCTTTTACAATGTAACTTCAGGATCTGGAAATATGGATCTGTAACTCTTTTGTTCAACCACATCAGCATGATGTGATCCTATGGTGGACTGTATTTTTCTTTGCTTATTTTTACTTTTTGAAACAATAAAGCTCTACTTTTAAAAGTTTGGATTTTTGTTCCCTGGTTCTGCTGGATTTTCAAAGCACACCACACCACTGAAATTCAACAGCGCGTCGGAGGGCTGGAAGAGTATCCACCTGGGATGTTGGTGTGGGCAACCCTGTAGAGAAACCAGTGGATCCCCGAGAGGACCTGGAGGAGGAACTGGATCAGGTGTGTGGGGAAATGAAGCAGATGTGGGGAAAGCTGGACAAACTGGCACAAAACTTCAGAGAGATGATGGACTTTGTCTGAGGGGACCAGGCAGCAGCCACAGCACCGATGAGGGAAACACCCCAGACTCCACCAGCTCCAGCAGCACAGGTGAGAGGGCCACCAGTTGCACAGATGCCTCTGGTGGTGAGATTCCAAGACCCAGCAGCTAGGAACTTGGGGGTGAAGTTTGATGGCAAACCCCAGGGACTCCCTTATTTTTTGACCACAGTGGCCAGTCATATGCATGAGTGGGGCCACTCTTTTGCCACAGAAGCCTCTATGGTTAGGTGTGTGGCAGGACATTTGGAGGCAGAAGCTGCAGAATGGGTGGTGCAGTTATATGATAGTGGTGCCACGGAGCTGCAGCATTTGCAAAAGTTTATGGTGGCTCTGAGGTCAAGTTTTGAGGACCCGATGAGGGCTGAGAAGGCTAGAACCAAGCTGACCATCTTGATGCAAGGGCCAAGGTCTGTGGCTGAATATGCTTTAGAATACAGAAGTTTGGTGGCCATGATCTCAGATTGGACACAGCCTATGTGAATTCAGTATTTTCGTGACGGCCTTCACCCAGAGAATCTTGAATGTGCCATAAATAGAGAAAATCCTACTACATTGAGGGGGTGGCTTCAATTGGTGGGGGAAGCAGAGATGGCTCGTGAGATGGTTAGACTTGCGAAGCAGTGAGCAGTGATGGTACAGGGCCGGGGAGACAATAAGACTCAGCGACCACAACTGACAAGACAAGGCAAGACGGCTGGTGAGACGGAGAAGCAATGCAGAATGAGGCTGGGGCTGTGTTTGGGGCTGTGGCAAGAAGGGCCACAGAATTGCCAGCTGTCCAGAGAGGGCTGACGGCAGTGGATCAAGCCAGGACAAGACAGCAAAAAAGGGAGCATCTGCGCCCAAGGAGGGCAGGGCTGGAGGAAAAGCAGGCCAAGTGGCAGGGCCGACCATGAGGAAATGGTGGAGGTGTGGACATACAGCGATGAGGAGAATGCGCACAGCCTTTGAGAAACTTTTCAAGCCTGTCTTAGGATGTGGCGGAAGACAGGCTGAGAGTCGGGACAGCCACAGACGTTTGGTGAGTGGGGGAGTTCCAGTATGTGTAATAAAAATAAGACTTTTCCTGCCAAAAAAGGGGCTCAGTGTGGAGCTAAATGCAGCTCTGGACTCTGGATGCACCAGATGTCTAATTAGCCAAGAGATTGTAAAGACTTTGAACATTGAGACTAGGACCCTCACTCAGCCTATCCCCTTTTACCAAATGGATGGGACTTTACGGGGGGGGGGGGCAAGCCACCTCTCAAAGAACGGTGACTCTGGTTGGGAGTGGCAGAACATTGGGAAAGAATCAGCCTAATCGTGAGCCTTACTCACAGCCACGATTTAGTTCTGGGGATTGATTGGTTGCAATTTCACAATCTGTCCATAGACTGGAAGAAACTTCAGTTGGTATTTGATGATCCGGTATGCAGAGAGCATGTTCAAGCCGGTGAAGGGTTAAGCAAGGAGGTTGCCACAGCAACTATGCAGAAGCCGACTGAAGGGGAGAAGGGAGGTCGAAAAGCGGCAAAGGAAATCCATCCTGCCTACCCACCAGAATATGAAGACCTAAAAGAGGTCTTTGAGGAGAAGGAAAGTGACCAATTGCCACCTCACAGAGAGACTGATTGTGCAATTGAACTGGTGCCAGGATCAGTACCCCAAAGTCTAAATTGTATTCTATGACTCCCCTGTAAATGAAAACGTTGAAGGAGTTCTTAGAAAGGAACCTGGCAAGGGGATTCGTTAGACCCTCCACCTCCACTTTTGCAGCCTCGGTGTTCTTCAGGGGAAAAAAAGATGGCACTCTGTGGTTGGTAACCAATTACAAAAATCTCAATGCCATTAGCATCACCAACAAGTACCTGTTGCCATTGATGAAAGACATGTTGGGTAGACTGGCCACTGGTAAAATCTTTACTAAGCTGGACTTGAGGGATGCCTACTTTCGAGTTCAAATCCAAGAAGGGGATGAATATAAAACTGCTTTCAATTGCCCTCTTGGAGCTTTTGAATATTTGGTCCTTCCTTTTGGTTTATCGGGGGGGGGGGATGTTTTATGCGTTTGGTAAATGAAGTTCTACATAATCTGCTCTTTGAAGGTGTTCTTGTTTATTTGGGTGATGCACTAATTTATTCTGAAAATTTGGAATCACATGTTAGATTAGTGAGGGAGGTGTTGAAAAGGCTTCTGGACAATCAATTGTATGTTAAACTTTCCAAATGCCAGTTTCACACCAAAGAATTAGACTTTTGGGGATACAGAGTATCTGTACGCGGAATTGAAATGGACCCTACAAAAGTACAAACTGCCATGGAGTGGCCCCCACCCCGAACAAGAAGGCAAGTACAGAAATTCCTGGGCTTTGCCAATTTCTATAGACAATTCATCCCCAACTTGGCTGAGATTGCTTTACCAATTACTAATTTGCTGAGAACCGTATCTGATGGAACTCAGAGGGGAACCAAAACCCTGAAAGGGGGGGCGAGGGAAAAGCTGAATCCCTCTGCCAAAGTAGCCTGGACCCCTCAATGCTAAGAGGCTTTTGACAAGTTGAAACAGTTATTTAGCTCAGAACCCATCTTAAAACATCCAGATACAGAAGTTCCTTTTGTAGTCCAAGTGGATGTCTCAGACTTTGCAGTGGGTGCTGTGCTTATGCAAAGGGATGGGAAGGGTGCCCTCCGGCCATGTACCTACCTTTCTAAAAAATTCCAGCAGGGGGAGCTGTCACAACCGATTTGGGAGAAAAAAGCATTTGCTGTAAAATGGGCCCCCCAAAGTTGGAGACAATATTTAGAAGGAGCTCCCCATCCATTTGAAGTGTGGACAGACCACCGTAAACTAGAGGCTCTGCAGGCCCCTCGCAAGTTAACGCCCAAACAACATAGATGGGCTAAAGACTTTTACAAATATAATTTCACTCTTAAATTCATCCCTGGCAAGGACAATGGGCTAGCTGATTCCTTGTCACGATTGCCGCAGCACATGGGCAAAGAATCAGAGCCAATGCAGATTGGCAGTAACCACCTGAAGCCAAACAAAAAAAAAAGAACTTAATGCCACCAACAGTGTCCTAGATCCCCTACATGAGAAAATTAAGCAACAGTCTGCATTGGACCAGTGGCTTGAAGGTCACAAACACGAGATGGTGGAAGTGTAGCCAGGGCTACGGTACAAGGGGTCAAGAATATATGTACCCTCAGATCTGAGATTAGAAGTATTGAACACTTTTCATGACTCCAAAGCAGCTGGTCATTGGGGATTTGTAAAAACTTTTGCATTTGATCAGGAAACAATTCTGGTGGGAAAGCATGAGAGCTGACATTGACAAATATATAAAAAGCTGTTCTGTGTGTTCCAGAGCAAAACCTTTGGTTGGAAAACCCAGTGGGCTCCTACACCCTCTAGAGACACCTAGTGGACCTTGGAAGCATATAGCCATGGACTTCATTACTGATCTGTCAAAGAGTCATGGCTGGGACACAATATGAGTAGTCACTGATCTTTTTTCTAAACAAGTACATTATGTGGAATGCAAGGGGGTGCCCACTGTTCCCAAACTGGCTACCATGTTTATACAACACATCTACCCGCTCCATGGCCTTCCACTTAAGATTGTGACTGATAGCAGAAGCAACTTTACATCCCAGATTTGGAAGGCGCTACAGGCCAAATTGGGGGTGCAGTTGGCATTTAGCACCTCTAATAATAATAATAATAATAATAATAATTTTTATTCATCACCCGGAATCTGATGACCAGACAGAATGCATGAACGCAGCTTTGGAAAAATATTTGCGTTGTTATGTTAATCATTTACAAGATGATTGGTATGAGCTTTTACCCCATGCTGAAATTGCTTTTAATGGGGCTGTACACCAAAGCACAGGACACTCTCCATTTGAAATTCTGTATGGCCATGAGCCCAAATTGTTGCCTGAAATTCAATGTAGTCCCGCTGACCCATGTAATGTGACCCAGTGGCTTGACAAAATAAAACAAGGGTGGCCTATTATAGTGAAGTCTTTGGAGAAGGCCAAATCTGACTATAAACGGTTTGCTGACAAACACAGAAGGGACAATTGGCAACTCAAACCAGGTGATCAGGTTTATTTGTCATTTAAAGTCCAGATACGCCTCCAAGAAACTGGGACCTAAATACATTAGTCATTTTGAAATAAAAACACTGATTAATGATGTCACAGCTGAGTTGGTTTTGCCCAAGGAATATAGACATTTGCATCCTGTTTTTCATTTCAGCCTGCTGAAGCCCACTTTCACTGAAGGACCTGGAAAGACTGTGAAGGCCCCACCCTTGCCTTTGCTGATTGACGGTGAACAACACTTCGAAGTTTCCAAGATTTTGGACTCAAAAATACATAAGGGGGGGTTTATATTATTTAGTCAGGTGGTAACATTATCCTTTGGACCATGCTGAATGGGTCCGAGCAAAACATGTGAAGGCAGATAAATTGGTGGCTGCCTTTCACCAAACCTGGGGGTGGTTGAATTCTGTTGAGCTTGTTTTTTTTTTTGTTTTTTTCATTTTGCTTGCTTTAGTTGGGGTTGAAATATTTTAGGGGGGCGGACTGTAAGAACCTGGTGGCTGTGGCCTCAGGTTCTGCCAGAAGGTGATAGGGGATGATGGATATGTGAATGAAGTGGGCATTGGTTAAGTGTTGAAAGAACAGTGTTGGAAGATATGGGGGGATGGGAGGTGAGCAGCTACAAGACTGTTTTGATAATGGGTCCTTTGGAATGCAGAGAACTGGAAGGGAGGATGGCACTCCTCAGAGCTGTTGGTGGGGGCGATTCAAAGGTGGGGGCTAAGGAGCTAGAGAGCTGAATGTGGGAATTGTAGGTGGAGATGGGGTCTGCATGCCAAGAGGCTAGGGGGCAGAGTGAAGGTTTCAGTGGGTTTAATTAGGTGCTGTAATGTTGGGGGGGGGTAGTGAAATGCTGACTTTGTGTGTTCAATAAACTCCTTATTATTGCAATTGGGTGGTTTACTGACTCCACAGAGTTCTGATTTTGCTGAACCTGACAGTCGGGGATGCTTTGATTTTGAGTTCCTGCATGGTCTCCTGCATGGTCCTGCATGGTCTTGTAGTCTCTTCCAACTCTATGATTCTATGAAAGACATTCTAACATTCACTCATACACACAAGAACTCAGAAATAAAGTAGTTAGCTTGGATAGGAAACAGAATGCTTTCTAATGTTGCTAATTACCTGAGGGAGGCTGCTTCAACGATGAATTAAGATGGATAGACTCAACCATTATGAATGGGAAAGGACAACGGGAAGAGCCGGAACCTAAGTCAGAGTTCACAGTGGTGCATTATCACCATGAAATCTAACAGACCCAATATGCCTGAGATTTTGGGGATCTTTTATACCCTTAAACCTAGCCTGAGGTGCAGAGTTGCTATTCCATATCAAAGGATTCCTGATTACTACTCTTTGAAGTAGACAATTTCCAAGGAGAGGAGATGGGATATTAGGGTTATCCCATCATCAGCCGGACACTTCCTGGCTGGTATAAATCTCCTAGGTGCAAATGTCTTGCTTTGCAGCTCCTAAGCCTGGCCCTTTTGATCTGCAAATTGTTGTAGATGCAGACATGATCTTTCAAGTGCCTATGTGAAGTCCTCACTTTGGGTCCACAGTAGTTGGGCTTTTCCATTCTAGGGCCATGATAGGAGACCCACAAAGGTTTTTTTTTTATATTAAAACAATTATTGCAACATTTACCTATGTTTAAATGTTGTTGTTTCATGTATGTATTTTGTTGTTTTATGTTTGTCGTATGTATTTTGTTATTTGTATTTTAGTTTTTTGCTTTCAATAAAATGTATTTTAAAAAATTAAATTAAATTAAATTAAAATTAAATTAAAAACTAAAATTAGATCTGATGGGGATATTAATCCCAGAGCGTGAATTTCCTCATGGCTGGAAAAAGAAAAAAGTTAGAATTACATCTCCTGAGCAAGCTAATAAATTTATAAGACAGTCCTTCCGTAGGGATGCCCCCAAAGATCAAAACAAAAAGGAGCCAGATGATGAAATACTGAATATCTTGACGCAAAAGGAGGCAGAGACATGTCAAGGTGCAACTGCCCCACTCACCTTGACGGTAAGATTAAGTGAAAATGAACAAGAGGATGATGAGTCAGAGGTAGAAAGTGGGGGAGGGGAAGGTCTGTCTTTAGATGAAGAAATTAAAAGCAATAGTGATGGAGAGGAGATATTAAGGAAAGCCAGCCATGAGGAAATTTACGCTCTGGGATTAATATCCCCATCAGATCTAGCTATTGAAGAATATTTTGACAATTGATAAGTGATATCAAAAAATAAACAAGAAAACAAAAAACAAAAACAAAAACTTTCCCTTGAGTAATAGAGAAAAGCAAAGTTTGAAAGATATAATATGGATCTGAATAATACTTTAAAAATATGTTCCCTTAATGTTCAGGGCATGAACACTCCTCAAAAGAGGAAAAAAATATTCCATTTTTTACAAAAATTAAAGGTTGATGTATGTTGCCTTCAAGAGACGAGAATAAGGAAAAAGGATACTAAGCATTTGAGATGTGTCAAATTAGGTAACCTATTTGTGGCATCTTCTAAGTCAAAAAAGAAAGGGGTCGCAATTTATGTAAATTCTAAATATGAAAGAAAATTGGTTAAAGAAGACCCAGATGGTAATTTTCTAATGATTGAAATAATTGTAGAGAACAAAACCTTCTTACTTGTTTCAGTATGTGGCACACTTGAAAATAAAGGTCGATTTTATAAAAAATTATGTGATAATGTGATAATATTAAAGTATGAGGACATGATTATGGTTGGAGACTTTAACGGAGTAGTTAACCCTGAATGGGATCGTAAGTCTGAAAAGGAAATAAAAAAGAATCAAGGTAAACTTCCCAGGGAATTTTTCGATTTGGTAAACTTAGCGCGATTACGCGATGCATGGAGATTTAAAAATGAAAAAGAAAGGGACTATACATTTTATTCAAATCCCCATCATTCTTGGTCAAGGATTGACATGATCTGGGTATCTAGTCACCTGGCTGCTAATATCTCGAAAATCACATCACTTTCAAGACTATGGTCAGATCATAATCCGATGCTTTTGCATTTATCAAATGGGAAAAAAAACAATTTAATTGGTGTTTTAATTCTAAAATATTAGAAGATGAGGGAATTATGACGAATATGAAATTACAAATAACCAATTATTTTAAAGAAAATTTAAATAAAGATACACCCATTCATATTGTATGGGGTGCCTCTAAAGTAGTAATAAGAGGTTATTTAATACAAAAAGCGGCAGAATGGAGAAAAAAGAAACAGGGAAAAGAGACATATCTAAAAGATCAATTAAAAAAAGCCCAAGAATCATTGAAAACTAACCCAGGAAATCAAAAATGTATAGATGAATGTAACTTAATAAGAAAACAAATATCCAGTTTGTATATGGAAGAAATAGAGAGGAGAATTAAATGGGTCAAACATAAATACTTTCTTGGGGCTAATAAACCTGGGAAAATACTTGCATACATGCTTCGTAAGGAAAATGCCAAAAGGTCCATAACAAAAATTAGAGATGGTCCTGGAATTACCACTGAGGGAAGACAGATTTAAAAAATCTTTGTTAACTACTTTGCTGGCTTATATAAAGATTCTCGAGCAGATCTAAAACAAATCCAGCAATATATAGATGATGCTGTTATTTTTAAAATTACTGAAGAGCAGAGAGAAATGTTGAATGCCCCCATAAAAAAAGAACTACTTAAGGCCATAAGGAAAGCCAAATCTCAGAAAGCTCCTGGCCCTGATGACTATACATATGAGTATTATAAACTTTTTGAAGAGCAATTGATAACCCCACTTTTGGAAACTATGAATAGAATAAAGGAGGGATATTTACCCCAAACATGGAATTTGGCAAATATTACTCTAATATTAAAGGAAGACAGAGATGAATTAAACCCCAAAAGTTATAGACCTATCTCACTACTTAATACTGATTATAAATTATTTGCTACTATTTTGGCTGCAAGGTTAAAGGAAGTATTAGATAATTGGATTCATGCAGACCAAAATGGCTTTCTCACAGGTAGGAAAATAAAAGGAAATTTTAGGGTGTTGTTAAATATAATTGAATTACATGAAAAAAAATTGTTTAAAAAATTGGCATTAATTTTTTTAGATGCTGAGAAGGCCTTTGATAACATAAATTGGTCTTTCATGTTTGGGGTTTTGGAAAAAATTGGAATTGGTAATAATTTTCTAAATTGGATGAAGAGAATATATGACAAACAAGAAGTGAAAATATTAATAAATGGTGAAACAACCTCTTCTTTGAAAATAGCTAAAGAAGTTCGTCAAGGTTGTTCCCTGGCTCCTTTACTATTTATATTAACATTAGAAGTTTTGCTTAATAAAATTAGAGGGAATGACACCCTTCAGGGTGTAAAGGTTAAAAAAGATATATACAAATTATGTGTATGTGGATGATCTAGCCTTGATTATTGCCAACCCCGCTGAATCAGTGAAAGATCTGATGCAAACTCTAAATGAATATGGAAAGATGTCAGGGTACAAAATTAACCGTCAAAAAACAGTCATGATGCTCGCTAATATTTCAAAAAAAGAAGAAGAAAAGATTGTTAAAGAAACGGGCTTTCAGAAGACAACAAAAGTTAAATACTTAGGCATATACTTAACCCTAAAAAATGTTGATCTTTATAAAAATAATTATGAGAAAGCGTGGAAAGGGGTGAAGGAGAAAATCATAAAATGGAATAAACTAGCATTATCTTGGCTAGGAAGAATAGCTGCTATTAAGATGACTATTCTACCTAAAATGATTTTTCTCTTCCAGAATATCCCCATAATAACAAATGAAAAACCATTTCAAATTTGGCAAAGGGATTTAAGCAAATTTATGTGGGAAGGTAAGAAACCAAGAGGAAAGATGAAAATTATGTATGATTCAATAAATAAAGGTGGATTGGCTGTTCCAAATTTAAAATGGTATTTTGAAGCATCCGCCTTAGAATGGATTTATGACTGGGTTATATTGAAAAATACTAGATTATTAAGTCTTGAAGGATTTGATTTTCACTTTGGTTTTCATGGTTACTTATTTTATGAAAAGGATGTGGTAGATAGCAACTTTAAGAACCATTATCTATGCAAGGCTCTAATCAGAGTCTGGAAAAAATATAAGAAGATTTGGTCTCCCATGATCCCATTTTGGGCATCCCCGGCTGAGGCTTTCTTGAAAAAAGAAATTTATGGTCAGGATAGTTGGCTTAGACCTTGATAAAGAAAAAAATATTAAAGGCATGAAACTTCAAGGAGATTTGATGGAATCTGGTTTAAAAATAAATTGGTTTATGTATAGGCAGTTATATGAAAGATTTATATGAAAGATTTAAAATGGATATTAAAACTGTTGGAATAGGTCCGATCTGCGCGGAATTTGAGAAAATAATTAAGTCAGTTCCAAAAAAACAAATTACAAAATGTAATAATAATAATAATAATAATAATAATAATATTTATTTGATACCCCGCCCCTCTGAGCGCAATCGAGGCGGCTAACATCATAAAATCATCATACAGAAGTTAAGAACAATTCCCCCCCTCCCCCCTTAAAAAAATATTAAATCAATTACAATTTAAAACAAATTATAAGGAGGTAAATTCCTCCATATAAAACAACACTAAGACAAACCGAAAAGTGCTGGCAAATGTGTAACTACTGGCTCATAACGGAGCCTGGTCACAGAAGAGTGAAGCATCTCGGAGGGAGATCCTGGAGCCAGAGATAGTATATTAATCCGGGAAGGCCTGCCGGAAGAGATCCATCTTGACAGCTTTCTTGAAGCTGTCAAGTGATGACAATTGGCGGATCTCCTCCGGCAGGCCATTCCACAATTTGGGGGCAACTACAGAAAATGCCCTCTGGGAGGTCGTCACCAGCCTCGTTTTTGAGGCTGTAACAAATTCCTCCCAGAGGACCGGAGGGTGCGGGGAGGATTATACGGGAGGAGGCGGTCCTTGAGATAGCCTGGACCCAAGCCATTTAGGGCTTTAAAGGTAATAACCAACACCTTGTACTGGGCTCGGAAACTAACAGGCAGCCAGTGGAGGGACCTTAGTACCGGGGTAATATGGTCTCCCCTAGGTGTACCAGTTATTAATCTGGCTGCCATATTTTGAACCAGTTGCAGTTTCCGAACCAAGCACGAGGGTAGCCCCATGTAGAGCGCATTACAGAAGTCGAGGCGTGAGGTTACCAACGCGTGCACAACAGTCTCAAGATCCCCTACTTCCAGAAAAGGGCGCAGCTGGCGTATCAGCCGAAGCTGATAACAGGCGCTCCTGACCGTCGCGTTGACCTGATTCGTCATCAGGAGCGACGAATCAAGGAGCACCCCCAGACTGCGAACACAGTCACTGGAGGAGAGTGTGACCCCATCCAGGAATGGAGGTTGCAACCCAATTCTTGGTTTCGGGGCCGCTACCGTGAGCACCTCCGTCTTGTCTGGATTCAATTTCAATTTGTTTTTCCTCATCCAGCCCATTACCGCCTGAAGACATTCATTGAGAGAGGAGATGCCATTGGAATTCGAGGCCGACAAACGAGATCACAGAGAAATAGATTTGGGTGTCATCAGCGTACTGATAACACCCAGCACCATAACTCCGAATTATCTCACCCAGCGGCTTCATATAGATGTTAAACAACATCGGGGACAAAATAGCTCCCTGAGGGACCCCACAAGTGAGCTCCCTCTTACTGGAGCTACAGTCCCCGAGCAGCACCCTCTGGGACCGACCCGAGAGGAAGGACCGGAGCCACTGCAGAGCAATGCCCCCAATACCTAACCCCCTCAGGCGGCCCAAGAGGATGCCGTGATCTATCGTGTCAAAAGCTGCTGAGATGTCTAGGAGCACCAACAGGGTCACACTACCCCTGTCGATGCTCAGACGCAGATCGTCGGTCAAGGCAACCATGGCAGTCTCAACCCCAAAGCCTGTCCTAAAGCCGGTTTGAAATGGGTCTAGATAATCGGTTTCCTTCAAGACTGCCTGGAGCTGAAGAGCAACCGCCCTCTCGATCACCTTGCTCAGAAATGGCAGCAATGAAACAGGCCTATAGTTCTTCATATCCAGGGGGTCCAGGGAAGGCTTTTTTAGAAGCGGCTTAACTGCCGCTTCCTTTAAACATGATGGAACATGTCCTTCCCTGAAGGACGCATTGATGATATCCGTAAGGAATCTCACCAATGCATCCCCCCCCGGACGGCCAGCCAAGATGGGCAAGGGTCGAGAGGGCAAGTTGTCTTCCTCACTTTACCAAGCAGCTTGTCCACATCCTCAGTACTCACAAATTGCCATTGATCCAGTATAACTACATCGGCGGAGTTGGTGGACACCTCGCCTATAGACTCTGAACTAATGGTGGCATCTAAGTCGGCTCTGATCTGAGAGATTTTATCTGCAAAGAGGTTGTTAAATGCGTCACAGCAGGCTGTCGTCGGGTTAAGCAAGGGATTTGGCGCAGGGGGTACCTGCGTCATCTCCCTCACCACCTTAAACAGCTCTGCCGGACGAGACTCTGCAGACGCAATACGTGCAGAGGAGAAAGCTCTCTGCTCTGCACGTACTGCCTCCCGATAGGACCAAAGAAAGTTCCTATGGCGAGTTCTGTCAGATCGGAGTCGAGTTTTCCGCCACGTGCGCTCTAGTCGTTGTCCAAATCGCTTCATTTTCCTAAGCTCAGAGGTGTACCATGGCTTATGATTTGAAGCGAAATGGCAAGGACGCTTGGGAGCGATCGTGTCAATAGCCCTGGTAAGATCCCTATTCCATGTATTAACCAGGGCTTCGACAGGATCACCGGCATTCCCAACCATTAAACCCTCCAAGGCTTTCTGGAATCCGATAGGCTCCATTAGCCTTCGAGGGAGGACCATTCGAATAGGTCCGCCACCCCCGGGAGGGCAGATATTGGCTCTGACTTTCATCTTGACCAGGAAATGATCCGTCCATGGCAATGTGGAGGTACCAACCACCTCCACCCACGGATATGCCTGTTCGGTACAGAACACCGCATCAAGTCTATGACCTGTGCAATGCGTCGGCCCGTTGACCAACTGGGATAGGCCCATGTTTGTCATGGTATCCATGAACTCCCGAGCCGCACCTGTTAAGCTGGTCTCGAGCGGAATGTTGAAGTCCCCCAGGACAAGAAGCCTGGGAGACTCCAACAACAGCTCAGAGACCAGTTGCGTCAGCTCAGTCATGGAGTCTGCTAGACAACGGGGTGGCCGGTAGACTAGCAGAATCCCCAAACTATCCCTGGCCTTCAGGCTGAGGTACATACACTCGATGTGGGTTGTGTGACGAACAGGTATCCTGGTCAAGGTCAAGGTATTTTTATAAATCAGAGCCACTCCACCCCCTCGCCCACTTCCCCTCACCTGCTCACTAACTGAGTACCCAGCTGGGAGAGCCTGCGCCCATACAGCGGAGCTGTCCTCCCCCAGCCAGGTCTCAGTAAAGCAAGCCAGGTCGGTGTCCTCATCCAGGAGAAGATCCTGGATGATATGAGTCTTATTCTTCACCGACCTGGCATTAGGGTGAGGTTCTGTGGAATGGTTGGTCTGCTCTCCAAACCATCCTGGGAAGCAGAAGAAACTGAAGGTGGGATAGCTATTAAACAGCGATCCCGCCTTCTTTTGTAACATATGTTCCTTCTGTTCCCACCATACCTCCCATTACCCTGCACCACTCCGATCGCTGCCCCCCTCACATTTCCTGACTCCAGATGATTACAAGCCTACAGTTCCCTCCCCCACAAAAAAAGTCACACAAAATGTAGAGCGTTGCTATAAGTTATAATTTAATTAGGAAAGGGGAATTGGAGGAGGAGACAATAAAGGAATATATGGTCAAATGGGCCGTAGACCTGAATCAGAAGATACAACTTGATCAGTGGGAGAAATTGTGGAAAGATATTACTCAATTTATACCGAATATTGAAATTAGAGAGAGTTGTTATAAATCTATTTTCAGGTGGTATCTGACCCCTCTTAGATTATCAAAAATGAGCAAGAGTATAAAACCAAGATGTTGGAAATGTGGTTCAGACCATGGCAGTTACTTGCATATTTGGTGGAAATGCCCATTGGCGAAAAAATTTTGGAATATGATCCATCGTGAAATTATTAAAATCTTTAAAATACAAGATCGAATCGAACCTAAATTATATCTCTTAAACAATGTAGAAGAGAAGAAGATGAAACTCAAGGAAAGGAAAATCTTATTCATGGCAATTGTAGCCGCTAGAATAGTATATGCCAGATATTGGAAGCAGGAAGATATCCCCTCTCTTACAGAGTGGAAATTAAAGGTAATGGACATCTGGGAAATGGATAAATTATCTTGCTTCATCAAAGATAAAAATATGCATAACTTTAATGTAAATTGGGAAGTATGGCACAACTACATACAAAGAAAGGATTAGATGTTTTTAGATAAACAATTAAAGTAAATAAGGTAATGATTGACTTAAGTTTATATGTTATTCAATATATTACTATATAGTTTAGTATATAAATATTAATAGTTATTAACATTTGGTTTGGATATCTGATTAATTTAAAATGGTTGATATAGTTGGGGAAGTTAGTTTAGAAAAGTTAGAAGACTACCAAAACTACACAGAGTTGATTTCAGCAGGGGTTTATAATAGTACCTTGGGTAGAGAAATGTATTATGTAAACAGTTTCGGATGTATTTTTTTATATAAATGACAGAGTAGTTATAGTGTTACAATATAGATTTCTATGAAGGTTCTCTAGAAGTAGTAGTGAGGAAGTAGTTTTTTTTAGTGTTGTGTATGATATGTCGATATGTTTGTTTGTTAAGTTTTATTTGTTTTGTTTTGTCTGAATTATGTTTGTATGTTTTTTTAATATTTCAATAAAAACTTAATAAAAAAAATTAAAAACACTGATTTTTCCATATCTGATGCCATTATTTCAAAAAACTTGGATGGCCTGACAATAAAACAGAATACTCCAATCATTCAAATGGATAAACATATCAAATGAATAAACATTATCAGTGCAAGGCATTTTAAAATCACGTCCTTTCAAGCAAAATAGCATCCAAGGAGGTTATAACAGATTTATAAAACTGAAACTCTACTGTCTCTCCAAATACAAAATATTTCACATATTCATCTAATCTCCAGTGTGGACATTCTGATGCCTCAAAAGGGTTCAATCCTGAGCCTCAATGGGGTTCAATACATTTGTATGGTTTCTGTGCTAGGTGGATTCTCTGATGAGTCACAAGGTAAGACTTTCTAGTAAAACATTTCAGACACTGCTGGCATTTGTATGGTTTCTCTCCTGTATGAACTCTCTGATGAGTCACTAGTAATGAATTCCGACCAAAACATTTTCCACACTGCTGGCATTTGTATGGTTTCTCTCCAGTGTGAATATTCTGATGATTCAAAAGGGTTGAAATCTGAGCAAAACATTTTCCACACTGCTGGCATTTGTATGGTTTCTCTCCTGTGTGGACTCTGTGATGTGTCAAAAGGTATGACTTTTTAGTAAAAGATTTCCCACAATCCTGGCATCTGTATGGTTTATCTCCCGTGTGGAAACTCTGATGGCTCACAAGGTATGAATTATAAGCAAAATATTTCCCACACTGCTGACATGTGTATAGTTTCCCTCCTGTGTGGGCTCTCTGATGTGTCACAAGAGTTGACTTCTGAGTAAAACTTTCCCCACACTTCTGGCATTTGTATGGTTTCTCTCCTGTGTGGACTCTCTGATGAGTCATAAGGTTTGATTTCTCAGTAAAATGTTTCCCACACTGCTGGCATTTATATGGTTTCCCTCCCATGTGGACTCGCTGATGTTTCAAAAAGTATGACTTTCTAGTAAAGTATCTTCCACACTGCTGGCATTTGTATGGTTTTTCTCCAGTGTAGATTTTCTGGTGACTAACAAGGATTGACTTGTGAGCAAAACATTTTCCACACTGCTGGCATTTGTATGATTTTTCTCCAGTGTGGATTCTCTGGTGTGTCACAAGGACTGATTTGTGAGCAAAACATTTTCCACACTTCTGGCATTTATATGGTTTTTCTCCAGTGTGGATTCTCTGGTGAATCACAAGGTATGATTTTTTAGTAAAACATTTTCCACACTGCTGACATTTGTATGGTTTTTCTCCAGTGTGGACTCTCTGATAAGTCACAAGGATTGACCTGTGAGCAAAACATTTCACACACTGTGGGCATTTGTATGGTTTCTCTCCAGTGTGAATATTCTGATGATTCAAAAGAGTCAAAACCTGAACAGAACATTTCCCACACTGCTGGCATTTGTATGGTTTCTCTCCCATGTGGACTCTCTGATGTTTCAAAAGGTATGACTTTATAGTAAAACATTTTCCACACCACTGGCATTGGTATGATTTTTCTCCATTGTGGATTCTCTGGTGAGTCACAAGGTTTGATTTGCGAGTAAAACATTTTCCACACTGCTGGCATTTATATGGTTTTTCTCCAGTGTGGATTCTCTGGTGACTAACAAGGATTGACTTGTGAGCAAAACATTTTCCACACTGCTGGCATTTGTATGGTTTTTCTCCAGTGTGGATTCTCTGGTGAGTCACAAGGTTTGATTTGTGAGTAAAACATTTTCCACACTGCTGGCATTTATATGGTTTTTCTCCAGTGTGGATTCTCTGGTGAGACACAAGGTATGAGTTATAAGCAAAACATTTTCCACAATGTTGGCAGCTGTGTCGTTTTTCTCCTGTGTAGACTCTCCTATGATTCACAAGGGCAGACTTGTGAGCCAAACATTTCCCATACTGCTGGCATGCATATAGTTTCTCTCCTATATTGATTCTCTGATGAATTACAATGTCTCCTACAAATAAGAACAAGGACAGACATGACTGAAGACATGTCTCATGGCACTCCTGTTATGAAAGAAAACAGGAACATACTACTTTGAAAACATTTCTTATCACACCTCTCTTCTTTTGCACAACTGCACTGCTTTAAAAAAAACCTCAGTGTAAAAAGCCTTTAGTTTAGCTTCAGCATTATAGCAGTCAGTGCCATGAGGGAGCCTAATTTTCCTCCTATTCACCTCCCACTACCTATTCCAAAGCAGGCTAAATTCATGCCAGTTGGTTTATTTAGGTGGCCCTCCACATTCTCAGGGGAGGATCACACCCATAGAATATCACTACCCTCGCAACATGAATACAGCAGACTCTTGCCAATAGTCCCAGTGCATACCTCCTTTTCCCTGCTCCCCACAAAGATCCACCAACTTCATTTTCAAAAATCTCCCACCTTATCCACCTCTCCACCCCACTGATTTTCCCACCTTCTCCTCACCATCTGGCCATAATTATAACCATAACAGTCCTATGGAATCCTAGGATTGGGAGGGGTTGGGAGGGATATTTAGAATCCTCAGTTGAAGAGCTCTAGTGTCTCTTTAAACCACAAATCCCAGGTTTTCACAAGATGTTACCGTGACAATTAAAGTGGAATCATAGTGCCATGACAATGTAGTATGAAAGAGCTCTCAGTAAGAAGGGCAATGGATAAAGTTTCTTACCCAAGGAAGACACATTCTTATAGTTTTCCATCATGACCTCCTCGTACAAAGATCTTTGGTTCCGATCCAACAGTTGCCATTCCTCCTTTGTGAAGTACACAGCAACATCCCCAAAGGTGACCTGCAATAGAAAGTAGCCCTTATCCAGAGAATGATTCATGAAAAGTGGAGGAAAACACACGGTGCACCCCAAATATTATTTGATTACTTCAATCTACCAGTAAGAGTAGGAAATGTCTGAATATTCTCCTATCTCTTTTCCCTGGATCTTGAAGAAAAAGTCATAAGGGGAAAGACAAAGCCACAATCTGGGTCCCCAATGATCTATTTTTCATGTGAAGGGACACTTTGTTTAACACGTGGAAACTCTTCCAGATAAGTCTTACTAACTGCCTTACTAACTGGTGCAAGTCTAGGGCAGTCTCACCCAATCAGTAGATTTTTAAAAAATTTCTAGCCTGTATGGTCAAGTTCTTTTAGCACATGAGACAGGAATACCACAAGAGCCTCTTCTCATCCTTGACAATAAAAATATGGGGTCTGAAGGACACTGTGAAGGGCTACCATTGGCAGGACAATGGAGCAAGAGAACAGAAAGCAAGGACAAGAGAACAGAAAGCACAGATCAACTGAGCCACTGAAGGACAGAGGACAATATTTGACCACTCATTGCATTCCAGACTGCCAAACACGCAATGGTTCTATCACAAACAAGGAGGGAATGAATGTTAACCTGTTCCAAGGTCATCATTCCTGATGTTTCTTCCACATAAAAAGAATTCAGTGTAGGTTCTCCTCTCTCCTTTCCTTTGGAGATGATACTGGACCTATGCACACCTGCAGAAAGTACAAATGGAGGTGTTTTACATGTGCACTCATTTATACAGTTGTCCAGTAACCATCAAAAAGATAATTAAATGGTGCTGAGAGCAAATCAAGCTTGAAGTTACATTGGAAGTCAACTGAAGCTTTGGGCACATAGTGAAATTACATGACTCACTGGAAATAATAAAATAATAATAATATAATTTATTTCTATCCTGCCCCTCTGCTGAAGCAATCAGGGCAGCTTACAAAATTAAAGTGTCACAATATACAATCCCAAAGAACCCCCTCCCACCCCTTAAAATAGCATTAAACATCAAGCATATAAAACAATAAAAGCAATAAAACAATCAGCTATAACAACAACAACAAAATCATAATAGCAGGCAGGCAACAGATTATGAATGCAACAGAGGGCAGAGATAGGAAAAAGATGATGATGGTCAGTAAAGTGGAAGGCAGCAAGAAAACAGAAAGAGTGCACTGTATAGATGGATTGACTCAAGGAGGCCAAAATGCTGAGCTTACAAGACCTGGTTCAGCCTGTTCATAACATGGTGTCTTGGAGGTCTCTCATTCACAGGGCTGCTTTAGGTTGAAGCCAAGTAATCTTTTGTTGGGATCCTCCTTTGTTAGTTAGAGAAACAAAATCTTCCCTAGCTGGGATTACCTACCAGATTTCCTGCATCATCCAAGTGTGAGTGGAATGCAACTCAAAAAGCATCCTTTACTGATTTATTGTGCTGTCCAAGGGGCTAATGTCAGCTATACTCCATCAACATGTGGAGCACCACAGGATGTCCACTCCAGTCCAAAGAAAACAAACTATATGTAGTGAAGGAAATAGAGGCAGAGCCTTCTTCTCTCATTGTTTCAGAGGCAGCCTGGGGTGAGGAGGGTGGAAAGAGCTTCAGAAGCAGTGTCGGTCTTCTTTAATCTGAAAAGATCCCTATCTATTCACACACCCTCCCAAGAACCATTACTGTCTCTTGGCTTTCCTTGGAAAGGAGCTGGGCGCCAAGTGGGCATTTAATTATCTAATCCGAGGCTTTTTGCCTGGGATTCTCTGAAAAGGACCTGCCAGGGATGCAGATTCAAGGTTTGCAGACTTAAGAGAGGAGAGAAAACAGAAAGA
The DNA here is from genome assembly GCA_026167975.1 of Phrynosoma blainvillii. Taxonomy (NCBI): domain Eukaryota; kingdom Metazoa; phylum Chordata; class Lepidosauria; order Squamata; family Phrynosomatidae; genus Phrynosoma; species Phrynosoma blainvillii. Next base: position 397,212,868 of record JANUYF010000002.1, on the reverse strand, counting down.
GAAATTGTCACCTTCAGCCACTCTTTGTCCTCCAAGACTTAAAAAGACAGCAAACTCAGCTTCTTAGAGACGGAGGAAACTGCCATGCTAGCAACATGCAAGGAACCACTCTAGTGTTCCTCTCTTCAGCAGTTTCATTTGACACATTTACAGCCCTTCTATTCCAAATCCTTTGGTTTGATTGTTTTTTGGTCATTTGATGGTGATTTTGGACTCTTGAGTTGCCTTGGCTTGGTTAAACTTTGACTCTTCTATATGTGATGGGATCTTGCAGCACATTTGAGACAAAATGGATGATAGAAGTTGGTAGCATGAGTTTTCGTAGACTTCAGATTCATAGACTAGATTAATCTGAGGAAGTAGGCTGAAGTCTATGCAAGCTTATACTATCAACTTCTATCTTTCAGTTAGTCTCAAAGGTGCTACAAGATCCCATTGCATACTGATTTTCCAGACTATGTCTTTGAATTTAACTCTTCTATTTACAACATGGAACTATTCTTAGACTACATTCTTCCCTTACTATGGCATAATCTTGCTTTTTAAAGAGATGCAGCGACTGTGGGGCAAATCTTCACCGTTCTTGGTTTCTGCTTTGCTTAGGCAAAGGGCACATTATCTTCACTTTGTACATTGTAAGGCCTTCATGCTTCAAACAATAGGAAAAAACAGAGTTCCATATATGCTGAAACCCTCTCAACTATCAACAGACTGTTTCCGTTCTAGCCAAATCCACTTTCAAGATGGCACTTAGCTTCAGGCTGGAGTCACAGGAATGATGAACTTTGCTAAGCTACATAGCAACAATTATCCCACATAGTCAGTAATGGTGCAAAGCGTGCTTGTCTGGGAGAATTTGATTAACTATGTAACCAACCCCGAGATGATGGAATGATGAGCAAACGCTAGCTGATCAAAAGGCAAGAGTTACAATTATTTTGTGTTTACAAGCTGACCAAATCATTTACATAACCAACACAGCTACAGCGTTGGAATGCTGGCAGAGTTTAAGGGATATCTACCAGAGGGACTCCTGTGTGTCCAAGATGATTTTAACATGCAGGCTTTACAACACCAAGTTGAGAAATGGTGAGGATGTAAAGTATCATTTGGGCAAACTCAGGGGTCTGTTTAATGAACTGCAAAATCGGCATGCATTTCCCTGAGGTATAAAAATCTTACATCGTACTTGACAGCCTGAGTAAGAGCGGAGACTTTTTGTTTCACAGTCTACAGAGTTTGTCAGAGACAGAACTAACCTTGAACTTAGTCTCAGCCCATATCTTGGAAGAACAAGAACGGAGGAGCTTTGAGACTGAAAATTGTGGTCAGCAGTGTGTCAGGAGAGTAGATAAGGAGCAACATCTGACTTCAGTGTCTCGGGAGCAAGGCAAGGCCAATATGCAGCCTGGTGAGGAAATGCTACTCATGCGGAAAGGAGGGGCATTTGAGGAGAAATTGTCCTTCCAGGTTTGGCCACAAGAGGGAGCAGAGACAGCAGCAGCAGAAGCCTGCAACCAAGTCCTCTCAGGCAGCTGGGTTGCAGCTATTTACAAAGCTGAAGCCAAGCAGGTGTGGTTGTTGGATTCTGGACCTACACACCATATGGTTAACTGTTTGGAGCTTTTGCATGATGTGAAGAGTCTCCAAGTGGACTTGGCTGATGAAGCTTCAAGGAATGTGGAGAAGATGGGACTGCATTCATTCCCTGCTTAGGGAAACCATTTTCACAAGTTTTGTTTGCTCCCAGTTTAAAGAACTGTTTTCTCAGTGTAACTAACTGGTGATGGGTATAAGGTGAAAATGTATGTTTAATTTCTAAGGATGGTAAGGTCTGTGCAAAGGGTGATAAAAAGATTGTATTACTTGCACCTGCACGCAGACAAGCCAAACAGCCAGTGTGAAAATGTCCAATGTGCTCTTGCATGATCAGTGTGTGCATTATCTGCTTAAGGTGCTTGGACATGCCAGTTTTGCTACATTGGCACAGTTGGCAAGGATGTATCCAGAGCTTAAAGTCAAGGCTTTTCCTGTTGCCAAGGAAAGCCAAAGAGTAACAAAACAGTCCTTCCAGGTGGTTCATGGAGACCTTGCTGGACCGTTTAAGGCAAGTGTGAGAGGTGCGCGATACATTTTTGTTTTAGTTTATCACTATACAAGATATGGATTTGTATATTTGCTAAAAACTAAAGACCAGACATTTACCAAATTCAAGGAATGGGTAGCCATGGTGGAGAGGAAATTTCCTTTTAAAGTGGTAACATTAATCTCTGACAGAGGTGGGGAATTTCTTGGAAATGCATTCCAAAATTGCCTGAGAACAAAGGGCATTCAACATAAAACAACAACCCCCCCATAGCCCAGCTCAGAATGCCCTAGCTGAGCAGAGGGTAGGTTTATTGCAATCCCTGAAGGACTGTATGCTAGTTGATGCCCAAGCACCCAGTAATTTGTGTTGTGATTTGTGGAAACCATGTCTTAAACAGGGTCTGGAGTTCTAGTGTGAACCAGACACCTTACTATATTTTGTATGGTAGGAAACCATGTTTAAAATACCTAAGGATGTTTGAACAATTTGCCAATGTCCTGATCCCTAAAACCTTAAGGAGAAAAGGTCAGCCTGAGTGGCAGAGATTAAGGTTTGTGGGATATACAGGAAATAAATACCAGTTTATCCTAGGAAATGGGCAAGTTGCGCTTGTGAAAGACGCTAATTTTGAAACACAGAGTGGATGGGACCAGTTTCATGCAAACCAAGAAATGTTTCTTTGAACACAAGCCTCAGAGGAGCTAATATCCACAAATGGAAGGGTGGAAATCCCTGATAGTGTGCAGCAACAGCAGGCAAGCACCTCACAACACTTATCTGATACCACAACAGAAATAAAGATCAAAGAGGAAGTAAAGAGTGAGGTTAGTAGTGTAGAAGACACTCAGGGACCAAGATTTGAAAAGCCATCTTGGGGCTGATTTTTAATGCCTAACCTTGTGGCTAAACCCAAGTTTCAGTTTTCCATGCTCCCTCCCTCCCTCCCTCCCTCCCGCCTTTTATCTTTCCTTTCCTAACAATGAGCCCTTTGGAACCCCAAAACTGACACAATTGAAAGGAACTGTTGTCTTTAATAAGAAAAGGACTTTGACAACATCTTAGGGACAATCTTTTAGCACCTAACCTCATGTCTAAATGGAATGGCTTTTGCAACCAAATGGACACCTACAGTGACCCTGCATGCATGACTCCACTTCCACAATCTTGAGCTGAACATGGATGTTCTGCATCAGACCAAAAAGCCTAACAGCTTCCATTGAGGAAATTAGACCCAGAATGCTGTAGTAGTTTCAGCGCTGGATTGGAAAGCAGGGTTTGAATTCCCACTCGGCCATGGAAACTCTCTGTGTGATCTTGGGCAAGTCACATGCTCTCACACTCAGAGGAAGGGAAGGGGATACCTCCTCTGAACAACTCTTGCCAAGAAAATCCTGTAATAGGGTTGCCTTAAGTTGGAAATGGCTTAAAGGTACACAATAATATCAACAAAGAGATACAGGATTCTGAACAAAGACTGTTCATCTGTACCTTGCAATGGTACAGCAATGGTACACCGTTGAGGACTCTGCCTGGGGTCCCATGGAGACTTCTCGGCCACAGGGAATTCAGAGTAAACTTCTACCATGAGATTCTTGACCTGAAACAGCAGTGAGGAGTCAAGACATAGAATTTCAAGAAGGATGAGAAAATGACAAAGTTTTTGGATATGGAGTTTGGACTTGTATGCTATGAGACATCCACCTACAAATGAGTCAGAAGGCCAGCAGCTCATACTTGAAAAAGTGACATATGAAATAAGAGCTCAGAAAGGTGTAATACAGTATGTTGTTGTTGTTAACTGCCTTTGCACTGATATCAACCCATGACCCTTGTGTTAATACTTGACATAACTTTATTGTATATGCTGAAACACAAGCAATTCCATGGAGCCCACAGCTCCATCTGCAGATCCTTGGAAAACCCTGTTTGACATATAATGGAAGTCATCTGATGAATACACACACACACACACACACACAATATATATATATATATATAATATATATATATATATATACACACACACACACACACCATATATACATGACTATAAGTTGATCTCATGTATAAGTCAAGGGCAGGTTTTGGAGTCCAAATTATGAATTTTGATATGACCTGTGCATAAGTCAAGAGTAAAAAATAGAGGCATACAACAACAGATCTAAAGGATGAAAGAAAGGAAAATGATGCTAAAGAACTTACAAAGTTCCACTTTGCAAAACAGCTTATGCTCATACTAAAGGCTTGGTTGATGAGAGAACAGAAAGGGGTCATTGCTTTAAAGACAGATTGCACTCTTGGCTTTTACCTGGGGATGGTTCCTTTCGTTTTTAAGAGTTAAAGTACAGTACTTACATTGACCCATGGATAAGTCAACTTAGGTTTTTGGGATCATTTTTTGACTAAAATTTCTAGACTTATAAATAAGTATATACAGTATGTATATTACCTCAACATTATTCCAACAACATATATATTATTCCAACATAACAAATCACCAACAACAGTATTGTGGTCACGGGCTGTACAGGCAGTTATATCTCTACAGTAGTAATAAGTTTTCATTTTTGTTTCTCCTTATGTTTATTACAGTTCTTTAAAATACACATGTGTGTGTATACATGTGTGTGTGTGTGTTTAAAGAATTGTAACAGACATATGGAGAAACAAAAATGAAAAACTACTAGTATTGTATAGATATACCTACCTGTACAGCCTGTGGCCATACTATTGTTGATGTTTTGTTATGTTGGAATAACAACATAACTTTGGAATATAAATAAAATGAAAAGAAAAATAAATCAGCAACGGTAAAAGCATTTTATCCTTTAGAGCAAGAGCAGGCTATGAGTTGGTGGAAGCCCATTTTGCTCCTGTACTCATCAGGGCCAGACTCTGCCACTGAAGTTACCAAGGGGGAAAGTCTGGTTGTGTAGCAGTGCTAGCAGAGAAACCTGGCACCTCCTCTGAAAACCTGGCACACAGGGAGCACACACCTGGTTTTGAAGCAGAATCGTCCTTCTCAGAAGCTTTGGGGATTGTGATTCCACTTCCTCACAAGGTGGACCCTCCCCACACTCCTCCTTATCAAAGCCAAATCTGGGGGACCACATTTCAGTAGAACCTGAAGTTGGTTGCAAACCTCTTGAGGTGTCTCACCCTCCTCATAGGAGAACTGCCTGAAGCACTGGCACTGTGTATCAAAGTCCTCACCCAGGGACCCGTGGACTATCCTCTCCCAGAATCCTCCACTATTGTCAACACTGAGGGCATCAGGGCCTCTTTCTCTTTCAGGACCAACTTAACCTAGTTGATCCATTTATGTTTTTTTAAACCAATGAAGCCACAAACAGAATCAAAGGGAGGGGGGTTGCAGATTGCCAGAAATAGTGCAAATTGAGTCCACTTTTAGGGTTAGGGTTAGGGAATCATGGGAACTCATGAAGGCTCAATGTCTCAGAAAAAAAAAATTCCCATGATTCCCTAGCACTAACCCTAACCCTAAAAGTGGGCTCAATTTGCACTATTTCTGGCAGTCTGCAACCCCCCAAAGTTACTCTTCTTTCATCCATCTGAGGGCAAAGATGTCAATAAGATGCTCTGCTGCAACACCCTGTAAAACCAATACATTTTGCTATTATTGATATCAGGCATTTACAGAGCACCATCAATGTACCGTACATTGTTGTGTTGAGAATTATAGTCTTGGTACAAGTGGCCTAGAGGCACTAGAGCCTGTCTGATTTTGTGTTAAGCAGGGTCAGCCCTGGTTAGTACTTGGATGGGAGATCACCAACCAATATCAGGTGCTGTAGGCTATATTCCAGAGGATGGAACTGGCAGAACCCATTTCTGAGGATAGCAATAGCAATAGCAAGTACATTTCTATACTGCTTATTAGTGTGCTTAAGCACTCCCTAAATGGTTTACAATTTGTAAGCTAATTGTCCCCAACAAGCTGGGTCCTCATTTTAGCAACCTCAAAAGGATGCCAGGCTGAGTCAAGCCTGAGCCCCTGAGTGAGTGGCTGCAGTACACTGCACCACCAGGATATCTTACCTAATAAAACCCTATGAAATACAGAGATTAACATTCAAATCACACAGTATTTTGTGGGTTTTTCGGGCTATGGCCATGTTCTAGAAGAGTTTCTTTCTGATGTTTCGCCAGCATCTGTAGCTGGCGAAACGTCAGAAAGAAACTCTTCTAGAACATGGCCACACAGCCCGAAAAACCCACAAAAACTATTCAAATCACACACTCTCAACCAAAGGTCACACAGTATATATACCCCACACACCTCCATGCCAACATTCTCTGAAGATACCAGCCACAGATGCAGGCAAAACATCAGGAATAAATTCTTCTAGAACACGGCCCTATAGCCTAAAACCTCCACAAAAATCTATGAATGCTGGCCATGAAAGCCTTCGACTTCACAACTGTAACACTTTTATTCCCCTTTAAATGCTATTTCTCCATGCTCTGGTATGAGATGAGTACAGGTATTTTTGCTGTCTAAAGAACCCCTGTGAGTGATCTCATCATTCTGATATTTAAAAAATCCACTGGTGAACAGCAAATTTCTTTTTGCTCTTCCCACCAAGGAAAACCACAGAAATAGGGGACAATCCTGAGATAATTTGTAAGCCAGAATTTGTTTAAACAAAGGAGAGAGTTGAAGATAGTTTTTTGATGTTTTTTTTAAAAAACATAAAACACTTCCAAGTTCTATACAAAGAGATTGGGGGAGTGAATGTCATTGCTGAGCTACTCTATCAATCTGAATATTTATTTGTCTAAAAAATAAAAATGTGTGTACAGTTGCTTAAAAATAGCACAGCTATAGAACTTTTGTGTCACATTAACAGCCATAGCTCCGTGTCCTATGGAATCCTGGGATGTTTAGTTTTGTGAAACATTTAGAATTTTCTTCCACAAAGCTCTTAGTGCCTCCCCAAACTACAAACCCCAGGATTCTTCTACAGGACCTGGAACCATGGCTAAGTCGTACCAAAGAGCTATAATTGTGCAACATGAAGCAGTGCTTACAGTTCAATACAATTGTAAGATTAATAGAAATAATGAGCTAGCATTAATACTCGAAATTATAAAGAAGCCTCTTGTTCGATAAACTTTGTTCTCCTTGTTGTTTAACCTCCCATCACTCATTGATGGGAATAGTGAGATCTTGGGTATGGGCATAGAAACCTGAACCCACAAAAAACACACGTTGGTCCATAGTTGGCTGCTAGGCAGTGAACCCAAGGGAGAACTGAAAGCCAAGGGCCAAGGTGGGTGGGGGTAGAAACCCAAGGAGAAATTCTGGGTGGGGAACCTGCAAGGGACAATTGTCACAGTTCCCCTACACAGAGAATGTGGTCTCTCTTACCACTCTTGCCATGGCTCTCAGACTGAGAAAGAAACAGATACCCACGCAGCTCTTGGTGTGTTCTTTAATTTTTAAGAAATCACTTTAGCAGGACTCATGATTTCATCCAAGAGAAACTTAGGAATTGATAGCTTCTTACCTGATCTCCTTGATATTTGCTTGCAGCCTCAAAGGTCAGGAATTCGGGGGGGCGGGGGTGGTTTGGCAGCACTTTCCCCCCTGTCCCAAAGAGAGGAGGATCTGTATCAGCCCTTTGGTGATACAGCAGTGCCTGGGGATGGGGAGAGAACGGAGGAGAAATGATACCATCTGATGGACTCCTCCTGCGCCTCAGCTGCCCCACACTGTAAAGGGAGAGGAATCTGAGTTGGAATGTAACTGGGAAATGGGGGCCTGGCACATCCTTTGGGAGGAAGAGAGGGAGGATAGGTAAAACGTTTGAATTTCCTGCCTTGAATAAAGATTCTGCACCTGCATTTGGGGGTGGCTAATAAAATATAAATGGCTTTCCACCTTCCGATTTTATTCTTTTCCCCAATCTGCTTCCATTTTCAGAAGCGGGGGGCTGAGTTTGTTGTCTCAAAGACCATAGGGAGTCTTCTGGGCTAATAGAGCTGGTGGGGCCTTAACTCCCAGGAAAGTGGGTGCAGGGTGAGAGCCTAAGGGTCAGATCTGGATTTACTCATTCCCAATTCAGCTCTTCTCAGCATGGATAAGAAAAAGGGAAAAGAAGCAGGGGAAATGCAGAATTCTTTACTATGTTACAGGGAAGAATGATTTCTTTAAGCAGAGGCTGGATGGCCATCTGTCGGGATGCTTTGATTGGGAGTTCCTGCATGGCAGGGGGGTTGGACTGGATGGCCCTTGTGGTCTCTTCCAACTCTATGATTCTATGATTCTATGATTTTCTAGCATTACTTTGATATGCTACAGCTACCCAAATGCTTGGAATGTTATCATTCTAAAGGGCTGGTTATCCCAGGAAAATTGAGTGGGAAAACAAAATTAAGCACCCATTTCCTCCATTTTCCTGACATTCAGAACTGAATCCTACAGGACAGATCTAAGATGCTCATCCATGTCTTGACAGGAGCATTTCTGCCTTTTTGGGTGGTCTAAGATTAGTCTGCATTGTTCATGGGCCAGTTGGTCCCTCTCTTGTGCCTACCTCACTGGGTTGCTGTGAAGATAAAAGAGTCAGGAACATTTATGCCTCTCAGACCGCCTTCCTATATTTACAATGGTCCAAAACACAATTCCACACTGAAGGAATAATCCAGTTTCAGACCACTTTAACTACCCTGGTTCAATGTTAGGGAATTCTGGGAACTGTAGTTTTGTGTGACATTTAGCCTTCTCTGTCAGAGAGCTCTGGTGCCACAATAAACTACAATTCCCAGGATTCCCTAGCTCTGAGCCAGGACACTTAAAGTAGTCTCAAACTGGATTATTCCTTCAGTGTGTTTTTGACCAATGAGAGACTTTTTGATAATCAGATATAACATTTTTAAAATCAGATTTCTTTCTTGCTTTTATTCTCTTAAACCTAGTTTTACTGAACTGGTTAACTAGCTATTTTCTTCAAACTAGATTTGAAAACCATTGTAAGGTTACAGAAAGAGGTCTTCTATCCTAATGGATCGCTTGGTGCAGACAGTGATTGAACTGTGAAGTCGTAGGCTTTCATGGCTGGCATCCATAGTTTTTTTTGTGGGTTTTTTCAGGCTGTGTGGCCATGTTCTAGAAGAGAAAGAAACTCTTCTAGAACATGGCCACACAGCCTGAAAAAACCCACAAAAAAAAACTATAATGATTGAACTGTCCAATGGATTTCCAGAGGTCTCTTTAAAGTAGAGATAAAGATAAAATTAAAAAAGCAGAAGTAAGGAAAATATGTGTGTGTCTTTGTGGGGAGGGGGGATTATTATTATTATTATTATTATTATTAAAGTTTATTTCTAGAGCGCTGTCAGTATAGTCAGGGAGGAAGTGGAGAAGTGTATTCCTTGCTTGCTTGCTGTCTCTCTTTTTTTTCTGCCTAGCATCTCATGGGGCTCTTCCACTCAGGGAACCCCAAAAGTGCCTCTCTTGATCTCCTTGTGGTGATCTCCCTGGTGGCGCAGTGGTTAAATGCCTGTACTGCAGCCACTCACTCATAGACCACAAGGTTGCGAGTTCAATACCAGCCAGGGCTGAGGCTCAACTCAGGCCTGCATCCTTCCAAGGTCACTAAAATGAGTACTCACCTTGTTTGGGGGGCAATCAGCTCACAGTTGTAAACCGCTTAGACATCCCATAGCATATATAAATGAAGCTGCTTTGCTTTTTTGCTTGTGAAGAGGAAGAAGAAAAACACACCCAGCAGCCCCAGGAAGAAAAGGCAGCGGGGATTGGAGGGGGAAGGGTCTCTTACCCTGCCAGACCCCCTTCAGAAACTGCACATATCCCCCCCTTTCCATGAGGATCCTGGTGGAAAAAGGAAGAAGCAGGTGTGTGGGGGGGGGAGATATGGGCCTCCTCATGGAAAGTTCACGTATCCCCCCTTCCATGAAGGTCCTGGGAGGGTGGAAAGGAAAAAGAGAGAGCTTGGTAAGCAGATGAGGGGAGGCTCTTCCAGTGCGGGGGAGGAAGAGGGGTCAAGAAACAATAGCAAGTACATTTCTATACCACTTTTCTTACTTGCGTATGCACTCCCTAAGCAGTTTGCAACATGTAAGCTAACTACCCACAGCAAGCTGGGTCCTCATTTTAGCAACTTTGGAAAGATGCCAGGCTGAGTCGACCCTGAGCCCCTGGCTGGGATTGAACTCACAACCTTGTGGTTTGTGCGTGAGTGAGTGGCTCCTAACCTGGTTAGGGAGAAAGCCTGCTTAGGGCAAAAGGAGGAGGACAAGTCTTTCTCCTCCCTCCAGAAATCAGGTTTGGGGCTTCCAGCACATTCCCCCTTCAATTCTCCTCCCTTTCCAGCCTCTCTGAGGAGCAGGACTTTTGTCTTTTCAACCCTTTGAAGGGCGAGGGGGGGGGGAGGGAGAGACTGACTGGGTTTGTGAAGTCGTAGGCTTTCATGGCCGGCATCCATAGTTTTTTGTGGGTTTTTCGGGCTTTGTGGCCATGTTCTAGAAGAGTTTCTTTCTGACATTTCGCCAGCATCTTTCTCTGAAGATGCCAGCCACAGATGCTGGCGAAAAATCAGAAAGAAACTCTTCTAGAACATGGCCACACAGCCCAAAAAACCCACAAAAAACTACTGACTGGGTTTGTGTGTGTACGTGTGTGTGTGTGTGTCTTCCTCCCTCCCTAAGAACCCTTTCCAGCTCCCTCCATTCGTTAGAGAGGGTCCCCCATCCTTTAGATTCCTGCCCCCAAAGCAACGCACTGCCTGCACCCCTTTCTCCCCTCAGAGGAGTCTCCTCCTCTTCCTCCCCACAGCACAGAACCCTCACCCCCCAAAAAAGACAGGGCACCTCTTCTCTTCCCCCTCCCTCTCCCTCGTGTGTGTGGGGTGTTTTCGGGGGAGGGGTGTGTGTGGGGAAGTCTCCCTTCATCCCAAAGGGGTCTACAGGAACCTCTCTCCAACTGGGAGACAGGCAAGGACACCTGCCCCCCTCCAACACACACACACCCCACAACAGTGTGGTGCCACAGCTAAAAAGGCCAATGCGATTTTAGGTTGTATCAATAGAAGTATAGTGTCTAGATCGGGGGTAGGCAACCTTTTTGAGCCGGGGGCCGGGTTGCTGTCCCTCAGACAATTGGGGGGCTGAAGCACCATGAATAAATAAATAAATAAATTTAAAAAAAAATTAAATATATATATATATATATATATATATGCATGCACACTCTCTCAGCCCCAGAAAAGCCATGGCAAAACCCCTGTGGAGATTTTGCCAAGAAAACCCCAAGAACAAGTAATAACAACAATAATCAATATCATGGCGGGCGCCAGCGGCAGCAGGACCAGCCTGGGGCTGGTCCAAAGGCCTTGGGAGGCCGCATCTGGCCCCTGGGCCTTAGGTTGCCTACCCCTGGAATAGAGCAATGGATGGAAGCTCCAGGAAAAGAGATTCCAGCCCAACATTAGGAGGAACTTCCTGACAGTAGGGGCTGTTCGACAGTGGAACACACTCCCTCAATGGAGATTGATGGAGTCTCCTTCTTTGGAGGTCTTTAAACAGAGGCTGGATGGCCATCTGTTTGGGATGCTTTGATTGGGAGTTCCTGCATGGCAGAACGGGGTTGGACTGGATGGCCCTTGGGGTCTCTTCCAACTCTAGGGCGCCCCTTCCCTCCCCCAATGCACTCCCCTCTCTTGCCTTCTCCTCCTCTTCTCCTGCTCCACCCACTGGAACTCTCCTTCCCCCTGACACGTGACCTTTCCAAACACTTTTCCTGCCTCTCTAGAAATCGAGGTTCTCCGCTTCTTCTTCCCTCCTTGGGAGACTCTAGGAACCTGGGCGCTCTCTCTTTCCCGCTCTCCGTGGGTGACTTTCTAGGAATCTGATCTCTGCTCTCGCTCCCCTTAGAGGACTCTCTAGGAATCTGAGGCCTCCATTCCCTCTCTCCTTTGGGGACTCTCTAGGAATCTGAGGCTCTGCTCTTATTCTTCCCTTGGAGGGCTCTCTAGGAATGTGAGGCCTACTCTCTCGCTCGTTCGCCCCTTTGGGGAACGCTCTAGGAATCTGAGACTCCTCTCTCGCTCCCCCTTGGAGGAGGACTCTCTAGGAGTCCGAGCCTTTCTGCTCCCTGGGGCCTTCCCAGGCAAAGGAGGAGGTAACGGGGGGGGGGGGGAGAGATGGGGGGCTCCCCAAATAGGGCTTTGTGGGGGGCTGGTATGTCCCACCCGTGTTGCCCCACTTTTTCACGTGCTTTTAAAATGTTGCTCCAAACGGAGTCCAAAATGCCAAAGCAGTTCCGACTCAGGGCCTTTACAGACTGCCAGAAATAATGCAGCTTGAGACCACTTTAACTGTCCTGGCTCAGTGCCAGGGAATCATGGGAATTGTGGTTTATTGTGGGTCCAGAACTCTCTGAGAGAGAAGGCTCAATGTCTCAGAAAATGATTCCCTAGCACTGAGCCAGGACAGTTAAAGTGGTCTCAAGCTGCATTATTTCTGGCAGTCTGTAAGGGCCCTCAGTTGACTCAGAGAGGGGAGAGGAGAAGAGGGGCAGGCAGGGTCTTTTCCTTTTCCCTTAATCTCAGGCAAAAGCAAATGGCTGCAGCTTCTCCTTGTTTGTGACTTCTTCCTCGCTAATAACTTTTGCCCTCTTGAACTACTACACCTTGGTGTTGGTTGGTCACACATGCCCTGGGTTTCCCCTGTGAAATGTTGGTGGGTATGACACAAACACCTGCCAACGTCCGCACACTCTATTGCCCATCCTCCCCAGCAACTGGGATGAAGAGGAACTCCCTGTCTTTGAACCCAGCTAGGTGTCCAGAGGGAGCCACCATGACCAGTAGCCTTTGGGAGCCCTGGGCCTGATCTCTTTCCCAACCAGACATTGGTCCGAAACACATTGCAGAAATAATCCAGTTTGAGACCGCTTTAACTGCCCTGGCTCAGTGCTAGGGAATCTTGGGAATTGTAATTGATTGTGGCACCAGAGCTCTCTGACAGAGAAGGCTCTATGTCTCACAAAACTACGATTCTCAGAATTCCCAAGCACTGAGCCAGGGCAGTTAAAGCGGTCTCAGACTGGATCATTTCTGCAGTGTGTTTTGAACCATTGAGTCGAAATAGAGGATTTGTGTTGTGCGGCTGGGAAACTGACAAAAATCAATTACATCTAGGTTGAAAATATCTGCCAGTGATAATTGTCAATTACAAATGAATTTTGGGAAGGTGAGTTCATCTACCCTTTTTCCTGAGAGTAAAACCCAAAGCGCACTCTTAGTCATGAGGGCCTCACAAGGAACTCTGGGAGTTTTGGGACAATGGCCAAACTCACTCCCTTGCCTCTCTTATTTAAAGATGCATTCATACCCTGCCTTTTTTCCAGTAATGACACTCAAGGCAACTTACAGCTTATTAAAAAGAATACAAATCCAGAAATATAAGAAGTATATGTATGCAAATTATTTTAAAAACAAGTAATCTGTAACGTTATTAATACTATTCATTAAAATACTACATACAAAGCAAGATAGGATACCACTGAAAGTCCATCACAGTCGATCTCTAAATGCCTGAAGGAATAAGAATATTTTGACTTGCCAACTATCTCCCAAGGGAGGGACATCCAAAGACTGGGAGCAACCACCGAGAAGGCCCTCTCTCTCTCTCTCTCTCTCTCTCTCTCATTCCCACCAAAGAAGCCTGAGGAGGCCATGGGACAGACTACCTTAGAAATGTAATGGGACCATGAAGGGAGATAGAGGAGGAGGGAATGATTGCCATAACGTGGGTGTTGTCTTTTTCCCTTCAGCTCTAGGTCAAGTGGCTGTGAAATTTCCCCCTAAGGAAGTGGGATCACCCAGATTCATACCAAAGGACTCCCTTCAACGAAGTCTGAATGGAAAATTTTGGGAAGGAGGCATCTCAGGGTAAGGATGCCCTTTGCCTTTATTGAATAGATGCTGAATGAATGATTTCATGTTCTTAGCATCTCTTAGTCAACTGTTAAGATGCTGGTTTAGACATGGGATGCCAGGCTCTACCCCTGGGTCACCCTGTGCTAGACCTGAGCTCATCTGCAGCTGCTTTTTAAAATCTAACACTTTGATTTTGCCCAGTTCAAAGCTGGCAGTGTTATAACTGATGCAAGTGCACCGTCTCAGGGGGGTTGCAGACTGCCAGAAATAGTGTGAATTCAGTCCACTTTTAGGGTTAGGGTTAGAGTTAGGGAACCATGGGAACTGTATTTTATTGTGGCATCAGAGTTGTCTGACAGAGAAGGCTCAATGTCTCAGAAAAATAACAGTTCCCATGATTCCCTAGCACTAACCCTAACCCTAAAAGTGGACTGAATTCACACTATTTCTGGCAGTCTGCAACCCCCCTCAGTCTCCCTCTCCTTCTGAGGCCCCATTTTCTCCCAAGGGAAAGAGCTTCAAAGTCCTGGAGCAGCCACTACGAAGGCCTGAGCTTCTCTGTTCTTTCACTACCCTTGGATGTAGTTCATCTGGCCCTGGAGGCCTGAACTCATTTAGAGTAGTACGACCTCTTTACCTATTCTGTGCTGCATTTCCCCAACTGCATCATCTGCTCCATTTTCCCCAGGTTGAGCACTGTTCTCTTTTTGGGAGAAGACTGAGGCAAAAGAAATGCTGAGTAGTTCTGCTTTTTATCTCTTCCCTGTCACCATTTTGCCATCTTCTCCATGCAATGGCCTTACCATTTCCTTGTTTTTTCTTTTGAGACAGACATAACCAAAAAGGCCCTTGTTATTGTTTTTAACCTCTCTAGCAAGCCTGAGCTTACCACCAGTCAGTCTTTTCTTCACCAGGCTGAACTTGCCCAGCTACCCCAGCCTTTCCCCATATGTTTTGTTGTATCATTCTGGTTATTTTTTTCTGACCCCACTGCAACTTGTCAATAGCCTTCTTCAAATGAGGTGCCCCAAACTGAATTTAGTACCCAGGAGAGACCTGACTACAGTAGAATATAGTGGGACTATGACTTTGTCTTGGAAACTAAGGTGCTATTAATGTAGGCTAAAATATGCTTTGCTTTCTTTGCTGCAGCATCACACTGTTTGATCATGTTCAATTTATGATCAGCCATAATTCCAAGAGGTGTTCCCTATACAATTTAAGGTGCCAGATTTCCCTGTTTCAGTTTAAGGCGCTCCTTGGGCTGTACATCTGTCGTCTTGAATTCATTTAAAACTCCTTATTTACCCACCCTGGCTTCTTTGGATGCCTCCCATTTTTCTTTCCTGTTGACATCATTTGCCATTGTGTCTCTCAAATCTGGCTGTTGACCAAGTCCAGCAATCGAGAGGCACGTATTCCATTGTTGCTGATCTGGGCTGGGTGATTCCTTCTTTTCCCAGGTCACCCTACAGTTGAGTGCCAGGAGAAACATCAATGGTCCCTCTGGAGCCCATCGCCTCTTATGGTCAGAGTCCCAGGACAGAGTCTAAGCCAGGGGTAGGCAACCTTTCCCCTTTAAGGGCCGAGGGACTTCAGCTCCCAGAAGCCTCAGCTATGTTGGCCAATAGTCCCATGTTGGCCAATAGCTCCTGGGATTCTGGGAGCTGAAGGCCCTTAAAGGGGAAAGGTTGCCTACCCCTGGTCTAAGCAGTCAGCCAATTCTTGATGGGGGACACCTTACTCTCCTTGGTTCTTCTCCTCATGTGAGACCCTATGAACCATGTCTCTACTGACTGAAACGACTATCACCAGACCTGGATCTAGAGCTCATGACTTCATAATCCTGTATGACAGAAAAACTGAAAACAGCCCCCTCCAAATTCACAAGGGGTCCAGAGGTTCAGCTGTTGTAACATCTGGGTCTGTCTCCATTTTCTACTCCAGAGCTCTTTCCCATTCTCCTTGCTTCCTCCCTGGATTCCCTTGGGCTAAGGCTTGCTGAATTGGTTTGCCTCAGCATTGAGAGACCTTTTTTTAATAATAATAATAATAATAATAATAATAATAATTATAATTTATATCCCGCCCCTCTGCAGAGCAATCGGGGCGGCTTACAACATTACCATTTCCATACAGATATATTAAACAGAACATAAAATCCCGAATCCCACCCATCCTTTAAGAAATAAGGGTTCTTCTTATTCCAGGCCCGATGGTGCTGGGCCTAGTGTCTCTCCCCCAGATGACATCAGATGATAATGGAGGGAGGGCTCTTCTTATTATTTTAGGCTATTTTTGTAGCCACCCTCCTTTGAATGCTCCCTCTGCCTTTTCCTCCCTACCTGAATTTGCTCCTTAAGTTCCCTACATGCAGAAACCCTGTCAGTTTCCATGGATTTCTCTCTTTTCTTCTCTTCTTGCCCAAAACCAATCTTCCTGAGTTCATCCCTGGCATTGAAGCTTCTGTGCAGCACAGCACAGCTGCCTGTAAGGTTTCTGAAAAAGTAACATTTTCTTGCTGGATTCATCCCATGAATCCCCCCTCCTATCCTCTCTCCTCTTCCCACCTTCCAGAACATCTTGACAGTGAGAGTCAGCAGTCCTGATCTCAGTGGACCAGTATAGATCACCTGATTATCTGCATCTATCTGAGGCAGCTTCACTTCAAGCAATGCAGCTCTGAGGGGGAGGAAAACGAGGGTGCACTTGGTCTGTGGGTGCACTCCCATTCCTTCCCCTCCAAGCCTAGTCCATTTGTCAACAGATGAATTGCCTCCCTCAAAGGGAATCACATCCTTGCTGGCCTGGTAGATGGGTGGTACAGTGGGTCCTTGTTATCTGCTAGGGGTAGGCAACCTAAGGCCCGGGGGCCGGATGCAGCCCCCCAAGGCCTTTGGACCAGCTCCAGGCCAGTCCTGCCGCCGCCGCCCCCACCCCTGCCGCCGCCCGTCATGATGATATTGATTATTGTTGTTATTACTTGTTCTTGGGGTTTTCTTAGCAAAATCTCCACAGGGGTTTAGCCATGGCTTTTCTGGGGCTGAGAGAGTGTGTGTGCATATTTTTTAATTTTTTTTAATTTTTTAATTTTTATTTATTTGTTTATTTATTTATTTATTTATTTTTGGTACTTCAGCCCCCGATTGTCTGAACGACAGCAACCCGGCCCCCGGCTCAAAAAGGCTGCCTACCCCTGTGCTAGGGTTTGGTTTCGGGATCCCCCATGAATAACAAAAACAATGGATGCTCAAGACCCATTAAATAAAATGGCAGAGCAAAAAGGTTTGCTATTTGGAATTTTTTGGAATATTTTTCAATTTTTTGGAATATTTTTCAAGCCGTGGATGCTTGGATCCATGGATAAAAAAATCCATGGATAAGGAGGGCTGACTGTATTTGGCTTTAGCCAGATCTGCGGGGGGGGGGGGGGCTTTCCTGAAGCATGTGTAGAGGTGGGGGACTATTATGGGATGCCAGGAGGCAAAGGTAGCCATAAATGAAAAGAAAGGGTGTTAAAAGGAGGAATAGTATAGCTGTTTAAAGGCAGGGGCAGGGGACAATAGGAGAAGAAGGAGGGAGGGAGGCAAATGGGACTACTAATAATTTCACCTCTTTCCCTTTCTTAGCAAAAAGTCATTTTTGCAGAAGGAGGGGCTCTCTTACTGCTCTTCATCCCCCAGCCTACAAAAAAGAAAGAGCGGCTTTCCTACTAGGCCACACTGCTTTACCAGGAAAGTATTCCCTCTGCACCACCCCATCACGGCCTGTAGAGGTCCTCTGAGGAAAGCGGAGGTGGTGGAGGAAAGCTTCCTTTCTTCAGACTCCCCCATAACCCTCCTCCTTCCATTAATGACTCCAACCCGCCCCCCATTTTTCCTGCTTTGCCTCCCTTATAAACAAGACCATTGAGGGTGTCTCTCCATTTCTGCCGTCATCATCGCCCCTGCTTCTTGTCCCCTGACCTTTTTCTCCTGCCTCCTCCACCTTCTTCTGGAAATGGGGACAAAGAGCAAGGCTTCTGTCCTTCCCCCCAAGTTAACAATTCCTCCCTCTCTAGGAAACTGAGCTTGCTGTCCATTTAACCCTTGGAGGACAAAGAGCACCTGAAGGCTACAATCTCTCTGTCTGTCTTCTCTCTCTTTCTCTGTTTATTCTGCAATCCTTGTATCTGCACCCCTGGCAGGCTCCTTTCACAGGATCCCAGGTCAAAACACCTTGACTAGATAAATAAGGGCCCGCTTGGCACCCAGCTCCTTTCCAACAAGGCTGAGGGACAGTAATGACTCTTGTGTGTGTGAATATATATGTGTCTTTTCAGGGAAAAGAAGACCAACTCTCACTAACTCTGTGTAACAATAAATCCAGCCAATTGATCCAACAAGAAGTTTCTTGAGAACACAAAGCCAGAAATTCACCAGTCAGCGTTTAAGCCGGAACTGCCTAACCGCATAGCCAGGTGCCATATTCAAACCCTCCAAATTGCTGGACTCCACCCCACACCCATTGGCGCCCAAACTAGCACCCACCTCCAATTCCCATTGCTCTTCTTCCCCCACTAAGTCAGTCCCCCTTTCCCCATGTTCTCATCAGAGAGATCCTTCTCCAGTCGATGCTATCCATCCAGCCCCCCTCCCACCAGATCCCTCCAGACCCCAACCAGCTTCCTCCCACAGCTCCCACATTCCAAAGGCCAGACACTCTCAAAACTATTCTAACTACAGCACTACTCCCAACCCCCCATCCCAAGCAGCCTACATCTCACATATACTAACCCACCCATCATCATCCCCCAAACAACTATACTTCAAGCAAAACATCTGACAGAAATCATGCACACAAGCATGGTTCTGACACCAACGCTGGTGCTGAAACTTTTTCCACCCTCCTCATCCCAGGCTGCCTCTGAAACCTTCAGGGAAGTGGGCTTTGCCTTTATTTCCTTCACTGCATACACTTGATTTTCTTTGGAATAGTTGATTTTCTTTGGACCTTTTCCTTCCACAGAACATCCTCTGGCACTCTAGATGTTGATGGAGTACAGCTGCCATCTGTCCCTTTGACAGCATAACAAATCAGGAAGGGTGCTGGGAGTTGTAGTCCGCCAACACTTGAAAGACTGCAGGGTTCCCACTTTTGCCTTAGGACTAAATCATAGAATCATAGAATCACAGAGTTGGAAGAGACCACAAGGGCCATCCAGTCCAACCCCCTGCCATGCAGGAACTCCCAATCAAAGCATCCCCGACAGATGGCCATCCAGCCTCTGCTTAAAGACCTCCAAGGAAGGAGACTCCAACACTCTCCAAGGGAGTGTGTTCCACTGTTGAACCGCCCTTACTGTCAGGAAGTTCCTCCTAATGTTGAGGTGGAATCTCTTTTCTTGCAGCTTGCATCCATTGTTCTGCTTCCTAGTCTCTGGAGTAGCAGAAAACAAGCTTGTTCCCTCCTCGATATGACATCCCTTCAAATATTTAAACACGGCTATCATATCACCTCTCAACCTTCTCTTCTCCAGGCTAAACATCCCCAGCTCCTTAAGTCGTTCCTCATAGGGCTTAGTTTCCAGACCCTTCACCATTTTAGTTGCCCTCCTTTGGACACGCTCCAGTTTCTCCACATCCTTTTTGAATTGTGCTGCCCAGAACTGGACACAGTATGGTTAATCCTAGTTAAGGAGGATTTTGCTTTTCTGATGAATAAAGAAGGAACAAAACAGAAAATTGATTGAATGAGAGACCTCCAAGAGACCTTTTATGAACCGGCTCAACCAGATCTTGCAAGCAGAATATTTTGGCTTCCTTCAGTCAATCTACTAGTAGTTCGATTTTTTTCTTTTCCTGCTGCCTTCCACTTTACTGACCATCATCAGCTTTTCCAAAGAGTCATGTCATCTCACTTTGTGCCCTCCATTTATTTATTTTGGTGAATGCGACGGCCAGGAGCGCCTGTCATCAGCTTTGGCTGATACGCCAGCTGAAGTGTTTCCTGGAAGTAAGGGACCTCGAAACTGGTACATGCTCTGGTAACCTCTGTAATGTGCTCTGGGTCTACCCTTGTGCTTGGTTCGGAAACTTCAATTGGTGCAAAATATGGCAGCCAGGTTGGTCTCCGGTACATCTAAAAGCGACCACATAACACCTGTCTTGAAGTCTCTTCACTGGCTACCTATTAGTTTCCAGGCCCAGTATAAGGTGTTGGTTATTACCTATAAAGCCCTAAATGGCTTGGGCCTAACCTACCTTCAAGACCGCCTCCTCCCATACAATCCACCCCACGCACTTCAGTCCTCTGGGAGGAATCTCTTACAGGTGAATAAATCTAGATTGATGGCTACTTCCCAGAGGGCCTTTTCTATGACCGTTCCCAGACTATGGAATGGCCTGCCGGACGAGAGCCGTCACTTACCAACCTTAGACAGCTTTAAAAGGGCTGTCAAGACGGATCTCTTCTGGCAGGCCTTTCCTGATTAGTCCTCCCAGCCAGAGAACCTGTCCTTTATACCTCTTTTCCCCCCATCCCAGCTGCTATTATACCCTCTGCTGCTCTAATTATTGTAATTGGTAAATTTTTGTAATTTGTTTTAAACTGTTTTAACTTTGATACTATTTAATAATTTTGTAAGGGTTCGGAGGGTTGGGGCTTGGGGTGGATTTTATTGTATTGTATTATAAAATTTTCTTCGGTCATTGACCAGCAAATACAAATAGCAATCAAATCACAATAAACCATAAATGTATTGTATTTTTATGTTGGAAACCGCACCGATTGCTATGCAGAGGGGCGGGGTACAAATTTATTTATTTATTTATTTATTTATTTTGTCTTCTAGGGAATATTCAGGCCTGATTCGTTCTCAGAGCCATTTTATTGTACTGTCAGTGGTCCAAGGAAGACTGTATAAATGTATGCTGAGGTAAAACACCTCCATTTCTACCTTTTGCAGGTCTGCATAGGTCCTAGATTGTCTCCAGTTATAAGGAGGAAAGAGACATACACTGAATTCCTCCTCCATGGAAGAACTGCAGGAAAGATGACCATGGAACAGGTTATCATTCATCCCCTCATTTGAGATGCAATCATTGGGATTTAGTCAGTCTGGGATGCAGTGGTGGTCAAAAGTCATCCTGTGTCCTTCAGTGGTTAAGCTGATCAGTGCTTCCTGTCCTCTTGTCCTTGCTTCTCCTCCCAGCCAATCAGGGCCAAGAGTGGTGGTACTGGACTTCCTGCCAGTGGTGTTCACTCAGAATGTCCCTCAGGAGGAGTTGTTCTACTCCTGCATTAGCATTAAACCCATGGCTTTTAGACAGGGTTAGTTCACCATTTGGGTGGAGGGAGGCATATGATTCAGGCAAGTAGTCATGAAATTCCTAATAATTTAATGTATGGTTTTCATATTTTTCATATTTTTATTGTCAAGCATGGGAAGAGGCTCTTGTGGTGGCCTCTGCTTTTTTGGTAAAAGAACGTGACCATACTGGCTAGAAATCCAAAACATTTGCTAATTGGGTGAGGCTGCCCTAGACTTATACCAGTTAGTAATGCAGATTGAGAAGACTTATGTGTGGAAGAGTTCCCATGTGCTGAACAAAATCTCCATTCACAAGGGAAACCTAGATCATCAAGGACTTAGATTGTAGGCTTCTCTCTCACCCCCTCACCCCCACGCACTATTCTTCAAAATCCAGGGAGTTAAGGAAAAGTGATCGGAGAATATTCAAACATATCCCACTCTATCAGTATTCTGAACTGATCAAATAATATTTGGAGTGCACTCTGTGCTTTCCTCCACTTTTGTTTAGTCACTCTTTAGGTGAGATCTATTTTCTATTCCAGGTGACCTTTGGAGATGTTGCTGTGTACTTTGCAGAGGAGGAATGGGAACTGTTGGATCAGAACCAGAGATTTTTGTACAACAAGGTGATGATGGAAAACTATGAGAATGTGTCCTCCCTCGGTAAGGAACTTGAACCCATTGCCCTTCATACAGAGACAGAGGGTCCTTTCATACTACATTGTCACAGCACCGTGATTCCACTTTAATTGTCAAGTCAACATCCTGTCGAATCTTGGAATTTGTAGTTTAGTGATGGACTAGAGTTCTTTAGTTGAGGATTCCAAATATCCATTCCTAAACTGTCAATCCTAGGATCACATAGGAAGGAATCATGGCAGTTAATATTTTTTGCTCCCAGATGTTCCTCAACACATCCCAGAGCAGGTTTACTGAGTTTTTGGGCCCTCTTTCAGCTCTTCTAGGCTCTGGAATGGCTTCCAATTTCCTCTTAGAAAAAAGGCTTCCCCTGGCCCTACAATGGTTCAGAGAGGGCCCAACTGTCCCAGAACTGCCTCTGCTTCCCATAAAAGATATTGGGGGAATATTGAGGAGCAAAACATTATTTCATTTTATTTCAGGTGCTACAATGGGGTCCAGTGTGGCCCCCTTAATCCCCAACAGTTGCCCATCTCTGTCTTATAGATGTCTTAAGGCTGTTTTAAGGCTTCTCTCTGGACCCTGCCCCTCATCAAAATTGGGGCCCAACTTCCAGCCCCTTCCTAAGCCTTTGCTATTGATTTGTATATTTTGTATGTTTATTATCCTTTCTCGCCAAATGGGCCTCGTAGTGTTTCTATCCTGCACCAAATTCTGTATGTATCTGTGTGGGAGAGAGACAGAGATCAAGATAGAGAATGTGTAAAATAGTATGGCAAGAAAGAGATGCTGAAGGTGAAATGCTGAAGCAGTGCAGACGGGCATGAGGGCAGATAGGAAGGTTGGAGAGTGGAGGGAGAAATGGATGGTGATTAAGCATTTGAGAGCGAGGAGGAGAGGGCAGGAGCAAGTAAAAGTAGTCTAGCTCTGTGTGGACAGGAAGGTACCTCTGGCAAGGTCCAGAATAGGTGCCTCATGTATTGTGAGGCAGATGTGAACCTGACAAAATTTAACATCTGCTTTGAGTGAACTGGTGCAAACTGGCTCAGATCCTTGATTTCAGACATATTAATAGGTTCCAGTTCAGAGGAAGTGATTTACATGTTAATGTGTATTGGTCTGTGGTCCTTGCCTCTCAACCAAGGGTCACACAGTGTATATACCCCACTCATTTCCATGCCACCATTCTCTGAAGATACCAGCCACAGATGCTGCCAAAACATCAGGAATAAACTCTTCTCGACCACGGCCACATAGCCTGAAAATCCACAAAAAAACATGGATGCTGGCTGTGAAAGCCTTCAACATAATCCAAAAGTGTCAACATGGGTTTCTGAGAAACAAGTCATGCCAGATCTCTTTTTTTAATAAAATTACCAGCTTGATAGATGAAGAGGATGCTGTGGATATAGGATCATAGAATATCTTGATTTCAGTAATGCCTTTGACAAGATGTCCCATGAAATTCTTGCAAAAAACTTAGTAAAATGTGGGCTAGACATTGCAACTGTTTAGTAGATTTATAATTGGTTGAGTGGTGAAATGCAAAGGGTGCTCAGCAATGGCCTCTTCATGTTGGAGAGAAGTGACCAGTAGAGTGCCACAGGATTCTGTCCTGGGCCCAGTGTTATTCAACATCTTTATCAATGTCTTGGATGAAAGAATAGAGGGCATGCTTTTCAAATGTGCAGATGACACCAAATTAGGAGGTGTGGCTAATGCCCCAGATTACTGGAGCAACATTCAAAATGATCTTAATAGATTAGAAAGCTGGGCCAAATCTAACAAAATGAATTTCAACAGAGAGAAATGTAAGGTACTGCATTTCAGCAGAAAAAATGAAATTCATGGATATAGGGTGGGGGGTACACCTGGATTAACAAGAGTACATGTAAAAGGGATCTAGGAGTCCTATTAGATGACAAGGTGAACATGAGTCAGCAGTGTGATGTGGCAGCTAAAAAGCCCAATGGGATTCTAGACTGCAGCAATTAGATCAAGGGAAGTAATACAGTCGTCCCTCCACATTTGCGGATTTGACTTTTGTGGAATTGATTATTCACGGATTGTATTAGTATGTGCTCTCTAGGAATCTCTAGGTCTTCCAGTGCAACTCTTATGTTCAACTTTAATCAAAAGTCACACTGAAGGACTTAGAGCAGGGGTCCCCAGACTTTTTGATCCGGGGGCCGGTTCGCTGGCCCCCAGATCTTCTGGGGGGGGCGGAGGCGCACACGCATGTGAGCATATGCATGCACACGACTCCAGGCGCCATTTTGGAAGACAAAATGATGTCTGGTGACGAGCGTGGGCGGCGGCGGTGGCAAACCGGTAGGAAGGCCTCAGTGGGCTGGGGCAGGCCCGTGGACCATAGTTTGGGGACCCCTGACCTAGAGATTCCTAGAGAGAGCAATCCACTAGGCATTTGTAGCTCCTCCAGCATAATTCTGTGGTCAATGCTTGGCAGATGTTTCCGGTAAGAACACAGGGTTTTTGTTATTTGTGGTTTTCCCACTTCCACAGAGGTCCTGTGCCCTCAAATCCAGCAAATGTGGAGGAACCATTGTAGTGTCATTCTATTCTGCTTTGTTCAAGCCTCACCTGAAATACTGTGTCCAGTTCTGGGCACCACAATTCAAAAAGGATGTTGACAAGCTGGAGAGTGTCCAGAGGAGGGAGGCCAAAATGGAGAAAGGTCTGGAAACCATGTCTTATGAGGAAAGACTTGGGAGCTGGGTATGTTTAGTCTGGAGAAGAGAAGGTTGAGCTGATATGATAGCCTTGTTTTAAGTATTTGAAGAGGTGTCATATTGAGGATGGAGCAAGCTTGTTTTCTGCTGTTCCAGAGAATAGGATATGGAAAAATGGATGCAAGTTTCAAGAAAAGAAATGCCACCTCAGCATTAGGAGGAACTTAACAGTAAGAGTTGTTTGACACTAGAAAACACTCCCTCAGAGAGTGGTGATGTCTCTATCTTTGGAGGCCTTTAAACAGAAGCTGGATGGTCATCTGTTAGATTTGCTTTGATTGTATATTCCTGCATTGCAGGGGATTGGACTGAATGGCTCTTGTGGTTTCTTCCAACTCTATGATTCAATAATGCTCGGAAAGTAGAAGACAGCACAAAAAATAGGAAGAAGGCATGCCAGATGGATAGACTTAAAAACATACCACATTAGCAATTAAAGCAGCTTACCTGAGCATGCTTCAAATTGAAAACGGGCAGCATCCTGATCTTATCACAAGGATTTAGCCACTGAAAGCACTGCCTGGGTTCAGCCCAGGTCCAGCCCCGCTCACAGAGGCACTCAACGCACCTCTTTTGGAAGCCGGGAGTTCTCTGGCTTAAGGAAATGGCCTCCAGTGCAGCCCTAGGACCGGGAATGGACCCGGGATGAATCCGGGCGGCAATTTCAGTGGCTAAATCCTTGTGATAAGATCAGGATGTCACTCATTTTAAATTTTAAGCCAGCTCAGGTAAACCACTTTAATTCTTATGCGATAAGCTCCATAGTTAAGGAGATCACGGGACTGAATTTCCAGCACCAAAGCAGAGCACCTGAGAACAGAGGTTCTTGGAGATGTCTCATCCTCGGGGCTGCCATGAATAGTGGTCAACTCAAAAGCAGTTAACAATTAATTATTTTCCTACTTGAGCTTGCTTACCTCCATTGTTGCTTCCAGAGTCCCTTGCTGAGATTCAGTCTTGTCTGTCCTTGTGCTTCTCTTTAGGAGACTTTGTGATACATCAGAGAATCCACACAGGAGAGAAACCATACAAATGCCAGCACTGTGGAAAATGTTTTGCTGACAATTCATACCTATTGAAGCATCGGAGAGTCCACACAGGAGAGAAACCATACAAATGCCAGCACTGTGGAAAATGTTTTGCTTACAGGTCAGATCTTGTCACCCATCAGAGAGTCCACACAGGAGAGAAGCCATATAAATGCCAGCAGTGTGATAAATGTTTTGTTTGCACATCATACCTTAAAAGACACCAGAGAGTCCACACAGGAGAGAAACCATACAAATGCCAGCAGTGTCAAAAACATTTTGCTGACAAGTCAGCCCTTGTGAGACATCAAGGAGTCCACACAGGAGAGACACCATACAAATGCCAGCAGTGTGAGAAATGTTTTTCTCACCGGTCAGCCCTTGTGATTCATGAGAGAGCCCACACAGGAGAGAAGCCATACAAATGCCAGCAGTGTGATAAATGTTTTGTTTGCACATCACACCTTAAAAAACACCAGAGAGTCCACACAGGAGAGAAACCATACAAATGCCAGCACTGTGGGAAATGTTTTGCTTACATGTCAGATCTTGTGAAGCATCAGAGAGTCCACACAGGAGAGACACCATACAAATGCCAGCAGTGTGGGAAATGTTTTGCTTACATGTCAGATCTTGTCACCCATCAGAGAGTCCACACAGGAGAGAAACCATACAAATGCCAAGAGTGTGATAAATGTTTTGTTTGTACATCACACCTTAAAAAACACCAGAGAGTCCACACAGGAGAAAAACCATACAAATGCCATCAGTGTGAAAAATGTTTTTCTCAGAAGTCATCTCTTGTCGCTCATCAGAGAATCCACACAGGAGATAAACCATACAGATGTCAGCACTGTGGAAAACATTTTAAAGAGAAATCAATCCTTGTTATTCATCAGAGAGTCCACACAGGAGAGAAACCATACAAATGCCAGCAGTGTGAGAAATGTTTTGTTTGTACATCACATCTTAAAAAACACCAGAGAGTCCACACAGGAGAGAAACCATACAAATGCCAGCAGTGTGAAAAATGTTTTTCTCAGAAGTCATCTCTTGTCGTTCATCAGAGAATCCACACAGGAGATAAACCATACAGATGTCAGCACTGTGGAAAATGCTTTACTGAGAAATCAAACCTTGTTATTCATCAGAGAGCCCACACAGGAGAGAAACCATACAAATGCCAGCAGTGTGAGAAATGTTTTCCTTGCAGTTCACACCTGGTGAGTCATCAGAGAGTCCACACAGGAGAGAAACCGTACAAATGCCCGCAGTGTGAGAAATGCTTTGCTCACAAGTCAGCCCTTGTGACTCATCAGAGAATCCATACAGGAGAGAAACCATACAAATGCCAGGAATTTGAGGAATGTTTTTCTGACAAGTTTGCTTGTGCCAGAAATGTGGGAAATGTTTTGCTCTGGATTTAACCCTTTTGATGCATCAGAAAGTTTACACTGGAGCTAAATTGAACATGTGAGATTATTTTTGTTTGGAGAGGCAGTATATCTAGATACTGTTTTATACATCTATTATAATCCCCTTTGATGCTATTTTACTCAAATCATTTGATTTTAAAATATCTTGCACTTACATGTGCATTCAATTAACCATGGAATTATGGAATTATAGGGCCTTTGCAGACTGCCAGAAATAGTGCACATTAAATTGAGGCACTGCCCTGGCTCAGTGCTAGGGAATCATGGGAACTATAATTTATTGTGGCACCAGAGCTCTCTGACAGAGAAGGCTCAATGTCTCAGAAAAAAATACAATTCCCATGACTCCCTAGCACTGAGCCAGGGCAGTGCCTCAATTTAATGTGCACTATTTCTGGCAGTCTGCAAAGGCCCAATGTCTGTTTTCTTGGCAGACCATCAAATGTCTATGACGCATACCATCAATTATGGAGAACCGGTATTTTTTACTAATGAGGTACTCCCCAACTCATCTGATTCTGACCACAGCTGCATTCATACTGCAGAAATAATCCAGTTTGACATCACTTCATCTGTCAAGGCTGAGTGCTATGGAATTCTGGGGAAATGTATTTTGTGAGACATTTAGCCTTCTCTGTCAGAGAGCTCTGGAACAAACTACAAACTCCATAATTCCATAGCATTGAGTCATGGCACTTGTGTCAAACTGGATTATTTCTGCAGTCTAGATGCAGTACAAAACAGAGTAGAGTGTATGGTCTTGTAACTTGAGGGAGGTTTTCTTTCCCTTTTCTCCCCTTTTTGACACATGATGTCTAATGACTCCCAGGTTAAATGGTGACTTCTTCCTGTCCTGGGGACCTAAATGTGAGGTAGAAATGTGTTTTTTCAAGTTTTTCCACCTGTAATTTGCTTTTCCTACCCTTTGTTCTTGTGGTCACTGCCCGAGTTTAGGTTCTGCTTTGATCCTTCACCAGGGGATTGTCATGCAGGGGATGTATCACCAGTCTTGTATCACCAGATACTCACCTGGCCAGGTGTTTTTGTTTTTGTTTCTTTTTCCTCCAGCCTAGGAGCCTCTACATATTCACAGAATCACATAGCCTGCATCTGTCTTTAACTTTCAGCCTTCAGACCAATGCATATACATAATATGGCATCTCTTTTCTGATGTCTGTGTGTGCATACCAATGTGTATGTCACCACATAGTTTTTGCCTCAGAAAGGATCTTTTAAAATATATTGAAGCCTTGACCCTGCACATATATGGACATATATTGCCTAGCCTGTCTGGCGTACTCATGTCATCACATAAGTCTTCACCTCAGGGGGTGGGAATCACTCCCAATCTCTGTTGGTGGACGGACTGTCTTCCCTGAGAAATCCACAGATCTTCAAGGGATGTTGAAGGAAATTTACCTCCTTCCAGGCAGATTTTTTTAAAAAGTCAATTGAATGCCTTAATGTGACTTGTTTTCCTTCCTATTGAGACTCCCAATGCATTACAGGCTATAAAAACTTCCCATATCTGCAGGTGTATTGATGGGTATGGAATCAAGGGTCTTATTGTCAAGACCATGTGGCATCCTGGAAAATGACATGGATGTGGCCACTGAAAGCAACTGCAGCAATAGTAACAGGGTTACTACAGTTCAAGTGGCAGGTGCATGAGTCAGCATTTGGAAAGCTGTGCATCATGGGAAGTCTGATGCAACATGCACAGTGGAAGAGACAAGACAGGTATGCATCATGGGAGGTCTGATGCAACGGGCACTGGGGATGAAACCAGCCAGGTTTCATTAGTACATGACTGTCACATTTTACCAATTTCACCTATAGAAGGGAGAGAGTTAGAATCTCTGTTGTTGGTTAGTTATGGCTGGTGGTTGGCGAAGCACTTTGTTGGTCTCTATAGCTGTGAGTATTCAAGACGGATGTCCGGTACTCTTATGTATCTTTGTAAATATTTACAACAAAGATTAAAGCCCTCATTGAGTGAAATCTCACTGTCCAGTGATTCATTTCTCCAATCTGAAAGTGGCAGCCTGCCTGTGGGAGGATTTTTCCTGTGCCGTCCGGAGCAAGATTCTTCACAGAAGATCATCTTCTGGGCGTTCCTGCCTATGTGCTTAAACTCTGCATGTGTGTATGCTAGATCCTGCCTGTCTGCATACCCCAACACTTATTATTCCACAGTATTCAAACACACAGAGGCAGACTTCCAGCATTCCCTCACAGCAAGAGGCAGAATCTGGCCTCTTGCTGTGAACAAGAGCCTAAGCTTCCTAATCCAGGTGGGGGGGATATGCACCCCTACCCAGGGCATCCATGGGGAGCAAAACTTTTTAATACTCTTGGAAGATTCATGCCAATAAAGCATAATTTTGTTCCACTTTAATAGACCCCCAGACCAGGTTGAGTAGGAACCTGAGTGGATTGGGTCTCCAGAATTAGAATCATAGAATCATAGAGTTGGAAGAGACCACAAGAGCCATCCAGTCCAACCCCCTGCCAAGCAGGAAATCACAACCAAAGCATCCCCATACAGATGGCCATCCAGCCTCTGTTTAAAAACCTCCAAGGAAGGAGACTCCACCACACTCCAAGGGAGTGTGTTCCACTGCTGAACAGCTCTTACTGGCAAGAGGTTCCTCCTAATGTTGAGGTAGAATCTATTTTCCTGTAGCTTGCATCCATTGTTCCGTGTTCTAGTCTCTGGAGCAGCAGAAAACAAGCTCACTTCATCCTTTCATGAATCTAATTTACTTCATTGTACCCAGGAGATTCAAAACCCACCATGGCTCATGATAATTTTGTCTGGACATGCAACAGTGCTTTGTTCATTGCTATATTTGCTTTGGTAATTTCCCTGTAGCTGAGAGTTAAACAAGGCCAGAAACTGCCCAAGATAAAATGGCCAAATTCCACATTCTCCATCAACTGAATGGATGAGCCCTCCAGAGTTCTCAAATTCTAGTCCCAGCCAAATCTCTCTGGGGCAGGTTTTTAGGAGACATGAAAGGGGGGGGGTTGCAGGAACTGGGAGGGATAGGTTTATGTTGGAAAAATGTTGATGGATGTGTTGCAAACAGTCCATAAAACCAATCACCAAAATCTGGTAACTTCAGCAAGCTTCTTTTATTGTAAAACAGCATGAGCAAAAACAAAGTAAACTAATAATAACAATAATAACTTCTTCACTTTAGCCAGAATGGCTAAGCAGGAACCAAAACTTTAGCTGCTACATGTTTAGAGTTAGTTAAGCTGCAGCATCAGGAAAATATTCTAATTAGTCCATTACAGCTCAAAGGTTAAAGAACAAGTGTGAGACTTTTCTGGATCACAACTTTCAGCCCCCAATCCTCCACCCCTTTGGGTGTAGCCCTTTCAGACTGATTGGTTGGTGATGCATGACGTGTGTTAGCCCAACCTTTAATTACCATATTAACTCATGTGACTATAATTCCCATAACATTTTCTTGTTTATAAAACCTTTTTGTAAACAAAGCTCTTTCCCACAGAACTGTAGCCTCGTTAACTGCTTGTTTGGGCTAAAGCACACCTGGGCTGATAATTGTGAATCTGGCCTCAGAAAACAACTTTTCTCAGCAAGGAAAAATACAGACACACATCTTTACATTTCAACATTTTAACATTGACACTATATCCCATCTAAACCTAACAGTTTATTCTGGTAGATGTAATGGGATCCAGCAGGAAGTCCCTTCTGGATCCTGACAACTCATGATGGTGGTGTCATGATAACATTTTAGGTGTGTGGGTCTTCAGCGCCAACAAACATGTATTTTGGCTGAAAAACAGCAAATTTTGTAACCTTTCTTAATAATAGTAGTAAAAGCTTACCGGTATATTACTAGTAACAGGACAATTTTTAGGGGAAACGAGAGATGTGGTGGTAACCCAGCCCTAGAAAGTGCATGCAGCTCAGGATTTCAACTCTCTTTTTGAATTTCAGCTAGGTCGGGGGGAGGCTGGAACAGAGGCTTCCCTCAGTATGGAAAAACAGAATCTGAGGGAATTTCCAGGTTGAGGGAGATAAAGAGAGGCAGAATATTTCCTGAAATAACATATACAATGTATATGATTTTTATTTTGAAGAACTGTAGAAGGGAGAAGCTAAAATATTTTGCTTATAATTTAAATAGTTTCATTTAATAATCTCAGGTAAATATTTTTAAAAGCTCTGTCTATCACTTTATTAATGTTCTGCCTTGTCCCCAAAGCCAGGGAATGAAGGGAATTTGCAGGATAAAAAGAAATACAAGTAAAAACAAAAGAGTAGGAAGTTATGGTCCCAGGAATACCAGGAAAGATTTTAGAGCAGCTCATTAAACAGAGTGAACATTTAGAACAGAATGCTATAACCACAAAAAGTCAACATGGGTTTCTCAAAAACAAGTCATACTAGACTAATCTTTTTGTGTGTGTGTGTGTGTGTGTGTGTGTGTGTGTGTGTATAATTACCAGCTTGGTAGATGAAGGGAATGCTGTGATTATGGCATATCTTGATTTCAGTAAGGTCTTTGACAAGGTCCCCCCTGATATTATTGCAAACAAGCTGGTAAAATGTGGGCTAGACAGTGCAACTGTTAGGAGGATTTGTGATTGGTTGACCAGGCAAACCCAAAGGGTGCTCAGC
This sequence comes from Phrynosoma blainvillii, assembly GCA_026167975.1. Lineage (NCBI taxonomy): Eukaryota > Metazoa > Chordata > Lepidosauria > Squamata > Phrynosomatidae > Phrynosoma > Phrynosoma blainvillii. Next base: position 397,181,045 of record JANUYF010000002.1, on the reverse strand, counting down.
AATGGTTCCTCTTCTTCATCCTGGAGAGAAGTGACCAGTGGGGTGTCATAGGGTTCTGTCCTGGGCCCAGTGCTATTCAACATCTTTCTCAATGACTTGGACGAAGGAACAAAGGGCATAGTTTTTTGTGGGTTTTTCGGACTGTGTGGCCATGTTCTAGAAGAGTTTCTTTCTGACGTTTTGCCAGCATCTGTGGCTGGCATCTTCAGCCCGAAAAACCCACAAAAAACTATGGATGCCAGCCATGAAAGCCTACGACTTCACAATGAACAAAGGGCATTTTTATCAAATTTTTGGATATGAAATTAGGAGGAGAAGCTAATACTCTAGAGGAGAGGATCAAAGTTCAAAATGACTTTAGGCCAAAACAAATTCAATTTCAACAAATTGTAAAGTACTACACTTAGGGCAAAATAATAATAAAAATTAAATGCATAGATATAGTATGGGGAACACCTGGCTTAACACCACTACTTGTGAACAGGATTTGGAGTCTTAGTGGACCACAAGTTGAACATGAGTCAACAGTGCGATGCAGCAGCTAAAAAGACCACTGCAATTCTAGGCTGCATCAATAGAAGTATAGTGTCTAGAGGTATTCTGCTTTGGTCAGACCTCACCTGGAATACTATGTTCAGTTCTGGGCACCACAATTCAAAAAGGATGTTGAAAAACTCAAACAACAGGAAAAGAGATGCCACCTAAACATTAGGAAGAACTTCCTGACAGAGCTGTTCAACACTGGAACATGCTCCTTCAGAGAGTGGTGGAGTCTCCTTCTTTGGAGGTTTTTAAAAAGAGGCTGGATGGCCAGCTGTCGGGCGTGCTTTGATTGAGAGTTCCTGCATAGCAGAGGGTTGGATTGGGTGGCCTTTGGGGGTCCCTTCTAACTCTATGATCCTTTGATTCTAGTGGAGAAATGCAACTGAAATGGGTTGCAAAATCCCATCAGCTTTGCTAGGAGGCCAGTGGAACAGGGAACCCCCCCACACACACACATACGCCTCTGCTTATCAGTGTCTGAAGTCCCTTTTGAGACACTTTCCAAGTGCTGGGCCTCCTCCCTCCCCTTGCAGGAGTGTAACGTTGCCAATCGAGGATCATCCCAGACCCTAAAGTTTCGGGGCCAGAACCTGAGACTTAGGGACAGACCCTGGAGATGTAAATAGAATGTATGTCTGGACCAAGGAAAAAGTGACACTCAAAGAGATCTTGGAACTGACCACCAGCTGGGGAAACATCACAAAAAGCTCAGAAATCCCACCTCAAAACCTGGTCCCTCCCCATTGACAGGAAAGGAGATCCTTCCTACAGAGGAATCTGTGTCTAACAGCTCTTGCTGTCAGGATTTTCAACCTGTTTTGGAAGAAGCAGAATGCAAGGGGGAAGGAAGGGCAGGGGATCTGCCCAAAGGGGCTGGGGAAAGGGGCAGAGCAACCCTTGAGCAACAAGAATGGGCTTCCCAGGAGATGATCCCCATTCCCTTCTCTCCTGCCACCCCCAGCAAGGGCCCTGATCCTCCCTGTACCAGGCCTGGGCACCCAATGGCCGCTCCCTCCCAACTCAAAGCTGTTGGATTCCCTGAAGGAAGGATACAAACCAGAGGAAGGGAGGGGGAAGGCAAGCAGGGAGTAAAAAGGAGGTTGGAAGATGGGGGCAGATGGGGGAGAGGGAAAAGAGGGGAGGGAAGGGGTCTGGATGTTTTGGGGAGGGGTCCCTCCACTTGGGCTGAAGGCTGCGGAGGGAGTTCTTGGGGTGCCTTAATGCCATTAACTTTACTGACTGGGGGGGTGTCCTGCATGCCCCCCAACCTCTCCTCCTCTCTTAAAAAAACTGAGCTACCTTTACCTGGCTGAGTTGGGAGGAGGCTGTTGCTTCCTCCTCTGTTCTCTCCTGCAAGGCCCTCCAAAAGCCCCCTTGGCTGCCCCACCAGAGGGGAGCGGATGGAAGGGGAAGCGCTTTCCTCCTGGTCCCCCCCCCATAGGAGCTTTGTTCACTGGGTGCCCTCCACCTCCTCTAGAGAGGAAGATGAGATCCCCAGGTCACTCCATCATCCCTGCCATGGCTAGGAATCCATAAAAGCCCCCCGGAGGGAGGGAGGGAGAGAGGAGGGACCCCCTTGTTCAGAAAACCAATTTGGGATGCGGAGGGCCAGTTTCCCTGTCAGTTGCCACCTTTGTTCTCCTTCTTAGTTGCCATCTTTATTCTGTCAGCTGCCCTCTTTCTTCTCCCTGTCAGTTGCCGCCTTTGTTCTCCTTCTTAGTTGCCATCTTTATTCTGTCAGCTGCCCTCTTTCTTCTCCCTGACAGTTGCCACCTTTGTTCTCCTTCTTAGTTGCCATCTTTATTCTGTCAGCTGCCCTCTTTCTTCTCCCTGTCAGTTGCCACCTTTGTTCTCTGTCAGTTGCCAGCCTTCCCCCTTGACCGCAGGGAGCCACTCACCATCAGAGCCTCGCCAGCGTCATCAGTCGCTGGGTAAGAAAGTCCAGAACCCCTCCCCACCAAATCCAGGAGGGAGGGAGCAAAGGAGGGGAGTGCCTTTGGGCTGCCCTGCCACTGGGAGGCTGCTCCCTCCTCCCTCCAGCCCAGGGAGACCCCTCCCAGGCCGGGGAAGGGGGGAGGTCAAAATGAAGGCAGCCTCCCCCTCCAAGGAAGGCTTCCTCCACCCCACCCTCCATTTCCCCCCTTGCAACACCTGCTTAGACCCTCAATTGTGTCTTCCAGGTGGGGAAGTGCCTCCCTCTCCCTCTCCCCAAGGCCAGCAAGGGGGGAGTGCAGGAAACATTCACAGGTGGGGGCAGAGGTTTTCCTCCTTTTGCTTGTGTCCTCTCCCCTTGTGGCCGCCCACCCCCACTCTGGGCCTCCCAGGGCAGAGGACTGAGGGGCAGAGAAGGGAGGAATGGGACCCCCTCTAGTGGCATTCCTGGGGTGGTGCGGACTACACTGGGTGACACCCAATGGAAGGGTACATCTGGTGGGATTGGCGCGCCTGCTGGGTGGCTGAGGAAGGGTGTTTCTTGATTTCCCAGCAGCCATGCCAGAGGCCAAATGGTCCCCTGGAGGTTGAGGGGCTGGCTGCTGGGGGTGGGGGGACATTACCTTCTGGAGGCTGCACCAGGTGACACCAACCCCAGGTATGTCTTTGTCCTTCTCTCTGCTGGGGAAGGAGAAGCCAGAGCCAGCCCTCACCCTCCACTCCTCCCATAGCCCACCCCCTAAGTCCCAGTCCATGCAAGGCACCTCTTCCCTTGATGCTCTCTTCCCGAGCCAGTGGAGTCCCTAAGGTTGGTCTCACCCCCCCATCATTGGCCTCCCCCCCCATTTCACAACATATAGACTCCTTGGTCATGGTTGTTGTTGGGATTTTTTTTTTTTGCACTAATATTACTTATCAGTCATAAATCCCATATACCACTGGATGTAATGCTAATACTTGTGACATAAAACACCTAGCAAGGTTAAGATGATACCTTCAAGTGACAATATCATACGCAAAGAACCCAAATGTATTTACATATACGTAGTGAAGATTAGGTTAAAATGTAATATTTTTAAAGAAATTTTTTTTAAAAAATTTAAAAAATTGTTTTTAAAAATTAATGTTGAAATTTTAATTTTTAAAAATTCTGGGGGCCCTCCTTTCTTCTCCCATTGAGCTTCTCCTCATTTCCACCATCTCTTAAAGCATATGGGCAAATGCCACAATGTTTCTACCCAGTTTCAGGTCAGTTTCGGCCAGGACAGGGGAAGGAGGAGGAGGCTCTCCAGGCCAGTTTCTAACAGAAAGGAGAAAGAGAAAGAGACTTTCTAGGCAGTTCTGCCAGGAAAGGAGACAGAGAAGAAGGCCAGTTCCTGCTAGGAAAGAGGAGAAAGCAGTTTCCAGACAGCCATCTTGAGTGGGTAAGTTTTTAAATTCTTTTTAAAAACACTTGGAGGGAGTGTGACTGTAACTCAGCGGGTGGGGCTTTGTTGAGTGGCATTTGCAAGTCAATAGGGGGTGGGCTAGGCAGTTAGCTCTATACAACTGCTGCCAGAGGCCAGTTTCAGGTCAGTTTCGGCCAGGACAGGGGAAGGAGGAGGAGGAGGCTCTCCAGGCCAGTTTCTAACAGAAAGGAGAAAGAGAAAGAGACTTTCTAGGCAGTTCTGCCAGGAAAGGAGACAGAGAAGAAGGCCAGTTCCTGCTAGGAAAGAGGAGAAAGCAGTTTCCAGACAGCCATCTTGAGTGGGTAAGTTTTTAAATTCTTTTTAAAAACACTTGGGGGGAGTGTGACTGTAACTCAGCGGGTGGGGCCTTGTTGAGTGGCATTTGCAAGTCAATAGGGGGTGGGCTAGGCAGTTAGCTCTATACAACTGCTGTCAGAGCCAGAATTTTATAACCAGCAGACTTAAATACTGTTAGCAAGGGATTTTCTTTGAGGAGGAAAGTCGTAGTCCACTTTCAGGTACTAATTAAAACTTAGTATGGACACTGAAGGAACTGCTGCCGTCACCTGCAATACCTGTGGGATGTTTGTATTCTTACCTACAGATGTGGGAAACTACACATGCTCCAAGTGCAAGTTGGTAGTCCTCTTGGAGGACAAAGTACAGCAGCTGGAGGCATGGGTAGCTACACTTCAACATATTAGGGAGCAAGAGGCTTTCCTTGACAGAACAGAACAAACGGTCTTGGATGGGGAACACACAGAGGAAGTCGCTGGAGAAGAGAAGGTCACATCACACACACAGGAGGTAGAAAGCTGGAGGAAGGTCACACACAGAAGTAAGGAGACCAGGGATCGTACTGGGAGCTTGCGGCTACAGAATCTATTTCAAGCTTTTACTCTTAGCAAGGAGGACGCAGAAGAGCAGCATGGACAGATTTCAGAGACAGAGCAGGGGACCCTGGCAGTTCCACCAGAGGGAACAGTTGCTGCTAAGCCTCGGAGGAGGCGTGTGGTCGTGGTGGGGGACTCCTTGCTGAGGAGGACAGAAGCAGTGATTTGTGGGCCTGACAAGATGTCTCGAGAGGTGTGTTGTCTTCCTGGGGCAAAGATCAGAGATGTGACAGAGAGGCTGACAAGACTGGTCAGGCCTACCGACCAATACCCCTTCCTTTTGGTCCACGTGGGAACGAACAACACAGCAAGACACAGCCTTCAGAACATCAAAAGGGATTATGAGGCTCTAGGAAAGAAGCTGAAAGAAATGGAGGCACAGATTGTCATCTCGTCTCTTCTGCCAGTTCAAGGGCATGGTCCAGGAAGAGAGAGGAAGATAGCAGATGTCAACAATTGGCTCCGCAGATGGTGTCGTCGAGAACGATTTGGATTCTTGGATCATGGGCTGCGGTTCCATGAGGGCGGACTCCTGGCAAGGGATGGGCTGCATCTCACACCAGTTGGAAGAAATGTTTTTGCCAACAGTCTGAAGAATTTGATCAGGAGGGCTTTAAACTGAACTGTGTGGGGAAGGGAGACAACGTCCTGGAAGACAAAAGGACTGGAGAAAATAGTCAAACTGTCATAGAGGGAACAAGGCAAACAGTGCAAGAACCCAACAGTGGGAGGCAAAAAAATGTGCACAGGCAGCAAGTAAAGGGGACACATGGTCTTAGATGTCTCTACACTAATGCATAGAGCATGGGAAATAAGCAAGATGAACTTGAACTCCTAGCACAACAAAGCAAATATGATATAATAGGCATCACTGAAACCTGGTGGGATGAGTCTCATGACTGGAATGTAGAAATAAAGGGGTATAACCTTTTCAAGAGAATCAGGACAAACAGGAAAGGAGGAGGAATAGCATTATATGTCAGGGATATTTACACCAGTGAAGAAATCCAGGACATCAATCCTGGAAGCCAAGTGGAGAGCATCTGGATAAAAATTAAAGGGGAAGGAAACAACAGGGATGTTAGTGTGGGAGTCTACTACAGACCCCCAACTCAAGCAGAAGAATTGGATGAAGCCTTTCTAGAACAGATGACCACACACTCAGAAAGGAGAAATATAGTAGTGATGGGTGACTTCAACTATCCAGATATTTGCTGGAAGTCAAACTCGGCAAAATCCTCAAGGTCTAGCAAATTCCTCACTTGCCTCGAAGACAATTTAATTGTTCAAAAGGTGGAAGAGGCAACGAGGGAGTCAGCTATTTTGGATCTGATCCTAACTAACAGGGAAGACCTAGTTAATGGGGTGCAAGTGGTTGGATCCTTAGGCGGGAGTGATCATGTCCTCCTGGAGTTTATTATACAGTGGAAAGAAGAAGCCAGGCATAGTCAGACACGCATTCTAGAATTTAGGAAAGCTGATTTTACTAAACTTAGAGAAATAATGAGGGTGATCCCATGGACAGGAATACTAAAAGAGAAGGGAGTTCAAGACGGATGGGAGTTTCTCAAAAGGGAGATACTGAAGGCACAATTTCAAACCTTGCCAACGAGGAGGAAGAATGGGAGGTGTCTCAAGAAACCAGGATGGATGACTAAGGAACTTGCAACTGAACTATGTTTTAAATGGAACATGTATAAGAAATGGAAAAATGGGGAAATCACCAAAGAGGAATTCAAACAAATAGCTAGCACGTGTAGGGGTAAAGTCAGAAAAGCTAAAGCACAGAATGAAATCAGGCTTGCTAGAGAGGTTAAGAACAATAAAAAGGGCTTTGGGGGGTATGTCAGTAGCAAAAGGAAAAAGAAGGAAATGGTAGGGCCACTGTGTGGAGAAGATGGCAAAAAGTTAACAGGGGACAGAGAAAAGGCAGAATTACTCAACACCTTCTTTGCTTCAGTCTTCTCAGAAAAGGCAAAGGGTGCTCAACTTGAGGATAATGGAGCAGAGGACAGAATAGGAGAATTTCAGCACAGAATAAGTAAAGAGATAGTACAGAAACATCTGGTTAATCTAAATGAATATAAGTCTCCAGGACCAGATGAATTACATCCAAGGGTATTAAAAGAACTGGCAAATGTAATATCGGAACCATTGGCAATAATCTTTGAGAATTCCTGGAAAACAGGAGAGGTCCCAGCGGACTGGAGGAGGGCAAATGTTGTCCCCATCTTCAAAAAGGGGAAAAAAGAGGATCCCAACAATTATCGTCCAGTTAGTCTGACATCAATACCCAGAAAGATTCTGGAGCAGATCATTAAACAGAGAGTCTGTGAACATCTGGAAGATAATTTCATAATCACAAAAAGTCAACATGGGTTTCAGAGAAACAGGTCATGCCAGACAAATCTGATCTCTTTTTTTGATAAAATTACCAGCTTGGTAGATGAAGGGAATGCTGTGGATATAGTATATCTTGATTTCAGTAAGGCCTTTGACAAGGTTCCCCATGACATTCTTGCAAGCAAGTTGGTAAAATGTGGGCTAGGCAAAGTAACTGTTACATGGATTTGTAATTGATGACTGGCCGAACCCAAAGGGTGCTCAACAATGGCTCCTTTTCAACCTGGAAAGAAGTGACCAGTGGGGTGCCACAGGGCTCTGTCCTGGGCCCAGTGCTATTCAATATCTTTATTAATGACTTGGATGACGGTATTGGGGGCATAGTTATCAAATTTGCAGACGACACCAAATTAGGAGGAGTAGCTAATACCCCAGAGGACAGGATCAAAATTCAAAATGACTTGAACAGACTAGAAAGTTGGGCTAAAGCTAACAAAATGCAATTCAACACGGAGAAATGTAAGGTACTGCACTTAGGGCGGAAAAATGAAAAGTACAGATATACGATGGGGGACACCTGGCTGAATGAGACTACATGTGAAAGGGATCTAGGAATCCAGGTGGACCACAAGTTGAACATGAGTCAACAGTGCGATGCAGCAGCTAAAAAGGCCAATGCAATTTTAGGCTGCATCAGTAGAAGTATAGTGTCTAGATCAAGAGAAGTAATAGTGCCACTCTATTCTGCTTTGGTCCGGCCTCACCTGGAATACTGTGTCCAGTTCTGGGCACCACAATTCAAAAAGGATGTGGAGAAACTGGAGCGTGTCCAAAGGAGGGCAACTAAAATGGTGAAGGGTCTGGAAACCAAGCCCTATGAGGAACGACTTAGGGAGCTGGGGATGTTTAGCCTGGAGAAGAGAAGGCTGAGAGGTGATATGATAGTCATGTTTAAATATTTGAAGGGATGTCATATCGAGGAGGGAACAAGCTTGTTTTCTGCTGCTCCAGAGACTAGGACCCGAAACAATGGATGCAAGCTGCAAGAAAAGAGATTCCACCTCAACATTAGGAGGAACTTCCTGACAGTAAGGGCGGTTCGAGAGTGGAACACACTCCCTCGGAGAGTAGTGGAGTCTCCTTCCTTGGAGGTCTTTAAGCAGAGGCTGGATGGCCATCTGTCAGGGATGCTTTGATTGGGAGTTGCTGCATGGCAGGGGGTTGGACTGGATGGCCCTTGTGGTCTCTTCCAACTCTATGATTCTATGATTCTATGAAATACAGGTGCCTGAGGAGCAGTGGAGTCACTCTCCCTTGGAGTGTCACCTTTTGCAGTCCGCACCCCCCCCCCCCCCATGTGATGATAGTGTCCCCAGCTACTTTTCTATTCCTCAGGGAAACGTCACCTGGCAACAGCTTCATCAGTGCTGAGCCTTTTTCCTCATTGACTGAGGTCAGCCCCCCTCCTCACCTCCTGGCTCTTGCTCTGGCTCTGTCCCCTTGGCGAAGCTGAGATGGCAGCAGAAATGGAGGTGGCCCATCGTTCCCAGGGCAGGCTCCTTCTTCACTTCAACCTGTCAGATCCTGGAATCCTGAAAGGGAGGGGGTGGGAGCATAGGAGGCCATCTAGTCCAACCCTATTGGGATGGAAAGAGAATAGGTGTGAGCCGGAGAGAGACTCCCAGGAGCTGCCCATTCTGCCCAACTCCAGTTTTGAGGAAGAAAGGGATTTCAAAAAGCAATGTGTCAATTCAGTAGTGTCCTGATGCCAGGTGTCATCTGGTGCAGGAATGCAATGGCATCACTAGGGTTGATGTCTCTTTCTCTCTCACACACAGACCCTCAGCAGGACAAGTCTTCTTCTCCCAGTCTTGCTACAGCTGTGGCTTCCCTGCATCTCATAATCTCAGAGAAATGGATCCTTCTGTTATGTCACCCGGAAGAGAAAGCGATAGACCTCTCTGCCTCCTGGTGTTCTTGGCTGTGTTAGTAGAATGCTTCAAAGGGAATATGGATTTCAACAGATGCTATGAAATTGTTCCTTTCCCCTGATGCCTAGAGAATTACAGTGTGATTATTCTACTTTACCTGCTTGCCATTCTGGGATTTGCACATTTGGATGGGATATTTAGGATTTTCAATCTGAATGTTCTAGTGCCTCAGCAGACTACAAATCCCAAGATCTAATAGAATGTAGGCAGAATAGTTAAAGTGGAAATATAGGGCCCTTTCGCACCACACAATTATAACACTATGATTCCAGTGAAATTGTAATGGCTGCATGATATGAATTGTGGGATATGTACTTTGGGAGGCACTAGAACTCTGTGGCTGAGAATTCTAAATGTCTCTCCCTAAATTGCAAATCTCAGGATTCCATTGGATGTTGCCATGAAGTGGAATCCCAGTGTCATAATGGTGTATTGTAAAAGGGCCCTGAAAAAGGAGGAGCCATGGGGCTCCAACTCAATGATAGTTATTAGCTCTGCCTCACATGCAAGCGACAGCCTTTAGAGGCTCAAAAGTACAGATCAGCATCTTTAGTCTGTCTCCTTTCCCATCCCAAGGTGGATTTCTGGGAACAAGTAAGTCTTTCTTTTACCTCACAAGAGCATCATGAGCTGTTTCTCCTCTTTCTGCCATAAGCTCACATTGCACTATCCCTGCTGAACTACCAAATTAGCCACATTATACTCTATTCACCAAACTACAATTCTCAGGATTCTGTAGGTGCTGTAGGATGGAGGAAGGGCAGTTCACATGGCATCAATCTGTTAGAATTGGGCAGTGCGAATACACCTTTGCTTGCCAAAGTAATGATGTCCCTCAGTCTCTCTACTAGGGTTGTGAATTCAGGATTTTCCCAGGCCCTGACATTTGTGGGCCAAAAATTAGGACTTGGGGATAAGCCCTTAGGGATGTCATTAAGCATGATGCATTAAGTACCAACCATAGTTGCTCACAGCTCGTCATTCAAATACACACAACATATTTTCCAGTGTGGAAATTAAGACAGACATCTTAAAAGGGCTATTCCCAGATCCAAGAGAAATTAGATTCTTCTTTTTCACTTATTTGGGGAGACAAGTTAAAGAACATTTAATGTGGCCTCCATGTTTATAGCCAGAAGGTGGATACAGAGCAGAGTGGAGTGTGAGCCCTTGTACCACTGCAACTGAGAAAAAGGAGGCATCTAGGCAAACCCATAGAACCCCTGCGGTCTTTGCCAGTTGCAGCCACAAGTGAATTAAGCCTTGCAAATTGTAACGAATTGCTGCTCTCTCAGCTGCCTGGAGTCAGCCCTCCCAATACTGGAGAACAGGCACCCTCGTCTCCTGTTGAAGCTGATCCATGAAAACTGGAGGCTCAAGGCCAGGTCCTGATGCCAACCATAATGCCCCGTGTAAAAAAAGGAAAGAAAAAAACACATTGCAGGAGAAGAACCCAAGTAAAAACTTGATCCTTTCTAGCCTAGATTTTGGTCCTGAGGACAAGTGGAAGTGGGGATCAGACTTTGACTCAGAAATCAGTGAATGTTGTGTGTCAATGCAGGTCTAGAAAGGAAACAAAAATGCATTTTCAGCATCCTTCTTCATGGCCACAGTCAGCTGATTTCTGGCAGCACCTAATTAATACAAATACGGATGCTCCATAATTGCTGTTTCTCATAGACTCTGGATGGGCAATGAAGAATACAGAATGCACCAAATAATTCAAAGGTTTATTGAATGATCCTATAAGTTCATGATACTTTAAACCACAAACTTTGTAACACAAATGGCATTAAAAAATTATAAGAGCTTTACAAAAGACATTATGTATGGAGGCTGCCTCACCCCCCCCCCCCAAAAAAACCCTATTTTCCACTGCTTTCATTTCTACATTTTCTTTCTCATGTGGACTTCCTCTATGAAGTCTCAAAAAGTGTGAATTCTGAGTAAAACACTTTGCATGCAGCTGGCATCTGTATGTCACGCTGAGGCACGGCGTGAATGTGATTTCTAGTATCTCAGCAAGGACCTTGAAATACTCTCCAAATCAAGAAGCAGAACTGGCCTGCTCAAGGTGAAGGATTTATTTAGAGGCTAGGAGATAACTATATACAAGTGCAGAGTAGAGTCCCAGGATGAAAGCAAAAACTCAGGCTTCCACCTTTTCCAGCTCCCAACAACACAGAGCAATACAGGAACTCTTTGGTATACTCACTAACAAAGACCAATTCACTGCACTGACTCTTCACACCAAAAACTCTACAACTATGAATCACAATTGCTCAGTCTGAGCTGTGCCATTTATAGTGTTGTCTGATGCAATCTCTAACCAGAGTTGCTCATGCATTACGTCATGTACATCATACAGCTTACTCATACAGTTACAGGTGCAGTCCAATACACAATTAGTGGTCTGGCTCCATTCAAGCACATTTATCACCAGATGTCCTGGCTGTGACACATATTACAAACTCATATTATGACTCTGAAGTTCTTGAGATATAATATTATACTACCAAATGGTGACATCTCTCCTGTATGGACTCTGATGATTCACAAGAACTGACTTGCAAACAAAACATTTTCCTCACTGCTAGCATTAGTATGGTTTCTCTCCTGTGTGCACTCTCAGGTGACGCTGAAGGGGTGACTTGTGAGGAAAACATTTTCCGCACTCCTGGCATTTGTATGGTTTCTCTCCTGTGTGGACTCTCTGATGAGCCAGAAGGACTGACCTTGTAACAAAACATTTCCCACACTGCTGGCATTTGTATGGTTTCTCTCCTGTGTGGACTCTTTGATGAACCTGAAGGACTGACCTTTTAGCAAAACATTTTCCACATTGCTGGCATTTGTATGGTTTCTCTCCGGTGTGGACTCTCTGATGAGCCAGAAGGACTGACCTTCTAGCAAAATCTTTCCCACACTGCTGGCATTTGTATGGTTTCTCTCCTGTGTGGACTCTTTGATGACCCTGAAGATATGACCTTTTAGCAAAACATTTTCCACACTCCTGACATTTGTATGGTTTCTCTCCTGTCTTGACTCTCTGATGTATTTTAAGGTGTGACATGCGAGCAAAGCATTTTCCACACTGCTGGCATTTGTATGGTTTCTCTCCTGTGTGGACTCTCTGATGATTCACAAGGACTGACTTCTGAGTAAAACATTTTCCACACTGCTGACATTTGTACGGTTTCTCTCCTGTGTGGACTCTCTCATGACTCAAAAGGGCTGACTTCTGAGTAAAACACTTTCCACACTGCTGGCATTTGTACGGTTTCTCTCCTGTGTGGACTCTCTCATGACTCAAAAGGGCTGACTTTTGAGTAAAACACTTTCCACACAGCTGGCATTTGTATGGTTTTTGTCCTGTGTGGACTCTTTCATGAGTGATAAGTTGTGAACTGTCAGCAAAACATTTCCGACACTGCTGACATTTGAATGGTTTCTCTCCTGTATGCACTCTCTGATGAGTCACAAAATTTGATTTCTTAGTGAAACATTTCCCACACTGCTGGCATTTATATGTTTTCTCTCCTGTGCGGACTCTCTGATGTTTTGAAAGGTCTGACTTTTGAGCAAAACATTTCCCACACTGCTGGCATTTGTATGGTTTCTCTCCTGTGTGAAGTCTCTGATGAACCAATATATATGACTTCCGAGCAAAAAAATTTCCACACTGCTGGCATTTGTATGGTTTCTCTCCTGTGTGGACTTTCTCATGCCGCAAAAGCTGTGACCTCTGAGCAAAATTATTCCCACATTGCTGGCATTTGTATGGTTTCTCCCCTGTGTGGGTTCTCTGATGAGCCAGAAGGACTGATTTGTGAGCAAAACATTTCCCACACTGCTGGCATTTGTACGGTTTCTCTCCTGTGTGGACTCTCTGATGAGTCAGAAGGGTTGACCTCTGAGCAAAACTTTTCCCACACTGCTGGCATTTGAATGGTTTCTTTCCTGTGTGGACTCTCTGATGTGTTTTAAGGGGTGGCATGTGAGCAAAACATTCCTTATACTCCTGGCATGGGGGTGGTTTTTCTCCTGTGTGGCTTCTCTGATGTATCACAAGTGTTTCTGTAAAGAATGACAAGAAAAAATTCAAGTAGGAAACAAAATCAGAGAAAAAGGAGTTTCTGTGTCCCCTTCCTCTCCCTTCATAGATATCAGTCATAATTGCTAAATGGAAGCCCATACTATGTATGAACACAAGGACTTGTCAGTTTGCAGCAGTTCACTCAAACAAGTTCTTAAAATTTTGTCAGATTCGTGGCTGCCTCACAATACCCAGGGCCCTATCATGGACTTTCCTAGAGACAACCTCCTGTCCACACAGTTAGACTATCTTTGCTTTGCTACCCCCCCCCCCATTCCTACATGCCTTTTCACCTTCAGCATCTCTTCCATGCCATTCTATTTTACACACACTCTCTATCTCATTCTCTCTCACACACAGTATGATGCAGCAAAGAGATATTTTGAGTCTCTTTTGGTAAAAAAGGATAATAAACCTCCAAATCAATAGGAAAGGCTGAAAAACATAAGACATCTTTAAGATAGGAATGGGCAGCTTTTGGGGATTAGGGGCCCACACAGCACCCCTAAGGGATCTCAGAGGCATCCTCCTTTATACCAGCTGAAAAAAAATGAAATAATGTTTTGCTCCTCTATATCCCCAAAGTTGGGGGAAGTGGAGGAAGTTTTGTTACTGTTGGGCCCCCTCTGAGCCATTTTAATGCCAGAGGAGGCATTTTTCCCAAGAGGGCATTGGAAGCCTATCCAGAGCATAGAAATGCTGAAACAGGGCCCCTAAAACTCAGTAATCTTGCTCTGGGATGTGCTGAGGAGCATTTAGGGACAAAAATTAATAAGTGCCATGGTTATTTTCTAAGAAATCCTAGGATAGGCAGTTTAGGAAGGGGTTTTAAGAATCCTCGACTAGAGAGCTCCAGTGTCTGACTAAACTACAAATTCCAAGATTCTGCAGGTTGTTGCTATGACATTTAAAAGTGGAATCATAGTGCTATGACAATGTAGTATGAATGTTTTCTCAGTCTCTATAGGAAGGGTAATGTTCCGTACCCAAGGAAGACACATTCTGATAGTTTTCCATCATCACTTCCTCGTATAAAAATCTCTGCCCCCGATCCAACAGTTCCCATTCCTCTTCGGTGAAGTACACAGCAACATCCCCAAAGGCCACCTGCAATAGAAAATAGGCCTCATCCAGAGAACAACTAACCAAAACGGGAGGAAAGCACATAGTGTATCTCAAATATTATTTGATCACTTCAGGATACTGGTAGTGTGGGACATGTTTGAATATTCTTCCATCTTTCCCCCTTAGCATTCTGGATCTTGAAAAATAGGGCATTAGGGGAAATACAAGCCTATAATCGGAGTCTTTGATGATCTAAATTTCCTGGGTGAATGGAGACTTTGTTTGGCACATGATCTTCCACACAGAGATCTTCCCAATCTACTTAAATAACTGGCATAAGTCTAAGGCACCCAATCACCAAATTTGTTTGGATTTCCAGCTTGTACGGTCACGTTCTTTTAGCACACAAGGCATAAAGAACCACAAGAGGCTCTTCCCATCCTTGACATTAAAAATAGGAAAACAACATATTAAATCCTTAGGAATTGCTGAGTTTCATAATGACTCCAAACCAGCTGTATGAGTGGACCACCCAAACTGGTGGGCTAACCTTGTCTAAAATCCGAGGATTTAATGCTCATGCAGGAAGTCAACTCTGCTACTCCTTTCCACCTCAATCCAAAGAGGCTGTCCTGGTCCTAAACTAGTGTCTGGCATCAGTAATGGACTGGATGAGGGCAAACAAATTGAAACTTAATCCAGACAAGACAGAGGGGACCTGGTCAGTAGGAAGGCAGAACAAGGAGAAGGGATACAGCTGGTGTTAGATGGGGTTATGCTCTCCCTAAAGATGCAGGTTTGCAGTTTGGGGGTACTCCTGGACTCAGCTTTGAACCTAGATGCCCAGTGACCAGGAGTGTTTTTCCACATTTAAAGCTTGCATGCCAAGTGTGCCTGTTCCTTGAGACCTTGGATATGGCCATGGTTGTACATGCCTTAGTTACATCCCGTTTGGACTACTGTAAAATGCTCTACTTAGAGCTGCCTTTGAAGGGTGTTTGGAAACCTCAGCTGGTCCAATGAGATGCAACCAGGTTGTTAAAGGAGGCAGGTTACAGAGATCACAGAATGCCCCTGTTGAAACAGCTCCACTGGCTACACATTTGTTTCCGAGTGCAATTCAAAGGTTATGACCTATAAAGTCCTACATGGCTCAGGTCCAGGTTATTTGGCAGACCGTATCTCCCTGCATGAGCCAGACTGGAGTCTGAGATCCTCAGGAGAGGCCCTTCCCTCCATCCCACCACCATCACAAGCATGGTTGGTGGGGAAACAAGAGAGGGTTTTTTCCGTGGCTGCCCCTAGCCTCTGGAACTCCCTTCCTAGGAAGACCAGAATGGCCTCCTCTTTGTTGTCTTTCTGCCAGCAGGCTATCCATTTAAAACAGAAGGTTATTCAAGAATGGTATGGGTATTGTATTCTTTTAAAGTAATTTTAAACACTTATCTTTTTAACTATATTTTTTACATGCAATCTGTTTTAATATGGTAATAATTTAATTCTGTTTTAATGTAACACTCTTCTATGTTTTTAACTGTACTGTTTCTAATCTTGTAAGCCACTCTGAGTCCCAGTTGTGAGAAAAGGGTGGGATATAAGTAAATAAATAATAGAGCAAGTCCTTCTGATGGATGCTCTGAAGGGCCACCATTGGCAGGAAGCCCAGTCCCAATCTGCTCTGACCCTGATCTACTGTGAGGGAAAGCAAGGATAAGATGAAGGAAGCACTGATCAACTGAATCGCTAAAGAGAAAGACAATGGGTATTTGCCCACCCATTGCATCCCAGACTGTTAAACTCCTGATGGCTGTGAACATTAACCTGTTCCAAGGTAATATTTTCTGTGGTTTCTTCCATGTGAGAGAAACTGAGTGTAGATTGTCCTCTCTGTTGACATTTGGAGACCATTACAGACGTATGAACACCTGCAGAAAGTAAAAAAAAGGAGGTGTTTTACATGTTCACACATTTATACAGTCTTCCATGGATCACCAAAAAGTCAATTAAATAGCTTTGAGCGCCAATCAAACCTAAATTATCTCAAGAAGACAAAAATAAATAAATTGAGGGTATCATGCTTTGGGCATATAGTGAGATTAAAATATGAGGAAGGTCAGAAAAGTAGAAGGCAGCAGAAAAACAGAAAGAGCACACTACATTGACTCAAGGAAGCTAAAATGTTGAGCTTGCATGACTTTGTTCAGCCTGTTAATAACAAGATCTCTTGGAGGTCCCTCATTCTTAAAGTTATCCTAGGTTGGCGTAAACCTAACAGCACATAGGAATAACAAAAGGCTCATCTGGTGGCTTCCTTTCTTTATCAAACAACAACAAAAACCTCTGTAGCTGGGATTGCCCACAAGATTTAGCCGTAAGCTAGGGATGGGAATTCTTTGAGCTTCCAGGTTTTTGGTGTACTACAACTCCAGGGGCTGATGAGAGTTGTAGGGCATCAACATTTGGTGAGCTACAGGATATCCAGCCCTTAAAGAAAATAAATTGTATGTATTGAGGGAAACAGAGACAGAGCCCTTTTCCCTCCAGGGCTTATCTTCTTTTACCTCAAAAAAACCATACATATTCACATACACACTCTCCCAAGACCCACTACTGGCTCTCAGCCTTCCCTGAAGGGGGGCTAGGTGCCAAATGGGCATTTATTTATTTCGTCAGAGTCTTTCTGATCTGGCAGGTTTGCAGAATGAACAGAGAAAGAGAACTGACAGACAAAGAGATCACCACTTTTAGCCCCTTTTTCCTCCAAGACTTAAACAGACAGCATGGTTAGCTTCCTAGCAAGGGGGAAAATGTTAACATGGGTTGAATCATTGAAGCCATACACTCTGTCCCCATTTCCAAAAGGATAAGATGGAGGGGATAGGAGGAAAAGGTCAGGGGGCAAGCAGGGGGTTGATGGTGGCGGCAGAAAGGGAGACACACCCCAAACAGGTTTGTTCAGGGAGGAAGCAGGAAAAGATTTTCCAGGGGTTGGAGTATCTGACTAAGGGAGGGAGCCTGAATTGGTTATGGGATGGAGGGACTGAAGAAAGGAAGCCTGCCTCCACCAACCTCCACATGCCTCAGGAAAGCTCCCTGCATGGCGTGTCCAGAGCCAACTGCTCCCCACTCTAGGTCAGCAAGGATTTCATTCCTTTTGATCCAAATATCCTGGCCCCATGGACACCCCCACGAAGGGAAAGGAGGCATCACAGCTGAAGAAGTCTCTATGGGGGTGGGGAAGGGGTGCTTCCTTGCTTCCACCCCCAAGTCTCCTTCCCTCCAAAGGACCCTCAACCCCCCACCACTGACTTTCCTCTCCTTCAGTCTCATGTATGAAACCAAATTTGGGGGGTGTTCCATCCCCATTCTCTCTCAGCACCCACTTTCCCTTCCCCACTAAGAAAATCCAGAAGGATCTTTTATTCTTATTCTTATCCACCAGCCTTCTAGAATCCCATTCACTCAGCCAATCACCAGCCTCTCCCAGGTTTCCATGCTCTCACCCAGCCCCAACAGATACTTACTTATTACTATAAATGACATACATGTCCATCAACTTACTTTAATTTCTCTAACAAGCCTACATTTTAAAACAAAAGTCCATAATGTCACATGGGTCCCTTTCCTAGTTACTAAATTCTTTAGTCATCCATCCTGGTTTCTTGAGACATCTCCCATTTTCCCTCCTCACTGGAACTGTTTTAAATTGTGCCTTCAGTAGATCCCTTTTGAGAAACTCCCATCTGTCCTAACCCCCCTTCTCTTTTAGTATTCCTGACCATGGGATCACTCCCAGTGTTTTCCTAAGTTTGTTGAAACCAGCCCTCCTAAAGTCTAGCATGAGTTTTTGTGGGTTTTTTGAGTTGTGTGGCCATGTTCTAGAAGAGTTTCTTTCTGACGTTTTGCCAGCATCTGTGGCTGGCATCTTCAGATAAAAACTTTTCTCTGAAGATGCCAGCCACAGATGCTGGCGAAACGTCAGAAAGAAACTCTTCTAGAACATGGCCACACAGCCCAAAAAACCCACAAAAAACTATGGATGCCGGCCATGAAAGCCTACGACTTCTAGCATGAGTGTTTGACTATGCCTAGCTTCCCCTTTCCACTGTATAGGAAACTCCAGGAGAACATGATCACTCCCACCTAAGGATCCCACCATTAGAACCCCATTTACCAGATCATCCCTGTTGGTTAGGATCAGATCTAAAATAGCTGACCCCCTTGTTGCTTCTGCCACCTTTTGGACAAAGAAATTGTCTTCGAGGCAAGTGCAGAATTTGCTAGACCTTGGAGTATTGGCCGAGTGACTTCCAGCAAATATCAGGATAGTTGAAGTCACCCATCACTACTATATTTCTCCTTTCTGAGTGTGTAATCATTTATTCTAGAAAGGCATTATCCAGTTCCTCAGTCTGCCTTGGAGGTCTGTAGTAGACTCCTACTATAACATCCCTATTGTTTCCTTCCCCTTTAATTTTTATCCAGATGCTCTCCACCTGATTTCCAGGATTTGAAACAACCTCAATGCCCTTTAAAAGATGATGATGATCAAGAGAAGTAATAGTGCCACTCTATTCTGCTTTGGTCAGGCCTCTCCTGGAATACTGTGTCCAGTTCTGGGCACCACAATTCAAAAAGGATGTGGAGAAACTGGAGCGTGTCCAAAGGAGGGCAACTAAGATGGTGAAGGGTCTGGAAACCAAGCCCTATGAGGAACAACTTAGGGAGCTGGGGATGTTTAGCCTGGAGAAGAGAAGGCTGAGAGGTGATATGATAGCTGTGTTTAAATATTTGAAGGGATGTCATATCGAGGAGGGAACAAGCTTGTTGTCTGCTGCTCCAGAGGCTAGGACCCGAAACAATGGATGCAAGCTGCAAGAAAAGAGATTCCACCTCAACATTAGGAGGAACTTCCTGACAGTAAGGGCGGTTCGAGAGTGGAACACACTCCCTCGGAGAGTAGTGGAGTCTCCTTCCTTGGAGGTCTTTAAGCAGAGGCTGGATGGCCATCTGTCGGGGATGCTTTGATTGGGAGTTCCTGCATGGCAGGGGGTTGGACTGGATGGCCCTTGTGGTCTCTTCCAACTCTATGATTCTATGATTCTATGATGATTAGAACCTGTAAAGAGAAAGGTCAAAGCTCCCCATTTGACTAGCTTCTCCTTTCCTC
This sequence comes from Phrynosoma blainvillii, assembly GCA_026167975.1. Classification (NCBI taxonomy): domain Eukaryota; kingdom Metazoa; phylum Chordata; class Lepidosauria; order Squamata; family Phrynosomatidae; genus Phrynosoma; species Phrynosoma blainvillii. Next base: position 397,161,564 of record JANUYF010000002.1, on the reverse strand, counting down.
TGTATAAGAAATTCCAGGAGAACATGATCACTCCCACCTAAGGATCCCACCACTTGCACCCCACTGACCAGGTCATCCTTGTTGGTTAAGGCCAAATCTGTGCATGTGTTACATGTGTATTTCTGCATGTGAGAAAAAAGCCTCAGGCCTGGCTTCCTTCCTGAAGCCCTCCTTTCCCTCCATACTGCTGAGTCTCCTGGGAGGAATAGATTTTCGTAAGAGTACAAGAGGGGCTCTAGGAAACAGGTTGCCATTTTACCCTCCAGTTCCTTTGGCGGGTTTTTTGGAGGCAAAAAGGGGCTAAAAGTGGTGATCTCTTTGTCTGTCTGCTTTCATCCTCTGACTGTTAATGAGACACCCAGCCAAGGCAGAGGCTTTCCCCAGTAAAGAGCATGCTCAAAACATCTGAGCATGCTCGGTAGCAACCCCTAAAGCCCCTGCCCTTGCCACTTGCCCTGAGTGAGGATGTCTGCTCTGGCTGCCACTGATCATGCACAGTCCTTCCTGGTCTCTGCAGGAGCAACAGCCACTGGGCCTTGCAAGTGGCATCACTCGGGAGTGCAGTGGTGGCGCGGTGGTTAAATGCCTGTACTGCAGCCACTCACTCATAGACCACAAGGTTGCAAGTCCAATACCAGCCAGAGCTCAGGCTCGACTCAGGCCTGCATCCTTCCGAGGTCGCTAAAATGAGTACCCAGCTTGTTGGGGGGCAATCAGCTCACAGTTGTAAACCGCTTAGACATCCCATAGCGTGATATGAAGCGGTATATAAATAAGCTGCTTTGCAGTGGTGCGGACTGTACTGAGTGACACCCCAGAAGAGGGGTGACACCCGGCCAAGCAGCCCCCATCTCCCGGCCATGCGCCATTATACTTGTGAGCAAAAGCGGAGCCAGGCAAAGAGGAAGAGGGCCCAGCACACCCCTCCTCTCTGCCCTCTGCTATTTTACTCACATATAAAACTCGTGAGTAAAGCGGAGCTGGGCAGAGAGGGAGAGGTATGCCCTTTTAGCCCCACCCCCTGAATATAGCAATAGGAATAGCAAGTACAGTGGTACCTCTACTTACGAATGCTTCTGTACTGCAGCCACTCACTCATAGACCAGAGTTCAATACCAGCCAGGGCTGAGGCTCGACTCAGGCCTGCATCCTTCCGAGGTCGCTAAAATGAGTACCCAGCTTGTTGGGGGGCAATCAGCTCACAGTTGTAAACCACTTAGACATCCCATAGTGTGATATGAAGCGGTATATAAATAAAAAATAAATAAGCTGCTTTCTTCTACCGAAAAATTCGACTTACGAAACGCGCCTCCCGAAAAAAATTGCTTTGACTTAAGAAAGCGTTCCAACTTACGAAATTGGAGTGAATGAGCAGCTCTCTGAATTTCATGGCATGCCATTGGTTAGCGAAATCTAGCAAAGCAGCACTGTATTGGCTAGCGAAAGAAGACGTGTTTGCCTAGCGAAATTCAGCTAGGCAGCATTGGGCTTGCGAAAGAGGAGAGGAAGTGTGGCTAGCGAAATTGGTGGCTTCTGAGATCCAGGAAGGTAGGACTTGTGGCTTTTGAACTCCAGGACTGTATTTTGGCTTGTGATATTTGTGGCTTCTGATCTCCAGGACTGTATTTTTCGCTTCTGATATTTTTGGCTTTTGATCTCCAGGACTGTATTTTTGGCTTCTGTGGCTTCTGATATTCAGGACTGTATTTTTGGCTTGTGATATTTTTGGCTTTTGATCTCCAGGATTGTATTTTACATTTACCCTGTATTATACATTTGTATTGAGTTGTAGCTTGAATCTGGGGGCCTGGAACGGATTAGGGCATTACAATGTGAAATTTGCTTCTACTTACGAAATTTTCTACTTACGAAATGGCTGTCGGAACGAATTAATTTCGTAAGTAGAGGTACCACTGTACATTTCTATACTGCTTATCAGTGCACTTAAGCACTCCCTAAGCGGTTGAAAATGTGTAAGCTAAATGCCCCCAACAAGATGGGTACTCATTTTAGTAACCTATGGAAGGATGCAACGCTGAGTCGAGCCTGAGCTCCTGGCTGGGATCAAACTCTCAACCTTGTGGTTTGAGAGTGGCTGCAGGACAGGCATTTAACCACTGAGCCACCAAGGCCTGAAGCTGCACCCCCCCCACCACCACCACCACATGGCAGCCCAAGCTGGGAATCATTCTCTTAAGCCTCAATTTAGGAAATTCTGAACCAGTGATACACACAAGGCGATTCCTAATGTACACCTCATGTGTTAATGCACCCATGGTGGGCTTGTGAGAAAGGGTCTGATGTCCCCAAATGCCTGGCAGATGCAGCCCAAAACAAGATAGTATCCCCTCCCATTTCAGGACAGGCTAGTCAATTGAGTCTTCCCCTTAAACAAGGAGATCCTTAGGTGAGCAGAGGCATTTAGGGGAGCAGAGCTTGCCATGGGTCTTTATGACAGAACACCAAGGGTCAGCAATTCACTGTCAGGATGATTATGATGCCTCTCTCTTGTGGGTTAACAGATGTTTTTAATCCTCCTACCTTTTGGGAATGGCAGACTAACAACACATAGATGGGAATACCTGGATATTTTTGTAGTAAACAGTAATAGACCTGTTTCTTTTCCTTGACAATTTCCCAAACCAGACCTTATTTCCTACTTGAGTAAGTCTCTGAGGAAGGGGATAATTCAGCAAGTCAACACTTCTGTGGGTGAGGGGTAAATTATTTATAAACCAATAATTTACCTGTCAGTCCTGGCATTTAGATTACTGGCCAAGAAAATAAGGTGCAAAGGCATCCCAAAATAGACAAGAATCAGAGCCAGAGGCCAATCTGATACATGCTAAGAGTCAGTTGTGCAGAACTTTGATTGCATTTTCCAGTAAGCTGGTCAACAGTGATTTCATGGGATGGTTTATCAACACCAGCACCCATTTGCTGTCTCTTGAGTACTCCCTATTTTTTAAAAAAATTCATTACTATAGCACCCTCAATAGAGGCTCTTTTCTGATTCCCCAAGACCTCCTTGTGCTTGTATGGCTGATATGGGCTAGAATTGGGGAAGCTACCATACTTTTGGGGAGACTAGAACTACCCCTTCCCCTCCAGCTTTAGCCTTCAGTCAGTCACATATCTGCAATGAACTAAGAGAAGCATTATGCCAGGAGTAGGACTCCTGTGGCCCCTGCTTTAGACACTCTATGTCCTTGCATGATTCAGAGGGAGCCTGGTTGTCCAGATTACTGATTTTGTGTTGGGGGGGCTTTCTTTAGGCCTGGTGGATGGGAGATTACTGTCATAATCTCCTCCCACCAGACAGTAACAGTGGCAAGAGAGGCACTGAATCTGTGGGATCTTCATAAGATATTTTAAGATGTTTCTTTTCATTTAATGGCTTTAAGAGCAAATTGAGCCTGAACTCACAAAGACATGAAGATGACCAGACTGAAGCTGTGAGTTCAATACAATTTTAGCATGAATAGAAATAATGCTTGAAGTTACAAAGAAGCCTCCTGTTCCAGAAACTTTGTTGTTTTTGTTTAACCTCTCCCTAAGTCACAAGTTGACAGGAATGGTGAGAATCTCAATCACAGGCACAGAAACCTGAACTGGCAAAATCCACATGTACTGGTCTATAGTTGGTCCACTATGTAGTGGACCCAAGGGGGAATTGAAAGCCAAGGGGCAAGGTGGGTGGGTGACAGGAGCCCAGGGAGAATGCATGTCTCTCACTGCACACTCCATGGCTCTCAGACTGAAAAAGGAACTAAAAAGTAGGTGGGTGTGCAGTTTGATTTTATAAAAATTGCTTTGGCAGAATTCACAATTTCCTCCAACAGAAACTGAAGAGTTTGCAATTTTCTGACTTGGTCTCTTAGCAAGTAGCAATAACAAGTACATTTCTAAACTGCTTATCAGTGCACTTAAGCACTCCTTAAGCACTTTGCAATGTGTAAACCAATTGCTCCCAACAAGCTGGGGACTCATTTTAGCGACCTCAGAAGGATGCAAGGCTGAGTCAACCCTGAGCCCTGGATGGTACTGAATTCACAACCTTGTGGTTTGTGAGTGCCTGCAGGACAAGCATTTAACCACTGTGCCACCAGGGCTCTTGCTTCTCATCTGCTTGTAGCCTTGAAGGTCAGGAATTCAGGTGGGGGGTGTCTGGCAGCTCTTTTCTCTCCACCTCAAAGAAGAGAGGATCTGGATTAGTCCTCTGGTGCCAAGGCAGTGCCTGGGAGTGGGGAGACAAAGGAGAAGAAATTATATTCTCTAATGGACTCCCTTTGCTCCATACTACAAAAGAAGGGGAAGTAAGTCAGGATATAGTTGGGAAATGGGGGCCTGGCACATCCTTTGGGGGGAAGAGACAGAGGATGGAAAACGTTTGCCTTTCTTTCTTCTTCTCATTTGGGTTTCCTGCCTTTATGTTTAATAGCTATCCTGTCATCTGCATTTGGGGACTGACGATAATCTCGCACACTTTCTGTGTCCTGCCCTCTTAGGTCCCCAGTGCAGCATGATGGCGGTCGGTAAGAAGCGCCTCACGAAAGAGGGCAAGAAAGGAGCCAAGACGAAAGTGCTTGATCTCTTTTCAAAGAAGGACTGATATGATGTCAAGGCTCCAGCAATGTTCAATATTCGAAACATTGGGAAGACATTAGTCACCAGGACTCAGGGAACAAAAATTGTCTCTGATGGACTTAAAGGCTGTGTATTTGAAGTAAGTCTAGCTGATCTACAGAATAATAAAGTTGCCTTCCGTAAATTCAAACTGATCACAGAGGATGTGCAAGGGAAAAATTGTCTGACAAACTTCCATGGCATGGACTTTACACATGACAAAATGTGTTCAATGGTCAAAAAATGACAAACAATGATTATGCCCATGTTGATGTCAAAGCTACAGATGGATACTTTCTGTGTTGGTTTCACTAAGAAACATACTAACCAGATTTGTAAGACTTCCTATGCCCAGCACCAGCAAGTCCGCCAAATCCAGAAGAATATGGTGGAAATCATGACACGAGAAGTTCAGACAAATGACCTGAAAGAAGTTGTCAATAAACTGATTCCAGGCAGCATAGGTCGGGGTAGGCAACCTTTCCCCTTTAAGGGCCGAGGGACTTTAGCTCCCAGAAGCCTCAGCCATATTGGCCAATAGTCCCATGTTGGCCAATAGCTCCTGGGATTCTGGGAGTTGAAGTCCCTTGGCCCTTAAAGGGGAAAGGTTGCCTACCCCTGGCATAGGTAAAGATATAGAAAAGGCATGTCAGTCAATCTATCCCCTTCATGATGTCTATGTTCGTAAAGTCAAGATGCTTAAGAAACCCAAGTTTGAATTGGGCAAGCCATCAGGTGAGGGAATTGGTGCCAAGGTAGAACGGGCTGATGGGTATGAGCACCCTGTGCAAGAGTCTGTCTAAATTTGGGGACTGGCAAATAAATTACATAGATAAATGGCTTTCCAAATTCCAAATAATAATAATATTATTATTAATAATAATAATTTTAACAGATCTATTAGATTCCCTTTTCAGAGGTGGAGCTGAGTTTGTTGCCTCAAAGACCACAGAGAGTCTTCTGGAGTTGGTGAGGCCTTTACTCCCAAGAAAGTGGATGCAGGATGGCAGCCTAAGGGTTGGAACTGGACATAGTCATTCCCAATTCATCTCTTCTAAGCATTGACAAGAAAAAGGAAAAAGGAATATGGAAAAATATGGAATTCTTTCCTATGTTACAGGGAGGAATTATTTCTTAGAGTTTCTTTGATAATGTGTTACAGTCACCAAAATGCTTGAAATGCTGACATCCAGCAAAATTTTGTGGAAAAACAAAATTATTTCCCCCACATTCCAGACCTTCAGAACAGAATCCTACAGGCCAGATCTAAGGCACTCACCTATTTCTTGACAGGGGCATTTCTGCCTTTTTTTTCTTTTTTCTTTTAAACAGACATAAAATTAGTTTGTAGCATTCATGGGCCATCAGAAACTTCTGCCTCTTAGAACTCTTTCCTCTATGTACAATTAGAGACTTAAAATTTATAATAATAATAATCAGATTTATTGTGTTTGTCCCCCCTCCAACTGGTTTTAAAAATATCTCGTCACCATTGCAGAGAGATTTTCTATCCTAATGGATTGTTTGGTGGAGACAGTGATTGAACTGCCCCATGGATCTCCAGGGGTCTCTTTAAGGTATAAAATACAACAAAGCAGAAGGAAAAAAAATATGGGGGGGGAGTGATGAGGGAGGAAATGGAGGAGCTGTATTCCTTCTTTCTTCCTCTCCAGTCTTTAGTGCCACTATATTCTCCTCTGGTCAGGCTCCACCTGGAATACTGTGTCCAGTTCTGGGCACTCAATTCAAAAAGAATGTAGAGAAACTGGAGTGTGTCCAAAGGAGGGCAACTAAAATGGTGAAGGGTCTGGAAACCAAGCCCTATGAGGAACGACTTAGGGAGCTGGGGATGTTTAGCCTGAAGAAGAGAAGGCTGAGATGTCATATTGAGGAGGGAGCAAGCTTGTTTTCTGCTGCTCCAGAGACTAGGACCCGAAACAATGGATGCAAGCTGCAAGAAAAGGGATTCCACCTCAACGTTAGGAGGAATTTCTTGACAATAAGGGCGGTTCGACAGTGGAACACACTCCCTCGGAGAATAGTGGAGTCTCCTTCCTTGGAGGTCTTTAAGCAGAGGCTGGATGGCCATCTGTCAGGGATGCTTTGATTGGGAGTTCCTGCATGGCAGGGGGTTGGACTGGATGGCCTTTGGGGTCTCTTCCAACTCTATGATTCTATCTCAAGGGCTTCTTTTCCATTTAGGGAAACCCTAAAGAGCCTCTCTGGGTTTCCTTGAAAAGAGAAACCAAAAACACACCAAGCAGCCCCAGGAAGAAAAAGTGGTCCATGGGGAGGGGGGGGGTATTTCCCTGTCAACCCCCCTAGAAACTGCATACACCCCCCAAGGGTCCAGGGAGGGGAGAAAAGGGAGAAAGAACTTCGCAAGCAGATTAAGGAGGCGGCTCTTCCATTGCCAAGCATCTGTGGGGGAGGGGGAGGAAGGAGCAAACAGGGGTGAAAAGAAGGGACATTTCTCTCCCCCCCCCCCCAGAAGCTGGTTTGGGGCGCCCATCACCTTCCCCCCTCAATCCCCCCTCCTTTCCAGCCTCTCTGGGGAGCAGAGCTTTTGTCCTTTTGCCTCTTGAGGGGGCAGACTGGGGGGTGTCTTTCTTTCTCCATGAGAACTTTTGCCAGCTCCCTCCATTCCTTCAAGAGCCCCCCCTCCAAAAAAACAAACAAACAAAAAAAAAAAAAACCAAACCACCGTCCAGCCTCTGCTTAAAGACCTCCAAGGAAGGAGACTCCACCACAATCTCCATTGAGGGAACATTGTGTTCCACTGTTGAACAGCCCTTACTGTCAGGAAGTTCCTCCTAATGTTGAGGTGGAATCTCTTTTCTTGCAGCTTGCATCCATTGTTTCGGGTCCTAGTCTCTGGAGCAGCAGAAAACAAGCTTGTTCCCTCCTCGATATGACATCCCTTCAAATATTTAAACACGGCTATCATATCACCTCTCAGCCTTCTCTTCTCCAGGCTAAACATCCCCAGCTGCCTAAGTCCTTTCTCATGGGGATTCATGGTTTCCAGACCCTTCACCATTTTAGTCGCCCTTTCTTCCCTCCCCACCGCAAACCCACCCCCCAAAAAAGACAGGGCTGCCCCCAACGTTCGCGGCTCCCTTACCGCTTTCTCCTCCTCTTCCTCCTCTCCGGCCGCTCCACCCTCCAGGCCTCCCGCCTCCCTTCCCAGCACGTCACCTTTCCAAACATCGCCTGCCTCTCTAGGAATCGGAACTCCACTCTCTCCCCCTTGGAGGACTCTCTAGGAATAGTTCTCGGCCCTCTCTCTCCCCCCTTGGAGGACTCGCTAGGAATCTGAGCGTCCTCTCTCTCCCCCATTGGAGGGCTGTCTAGGAATAGTTCTCGGCCCTCTCTCGCCCTTGGAGGACTCGCTAGGAATCTTTCTATGCCCTTTCACCTCCCTTGGAGGACTCTCCAGGATTCTGAGCCAGGCAGAGGAGGAGGTAACTGGGGAGGGGGGGGGGGGAGAGGGGCGTCCCAAATGGGACTTTGTGGGGGACTGGGAGGAGGGGTAGGAGGAGAGAGAGCCCCCTCTTGATATCTCTCAGATGGGGAGGGGGGTCCCTGTTCCTGCCGCCCCTTTGGGATGAAGGGAACCCCCCCTTGCTCCCTTCCCCAGCCCCCCAGGCACTCCATTGTCCTTTCAAGGCCCTCTTCCTCCCTCTCCTGAAAAGCCCCCCCCATGTGTTGGAATGGGGAAGAGAGAGCTGGTTGTGGGGCTGAGGTTGCATCTACACCGTAGGAATAAAGGCAGTTTGACACCACTTTCACTGCCTCATGGGTTCAGCCGCTGACAGCAGAGATGGGGGACTGGCTGCAAACCTCTGGGGGGGGGGTCACCCTCTTCATAGGAAAACTGCCTGAAGCTCTGGTGCTGCATCTCTGAGCTGGCAAGGTCCTTTACCCAGGATCTCTGGACTGTCCTCTCCCAGAATTCCCCACTGCTCTCAGCACTGAAGCCATTAGGACCTCTTCCTCCTTCAGGACTAGCTGAGTCTGGTCCATCCATCCATCCATCTATATATCTTCCACCAATGAAACCCCAAACAGGATGAAAGTGATTCCTTCTCTGTCTGTCTCAGGGCAAAGATGTCGCCAAAATGCTCGTCTCAAACACCCTGTAAAGCCAATACATTGTTTGCATTAGTATAGACAATATTGGGAATTTACAGAGCACCATTAATGTACATTGTTGCATTAAAAATTATTATCTTGGTACAGGTACCCTAGAGCAGGGGTAGGCAACCTTTCCCCTTTAAGGGCCAAGGGACTTCACCTCCCAGAATTCCAAGAGCTATTGGCCAACATGGGACTATTGGCCAACATGGCTGAGGCTTCTGGGAGCTGAAGTCCCTCGGCCCTTAAAGGGGAAAGGTTGCCTACCTCTGCCCTAGAGGCACCTGTCTGATCTTGAATGTTAAGCTGGGCCAGTCATGGTTAGTACTTGCATGGGAGATTGCCAACAAATACCAGGTACTGTAGAGTATTTCAGATGAAGGAACTGGCAAAACCAACAGTGTGATGCAGCAGCTGAAAAAGCCAATGTGATTTTAGTTTGCATCAGAAAAAGGACAGCGTTTAGATCAAGAGAAGTAACAGTATCATTCTAATCTGCTCTGATCAGGCCTCACCTGGAATAACCCTGTGTCCAGTTCTGGGCACCACAATTCAAAAAGGATGTTGGGAATCTGGAATGTGTCTAGAGGAAGACAACCAAAATGTTGAAAGGTCTGGAAACCAAGTCCTATAAGGAGCAACTTAGGGAGCTGGGTATGTTCATTCTGGAGAAGAGAAGGTTAAGAGGGGACATGCTATTCATGTTTAAATATTTGAAAGGATATCACATTGAAGAAGGAGCATGTTTGTTTTCTGCTACTCCAGAAACTTAGGGCCAAAAAAGACTGCAGAAATAATCGTTTGAGACCACTTTAACTGCCCTTGCTCAATGCTACAGAATTCTGGGAACTATAGTTTTGTGAGACATTCTGCCTTCTCTGTCAGAGAGCTCTGGTGCCACAAAAAACTACAGTTTCCAGAATTCCTAAGGACTGAGCCAGGGCAGTTAAAGTGGTCTCAAACTGGATTATTTCTGCAGTCTGTTTAACAATCCGTGGTTTGAAAATATTTAAAAATACATATACATTCCAAAAAGCAAACCTTGATTTTTTCCATTTCAATTTTATATAAGGGACACCATCTTACTATGCCATTGTATTTAATGGGATTTTGGTATCTAAAGGGGGGTCCTGGAACCAAACCCCATACCAAGGGCCCACTGTACAAACAAGGGAAGTAGCCTTTTCGGACAGGAATGATAGCTTAACCAAAGTAACTTCTCACCGCAAAGGGAGGGGAACCTGAATTGGGATGTAGCTGGGAAATGGAGCCTGGCATGTCCTTTTGGGAGAAGAGACAGGTTGGGGAATTCTTTTTGTCTTTCTCTTCATTTAGATTTCCTGCATTTATGTTTAAGATATTCTTCACCTCCATTTGGGGACTGGGAAATAAAATACATGGATAAATGGCTTTCTATCTTCCCAGTTTTATTCTTCTTCCAGATCTATTTGCTTCCATTTTCAGAAGGGGGGCCGAGTTTGTCTGTTGCCTCAAAGATCACAGGGAGTCTTCTGAAACCTTAAAGGCCAACGGAGATGGTGGGACCTTTATTCCCAGGAAAGTGGGTGCAGGATGCCAGCCTAAGGGTTGGATCTGGACTCAGCCACTCCTCTTCTAAGGAGTTTATCACACGGGAGAAATTGGAAGTTTAAATGGGTCAGAAGCTGCGGTTATCCAGTGTATTAGGCACAATTGCGCAAATGGTTTTTACACAGCGTCGCGGGCAAACTGCTTAGAATTCAAACAGAAAGTGACATGAATCAGAGAATAGTCATTTTGTGTTTTCATTTCCGTTTCATTCATGAATTTGCTTTCTTTGTGCAATTGCTGTGGTGTGAAAGCTATTTGAGGGATTCTCCCTGTTTTTGTGCTCGTTGCCAGATTTCCCATGGTTCGCTGCTGCTTTGCTGTGCTTTGTTGTGCCGAGAGGGACGAATGGGATACAGCCTTTTTGGCTTTAGCCAGGGCTCTTAAAGTATCAGCAGGCACACAGACACACAGAAACAGCTCTCCCTTGTGTGCCTCTCTCCTCCTCCAGCCTTCCCCATTAACCAGGGCTCTGGTGAGGAAGGCAGGGACACAGCAAGAGTGAGAGAGAAGTTTTCTCTTTCCTTTCCTACTTCTTTTGGGTATCATTCTGTTCTTTTTACTCAGGTTGGGTACCATTTCTTGGAAAGTTAAGGCAGCACAGTATATTTTTATAAGAACAATTGTGTAAATAAAACTGTTTATTTATGTGGGTGATTTCTGTTAAAGCAACTCCTACTTCTGTGCGCATGTGAAAAAAAAATATTTCCAAACCACCAAGGGGATTTGCCCCCATCTGTGTGAAAACCAAATGCGCTTTCTACCCACTTTCTCACATTAGTAATATGCTTTTAACCCGTTGTTGTGCTCAGCATGTGAAAATCATTTATACATTTGCGTGCTTTCCTGGGATTTGTACACTTTGACCATTTTTGGGATGGAAGCACATAGGTTCCTATGTGATAAACTCCTAAGCATGGATAAGAAAAAGGGAAAAGGAGCAGGGGAAAATGCAGAATTCTTTCCTATGTTACAGGGAGAAATTATTTCCTAGAGTTCCTTTCAAAATACAATACTGTTACCAAATTGGTTGGAATGTTGATATTCAGAAATGCTGATGTTCCCAGGAAAAATTTGTGGAAAAACAACATCATTTCCCCCCTTTCCTGACATTCAGAGCAGAATCCTACAGGGCAGATCTAAGATACTCACCAATTTCTTGACAGGTGCATTTCTACCTCTCTCTTTTTTTATATAGCCCTAATATTAGTTTGTGGTTTTCATGGGCCAGCTGGTCTCTCTCTTGTGCCTACTTCACTGGGTTGTTGTGAAGGTTAAATGATCAGAAACTTCATGCCTCTCAGACCTCCTTCCTATATTTATAATGAAAGACATTTTAAAAATCACAAAGAGTATTTAAAAAAAATCAGATTTCTTTTTCTTGTGTTTATTTTCTTAAAACTAGTTTTATTTAACAAATTCTTTTCTTAAAACTACAAATCATTGTTTATATGTAGCTATATTTACAGAAAGAGGTTTGCTATCCTAATGGATTGTTTGGTGCAGATAATGACTGAACTGCCCCATGGATTTCCAAGGCCTTTTTTTTTTTTTAAAGGGCGAATAAAAATACAACAACAACAAAATTGTGGAGTAAAATTGGTGAAGGAGACAGAAGGTGGTGGTGGTGGTGGTATTCCTTCCTTCCAGTCTTTTCTCTCTCTTTCTCTCTCTGTCTTCCATCTCATGGGTGTTATTTCCATTTCAATGTAATGTCCCTTTGCAATCCAAAGAAGATGTTTCCTTGGAATCCAGCATGTCTCTTTCCTTTGCAAAGCCTCAGGCTCCTATGGAGGTAGAGAACACTGAATTTCTCAAGAACTCTTCATGTTTAGCATCAGGAAAACTGTAGGTCAGGGGTAGGCAACCTTTCCCCTTTAAGGGCCGAGGGACTTCAGCTCCCAGAATCCCAGGAGCTATTGGCCAACATGGGACTATTGGCCAACATGGCTGAGGCTTCTGGGAGCTGAAGTCCCTCGGCCCTTAAAGGGGAAAGGTTGCCTACCTCTGATTTAGACAAACCCAAAAGAGCCTTTCTGGGTCTCCTTGTGAGGAGGAGGAGGAGGAGGAACAATACACCAAGCACCCCAGGAAGAAAAGGCAGTGCATGGGTGTGTGTCTTACCTGCCACCCCCCATGGAAACTGCACCTATTCCTTCTGCATGAGGAGTCCTGGGGGCAGACAAAGGGGGGGGGCTCTTCCATTGCCAGGCCCCTGACCTGGGGGGAAGGGGAAGGAAGGGGCATTGCTTTCTCCTCCCCCCAGAAGAGGTTTTGGTCCTCTCCCCACAATTCCCCCCTTTCCAGCCTCTTTGGGGAGAGTAGGACTTTTGTCCTTCCACTCTTCGGGGAACTGTTCTTTCTCCCTCCCTCCAAGAGAACTTTCTCCATCTCCCTCCATTCCTTGAATAGGATTTGTCCCTCAGTCTTTTGATCCCCCCCCCAAAAAATAACCCACCCCCTGCTTCCCTCCTCCTCCTCCTCCTCCTCCTTCCTCCTCCTCCTCCTTCCTCCTCCTCCTTCCTCCCCCCCCCCCCCACAGACAGGGGCTTCTTTCTCTTCTTCTCCTCCTCCTCTCCCCCTTCCCCCCCACCAACTGGCCCCCACCGCTCTCCCCCAGGGAAGGGAAGGCGGGGGGGGGAGGGAGGGACACCGGATATGACGCCTCTTGTCTCTTCCCCCCCCACAAAGCCCCATTTAGGGCCCTCCTTCCCTCCTCCTCCTCCTCTTTTTCTTCTTCTCCCGGCTGCTCCACCCACTAGGCCTCTCTCTCCCATCTCCCTTTCCCAGCTTTGCCAACATTTCTTGCTCTCTAGAAATCTGAGCGCTCGGCTCGCTTTCTCCCTCCCTTTGAGAGGAGGACTCTCTAGGAATCTAAGGCGGGTTGCAGACTGCCAGAAATAGTGCAAATTGAGTCCACTTTTAGGGTTAGGGTTAGGGAATCATGGGAACTGTAGTTTATTGTGGCACCAGAGCTCTCTGACAGAGAAGGCTCAATGTCTCAGAAAAAAATACAGTTCCCATGATCCCTAGCACTGAGCCAGGGCAGTGCCTCAATGTAATGTGCACTATTTCTGGCAGTCTGCTTCTTAGGCCTACAGTCTCTGTTCTCTCTCCCTTTGAGAGGACTCTCTAGGAATCTGAGCTTCTGCTCTCCCTTTTAGAGGAGGACTGTCTAGGAATCTAATCTTTACAGCCTGCCAGAAATAATGCAACTTGAGTCCACTTTTAACTGTCCTGGCTCAGTGCTGGGGAATCATGGGAACTGTAGGTCATTGTGGCACCAGAGCTCTCTGAGAAGAGAGAGAGAGAGAGAGAGAAGGCTTAATGTCTCAGAAAAAAACTACAATTCCCGTGATTCCCTAGCACTGAGGCAGGGCAGTTAAAGCGGAAAGTCCCTGATCATTCTCCCTTTCGGAGGACTCTCTAGGAATCTGAGCTTCTGCTCTCCCTTTTAGAGGAGACTTTCTAGGAATCTGAGCCTCTGCTCTTTCTCCCCTTGGAGGAGGTCTCTCTAGGAATCCGAGCCTTTCCTCTCCTCGCAGCCTGGTTGGAGGGGAGGCGGAGGTATGGGGGGGGGAGTGAGGGGGGACACCCTCAGTCGGTGGGGCAGCCAGGAAAGGAGGAGGGCGGGGGGGGCACCTTTGGGGGGGGGGAAGAGGGAGCCCCCCCCATTATGCATTGTCTGTGGGGGGGGGGTGTTTGTCCAGTTCCCCCCTTTCCTCTCCCTCTGCCCCCCTCAGGCCCCCAGGCTCTTCAAGGAGGGAAGGAGAACGGAAGGGGGGCCCTGGCAGACTGCCAGAAATAGTGCAAATTGAGTCCACTTTTAGGGTTAGGGTTAGTGCTAGGGAATCATGGGAACTGTTGTTTTTTTTCCCCCTGACACGTTGAGCCTTCTCTGTCAGAGAGCTCTGGTGCCACAATAAAATACAGTGTATTCATTTGTGTCCTGCCTTTTCCCCAATAATGAGGCACAAGGCAACTTACAGCTGATTAAAAACAATGCAGATTAAAAACAATATCAACAAAGAAATAGAAAAAAGTATAAATACAATTTTTTAAAAAAAATAAACAATATGTAACATTATTAACATTTACAATTCATAAAGAGACTACATACAAAGTAACATAGGGTCTTTACAGACTGCCAGAAACAATGCAGCTTGAGGCCACTTTAACTGCTCTGACTCAGTGCTAGGGAATCATGGGAACTGTAGTTTATTGTGGCACCAGAGCTTTCGGACAGAGAAGGCTCAATGTCCCAGAAAAAAATACAATTCCCATGGTTCCCTAGCACTGAGCCAGAACAGTTAAAGTGGTCTCAAGCTGCATTATTTCTGGCAGTCTGTAAAGGCCCGTAGTGAACCATTGAAAGTTCATCACAGTTAAAGAGTAAGAATATTTTTACTTCTCGATGGAAGGACAGCAAGAAGGAGCCATCTTAGTCTCCCAAGGGAGAGACTTCCAAAGTCTGGGAGCGGCCACTGAGAAAGCCCTACCTCCCAGACCTCCTGCCCTATGAGCCAGAGAAAATGGTGGGCCAGAAAAGGGGCCTCTCCTGAAGATCTTGGAGCTCTGGTGGGCTCATATGGGGAGATACATGAGGAGGGATTATTGGTCATTACAGAAGTTTTGGATTTCTCCCCTTTCAGCTCCAGGTCTACTTTGAAGAGGCAGCTGTGTAATTTCTCCAAATGGATTGGGATCACCTGGATCCAGGCCAGGGGGCTCCATACATGGAAGTCAAGATCGAAGATGATTGGGAGGAGGTTTCTCTGGGTAAGAAGCCCTTTTGCCTTTGTTAGTTTCTAAAGGAAGGAATTCATGTTCTTGACATTTCTTCTTCAGCTGTTGGGATGCAGGTGTAGGAATGGGATGCTAGGTCATGGCCCCTGAGCCACACTGTGCCAAAACGGAGCTTGTCTAATAATAATAATAATAATAATAATAATAATAATAATAATAATAATTTATAGCCCGCCCCTCTGCATAGCAATCGGGGCGGGGTACAACAATATTTAAAACGGAACAAAGTTAAAACATTCCCTCATCCCATAATCCCATCCTCCCCCCTCCCATCCCTTTAAAACAGGATTAAACAAGAGACAAATTAATATAATCATATATAAAAAAGGAATGGGAGTTCACCCTAACAGTATGCATCACTTTAGCTCCATTCTAACCCCCAGGATATTTGCTATATAGATGGACATTATGTGGTCCTCCAGAAATTGTTGGAGTGCAACACCCAGCAGCCCTGACAGTTTGTAGTTAACAGAGCTAACAGAGAGGAAAGCCTGATATTTGAGTCTTACTTAGGATGGAGGTAAAATTCTTGCTGGGGAAAGTGGCTGCAAAGGCATGATTTTCCTCCACCCCCCCCCCAACCCCCCCACACACCTTTCTTTTCTTTCACTGAGCTAAGGGATTTGCACTGCCTGGATGCATGACTACTCCTCCACATGGAACAACTGCATTGGTGAACAAACAGGCATCATGGAAGCAACATAGCAAATACTTGAACAGAAGGACACTAAATCCTTTAGCTATGCCTCTGGAATTTCTCTGTTCTCAAGAGTCAGGCACATGTAATGTGATCTTCAGAAGGGACTGTGCATATTTGCACATACATAAACAAGAGGGATAGAACAGTACACTACAGGTGCATCCTGTCATTTTAAAAACATTTCCTACAGACATTGTTTGACATCACGATCATGCCGTAATTATGGTACCAGAATTGTGTACTAATAGGTAACTGTTAGGGCCATTTTCTGTCCTTGGGATGTGATGGATTCAATTATTCCTTCATTTGTAGGCCACTCTGAAGTATGTATAGGAGCCAAGAAAAAGGCTAACTAGGAACATCTGGCAGTGGAAAGTCCAGTTATATAGGAGACATGGGGTACAATGCCTTCAGTCCAAAACATATAGTGCAGAAACAGGAAACTTTCAATCCTCCAAATGTTGTTGTACTACAGCTCCCTTTACCTTCAGTCAGCAAAACCAATGTTCAAGAGCTGGAGCTGGAGACCAGAAACATCTGGATGGCCTTATTTTCATGCCTTGAGCTTGTCTGACGGCCTTCAAGAGGATGGGGTCCTTGCAGCTGTGGATCTGAAGCCACTATTTAAATATAAAACTTTGATTTGCCCAGTTGGAATCTGGAGCTGGAAACTTGAATTCCTTGAAAGTAGCCAGGTATTCCTACACTACCTTATTTCCTATTCTGTGTTGTATTGCCCTTGGGGCCGAAGGAGACTTCACCATACTCTGAGGGATGTAGAGTTCCCCTCTCAAACAGCTCTCACTGTCAGAAGGTTCTTCCTAATGTTGAGGTGGAATCCCTTTTCCTGTAGTTTGTACCCACCACTCCATGTCCTACTCTCTGGAGCAGCAGAAAACAAGCTTGCTTCATCCTCAATATGACGTCCTTTCAAATATTTAAACAGGGTTATCATATCGCCTCTTAACCTTTTCTTTTTCAAGCTAAACATACCCATCTCCCTAAGTCTCTTCTCATAGGGCAGGGGTAGACAACCTTTCCCCTTTAAGGGCCGAGGGACTTCAGTTCCAAGAAACCTCAGCCATGTTGGCCAATAGTCCCATGTTGGCCAATAGCTCCTGGGATTCTGGGAGCTGAAGTCCCTCGGCCCTTAAAGGGGAAAGGTTGCCTACCCCGTCATAGGGCATGGTTTCCATAGCTTTCACTATTTTGGTCGCCCTCTTTTGGACACTCTTCTTTTAAATACTTTCTGCTAAGTAGCATAATAGACTTTCTACTTATCATCTTCAAGAAGCTGGGCCTGTGTATATGAACTATGCACAAGATTTATGAGTAAACTTTTTAAATGTTCTTTTAAAAGAAAGACTGTGTTTTGTTCCTTTCACTGTGCTAATACACATGTGTTTGGGGGTTGGTGGCTAGTCTTGCTGTCTCCATACTTCTGCCGCAGGATAAGATGCTGGCAAAATGTCAGAAAGAAACTCTTCTAAAACATAGCCACACAGCCTGAAAAACCCTTGAAAAACTATGTAGGCTTCCTTTCTTCACTCCACTCACTCCATAATCCCCTCCCTCCACCCAGGCTTCCTCCTTCCATCAGACACTTCAACCCCCTTTTTTCCTGCTTTAACTCCCTCATAAACAAATCCACTTGGGGCATCAGACCCTTTCTGCCATCATCATCGCCCCTGCTTCTTGTCCCCTGACTTTTTCTCCTGCCTCCTCCACCTTCTTCTGGAAATGGGGACAAAGAGCAAGGTTTCTGTCCTTCCCCCCAAGTTAACAATTCCTCCCTCTCTAGGAAGCTGAGCTTGCTGTCCATTTAACTCAAGGGTTGGCAAGTTCCCCTTACCTGGGGCCGGGCCGGGGATCCCCTGGTCTTCCGCAGGCCGAAGGGGGGGGGGGGGAAATGGCGGCGTGTGTACTCATGCATGCGTGTGGTCCCCGCCAACCCCCACCATCGCCACGCATGCTACCACTGTGCCGCCACCACGCACATTATCGCCACCATCTTGTTTTCCAAAATGGCGGCCGCGACTCATTTGCGCATGTGCAGTACTCGGTGCATGCGCAAACAACTCGCGGCCACCATTTTGGAAAATAAAATGGCGGCGGCAGGGGTCAGCAGGGGCTGGTCCAAAGGCCTCGGGGGGGCCGCGGGCCGTACATTGCTGACCCCTGATTTAACTCTTGGAGGACATGGAGCAGTTGAAGGCCATGATTTCTCTCTTTTTCTCTTCATTTTGCAAACCTTGTATTGCACCCTGGCAGGCACCTCCAACTTCTTCTGGAAAGGGGGACAAAGAACAAGGCTTCTGTCCTTCCCCCCATGTTAACAGTTCCTCCCTCTCTAGGAAGCTGAGCTTGCTGTCCATTTAACTCTTGAGGGACAAAGAGCACCTGAAGGCAACAATCTCTCTCTCTGTCTGTCTTCTCTCTTTCTCTGTTCATCCTGCAAACCTTCATCCCTGGTAAGCTCCTTTCATAGGATCCCAGGCAAAAACACTTTGACTAGATAAATAAACGCCTGCTTGGCACCCAGCTCCCTTGCAGGGAGGCTGAGGGACAGGAATGCTGTTGAGAGGGTGTGTGAGAGACTCTATATGAATCTTTTCAGGTAAAAGAAGACCAACTGTGGTGCTGAAACTCTTTCTACACTCCTTGCCCCAGGCAGCCTTTGAAACTTTGAGGGATGAGGGCTCTGCTTCTATTTCATTCACTGCATATAATTTATTTTCTTTGTACTGAGGTAGTCATCCTATGGCCCTCCAGATATTGATGGATTACAGTTGCCATCTGCCCCTTTGACAGCATAACAAATCAGTAAGAGGTGCTGGGAGTCTTTTCCAGGGAGTCATGTCATCTCATAATGTGCCCATATTATGATATTCTCAATTTATTTATTTGGTTTATGGGGAAAGTTCATGTTTGATCTGCTTTCAGAGCCATTTAATTGAATTTTTGGTGGTCCAGGGAAGACTGTATAAATGTGTGCTGATATAAAACATCTGCATTTATACTTTTTGCAGGCGTGTATAGGTCCAAGATGGTCTCCAAACGTAGGGAGAAAGAAGAACCTCCACTGAATTCCTCCTCCATGGAAGAAACTGCAGGACAGATGACCCTGGAACAGGTTCATCCCCTCTTTCTTTGTGATGGAGCCACTGGGAGTTTGTCAGCCTGGGATGCAAAGGGTGGTCAGAGGCCATCCTTGGTCCTTCAGTGGCTCAACTGATCAGTGTTTTCTGCCCTCTTGTCTTGCTTCCCCTTCCATTCAGTTAGGGCCAGGAGGGTTGGGCTGTGCTTCTTGCCAATGCTGGTCTCTCAAGCTTACTTGATCTATTCCTGCATGAACATTAAACCCATGGCTTTTAGGCAGGGTTGGTCCACCATTTTGGTGAAGGGAGGCACCTGACTCAGACAGCTGGA
The DNA here is from genome assembly GCA_026167975.1 of Phrynosoma blainvillii. Lineage (NCBI taxonomy): Eukaryota > Metazoa > Chordata > Lepidosauria > Squamata > Phrynosomatidae > Phrynosoma > Phrynosoma blainvillii. Next base: position 397,142,279 of record JANUYF010000002.1, on the reverse strand, counting down.
TTTTGAGCCATAATGAAGCAATTCTTAATAATTTAATTTGTAGTTTTCTTATTTTTATTGTCAAGGATGGGAAAAGCCTCTTGTGGTGCTTGCTGTCTTACTTGGTAAAAGAACTTGATCATACAGGCTAGCAATTCAAAACATTTGCTGCCCTAAACTTCTGCTAGTTAGTAATGCAGACTGGGAGATTTATGTGGAAGAGTTTCCACATAATAAACAACATCTCCCTTCACACAAGAAATCTAGAGATTTTGGCACCTCTTTCAGCCTTTCTAGGCTCTCGACAGGCTTCCAATTTCCTCTTTCCCTGGCACTACAATGGCTCAGAGAGGGCCCAACTGTGGCAAAACCTTGTCTTTTCCCTCATGCCCCATTCTTCAAGATCCAGGGAGTTAAGGAAGAGAGATGGGAGAATATTCAAGCATGTCCCAATCTATTGATATCCTGAAGTGATCAAATAATATTTGGGATGCACTATGTGCTTTTTTGGTTAGTCACTCTCTGGATGAGGCCTTTTTCTATTGCAGGTGACCTTTGAGGATGTTGCTCTGTATTTCACAGAGGAAGAATGGGAATTGTTAGATCAGAACCAGAGATTTTTGTACAACGAGGTGATGATGGAAAACTATGTGAATGTGTTCTCTCTGGGTAAGGAACTTGAACCCTTTGCTCTTGGTACAGAGGGTCCTTTCATACTGCATTGTCATAGCACTATGATTCTACTTTGTCATCTGTGGAATCTTAGAATTTGTAGCTTAGTGAGGCACTAGAGCTCTCCAGTTGAGGATTCTAAATATTCCTTCCTAAACTGACAACCCTGGGATTAGAAGGAACTATGGCTGTTAAGGTTTATTGGTCCCAAATGTTCCTCAACACATCCCAGAGCAGATTTACTGAGGTTTTGGCACCTCTTTCAGCCTTTCTAGGCTCTCGATAGGCTTCCAATTTCCTCTTCCCCTGGCCCTACAATATCTCAGAGAGGGCCCAACCGTGGCAAAATTGCCTCCGCTTCCCCTATATAGCAATAGCAATAGCAAGTACATTTCTATACCACTTATCAGTGCACTTAAGGACTCCCTGAGCAGTTTACAACTATAAGCTAATTGCCCCCAACAAGCTGGGGACTCATTTTAGTGACCTACAGAAGGATGCCAGGCTGAGTCGATCCTGGAGCCCCTGGCCGGTATCAAACTCACAACCTTATGGTACAGCTGCAGTACAAGGCAGTACTGTGCAACCAGGGCTCCTTACTGAGGAACAAAACATTTCATTTTTTTTCAGGTGGTGCAGTTGGGGGGGTGCCCTCTGAGATCCTTTGGGAGTTCAGTGTGGCCCCCTTAATCCCCAACAGTTGCCCATCCATGTCTTAGAGATGTCTTAAAGCTCTTTTAAAGCTTTTTTTCTGAAGCTATACCAAAATTAGGGTACAACTCCCAAACCCCTTCCTCAGCCTTTCCCATTAACTAATTTGTATGTTTATTGTCCTTTTTCACCAAATGGGTCTCAAAGTGTCTCTTTCCTGCATCACACTCTGTGTATGTGTGTGTGAGAGAGAAAGAGAGAGAATGTGTAAAACAATATGGCAGGGAAGAAATGTTGAAGATGAAATGTGAAGTAGTGTTGGTGGGCATGAGGGCCGATAGGAAAGTTGGAGAGTGAAGGGAGAAATAGAAGGTGATCAGGCATGTGGGAGTGAGATGGGGAGGGCAGAAGCAAAGCTAAGACAGTCTGTGTGAACAGGAAGGTACCTCTGGGAAAGTCCAGAATAGGTCAGAATAGGTGCCTCATGGATTGTCAGGCAACTGTGAACCTGACAAAATTTAACAACTGATTTGAGTAAACTGGTGCGAACTGGCTCAGCTCCTTTATTTCAGATGTATTAAGGGGGTTCATTTAGCAACAATGACCAATATCTATAAGGTCTGTCAAGGGCTGATGTCTGTGAAGGTGAGGGAAAGAGGACACAGAGACCCTTGTCAGTCGTTGTCTGTACTTCTGCTTCTCTTTAGGAGATCTTCTGAAGCATCCAAGAATCCACATAGGAGAGAAACCATACAAATGTCAGAAGTGTGGGAAAGGTTTTACTTATAGGACAGCCCTTGTGATTCATCATGGAGTCCACACAGAAGAGACACCACACAAATGCCAGCAGTGTGGGAAATATTTTGCTTACAGGTCAGTCCTTGTCACTCATCAAAGAGTCCACACAGGAGAGAAACCATACAAATGCCAGGAGTGTGGGAAAAATTTTGCTTACAGGTCAGCCCTTTTGAAGCATCAGAAGGTCCACAAAGAAGAGACACCACACAAATGCCAGGAGTGTGGGAAAGGTTTTGCTTACAGGTCAGCCCTTGTGATTCATCACAGAGTCCACACAGGAGAGAAACCATACAAATGCCAACAGTGTAAGAAATATTTTATGGATAAGTATTCAGTTGTGAAACATCACAGAGTCCATACAGGAGAGAAACCATATAAATGCCAGCAGTGTGAGAAATGTTTTGCTTGCAGGTCAGACCTTGTCACTCATCAGAGAGTCCACACAGGAGAGAAACCATATAAATGCCAACAGTGTGGGAAATGTTTTGCTTACAGATCAGACCTTGTCATTCATCAGAGAGTCCACACAGGAGAGAAACCATATAGATGCCAGCAGTGTGGGAAATGTTTTTCTAGCACGTCATTTCTTGTCAAGCATCAGAAAGTCCACACAGGAGAGAAACCATACATATGCCAGCAGTGTGGAAAATGTTTTGCCCAAAAGCCACACCTTTTGAGGCATGAAAGAGTCCACAAAGGAGAGAAACCATACAAATGCCAGGAGTGTGGGATATGTTTTGCTGACAATTCTTCCCTTGTGAAGCATCAGAGGGTCCACACAGGAGAGAAACCACACAAATGCCAGAAGTGTGAGAAGTGTTTTGCTTCCAGGTCAGCCTTTGTAACTCATTACAGAGTCCACACAGGAGAGAAACCATACAAATGCGAGGAGTGTGGGAAATGTTTTGCTTCCAGGTCAGCCTTTGTAACTCATCACAGAGTCCATACAGGAGAGAAACCATACAAATGCGAGGAGTGTGGGAAATGTTTTGCTTCCAGGTCAGCCTTTGTAACTCATCACAGAGTCCACACAGGAGAGAAACCATACAAATGCCTGGAGTGTGGGAAATGTTTTGCTTACAGGTCAACATTTGTAATTCATCACAGAGTCCACACAGGAGAGAAACCATACAAATGCCAGCAGTGTGGGAAATGCTTTTCTCAGATGTCACACCTTTTGACACATCAGAGAGTCCACACAGGAGAGAAACCATACAAATGCCAGCATTGGGGATAATTTTTTGCTGCCAAGTCAGCCCTTGTAAGAAAGTCCACACAGGAGAGAAACCATACAAATGCCAGTGCTGGTTTGTCTGGCATGGCGGGGGGAGGGGGCATACGATATCCCATAAGTTTTCACTTCAGAGTGAGACACAGTGTCAGTTGGTGGAGTGACTATCTGATCTTAGAAATTCACAGAACAAGGGATGTTAAAAGAACTTTACATTCTTCCAGGCAGAGTTTTAAAAAGTCAATTGAATGCCTTAATGTGGACTGTTTGTTTTCCTCTTCAGTGAGACTTCCAGTATATTACAGGGTATAAAAATTTCCATATCCACAGGAATGCTGGTGTGTATAGAATCAAGGGTCTTATTATTCCACAGTAGCCAAACACTCAGAGGCAGAGTTCCAGCATCCCCTCACAACAAGAGTTAGAATCTGGCCTCTTGCTGTGAACAAGAGCCTAACCTGCCTAATCCAAGGGGCGGCATATGGATCCCTGGCATCCTTGATCTAGTCATAGGGACCAGAAGTTTTTGAATACTTAGGAAGATTCATGCCAATAAAGCATCATTTTGTTCCACTTTAACAGACTCCCAGACCTGGTTCAGTTGGGACTTGAGTGGATTGGGCCCTCCAGAATTCTCACAACTGCTTTAATCTATTTTACTTAATTGTACTCAGGAACCCAAAGAGTGTTTAGCAATGGCTTCTCTTCATCTTGGAGAGAAGTGACCAGTGGGGTGTCACAGGTTCTGTCCTCGGCCCAATGCTATTCAACATCTTTATTAGTAAATTGGATGAAAGAATAGAGGGCATGCTTATCAAATTTGCAGATGACACCAAATTAGGATGAGTAGCTAATACCCAGAAGAGAGGACAAAATTCAAAGTGACCACAACAGTCGAGGTGACTAACATATTAAAATACAGAATACAATCAAGACCCCAGTACCCCCCCTTAAAAGTATTAAATCAAGAGAAGTTAAAACATCTTAATTAAAACACAGAATAGATAAAACCACAATTAGTATAATTAACTCACAGCGGAGAAAGGAAAGTGGAAGTGAACATTACATTGGGAGGGAGAGGACTAAGGAAATTCTCTAAGGCCATGACACTATTCTGGAAAGGCCTGCCGGAAGAGATCCGTCTTTACAGCCTTTTTAAAGCTGTTTAGAGATGTAATTAGACGGGTCTCATCTGGCAGGCCGTTCCATAATCTGGGGGTGACTACCGAGAAAGCCCTCTGGGAGGTTGCAGTGAGCCTAGATTTTATTGACTGAAGCACTCTACCCAGAGGAACGGAGTGTGTGGGGAGGATTGTATGGGAGAAGGCGGTCCCAAAGATAGGTTGGACCCAAGCCATTTAGGGCTTTAAAGGTAATAACCAACACCTTTAAAGTTAATAACCAACAGCCCTCTGGGAGGTAGGCTCTCAGCTACCTCGCAGAGGGCTTTCTCTATTGTCGCTCCCAGGCTCTGGAATGGCCTGCCAGATGAGATCCGTCAATTAACATCTTTGGACAGCTTCAAAAAGGCTGTCAAGACGGATCTCTTCTAGCAGGCCTTTCCAGACTAAATATCCCGGCCTCAGGTTCCCTCCCCATCAGCAGAACCTCTAGAACCCCTGTTTTCTTGGAAGAAAGTCACAGGGGTTATTATGATTGCATTGTATTAATTTTAATTTTTGTTTTTATATTGCTAAATGGTTTTAATTATGTGGTTTAATAACGTTTTAAGGGGGGGAGGGAAAATGATGTTTTAAGTTGTATGCTGATTTTTATGCTGTAAACCGCCCGGATTGGACTACCAATGGGCGGTATAAAAATAAAATTTATTATTATTATTATTATTATTATTATTATTATACTGGGACCAGAAACTAATAGGCAGCCAGTAGAGGGACCTTAATAACGGAGTTATATGTCCCTCCTTGATGTTCCAGAAATTACTCTGGCTGCCATATTTTTAACTAATTGCAGTTTTTGGACGAAGCATGAGGGTAGCCCTGTTTAGAGCACATTGCAGAAATCCAGACAAGAGGTTACCAGCGCATGCACAACAGTCTCAAGATCCCTTACTTCCAGAAAAGCGTGCAGCTGGTATATCAGCCGAAGCTGATAACAGGCACTCCTGACCGTCGCATTCATCTGATTCGTCATCAAGGAGCACCCCCAGACTGCAAACGCAGTCCTTCACAGAGAGTGTGACCCCATCCAGAACTGGAGGTTGCAACCCAATTCTCGGTTTCGGGGCAGCTACCGTGAGCACCTCTGTTTTGTCTGGATTTAGTCTCAATCTGTTTTTCTTCATCCAGCCCATTACTGCCCGAAGACATTCATGGAGAGAGGAGACGTCATCGGAATTCGAGGCTGACGATCAAGACATGGAGAAATAGATCTGGGTGTCATCAGCGTACTGATAACACCTAGCTCCATAACGCTGAACGATCTCATCCAGCGGCTTCATATACATGTTAAATAACATTGGGGACAGAATGGCACCTTGTGGAACACCACAAGTGAGCTCCTTTTTGCTGGAGCAACTTCCCGAGCAGCACCCTCTGGGACCTACCTGAGAGGAAGGAACGGAACCACTGCAATGCAGTGCCTCCAATTCCTAACCCCCTCCCAGATGGTCCGAGACGATGCCATGATCTATTGTGTCAAAAGCCACTGAGAGGTCTAAGAGCACCAACAGGGTCACACTACCCCTGTCGATGCTCAGACGCAGGTCGTCGGTCAAGGCAGCCATGGCAGTCTCAACCCCAAAGCCTGTCCTGAAGCCAGTTTGAAATGGGTCTAGATAATTGGTTTCATCCAAGACAACTTGGAGTTGAAGAACAACCGCCCTCTCGATTATCTTGCTCAAGAATGGTAACAAAGAGACTGGCTTATAGTTATGCATATCCAGGGGGTCCAGGGAAGGTTTTTTCAGAAGCAGCCTAACAGCCGCTTCCTTCAGACAAGATGGAATATGTCCTTTCTTGAGGGATGCATTGATGATGTCCGTGAGGAAAACAATCAAAGCATCTCCCCCCTGGACGGTCAGCCATGAAGAGCAAAGGTCGAGAGGGCAGGTCGTTTTGCTCACTCTACCAAGAAGCTTCTCCACGTCATCGGTATTCACAGATTGAAACTGATCCAGGATAATTTCAGTAACGGGAGTTGCTGGACACGTCAGTTGTTTCTGTTAAAAACCTGGTGTCTAAGTCGGCTCTTATCTGAGAGATTTTATCTGCAAAGAAGTTGTTAAATGTGTCACAGCAAGCTGTTGTTGGGTTAAGTAATGGGTTCTGCACAGGAGGTACCTGTGTCAGTTCCCTTACCACCTTAAACAGCTCTGCTGGATGGGATTCTGCAGATGTAATACGTGCAGAACAGAAAGATCTCTGTGCTGCACATATTGCCTCCCGATAGGACCACAGATAGTTCCTATGGTGAATCTGGTCAGATATGACTCGAGTTTTCCGCCAGTTGCGCTTTAGTCATTGTCCAACCCGCTTCATTTTCCTAAGGTCAGATGTATACCATGGACGATCAGGAGCAGGTTGATGTCAACAGGGAGAATTGTAAGGTACTGCACTTAGGCAGGGGAAAAAAATGAAATGCATAGATTTAGGATGGGGGACACTTGTCTTAACAAGACTACATGTGAAAGGATACTAGGAGTCCTAGTAGAACAGGGGTAGGCAACTTTTTTGAGCCAGGGGCCAGGTTGCTGTCCCTCAGACAACTGGAGGGCCGAAGCAAATAAATAAAAATTAAAAAATAATAAAAAATAAAAAATAATTCCTACATACACTGCACACATCATATTTTGAAGTAAAAAAACAAAATGGGAACATATACAATATTTAAAATGAAGAACAAGAACAAGTAAAGTTAAATAAACAAACTTAATTTTGTATTAAATAACAATGTGTTTTAATGGGAACCCTGGGCCTGCTTCTGGCTAATGAGATGGTCAATGTCCACTTCCATATTTGTCACTGCTAGTCGTAACAAGTGATGCAAGTGTGCATCAGTTAGTCTAGATCTGGTTGGAGATTTCAGATGTTTCATCCTGGAAAGTCTGTTCACAGACGTAAGTGCTGTCAAAGATGGTTGCCATTTTGAGTGCATGGTTCCTGATATTAGGATATTTCTCAGAGGGCAGAGATGCATAGAAATTTAGAAGGCTGCTTGACTGGAATGCTTCTTTCAGAGAGTCACAACTATGCAGGTCACACAGTTTCATTTGGTAAATTGGAGCCACATTTTCAATTTTAATAGAAAATGGGTTACGGAAAAGCTGTATGTCCTGTTCATGGAGATGAAGCTCTTTAAATCTAACTTGGAACTCACTTTGTAACTTTTCCAGTGAATCCACACATGTTTTTGTTGGGAATGCAACCGATGGTTTTTCCGCTGACAGATTTTTAGTAGTTGGGAAATGACTGAAATGTCCCTCATTCACTTGTTTGATGATGAGGCCTAATTTTAGTTCAAATGATTTCATACATGTGTACATATCACAGATGAGCTTCCTCTTTCCTTGAAGCTGCACATTGAAACTGTTAAGGAACTCTGTTACATGTGTCAGAAAGGCAAGGTACCATTTCTGTTCTGCATCATTGAACTCTGGTACTTCTTTGTTTTTGGAAATCAGAAAAGCTGCAACCTCTGGAAGTAAGTCATAGAAACGTCTCAAAACTCTCCCTCGACTCAGCCAACGGACTTCTGTGTGGTACAGAACATTTTCACAAGACAGAAATTCCTGAAATTGTGGTTCAATGCATTAGCTCTAATGAAGTTAACACAAGAGACCACCATTTTCATAACAGAGTCCCACTTCAGTGATTTACTACACAGCGCCTGTTGGTGGATGAGGCAGTATATGGCTATTGGCTGAGAATGGTTGTTTGTCCATCTCTTGGTTAATGCGAGCAATTACTCCTTTCTTGGACCCCACCATGCTAGGAGCATCATCAGTTGTCACACTGGCTAGTTTAGCCCAGTCCAGCTCCAAACCATTCACAATTTGGCAAACCATTTCAAAGATATCTTCTCCTGTAGTCATCCCTTTGATGCTTTGCAGTGCAGCAAGCTCCTCTGTGACCGAAATTGTCATTTATCCCACAAATAAAAATTAGAAGTTGTGCAGAATCACGAACATCATTACTTTCGTCGAGTGCCAAGGAAAAATAGGAAAGTTTTTTTGTAGAGATTTGCAAATGCTCCTGCAAATAGTCTCTCCCATTTCTTAAATTCTTCATGTAATTGTACGTGCTGAAAAACTCACTATACTAAATACATCAGCCTTCTCTGGACACATCACTTTGGCAACTCTAAGAAGGCAGTCTTTAACAAATTCTCTCTCCGCGAATGATTTCCCAGCGGACGCTATTGCCTGAGCAACTTCATAACATGCTCACATGGATAAAATATTTTGCTGCTTCTGCTTCACAAAAATAGTTTGCTGACTTGTCAATGAAGTTTTCAGTTTTGATATTTTATCTTTTCTCACTTGTCCGACCAAACCATCATGTTTCTTTATGATGAGTTTGGTAGTGTCGATGCAAATTGTATTCCTTAAACACAGACACTGTATCCTGGCATATCAAGCACACAGCTTTCTTCTTGTGCTCAAGGAAGAAGTAGTCATGTGTCCACTGTGGGTTGAATACCCTACATTCCGCGTCGATCTTCCTCTTAGTGACAGTCTTTTTGGACATCATTGTTACCTAGGAATACAAAATTGCTCTTAGTAAAATACCAATACATATATATATATATATATATATATATATATATACAGCGCTCCAAAAACAATATACCAGCAATAAAATGACCCACAGAGAGACATACAGACTGCACTACCCATCAATGCAGTCTGATCAGTGTTCATCAATACAGCCTTGCCAGTCCTCACAGACTGAGCAGGTTCCTCCACCACCTTTCTAGTTCACACTACCTTAAAAAAGCAGATGGCTGAACTCGCATAGCTCAGAGGTCACAACAGTGTGAACCGGGGCTTACACAACAGACAACATACAATGCTACCTTGAATCCCTGCTCAACCAGGGAAACAGACTGCACTGCCAGATCTTCAGCAAGCAGGGATGCATGCACACTGTTTCAGCCCCCAAAAAGCCAAGGCAAAAACCTGTGAAGAGAGTTTGCCCAAGGAAAAATTATTATTATTATTATTATTATTATTATTATTATTATTATTATTATTATTTCATTGTTATGTGATCAGGATAGGGAAGCAAAGAACCCCAAGGAAAAATTATTATTATTATTATCATCCATCATTATCAGAAAAAGGCAAAGCCTCTGTGAAGAGTTTGCCCAAAGAACCCCAAGGAAAAATTATTATTATTATTATTATTATTATTATTATTATTATCATCCATCATCATCATCATCATGATCAGGATAGGGAAGCCATGGGTGCGGAAGCTACTAGAAACAACACAAACACAACAACAAAGCACATTCTCTCAGTCTCAGAAAAAGGCAAAGCCTCTGTGAAGAGTTTGCCCAAAGAACCCCAAGGAAAAATAATAATAATAATAATAATAATAATAATAATAATTATTATTATTATTATTATTATTATTATTATTATTATTATCATCATCATCATCATCATCCATCATCATCATCATCAGGATCAGGATAGGGAAGCCATGAGTGTGGAAGCTACTAGAAGCAACACAAACACATCGACAAAGCACATTCTCTCAGCCTCAGAAAAAGGCAAAACCTCTGTGAAGAGTTTGCCCAAAGAACCCCAAGGAAAAATTATTAAAAACTGTTAAAAACACAACAACAACAGATAACCACTACTCCCCCGCTGCGAACCAACCTCTCTCCTTGTGGCTCACTGTGGCTGGCTGGCGCTCGCTGGCTCTTGCTCGCTTCGCTCACGCTGGCTCTCTTGCACGTGGCCACTCTGTGGTCTTCTATTTATGTGGCGGAGGGCAGAGAAAGAGGTGGAGGAGGAGGGTGAAGATGGGTCGCGCGCAACACAGCCGCCATTATGTGGTTCCTCTGCCCCCTGCACCTCGCCCTCCGCCCTCCCAGCCGGTCAGCGAGCTCTTCTGTACCTTGCCTCACCTGCCTGGCTGTCTCCCCTCCTTTGCTCTCCCCTCAACCACCATCGTGTGTGTCTCTGGCCACTACAGCGGCTGAGGGGAGGGCGATGGAGGGGAGGCAGGCAGCTAGGCAGGCAAGGCAAGCTACAGAAGAGTTCACTAGCCGGCCGGGAGTGCGGAGGGCGAGGCGCAGGGGGTGGAGTGCGTGCACACAAGGGAGAAGAGTGCGCTGAGAGCAACCCAGCAGCCATTTTGTGTTCCGATACAAAATGGTAGCCGGAGAAGCCCGGCAAAGAAAAAGAAGCCAGCGGTGGCAGCATCAGCAGCAGGACCAACCAGGGACCAGTAACAAGGCCTCCATGGGCCAGGGCCAGCCCGCGGGCTGTAGGTTGCCGATCCCTGTAGTAGACCGTAACTTGAACATGAGTGAACAGTGTGATGCAACAGTTAAAAAAGCCAATGTGATTCTAGGCTGCATCAATAGAAGTATGGTGTCTAGATCAAGGGAAGTAATAGTGCCACTCTATTTTGCTTTAGTCAGGCCTCACCTGGAATAATCCTGTGTCCAGTTCTGGGCAGATCAGTTCAAAGAGGATGTTGACAAGCTGGAGCATGTCCAGAGGAGAGTGACCAAAATGGTAAAAGGCGTGGAAACCATGCCCTATGAGGAGAAATTTAGGGAACTGGGTATGCTCAGCCTGAAGAAGAGAAGATTGAGAAGTTATATGACAGCCCTCTTTAAATATTTGAAGGGATGTCATACTGAGGATGGAGCAAGCTTATTCTGTGCTGCTCCAGAGACTAGGACACAGAGCAAAGGAAACAAACTACAGGAAAAGAGATTCCACCTCAACTTTAGGAAGAACTTCCTGATAGTAAGAGCTGTTCAAGAGTGGAACACAATTCCTCGGAGAGTGATGGAGTCTCCTTCTTTGGAGATTTTTCAACAGAGCCTGGATGGCCATCTGGACTGGATGGCCTTTGAGGTCTCTTCCAGCTCTATGATCTTAAGACATCCAACCATCACCTCTTATCATCGCAAATTCTAAGCAGTCAGCCAGTTCTTCATGGAAAATGGATTTCCGGTAAGATGGTGAAATGATTGCAGCTGGATTTTTGAGCAGGAATCCAGCTGATCTGGTTGCAGCTTTTAGAGCAGAGCAAAGCAGCTTCATTTATATACCGCTTCATACCACCCTATGCAGTGTCTAAGCCAGGTGTAGGCAGCCTAAGGCCCGGGGGCCAGATGTGGCCCCCCGAGGCCTTTGGACCGGCCCCAGGCCGGTCCTGCCCCCCCCCCCGCTGCCCCCCACCATGATTATATTGATTATTGTTGTTATTACTTGTTCTTGGGGTTTTCTTGGCAAAATCTCCACAGGGGTTTTGCCATGGCTTTTCTGGGGCTGAGAGAGTGTGCATGCGCATATATATATATATATATATATATATATATATATATTATTTTTTTTTATTTTGTGTGTGTGTGCTTCAGCCCCCCAATTGTCTGACGGACAGCAACCCGGCCCCTGGCTCAAAAAGGTTGCCTACCCCTGGTCTAAGCGGTTTACAGCTGTAAGCTAATTGCCCCCCAACAAGCTGGGTACTCATTTTAGCGACTTCGGAAGGATGCAGGCCTGAGTCAAGCCTGAGCCCTGGCTAATATTGAACTTGCAACCTTGTTTTATGAGTGAGTGGCTGCAGTACAGGCATTTAACCACTGCACCACCAGGGCTTTTAAGTTGCAGATAAGATCAAATAGGCAACAAAAATTGCCTGCTAATAAACAAGGATCAGATGGGCTCACGGAGGTCCAGGAAGCACTGATCAGCTTAACCACTGAAGGACACAGGATGACTTTTGACCACCACTGCATCCCAGACTGACTAAATCCCAATGATTGCATCTCAAATGAGGGGATGAATGATAACCTGTTCCATGGTCATCTTTCCTGCAGTTCTTCCATGGAGGAGGAATTCAGTGTATGTCTCTTTCCTCCTTATAACTGGAGACAATCTAGGACCTATGCAGACCTGCAAAAGGTAGAAATGGAGGTGTTTTACATCAGCATACATTTATACAGTCTTCCTTGGACCACTGACAGTACAATAAAATGGCTCTGAGAACGAATCAGGCCTGAACATTTCCTAGAAGACAAATAAATGGAGGGCACACAGTGAGGTGACATTACTCTTTGGAAAAACTGGTGATGGTCAAGTAAAGTGGAAGGCAGCAGGAAAAGTAAAAAGTAAATTATAGGTAGATTGACTACCTTTGGCAGGGGGTTGGACTGGATGGCCCTTGTGGTCTCTTCCAACTCTATGATTCTATGAATTAAGGAAGCCAAAATGTTCTGCTTGCAAGACTTGGTTGAGCTTGTTCATAAAAGGTCTCTGAGGTCTCTCATTCAACCAATTTTCTGTTTCGTTCCTTCTTTATTCATCAGAAAAGCAAAGTCCTCCTTAACTAGGATTAACCATGAGATTTAGTCCAAAGGCAAAAGTGGGAACCCTGCAGCCTTTCAAGTGTTGGTGGAATACAACTCCCAGCACCCTTCCTGATTTGTTATGCTGTCAAAGGGGCAGATGGCAGCTGTACTCCATCAACATCTAGAGGGCCGGAGGATGTCCTGTGGAAGGAAAAGGTCCAAAGAAAATCAACTATTCCAAAGAAAATCAACTGTATGCAGTGAAGGAAATAAAGCCAAAGCCCACTTTGCTGAAAGTTTCAGAGGCAGCCTGGGATGAGGAGGGTGGAGCGTTGGTGTCAGAATCATGCTTGTGTGCATGAGTTTTGCTTGAAGTATAGTTGTTTGATGATGATGATGAGTGGGTTAGTATATGTGAGATGTAGGCTGCTTGGGATGGGGGTTGGGAGTAGTGCTGTAGTTAGAATAATTTTGAGTGTCAGGCCTTTGGCATGTGGGAGCTGTGGGAGGAAGCTGGTTGGGGTCTGGAGGGATCTGGTGGGAGGGATCTGGTGGGAGAGGGGCTTTGGCTGGAGAAGGATCTCTCTGATGAGAATACGGGGAAAGGGGGACTGACTTGGTGGGGGAAGAAGAGCGATGAGAATTGGAGGTGGGTGCTAGTTTGGGCGCCAATGGGTGTGGGGTAGAGTCCAGCAATTTGGAGGGTTTGAATATGGCACCTGGCTATGCGGTTAGGCAGTTCCGGCTTAAACACTGACTGGTGAATTTCTGGCTTTGTGTTCTCAAGAAACTTCTTGTTGGATCAATTGGCTGGATTTATTGTTACACAGAGTTACTGAGAGTTGGTCTTCTTTTCCCTGAAAAGACACATATATATTCACACACACGCCTTCTCAAGCGCCATTACTGTCCCTCAGCCTCGCTGGGAAGGAGCTGGGTGCCAAGCGGGCCCTTATTTATCCAGTCAAGGTGTTTTGACCTGGGATCTTGTGAAAGGAGCCTGACAGGGGTGCAGATGCAAGGTTTGCAGAATGAACAGAGAAAGAGAGAGAATACACAGAGAGAGATTGTCACCTTCAGGTGCTCTTTGTCCTCCAAGGGTTAAATGGACAGCAAGTTCAGCTTCCTAGAGAGGGAGGAATTGTTAACTTGGGGGGAAGGACAGAAACCTTGCTCTTTGTCCCCATTTCCAGAAGAAAGTGGAGGAGGCAGGAGAAAAAGGTCAAGGGGCAATGATGACGGCAGAAATGGAGAGACACCCTCAATGGTTTTGTTTATACGGGAGGCAAAGCAGGAAAAATGGGGGGCGGGTTGGAGTCTTTGATGGAAGGAGGAGGGTTATGGGGGAGTCTGAAGAAAGGAAGCTTTCCTCCACCACCTCCGCTTTCCTCAGAGGACCTCTACAGGCCGTGATGGGGTGGTGCAGAGGGAATACTTTCCTGGTAAAGCAGTGTGGCCTAGTAGGAAAGCCGCTCTTTCTTTTTTGTAGGCTGGGGGATGAAGAGCAGGAAGAGAGCCCCTCCTTCTGCAAAAATGACTTTTTGCTAAGAAAGGGAAAGAGGTGAAATTATTAGTAGTCCCATTTGCCTTCCTCCTTCCTTCTTCTCCTATTGTCCCCCACCTCCGCCTTTAAACAGCTATACCAGGGGTCCCGAAACTACAGCCCGTGGGCTGAACCCGGCCTGTTGCCGCTGCTGCTGCGCAACACAGAGCGCCATTTTGGAACACAAAACAGCACTGGAGTAGTGTGCATGTGTGCACGATGGCAGGCGCCATTTTGTGTTCCAAAATGGTGCCCAGCGTTGCGCGTGCGTGCGCACAACTCTGGAGCCTTTGTGTTCCAAAATGGCACCCGGAGTCGTGCATATGTGCGCGTGGTGCCGGGCACGTGCACACGACTCTGGGCGCCACTTTGGAACACAAAATGGTGCCCGAGTACTGCGCACACGCCTCCAGCCTTCAGAAGATCTGGGGGCCAGCAAATCGGCCCCCGGCTCAAAAAGTGTGGGGACCCCTGAGCTATACTATTCCTCCTTTTAACACCCTTTCTTTTCATTTATGGCTACTTTTGCCTCCTGGCATCCCATAATAGTCCCCTACCTCTACACATGCCCCAGGAAAGCCCCCCACCCCAGATCTGGCTAAAGCCAAATACTGTCAGCCCTCCTTATCCATGGACTTTTTTTATCCCTGGATTCAAGCATCCATGGCTTAAAAAATATTCCAAAAACATATAAATTCCAAACAGCAAACTTTTTTGCTCTGTCATTATATTTAATGGGAATTGTAGTTTATTGTGGCACCAGAGAAGGCTCAATGTCTCAGAAAAAAAATACAATTCCCATGATTCCCTAGCTTTGAGCTAGGACAGTTAAAGTGGTCTCAAGCTGGATTATTTCTGGCAGTCTGTTCAGGTAATAAGAGATGCTAAGAACAGGAAATCATTCCTTCAACATCGTTTCTTCAGTATCTATTCCTTCAGCATCTAGTTAAAGTGGTCTCAAACTGGATTATTTCCTTCAGCATCTATTCAGCATCTAATAAAGGCAAAAGGGATCCTTACCTGAGATGCCTCCTTCCCAAAATCTTCCATCCGGACTTTCTTGCAGGGAATCATCTGGTATTAATCCGGGTGATCCCACTTCCTTAGGGGGAAACTTCACAGCCACTTCCTCAAAGGAGACCTGGAGCTGAAGGGAAAAAGACAACACCCATGTTATGGCAATCATTCCCTCCTCCTCTATCTCCCTTCATGGTCCCATTACATTTCTAAGGTAGTCTGTCCTGTGGCCTTCTCAGGTTTCTTTGGTGGGAATGAGAGAGAGAGACAGAGATGGCCTTCTCGGTGGTTGCTCCCAGTTTTTGGAAGTCCCTCCCTTGGGAGATAATAATAATAATATAATAATAATAATTTTTATTTATAACCCGCCCCTCTGCGTGGCAATCGGAGCGGGGTACAACAGTTTAAAACAAAACAGAGTTAAAAATCAATCCCTCACCCCATAATCCCACCCTCCCATCCCCTTAAAATAGAATTAAACCACAGTCAAATTAAAATGCCACATTACATTAAAATTAAAATTAGTTAAAAACATACAATAACAATAATACTGGAGTCACAGGCAACAAGATTAAAAAACTCGTCCCTTAGCTGAGAATTATTCCGGGAAGGCCTGCCGAAAGAGATCCGTCTTTACTGCTTTCTTGAAAGCAGCGAGAGTAGTGATAAGACGGATCTCGTCCGGCAGGCCATTCCAAAGTCTGGGAGCCATTGCAGAAAAAGTCCTCTGGGAGGTCTGAGACAGCCTAGTTTTTATTGGCTGTAACAGATTCCTCCCAGAGGACCGCAGAGCGCAGGGGGGGGGGATCATATGGGGAGAGGCGGTCCCTGAGATAAGATGGACCCAAGCCATGTAGGGCTTTAAAGGTTAAAACCAACACCTTGTACTGCGCCCGGAAACTAATCGGCAGCCAGTGGAGGGATTTAAGCACCGGTGTTATGTGCTCCCTCCGTGATGTTCCTGTAATTAATCTGGCTGTCATATTCTGCACCAGTTGTAGTTTCCGAGTTAGGCACAAGGGTAGCCCCATGTAGAGTGCATTGCAGTAATCCAGATGTGAGGTTACCAGGGCATGTACCACAGTTTCCAAGTCCCTCATATCCAAATAAGGGCACAGCTGACGTATCAGCCGAAGCTGATAACAGGCACTCCTGACCCCCGCATTCACCTGACTAGTCATGTGAAGCGACGAATCAAGGAGCACCCCCAGACTGCGAACACAGTCCTTAGAGGAGAGTGTGACTCCATCCAGGACTGGAGACTGTATTTCCAGATCTGGTTTCGGGCCTGTCACTGCGAGTACCTCCGTTTTGTCAGGATTCAACTTCAATCTGTTTTTCCTCATCCAACCCATTACCGCTCTGAGACAGTCATTAAGAGGAGAGACGCCATCTGAGGTCTGAGACGATGATCTGGTCATGGAGAGATATATCTGGGTGTCATCAGCGTACTGAAGACACCGAGCTCCATGCCTCCGAATGATCTCCCCCAGCGGCTTCATATAAATATTAAACAACATCGGGGACAGGATGACGCCCTGAGGGACGCCACAATTAAGCTCGATTTTGGATGAGCAACTGTCCCCGAGCCTCACCCTCTGAGATCTGCCCGAGAGGAAGGAATGGAACCACTGCCAACTCTCTCAGGCAATCTAAGAGGATGGCATGATCTATGGTGTCAAAGGCCACTGAGAGATCCAAGAGCACCAACAAGGTCACACTACCCCTGTCGATACTCAGGCGGAGGTCATCGGTCAGAGCAACCATGGCAGTCTCAACTCCATATCCTGTCCTGAAGCCGGTTTGAAATGGGTCGAGATAATCAGTTTCCTCCAAGACTGCTTGGAGTTGGGAAGCAACTGCCCTCTCGATCACCTTGTTCAAAAAAGGGAGCAAGGAGACTGGTCTGTAGTTGTTTCTATCCAGGGGATCCAGGGAAGGCTTTTCCAGGAGTGGCCTAACTGCCGCCTCCTTTAAACAAGATGGTACAACGCCTTCCCTGAATGACGCGTTGATTGTGTCCCGAAGGAACACCTTCAACTCGTCCCCCCCCCCCCGGACGACCAGCCAGGATGGACAAGGATCGAGGGGGCAAGTTGTCTTTCTCACACTTCCAAGCAGCTTGTCCACATCATCGGTACTCACAGATTATAATTGATCCAATAAAATGCCATCAACAGAGTTCCTGGATGCCTCGTCTACTGATTCTGCCAAAACAATGGCGTCTAAGTCGGCCCTTATCCGAGAGATTTTATCTGCAAAGTGGATATTAAAGGCCTCACAGCAGGCTGTTCGTCGGGTTAAGTAGGGGGTTCGGCGCAGGGGGAACCGTCGTCAACTCCCCCACCACCCTAAACAGCTCTGCTGGGCGAGACTCTGAAGACGCAATGCGTGCAGAACAGAAAGATTTCCGTTCTGCACGCAAAGCCTCCCTATAGGAATCAAGATGCTTCCTAAGGTGAGTTCTGTCGAATAAGAGACGAGTCTTTCGCCATTCGCACTCTAGTCGTTGTCCAGCTCGCTTCATCCTCCTAAGCTCCTCGGTGTACCAGGGCTTACGATTCGAAGCGGGCCGGAAAGGACGCTTGGGAGCGATTGTGTCAATAGCCCTGGTGAGGTCGGTGTTCCAGGTGTCCACCAAGGCTTCGACAGAATCACCGGCGTTACCAACCATTAGACCCTCTAGGGCTTTCTGGAAATCAATTGGTTCCATTAGCCTTCGAGGGCGGAACGTTCTAATAGGTCCGCCACCCCTGGGAGGGTGGATAGTAGCCTTTAGTTCTACCCTGATCAGAAAATGATCCGTCCATGACAGGGCGGAGGTGTTTTTAATCTCCGCCCATGGATATTCCTGCTCCGTACTAAAGACCGCATCGAGTGTATGACCAGCACAATGTGTGGGCCCGTTGACCAGCTGGGATAGGCCCATGTTAGTCATGGTCTCCATGAACTCCCGAGCCGCGCCGGTTAGATCTTGCAAACTGGTTTCGAGTGGGATGTTGAAATCGCCCAGAACCAAAAGTCTGGGCGATTCCAGCAGCAACTTGGAAACCAGGGCAGTCAGCTCGGTCAGGGAGTCTATTAAGCAACGGGGTGGCCGGTATACCAACAGAATCCCCAAACTATCCCTGGTCTTCAGGCTAAGGTACATACACTCGATGTACGTCGTTTTCCGGATAGGCTTTCTGATCACAGTTAAGGTGTTCCTATAAACCAAGGCTATACCACCACCCCCTGCCCACTCTCCCTCACCTGCTCCATAACTGAGTACCCAGCTGGGAGAGCCTGCACCCAAATCGCGGAGCTGGCATCCCCCAGCCAGGTCTCAGTGAAGCATGCCAGGTCGGAGATAGAATGGCTTCTTCTTCTTGTCCTCCAGTCGGCAAGTCAAAATATTCTTATTCCTTCAGGCATTTAGAGATCAACTGTGATGGACTTTCAGTGGTATCCTATCTTGCTTTGTATGCAGTATTTTAATGAATAGTATTAATAACTTTACAGATTAGTTGTTTCTAAAATAATTTGCATACATATACTTCTTATATTTCTGGATTTGTATTCTTTTTAATAAGCTGTAAGTTGCCTTGAGTCTCACTATTGGAAAAAAGGCAGGGCATGAATGAATCTTTAAATAAGAGAGGCAAGAGAGTGAATTTGGCCATTGTCCCAAAACAAGGCATGAAAACTGGGAGGAAGAGGGAATAGATCCAGTTGGGCTCTTCTTTTGTTGTTCCTATATTTTTGTTGTTCTTAACTGCCCCTCAGGTCGATCTTGACCCATGGCAGTGACCCTCTGGATGAGACATCTCCAAGACCCCTTGTCCTCCACTGCTCTGCTTAAATCTTGCAACCCCTTAATACCCAAAGCGTCCTCCTTCATAGAGTCCATCCATCTGGCCTGTGGCCTTCCTCTCTTCCTCCCTCTCTCCACCTTTCCCAGCATTATTGTCTTTTCCAAAGAGTCCTCTCTTCTCATGATGGGTCCAAAGTATGACAATTTGATGCCACCTTTAAGTGTTGTAGCCCCATCCTATGGAATCCTAGGATTTGTAGCTTTGCAAAGGTCTTTCTCCTCCTCTACCCAAGAGGGCTGGTGCCTCCCAAAAACTACGAATCCCAGGATTCTGTAGGATGGAATGTGGACCAACCCCCCTCCTCGGCTGGGACATACCAGCCCCCCACAAAGCCCCATTTGGGACCCCCCTCCCCTTCCCCCCTCCCCCGTTACTTCTTCCTTTGCCTGGGAAGGCCCTAGGGAGCAGAAAAGCTCGGACTCCTAGAGAGTCCTCCTCCAAGGGGGAGCGAGAGAGGTCTCAGATTCCTAGAGAGTCCACCGAAGGGGAGAACAAGCGAGAGAGTAGGCCTCAGATTCCTAGAGGGTCCTCCAAGGGGAGAATGCGAGCCAACCCTCAGATTCCTAGAGAGTCCCCAAAGGGGCGAGAGAGCAGATGCCTCAGATTCCTAGAGAGTCCTCTAAGGGGAGTGAGAGCAGTGATCAGATTCCTAGAGAGCCTGCCAAAGGGGGAGCGAGAGCGGAGGCCTCGGATTCCTAGATCATCCCCAATGGGGTGATAGCTGAGTTCAGATTCCTAGAGAGTCCTCCAAGGAGCACCGAGAGAGAGAGAGAGAGAGAAAGAGAGAGAGAGAGCGCAGAAGTGCTGATTCCTAGAGAGTCCTCCAAGGGGGAGAGAGAGCTGATCTTCAGATTCCTAGAGAGTCATCCACGGAGAGAGAGAGAGAGAGAGAGAACAGAGAGCCCAGGTTCCTAGAGTTTCCCAAGGAGGGAAGAAGAAGCAGAGAACCTCGATTCCTAGAGAGGCAGGAAAAGTGTTTGGAAAGGCCACGTGGGAAGCAGAAGTCCAGTGGGTGGAGCAAGCGGTGGTAAGAGAGGGGAGTGCCTTGGGGGGAGGGAAGGGGCGCTCTAGAGTTGGAAGAGACCCCCAAGGGCCATCCAGTCCAACCCCGTTCTGCCATGCAGGAACTCAAAATCAAAGCATCCCCGACAGATGGCCATCCACCCTCTGTTTAAAGACCTCCAAAGAAGGAGACTCCACCACACTCCGAGGAAGGAGTGTGTTCCACTGTCGAACCGCCCTTACTGTCAGGAAGCTCCTCCTAATGTTGAGGTGGAATCTCTTTTCCTGGAGCTTGCACCCATTGCTCCATTGTGTCCTATTCTCTGGAGCAGCAGAAAACAAGCTAGCTCCCTCCTCAATATGGCATCCCTTCAAATATTTATAGAGGGCTATCATATCCCCTCTTAACCGTCTCTTCTCCAGCCTAAACATACCCAGTTCTCTAAGTCTCTCCTCACAGGGATTCATGGTTTCCAGACCCTTCACCATTTTAGTGGCCCTCCTTTGGACACGCTCCAGTTTCTCCACATCCTTTTTGAATTGTGGGGCCCAGAACTGGACAAAGGATTCCAGGTGGGGCCTGACCAAGGCAGAATACAGTGGCACTATGACTTCCCTTGATCTATACTATACTTCTATTAAGGTAGCCTAAAGTTGCATTCGCCTTTTTAGCTGTGGCACCACACTGTTGTGGTGTGTGTGTGTGTGTGTGTGTTGGAGGGGGGCAGGTGTCCTTGCCTGTCTCCCAGTTGGAGAGAGGTTTCTGTAGACCCCTTTGGGATGAAGGGAGACCCCTCCCCCGAAAACACCCCACACACATGAAGGAGGGGGAGAAGAAGAGGTGCCCTGCCTTTTGGGGGAGAGGGTTCTGCTGTGGGGAGGAAGAGGAGGAGACCCCTCTGAGGGGAGAAAGGGGGGCAGGTGGTGCGTTGCTTTGGGGGCAGGAATCAAAAGGATGGGGGACCCTCTCTAAGGAATGGAGGGAGCTGGAAAGGGTCCTCAGGGAGGGAGGGAGACACACACAAACCCAGTCAGTCTCCCCCCCCCTGCCCCCGGTCAGAAAAGAAAGCCAAAAGCCCTGCTCCTCAAAGAGTCTGGAAAGGAAGGAGAATTGAAAGGGGAATGTGCTGGAAGCCCCAAACCTGATTTCTGGAGGGAGGAGAAAGGCTTGTCCTCCTCCTTTTGCCCTAAGCAGGCTTTCTCCCTAACTAGGTTAGGAGCCCTGGTGGGTCAAATGCCTGCTCTACAGCCACTTGTTCACTCACAAACCACAAGGTTGTGAGTTCAATCCCAGCCTGGGGCTCAGGGGCGACTCAGCCAGGCATCCTTCGGAAGTTGCTAAAATGAGGACCCAGCTTGTTGGGGGTAGTTAGCTGACATGTTGCCAACATGTAAGGGAGTGCATAAGCAAGTAAGATAAGTGGTATAGAAATGTACTTGCTATTGTTTCTCAAAACTGTGGTACATGTGCTGGTAACCTCTCGTCTTGATTTCTGCAATACACTCTACATGGGGCTAGCTGTGTGCCTAGTTTGGAAACTTCAATTGGTACAGAATATGGCAGCCAGTCTGGTCTCAGGTAAAACCAGGAGAGACCATATAACACCTATCCTAAGATTGCTTCACTGGCTGCCTATTAGTTTCTGGGCCCAGTATAAGGTGTTGGTTATTACCTTTAAAGCCCTAAATGGCTTGGGTCCAACCTATCTTCAGGACCGCCTCCTCCTGTATAATCCCCCCCATGCACTAAGGTCCTCTGGGAAGAATTTATTGCAACCTATCAAAACTAGATCATATGCAGCTGCCCAGAGGACTTTTTCAGCTATCGTTTCCAGACTTTGGAACGGCCTGCCGGATGAGATCTGTCATTTGACCACCCTAAACAGCTTTTAAAAAGCTGTTAAGACGGATCTCTTCCAGCAGGCCTTTCCTAGGTAGGTAGCCAGCCACTGAAAATAGTTAAGCCTGTCCCTGATTTTTGCTATAGCTATTTTATATTATTTGTTATTTGTGATTTTTAAGTATGTTTTTATATTTTGTCTGTTTAATTGCATTTTAAGGGGGGGTGGGCTATTGGGGGAAGGGATTGTTTGTTTTATCTTGTAAGCCGCTGTTTTTACAGAGAGATGGGATATAAATTATTATTATTATTTTATTACTATTACTATTATGGGGATGGACCAGCGCTGCCTTTCACATCCCACATGAGCTGAGGAATTCAGGGGGTCCCAAGCTTGACTTTGGTCCCCATGACAGAGGACTGGGCCACCGAAGGGCAGAACCTCATTTTCAGGATGGCTGTGATGCCCCTCTCTCTTGTGGGTTGACAGGAGATGTTTCCCTTCTTTTATCTTTTGGGATGTGGAATGCCTGGATGTTTTATAGTAAGGAGTAATTCCACCTAGATGTGGAATGGCTGAATGTTTTATAGGAAGGAGTAATGAGCCAGCATGGTGTAGTGCTTTGAGTGTTGGACAAGGACTCTGAGAGACCTAGGTTCAAATCCTCACTCTGTCATGGAAGCCAGTGGGTGGCCTTGGGCAAGTCACACCCTCTCAGCTTCAGAGGAAGACAAAAGCAAACCCTCTCTGAACAAATCTTTTCAAGAAAACCCTGTGACAGGTTCACCTTAGGGTTGTCAAAAGTCAGCAACATCTTAAAGGCACACACTACAACTCTTTTCCCTGAAAGAGTTCCCCAACCATGTCTTATTTCCCAGCTGAGAAAAGGGAGAATTCAACAGGTTGCCATTTCCCCAAGTATTAGCAGCTATGGAATTTCCCTGGAAGAGGTTACATAATGCATGTGCCAGGACAGAGGAACAAATTGTCGATTTATAAATTGGCTAATTACCATTTGTAAACTGAACTTGGTTGTCGGGGTCCCTAAGAAGATGAGGTGCCCCAGAATGTCCACTGAGCATCCAGGTGAGCAAGTCTCAGTGATGGGCCAGTCTGGTAGATACTGAATGTTGGTTGTGCAAAACCTTTATTGCACTTTCGCAAAAGCTGGCCAAGATAGGTTTCATGGACTGGCTTCTCTCTTTCGGAGAACAATCAGGATCTCTGAGGCTCACTCCCCGT
Source organism: Phrynosoma blainvillii (assembly GCA_026167975.1). Lineage (NCBI taxonomy): Eukaryota > Metazoa > Chordata > Lepidosauria > Squamata > Phrynosomatidae > Phrynosoma > Phrynosoma blainvillii. Next base: position 397,118,948 of record JANUYF010000002.1, on the reverse strand, counting down.
TTTTATTTTACTTTTTGACTGGGCCACCGTCAGTGGAGACTTGCTTACTACAAGGGCAACTGTGTAATGTAGGTAAGCATATAATGTACAAGGGAAACGGCTTATGTAATCTTTTCCACCAACATCTGAATATCTTTGCTTGATTTAGAATGATTGGACTAATTGTCCTTTGCATGTTAACGTCCAGGACCCAGAAGGGGCTAGCGCTGGTCTTGGGCCACCATTTGCTCTTTTTGCTGAGGACAGATGTTACCAAAAGTGCATTTTTCTGAATGTTGGTGTGTGTATGAATTCCACATGACCCCAGATGTATACTGCAATGAACCCCAAGTGCCACCAAGGTAAGGCAGACAGGTCATGCCTAGGTCACTTGGAAGACCGAAAAAACCCCAATCCCCAAAGCCAGGCAGATAGTGTGGGTGTTGCAAATGGACCATCATCACCTCCATAATCAGAGGAATGGATGATAATGGCCTAGACGTCTCACCTGATGAGCCACCCAACAATTTAATCCTTTTCCCATTCACCTTGAATATTGCCAGACCGGATTACCTCACCCAGGCAATCTCACACCTTTGCCCTGCAGCTAGTTTTAGCCCTTAAAACCCCCTGGACTTCCCCCCTCAATGTCTCTAGTTGGAGTTCATGGGGATGCTGCATCACTGTGCTCTCTAATCTAGTCACCAGCACCTCCATTCAAACCCGCATTCTTGGAATGGCTGTGTTTCACGCCACTTCACCCAATTGGATTCCGGAGAAAGCCTCATCTGTAATAAGTATCACCTGTAGTTCTGCCTCAACATCTTTTCAAAGCTAATCCCTGATTACCTGAGCCTTGAATAAGTGTGTGCATGTATGTGAATTGCTGTGTGATTTTTCCTCTTTAATAAATAATACTTTAATTGGAGAATTCTTTCTCTGCCTCAATTCTTAGATCCCCAAACTCTTGGTATACACGTGGGAAATGGTTTCGCAGGGTCCTTGTAGCCGATCCCCTCTCGATTTGAGCTAAATGAAATTCCCCTTAATAGACTTTTGGCTACACAGATGAAAAAGATTCATACCTGGCAAACAGCTTTTCTCAGCCAGGACAAGTCTTTTCTTCTCCCAGTCTTCCTACAGCTGTGGCTTCCCTGCATCTCATAATCTACAGAAATGGATCCTTCTGTTGTCACCAGGAAGAGAAAGGAACAGACCTCTCTGCCTCCTGGTGTTCTTGGCTGTGTTAGTAGAATGCTCCCATGGATTTCAACAGATACTATGAAATTGTTCCTTTTCTCTGATGCCTAGAGATTTATAGCAAGATTACTCTACTTTACCTGCCATGACAACACTGTAGGGAATCCTGGGATTTGCACATTTGGAAGGGATACTTAGAATTTTCTAACTGAATGTTCTAGTGCCTCATCAGACTACAAATCCCAGGATCATATAGGAGGTAGGCAGAAAAGTTAAAGTGGAATTATAGGGCCCTTTCACACTACAAAGTTATAGCACTAGGAGGCCATTTGAGTTGTAATGGCGGCATGCTATGAAAGTGTAGGATATGCAGTTTGGGAGGCACTAAATATCTCTGCAGGAGAATTCTACATGCCCCTCCTTAAACCGCAAATCTCAGGATTCCATAAGACCTTTCCATAAAGTGGAATCACAGTGTGGTAATGGTGGATTGTAAAAGGGCCCTGAGAAAGGAGCAGCCATGGGGCTCAAATCCAATAATAGTTGTTATCATAGGATCATAGAATTGTAGGGTTGGAAGAGACCACAAGGGCCATCCAGTCCAACCCCCTGCCATGCAGGAAATCACAATCAAAGCATCCCCACCAGATGGCCATCCAGCCTCTGTTTAAAAACCTCCAAAGGAGGAGACTCCATTACTCTCTGAAGGAGTGTGTTCCACCGTCAAACAGTTCTGTTAGGAAGCTTGTCCTAATGTTGAGGTTGAATCTCTTTTCCTGTAGCTTGCATCCATTGTTCCATGTTCTAGTCTGTGGAGCAGCAGAAAACATGCTTGCTCCATCCTCAAATACTTAAAGAGGGCTATCATATCACCTCTTAACCATTTCTTCTCCATCCCCACATACAAGAGCCAGGCTTTGGGGGCTCTAAAGTACAGATCAGCATCTCTGGTCAGTCTCCTTTTCCCATCCCAAGGTGGATTTCTAGGGAGAAAAAGTCTTTCTTTTACCTCGCAAGAGCATCATGAGCAGGTTCTCCTTTGCCATTAGCTCACATTGGACTGGCTCTGCAGAATTACCAAATGAGCCAATGGTTCAAAAAAGGTCCAGCTAGTCCTGTGTCCTCTTTCCTTGAAGAGCCAGGCAACATGAACCGTTTTTTGAACCGTTGGCTCACTTGGTGCCTTTCCAATGCTCAAAGAGCTTCATCTACTGTGGTTGGTTTCCTCCAGGGATTCAGGGGGAAACGGCCACCTGCCTCTCAACATGGAGGCTCTCTTTAGCCAACATGCAGTGAAAAAATCCACCCCACAGGGGTTCATGCAATCCTCCCCACAGGCCTCTCTACACCATGAATGTCATCCAATCTGGTAACACAGCTGGCCAAATCTTTGCGGAAAGAAGTGTTTATCTTCTCCTTCCAGAAATACCATCATTTCAGTAAGGGAGATGGGGAAGTCTTTGTGTGGTAGCCAACATAGGCAGACGTCAAAGGGAAGCCATGTTCTCTGGGAGGGAGGGAAGAGGAAGCAGAGGGTTGTTGTTTTTTTAACCTCTTTTAGTCTTTAAAAAAACCTCTTTTTTGTTAAACCCCCATGATCCAACTCAACATGATCCAACTCAACAACAAGCCTATTCTGACTGGGAAATTAAAAGCAGTCAGGAAAAGTCTACGAGTCTGGAGTTCTTTCCCCAACGTATCCCAACATAGTTATGATTTTCAGTTTAACTCTATTGCTCCTCTGTCATGAACTTAATGTCTTCACACCTTGTGCTTACTTAGCCTTATCTTCAAGCCCATAAAAGGAGCACAGTAAAGTATTTAGGAGAAGGAAAAGCTCAAAATTTGCTCCCATGTCTCCCTGAAGCCGTTTTCAGGCCCTAGCCCTCAAGCTCCCTCCCAGACTCCATCCCTTCCTATAGAGGTGGAAACTTTCAAGGGATGGTCCTTGGGTGTCAAGCCAAGCTCTCATCTGCTTCCCCAGGGCTTTATTGTGCATGCGCTGCTGGAATTGGTTACAGCTTGGGAAAGGGAGTTCCTCTTTTTGAGGGAGAGGAACTCCCCAAACCTCCCAGTCTGGCATTAACCTTAAGTATGTCAAAGATCTGCAATGAACTGGGCCAACTATTATGCTAGGAGTGGAGACCCTGTGCTCTTGCTCTGTAACCCCATCAATTAAAAAAAAATTATTCTCCATAACTGATGCCATCTCTCATACTCTTTGGATGGGCATCCAAGTATTTCAAAGGTTTACTTGAATGCACATATAAGTGCAAGATGCCTTAAAATGATATGTTTTGAAGCAAAGATAGCATCAAAGGGAGGTCTAATGTTTTTACAAGACAGAATCAAGATATACTATCTCTCCAAACAAAGAGTATTCCACACCACTTTCTCTCCATTATGGTACCTCAAGGACTGAATTTCATTTATTTATTTATTGAACCCTAAGTAAAACAAGGGATGGATGGGCTTTTAACTGTTCTACAATTAAGATGCTTGTATATAGTTTTAAATATATTTTAATATTTTTTTGTGTGTATGTATATATATATATATATATATATATATATATATATATATATATATAAGGTTTATATATAATTTTAATACATTTTAATATTTTTATTCTGTAATTTGTATAAATTGTTTAAAATTATGTTTTTAATGCTTTTGCACTGTTTTTAATTTGTACTGTTTTAAGATTGTTGCAAGACACCTTGAGGGATGCAGTGGCTCAAATGGTTAAGACGCTGGCTCTGTTGGTTGCAAGGTCAACAGCTTGGCAGTTCGAGGCCCTTGTGCTGCATGATGGGGTGAGCTCCTGTCACTAGTCCCAGCTTCTGCCAACCTAGATGTTCGAAAGCATGCAAATGCAAGTAGATAAATAGGTACCACTTTTGTGGGAAGATAAACAGCATTCTGTGCAATCATGCTGGCCATATGATCACAGAGTAGTATTAATACAAATACCGATGTTCTATAACTGACAGTGTCTTTCACAGACTCTAGATGAATAATGAATACAGAATGATGCAAATAATTCATACGTTTATTAAATGATCCTGTAAAGGCAAGATACTTTAATATCATAAACTTGTAGCAGAAATAACATGTTTAAGAGATTATTTTACAAGATACAGTCCAGATGTATAAAATGTATACAATCTAGACGTATGAAACCTGCCTCTCCAAAATATTTTTTTTTCTACTGCTCGCATTTCTGTTTAGTGGACTTTATGATGTCTCAAAAGGCATGATTTCAGATCAAAACATTTCCAGCAGTACTAGCATTTGTATGATTTCTCTCATGTATGGATGCTATTGTGGTGTGTAAGGTTGTTACCTGATGAACCACTTGCCATACTGCTGGCATCTGAATGGTTTATTTCCTGTGTGGACTCTCATGACAAAAAAGTATGCTTCTGAGCAAAACATTTTCCACATTCCTGGCATTTGTATGGTTTCTCTCCTGTGTGGACTCTCTGGTGTTTTTTAAGGTGTGACGTGTGAACAAAGCATTTTCCACACAGCTGGCATTCAAACGGTTTCTCTCCTGCATGGACTCTTTCATGAATCACAAGGTCTACCTTCTGAGCAAAACATTTCCCACACTGCTGGCATTTGTATCGTCTCTCTCCCGTGTGGACTCTTCCATGACTTACAAGGTGAGACTTCTGAGTAAAACATTTTCCACACAGCTGGCATTTGTATGGTTTCTCTCCAGTGTGGACTCTCTCATGACTCACTAGTTGTGATGTGTCAGCAAAATATTTCCCACACTGCTGGCATTCGTATGGTTTCTCTCCTGTGTGGACTCTCTCGTGCTTCACAAGGTGAGACTTTTGGGTAAAACATTTTCCACACAGCTGGCATTTATATGGTTTCTCTCCTGTGTGGACTCTTAGATGATTTACAAGGGCTGACTTGTGAGCAAAGCATTTCCCACACTGTGAGCAACTGTATGGTTTCTCTTCTGTGTGAACTTTCTGATGCATCACAACGTCTGACTTCCAAGCAAAACATCTTCCACACTGCTGGCATTTGTATGGTTTTTCTCCTGTGTGCACTCTCTGATGCCTCACTAGCTGCGATGTGTCACCAAAACATTTCCAACACTCCTGACATTCATATGGTTTCTCTCCTGTGTGGACTCTCTGGTGTGTTTTGAGGTGTGACTTGCGAGAAAAACACGTCCCACACTGTTGACAACTGTATGGCTTCTCTCTTGTGTGGACTCTATGATGAATCACAAGTTCTTCTGTAAAGAAGGACAAGGATAGACCAGAATGAATCTCAGCGTTAACAGAGGAAGGGCCTCTGTAATCAACAATGAAGCTAGGCATGTTTTGCTCCTGCTCTCCCCTCCTCATTCCCACATGCCTTTTCTTCTCAACTTTCCCACCTGCTCTCAAGCCATCTGCACTGTTTCAGCATTTCACCTTCAGCATCTCTTCCCTGCCATTCTATTTTACACATTCTCTCTCTCACTCATTCACTCTCACAACACACACAAAGTGTGATGCAGGAAAGAGACCCTTTGAGGCCCATTTGGTGAGAAAGGTAAGGTAATAAAGATACAAATAAATCAATAGGAAAGGCTGAAGAAGGGGGCTGGGAGTTGGATCGCATTTTTGGTGAGTCAGGTTCCAATGAGGAGCCTTAAAACAGCCCTAAGACATTTCTCAGACAGAAATGGACAACTCTTGAGGATTAGGGGACCACACTGGACTCCCCCTGGATCTCAGAGAGCATCTCCCATTATTCTACCTGGGGGGAAAATGAAAAATGTTTTGCTCCTCAATATCCCCCAACATCCCTTACGGGAACTAGAGGCAGTTTTGTCACTGTTGGGACCTCTCCTTTTTTAAAGCTTAAAATTATTATTTGCATAGTACAAATTATATGAGCCATAATTTGTAATTTTATATATTTTCTCTCTTTCTCAGCTATTTTCTCAATCCCTCTCTCATAAACAGATACTCAGAAGGTATCATTCCATTCATTGATTAAGTGGAAGACTTTTTTTCACTGTTGTGTCCTCTCTGAGCCATTTTATGGCCAGGGGAGGCCTTTTTCCCAAGGGGAAGTTGCGAAATTCCAAGATTCCACAGGATGTTGCTATGACAATTAAAGTGGACAGCCAAAAACACAAACAAATGGGTGCTTGAACAGATTAAACCTGAATTCTCCCTGGAAGCCAAGATGATCAAATTGAGGCTGTCGTACTTTGACCACATCATGAGAAGACATAACTCATTGGAAAAGACAATAAAGCTTAGGAAAGGCAGAAGAAATAGTGGAAGACTACATGCCAGATGGATAGACTCAACCAGGGAGGTCATGGGCATGAAACAGATCTAAACAGAGCAGTGGAGAATGGGGATCTTGGAGTTGTCTCATCCACAGGAATGCTGTGAGTCAGAATCGACTTGAGGGCAGTTAACAACAGACATCTCAGTCAAGCTCAGAACTGGACTCATAAAACTATAATATCCCCCTTACACCTGACATCAAGACCAGATTCCAGTTTAAATCCATATCAAGCCAACTTATCCTGGCGATTTGCATTGGGAGTGCAAATAAATATTTAGTTCAGGGGTAGGCAACCTTTCCCCTTTAAGGGCCGAGGGACTTCAGCTCCCAGAAGCCTCAGCCATGTTGGCCAATAGCTCCTGGCATTCTGGGAGCCGAAGTCCCTCAGCCCTTAAAGGGGAAAGGTTGCCTACCCCTGATTTAGTTCCTCCCACAGCAAGCCTCCAAGCTTCTTTCCCTCTCACTTACATGTCTTCCTTCTCTGGTGCAGTTCATGTTTGTTGTGAAGATAAGGGGGGGGAGGTTTGAGGATTCTGTGCGCCTCCCAGAATCTGCCTACATTCACAAGTGAGGGACTGTTTGCTCAGTGGATTTATCAGCACAAGAGAAGATTTGGGTCCCCCTGCTCTCCCCCTGCTCTCTTCTAGTGGCGCCCTTCTTGGGGTCTTTACAGTCTTTGTTGGCTCTTTCCTCCCTCAGAATATTCCCAACAGATTCCTCTGCCAAGACTTAAAGTCTGATAGAACACCTTCTACTTTCTGTTTTTATCTGATAAAGTCTTTCATCTAAACTGTCTCTATCTAAAGCCTCTTCCTCTGAGCAGCAGCTCAGTCTGGATGTATGTGTCTCTGGTAGATTACTGGGGAGGAGGGAAAGCTACCACCTTCCTGGAAGGCAAAATGGGAGGGAGGTTCTCTGAAGATGTTAGCCACAGATGCTGGCAAAACGTCAGAAAGAAACTTTTCTTGAACATGGCCACACAACCCAAAAAACTATGGATGCCGGCCATGAAAGCCTTCGACTTCAGGGAGGGAGGTCAGTTTTAAATCTCTCCTTCCCTCCACCCCACAATAATGCTGAAGGAAGGATCTGCCTCTGCCCCACCAACATGATGAGATAACTATGCTGTGTAAGGAAAAGGAGGAAATCCTCAAAGCAAGACAGTATTTGGGAAGAATGGAAACTGTGCATGTATATAACACCTCATCCCCATTCCTCCCTACCTGAAGCATCATACAAGACTTCTCTCCACAAATCTACCCCGGGCTCTCTCCTCTTCCTCCCTCTAGCCTTTTCCCTTCTCTTCCATCCAAAAAACGTAAGAGCTCCCCTCTGCCCTCCCCCTTTTCCAGTAATATGGAGTTTGATGGTTGCTTCCCCCCCATTGCCAACATTTCCTGCCTCTCTCCTTTGCCTATTCCTTCCCTTTTAAACTGCCTTCCTTGCCATTTGTGGCCACTCTGGCTTTCTGGCATCCTATAATAGCCCCCCCAGTCCCCACCACATGATCCAGGAAAGTGCCCCCCCCCCGATGTGTCCAGAGCCAGTACAGGAATATCTGGGTAATCTAAATGAATTCAAGTCTCCAGGGCCAGATCAACTACTTCAAAGAGTTTTAAAAGAACTGGCATAAGTAATCTCAGAACCACTGGTAATAATCTGTGAGTATTCCTAGAGAACAGGAGAGGTCCCAGCAGACTGGAGGAGGGCAAATGCTGTCCTCATCTTCAAAAAGGGGAAAAAGAGGACCTAAACAGTTACCACCTGGTTAACTTGATATCAATACCAGGAAAGATACTGGAGCAGATCATTAAACAGAGAGTCTGTAAGCATTTACAGAGAAATGGCATAATCAGAAAAACATGGGTTTCTCAAGTCATGCCACACTAATCTTATCTCCTTTTTTTTTTTTTTTTTTTGGACAAAATTACCAGCTTGGTAGATGAAGCAAATGCTGCGTCTGTAACATATCTTGATTTCATTAAGTTCTTCAACAAAGTCCCCTATGATATTCTGGCAAACAAGATAGTAAAATGAAGGCTAAACAATGCTCCAGCTAGTTGGATTTGTACTTGGTTGACCAGCTGAACCCAAAGGGTGCTCATCAATGTCTCCTTTTCATCCTGGAGAGAAGTGACCAGTGGGATGCCACAGGGTTCTGTCCTGGGCCCAGTGCTATTCAACATCTTTATCAATTACTTGGATCAAAGAATAGGGAGCACACTTATCAAATTTGCAGATGACATCAAATTAGGAGGAATAGCCAATACCCAAGAGGACAGGATCATGACCTTAATAGATTAGAAAGCTGGGCCAAAGGTAGCAAAATGAATTTTAATAGGGAGAAATGTAAGGTACTATACTGACGCAGAAAAAATGGCACCTGGCTTGACAATAATACATGTGAAAAAGATCTAGGAGTCCTAGTAGACCACAAGTTAAACATGTGTCAATGTGATGTAACAGCTAAAAAAGGCAATATGATTCTAAGCTGCATCAATAGAAGTATAGTGTCTAGATTGAGGGAGGTAGTAGTACCATTCTATTCTGCTTTGATCAGGCCTCACTTGAAATATTGTGTCCAGTTCTGGGTATACTTATCATATGTACAAGATATAGATTTCAAGGGACTATAGAAAGCTTAATGGTGGAATAATAATAATAATAATAATAATAATAATAATATAATGGTAAAAGATTGCAATCCATGGCAGGGGAACATAGAAAATAGTGACTAGAAATGAAAGACAGACTGAGTTATGTAAAATCCATTTCTGGAAAGTCGGGAGTATTATTTAATGAAAGCAACTGACACTAGATACTGGTCTGTCTAATAATGAACAACTACCAAGAAACTTTACAGTTCACATTTTAAAATTCAAATAATAGCAATAGCAAGTACATTTCTATACCACTTATCAGTGAATTAACACTCCCTAAGTGGTTTACAACATGTAAGCCTATTGCCCCCAACACAAGCTGAATACTCATCAGTCTTTGTGTTTCCAGTAAGAAAGTTGGGAAATAGTAATAATAGCCAGACTTTTTTAAAAAAATGAATACTCAATTAAAACAAACCAATTTTTTTTAAGTGATTTGGTTTAAACCAACTTGGTTTAAAGCAGCCAACCCAGGATACAAATATAAAATATATATGTAAAGATATAAAGCAAATACAACAAAACATTAAAATAATCAATTATTCAAATTAACACTACACAGCCCAGACTGTAAAAAGCAGTATGGGGGAAGGACACAAATCATTTGTTGAAGAAAAAAAGATGGCCCAGGGTCTCATTCAGTTCTTCAATTAAACAGAAGCCAGACGACGTTTCAACTTTCTGACTAAATCATGTTTCAGGCTACAATGCCTCCTGTGTTATATATTATAAAATAAGCAGTATAATAATGAATGTGATACGAATAATAACAACTTTATTATTATAATTATATAATAAATGTTAATACACTAATGTAGATACTATAATATTATAAATATATAATAACAACATATTATTAGATACTGAGATTCCTTCATTTTAATTTTAAACCTGTTTTGTGAACTAAGGGCCTTCGCCCACCCTACAGCCCTGTGTGGGTATGGAAAAAATGGGGGGAGGAGCCCCTCCATCCCAGCAGGCATTGGGAGGAGTAATGTGACCTCTTCCAGGAGCCTACTTTCTATCATCTTTATCTTATGATGGTGGGGGTTGCATCCTAGAGAGCCACCATTTCCCCTTCACCCCAACAGGGTTTGAGAGGAATCTGGTGATCTCCACCCACCCATCCCAGGACCCTGAGCCTCCATCTTGGGGCTGATTTTGTAGGGCAATTTAAGTTTCCTGAGCTTCAGCCTTTGGTAAGGAAACACAATTGTTGAAATATCAAAAATGTCGTAGCATTGTATTCCATTATTTGGAAAAAATAAAGTGTGATATATCATGTATTCAAGAAGTAAAGATAAAGGAGAAAGACAGTAAATATATTAGAAACCCTAAGCTTGGACAATGTTTCTCCGCATTAGCGGAGAAAAGAAAAGGAGGCGTTTCGATATATGTAAATAGAAAATATCAAGCGAAAGAAATCTTCAAAGATAAAGAAGGCGCACATATTGCAGTGGAAGTTAAAACACAAAATGGAATACTTTTGGTAATAGGGATATATGCTCCCACAAACAACCAGAATAAATATTACGCAAATCTCCATGAACAAATAAAAAATACTGAATACACAAATATTCTATTGCTAGGAGATTTCAACGCGGTTATAGAACCGAAACAAGATAGGAAATCAAACAAAGGGAGGGAAATACGGAAAAATCAAGGCAAACTGCCTTTCACTTTTTTTGAATTGATGGACGATTATACATTAATAGACATCTGGAGACACAAGTATAAGGAGACCCAGGGCTCTACTTTTTACTCAGACCGTCACGACTCTTTTTCCCGAATTGACCCCTTTCTAATTACAAAAAATTCTGTGAATCAGATTCAGGATATGGAAATTCTTCCCAAAAGAACATCAGATCATAATCCGATATTATTAAAACTTCATGAAAGGAAATTTCAAAGTAATTGGAAATTACAGAATACGTTCCTAAACAATGAAAAAATTAGAAACCAGATTAAAAAGGCATTGAAATTATATTTTGAGGAAAATAGAACAGAAGAACTAAAAAGCAAAACTATATGGGATGCCAGCAAAGCTGTAATTAGAGGATTATTTATTAAGATACAATCTGAACTTAAAAGAAATGAAGCAGAAAAGGAAAGAATAATTATGGAAAAACTAACAATGAAAGAGAAAGCTTGGAAAAAAACAGGAGATAAAAAATTGAAACACGAAATGAATGAACTACAACATCAGCTAAGACTTCTAACATTGAAAGAGATAGAAAATAAACTCAAAAAAGTGAGGCAAAGACACTTTGAAGCTGGAAATAAAGCGGGAAAGCTATTAGCAAATAAACTCAGGAAAAGAGAAAGTGGGAAAATAATTCTAGAATTAAAAAATAAAGGTAAAAGGGTAACGGACCCAGACGAAATCAATGAAACTTTTAGACAATTCTTCCAAGAGCTATATAAGGCAAATCCAGAAAATGTAGAAGACAGAGAGAGATTAACCTCATACTTAGAGAAACAAGATCTACCTATATTGAGTGAAATGGAAAAAACCAATTTAAATAAAGATTTTACTACATTTGAAATATCGGAAGCAATTAAAAAACTACGCCCAAATAAAACACCTGGACCAGATGGCTTACCGGCAGCATACTATAAACATCTTGAAGAAATAATCATAAATCCCCTGAAAGACACATTAAACGACATACAACAACACGGTATCCCTGAATCTTGGAAATCTGCCTATATTACATTAATTCCAAAGGAAAATAAAGAAAGAGATGAACCAAAAAATTATAGACCGATATCATTACTTAATACTGATTATAAGATCTTTACTTTAATCTTAGCAGAAAGACTGAAAGGAATCTTAAATCGAGTAATACATAAAGACCAAAATGGGTTTTTGCCAAAAAGACAGATGAAAGACAATATAAGAGGTACAATAGACATTCTAGAATATTTTGAACATCATAACGAAAAAAAATTAGCAATGATCCTGCTGGATGCCGAAAAAGCGTTCGACAGGGTCAGATGGCCTTTCATATTCGAAACTATTAAAAAAATTGACACTGGTGAGAACTTTGTAAAATGGATTAAAGCCATATATAGAGAGCAGAAAGCTCAAATTATAGTTAATAATACAAGGACAAAGGATATCGAGATTGAAAGAGGAACTAGACAGGGTTGTCCCCTGTCCCCTTTACTATTCATCTTGACCTTGGAGATCCTAAACAATCAAATAAGGGCAGATCAAAGGATCCAAGGAGTTAAGATACAAGACCAAAACTTTAAATTAAATGCTTTTGCAGATGATATTATCTTGTATCTGGAAGATCCCTTTCTGAGTATATCCTACCTTAAAAGCATAATACAGGAATATGGCCTACATTCAGGATTCAAGGTTAACGAAGAAAAAACAATTATAATAACTAAAAATATGTCAGAAAATGAAGACAAACTACTAAAAGAAAAATCGGGCTATAAAGTTGAAAAGAAAGCTAAATATTTAGGGATTACCATAACAAAAAGAAATATTGATCTTTTTAATAATAACTACATTATGACATGGAAAAAAATAAAAGCTGATCTTGGAAAGTGGTCTAAATTAAAACTATCTTTTTTGGGGAAGATAGCAACGATTAAAATGAATGTGCTTCCAAGATTAAATTTTCTATTCCAAAGTCTACCAATTATCTCGCACATGAAATACATAGATAGCTGGCAAAAAGAACTATCTGAATTTATTTGGAATGGCCGAAAGGCAAGAATAAAATGGAAAATACTATCGGAAGAAACATCGAGAGGTGGATGTGCGTTACCAAACCTTAAAGCCTATTACTTTGCACCTTGTCTATGTTGGATTGAAGAATGGGTTAAACTGAGAAATAAGAGGATACTACTACTGGAAAGCACACAGCTACAATATGGATACCATGTATTCATGTGGTACAATAAAATCAAAGCTAATAAAGCCTTTTCTCATCATTTTATAAGAAACTCGCTGTTAAAAGTTTGGATAAAAATTAAAGAACTTTTTTATCCCAAGATACCCTTGTGGGTTTCTAGTCAGGAAGCATTATTCCAAAGAACTAAAACACATGCCTCTTCTCAATGGCTAACGTATAAAGATCTCTTGGATAAATCAGGAAAATACAAATCTTTACAACTTATGAAATCAGAAGGTTTACTGGAGGATTGGTACCTATATAGGCAACTATGGGAAAGATTTAAGATAGATAAAGAAATTTTGAATATAAAAGAAAAATCTGAAATAGATAAGATATTTTTCGATGATAAAGGAGGCCATATGTCTAAGTTCTATAAAATCATAAACAGAAGATCCTTAGAACAGGAAATAGTAAAAGATACCATGTTAAAATGGGCAAGAGAAACCGGCAAACCCATAGAGCTGGAAAAATGGGAAAAGACCTGGCGGGATAGCAACAAATATACATTGTGCCAAAACTACAAGGAAAATTTTTTGAAAATGTTTCATCATTGGTACATGTCACCGAATAAGCTAAATTTAATATATAAGATAGGAAATGCAAGATGTTGGAAGTGCCAAAAACTTGATGCCAACTTTTTTCATATGTGGTGGAGTTGCAAATATGCCTGCCAATATTGGAAAGAAATTTATGCGGTGATGTCGGAAATGCTTCAAATCTCAATTCCTTTTGACCCTCTCCTCTACTTATTAAATATGACTGCCATAATAACAGATAAAGATACAGAAAAGAGATATAGAAGAATAATTTTATATATGGTAACTTCTGCAAGAATAGTATATGCTAGACAATGGAAAAAACCTACAATTCCTACAAAAGAGGAATGGCTCCATAAATTGCTCGAAGCAAGGGAAATGGATATACTAACTGCCCGATTAAAAAATGCTCAAACAGAGGCAATAAACGAAAGGGAAAAAGAATGGCAATGTGTAGGAAAATATATGTATAAAAATAAATAAGTATATAAATATATAAATGTATACATATAAATATGATAGAAAGACTAGAAAGGTTATGAATATTAATCTCTCCCAATATAGGTAAGTATGTTATAGATAAAATCTCACATTAATAGATACTAAAGAGGAATTTGCAGGCTGCGGACTTTCTTTTTTTTTTTATCTTTCTTTGTATTTTCTTACCTTCTTTTATTAAAAGGACATTTAAGATAAATATACATTAAATAAGAGGAAACAAATGGGCATAAATAAATAAGAGTGGCAAGGATCACTTAGGAAGTATAAAATAGTTGATGTGAGTTTTGATTTAGAAACTAAAATATGACTAATAGATAATGGAAAGCTATTATGTCTCTTCATTTTGTTGTTTGATGTTTTTTTGTTATGTTATTGTGTTTTGTATTTTATGTATTTATGTATGTTGTGTTTTTGGTATATGTGTCTTATAAATAAATTTATTAAAAAAAATAAAAGAAATATCAAAAATGTCAAAACCAAGCCTGTTAGGGTCTAGCTTTAATTTAGCAGAGTAGCAGAAATGTGCCTTTGTCTAACTATGCTTCCCTAAGAACACAAGTAGCTTGCAAGTTCAGACAAAAATTTACTATTGGCTTTAGTCTATATCAGAGGTTGGCAACCTACGGCCCGCGGGCCGCACCCGTCCCACCGACCCCCGCCACCACACCTCCGTGCGCATTGTGGCCGCCATTTTGTTTGCCAAAATGGCGGCACGCGACTAATTTGCGCATGCGCAAGAATACTGCACATGCACAAACAAAATGGCTGCCGAGGCACGCGCAGAGGCGGCGGCAGTATGCGCAGCGGCAGCGGCGGGGGCCATGAGCACGCACGCCGCCATTCCCCCCCCGGCCCGCCGAAAGACCTGGGGACCAGCGACTGGCCCCAGGTAAGGTAACGTTGCCGACCCCTGGTCTATATATACATAGAAGCTATATCCTAATCTAGGTAGTGAATAGTTCAGGTAAAAAGAAATACAGTTGCCCCTCGCAATTCATGGGGAATCCATTCCGGACCACCACCCCCGCGAATTGGGGAAATCGCCAATACTGGAACCCCATTGATTCCAATATTAGAATTGCGCGCTCTTGCGTACGCACCATTTTGTCCCTCATGGCTTGCTGTCCACGAAGGAGTGAGGGATGTAAATGGCAAGACCGTGAACAGCGAGGGACAAGTGTATTTATCTCAACATCTTTAAAAGAGAGTTGAGAAGTGTAAGATGGAAATTATAGAGTTAAGATTAAAATCTTTGAATGTCTGTTAGTCCCAAAGGGGGAGTGACCTAAGTCATATGGCCAGCTTGAATGAGGGGGGAGTTTGCATGCAGGAAATCCCTATCTACCTAAGGAGAGGGAAGGAGAATGCAAAAATCTTCCAACAGATCTTTAAAGCCTAACTTTGTGGCTGCACCCAATTTTTAGATTTCCAGGCTCCTTCCATCCCTTCCCTGCCGGATCTGAACCCCCTGTATGAAGGGGGAGAGAGGGAACAGTTCTTGCAGAGACAGCATTTTTTCCAAAATAATGGTACTTTTATTAAGAGAAGAAAAATAAATCAATAAGCAAACACTTACATACACAGAGGATCAAACATACAAAGACACCCTAACACAGCAACAGGCAACCTTTTTCTTACCTGGGCCGGTCTGCCGTCACCCAGGTCGCGGCTGGGCCAAGGGGGGAAAAAATGGCGGCGTGCGCGCTTGCGCGCACCCGCCGCCACCGCACGCGAACCCCCCCGGACACACAGCTGCCGCGATCGCTACTGCGGTCGCCGCCGTAGCGCGCGCGGCTCCAGCCGCCACGGCGCATGTCGCGGCCGCCATTTGGGAGTCAAAATGGCGGACGCAACACATTTGCGCATGCGCAAGAGTACCGCGCATGCGCAAACGTGTCGCGACCGCCATTTTGACTTTCAAAATGGCGATCGCCGCGAGCGCACCAGGAAACGTGCTCTGGCAGCGGCGGCGGCGCACGGCCAGGGCCGGTAAGTCCGGGGCCTGCCCTAACATATATGCATACGCACAAGAACTCAGGAGTAATGTAGTTAGCTTGGATAGGAAACACAAGGCTTTCTAATGGTGATAATTACCTGAAGGAGGATGCTCCAACAATGAATGAAGATGGATAGACTCAACCATTATGAAAGGAAAGGACTGTCAGGACCTGGGTTCAGGTCCTGACAGAATAGGTTGGGGGGTGATGGACAATGTGAATAGGCTGGAAGGAGAATAGGCTGGAAGGTGCTGGAAGCATCTGGGGGGATGGGAGGTGTGTAGTTGCTGGGATGTTTTGATAACAGGCTCTTTGGAATGTTGAGAACTGGGAGGATGGTACTCCTTGGAGCAGTTGGTAAGGGATGAGCTAAGGAGGGGGTGACGAAACTGTGGGAAATGTAGGTGGAGATGGGTTTGCACGCCTAAATGTCTAGTGGGTGGAGTAAAGATTTGACTGGGTTTAATTATGGGGCTGTGATGTTGGGGGGGCAGTTCTGGCTTAAACGCAGTGCTGTGAAATACTGACTTTGTGTATTCAATAAACTCCTGATTGCTGCTATTGGCTGGTTTACTGACTTCACAGAGTTCTGATTTTGCTAAACCTGACAGTTTTTTTTTTTTTAATTTTACTGTCAGGTTTAGCTGGGACTCTTGTCAGAAATCACAGTGGCGCAGTGTTACCATGAAATCTAGCCAGACCCCCCCCCCCGGTGCCTGGGATTTTGGGGAGCATTTATACTCTTAATCCTAGCCTGAGGCAAAGAGTTGCTATTGTATATCAAAGGGATTCTGATTGCTATACTTTGAAGTAGACAATTTCCAAAAGGAGGAGATGGGATGTTGATGTTATCTCATCTTCAAACGGACACATCCTGGCTGGCACTCATAAATCTTCTAGATGTGAATGTCCTGCTACCTGAATGCACACCTACGGGTCTATTTGGAAGCCCAATGACCCTGCAGGCACAACTCCACTCCTACAATCTTGAGATGAACATAGATGTTCCACATTAGACCAAAAACTCCAACAGCATCCATTGGGGAAATTATTTCCAGCATGCTGCAGTAGTTTCAGTGTTGTACTACAACTCTGGAATGCAGGGTTCAAATTTCCACTTGGCCATGGAAACCCCCTGGGTGACCTTTGGCAAGTCACACTCTCTCAGCCTCAGGGGAAGGCAAGGGCAAAGCCCCTCTGAACAAATCTTGCCAAGAAAATTCAGTGATAGAGTTGCCTCAAGTTGGAAATGACCTGAAAACACACAATAACAGCAAAGAGAGGATCCTGGAGGGAGAGTGTCTGTCCTTACCTTGCTCCACTCCTGCTGGATGGTCCTCCATTGGGGACTCTGCCTGGGTCCAATAGAGACTTCTCAGCCACAGGGAGTTCAGAGGAAACTTTTACGAAGAGGCTCTTGACCTGAAACAGCAGCGAGGTTTCAAGACATTCAATCTGGGAAGAGAAAATGTCACAGGCCTCTGTGGAAGGGGTTTGGACTTGGGAGCTAAGAGACATTCACCCACATACAACACAAGTTGAACATGAGTCAAAAGTGCGATGTGGCAGCTAAAAAGGCCAATGCGATTTTAGGCTACATTAACAGAAGTATAGTGTCTAGATCAAGAGAAGTAATAATGCTAGTCTATTCTGCTTTGGTCAGGCCTCACCTGGAATAAATCCTGTGTCCAGTTCTGGGCACTGCAATTCAAAAAGGATGCAGAGAAGCTGGAGTGTGTCCAAAGGAGGGTGACTAAAATGGTGAAAGGTCTGGAAACCATGCCTTATATGGAGAGACTTAGGAAGCTGAGTATGTTTAGCCTGGGGAAGAGGCAGTTAAGAGGTGATATGATAGCCTGTTTAAGTGTTTGAAGGGGTGTCATATTAAGGAAGGAGCTGCTCCAGAGACTAGAACAGGGAACAATGGATGCAAGCTGCAGGAAAAGAGATTCCACCTAAACATTAGGAAGAACTTCCTGACAGTAAGAGATGTTCGGCAGTGGAACACATTTCCTCAGAGAGTGGTGGAGTCTCCTTCTTTGGTGGTTTTGAAACAGAGGCTGGATGGCCATCTGTCAGGGATGCTTTGATTGTGGTTTCCTGCATGGCAGAAGGGGGTTGGCCCATGGATGGCCCTTGTGGTCTCTTCCAACTCTGTGATTCTATGATTCTATAAAAAACATTCAGGGGTAGCTGTCGGCCATTTAGCAAATTCAAACAAAAATCCATTGGTGATGCCTTTATTGGCCAACCAAAATGCACAGTATATTTGTTGCAAGCTTTCGAAGCTCCATGGGCTTCTTCTTCATCAGGCAAGATGTTACAAACCAAACGGAAGAAAAACAATTGGAGATGTTAGTCAGATGCCTACATGTTGTTTTACTCTTTAGTTAAGATGGTAGAATATGGTGGGGAGGATAAAACAGTGTTTTTGCACACAGAGAGATCTTGTAGCACCTTTGAGACTAACTGAATGAAAGATCAATTAGTCTCAAAGATGCTACCAGATCGCTCTACGTACTGATTCTACAGACTAACACAGCTATATCTTTGAATTCTACCACAGTGTTTTTGCATCAGCAATATTTTGCTGGATGCAGAGGTAAAACGTGTAGAGGACTGAATTCGCATGTTTTACCTCTACATGGAGACTTCTTGAGGAATCTATTGTTCTCTGCCACAAAGAGGCCTGTGGCCTCACTGGAATGGAGACATATTGGACTGCAAAAGAGGGGTCCCATGCAAATGGATTTTAAACTTCCTGGACTTTGCCAATCTCCCTATAGCCACAGGGCAAGGAAGAGGAGGATCCTACCTGCAAAAGATATTTTCTCTCCACCATATAGCTACCATTTTAACTAAAGGCTGAAACAACATGTAGGCATCTGACTAACATCTCCAATTGTTTTTCTCCTGTTTGGTTTGTAACATCTTGCCAGATGAATAAGAAGCCCATAGAGCTTCAAAAGCTTGCAACAAATATATGATGCATTTTGGTTGGCCAATAAAGGTATCATTGATGGACTTTTCTATGATTCTATAAGTCAGGAAAAGGTCAGCAGCTCATACTTGGAAAAGTGACATATGAAATCATAGAGTTGGAAGAGACCCCAAGGGCCATCCAGTCCAATCCCTCCTGCCATGCAGAAACTCTCAATCAAAGCACACCCGACAGAGGTCCATCCAGCGTCTGTTTAAAGACTTCCAAAGAAGGAGACTCCAACACAATCTCCAAGGGATTCTGTTCTGCTGTTAAACAGTTTTTGCTGTCAGGAAGTTCCTCCTAATGTTGAGGTGGAATGTCTTCTCCTGGAGCTTGCATCCATTGCTCCGGGTCCTAGTTTCTGTAGCAGCAGAAAACAAGCTTGGTCCCTCCTCAATATGACACTCCTTCAAATATTGAAACAGGCTATCATATCACCTCTTAACCGTCTCTGTTTTAGGCTAAACATACCCAGTTCCCTAAGTCGTTCCTCAGAGGGATTAATGGTTTCCAGACCCTTCACCATTTTAGTTGCCCTCCTCTGGACACGCTCCAGTTTCTCCACATCCTTTTTGAATTGTGGTGCCCAGAACTGGACACAGTATTATTCCAGGTGGGGTCTGACCAAAGCAGAATAGTGTGGGACTATTACTTCCCTTGATCTAGATACTATACTTCTATTGATGCAGCCTAAAATCGCATTGGCCTTTTTTAGCTGTCGCATCACATTGTTGACTCATGTTCAACCTGTGGTCTACTAGGACTTCTAGATCCCTTTCACACATAGTCTTGTTAAGCCAGGTGTCCTCCATCCTATATCTATGCATTTTATTTTTTTGCCCTAAATGCAGTACCTTACATTTCTCTGTGCTGAAGTTCATTTTGAGCCTTTGCAGACTGCCAGAAATAGTGCAAACTGAGTCCACTTTAACTGCCCTGACTCAGTGCTAGGGAATCATGGGAACTGTAGTTTATTGTGGCACCAGAGCTCTCTGACAGAGAAGGCTCAATGTCTCAGGAAAAAAACTTACAATTCCCATGATTCCCTAGCACTGAGCCAGGGCAGTTAAAGTGGACTCAATTTGCACTATTTCTAGCAGTCTGCAAAGGCCCTTTGTTAGCTTTGGCCCAGCTTTCTAATCCATTAAGATCATTTTGAATTTTCATCCTGTCCTCTGAGGTTATTAGCTGTTCCTCCTAATTTGGTGTCATCTGCAAATTTGAGAAGCATGCCCCCTATTCTTTCATCCCAAGCCATTGATAAAGATGTGGAATAGCAAACTGGACCCAGGACAGGACCCCACTGGCCACCCCCCTGGTCACTTCTCTCCAGGATAAAGAAGAAGAGGAGCCATATCTGAGCACCCTTTGGGTTTGGCCAGTCAACCATTTACTAATCCACCTAAAAAATGCATGGTCTGGCCCACATTTTACTAGCTAATAAGAGCTGGAAAAAGTGGGACACAGGGTGATGCTCAGGTTAATACTGTGCCTTGAGTCCTTTCCTACTCGCTCTCAGGGGTCTATTTCTGGAGCTGAGGGCCTAGTGAGAGAGAGAGAGGGAGGGCTTCCATGGCGGAGCAGGATTCGAACCCGGGTCCCTGTCCGAGGCCCAACCCAGGCTGGCTCTCCTTCCCTCCTTCTCGGCTTTAGGGGCTTCAAAGGGGAATGCTTTCGGGGGGGGAAGGCGACCGGGAACCCCAGGGGCCTCCTCTTCCCTCCCTTTCAGAAAGAACCTCTTTAAATGAACAAATAAAGGGGGCCCCTCTCTTCCTCTGGCCTTTACCTGAGCGCCGCCTTCTCCTCAGCAAGGAAAGAAGCCCCGCCCCTTCTCCTCCTCCTCCGAAGAGCAGCGAGAGTCGACTCCTAGAGCGGTCAATGTGGGCGGGGGAGAGAAAATGGCGGCTCCTCTATGAGCTCATTTCCGGTGTGTGCGGTGCGGGGGGGGGGGCGGAGAAGGAGGCTTCTCGCTGGAGGGAAGGCCTTTCGGGGAGGAAGATAGAGGAGGCCAATGGAGAGACCCCAAATTCCTCCTCAGAGAGGCTGGGGGTGCTCTCCTTGAGGGGCCTTATTCCTCCCTTCTCTCTTCCCCCCCCAAAAGGGTCCTCAGTGTGTTTGTGAGGGGGGGGCACAGAGATTTAGGGATACAAACATTTGCTGTTGTTGTTAACTGCCTTTGTATCAATCTCAGTCCATGGCAGTGACCCTCTGGATGAGACATTTAATAATAATAATAATAATAATAATAATTTATTTATTTATTTATTAAATTCATATTTTATTAACATATACTATTCAAACATATCTTTCAAGTTTAACATATTAATTTCTTTTTCACTAATCATATACAAATATTTACAATTGACTTCCAAAGTATCTCCAGTTTGTATTCAACCTTAGTTCAATGTTCACTCATTGTCTTCATATACAGGCAATTTTAAATATTAAATCCACTGTGTGGTGTTATTTAATTATCTTGTTCTTTAATAGTCACTTTTCACCTATTATTAAGTCAGTTTACTAATTTAGGGTATCCCTTCAGTCTATATCTTTACTCAATTAAGTTTTCTCTTTTACAGTATTGCAGTATCGGAGACCAATAAATATTTATTTATAACCCACCCCTCTGCTCGGCAATCGGGGCAGCGTACAACAAATTAAAAAGACAACAGTTAAAACATTCCTTAAACCCACAACTTAGCCCTCCCACCCCTTAAAACTAAATTAAACTACTGTAGAATTAAAATCAAATTAACACACTTAAAACATAGTAAGATCAATTCCAGCAAATGTATTGTGGCGGCAGGAGGGGTAAGTGGGAAGTCACAAAGAGATCCGTCTTTACTGCCTTTTTAAAGGCAGCAAGAGTGGTGATAAGGCCCCGCTGTCTTCTACTGTTCTGCCCAGCTCCTGCAAACTCATATTCGTGGCCTCTTTAATAAAGTCCATCCATCTAATCTAGCATGTGGCCTTCCTCTCTGTCTACTTCCCTCCGCCTTTCCTAACATTATTGTCTTTTCCTACGATTCATGCCTTCTCATGATGCGTCCAAACTACCACAGTCTTAAGGGCCTGAACAGACTGCCAGAAATAATCCAGTTTGAGACCACTTTAAATGCCCTGGCTCAATGCTAGGGAATTGTGGGAATTATAGTTCTTCTGAGACATGAGCTTTGTTTGTCAGAGAGCTCTGGTGCCACAATAAACTACAGTTCCCATGATTCCCTAGCACTAAGCCAGGGCACTTAAAGTGGTCTCAAGCTGCATTATTTCTGGC
The DNA here is from genome assembly GCA_026167975.1 of Phrynosoma blainvillii. NCBI lineage: Eukaryota > Metazoa > Chordata > Lepidosauria > Squamata > Phrynosomatidae > Phrynosoma > Phrynosoma blainvillii. The sequence goes on along the minus strand of JANUYF010000002.1, from coordinate 397,096,585 downwards.
AGTCTGTAAAGGCCCTAAGTCTTGTCATCTTGACTTCTAGGGATATCTCTGGCTTGATGTGCTCTAGAACCCACTTGTTTGTCCTTTTGGATGTCCATGGGATCCTCAGCACTCTTCTCCAACACCATATTATCTCAAAAGCATTGGCTTTCCTCTTATCTTCTTTCTTGACTGCCTAGCTCTCACATCCATACATGGCAATAGGGAATACGATGGCTTGTATGATTCTGACTTTTGTGCTGAGTTGTATGTTTTTGCATTTTAGGTTCTTTTCTAGTTCTTTCATAGCCGCCCTCCCCATTCTTAATCTTCTCCTGATTTCCTGGCTGCTATAATATTATAATATACATAATTGTCATGACCAAGGGATCAAGATTTGAAAAGCCAAGAAAACATCACAAAGGAGTTAATATTTGTTAACTGCCTTCGTGTTGGTCTTGGCCCATGGCAATCCTATTATCTTTTCCAGCGATTCATGCCTTCTCATGATCTGTCCAAAGTACAACGGTCTAAGTTTTGTCATCTTGACTTCTAGGGATACCTCTGGCTTGATCTGTTCTAGGACCCCTTTCTTTGTCCTTTTGGCTGTCCATGGGATCCTGAGCACTCTTCTCCAGCAGCATATTATCTCAAATGAATTTATTTTCTTCCTATCTTTCTTGACTGTCCAGCTCTCACATCCATACATGATAATAGAAAATACAATGGCTTGTATCATTCTGACTTTTGTGCTGAGTTGTATATCTTTCCATTTTGATAATCGGAAGACTGGAAGGTTGGCATTTCGAGACCCGGGTGCTGCATGATGAGGTGAGCTCCCATCACTAGTCCCAGCTTCTGCCAACCTAGCAGTCCAAAAGCATGCAAATGCAAGGAGATAGATAGGTACCACTTCGGTGGGAAGGTAAACAGCATTCTGTGCAGTCATGCTGGCCACAAGATCACAGAGTAGTCTCTGACAACGCTAGCTCTTTGGCTTAGTAACGGAGATAAGCACCAACCCCTACGGTCAGACACAACTTGCCAACCTTGCCAACAGGGAATACCTTTACCTTTTACCCTCCCAATAATCCATGTCTTCTGCATACAGATATTATTTACAGATCCCTGCAATATTAAAAAACAGATAAATCCCAGTCTCTTAGGCCCGCTGCTGATTTCTTCCGAGGGAAAGCAGTCCTCTGAGCATGAGCAGAGTGCCCTAACTAAAGAGAAAGGGAGAGGTCCCTCTGGTGGGAGCATACTTTCGAACATAGCATACTTCCAAACATTGGCCCTTGAGGTTTCTTCCACCTCTCTGATTTCACTCACAGCCTATTTTGATTCTACTCTCAGCCTATTTTTAAAAAATTTGAAAAATCCCACTCCCAGCCTATTTTGAAAAATGGCCTATATAGCAACATGGGGTACAAGAACACAAGACCCAGAAAAAAAGAAAAGAAAGTTGGAGCCTGGAGGAAACAGGAGCAGGAGAAGGCCTGTGGAGTGGGAAAGGGAAAAGGGAATTTGGAGCCTGGAGGAGGTGTTAGCGTATGTGCTCCATTTAAAAAAAATTTTTTTTAAAGCATGTGGAGTTCCCTATGACCCCAGCCTGCCCCTTAGAAGATGGCAGCCATAATCCCCTAAATGTAAGGTTAGGTAGGCACTGTTGAAGTTGCTCAAGACCACTAAAGATTTCCTGGACAGGCAGGTTTGGGAGTTGCCCTTGGGAATATCCCATTATCCTGGAAAAGATACACAACGCTGTTTGTTTGTCTTAGTCACACACTTAATGGGGCAGTGATCAGGTTTGATTGCACCCCTTTCTCTAGCTTCCCTTCCTTGATAGTTTTGAAATCAAATGCATTGTTTAGACCAGGGCCCAAGGCCTCGGGCCCAAGACTTACCGATCCAGGCCATAGGTTGCCGCCGCTGCCGTGCACCACCGTTGGGGTGTGTTTTTGGCCGCGCTTGCTGCGGCCGCCATTTTGGAAGTCAAAATGGCGGTCGTGATGCGTTTGTGCATGCGCAGTACTCTTGCGCATGCCGAAACGCATCGTGGCCGCAATTTGGACTTCCAAAATGGCGGCTGCGACATGCGCCGTGGTGGCTGCGGCCGTGCGTGCTACGGCGGCGGCTGCGGTAGCAGCGGCGGCAGCGCGCGTAGGGGGGTCGCACGTGTGCATGAGCGTGCGCGCCGCCATTCCCCCCCCCTCGGCCCAGCCGAGACCTGGGCAACGGGAGACCGGCCCAGGTCTCAAAAAGGTTGCCTGTCCCTGGTTTAGACTATGCCCAGACCTAGGTAAATAATGGTAAACCCATCAAGCCTATGTCCACCTATTGTTAGACCCATAGCTAGGAGGCAGGAATTGCCCTTAAAAACCCCTGGATTTTGGCAGACGTCATGCTACCTTGGAAGTGCATGCTGAATCTCTGTCGGTCTGCGCTCCGAGATAGTTCCTGCGACCCCTCACTTGCCGGTCGTGCCCTTCCACCGAATCCATCCGCATTTACTGCCAGAAGTCTGGAGGAGTCCCTCGGGTGTGAGTATATCCCTCTTGCCCTGGTCTCCCTCTCTGCTTTCCCCCGCTGTTTCCCGCTTATCTTTCTAGTTTGCGTGTGTGTGCCTTATTTGGATGTTTGCTTATTGTGTTAATAAATATTTTAGACTTTAATTGGAGTTTGGTTCCTCTCAGCGTCATTCCCTGCCAGAATCCTTACGTCTCTGGTATACATTTGGATAGGTCCCTGAAGTGAAGTTGGGTGCTTCACTCTCACACATTTGAGCTAATTATAAATTCCCCGAAATTAGGCTTGTTTCCCAACAGAGGCAATAGTCATGGGGTGGTAGTGGTTGGAGGGGTTTTTGTTGTTCGGGGAGAGAGAAGGGTGAAGAAAATAAAGTGTCCCCTATCTCCCCCTATTTGGGAGGGGGGTTCCTTATGAATGGAAATTGAACAGGCTCCCCCCACTCCAACATTGCCTGCAAAGCTCCAAGTGTCTCCAAATTCCCCCAACCCAATTCTCTTCCAGGCACAAAAAAGAAGCAAGGAGCTGGAGTTCAAAATAGTATCCCTGGTGGGGCAGTGGTTCAATGCCTGTCCTGCAGCCACTCACTCAGAAACCACAAGATTGTGAGTTCAGTACCAGCCAGGGGCTCAGGGTCGACTCAGCCTTGCATCCTTCTGAGGTCGCTAAAATGAGGACCCAGCTTGTTGCGGGTAATTAGCTTATAGTTGTAAACTGCTTAAAGATTGCATGGCGTGGTATGAAGCAGTATATAAATGAAACTGCTATTGCTATAAGTTTGGCAGGCTTGTTGTTGTTGTTTTTAAAATAAAGGTATTAGTAAGTAAAAAACTGCATCAAATATTGAAAAACAGTTTATTCCCCAGTCCCTTATTGGTATTTTCCACCCTTGTTTTATCCAATAATTTAACAGTGGTTTCCAGTTGTTAATAAAGGATTCGTTGGGGAATGAATTAAAAGTAAAAAAGGTACTTGAATGTTTGATATGAAAGATAGAAGAGCAAATGTATAATGGGATGTAATGGTTTGGTGGACGATGTAAAAATTGTAAAGTAACTCAAAATTTAGCGTAAAAGGAATTATCAATGTATGGCATATAGTGTAAAAACAGATGATTAGACAGAAGTAAATATATCGGGCTAAGCACAAGGATAATTAGCGGGAAATATTTTAGTTATGATGGAATAGAAAATATTTATCGCTGGTACGTGATTTAGACGTTAATAATTTTAGGAAGATTTTTTTGTTAGATTGTGCTTAAGGATTTGTAGGTTATGTTTGTTTGTTTGTTTTGTATGTAGGTATGTCTTGTCTTGTTTATATTTGTTATTTTTTTAATTGTATGTTTTTAATTCAATAAAATTTATTTAAAAAGAAAAAAAAAACCAGTTTAAATTCAGGTACACCTCCCCTAGCTTAGAGACCAGCGTGGTGTAGTGGTTGAAGAACTGGATAATGATTCTGGAGACCAGGGTTTGAATCCTGGCTTGACCATGTAAACCCAAAGGGTGACCTTGGGCAGGTCACACACTCTCAGCCTCAGAGGACTGCAATGGTGAAGAAACTTGTCCCCCTGAACAAATTTGCCAAGACAACCTCATGATAAATTCACTTTAGGGTGGTCAGAATTTGGAAACAACCTGGAGGCACACAACAACAACATCATGCTGAGCAACACCCCTTCCCTGTATTTTGTGGGTGAAAACCAGACTCCCCCCTCCCCTCCAATGGCTGCTATAGGGAGAAGGTTTCAGGGAAGGTGGGAAGCAGGTTCTGGGAAAGGAGGGCCCCTTCACTCAGAGCCCAGGACTGAGGAGTGCCAGGGCTGACCCCCAGCACTTGTGGCCTGAGGGGGGTCTCTCGGTGGGGCTCCCCATAGCCAAGAGAAGGAGGAAGACAGCAGGAGATCAGCCTTAACAGCTGGCATCATGGGTCCTTTGGAGGACACTGGGAAGGAAAGGAGGAATGAAGAGCATGGCCTGGATGTGGAACCAAAAAAAAGAAAAAGAAAAAAAAGGGGGGGGGGACGTACTAAAATAAATAACAGTACTTGCCCATTGGGAAACTATACTTGCCCACAAAGAATGACTAGAGAATGGGCAAGTATTTCCCACGGTTCTCTATGGGCAAGTATTCCCTATGGTTCCCCATGGGCAAGTAATCCCCATAGTCCCTATGGGCAAGCATTCCCCATGGTTCCCTATGGGCAAAAATTCCCTATGGTTCCCTATGGGCAAGTATTTCCCATGATTTCCTATGGGCAAGTATTCCCCATGGTTCCCTATGGGCACGTATTTGCCATGATTATAGCTAGCAGAGGGGCGGGATATAAATAAAAATTATTATTATTATTATTATTATTATTATTATTATTATTATTCTCTATGGCCAAGTATACCCATGGTTGTCTATGGGCAAATATTCCCCTGGTTCCTTACGGGCAAGAATTTCCCGTGATTCTCTATGGGCAAGTATTCCCCATGATTCCCTATGGGCAAGTATTCCCCTTGGTTGCCTATGGGTAAGTAATCCCCATGGTTGTCTATGGGCAAGGATTCCCCATGGTTCCCTCTGGGCACGTATTTGCCATGATTATATATACACAGACATACCCACACATACATACATACACATAAATATGGATCCATAAGAAGACTTCCATTATATGTCAAAGCATGATTTTCCAGAGGTTCAGATGTTCTTGCTGTGGGCTCCATGGCATTGTTTGTGTTCCAGCATATACAGTGAACTTATACCAAGTATAAGGACACGGAGGGTGTTGAAGGAGATTAGAAACCCATTTCTCTACAACTCCCTCCTTGTATAGAGGCAGTGGCTTCACATACTAGCTCCAGAGCCTTCCCCTATTTGTCCATTCCTATTACACCCCCGTTGTTTTTATGAAGTGGATACATTAGCTTAATTCAAATGTTGGAAGTAGTGTGGTCTGTACAGAATTATGGATTTATCCTAACAATAGCAACAACCCTAACTACTTCCTAAGTATTCTACTACTGGTACATCCGGTTTCATAAAACCCTCCCTGCTTCCTTTCCTTCCTTCCTCCTTCCCTCCTTCCTGTTTCTTTTCCTTCCTCCTTAGTAGTATAAAACCCCCACATGTTGTCAAACAAAAAGTGACAGGTGCCCCGCCCCATTTTTGGTCTTAATCCCGCCCCCTTTGGCTCTTCGTCCCACCTCCTTGTTTTTGGGGTGGTTATAGGTTTTGGGGTGCAAGTGTTTGGGGGTTCTGGGTCAGGGTTCTAGATTTTGGGGGTGTCAATTTTGTGGTGTTCTAGATTTTGGGGTTCATAGGAGCCTCCCCCTGAACCCCAAAAGTTCAGCCATTTTGATTTTTTACCAAAAGTTTTTTTTGGGGGGTGCCTGTGTGACCCCTCTACGGATTCGTCTCAGGACCGCCGACCACTAGGAGCAGAACCCATCCCTCTCCAATCAACGGCCTAGCCGCAAGATGGGTGCAAAGGGGGCAATTGGTGGCCATTTTTTTCTGCGCCAACGTTAGTTTTTCGGGTAGGTGTGACATGTCTCCGGACTCATCTCAAGCTCACAAAGTGAATAGTTCAGAGGTCTGTTGTGCTACAGGCGCTACAGGTAGATCGATTTCCCTTTCTCCTTCCCTATAGGTGCGTTTTCAAGAACGACACGCTTTTTGAGCATCACTGATTGGTCCGATTTCCCTTTTCTTCCTTCCCTCTTCCCTCCCTCCTTTCCTTCCTCCCTCCTTTCCTCCCTCCCTGTTTCCTTTCCTTCCTTCCTCCTTTCCCCTCCTTCTTTTCTTGCCTCCTTTCCTCCCTCCTTGCTTCTGTTCCTTCCTTCCTCCTTCCCTTCCTGCCTCCTTTCCTCCCTCCCTGCTTCTTTTCCTTCCTTCCTCTTTCCCTCCCTCCTTACCTTCTTGCCTGCTTTCCTCCCTCCCTGCTTCCTTTCCTTCTTTCCTCCTTCCCTCCCTCCCTGCTTCCTTTCCTTCCTTCCTCCTTTCCTCCCTCCCTGCTTCCTTTCCTTCCTTCCCTTCTTGCCTGCTTTCCTCCCTCCCTGCTTCATTTCCTTCCTTCCTTCCCTCCTTTCCTCTCTGTCCTTTCCAACCTCCCTGCTTCCTTTAATTTTCTTCCTTCCTCCCTCCCTCCCCCATTTCCCCCCTCCCTCTATCCTTCCCTTCTTGCCTCCTTTCCTCCCTCCCTGCTTCCTTTCCTTTCCTTCCTCCCTTCCTCCTTCCTTCCCTCCCCTTTCCTTCCTGCCTCCTTTCCTCCCTCCCTGCTTCCTTTCCTTACTTCTTCCCTCCCTCCTTATCTTCCTGCCCCCTTTCCTCCCACCCTGCTTACTTTCCTTCCTCCTTCCCTCCCTCCTTTACTCCCCTGCTTCCTTTCCTTCCCTCCTCCATCCCTCCCTCCTTTCCTTCTTGCCTCCTTCCCTCCCTTCCTGCTTCCCTCCCTCCCTGCTTCCTTTCCTTACTTCTTCCCTCCTTCTTTTCCTTCCTGCCTCCTTTCCTCCCTCCATGCTTCCTTTCCTTTCCTTCCTTCCTTCCTCCCTCCTTCCCTTCCTGCCTCCTTGCTTCTGTTCCTTCCTTCCTTCCTCCCTGCTTCCTTTCCTTCCTTCCTCCTTCCCCCTCCTTCTTTTCTTGCCTCCTTTCCTCCCTCCTTGCTTCTGTTCCTTCCTTCCTCCTTCCCTTCCTGCCTCCTTTCCTCCCTCCCTGCTTCTTTTCCTTCCTTCCTCTTTCCCTCCCTCCTTACCTTCTTGCCTGCTTTCCTCCCTCCCTGCTTCCTTTCCTTCTTTCCTCCTTCCCTCCCTCCCTGCTTCCTTTCCTTCCTTCCCTTCTTGCCTGCTTTCCTCCCTCCCTGCTTCATTTCCTTCCTTCCTTCCCTCCTTTCCTCTCTGTCCTTTCCAACCTCCCTGCTTCCTTTCCTTTTCTTCCTTCCTCCCTCCCTCCCCCATTTCCTCCCTCCCTCTATCCTTCCCTTCTTGCCTCCTTTCCTCCCTCCCTGCTTCCTTTCCTTTCCTTTCCTTCCTTCCTCCCTTCCTCCTTCCTTCCCTCCCCTTTCCTTCCTGCCTCCTTTCCTCCCTCCCTGCTTCCTTTCCTTACTTCTTCCCTCCCTCCTTATCTTCCTGCCCCCTTTCCTCCCACCCTTACTTTCCTTCCTCCTTCCCTCCCTCCTTTACTCCCCTGCTTCCTTTCCTTCCCTCCCTCCTTCCCTCCCTCCCTGCTTCCTTCCCTTACTTCTTCCCTCCTTCTTTTCCTTCCTGCCTCCTTTCCTCCCTCCATGCTTCCTTTCCTTTCCTTCCTTCCTCCCTCCTTCCCTTCCTGCCTCCTTGCTTCTGATCCTTCCTTCCTTCCTCCCTGCTTCTTTTCTTTCCTTCCTCTTTCCCTCCCTCCTTTCCTTCTTGCCTGCTTTCCTCTCTCCCTGCTTCCTTTCCTCCTTTCCTCCTTATCTCCCTCCCTTCCTCTCTCCTCCCTCCCTGCTTCCTTTCCTCCTTCCCTTCCTGCCTCCTTTCCTCCCTCCCTGCTTCTTTTCCTTCCTTCCTCCTTCCCTCCTTCCTTTTCTTCCTCCCTCTTTTCCTCCCTCCCTGCTTCCGTTCCTTCCTTCCTTCCTCCTTCCCTCCCTCCTTTCCTTCCTGCCTCCTTTCCTCCCTCCCTGCTTCCTTCCCTTCCTTCCTCCTTCCCTCCCTCCCCATTTCCTTCCTCCCTCAATCCTTCCCTCCTTGCCTCCTTCCCTGCTTCCTTTCCTTCCCTCCCTCTCTCCTTTCCTTTCCTTCCTGCCTCCTTTCTTCCCTCCCTGCTTCCTTTCTTTTCCTTCCTCCTACCCTCCCTCCTTTCCTTCTTGTCTGCTTTCCTCCCTCCCTGCTTCCTTTTCTTCCTCCCTCAATCCTTCCCTTCTTGCCTGCTTGCCTCCCTCCCTGCTTCTTTTCCTTCCTTCCTTCCCTCCCTCCTTCCCTCTCTGTCCTTTCCACCCTCCCTGCTTCTTTTCCTTCCTTCCTTCCTTCCCCCCTCCCTCCCCCATTTCCTTCCTCCCTCAATCATTCCCTTCTTGCCTAATTTCCTCCCTCCCGGCTTCCTTTCCTTCCTTCTTCTTTCCCTCCTTCCTTTCCTTCCTCTTTTCCTCCCTCCTTTCCTTCCTTCCTCCTTCCCTCCCTCCATTTTCTTCCTCCCTCAATCCTTCCCTTCTTGCCTGCTTGCCTCCCTCCCTGCTTCCTTTCCTTCCTTCCTCTTTCCCTCCCTCCTTTCCTTTATGCCTGCTTTCCTCCCTCCCTGCTTCGTTTCCTTCCTTCCTTCCTCCTTCCCTTCTTGCCTGCTTTCCTCTCTCCCTGCTTTGTTTCCTTCCTTCTTTCCTCCTTCCCTCCCTCCTTTCCTCTTTGTCCTTTCCACCCTCCCTGCTTCCTTTCCTTCCTTCCTCCCTCCCTCCCCCATTTCCTTCCTCCCTCAATCCTTCCCTTCTTGCCTCCTTTCCTCCCTCCCGGCTTCCTTTCCTTCCTTCTTCTTTCCCTCCTTCCTTTCCTTCCTGCCTCCTTTCCTCCCTCCCTGCTTCCTGTCCTTCTTCTTTCCCTCCTTCCTTTCCTTCCTGCCTCCTTTCCTCCCTCCCTGCTTCCTTTCCTTCCTTCCTCCTTCCCTCCCTCCATTTCCTTCCTCCCTCAATCCTTCCCTTCTTGCCTCCCTCCCTGCTTCCTTTCCTTCCTTCCTCTTTCCCTCCCTCCTTTCCTTCTTGCCTGCTTTCCTCCCTCCCTGCTTCCTTTCCTCCTTTCCTCCCTCCCTGCTTCCTTTCCTTTCCTTCCTTCCTCCTTCCCTTCTTGCCTGCTATCCTCCCTCCCTGCTTCCTTTCCTTCCTTCCTTCCTCCCTCCCCCATTTCCTTCCTCCCTCAATCCTTGCCTCCTTTCCTCACTCCTTTCCTTCCTGCCTCCTTTTCTCCCTCCCTGCTTCCTTTCTTCCTCTTTCCCTCCTTCCTTCCCTCCCTCCTTCCTTTTCCTCCCTCCCTCCTTTCCTTCCTGCCTCCTTTCCTCCCTCCCTGCTTCCTGCCTCCTTTATTCCTCCCTCCCTTCCTCCCTGAGGAAATTCTTTAAGCCTCTTTCTTTTCTCTCCCCCCCCCCCCATATATTTGGGAGCCAGGTTGGCCTAGGACTCTGGGCACCTGAGTTCGAATCCCTCCTCGGCCCTGGAAACCCACATGAATGGCCTTGGGCTTTAAAAAGTGACACTCTCTCAGCCTCTGGGGAAGGGAAGGCCACAGATTTCTACAACAAATTTTTACCCAGGAAAGCCCAAGAAAGGATCTCCTGGAAAGGACTTGAAAGTACACAAGGACAACAACAACATTCTAGTCATTTAATCCTATTTGAATGTACGCGCGGGATAGAAATAAATAAACAGAACAACAACAACTGGGACCTTTCTTTCCCTCCTTCCAGGAGCAGCGAGCGGAGATTCCTAGAGAGGCCGGAAATGTTAATATGGGGGAAGGAGATGAGGGACTTCCCCTCTGACCTCATTTCCGGTCAGGGGAAAAAAGAAGTCGGGTCCTCTCTGAACGCATGGTCGGAAGAGAGCAGAAGGTAAGGGAGGTCGATAAAGGGGGAGTCGAGGGAGGGACCCCAAATTCCCATGAAGGCTGTGTCTGTGGGAGGGAGGGGGGTCCCCTGGAGGGAGAGGGAAGGAAGGAAGGAAGGAAGGAAGGAAGGAAGGAAGGAAAGGGACAAAACATTTTTCTCCCTCCTCTCCAAGGCCTCCTCCTCCTCCTCCTCCTCCTCCTCCTCCTCCTCCTCCTCCTCCTGACGGGGGGAGTCTCAGAGGGGCCCAGGTATTTGGGGCTGTGTGGGGGGGTCTCTATGGGGTCCAGATATTTGGGGCTTGGAGGGTCTCTGTGGGACCCAGATATTTGGGGCTGTGAGGGGGCCTGTGGGGCCCAGACATATGGGGCTGTGAGAGGGGGGTCTGTGGGGTCCAGGTATTTGGGGCTGTGAAGGGGTCTGTGGGGCCCTGATATTTAGGACTGTGGGAAGGGGTCTCTGTGGGGCCCAAATATTTGGAGCTGTGAGCGGGTCTGTGGGGCCGAGATATTTAGGGCTGGGGTAGCTGTTCAAGGGGAATAGGAGCCTCTTTGCTGGCCCTTTTGGGGGAGTATGGAGCCCTTTGGCTCTTGGGGTCTTGGCTGGGACTTTGATGGGATGCTGATGATGATGATAAAATGGGAGGGAGAGCAGGAGGGAGGTTCTGCTTCGGAGGGAATCGAGGGAGGAGGAAGGAGGCCTCCCAGGCTCCATGTTCCTGGAGGGGGAGAAGGGGGGATGGAAGAGGGGGAGCCCTGGAGTTTCCTAGGGGAGAACACACTGCCAGAAATAAATCCAGCTTGAGACCACTTTAACTCTACTGGCTCAGTGGCAGGGAATCATGGGAACTGTAGTTTATTGTGGCAACAGAGCTCCTTGACAGAGAAGGCTGAATGTCTTAGAAGAACCACAATTCCCATAATTCCCTAGCATTGAGCCAGGACAGTTAAAGTGGTCTTAAAATGGATTATTTCTGGCAGTCTGTTCAATCCCAATGATATTTTTATTGGCCCAACCACAGTGCACAACTACATGTTGCAAGCTTTCGAAGTCACACTGGCTTCTTCATCAGGGAAACAGGAGGGGAAAAACATTGAAGATGTTAGTCTTGGGCCTGCATTTTCTGAGTCTGATCTCAGTTCAGATGTTAGCGGAAGGCTATCTGCAGGCTGGCTCCTTCCCCTTTTTTGGCCTTGCGGTCGGTAGGAAATTTTGCAAGCCGAGGAAATGTAATGTCCATTTGCAATCCAAAGAAGATGTTTCCTTGGAATCCAGCGTGTCTCTTTCCTTTGCAAAGCCTCAGGCTCCTATGGAGGTAGAGAACACTGAATTTCTCAGGAAGTCTTCATGTTTAGCATCAGGAAAACTGTAGGTCAGGGGTAGGCAACCTTTCCCCTTTAAGGGCCGAGGGACTTCAGCTCCCAGAATCCCAGAAGCTATTGGCCAACATGGAACTATTGACCCACATGGCTGAGGCTTCTGGGAGCTGAAGTCCTTCGGCCCTTAAAGGGGAAAGGTTGCCTACCCTTGGGGTAAAGTATGCCAATCGTTATACTTGCCCATAGAGAAAACATATTTTTCCATAGAGAATCATTGGGGATTCTTTGCCCATAGAGAATCATTGGAGAATAGTTGCTCATAGGAAAACATTAGGCAAGTATTCCCTAGTGATTCCCTATGGGCAGGTATTCCTAATGATTCTCTATGGGCAAGCATAACCCAATGATTTTCTATGGGCAAGAATTCCTCAATGATTCTCTATGGCCAGGTATGGTTTCCCTACGGGCGAGTACTGTCATTTGTTTTAATACATCCCAAAAGGAAGAGGCTGCTGGAGGGAGGGAGGAGGGGGCTAATTCCAGGGGGGGTCATGTTGGGCAGGGATGTCTGGGAAGAGATGTTATCTAAATACAAAGCGCCCCCCCCCCAGTTCCAGGTATATATTGACTTGTTCTGAGGGTCCATCTCTAGTCCCCCTTCCCCTTAGAAACAGAGCCCCCTCACTCCTCATGGCTCTGGGGCAGAGGGGAGAGCCTTCCTTCTACATAATTCTGGGTGGAGAAAAGGGGGCTGGGACTGAGCTCCCCTCCCTCCCCATTTGCCTCCCAGGAAGATGGGAGCTCTCCCTAATAGTCCCCAAAGGCACACATCCAGGCCTGGGCTGCAGGTTAGGGAAAGGGGAGCCTGTAGTCCGAAGGAATGAACTCCAAGAGACGGTAAAGCAGCCATTGCAGGGAGAGGGAGGGAGGTCTTTTGCCTGGAGTCTGGGAAGGAGGGATGGATCTGGGAGGCAACCTTAAGGCAAACCTATCACAGGGTTTTCTTGGCAAATTTCTTCAGAGTGTGCTTTTGCCATTGCCTTTCCCTGAGGCTGAGAGCATGTGACCTGCCCAAGGTCACCCAGTAGGTTTTCATGGCGGAGCCGGGATTCAAATCCTAGTCTCAAGAGTCATACCCCAGCACTCAAACCACTACACCACACTGGCTCTCCTATAGTACCCAACTGATGGTAACCAGAAGGTGAACATATCATGGGGTTTTCTTGGCAAGATTTGTTAAGAGGGATCTTGCCATGGCCTTTCTGTGAGGTTGAGAGAGTGTGACAGTGGGTTTCTCTGGTGGAGCAGAGATTCAAACTCTGGTCTCCCAGTGTCCCAGTCCAACGCTCAAACCAATACCCTACACTGGCTTTCATAACAGTATACAGACATAATAAGTCCAGACTTTGTTTCCTAAGAAGAAACAAAGAACAATGGTAGGCAAAATAGAGTAGCTGCTGTATTGGTATCTGATTTCATATCTGGCAAGCTTGAAACAGACTTAAAAGACATAGCCATGTTAATCTGGAAAATCATTATGCAAAGGGATCTTGTAGCACCTTTGAGACTCCCTGATAGCTTCTTTCTTTTAGTCAGTCTTAAGGTACTACAAGATCTCTTTGCATAAGGAAACATGATGGACGACAAATCTGTGACTTTCTGAAAGATGAATCCTTAGTCTCTGGCATCCCTTATGGCCTCTGTAGCCATTCCATAAAGTATCTTTTCAGTAGGAACTTCCCACCAACTAATGTGCTTCTTATCGCCATCTGTGAAGCCAAGGCAAGAGTTCTCTGCAGCCTCCACTGTGGTAGTCTTTCTAAGGATGCAGCATCACTGCTTTTCTAGGAATGCAACCCCACTTCTTGGCATACGTGACAGCAGGCCTCATGGTCTCCTCCTCTCTCTTCCCCGCAGGCAGCTCAGATCCAGATCATCTTTTCTCCTGGGCAGAGTGGAAGGAGCTCTGACGCAGCCAACTAGTTTCCCTGCCTTCTGGTGCTGCAGGAGGAAGTGAAAGAGACCAGGTAAGAGAGAGGGCTGCAAACATGGAAGTGTTTCTCTGGCGTGTGAAGAACTCCTCAGTCCTGAAATAACAATCTTATTAAGCACAGAAGGATTAGCCCAGTGACCTCCCTTCCTAATGCAGAAGCTGTAGTGTGTCTTAAAAATGAGGATCTGTATTGCCCCAGGGGGCAAGAGAGTATAGACAGAGATGATCTGAGACTATTTGCAGGTGCATCTAATTTAAAGACTTATTTAAATAAGGTAAACAAACTACCAGTCTCTGACATAAGACTGTTGTTGTTGTGTTCCTTCAAATCATTTCTGACTCATGGTGACCCTAAGGCAAACCTATCGTGGGCTTTTCTTAGCAATCCTGACCTAGGCCATAGAGTCAGAGCTGTGGAGTTGAAGTGAGAAGCAATTATGGGTGGAGTACAAGTCAATAGAAATATACCAAATCAAACTTCAAAGTAAAAGATTATAATAAATAATGTATGATAATTGTAGTGCTTTTATGGGACAGCCTATATGTTATGAGTGGTTAGTCTTAATTTTATTTATTCTTTAGCTTCAAGGTATATCCTATGTTTCTGATAAAAACCTATTAAAATGTATTAAAATCGTAGATTGGAAGGAACCATAAGGTCCATCCAGTCCATGCAGAAGGCACCTTCAAAGTAGTCAGTGTGGAAAAATTGAGGAACGGAAGGTTTGGCGTACCGACTCCACAGCCTTGGGAAGCGGACATGATCTGAGGCTGCTCCCAGGTGAATGCCATTGAAAGATTTATTGACATAAGAGTAAGTAAACAAACACGTCTGTGATGTAATATTCCTGACCCACAATAGGGCCAGAGCTCCATCCATCTCAATGTTAACAGAAATAAGAGGAAATAAGTGAGTTTTAGATGAAATCTAGAACAACCTCACCGGCAGCCTCCAATATTGCAGGTGTACCACAGGTGTGCAATCTTTCCTCTTGTTTGTGACCACCAGGATTGTTTTTCCTATTTCCTTAGCCACTAGACTACCTCATATCAGGCCTGCTTCCTCCAAATTAATGTGTCTAAATTAATCCTTCTCCTCCTCCACAGGGGCTCTGAGGCAGAACAGAAATAGCCAGGAGTTTCTAGAAGAGTTTGTGGTTGCCTGGCTTCCATAGCCAGCTCCCACTGGGCCTCTGAGCACTACTGCCCTGGGATATATAGAGCTCCAATCCTATAGTTCATGTCAGGAGTCTTATGTCAGACCCATTCACTGAGGGCAAGGCAACCAATGACTGCTAGTCCTGATCGCACTATGCTTCTTCTGCTTGCAGTGGAGCAACAAAAAGAAGCTCTTCCCTTCCTCTCCTGGTGATGGACTAGTGAGGATGGCCTTATCTTTGTTGATTCCTTCCAATTATAGCATCCCAGCCTTTATCCAGGAATCGTAGAGTGGTGTACAATAATAGCAGTCTGACTAAAACAAGATGAATAATTAGCATTGCGGCCATGTAAAAGGCTAAAAACATGTTAAACAATGAACAAATTAAAAGGGAAAATTAAAGGAGTTTGAAATAGTTTAAAATTAATTAAAAATAGACCCCAAAAGCTTCCATGCACAATAATGTTTTTGCTTGTTTTTGTTTTTGCTTTTGTTCTAAAAAGTTTTAAAATTTAAATTTTAATAATGTAATATTTTTAATTGTTTGAATTGTTTAATTGTATTTTTAAACTTTGTATTTTTAATGTCTTATACTGTTTTAACTTGGACTGCTTTAGACTTGTTAGCCGCCTTGAGTCTCTGTACTGGGAGGAAGGCAGGATATAAATAAACAGAAAATAATAATAATAATAATAATAATAATAATAATAATAATAATAATAATAGGCAGCAATATTGACATCAATCAACCTCCAAGTGTTCTGTAACTGAGGTGCAGAGAAGGCCTTCTCCCATGTCCTTCACAGTCTATTGCTCTGACTGAAGGCAGAAAGAGAATGGCCCTTCTAAAAGACCTTAAATTTAGGGCAGGGTCATATTTGAATAGCTGCTTCTTCAGTTATTGAGATCCTTTTATAATTATAATAATAATTATAATATTTATTTGTATACCGCCCTGTGGCGAACCAATCCGGGCGGTTGACAACAATAAAATATGACAAGATTAAAATATAACATTAAACATTATAATCCCTCCCCCCCCTTAAGAAAGTATTAAACAATATAACAAATTAAAAGTACAATATAAGAACATAAAACCATAATTAAAACCACCTAAAAACCCTGATGTCCCTCTGGAGATCCTCAACCATCACTAAAGATGGGGCCACGGGAGGAATGAGGGGATCAGGAAGCCTGGGCCGGGATGGTTAATCTGGAAAGGCCTGCCGGAAGAGATCCGTCTTGACAGCTTTTTTAAAGCTGTCTAATGATGTCAACTGATGGATCTCATCCGGCAGGTCGTTCCAGAGTTTGGGGGCGACAGCAGAAAACGCCCTCTGAGAGGTCGCTGCAAGCCTAGATTTTAAAGGCTGCAGTAAGTTCCTCCCAGAGGACCGGAGAGCGCGGGGAGGATTGTACGGGAGGAGGCGGTCCCTGATATAACTTGGACCCAAGCCATTTAGGGCTTTAAAGGTAATAATCAACACCTTGTACTGGGCCCGGAAGCTGATAGGCAGCCAGTGGAGGGACCTCAGAACCAGAGTAATGTGGTCCCTCCTAGATGTACCAGAAACAAGCCTGGCTGCCATATTTTGTACCAAATGAAGCTTCCGAACCAAGCACAAGGGTAGCCCCAAGTAGAGCGCATTACAGAAGTCCAGGCGTGAGGTTACCAGTGTGTGCACAACAGTTTCGAGATCCCTTACTTCCAGAAAAGGGCGCAGAAACTGACATTAGCTTTAAATGTCATCACAACCACAGGAAATGTATTGGCAGTCATTGCAATTCCTTTAAAACCAGTGCTATATTGTTTTTGTATGATGTTCCAGTCATCAGGCTACTTGCTGCGTTTTGCACCAGCTGTAGTTTCCTATGTGTCTTCAGCGACACTCCCACATAGAGAGCATTGCAGTAGTCCAGTGGTTTCCAAACTTCAGTCCTCCTGGTGCTTTGGATTTTAGTTCCCAGAAGCCCTGCCCAGCTTGGCCAACAGTCAAGAATTTGAAGAGCTGAACTCCAAAGCATCTGGAGACCCGACGTTTGGGAACCATTATGGTAGTCTAATTGGGAACTCACTAGTGCATGGATGACCTCAGATCTCTTTTCAATAAAGGCCATCCATTGTTGGCGGAGTGATGAAAGCTGTCCCCAAGCATCTGAGCCACAGAGTCCACCTGGGAGTCTAGTGACAGAGATCAATCCAAGAGTACTCCCAAGCTAAGCACGTCCTCCCTGAGGGGGAATACAACTCCATCCAGGGCAGGTAGCTTACTCCGTTCTCCAGAACTACCAATCCACAGAGTCTCCATCTCATCAGGCTTCAGACTCAGCTTATTGACCCTCATCCTGCCCATTGTAGCATCCAGGGATGCTCTCTGAAACTGGAGATGGACCCATCTTCTTTCCTGTAACTCAGGAGAGCAGGCTAGCTTAGAGGGTGCAGAGCTTGCCCCTGGACCGCACCATGGAGCATTGGGCCACCAAAGACTGGAGTTTTATTTTCAAGCTGGACAGAATGCCCTTCTCCTGTCCATTGGCGGGGCCTGTAATCTTTGGGATCGTGGGTTTTGGAATGGCTGGATCTATTACAATGAGAAGGAATAAGTCCAGGTTTTTTTCCCTTGGAAAATGTACATAGAATATCTACTTGGAATGCTTGGATCTGTTATAATGAGAAAGAGCAAGTTGTTGTTGTTTTTTGTCACAGTCAGTGAATATCTCAAACCAGATCTGTATTAGAAAATTACAGGCCAGTCTCCAACCTTCCATTTTTGGGCAAGGTGCTGGAGTGTGTGGTGGCCTCTCAACTCCAGGGCTTCCAGCATGAGACAGATTATCTTGATCCAGGTCAGACTGGTTTTAGGCCTGCTTATGACAGAAATGGCTTTGGATGCCTTGATGGGTGGCCTAGGCAGGGAACTGGACAGGGTGTGTGTGTCCCTGTTGGTTCTACTGGACCTCTCACCGGCTTTCGATAGTATTGACCATGGTATCCTTCTGGGCTGCCTCTCTGGAATGGGGCTTGGGGGCACTGTTTTCTTCAGTGGCTCCATTGTTTCTTGGAGGAGCGCTCTCAGAAAGTGATGTTGGGGGATTCCTGTTCAACTCCTTGGCCTGTGAAGTCCCTCAGGGTTCAGTCCTGTCTCTTGTGCTTTTTAACATCTACATGAAACTGCTGGGAGCGGTTCTCTGGAGTAACTCCAAAACTTTCCACCTAATTTCAAGGAAGCTGTTCCTGTCCTAAACCAGTAATTGAAGTTTAATCCAGACAAGACAGAGGTGCTCCTGGTCAGCCAAAAGACAGATCCAGGAATAGGGATTCAGCCTGTGTTAGATGGAGTGACACTCCCCTGAAAACTTAGGTTCGTAGTTTGGGGGTATTTCTGGATTTAGCGCTCAGTCTGGAAGCCCAGGTAATAATAATAATATAATTTTTATTTATTTATAACCCATCCCTCTGCATGGCAATCGGGGAGGCGTAGAACATTGTTAAAACAAAGAACAGTTAAAACATTGCAACAGCTTCATTGGTTGCCAGTCCGTTTCCGGGCACAAATCAAAGTGCTGGTTGTAGCCTATCAAGCCCTATATGACTTGGATCCATGCTATTTCAAGGACTGTATTTCCCTGTATGAGCCCCCAGAGTATTGAGATCATTGGGAGAGGCCCTTCTCTCTGTTCCACCACCCTTTCAGGCACATTTTGTGGGAACAAGAGAGAGGGCCTTCTCAGTGGCTGCTCCCAAGCTTTGACTCCCTTCCTAGAGAGGCCAGGATGGCTCCATCCCTGCTCTCCGTCCTTCTGAGGTGGCAGATAAAGACATTCTTGGGCTTACAGGCCTTTGCAGATTGGTAAGGGCTGGAATGCTGTGCTATTTAAATTTTAGGGTTTCATATTTTTAACCTATTCTGTTTTAATTCATAATTGTTTTAACTTTGTAAATGGTTTAATTGGTTTTTTAAAAATATTTATACATTTAAATGTAGTTTTTAAATTGTATTGTTTTAAACCTGCTGTTTGCCACCTTGAGTCCTTTATTGGGACAAAGGGCGGGATATAAGAAAATGTTGTTGTTGTTGTTGTTGTTATTATTATTATTATTTGGAGTGTGTTTCTGCCATGTTTTGTAGGCCCCCTGGCCAAATTTAGGCCTAAGAGAAGGTCCTTTTTGAAACCAAAAACATGGTGAAAATTCCTCCCTAGAGATGTTTCAGGGCAAAATACTACTACTACTACTACTACTAATAATAATAATAATAATAATTTTTTGTTGGAAGCAGGTGTGCCCTCCAAGATCTGCTAGGGAGTTAATGCAGCCTCCAAGCCTTCTCCAGTTGCCCACCCCTGGAACAGATGATTGAGTTTTGTAAGTATTGCTGAAATACTCTGCTCCTGTTTTTCACATGTACTTGTTTTAGAAAGAGTTGATACTTTGAAGTGCAAAAATTAGGAGCAGGGCCAAGTCTGGTCTTGATCTTCAGCCATTCCCCTTATATCTGACCAGAGAATTTTGTTGCTTAGGAAGATGTTAAAAGGATTCCCAGGAGGCAATGTCCTTTTCCCATCTGGGCATGTCTTCTTTTCTGTGGATTTTCTCCTGTTTCTCATTTACTTAGGGCAGGGGTAGGCAACCTTTCCCCTTTAAGGGCCGAGGGACTTCAGCTCCCAGAATCCCAGGAGCTATTTGCTAACATGGGACTATTGGCTAACATGGCTGAGGCTTCTGGGAGCTGAAGTCCCTCGGCCCTTAAAGGGGAAAGGTTGCCTACCCCTGACTTAGGGAAATGGATGATGTCACTGTTATATCCAGGGCTGTGGAGTAGGAGTAAAGGAGTAAGAGGTTTTTACAGCAGTAAAAACCTCTTCTACTGTAGAGTAGGAATAAGGAGTAAGAAAACATATTTGTTGCTCCTTGTTCCTGATTATCATATAATCAGAATTCCGAAAAGGAGCTTGATGAGTCGTGTGGCAATGATGGAATATTATCTTATTGAGGAGTATAATAGGAGTAGGAGTAACATTAAGAAAAAAATACCTTACTCTGGAGTAGACAAGGAGTAACCCCAAAATCACAACTACTCCCCAGCCCTGGTTATATCATACAAGGAAGGAGGGTCAGGTCATCTGTGCCTAGTGAAATTGAGAGGAAAACTGACAGAAACCAAATTGCTATTTTTCAGGGTTGGAGGAAAAACAAGTTTTTTAAAAGGTTTTTTTTTTATTAAATCAGTTTTTTGCATTAATATCTTAGTGAAAAAAATGAACCTTGCTTATTAATATTGTGAAACATTATTTTATGTATTAGAAAGCTTGATCAATCATGTTTTTATAGAATCATAGAGTTGGAAGAGACGACAAGGGCCATCCAGCCCAACCCCCCCTGACATGCAGGAACTCTCAATCAAAGCACTCCCTGTGACAGATGGCCATCTAGCCTTTATTTAAAGACCTTCACTCACCAAGGGAACACGCTTCACTGTCGAACATCTCTTACTGTCAGGAAGTTTCTCTGAATGTTTAGGTGGAATCTATTTTCTTATAGGAACCTCTTTAAATAAACATACATTGTTCCTGGTCCTATTCTCTGGGCAGCAGAAAACAAGCTTGCTCCCTCCTCAATATGACATCCCTTCAAATATTTAAACAGAACTTTCATATCACCTCTTCGCTGTCTCTTCTCCAGGCTAAACATACCCAGTTCTCTTAAGTTGTTCCTCATAGGGCATGGTTTCCAGACCTTCACCATTTTAGTACCCTCCTTTGGACACGTTCCATTTTCTCAACATCCTTTTTGAATTGTGGTGCCCAAAATTGGTCATGGTATTTCAGGTGGGGCCTGACCAAATAGAGTGGCACTATTACTTCCCTTCATCTAAACACTATACTTCTATTGATGCATTTTTTTTAAACATTGCATTGGCCTGTTTAGCTGCTGCATCACACTGCTGACTCATGTTCAACTTGTGGTCTACTAGGACTCCTAGATCCCTTTCACATGTAGTTGTGCTAAACCAGGTGTCCCCATCCTATATCTATGGATTTCATTTTTCTGCCCTAAGTGCAGTACCTTACATTTCCCCATGTAGAAATTCATTTTGTTAGCTTTGGCCCAACTTTTTATTCTATTAAGGTCATTTTGAATTTTGATCTTGTCCTCTGGGGTATTAGCTACTCCTAATTTGGTGACATCTGCATATTTGATAAACATGCTCTCTATTCTTTCATCCAAGTAATTGATAAAGATGTTGAATAGCACTGGGCCCAGGACAGAACCCCACTGGTCAGTTCGCTCCAGGATGAAGAGGAGCCATTGCTGAGCACCCTTTGGGTTTGGCCAGTCAACCAATTACAAATCCAGCTAACAGTCATACTGTCTAGCCCACATTTGCTTTCCTCCCATCTGCTGGGGCTTCTCCTGTTCACCATGAGTTCTCAAAGATTATTGGCAATGGTTCCGAGATTACATTTGTCAGTGCTTTTGATACCCTTCCATGCAGTTCATCTGGTCCTGGAGACCTGAATTCATTTAGATTAATCAGGTATTCCTGTACTACTTTTTTACTTATTCTGTGATGCATTTCCTCTATTGTATCCTCTGCTCCATTTTCCTCAAGTTGAGCACCCTTTTCCTTTTCTGAGAAGACTGAGACAAGGAAGGTATTGAGTAGTTCTGCCTTTTCTCTGTCCCCTGTTAGCATATCGCCATCTTTTCTGCACAGTGGACCTACCATTTCCTCCTTCCAGCCATACCTCAAAAGCCCTTTTTTGTTGTTCTCAACCTCTCTAGCAAGTCTGAGTTCTTTCTGCACTTCAGCTTTTCTGACTTTACCCCTACATGTGCTCGCTATTTGTTGTAATTCCTCTTTTTTCCATTTCTTATACTTGTTCTGTTTAAAAATTAGCTCAGTTGAAAGTTCTTTAGTCATCTATCCTAGTTTCTTGAGACACCTCCCATTTTTCCTCCTCATTAGAACTGTTTGGAATTGTGCTTTCAGTATCTCCCTTCTGAGAAATTCCCATCTGTCCTGAACTCGCTTCTCTTTTAGTATACCTGACCACAGGATTACTCCCAGTATTTCCCTAAGTTTACTGAAGTCAGCTTTCCTAAAGTCTAGAATGTATGTCTGACTATACCTGGCTTCTCCTTTCCACTGTATAACAGACTCCAGAAAAACGTGATCACTCCTGCCTAAGGATCCCACCACTTGCACACTATTGACCAGGTCATCCCTGTTGGTTAGGCTCAGATCTAAAATAGCTGATCTTCTTGTTGCCTCTTCCATGTTTTGGAAACAAGCACTTTCCAGAGGCAGCCCCAAGTAGATTACATTACAGTAATCCAAACAGGATGTAACCAAGGAATATACCACCATGGTCAGATCTGACTTCTCCAGGAATGGGTGCAGTTGGCGCACGAGTTTTAGCTGTGCAAAAGCACTCCTAGTCACCGCTGATACCTGGGCTTCCAGGCTCAGTGCTGAATCCAGATGTAAGCCCAAACTACAAACCTGAGTTTTCAGAGGGAGCGTAATCCCATCTAACACACACTGAATCCCTATTCCTGGATCTGTGTTTCGACTGACCAGGATCACCTGTCTTATCTGGACTAGCTTCCTTGGAATTAGGTGGAAAGGAGTGATAGAGCTGGGTATCATCAGCATACAGGTGACACCTTACTCCAAAACTCTGGACAACCTCTCTCAGCAATTCATGTAGATGTTAAAAAGCATAGGGGACAAGACTGAGCCCTGAGGGACCCCACAGACCAGTGACCAAGGAGTCAAACAGGAATCCTCCAGGACCACCTTCTGAGAACGCCCATCTACACAGTCATTATATGCCTTTCTTTGATAACAACCCTCTAGATCAGTGGTTCCAAACGTTGGTCTTCAAGATATTTTGCACTTCAATTTCCAGAAGCCCTAGCCAGCTTGGCCAGCAGTCAGGAATTCTGGAAACTGAAGTCTAAAACATCTGGAGGACCAAAGTTTGGGAACTGTTCCTGTAGAATAGCTGAAGGAACGACATTGTTCAATAAGGGCGCAAATCCAAAAATCCAAATTGGAATTGCATACAACAATTGCAAGAAGACCTTGGCCTTAAATATCTTAACAGCTGCTGGGATGATCTTCCCTTTCATGCAGAAAAATCAATTTATTGCTTTCCCGGTGTTTGAGGCATGTATAATGACTAGTTTATGATAGAGAGCCCAAGGACCTGAGGAGTGGAAGGTAACCCCTAAATATTTAAAACATTCAGTTTTATGGTCTGCAATATGCCAGTTGAGCATTTAAAAAACCCTGTAATTTTGAGTATATTATAGTTAATATTTAGATGGCTGTTATCATAGTAAATCACAAATGCTCTCAATACATATTTCACACCCACATTTGTTTAGGAGATAAGGAGAGTGTCATCTGCATGTAGTAGCAGAGGCATGCTCATTGTGGCCAGTTTTGGAGGATGACCATCCTGAGACTTAACAGATGCATCTAGATCATTCAGATACAAACTAAATGATGTAGAATCATAGAATGATAGAGTTGGAAGAGACCACAAGGGCCATCCAGTCCAACCCCCTGCCGTGCTTAAAGACCTCCAAGGAAGGAGAATCCCAGGAGCTATTGGCCAACATGGGACTATTGGCCAACATGGCTGAGGCTTCTGGGAGCTGAAGTCCCTCGGCCCTTAAAGGGGAAATGTTGCCTACTCCAGGAATATACCTTCTTGATTATACAGAGCAAGCAGTCTTTTGTCTATTGAGAAAGCAGTTAAATTTGCCTATAGCCTACCTCTGTGGATAGAATCAAGTGCAGTTTTTAGGTCCATAGAAACACCATAAAGACGTGAAGTCGTGGCTTTCATGGCTGGCATCCATAGTTTGGGTTTTTCGGGCTGTGTGGCCATGTTCTTGAAGAGTTTCTTTCTGATGTTTCACCAGCATCTGTGGCTGGCATCTTCAGAGAAATCTCTGATTTCTGGCGAAATGTCAGAAAGAAACTCTTCTAGACCATAAAGACAGTTAGGCTATGTTGTTAGATACTAATAATAGCCAGACTTTTTAATCAATTTAAGAAATCAGGAGTGTTGTTGTTGTTGTTTTTTGAAGTTGTTTGGTTTAAACAAACCAACCCTGCCATTCTTAGCTGAGGGAGTAGCATATACAAAAGTTCACGTAGATTTCAATGTTGCATAGGAATGTTGGAAGGACCAGAGTCTCGGAGATAAAGAAGGCGGCTGGATTTGATTCTTGATAATGTTGTTGTTCTTTCTTCATCAGGGATATGAGAATATGGTGGAACCTCCAGTGGCATGATAAGAAAGAAGAAACCATATTGTGTAGACAGATTCATTTGAAAATCAAAAGGTACTAAAAGTACAGAAGAGAAGCCAATCAAAGAGGAGGAAGAAGGCATCCTCTGCTTTTCAGGGAGCGAATATTCTGAATTCCTCACTTCACAGTCAAATAACACAGTAAAAAGAAGAGTGAAGTGTCCTATCCATAGGAAATTATTACAACATAAATTGTAATCACACATACACTTTAGTTTCACCATGGGGGACAAACAGGACATGGAGTGTGGAGAGAGCTCCAGTCATCATAGGACATATAGTAAGCATTCGAAACCCCATGCAGGACAGAAACATAAATGCAAACAATATGGGAATATGTTAAGTAATAGTGAAGCGTGCACTAAACAGCAAAGAACTGACACAGGGGAGAAGGCGTATAAATGCCTGGAATGTGGAAAGAGCTTCTCCCTTAGTCAGAGTTTACGTTCACATGAACGAACTCACACAGGGGAGAAACCATATAAATGCATGGAATGCGGAAAGAGCTTCAGTCAGAGTGGAAGTCTCAGTTCCCATCAGAGGACCCACACAGGGGAGAAACCATATAAATGTCTGGAATGTGGAAAGAGCTTCAGTCAGAGTGCACAGCTACATACCCATCAGAGGACCCACACAGAGGAGAAACCATATAAATGTTTGGAGTGTGGAAAGAGCTTCTCCCGTAGTCACAGTTTACGTTCACATGAAAGAACTCACACAGGGGAGAAACCATATAAATGTCTGAAATGTGGAAAGAGCTTCTCCCTTAGTCAGAGTTTACACTCACATGAAAGAACTCACACAGGAGAGAAACCATATAAATGCATGGAATGCGGCGAGAGCTTCAGTAAGAGTGGAAATCTCAATTCCCATCAGAGGACCCACACAGGGGAGAAACCATATGAATGTCTTGAATGTGGAAAGCGCTTCAGTCAGAGTGCCCATCTACATGCCCATCAGAGGACCCACACAGGGGAGAAACCATATAAATGTCTGGAGTGTGGAAAGAGCTTCTCCCTTAGTCGCACTTTATGTTTACATGAAAGAACTCACACAGGGGAGAAACCCTATAAATGTCTGGAGTGTGGAAAGAGCTTCTCCCTTAGTCACAGTTTACGTTCACATGAAAGAACTCACACAGGGGAGAAACCATATAAATGCATGGAATGTGGAAAGAGCTTCAGTCAAAGCAATAGCCTTACTTACCATAAAAGAAAACACACAAGGGAAAACCCATATAAATGTATGGAATGTGGAAAGAGCTTTTCTCAGCGTGGTGCTCTTACTTTACATCAAAGAACCCATACGGGAGAGAAACCATACCAGTGTATGGAATGTGGAAAAATGTTCAGCGATACTGGAACATGTAGGATACATCAAAGAACTCACACGCTGGAGAAACCATATAAATGCAAAGAATGTGGAAAGAGCTTCTCTCAACGTGGGCACCTCCATTGTCATCAACGAACTCATTCAGGGGAAAAACCATATAAATGCATGGAATGTGAAAAAAGTTTCACTCACTGTGGAAGTCTTCGTTTGCATGAAAGAACTCACACAGGGGAGAAGCCATATAAGTGCACAGAATGTGGAAAAAGCTTCCCTCGGAGTGGTACTCTTGCTTTACACAAAAGAATTCACACTGGAGAGAAACCATATAAATGCATGGAGTGTGGAAAGTGCTTCAGGGAAAGTAGCAAATTAACCCTGCATCAGAGAATCCACACAGGGGAGAAGCCATATAAGTGCACAGAATGTGGAAAAAGCTTCTCTCAGAGTAGCAGTCTTACTTCACATAAAAGAATTCACACTGGAGAGAAACCATATAAATGCATGGAGTGTGGAAAGTGCTTCAGGGAAAGTAGCAAATTAACCCTGCATCAGAGAACCCACACAGGAGAGAAGCCGTATAAATGCATGGAATGTGGGAAGTGTTTCTGTGATGGGGGAGCACTTGCCACTCATCAGAAAATACACACAGGAAAGAGACTGTATAAGTGCAGTCAATGTGAGAAGACATTCATTAATAGTGGAGCTCGTAGTAAACATCAGAGAACTCACACAGGAGAGAAATATCAGTGCATGGAATGTGGAAAAAGCTTCTCTTGGAGAGTTAGTCTTACTTCACATCAAAGAACCCACACAGGAGAGAAACCATATCAGTGCATGGAGTGTGGGAGAAGCTTCGCTCGGAGTCATAGTCTTACTTTACATCAAAAAACCCACTCAGGGGAGAAAGCATATCAGTGCATGGAGTGTGGGAAGTGCTTTAGGGAAGGTAGCAGATTAACCATTCATCAAAGAACCCACACAGGGGAGAGGCCATATCAGTGCATGGAATGTGGAAAAAGCTTCTGTCACCGTAGTAGTCTTACTGTACATCAGAGAACCCATACAGGAGAGAAACCATAGAAATGCTTGGAATGTGGAAAATAACCACACATCAAAGAATTTCTGCGGAAGAGACCACATATAAATCTATGGATTGGGTAAGAGCTTTAGTTATTACAGAAGTCTATATATCAAGCAATCCACATGAGGAAAACCATATATGTGCATGGAATATGGATAGAATGTCAGTTATAGTGGATCATGTGCCCAACATCAGAGAATGCACACGGGAGGAACCATATTCATAGATGGAATGTAGAAAGAGCATCAGTAGGAAGTTTAATTTTACTTACCATCAAAGAATCCACACAAGAGAAACCATAGATTAGTTAGGGGGCCACAAGAACTACACAGCAATAACTCACAGAGGAGAAATACCATACAAAGGCATGGAATATGGACTAAATATCAGAGAAAGCACAGTGTCATGGCATCTTCCCACCCAGTGGAGAAATTGCATAAACGTATGGAATGTGGAAAGTGCTTAGATTTTAGTAGTAGTTTGTAGTAGAGTAGAGTAGAACCTTATTTTAGCTAGGAACATGGAAATTGTTCAGCAATGTCAGAATACTGATTAAACATTGAACAGTTCACATAGTATAACCTAGTAATTCTAAAATGTGGAATGTAATAATGTTATGATAAAGTATGCAGTTGTAGTAAAGAGCTTCAGTCAGAATTCTTTCTTAGAAATGAAATGAATTCACCAAAAGGTTTCCAGAGAAAGTGTTGTATAGTGGTTTGGACATTGGATTATGACTGGAGACCAGGATTCGATTCCATGCTCACCCAGTAGATGGCCTTGGGTGAGTCACAGAGCCTCAGAAAGCCCCATGATAGAATAGAATCAGAGTTGGAAGAGAACATAAGGGTCATGCAGTCCAATCCCATGCCATGCCGGAACTCACAATCAAAGCATCCCCAACAGATGGCCATCCACCCTTTGTTTAAAGACATCCAAAGAAGGAGACTCCACCACAATCTCCGAGGGAGTGTGTTCCACTGTCGAACAGCCCTTACTGTCAGGAAGTCCCTCCTAATGTTGAGGTGGACTCTCTTTTCCTGGACCTTGCATCCGTTGTTCTGAGTGTCAGGCACACCTTGCCCGCAGGTCTTCTTTCAAACCAAAAGACAGATCCAAGACTTACAATCAAAGCACAGCTTTGATTTAAGAAAACAAAAACCCTAACAGGCTGGTCCGAGACTTTTTTTGTCAGGTCTAAAGTTATAATACATGTAGGCACTTTTATAGAAAATAATAGGACTGCCCCCCCCCCATTAAGTTTGTGTAACTATATGATTGGTTGCTGAGCCCTCTGGCTTCCTACATTTTGTCCATAGGTATGATGTGATGCTTATCCTTCTGGGGGTCTGGCACCTGGGAAGGGTTGTGTGAATCTGCAGCCTTCCCACCATCACCAGGCATAACATCTTTGAAGTATTGATATATAGTTTCATTGTCGCCCTTTTCCCTTTGAACAAACCACTTTAACATAGTATATAATCTATTTAACAAAATCATAAACATATCTGTCCATCCAGCTAAACTATAACCTAGCACAGGGATAGGCAACCTTTCCCCTTTAAGGGCCGAGGGACTTCAGCTCCCAGAAGCCTCAACCATGTTGGCCAATAGTCCCATGTTGGCCAATAGCTCCTGGGATTCTGGGAGCTGAAGTCCCTTGGCCCTTAAAGGGGAAAGGTTGCCTACCCCTGACCTAGCATATATAAATCTAAAAGCGCGCACACACACACACACACACATATATATATATATATATATATATACACACACACACATATTTATTTCACTATCCAAACATACATATAATGACAAAAGCAAAATGCCATCATACTTCCTGAATGTTATTTTATCTCTAAACACATTATCAATAATAATACCTCTTGTCACAACATAATACACATTTATACATTATACAGAAACTGCTTCTTTTCACCAGCCATCCTGGAAATGCTGTTTCCATGAAGGCACAATTGTAAATCCAAAGTAAGGATTTATTGTTGCATAGTAAAAACAGAAAAGTACTATGTACAATCCATCTTGTAGATGATAGAATCCATAGGGTTACAACTTGTTGTTGCTAAGTTGAAAGCAAGGCAAGTTCTTAACAAAGAGGAACAAAGGCACCCTTGGCCCAACGCAGAACTCCACCTCCTGGGTGGCAACCTACATAATGATAGGATGATCAGCTTTATCCCAGACTCTAGACCAGCCCCTAGCTGTGTGTCACTCCCCATGTGACCTGGTTCTCCTGCAAACCAGATGAGCTCCTATGTTGACCTTCCAGTATCCTGTTTCCCAGGCTCAGCGTCCTTGCCTTTGTTGCTCAGTGAGAGATTGTTTTGGCTTCGCACCACCTGCATGCCGAGTCCTCTTAGTTTGCTTCGACACTTTTCTCAGAAGAGATTTTTTTTCACACATCTCTACATTTCCACTTTGACTGCATAACCCATCCGTATTCCAACATTCAAAGACTCCTTTGTTTGACTTTTTGGCTGTACATGATATTCTCAGCACTCTTCTCCGCCACCTTTCTACCTTTCAATGAGTCTATTTTGAATTTTCTCCACAATGTAGTTATATTGTAGTAATATCCTTTTGTCAAGCCAGGGTGGCGTAGGGGTTTGAGTGTTGGATGTCGACTCTGGAGACCACAGTTTGAATCCCAGCTTCCACACTGTCTCAGTCTCAGGAGGATGGCAATGTCAAACCCCCTCTGAACAAACTTGCCAAGAAAACTCCATGATAGGTTCACCTTAATGTCTCCATAAGTCAAAAATGACTTGACGGAATACATTCAACAATGACAATAACATCCTTGTGTAAGTTTTTACCTTTCAAAGGATGCTATAGACAAGGTGGAATATGTCCAGAACAAGGGGGCCAAGTTAGTGATGGGTCTGGAAATCAAGCCCTGTGGGGAATGGTTGTGCGACTTGTATAGGAGGTTTAGCTTGGAGAAGAGAAGACTGTGAGGTAGTATGATAGTCATTTTTAATGTCTGAAGGGCTGACAGGTGGAAGGACTCTGTCAGTAGGTGGTGGATTCTCCTTCATTGGAAGTTGCAGGAGAAGAGATTGAATAGCCACCACTCAGGGATGCTTTAGTGGTGGAGTCCTGTGCTGTCAGGAGATTGGACTAGATGGCACCATGGAGCCCCTTCCAGCTCCATGACTCTTTGAAAGGCTAAGTAGATTTTGAAGACTTTTCACTAAAACATGTAATGATCCCAAATTGACCCTGGAAAGCCACTCTGTGCTTCTTCTACAGCTAGGAATTGTGAATGCTTGGCCCAGGAGTTTTTTAATATTTAGCAGGAGATTCCTCCAAAGATACTATTTGCCATATGTTTGTTAGCCAGATGATTTTGCTTCAAGTATTCTGCTTTAACCATTGCTGTTACTGTATTTTAATACTGTAGTCTGTCTTATTCACTTTTTTATAATCACCTGTTGCTTTTCACCATCTTGCTTGTTATTTCAATAAAAGTTTAATTGGTCTTGTTTTTGGTGTGGCTCTGGTTTTCATGGTTTTCTATATCCTAATTTATGAGCCCATTGACTTCTATCAATCTAAATCTGAGAAAGTACCTCAGGATAACCCTTACACACACCCTGGATAGGCCCTTCTGATGGGGCTGGAAGACTTTCCTTGGTCATTCTGCTGAGGACAACTGGAAAATATGCGTCAATACTGACAAAATTGGGATGCCAGAATTTGTCTAAAGATTGGTTGGATGGGTGTCTTTAGCTGTAGATTCATGCCTTTATTTACTGTTTATTTCCTCAGAGTGTTTATGACCCACTGTGACAAAGTATAGGGCGCACCCCACTCCACCACCACTAAAAACTCCTATCACTCCCTAGGTGCCAGCTCAATGGCTCTTTTATTTTCCCACTGTTGTCACCGATATGTGACACCTAGACACTGACTATCTGAAGTGTCTTCAATAATAAAAGAATTATTGACTCTTGGTAGAGTGTTAAAGATGTTTCTTAAAAATACTCCAGGCAAGCACTTCTTGAAACAAAAAGAAACACTTTATTTACAAGACAGCTTGTTTACAGTATCTTGCTTGTGAATGGTATTCAAGAGTGATAGAGCATATAGTTGCTTTAATAGTTACAAGGTATAACAATTTCTTTCACTGTATTTTTAAGTGGTTCCTATATTACTGTTTCACACAAAACCTTCCGCTATACTCTGTGCTTTATAACCTTTCTGGTAAATTATGATTTCTCTAGTCATTCCAATTAAACTTCCACACTTGAACTCTCTTCTATTCATTCACCTTTCAAATGGTTTATAGTAGTTTCCCCCCAGCCTTTCTGGCTGTAATCCCTCAGGATTTTACTGGGCACCTTTAAATAAGGACTCCAGTGGTCCCTAACATTGGTACTCAAAACCCCTTTCTGTCTGCCCCTCTCAGCAATATAGCCTAGCCACCTCAGCTGTTAAGGGTCAAATAAACCTCTAGTTCTAGACCCAGACTCAGTCCTTATCTTGTTCCTATCTATCTCACACATAGTCCTTTCTTCCTATTTATATTTGCTCCTGGGAGTAGCCCCCATCTTTTCTAGCTTCACTCCCATTGGTTGTTTCAACCTCACTCCTATTGGTTGTTCCAACTGTTTGGCCTGTTTTCTCCACACCCTGCCCTCCATCTAAAAATGCTCCCCAAGCAGTTTACAAATGGTTGATTTGACAGTGCATCCCAAGAGATCAGACTAGACGGCAGAAGAGTGCCATCCTCAGTGGCAGAAAAATAAAACTGACATGGTGAAGCTGTCAGGATGAAATGCATCCAGAGGAAAATGTCTTAGATAAAGCAATATGAGACAAAGGCAAAAGTTTACTATAGGTTATGTGGCAGCCATGATGAGCAAGCAGTTGGAAGGGTGCTGTGTCACAGGAAGATGATGACACACGGCAGCACATGGCATCACCAGGCTTCAATACTGCAAAAGTCATGCCACATGGGGAACAGGAAACTGTTGCACACCAGTACGGGGTTAGACTAGAAGCTCCAGCATTGGATGTGTATATAAGGGGGGAGCTCCAATACCCTGTGTGGTGGTGTTGATGTATATAGTGAGGGGAGCATTTTGCCAGTCAGTGTGAGATACTGTAAATATTGGAGCAATGATTAAAAACCTCCTTAAGAGTACTCAGCACGTCGTGTCTGCAGCTCGTGTGTGTGGGAAAAGGAGTTCTCCAGCCTGCACTGAACTGTACAGCAGAGCTTTCTGTGGTGTGCGTTCTTGGTGCACAAGCTTCAGCGTCTAGACCTCAGGTTGAAAACGTGCCAACAGAAGGAGTGGGACTGCTTCCCTCAATTCATGCCAGACTAATCTGAACTCTTTTTTTGGTAAAATAACCAGCTTGGTAGACAAAGAGAATGCTATAGATATAACATATCTCAATTTCAGTAAGGCATTTGACAAGGTCCTCCATGATATTCTTGCAGGGAAGCTGGTAAAATGTGGGCTAGACAATGTGACTGTTGATTTGTAATTGGTTGACCAGCCGAACCCAAAAGGTGCTCAGCAATGGCTCCTCTTCTTCATCCTGGAGAGAAGTGAACAGTGGCGTGTCCAGTGGGGTTCTGTCCTGGGTCCAGGGCTATTCAACATATTTATCAATGACTTGGATGAAAGAATAGGGGGCACACTTCTCAAATTTGCAGATGACACCAAATTAGGAGGAGCAGCTAATATCCCAGAGGAGAGGATCAAAATTCAAAATGATTGCACCCCTCAATATATAATTCAGTAAATCATCCAATAGATATTCCCTCAAAATACAAACCTGCACACTTCAAAATATATAATACATCAGGGGTAGGCAACCTAAGGCCTCGGGGGGGGGGGGGGAATGCGGCCCCCCGAGGCCTTTGGACCGGCCCCAGGCCGGTCCTGCCACCGCCACCACCCGCCATGATGATATTGATTATTGTTGTTATTACTTGTTCTTGGGGTTTTCTTGGCAAAATCTCCACAGGGGTTTTGCCATGGCTTTTCTGGGGCTGAGAGAGTGTGCGTGTATATATATATTAGTTTTTTATTTTTTTAATATATATATATATAGATATAGATATAGATATATAGATATATATTATTTATTTATTTATTTTTGGTGCTTCGGCCCCCCAGTTGTCTGAGGGACAGCAACCCGGCACCCAGCTCAAAAAGGTTGCCTACCCCTGTATTACATCAACGGACACAAATACAAACATGTGCTTTCAGGAAGGTGAGGAGGGAATCCTTCCCTGTTGCTCAGCCCCCTCTTGGAACTGAGCTCCCATTGAAGATCCCTTGGGAGTCATTCCCAGTCGCCCCAGAAGATATCCTAGAGGGGATCATAGAATCATAGAGTTGGAAGAGACCACAAGGGCCATCCAGTCCAAACCCCTGCCATGCAGGAACCTGGAGAGTTGGAAGAGACCACAAGGGCCATCCAGTCCAACCCCCTGCCATGCAGGAACTCCCAATCAAAGCACCCCCGACAGATGGCCATCCAGCCTCTGCTTAAAGACCTCCAAGGAAGGAGACTCCACCACAATCTCCATTGAGGGAGTGTGTTCCACTGTCGAACCGCCCTTACTGTCAGGAAGTTCCTCCTAATGTTGAGGTGGAATCTCTTTTCCTGGAGCTTGCACCCATTGTTCCGGGTCCTAGTTTCTGGGGCGGCAGAAAACAAGCTTGTTCCCTCCTCAATATGACATCCCTTCAAATATTTAAACACGGCTATCATATCACCTCTAAACCTTCTCTTCTCCAGGCTAAACATCCCCAGCTCCCTAAGTCGTTCCTCATAGGGCTTAGTTTCATCTAGACCCTTCACCATTTTAGTTGCCCTCCTTTGGACACGCTCCAGTTTCTCCACATCTTTTTTGATTTGTGGTGTCCAGAACTGGACACAGGATTATTCCAGGTGAGGCCTGACCAAAGCAGAATAGAGTGGCACTATTACTTCTCTTGATCTAGACACTATACTTCTATTGATGCAGCCTAAAATTGCATTGGCCTTTTTAGCTGCTGCATCACACTGTTGACTCATGTTCAACTTGTGGTCTTCCTGGACTCCTAGATCCTTTTCACACATTGCCTCATTCAGCCAGGTGTCCCCCATTGTATATCTGTGCGTTTCATTTTTCCTCCCTAAGTGCAGTACCTTGCATTTCTCCATGTTGAATTTCATTCTGTTAGCTTTGGCTCAGCTTTTTAGTCTGTTTAAGTCATTTTGAATTTTGATCCTGTCCTCTGGGGTATTAGCTACTCCTCCCGATTTGGTGTCATCTGCAAATTTGATAACTATGCCCCCAACACCATCATCCAAGTCATTGATAAAGATGTTGAATAGCACTGGGCCCAGGAAAGAACTCTGTGGCACCCCACTGGTCACTTCTTTCCAGGTTGAAAAGGAGCCATTGTTGAGCACCCTTTGGGTTCGTCCAGTCAACCAATTACAAATCCATGTCACAGTTACTTTGTCTAGCCCACATTTTACCAGCTTGTTTGCAACAATATCATAGGGAACCATGTCAAAGGCCTTAGTGAAATCAAGATATACTATATCCACAGCATTCCCTTCATCTACCAAGCTGGTAATTTTATCAAAAAAAGAGATCAGATTTGTCTGGCATGACCTGTTTCTCTGAAACCCATGTTGACTTTTTGTGATTATGGAATTACCTTCCAGGTGTTCACAGACTCTTTGTTTAATGATCTGCTCCAGAATCTTCCCCGGTACTGATGTCAGACTAACTCAGGGGCAGGCAACCTTTTTGAGATCTGGGCCGGTCTCCCATAGCCCAGGTCTCGGCTGGGCCAAGGGGGGGGGGAGGAATGGCGGTGCGCATGCACACCCTCCTCCTCACGCGACACCCCCCCCCCGCGCGCACGCTGCCGCCGGTGGCTGGGGATTGTAGGGGAAGACTGCCCTAGGTCCCATGTGTTTTTATATATAAAAACACAGACACACACAATCTCTCTCTACCTGGGACCCTCCTGAGAGGTTTGAAGGGAGAGAAGGGTTTCTTCTTCTTCCCCTTCTTCTCCTTCCTTCTGCCTCCTCTGGGTCCTCCAAGCAGCGAGTTCAAATTCCTAGAGAGGCAGGGGAAAAAAACCTTTAAGCAGGGAGGCGGAGAAGAGCGGCGCACCTTCTGATCTCACTTCCGGCGTGTGAGGCGGGGAAAGGAAGGGACTGAGAGATTCCGTTTCCTTGGCCGGAAAGGGAAGGGGTTCCAGGGAGGAGGCTGGAGAGGAAGCAGGTGATGGGGGAGAGGGCTCCCTTCTCTTTCCGGCCCCAAAGCCCCCCTTAGAGGCTCTCCTCTCTCTCTCTCGAGGGGGGTCTCCAGGCATTTGGGGTGGGAGTTCAAGGGGAATAAGAGCCTCCTTGTTGGCTGGGGATTGTAGGGGAGACTGCCCTAGGCCCCATGTTTCTAGAAAGGGGGTTGGGACACAGAGGGGAGCCCCTGAGTTTTCTTGGGGGGAGAAGAAGGGAAGAGGCTGCTGGAGGGAGGAAGAGGGCTCCAAGACTTTGGCGGGAGGCTGTGAGTGGGGCCTGAGGAAGGAAAAGGTGGAGGGAGGAATGGAGGGGGGCTCTCTAACTCCCCCAATATTGCCTTGCTTTGAGGATCCCTCTAGGTCCCTCTGCAGAAGTCTCTGGAGGCAGAGGTGGGAAGAAAGGAGAGCCATTCCGTTGAAATTAAGGGACTCTAATACAGTGTAGAGCAACCTTGCAGGAAGGGAGGGAATGAGGGAGGTGTTTTGTATGGAGTCCTGGGAAGGAGAGAAGATGGATGGATCTGAAAATCATGCCCTATGAGGAACGACATAGGGAACTGGGTATGTTTAGCCTGGAGAAGAATCATAGAAATCATGGAGTTGGAAGAGACCCCAAGGGCCATCCAGTCCAACCCCATTCTGCCATGCAAGAACGCAAAATCACAGCATCCCTGACAGATGGACATCCAGTCTCTGTTTAAAGACCTCCAAAGATGGAGACTCCAGACTCCGAGGGAGTGTGGTCCATCGTTGAACAGCTCTCACTGTCAGGAAGTGCTTCCTAATGTTGAGGTGATGTGATAGCCTTGTTTAAATATTTGAAGGGATATCATATTGAGGAGGGAGCTAACTTGTTTTTCTGCTCCTCTAGAGAATAGGACTCGGAGCAACAGATGCAAGCTCCAGGAAAAGAGATTCCACCTCAACATTAGGAGGCATTTCCTGACAGTGAGAGCTGTTCGATAGTGGAACGCACTCCTTCCTCGGAGTGTGGTGGAGTCTCCTTCGGAGGCCTTTAAACAGAGGCTGGATGGCCATCTGTCAGGGATGCTTTAATTGGGAGTTGCTGCATGGTACAATGGGGTTGGACTGGATGGCCCTTGGGGTCTCTTCCAACTTTATGATTCTATGATGCTATGATCTGGGGCATTGTGGAGGGAAGAAAGAGCAAACTGAGAATGGAAAGAGCCCAGGAAAGCAAAACCAAGAAGGGAGCCACCAGGAGAAAGGAGGAGGAAGGAACCCAAGGCTTCTTTTGGGGTGATAAACCCACTGCGCAGACATACCCTCACTTGGGATCCTGATTCCTCCTCCCCCCTCTTTTCCCCCCTTCACAACAGCCCAGTGAGGGAGGCTCAGCTGAGGGAGGAACTGGCCCCACAGGATTGCAACAACTTAATTCTGTGAGCATCCAAAAAGACATAAAGGTCTGACTTTAATTACCTCATAGAATCCTAGGCAAAGGCTGTGAGGTAACTAAAGACAGACTTTTATGCCTTTTTGGATGTTCATAGAATTAATTGCAGCAAACCTGTGGGGCCACGTCCTCCTTCAACTGAACACTCCCCTGCCACTGGGTTGTTGTGAAGGGGGAAAATACTGGGGGAGGAATCTGGACAATCCTGTGGGCCTCCTAGAATCCCTGCCTAGATCTACAAGCGAGAGGGGGTTTTTGCCTGGTGGGAATCACCCCAAAAGGAGCTTTGGGTTCCCCTCTCTCTCCTGGTGGCTCCCTTCTTGGCTTTGCCTCCTTGGGCTCTGTGCATTTTTAGTTTTCTCTTTGCTCCCTTTTTTCATTTAGATAATAACTTCCTCCATTTCTGCCCTCCCCTATCGCCTGAAGCCTCTCTCACTCTCCCCACTACAAATCCCCCCCCCACCAAGGCTTGGAGTCTGGCTTCCTCCTCCTCCCTCCTGTCTTTTCTTTTCTCCAGGGACATCCTCTTTGACCCTCCAGAGCTCCCTCTGCCCCCTCTTTTCCTGTTCCTCCCCTTTTAAGCAGCATTCCCTACCCTTCAGGGCCATGCTGCCCCCTGGCATTCCATAATAGCTCCCCCCAGGAAAGACTTCTGCTGCCCGATCCTGCCAACCAGTGAAGATATTCTCCTCTCCGAACCCTCTTTTCCAAATATCTGTACCTCACAGAATGGGAGCGCCTGGCAGCTGGAGGAACCTCGAAGGGGGCCTTTTAGAGGGGAGAGAAGGAGAATTTCCTGGCTTCCCCTCTCTCATCCTAAACAAAC
Source organism: Phrynosoma blainvillii (assembly GCA_026167975.1). NCBI lineage: Eukaryota > Metazoa > Chordata > Lepidosauria > Squamata > Phrynosomatidae > Phrynosoma > Phrynosoma blainvillii. The sequence goes on along the minus strand of JANUYF010000002.1, from coordinate 397,059,781 downwards.
ATTCATCATCATAGGCTCCTTCCCTATAGAAGACCCCTTTACAGAAGGGCCTTGGAGAGGGGCTTTTATGGGGACGGAAGAGAAGGGGGGGATTTTCTGGATTCCCCCTCACACCCCCAACCTCAGTTTAGTTATTTTGTTCTCTCTGAAAAATTCAGTTTTGATTTGACCTCAGAATCATTAGGTTGTCTTTCTGGTGGTCCATGGAAGATGGCATAAGCATGTGCACATGTGAAACAGCTTCCTTTGTACCTTCTGCAGGTGTTCAAGATCCAAACAGGGAGGAAGGAGAGTCTCCACTGAATTTTTCTTCCATGGAAGATACTGCAGAAAAGAAGCCTTTGGAACAGGTTAACCTTGAACTCCTGTTTGTGATGGAGCCATTGGGAGGGTTCTGCAATAGAGGATCCAAAATGGTTGCTAACCAAGAGCAGAGGGATTTTCCCCTCCCAGAGTGTTGTTCAATACCCCCTCCCATAAACTGAATCCTTGGTGTGCCAATCTGAGATGCATTTGGTGGTTGGATGCCATCTTCCACATAATGGCTCAGTTGATCAGTGTTGCCTGCCATCCTCTTCCCTAGCCAATCAAAGCCCTTGGAACAGGTTAATGTTCTATTTTTCCTTCTTTGCAATGGGACTGTTGGAAGAGATTGGCAACAAAGAGTCCCAAAGGATATCCTTGAAATGAGGAACATTTCACTTGTGTGTTCCTGAATGGCAGGGGGGTTGGACTAGATGGCTCTTGAGGTCATCCTCCCAAGTTCTAAAACTTCATCCTCCCAAGAATTGGATCCTTGGCTTTTAGACAAGGTTGGTCCACCATTTTGTTAGAAGGAGGCACCTAACCTGGGCAGTTGGTTTCAAGCCATCATGAAAAGAAGCAATTTCTAATGATTTAAATTGTGGTTTTCATATTTTTATGGTACAGGATGGAAAGAGGCCCTGGTATTCTCTGCCCCATGAGCTAAAAGATCTTGGCCATACAAGATGGAAGTCTGAAGAATCTGTTTATTAGATGAGGCTGAGCTAGACTTTATCTAGAGTCTGAGCTAACAGTTAGTAGTGTAGATTAGGAAGACTGACAAAACAGAGAGGTGTGACCCTAAACCTCAAGAAAACTGTCAAAGCAAGAAAGTCTCGGGGGAAAAGGCTATGCAAAGTATGCATCCCAACCCATAAACAAAGTAAAGGGAGATGTTTTACATGTAAAATACATATAAAGTAAGTATATAACAGCTCCAAAAGTACAAAAGGGAGGGATAACAGTACAAGCCCCTTACAAATGGGAAATTCATAATAATGACCAAACGTGTTTTGACACTAGGTCTTTCTTCAGTGGTCAAGAGATGCTGAAAAAATAAATAATATAAATGATTTAAAAATAAATAACATCAATTATTTATCAAACAGATATGTAGACCATATTTTAAATAAAGCATATTGCAAGTATACCTGTTGTAACAGCATAGAGGGAATAGCAATGTATATAGGCACATCCAGTAAAGGTAAGTATTTGATTGTCCAATATACACCTAAAGAAATACATAGAATAATAATATATAAACAAATTTGGATTATAATAGTATCTGAGTCTAGCATGTATTGGTCAGATTTAGCATTTTTAATGACTGGTTTGAATATTATTTTACCTTATATTCGGGTTCTGCACATAGAACCTTGGATTCACATTTGCCTAACCAATTGGCTACATTTTTAACTTATTTTTTTATTTATCACCTTTTCTTTTAAGTTTGCTCTCAATAAAATTGAGCCAATTTTTGAAGCCTTTTCCCCTAGACTTTCTTGCTTTGACAGTGTAGATTAGGAAGACCTATGTGGAAGAGCTTCCACATGCTAAATAAAATCTCCCTTCACATGAGAAATCTAGTTTATTGGAGACCCAGGTTGTGACCTTGCCTTTTCCCTCTTTCACTATTCTTCAAGATCCAGGGAATTAAAGAAAAGAGATGAAGGAATAGACAAACGTGTCCTACTCCATCTGTATTCTGAAGTGATCCAGTATTATTGGTGGTACACCATCCATTTTCCTCTGCTTTTGATAAGACTGCGTCTGGATGAGGGCTATTTTCTGTTGCAGGTTACTTTCCGGGATGTGGCTGTGTTTTTCACAGAGGAGGAATGGAACCTGTTGGATCAGAACCAAAAGTCTTTGTACGAGAAGGTCATGATGGAAAACTATGAGAATGTGTCCTTCATGGGTAAGGAACTTGAACCCATTGCCCTGGAGGTCATTTCATATTACATTGTCATAGCACTATGATTCCACTTTAATTGCCATGACTACATCCTGTGGAATCTTGGGATTTGCAATTTAGTGAGGCAGTGGAGGAACCATGGCAGTTAACGCATTTGCCCCCAAATGCCCCTTGACACAGCCCAGAGCAATTTTCCACATTTTTTTTTACCTTCTTTAAGTCCTTCTAGGCCCTGGACAGGCTTCCAACTCCCTCTTGGGAAAAACACCTCCCCTGGTCTCAAAATGGCTTTTGCCTACAGTGGCAAAACTGTCCTCAGTCCCCTATGGGATATTGGGAAATATTGAGGAAGAAAACATTTCTCATTTTTTTTTCATGTGTTACTATGGGGGAATGTCCTCTGAGATCCCCTGGGAGTTTAGTGTGGCCTCCCTAATCCCTAATACTTTCTGATCTTAGAAGCTCTTTGGAATCTTACCATCACCGAACATAGGGTCCCAATTTCAGATCAACCATGAAACTCTCAGGTGGCTTCCTCAGTCCGGTCCCCTTGCTCAACCTTTCCTATTTATTTATTTATATGTTGGCTCTCTTCTATCCTGCTTGAGGTGAAATAACAAAAAACTAAACTCTAGGCCAGCCAGAGATGCCAACTTTCAGCACTGTCTGAGGTAATTATCCTCAACAGTAGCTAGCAGTAGCAGAGTGCAGAAGCACCAGCTCAGATTTCAGTATTTGGCAATGCACCGACCACACTTGAATAACTCACAGACACAGTTGATTTCTTCCAAGTCCTTGGAGGCTCTTTACTTCCAGTCATTGCAGTATATACAAGGTATTTATAAACAGTCCTCTTGACTCATCAACTTACTTCGTCTGTATTCAAACAAACCACCAACTCCAACAACCCACTATCTTCAGCCCACACATGCACTAAATCTCAATGCTGCTATATATAGTGTTGCTAAGGCTTGTCACCTAGTGCTACTTAACATGATGTAATCCCTATTGCAAGCCTTTACATCATGTCAAGTGCTGTGATTTAGCAATCTCAGCCATACAAAATATTTTCATAACCATCTTAAAGGAACATTGCTTCCAATATTATATACTTATTATCCTGCCTTTCTCCTCAAAGCAGCTTACATTAAAGCTTCTCCTTCAGACAGTCTAACTTTATGTGGACAAGAAAATACCTTTGGGAAAGTCCACTTTTTGGGAAAGTCCACTCTCCATTATTTATTTACATTTCTGTACTGCTTCATACTGAACTAAATAGTTTCTAAGCAGTTTACAACATGTAAGCTAATAGCCCCCCAACAGGCTTTGTACTCATTTTACCAACCTATGAAAGGATAGAAGGCTGAGTCAACCCTGGAGCCCTGGCATCGAACTCACAACCTTGTGGCTGCGATACTGGCATTTAACCACTGCACCATCAGGGCTCCCATAGGGCCAGAAAGCAATAGTGTCCCAGGAAACGCTTGGTCCTCAGGTCCAGTGCTGTGATTCAAAATAATTAACAATTGCTTCTATTGTTTGGCCCAAATGTGTAAATATTTACATACATGCAAAACCTGATGAGGATGAGCACATGCTCACACAAGCCAGACTCCTTATTGGGACAAGGAGAGATGTGTATTCTTCCCCCCTCCCCACCCCAAAAGCAACAGCACAGCTTGTCAAGTGTTATCAGCCTCAGCTCTCCTCGATCCCTCAATTAACAACCACACTATTTGCTGCATGCCCATCCCAGCCCCTTTTCTGTTGTATATATATCCAGGGGCAGCTGTGTTGCCCATATAGCAAAATACAGTATTTTCCCAAATTCACAAAACAGTAATACCTTGATTGGGCCAACCAAAATGCATATTATACACATTGCAGGCTTGCTTCTTCATCAGTCAAAAGTGTTAAAAATCATGCAGGAGAAAGAAAGAAAAAATTGTCAAAGTTAGTCTTACCCCTGCATTTGGTCAAGATACTGCAGTTTTAGTTCAGATGGTATGGGAGGGTATTGATGCAGGTGGGTCCCTCCTGGCCATGTGGGTACCAGGAGATTTGGTCCAAGAAATAACCCTGAAATTCTATTTGCAAGACAAAAAGCTACTGCCTTTGGGATCCAGTTTGTCTTGAATCCTTTGTGAGGCCACAAACCCCTTTATTAGGAAGAGAACACTGAATTTCTCAGGAAGCCTCTATACTGTTGCATCAGGAAAACTTTCAGGTTCTGTTGTAACACACTTATTTAGTTGCAAGCTTCTCCTGGAGGTGAGTTGTATCATGCCTCTAGCTTTGCTTTGCTTCCCCTCCCCACCCTCCTTGCTCCCACATGCCTGATCATCTCATCTTCTTTCTCTACTCTCCATTTCTTTATTTATTTATGGGATTTATATCACACCTTTCTCCCAAAATGGGATTCAAGGCATAATCTAAAAGTAATTTAAAAAGATAGAACTAAAACATTAATTACAAAAGTTAAAAAATAATTAAATAATACTAATGTTAAAACCTGAGTTTAAAACAGCTAATTAAAATCATTCTAAAAAGATAAGTCATTGAAACAGCACACTACATGGCATAGGTAAAATTCACCCACAAAAAGCCTATCTAAATAAAAATGTCTTCAGTACTGGTGAAAAGAGTGCAGGGAGGGGTCCACCCTGATCTCTTGTGCTGACAAGTCTCCACAGTCTGGGAGCAGCCATGGAGAAGACTCACCAACTACACTTGCAAAAGTGTTGCAACTGAGAGACAGCCCTCCCCTGCCGATCTGTGCACTGCGACTCGCTTGTACAGGGAGATATGTTCCTTCAGATAGTCTGGACCCAAGCTGTTTAGAGCTTTAAAGGTTAAAGCCAGAACCTTAAATAATGCCTGGGAATGACCTGGTAGCCAGTGCAACTGTTTCAGCAGAGCAGTTGCATGATCCCTGTAGCCAGCCCCAGTTAGCAGCCTGGCTGCAGTATTTTGGATCCACTGAAGTTTCTGAACAGTTTCCAAGGGCATCTCCATGTAGAGCACTTTACAGTAGTCCAAACAGGATGTTATCAAGGTATGTGCTGCTGTAGCCAGCTCTGACTTCTGAAGAAACAGGTACAGCTGGCACACTAGTTTTAATGGCGTAAATGCATTCCTGGCCACAGCCAAAAACTGGGCATCCAGGCTGAGATCCAGATCCAAGAGCACACCCAAGCTGTGAACCTGAGATTTCAGGGGGAATGTAACCCCATCCAACACAGGCTGATCTACCTTATGACTGACCAGGAGAACCTCTGTCTTGTCTGGGTTAAGTTTCAGTTTGTTCATCCTCATCCAGTCCATTACTGACAGCAGACACCGGTTTAGTACATAAACAGCTTGCTTGGTGTCAGAAAGGAGAGTTGGGTGTCATCCGCATACTGATGACACTGAACCCCAAAACTCCAGGTGATCTCTCCCAGTGGTTTCATATTGAACAGCATGGGGGACAGAACTGAACCCTAAGGGACACCACAGGCTAGTGGCCAGGGTATCAAACAGGCACCCCCCAGAACAACCTTCTGGGTCTGCCCCTCCAAGAAAGACTAGAGCCATTGTAGGTCAGTGCCTTATCTCAGAGAGGTGACCCAAGAGTATACCATGGTCGATGGTATCAAAAACCCCTGAGCGGACCAATAGGAACACACTCCCCCATCCAGTCTCCTGCATAGATCATCCACCAAAGTGACCAAAGCTGTCTGTCCCATAGCCAGGCCTGAAGCCAGACTGAAATGGATCTAGATATCCATTTCATCCAAGAACTCCTGGAGCTGGGAAGCCACCACATGCTCCAGTGCCCCAAAAGGGGATATTTGAGAGTGGCTAATAGTTTTCCAGTCTGAGGGGATTCAGTGAAGATTTTTTTTCAGTTGTGGCCTCACCATAGCCTCTTTTAGACAAACTGGAAACCTGATTTGCTGTAGTGAGGCATTCACTACTCTCCATACCTGCTTGGCCAGTCTCTCTCTGGCTGCTTTCAAGAACCAACATGGGCATGAGTCCAGGATACACAGTGTGACTCTCCATCTCCAAGGACTCTGTCCACATCTCAGGTTGCAGTTTTCTCCTCATTCTGCACTGCTTAAGTGTTTCCCCTTCAGCATCTCATTCTCATCTTCTCTGCAATCCTGTTTTACTCTATTTCTCACACACACACACGAACATAAACAGGGTCCCTCACATATTGACAGGCAGCCATAAACCTGTCAAATTTTAATAATTGGTTTAGATCAGGGGTAGGCAACATTTCCCCTTTAAGGGTCGAGGGACCTCAGCTCCCAGAAGCCTCAGCCATGTTGGCCAATAGCTCCTGGGATTCTGGGAGCTGAAGTCCCTCAGCCCTTAAAGGGGAAAGGTTGCCTACCCCTGGTTTAGATGAACTGTTGCAAACTGACTCAGATCCTTCTTTTCAGACATATGAAGGGGATCCATTTAGCAATTCTCACTAATATCTATAAAGGGGGAAAGGGGACACTGAAGCTTTTCTTTCTCTGTCATGTTTTTCCCCCTTCTTGAGTTTGCTTAGCTCCATTGTTGCCCTTGGAGGACTTTCCTCTCCAAACCCTTAGGTTTTGTCTTCTGTGTTCTTTTCCTTCTTTATAGGAGAGAAGTGGTGGAAAACAAAAGTATATCTGAAATCTTTTACTCATGATTCAACTCTTTTGCGGCATCATAGAGTCTACAGAAGAGAGAAATCATACAAATGCCATCAGTGTGGAAAATGTTTTGCTCAGACATCAAACCTTCTGAGTCATCAGAGAGTCCACACAAGAGAGAACCCATACAAGTGTCAGCAGTGTGGGAAAGATTTTGCTTTTCTTTCAAATCTTGTAACTCATGAGAGAGTGCACAAAGGAGAGAAACCATACAAATGCCACCAGTGCGGAAAATGCTTCGCTTACAAGCCATACCTTCGATATCACCATAGAGTCCACACAGGAGAGACACCTTACAAATGCCAGCAGTGTGGAAAATGTTATGCTTGCAAATCAAACCTTCAAGGTCACCTGAGAGTCCACACGGGAGAGAAACCATACAAATGCCAGCAGTGTGGGAAATATTTTGCTCAGAAGTCACAGCTTGTGAGCCATAAAAGAGTCCATACAGGCGAGAAACCATACAAATGCCACCAGTGTGGAAAATGCTTCACTAATAAGTCATGCCTTCAGTGTCACCTGAGTGTCCACACGGGAGAGACACCTTACAAATGCCAGCAGTGTGGGAAATGTTTTGCTCTTAAATCACATATTTTGAGGCATGAGAGAGGCCACACAGGAGACAAAGCATACAAATGCCAGCAATGTGACAAAAGTTTTGCTCGGCAGTCACACCTTCAGCATCATCTGAGAGTCCACACAGGTGAGAAACCATACAAATGCCAGCAGTGTGAGAAATGTTTTGCTCAGAAGTCACAGCTTGTGAGCCATAAGAGAGTCCATACAGGAGACAAACCATACAAATGCCAGCAGTGTGGAAAATGCTTTGCTCAGAAATCACTCCTTTTGGCTCATGAGAGAGGCCACACAGGAGACAAACCATACAAATGCCAGCAGTGTGGAAAATGCTTTGCTCAGAAATCACTCATTTTGGCTCATGGGAGAGTCCACAGAGGAGATAAACCATACAAATGCCAGCAATGTGAGAAAGGTTTTGCTCGGCAGTCACACCTTCAGCGTCATCTGAGAGTCCACACAGGAGAAAAACCATACAAATGCCAGCAGTGTGGGAAATGTTTTGCTCGGAAGTCATCCCTTCAAGATCACCTGAGAGGCCACATGGGAGAGAAACCATACAAATGCCAGCAGTGTGGGAAATGTTTTGCTAAAAAGTCAGTCCTTCTGGTTCATCACAGAGTCCATACAGGAGAGAAACCATACAAATGCCAACAGTGTGGGATATGTTTTGCTCAGAAGTCACATGTTTTGCGTCATGAGAGAGGCCACACAGGAGAGAAACCATACAAATGCCACCAGTGTGGAAAATGTTATGCTTGCAAGTCAAGCCTTCAATGTCACCAGAGAGTCCACACGGGAGAGACACCTTACAAATGCCAACAGTGTGGGAAATGTTTTGCTCGGAAGTCACTAATTTTGAGTCATGAGAGAGTCCATACAGGAGAGAAACCATACAAATGCCAGCTGTGTCGGAAATGTTTTGCTCAGAAGTCACAGCTTGTGAGCCATAAGAGAGTTCATACGGGAGAGAAACCATACAAATGCCAGCAGTGTCGGAAATGTTTTGCTCAGAAGTCACAGCTTGTGAGCCATAAGAGAGTTCATACGGGAGAGAAACCATACAAATGCCAGCAGTGTGAGAAATGTTTTGCTCAGAAGTCACAGCTTGTGAGCCATAAGAGAGTCCATACAGGAGAGAAACCATACAAATGCCAGCAGTGTGAGAAATGTTTTGCTCAGAAGTCACAGCTTGTGAGCCATAAGAGAGTCCACACAGGAGACAAACCATACAAATGCCAGCAATGTGGGAAATGCTTTGCTCAGAAATCATTCCTTTTGTCTCATGAGAGAGTCCATACAGGAGACAAACCATACAAATGCCAGCAATGTGAGAAATGTTTTGCTCGGAAGTCATTTATTTTGAGGCATGAGAGAGTCCATACAGGAGAGAAACCATTCAAATGCCAGCAGTGTGGGAAATATTTTGCTGACAAGTCAATTCTTAAAAAACACCAGAGAATCCACACAGGAGAGAAACCATAAAAATTACAGCAATGTGGGAAATGGTTTGCTCTAGATCCAACCCTATTGAGGCATGAGAATGTCCACATTTGAGAGAGATTTTCAAATGCAGTTGGCCCTCCATATCCACGGATCCATGGTTTCAAGCATCCACGGGTTCAAAATGTTTTTTAAAAAAGTATAAATTGCCAATAGCAAACCTTGATTTTCCATTTTATATAAGGGACACCATTTTGCTATGCCATTGTATTTGATGGGACTTGAACACCCATGGATTTTGGTATCCACGAGGGGTCCTGGAACCAAACGCCAGTGGATACCAAGGACCCACTGTACTTTTTCTTTGGAGAGACAGTACATCCAGATTTTGTCTTGTCAAATTATTATAAGCTCTTTGATGCTATTTTTGCTTCAAAACATGTGATTTTAAAGTATCTTGCACTCATGTTCATTCCATCAATGTTTGAATCATTTAGAGCATTCTGATTTCTTTCCTGCTCATCCAAAATCTGTGAAATGGCACCAGTAAAAGAAAAGTAACAGGTAATCCCTAAATTCAACTGGTTTTGACCATCAAGGTTGATTGTATTGTCATATAATCTGGAGGAGGCAGCCTGCATGGGACTGAAAAGGTATTTCTTCCCCCTTTGTGGCCCCATGTTCACTCATAATGTACACTGACTGCCAAGTGAAATGCTAACACTCTTCTGTCCTAAGGTCTAAACATGGGGTAGAAAAGATCACAGTTCCCCCCTCAACGCTGCCCCCTTTAATGTATTTTCCTCCCTTTAACATATTTTTCCTGCTCTTTTTACTTGGGATCAGTACCCCAGTTTAGGCTCTATTTCGCCCCTTGACCGTGAGCACACGTGGCTATATATTTGTTGTGTGTTCATAGAATCAAAGACTTGGAAGAGACCACAAGGGCCATTCAGTCCAACCCCCTGCCATGCAGGAACTCTCAGTCAGTTCCCCACCTCGATCTGTGAGGAGAGGAGGGTAAGAAATAAATATCATCATCACCATCATCATCATCTTGCCTTTCTGGCAGAAGGGGGGGATGCATGCCATCACTGAAGCCTTTGACTCAGAAAGGGATTGATGTATATATTTTTCCTATTTTTTTAGAATTAAGAAACATACATTAAATATAGAATAAAATGCACGCTAACAGAAACCATTTCATGTACCCATCTTCCTTCTGTATATTCTACATAGCCTACATATCTCCTCTCTTCATCATATCTTACAAAACATTCAATTCTTCACTTCCCCTTAGTACACTTACGGTATTCATGTACGTATTGTATTGTGCCATATCTCTTATCTTGCAGTTAACTGCTAATTCTAACAATAATTTTGTGAACTGTTCATATCTACATGTTTTAGAATCATAAAGTTAGGAGAGACCACAAGGGCCATCAAGCCTAACCCCCTGCCATGCAGGAATACACCATCAAAGCAGTCCCAACAGATAAAAAATTCCAAAAGAGAGTCCACCACACTCCCAAGGACAGCTTCAGTCTGAAAAACCAACAGCCACTAATTCATCCAATATATTACTTATCTGTGCTTTATGTTAGTGTGCATGTATACCTATTCCAAATTTCTTGCGCTTTTTAATCATTGATTCCTTTGTAGTTTCTTCTTCTGTATCCCATTTTTAACAGTTTCTTGTGAAAGTGTTTTCTGACTTTTGCTTGTGAGAGCTAACTCTAATTCTTTTTCTTTAGTACTATTTATTTTCACTTCCATCTTTACTTACTGTCTCTCTTGGCTGTCTGTATAATAACCACTGACAAGTTATGCCATACATTATAATTTCTATAGTTTTTGTGGGTTTTTCGGGCTGTGTGTCCATGTTCTAGAAGAGTTTCTTTCTGACGTTTCGCCAGCATCTGTGGCTAGCATCTTCGGAGCATCTGTGGCTAGCATTTTCTCTGAAGATGCTAGCCACAGATGCTGGCGAAACGTCAGAAAGAAACTCTTCTAGAACATGGCCACACAGCCCGAAAAACCCACAAAAACTATGGATGCCGGCCATGAAAGCCTACGACTTCACATTATAATTTCTTCTTGTAGCTTAATCCTATAAATTCCTCCCTCCCTTGCTAACGAATCTTTAATCCACCTTCCTTTAAAGGTATTATCTCTTTTGAAGAAGGTTTCATGTGGGGAAATCCATTGAGGAATTTGGGGATGGCACCTTGGTTTATATCTCTTCCACACTCTTAATATCAAAGTTAATATTGAGTTCTGAATTTGTTTTGGTGATATTTATTCCCAAATATTTAAAACTGTATTTCTTAATTCTGTTTCTTCTTTTTTTCATATTTTCAAGGTGCCGCTAAATGTTTTTTTATTAAGTCCTGAAATCTTGCTATATTCAACTATACAATCCTTTAAGATTTAATTTAACTTTCTGATCCTGTACAGATATGTCGAACTGCCTAGCTTGTCTGGTGCAGACAGGTGAGGGGCGAGGGGCTCGTATTGCACAGCAAGAAGAAATGGGGATGGAGCTGTAATAAGAACTTAACCTTGGGGAATATATAATTAGCTCAAAAATAATTAGAATCAGGATCCAATGTGAATAATAATAATAATAATAATAATAATAAATTATTTTTATGTTGCTCCTTTGCGTAACGCAGGGATAGGCAACCTTTCCCCTTTAAGGGCCGAGGGACTTCAGCTCCCAGAATCCCAGGAGCTATTGGACAACATGGGACTATTGGCCAACATGGCTGAGGCTTCTGGGAGCTGAAGTCCCTCGGCCCTTAAAGGGGAAAGGTTGCCTACTCCTGGCGTAACGCAACCGGGGCAGCTTACAACATTAAAAATATACATTTCATATCCCACAATCCCACCTAGCCCTTGAAATACTATTAAACAATGACTAATTTAAAACACACTTAAAATAAAATACAAATAAACAAATAACAGTAACTGCAGGCTGTCAAGATGGATCTCTTCCGGCAGGCCTTTCCAGACTAAAATACCGGGCCTCGGGACTTTCGGACCTTGGGATCTCTCTCTCTTCCGGATTGCCTTCTCAGCCCCCCTTTAGAACTAAAATTGCAGGGGGTTTTATTGGTTTGTATTTTTATTTTGTTTTATTGTTAAGTTGAATTGTAGTTGGTATTAACTGATATGTAGTTTAATTGACTTTTAAGGGGGGAGGGAGTTATACTATTTTAAGCTGTATGTATTTTAGCCTTGTAAACCGCCTAGATTGGTTCGCCAATGGGCGGTATATAAATAAAATTTATTTATTTATTTATTTATTTATTTATTATTATTATTATTATTGCAGCAGAATCACGGGAGCAGGTTGGGTGTCTCTTGATGGCCGGGATATCTATTCAAGAAAGGCCTGCCAGAAGAGATCCGTCTTAACAGCCTTTTTAAAGCTGTTCAAGGTGGTAATATGACGGATCTCATCTGGCAGGCCATTCCATAATCTGGGAGCAGTTGCCAAAAAGGTCCTCTGGGCGGTTGCAGACAGCCTAGTTTTTATAGGCTGCAGCAGATTCCTCCCAGAGGACCTTAGTGTGCAGAGTGGATTATACAGGAGGAGGCAGTCCGGAAGATAGGTTGGACCCAAGCTATTTAGGGCTTTAAAGGTGATGACTAGTATACTGGGCCCAGAAACTAATGGGCAGCCAGTGAAGTGATCTTAAGATCGGTGGTATGTGGTCGCCTCTCGTTGTTCCTGAGACCAACTTGGCTGGCATATTCTGTACTAGTTGGAGTTTCCGGACCAAGTACGAGGGTAGCCCCATATAGAGCGCATTACAGAAATCGAGACGAGAGGTTACCAGTGCGTGCACCACAGTTTCAAGGCCCCCAGCTTCCAGGAAAGGGCACAGCTGGCATATTATTATAATAATAATAATAATAATAATAATAATAATAATAATAATAATTTTTATTTATAGATGAATCAGATGAAGCTGATAACAGGCACCCCTAACCGTCACATTTACCTGATTTATCATCTGAAGCAAGAGATCCAGGAGCACCCCCAGACTGCAAACACATTCCTTAGAGGAGAGTGTGACCCCATCCAGGACTGGAGGTTGCAACCCAATATTTGGGTTTGGGGCTACTATTGTAAGTACCTCCATTTTGTCTGGATTCAGTCTCAACCTGTTTTTCCTCATCCATTCCATTCTTGCTTTAAGACAGGGATAGGCAACCTAAGGCCTGGGGGCAACCCAGGCCGGTCCTGCCGCCACTCGCCATGATGATACTTATTATTGTTGTTATTATTTGTTCTTGGGGCTTTCTTGGCAAAATCTCCACAGGGGTTTTGCCATGGCTTTTCTGGGGCTGAGAGAGTGTGCCTGCATATATTTTTTTAAAAAAATATTTATTTATTTATTTATTTATGGTGCTTTGCCCCCTCCCCCCAATTGTCTGAGGGACAGCAACCCGGCCCCCAGCTAAAAAAGTTGCCTACCCCTGCTTTAAGACAATCATTGAGAGGAGAGACGGCATCTGAAGTCAGAGCTGAAGACTGAGACATGGTGAAATAGATCTGGGTGTCATCAGTATACTGATAACACCCCACCCCATGTCTCCAGATCTCTCCCAGCAGCTTCATATATATATTGAATCACATTGGGGACAGGATGGCGCCTTGTGGGATGCCACAATTAAGGTCTTTCCTTGTAGAGTGACTGTCCCCAAGCGTTTACCCCCTGGAATCTGCCCGAGAGGATGCAGTGCCTCCAATTGCTAACCTCAGGCAATCCAAGATGTCATGATCTATTGTATCAAAAGCCGCTGAGAGGTCCAGTAGCACCAACAGGGTCACACTACCCCTGTTGATGCCCAGACGAAGGTCATCAGCCAAGGCGACCATGGCAGTCTCAACTCCATATCCTGTCCTAAAGCCAGCTTGAAATGGATCTAGATAATCGGTTTCCTCTAAGACAGCTTGGAGTTGAAGAGCAACCGCCCTCTTGGTCACTCTGCTCAGAAAAGGTAGTAAAGAGACTGGCCTATAGCTGTTCAGGGGGTCCAGGGAAGGTCTTTTCAGAAGCGGCCTAACTTCCACTTCCTTCAAACAGAATGGAACATGACCTTCCTTAAGGGATGCATTGATGATGTCTGTAAGAAACATCCTCAAGGCATCTCCCCCCTGGATGGCCAGCCACGAAGGGCAAATATCAAGAGGGCACGTTGTTTTCCTCACTCTACCAAGGACTTTTTCCACGTCATCAGTACTCATGGATTGAAACTGAACCAGTATAATTTCATCAACAGAGTTGCTGGACACCTCGTCGATTGATTCCGTTACAACACTGGCGTCTAAGTCGGCTCTTATCTGAGAGATTTTATCTGCAAAGAAATTGTTAAAAGCGTCACAGCAGGCTATTGTTGGGTTAAGTAATAGGTTCTGCACGGGGGGGGGGGGGGGGGAAATACTAAAACAAATGACAGTACTTGCCCACTGGAAAACCATACTTGCCCATAGAAAATGACTGGAGAATGGGCAAGTATCCCCATGATTCCCTATGGGCAAGTATCCAGCATGATTCCCTATGGGCAAGTACTCCCCATGATTCCCTATGGGCATGTATTTCCCACCATCCTCTATGGGCAAGTATTCCCCATGGTTCCCTATGGGCAAGTAATCCCCATGATTCCCTATGGGCAAGGATTCTCCTAGATTCCCTATGTCTGGCAGGTGCTGGCCACAGAGTTGCACCAAAGGACCTAGATACATCAAAGAACTCACAGATGTGGTTATTAAGTCTAAAAGAATAATAATAATTATTATTATTATTTATATCCCGCCCCTCTGAAACCAAGGTGGCTCACAATGTTAAGATACAGTACACCCAAACCCTATTCCCTCCCTCCCCTTAAAACAATATTAAATCGTATAAAATTAAAACAAACAGATTAAAACATATAATATATGCAGATATGGCCATGTGTATCTGCGACAACAAACAAGAAGTACAGCTGTGGTTCTTTACCAGCCCTGGTGGCGCAGTGGTTAAATGCCTGTACTGCAGCCACTCACTCATAGACCACAAGGTTGCGAGTTCAATACCAGCCAGGGCTGAGGCTCAACTCAGGCCTGCATCCTTCCGAGGTCGCTAAAATGAGTACCCAACTGTTGGGGGGGCAATCAGCTCACAGTTGTAAACCGCTTAGACATCCCATAGCGCGATATGAAGCGGTATATAAATGAAGCTGCTTTAAGCTGGGAAGAATCTGGAGGACTCCCATGGGAGGTTCCTGAGGCCGAGGTGATCTATTCTGGAAAGGTCTGCCGGAAGAGATCCGTCTTGACAGCCCTTTTAAAGCTGTCTAACAATGTCAATTGACGGATCTCATCCGGCAGGCCGTTCCACAGTCTGGGGGCGACAACCGAAAAAGCCCTCTGGGAGGTAGCTGCAAGCCTAGCTTTTTGTGGCTGCAGCAAATTCCTTCCAGAGGACCGGAGTGCGCGGGGAGAATTATAGGGGAGAAGGCAGTTCCTGAGATAGTTTGGACCCAAGCCATTTAGGGCTTTAAAGGTGATAACCAACACCTTGTACTGGGTCCGGAAACTTATGGGCAGCCATTGGAGGGATTTTAAAACCAGAGTAATATGGTCCCTCCTTGATGTTCAAACATTAATCTGGCCGCCATGTTCTGTACTAATTGGACTTTCCAAACCAAGCACGAGGGTTGCCCCATGTAGAGCGCATTGCAGAAATCTAGATGTGAGGTTACCAGCATGTGCACAACAGTCTCGAGATCCCTTACTTCCAGAAAAGGGCACAGCTGGCGTATCAGCCGAAGCTGATAACAGGCGCTCCTGACCATCACATTTACCTGATTTGTCATCAGGAGCGACGAATCAAGGAGCACCCCCAGACTGTGAACACAGTCACTGGAGGAAAGTGTGACCCCATCCAGGACTGGAGGTTGCAAACCAATTCTTGGTTTTGGAGCCATTACTGTGAGCACCTCCGTCTTGTCCAGATTCAGTTTTAATCTGTTTTTCCTCATCCAGCCCATTACTGCCCAAAGACATTCATTGAAAGAGGAGACCCCATCGGAATTCGAGGCCAATGAACGAGAGACGGAGAAATAGATCTGAGTGTCATCAGCATACTGATAACACCTCCATAACTCCATATAATCTCATCCAGTGGCTTCATATAAATGTTGAATAACATCGGGGACAGAATAGCACCCTGTGGAACCCCACAGGTGAGCTCCCTTTTACTGGAGCTACTGTCCCCGAGCAGCACCCTCTGAGACCTTCCCGAGAGGAAGGACCGGAACCACTGCAATGAAGTGCCTCCGATATCTAACCCCCTCAGGCGGTCTAAGAGGATGCCATGATCTATCATGTCGAAAGACACTGAGAGGTCTAAGAGCACTAACAGGGTCACGCTACCCCTGTCGATACTCAGACGCAGATCGTCGGTCAAGGCAACCATGGCAGTCTCAACCCCTAAGCCTGTCCTGAAGCCAGTTTGAATCCATTTATCCTGTGAAATCGTCTCTCTGTTATGAAAGGCTTCATGGATTGAAGCCCATATTGGTATTCCTGGGCACAATCTTGCTTTGTATTTAAAGCAGCTTAATCCACACTCTCATAAGAGACTTTCTCACAAAATGGTTTACAAAATCTTTATGTACTTTCTGTTTCTCATAAAACAGATATGCATGTAGTCCAAATCTTTGGTCTATCCCTTCTAAGCTAAGGAGTTTCTTATCTTTTAGTAGCATCCATTCCACTAGCCATTCCAAACAGTTGGCCTCATAATACATCGGCAAATTTGGTAAAGTCAGACCTCCCCTCTCTTTTCTTTCTTGCATTATCTTAAATCTAACTCTCGGTCTTTTGCCGCTCCATATAAATTTAGAGATTTCTTTGCTCCACTTTCTAAATGGTTTGTTATTAGTTATAATTGGAATATTTTGGAAGAAAAAATCACACTGTTGACTCATGTTTAACTTTTGGTCTACTAGGACTTCTAGATCCCTTTCATATGTAGACACGCTAAGCCAGATTTACCCCATCCTATATCTATGCATTTCATTTTTCCACTCTAAGTGCAGTACCATACATTTCTCCATGAAATTTATCTTGTTAGCTTTAGCTCAGCTTTCTGATCTATTAAGATCATTTTGAATTTTGATCCTCTCCTCTGGGGTATTAGCTACCCCTAATTTGGCGTCATCTTCAAATTTGAGAAGCATGCCCTCTATTCTTTCATCCAAGTCACTGATAAAGATGTTGAACAGCCCTGGGCCCAGGACAGAACCCCACTGGACACCCCACTGGTCACTTCTCTCAGGATGAAGAAGAGGAGCAGCCATTGCTGAGCATCCTTTGGGTTCGGCAGGTCAACCAATTCCAAATCCACCTAACGGTCACATTGTCTAGCCCAGATTTTACTCTCTTGTTTGCGAGGATATCATGGGGGACCTTGTCAAAGGCCTTACTGAAATCGAGATCTGCTATTATCTACAGCAGGGGTAGGCAACCTGTCCCCTTTAAGGGCCGAGGGACTTCAGCTCCCAGAAGCCTCAGCCATGTTGGCCAATAGTCCCATGTTGGCCAATAGCTCCTGGGATTCTGGGAGCTGAAGTCCCTCGGCCCTTAAAGGGGAAAGGTTGCCTACCCCTGATCTACAGCCTTCCCTTCGTCTACCAAGCTGGTAATTTTATGGAAAAAAGAGATCAGATTAGTCTGGCATGACTTGAGGGAAGCAGCCCCACTCCTTCTGTTGGCGCATTTTCAACCCGAAGTCCCTCTCCCCAAGGCTGCCCCCTGGCCTCCTCCTCCTTTCCGGTCTCTCTCCCTCCAAACACTACACAGGACCTCCTCCTTTCCGCCAGCCAGGGTCCAAGGGAGCAAGAACGGCTCAGGCTCCTAGAGAGTCCTCCAAAGACGGAGGAGCAGAGGTTCAGATGCCAGAGAGTCCTCTAAGGGGGAGAGAAGGCGGAGGGCTCAGATCCCTAGAGAGCCCTCCTCCAAGGAGAGAAGAGCAGAGGACTCAGGTTCCTAGAGCGTCCTCCAAGGAGGGACAGAGTGGACGCTCAGATCCCTAGAGAGTCTTCCAAAGGGGCCGAGGTTCAGCACATTACTCCGCTGCCCTCGTATAGCGCTGTTGTTCCACTATTCGTGCTCTGGCTGCCTCCTGTTGCATTCTGGGATTTGGGTTGAGGGAGGAAGCATTTAGAATTCTCAGCCAGGGAACTCTTAGGGGCCTCAGTCAACTACAAGCCCCAGGATGCAACAGGAGGCAGCCAGAGCGGCAACAGTGGAATAGAAGGGTAGCGCAGAAATGTGGCTAGATTCCTAGAGCGTCCTCCAAGGGGAAGACGAGAGAGCGGAGGACTCCGATTCCTAGAGAGGCAGGAGATGTTTGGAAAGGGAGGAGGGAGGCAGAGGCCCAGAGGGGGAAGGAGGAGGAGGAGGAGGAAGTAAGGGAGGGGGCGCCCCAAGTGGGGCTTTGGGGGGGGGAGGGAGACCCCCGCTTCCGTCTCTCCTCAGGCAAACCCCCCTTCTCCCCCCCCCCCAATGGATGGCTGGAGGGATGGATGGGGTCAGGGCAGAGGGAAGGGGCTGGGCGGCCAAAGGAGGGAGAAGGGGCCCCTCTCTGGGGGGAGAAGGAGGGGTGGGTGGTTATTTGGGGGGAAGGCCTCAAAAGGCGGAGGGACAAATCCTCTTCAAGGAATGGAAGGAGAGAGTGAAGCTCCCCTCAGTTCTCCCCCAAAAGGGGTCAAAAGGACCAAAGCTCCCCTCCCCAGAGAGAGAAGTAAGGGGGGTTGGGAGGGGGAGGAACAAAACTGGCTTCTGGGAGGAGAGAAAGAAATGTCCCCTCCTTCCCCCTCTTCCCCTCTCCTCAGAGGAGGCCAGAAGAGGGGCAATGGAAGAGCCTCCTCTCCCTCTGCTTGGTAAGCCCCCCCCCCCAGGAGGACTCCTCATGGAGAGGGATGGGGGCAGTTTCCATGTTGGGGGGTAGGAGAAGACCCCATCCCCTCCTGGGGCTGTTTGGTGGGTTTTTGTTCCTCCCTCCAAGGAGACCCACCTCTATTGCTGTTACTGCACTGCCCTCTGCCCTGGCTGCCTCCTGTTGCATTCTGAGGCTGGTACAGAAGTAGTTCAGGGAGGGCTAAGAGCTCCCTGGCTGGGAATTTTAAAAATGCCCCCCCCTTAACTGCAAATCCCAGCATGCAACAGGAGGCAGCCAGAGCACTAATAGCGGAATAGCAGCACTGGGTAAGGGTAGTGCAGTGCAGTGTAGTCTCTAGCCAGAGAGGCTCTTTTGGGGTCCCCTAAATGGAAAAGAGCCCCATGAGATGGCAGGCAGGCAGAGAGAGAAAAGACTGGAAGGAAGGAAGGAAGGAAGGAAGGAAGGAAGGAAGGCTACTATCCCCACCCCATGTCCCCTTCACCAGTTTCCTCTCACATGTTTTTTGTTGTTCTGTATTAAAATTAACCCTTTTAAAAGACCCCTGGAATTCCATGGGAGAGTTTCAGTCACTGTCTGTACCAAACAATCCATTTGGATAGAAACCTCTTTCTGTAACTATGGCTAGAATCATAGAGTTGGAAAAGGCCCCAAAGGCCATCCAGTCCAACCCTATTCTTCCATGCAGAAACTCAAAATCAAAGAATCCCCGACAACCTCTGTTTAAAGACCTCCAAGATACAATGATTTTTAAACCTAGTTTTAAGACAACAAGCATGAGAAAAAGTAATCAGATTTTTAAAATTCTCTCTCTGGCTTTAAATAAATATCTCTCATTATAAAATATAGGAAGGATGTGTGAGACAATAAACGTTCCCGACTCTTTTACTTTCACAGCAGCCCAGTGAGGTAGGCACAAGAGAGAGAGAGAGAGAGACCAGCTGGCCCACAAACACCACAAACTAATATCCGGACTATACAAAAAAAAGGCAAGAAATGAATGAGCCTCTTAGATCTGCCCTGTAGGATCCCATTGTGAAGCTCAGAAAAGTGGGGAAATAATTTTCTTCTTCCACAAATTTTCCCTGGGAAAATCAGCACTTCTGAATATCAACATTCCAAGCATTTTGGTGACTGTATTGTATTACCAAAGAAAAACTAGGAAAGAATTCCTCCCTGTAACATGGGAAAGGATTCCATATTTTCCTTGCTCTTCCCCCCCCCCCTTTCCCTTTTTTCTTAGAACAGATCCTTTGGGGATCCCCTCGTCCAGCTCCAACCCTTAGGCTGCCATCCTGAGAGTAAAGGCCCAACTCTGTTAGCCTTGAAGGTTCCCGAAGACTCCCTGAGGCCTTTGAGGCCACAGACACATTCAGCTGCATCTCTGAAAATGGAAGCAAACAGATCTGGAAGAAGAATACAATGGGGGAAATGCAAAACCATGTATCTATGTATATTATTTGCTAGTATCCAAATGCAGGAGGCAGAATACGTATTAACCAGAATATCTGTTAAAAGGCAGGAAACCCAAATGAGAAAAAAGGCAAAGATTTTCCCATCCTCCGTTTCTTCCCAAAATAATAATAATAATAATAATGTTTTATTTACAACGCGGCTCTCTGCTCGGCAATCGGGGTGGCGTACAACAAATTAAAAATACAACAAGTAAAAACATTCCATCCTCCCACCCCTAACCCTCCCACCCCTTAAAACAGGATTAAACTATCATAGAATTAAAATCAAATTACACAAATAAAATACACCTCCATTTCTTTTCAACATCCTGACTTGGGTTCCCTTCCCTTCTCAGTGTGAGGCAGGAGGAGCCCATCAGACAGCAGTCGTTTCTCCTTCTTTGTCTCCCCACTCCAGACTCTGCTATGGCACCAGAGAGCTGATCCGGATGCTGTCTTCTTTGGGGCAGAGGGGGGAAAGCTGCCAGACCCTCCACCTGAGTTCCTGACCTTCGAGGCCACAAGCAGATATCAAGGAGAACAAGTAAGAAATCTGGAAACTGCAGTTTCTCTTGGAGGAAGCCATAAATTCTGCCAAAGGAATTTCTTAAAAATTGAGCAATACAAAACAGTAAAAAGTTGAAAATTTTAAACACAAAATTTTAATGTGAAGTCATAGGCTTTCATGACATTGTTGCAAACAAGCTGGTAAAACGTGGGCTAGGCAAAGTAACTGTTACATGGATTTGTAATTGGTTGACTGGTCGAACCCAAAGGGTGCTCAACAATGGCTCCTTTTCAGCTTGGAAAGAAGTGACCAGTGGGGTGCCACAGGGCTCTGTCCTGGGACCAGTGCTATTCAACATCTTTATCAATGACTTGGATGACAGTATTTAGGGCATAGTTATCAAATTTGCAGATGACACCAAATTAAGAGGAGTAGCTATTACCCCAGAGGACAGGATCAAAATTCAAAATGACTTGAACAGACTAGAAAGCTGGGGCAAAGCTAACAAAATGAAATTCAACACGGAGAAATGTAAAGTACTGCACTTAGGGAGGAAAAACGAAAAGCACAGATATACGATGGGGGACACATAGCTGAATGAGACTACGTGTGAAAGGGATCTAGGAATCCAGGTGGACCACAAGTTGAACATGAGTCAACAGTGCGATGCAGCAGCTAAAAAGGCCAATGCGATTTTAGGCTGCATCAATAGAAGTATAGTGTCTAGATCAAGAGAACTAATAGTGCCACTCTATTCTGCTTTGGTCAATCCTCACCTGGAATACTGTGTCCAGTTCTGGGCACCACAATTCAAAAAGAATGTGGAGAAACGAGCGTGTCCAAAGGAGGGAAACTAAAATGGTGAAGAGTCTGGAAACCAAGCCCTATGAGGAACGACTTAGGGAGCTGGGGATGTTTAGCCTGGAGAAGAGAAGGCTGAGAGGTGATATGATAGCCTTGTTTAAATATTTGAAGGGATGTAATATTGAAGAGGGAATAAGCTTGTTTTCTGCTGCTCCAGAGACTAGGACCCGAAACAATGGATGCAAGCTCCAGGAAAAGAGATTCCTCCTCACCATTAGGAGGAACTTCCTGACAGTAAGGGCAGTTCGACAGTGGAACACACTCCTTCCTCGGAGAATAGTGGAGTCCCCTTCCTTGGAGGTCATTAGGCAGAGGCTGGATGGCCATCTGTCGGTGATGCTTTGATTGGGAGTTCCTGCATGGCAGGGGGTTGGACTGGATGGCCCTTGTGGTCTCTTCCAACTCTATAATTCTATGATTCTATGACTGCCATCTATACTTTGTTGTGGGTTTTTCGGGCTGTGTGGCCATGTTCTAAATTTAAATTTTAAATTTACAAAGGTTAAAAAATAATCTAAACTAACCCCTCCTAATAAAACCAGGCCTGCATGATTTTAAAAAGCTTGCTGGAATAAAAATGTTTTTGCTTGCTTGTGAAAGGCCAGCAGGGAAGGGGCCAACCTAGCCTCCTGTGGAAGGGAGTTCCACAGGATGGGAGCAGCCACTGAGAAGGCTTTCTCTCATGTCCTTCCCAAACGAATCTGGATGGTGATGGGACCGAGAGAAAGCCTTCTCCGGAGGATCCTAAGGCTCTAGGTCAGGGGTAGGCAACCTTTCCCCTTTAAGGGCCGAGGGACTTCAGCTCCCAGAAGCCTCAGCCATGTTGGCCAATAGTCCCATGTTGGCCAATAGCTCCTGGGATTCAGGGAGCTGAAGTCCCTCGACCCTTAAAGGGGAAAGGTTGCCTACCCCTGCTCTAGGTGGTTCGTATGGGGAGATACGGTCTCTCAAATAGCCTGGACCTAAGCCATGTAGGGCTTTATAGGTCATGACCAGCACTTTGAATTGTGCTCGAAAACGAACCGTTAGCCAGTTAAGCAGTTTCAATACAGGAGATATATGCTCCCTATTACTCTCCCTGAGATTTCAGGTGGAGTGTAACCCCATCCATCTCAGGCACAGCCCCAGTTCCCTGATCTGCCTTACGACTGACCAGGAGCACCTCTGTCTTGTCTAGATTAAGCTTCCATTTGTTTACCCTCATCCAGTCCATTACTGACAGCAGACACTGGTTCAGTACAGAGACAGCCTCCTTGGAGTCAGATGGAAAGGAGAGATTGAATTGGGTGTCATCCACATACTGATGACACCGCACCCCAAAACTCCAGATGAACTCTCCCAGATGTTTCAGTTAATGTTAAACAACATGGGGGACAACGCAGAACCCTGTGGGACCCCGCAGGCCAGTGGCCAAGAAGTCAGAACAGGAGTCCCTCAGCACCACCTTCTGGGCTGCCCCTCTGAGAAAGACCGGAACTGCTGCATAGCAGTGCTCCCAAGTCCCATTCCAGAAAAGCGGCTCAGAAGGATGCCATGATCGATGGTATTGAAAGCCGCTGAGAGATCTAGCAGGACCAACAGGGACACAGTCCCCCGTCCAGTTCCCTGCTTAGGTCATCCACCAAGGCAACCAAAGCTGTCTCTGTGCCATAGCCAGGTCTGAAGTCAGATTGAAATGAATCTAGATAATTCATTTCATCCAGAAGCTGGGAGGCCACCACTCACTCTATAACCTTGCCCAAGAATGAAATGTTAGAGACTGGGCAATAGTTATCTAGAATGCTGAGAGCCAGGGAGGTCTTTTTCAGTAATGGCTTCACCACAGCTTCCTTTAGGCATTATGGAAATTTGCCTTGCTGCATTGAAACAATTCACCACTCCCTTTATCCACTCAGCCAGTTCCCCTCTAGATGATTTCAGAAGCCAGGAAGGGCAAGGATCTAGTATGCACATGGTGGCTCTCACCTCTCCAAGGATCCTATCCACATCCTCAGGCTGCACAAATTGAAACTTATCCAATACTGTGGGACAAGCAGGCACTAAGATTACATCACTGGACCTGTCCCAACTACAGCATCCAAGTCAGAGTGAATGCAAGTGATTTTGTCTGCAAAGCGTCTTGTGAATTCCTCACAGGGAGCTTTTGAGTGATCTTTGGGCCTTTGCAGACTGCCAGAAATACTGCAAATTGAGTCCACTTTAAGGGTTATTGTTAGTGCTAGGGAATCATGGGAATTGTATTTTTTTCTGAGACATTGAGCCTTCTCTGTCAGAGAGCTCTGGTGCCATAATAAAATACAGTTCCCACGATTCCCTAACCCTAACCCTTAAAGTGGACTCAATTTGCACTATTTCTAGCAGTCTGCAAATGCCCTTTGTTTCCTTCTTGGGGGCTAGAATGTAAGAGGCCCCTGGCAACTCAAAACGGCTCTGCTGGATTACACTCTGCAGACGCAATGGTGGCAGAGAGGTATAGTTTTTTTGCAGCCACCACTGCCATGGCATAGGCTTTCCGGTGAGCTCTAGCCCGTGTTCGGTCGGATTCACTCCATGTATTCCTCCATCGTCACTCTAGTCTCTGTCCCACTCGTTTCCTCACCATCAGCTCCCTGGTAAACCACGGGGCATGGCTGGCTCCACTTCGTGGGATGGGAAACTTAGGGCAATCGTGTCCACCGCCCTGATCATTTGATCAGCCAGAGCTTTGACAGAATCACCTGCCAAGGCAGCAGGAAACTTGGGAGCCATGAGGAATCCATCCGGATCCATAAACCTCCTGGGGTGGACCATCTTAATCGGCCCCCCACCCCTGCAGAGGCTCTGAGCCCCAGTGAGTCTAAACCCTAACAGGTAGTGATCAGCTCATGACAACGGAACTACAGAGGGTTCCTCTATTCCTAGATGACTGTCATCCTGCCCCGAACAGAAAACCAGGTCCAGAGTGTGTCCCGCTACATAAAATAAAGAGAGGGGTAGAAGGGAGGAGAGATCAAACTGCCTCCTGCAGCTTCCCCTGCAGGCCATACAAATGAAATTAGCACTTTTTTAGGAAGGAGACAAAGAAAAACCTATTATTTTATACCAGGGCCATTTGGCTTTCCTTCTTTCTGGAGGGGAGTGTACTTTTCTCATGTAATATGTGGGGCTGGGTGGGGGATTCTGTGGGTCTTTCAGGAGATGCAACTCAAAATATCAGCTCTCTCTGCCATTTGGTCAGAGGCAGGCATGGGAGTTGTACTGTGGTTTACCCTGGGACACTCTCAGCCTCAAAGAAGAGCAATGGCCTGTTGTCTGGCTGGACTGTATCTCCCGGGGGGCAGGGGAAACTGAACCTTAGCAGGACACAAAAGGGTTGGATTGGATGGGCCCTGGGGACCCCTTCCAACGCTAAGATTCTGTGTCTTCCTGCATGGCATACAGGGGTTGGACTTGATGGCCCTTGAGGGCCCCTTCCAAATCTAGGATTGATTGATTGGTTGGTTGATAGGACTACATTGATGGGAGATATAGTAATTTTTTGGATAGACAACATCTCAGAAACCCTATCTAGCACAGCTAGTGAGCCATGTTGGCTTGATAAGTCTGAGAATTGTTATGCAAAAGGATCTTGTAGCACCTTTGAGAGTAACTGAAATAAATAAATTGAGAGCATGAGCTCCAGCTGGGTTGGACTACAGTTTCCATCACCTATGAAGCAACACACTGTCTGAATATGAAGGGGTTTTCTTGGCAAGACTGGTTTCCTTGGCAAGATTTGTTTAGAGGAGGTTTGTCATTGCCCTCCCCTGAGGTTGAGAGAGTGTGATGACCAAAGTCACCCAGTGGGTTTACATGCCTGAACCAGGAATCAAAACTTTGCTTCCAGACTGCACATCTCTATAGATGTGCTTTGCATGAGCCAATTGCTCTTATAATGGCTTAAAACCGGGGTAGCAACCTAAGGCCCGGGGGGCAGATGTGAACCCCCCGCCCCCCCGAGGCCTTTGGACCAGCCCCAGGCCAGTCCTGCTGCCACCGCCCCCCGCCATGATGATATTGGTTATTGTTGTTATTACTTATTCTTGGGGTTTTCTTGGCAAAATCTCCACAGGGGTTTTGCCATGGCTTTTCTGGGGCTGAGAGAGTGTGCATGCATATTTTTTTTAAAAAAATTAAAATATTTATTTGTTTGTTTATTTATTTATTTATTTATTTATTTATTTATTTATTTATTTTTGGTGCTTCGGCTCCTCAATTGTCTGAGGGACAGCAACCCGGCCCCTGGCTCAAAAAGGTTGCCTACCCCTGGCTTAAACTATAAGGCCAGGGTTCGATTTCCACTCAGCCATGAAACCCACTGCGTGGTCTTGGGCAAGTTACATGCTCTCAGCCTCAGTGGTAAACCTCCTCTAAACAAATCTTGCCAAGCATTAACTTTAAAAGGGTTTCTTTCAATGTACCAAGAAGCAGCATTTTCCCCTTGGCAAGCAGCAGGGCCATCATCATGAGAAAGCAACCGGAAGTAGGCAATTAGTAAGCCTCTAGGAATTATGATCCATGAGTTTATCCCTCCTCGCAGTCCTACCTTCTTACCACAGAATCCTAGAGTTGGAAGAGACCCCAGGGCCATCCAGTCAAACCCCATTCTGCCATGCAGAAATACAGAGAGAATCCTAATTTGGGATTATTGTTGTTTTATGCCTTCAATTTGTTTCTGACTTATGGAGACCCTAAGGCAGGGGTAGGCAACCTTTCCCCTTTAAGGGCCGAGGGACTTCAGCTCCCAGAATCCCAGGAACTATTGGCCAACATGGGACTATTGGCCAACATGACTGAGACTTCTGGGAGCTGAAGTCCCTCGGCCCTTAAAGGTGACAGGTTGCCTACCCCTGCCCTAAGGCAAACCTATCATGGGAGTTTCTGGTTCAGAAATTCAGGGGAGGTTTGCCATTGCCATTTTGCTTCGAAAGAGAAGGGGAGGCGGAGAAGGTTTCCTTCAAAGGAAGCTGTGGAATGCAAATGGAATTAGCATGGAATTAGTGTAAATGATCTCCCGTTTCCTTTTGATCATTGCGGAATTTGTCAACAATGTCTCTCTTTCCCCTCTGAGACAGAGGCATGAGAAACGTAAAGCTTTCTTGCTTTTTTTTACCCTTGATTTCTCCCCATTTTAGAGTATTTGCTCTGAAACTATAGAATCATAGAGTTGGAAGAGACCCCCAGGGAGCCATCCAGTCCAACCCCCTGCCATGCAGGAACTCAAAATCAAAGCATCCCCAACAAGTGGCCATCCAGCCTCTGTTTAAAGACCTCCAAAGAAGGAGACTCCACCACACTCCGAGGGAGTGTGTTCCACTGTCAAACAGCTCTCACTGTCAGGAAGTTCCTCCTAATGTTGAGGTGGAATCTCTTTTCCTGTAGCTTGCATCCGTTGTTCCGGGTCCTGTTCTCTGGAGCAGCAGAAAACAAGCTAGTTCCCTCCTCAGTATGACATCCCTTCAAATATTTAAACAGGGCTATCATATCACCTCTTAACCGTCTCTTCTCCAGGCTAAACATACCCAGTTCCCTAAGTCGTTCCTCATAGGGCTTTATGGTTTCCAGACCCTTCACCATTTTAGTCACCATCCTTTGAACACGCTCCAATTTCTCAACATTCTTTTTGAATTGTGGTGCCCAGAACTGGACACAATATTCCAGGTGGGGCCTGACCAAAGCAGAATGCAGTGGCACTATTACTTCCCTTGATCTAGATACTATACTTCTATTAATGCAGCCTAAAATTGCAGCGGCCTTTTTAACTGCCGCATCACACTGTTGACTCATGTTCAACTTTTGGTCTACTAGGACTCCTAGATCCCTTTCACACATAGTCACGTTAAGCCAGTGTCCCCCATCTTATATCTTTGCATTTCATTGTTTTGCCCTAAGTGCAGTACCTTACATTTTTGTGTGTTGAAATTAATTTTGTTAGCTTTGGCCCAGCCTTCTAATCTATTGAGGTCATTTTGAATTTTCATCCTGTCCTCTGGGGTATTAGCTATTCCTCCTAATTTGGTGTCATCTGCAAATTTGAGACGCATGCCCCCTATTCCTTATCCAAATCGTTGATAAAGATGTTGAATAGCCTTAGACCCAGGACAGAACCCTGTGGCACCCCACTAGTCACTTAACCAGGTATTCCTGTACTTCCTCTTTATTTATTCTGTGCTGCATTCCCCTATTGTGTCCTCTGCTCCATTTTCCTTTTGTGAGAAGACTGAGGCAAAGAAGGTGTTGAGTAGTTCTGCCTTTTCTCTGCCCCCTGTTAGATTTTCTTCAACTTCTCTGCGCAGTAGCCCTACCATTTCTTTCTTATTTCTTTTGCTACGGACATACCCAAAGAAGCCCTTTTTATTGTTCTTAACCCCTCTAGCAAGCCTGAGCTCATTCTGTGCTTTGGCTTTCCTGACTTTACCTCTACATGTGCTAGCTATTTGTTTGAATTCCTCTTTAGTGATTTCACCCCTTTTCAATTTCTAATACATCTCCCGTTTAAAACATAGTTCAGTTAAAAGTTCTTTTGTCATCCAACCCGGTTTCTTGAGACATCTCTCATTCTTCCTTCTCATTGGAACAGATTGAGATTGTGCCTTCAGTATCTCCCTTTTGAGAAACTCCCATCCATCCTGAACTCTCTTCTCCTTTAGTATTCCTGGCCACGGGATCACTCCCAGTGTTTCCCTAAGTTTGTTGAAATCAGCTCTCCTAAAGGGAAGGGGGAATCTCACTCCTTCCCTGAAATTCATAGCATCCCTTGGCTGTCACCAATTTCACTCCGTAAGCAAGCAGCTGAGTTTATTTTTCTACAAGGAGTGCAGAGTTTCTAGGTAACTATTTTGTGTGTGAAACCTTTCTTACTGATTTTTATGTATCCTCTGTGTGTATGTGGGGGCTTGCTTGTTGATTTATTTTTCTCTCTTAATAAAAGTACCATTCTTTTTTGGGGGGAATGCTATCTCTGCAAGAGTTCCCAATCCAACTTATTATGTTTGAGCTAATTATAAATTCCCCAAAGTCAAGTTCTTATGACAAGGGGGAGGGCAGAGGGGAGGTCTTGAGTTTTCTTTGGGGGAAGAGGAGGAGGAAGGAGGAGGAAGAGAGAGCCAGACTCCAAGACTGGAAGGAGAGAGGGAGGAGTTATGGGTCACAGTTTTGTAGGAGGCCTCAGGCAGAAAGGAATGAAGGCGAGGTGTTATATAAATGCAAAGGTTCCATCCCCCCCCCCCCCCCCATACTACCTTGCTTGGAGGATTTCTTCCTTTCCCTTTCACAGCATAGCTCTCCCTTTATAAATTTATGTTTTCTTTAGTTGATTGTCTTGCAGCTGGAACTCCAACCTTCTCCCCCTGTCCCACTCAGTCACTTCCAAAAGAGAAAAAGGAGAAAAAAAAGAACAGCTCTGCAGAAAGTAATCTGCTGTTATGCTACTTTATCTGTAATGGATAATTCCCTTGAAGAAGAAGAAGAAGAAGAAGAAGAAGAAGAAGAAGAAGAAGAAGAAGAAGAAGTTTTTATTTCTAGCCCGCCCCTCTGCGCGGCAATCGGGACGGGTTACAACATTTAAAACAGACAAAGTTAAAACATTCCCTCATCCCACAGTCTAACCCTCCCATCCCCTTACAACAGAATTAAACTAAGAAAAATTAAAATACCGCAAAACAATAAATGATAAAACAATAAGACAGGAATCAGTGATATAAAAACAAGATGAAAACTCATCTCCCTAAGGACAGCTATTATTCTGGGAAGGCCTGCCGGAAAAGATCCGTCTTCACTGCCTTTTTAAAAGCAGCAAGAGTAGTAATGAGATGGATCTCGTCCGGCAGGCCATTCCAAAGTCTGGGAGCGGTTGCAGAAAAGGCCCTCTAGGAGGCCTGAGACAGCCTGGTTTTTATTGGCTGTAGCAGATTCCTCCCAGAGGACCAAAGACCGAAGCTCTTATATCGTCCAAGAGCTTACTTGTTGAACTTAAAGAATCTTCCCAAACTAAAAAAAAAACGGTATCAGCAGAGCTTTGCTTTGAAAAGCTCCTGATCTCAGTGGCAGCTTGCCCACAATCTCTTGCTCACCCTCCACACCGTTATCCTCCTGGTGATTGTACAAGACCCCTGTGGACCCATCTGAGCCCTGTTTATCAGCGGGGCATTTATTTCTACTTCGGATTTCAAGTGCAACTTACAGATTGCGATCAGTTCAGCTAGGTTTCTGCTCAGGAACTCTCTGCTAGTGCTCCACCATAGATACCGGAAGTGCAGCATAGCTCTCTTATTGTGGTGGTGGGGTAGAGGCAAAGGCAGATCCTTCCTTCTGTATAATTGTCGGGTTGGAGGGAAGGGGAGGTTGAAACTGACCTCTCTCCCATTATCTGAGCTTGACACGTACACATCTTGGAGGTGGCTTTATTATTAATCATTCCATTTGTTCCATTTGTTCTTTATTTGTTCTATATCACTTGTGGCATAGACCTGTATTGTAATTTTATTATTATTTTAATTATTGCTGTTATTTTATTGTTTTTACTGTTGGGTTTATTGTTTATTATTGTTCTTTTTATTACTGTTATAGTTTTATTGTTATGTTTTTCTTTTTTTATTGATTGTAGTACTGCACACCTTTGTACTCCCACCTTGATCTGTAGGGAGAGGCGAGAAATATAAATAAATTATTATTATTATTATTATTTCTTCAGGAGTGCATAGGTCCAAGATGGTCTCCAAACATATGGAGAGAGGAGAATCTAGACTTGATCCCTCCATCTTGGAAGAAAATGCAGGAAAGATGATCTTGGAACAGGTAAATGTGCATCCCTCTTTCTTTGTGATGGAGCTATTGGGAATCTTTCAGTCTGGGATGGATGGTCAGATGGTCCTTCAGTGACTCAGTTGATCAATTGACCAGTGCTTGCAACCATCTTGTGCTTGCTTCTCCTCCCTGACAATCCCTTGCCTCTCTATTAACTCCCACAACCTTTTCTACTAAGCCTCAGCCCTGGCTCACTCCTTCTCTTCAGTCTCTCTGTTCTTTTTCCAAGCAGCTGACAGCCTGGACGAGTAAAAAAGAGCCCTCCAAACGGGGGTGGGGGGGTCAGCTGAGGTACATAGGCAGAGAGCCAAGTTTCAGTAGGGGCAAGGAGGTAAAAATAAATCATGAACTGCTACAGCTTTAGGAGTGATGGAATGGCAGTTCCATAAGGAACAGGACAAAGGAAGCTGAGAAGCAGGAAGACACCAGATAGATATCAAATTAGGAGAAATACCAGGAGCCATAGGAAAGTGACAAACAGCGGGACAAAAATCACTGAAAGAAAAATAGACTAGAAAGAAGGCAGAAAAATTATAAAGAGCAATGAACGTTAACATTACTAGAATTAAATATTAGAATTCTCAGATAACTAGCTGATAAACCACAATTAAATCAAATGGAACTGTGAACTAGTTCTTCTCGTCCCAGAGCCTCTGTATGATAAGGTTTCCTTAGAGTCGTCATAAATCGGAAAGGACTTGAAGACATACAAGAACAACAAAAAGTCTGCAATTGTTTCATAGGTAGTACGTGGGAATTGGAGCCAGCATGGTGTAGTGGTTTGAGTGTTGGACTACCACTCTGAAGACCTGGGTTTGATTCCCCATTCTGCCATGAAACCCACTGGGTGAACTTGGACAAGTCACATACTTCAGCTTCAGGGGAAGGCAATGGCAAACCTCCTCTGAACCAGTCTTGCCAAGAAAACCCCAGGATAGGGGTTCACCTCTTATCCACTGCTGCTTCCTCCTCCTGCCTCATGCCACACCACGCCACCTCTTCCTCCCCCCTCCTCCTCCTCCTCCAACTTGAACTTCCTCTCTTCTTCCTCCTCCTGCCTTATGCCGCGCCACCCCTTCTTCCTCCTCCTCCTCCACCCGGTGTATAAGACAACCCCTGACTTTGGAGAAGATTTTCCTGGGTTAAAAAGTGGTCTTATACGCCAGAAAATGCCATATATGTCCCACTCTATCAGTAT
Organism: Phrynosoma blainvillii; assembly: GCA_026167975.1. Lineage (NCBI taxonomy): Eukaryota > Metazoa > Chordata > Lepidosauria > Squamata > Phrynosomatidae > Phrynosoma > Phrynosoma blainvillii. The sequence continues at coordinate 397,028,059 of JANUYF010000002.1, read as the reverse complement.
TCTAAATCGATCACATGATTTTGGAATGCACCATGGTCTTTCTTCCACTTTTGCGTAGTCACTCTCTGGATGAATAATAATAATAATAATAATAATAATAATAATAATAATAATTTTTATTTATATCCCGCCCCTCTGCCAGGCAATCGGGGCAGCGCACAACATCACAAAACATCAAAGCAATACATCAAATTAAAATCCCATCCCTCCTTCACCCACCCACCCATCCCCCCAAACATACAATCAAATTAGATAACAATAATTAAAAATACAATTTAAAAAGCATAATTTTACTGTCTTGTGGTCCTCCAAGAGCTATAAGATGGCAAAATAGTCCTCTGTGGCGAAGGTGTTCCCAGTGGCGTTGTGTAGCTGTCGGCGCTCTTCCGGCATCCACAGGGGTGGAGCGGAGGAGGGGCTGCTCAGTCCGCTCAGCTGCTCTCCCAGAGCTGGTCTTCCGGGGCTGGTAAGTGGTCCTCCATGGCCTGGAGGACGCTGCCGCTCGCCAGGTGGTGCAGGCGAGGATGTGCTCGGCAGCACTATATATCCTCTGGCGTCCACAGGGGTGGAGCGGAGAAGGGGCTGCTCAGTCCGCTCAGCTGGTCTCCCAGAGCTGGTCTTCCGGGGCTGGTAAGTGGTCCTCCATGGCTCCATGAGGGCTATTTTCCATTGCAGGTGACCTTTAGAGATGTCGCTGTGTACTTCACAGAAGAGGAATGGGAACTGTTGGATCAGAGGCAGAGATTTTTGCACAATGAGGTGATGATGGAAAACTATGAGAATGTGTCCTCTTTGGGTAAGGAACTTTGAACATGCTGCCCTTCATACAGAGATAGAGAGCCCTTTCATACTACATTGTCATAGCACTATGATTCCACTTTAATTGTCATGGCAACATCCTGTGGGATCTTGGAATTTGTAGTTTAGTGAGACACTAGAGCTCTACTGTTGAGGAGGCTAAATACTTCTTCCTAGACTACCAATCCTGGGATTCTCCCAAATGCCTCTCAGCACATCCCAGAGCAATTTCCCCAAGTTTCGGAGTGCTGTTCCTGCTATTTTAGGCCCCGGACAGACCTCCAATTTCCATTTGGGGTGGGGGAAGGCCTCCCTTGGGTCAGTGGCAAAACTTAGGAGCAAAACTTTTTTTTAGGTGATACAGTGGGGAATGCCCTCCGAGATCTTCTGGGGGCTCCCAGAAGTTACCCATCCCTGTTAAGGGATAGAATTATACAATCATAGAGTTGGAAGAGACCACAAGGGCCATCCAGTCCAACCCCCTGCCATGCAGGAACTCCCAATCAAAGCATCCCCGACAGATGGCCATCCAGCCTCTGCTTAAAGACCTCCAAGGAAGGAGATTCCACTACACTCCAAGGGAGTGTGTTCCACTATTGAACAGCCCTTACTGTCAAGAAGTTCCTCCTAATGGTGAGGTGGAATCTCTTTTCCTGGAGCTTGCATCCATTGTTCCTAGTCTCTGGAGCAGCAGAAAACAAGCTTATTCCCTCCTCAATATGACATCCCTTTAAATATTTAAACAAGGCTATCACCTTATCATATCACCTCTTAACCTTCTCTTCTCCAGGCTAAACATCCCCAGCTCCCTGAGTCGTTCCTCATAGGGCTTGGTTTCCAGACCCTTCACCATTTTAGTTGCCCTCCTTAGGACACGCTCCAGTTTCCCCACATCCTTTTTGAATTGTGGTGCCCAGAACTGGACACAGTATTCCAGGTGAGGCCTGACCAAAGCATAATAGAGTGGCACTATTACTTCTCTTGATCAAGACACTATACTTCTATTGATGCAGCCCAAAATTACATTGGCCTTTTTAGCTTCTGCATCACACTGTTGACTCATGTTCAACTTGTGATCTACCTGGACTCCTAGATCCCTTTCACATGTAATCTCGTTCAGCTCGTGTCCCCCGTCATATATCTGTGCTTTTCATTTTTCTGCCCTAAGTGCAGTACCTTACATTTCTCCGTGTTGAATTTCATTTTGTTAGCTTTGGCCCAGCTTTCTAGTCTGTTCAAGTCATTTTGAATTTTGATCCTGTCCTCTGGGGTATTAGCTACTCCTCCTAATTTGGTGTCGTCTGCAAATTTGATAACTATACCCCCAATACCGTCATCCAAGTCATTGATAAAGATGTTGAATAACACTGGGCCCAAGACAGAACCCTGTGGCACCCCACTGGTCACTTCTTTCCAGGTTGAAAAGGAGCCATTGTTGAGCACCCTTTGGGTTCAGCCAGTCATCAATTACAAATCCATGTAACAGTTACTTTGCCTAGCCCACATTTTACCAGCTTGTTTGCAACAATGTCATAGGGAACCATGTCAAAGGCCTTACTGAAATCAAGATATACTATATCCACAGCATTCCTTTCATCTACCAAGCTGGTAATTTTATCAAAAAAAGAGATCAGATTTATCTGGCATGACTTGTTCCTCTGAAACCCATGTTGACTTTTTGTGATTATGGAATTACCTTCCAGGTGTTCACAGACTCTCTGTTTAATGATCTGTTCTAGAATCATTCCCAGTATTGATGTCAGACTAACTGGATGACAATTGTTGGGATCCTCTTTTTCCCCCTTTTTGAAGATAGGGGCGTTTGTCCTCCTCCAATCTGCTGGGACTTCTCCTGTTCTCCAGAAGTTCTCAAAGATTATTGCCAATGGTTCTGATATTACATTTGCCAGTTCTTTTAGTACCCTTGGATGTAATTCATCTGGTCCTGGAGACTTATATTCATTTAGGTTAACCAGGTATTCCTGTACTATCTCTTTACTTATTCTATGCTGAAATTCTCCTATTCTGTCCTCTGCTCCCTTGTCCTCAGGTTGAGCGTCCTTTGCCTTTTCTGAGAAGACTGAAGCAAAGAAGGTGTTGAGTAATTCTGCCTTTTCTCTGTCCCCTGTTAACTTTTTGCCATCTTCTCCACACAGTGCTCCTACCATTTCCTTCTTCTTCCTTTTGCTGCTGATATACCCAAAAAAGCCCTATTTATTGTTCTTAACCTCTCTAGCAAGCCTTAGTTCATTCTGCGCTTTAGCTTTTCTGACTTTACCCCTACACATGCTAGCTATTTGTTTGAATTCCTCTTTGGTGATTTCCACATTTTTCCATTTCTTATACATGTTCCGTTTAAAACATAGTTCAGTTGCAAGTTCCTTAGTCATCCATCCTGGTTTCTTGAAGCACCTCCCATTTTTCTTCCTCATTGGAACTGTTTGAATTTGTGCCTTCAGTATCTCCCTTTTGAAAAACTCCCATCCTTCTTGAACTCCCTTCTCTTTTAGTATTCCTGACCATAGGATCACCTTCGGTATTTCTCTAAGTTTAGTAAAATCAGCTTTCCTAAAGTCTAGAATGCGTGTCTGACTATGCCTGGTTTCTCCTTTCAACTGTATAATAAATTCCAGGAGAACGTGATCACTCCCACCTAAGGATCCAACCACTTGCACCCCATTAACTACCGTAGGTCTTCCCTGTTAGTTAGGATCAGATCCAAAATAACTGACTCCCTTGTTGCCTCTTCCACCTTTTGGACAAAGGAATTGTCTTCAAGGCAAGTGAGGAATTTGCTAGACCTTGAGGATTTTGCCGAGTTTCAATTCCAGCAAATACCAGGATAGTTGAAGTCACCCATCACTACTATATTTCTCCTTTCAGAGTGTGTGGTCATCTGTTCTAGAAAGACATCATCCAATTCCTCTGCCTGAGGATGTTAAGGAGTAGTAGAGTTGGATGTCATCCGCATTTGATGGCAGTGGTTTAATGAATATGTTAAGTAGCATAGGCCATAGCAGACAAGACTGAAACCTGAGGGACCCATTCAGCAACAGCATTTTCAACCTGGGGGGGCTGTCACCAAGGCTATCCATGCTGTTTGGGCTGGGAGACAGTTTGCGAACCACAGGCATCCTCTTGTGTTTCCATCTTTCTTGATATTTTAATTATCTCCTCTCTGTGTATCTCCCTTGGCCCTGTATGACTTGAATGGCTGCTCCCTGAAACTGTGTTTCTCCTCCCTCCTCTGGAAAACACATCCTTCCTGTATTAGGCCGCCAGGACAGTAGTTATTAAAAACAGTAGACTAAATAGACATGCATATGATAAAAGCAGGGATGGTCAAAGCAAGTAACAAGCCCTTCTCTCTGCTGAGCAAAGGACAGGAACTTGCTGTTTATATCCAAAACAAGCCTGCTGAGCCAGAGCCTGAGTTCTGCAAGGAGAGGAGTCCCACTAAAGAAGCAGAGGTCCAAAGCAGCCATAGAACTAGCAGCCTCTTCCTCCCCACAGCCCCAGATAGTCACTGTGGTCCCCTCTCTCTCTCTCTCTTGCTACTGGGATGTTCTGCAGCAGGGCCCTCTCATATTTTTTATAGTCCAGGCTGGCATAGCAGCTGTGCAGGGTAGAAGACAGTGCCTACTTAGTCCTTGAGTCCTCTGAGGAGAGGAGCCATACTGAGGGAGAAACAGAAGCTCCTCTTTCTCTCATGTTTCTTTTCCTTTTGAGTATGCTTAGCTCCATCATTGCTTTCAGAGGCCCTTCCTCTGTGAATACTGAAATTCACTCTTGTCTGTCCTTTTCCTTCTTTATAGGAGACCTTGTGCTTCATCAAACAGGAGAAAAATCATACAAATGCCAGGAGCATGAAAAATGTTTTACTCAGCAGTCTCTTTATGGAAGAGGCCACACAGGAGAGAAACCATACAAATGCCACCAGTGTGGAAAATGTTATGCTTGCAAGTCAAGTCTTCAATGTCACCTGAGAGTCCACATGGGAGAAACACCTTACAAATGCCAGCAGTGTGGGAAATGTTTTTCTTGTAAGTCAAATATTTTGCGTCATGAGAGAGGCCACACAGGAGAGAAACCATACAAATGCCAGCAATGTGAGAAAGGTTTTGCTCAACAGTCACACCTTCAGCGTCATCTGAGAGTCCACACAGGAGAAAAACTATACAAATGCCAGCAGTGTGGAAAATGTTTGGCTCGGAAGTCATCCCTTCAAGATCACCTGAGAGGCCACATGGGAGAGAAACCATACAAATGCCATCAGTGTGAGAAATTTTTTGCTCTGAAGTCATCCCTTCAAAATCACCTGAGAGGCCACACAGGAGAGAAACCATTCAAATGCCAGCAGTGTGGGAAATGTTTTGCTCAGAAGTCATTCCTTCTGGTTCATCACAGAGTCCATACAGGAGAGAAACCATTCAAATGTCAGCAGTGTGGGAAATGTTTTGCTCAAAAGTCATTCCTTCTGGTTCATCACAGAGTCCATACAGGAGAGAAACCATACAAATGCCAGCAGTGTCGGAAATGTTTTGCTCAGAAGTCACAGCTTGTGAGCCATAAGAGAGTCCATACAGGAGAGAAACCATACAAATGCCAGCAGTGTAAGAAATGTTTTGCTCTGAAGTCACAGCTTGTGATCCATAAGAGAGTCCATACAGGAGAGAAACCATACAAATGCCAGCAGTGTGGGAAGTGTTTTTCTTGTAGGTCACATGTTATGAGTCATGAGAGAGTCCACACAGGAGACAAACCATACAAATGCCAGCAGTGTGGGAAATGTTTTGCTTGGAAGTCATTTATTTTGATGCATGAGAGAGTCCATACAGGAGAGAAACCATTCAAATGCCAGCAGTGTGGGAAACGTTTTGCTCGGAAGTCATTTATTTTGAGGCATGAGAGAGTCCATACAGGAGAGAAACCATTCAAATGCCAGCAGTGTGGGAAATGTTTTATTCAGAAGTCAATTCTTAAAAAACACCAGAGAGTCCACACAGGAGAGAAACCATACAAATGCCAGCAGTGTGGGAAATGTTGTGCTCAAAAGTCATCCCTTCAAGATCACTTGAGAGTCCATACAGGAGAGAAACCATACAAATGCCAGCAGTGTGGGAAATGTTTTGCTTACAAGTCAATTCTTAAAAAACACCAGAGAGTCCACACAGGAGAGAAACCATAAAAATTCCAGCAATTTGGAAATGGTTTGCTCTAGATCCAACCCTACTGAGGCATGAGAATGTCCACATTTGAGAGAGATTTTCAAATGCAGTTGGCCCTCCATATCCACAGATTTTTTATCCACGGATTCAAGCATCCACGGGTTCAAAATGTTAACAAAAAGTATAAATTGCCAATAGCAAACCTTGATTTTCCATTTTATATAAGGGACACCATTTTGCTATGCCACTGAACGCCCATGGATTTTGGTATCCACGAGGGGTCCTGGAACCAAACCCCAGTGATATCAAGGACCCACTGTACTTTTTTGGGGGGAGAGACAGTACATCCACCTCATCCACCTCCTCCACTGCAGCTGGGAGGGTGCTGGGTAGGCAGGTGGACTTGAAGAATGGTGCTGCCCAGCTCGCTCACTCTCTCCCTCTCCTCCTCCTCCTCCTTCTCCTCCTCCTCCTCCTTCACATCAGCTGGGAGGGTGCTGGGTAGGCAGATGGATTTTAAAGACACTGCTGCCCAGCTCTCTCTCACTCTCCTCCTCCTCCTCCTCCACAGTAGCTGTATACAGGGAGCGGGAGGGAACCTTCGCAGAGACAGCACTTTTCCAAAAGAATAGTACTTTTATTAAGAGAGAAAAATAAATCAACAAGCAAGCACACACATATACACAGACGATGCATGAAATCTGTAAGAAAGGTTTCACAGACAAAATAAATTACCTAGAAACTCTGTACTCCTTGTAGAAAAATGAACTCAGCTGCTTGCTTATGGAGTGAACTTGTGTTGGAGACAGCTGAGGGATACTGGTTAGGAATTTCATGGAGGGAGGAAGATCCCCCCCCTTCCATTCCAAATCCAGCTCTGAGACACAGATCTTAATATAGGCTGAAAATAGCCTGGAGCGAAGGTAGATTATTGTATATCAAAGGATTCTAGATAGGTTGTCTTTAAAGGAGACAATTTCCAAAGAGGGGAGATGGGATTTTGATGTAATCTCATTCTTAGCTGGTTGTAAATCTCTGTCTCTAGAATTCAAAGGGTGTAAATGTCCTGCTTTGCAGTTCCTAGGCCACTCCTTTTGAGCTGCTAATTGTTGTAGATGCAGATGTGACCTTTCAGGTGCCTGTGGAAGCCAGAACTCTTAATGGACTTGAAGAGCTGGTCTGGGTGACCAGGGAGGAGGAGAAGGAAGGTACCCACCTGGATGAGATCATTGGATTTGCCAGCACAGCCCCGTTGTGCCTGGAGAGGGTGAGAGGATTATGGCCTAAGTATGGGACTGAAAGCACATAGTCAGACAAAGACTTTGAGAGTCAGTGGGCTAATCATTTTCTCTGAAGTATTCATAGCAATCACCCAGGTCTCTGCTTCTAGTCCAAACTATTGTTTCCCCACCTGGAAAACCATTTAGCAATAAATTAATCTTTTCAAGCCTTGGTTCCTGCCCCTAAGAAACAATTCAGGTTGTATATACAGCTAGCAAACCAGCCAGTCTTTGATCTTGGGCTAGTAGCAGGCAGACACTCTGTCAGTTTACTAAAGTGAACCCCTTAATACACCGGCTAACCTCCCCGTTCCGCTGCAGCTATTGAGCCTTCTCTGTTCCGGACTTCCCATTGATTGGACTCAAGATTTATGTAGGCAAGTATTACCATTAGCAAAGCCTCACCTCTATTCACCTCTCCTACCTTTGATTTCATTTGCTCTTGGGTGTGTGCGAGAATGCTTGGGTGTCTGTTTGTGTGTTGCTTTATTCCCATTAATAAACTATAAACTTTTAGACTCACCTCTGGAATTCCTGTGTGATTTGGACTCGGTATAGCTGGACTGATCCCTGGACTGCTGTTGCCCCAGTCAAACAAATCTCTTATTTGAGCTCAGTACTATGATTCCCTGAAACATATTAAGTTGAGGGCAGTCTCCCCAGACCCCAGCAATTAGGGTAACATGGGGGAAGGTGGTGCTGGGAGCATCACACCAAGAAGAGATTAGGTTCAGTCATGCATTATTCAGCATAGAGTAATTCAGCAAATGACATTAAACCACACGGAGTCATTTACCACCCCCAAGGCTAACACAGACTTGTTCCTTGCCTATCGGAGCACAGGGGAGATCAGAGGGGTGTCTGGCTATTTACCTGTAGCCAGATGTAAAGCAACTACAACCTCTGCTGGGGTCCTCTGGAGTCAGCAGCTTATGTAATCATTTCACATCTGGCTATAAGGCAATAGCCAGGTGTGCATGAGATTCCCTCCCTCCCTCTTCTCCAAGTATGGAATGGCTGTAGGGGAACAAAGCCTCGGGAGATCTGTGGTAGGTCTGGAGAGGGCTGCGGCAGAGCGAGGAAGAGAATACCAACATTGCAACAGCCAAAAATAGACACATGCAGACAAACAGTTACTTTCTGCCTGCATGTACCACTAACAAGATGCAAATTACAGTGTGGGGTAAGTACTAGCCATGGAGAGAAATCTGCTTGAATCCCAAAATGTTGGTTGAGACTTCTTGCAATCGCAGGGAAGAAATTGAGGCTATATATAGTCAGTCCTCAGTCCTCAGCTGACAAGAGTGTCTGGCTGCTACTAGACCAAGACCACAAAACTTGCCTTAGTTTTGTGGTTTGCCTCGTTCCTACATTCCCATCACTCTTGTGGAACTTGATTACTTTAGGTTAGAGAGCAAAATACCTGCAACAAGATGACATGTTGCAAAGTTGGTACTTGAGAAGCAGGACTAACTAAAGAAAACTTCCTCAGTACCTTTCATAGGAACATGAAGAACAGCTGAGATGAAGCTAGATTCACAAGAACGTCCTCAACACCCAGGTAACCCCTTTCGTTGGGTTATGAAAGCAATAAACTTGCACCTAATGACCTTCTTTCCCAATGAGCTGGGGTGGATTGATACGAACAGTGCTTCCGAAACACGGAAGCCTCTGGTTCTCATCAGGTAAATCTTAATCGCTCTTCACACATCTAGGGTGTGCCAGATCTTCTCTATCACTTTTGCTGGATTCGAGCAGAAAGAGGGGAGTATCACCTCTTGTGATTTGTGAAATGTCAAGCTGACCTTGGGAATGAAGGTGGAGTCCGAGCGTAAAACCACCGAGTCTGGTCTTATTGTACAGAGATCCCTTCTGACTGACAGGGCTCCCAACTCCATCAGGCTGTCAGGAATAGTACTTTCCAGGTGAGATGCTTTAGTGATGCCTCCCTTAGAGGTTCAGAGGAGGGAAATATCAGTGCTTTCAGTAGTATGTATAGGTCCCAGGAAGGAACATGATGAGCCATCGGCAGGGCCAGGTTGCTTATATCCTTTGTGAACACTTGGATATCTGGGTATGAAGTCACTTTAACTAATTGATCGTCAGGCGATGGCTGCCACCTGTCTTTTAATCATGTTTCGCTTGAGCCGGTGATCAATCCTGTCTTGGAGGAATTCCAGCAAGGATACCACTGAGAAACACTGAGAAACATGTTTCAGCTTGCACCAACAGCGGAAGACCCTAAAGGTATATTTGTATATTTTGATGGTGGAGAGTCTTCTGGCCGCCAACATTGTGTCAGTGACCTTATCAGGGTAGACCTTTTTCCTTAGCATACTGCGTTCAATTTCAAGGCATGTAGTTGAAGCCATGCTGGGTCGGGGTGATACACCCGACTATGACTTAGGAGGTCTGGGTGTACTGGTAGTTGCATAAAGTCTGTGTTTAGGTTGCCAACCTCTGAGAACCACGCCCTCCTTGGCCACACTGGGGCTACCAAGATGACAGCGGCCCTCTCCTATATGACCTTCGCTAGGACCTTGAGAATCAGTGGGTAAGGTGGGAAGGTGTACATTATCCCTGTTGGCCATCACAGTGTGAGCTCATCTATGGCTTCTACTCCCTCCGACTGGTATCTTAACATGAACTGAGTCAGTTTAGTGTTCATTGGGGAGGCGAATAGGTCCATTTCGGGATGTGCGAGACATGAGCTGGTTATATTGAAGACCTCCTGGTGAAGGCTCCACTTTCCCTGCTTGATGTCGATCTGGCTCAACCAGTCTGCTCTTGAGTCCAGGGTCCCCTGCAGATGTACCGCCTCCAGGGATAGAAGGTTCTTCTCTACCCAGGATAGCAGTGTTTGTGCCTCCACTATTAGCGGGTGCAAGCATGAGCCTCCTTGGTGGCTTACGTGAGCTTTTGCTGTGGTGTTGTTTGTCCTGATCAAGACCACCTTCCCCTGGTCTATGTGGGAGAAAGCTACCAGTGCCAGTCTCATAGCTCTGAGCTCCAGATGCTGTGAGACCGTTCTTCATTCCATTTATCTTGTGCTAAATGTTGGCCATAGAGAGGCACAGACTGTCATCTGTTGTTATCTAGATCCTCTCTGGCTTCCAGATGGGGTGAACTTTGTTCAGTGTTGGGGACACCCACCAGTTCAGCAATTTGATGACCTCCCATGGCACCCGGACTGGCAGTGGTCTCCTGTTCGCAATTGCCTCCTGGTGGGGTAGTAGGAGCCATTGCAGAGATCTTCTGCAATTCTGTGGTTGATGTCATAAGTCCCTGGAGATGTGCCAGCAGGGACAGGCGGGTGGTTGGGGCCCATTGGATACTGTCTATGGCCTTGATGATTGCCTGGATCCATTCCTGAGGCAGAGCGACTGGCCCTGATTGAGTGTTAATGATTGCCCCAAGATGTTGGAGCCTTTATGATGGAGTGAAACTTATTTCCTGGTTTACCAGGAAGCCAGGATGCGGTAGTGAATGGAGGACCCGTGTTACATACCGTTATCTCTCCTGTTTGGAGGCCGATTGAATTAGCAGTTCATCTAAGTCAGGCGCCCAAATACAGCTTCTGCCATGGCTGTGGCAGCTGTGGCCGCTTCCCTCACCACCAGGTCCCAGACACAGGCTGGGAGCTCTATGGGGCTGAGGTTCTCCACTCAAGAGCTCCCCTCAGTACTCACTAAGAAACCCTTCGGTGTGCCTTCCCAGCTTCCGTCTGGACCCCGAGAACCATCATGGGTCAGGCAGTGGCATTATGGCAAAGATGCAGTGTTGGGGGGGTCCTTCTTCTGGCTGTGGCCATTTAAGGGATGTCATATTGAAGAGGGAACAAGTTTGTTGGCCATCTGTCGGGGATGCTTTGATTGGGAGTTCCTGCATGGCAGGGGGTTGGACTGGATGGCCCTTGTGGTCTCTTCCAACTCTATGATTCTATGATTCTATGATTCTATGCTGCTCCAGAGACTAGGAGCAGCTCCAGGAAAAGAGATTCCACCTCAACATTAGGGACAGTAAGGGCTGTTTGACAGTGGAACACACTCCCTCAGAGAATGGTGGAGTCTCCTTCTTTGGAGGTATTTAAACAGAGACTGGATGCTTTTATTGGGAGTTCCTGAATAGCAGAGGGGGTTGGACTGGATGGCCCTTGGGGTCTCTTCCAGCTCTATGATTCTATAATCCCCCTCCGATGAGCCACTGTTGTGGCCTGCGTGTTTTGGCCCTGCCATGGGTGAGAGGAGGGAGGTCAGGCCTGGGAAGGAACTCCCTGCCATCACAGCAGCTTTCTGCTTCTTCCTGGGCATCCTGGTTAAGAGAGACAGGGAGCATTGGGCGTCCGCATCTCCACAGGGTGGCAGAGCGACCAGAGGAGGAGATCATACAATCATAGAGTTGGAAGAGACCCAAGGGCCATCCAGTCCAACCCCCTGCCATGCAGGAACCCAAAAGCAAACCATCCTCGACAGATGGCCATCCAGCCTCTGTTTAAAGACCTCCAAAGAAGGAGACTCCATGAACAGATCTCACTGTCAGGAAGTTCCTCCTAATGTTGAGGTGGAATCTCTTTTCCTGGAGCTTGCATCCGTTTGTTCCATGTCCTATTCTCTGGAGCAGCAGAAAACAAGCTTGTTCCCTCCTCACTTTGAAAAATGACCTATGTAGCAATGTGGGGTGCAAGGGCACAAGACCCAGAAGAAAGAAAAGGAAGTTGGAGCCTGGAGGAAACAAGAGCAGGAGAAGGCCTGTGGAGTGGGAAAGGGAAAAGGGAATTTGGAGCCTGGAGGGGGCAATAGCTATGGGGTGGTAGTGGTTGGAGGGGGTTTTGTTGTTCGGGGAGAGAGAAGGGTGAAGAAAATAAAGTGTCCCCTATCTCCCCCTATTTGGGAGGGGGGTTCCTTATGCATGGAAATTGAACAGGCTCCCCCCACTCCAACATTGGCTTGTCTCCAAATCCCCCCATCCCAATTCTCTTCCAGGCACACAAAAGAAGCAAGGAGCTGGAGTTCAAAATAGGAGCCCTGGTGGGGCAGTGGTTCAATGCCTGTCCTGCAGCCACTCACTCACAAGCCACAAGGTTGTGAGTTCAATCCCAGCCAGGGGCTCAAGCTTGACTCAGGCTTGCATCTTTCCAGGGTTGCTAAAATGAGTCCCCAGCTTGTTGGGGCAATTAGCTTATAGTCGTAAACTGCTTAGAGACTGCCTAGTGGTATATAAATGAAGCTGCTCTCGCTATTGGCAGGCTTCTTCTTGTTGTTGGGGTTTAAATAAAGGTATGAACAAGTGAAAAACTGCATCAAATATTGAAAAACAGTTTAAACTCAGGTGCAGCTCTCCTAGCTTAGAGACCAGCGTTGTGTAGTGGTTGGAGCATGGGATAATGATTCTGGAGACCAGGTTTTGAATCCTGGCTTGGCCATGTAAATCCAAAGGGTGACCTTGGGTAGGTCACACTCTCTCAGCCTCAGAGGATTGCAATGGTGAAGAAACTTGCCCCCCCCCGGAAGAAATTTGTCAAGATAAATGATAAATTCACCTTAGGGTGGCCAGACTTTGGAAACACCTTTGAGGCACGCAACAACAACATCATGCTGAGCCACATGCCTTCCCTGTATTTTGTGGGTGAAAACCAGACTCCCTCCCTCCGCTCCAATGGCTGCTATAGGGAGAAGGTTTGAGGGATGGTGGGAGGCAGATTCCAAAATTCCTTTATTGGGGTGGGAATTTATTAATTTAGTCCTGGGAAAGGAGGGCCCCTTCACTCAGAGCCCAGGGCTGAGGGGTGCCATGGCTGACCCCCAGCACTTGTGGCCTGAGGCGGGTCTCTTGGTGGGGCTTCCCATAGCCAGGAGAAGGAGGAAGACAGCAGGAGATCAGCCTTAACAGCTGGCATCATGGGTCCTTTGGAGGACACTGGGAAGGAAAGGAGGAATGAGGAGCATGGCCTGGATGTGGAACCAAAAAAAAAGAGGACGTACTAAAACAAATGACAGTACTTGCCCACTGGAAAACCATACTTTCCCATAGAGAATGACTGGAGAATGGGCAAGTATCCCCCATGATTCCCTATGGGCAAGGATTCCCCATGGTTCCCTATGGGCATGTATTTCCCATGGTTCCCTATGGGCATGTATTTTCCATGGTTCCCTATGGGCAAGGATTCCCCATGGTTCCCTATGGGCAAGGATTCCCCTAGATTCCCTATGTCTGGCAGATGTTGACTACAGAGTTGCACTGGAGGACCTAGAGATTCCTAGAGAGGTGTTTTCTCAGATAAAAACCTAAGTGTTTTTGTTATTTGTGGTTTTTCCACATTCACAGGGGTCCTGGGCCCCTAACCCCAGTGAATGCGGAGGCCAGACGTTGACCATAGAATTGCGCTGGAGGAGCTACAAAGGCCTAGTGGGGTGTTCTCTCTAGGAATCGCTAGGTCCTTCAGTGCGACTTTTGGTTAAGTTGACCATAGAGTTGCGATGGGGAACCTAGATATTCCTAGAGAGAACATATGAATAAAATATGTGAATAATCACATCCACACAAAAATCAGCCGCAAATGTGGAGGGACGAGTGTACTTTTGCAGATGCATCTGAGAAAGTAGACTTTAGTCTAGGAAAGCTCATGCTGCCAACTTCTTTCACTTAGTCTCAAAGGTGCTACAAGATCTCTCTACATCTCTGATTCCACAGACTAACATGGCTATATCTTTGGATTCTACCATGTGAAGGATTTAGCCAGAGCTGGATGCTGCTGGTGAAAAACCATAAACATGATCACACGCCCTTGCTATAGCGCTATTATTCCGCTTTAACTGCCCTGGCTGCCTCCTGTGGGATTCCGGGGTTTGTAGTTCTGTGAGGGCTAAGAGCTCTGTGGCTGAGGATCCTAAATGTCCCATTCCCAAACTACAAATCCCAGGATTCCACAGGAGGTAGCCAGAGCAGTTAAAGTGGAATCATAGCACTATAAGAGTATAGTGCGATAATGTTCCAAACAACACTGCAGAAATAATCCAGTTTGAGACTGCTTTAACTGCCCTGGCTCAGTGCTAGGGAATTCTGGGAACTGTAGTGTGTGTGTGTGTGTGTGTGTGTGTATATATATATATATATATATATATATATATATAACTTTTGTTATCAAAGCATAGCTATACAGATTCAAATGGACAGCTTTATATTTTTCCATAACATTTTCATCTCACTATATATAATATTTATCAATATATATATATTTATATCAGAACATGAACCATGTATGAAAGAACAATAACAACAACTGTTAGGGAATTATCATATAATCCCCTATATATATTTGGGTTTAAGGTGTGAGGTAGAGAAATAACTGAAAGTTCAGACTTTGGCTTTCAAAACAAAAACTCAGTTTTATTCCAGCTGGGGGGCAGCTTACTTTCAAAAGTAAAACAAAGACTGCCCGCCCTCCTTTGTTCTTCCAGAACTTTTATAGAAATATTTAACCATAGAAGACATGCGCAGAAAACAGACTTGGAAATGAAACTTAAAAAAATAAAAATACAGAGACTCTTCTAAATATGAGCTTGCAGCCTTCAAGGCTATCAGACATTCCTGTCTTCCTCCTTATCTTAAGTTACCATGGTTACCTAGTCCCAGCTGTACATCTCCCAGCTAAAATCACTGAACCCTTGTTCTCTTATTAAACTTTGTAAAAACACTAAACTTTATAACTTTATAGTTTTGCAAGCTAAATTCTATTATTCAATTCTATTAAGCTGTTTTGCAGTCTTGCAATCTTGAAATGTATATTTACAAACATTTATCACATAAGAAACATGTGCATTATGAGAGCCCCCCTTTTTCCCAGAGACTAGGACCCGAAACAATGGATGCAAGCTGCAAGAAAAGAGATTCCACCTCAACATTAGGAGGAACTTCCTGACAGTAAGGGCGGTTCGACAGTGGAACACACTCCCTCAAAGTGTGGTGGAGTCTCCTTCCTTGGAGGTCTTTAAGCAGAGGCTGGATGGCCATCTGTCGGGGATGCTTTGATTGGGAGTTCCTGCATGGCAGGGGGTTGGACTGGATGGCCCTTGTGGTCTCTTCCAACTCTATGATTCTATGATTCTATGAATTAGTGAAGCAGACAGTAACAGACAAAGGGCTTACTTTGCACAGGCTAGCTAATGACCTTGTGCAAAATGATACATGTGCAGACCCTCACAGTTTAGGAATGTGTGAGCTGTTCTTGCAATCTTCTAAAAGCAAACTTAAATGCAAGCTTTTATAAGCTAAGTGAATTTCTAATTTCTTAACATATGTTTAATGCATATTTTCATTCAGTTTTATAACTTACATTAGGTCATAGGTCACCTAGCCTCACTCACTGGTTCTTCCTCCAAACTAGCCAGAAGCTTCCCGGTAACCCATCCCTTAGCATAGAAAAGGGGTCCTTGTGGTCATTTATCTGAGCCCAAAAAACTAACTATTTTCCAAGGGAATTTGATGCTTTTTCCCTCTCAGCTATACAGATTCAAATGGAAAGCTTTATATTTTTCCATAACATTTTCATCTCACTATATATAATATTTATCAATATATATATATTTATATCAGAACATGAACTGTGTATGAAAGAACAATAACAACAACCTTAATGACTTTCTAAATATTCTGGTTTCATAAAACATTTATTTAGCTCAGTATTCACACAACTTCTGGTTTTCCTGTCTTTTTCACAGTCTCAACAGCTTGAGGTCGGTTAAGCTCAGCTCTTGCTAATAATTCTTTCCTTACATTCTTGTGCATCTAAATTCCCCGTTTCTTTTTGCATAGTTCTTTAACTCCATTCTTTTTCAACAATATTCAAATCTTTATTGTTTAGTCTAGCTGTTAATTTATCCATTTCACACATTTCCGCTAATTTCACTAACCATTCATCAATCAACATTTTGCCCATAGTATGCTTGGGAACTGTAGTTTTGGGAGACATTTAGCCTTCTCTGTCACAGAGAGAGAGAGAGAGAGCTCTAGTGCCACACTAAACTACAATTCCCAGGATTCCCTAGCACTGAGCCAGGGCAGTTAAAGCGGCCTCAAACTGGATTATTGCTGCAGTGTGTTTTGGACCAATGTTCTTAGAAAACCCAGGTGCCCCTTTCTTTCCATTTTGGGAAAATAAAATTCAGACTAGTCCCCCCTCTTCCCCCTTTTTCACAGAAGCTGCTAAAGAAAAAGGGTTTCATGGAGGGGCGGGGGAAGGAAGCCCAGGGCCCCCCTTCCTTCCTTCCTTCCTTCCTTCCTTCCTTCTCTTTCTTCCTTCTTTCCTCCCTGCTTCCTTTCCTTCCTTCCTTCCTCCTTCCCCTTTCTTCTCTCTGTTCCTTCCTTCCTTCCTTCTTTTCCTTTCCTCATTTGCTTTCCTTCCTTCCCTTCCTTCCTCCCTTCTTTCTTCCCTCCCTCCCTCCCTTCTTTTGCTTTCCTTCCTCCCTCCTTTCCCTCCTTTTTTCCTCCCTGCTTCCTTTCCTTCCTCCCTCCCTCCCTCCTTCCTTTCCTTCCTTCCTCTCTGCTTCCACCCTTCTTCCCTCCCTCCTTTCCTTCTTCCTTCCTTCCCTCCCTTCTTTTCCTTTCCTTCCTTCCTCCTTTCCCTTCTTCCTCCCTCCCTCCCTTCTTTTCCTTTCCTTCCTCCCTACTTCCACTCTTCCTCCCTCCTTTCCTTCTTCCCTCCCTTCCTACTTCCTTTCTTTCCTTCCTTCCTCCCTCCCTCCCTCCTTTCCTTCTTTCTTTCTTCCCTCCCTCCCTCCCTTCCTTCTTTTCCTTTCCTTTCCTTTCCTTCCTTCCTCCCTCCTTTCCCTTCTTCCTCCCTCCCTCTCTCCCTGCTTCCTTCCTTCCTTCCTTCCTGAGGGAATTCTTTGTGCCTTTATTTCCAAGGGCGCCTCTTTCTTTTGTCTCTCCCCCCCAAAAAAAGATATTTGGGAGCCAGCTTGGCCTAGGATTCTGGGGACCTGGATTTGAATCCCTCCTTGGCCCTGGAAAGCCACATAGTGGCGCAGTGGTTCAATGCCTGTCCTGCAGCCACTCACTCATACACCACAAGGTTGTGAGTTCAATACCAGCCAGGGCTCAGGCTCGACTCAGGCCTGCAAAATGAGGACCCAACTGTTGGGGGGCAATGAGCTTACAGTTGTAAACCGCTTAGATATCTCATAGCGCAATATGAAGCGGTATATAAATGAAGCTGCTTTGCTTTGCAAAAAGTCACACTCTCTCAGCCTCTGGGGAAGGCAAGGTCACAAATCTCCTCTAAAACAAATTTTTGCCCAGGAAACCCCAAAAAAGGATCCCCTGGAAAGGACTTGGAAATACACAAGGACAACAACAACATTCTAGTCATTTAATCCTATTTGAATGAACTATTTTTGTATGTTTTTAACTGTGTGTTGTTCTTTTTATTGTAATCTTCCCTGAGTCCCGCGGGATAGAAATAAATAAACAGAACAACAACAACTGGGACCTTCCTTGTTTTCCTCCTCCTCCCCCTCCTCCTTCCAGGAGCAGCGAGTGGAGAATCCTAGAGAGGCCGGAAATGTTATCATGGGGGAAGGAGATGAGGGACTTCCACTCTGACCTAATTTCCGGTAAGGGGGGAAGAAGGAAGTCGGGTCCTCCCTGAATGCAT
The DNA here is from genome assembly GCA_026167975.1 of Phrynosoma blainvillii. Lineage (NCBI taxonomy): Eukaryota > Metazoa > Chordata > Lepidosauria > Squamata > Phrynosomatidae > Phrynosoma > Phrynosoma blainvillii. Next base: position 397,010,162 of record JANUYF010000002.1, on the reverse strand, counting down.
GGTCGGAAAAGAGAAGGTAAGGGAGGTCGATAAAGGGGGAGCCGAGGGAGGGACCCCAAATTCCCATGAAGGCTGTGTCTGTGGGAGGGAGGGGGGTCCCCTGGAGGGAGAGGGAGGGAGGGAAGGAAGGAAGGAAGGAAGGAAGGAAGGAAGGAAGGGGACAAAAAAAACCCTTTTTTTCTCCTCTCCAAGGCCGCCGCCGCCGCCGCCGCCGCCTCCTGGCTTGGGAGGTCTCTATGGGCCCAGGCATTTGGGGCTGTGGAGGGGGGGAACTCTGTGGGGCCCAGATATTTGAGGCTGTGGGAGTGTCTCTGGGGGACCCAGATATTTGAGGCAGTGAGGGGGGGTCTCTGTGGGGCCTAGATATTTGAGGCTGGGGGGTGTCTCTGTGGGGCCCAGACATTTGCGGCAGTGTGGGGGGTCTCTGTGGGGCCCAGATATGTGGGGCTGTGGGGGAATCTCTGTGGGGCCCATATATTTGGGGCTGTCGGGGGGATCTATGTGGGGACCAGATATTTGAGGCTGTGGGGGAGTCTCTGTGGGGCCCAAATATTAGGGGCTGTCGGAGGGGTCTCTATGGGGCCCAGATATTTGAGGCAGTGAGAGGGTGTCTCTGTGGGGCCCAGATATTTGAGGCTGTGGGGGGGTCTCTGTGGGGCCCAGATATTTGGGGCTGTGAGGGGTTTCTCTATGGAGCCCAGATATTTGAGGCTGTGGGGGGTCTCTGTGGGGCCCAGACATTTGGGTCTGTTGGGGGGGTCTCTATGGGGTCCACATATTTGGGCTTGGAGGGTCTCTGTGAGGCCCAGATATTTGGATCTGTGAGGGGGTCTGGGGGGCCAAGATATTTACAGCTGTGGGGGTCTCAGAGGGGCTGTTTTATTGGGGCTGTGAGGGGGTCTCTGTGGGGCCCAAATATTTGGGGTTGTCGGGGCGGACTGCTCAAGGGGAATAGGAGTCTCTTTGCTGGCCTTATTGGGAGGTATAGGGGCCCTTTGGCTCTTGTGTCTTTGGGGTCTTGGCTGGGACTTTGATGGGATGATGATGATGATAAAATGGGAGGGAGAGCAGGAGAGAATTGAGGGAGGAGGAAGGAGGCCTCCCAGGCTCCATGTTCCTGGAGGGGGAGAAGGGGGGATGGAAGAGGGGGAGCCCTGGAGTTTCCTAGGGGAGAACACACTGCCAGAAATAAATCCAGCTTGAGACCACTTTAACTCTACTGGCTCAGTGGTAGGGAATCATGGGAACTGTAGTTTATTGTGGCACCAGAACTCCTTGACAGAGAAGGCTGAATGTCTCAGAAGAACTACAATTGAGTTCCCATAATTCCCTAGCATTGAGCCAGGACAGTTAAAGTGGTCTTAAAATGGATTATTTCTGGCAGTCTGTTCAATCTCAATGATATCTTTATTGGGCCAACCCAGGGGTAGGCAACCTTTCCCCTTTAAGAGCCGAGGGACTTCAGCTCCCAGAAGCCTCAGCCATGTTGGCCAATAGTCCCATATTGGCCAATAGCTCCTGGGATTCTGGGAGCTGAAGTCCCTCGGCCGTTAAAGGGGAAAGGTTGCCTACCCCTGGGCCAACCAAAATGCACAACTACATGTTGCAAGCTTTCGAAGTCACACTGGCTTCTTTATCAGGGAAACAGGAGGGGAAAAACATTGAAGATGTTAGTCTTGGGCCTGCATTTTCTGAGTCTGATCTCAGTTCAGATGTTAGCGGAAGACTATCTGCAGGCTGGCTCTTTCCCCTTTTTTGGCCTTGCGGTCGGTAGGAAATTTTGCAAGCCGAGGAAATGTAATGTCCCTTTGCAATCCAGAGAAGATGTTTCCTTGGAATCCAGCATGTCTCTTTCCTTTGCGAAGCCTCAGGCTCCCATGCAGGGAGAGAACACTGAATTTCTCAGGAAGTCTTCATGTTTAGCATCAGGAAAACTTTAGGTGATGTTGGGGTAAAGTATGCCAATCGGTATACTTGCCCATAGGGAAAACATACTTTTCCATAGAGAATCATTGGAGAATAGTTGCTCATAGGAAAACATTGGGCAAGTATTCCCCAGTGATTCCCTATGGGCAGATTCTAAAATGATTCTCTATGGGCAAGCATAACCCAATGATTTTCTATGGGCAAGAATTCCTCAATGATTCTCTATGGCCAGGTATGGTTTCCCTACGGGCAAGTACTGTCATTTGTTTTAATACATCCCAAAAGGACGAGGCTGCTGGAGGGAGGGAGGAGGGGGGCTAATTCCGGGGGGGGGTCATGTAGGGCAGGGATGTCTGGGAAGAGATGTTATCTAAATACAAAGCGCCCCCCCCCCCCCAGTTCCAGGTATATATTGACTTGTTCTCAGGGTCCATTTCTAGTCCCCCTTCCCCTTAGAAACAGAGCCCCCTCACTCCTCATGGCTTTGGGGCAGAGGGGAGAGCCTTCCTTCTACATAATTCTGGGTGGAGGAAAGGGGGCTGGAACTGAGCTCCCCTCCCTCCCCATTTGCCTCCCAGGAAGATGGGAGCCCTCTCTAATAGTCCCCAAAGGCACACATCCAGGCCTGGGCTGCAGGTTAGGGAAAAGGGAGCCTGCAGTCCGAAGGAATGAACTCCAAGAGACTGTAAAGCAGCCATTGCAGGGAGAGAGAGGGAGGTCTTTTGCCTGGAGTCTGGGAAGGAGGGAGAAGGGATGGATCTGGGAGGCGACCTTAAGGCAAACCTATCACAGGGTTTTCTTGGCAAATTTCTTCAGAGTGTGCTTTTGCCATTGCCTTCCCCTGAGGCTGAGAGCATGTGACCTGCCCAAGGTCACCCAGTAGGTTTTCATGGCTGAGGCGGGATTCAAATCCTAGTCTCCTGAGTCATAGGGCCTTTGCAGACTGCCAGAAATAGTGCACATTAAATTGAGGCACTGCCCTGGCTCAGTGCTAGGGAATCATGGGAACTGTAATTTATTGTGGCACCAGAGCTCTCTGACAGAGAAGGCTCAATGTCCCAGAAAAAAATACAATTCCCATGACTCCCTAGCACTGAGCCAGGGCCATGCCTCAATTTAATGTGCACTATTTCTGGCAGTCTGCAAAAGCCCTTAGTCCATAGTCCGCTATGCCACACTGGCTTTCCCATAGTACCCAACTGATGATAACCAGAAAGTGAACATATCATGGGGTTTTCTTGGCAAGATTTGTTAAGAAGGAGCTTGCCATGGCCTTTCTGTGAGGCTGAGAGAGTGTGACAGTGGGTTTCTCCGGTGGAGCAGAGATTCAAACTCTGGTCTCCCAGCGTCCCAGTCCAACGCTCAAACCAATACCCTACATGGGCTTTCATAACAGTATACAGACATAATAAGTCCAGACTTTGTTTCCTAAGAAGAAACAAAGAACAATGGTAGGCAAAATAGAGTAGCTGCTGTATTGGTATCTGATTTCATATCTTGTAAGCGTGAAACAGACTTGAAAGACATAGCTGCGTTAGTCTGAAAAATCAGTTTGCAAAGGGATCTTGTAGCACCTTTGAGGTTCCCTGATAGCTTCTTTCTTTTAGTCAGTCTTAAGGTACTACAAGATCTCTTTGCATAAGGAAACATGATGGACAACAAATCTGATTTTCTGGAAGATGAATCCTTAGTCTCTGGCATCCCTTATGGCCTCTGTAGCCATTCCATAAAGTATCTTTTCAGTAGGACCTTCCCACCAACTAATGTGCTTTTTATCATCATCTGTGAAGCCAAGGGAAGAGTTCTCTGCAGCCTCCACTGTGGTAGTCTTTCTAAGGATGCAGCATCGCTGCTTTTCCAGGAATGCCACCCCACTTCTTGGCATACGTGACAGCAGGCCTCATGGTCTCCTCCTCTCTCTTCCCACAGGCAGCTCAGATCCAGATAATATTTTCTCCTGGGCAAAGTGGAAGGAGCTCTGACGCAGCCAACTAGTTTCCCTGCCTTCTGGTGCTGCAGGAGGAAGTGAAAGAGACCAGGTAAGAGAGAGGGCTGCAAACATGGAAGTGTTTCTCTGGCGTGTGAAGAACTCCTCAGTCCTGAAATAACAATCTTAGGGCCTTTGCATACTGCCAGAAATAGTGCAAATTGAGGCTACTTTAACTGCCCTGACTCAGTGCTAGGCAATCATGGGAACTGTAGTTTATTGTGGCACCAGAGCTCTTTGACAGAGAAGGCTCAGTGTCTCAGAAAAAAATAAAATTCCCATGATTCCCTAGTACTGAGCCAGGACAGTTAAAGTGGACTCTATTTCTGGCAGTCTGCAAAAGCCCTTAGTAAGCAGAGAGGGATTAGCCCAGTGACCTCCCTTCCTAATGCAGAAGCCGTAGTGTGTCTTAAAAATGAGGCTCTCTATTGCCCCAGAGGGAAAGAGGGTATAGACAGAGATGATCTGAGACTATTTACAGGTGCATCTAATTTAAAGACTTATTTAAATAAGGTAAACAAACTACCAGTCTCTGACATAAGACTGTTGTTGTGTTCCTTCAAGTCATTTCTGACTCATGGTGACCCTAAGGCAAACCTATCGTGGGCTTTTCTTAGCAATCCTGACCCTCAGTACCTAGGCCATGGAGGCAGAGCTGTGGAGTTGAAGTGAGAAGCAATTTTGGGTGGAGTACAAGTCAATAGAAATATACCAAATCTAACTTCAAAGTAAAAGATTAATAATAATAATAATAATAATACTTTATTTATATCCCGCCCCTCTGTCAGACAATCGAGGCGGCTTACATCATTAAAACTCAGTACAATGTAAAATGCAATCCCGAATCCATAAACCCTCCCACCCCTTAAAACAGAATTAAACAATGATAGAATTAAAACATCTTCACCGCTGTTTTAAAGCTGTTTAAGTTGGTAATCTGATGGATCTCGTCCGGAAGGCCACTCCATAATCTGGGAGCAGTGGCCAAAAAAGTCCTCTGGAGGTCGTCAACAGCCTAGTTTTTGTTGGCTGCAACAGATTCCTCCCAGAGGATCAGAGTGTCCGGGGAGGATTATATTGGAGGAGGTGTCCTGGAGATAGGTTGGACCCAAACCATTTAGGGCTTTAAAGGTCATTACCAACACCTTATACCAGGCCCAGAAACTAATAGGCAACCAGTGAAGGGACTTCAATACCGGTGTTATGTGGTCTCTCCTAGATGTCCACTCTGGCTGCCATGTTTTGTACCAAACTGGAGTTTCCGAACCAAGTATGAGGGTAGCCCCATGTAGAGCGCATTAGAGAAATCCAGGCGTGAGGTTACCAGTGCGTGCACAACAGTCTCAAGGTCCCTTACATCCAGAAAAGGGTGCAGCTGGCGTATTAGCTGAAGCTAATAACAGGCGCTCCTGACTGTTGCATTTACCTGATTCTTCATCAGGAGCGACGAGTCAAGGAGCACCCTCAGTCTGCGAACGCAGTCCTTTACAGAGAGTGTGACCCCGTCGAAGACCGGAGGTTGCAGCCCAATTCTTGGTTTCAGGACCGCCACTGTGAGCACCTCCGTTTTGTTTGGATTCTCTCAATCTGTTTTTCCTCATCCAGCCCATTACTGCCTGAAGACATTCATTGAGAGAGGAGATGCCATCGGAATTCAAGGCCGATGAATGAGACACAGAGAAATAGATCTGGGTGTCATCAGCGTACTGATAACACCCAGCTCCATAACTCTGAATGATCTCACCCAGCAGCTTCATATAGATGTTCAACAACATTGGGGACAGAATAGCACCCTGTGGAACACCACAGGTGAGCTCCCTTTTACAGGAGCAGCTGTCCCCGAGCAGCACCCTCTGGGATCTGCCCAAGAGGAAGGAGTGGAACCACTGGAGTGCAGTGCCTCCAATTCCTAACCCCCTCAGGTGGTCCAAGAGGATGCCATGATCTATCGTGTCAAAAGCCACTGAGAGGTCTAAGAGCACCAGCAGGGTCACACTACCCCTGTCGATGCTCAGACGCAGATCATCGGTCAAGGCGACCATGGCAGTCTCAACCCCAGAGCCTGTCCTGAAGCCAATTTGAAATGGGTCAGGATAATCGGTTTCATCCAAGACAGCTTGGCCTTGAAGAGCAACTGCCCTCTCGATAACCTTGCTCAGGAATGGCAATAAAGAAACTGGCCTGTAGTTGTTCATATCAAGGGGGTCCAGGGAAGGCTTTTTCAGAAGCGGCCTAACAGCCACTTCCTTCAGACAAGATGGAATATATCCTTCCCTGAAGGATGCGTTGATGAAGGTAAGGAACCTCCTTAATGCATCCCCCCCTGGACGGCCAGCCATGATGGGCAAGGGTCAAGAGGGCGAACAAAAGGGAGATAGGAACAAAGAATTATGAATGCAACAGAACAATGGCTTGTGCAGAAAAATAAAGAGAATTACTACAACAACCAATGCAGATAAATAGAAGAAACAACATAAAGGGAAAAACGAGATCTATTTCACAAGATTGGGAAAATCAAAGGAAAATTCAAACCAAGGACTAGGAAGCTCTATGACAGGAGTCCCTGGACCTTTTGATCCAGGGGCTGGTTTGCTGGCCCCCAGATCTTCTGGGGGGGCTGAGGTGGATACACCCACCGCCGGATGCCATTTTGTCTTCCAAAATGGCATCTGGAGTAGTGCACATGTGCGTGGCATTGCACATGCATGCGCACAACTCCAGGCACCATTTTGGAAGACATAATGGTGCTCGAGTAGTGCGCATGCACGCGCAATGCCAGGCGCCATTTTGGAAGACAAAATGGCGCCTGAGTAGTGCACATGCACACGTGATGCCAGGCGCCATTTTGTCTTCCAAAATGGCGCCCGGAGTCGTGCGCATGCACACACAATGCCGCACACATGTGCATGACTCCGCGCACATGCGCATGACTCTTGAAAGACTAAATGGCGTCCAGAGGCAGGCGCAAGCGGCGGTGGCAGTGGCAGGCTGGTAGGAAGGCCTCAGCGGGCCGCGGCCGGCCTGTTGGCCATAGTTTGGGGACCCCTGCTCTATGACAATAAGAATAACATAATTCAAAACCAGGAAGGAATGAAAAGACATCGAATACACAGAAGAATTATACAAAAAAGATGACAAAATGAAGGACACATGGAATGAAGAGCCATATGAAGATGAACCCCAAATTCTAAAAAGTGAGGTGGAATATGCAATCAGAGAAATAGCGAAAAAACAAATCACCAGGAAAAATATGATATTCCAATTGAACTGCTGCAACCCACATTGACAGAGTCAACTCTAGTGCTAACCAAAATATGTCAACAGGTATGGAAAACAAAATGATGGCCAACAGATAGGAAGTGAGCAATATACATCCCCATCCACAAAAAGGGAGACACAAGAGACTTCAGCAACTATAGGACCATAGCACTGATCTCCCATGCAAGCAAAATCATATTCAAAGTTCTGCAATATAGAATCAAACCATACATGGAGAAAGAAATCCCAGAGGTTCAAGCGGGGTTCAGGAAAGGAAGAGACACTAGGTACGATATTGCAAACATGCAATAGCTAATGGAGCATACCAAGGAATTTCAAAAGAAAATCAGCATGTGCTTTATAGACTATAGCAAAGCCTTTGACTGCATAGATCATGAAAGGGTATGGAATGCACTTAAAGACATGGGAGTGCCAGCATATCTGACAGTCCTGATTAGGAATCTGTACTTAAGACAAGAGGCTACTGTCAGAACAGGAAACAGAGAACCAGAATGGTTCCCAGTTGGCAAAGGGGTCAGACAAGGCTGCATCCTTTCTCCCTATCTGTTCAACTTGTGTGCAGAATGTATTATAAGAAAAGCAGGTTTGGACACAGAAGAAGGAGGAGTGAAAATAGGAGGAAGGGATATCAACAATCTAAGATACGCAGATGACACCATAGTACTAGCAGAAAACCTCACAGACTGGGAACACCTATCAAGGAAGATCAAAGAAGAAAGTGCTAAGGCAGGCTTAATGTTGAACATAAAGAAAACAAGAATAATGACCACTGAGGACCTTCACATTATAATAAATAATGTATGATAATTGTAATGGTTTTAATGGACAGCTTATATGTTATGAGTGGTTAGTCTTAATTTTATTTATTCTTTGGCTTCAAGGTATATCATATGTTTCTGATAAAAACCTATTAAAAATGTATTAAAATCGTAGATTGGAAGGAACCATAAGGTCCATCCAGTCCATGCAGAAGACAAAGTAGTCAGAGTCAGAGAGTGGAAAGATTGAGGAACGGAAGGTTTGGCGTACCGACTCCACAGCCTTGGGAAGTGGACATGATCTGAGGCTGCTCACAGGTGAATGCCATTTAAAGATTTATTGACATGAGAGTAAATAAACAAACAGGTCTGTGACGTAATATTCCTGACCCACAATAGGGCCAGAGCTCCATCCATCCCAGTGATAACAGAAATAACAGGAGATAAGTGAGTTTTAGATGAAATCTAGAACAACCTCATCTGCAGCCTCCAATATTGCAGGTGTGCCATAGGTGTGCAATCTTTCCTCTTGTTTGTGACCACCAGGATTGGTTTTCCTATTTCCTTAGCCACTGGACTACCTCATATCAGCCCTGTTTCCTCCTGGTTAAATTAATGTGTCTAAATGAATCGTCTTCTCCTCCACAGGGGCTCTGAGGCAGAACAGAAATAGCCAGGAGTTTCTAGAAGAGTTTGAGGTTGCCTGGCTTCCATAGCCAGCTCCCACTGGGCCTCTGAGCACTACTGCCCTGGGATATATAGAGCTCCAACCCTATAGTTCATGTCAGGAGTCTTATGTCAGACCCATTCACTGAGGGCAAGGCTACCAGTGGCTGCTAGTCCTGATCGCACTATGCTGCTGCTGCTTGCAGTGGAGCTCTTTCCTTCCTCTCCTGGTGATGGACTAGTGAGGATGGCCCTATCTTTGTTGATTTCTTCCAATTATTGCATCCCAGCTTTTATCCAGGAATTGTAGAGTGGTGTACAATAATAGCAGTCTGACCAAAACTAAAACAAGATGAATAATTAGCATTGTGGCCTTGTAAAAGGCTAAAAACATGTTAAACAATGAACAAATTAAAAAGGAATATTAAAGGAGTTTGAAATAGTTTAAAATGAATTAAAATTAGACCCCAAAAGCTTCCATGCACAATAATGTTTTTGCTTGTTTTTGTTTTTCCTTTTGTTCTAAAAAGTGTTACATTTTAAATTTTAATAATGTAATGTTTTTTAATTGTTTGAATTGTTTAATTGTATTTTTAAACTTTGTATTTTTAATGTTTTGTACTGTTTCAACTTGGACTGTTTTAGACTTGTTAGCCGCCTTGAGTCTCTGTACTGGGAGGAAGGCAGGATATAAATAAACATAATAGTAATAATAATAATAAGCAGCAGCAATATTGGCATCAATCAACCTCCAAGTATTCTGTAACTGAGGTGCCACAGCAAAGAAGGCTTTCTCCCATGTCCTTCACTGACTAAGGCAGAAAGCAAATGGCCCTTCTGATAGACCTTAAATTTAGGGCAGGGTCATATTTGAATAGGTGCTCCTTCAGTTATTGAGATCCTTTTAGTGTTAAATGTCATCACAACCACCTTGAATTCAGGCAGGAAATGTATTGGCAGTCATTGCAATTCCTTTAAAACCGGTGCTATATTGTTTTTGTATGATGTTCCAGTCATCAGGCTACCTGCTGCGTTTTGCACCAGCTGTAGTTTCCTTTATGTCTTCAACAGCAGTCTCACATAGAGACCATTGCAGTAGTCCGGTGGTTTCCAAAGTTCAATCCTCCTAGTGCTTTGGATTTTAGTTCCCAGAAGCCCTGCCTAGCTTGGCCAACAGTCAAGAATTGGAAGATCTGAAGTCTAAAGCATCTGGAGACCCAACGTTTGGGAACCATTATGCTAGTCTAATTGGGAACTCACTAGTGCATGGATGACCTCAGATCTCTTTTCAATAAAGGCCATTGTTGGCGGAGTGATGAAAGCTGTCCCCAAGTGTCTGAGCCACAGAGTCCACCTGGGAGTATAGTGACAAAGATCAATCCAACAGCATGCCCTCCCTGAGGGGGAATGCAGCTCCATCCAGGGCAGGTATCATTCTCCGTTCTCCAGAACCATCAATCCACAGAGTCTCCATCTCATCAGGCTTCAGACTCAGCTTATTGACCCTCATCCTGCCCATTGTAGCATCCAGGGATGCTCTCTGAAACTGGAGATGGACCCATCTTCTTTCCTGTAACTCAGGAGAGCAGGCTAGCTTAGAGGGTGCAGAGCTTGCCCCTGGACCGCACCATGGAGCATTGGGCCACCAAAGGCTGGAGTTTTATTTTCAAGCTGGACAGAATGCCCTTCTCCTGTCCATTGGCGGGGCCTGTAATCTTTGGGATCGTGGGTTTTGGAATGGCTGGATCTATTATAATGAGAAGGAATAAGTCCAGGGTTTTTTCCCTTGGAAAATGTACATAGAATATCTACTTGGAATGCTTGGATCTGTTATAATGAGAAAGAGCAAGTTGTTTTTTGTCACAGTCAGTGAATATCTCAAACCAGATCTGTATTAGAAAACTACAGGCCAGTCTCCAACCTTCCATTTTTGGGCAAGGTGCTGGAGTGTGTGGTGGCCTCTCAACTCCAGGGCTTCCAGCATGAGACGGATTATCTAGATCCAGGTCAGACTGGTTTTAGGCCTGCTTATAACAGAAACGGCTTTGGATGCCTTGATGGGTGGCCTAGGCAGGGAACTGGACAGGGTGTGTGTGTCCCTGTTGGTTCTACTGGACCTCTCACCGGCTTTCGATACCACTGACCATGGTATCCTTCTGGGCCGCCTCTCTGGAATGGGGCTTGGGGGCACTGTTTTCTTTCTTGGAGGAGCGCTCTCAGAAAGTGATGTTGGAGGATTCCTGTTCAACTCCTTGGCCTGTGGGGTCCCTCGGGGTTCAGTCCTGTCTCTTGTGCTTTTTTACATCTACATGAAACTGCTGGGAGCGGTTCTCTGGAGTAACTCCAAAACTTTCCACCTAATTCCAAGGAAGCTGTTCCTGTCCTAAACCAGTAATTGAAGTTTAATCCAAACAAGACAGAGGTGCTCTTGGTCAGCCAAAAGACAGATCCAAGAATAGGGATTCAGCCTGTGTTTGATGGAGTGACACTCCCCTGAAAACTTAGGTTCGTAGTTTGGAGGTACGTCTGGATTTAGCACTCAGTCTGGAAGCCCCAGTAATAATAATAATATAATATTTTTTTATTTATAACCCACCCCTCTGCATGACAAGCGGGGAGGCGTAGAACATTGTTAAAACAAAGAACAGTTAAAACATTGTTCTTAAAACAAAGAACAGTTAAAACAGTTAAAACATTGTTCATTGGTTGCCAGTCCGTTTCCGGGCACAAATCAAAGTGCTGCTTGAAGCCTATCAAGCCCTATATGACTTGGATCCATGCTATTTGAAGGACCGTATCTCCCTGTATGAGCCCCCAGAGTATTGAGATCATTGGGAGAGGCCCTTCTCTCTGTTCCACCACCCTTTCAGGCACATTTGGTAGGAACAAGAGAGAGGGCCTTCTCAGTGGCTGCTCCCAAGCTTTGACTCCCTTCCTAGAGAGGCCAGGATGGCTCCATCCCTGCTCTCCGTCCTTCTGAGGTGGCAGATAAAGACATTCTTGGGCTTGCAGGCCTTTGCAGATTGGTAAGGGCTGGAATGCTGTGCTATTTAAATTTTAGGGTTTCATATTTTTAACATATTCTGTTTTAATTCATAATTGTTTTAACTTTGTAAATGGTTTAATTGGTTTTTTAAAAAAATATACTTTTTAATGTAGTTTTTAAATTGTATTGTTTTAAATCTGCTGTTTGCCACCTTGAGTCCTATATTGGGAGAAAGGGCGGGATATAAGAAATTATTATTATTATTATTATTATTATTATTATTATTATTTGGAGTGTGTTTTTGCCATGTTTTGTAGGGCCCCTGGCCAAATTTAGGCCTAAGAGAAGGCCCTTTATGAAACCAAAGACATGGTGAAAATTCCTCCCTAGTGATGTTTCTGGGCAAAATAATCATAATAATAATATTTTTTTGTTGGGAGTAGGTGTGCCCTCCAAGATCTGCTAGGGAGTTAATGCAGCCTCCAGGCCTTCTACAGTTGCCCACCCCTGGAACAGATGATTGAATTTTGTAAGTATTGCTGAAATACTCTGCTCCTGTTTATCACATGTACTTGTTTTAGAAAGAGTTGATACTTTGAAGTGCAAAAATTAGGAGCAGGGCCAAGTCTGGTCTTGATCTTCGGCCATTTCCCTTGTATCTGACCAGAGAATTTTGCTGCTTAGGAAGATGTTAAAAGGATTCCCAGGAGGCAATGTCCTTTTCCCATCTGGGCATGTCTTCTTTTCTGTGGCTTTTCTCCTCTTTCTCATTTACTTAGGGGAATGGATGCCACTGTTATATCCAGGGCTGTGGAGTAGGAGTAAAGTAGGAATAAGGAGTAAGAAAACATTTGTTGCTCCTTGTTCCTGATTCTTCTATCGGGAACATCTAGGAGGGATCACATTACGCCGGTTTTGAGGTCCCTCCACTGGCTGTCTGTTGGTTTCCAGGCTCAGTACAAGGTGTTGGTTATCACCTTTAAAGCCCTAAATGGCTTGGGTCCAAGCTATATTAGGGACCGCCTTCTCCCATACAATCCTCCCCACGCTCTCCGATCCTCAGGGAGGAACCTGCTGCAGCCTCAAAAAACTAGGCTGGCGGGGACCTCCCAGAGGGCTTTCTCTGTTGTCGCTCCTAGACTCTGGAACGGCCTGCCGGATGAGATCCGTCAATTAACATCTTTGGACAGCTTTAAAAGGGCTGTCAAGACGGATCTCTTCCGGCAGGCCTACCCGGATTAAATCACCTGGCCTCGGGATTATTGGGATTTTCACATTATTCAGTCTTCACAATTCCCTTAAAGTCGAACTAGCAGGGGGATGATGGTTTGTATTTTATTTTAATGTAATAACTATTTTTAACTTTAATTGTAATTGTTTTAATTGAACTGATTTAATAACTTTTTAAGGGGGGGAGGAGGAAATTATTTGGTTTTTACTCTGTATGTTATTTTATTCTTGTTCACCGCCCGGATTGGTTCGCCACAGGGCGGTATATAAATAAAAATTATTATTGTTGTTGTTGTTGTTGTTGTTGTTATTATTATTATTATTATCATATAATCAGAATTCCGAAAAGGAGCTTGATGAGTCATGTGGCAGTGATGGAATATTTTTTATTGTGGAGTATAATAGGAGTAGGAGTAACATTAAGAAAAAATACCTTACTCTGGAGTAGACAAGGAGTAACCCCAAAATCACAACCACTCCCCAGCCCTGGTTATATCATACAAGGAAGAAGGGTCAGGTCATCTGTGCCTAGTGAAATTGAAAGGAAAACTGACAGAAACCAAATTGCTATTTTTCAGGGTTGGAGGAAGAACAAGGTTTTTTAAAAGGTTTTTTTTTTTAATTAAATCAGTTTTTTGCATTAGTATCTTAGTGGAAAAAATGAATCTTGCTTATTAATATTGTGAAACATTATTTTATGTATTAGAAAGCTTGATCAATCATGTTTTTATAGAATCATAGAGTTGGAAGAGACGACGGGCCATCCAGCCCAACCCCCCTGACATGCAGGAACTCTCAATCAAAGCCCTCCCTGTGACAGATGGGCATCTAGCCTTTATTTAAAGATCTTCACTCACCAAGGGAACACGCTCCACTGTTGAACATTTCTTACTGTCAGGAAGTTTCTCTTAATGTTTAGGTGGAATCTCTTTTCTTGTAGGAACCTCTTTAAATGAGGAAGGAACCTCTTTAAATAAACATACATTGTTCCAGGTCCTATTCTCCGGGCAGCAGAAAACAAGCTTGCTCCCTCCTCAATATGACATCCCTTCAAATATTTAAACAGAACTTTCATATCACCTCTTCGCTGTCTCTTCTCCAGGCTAAACATACCCAGTTCTCTTAAGTTGTTCCTCATAGGTCATGGTTCCCAGACCTTCACTATTTTAGTCATCCTCCTTTGGACACGCTCCAGTTTCTCAACATCCTTTTTGAATTGTGGTGCCCAAAATTGGTCACGGTATTCCAGGTGAGGCCTGACCAAAGCAGAATAGAGTGTCACTATTACTTCCCTTCATCTAGACACTATACTTCTATTGATGCATTTTTTTAAACATGGCATTGGCCTGTTTAGCTGCTGCATCACACTGCTGACTCATGTTCAACTTGTGGTCTACTGGGACTCCTAGATCCCTTTCACATGTAGTTGTGCTAAACCAGGTGTCCCCATCCTATATCTATACATTTCATTTTTCTGCCCTAAGTGCAGTACCTTACATTTCCCCATGTAGAAATTCATTTTGTTAGCTTTGGCCCAGCTTTTTATTCTATTGAGGTCATTTTGAATTTTGATCCTGTCTTCTGGGGTATTAGCTACTCCTAATTTGGTGACATCTGCATATTTGATAAGCATGCTCTCTATTCTTTCATCCAAGTCATTAATAAAGATGTAGAAGAGCACTGGGCCCAGGACAGAACCCCACTGGACACCCCACTGGTCAGTTTGCTCCAGGATGAAGAGGAGCCATTGCTGAGCACCCTTTGGGTTTGGCCAGTCAACCAATTACAAATCCAGCTAACAGTCACACTGTCTAGCCCACATGTGCTCTCCTCCTGTCTGCTGGGGCTTCTCCTGTTCTCCATGAGTTCTCAAAGACTATTGCCAATAGTTCTGAGATTACATTTGTCAGTGTTTTTTGATACCCTTCCATGCAGTTCATCTGGTCCTGGAGACCTGAATTCATTTAGATTAATCAGGTATTCCTGTACTCCCTCTTATTCTGTGCTGCATTTCCTCTATTGTAGCCTCTGCTCCATTTTCCTCAAGTTGAGCACCCTTTTCCTTTTCTGAGAAGAGCGAGACAAAGAAGGTATTGAGTAGTTCTGCCTTTTCTCTGTCCCCTGTTAGCATTTTGCAATCGTTTCTGCTCGGTGGACCCACCATTTCCTCCTTCCAGACATACCTCAAAAGCCCTTTTTTGTTGTTCTTAACCTCTCTAGCAAGTCTGAGTTCTTTCTGCGCTTTAGCTTTTCTGACTTTACCCCTACATGTGCTCGCTATTTGTTTGAATTCCTCTTTGGTGATTTCCCCTTTTTTTCCATTTCTAAGTTTACTGAAGTCAGCTTTCCTAAAGTCTGGAATGCATGTCTGACTAAACTTGGCTTCTCCTTTCCACTGTATAACAGACTCCAGGAGAATGTGATCGCTCCTGCCTAAGGATCCCACCACTTGCACCCCATTGACCAGGTCATCCCTATTGGTTAGGCTCAGATCTAAAATAGCTGATCTTCTTGTTGCCTCTTCCATGTTTTGGAAACAAGCACTTTCCAGAAGCAGCCCCAAGTAGAGCACATTACAGTAATTCAGGGGTAGGCAACCTTTCCCCTTTAAGGGCTGAGGGACTACAGCTCCCAGAATCCCAGGAGCCATTGGCCAGTATGGGAATATTGGCCAACATGGCTGAGGCTTCTGGGAGCTGAAGTCCCTCGGCCCTTAAAGGGGAAAGGTTGCTTACCCCTGCAGTAATCCAAACGGAGTGTAACCAAGGCATGTACCACGATGGTCAGAATTGACTTTCTTGACAGAATTGAATGGGTGCAGTTGGTGCACGAGTTTTAGCTGTGCAAAAGCACTCATAGTCAACGTTGATACCTGGGCTTCTAGGCTCAGCACTGAATCTAGAAGTACTCCCAAACTACAAACCTGTGTTTTCAGGGGGAGCGTAATCCCATCTAATACACACTGAATTCCTGGATCTGTGTTTCGACTGACCAGGATCACCTGTCTTATCTGGATTAAGCTTCAGTTTGTTTACCCTCATCCAGTCCATTACAGTGGCCAGACATCAGTTTAGGACAGAAACAGCTTCAGAAACAGAAACAGAAACAGCTTGGAATTAGGTGGAAAGGAGTAATAGAGCTGGGTATCATCAGTATACAGGTGACACCTTACTCCAAAACTCTGGACAACCTCTCCCAGCAGTTTCATGTAGATGTTAAAAAGCATAGGGGACAGGACTGAGCCCTGAGCCACCCACAGGCCAGTGAGCAAAGAGTCAAACAGGAATCCTCCAGGACCACCTTCTATTCTTTCATTGATAAAAATATTGAATAGCACTGGGTCCAGAACTGACCCTGTGACAACCCACTGTTCACTTCTCTCTAAGATGAATAGGAGTCAGTGCTGAGCACCTTTTGGGTTTGGCTGGTCAACCAATTACTAATCCATCTAACAGTTGCATCACCCCCAGTATTTCCCTAAGTTTCCTGAAATCAGGTCTCCTAGTCTGGAAGCCATGTTTGACTATCCTTGGCTTCTCCTTTCCACTGTATAACAAACTCCAGTAGAATATGATCACTCTCATCTCAGGATCCCACCACTTGTTGGTGTGTGGATGATGAGTGTTGTAGTGATGCCCTTTGGCACCCAGCAGAGTCTGCAGGACAAGCTGGCTGCTGTGATCCACAGCCACTGTGTAGATTTGCCATCAACTGGCTCAGCTTCTCTTCTCCAGGCAATCCTGTCTTCCTCAGTCAAGAAGACACATTGTAAAGTCCAAAAGCATAGCTTTATTAATGCATATAAAAAGTAAAAATAAGATAACTAA
The DNA here is from genome assembly GCA_026167975.1 of Phrynosoma blainvillii. Taxonomy (NCBI): domain Eukaryota; kingdom Metazoa; phylum Chordata; class Lepidosauria; order Squamata; family Phrynosomatidae; genus Phrynosoma; species Phrynosoma blainvillii. The sequence continues at coordinate 396,993,503 of JANUYF010000002.1, read as the reverse complement.
GTAAAATCCATTGTGATGAACTTGTCCAGTTCAGCCATGTAAGATTACATCTTTAACAATCCCAAAAGCATTAGGATCTAACTTGTTGCAGTTAGACCACTGTTTCTAGCCACACATGTTCATGCGCTCACATCTTGAACAATAAACTATTTTAGACAAAGGATTTTTTAAGCCCATCCCATACTCCACCTTCTAGGTGTTAACTTTATGTTAATTGGATAATATCTGTATGATGCATGCTAACCCAGCCTCTTGCTGTCCATCATCCACCACATGAGTAACTTTCCCAAGCTAACAATTATTTACGTATTTGATATCTCTTATTTTTCATAATAAAGTCTATGTCCCATGAGCTGTATCCTTGGGAAAATACATGCTGATGTCTGTGTATTGGCCACCTGGAGTTGATTTATTTTGTGTCTCTAAAATGTTGTTTTGGGCTTTGTCCAAAAAGCTGTTCTCAAGTGGAAAATTACAGACACACACACATCTTTACATTTCACCTTTGACTATATATCCCATTCATATCCTAACACCTCTTGCACCCCATTAATCAGGTCATCCCTGTTGGTTAGGGTCGGATCTAAAATAGGTGATCCCCTTGTTGCCTTTTCCACCTTTTGGACCATGAAATTAACTTCCCAGCAAGGGAGAAATTTGCTAGACCTTAAATTTTTGGCTGAGTTTGACTTCCAGCAAATATCAGGATAGTTGAAGTCACCCATCACTACTACATCTCTTCTTTTTGAGTGTGTGGTCATCTGTTCTAGAAAGGCACTATCCAATTCCCCACTCTGACTTGGGGGTTTGTAGTAGACTCCTGCTGAAACCTGGTGGGATGAGTCTCATGACTGGAATGTAGAAATACAGGGGTATAACCTTTTCAAGAGAAACAGGCCAAACAGGAGAGAAGGAGGAATAGTTTTATATGTCAGGGATATTTACACCAGTGAAGAAATCCAGGACATCAATCCTGGAAGCCAGGTAGAAAGCATCTGGATAAAAATTAAAGGAGAGGGAAACAACAGGGATGTTAGTGTGGGAATGACCACACATTCAGAAAGGAGAAATATAGTAGTGATGGGTGACTTCAACTATTCTGATATTTGGTGGAAGTCAAACTCAGCAAAATCCTCAAGGTCTAGCAAATTCCTCACTTGCTTCGAATACAATTTCTTTGTCCAAAAGGTGGAAGAGGCAACAAGGGAGTCAGCTATTTTGGATCTGATCCTAACTAACAGGGAAGACCTAGTTAATGGGGTGCAAGTCGTTGAATCTTTAGGTGAGAGTGATCACATTCTCCTGGAATTTATTATACAGTGGAAAGGAGAAGCCAGGCATAGTCAGTGCATTCTAGACTTGGAAAGCTGATTTTACTAAACTTAGAGAAATACTGGGGGGTGATCCCATGGACATGAATACTAAAAGAGAAAGAAGTTCAAGACGGATGGGAGTTTCTCAAAAGGGAGATACTGAAAGCACAATTTCAAACCGTGCCAACGAAGAGGAAAAATGGGAGGTATCTCAAGAAATCAGGATGGATGACTAAGGAACTTGCAACTGAACTAAGTTTTAAATGGAACATGTATAAGAAATGGAAAAATCACCAAAGAGGAATTCAAACAAATAGCTAGCACGTGTAGGGGTAAAGTCAGAAAAACTAAAGCACAGAATGAACTCAGGCTTGCTAGAGAGGTTAAGAACAATAAAAAGGGTTTTTTTGGGTATGTCAGCAGCAACAGGAAAAAGAAGGAAATTGTAGGGCCACTGTGTGGAGAAGATGGCAAAAAGTTAACAGGGGACAGAGAAAAGGCAGAATTACTCAACACCTTCTTTGCTTCAGTCTTCTCAGAAAAGGCAAAGGGTGCTCAACCTGAGGATAAAGGAGCAGAGGACAGAATAGGAGAATTTCAGCATAGAATAAGTAAAGAGATAGTTACTTGGTTAATCTAAATGAATATAAATCTCCAGGACCAGATGAATTACACCCAAGGGTATTAAAAGAACTGGCAAACCTTATATCGGAACCATTGGCAATAATCTTTGAGAACTTCTGGAGAACAGGAGAGGTCCCAGCAGACTGGAGGAGAGCAAATGTTGTCCCCATCTTCAAAAAGGGGAAAAAAGAGGATCCCAACAATTATTGTCCAGTTAGTTTGACATCAATACCTGGAAAGATTCTGGAGCAGATCATTAAACAGAGAGTCTGTGAACATCTGGAAGGTAATTTCATAATCACAAAAAGTCAACATGGGTTTCAGAGAAACAGGTCATGCCAGACAAATCTGATCTCTTTTTTGGATAAAATTACCAGCTTGGTAGATGAAGGGAATACTGTGGATATAGTATATCTTGATTTCAGTAAGGCCTTTGACAAGGTTCCCCATGACATTCTTGCAAACAAGCTGGTAAAATGTGGGCTAGACAAAGTAACTGTTACATGGATTTGTAATTGGTTGACTGGACGAACACAAATGTAAGGTACTGCACTTAGGGCGGAAAAACGAAAAGTACAGATATATGATGGGGGACACCTGGCTGAATGAGACTACGTGTGAAAGGGATCTAGGAATCCAGGTGGACCACAATGTTGAACATGAGTCAACAGTGCGATGCAGCAGCTAAAAAGGCCAATGCAATTTTAGGCTGCATCAGTAGAAGTATAGTGTCCAGATCAAAGAAGTAATTATTTTCTGCTGCTCCAGAGACTAGGACCCGAAACAATGGATGTAAGCTCCAGGAAAAGATTCCATCTCAACATTAGGAGGAACTTCCTGACAGTAAGGGCTGTTAGACAGTGGAACACACTCCCTCAGAGAGTAGTAGAGTCTCCTTCCTTGGAGCTCTTTAAGCAGAGGCTGGATGGCCATCTGTCAGGGATGCTTTGATTGGGAGTTCCTGCATGGCAGGGGGTTGGACTGGATGGCCCTTGTGGTCTCTTCCAACTCTATGATTCTATGATAGGGGTAGACAACCTTTCCCCTTTAAGGGCCGAGGGACTTCAGCTCCCAGAAGCCTCAGCCATGTTGGCCAATAGTCCCATGTTGGCCAATTGCTCCTGGGTTTCTGGGAGCTGAAGTCCCTCGGCCCTTAGAGGGGAAAGGTTGCCTACCCCTGTTCTATGATTCTACAGTAACATCCCTGTTGTTTCCCTACTCTTTAATTTTTGTCTCGATGCTGTCCGCTTGGCTTCCAGGATTTAAGTCCTGGATCTCTTCTCAGGTGTAAACATCCCATCTCAATTGATTATCTTTATAAAAGAAACATTCAAAGAGAACATGCTGCATTCATTCCACTTTTCTTCCTCCACAAGGACATACACAGTCATTATATGCCTTTCTTTGATAACAACCCTCTAGATCAGTGGTTCCAAACTTTGGTCTTCAAGATATTTTGCACTTCAATTTCCAGAAGCCCTAGCCAGCTTGGCCAGCAGTCAGGAATTCTGGGAACTGAAGTCTAAAACATCTGGAGGACCAAAGTTTGGAAACAGTTCCTCTAGAACAGCTGAAGGAATGACATTGTTCAATAAGGGCAAAAATCCAAATTGGAATTGCATACAACAATTGCAAGGAGGCCTTGGCCTTAAATATCTTAACAGCTGCTGGGATGATCTTCCCTTTCATGCAGAAAAAGCAATTTATTGCTTCCCCAGTGTTTGAGGCATGTATAATGGCTAGTTTATGATGGAGAGCCCAAGGACCTGAGGAGTGGAAGGTAACCCCTAAATATTTAAAACATTCAGTTTTATGGTCTGCAATATGCCAGTTGAGCATTTAAAAAACCCTGTAATTTTGAGTATATTATAGTTAATATTTAGATGGCTGTTATCATAGTAAATCACAAATGCTCTCAATACATATTTCACACCCACATTTGTTTAGGAGATAAGGAGAGTGTCATCTGCATGTAGTAGCAGAGGCATGCTCATTGTGGCCAATTTTGGAGGATGACCATCCTGAGACTTAACAGATGCATCTAGATCATTCAGATACAAACTAAATGATGTAGGAGCTAGGATGCATCCGTGAGGACCCTTCCCCCTTTTTTTGATGGAAATAGAAATAATAAGACTACCTTGGAGACCACACTCAACCTATGTAAGTAGTGTTAGAATATACCTTCTTGAATATACAGAGCAGTCTTTTGTCTATTGAGAAAGCAGTTAACTTTGCCTATAGCCTACCTCTGTAGATAGAATGAAGTGCAGTTTTTAGGTCCATAGAAGCACCATAAAGACAATTAGGATATGTTGTTAGATAGTAATAATAGCCAGACTTTTTAAAAATATGAATAATTAATTTAAGAAATCAGGAGTATTGCTGTTGTTTTTTAAAATTGTTTGGTTTAAACCAACCAACCCTCCCATTCTTACCTGAGGGAGTAGCATATACAAAAGTTCACGTAGATTTCAATGCTGCATAGGAATGTTGGAAGGACCAGAGTCTCGGAGATAAAGAAGGCGGCTGGATTTGATTCTTGATAATGTTGTTGTTCTTTCTTCATCAGGGATATGAGAATATGGTGGAACCTCCAGTGGCATGATAGGAAAGAAGAAACCATATTGTGTAGACAGATTCATCTGAAAATCAAAAGGTACTAAACGTACAGAAGAGAAGCCAATCAAAGAGGAGGAAGAAGGCATCCCCTGCTTTTCAGGGTGTGAATATTCTGAACTCCTCACTTCACAGTCAAATAACACAGTAAAAAGAAGAGTGAAGTGTCCTATCCATAGGAAATTATTACAACATAAATTGTAATCACACATACACTTTAGTTTCACCATGGGGGAGAAACAGTACATGGAGTGTGGAGAGAGCTCTAGTCATCATGAGACATATACTAAGCATCCAAAACCCCATGCAGGACAGAAATATAAATGCAAACAATATGGGAATATGTTAAGTAATAGTGAAGCGTGCACTAAACAGCAAAGAACTGACACAGGGGAGAAACCATATAAATGTCTGGAATGTGGAAAGAGCTTCTCCCTTAGTCACAGTTTACGTTCACATGAACGAACTCACACAGGGGAGAAACCATATAAATGCATGGAATGCGGAAAGAACTTCAGTCAGAGTGGAAGTCTCAGTTCCCATCAGAGGACCCACACAGGGGAGAAACCATATAAATGTCTGGAATGTGGAAAGAGCTTCTCCCTTAGTCACAGTTTGCGTTCACATGAACGAACTCACACAGGGGAGAAACCATATAAATGCATGGAATGCGGAGAGAGCTTCAGTCGGAGTGGAAGTCTCAGTTCCCATCAGAGGACCCACACAGGGGAGAAACCCTATAAATGTTTGGAATGTGGAAAGAGCTTCAGTCATAGTGCACAGCTACATATCCATCAGAGGATCCACACAGGGGAGAAACCCTATAAATGTCTGGAATGTGGAAAGAGCTTCAGTCAGAGTGCCCACCTACATACCCATCAGAGGACCCACACAGGGGAGAAGCCATATAAATGTCTGGAGTGTGGAAAGAGCTTCTCCCTTAGTCACACTTTATATTTACATGAAAGAACTCATACAGGGCAGAAACCATATAAATGTCTGGAATGTGGAAAGAGCTTCTCCGTTACTTACAGTTTACGTTCACATGAAAGAACTCACACAGGAGAGAAACCATATAAATGCATGGAATGTGGAAAGAGCTTCAGTCAGAGTGGAAATCTTAGTTCCCATCAGAGGACCCACACAGGGGAGAAACCCTATAAATGTCTGGAGTGTGGAAAGAGCTTCTCCCTTAGTCACACTTTACGTTTACATGAAAGAACTCACACAGGGGAGAAACCATATAAATGCATGGACTGCGGAAAGAGCTTCTATCAGCGTGGTGCTCTTACTATACATCAAAGAACCCATACGGGAGAGAAACCATACTAGTGTATGGAATGTGGAAAAATGTTCAGCGATACTGGAACACGTAAGATACAAAGTACTCACACGCTGGAGAAACCATATAAATGCAAAGAATGTGGAAAGAGCTTCTCTCAGTGTGGACACCTCCATTGTCATCAACGAACTCATTCAGGGGAAAAACCATATAAATGCATGGAATGTGAAAAAAGTTTCACTCACTGTGGAAGTCTTCGTTTGCATGAAAGAACTCACACAGGGGAGAAGCCATATAAGTGCACAGAATGTGGGAAAAGCTTCCCTCGGAGTGATACTCTTGCTTTACACAAAAGAATTCGTACTGGAGAGAAACCATATAAATGCATGGAGTGTGGAAAGTGCTTCAGGGAAAGTAGCAAATTAACCCTGCATCAGAGAATCCACACAGGGGAGAAGCCATATAAGTGCACAGAATGTGGAAAAAGCTTCTCTCAGAGTAGCAGTCTTACTTCACATAAAAGAATTCACACTGGAGAGAAACCGTATAAATGCACAAAGTGTGGAAAGTGCTTCAGATCAAGTAACGCATTAACCATACATCATCGAACCCCACACAGGAGAGAAGCCATATAAATACATGGAATGTGGGAAGTGTTTCTGTGATGGGGGAGCACTTGCCACTCAGGAAAGAGACTGTATAAGTGCAGTCAATGTGAGAAGACATTAATTAATAGTGAAGCTCGTAGTAAACATCAGAGAACTCACACAGGAGAGAAATATCAGTGCCTGGAATGTGGAAAAAGCTTCTCTTGGAGAGTTAGTCTTACTTTACATCAAAGAACCCACACAGGAGAGAAACCATAGTGCGTGGAGTGTGGGAAAAGCTTTGCTCGGAGTCATAGTCTTACTTTACATCAAAAAACCCACTCGGGAGAAACCATATCAGTGCATGGAGTGTGGGAAGTGCTTTAGGGAAGGTAGCAGATTAACCATTCATCAAAGAACCCACACAGGAAAGAGGCCATATCAGTGCATGGAATGTGGGAAAAGCTTCTGTCACCGTAGTAGTCTTACTGTACATCAGAGAACCCATACAGGAGAGAAACCATAGAAATGCTTGGAATGTGGAAAGTGCTTCCGGGAAGGTAGCAAATAACCACACATCAAAGAATTTCTGCGGAAGAGACGTCATATAAATCTATGGATTGGGTAAGAGCTTTAGTTATTACAGAAGTCTATATATCAAGCAATCCACATGAGGAAAACCATATATGTGCATGGAGTTCCTGCATGGCAGGGGGTTGGACTGGATGGCCCTTGTGGTCTCTTCCAACTCTATGATTCTGTGATTCTATGAATATGGATAGAATGTCAGTTATAGTGGATCATGTGCCCAACATCAGAGAATGCACACGGGTGGAACCATATTCATAGATGGAATGTAGAAAGAGCATCACTAGGAAGTTTAATTTTACTTACCATCAAAGAATCCACACAAGAGAAACCATAGATTAGTCAGGGGGACACAAGTACTACACAGCAATAACTCACAGAGGAGAAATACCATAAAAGGCATGGAATATGGACTAAATATCAGAGAAAGCACAGTGTCATGGCATCTTCCCGCCCAGTGGAGAAATTGCATAAACGTATGGAATGTGGAAAGTGCTTAGATTTTAGCAGTAGTTTATAGTAGAGTAGAACCCTATTTTAGCTGGGAACATGGAAATTGTTTCGGCAGTTTCAGAATACTGATTAAACATTGAACAGTTCACATAGTTTATATTATATTATTATAAAGTATGCAATTGTAGAAAAGAGCTTCAGTCAGAATTCTTTCTTAGAAATTAAATGAATTCACCTAGAGGTTTCTAGAGAAAGTGTTGTATAGTGGTTTGGACGTTGGATTATGACTCTGGAGACCAGGATTCGATTCCATGCTCACCCAGTAGATGGCCTTGGGTGAGTCACAGAGCCTCAGAAAGCCCCATGATAGAATAGAATCAGAGTTGGAAGAGAACATAAGGGTCATGCAGTCCAATCCCCTGCCATGCAGGAACTCACAATCAAAGCATCCCCAACAGATGGCCATCCACCCTTTGTTTAAAGACCTCCAAAGAAGGAGACTACCACAATCCTATGAGGGAGTGTATTCCGCTGTTGAACAGCTATCTGGAATTTTCCTCCTCCTGTTTAGGTGGAATATCCTTTCCTGTAGCTTGCATCTGTTGTTCTGAGTGTCACAGACACCTTGCCCACAGGTCTTTCAAACCAAAAGACAGATCCAAGACTTATACGGCCTTTGCAGACTGCCAGAAATAGTGCAAATTGAGTCCATCTTAACTGCACTGACTCAGTGCAAGGGAATCATGGGAACTGTGGTTTATTGTGCACCAGAGCTCTCTGACAGCAAAGGTTCAATGTCTGAGAAAAAAATACAGTTCCCATGATTCCCTAGCACTGAGCCAGGGCAGTTAAAGTGGACTCAATTTGCACTATTTCTAGCAGGCTGTAAAGGCCCATAGTCAAGGCAGAGCTTTTGTTTAAGAAAAGAAAAACCCTAACAGGCAGGTCCGAGACTTTTTTGTCAGATCTAAAGTTATAATACATGTAGGCACTTTAATAGAAAAATAATAGGATTCCCCCCCCCCCTTTAAGTTTGTGTAACTATATGATTGGTCGCTGAGCCCTCTGGCTTACCGCGCTTTGTCCATAGGTATGATGTGATGCTTATCCTTCTGGGGTCTGGCACCTGGCAAGAGTCTGCAGCCTTCCCACCATCACCAGGCATAACATCCTTGAAGTATTGATACACAGTTTCATTCTCGCCCTTTTCCCTTTAAACAAACTACTTTAACTTAAGTATATAACAGGGACAGGCAACCTTTTTGAGACCTGGGCCGGTCTCCCGTAGCCCAGGTCTCAGCTGGGCCAAGGGGGGGGGAATGTCTGAAGGGCTGACAGGTGGAAGGACTCTGTCAGTAGGTGGTGGATTCTCCTTCATTGGAAGTTGCAGGAGAAGAGATTGAATAGCCACAACTCAGGGATGCTTTAGTGGTGGAGTCCTGTGCTGTCAGGAGATTGGACTAGATGGCACCATGGAGCCCCTTCCAGCTCCATGACTCTTTGAAAGGCTATGTAGATTTTGAAGACTTATCGCTAAAACATGTAATGATCCCAAATTGACCCTGGAAAGCCACTCTGTGCTTCTTTTACAGCTAGGAATTGTGAATGTTTGGCTCAGGAGTTTTTTAATATTTAGCAGGAGATTTCTCCAAAGATACTATTTGCGATATGTATGTTAGCCAGATGATTTTGCTTCAGCTGTTCTGCTTTAACCATTGCTGTTACTGTATTTTAATACTATAGTCTGTCTTATTCACTTTTTTATAATCACCTGTTGCTTTTCACCATCTTGCTTGTTATTTCAATAAAAGTTTAATTGGTCTTGTTTTTGGTATGGCTCTGGTTTTCATGGTTTTCTATATCCTAATTTATGAGCCCATTGACTTCTATCAACCTAAATCTGAGAAATTACCTCAGAATATATATATATAAAACCCTTACACACACCCTGGATAGGCCCTTCTGATGGGGCTGGAAGACTTTCCTTGGTCATTCTGCTGAGGACAACCTGGAAAATATGCGTCAATACTGACAAAATTGGGATGCCAGAATTTGTCTAAAGATTGGTTGGATGGGTGTCTTTAGCTGTGAATTCAAGCCTTTATTTACTGTTTATTTCCTCAGAGTGTTTATGACTCACTGTGACAAAGTATGGGGCGCACCCCACTCCTCCACCACTAAAAACTGTCACTCCCTAGGTGCCAGCTCAATGGCTCTTTTATTTTCCCAATATGTGACACCTAGACACTGACTATCTGAAGTGTCTTCAATAATAAAAGAATTATTGACTCTTGGTAGCATGTTAAAGATGTTTCTTATAAATACTCCAGGCAACCATTTCTTGAAACAAAAAAGAAACACTTTATTTACAAGACAGCTTGTTTACAGTATCTTGGTTATGGATGGTATTCAAGAGTGATAGAGCATATAGTTGCTTTAATAGTTACAAGGTATAACAATTTCTTTCACTGTATTTTTAAGTGGTTCCTATATTACTGTTTCACACAAAACCTTCCGCTAATAATAATAATAATAATATTTATTTGTATACCGCCCAATGGTTTCCCAATCCGGGCAGTTAACAACATAAAAACAATACAAAATATATCCCTCCCACCCTTAAAACAGTATTAAACAATTCAATTTAAAATCAATATAACAGCAACAATAAAATCAATTAATTACAGTTCCAATAACCCCCTAAGATATTCAATTTTTCACAGTGGGGGAACCAGGTACCACATGATGTCATAATATAAAATATAGAAACCACCCAAGGCTGGTTATCTAGTGTGGAAAGGCCTGCCGGAAGAGATCTTTATAGCATTTCTAAAACTATCCAGAGATGTTAGCTGAAGGATCTCGTCCGGCAGGTCGTTCCAGAGCCTAGGGGCAATTACAGAAAAAGCCCTCTGGGAGGTTGCAGAAAGCCTCACTTTCCTTGTCTCCAAGAATTTCCTCCCAGAGGAACGGAGTGCACGGGGGGGATTATACGGGAGGAGGCGGTCTCTGATATAACTTGGACCCAAGCCATTTAGGGCTTTAAAGGTAATAACCAACACCTTGTACTGGGCCCGGAAGCAGATAGGCAGCCAGTGGAGGGACCTCAAAACCGGAGTGATGTGGTCCCTCCTAGATGTTCCAGAAACAAGTCTGGCTGCCATATTCTGAACTAATTGTAGCTTCCGAACCTGGCACAAGGGTAGCCCCATGTAGAGCGCATTACAGAAGTCTAGGTGGGAGGTTACCAGTGCGTGCACAACGGTCTCGAGATCCCTTACTTCCAGAAAAGGGTGCAGCTGGCGTATCAGCCGAAGCTGATAACAGGCGCTCCTGACCGTCGCATTTACCTGATTTGTCATCAGGAGCGACGAATCAAGGAGCACCCCCAGACTGCGAACACAGTCACTGGAGGAGAGTGTGACTCCATCCAGGACTGGAGGTTGCAACCCAATTCTTGGTTTCGGGGCCGCTACCGTGAGCACCTCCGTCTTGTCTGGATTCAGCTTCAATTTGTTTTTCCTCATCCAGCCCATTACTGCCTGAAGACATTCATTGAGAGAGGAGATGCCATTGGAATTCGAGGCCGACGAACGAGACACGGAGAAATAGATTTGGGTGTCGTCAGCGTACTGATAACACCCAGCACCATAACTCCGTATTATCTCACCCAGCGGCTTCATATAGATGTTGAATAATGTCGGGGACAAAATAGCTTCCTGAGGGACCCCACAAGTGAGGTCCCTCTTACTGGAGCTACAGTCCCCGAGCAGCACCCTCTGGGACCTACCCAAGAGGAAGGACCGGAACCACTGCAACGCAGTGCCCCCGATACCTAACCCCTTCAGGCGGCTCAAGAGGATGCCGTGGTCTATCGTATCAAAAGCCGCTGAGAGGTCTAGGAGCACCAACAGGGTCACACTACCCCTGTCGATGCTCAGACGCAGATCGTCGGTCAAGGCAACCATGACAGTCTCAACCCCAAATCCTGTCCTAAAGCCAGTTTGAAATGGGTCTAGATCAGGGGTAGGCAACCTTTCCCCTTTAAGGGCCGAGGGACTTCAGCTCCCAGAAGCCTCAACCATGCTGGCCAATAGTCCCATGTTGGCCAGTAGCTCCTGGGATTCTGGGAGCTGAAGTCCCTCGGCCCTTAAAGGGGAAAGGTTGCCTACCCCTGGTCTAGATAATCGGTTTCATTCAAGACTGCCTGGAGCTGAAGAGCAACCGCCCTCTCAATTACCTTGCTCAAAAATGGCAGCAATGACACCGGCTTATAGTTTCTCATATCCAGGGGGTCCAGGGAAGGTTTTTTCAGAAGTGGCCTAACAGCCGCTTCTTTCAAAGAAGATGGAACATGTCCCTCCCTGAAGGGTGCATCGATGATATCCACAAGGAATCTCTTCAATGCACCCCCCGCCCCGGACGGCCAGCCATGATGGGCAAGGATCAAGAGGGCAGGTCGTCTTCCTCACCATACCAAGCAGCTTGTCCACGTCCTCGGTACTCACCGATTGAAGCTGATCCAGTATAACTACATCGACGGAGTTACTGGACGGACGCCTCACCTATTGACTCTGATTCAAAAGTAGCATCCAAGTCGGCTCTTATCTGAGAGATTTTATCTGCAAAGTAGTTATTAAATGTGTCACAGCAGGCCGTGGTCGGGTTAAGTAAGGGATTCGGCGCAGAAGATATCTGCGTCGTCTCCCTCACCACCTTAAACAGCTCTGCCGGACGGGACTCTGCAGACGCAATGCGTGCAGAGAAGAAAGCTCTCTTCGCTGCAAGTATTGCCTCCCAATAGGAACGAAGGAAGTTCCTATGGCGAGTTCTGTCTGATAAGAGTCGAGTCTTCCGCCACCTGTGCTCTAGTCGTTGACCAAACCGCTTCATTCTCCTAAGCTCCTGTGTATACCAAGGCTTTCGGTTTGAAGCGGGATGCTAAGGACGCTTGGGAGCGATTTTGTCGATAGCCCTGGTAAGATTGATGTTCCAAGTGTTAACCAGAGCATCGACAGAGTCACTGGCATTCCTCACCATTTGACCCTCTAATACTCTCTGGAATCCGATTGGCTCCATTAGCCTTCGAGGGCGGACCATTTTAATGGGTCCACCACCCCCGGTGGGGCAGATGTAGGCCTTAAGTTGCATCTTGACCAGGAAATGATCCGTCCATGACAATGCAGAGGTACTTACCACCTCCGCCCATGGATATTCCTGATCCGTACTAAAGACCGCATCGAGTGTATGACCTGCACAATGTGTGGGCCCGTTGACCAGTTGGGATAGGCCCATGTTTGTCATGGTCTCCATGAACTCCCGAGCCGCACCTGTTAAACTGGTCTCGAGCGGGATGTTGAAGTCCCCCAAGACTAAAAGTCTGGGAGTCTCCAACAGCAGCTCAGAGACCAGTTGTGTCAGCTCGGTCAGGGAGTCTGCTAGACAATAGGGTGGTCGGTAGACTAGCAGAATCCCCAAACTATCCCTGGTCTTCAGGCTGAAGTACATACACTCGAAGTGGACTGTGTTCCGGACAGGTATCCTGGTCAAGGTCAGATGGTTTTTATGAATTAAGGCCACTCCGCCCCACCCCGCCCACTTCCCCTCACCTGCTCGCTAACAGAGTACCCAGCTGGGAGGGCCTGCACCCATATGACAGCGCTATCCTCTCCCAGCCAGGTCTCTGTAAAGCAAGTCAGGTCGGCATCCTCATCAAGGAGGAGATCCTGGATGATGTGAGTCTTATTTTTAACCGACCTGGCATTGCAGAGGAGCAGGGTGAGGTTCTGTGGAATGGTGGGTTTGCTCTCCAAGTCATTCCGAGAAACAGAAGGAACTGAAGGCGGGATAGCTACTAAACAGCGATCCCATCTTCTTTTGTAACATGTGTTCCTCCTGTTCCAGCCATACCTCCCATTCCCCAACGCAACTCCGATAGTGATCCCCTTCACATTCTGGGCCTCAGGTGAAATCATAGATGTTAAATCCAGATACGAAGGTGTAATAATTAAGATGGAAGACAGTCCCAACCTCATCTCAAGTAAATCCAATAAGGACTTAAGGTTCCACTCATACACCTCCTTAATATGTAATAATATTATTAAACCTCTGGTTCCACAAGGTTATAACAGCAGCACAATTTATCTGCGGATCCTTATGAATAGGTCCAAAGAGAGCTCAAAGTGCCACCATTACCATGTTACAAATTGCCACCGCGTTGCGTCGCTGAGGAGGTAAGGCTCAATAGGGGCCTTTTTGTAGGCCCAGGTGGTCCCACCTCTCTCCGCTGCACCGCGCCACCAGTGCTGGGTTCGGGAGGGTTTGGAGGCCCTTTGCAGGGCAGATGGAGGAGTCTCTCTCCCGCGCTGGGCTGCTGAGGAGGTAAGGCTCAATGGGGGCCTTTTTGTAGGCCCAGGTGGTCCCGCCTCTCTCCGCTGCGCCGCACCACCGGGTGCTGGGTTCGGGAGGGTTTGGAGGCCCTTTGCAGGGCAGATGGAGGAGTCTCCCGCGCTGGGCCACTGAGGAGGTAAGGCTCAATAGGGGCCTTTTTGTAGGCCGAGGTGGTCCCGCCTCTCCGCTGCGCCGCGCTACCGGGTGCCGGGTTCGGGAGGGTTTGGAGGCCCTTTGCAGGGCAGATGGAGGAGTCTCTCTCTTGCGCTGGGCCGCTGAGGTAGTCAAGGCTTTAACTAAGGACTCCAGTGGTCCCTAACTTTAGTACTCAAAACCCCTTTCTGTCTGCCCCTCTCAGCAGTATAACCTAGCCACCTCAGCTGTTAAGGGTCTAATAAACTTCTAGTTCTAGACCCAAACTTAGTCCTTGTTCCTATATATCTCACACATAGTCCTTTCTTCCTATTTATATTTGCTCCTGGGAGTAGCCCCCATCTTTTCTAGCTTCAGTCCCATTTGCTGTCCCAACTGCACTCATTGGTTATTCCTGTTAGCGTGGTTATGCAGCGCATGATGATCCATGTCAATATGCAGCACCAGAATCATGACCTTCTCAGATGCAGGCAGTAGCTTGTCAGCTTGAGAAGCACCTCCCCTTCCAGAATGAGTAAAGAGACTCTACAGACGTCTCTCAGATGAGGCTTTAATCTTAGTTCCTCTATGCCGCTTAATGCCAAACGCCCCCTTTTTTTTACAATGTATTAAGCGGGGAAACAACTAAAGAGCAAAGAATAAGTCCACCAAGACTGGAGACATAACTTATCAGCCAGTTAAGAAGATTCTACAAATGGTAGGAAAAAGAAGACAATAGAATAAGTTTGACTTAAAAGACTTTTAAGAAAAGAAAGATACAAGAGCAGGAGAGGGAGGTAGTGAAAGCGGAGATTGGGAAGTGGAAAACAGAGAAGGAGCTGTAGCAGAGAGCCAGGAAGGCAGCAGAAGCAAAGAGACAGAGAAGGAGTTAAAGCAAAAAGCCACATGATTACACCACATGTGACCTGAGGCATCTACCTTATATAGCCAGGGTTTCATGTGGCCTTCTGGCCTTGCCTCTTCCTGTGGACACCTGTCACTCAACCAGAGTGACTCTGCAGTTTTTGTTATTTTTAAGATGAGCAGAGCAATAAATCTTTGCTGAAGCCGTGAGCAGCATCTCCCTCTCCTTTCGTCTCACCACTTAGGAATGCCGCCTTGAATTCCAGACCGGAAGCAGAAGATGGCTCTCAAGAAGCACATTTTATTTCTTTAGTTGCAGTAAAACATAGTAACTATTTACAAAGGAAATTAGTCCACCAGCAGGCAAAAGACAAAGGAATCTTCTCACAAAAACTAACTAGTTAACCAGCATAAGAAAAAAAAACAACCCCCAAGCTGAGGGCTCAATTGATTTGTTGACATTTGTAAACAGCCTGAAAGTCCAGCCTCTTCTTGTGACTCATAAGGCCTTTGCAGACTGCCAGAAATAGTGCACATTAAATTGAGGCAGTGCCCTGGCTCAGGGCTAAGGAATCATGGGAACTGTAATTTATTGTGGCACCAGAGCTCTCTGACAGAGAAGGCTCAATGTCTCAGAAAAAAAATACAATTCCCATGATTCCCTAGCACTGAGCCAGGGCAGTGCCTCAATTTAATGTGCACTATTTCTGGCAGTCTGCAAAGGCCCATAGTCATATGGGTGATGGTTCTCACAATCCCTGATGATCTAATTTGTTTACACTCTGCCTTCTGTGCTCCCAGAAACAATGACCTTGTCTATGTTTCTCCAAGTTGTTTTTCCATTACACCTGCAAGCAAAAACTTTCCAACATCTGTACATTTCCACTCTGACTACATATCCCAACAGTTTTGCAGCAGTTGTCTGTACTTTCCAGCACCAGGTGACCATCTGCATGATGTCACTTCCCATGACACAGCATGATGCAGCATGACAGGATCAGTCAAATGTTGTGTCATCATGGCTGCTGCTATTCCCCACACTGTACATTTTCCCCTGGGACTCCTTCCTAACTATCCCCTCCAAAATGTACAAATGTGTGCACATCACTTAGCACATCTTGGAGTGTGTTGCATGGACCTTCCTGTTTTCCTGTGCCATATCCCACCGGCCTGACATCTGCCGACATCCTCCTGCCAGCGCCCAGTGCCCTGGTATCCTGTCTGTTGCACTGTCCACTTGACCTCTGCACCCCAGACTCAGAACCCTGTTCTGCTTTCCCCAGCAGCACCTTTGTCGATATAGACACACTCCCAGGAAACCTGTCCACCACTCCAGGCACTGTATTTTTCCATTGCTTCCACACTCTGGCCCAGATCTTCGTCCACTTTGCACATGTGTTTGGGCTAGACCAGAGGTAGGCAATCTAAGGCCCGGGGGCCAGATGTGGCCCCCCGAGGCCTTTCGACCGGCCCCAGGCTGGTCCTGCCACCGCTGCCCCCTGCTGCCGCCCGCCATGATGATATTGATTATTGTTATTACTTGTTCTTTGGGTTTTCTTGGCAAAATCTCCACAGGGGTTTTGCCATGGCTTTTCTGGGGCTGAGAGAAAAAATTATTTATTTATTTATTTATTTACTTATTTTTGGTGCTTTGGCCTCCCAATTGTCTGAAGGACAGCAACCTGGCCCCTGACTCAAAAAGGTTGCTTACCCCTGGGCTAGACCTACCATCCTCTTAGGACCTCGAGCCTTGAGCTTCCGCTCCCGCTCCTGGTGCCAAGCCCAACTGCACAGACATTCTCTCATGTCTCTACCTGCAGAGCTTTCGTGAGGATGTCTACCACATTGTTCTCCGAACACCATTCTGGACTAGCTCCCTCACGTTCTGATATTGCACCCCTATGTACTTGGTCCTATTCCTGAGGTTCTCTGGCTCTAGGCATGAGAATCCTCATGCACAACAGTTGGACCTGTGCACTCCTCACTTAAGTCCAACAGAAGCTGCCTCACCCACTGCACTTCCCCTGCCATCTCTAACAGTGCAGCAAATTCTGCTTCCGCAGTTCTAAGTACTACACAACTCTGTTTCCTGCTCCTCCACACTACAGGGTTGTCAGCATACTTAATGAGCAACCCAGTTACTGACTTCCTGTTGTGCAGCTCTGAGGCAAAGGATCTATCAACAAAGCACTCCAGCTGGGCTTCAGATCCCTGCAGCACCAGCTTCTTCTTGCTGCCCTTTAGGTACTTCAGTAACCTCGACAGCTGTCCAGTTCTCAACCTTTGGACTGCTGACTCTCCTGCTTAGAACACCCACAGCAAATGAAAAGTCTGGCCTGGTGTTGTTGGCAATGAACATCAGACTGCTTATTACTGACCTATACAGGTCCATATGCTCAAAAACCTTGTCAGATTCACTACTGCTGGTAAACCCTGGAGTTATGGGGCTCTTCACCACTTTGGCATTTTCCAAACCACGCTTCTCCAGCAACCTCTATCTTTTTTTGTCTGACTAAGCATCACTTTGCCATCCACAGTCCTCTTCACCTCAATTCCTAGGTATGCCTTGAGGTTCCCTAAGTCTTTCAGAACAAACTTATTAGCCAATTCCACCTGCACCACCTTTACTTCGTGTTCAGTCTGAGCAGCCACACAAAGGTCATTCACATAAATCACTATAGTGACCCCTCCTTTCTTGTACACACAGGCATCTGCAATGCTGCACTTGTATCCCAGCCTCACCAGCTCCTCATGGATACACAAGTTCCAGCAGCGTGCACTTGCCTAAGCCCATAAAGGGCTTTCCTGAGCCTGTAGACCTTGCTCTCCTTGGCATTATCAAAGCTCGGAGCTTGCTCCATAAAAACCTCCTCGTCTAGCTTGCCATTCAGGTAGGCCATTTTGAAATCAAAATGCCTTACAACCAGACACTTCCTGTCAGTCAAAGCTAGCACCATTCTGAGGCTCTCTGGCTTCGCTGTTGGGGAGAAAGTTTTATCAAAACTCTCAAAGCGCTGTTGAGAGAAACCCCTGGCCACCAATCTGCCTTTGTACTTGTGGGTCCCATCTGGCATCTCTTTTTTCTTGAAGACCCACTTGCAGCCTATGACTTTCCGGTCACCTGGCCTGTTTACTACCTCCAACACCTCCCTTTTCATCAGAGAAGAGAATTCGCTATTCATAGCCTCAAACCACTTCTGTTCTTCCCTGGGAAAGGTGACAAGCTCCTGGTAGCTTTCTGGATCTTCCACTGCTATTGCACACACCCTAGCATTCTGCACCACAAAACCCTCAGGTGGCCTCCTGACTCTCTGAGTCCTTCTGAGTATGATTACTTTGGTCTGTCCCTTCTCATCTTCACTATCACTACTTGTCTGTACTCTTATCTCTATGGATAATGGTGTCTCAAACTTTTGTGTAGTGATGGGTGAGTTTGTGTACCTGTGGGCTCGTTGGAGGTTCTGGGTTGGCTTTCTGGTGTGACCTCTGGTGTTTACACCTCTCCAGTTCTGGCACTGCCTCCCTGTAGTCCCAGTCTTACAAACATTTTGTGGTTTGTGTGAATCTTCTCTCACTCTGAGTGTTTTGCAAAATTTGTGCTCCTGGACAACAGGATGCGACCAGTAAAACCTGTAGCTGTTCCCCTCGTACAAACATCAGTCTGTGCCACTTGGGGTCACCTTCCTGAAATTTAGGGGAACCAGAACGTTGGTGTGCTGCCCAAACACACTCAGGTAGCTAAAGTTGGGTGGCCTCCTGTACAACATGTAGTAAGGGGTCTGCTTGACTGCAGAGTTCCACACCCAGTTGGTGATATGGCAGTCAGTCAGGATTGCCTCCCCCAAAGACCCTCTGGGGCCCTTGCATCAAGTAGCATGCAATCTTTTATCTGCTTAAGCACCGTAATTTTTCTCTCCACCAGACTGTCTTCCTGCGGGATGGTTGGGTTGGTGGTATTATGGATGCGCTTCTACTTTAACCAGTTACACAGGCTTGCAGATAAGAATTCACCCCCACAGTCTGTTACCAAAGTACCCATTTTGTATTCAAACTCACTTTCAGCCATCTCCAATGAACGTGGCAGCAGCCTGATTTTTTTCCTTAGGGTATAGGCATAAGTGTATCTGGTATAGCAATCAATTATCACCATTAAATACCTATTACCCCCTACTGATTTGGCAAAAGGGCCTGCCAAATCTGTGTGCACTGCTTGAAATGGCCTCTGGTGGCACACTTGCTCTTCTTTGCAACTGGATAAGCCCTTAGCTTAATCTTGCTGCACAGAGAGCATTCCAAGTGGTTCCTGTACTCATCCCACTTTAGTTCTGGCACACACTCTTGTGAAACCTGTGTGTCCCAACACCTTATGGAGATAGTGTGCACAGTTCGAGTGCAGTCGCACATTGCCGACTGTAGCACACTGCACAGAAATCTAGGTAATAGAGCCTGTTGTGCTTATGGGCTTTTGCACAAATCTGCCCACTTTGGTGATCAGACACTCATCCCCCTCAAAAATGCAGGGCATACCCATCTGTAGTCAGCGAGGACACACTGACCAGACAATTTTGTAACTGGGGAGCACACAGTACATTTTCAAAGTCCTTTTCAAACCTTGGGAAATACACAGTCCCCATGTCCCTTATTTGGCTGGAACCCCTATCAGCCAAGCCCACTGAGTTAAAACAGGAGGGCTTCCTGTCCTTCAGCAAGGACCTCTGGTTCACTAGAATCATAGAATCATAGAGTTGGAAGAGACCACAAGGGCCATCCAGTTTAACCCCCTGCCATGCAGGAACTCCCAATCAAAGCATCCCCAACAGATGGCCATCCAGCCTCTGCTTAAAGACCTTCAAGGAAGAAAACTCCACCACACTCCTAGGGAGTGTGTTCCACTGTCGAACAGCTCTTACTGTCAAGAAGTTCCTCCTAATGTTGAGGTGGAATCTCTTTTCCTGGAGCTTGCATCCATTGTTCTGGGTCCTAATCTCTGGAGCAGCAGAAAACAAGCTTGTTTCCTCCTCAATATATGACATTCCTTCGAATATATAAACACGGCTATCATATCACCTCTTAACCTTCTCTTCTCCAGGCTAAACATTCCCAGCTCCCTAAGTCATTCCTCATAGGGCTTAGTTTTCAGACCCTTCACCATTTTAGTTGCCCTCCTTTGGACATGCTCCAGTTTCTCCACATCCTTTTTGAATTGTGGTGCCCAGAACTGGACACAGTATTCCAGGTGAGGCCTGACCAAAGCAGAATAGAGTGGCACTATTACTTCTCTTGATCTAGACACTATACTTCTATTGATGCAGCCCAAAATTGCATTGGCCTTTTTAGCTGCTGCATCACACTGTTGACTCATGTTCAACTTGTGGTCTTCCTGGACTCCTAGATCCTTTTCACACATAGCCTCATTCAGCCAGGTGTCTCTCATTGTATATTTGTGCTTTTCATTTTTCCGCCCTAAGTGCAGTACCTTACATTTCTCCATGTTGAATTTCATTTTGTTAGCTTTGGCCCAGCTTGCTAGTCTGTTCAAGTCATTTTGAATTTTGATCCTGTCTTCTGGGGGTATTAGCTACTCCTCCTAATTTGGTGTCGTCTGCAAATTTGATAACTATGCCCCCAATACCATCATACAAGTCATTAATAAAAATGTTGAATAGCACTGGGCCCAGGACAAAGCCCTGTGGCACCCCACTGGTCACTTCTTTCCAGGTTGAAAAGGAGCCATTGTTGAGCACCCTTTGGGTTCGACCAGTCAACCAATTACAAATCCATGTAACCGTTACTTTGTCTAGCCCATATTTTACCAGCTTGTTTGCAAGAATGTCATGTGGAACCTTATCAAAGGCCTTACTGGAATCAAGATATACTATATCTACCACATTCCCTTCATCTACCAAGCTGGTAATTTTATCAAAAAAAAGAGATCAGATTTGTCTGGCATGACCTGTTTCTCTGAAAACCATGTTGACTTTTTGTGATTATGAAATTACCTTCCAGATGTTCACAGACTCTCTGTTTAATGATCTGCTCCAGAATCTTTCCTGGTATTGATGTCAGACTAATTGGATGATAAATGTTGGGATCCTCTTTTTTCCCCTTTTTGAAGATGGGGACAAAGTTTGCCCTCCTCCAGTCTTCTGGGACTTCTCTTGTTCTCCAGGAGTTCTCAAAGATTATTGCCAATGGTTCCAATATTACATTTTCCAGTTCTTTTAGTACCCTTGGATGTAATTCGTCTAGCCCTGGAGACTCTTTACTTATTCTGTGCTGAAATTCTCCTATTCTGTCATCTGCTCCATTATCCTCAGGTTGAGCACCCTTTGCCTTTTCTGAGAAGACTGAAGCAAAGAACGTGTTGAGTAATTCTGCCTTTTCTCTGTCCCCTGTTAACTTTTTGCCAGCTTCCCCACACAGTGGCCCTGCCATTTTCTTCTTCTTCCTTTTGCTGTGGACATACCCAAAAAAGCCCTTTTTATTGTTCTTAGCCTCTCTAGCAAGCCTGTGTTCATTCTGCACTTTAGCTTTTCTGACTTTACCCCTAAACTTGCTAGCTATTTGTTTGAATTCCTCTTTGGTGATTTCCCCATTTTTCCATTTCTTATACATGTTCCATTTAAAATTCAGTTCAGTAGAAAGTTCCTTAGTCATCCATCCTGGTTTCTTCAGGCACCTCCCATTTTTCTTCCTCATTGAAACTGTTTGAAATTGTGTCTTCAGTATCTCCCTTTTGAGAAACTCCCATCCTTCTTGAACTCCCTTCTCTTTTAGTATTCCTGACCATGGGATCACCCCCAGTATTTCTCTAAGTTTACTAAAAGCAGCTTTCCTAAAGTCTAAAATGTGTGTCTGACTATGCCTGGCTTCTCCTTTCTTGTATAATAAATTCCAGGAGAACATGATCACTCCCACCTAAGGATCCAACCACTTGCACCCCATTAACTAGGTCATCCCTGTTAGTTAGGATCAGATCCAAAATAGCTGACTCCCTTGTTGCCTCTTCCACCTTTTGGACAATGAAATTGTCTTCAAGGCAAGTGAGGAATTTGCTAGACCTTGAGGATTTTGCTGAGTTCGAATTCCAGCAAATATCAGGATAGTGGTGAGTTGCACCGCTGTCAATCCTCCACAGGTGTCTGGCAGCAACAGCGAGATGGGCTTGGGAATCACTGTCCTTCACTGTCGAAACAACTCCTTTCCTGTTCCCAGGAGAGAGCGTTGTTGTTTCCTTCTGGCAGCAGGTGGCTTCTTGTAGTTCTTCTGGAGATGACCTAGCTGACCACAATTAAAACATTTTTTTACTTTGCAGACAGCTGCACTCTCAGTCTTTTGAACTGCCTCTGGTGATGTGTTTGATTTTGGCTTGGCTTGTTACTGTCTCTGAATGCCAGTCTCAAAACGCCGTCTTTGACATTCCTCCAAGACACGTGTCGACACCAAGTCCATTGTGAGCTGACTCTCTGGCACGCCCTGCAGGCTATACAATATGTGATCAAATCATTAGATAAACTGCCCAACAGGATGTATACCTTTTGTTCCTTTGGGAGATTTATTCCTCTGGATTCCACCTCCAAGAACAAATGCTTCATTGTGGCCAGATGCTCCTCTGGGGACTGTCCTTTCTGCATTTTGCAGGCATACAGCCTTTTGCTTCAGAGCATTTTTGAAAGGGCAGAGTCAGACTGGTGCACGTTTTTCAAAGCAAACTAGACCTCCTGGGCAGATCTTTTATCCCTTACATGATCCAACTGGTCTGGGTCCAGGGAAAGATTGATAGTTGCACATGCTTTCCTATCAAGCTCAGCATTTTTGACTGATGGCCTTTCTTCTATTACATCCCAGAGTCCTTCCCTCACTAGGATCACCTCGGCATACACTGCCCACTGGGAGTAATTCTGGTCATTCAGCCTTGGGAACTTTACAAAATCCATGCTGGCAACAAACAAGACAAATGCACAGTATTGGCAGCCTTCCCAGCTTTCACTATCTGCTGGAGATAAGCAGCATGGCAAAACAGCTCGGCTTCTTAACTCTGCCTTCCGGCACTCAGACAGCAAAAAGCTACTCTTCTGGATGACTGACACAAACAGCTACTCATACTGTCATCTATTCAGATCCACTGGCGCAGACTGGGCCCATTACCCTTACTAGCGTGGTTGCGCAGTGCATGATGATCCACATCAATGTGCAGCACCAGAATCATGACCTTCTCAGATGCAGGCAGTAGCTTGTCAGCTTGAGAAGCACTTCTCCCCTTCCAGAATGAGTAAAGAGACTCTACAGACAGGCATCTCTCAGATGAGGCAGTTCCTATATGCACAAGGCTATATATAACAACGACAACCATTCAACCACGACCACAACTCTACACCATACAATTACACCACACATGTGTTCTGAGGCATCGCCTTATATAGCCAGGGCTCCATGTGGCCTTCTGGCTCTGCTTCTTCCTGTGGACACCTGTCACTCAAACAGAGTGACTCTGCAGTCACTTCCCATGACACAGCATGACTCAGGATCAGTCAAATGCTGTGTCATCATGGATGCTGCTATTCCCCACATTGTACATTTTTCATTGGGACTTTATCCTAACAATTCCAACATTTCTACCTGTTTTCTCCATACCCACTCTCCAGCTAAAAATGCTCCCCAAGCAGTTTACAAATTATTTATTTGACAATGCATCCCAAGGAATCAGACTAGATGGCAGAAGAGTGCCATCCTTAGTGGCAGAAAAATAAATGTAAATTGACATGGTGAAGGAGTGGGATTGCTTCCCTCAAGTCATGACAGACTAATCTGATCTCTTTTTTTTGATAAAATTACCAGCTTGGTAGACAAAGAGAAGGCTGTAGATATAGCAGATCTTGATTTCAGTAAGGCCTTTGACAAGGTCCCCCATGATATCCTTGCAAACAAGATAGTAAAATGTGGGCTAGACAATGTGACAGGTGGATTTGGAATTGGTTGACCAGCTGAACCCAAAGGATGCTCAGCAATGGCTCCTCTTCTTCATCCTGAGAAGTGACCAGGGGTGTGCCACAGGGTTCTGTCCTCGGCCCAGTGTTAGTCAACATTTTATCAGTGACTTGGATGAAAAAATAGAGGGCATGCTTTTCAAATCTGCAAATGACATCAAATTAGCAGTAGCTAATACCACAGAGGCAGGATCAAAATTCAAAATGATCTTAATAGATCAGAAAGCTGAGGTAAAGCTAACAACATTAATTTCATGGAGAAATGTATGGTACTGCACTTTGGGCAGAAAAATGAAATGCATAGATATAAGATGGGGACACCTGGTGTGACAAGACAACATGTGAAAGGGATCTAGGAGTCCTAGAAGACCACAAGTTAAACATGTCAACAGTGTGATGCGGCAGCTAAAAAAGCCAATGCAATTTTAGGCTGCATCGACAGAGGTATAGTGTCTAGAAGTAATAGTGCCACTGTATTCTGCTTTGGTCAGGCCTCACATGGAATACTGTGTCCAATTTTGGGCACCACAATTCAAAAAGGATGTGGAGAAATGAGTGTGTCCAGAGGAGGGTGACTAAAATGGTGAAGGGTCTGGAAACCATGCCTTATGAGGAGAGACCTAGGGAGCTCAGTATGTTTAGCCTGGAGAAAATATGGTTAAGAGGTGATATGATAGCCCTGTTTAAGTATTTAAACAGTTTTTAAACCAAAATACCAAACCACCGAAAATAACCACCAAAAATAGTTAAGCCTGTCCCTGATTTTTGTTTTAGCCATTTTAAATCATTTGTTAATTGTGATTTTTTTAGTATGTTTTTAGTTTGTTTGTTTAATTGCATTGGGGGGGGCTATTAGGGAAGGGATTGTTGTTTTATCTTGTAAGCCACCTCGGTTGTTTTTACAGAGAGGCGGGATATAAATAAATGTTGTTGTTGCTGTTGTTGTTGTTGTTGTTGTTGTTGTTATTTAAGGGGTGTTATATTAAGGATGGAGCAAGCTTGTTTTTTGCTGCTCCAGAGACTAGAATATGGAACAATGGATACAAGCTGTAGGAAAAGAGATTCCACGTGAACATTAGGAGGAACTTCCTAACAGTAAGGGCTGTTCAACAGTGGAAAACACTCCCTCGGAGAGTAGTGGAGTCTCCTTCTTTGGAGGTCTTTAAACAGAGGCTGGATGGCCATCTGTGGGGGATGCTTTGATTTTGAGTTCCTGCATGGCAGGGAGGTTGGACTGGATGGCCCTTGGAGTCCTCCAGCTCTATGATTCTATGATTCAATATAAGGAAAAGGTATTTGCTGTTGACAAGGTTGTGAAGTCGTGTCCAACTGTAGGGGGTGGTGCGCATCTATGTTACTAAACCGAAGAGCCAGCATTGTCAGAGACTATGCTGTGATCATGGAGCCAGTGTGATTGCATGAAATGCTGTTTACCTTCCCATCGAAGTGGTACCTATTTATCTCCTTGCATTTGCATGCTTTTGAACTGCTAGGTTTGCAGAAGCTGGGACTAGTGATGGGAGCTCACCCCATCATGCAGCACCCGGGCCTCAAAATGCCAACTTTCCGATCTTGCAATCAACAGAGTCAGTGTCTTAACCGCTTGAGCCAGAGCATCCCTCAATATATGATTCAATAGATATTCCCTCAAAATGTAAACCTGCATACAGTAGCTTCTAAAAAATCACTTCAGAATATAACATCAGTGGACACAAATACAAACGTGCTTTCAAGAGGGTGAGGAGGGAATCCTTCCCTGTTGCTCAGCCCCCTCTTGGAACTGAGCTCCCATTGAATATCCCTTGGGAGTCATTCCCAGTCTCCCCAGAAGATATCCTAGAGGGTTCAACAGGGAGGGAGCAAGCCTGAAAGTTTGACAGAGTTCTTCAGCAGTCTGGACCTATGGCTCAGTGTACTGGGAGAGTGGCCATTCCCCAGGGTTTTGTGGAGACCCAGCAAAATGCAGCAAGTCAAGAAGCAAGCCTACAAGTTCCACAGAGCTCTTCACCAAGACAGACCGAGGCAAAGAAGCAGTGGGGGATTTGGGGGTGTAATTCAACCAAACGTCACATTTCATATATATATATATATATATATATATATATTTGCAACTGCTGGAATTTCATCTTTAACAGGAACAATGGTATTGCCATCCATGTTTCCTCTGAAGATAGTTGCGGGGGATTATTCTTGCATCAGTATATTGCTGTGCGGTCTTCTGGTTCTAGTATATATATAATATAAATATAATATAATATATACTAGAACCAGAAGACCGCACAGCAATATACTGATGCAGGAATAATCCCCCCCCAACTATCTTCAGAGGAAACATGGATGGCAATACCATTGTTCCTGTTAAAGATGAAATTCCAGCAGTTGCAAATTTGCAGCCACTTTAACCATAATTGTTGGGAAGGAATAATGGGTATCATTTTGGGTGGAGATCGAAACTACAGACCTTATTGTAACATATGGCTCTCCAGATATTGTTAGATTGCAAGTCCCAGCATCCTGTAGCCAGTGCTGAGAAATAATGCTGGGAACTATAGTCCCACAACATCCGGATCATGGAAGTTGTGCTACTTGAAGATGCGTGTGCATCCCATATGATGGAGTGCGTGTGAGAAAGAATGGCTGATACCTCTGCATTCCTCTTCATCTATTCTATCACCATATTCCCCCATATTAATATTTTGGTAGCACAGGGAGTGGGCTGCATGTGGCCCACTGCCAAACTATCTGGAGACACATGTGTCCTACTAAATCTGTTTTTGCAGCCCCCAACCTCTCTAGTCTCTCCTGGCTACACTTTTGCAACCACAAGAAAGGACGAGCTGCCTCTCTTGGAAGGCTTCAGGAGAAACACATTGCTTTTTGAATAGCTTACATCTCCCCTGCACTATTTAATGTTCCTCCCAAAAATCCAGAGTGATTGTTGGGGATACTGCTGAATCCTTCTAGGAATATAGATGCATGTCTATGATAGTTTATTGTTTTATGACCCCTCATTTCCTCCTTCTCTAAGAGCACGCTTTTCTTTGTCTCTGGAGGGATCGCCATTACTTTCTCCTTCTCCTTTGTCCTTTGACCGGAGCAGCATGACTTCCTAGCACGCTGATAAGAAACTGTCTTTGCAAGCATGTAAACTACTTTTTCTACCTCACTTTCTTTGTAACATGAAGTTTTACCTGTGTATGAATAGGCGCATGATTTTGTATGTAATTGATAGAATTGATAATTTGGATTCAACACACACACCAATATATAGATATATGTATGTATATGTATAACTTACACACATTCACATGCTAGATCAGGGGTAGGCAACTTTTCCCCTTTAAGGGCCGAGGAACTTCAGCTCCCAGAAACCCAGGAGCTATTGGCCAACATGGGACTATTGGCCAACATAGCTGAGGCTTCTGGGAGCTGAAGTCCCTTGGCCCTTAAAGGGGAAAGGTTGCCTACCCCTGTGCTAGATGGATGGACTTTATTAAGGAGACCATGAATAAGAGTTTGCAGGAGCTGGGCAGAACAGCGGAGGACAGTAGAGGGAGCCTGGAGATGTCTCATCCATAGGTTCAGTCGAGATTGACGCAAAGGCAGTTAACAACAAACAAAAATGTGTGAAGCTAGTGAAAATATAGTGAAGAGTTTGGATAAGGCCCCATAAAATAAAAGACAGGAATGGTTTTCGGAATACACACCACCCTCACATCCCCTGTAAGGAGTTTTAAGCTCCAGGGACTCTGGATGAAAAAGGAGGTTATCTTTTGAATTCCACACAAACATCGTAGAGCAGGTAGAACATTCCTTAGGTCATCTTTTGGCAGAGAAGCCTGTTTGTAGTCAATGAGGTAAAAGAAAGAGAATGCAAACATGAAAGGAAGGCTGGATGGTTAATAATAAGACTTGGGGTGAAATCACAGTTCGCAGTTGGGTTAATTGTCTAAGTTTCACTTTGGCTGAAAATCACGCCAAAGATAGACCCTAAAAGGAGATCTGTAAATAAGAGCGAGGGGGTTCTGAATTTGAGCAGAGGGGAGATGCAAACAGGGGCAGAGATAAAGTATTCATTTTAGGCATTTGTGATTTGTTATATAGTTTAATGATAGCAGCCATTAATGTTATGAGGGTGGAAAAATACTGCCAGGGAAAGAGAATAAAACTATGCTCTGTCAAGTTCGCCTAGCACACCCCTTCTTGCAAGAATGCTAACTAATAAATTGGAACTTACTGCTTCACTTGTTTTGTCCTGATTAATTTGATTTGGTACTTTGGTACTTAGAAAACTGTAACTCACAGTAAATTTATCTTTTTTTAGATTACTCTAACTAAGGACTTTGTCTTAGTTCTGTATTGGAAGACACATGGGGGCTGAGAGAATAAAAGTGGACTAGTTTGCTTTTTCCTGCTCACGCGCTTGCTGCTGTTCACTTTGCTGGTGGGATTAAATCAATCTCGTCTATTTTCCTAAGCTTTCTAACAAATCTCAAGAAAAAAATTCATGGATTTGTTTGAGGCATTTGGGGAAATCCATGAGGCCTCCAGAAGCCCAAGGGGCCAAAACATCCCCCTGAGCCCACCACAGCTGCACACTGCAGCTGGAAGAGATATCAGCCATTCTATCCAAACTAACTTGGTCTCAAATAGGCAATCATGTAAGCATGTCTTTTGTAATGTTCATGGCCCTTGATTGCCCATCTGAGACTGAATTAATTCAACCAAACATCACATTACTCAATTCAACCAAATATTACACCATTGTTCCCATTAAAGATGACGTTCCAGCAGTTGCAAATTTGCAGCCACTTTAACCGGAATTCATAGACTCATAGAGTTGGAAGAGACCACAAGGGCCATCCAGTCCAACCCCCCTGCCATGCAGGAACTCCCAATCAAAGCATCCCCGACAGATGGCCATCCAGCCTCTGCTTAAATACCTCCAAGAAAGGAGACTCCACTACTCTCTGAGGGAGTGTGTTCCACTGTCGAACCACCCTTACTGTCAGGAAGTTCCTCCTAATGTTGACATGGAATCTCTTTTCCTGGAGCTTGCATCCGTTGTTCTGAGTCCTATTCTCTGGGGCAGCAGAAAACAAGCTTGTTCCCTCCTCAATATGACATCCCTTCAAATATTTAAACAAGGCTATCATATCACCTCTCAACCTTCTCTTCTCCAGGCTAAACATACCCAGCTCCCTCGTTGTTGGGAAGGAGTACATATTGCTCTCCAGATGTTGTTAGATTGCAAGTCCCAGCATCCTCTAGCTGGTGTGGCCAATGCTGAGAAATTCTGGGAACAACAATCCAACAACATCAAAATTATGGAAGCTGTGCTACTTGAAGGTGTGTGCACAGATACCACACACACATATGTTGGATGGCCTTTGGGGTTGCTTCCAACTCTAGGATTCCGTGCATTTCTGCATGGCCAAAGTGGTTGGACTAATGGCCCTTGGAAGTCCCTTCCAACTCTAGGATACTGTGTATTCCTGCATGACCAAAGGAGGATGAGTTGGATGGCCCTGGGTCTCTTCCAACTCTGGCATTCTACATATTCCTGCATGGCAGAAGGGAGTTGGACTGGATGGCCCCTGGAGGTAACTTCCAACTCTAGGGTTTTATGTATTCCTGCATGGCCAAAGGAAGTTGGGCTGCATGGCCCTTGGGGGTCCCTTCCAACTTTAGGATTCTACGTAAAATGCTAGCAGTGCTTTCTAGAACTCATCCCTGTGTCCCTCTGGGGCTACAGGGCCAGATATAGCTTATCTGGCTACAGGGACTGCAGAGATAAATGTCTGTGTATATGCACACACACATACACATACACCTTCAAGAAACACATGAATGTATGGGGAGCCTGTGCATTCTCAAAGATGATTTGAGAATTCTGCCTTTGAAAGCTAGCCTACAGCACCTAGTATTGTTCCCTGGCGATCTCCCATCCAAGTACTAACCAGGGCTGACTGACTCTGCATAGCTTCCAAGATCCGGATGTTGCTGGACTGCAGCTCCCAGCATTCCTCAGCATTGGCTACCCCAGCTAGGAGCCGCTGGAACTTGCAGCCCAACAATAGCTGGACTCCATCACTCCCTTGAGTCCAATGCATTATAGTATGCGCTGTGTAAGCAAATATGATTTTGGACACATACAGTTCCCTCTATGACCCCAAACTGACCTTATGGGAGGGCAGCCATAATCTTCTAGATGGCAAGTCAGGTAGGCATAGAAAGGAGGCCTACCAAATTACTGGAAAATTCCCTACCAGACAAGTTTGGGAGTTGCTAAAGGGGAAAGACCATTATACCAAAAAGGACACACAGTAGTTTGTCCAGTCTCACACTTGATGGGGCAGTGATCAGATTTAACTGCGCCCTCTTTCTCCAGCCTTCCTTCCTTGATTGCATCGAAACCAAATGCATTACTTAGACCAGGGGTAGGCAACCTAAGGCCCAGGGGCCGGATGCGCCCCCCCGAGGCCTTTGGACCAGCCCCAGGCCGGTCCTGCCGCCGCCAACCATGATGATATTGATTATTGTTGTTATTACTTGTTCTTGGGGTTTTCTTGGCAAAATCTCCACAGGGGTTTTGCCATGGCTTTTCTGGGGCTGAGAGAGTATGCATGCATATTTTTTTAAATTTTTATATTTAAAAAATTTTTTTTTAATATTTATTTATTTATTTATTTATTTAGATTCGGCCCCCCCAATCGTCTGAGGGACAGCAACCCGGCCCCAGGCTCAAAAAGATTGCCTATCCCTGACTTAGACTATTCTCACACCTAGGTTTAACAAAGCTAAGACAATCAGTGCCTTTGTCCAGGCTTCAGCCAAATCATTAAACCTATAGCCAGAAGGTAGAAATTTGGTATATAAATCCCCAGATGTTTAGGCTCCATGTGCTATCTTGAGAGTGCAGCTTAGCTCCCTCGGCCATCCCTTCCCCTCATTTCGGTGGCCGTGCATCATTATCATCCGCATCCACATCCATAGCGGATCCTGGAGAAATCTTAGGAAGCGAGCACCCCCGTAGTCTGGCCCCCAAACTATTCTTGCTTTCCACCCATTGCTTCTAGTGTGCAGTGTGTGTGTGTGTTTGCAGTTTTCCCCTTTTAATAAATATTTAGAATTTAATTGAAGAAGCCTATCTCAGTGTTATGCATTGGGGATTCCTTAGTCCTCTGGTATACATATCGGTACTCTGGTCTCGCGGGGTGCTGTTAGGACCCCACTCTTGCAAATTTGAGCTAATTATAAATTCCCATAATTAGAGCCTTCCTAACATTTTGGTGGAGAATACATGCATTGTAGAGTACCCCAAAATTTGGACAAGCTGATCACTTGGGCCGTTTAAATCTCAGTACATAAGAGGAATAAGGATCTTGGACAAAGGAGATGCAGATGCACTAATTAGGAAGGCGTGTGATTGTGTTCTTGTGAGGCTGAAAAAAGGGCTATCTTGGGTTGGCTACCCCCCCCCCTTTCCGTCTTTGGTTATTTTCTGTGTCATGGGTTGGGAGAGAAGAGCTAGGCTTCCCTGTTCAGGTTTTCCCCTTCACAATCTCAAAACTTAGACTGTCCCCAAACCACCTTGAACAAGCTTAGGTATGCAGAGTGAGAAGATGTCTTCGCTGGAGGCTGTAAAACTTGAGGTGCAAGGTTGGGTCGCTGGAAGGACAAGGTGGTTCCACTGAAAACCAGTATGTAGGAGGTGCTCCCAAAACCTTAGGAAAACTCAGGGGCTGGGGCCTAACTGGGGCATCATTACAATTAAATCTGCAGGAGTTGCAAGAGTCTTAATTTTCACACTCAAGTCACATACAAAGCTGTCTTGCCAATGAGGTGTTGAAACTGTGTGTTGCTGAAATTGTGTGTTCTTTCTCTATCTTGCTCTATCCAGCGCATACTATAATGCACTGAATTCAAGGGAGTGACGCAGTCCAGCTATTGTTGGATTGCAAGTTCCAGCGGCCCCTAGCTGGGGTAGCCAGTCCTGAGGAATGTTGG
Source organism: Phrynosoma blainvillii (assembly GCA_026167975.1). Classification (NCBI taxonomy): domain Eukaryota; kingdom Metazoa; phylum Chordata; class Lepidosauria; order Squamata; family Phrynosomatidae; genus Phrynosoma; species Phrynosoma blainvillii. Next base: position 396,961,654 of record JANUYF010000002.1, on the reverse strand, counting down.
GAGCTGCAGTCCAGTAATATCTGGATCTTAGAAGCTATGCAGAGTTAGTCAGCCCTGGTTAGTACTTGGATGGGAGACCACCAAGGAATAATACTAGGTGCTGTAAGGTAACTTTCAGAGGAAGGAACTGGCAAAATCACCTTTTGAGGAGTCCTCATCTAAGACACCCCTAGGAAGTTCACAGGTTCCCCATATGCTCATGGGCTTCTTGAAAGCACATGAGTGTGCATACACACACTTTATCTGTAGCCATTACAGCCAGATAAGCTATATCTGGCCCTGTAGCCACCCTGTAGTACATAGAATCCTAGAATTGGAAAGAACTCCCAAGGGACATCCAGTCCAACCTCTTCTGCCATGCAGGAATACATAGAATGCTAGAATTGCAAGGGACCCCAAGGACCATCCAGCCCAACCTCCTTTGGCCATACAGGAATACATAGAATCCTAGAGTTGGAAGGAACCTCCAGGGGCCATCCAGTCCAACTCTTTTCTGCTATGTGGCAATACACAGTATCCTAGAGTTGGAAGGGACCCTGATGGGATATAGCAACTTCGCATGCTGAGTATTTCTAGGAATATAAGTATGCATGTCTATGGTAGTTTTATTACCCACTAATAGCCCCTTCATTTCCTGTTTTTAACTAAGCACACCTCATCTTTTGGCTCATGCTTGAGAATCTTTATTACATTTTGTCTTTTGTCCGGAGAAGCTTGACACACAAGAATGCTAGAGCAAAATGTCCTTAAAAGCATGTAGAACTACATTTCTTACTTTTCTTTTTCTTTGCAACCTGTCTATCTTCATATACATGATTTTGTAAGTAAAGATTATTTTATTTTACTCTACTTGAAGTCTCTGTATTGTTTTGTAGACATATGGGTGTGGGAGATAAAGGTGGATCTAGTCTGTTCCTACTCATCTTTATTCTGCTGTGCTTTATTCTGCTGGTGAGATTGAGCAATCTCTCCTGTTTCTTGAGCATCCTAGCGGATATCAAGAAAATATTTCTAACAGGTTATGGGCCCAGGTGCTTTGGGCAGAAGGGAACAATTTAAAACTAGATTGTTCAGGTATCTTTTGGCTTTTTGGATGCTGCTGTTTTTTTTATTTGATTGAGTTGATATCTTATTGTTATTGTTTGTTGCAGTTTTATCCACTCTCCCTTAATAACCCATGTCTACCAGAGAGTTTTTAATTTTTGCTTTTGAGTTGCTGATGCTTTTTATTGATGCTGTGCTTTGAGTTTTGATTTTTGGCTGATTATTTTGCAAAGATGTCCTTACAATCTTCAAGATTAAAGCTCACTCCAAATAATTACTCTGAGTGGAAAATGAGGTTAGATGTGTTCCTTCAAGCCCATAGGGTATTTCAATGTGTGGACGCTCAAATCCCAACTACAGAGAAAGAAAGATTAATTTGGTTGAAAGATGCAATTGTGAGACACATTGTACAAGAATCTCTGTCTAGAGACTTAATTTGCTTAGTACATAATTGCAAAGCTGTCACAGAGATGCTTTTAAAACCTGAGGAAAATTTTGGAAAGAAGACTACTAAATCACTTTCTTTTGTCATGAAAGGTCTTATGAATGTTAAGCTGAATTCTAAACAACACTGTGACAGACATATCTCTCATGTAACTGTCATGGCCAGCCAGGCTGAAGACGTGGAGTACTCAGAGGATGAGGCTGAGCCAGGCCTTAGCTTTGCTCTGCCTGTTCCAGTAGTCAGCTGAGCCAGGACCTAGCTCTGCTATCCCAACTACAGCAGAGTCCATGACTCAGCAGCCTAGCCTCCCCCCAGCAGAGGTTCCAGGACTAGGAGACATAGAGAAGCAGGACAAGGAGGTACTTACCTTTAGACACAGAAAGACAGAAAGGGTGTGACTCTGGCAATCTTGGAGATTATATGAGAAATGCTCAGCAATCACCAAACAGCTATGATTGGGAGTTGGGCCAATATAAACAGCTGTGAGACGCTCAGCTTCTTTGTCAGTCTATCTGCATTCTCTGGTCAAAGCATCTGACACTCTGACTCCCTTGTTGCCTGAAACCTTGCCTCCTAGACCTCGGATTGATTTGGAACTCTTGACCTTTGGACTGGACTTGCTGACCTGCTCTCTGGAAATATAGACCTATACTGGACTCACTAACTTGCTCTCTGGACTCCTGGACACTTGGTTTACCCCCTGGTTTTGCTTCTTGGAACATTGGACTGGTATTGTACTTTTAGAGTTCCCTTTGTGCTTCAGACTTGCATTTGTGTGTTTGTTCTTATCAACTACTCCGCTGGCTACTTTCTCAGACAGTAGCAGAACTGTTTGAAAAAATGACTCTTTGTGATTTTACACCTAGTGATAATCCTAAAATTGCCTTTTTACTGGGAACACTGGGAAAAGATTTTGATGCTTTCTGTACTGTCATTAACGCTTTGCCAGAAATGGGGTACAACCAAGTTTTAAATAAATTGAGAGAGGAAAGTATCACAGAAACAGGAAGTTGCTACTATGAAAGCAAAAAACTTCTGCTTCAGCTCATTATATTGCAAACCACGGAAGAGCCAATCAGAGGTTACTTGCTACAGGTGCAAGAAAAAGGGGTATATCTCAAGAAATTGGTCCCTTTCTAAGAATTTTTCAACCTGTCCTCAAGCTGATTCTAGGAGACAGAGACAGGATGATTCATCAAGAAAAGATGAGAGAGGAAATACCTTTTTCGCAAAGGCACAATCTTTGTCCACTAGTATTAACAGAGATAATTCAAACATTTGGATTATTGATTCAGCTTATACACAACATTCTACACATTGTGAGTCCTATTTTGATGAAACTGATAAAAAGTATCAATGGATACATTGAGACTGCTGGGGATCAGCATTTGATTGTTCAAGGAAAAGGAGATTTTAAACTACCTTTCAAGATGCCTGGTAATACTATTACAAATGCATTATATATTCAAAATTTGAGAGGAAATATGTGTCAGTTTTAGACAAAAAAACTGTCAGTTTTAGACAAAAAGGAATTTGAAATCAACTTCAAAGATGGGCAATGTACAGTTTTTAAAGACAATGTCATATATGCACAAGCACTTGAATGTGATGGTTTATATGAAGTGAACCTTTCAGCTCCACAAATGAATGCACTTCAAGGACACAGCCTTGAGTTGCGGCACAAACGCTTTATCCATTGTGATACCAAAGCAGTTCTCCAATTACAAAACCAAAATTTGGTTACTGGGATCAAGATAAAGTCCCAAGGCTGTGAAAACTCTGACAGGTGCAGAGTTTGTGTTGAACAAAAGCCAGTGCCACATCATTTCAATTTTTTTGCCCTAAGTTTTGACCTTACATTTCTCTGTGTTGAAATTCATTTTGCTGGCTTTGGCCAGCTTTCTAATCTATTAAGGTCATTTTGAATTTTCATCCTTTCTTCTGGGGTATTAGCTATTCCTCCTAATTTGGTGTCATCTGTAAATTTGAGAAGCATGCCCCCTATTCTTTCATCTAAGTCATTGATAAATATGTTAAATAGCCTTGGGCCCAGGACAAAACCCTGTGGCACCCCACTGGTCACTTCTCTCCAGGATGAAGAGGATCCATATCTCAGCACCCTTTGGGTTTGGTCAGTCGACCAATTACTAATCCACCTAACAGTTGCATTATCTAGCCCACATTTTACTATCTTCTTTGAAAAAATATCATGGGGGACCTTGTCAAAAGCCTTACTGAAATCAATATACAGTGGTACCTCTACTTACGAATGCTTCATCTTACGAAAAATGCAACTTATGAAACGCACCTCCGAATAAATTTTGCTTCAACTTACGAAATTGTTCTACTTACGAAATTGGCGGGAAGGAGCTGCTTTTTGAATTTCGTGGCATGCTATTGGTTAGTGAAATCTGGCAAAGCAGCACTCTACTGGCTAGAGAAAGAGGAAGTACGAATTTCAGTTAGGCATTTGGGCTTGCAAGAGAGGAGAGCTAGCGAAATTGGTGGCTTCTGAGATCCAGGAAGGTAGGACTTGGGGCTATTTTTGGCTTTTGGCATTGTGCCTTTGGAACTCCAGGACTGATTTTTGGGGCTTTTGGCATTGTGCCTTTGGAACTCCAGGACTGATTTTTGGGGCTTTTGGCATTGTGCCTTTGGAACTCCAGGACTGATTTTTGGGGCTTTTGGCATTGTGCCTTTGGAACTCCAGGGCTGATTTTTGGGGCTTGTGGCATTGTGCCTTTGGAACTCCAGGACTCTGTTTTTTGGGGCTTTTGGCATTGTGCCTTTGGAACTCCAGGACTGATTTTTGGGGCTTGTGGCATTGTGCCTTTGGAACTCCAGGACTCTGTTTTTTGGGGTTTGTGGCATTGTGCCTTTGGAACTCCAGGAGTTTTTTAAAAAAAGTTAAAAGTTAAAATTTGTTAATTTTTAAAAAATTGGATGTTGGGTGTGTTTGGATGTCTCCCCCTCCCCCTCCCCCTCCTCTGTCCTCTCTCACCTCTCTCACTCACTGTTGCCATCACATAGCCGGCCGACCGAAAAGGTAAATGAAACTCTTTTTTATTCTTTGGATTAGTCCTGCAACTCATTTTTATGTTTTTTGTTCTTTAAGGGTAATGAAACATGTTTGTATTAGAGGTACTTAACGAAATAACCCTGTATTATACATTTGTATTGAGTTGTATTGAGTTGTATTGAGTTGTAGCTTGAATCTAGGGGCCTGGAACGGATTAGGCCTTTTCAATGTTAACTTTGCTTCTACTTACGAAATTTTCTACTTACAAAATGGCTGTTGGAACGGATTAATTTCGTAAGTAGAGGTACCACTGTATTTCTCTCCAGTGTAGAATCTCTGAGGGCTCAAAAGGTGTGAATTAAAAAAAAAATTTACCCACACTGCTGACATTTATATGGTTTCTTTCATGTTTGGGTTTAATATTTTTTAATTCATTTATTTAAGCTCAAAAACAATGCCAACTATTCAAACAAATATATAAAAGATCTACATATAAGTACTACTTTCTACAACCATTTAAATCTAATTTCTTAAGCTAATCTCTTATCCTATACCTTACCCTTTCACCAGTATTTCACATAAACTACAGTGTTTCTCCATTATTCCTAAATATTCATTACTCATCACTCATACAAGCAAGCTAAGATATTTATGCTTAAAATACCTCATTATATGTAGTATTTACACTACTATATTTTAAATATATCACTCAATATATTTCAATTCTTTCTATCGATCAGAGAACTTGATTACGGTATGTTCTTTAACTAGTGTTATTCAATTGTCTGTATTCATCATATTGTAGAATTATAGAGGTGGGAGACCTCAACAGCCATCAAGTCGAACCCCCTGCCATACACAATCAAAGAACCCCAAGAGATGGCCACCTGGCCTCAGCTTAAAGACTTCCAAAGGAGGAGATTCCACTACCCTTCGAGGGAGTGTGTTTCACCATCAAACAGTTCTTACTGTCAGGAAGTTCTTCCTAACGTTTAGGTGGAATCTGAGCAAAACCTTTCCCACGCTCCTGACATTCATACGGTTTCTCTCCTGTGTGAATTTTCTGATGAGTTACAGGGTTTGAATGGCAAGCAAAATCTTCCCCACATTCCTGGCATTTGTATATTTTCTCTCCTGCTTGGACTCTCTGATGTATCAAGAATTGTGACTTCTAAGCGAAACATTGTTCACATTACTGACATGTGTATGGTTTTTCTCCTGCATGGAATCTCTGATGAGTTAGAAAGTTTGAAAGAAAAGCAAAATCTTTCCCACACTGCTGGGATTTGTATGGTTTCTCTCCTGTGTGGACTCGATGATGCTTAGAAAGATCTGACCTGTATGCAAAATCCTTCTCACACTGCTGGCATTTGTATGGTTTCTTTCCTGTGTGGACTCGCTGATGCTTCGAAAGGTCTGACTTGTCAACAAAACACTTCCCACACTGCTGACATTTGTATGGTTTCTCTCCTGTGTGGACTCTCTGGTGTCTCTCAAGGTGTGAGTTCTTAGCAAAACACTGTCCACACTCCTGACACTTGTATGGTTTCTCTCCTGTGTGTACTCTCTGATGACACAGAAGATTTGCTGTCTGAGCAAAACATTTTCCACACTGTAGGCATTTGTATGGTTTTTCTCCTGTGTGGACTCTCTGATGAGTCACAAGGACTGACTTGTCAGCAAAACATTTTTCACATTCCTGACATTTGTATGGTTTTTCTCCTGTGTGGACTCTACGGTGAACCACAAGGACCGACTTATTTGCAAAGCATTTTCCACATTGCTGGCATTTGTATGGTTTCTCTCCTTTGTGGACTCTCTCATGAGTTACAAGATTTGAAAGAGAAGCAAAATCTTTCCCACACTGCTGACATTTGTATGGGTTCCCTCTGTTGTGGACTCTCTGATGACTCAGAAGGTTTGATGTCTGAGCAAAACATTTTCCACAGTGCTGGCATTTGTATGGTTTTTCTCCTGTGTGGATTCTCTGATGAGTCAAAAGGGAAGACTTGTCAGCAAAACATTTCCCACATTCCTGACATTTGTATGGTTTTTCTCCTGTGTGGACTCTATGATGAATCACAAGGACCGACTTGTTTGCAAAACATTTTCCACATTGCTGGCATTTGTGTGGTTTTTCTCCTGTATGGACTCTCTGATGAGTTACAAGATTTGAAAGAGAAGCAAAATCTTTCCCACACTGCTGGCATTTGTATGGTTTCTCTCCTGTGTGGATTCGCTGATGCTTCAAAAGATTTGATTTGTAAGCAAAACATTTCCCACACTGCTGGCATTTGTATGGTTTCTCTCCTGTGTGGACTCTCTGATGAATTACAAGGTTTGAAAGAGAAGCAAAATATTTCCCACATTGCTGGCATCTGTATGGTTTCTCTCCTGTATGGTCTTTCTGATGCCTATCAAGGTTTGAATGGAAAGCAAAATCTTTCCCACACTGCTGACATTTGTATGGTTTCTCTCCTGTGTGGACTCTCTGATGCTTGGAAAGGTATGACTTGTCAGCAAAACATTTCCCACAGTGCTGGCATTTGTATGGTTTTTCTCCTGTGTGTACTCTGTGATGATTCACAAGGCGTGACTTCTTAACAAAACACTTTCCGCACTGCTGGCATTTGTATGATTTCTCTCTTCTGTAGACTCTATGATGCCTCAAAAGAGTTGAATCATGAGTAAAAGATTTCAGATATACTTTTGTTTTCCACCACTTCTCTCCTATAAAGAAGGATAAGAACACAGAAGACAAAATCTAAGGGTTTGGAGAGGAAAGTCCTCCAGGGGCAATAATGGAGCTAAGCAAACTCAAAAAGGGGGAAAAACATGACAGAGAAAGAAAAGCTTCAGTGTCCCCTTTCCCCCTTCATAGATATTAGTCAGAATTGCCAAATGGATCCCCTTCATATGTCTGAAAAGAAGAATCTGAGTCAGTTTGCACCAGTTTATCTAAACCAGGGGTAGGCAACCTTCCCCCTTTAAGGGCCAAGGGACTTCAGCTCCCAGAATCCCAGGAGCTATTGGCCAACATGGTTGAGGCTTCTGGGAGCTGGAGTCCCTCGACCCTTAACGGGGAAAGGTTGCCTACCCCTGATCTAAACCAATTATTAAAATTTGACAGGTTTATGGCTGCCTGTCAATATGTGAGGGACCCTGTTTATGTTTGTGTGTGTGTGTGAAATAGAGTAAAACAGGATTGCAGAGAAGATGATAATGAGATGCTGAAGGGGAAACACTTAAGCAGTGCAGAATGAGGAGAAAACTGCAACCTGAGATGTGGACAGAGTCCTTGGAGATGTGAGAGTCACACTGTGTATCCTGGACTCATGCCCATAAGGCACTGACCTACAATGGCTCCAGTCTTTCTTGGAGGAGCAGATCCAGAAGGTGGTTCTGGGGGATGCCTATTTGACACTCTGGCCACTAACCTGTGGTGTCCCTTAGGATTCAGTTCTGTCCTCGATGCTGTTCAATATGAAACCACTGGGAGAGATCACCTGGAGTTCTGGAGTTCAGTGTCATCAGTATGTGGATGATACCCAACTTTCCTTTCTGAAACCAAGGGAGCTGTTTATGTACTAAACCAGTGTCTGCTGTCAGTGATGGACTGGATGGACAAACTGAAACTTAACCCAGACAAGACAGAGGTTCTCCTGGTCAGTCATAAGGTAGATCAGCCTGTGTTGGATGGGGTTACACTCTCCCTGAAATCTCAGCTTCACAGCTTGGGTGTGCTCTTGGATTTGGATCAGCCTGGATGCCCAGATTTTGGTTGTGGCCAGGAATGCATTTACACCATTAAAACTAGTGTGCCAGCTGTACCTGTTTCTTCAGAAGTCAGAGTTGGCTACAGCAGCACATACCTTGATAACATCCTGTTTGGATTACTGTAAAGTGCTCTCCATGGAGATGCCCTTGGAAACTGTTCAGAAACTTCAGTAGATCCAAAATACTGCAGCCAGGCTGCTAATTGAGGCTGTCTACAGGGATCATGCAACTGTCCTGCTGAAACAGTTGCACTGGCTACCAGGTCATTCCCAGGCATTATTCAAGGTACTGGCTTTGACCTTTAAAGCTCTAAACCGCGAGTCGGCAAGTTTCCCTTACCTGGGGCCAGTCCGCTGGTCCCCAGGTCTTCCGCGGGCCAAGGGTGCTGGTGGGGAAATGACGACGTGGCTCTCACGTCAGAAGTACTGCACATGCGCAAACAAAATAGCGGCTGTGACATGCGCAGTGGCGGGGGTTGGTGGCAGGACTGGTCTGGGGCTGGTCCAAAGGCCTCAGGGGGCTGGATCCAACCCCCGGGCTGTAGGTTGCTGACCCTTGCTCTAAACAGCTTGAGTCCAGACTATCTGAACAACCATATCTCCCTGTACAAGCCAGTCGCAGTGCTCAGATCGGCAGGGGAGGGCTGTCTCACAGTTGCAACACTTTTGCAAGTGCGGTTGGTGAGTCTTCTCCATGGCTGCTAGCAGACTGTGGAGACTTGTCAGCACAGGAGATCAGGGTGGACCCCTCCCTGTACTCTTTTCACCGTACTGAAGACATTTTTATTTAGACAGGATTTTTGTGGGTGAATTTTACCTATTCAATGTGGTGTGCTGTTTTTTCTTTTTAGAATGGTTTTAATTAGCTGTTTTAAACTTAGGTTTTAACATTAGTATTATTTAATTATTTTTTAACTTTTGTAATTAATGCTTTAGTTCTATCTTTTTAAATTATGCCTTGAATCCCATTTTGGGAAAAAGGTGTGATATAAATCCCATAAATAAATAAAGAAATGGAGAGTAGAGAAAGAAGATGAGATGATCAGGCATGTGGGACCAAGGAGGGTGGGGAGGGGAAGAAAAGCAAAGCTAGAGGCATGATACAACTCACCTCCAGGAGAAGCTTGCAACTAAGTAAGTGTGTTACAACAGAACCTGAAAGTTTTCCTGATGCAACAGTATAGAGGCTTCCTGAGAAATTCAGTGTTCTCTTCCTAATAAAGGGGTTTGTGGCCTCACAAAGGATTCAAGACAAACTGGATCCCAAAGGCAGTAGCTTTTTGTCTTGCAAATGGAATTTCAAGGTTATTTCTTGGACCAGATCTCCTAATACCCACATGGCCAGGAGGGTCCCACCTGCATCAATACCCTCCCATACCATCTGAACTAAAACTACAGCATCTTGACCAAATGCAGGGATAAGACTAATTTTGACAATTTTTTCTTTCTTTCTCCTGTATGATTTTTAACACCTTTGACTGATGAAGAAGCAAGCCTGCAATGTGTATAATATGCATTTTGGTTGGCCCGATAAAGGTATTACTCTTTTGTGAATTTGGGAAAATACTGTATTTTGCTATATGGGCAACACAGCTGCTCCTGGATATATATACAACAGAAAAGGGGCTGGGTTGGACATGTAGCAAATATTGTGGTTGTTAATTGAAGAAGGGAGCTGAGGCTGATAACACTTGACAAGCTGTGCTGTTGCTTTTGGAGTGGGGATGTGGAAGAATACACATCTCTCCTTGTCCCAATAAGGAGTCTGGCTTGTGTGAGCATGTGCTCATCCTCATCAGGTTTTGCATGTATGTAAATATGTACACATTTGGGCCAAACAATACAAGCAATTGTTAATTATTTTGAATCACAGCACTGGACCTGAGGACCAAGCGTTTCCTGGGACACTATTGCTTTCTAGCCCTATGGGAGCCCTGATGGTGCAGTGGTTAAATGCCAGTATTGCAGCCACAAGGTTGTGAGTCCGATCCCAGGGCTCCAGGGTTGACTCAACCTTCTATCCTTTCATAAGCTGGTAAAATGAATACCAAGCTTGCTGGGGGCTATTAGCTTACAATTGTAAACTGCTTAGAAATTACTTAGTCCAGTATGAAGTAGTACAGAAATGTAAATGCTATTGCTGTTGTGGATTTTCCCAAAGGTATTTTCTTGTCCATACAAAGTTAGACTGTCTGAGGAAGGAGAAGCTTTAATGTAAGCTGCTTTGAGGAGAAAGGCAGGATAATAAGTATATATTATTGGAAGAAATGTTCCTTTAAGATGGTTATGAAAATATTTTGTATGGCTGAGATTGCTAAATCACAGCACTTGACATGATGTAAAGGCTTGCAATAGGGATTACATCATGTTAAGTAGCACTAGGTGACAACCCTTAGCAACACTATATATAGCAGCATTGAGATTTAGTGCATGTGTGGGCTGAAGATAGTGGGTTGTTGGAGTTGGTGTTTTGTTTGAATACAGACGAAGTAAGTTGATGAGTCAAGAGGAGTTTATAAATACCTTGTATATACTGCAATGACTGGAAGTAAAGATCCTCCAAGGACTTGGAAGAAATCAACTGTGTCTGTGAGTTATACAAGTATGGTCAGTGCATTGCCAAATACTGAAATCTGAACTGGTGCTTCTGCACTCTGCTACTGCTAGCTACTGTTGAGGAAATTTACCTCAGACAAGTGCTGAAAGTTGGCATCTCTGGCTGGCCTAGAGCTTAGTTTTTTGTTATTGCACCTCAAGCAAGATAGAAGAGAGCCAACATATAAATAAATAAATAGGAAAGGGGACTGGACTGAGGAAGCCACCTGAGAGTTTCATGGTTGATCTGAAATTGGGACCCTATATTCAGTGATGGTAAGATTCCAAAGAGCTTCTAAGATCAGAAAGTATTAGGGATTAGGGAGGCCACACTAAACTCCCAGGGGATCTCAGAGGACATTCCCCCATAGTAACACATGAAAAAAGATTGAGAAATGTTTTGTTCCTCAGTATTCCCCAATACCCCATAGGGGACTGAGGACAGTCTTGCCACTGTAGGCAAAAGCCATTTTGAGACTAGGGGATGTGTTTTTCCCAAGAGGGAGTTGGAAGCCTGTCCAGGGCCTAGAAGGACTTAAAGAAGGTAAAAAAAAAATGTGGAAAATTGCTCTGGGCTGTGTCAAGGGGCATTTGGGGGCAAATGCGTTAGCTGCCATAGTTCCTCCACTGCCTCACTAAATTACAAATCCCAAGATTCCACAGGATGTAGTCATGACAATTAAAGTGGAATCATAGTGCTATGACAATGTAATATGAAATGACCTCCAGTCTCCATAGGAAGGGCAATGGGTTCAAGTTCCTTACCCACGGAGGACACATTCTCATAGTTTTCCACCATGACCTCCTCGTACAAAGACCTTTGGTTCTGATCCAACAGGTTCCATTCCTCCTCTGTGAAAAATACAGCCACATCCCGAAAAGTAACCTGCAACAGAAAATAGCCCTCATCCAGACGCAGTCTTATCAAAAGCAGAGGAAAACGGATGGTGTACTGCCAATAATACTGGATTACTTCAGAATACAGATGGAGTAGGACATGTTTGTCTATTCCTTATCTCTTTTCTTTAATTCCAGGGATCTTGAAGAATAGTGAAAGAGGGAAAAGGCAAGGTCACAACCTGGGTCTCCAATAAACTAGATTTCTCATGTGAAGGGAGATTTTATTTAGCATGTGGAAGCTCTTCCACATAGGTCTTCCTAATCTACACTGTCAAAGCAAGAAAGTCTAGGGGAAAAGCCTTCAAATATTGGCTCAATTTTATTGAGAGCAAACTTAAAAGAAAAGGTGATAAATAAAAAAATTAGTTTAAAATGTAGCCAATTGGTTAGGCAAATATGAATCCAAGGTTCTATGTGCAGAACCCGAATATAAGGTAAAATAATATTCAAACCAGTCATTAAAAATGCTAAATCTGACCAATACTTTCTTGCTTTAACAGTTTTCTTCAGGTTTAGGGTCACACCTCTCTGTTTTGTCAGTCTTCCTAATCTACTCTACTAACTGCTATAAGTCTAGCTCAGCCTCATCTAATAAACAGATTCCTCAGACTTCCATCCTGTATGGCCAAGATCTTTTAGCTCATGGGGCAGAGAATACAAGAGCCTCTTTCCATCCTGTACCATAAAAATATGAAAACTACAATTTAAATCATTAGGAATTGCTTCTTTTCATGATGGCTTGAAACCAGCTGCCCAGGTTAGGTGCCTCCTTCTAGCAAAATGGTGGACCAACCTTGTCTAAAAGCCAAGGATCCAATTCTTGGGAGGATGAAGTTTTAGAACTTGGGAGGATGACCTCAAGAGCCATCTAGTCCAACCCCCCTGCCATTCAGGAACACACAAGTGAAATGTTCCTCATTTCAAGGATATCCTTTGGGACTCTTTTGTTGATTTCTTCCAACAGTCCCATTGCAAAGAAGGAAAAATAGAACATTAACCTGTTCCAAGGGCTTTGATTGGCTAGGGGAGAAGATGGCAGGCAACACGGATCAACTGAGCCATTATATGGAAGATGGCATCCAACCACCAAATGCATCTCAGATTGGCACACCAAGGATTCAGTTTATGGGAGGGGGTATTGAACAACACTCTGGGAGGGGAAAATCCCTCTGCTCTTGGTTAGCAACCATTTTGGATCCTCTATTGCAGAATCCTCCCAATGGCTCCATCACAAATAGGAGTTCAAGGTTAACCTGTTCCAAAGGCTTCTTTTCCGCAGTATCTTCCATGGAAGAAAAATTCAGTGGAGACTCTCCTCCCTCCCTGTTTGGATCTTGAACACCTGCAGAAGGTACAAAGGAAGCTGTTTCACATGTGCATATGTTTATGCCATCTTCCATGGACCACCAGAAAGACAGCCAATTAATTCTGAGGTCAAATCAAAACTGAATTTTTTCCGAGAGAACAAAATAACTAAACTGAGGTTGGGGGTGCAAGGGGGAAGCCAGGAAATCCCCCCTTCTCTTCCCTCCCCACAAAAGTCCCTCTTCAAGGCCCTTCTGTAAAGGGGTCTTCTATAGGGAAGGAGCCTATGATGATGAATGTTTGTTTAGGATGAGAGAGGGAAAGCCAGGAAATTCTCCTTCTCTCCCCTCTATAAGGCCCCCTTCGAGGATCCTTCAGCTGCCAGGCGCTCCCATTCTGTGAGGTACAGATATTTGGAAAAGAGGGTTTGGAGAGGATGATATCTTCACCAGTTGGCAGGATTGGGCGGCAGTAGTCTTTCCTGGGGGGGGGGACTATTATGGAATGCCAGAGGGCAGCATGGCCCTGAAGGGTAGGGAATGCTGCTTAAAAGGGAAGGAACAGGAAAAGAGGGGGCAGAGGGAACTCTGGAGGGGTCAAAGAGGTTGTCCCTGGAGAAAAGAAAAGACAGGATGGAGGAGGAGGGAGGCAGACTCCAAGCCTTGGTGGGGGGGTTGTAGTGGGGAGAGTGTGAGAGGCTTCAGGTGATGGGGGAGGGCAGAAATGGAGGAAGGTATTATCTAAATGAAAAAAGGGAGCAAAGAGAAAACTAAAAATGCACAAAGCCCAAGGAGGCAAAGCCAAGAAGGGAGCCACCAGGAGAGAGGGGGGAACCCAAAGCTCCTTTTGGGGTGATTCCCACCAGGCAAAAAACCCCTCTTGCTTGTGGATCTAGGCAGGGATTCTAGGAGGCCCACAGGATTGTCCAGATTTCTCCCCCAGTATTTTCCCCCTTCACAACAACCCAGTGGCAGGGGAGTGTTCAGTTGAAGGAGGACGTGGCCCCACAGATTTGCTGCAATTAATTCTATGAACATCCAAAAAGGCATAAACGTCTGTCTTTAGTTACCTCACAGCCTTTGCCTAGGATTCTATGAGGTAATTAAAGTCAGACCTTTATGTCTTTTTGGATGCTCACAGAATTAAGTTGTTGCAATCCTGTGGGGCCAGTTCCTCCCTCAGCTGAGCCTCCCTCACTGGGCTGTTGTGAAGGGGGGAAAAGAGGGGGGGGGTAGGAATCAGGATCCCAAGTGAGGATTTGTCTGCGCAGTGGGTTTATCACCCCAAAAGGAGCCTTGGGTTCTCTCCTCCTTCTCCTCTTTCCTGGTGGCTCCCTTCTTGGTTTTGCTTTCCTGGGCTCTTTCCATTCTCAGTTTGCTCTTTCTTCCCTCCACAGCACCCCAGATCATAGCATCATAGAACCATAGAGTTGGAAGTGACCACAAGGGCCATCCAGTTCAACTCCCTGCCATGCAGGAGCTCAAAATCAAAGCATACCTGACAGGTGGCCATCCAGCCTCTGTTTAAAGGCCTCCGAAGAAAGAGACTCTACCACACTCTGAGGAAGGAGTGTGTTCCACTGTCGAACAGCTCTGTCGGGAAGTTCCTCCTAATGTTGAGGTGGAATCTCTTTTCCTGGAGCTTGCATCCATTGTTCCGGGTCCTAGTCTCTGGAGCAGCAGAAAACAAGCTTGTTCCCTCCTCAATCTGACATCCCTTCAAATATTTAAACAGGGCTATCATATCACCTCAACATCAGGAGGCACTTCCTGACAGTGAGAGCTGTTCAACAATGGCGCACACTCCCTTGGAGTGTGGAGTCTCCATCTTTGGAGGTCTTTAAACCGAGACTGGATGGCCATATGTCAGGGATGCTGTGATTTTGAGTTCTTGCATGGCAGAGGGGTTGGATTGGATGGTCCTTGTGGTCTCTTCCAACTGCAGGATTTCTATGATTCTTCTCCAGGTTAAACATACCCAGTTCCCTATGTCATTCCTCATAGAGCATGGTTTTCAGATCCATCCATCTTCTCTCCTTCCAAGACTCCAGGCAAAACACCTCCCTCATTCCCTCCCTTCTTGCAAGGTTGCTCTACACTGTATTAGAGCAGGGGTAGGCAACCTTTCCCCTTTAAGGGCCGAGGGACTTCAGCTCCCAGAAGCCTCAGCCATGTTGGCCAATAGTCCCATGTTAGCCAATAGCTCCTGGGATTCTGGGAGCTGAAGTCCCTCGGCCCTTAAAGGGGAAAGGTTGCCTACCCCTGCTCTACACTGTATTAGAGTCCCTTAATTTCAACCGAATGGCTCTCCTTTCCTCCCACCTCTGCCACCAGAGACTTCTGCAGAGGGACCCGGAGGGATCCTCAAAGCAAGGCGCTATTGGGGGAGGACTCTGCATTTAGAGAGCCCCCCTCCATTCCTCCCTCCACCTTTTCCTTCCTCAGCCCCCCCTCACAGCCTCCCCCACAAGCCCCCCCCCCAAAGTCTTGGAGCCCTCTTCCTCCCTCCAGCAGCCTCTTCCCTTCTTTTCTCCCCAAGAAAACTCAGGGGCTCCCCAAGAAACATGGGGCCTAGGGCAGTCTCCCCTACAATCCCCAGCCAACAAGGAGGCTCTTATTCCCCTTGAACTCCCACCCCAAATGCCTGGAGACCCCCCTCGAGAGAGAGAGAGAGGAGAGCCTCTAAGGGGGGCTTTGGGGGCGGAAAGAGAAGGGAGCCCTCTCCCCCATCACCTGCTTCCGCTCCAGCCTCCTCCCTGGAAGCCCTTCCCTTTCCGGCCAAGGAAACAGAGTCTCTCAGTCCCTTCCTTTCCCCCCTCCTCACACACCGGAAGTGAGATCAGAAGGTGCGCCGCTCTTCTCCGCCTCCCTGCTTAAAGGTTTCCCCCCTGCCTCTCTAGGAATTTGAACTCGCTGCTTGGAGGACCCAGAGGAGGCAGAAGAAGAAAGAGAAGGAGAAGGAGAAGAAGGGGAAGAAGAAGAAACCCTTCCTTCCCTTCAAACCTCTCAGGAGGGTCCCAGGTAGAGAGAGATTGTGTGTGTCTGTGTTTTTATATATATATATATAAACACACACACACACATTACTTCACAGCCTTTGCCTGGTAACTAAAGACAGACCTTTATGTCTTTTTGGATGCTCACCCTTATTTTAATTTGTTTAATTTAGTTAATTTTATTCATTGGATGTATTTTATGATGCAGTGTTAAATTTTAAGTGGGAGTAAAGGGATCGTACTATTTTATCATGTTGTTTTATAGCTGTATTGTTGTATTTTTATGATTGTTACCCGCCGACCCCCATCTAATATATGAACATTCCTTGACTCTCTAGGACAGGGGTAGGCAACCTAAGGCCTGGGGGCCAGATGCGGCCGCCACCCCCTGCCGCCGCTGCCGCCGCCCGCCATAATGATATTGATTATTGTTGTTATTACTTGTATTTGGGGTTTTCTTGGCAAAATCTCCACAGGCTTTTCTGGAGCTGAGAGAGTGTGCATGCATATTTTTTTTTATTTTTTATTTTTAAATAATTTTTATTTATTTATTTATTTATTTATTTATTTTTGGTGCTTCGGCCCCCCAATTGTCTGAGGGACAGCAACCCGGCCCCCGGCTCAAAAAGGTTGCCTACCCCTGCTCTAGGAAGTGGTGTTCTCCACTCTTTTACCCTCAAAAAGACTGTGAAGCGCAAGGGTCTGGGCGCAGTCTCTTCCTGCCTGCAAACTTTTCAGCTGCCCCCTTTTCCACCTTAAAGCAGATCTGAAGCAAAGACTCTGAGCTGACTGAATAAGGGGGACACTACACCACCAAATCCCCCACTACTTATTTATAGAATCATAAAATCATAGAATTATAGAGTTGGAAGAGACCACAAGGGCCATCCAGTCCAACCCCCTGCCATGCAGGAACTCCCAATTAAAGCATCCCCGACAGATGGCCATCCAGCCTCTGCTTAAAGACCTCCAAGGAAGGAGACTCCACCACACTCCAAGGGAGTGTGTTCCTCTGTCTAACAGCCCTTACTGTCAAGAAGTTCCTCCTAATGGTGAGGTGGAATCTCTTTTCCTGGAGCTTGCACCCATTGCTCTGGGTCCTAGTTTCTGGGGTGGCAGAAAACAAGCTTGTTCCTTCCTCAATATGACATTCCTTCAAATATTTAAAGAGGGCTATCATATCCCCTCTCAACCGTCTCTTTTCCAGGCCAAACATTCCCAGTTCCCTAAGTCGTTCCTCATAGGGCTTTATGGTTTCCAGACCCTTCACCATTTTAGTTGCCCTCCTTTGGACACGCTCCAGTTTCTCCACATCCTTTCTGAATTGTAGTGCCCAGAACCGGACACAGTATTCCAGGTGAGGCCTGACCAAAGCACAATTTATTTCTGTCTGTCTGGGTGAAGAGCTCTGTGGAACTTGCATGCTTGCTTCCTGACTTGCTGCATTTTGCTGGGTCTCCACAAAGCCCAGGGGAATGGCCACTTTCCAAGTACACTGAGCCATAGGTCCAGACTGCTGAAGAACTCTGTCGGACTTTCAGGCTTGCTGACTTTCTGGTGAACCTGTTGGGGATCCCCTCTAGGATATCTTCTGGGGAGACTGGGAATGACTCCCAAGGGATCTTCAATGGGGGAAGGATTCCCTCCTCACCTTCCTGAAAGCACATGCTTGTATTTTTGTCCGCTGATGTAATATATATTCTGAAGTGTGCAGGTTTATATTTTGAGGGAATATCTATTGGATGATTTACTGAATTATATATTGAGGGGTGCAATCATTTTGAATTTTGATCCTCTCCTCTGGGATATTAGCTGCTCCTCCTAATTTGGTGTCATCTGCAAATTTGAGAAGCATGCCCCCTATTCCTTCATCCAAATCATTGATAAAGATGTTGAATAGCACTGGGCCCAGGACAGAGCCCTGTTGCACCCCACTTCTTCTCTCCAGGATGAAGAAGAGGAGCCATTGCTGAGCACCCTTTGGGTTCAGCTGGTCAACCAGCCGAATCAGCTTCGGCTGATACGCCAACTGCGCCCTTATCTGGATATGAGGGATCTGGAAACTGTAGTACACACTCTGGTAACCTCACGTCTGGATTACTGCAATGCACTCTACATGGGGCTACCCTTGTGCTTAACCCGGAAACTGCAATTAGTCCAAAATATGGCAGTCAGGTTAATTACTGGTACATCTAGGAGGGAGCACATAACACCAGTGCTTAAAACCCTCCACTGGCTGCCAATTAGTTTCCGGGCACAGTACAAGGTGTTGGTTTTGACCTTTAAAGCCCTGCATGGCTTGGGTCCATCTTATCTCAGGGACCGCCTCTTCCCATATGAGCCCCCTTGTACTCTGCAGTCCTCTGGGAGGAACCTGCTACAGCCTATGAAGACCAGGCTGTTGCAGACCTCCCAGAAGACTTTCTCCGCGACTGCTCCCAGGCTATGGAACGGCCTGCCGGACGAGATCCGTCTCATTACTACGCTTGCTGCATTTAAGAAAGCAGTAAAGACGGATCTCTTCCGGCAGGCCTTTCCGGAATAACCTCCCGGACATGAGGAGCCTGGCAAGCCGCCTTGATTTAGTTTCAAATTGTGTCTGCTGCCTTGTTGTTTTATATTGTTTTAAAGTTTGTATATGGTTTTTAATAGAATATTAGTTTAATTCAGTTTTAAGGGGTGGAAGGGTTAGGGGATTTGGATTGTCTATTTTTAACTCTTTACGTTTTAATTATGCTGTAACCCACCCCGATTGCTTTGCAGAGGGGCGGGCTATAAATTATTATTATTATTATTATTATTATTATTATTATTAATCAATTACAAATCCACCTAACCATCAACATTGTCTAGCCCACGTTTTACCAGCTGGCCTGCAAGAATAACATGGGGGACCTTACTGAAATCGAGATATGTTATATCTATAGCATTCTCTTTGTCTACCAAGCTGTTATTTTACCAAAAAAAAAAAAAAGAGTTCAGATTAGACCCAACAAAATTTATTGAGGGAAGCAGTCCCACTCCTTCTGTTGGCACATTTTCGACCTGAAGTCTAGATGCTGAAGCTTGTGCACCAAGAATGCACGCCACAAAAAGCTCTGCTGTACAGTTCAGTGCAGGCTGGAGAACTCCTTCTCCCACACATAGGAGCTGCAGACACGACAACACACTGAGTACTCTCAAGGAGGCTTTTAATTTTCGTTCCAATATGTACAATATCTCACATCAACCGACAAAATGCTCCGCTCACTATATACATCACCACCACCACACAGGGTATTGGAGCTCCTCCCTTATACACACATCCAATGCTGGAGCTTCTAGTCTAACACCCTTACTGGTGTGGAACACAGTTTTCTGTTTCCCATGTGGCATGACTTTGCAGTATTGAAGCCTGGTGATGCCCTGTCCTGCCTGTGTGTCATCATCTTCCTGTGACACAGCACCCTTCCAATTGCTTGCTCATCATGGCTGCCTCATGACGTATAGCAGGGGTCGGCAAGATTTACAGACACATGCGCCAGAGTACTCCACATGCGCGAGCGAGTCACGGCCGCCATTTTGGAAAACAAAATGGCGACAGCGACTCGTTTGCTCATGCGCAGTACTCGGCGCATGTGCAAATGAGTCACGGCCGCCATTTTGTTTGTCAAAATGGCGGCCATGGCTCGTTCGCGCATGCGCAGGAGTACTGCGCATGCGCAAATGAGTCATGGCAGCCATTTTGGAAAACAAAATGGTGTCCGTGGCGCATGTGGCAGCGGCAGTTGGCAGGAGCCGGTCCAGAGGCCTCGGGGGGGGGGTCGCACCCGGCCCCTGGGCTGTAGGTTGCTGACCCCTGACGTATAGTAACCTTTTGCCTTTGTCCCATATTGCTTCATCTAAGATAAGGGTAGGCAACCTTTCCCCTTTAAGGGCTGAGGGACTTCAGCTCCCAGGATCCCAGGAGCTATTGGCCAACATGGCTGAGGCTTCTGGGATCAGAAGTCCCTCGGCCCTTAAAGGGGAAAGGTTGCCTACCCCTGATCTAAGACATTTTCCTCTGGATGCATTCATCCTGACATCTTCACCATGTCAGTTTACATTTTTTTTCTCTGCCCCTGAGGATGGCACTCTTCTGGCATCTAGTCTGATTTCTTGGGATGCACTGTCAAATAAACCATTTGTAAACTGCTTGGGGACCATTTTTAGCTGGAGGGCGGGGCGTGGAGAAAACAGGCCAAAATGTTGGAACAAAAGATGGGGGCTACTCCCAGGAGTAAATATAAATAGGAAGAGAGGACTATGTGTGAGATACATACAAGATAAGGACCGAGTCTGGGTCTAGAACTAGAAGTTTATTTGACCCTTAACAGCTGAAGTGGCTAGGTTATACTACAGGGGCAGACGGAAAGGGGTTTTGAGTACCCAGGTTAAGAACCACTGGAGTCCTTGGTTAAAGGTGCCCAGCAAAATCCTAAGGGATTACAGCCAGAAAGGCTGGGGGAAAACTACTATAAACCATTTGAAAGGTGAATAATTAGAAGAGAGTTCAAGTGGGCAAGTTTAATTAGGGCGACTAGAGAAAGCATAATTTACCAGAAGGGTTATAAAGCTTAGAGAATAGCTTAAGGTTTTGTGTAAAACAGTAATATAGGAACCACTTAAAAATACAATGAAAGAAATTGTTATACCTTGTAACTATTAAAGCAACTATACGCTCTATCAGTCTTGAATACCATCCACAAGCAAGATACTGTAAACAAGCTGTCTTCTAAAAAAGTGTTCCTTTTCGTTTCAAGAAGTGGTTGCCTGGAGTATTTTTAAGAAACATCTTTAACATGCTACCAAGAGTCAATAATTCTTTTATTATTGAAGACACTTCAGATAGTCAGTATCTAGGTGTCACAAATCGGTGACAACAGTGGGAAAATAAAAGAGCCATTGAGCTGGGACCTAGGGATTGATAGGAGTTGTTAGTGGTGGAGTGGGGTACACCCCATACTTTGTCACAGTGGGTCATAAACACTCTGAGGAAATAAACAGTAAATAAAGGCTTGAATTCACAGCTAAAGATGTCCATTCAACCAATCTTTAGACAAATTCTGGCATCCCAATTTTGTCTAAATTGCCACATATTTTCCAGGTTGTCCTGAGCAGAATGGCCAAGGAAAGTCTTCCAGCCCCATCAGAAGGGCCTGTCCAGGGTGTGTGTAAGGGTGTTTTATATATATATATATATGGTTTTCTATATCCTAATTGATGAGCCCATTGACTTCTATCAACTTAAATCTGAGAAATTACCTCAGAAATATATATTTCTGAGGTAATTTCTCAGATTTAAGTTGATAGAAGTCAATGGGCTCATCAATTAGGATATAGAAAACCATGAAAACCAGAGCGACACCTAAAACAAGACCAATTAAACTTTTATTGAAATAACAAGCAAGAAGGTGAAAAGAAACAGGTGATTATAAAAAAGTGAATAAGACAGACTATAGTATTAAAATACAGTAACAGCAATGGTTAAAGCAGAACAGTTCAAGCAAAATCATCTGCTTAACATACATATGGCAAATAGTATCTTTGCAGGAATCTCCTACTAAATATTAAAAAACCCTTGGGCCAGGCATTCACAATTTCTAGCTGTAAAAGAAGCACAGAGTGGCTTTCCAGGGTCAATTTGGGATCATTAAATGTTTTAGCGAAAAGTCTTCAAAATCTACATAGCCTTTCAAAGAGTCATGGAGGACTCATAGAGCTGGAAGGGGCTCCATGGTGCCATCTAGTCCAATCTCCTGACAGCACAGGACTCCACCACTAAAGAATTCCTGAGTGGTGGCTATTCAATCTCTTCTCCTGCAACTTCCAATGGAGGAGAATCCACCACCTACTGACAAGAGTCCTTCCACCTTTCAACCCTTCAGACATTTAAAAATGAATGTATCATACTACCTCAGTCTTCTCTTCTCCAAGCTAAACCTATACAAGTCACAAAAGCATTCTCCACAGAGCTTGATTCCCAGGCCCTTCATCGACTCGGCCCCCTTGTTCTGGACATGTTCCACCTTGTCTATAGCATCCTTTCAAAGGTAAAAACTTACACAAGGATGTTATTGTCATTGTTGAGTGCATTCCGTCAAGTCATTTTTGACTTATGGAGACATTAAAGTGAACTATCGTGGGGCTTTCTTGGCACCTTTGTTCAGAGAGGATTTGGCATTGCCATCCTCTTGAGACTGAGACAGTATGGAAGCTGGGATTCAAATTGTGGTCTCCATAGCCGTTGTTCAACGCTCAAACCCCTACGCCACCCTGGCTTGACAAAAGGATATTACTACAATATAACTACATTGTGGAGAAAATTCAAAATAGACTCATTCGAAGGTAGAAAGATATGGTGCCGGGGAAGAGTGCTGAGAATATCATGTACAGCCAAAAAGGCAAACAAATGAGTCCTTGAATGTTAGAATATGGATGGGTTATGCAGTCAAAGTGGAAATGTAAAGATGTGTGAAAAAAATATCTTCTGAGAAAAGTGTCAAAGGAAACAAAGAGGACTCGGCATGCAGGTGGTGTGAAGCCAAAACAATCTCATACTGAACAACAAAGGCAAGGACGTTGAGCCTGGGAAACAGGATACTGGAAGGTCAACATATGAGCTCATCTGGTTTGCAGGAGAACCAGGTCACATGGGGAGTGACACACAGCTAGGGGCTGGTCTAGAGTCTGGGATAAAGCTGATCATCCTATCATTATGTAGGTTGCCACCCAGGAGGTGGAGTTCTGCGTTGGGCCAAGGGTGCCTTTGTTCCTCTTTGTTAAGAACTTGCCTTGCTTTCAACTTAGCAACAACAAGTTGTAACCCTATGGATTCTATCATCTACAAGATGGATTGTACATAGTACTTTTCTGTTTTTACTATGCAACAATAAATCCTTACTTTGGATTTACAATTGTGCCTTCATGGAAACAGCATTTCCAGGATGGCTGGTGAAAAGAAGCAGTCTTCTGATCTCTGCTACACCGACATCACATAAATCAACAATGAACAGATCAAGCCTGAACTCTCCATGGAAGCCAAGATGGCTACCGTATTTTCCGGCGTATAGGACGACTGGGCATATAAGACGACCCCCCAACTTTTCCAGTTAAAATATAGAGTTTGGGATATACTCGCCGTATAAGACGACCCCACTCTTCCAACACACACCAAATAAAATTTTAAAAAAAAGAACCCATGAGATTTGATTTCAATCTGGTAATTTTAATTCAGATGCTCATGGCATGCAGGTACTTAGCAGGAAAACTGTCAGTTATAAACGCAACGAACTACAGCTCCCATGCTCCCTAGCATTTATTTCTGCAGTGTCTTTTGGACCTTACTTTTTAAAAAATATTCCAAATTTAAATGCTGCTTTAAAAATTATTTCCATCTCCCAGCTATGAGATGGTTAGGGGAAAATGACAAAGTGTTGGGGGGAAGGACCGGCAATATATTGGGTGATGCATTCTGGGATATGTATAATCTGTAGCCAAGGAAGTGGCCCTGGGCATGTCACACACACTCAGCCTCAGAGGATGGTAATGGCAACCCCCATTTGAAGAAACATGCCAAGATAACCCCATGATAAGGTTGTTATAATTAATGTTGATGGAGTGTTAAAACAGTCCTTTAAAACCAAACATCCAAACCTGGAACTTTTCAGCAAGCTTCTTTATTGTAAAAGAGCAAAAGCAAAAAACCCAAAAACAAATAATAATAACAATAATAGCATCTTCACTTTAGCCAAAGCTGGCTAAGCAGGAATAAACTCTATTTGCTACATATTTCAAGATTTGTTAGTAGCAACAACAGAAAAAGTTTTAATTAGTTCATTACAGTTCAAAGTCAAAAAAGCAAGTGAGAAACTTTCTGATTCTCAGCCCTCAGTCCCACAAAACTCCACCTTTCTGGGTGTGACCTTTACAAGTTGATTGGATGATACTACGTGACGTGTTCTAGTCCAACCCTTAATTACAATAACATATCATGTGACTACATTTCTCATAACAAAAATTATGTTTACAAAACCATAATATAAACAAACCTTCTTTCCCAGAGAATGGAGTCCTGTTAGCCTCCTGTTCTGGCTAAATCACACCTGGGACTGATAAACTGTGAATCTAGCTCTCAGAAAAACAACTTTTCACAGCATGGAAAAATACAGACACACATCTTTTACATTTCAACATTTTAACATTGACTCTATATCCCATCTAAACCTAACAAAGGTTGCCTCAGGGTCGCCATAAAATGGAAAGGACTTGAAGACACAAAAGAACAACAAAAAAGTCTGCAATTGTTTCATAGGTAATACATGGGATTAGGAGCCAGCATGGTGTAGTGGTTTGAGTGTTGGACTACCACTCTGGAGATCTGCGTTTGATTCCCCATTCCGACATGAAACCCAGAGTGAACTTGGACAAGTCACACTCTCTCAGCCTTGGGGAAAGCAATGGCAAACGCTTTCTGAATAAACTTTGCCAAGGAAACCCCAAGATAGGTTTGCCTTTGAGTTGCCAGAAGTTAGAAACGACTGGAAGACACACAACAGCCACCACAACAATAGCATTTTTGGAAGTCACAGTTTCTCAGCTTCTGGGGAAAGCAATGGCAAACGCTTTCTAAACAAACTTTGCCAAGGAAACCCCAGGGTAGGTTTGCCGTTCAGTTGCCAGAAGTTAGAAACGACTGGAAGGCACACAACAGCCACCACCACAACTGCATTTTTGGAAGTCACACTCTCTCAGCCTTGGGAAAAGCAATGACAAATGCTTTCTGAACAAACCTTGCCGCCCTACAAGGGGGCTTCCCTGCACCTCTTCACCTCCTCCTCCTCCTCCCATGGGGGGGCTTTTTCTGAGGGGAAGGGAGGGAGGGAGGAACAGAGGAAAGAAAGAAGGGAGAAGGGAAGGAAGGGAGGAAGGGGGGAAAGAAGGGAGGGAAGGAAGCTGAGGCCTTCCCCTGAGGCTGAGAGAGTGTGACTTGCCCAAGGCCACCCAGTGGGTTTTTACAGGGCAAAGGAGGGCAGCCCAGCCCAGCGAGGGAGGAAGGGATAAACACCTCACCTCATCCTGCTTCCTCCTACTCTTCTTCTCGGAGGCCATGCCAGCAATGCCTCCACCTGTTGTTCCTCCCTGATTTTCCTGAGGGTGTGGCCCAGCCTGGTGAGTTGAGAGGGAGGAGGAGGAAGACAAAATAGCTGTCGCATTGAGAAGGGAGACAAAATGGCCGCTGAATGAGCAGTATTCTTTCTCTTACCGGTGTATAAGACGACTCCCAACTTTTGGGAAGCTTTTCTGGGGTTAAAAAGTCATCTTATACGCCGGAAAATATGGTAAATTGAGGTTGTCATACTTTGGCCATGTCATGAGAAGGCAGGATTCATTAGAAAAGACAATGATGCTGGGTGGAGGGCAGCAGAAAGAGAGGAAGACCCCACGCCAGATGAATGGACTCAATTAGGGAGCTCACAGTTTGAGTTACTTAAGAGCCAGTGTGGCATAGTGGTTTGAGTGTTGAACTCTTGAGGTAAGGTAAAGGTATTTCTGGTTGACAAGGTTATCAAGTCATGTCCGACTATGTGGGGTGGTGCTCATCTCCATTACTGAGCCAAAGAGCCAGCGTTGTCAGAGATTACACTGTGATTCTGTGGCCAGCAGGATTGCACAGAACACTGTTTACCTTCCCACCAAAGTGGTACCTATTAATCAACTTGCATTTGCATGCTTTTGGACTGCTAGAACTAGTCACAGGAGCTCACCCCATCCTGCAGTACCTGGGCCTCAAACTGCCAACCTGCTGATCTTGCAATCAATAGAGTCAGTGTCTTAACCACTTGAGCCACTGTATCCATATAATTAGATAGACCTATATAAATCATTCGTTTGTCCCCCAAGGGTTAAAGTGTTTCTTATTGTGCTGGAAAGACTGTGGAGCTAGGTTTGGTATGTGTGGGATGCTCCCACTTTAGCTGCAGCCAGAGGCTTGCATAAGGGAGAGGTCGGATCATGCAAAATGGCTTAACTGTATAATGATTAAATTGGGGTCGGCATACCTTTTTTTGGGGGGTGGGGGCAAGTTACGCTGTCCCCCAGATCATCGGCGGGCTGAAGGGAGAAAAATGGCACCAGAGGTGCGCGCACGCATGCGCATGACGCCAGGAGCCATTTTGAAACACAAAACGGTGCCACGCGTTACGAGAGCATTCGCACTACTCCAGCGCCATTTTGTGTTCCAAAATGGTGCCCGCCGTCGTGCGCATGCGTGGGCGCCATTTTGGAATACAAAATGGCACGTGCATTGCGTGCGCAGCGGCGGCAGCAACAGGACCGGCCATAGGCCGGTTGAAAGGCGTCGAGGGGCCGGGTGTGGCCCCCGGGTCGTAGTTTGCTGACCCCTGGTATAAATGTATATTAGGTAATGACAAGAGACATTATTATTGATAATGTGTTTAGAGAAAAAAATAACATTTAGGAAGTATGATAGCATGTTGGTTTTCTCATTATATGTATGTTTGGATAGTGAGAGAGCAAGAAATATGTATGCTTTTAGATTTATATATGCTAGCTTATTGTTTACCTGGATGGACAGATATGTTATGATTTTGTTAAATAGATTATATACTATGTTAAAGTGGTTTGTTTAAAGGGAAAAGGGCAAGAATGAAACTGTATAATCAATACTTCAAAGATGTTATGCCTGTTGATGGTGGGAAGGCTGCAGATTCACACAACTCTTGCCAGGTGCCAGACCCCCAGAAGGATAAGCATCACATCATACCTATGGACAAAGTGTGGGAAGCCAGAGGGCTCAGCAACCAATCATATAGTTACACAAACGTAAAGGGGGGGGGGGTCCTATTATTTTCTATAAAAGTGCCTATGTGTATTATAACTTGACACCTGACAAAAAAATCTCGGACTAGCCTGTTAGGGTTTTTCTTAAATAAAAGCTGTGCTTTGACTAAGTCTTGGATCTGTCTTTTGGTTTGAAAGAAGACCTGTGGGCAAGGTGTCTGTGACACTCAGAACAACAGATGCAAGCTACAGGAAAGGAGATTCCACTTAAACAGGAGGAGGAAAATTCCAGATAGCTGTTCAACAGTGGAACACACTCCCTCAGAGGATTGTGGTGGAGTCTCCTTCTTTGGAGGTCTTGAAACAAAGGGTGGATGGCCATCTGTTGGGGATGCTTTGATTGTGAGTTCCTGCATGGCAGGGTATTGGACTGCATGACCCTTGTGGTCTCTTCCAACTCTGATTCTATTCTATCATGGGGCTTTCTGAGGCTCTGTGACTCACCCAAGGCCATCCACTGGGTGAGCATGGAATCAAATCCTGGTCTCCAGAGTCATAATCCAACGTCCAAACCACTATACAACACTTTCTCTAGAAACCTTTTGGTGAATTCATTTCATTTCTAAGAAAGAATTCTGACTGAAGCTCTTTTCTACAATTGCATACTTTATCATAACATTACTACATTCCACATATTAGAATTACTAGGTTATACTATATGAACTGTTCATTGTTTAATCAGTATTCTGACACTGCCGAAACAATTTCCATGTTCCTAGATAAAATAAGGTTCTACTATACTATACTACAAACTACTGCTAAAATCTAAGCACTTTCCACATTCCATACGTTTATGCAATTTCTCCACTGGGCAGGAAGATGCCATGACACTGTGCTTTCTCTGATATTTAGTCCATATTCCATGACTCTGTATGGTATTTCTCCTCTGTGAGTTATTGCTGTGTAGTTCTTGTGGCCCCCTAACTAATCTATGGTTTCTCTTGTGTGGATTCTTCGATGGTAAGTAAAATTAAACTTCCTAGTGATGCTCTTTCTACATTCCATCTATGAATATGGTTCCTCCCGTGTGCATTCTCTGATGCTGGGCACATGATTCACTATAACGGACATTCTATCCATATTCCATGCACATATATGGTTTTCCTCATGTGGATTGCTTGATATATAGACTTCCGTAATAACTAAAGCTCTTACCCAATCCATAGATTTATATGATGTCTCTTCCACAGAAATTCTCTGATGTGTGGTTATTTGCTACCCTCCCGGAAGCCCTTTCCACATTCCAAGCATTTCTATGGTTTCTCTCCTGTATGGGTTCTCTGATGTACAGTAAGACTACTACGGTAACAGAAGCTTTTCCCACATTCCATGCACTGATATGGCTTCTCCCCTGTGTGGGTTCTTTGATGACTGGTTAATCTGCTACCTTCCCTAAAGCACTTCCCACACTCCATGCACTGATATGGTTTCTCCCCTGAGTGGGTTTTTTGATGTAAAGTAAGACCACGACTCCGAGCAAAGCTTTTCCCACACTCCATGCACTGATATGGTTTCTCTCCTGTGTGGGTTCTTTGATGTGAAGTAAGACTAACTCTCCAAGAGAAGCTTTTTCCACATTCCATGCACTGATATTTCTCTCCTGTGTGAGTTCTCTGATGTTTACTACGAGCTCCACTATTGATGAATGTCTTCTCACATTGACTGCACTTATACAGTCTCTTTCCTGTGTGTATTCTCTGATGAGTGGCACGCGCTGCCCTATCACTGAAACACTTCCCACATTCCATGCATTTATATGGCTTCTCTCCTGTGTGGGTTCTTTGATGTATGGTTAATGTGTTACTTGATCTGAAGCACTTTCCACACTCCGTGCATTTATATGGTTTCTCTCCAGTGTGAATTCTTTTATGTGAAGTAAGACTGCTACTCTGAGAGAAGCCTTTTCCACATTCTGTGCACTGATATGGCTTCTCCCCTGTGTGGATTCTCTGATGCAGGGTTAATTTGCTACTTTCCCTGAAGCACTTTCCACACTCCATGCATTTATATGGTTTCTCTCCAGTGTGAATTCTTTTGTGTAAAGCAAGATTATTACTCCGAGGGAAACTTTTTCCACATTCTGTGCACTTATATGGCTTTTCTCCTGTGTGAGTTCTTTGATGTAAACGAAGACTTCCACAGTGAGTGAAGCTTTTTTCACATTCCATGCATTTATATGGTTTTTCACCTGAATGAGTTCGTTGATGACAATGGAGGTATCCACGCTGAGAGAAGCTCTTTCCACATTCTTTGCATTTATATGGTTTCTCCAGCGTGTGAGTTCTTTGATGTATCCTACGTGTTCCAGTATCGCTGAACATTTTTCCACATTCCATACACTGGTATGGTTTCTCTCCCGTATGGGTTCTTTGATGTATAGTAAGAGCACCACGCTGAGAGAAGCTCTTTCCACATTCCATACATTTATATGGTTTTTCCCTTGTGTGTTTTCTTTTATGGTAAGTAAGATTACTGCTTTGACTGAAGCTCTTTCCACATTCCATGCATTTATATGGTTTCTCCCCTGTGTGAGTTCTTTCATGTAAACGTAAACTCTGACTAAGGGAGAAGCTCTTTCCACACTCCAGACATTTATATGGTTTCTCCCCTGTGTGAGTTCTTTCATGTAAACATAAAGTGCGACTAAGGGAGAAGCTCTTTCCACACTCCAGACATTTATATGGTTTCTCACCTGTGTGGGTCCTCTGATGGGTATATAGTTGGGCACTCTGACTGAAGCTCTTTCCACATTCCAGACATTTATATGGTTTCTCCCCTGTGTGGGTCCTCTGATGGGAAGTGAGATTTCCACTCTGACTGAAGCTCTCTCCGCATTCCATGCATTTATATGGTTTCTCCCCTGTGTGAGTTCTTTCATGTGAAAGTAAACTGTGACTAAGGGAGAAGCTCTTTCCACACTCCAGACATTTATATGGTTTCTCCCCTGTGTGGGTCCTCTGATGGTAACTGAGATGTCCACTCTGACTGAAGCTCTTTCCACATTCAAGACATTTATATGGTTTCTCCCCTGTGTGGGTCCTCTGATGGTAACTGAGACATCTATTCTGACTGAAGCTCTTTCCACATTGAAGACATTTATATGGTTTCTCCTCTGTGTGGGTCCTCTGATGGGAACTGAGATTTCCACTCTGACTGAAGCTCTTTCCGCATTCCATGCATTTATATGGTTTCTCTTCTGTGTGAGTTCTTTCATGTGAACGTAAACTGTCACTGCGGGAGAAGCTCTTTCCACATTCCATGCATTTATATGGTTTCTCCCCTGTGTGAGTTCTTTCATGTGAACGTAAACTGTGACTAAGGGAGAAGCTCTTTCCACATTCCAGACATTTATATGGTTTCTCCCCTGTGTGGGTCCTCTGATGGTAACTGAGACTTCCACTCTGACTGAAGCTCTTTCCGCATTCCATGCATTTATATGGTTTCTCCCCTGTGTGAGTTCTTTCATGTGAACGTAAACTATTACTAAGGGAGAAGCTCTTTCCACATTCTAGGCATTTATACGCCTTCTCCCCTGTGTCAGTTCTTTGCTGTTTAGTGCACGCTTCACTATTACTTAACATATTCCCATATTGTTTGCATTTATGTTTCTGTCCTGCATGGGGTTTTGGATGCTTAGTATATGTCCTATGATGACTGGAGCTCTCTCCACTCTCCATGTCCTGTTTGTCCCCCATGGTGAAACTAAAGGGTATGTGTGATTACAATTTATGTTGTAATAATTTCCTATGGATAGGACACTTCACTCTTCTTTTTACTGTGTTATTTGACTGTGAAGTGAGGAGTTCAGAATATTAGCACCTTGAAAAGCAGAGGATGCCTTCTTCCTCCTCTTTAATTGGCTTCTCTTCTGTACTTTTAGTACCTTTTGTTTTTCAAATGAATCTGTCTACACAATATGGTTTCTTCTTTCCTATCATGCCACTGGAGGTTCCACCATATTCTCATATCCCTGATGGAGAAAGAACAACAATATTATCAAGAATCAAATCCAGCCACCTTCTTTATCTCTGAGACTTTGGTCCTTCCAACATTCCTATGTAACATTGAAATCTACGTGAACTTTTATATATGCTAATCCCTCTGCTAACAATGGCAGGGTTGATTGGTTTAAACCAGGGGTAGGCGACCTTTTTAGCCGGGGGCCAGGTTGCTATCCCTCAGACAACTGGGGGACCGAAGCACCAAAAATAAATAAATAAATAAACAAATAAATAAATATTTCTTTTTTAAAAAATGCAAAAAAATTAAAAAATATGCATGCACACTTTCTCAGCCCCAGAAAAGCCATGGCAAAACCCCTGTGGAGATTTTGCCAAGAAAACCCCAAGAAC
This sequence comes from Phrynosoma blainvillii, assembly GCA_026167975.1. NCBI lineage: Eukaryota > Metazoa > Chordata > Lepidosauria > Squamata > Phrynosomatidae > Phrynosoma > Phrynosoma blainvillii. The sequence goes on along the minus strand of JANUYF010000002.1, from coordinate 396,930,342 downwards.
AAGTAATAACAACAATAATCAATAGCATCATGGCAGAGGGCGGCGGTGGCGGGGGGCAATGGCAGGTCCAAAGACCTCGGGGGGCCGCATCCGGTCCCCAGGCCTAAGTTGCCTACCCCTGGTTCAAACCAAACAACTTTTAAAAATGACAACAACACTCCCGATTTCTTAAATTGATTATTCATATTTTTTAAAAGTCTGGCTATTATTACTATCTAACAACATATCCTAATTGTCTTTATGGTACTTCTAAGGACCTAAAAACTGCACTCCATTCTATACACAGAGGTAGGCTATAGGCAAAGTTAACTGCTTTCTCAATAAACAAAAGTATAATCAAGAAGGTATATTCTAACACTACTTACATAGGTTAAGTGTAGTCTCCAAGGCAGTCTTAATATTTCTATTTCTATCAAAAGAGTGGGGTGGGGTGGGTGTCATCAAGGATGCGTTCTAGCTCCTACATAATTTAGTTTGTATCTGAATGATCTAGGGGAAAAAATATTTTTTTATTATTAGATGCATCTGTTAGGCCTCAGGATGGTCATCCTCTAAAATTGGCCACAATGAGCATGTCTCTGCTAGACTTTTAGACTTCAGTTCCCAGAATTCCTGACTGCTGGCCAAGTTGGCTAGAGCTTCTGGAAATTGAAGTGCAAAATATCTTGAAGACCAAAGTATGGAACCACTGATCTAGAGGGTTGTTATCAAAGAAAGGCATATAATGACTGTGTATGTCCTTGTGGAGAAGGAAAAGTGGAATGAATGCAACATGTTCTCTTTGAATGTTTCTTTTATAAAGGTAATAATAATAAATAATAAATTTATTTATATCCCACTTATGTGATAAATTAATCTAAGCGGCTTACAATTAAAGCAGTACAAAATGTCCCCGTACCAACCCTCCCCCCCTTAAAACAGAATTAAATATCATAACAATTAAGACACAATTTAAAAACATAATCTAAAAAGGACATAATCTAAAAAAGAGACACAACACAATGCCCTGGTAGTCTCCTACAGCGTTCCTTATCTATCAAGTGATGATGCCACGAAAGGAACCGTAGGGATGGAAAAGCCCAAGGTCGGGATAATTAATCTGGAAAGGCCTGCCGGAAGAGATCCGTCTTGACAGCTTTTTTGAAGCTGTCTAATGATGTTAACCGACGGATCTCGTCCGGCAGGTTGTTCCAGAGTTTGGGGGTGACAACAAAAAAAGCCCTCTGAGAGGTCGTCGCAAGCCTCGATTTTGGGGACTGCAGCTGGTTCCTCCCAGAGGACCGGAGAGTGTGGGGAGGATTGTATGGAAGGAGGCGGTCCCTGAGATAGCTTGGACCCAAGCAGTTTAGGGCTTTAAAGGTAATAACCAACACCTTGTACTGGGCCCAGAAGCTGATAGGCAGCCAGTGGAGGGACGCCAAAACCGGAGTAATGTGGTCCCTCCTAGATGTTCCTGACACAAGCCTGGCTGCCATATTTTGAACCAGCTGTAATTTCCAAGTCAAGCACAAGGGTAGCCCCATGTAGAGTGCATTGCAGAAGTCAAGGCATGAGGTTACCAGGGCGTGCACAACAGTTTCGAGATCCCTTACTTCCAGAAAAGGGCGCAGCTGGCGTATCAGCCGAAGCTGATAACAGGCGCTCCTGACCGTCGCATTTACCTGATTTGTCATCAGGAGCGACGAGTCAAGGAGCACCCCCAGACTGCGAACACAGTCACTGGAGGAGAGTGTGACCCCATCCAGGACTGGAGGTTGCAACCCGATTCTTGGTTTCGGGGGCGTTATCGTGACCACCTCCGTCTTGTCTGGATTCAGTTTCAATCTGTTTTTCCTCATCCAGCCCATTACCGCCCGAAGACATTCACTGAGAGAAGAAATGCCATTGGAATTCGAGGCCAACGAACGAGACTCAGAGAAATAGATTTGGGTGTCATCAGCGTACTGATAACACCCAGCACCATAACTCCGTATAATCTCACCCAGCGGCTTCATATATATGTTGAATAACATCCGGGACAAAATAGCCCCCTGAGGGACCCCATAACCGAGTACCCTCTTGCTGGAGCTACAGTCCCCGAGCAGCACCCTCTGGGACCTGCCCGAGAGGAAGGACCGGAACCACTGCAGAGCAGTGCCCCCGATACCTAATCCCCTCAGGCAGCCCAAGAGGATGCCATGGTCTATCGCAGGGGTAGGCAACCAAGGCCCGGGGGGGGGGCGGGCAGGGAAATGTGGCCCCCCGAGCCTTTGGACCGGCCCCAAGCCTGTTCTGCCGTCGCCTCCCACCATGATGATATTATTGTTGTTATTACTTGTTCTTTCTTGGCAAAATCTCCACAGGGGTTTTGCCATGGCTTTTCTGGGGCTGAGAGAGTGCATGCATATTTTTTTTTATTTTTTTAATTTTAATTTTAATTTATTTATTTTTGGTGCTTCAACCCCCAATTTTCTGAGGGACAGCAACCCGGCTCCTGGCTCAAAAAGGTTGCCTATCCCTGGTCTATCGTGTCAAAAGCCGCTGAGAGGTCTAGGAGCACCAACAGGTTCACACTACCCGTCGATGCTCAGACGCAGGTCGTGGGTCAAGGCAACCATGGTAGTCTCAACCCCAAAGCCTGTCCTGAAGCCGATTTGAAATGGGTCTAGATAATCGGTTTCATCCAAGACAGCTTGGAGATGGGATCATAATCAATTGAGATGGGATGCTTACACCTCTGACAGGATGTTTACACCTGAGAAGAGATCCAGGACTTAAATCCTGGAAGACAAGTGGACAGCATCTAGATAAAAATTAAAGGGTAGGGAAACAACAGGGATGTTACTGTAGAAGTCTACTACAAACCCCCAAGTCAGAGTGGGGAATTGGGTGGTGCCTTACTAGAACAGATGACCACACACTCAGAAAGGAGAGATGTAGTAGTGATGGGTGACTTCAACTATCCTGATATTTGCTAGAAGTCAAACTCAGCCAAAAATTTAAGGTCTAGCAAATTTCTCACTTGCTGGGAAGTCAATTTCATGGTCCAAAGGTGGAAAAGGCAACAAGGGGATCACCTATTTTAGATCTGAGCCTAACCAACAGGGATGACCTGTGCAAGTGGTGGGATCCTGAGATGGGAGTGATCATATTCTAATGGAGTTTGTTACACAGTGGAAAGGAAAAGCCAAGGATAGTCAAACATAGATTCCAGACTAGGAGAGCTGATTTCAGGAAACTTAGAGAAATACTGGGGGTGATGCAACTGTTAGATGGATTAGTAATTGGTTGACCAGCCAAACCCAAAGGGTGCTCAGCATTGACTCCTATTCATCTTAGAGAGAAGTGACCAGTGGGTTGTCACAGGGTTCAGTTCTGGGCCCAGTGCTATTCAATATCTTTATCAATGAAAGAATAGAGGGGCGTTCTCAGAAGGTGGTCCTGAGTCAAACTCGGCAAAATCCTCAATGTCTAGCAAATTCCTCACTTGCCTCGAATACAATGCATTGTCCAAAAGGTGGAAGAGGCAACAAGGGAGTCAACTATTTTGGATCTGATCCTAACTAACAGGGAAGACCTAGTTAATGGGGTGCAAGTGGTTGGATCTTTAGGTAGGAGTGATCACATGGAAAGGAGAAACATTCTAGACTTTAGGAAAGCTGATTTTACTAAGAGAAATACTAGGGGTGATCCCACGGACAGGAATATTAAAAGAGAAGGGAGTTCAAGATGGATGGGAGTTTCTCAAAAGGGAGATACTGAGGGCACAATTTCAAACTGTTCCAACGAGGAGGAAAAATGGGAGGTGTCTCAAGAAACCAGGATGGATAACTAAGGAACTGAACTAAGTTTTAAAAGGAATATGTATAAGAAATGGAAAAATGGGGAAATCACCAAAGGGGAATTCAAACAAATAGCTATCACGTGTAGGGGTAAAGTCAGAAAAGCTAAAGCGCAGAATGAACTCAGGCTTGCTAGAGAGGTTAAAAACAATAAAAAGGGCTTTTTTGGGGTATGTCAGCAGCAAAAGGAAGGAGGAGGAAATGGTAGGGCCACTGTGTGGAGAAGATGGCAAAAAGTTATCAGGGGACAGAGAAAAGGCAGAATTACTCAACACCTTCTTTGCTTCAGTCTTCTCAGAAAATGCAAAGGATGCTCAATCTGAGGATAATGGAGCAGAGGACAGATTAGGAGAATTTCAGCACAGAATAAGTAAAGAGATAGTACAGGAATACCTGGTTAATCTAAAACAAGGGTAGGCAACCTTTCCCCTTTAAGGGCCGAGGGACTTCAGCTCCCAGAATCCCAGGAGCTATTAGCCAACATGGGACTATTGGCCAACATGGCTGAAGCTTCTGGGAGCTGAAGTCCCTCGGCCCTTAAAGGGGAAAGGTTGCCTACCCCTGATCTTAATGAATATAAGTTGGCTAATAGCTCCTGGGATTCTGGGAGCTTAATGAATATAAGTTGGCTAATAGCTCCTGGGATTCTGGGAGCTGAAGTCCCTCGGCCCCTAAAGGGGAAAGGTTTCCTACCCCTGCTCCAAGACCAGATGAATTACATCCAAGGGTACTAAAAGAACTAACTGGCAAGCGTAATATTGGAGCTATTGGCAATAATCTTTGAGAACTCCTGAAAAACAGGACAAGTCCCAGCGGACTGGAGGAGGGCAAATGTTGTCCCCCATCTACAAAAAGGGGAAAAAAGAGGATCCCAACAATTATGGTCCAGTTAGTCTGACATCAATACCGGGAAAGATTCTGGAGCAGATCATTAAATAGAGAGTCTGTGAACATCTGGAAGGTAATTTCATAATCACAAAAAGTCAACATGGGTTTCAGAGAAACAAGTCATGCCAGACAAATCTGATCTCTTTTTTTTGATAAAATTACCAGCTTGGTAGATGAAGGGAATGCTGTGGATATAGTATATCTTGATTGCAGTAAGGCCTATAACAAGGTTCCTCATGACATTCTTGCAAACAAACTGGCATAATGTGGGCTAGACAAAGTAACTGTTACATGGATTTGTAATTGGTTGACTGCCCGAACACAAAGGGTGCTCAACAATGGCTCCTTTTCAAGCTGGAAAGAAGTGACCAGTGGGCTGCCACAGGGCTCTGTCCTGGGCCCAGTGCTATTCAATATCTATATCAATGAGTTGGATGACAGTATTTAGGGCATAGTTATCAAATTTGCAGATGACACCAAATTAGGAGGAGTAGCTAATACCCCCGAGGACAGGATCAAAATTCAAAATGACTTGAACAGACTAGAAAACTGGGCCAAAGCTAACAAAATGAAATTCAACACATTTTTCTGCACTTTTCTGCACAGATATATGATGGGAGACACTTGGCTTAAGGAGACTACGTGTGAAAGGGATCTAGGAGTCCAGGTGGACCACAAGTTGAACATGAGTCAACAGTGCAATGCAGCAGCTAAAAAGGCCAATGCAATTTTAGACTGCATCAGTAGAAGTATAGTGTCTAGATCAGGGGTAGGCAACCTTTTTGAGTCCTGGGCCGGTCCCCCGAAGTCCTCCTCTCCGCTGGGCCGAGGGGGGCGGGGAATGGCGGTGTGTGCGCTTATTCGCGTGCGCGCACACGCTGCTGCCGCCACGGCAGCACATATTGCGGCCGTCATTTTGAAAATCAAAATAGCGGCTATGGCACGCACGGCCACACAGAGGCCAAAACGTGCCGCGGCGGCCGTAGGTTGCCAGCCCCTGGTCTAGATCAAGAGAAGTAATAGTGCCACTCTATTCTGCCTTGGTCAGGCCTCACCTGGAATACTGTGTCCAGTTCTGGGCACCACAATTCAAAAAGGATGTGGAGAAACCGGAGCGTGTCTAAAGGAGGGTGACTAAAATGGTGAAGGGTCTGGAAACCAAGCCCTATGAGGAACGTCTAAGGAAGCTGGGGATGTTTAGCCTGGGGAAGAGAAGGTTGAGAGGTGATATGATAGCCGTGTTTAAATATTTGAAGGGATGTCATATTGAGGAGGGAACAAGCTTGTTTTCTGCTGCTCCAGAAACTAGGACCTGAAACGATGGATGCAAGCTCCAGGAAAAGAGATTCCACCTCAACATTAGGAGGAACTACCTGACAGTAAGGGCGGTTCGACAGTGGAACACACTCCCTCAGAGAGTAGTGGAATCTCCTTCCTTGGAGGTCCTTAAGCAGAGGCTGGATGGCCATCTGTCGGGGATGCTTTGATTGGGAGTTCCTGCATGGCAGGGGGTTGGACTAGATGGCCCTTGTGGTATCTTCCTACTCTATGATTCTATGATTTCTGTTTGACTCATTGGTCACTGGCCTGTGGGTCGCTCAGGACTCAGTCCTGTCCCCTATGCTTTTTAACATTTACATGAAACTGCTGGGAGAGGTTGTCCAGAGTTTTGGAGTAAGGTGTCACCTGTATACTGATGATACCCAGCTCTATTACTCCTTTCCACCTAATTCCAAGGAAGCCGTTTCTGTCCTAAACCGGTGTCTGGCCACTGTAATGGACTGAATGAGGGCAAACAAATTGAAGCCTAATCCAGGTAAGACAGGTGGCGACCATTGAAGTGGCGACCAGGCCCATAGGAGAGCCAGGCCGTGGCTAAAGGGACGGCGCGCACCCCTTTACCCGCGGCTCCCTTTTTGATGGGCTTGGCTTCTGAAGCAGTCGCTTCAGAAGCCAAGCCCATGGAAAAGGGAGCCGTGGCTAAAAGGGACAGCGCGGCTGTCCCTTTAGCCACGGCGTGGGCTTGGCTTCCGAAGCGGTCGCTTCGGAAGCCAAGCCGCTGGAAAAGAGAGCCGTGGCTATAGGGACAGCACGGCTGTCCCTGTAACCACGGGCTGGGCTTGGCTTCTGAAGCGGGCACTTCGGAAGCCAAGCCCCTGGAAAAGGGAGCCTGTCAGAGAGCTTTGGTGCCACAATAAATTACAGTTCCCATAATTCCCTAGCACTGAGCCAGGGCAGTGCCTCAATTTAAAGTGGACTCAATTTGCACTATTTCTGGCAGTCTGCAAAGGCCCTTAGAAATGGAAAAAAGGGGAAATCACCAAAGAGGAATTCAAACAAATAGCGAGCACATGTAGGGGTAAAGTCAGAAAAGCTAAAGCGCAGAAAGAACTCAGACTTGCTAGAGAGGTTAAGAACAACAAAAAAGGGCTTTTGAGGTATGTCTGGAAGGAGGAAATGGTAGGTCCACTGTGCAGAAAAGATGGCAAAATGCTAACAGGGGACAGAGAAAAGGCAGAACTACTCAATACCTTCCTTGTCTCAGTCTTCTCAGAAAAGGAAAAGGGTGCTTCACTTTAAAAATGGAGCAGAGGACACAACAGAGGAAATGCAGCACAGAATAAGTAGTACAAGAATACCTGGTTAATCTAAATAAATTCAGATTTCCAGGACCAGATGAACTGCATGGAAGGGTATCAAAAGCACTGACAAATGTAATCTCAGAACCATTGGCAATAATCTTTGAGAACTCATGGAGAACAGGAGAAGCCCCAGCAGATGGGTGGAGAGCAAATGTGGGCTAGACAGGGTGACTGTTAGCTGGATTTGTAATTGGTTGACTGGCCAAACCCAAAGGGTGCTCAGCAATGGCTCCTCTTCATCCTGGAGCGAATTGACCAGTGGGGTGTCCAGTGGGGTTCTGTCCTGGGCCCAGTGCTATTCAACAACTTTATCAATGACTTGGATGAAAGAATAGAGAGCATACTTATCAAATATGCAGATTTCACCAAATACCCTAATAGCTAATACCCCAGAGGACAGGATCAAAATTCAAAATGACCTTAATAGAATAAAAAGCTGAGCCAAAGCTAACAAAATGAATTTCTACATGGGGAAATGTAAGGTACTGCACTTGAAATGCAGAGATATAGGATGGGGTCACTTGGTTTAGCGCAACTACATGTGAAAGGGATCTAGGAGTCCTAGTAGACCACAAGTTGAACATGAGTCAGCAGTGTGATGCAGCAGCTAAACAGGCCAATGCCATGTTTAAAAAAATGCATCAATAGAAGTAAAGTTTCTAGATGAAGGGAAGTAATAGTGCCACTCTATTCAGCTTTGGTCAGGCCCCACCTGGAATACTGTGACCAATTTTGGGCACCACAATTCAAAAAGGATGTGGAGAAACTGGAGTGTGTCCAAAGGAGGGTGACTAAAATGGTGAAGGTCTGGGAACCATGACCTATGAGGAACAACTTAAGAGAACTGGGTATGTTTAGCCTGGAGAAGAGACAGCGAAAAGGTGATATGAAAGTTCTGTTTAAATATTTGAAGGGATGTTATATTGAGGAGGGAGCAAGCTTGTTTTCTGCTGCCCGGAGAATAGGACCTGGAACAATGTATGTTTATTTAAAGAGGTTCCTACAAGAAAAGAGATTCCACCTAAACATTCAGAGAAACTTCCTGACAGTAAGAGATGTTCGACAGTAGAGCATGTTCCCTTGGTGAGTGAAGGTCTTTAAATAAAGGCTAGATGGCCATCTGTCACAGGGAGGGCTTTGATTGAGAGTTCCTGCATGTCAGGGGGTTGGGCTGGATGGCCCTTGTCGTCTCTTCCAACTCTATAATTCTATAAAAACATGATTGACCAAGCTTTCTAATACATAAAATAATGTTTCACAATATTAATAAGCAAGATTCAATTTTTTTCATTAAGATAATAATGAAAAAAAATGATTTAATAAAAAAAACCTTTTAAAAAACTTGTTTTTCCTCCAACCCTGAAAAATAGCAATTCGGTATCTGTCAGTTTTCCTCTCAATTTCCTCTCAGGTCACAACAGATGACCTGACCCTTCTTCCTTGTATGATATAACCAGGGCTGGGGAGTAGTTGTGATTTTGGGGTTACTCCTTGTCTACTCCAGAGTAAGGTATTTTTTCTTAATGTTACTCCTACTCCTATTATACTCCTCAATAAGAAAATATTCCATCATTGCCACATGACTCATCAAGCTCCTTTTCGGAATTCTGATTATATGATAATCAGGAACAAGGAGCAACAAATATGTTTTCTTACTCCTTATTCCTACTTTACTCCTACTCCACAGCCCTGGATATAACAGTGGCATCCATTCCCCTAAGTAAATGAGAAAGAGGAGAAAATCCACAGAAAAGAAGACATGCCCAGATGGGAAAAGGACATTGCCTCCTGGGAATCCTTTTAACATCTTCCTAAGCAGCAAAATTCTCTGGCCAGATACAAGGGAAATGGCCGAAGATCAAGACCAGACTTGGCCCTGCTCCTAATTTTTGCACTTCAAAGTATCAACTCTTTCTAAAACAAGTACATGTGAAAAACAGGAGCAGAGTATTTCAGCAATACTTACAAAATTCAATCATCTGTTCCAGGGGTGGGCAACTGGAGAAGGCTTGGAGGCTGCATTAACTCCCTAGCAGATCTTGGAGGGCACACCTGCTTCCAACAAAAAATTATTATTATTATTATTATTATTATTATTATTATTATTATTATTATTTTGCCCTGAAACATCTCTAGGGAGAAATTTTCACCATGTTTTTGGTTTCAAAAAGGACCTTCTCTTAGGCCTAAATTTGGCCAGGGGGCCTACAAAACATGGCAGAAACACACTCCAAATAATAATAATAATATTTTCTCATATCCCGCCCTTTCTCCCAATATTGGACTCAAGGCCGCAAACAGCAGATTTAAAAGAATACAATTTAAAAACGACATTAAAATGTATAAATATTTTAAAAACCAATTAAACCATTTACAAAGTTAAAACAATTATGAATTAAAACAGAATATGTTAAAAATATGAAACCCTAAAATTTGAATAGCACAGCATTCCAGCCCTTACCAATCTGCAAAGGCCTGTAAGCCCAAGAATGTCTTTATCTGCCACCTCAGAAGGACGGAGAGCAGGGATGGAGCCATCCTGGCCTCTCTAGGAAGGGAGTCGAAAGCTTGGGAGCAACCACTGAGAAGGCCCTCTCTCTTGTTCCTACCAAATGTGCCTGAAAGGGTGGTGGAACAGAGAGAAGGGCCTCTCCCAATGGTCTCAATACTCTGGGGGCTCATACAGGGAGATACGGTCCTTCAAATAGCATGGATCCAAGTCATATAGGGCTTTATAGGCTACAACCAGCTCTTTGATTTGTGCCCGGAAATGGACTGGCAACCAATGAAGCTGTTGCAACAAGGGAGTTGTATTCCTGTAGTCAGCTCCAGTTAACAGTCTGGTTGCAGCCCTTTGGACCAGTTGAAGTTTCTGAGCACTTTTAAGAGGCAGCCCCAAGTAGAGTGCATTACAGTAGTTCAAACGGGATGTAACCAAAGCATGTACCACCGTGGCCAGATTGACTTTTCCAGGAATCGGTGCAGTTGGTGCATGAGTTTTAGCTGTGCAAATGCACTTCTAGTCACTGCTGATACCTGGGCTTCCAGGCTGAGCGCTGAATCCAGAAGTACCCCCAAACTACGAACCTAAGTTTTCTTGGGAGTGTCACTCCATCAAACACAGGCTGAATCCCTATTCCTGGATCTGTCTTTTGGCTGACCAAGAGCACCTCTGTCTTGTTTGGATTAAACTTCAATTACCGGTTTAGGACAGGAACAGCTTCCTTGGAATTAGGTGGAAAGTTTTGGAGTTACTCCAAAACGCCAGAGAACCGCTCCCAGCAGTTTCATGTAGATGTAAAAAAGCACAAGAGACAGGACTGAACCCTGAGGGACTCCACAGCCCAAGGAGTTGAACAGGAATCCCCCAACATCACTTTCTGAGAGCGCTCCTCCAAGAAACAATGGAGCCACTGAAGAAAACAGTGCCCCCAAGCCCCATTCCAGAGAGGCGGCCCAGAAGGATACCATGGTCAATACTATCGAAAGCCGGTGAGAGGTCCAGTAGAACCAACAGGGACACACACACCCTGTCCAGTTCCCTGCCTAGGCCACCCATCAAGGCGTCCAAAGCCGTTTCTGTCATACCCATGCCTAAAACCATAGAATCATAGAGTTGGAAGAGACCACAAGGGCCATCTAGTCCAACCCCCTGCCATGCAGGAACTCCCAATCAAAGCATCCCTGACAGATGGCCATCCAGCCTCTGCTTAAAGACCTCCAAGGAAGGAGACTCCACTACTCTCCGGGGGAGTGTGTTCCACTGTCGAACCGCCCTTACTGTCAGGAAGTTCCTCCTAATGTTGAGGTGGAATCTCTTTTCTTGCAGCTTGCATCCATTGTTTCGGGTCCTAGTCTCTGGAGCAGCAGAAAACAAGCTTGTTCCCTCCTCAATATGACATCCCTTCAAATATTTAAACACGGCTATCATATCACCTCTCAGCCTTCTCTTCTCCAGGCTAAACATCCCCAGCTCCCTAAGTCGTTCCTCATAGGGCTTGGTTTCCAGACCCCTCACCATTTTAGTTGCCCTCCTTTGGACACGCTCCAATTTCTCCACATCCTTTTTGAATTGTGGTGCCCAGAACTGGACACAGTATTCCAGGTGAGGCCTGACCAAAGCAGAATAGAGTGGCACTATTACGTCTCTTGATCTAGACACTATTCTTCTACTGATGCAGCCTAAAATTGCATTGGCCTTTTTAGCTGCTGCATCGCACTGTTGACTCATGTTCAACTTCTGGTCCACCTGGATTCGTAGATCCCTTTCACACGTAGTCTCGTTCAGCCAGGTGTCCCCCATCGTATATCTGTGCTTTTCGTTTTTCCGCCCTAAGTGCAGTACCTTACATTTCTCCGTGTTGAATTTCATTTTGTTAGCTTTGGCCCAACTTTCTAGTCTGTTCAAGTCATTTTGAATTTTGATCCTGTCTTCTGGGGTATTAGCTACTCCTCCTAATTTGGTGTCGTCTGCAAATTTAATAACTATGCCCCCAATATCGTCATCCAAGTCGTTAATAAAGATATTGAATAGCACTGGGCCCAGGACAGAGCCCTGTGGCACCCCACTGGTCACTTCTTTCCAAGCTGAAAAGGAGCCATTGTTGAGCACCCTTTGGGTTCGACCAGTCAACCAATTACAAATCCATGTAACAGTTACTTTGTCTAGCCCACATTTTACCAATTTGCTTGCAAGAATGTCATGAGGAATCTTGTGAAAGGCCTTACTGAAATCAAGATATACTATATCCACAGCATTCCCTTCATCTACCAAGCTGGTAATTTTATCGAAAAAAGAGATCAGATTTGTCTGGCATGACCTGTTTCTCTGAAACCCATGTTGACTTTTTGTGATTATGGAATTACCTTCCAGATGTTCACAGACTCTCTGTTTAATGATCTGCTCCAGAATCTTTCCTGGTATTGATGTCAGACTAATTGGACGATAATTGTTGGGATCCTCTTTTTTCCCCTTTTTGAAGATGGGGACAACATTTGCCCTCCTCTTCTGTCTGACCTGGATCTAGATAATCCCTCTCATGCTGGAAGCCCTGGAGTTGAGAGGCCACCACACACTCCAGCACCTTGCCCAAAAATGGAAGGTTGGAGACTGGCCTGTAATTTTCTAATACAGATCTGGTTTGAGATATTCACTGACTGTGACAAAAAACAACTTGCTCTTCCTCATTATAACAGATTCAGGCATTCCAAGTAAATATTCTATGTACATTTTCCAAGGGAAAAAACCCTGGACTTATTCCTTCTCATTATAATAGATCCAGCCATTCCAAAACCCACAATCCCAAAGATTACAGGCCCCGGCAATGGACAGGAGAAGGGCATTCTGTCCAGCTTGAAAATGAAACTCCAGCCTTTGGTGGCCCAATGCTCCATGGTGTGGTCCAGGGGCAAGCTCTGCATCCTCTAAGCTAGCCTGCTCTCCTGAGTTACAGGAAAGAAGATGGGTCCATCTCCAGTTTCAGAGAGCATCCCTGGATGCTACAATGGGCAGGATGAGGGTCAATAAGCTGAATCTGAAGCCTGATGAGATGGAGACTCTGTGGATTGGTGGTTCTGGAGAACGGAGTAAGCTACCTGCCCTGGATGGAGTTGTATTCCCCCTCAGGGAGGACGTGCTTAGCTTGGGAGTACTCTTGGATTGATCTCTCACTAGACACCCAGGTGGACTCTGTGGCTCAGATGCTTGGGGACAGCTTTCATCACTCCTTTATTGAAAAGAGATCTGAGGTCATCCATGCACTAGTGAGTTCCCAATTAGACTACCATAATGGTTCCCAAACGTCGGGTCTCCAGATGCTTTGGAGTTCAGCTCTTCAAATTCTTGACTGTTGGCCAAGCTGGGCAGGGCTTCTGGGAACTAAAATCCAAAGCACAGGAGGACTGAAGTTTGGAAACCACCGGACTACTGCAATGCTCTCTATGTGGGACTGTCGCTGAAGACACATAGGAAACTACAGCTGGTGCAAAACGCAGCAGGTAGCCTGATGACTGGAACATCATACAAAAACAATATAGCACCGGTTTTAAAGGAATTGCAATGACTGCCAATACATTTCCTATCTGAATTCAAGGTGGTTGTGATGACATTTAACGCTAAAAGGATCTCAATAACTGAAGAAGCAGCTATTCAAATATGACCCTGCCCTAAGTTTAAGGTCTATTAGAAGGGCCATTCTCTTTCTGCCTTCAGTCAGAGCAATATACTGTGAAGGACATGGGAGAAGGTCTTCTCTGCTGTGGCACCTCAGTTACAGAACACTTGGAGGTTGATTGATGCCAATATTGCTGCTGCTGATAATGATGATGATTGTTATTCTGTTTATTTCTATCCTGCCTTCCTCCCAGTACAGAGACTCAAGGTGGTTAACAAGTCTAAAACAGTCCAAGTTAAAACAGTATAAAACATTTAAAAAAAACAAAGTTTGAAAATACAATTAAACAATTCAAACAATTAAAAACATTATATTATTAAAAACAAAAGCAAAAACAAAGACAAGCAAAACATTATCATGCATGGAAGCTTTTGGGGTCTAATTTTAATTCATTTTAAACTATTTCAAACTCCTTTAATTTTCCCTTTTAATTTGTTCATTGTTTAACATGTTTTTAGCCTTTTACAAGGCCACAATGCTTTTATCCATCTTGTTTTAGTTTTGGTCAGACTGCTATTATTGTACACCACTCTACGATTCCTGGATAAAGGCTGGGATGCAATAATTGGAAGAAATCAACACAGAAATCACCCACTTAGGGCCATCCTGACTAGTCCATCACCAGGAGAGGAAGGGATAATAAAATTTATTATTTCTTGTTGCTCCACTGCAAGCAGAAGCAGCATAGTGCGATCAGGACTAGCAGCCACTGGTAGCCTTGCCCTCAGTAAATGGGTCTGACATAAGACTCCTGACATGAACTATAGGATTGGAGCTCTATATATCCCAGGGCAGTAGTGCTCAGAGGCCCAGTGGGAGCTGGCTATGGAAGCCAGGCAACCTCAAACTCTTCTAGAAACTCCTGGCTATTTCTGTTCTGCCTCAGAGCCCCTGTGGAGGAGAAGAGGATTCATTTAGACACATTCATTTAACCAGGAGGAAACAGGCCTGATATGAGGTAGTCTAGTGCAGGGGTAGGCAACCTTTCCCCTTTAAGGGCCGAGGGACTTCAGCTCCCAGAATCCCAGGAGTTATTGGCCAACATGGGACTATTGGCCAACATGGCTGAGGCTTCTGGGAGCTGAAGTCCCTTGGCCCTTAAAGGGGAAAGGTTGCCTATCCCTGGTCTAGTGGCTAAGGAAATAGGAAAACCAATCCTGGTGGTCACAAACAAGAGGAAAGATTGCACACCTGCAATATTGGAGGCTGCAGGTGAGGTTGTTCTAGATTTCATCTAAAACTCATTTATCTCCTCTTATTTCTGTTATCACTGGGATGGATGGAGCTTTGGCCCTATTGTGGGTCAGGAATATTACGTCACAGACATGTTTATTTACTCTTATGTCAATAAACCTTTCAATGGCATTCACCTGTGAGCAGCCTCAGATCACTTCCGCTTGCCAAGGCTGTGGAGTCGGTACGCCAAACCTTCCGTTCCTCAATTTTTCCACTCTCTGACTCTGACTACTTTGATGGTGTTTTCTGCATGGACTGGATGGACCTTATGGTTCCTTCCAATCTATGATTTTAATACCGTACATTTTTAATAGGTTTTTATCAGAAACATAGGATATACCTTGAAGCTAAAGAATAAATAAAATTAAGACTAACCACTCATAACATATAGGCTGTCCCATAAAAGCATTACAATTATCATATATTATTTATTATAATCTTTTATTTTGAAGTTAGATTTGTTATATTTCTATTGACTTGTACTCCACCCAAAACTGTTCTCACTTCAACTCCACAGCTCTGCCTCCATGGCCTAGGTACTGAGAGTCAGGATTGCTAAGAAAAGCCCAGGATAGGTTTGCCTTAGGGTCACCATGAGTCAGAAATGACTTGAAGGAACACAACAACAACAGTCTTATGTCAGAGACTGGTAGTTTGTTTACCTTATTTAAATAAGTCTTTAAATTAGATGCACCTGCAAATAGTCTCAGATCATCTCTGTCTATACCCTCTTGCCCCCTGGGGCAATACAGATCCTCATTTTTAAGACACACTACGGCTTCTGCATTAGGAAGGGAGGTCACTGGGCTAATCCCTCTGTGCTTAATAAGATTGTTATTTCAGGACTGAGGAGTTCTTCACATGCCAGAGAAACACTTCCATGTTTGCAGCCCTCTCTCTTACCTGGTCTCTTTCACTTCCTCCTGCAGCACCAGAAGGCAGGGAAACTAGTTGGCTGCGTCAGAGCTCCTTCCACTTTGCCCAGGAGAAGAGATGATCTGGATCTGAGCTGCCTGTGGGAAGAGAGAGGAGGAGACCATGAGGCCTGCTGTCACGTATGCCAAGAAGTGGGGTTGCATTCCTAGAAAAGCAGTGATGCTGCATCCTTAGAAAGACTACCACAGTGGAGGCTGCAGAGAACTCTTGCCTTGGCTTCACAGATGGTGATAAGAAGCACATTAGTTGGTGGGAAGGTCCTACTGAAAAAATACTTTATGGAATGGCTACAGAGGCCATAAAGGATGCCAGAGACTAAGGATTCATCTTCCAGAAAATCAGATTTGTTGTCCATCATGTTTCCTTATGCAAAGAGATCTTGTAGTACCTTAAGACTGACTAAAAGAAAGAAGCTATCAGGGAGTCTCAAAGGTGCTACAAGATCCCTTTGCATACTGATTTTTCAGACTAATGCAGCTATGTCTTTCAAGTCTGTTTCACACTTACCAGATATGAAATCAGATACCAATACAGCAGCTACTCTATTTTGCCTACCATTGTTCTTTGTTTCTTCTTAGGAAACAAAGTTTGGACTTTTTATGTCTGTATACTGTTATGAAAGCCAGTGTAGGATATTGGTTTGAGCGTTGGACTGGGATGCTGGGAGACCAGAGTTTGAATCTCTGCTCAGCCAGAAAAAAACCCACTGTCACACTCTCTCAACCTCACAGAAAGGCCATGGCAAGATCCCTCTTAACAAATCTTGCCAAGAAAACCCCATGATATGTTCACCTTCTGGTTACCATCAGTTGGGTACTATAGGAGAGCCAGTGTGGCGTAGTGGTTTGAGTGCTGGGCTATGACTCTGGAGACTAGGAATTGAATCCCGGCTCGGCCATGAAAACCTACTGGGTGACCTTGGGCAGGTCACATGCTCTCAGCCTCAGGGGAAGGCAATGGCAAACACACACTCTGAAGAAATTTGCCAAGAAAGCCCTGTGATAGGTTGCCTTAAGGTTGCCTCCCAGATCCATCCTTCCTTCCCAGACTCCAGGCAAAAGACCTCCCTCTCTCTCCCTGCAATGGCTGCTTTACCGTCTCTCTGAGTTCATTCCTTCGGACTACAGGCTCCCCTTTCCCTAACCTGCAGCCCAGGCCTGGATGTGTGCCTTTGGGGACTATTAGGGAAAGCTCACATCTTCCTGGGAGGCAAATGGGGAGGGAGGGGAGGTCAGTCCCAGCCCCCTTTTCTCCACCCAGAATTATGTAGAAGGAAGGCTCTCCCCTCTGCCCCAGAGCCATGAGGAGTGAGGGGGCTCTGTTTCTAAGGGGAAGGGGGACTAGAAATGGACCCTGAGAACAAGTCAATATATACCTGGAACTGGGGGGGGGGGGCGCTTTGTATTTAGATAACATCTCTTCCCAGACATCCCTGCCCTACATGACCCCCCCCCCCCGGAATTAGCCCCCCTCCTCCCTCCAGCAGCCTCGTCCTTTTGGGATGTATTAAAACAAATGACAGTACTTGCCCGTAGGGAAACCATACCTGGCCATAGAGAATCATTGAGGAATTCTTGCCCATAGAAAATCATTGGGTTATGCTTGCCCATAGAGAATCATTAGGAATACCTGCCCATAGGGAATCACTAGGGAATACTTGCCTAATGTTTTCCTATGAGCAACTATTCTCCAATGATTCTCTATGGAAAAGTATGTTTTCCCTATGGGCAAGTATACGGATTGGCATACTTTACCCCAACATCACCTAAAGTTTTCCTGATGCTAAACATGAAGACTTCCTGAGAAATTCAGTGTTCTCTACCTCCATAGGAGCCTGAGGCTTTGCAAAGGAAAGAGACACGCTGGATTCCAAGGAAACATCTTCTTTGGATTGCAAAGGGACATTACATTTCCTCGGCTTGCAAAATTTCCTACCGACCGCAAGGCCAAAAAAGGGGAAGGAGCCAGCCTGCAGATAGTCTTCCGCTAACATCTGAACTGAGATCAGACTCAGAAAATGCAGGCCCAAGACTAACATCTTCAATGTTTTTCCCCTCCTGTTTCCCTGATAAAGAAGCCAGTGTGACTTCGAAAGCTTGCAACATGTAGTTGTGCATTTTGGTTGGCCCAATAAAGATATCATTGGGATTGAACAGACTGCCAGAAATAATCCATTTTAAGACCACTTTAACTGTCCTGGCTCAATGCTAGGGAATTATGGGAATTGTGGTTCTTCTAAGACATTCAGCCTTCTCTGTCAAAGAGCTCTATTGCCACAATAAACTACAGTTCCCAGATTCCCTGCCACTGAGCCAGGAGAGTTAAAGTGGTCTCAAGCTGGATTTATTTCTGGCAGTGTGTTCTCCCCTAGGAAACTCCAGGTCTCCTCTTTTCTATCCCCCCTTCTCCCCCTCCAGGAACATGGAGCCTGGGAGGCCTCCTTCCTCCTCCCTCAATTCCCTCCGAAGCAGAACCTCCCTCCTGCTCTCCCTCCCATTTTATCATCATCAGCATCCCATAAAAGTCCCAGCCAAGACCCCAAACACACAAGAGCCAAAGGGCTCCATACTCCCCCAAAAGGCCAGCAAAGAGGCTCCTATTCCCCTTGAACAGCCCCCCCCACAGCCCCAAATATTTGGGCCCCACAGAGACCCCCTCACACCCCAAATGTCTGGGCCCCACAGAGACCCCCTCACAGCCCCAATAACCCGGCCCCACAGAGACCCCCTCACAGCCCCAAATATCTGGGCTCTATAGAGACCTCCCACAGCCTCAAATATCTGGGCCCCACAGAGACCTCCCAAGCCAAGAGGCGGGGGCGGCCTTGGAGAGGAGAAAAAAAGGGTTTTTTTGTCCCTTTCCTTCCTTCCTTCCTTCTCCCTCCAGGGGACCCCCCCTCCCTCCCTCCCACAGACACAGCCTTCATGGGAATTTGGGGTCCCTCCCTCGGCTCCCCCTTTATCGACCTCCCTTACCTTCTGCTCTCTTCCGACCATGCGTTCAGAGAGGACCGACTTCTTTTTTCCCCTGACCGGAAATGAGGTCAGAGGGAAAGTCCCTCATCTCCTTCCCCCATTTTAACATTTCTGGCCCCTCTAGGAATCTCCGCTCGCTGCTCCTGGAAGGAGATGGGGAGGAGGAGGAAGACAAGGAACGTCCCAGTTGTTGTTGTTCTGTTTATTTATTTCTATCCCGCGCCATCTCCCCGGACTGGGACTCAGGGAAGATTACAATAAAAAGAACAACACACAGTTAAAAACATACAAAAATAGTTCATTCAAATAGGATTAAATGACTAGGATGTTGTTGTTGTCCTTGTGTGCCTTCAAGTCCTCTCCAACTCATGGCGGCCCTCAGGGGACCCTCTCTTGGGGTTCCCTGGGCAAAAATTTGTTGTAGAGGAGATCTGTGACCTTGCCTTCACCAGAGGCTGAGAGAGTGTCACTTTTTGCAAAGCAAAGCAAAGCATTTATATACTGCTTCATATCGCACTATGGGATGTCTAAGCGGTTTACAACTGTAAGCTCACTGCCCCCCAACAGTTGGGTACTCATTTTAGTGACCTTGGAAGGATGACGGCCTGAGTCTAGCCTGAGCCCTGGCTGGTATTGAACTCGCAACCTTGTGGTGTATGAGTGAGTGGCTGCAGGACAGACATTTAACCACTGCGCCACTATGTGGCTTTCCAGGGCCAAGGAGGGATTCGAATCCAGGTCCCCAGAATCCTAGGCCAAGCTGGCTTCCAAATATCCTGGGGAGAGAGAAAAGAAAGAGGCGCCCTTGGAAATAAAGGCACAAAGAATTCCCTCAGGAAGGAAGGAAGGAAGGAAGCAGGGAGAGAGGGAGGGAAGAAGAAGGGAAATGAGGGAGGAAGGAAGGAAAGGAAAGGAAAAGAAGGAAGGGAGGGAGGGAAGAAAGAAGGAAGGAAAGGAGGGAGGGAGGAAGCAGGGAGGGAAGGAGGAAGGAAGGGAGGGAAGGAAGGAAGGAAGGAAGGAAGGAAGGAAGAAGGAAATGAGGGAGGAAGAGTGGAAGTAGGGAGGAGGGAAAGGAAAAGAAGGAAGGAAGGGAAGGGGGGAGGAAGGAAGGAAGGAAGCAGGGAGGAAAAAAGGAGAGAAAGGAGGGAGGAAGGAAAGCAAAAGGAGGGAAGGAGGGAGGGAAGAAAGAAAGAAAGGAGGAAGCAGGGAGGGAGGAAGGAAGGGAAGGAAGGAAAAGAGGGAGGAAGGAACAAAGAGAAGAAAGTAGGGGAAGAAGGAAAGAAGGAAGGAAAAGAAGAAGGAAGGAACAAAGAGAAGAAAGGAGGAAGGAAGGAAAGGAGGAAGGGAGGGAAGGAAGGAAAAGAAAACAAGGAAGGAAGGAGGGAGGAAGGAAGGAAGGAAAGAAAAGGAAGCAGGGAGGGAGGGAAGAAAGAAGGAAAGGAGGGAGTGGGGAGGAAGCAGGGAGGGAGGGAGGAAGGAAAGGAGGGAGAGAGGGAAGGAAGGAAGGGAGGGAGCAGGGAGGAAGGAAGGAGGGCCCTGGGCTTCCTTCCCCAGCCCTTCCATGAAACCCTTTTTCTTTAGCAGCTTCTGTGAAGAGGGTTTTTTCCCCAAAATGGAAAGAAAGGGGTGTTAGGTTTTGATGGGATATATAGTCAATGTTAAAATATTGAAACGTAAAGATGTGTGTCTGTATTTTTCCATGCTGTGAAAATCTGTTTTTTGAGGCCAGAGTCGCAATTATCAGCCACAGGTGTGTTATAGTCTAAACAAGCTAGCTAACAAGCTGAAAGTCTGTGAGAAACAGTTTTATTTATAAAAGAGGTTTTCATCAACAAGGGATGTTTTGGGAACTGCAGTCACATGGTGTAATATGGAAATTAAAGGTTGGGCTAACACACATCATGTAACTTCAACCAATCAGTCTGTAAGGGCTACACCCAAAGGGGTGGAGAAATGTGGGCTGAAAGTTGTGATTCTGAAAAGTCACTCACTTGTTCTTTAATCTTTAAGCTGAATGGACTAATTAAAACATATTTTTGCTGATGCTGAAGCTAGACTAACTTTAACCATGTAGCAGCTAAGCTTTGTTCCTGTTTAGCCATTTTGGCTAAAGTGAAGATGTTATTATTATTATTACTTGTTTTTGCTCATGCTGATTTTGCAATAAAGAAAGCTTGCATGAAGTTCTGGATTTCTTGGTGACTTGACTTCAAAGACTGTAAGCTGTATATTCATCATCAACACATTTTTCAACAAGGGGCACCTGGGTTTTCTAAGAACATTGGTCCAAAACACGCTACAGCAATAATCCAGTTTGAGGCCGCTTTAACTGCCCTGGCTCAGTGCTAGGGAATCCTGGGAATTGTAGTTTATTGTGGCACTAGAGCTCTCTCTCTCTCTGACAGAGAAGGCTAAATGTCTCCCAAAACTACAGTTCCCAAGCATACTATGGGCAAAATGTTGATTGATGAATGGTTAGTGAAATTAGCGGAAATGTGTGAAATGGATAAATTAACAGCTAGACTAAACAATAAAGATTTGAATATTGTTGAAAAAGAATGGAGCCCGGTTAAAGAACTATGCAAAAAGAAACGGGGAATTTAGATGCACAAGAATGTAAGGAAAGAATTGTTAGCAAGAGCTGAGCTTAACCGACCTCAAGCTGTTGAGATTGTGAAAAAGACAGGAAAACCAGAAGTTGTGTGAATACTGAGCTAAACAAATGTTTTGTGAAACCAGAATATTTAGAAAGTCATTAAGGTTGTTGCTATTGTTCTTTCATACATGGTTCATGTTCTGATATAAATATATATATATTGATAAATATTATATATAGTGAGATGAAAATGTTATGAAAAAATGTAAAGCTGTCCATTTGAATCTGTATAGCTATGCTTTGATAATAAAAATTATATATATATATATATATATATATATACACACATACACACACACACACACACACACACTACAGTTCCCAGAATTCCCTAGCACTGAGCCAGGGCAGTTAAAGCAGTCTCAAACTGGATAATTTCTGCAGTGTTGTTTGGAACATTATCACACTGTACTCTTATAGTGCTATGATTCCACTTTAACTGCTCTGGCTGCCTCCTGTGGAATCCTGGGATTTGTAGTCTGGGGATGGGGCATTTAGGATCCTCAGCCACAGAGCTCTTAGCCCTCACAGAACTACAAACCCCGAAGTCCCACAGGAGGCAGCCAGGGCAGTTAAAGCGGAATAATAGCGCTATAACAAAGGCATGTGATCATGTTTATGGTTTTTCACCAGCAGCATCCAGCTCTGTTTTCCCTGGCTAAATCCTTGACATGGTAGAATCTAAAGATATAGCCATGTTAGTCTGTGGAATCAGAGATGTAGAGAGATCTTGTAGCACCTTTGAGACTAAGTGAAAGAAGTTGGCAACATGAGCTTTCCTAGACTAAAGTCTACTTCCTCAGATGCATCTGCAAAAGTACACTCGCCCCTCCACATTTGCGGATGATTTTTGTGTGGATGTGATTATTCACATATTTTATTCATATGTTCTCTCTAGGAATATCTAGGTTCCCCATCACAACTCTATGGTCAACTTAACCAAAAGTCGCACTGAAGGACCTAGCGATTCCTAGAGAGAACACTCCAATAGGCCTTTGTAGCTCCTCCAGCGCAATTCTATGGTCAGTGTCTGGCAGGTGTTGACCACAGAGTTGCACTGGAGGACCTAGAGATTCCTAGAGAGAACACTCCACTAGGCCTTTGTAGCTCCTCCAGCGCAATTCTATGGTCAACGTCTGGCCTCCCCATTCACTGGGGTTAGGGGCCCAGGACCCCTGTGAATGTGGAAAAAACACAAATAACAAAAACACTTATGTTTTTACCTGAGAGAATACCTCTCTAGGAATCTCTAGGTCCTCCAGTGCAACTCTGTAGTCAACATCTGCCAGACATAGGGAATCTAGGAGAATCCTTGCCCATAGGGAACCATGGGGAATCCTTGCCCATAGGGAATCATGGGGGATACTTGTCCATTCTCCAGTCATTCTTTATAGACGTTATCACACGTGGGCCAGAAAGTGATAATAAAGCAGAAATGAGGCATTCCAAAAATAAACCGAAAATAAACCTTGATTCCACAAATGGCTTTCACACGTAATTACCTTAATTGCGAATTTACAGTAAGCGCATTTAACGTTCACACACAAGTGAGAAAAGCTCGTAAATGTACTAGAAATGATCTTCTTGCACATGCGCAGATAGAGGAATGCTCGCCGTGGAACCATGGGAAAAAGCAGGGAAATGCTCCCAAATGCACATTTGCTTTTCACATTACGGTAAATGCGAAAGGTAAATTCACATTACGGTAAATGCAAACGGATGCAAGCTCCAGGAAAAGAGATTCCACCTCAACATTAGGAGGAACTTCCTGACAGTGAGATCTGTTCATGGAGTCTCCTTCTTTGGAGGTCCTATCCTGGGTAGAGAAGAACCTTCTATCCTTGGAGGCGGTACATCTGCAGGGGACCCTGGACTCAAGACCGGACTGGTTGAGCCAGATCGACATCAAGCAGGGAAAGTGGAGCCTTCACCAGGAGGTCTTCAATATAATCAGCTCATGTCTCGCACATCCCGAAATTGACCTATTCGCCTCCCCAATGAACACTAAACTGACCCAGTTCATGTTAAGATACCAGTCGGAGGGAGTGGAAGCCATAGATGTGCTCACACTGCGATGGCCAACAGGGATAATGTACACCTTCCCACCCTTCCCACTGATTCCCAAGGTCCTAGCGAAGGTCATATAGGAGAGGGCCGCTGTCATCTTGGTAGCCCCAGTGTGGCCAAAGAAGGCGTGGTTCTCAGAGGTAGGCAACCTAAACACAGACTTTATGCAACTACCAGTACACCCAGACCTCCTAAGTCAGGGGTAGGCAACCTAAGGCCCGGGGGCCGGATGCGGCCCCCTGAGGCCTTTGGACCGGCCCTAGGCTGGTCCTGCCGCCGCCGCCGCCGCCGCCCCTGCCGCCCACCATGATGATATTGATTATTGTTGTTATTACTTGTTCTTGCAGTTTTCTTGGCAAAATCTCCACAGGGGTTTTGCCATGGCTTTTCTGGGGCTGAGAGAGTGTGTATGCATATTTTTTTTTTATTTTTTAAAAAAATATTTTTATTTATTTATTTATTTTTGGTGCTTCGGCCCCCCAATTGTTTGAGGGACAGCAACCCGGCCCCCGGCTCAAAAAGGTTGCCTACCCCTGTCCTAAGTCATAGTCGGGTGTATCACCCCGACCCAGCATGGCTTCAACTACATGCCTTGAAATTGAACACAGTATGCTAAGGAAAAAGATCTTCCCTGATAAGGTCACTGGCACAATGTTGGCGGCCAGAAGACTCTCCACCATCAAAATATACAAATATACCTTTAGGGTCTTCCGCTGTTGGTGCAAGCTGAAACACGTTTCTCAGTGTTTCTCAGTGGTATCCTTGCTGGAATTCCTCCAACACAGGATTGATCACCAGCTCAAGCCAAACATGATTAAAAGACAGGTGACAGCCATCGCCTCTTTTCTACCTGACGATCAATTAGTTAAAGTGACTTCATACCCAGATATCCAAGTGTTCACAAAGGGTACAAGCAACCTGGCCCTGCCGATGGCTCATCATGTTCCTTCCTGGGACCTATACATACTACTGAAAGCACTGATATTTCCCTCCTCTGAACCTCTAAGGGAGGCATCACTAAAGCATCTCACCTGGAAAGTACTATTCCTGACAGCCTGATGGAGTTGGGAGCCCTGTCAGTCAGAAGGGATCTCTGTACAATAAGACCAGACTCGGTGGTTTTACGCTCGGACTCCACCTTCATTCCCAAGGTCAGCTTGACATTTCACAAATCACAAGAGGCGATACTCCCCTCTTTCTGCTCAAATCCAGCAAAAGTGATAGAGAAGATCTGGCACACCCTAGATGTGTGAAGAGCGATTAAGATTTACCTGATGAGAACCAGAGGCTTCCGTGTTTCGGAAGCACTGTTCGTATCAATCCACCCAGCTCATTGGGAAAGAAGGTCATTAGGTGCAAGTTTATTGCTTTCATAACCCAATGAAAGGGGTTACCTGGGTGTTGAGGACGTTCTTGTGAATCTAGCTTCATCTCAGCTGTTCTTCATGTTCCTATGAAAGGTACTGAGGAAGCTTTCTTTAGTTAGGGCCTAAGCAGACTGCCAGAAATAGTGCACATTAAATTGAGGCACTGCCCTGGCTCAGTGCTAGAGAATCATGGGAAATGTAATTTATTGTGGCACCAGAGCTCTCTGACAGAGAAGGTTCAGTGTCTCAGAAAAAAATACAATTCCCATGATTCCCTAGCACTGAGCCAGGGCAGTGCCTCAATTTAATGTGCACTATTTCTGGCAGTCTGCTTAGGCCCTTAGTCCTGCTTCTCAAGTACCAACTTTGCAACATGTCATCTTCTTGCAGGTATTTTGCTCTCTAACCTAAAGTAATCAAGTTCCACAAGAGTGATGGGAATGTAGGAACGAGGCAAACCACAAAACTAAGGCAAGTTTTGTGGTCTTGGTCTAGTAGCAGGCAGACACTCTTGTCAGCTGAGGACTGAGGACTGACTATATATGGCCTCAATTTCTTCCCTGCGATTGTAAGATGTCTCAACCAACATTTTGAGATTCAAGCAGATTTCCCTCTATGGCTAGTACTTACCCCACACTGTAATTTGCATCTTGTTAGTGGTACATGCATGCAGAAAGTAATTGTTCGTCTGCATGTGTCTATTTTTGGCTGTTGCAATGTTGGTATTCTCTTCCTCGCTCTACAGCAGCCCTCTCCAGACCTACCACAGATCTCCTGAGGCTTTGTTCCCCTACAGTCATTCCATGCTTGGAGAAGAGGGAGGGAGGGAATCTCATACACACCTGGCTATTGCCATAGCCAGATGTGAAAAAATTACATAAGCTGCTGACTCCAGAGGACCCCAGCAGAGGTTGTAGTTGCTTTACATCTAGCTACAGGTAAATAACCAGACACCCCTCTGATCTCCCCTGTGCTCCGATAGGCAAGGAACAAGTCTGTGTTAGCCTTGGGGGTGGTAAATGACTCAGTGTGGTTTAATGTCTTTTGCTGAATTACTCTATGCTGAATAATGCATGACTGAAGCTAATCTCTTCTTGGTGTGATGCTCCCAGTACCACCTTCCCCCATGTTACCCTAATTGCTGGGGTCTGAGGAGACTGCCCTCAACTTAATATGTTTCAGGGAATCATAGTACTGAGCTCAAATAAGAGATTGGTTTGACTGGGGCAACAGCAGTCCAGGGATCAGCCCAGCTATACTGAGTCCAAATCATGCAGAAATTCCAGAGGTGGGTTTAAAAGTTTATAGTTTATTAATGGGAATAAAGCAACACACAAACAGACACCCAAGCATTCTCGCACACACCCAAGAGCAAATGAAATCAAAGGTAGGAGAGGTGAATAGAGGTGAGGCTTTGCTAATGGTAATACTTGCCTGACATAAATCTTGAGTCCAATCAATGGGAAGTCCGGAACAGAGAAGGCTCAATAGCTGCAGTGGAATGGGGGGTTAGCCGGTGTATTAAGGGGTTCACTTTAGTAAACTGACATAGTGTCTGCCTGCTACTAGCCCAAGATCAAAGACTGGCTGGTTTGCTAGCTGTATATACAACCTGAATTGTTTCTTAGGGGCAGGAACCAAGGCTTGAAAAGATTAATTTATTGCTAAATGGTTTTCCAGGTGGGGAAACAATAGTTTGGACTAGAAGCAGAGACCTGGGTGATTGCTATGAATACTTCAGAGAAAATGATTAGCCCACTGGCTCTCAAAGTCTTTGTCTGACTATGTGCTTTCAGTCCCATACTTAGGCCATAATCCTCTCACCCTCTCCAGGCACAACGGGACTGTGCTGGCAAATCCAATGATCTCATCCAGGCGGGTACCTTCCTTCTCCTCCTCCCTGGTCACCCAGACCAGCTCTTCAAGTCCATTAAGAGGTCTGGCTTCCACAGTGGAATCAAACCCAGGTCACCCACCCCAACTCTTAATTTGATATTAAACACAAGGGATGATCTGGGGGCTTCTGGCCACTTCAGGGTGTGGTGTACAGATGATGCATGCCCCTGGATTGGCTTAAAGTTGTACAGCAGCCACCAGCAAAACAAGCACAGAAAAAGTGCTCTTTGCTGATGGCCCATTTGGGACTGCAGCGGCAGCCCACTTTTAAGAGAAGGCTGTGCGGTTGCCGTGGTTGTCAGGTGATTGCTGGGCAATCATGGGTGGAGTGGCCTCTAGCCATTTTTTCTTGACCATCTGCATGACCCCTTGTCAACCTGAGGGAGAAGAACTGGGGAAAGTAAGACCTACAATTCATGCATAGTGATGTGACAATCATACTTTGTAATTTGGTAAACATACAAATTTTGGTTTCCTTGTCCTATTTACATTTTTATTAATGAGCCAAGAAATTTGCCACCCCTTTGAGTTCACGTGAGCCCCCTGACAAATGGTTTTGGTCCCCATGAGAATCACGTGTTCCTAACTGGCCAACCGTGCTAGATTTCCCAGAGCCTTCATTTTAGGCATGCCCAGACATGTTCTGCGAGGCAACATGGAGACACCGATGCGTTTGGCTGCACCTTCTACAACCAGGAGAATAAAACCCACAAAGATAGCATCCTGGCCAAATAATTATCAGGGGCCTGTGGGCTTTACTAACCCTCCCATACCATTGAATATGGGTGAGAACTCACATTCTAATAAAGAGAATTGTGCACCAGAGGAAGACTCCCAAAGCTGCCCTGAGAATGCTTCAAGGCAGGTAAAAATCCAAATCCAAAACATAGTTTTGTATTTGATACCCCAATGATAGAGATCCAAAGCAATAACCAGTGTTTTTTTACATTACAGAGACCTGGAACAAACAGTACTCAACCTGCTGCAAAAGATGGTCCTTGAAATTTAGGTTTGCAGAACCTAACCTCACAGGTGTGTATGAGCCTAGCTGGATAATCATAGTAAAAGCCTGTTGTTCTATAGAACATCTTCTTAAAAGTGGGGTGTTTTTTTAATATTTGGGAATCTCATGTCAGAATGCAGCGGGTCTCAGGCCTTGAAGAATTGCCAGCCCCTCCTTCGAATAGATGGTCTACTACAGGGACAGGCAACCTTTTTGAGACCTGGGCCGGTCTCCTGTAGCCCAGGTCTCGGCTGGGCCGAGGGGGGGGGGAATGGCTGCGCGCGTGCACCCTCCGCTGCTGCGCGCGACCCCCCCCGCGCATGCTGCCGCCACAGTCTTTATTGCCAGGGGGCCGGGGGAGGGGAAGGAAATGGTGCGGGGGCCGGTTGTACGGGAGTTGGGTGTGTGTGTGCACGTGCACGTGCACCCGCCTGCCCTTCACAGCCGTCATGGGGCCATTCCAAGCCCCCTCCCCCCTGATCCTTGGGCGAATTCGCCTCAGGATCGAGCGAAGGCACATTAGAGGACCGTTGCCAAGGTGCCTCTGCTTGATCCTGGGGTAAATTCATCCGAGGATCATGAGGAGAAACCTTGGAAAGGTCCCCCAACCCCCCCCCCCGCCCCAATCCTTGGGTGAATTCGCCTCAGGATCGAGCGGGGAGGCCTTGGAAAGGTCCCTCCAAGCCCCCCCGCCCCGATCCTTGGGCGAATTCGCCTCAGGATCGAGCGGGGAGGCCTTGCAAAGGTCCCTTCAAGGCCCCCCCGCCCCGATCCTTGGGTGAATTTGCCTCAGGATCGAGCGGGGAGGCCTTGGAAAGGTCCCTCCAAGGCCCCCCCGCCCCGATCCTTTTTCCTTCTCTCTTCATTTGCAGACCTCTCTTTCTTCCTTGGACCCTTTCTCCCTTTGTTTTCAGACACCTCTTTTTTCCTTGGCCCCTTTCTCCCTCCATTTTCAGACCCCTCTTTTTTCTTTGGCCCCTTTCTCCCTCCATTTTCAGACCCCTCTTTCTTCCTTGGACTCTTCCTCTCTTCTCCCTTCGTTTTCAGACCTGTCTTTCTTCCTTGGACCCTTTCTCCCTTCTCCCTTCGTTTTCAGACCCCTCTTTCTTCCTTGGACTCTTCCTCCCTTCTCCCTTCGTTTTCAGACCCCTCTTTCTTCCTGGGACTCTTCCTCTCTTCTCCCTTCGTTTTCAGACCCCTCCTTCTTCCTTGGACTCTTCCTCCTCCATTTTCAGACCCCTCCTTCTTCCTTGGACTCTTTCTCCCTTCTCTCTCTGTTTTCAGACCCCTCTTTCTGTCCCTGGCTTCCTTTTCCTTCTCTCCCCACTACCCGTTCTCATCCTCCTCCTTCTCTACCCGGCGTATAAGACGACCCCCGACTTCTGAGACCCTTTTCCAGGGTCAAAAATTTTCCCTTTTCTGAGAGCCTTAGATGAAAATCTCAAGATTTACATTCTCTTGGGATCTCTCAATGAATCTTATGATAATATACTGCTAGGATTGCAGGCCTTGCCCGGAGCTCAATTGACTATGGAATTGGTCTGTGGGAGAATTTTGGAGGAAGCTGAGAGGAGGAGGTTTGAGGCAGAGCAACGAAAACAGGCTTCTGCAACTGCTAAGCCTCACAATGCCACAGAGGGAGCTTCAAAAGAGATGCAAACTGCGAAAGCAGCAGTCTCAAAGGGCAAGATGTGCTTCTATTGTAAAAAATGTGGACATTTAAGAAAAGATTGCAGGAAGTTGACTGCAGATACCAGAAGGGGGCAGTCACAACAACAGCAGCAGCCACAGCAGCAGCAGCCACGTCCCCCTGGTGGACAAAAGAGACACAGTGCTAACCAGGGATTTGTTGCCACAATTCAAAGCCGAGATGGTGTGACCCAAGTTCAGCCATCCATAGTCTGGCTTCTAGATTCTGGAGCCTCCACCCACATGGCGAATAAAATTGAACTGTTCCAGAGCAGAAAACCAGCAAATGTTTTTTCTGTTGCTTTGGCAGATGGAGAAGGTCCAAAAATTAAAGAAATGGGAACTGTTTGCATTCCAAGTTTTGGTACCAATTTTGATGATGTCTTGTATGTACCTACCTTGCAAAACTGTTGTTAGTGTGTCAGCTTTGACCACAGATGGGTACAAATTGAGTTTTGAGGGAGATGAATGTTTAATCTTTAAAGATGGTGAATTTTGTGCTAAAGTCATTAAGAAAGACAAGCTGTACCACATGATAGATAGAGAGAGTTGTGCAGTAGCGCAAAATCAGCCTTTGCATGAAAATTGCATTCATTATTTTCACAGAGTGATGGATCATGCTGGTTTTCCAAATCTTTTAAAATTGAAGCAAGTTTGTCCTGAGTTTAAAATGTCACCATGCTCAAACCACTTGGAGTGTTCAGTTTGTAGCAGGATTAAGCTGAAGGCTTATCCTGTGGCAAAAAGAACAAAACTTAGAGCCCAGAGACCTTTTGAATTTCTGCACTGTGACCTAGCTGGGCCAATTAACCCCCCCCTCAGGGAGGGTGTAAATACTTCATGGTGATTGTGGATCGCTTCACAAGGTTTTCTTATGTGATTCTTTTGAAAGAAAAGGGTGAAGCAAGGGAGAGATTCAAGGAATGGGTGAACATGAGAGAGACAATTTGACTACAAGGTGGAAACTTTGGTCACAGATAGAGGAGGAGAATTTCTGGCTAGTCACTTGACCAATTGGTTAAGAAAGATGGGAATTAGACATTTTACCACTAACCCATCTTGCGCGGCTGAAGATGGCCTTGCTGAGAGGAAAATAGCCATTTTGAAGCAAATAAAAGATTGTATGATGCTTGATGCCAATGCTCCAGAGCACCTTTGGGGGGAGGCAATTCTCACAGCTAATTACCTGACAAACCGCACTTGGAACTCTGCTGTGCAGAATACTCCTTACCACATGCTTTTCAAGAGACCACCCAATTTGAAATATCTTAGAGTGTTTGGGCAGTATGCAAATGTGTACATACCTGCAGCTTTCAGAAAGAAAGGTCAGCCCAAATGGAGACGTTTGATGTTTGTGGGTTACACAGGAAACAGTTACAGGTTTTACCTGGGTGGAAATGAAGTTCTTTTTTCCAGGAGCGCAAACTTTGAGAAACATTCTGGGTGGGAAAACATTCATTCAAACAAAGAGGTGTTTTTCAGACTAGGTCAGTTAGAAACACAGACACCACCACCTGCCAGAAATGGAGGGGCAGTGAAGCAAGAATCAGATTCTTCAGAAGGTGAGGCTAGCACATCAGACAAGTTCTCACACACACGCCCACCAGCACCTAGAATGACAGAAACAAAAAGACACACAGACAGGGAAGCGTCAAGTACAGACACTGAGGATGATGCAGGAAAAACAAGGACCATAGTTTTGAGGAGAACTACTAGAGTTAGGAAACCTCCAAATCGTTTTAAAGTGCAGGAAGCTAAGGCTTGTGTAGTCATGACAGAGGAGCCTGAAAATTACAAAGAAGTACAGGAGTGTTGTGATGAAGAGAAGCAGAAATGGGAGTCTGCAATAGAGCAGGAGTTCAAGTCTTTGGTAGACAAAAAGGTGTTTGAAATTGTTGACAGGCCTGCAAATCACAAGGTGATAGGTTGCAAATGGGTTTACAAAAGGAAGCTGATGCCAGATGGTAGTCAGAGATACAAGGCCAGATTGGTAGCTAAAGGATTTGCACAACAAAGGTTTGAGAATTATGACAAAACTTTTTCTCCAACAGCAAAGCCTAAGAGTTTGAGGTTAGTGTTGGCTTTAGCTGCAAGGAGGGGCCAAGTAGTGCATCATTTTGATTTTGAAACGGCATACTTGAATGCAAGTCTTGATGAAACTGTTTTCATGGAACAACCTTTGGGTTTTCAGCAAAATAGTGACAGTAAGGTATACAAGTTGAAAAAAGCGTTGTATGGTTTGAAGCAGAGTGCCAGAAGCTGGAATCTTTGCATTCATGAGGAGTTGGTGAAGCTAGGCTACAGACGCAGTGTAGCTGATGCATGTGTTTACACAAAAGGAGATGTGATCCTGGTGATTTATGTAGATGATTTGTGTGTAGCAGCAAATTCAAAACAAGAGATTCAGACAGTTAGAAAGGAATTGTCACAGAAATTCAGTGTCAAAGATCTTGGAGTTTTGAGGTCTTATCTAGGAATAGATGTTAAATAGAGTGAAGATGGGAGTTGTTTGTTGAGTCAACAGAGAAAAATTCAGAGTTTGATTGAGAAGTGTGGCTTGCAGGATGCAAAAACAGTGAAAAGTCCAATGTCTGTTGGTTATGTAAATAGTGAAGGGACTAAGGAGTTTGAAAATTCAGAGATGTATAGGAGCTTTGTGGGGAGTTTGATGTT
Source organism: Phrynosoma blainvillii (assembly GCA_026167975.1). Taxonomy (NCBI): domain Eukaryota; kingdom Metazoa; phylum Chordata; class Lepidosauria; order Squamata; family Phrynosomatidae; genus Phrynosoma; species Phrynosoma blainvillii. The sequence continues at coordinate 396,898,320 of JANUYF010000002.1, read as the reverse complement.
TATTGCTAATAACACGAGGCCTGACATTTGTTTTGCCATGGGCATGCTTGGAAGAAAGGCAAATTGTCCTACAGTGGAAGATTGGACAGCAGTGAAGCATTTGTTGAGATATTTGAAGGGTAGCATAGACAGGAAATTGAAGTTGCAAAACAGTCGAGCTGGTCTTGAATGTTTTGTTGACAGTTCGTTTGCTTCTGAGCTACAGGATAGAAAGTCAGTGACAGGATTGTTGATTAAGTTTGGAGAAAGCGCAATTGTTTGGAGAAGTAGAAAACAGAGATATGTAGCACAAAGTACAGGAGAAGCAGAATTCGGGGCCTTATCTGAGTTAGTTAATGAGATTGAATGGATTAGACAGTTGTTGAAAGATTTGAATGAAGAATGTGTTGATCCAGTGATGATAAATGAGGATTCTCAGACATGCATTGCTATGGCTGAAGCTGAGAACTTGAAGTGCAGAACAAAATACATTGGTGTGAGGTATCAGAATGTCAGAGAAATGGTACAGAAAGGAATTGTGAGTCTTCAATACATTGAGTCAATTCATAATCAAGCAGACATCTGGACAAAGGCATTGACCATTGATGGACATGAACAGATGTCACGTCTACTTGGCATGTCTTAAGTTTAGGCCTAGCCATTGAGCTAAGTTAGTTTTACAACAGTTTTAGTTTAGTGTACAACATACACACATCTTACATTTCAGGAGGGGATTGTTAGGTTTAAATGGGATATAGAGTCAATGTTAAAATGTTGAAATGCAAAAGATGTGTGTCTGTATTTTTCCATGCTGTGAAAAGTTGTTTTTCTAAAAGCTAGATTCATAGTTATCAGCCCAGATGTGTTTTAGCCCAAACAAGGTGCTAACAAGACTCCATTCTATGGGAAAGAGATTTTGTTTATATTGAGGTTTTATCAACACAACATTGTTATGGGAAGTGTAGTCACATGATTTTGTTATTGTAATTAAGGGTTGGGCTAGAACGCGTCATGTATTATCAACCAATCAGTCTGCAAAGGCTACACCCAGAGGGGTGGAGAATTGGGGGCTGAAAAGCTGGGAATCAGAAAGCCACTCACTTGCTTTTTGACTCTTGAACTATAATGAACTAATAAAACCATTCTTTTGTTGATGCTACTAACATAACTTGAATCATGTAGCAAATAGACTTTATTCCAGCTTAGCCAGCTTTGGCTAAAGTCAAAATGTTGTTATTATTATTATTATTATTTGTTTTTGCTTTTGTTCTTTTACAATAAAAGAAGCTTGCTGAAGATTCCAGGTTTGGATGTTTGGTTTTTTTTAAAAGACTGTTTTCAACACTCCATCACAATTTATTTCAACAAAAAAAATCTGTGGATATGGTCAACTGCATTTGAAAATCTCTCTCAAATGTGGACATTCTCATGCCTCAATAGGGTTGGATCTAGAGCAAACCATTTCCCAAATTGCTGGAATTTTTATGGTTTCTCTCCTGAGTGGACTCTCTGGTGTTTTTTAAGAACTGACTTCTGAGTAAAACATTTTCCACATTGCTGGCATTTGAATGGTTTCTCTCCTGTATGGACTCTCAGGTGATCTTGAAGGGATGACTTTTGAGCAAAACATTTTCCACACTGCTGGCATTTGTATGGTTTCTCTCCTGTGTGGACTCTGGTGTTTTTTAAGAGTTGACTTCCAAGCAAAACATTTCCCACACTGCTGACATGTGCATGGTTTCTCTCCTGTATGGACTCTGCGATGATACAGAAGGACTGACTCGTGAGCAAAATATTTTCCACTGTTAGCATTCATAGTTGCCCTCCTGCATGGACTCTCTGATATTTCACAAGGTGTAACATCCAACCAAAATATTTTCCACACTACTGACATTGGTATGGTTATTCTCCTGTGTGGAATCTCTCATGCTTCAAAAGGTCTGACTTTTGAGCAAAACATTTCCCACACTGCTAGCATTTGTATGGTTTCTCTCCTGTGTGGACTCTCTGGTGTTTTTTAAGAATTGACTTCTGAATAAAATATTTCCCACACTGCTGGCATTGGTATGGTTTCTCTCCTGTGTGGAATCTCTCATGCTTCAAAAGGTCTGACTTCCGAGCAAAACATTTCCCACACTGCTGGCATTTGTATGGTTTGTCTCCTGTGTGGACTCTCTCATGACTCAAAACATGTGACTTACAAGAAAAACACTTCCCACACTGCTGGCATTTGTATGGTTTCTCTCCTGTATGGACTCTCTTATGGATCACAAGGTGTGACTTCCGAGCAAAACATTTCTCACACTGCTGGCATTTGTATGGTTTCTCTCCTGTATGGACTCTGTGATGAGCCAGAAGGAATGACTTCTGAGCAAAACATTTCCCACACTGCTGGCATTTGTATGGTTTCTCTCCTGTATGGACTCTGTGATGAACCAGAAGGAATGACTTCTGAGCAAAACATTTCCCACACTGCTGACATTTGAATGGTTTCTCTCCTGTATGGACTCTGTGATGAACCAGAAGGAATGACTTCTGCGCAAAACATTTCCCACACTGCTGGCATTTGAATGGTTTCTCTCCTGTGTGGCCTCTCAGGTGATTTTGAAGGGATGACTTCAGAGCAAATAATTTCTCACACTGCTGGCATTTGTATGGTTTCTCTCCCATGTGGCCTCTCAGGTGATCTTGAAGGGCAGACTTCCGAGCAAAACATTTTGCACACTGCTGGCATTTGTATGGTTTTTCTCCTGTGTGGACTCTCAGATGACGCTGAAGGTGTGACTGTCGAGTAAAACCTTTCTCACATTGCTGGCATTTGTATGGTTTCTCTCCTGTGTGGCCTCTCTCATGACGCAAAATATGTGACTTACAAGAAAAACATTTCCCACACTGCTGGCATTTGTAAGGTGTTTCTCCCATGTGGACTTTCAGGTGACATTGAAGGCTTGACTTGCAAGCATAACATTTTCCACACTGGTGGCATTTGTATGGTTTCTCTCCTGTGTGGCCTCTTCCATGAAGAGACTGCTGAGTAAAACATTTTTCATGCTCCTGGCATTTGTATGCTTTTTCTCCTGTTTGGACTGTATGATGAAACATAAGGTCTCCTATAAAGAAGGAAAAGGACAGACAAGAGTGAATCTCAGTATTCAGAGAGGAAGGGCCTCTGAAAGCAATGATGGAGCTAAGCATACTCAAAAGGAAAAGAAACATGAGAGAAAGAGGAGCTTATGTTTCTCTCTCAGTATGGCTCCTCTCCTCAGAGGACTCAAGGACTAAGTAGGCACTGTCTTCTACCCTGCACAGTTGCTATGCCAGCCTGGACTATAAAAAATATGAGATGGCCCTGCTGCAGAACATCCCAGTAGCAAGAGAGAGAGAGAGAGGACCACAGTGACTATCTGGGGCTGTGGGGAGGAAGAGGCTGCTAGTTCTATGGCTGCTTTGGACCTCTGCTTCTTTAGTGGGACTCCTCTCCTTGCAGAACTCAGGCTCTGGCTCAGCAGGCTTGTTTTGGATATAAACAGCAAGTTCCTGTCCTTTGCTCAGCAGAGAGAAGGGCTTGTTACTTGCTTTGACCATCCCTGCTTTTATCATATGCATGTCTATTTAGTCTACTGTTTTTAATAACTACTGTTCTGGCGGCCTAATACAGGAAGGATGTGTTTTCCAGAGGAGGGAGGGGAAACACAGTTTCAGGGAGCAGCCATTCAAGTCATACAGGGCAAAGGGAGATACACAGAGAGGAGATAATTAAAATATCAAGGAAGATGGAAACACAAGAGGATGCCTGTGGTTCGCAAACAGTCTCCCAGCCCAAACAGCATGAATAGCCTTGGTGACAGCCCCCCCAGGTTGAAAATACTGCTGCTGAATAGGTCCCTCAGGTTTCAGTCTTGTCCGCTATGGCCTATGCTATTTAACATATTCATTAAACCACTGCCATCAAATGTGGATGACATCCAAATCTACTACTCATTAACCTCCTCAGGCAGAGGAATTGGATGATGCCTTTCTAGAACAGATGACCACACACTCTGAAAGGAGAAATATAGTAGTGATGGGTGACTTCAACTATCCGGATATTTGCTGGAAGTCAAACTCGGCAAAATCCTCAAGGTCTAGCAAATTCCTCACTTGCCTTGAAGACAATTTCTTTGTCCAAAAGGTGGAAGAGGCAAAGAGGGAGTCAGCTATTTTGGATCTGATCCTAACTAACAGGGAAGACTTAGTTAATGGGGTGCAAGTGGTTGAATCCTTAGGTGGGAGTGACCAACATTCTTCTGGAATTTATTATACAGTGGAAAGCAGAGGTCAGGCATAGTCAGACACGCATTCTAGACTTTAGGAAAGCTGATTTTACTAAACTTAGAGAAATACTGAAGGTGATCCTATGATCAGGAATACTAGAAGAGAAGGGAGTTCAAGAAGGATGGGAGTTTCTCAGAAAGGAAATACTGAAGGCACAATTTCAAACAGTTCCAATGAGGAAGAAAAATGGGAGATGCCTCAAGAAACCAGGATGGATGACTAAAGAACTTGCAACTGAACTAAGTTTTAAGCAGAACATGTATAAGAAGTGGAAAAATGTGGAAATCACCAAAGAGGAATTCAAACAAATAGCTAGCATGTGTAGGGGTAAAGTCAGAAAAGCTAAAGCGCAGAATGAACTCAGGCTTGCTAGAGAGGTTAAGAACGATAAAAAGGGCTTTTTTGGGTACGACAGCAGCAAAAGGAAGAAGGAAATAGTAGGAGCACTGTGTGGAGAAGATGGCAAAAGTTAACAGGGGACAGAGAAAAGGCAGAATTACTCAACACCTTCTTTGCTTCAGTCTTTTCAGAAAAGGCAAAGGGTGCTCAACCTGAGGATAAGGGAGCAGAGGACAGAATAGGAGAATTTCAGCACAGAATAAGTAAAGAGATAGTACAGGAATACCTGGTTAATCTAAATCAATATGTCTCCAGGACCAGATGATACATCCAAGGATACTAAAAAAACCTGGCAAATGTAATATTGGAACCATTGGCAATAATCTTTGAGAGCCTCTGAAGAACAGGAGAAGTCCCAGCAGATTGGAGGAGGACAAACGTCCCCATCTTCAAAAAGAGGGGAAAAAAGAGGATCCCAACAATTATCGTCCAGTTAGTCTGACATCAATACTGGGAATGATTCTAGAGCAGATCATGAAACAGAGAGTCTGTGAACACCTGGAAGGTAATTCCATAATCACAAAAAGTCAACATGGGTTTCAGAGGAACAAGTCATGCCAAATAAATCTGATCTGGTTTTTTTGATAAAATTACCAGCTTGGTAGATGAAGAGAATGCTGTAGATATAGTATATCTTGATTCCAGTAAGGCCTTTGACAAGGTTCCCCATGACATTCTTGCAAACAAGCTTGTAAAATGTGGGCTAGACAAAGTAACTGTTACATGAATTTGTAATTGATTGACTGGCCGAACCCAAAGGGTACTCAACAATGGCTCCTTTTCAACCTGAAAAGAAGTGACCAGTGGGGTACCACAGGGTTCTGTCTTGAGCCCAGTGCTATTCAACATCTTTATCAATGACTTGGATGACGGTATTGGGGGCATAGTTATCAAATTTGCAGATGACACCAAATTAGGAGGAGTAGCTAATACCGCAGAGGACAGGATCAAAATTCAAAATGACTTGAACAGACTAGAAAGCTGGGCCAAAGCTACCAAAATGAAATTCAACACGGAGAAATGTAAGGTACTGCACTTAGGGCAGAAAAACGAAAAGCACAGATATATGACGGGGGACATGAGGTGAATGAGACTACGTGTGAAAGGGATCTAGGAGTCCAGGTAGACCACAAGTTGAACATGAGTCAACAGTGTAATGCAGCAGCTAAAAAGGCCAATGTAATTTTGGGCTACATCAATAGAAGTATAGTGTCTAGATCAAGAGAAGTAATAGTGCCACTCTACTCTGCTTTGGTCAGTCCTCACCTGAAATACTGTGTCCAGTTCTGGGCATCACAATTCAAAAAAATGTGGAAAAACTGGAGCGTGTCCAAAAGAGGGCAACTAAAATGGTGAAGGGTCTGGAAACCAAGCCCTATGAGGAACGACTTAGGGAGCTGGGGATGTTTAGCCTGGAGAAGAAAAGGTTAAGAGGTGATATGATAGGGACTTCCGGTGTGGAGGGATTGTGAGGAGGACGTGGGTTAGAGTTGCTCTCAACCCTAACTCCGAGTTAGCGGAATTTTGGGTGGGAACGGGACCTCCAGTAACCTGTCCCTAGCCCCCCTGTGTAGGGGGTCTACCTGATTGGTCGTTGGAACTTAAAAGAAGCTTAGAGAAAGCTTAGAGAAAATATTTTTTCTCTTCTTGGAGAAAGAAAGTGATCCATATCCCAGCTGCCGTGGCGTCTTGGCGGGACAGGATTGGATTGAAGAACTAAATACAAGACCGAACCCAACCGCTCTCAAGCGCCTGGAGGTGCGCAACATCCCCACACAAATCTAAATATAAAAACTGGAAGAAAGAAGCTTACAATCTACAATTCTGATAATATAAGAAAAAGCCATCAATAATCACTTACTTAGTTCGGTATATCTATTTAAGCCGCGGACTGGAGACGCCTTGCCTCCCAGGAAAAGGGAGGCACCCAAGCTGCGAACTATAAACTGTTGGAGCTATTGAGGGGGACAGAAATAAAGAGGACTCAAACCATAGAGGCGATTGCTAGAATAACACAGTGGATGTGGAGGACAAAATAAGAAGAAGGACCACTCAACATCGAAGGAAACAAAAGAAGTAAAAGAAAATAGAGTTTGCACATATAAAATTACAGACAGCTGCAGGACACAGAAACTAAGGGACAAATTAGAGCCAGGTGTAGAACACGGAGAATACAGAGCTGAGAGCAAAGAGACAGAGCCACGGAGGAGAAAAGGAACTTCTAAAGACGACAAACACGAAGATAAAGGTCAATATAAAGATAAAATTTAAATTAGGGAGAAATAAAGAATTAACACAAGGATATTCAGGATGGAGAAATAAGACACTTAAACTACAAAATAAGCTGGGGGGAAAAAGAAATCCAAAAGAAAAAGAAATTAAACTTTAATTTTGAACCCTAAAAGAAATTGAACTTTAATAAGAATATAGAATATAGAACTGGGACCTTGTTTCAAAAAGGGAAATTTACTCGGAATTAAACTAATTAGTAGAATGCAAGAAATTTTTGGGAGCGAATAACTGGAAGAAGAAAAGAAAAATACTATCTTTTTGTTTCATGGACACAAGAGAAGCGACAAGGAGAAAGGAAAAAGTAAGAACAGAGTAAGAAAATAAAATAACAAGTTGTACTTCAAAAATATATTGTTGATATATAGATATGTAATATATAATTTGCAATATTAATTATATACATCTGTCATAGTATAAACATGGTGTAAATGTATATTAATTCTGTGATTAATAACACTTAGAACCTTAAAAATAATAATTATTTAAAATAATTTGGTGAATGGTGCAGTAAGCAATAGGATTAAAATAATTAAAATATTATCTTTATAAGTAAAGAAAACTAATGTGATATAGAATTAAAGATTAATCTATAATCACTTTTCCATACTGGGGGTTACATAACTATAGTTTATAGTAATTATTGTTGTTGTTGCTTGCATTATTTTTTATTAACATTAGTGACCTAAAGGGTAATTCTGCTTAAGTGGGTAGTTTAAAATATAGTTTAAAAAATATACAAAGTGCTGAGTTTATAGATTATAATGTGGTAAAATGGGCATGATGGTGTGAAAAATCTAGAAAAGAGGATAATTCTTTACACTGTTTTATAGCATTGGTAGACATATTTGATAAACGATAAATAAATATATATGCAATAAAATTGCTATGTATGTAAAGGAAGCAATAGAACTCTAGTTCGTGACTATTATTAGGTTAAATTTGAATTTAATTTGGCAGTATCAATCTTTACCTTGTTGATTCATATTAATAGTGTATTGGCAATTTATTATATGTTACAATAAGTCTTATAATACTTAACAATTTTGTAATAATATTTGCTTAATATACACTAAGGAAAAAGTAGAAAAAATGGCGACGGCTAAGAAAAGTTCCTCGCAGTCACAAATACAATTTACATCTCGGCGACAGAACTCATTGGAGGAGACAATTAAAGTCACAGATCCAAACATGCTGATTCTAGAAGAAATACGTAGAATAAGATCGGAAATGAAAGAAATGAGAAATGAAATGAAGGAAGACCTGAAGGAAGCTTGTCTAGAATTGAGGGAAGAAATTAAAGACAGTAAATTGGAACTAAAAAAAGACCTTGATGATTTGGGGGGAAAAGTAATAAAGATAACAACGGATATGAATAAAACACAAAAAGAAGTAGAAAAAAATTAAAGACAAGACGCAACAATTAGAAAAAACAACAAAAGAGATACGACAAGAATTAAGTCAATACAATTACAGAGAATGGACAAATGAGCTTCGTTATAGAGATAGATGTATTAAGATTAGAGGATTAACAGAACAAAAGAATGAGAATTTAATGGACAGAGTTATGAAACCATTGGCGTTATTTGTTGAATGCAGCGTAGAGCAATTGTTGTCGGATCTAGATAAAATATTCAGATTGAACTCAACACAAGCTAAGGAGCGTAAAGTACCTCGCAACATTGTTATAAGCTTTATTAGATCATCAACGCGGGATCGGATAATAAGGAAGAGTTACGAAAAAAAGTTAATGATAGATGATACAGAGGTAAAAATATTTAAGGATATCCCACCACAATTAATGCTGGAACGACAAAAATATAGATTCCTAACCCAACTTCTTCTTGAGTTAAGAATAGAATTTAAATGGGAAAGGATCGAAGGACTCTCATTGACATATAAACAGAAAAGATATAAAATAGACAATCTAGAAAAAGCCAAGGAAATGGAGAAAAGATTACTTAAAGAGAAAGATAATAAGAATGGAGAATCAGATGAAGAAAATATAGAGAGAAGTCTTCGTAGAAAAGAATGGAGAGCTAAAAGAAATTATGAAAATGGACAAGAAAGACGAAACAATGAAAAAATGGAAAAGAACACAGAATATAAAAGACAAGGACAAGAACAAAATGGAAACAGAGATGAATCACAGCAAGATCAAGGAACTGTTGAATTATCAACATGATTATGGACATGGGAATATACCCCAGACAATAGGATTTGGATTGGATACCTCTTTATTTCTTCTCATTGGAACATTCATTATCAAAAAAAAAAAAAAAAAAAAAAAGTAATAACGAATATAAACAGATAAACAAATAAAAAGAAAAAATATAAAGAAAAAGAATAATAAAAATTTGGGGTGGAAGGGGTGGAACAAAACAAAACAAAACAAAATAAAATAAAACAAATCAAAGTTAAATAAGAAACACCATAATAATTACAAAATTAACTATAACAATATTAAAAATATCAAAATGACAATCAACTTGATTTCATGGAATGTAAAAGGAATAAATAATAAATATAAACGAAGATTAATCTTACAGCGTTTGGAAAAATTAAATGGTGACATCATATGTATACAAGAGATCAAAATTAAAAACAATGATGCAAAATTCCTATATCACCCCAAGTTAGGAGATTGTTTCTACTCCCTCACCGAAAAGAAAAAGAAAGGAGTGGCAATATATATCAAAAAGAAATACAAAGTGAAACAAATCTTTAAAGATAAAGAAGGCTCAGTACTAGCACTAGAAATTAAATTAAAAGAGCAGATATGTCTCATAGTGGGAATTTATGCACCACATGAAAATAAAGAATATTACTTTGAAAAAATCAATAAAGAAATTAAAAATACAGACTACAAAAATGTAATCTTGTTAGGGGACTTTAATGGAGTACTACAGCCTGAAATAGACAGATATACAACTTCAAAGAATGTAAAGAAGAACCAAGGGAAACTTCCCAGATCCTTCTTTAGGATGCAAAAGGAAAACGAACTTGTAGATGTATGGAGATATAAATACAAACAAGCCAGAGAATATACCTTTTACTCAGACACGCATAAATCCTTCTCCAGAATAGATCTATTTCTTGTATCTAAATTGATGTTACCATATATCCAATCAATGGATATAGAGCCTAAAGATCTGTCGGATCACAATTTAATAATGTTAAAGATCAAAGATAGAAAGAAGGAATTTAGCTGGAGAATGGCTGAAAATTTACTCAACAAAGAAGAAAATGTAAATAGGATAAAAAAAGAATTAAAATATTACTTCGAAGAAAACAAAAACCAAGAAACTTCAAATATAAATTTATGGGAAGCAAATAAAGCAGTAATTAGAGGAATGATAATGAAAATACAAGCAGAACAAAAGAAAAAAGAGAATAAAGAAAATTTAGAACTACAAGAACGACTTAAGCAAAAAGAAAAAGAATGGAAACGGACAGGAGATAAAAGAACAAAAATAGAAGTACAAATTTTACAACAACGCATAAAATCAATAGCAATTAAAGAATTACAAAGAAAAATGCAAATGATAAAGCAAAAAGAATTTGAATTTGGTAACAAACCGGGGAAATTATTAGCTTACAGATTGAAAAGAGAAAAAGAGAAAAAATTAATAACAGAATTAATAGTGGACGGAGAACAGATCACTGATCAAGACAGGATAAAAAAGGAATTTGAAAAATATTATGAACAATTATATAGAAAAGAACAAAATGATGGAACAGTATTAAAAGAAACTATTGATAAATTCTTGCAAAACCAAGAGATACCTGTTTTAAATATAAAACAAAAAGAATACCTTAATCAAACCATCACTAAAGAGGAAATTTCTAAAGCAATAAGAAAACTTAAGTCAGGAAAGGCCCCAGGACCTGATGGATTCCCCACCGATTATTATAAGAAAATGGAAGAAATCCTCCTTGACCCATTGACAGATCTTCTAAATAGTATACAAAATGAAGGCATACCAAATACATGGAAAGAAGCAATAATATCAGTCATACCAAAAGAAGGGAAAGACATTAGCAATATCAAGAATTTCAGACCAATATCACTGATTAATACAGATTACAAAATATTTACGACCATTATCGCAGAAAGATTAAAACGAATATTAGCAGAATTAATTCACAAAGATCAAAATGGCTTTTTGCCTAATCGACAAATCAAGAACAACATCAGGGTAGTAATAGATATATTAGAACATTTTGAATATAACAGTGATAAAAAATTGGCGATGGTATTGATTGATGCGGAAAAAGCATTCGATAGGGTGAATTGGGACTTTTTATTTAAAATACTGGAAAAGATGAATATGGGAGAAAAATTTATCACTTGGATAAAAACTATTTATAGAGAACAAAAAGCAAGAATTCTAGTCAACGAAGAAAAAACAAATTACATTAAGATAGAAAGAGGAACAAGACAAGGTTGTCCGATGTCACCCCTTCTTTTTATTTTAGTGCTTGAAATTTTATTAAATAAGATACGGAAAGATGAGAAGATTGTAGGAATAAGGATAAAGAATAAACAAATTAAACTCAAGGCATACGCGGACGATTTGATTTGTTTTCTAGAAGAACCTAAAGACAGTTTATATCATTTAATACAGACAATTAAGGAATATGGGAAATATTCAGGATTCAAAATCAATGAGGAGAAAACCATCATAATAACTAAGAACATGGGAATAAAGGAAGAGGAAGAATTGAATACAATATCGAGATTTAACATTCAAAGTAAAGCAAAATATCTTGGGATTATCCTGACAAAAAGAAATATTGATTTATACCAGAATAATTATGGAAAAGTATGGAAAGAAATTAAATTGGATCTGGAAAGATGGACAAAATTAAATCTATCATTCTCCGGTAAAGCGTCAGTTATTAAAATGAATATTCTACCAAGATGTATGTTTTTATTTCAAAACTTACCCGTAATTGTGAAAGAAAATTGTTTTTCCACCTGGCAGAGAGAGATATCAAAATTTCTTTGGGGAGGGAAAAAACCGAGGACCAGGTGGAAAGTATTGACAGAGGAAAAAAATAAAGGGGATATAGCATTACCGAACCTAAAACTATATTATTATGCATGCTGCATGACCTGGATCGAAGAATGGATCATGTTGGAAAATGATAATTTATTAATATTGGAAAGCAGCAATATAAGATATGGTTTTCATGCGTACCTATGGTACGATAAGAAAAGGGTCAACAAAGATTTTGACTATCATATTTTTAGAAAAGCATTATTGCAAATTTGGGATAAAATTAAAAAACAATTCTACAACAACAAGATTCCTAAATGGGTATCTGTTCAAGAGGCATTCTTTAACAGAACAAGAAAAGAAAATGAAATTTGGATAAGATATCAGGATGTATTGGAAGTGGACACTTTAAAACAATACAAATTTAAGACAATCGAAGAAATACAATTAAAGGATAGAAAAATTGATTGGTTTTTGTACTATCAACTTAAATCTAAGTTTAGAGAAGACCAGAAAAAAGCTGGATTTGAAACCTGTATGAATGAAATAGATAAAATAATATACACAAAGAAGGACAAACATATTACTAGATACTATACATTAATGAAAGAAAGAGATCTGGAAAATGAAACCATAAAAAAAGTTATGATTAAATGGGCGCAAGACATTGATGAACAGATAGATTTAGAAAGTTGGGAAACATCTTGGGTGAACACTAATAAATTTACATTATGTCAAAATTTAAAAGAAAATTATTTAAAAATGTTTCACCAATGGTACCTGACACCAGCTAAGCTACACAAAATCTACAGAACAGGTAACACAAAATGCTGGAAGTGCCAACGCCCCGAGGCAGATTTTATACACATGTGGTGGAAATATCCAAAAGTTAAAAAATACTGGGAGATAGTGGCAGAACGATTAAGTGAAATGTTTAAAATAACAATTAACCCAGATCCCAAACTGTTATTATTGAACATGACAAATAACATCACCACCATGAAGAAGAAGAATCAAGTTAAAAAACTTTTATATATGATTACTATGGCTAGAGTTACTTATGCACAATATTGGAAATCAAACTATATACCTAAAGAAGAAGAATGGTTCATTAAAGTGCTTGAAGCAGTCGCACTAGATAAACTAACAACAAGATTAAAAAATGAAGAAATAGAGGACGATTGGACAGAACTTGAAATATGGAAAGAAAAAAGAGGTTGGAGAATAAACTAACCCTTGGATATAGCTGAAATAATATATCAAGAAAAAGAAATTAATTGTAGTAAGTGAGTGTAGATATATATAAGGAAGTCAGGATGATAGACAGAATATTCATGATACAGAACGGTTAGAAATAGATAAGGAAAATTGCACAATAACAGAAAGAAGGATTAAAAATGACACAGATGTATGATAGAGTGAATGAAATAAGTATTTTGGGCTATAATTTTATTTGTAATAAGTAACACAGATCGTAGTATATAAGTATTTGAATGATGAATGCAATAGTATTTGTTATATGTTTATGTCTATGTTATATATGTTGTTAGAAGTATGTCATATGTATTTTTTTTTGTAGCTATGTCTTTGTAATTTTTAAATAATAAAATAAAAAAAAGAGGTGATATGATAGCCTTGTTTAAATATTTAAAGCGATGTCATATTGAGGAGGGAACAAGCTTGTTTTCTGCTGCTCCAGAGACTAGGACCCGGAACAATGGATGCAAGCTCCAGGAAAAGAGATTCTACCTCAACATTAGGAGGAACTTCCTGACAGTAGGGCTGTTCGACAGTGGAACACACTCCCTCAAAGTGTGGTGGAATCTCCTTCCTTGGAGGTCTTTAAGCAAAGGCTAGATGGCCATCTGTTGGGGATGCTTTGATTGGGAATTCCTGCATGGCAGGGGGTTGGACTGGATGGCCCTTGTAGTCTCTTCCAACTCTATGATTCTATAATTCTATCCCTTAACAGGGATGGGTAACGGCTGGGAGCCCCCAGAAGATCTCTGAGGGCATTCCTCATTGTATCACCTAAAAAAATGTTTTGCCACTGACCCAGGGGAGGCCTTCCCCCACCCCAAAAGGAAATTAGAGGTCTGTCTGGGGCCTAAAATAGCAAGAATAGCATTCCAAAACTTGGGGAAATTGCTCTGGGATGTGCTGAGAGGCATTTGGGAGAATCCCAGGATTGGTAGTTTAGGAAGAAGTATTTAGCCTCCTCAACAATAGCGCTCTAGTGCCTCACTAAACTACAAATCCAAAGATCCCACAGGATGTTGCCATGACAATTAAAATGGAATCATAGTGCTATGACAATGTAGCATGAAAGGGCTCTCTATCTCTGTATGAAGGGTAGCGTGTTCCTTACCCACAGAGGACACATTCTCATAGTTTTCCATCATCACCTCGTTGTGCAAAAATCTCTGCCTCTGATCCAACAGTTCCCATTCCTCTTTTGTGAAGTACACAGCGACATCTCTAAAGGTCACCTGCAATGGAAAATAGCCCTCATCCAGACAGTGACTACGCAAAAGTGAAAGAAAGCCTATGGTGCATTCCAAAATCATGTAATTGATTTAGAATACTGATAGAGTGGGACATATACGGTATTTTCTGGCATATAAGACTACTTTTTAACCCAGGAAAATCTTCTCCAAAGTCAGGGGTTGTCTTATATGCCGGGTGGAGGAGGAGGAGGAAGAAGGGGTGGCGCGGCATAAGGCGGGAGGAGGAAGAAGAGAGGAAGTCCAAGTTGGAGGAGGAAGAGGAGGGGGGAGGAAGAGGTGGCGTGGTGTGACATGAGGCAGGAGGAGGAAGCAGCAGTGGATAAGACGTGAACCCCTATCCTGGGGTTTTCTTGGCAAGACTGGTTCAGAGGAGGTTTGCCATTGCCTTTCCCTGAAGCTGAGAGTATGTGACTTGTCCAAGTTCACCCAGTGGGTTTCATGGCAGAATGGGGAATCAAACCCAGGTCTCCAGAGTGGTAGTCCAACACTCAAAGCACTACACCATGCTGGCTCCTATTCCCACGTACTACCTATGAAACAATTGCAGACTTTTTGTTGTTTTTGTATGTCTTCAAGTCCTTTCCGATTTATGACGACTCTAAGGAAACCTTATCATGGGGTTTTCTTGGCATGTTTCTTCAAATGGGGGTTGCCATTACCATCCTCTGAGGCTGAGAGTGTGTGATATGCCCAGGGCCACTTACTTGGCCACAAATTGTACATACCCCAGAATGCATTACCATGTATACTGGCAGTCTTTCCCCCTAACACTTTCTCATTTCCCCCCATTGGAAGAGGGGTAGTCTTATATGGCAAGTATATCCCAAACTCTATATTTTAATTGGAAACATTGGGGGTCATCTTATACATCCAGTCGTCTTATACACTGGAAATTACTGTATTAGTATTCCCCCATCTCTTTTCCTTAACTCCCTGGATCTTGAAGAATAGGGCATGAGAGAAAAGACAAGGCTACAAACTGGCTCCCTGATGAACTCTTCGCATGAAGGGAGACTTTGTTGAGCCTGTTCATAACAAGTTCCTTGGAAGTCTCTCATTCAGACGTTTGCCATGTTAGTCTTCCCAATCTGCATTACTAACTGGTCTAAGTCTAGGGCAGCTTCACCCAATCAAGAGATTTTGTTTGGATTTACAGCCTGTATGGTCAAGTTCTTTTAGTACATAAAGCAGAGAACACAGGAGCCTCTTCTCATCCTTGACAATAAAAGTATGACAACCACAAATTAAATCCTTGTCTCTGCTAGGCAAAGATAGATTTTAAGTCTCCTTCTTTAGAAGTTTTTAAAGAGAGGCTGGATGGTCATCTGTTGGGGATGCTTTGATTGAGAGTTCCTGCATGGCAGAGGGGCTGGACTGAATGGCCCTTGTGGTCTCTTCCAGCTCTATGATTCTAAAGCTGACATAAAGCTGTGGCTGTGGAGTTCCAAGCGGCGGCAGCAAAGCAGCTGCATCCCTACCCTTGTAAATGCTTAGAGAGGACCCAGCGGAGAAGAAGAAACAGCAGATGAGCAGCTTGAACAGAATCCAGCTGATTCAGCGGATTGTGAGGGTCAAAAGGAAGATAAAGCAGTGAGGAAGGACAGTGAGTTTGTTTGGAGGGCAGTGTGTGAGAGCGGGAAGGAGGGTGAAGTGTCGCCTAGTGGAAAAATCAGTGGAGTAGAACAAAAGATAGATTACCTTAAGGAGATACAACAGCTAGTCAGAGAAAAGGTTGAGGTCGGGGACATCAACACAGCACCGGTATAGATACAGAGGCTCTGGGACGAGAAAAACCAGTTGACAGTTCCATTTGATTTAATTGTGGTTTATCAGATAGTTATCTGAGAATTCTAATATTTAATTCTAGTAATGTTAATGTTCATTGCTCTTTATAATTTTTCTGCCTTCTTTCTAGTCTATTTTTCTTTCAGTGATTTTTGTCCCGCTGTTTGTCACTTTCCTATGGCTCCTGGTATTTCTCCTAATTTGATATTTATCCGGTGTCTTCTTCTTCTCAGCTTCCTTTGTCCTGTTCCTTATGGAACTGCCATTCCATCACTCCTAAAGCTCTAGCACTTCATGATTTATTTTCAAATCTCTTCACCTCCTTGCCCTTACGGAAACTTGGCTCTCTGCCCATGTATCTCAGCTGCCCCCCCCCCACCCCGTTTGGAGGTCTCTTTTTTACTCGTACAGGCTGTCAGCTACTTGGAAAAAGAACAGAGAGACTGAAGAGAAGGAGTGAGCCAGGGCTGAGGCTTAGTAGAAAAAGTTGTGGGAGTTAATAGAGAGGCAAGGGATTGGCAGGCAGGAGAAGCAAGCACAAGATGGTTGCAAGCACTGATCAGTTGATCAACTGAGTCACTGAAGGACCATCTGACCATCCATCACAACCCAGACTGAAAGATTCCCAATAGCCCCATCACAAAGAAAGAGGGATGCACATTTACCTGTTCCAAGATCATCGTTCCTGCATTTTCTTCCAAGATGGAGGGATCAAGTCTAGATTTGCCTCTCTCCATATGTTTGGAGACCATCTTGGACCTATGCATGCTTGAAGAAATAATAATAATAATAATAATTATAAATATAATTTATTTATATTTCCGGCCTCTCCCTACGGATTGAGATGGGAGTACAAAGATAAAATGTACAAAATGTACATTAGTACATTCAATAAAAAAAGAAAAACATAATAATAAAACTACAACAGTAATAAAAAGAACAATAATAAACAATAAACCCAACAGTAAAAACAATAAAATAACAGCAATAATTAAAATAATAATCAAATTACAATACAGGTCTATGCCGCAAGTGATATAGAACAAATAAAGAACAAATAAAGAACAAACAGAATGATTAATAATAAAGCCACCTCAAAGATGTGTATGTGTCAAGCTCAGATAATGGGAGAGAGGTCAGTTTCAACCTCCCCTTCCCTCCAACCCGACAATTATACAGAAGGAAGGATCTGCCTTTGCCTCTGCCCCACCACCACAATAAAGAGAGCTGTGCTGCACTTCCGGTATCTATGGTGGAGCACTAGCAGAGAGTTCCTGAGCAGAAACCTAGCTGAACCGATCACAATCTGTAAGTTGCACTTGAAATCCGAAGTAGAAATAAATGCCCCGCCGATAAACAGGGCTCAGATGGGCCCACGGGGGTCTTGTACAATCTACCAGGAGAATAACGTCATGGAGGGCAAGCAAGAGATTGTGGGCAAGCTGCCACTGAGATCAGGAGCTTTTCAAAGCAAAGCTCTGCTAATACCATTTTTTTTTTAGTTTGGGAAGATTCTTTAAGTTCAACAAGTAAGCTCTTGGATGATATAAGATCTTCGGTCTTCGGTCCGCTGGGAGGAATCTGCTACAGCCAATAAAAACCAGGCTGTCTCAGGCCTCCTAGAGGGCCTTTTCTGCAACCGCTCCCAGACTTTGGAATGGCCTGCCGGACGAGATCCATCTCATTACTACTCTTGCTGCGTTTAAAAAGGCAGTGAAGACGGATTTTTTCCGGCAGGCCTTCCCAGAATAATAGCTGTCCTTAGGGAGATAAGTTTTCATCTTGTTTTTATATCACTGATTCCTGTCTTATTGTTTTATCATTTATTGTTTTGCGGCATTTTAATTTTTCTTAGTTTAATTCTTTTTTAAGGGGATGGGAGGGTTAGACTGTGGGATGAGGGAATGTTTTAACTTTGTCTTTTTTAAATGTTGTAACCTGCCTCGATTGCCGCGCAAAGGAGCGGGCTGTATTCAAGGGAATTATCCATTACAGATAAAGTAGCATAACAGGAGATTACTTCCTGCAGAGCTGGGTTTTTTTCTCCTTTTTCTCTTTTGGAAGTGACTGAGTGGGACAGGGGGAGAAGGTTGGAGTTCCAGCTGCAAGACAATCAACTAAAGAAAACATAAATTTATAAAGAGAGAGCTATGCTGTGGAAGGGAAAGGAAGAAATCCCCCAAGCAAGGTAATATTGGGGGGTGGGGGGCGGATGGAAACTTTGCATTAACACCTCGCCTTCATTCCTTTCTGCCTGAGGCCTCCTACAAAACTGGGTCTCATAACTCTTCCCTCTCTCCCTCCAGTCTTGGAGTCTGGCTCTCTCTTCCTCCTCCTCTTCCCCCAAAGAAAACTCAAGAGCTCCCCTCTGTCCTCCCCCTTGTAATACGAACTTGACTTTGGGAAATTTATAATTAGCTCAAACATAATCAGTAGGATTGGGAACTCTTGCAGAGACAGCATTCCCCACCCCCAAAGAATGGTGCTTTTATTAAGAGAGAAAAATAAATCAACAAGCAAGCCCCCACATACACACAGAGGATACATAAAATCAGTAAGAAAGGTTTCACACACAAAATAGTTACCTAGAAACTCTGCACTTCTTGTAGAAAAATAAACTCAGCTGCTTGCTTAACGGAGTGAAATTGGTGACAACCAAGGGATACTATGAATTTCAGGGAAGGAGTGAGATTCCCCCTTCCCTTTAGGAGAGCTGATTTGAACAAATTAGGGAAACACCGAGAGTGATCCCGTGGTCAGGAATACTAAAGGAGAAGAGAGTTCAGGATGGATGGGAGTTTCTCCAAAGGGAGATACTGAAGGCACAATCTCAAACTGTTCCAATGAGAAGGAAGAATGAGAGATATCTCAAGAAACTGAGTTGGATGACAAAAGAACTTTCAACTGAACTACGTTTTAAATGGGAGATGTATAAGGAACTGAAAAGGGGTGAAGTCACTAAAGAGGAATTCAAACAAATAGCTAGCACATGTAGAGGTAAAGTCAGGAAAGCCAAAGCACAGAATGAGCTCAGGCTTGCTAGAGGGGTTAAGAACAATAAAAAGGGCTTCTTTGGGTATGTCCGTAGCAAAAGAAATAAGAAGGAAATGGTAGGGCCACTGCACAGAGAAGTTGAAGAAAATCTAACAGGGGGCAGAGAAAAGGCAAACTACTCAACACCTTCTTTGCCTCAGTCTTCTCACAAAAGGAAAATGGAGCAGAGGACACAATAGGGGAATACAGCACAGAATAAGTAAAGAGGAAGTACAGGAATACCTGGTTAAGTGACAAGTGGGGTGCCACAGGGTTCTGTCCTAGGTCCAAGGCTATTCAACATCTTTATCAACGATTTGGATAAGAAATGGGGGCATACGTCTCAAATTTGCAGATGACACCAAATTAGGAGGAATAGCTGATATGGGGGTTGGACTGGATGGTCCTTGGGGTCTCTTCCAACTTATGATTCTCTGAGTTTCAGAGCAAATACTGTAAAATGGGGAGAAATCAAGTGTAAAAAAAAAAGCAAGAAAGGTTTAAGTTCCTCATGCCTCTGTCTCAGAGGGGAAAGAGAGACATTGTTGACAAATTCCACAATGATCAAAAGGAAACATTTGCATTCCACAGCTTCCTTTGAAGGAAACCTTCTCCGCCTCCCCTTCTCTTTCGAAGCAAAATGGCAATGGCAAACCTCCCCTGAATTTCTGAACCAGAAACCCCAATATAGGTTTGCCTTAGGGTCTCCATAAGTCAGAAACAAATCGAAGGCATAAAATAACAATAATCCTAAATTAGGATTCTCTCTGTATTTCTGCATGGCAGAATGGGGTTTGACTGGATGGCCCTGGGGTCTCTTACAACTCTAGGATTCTGTGGTAAGAAGGTAGGACTGCGAGGAGGGATAAACTCATGGATCATAATTCCTAGAGGCTTACTAGTTGCCTGCTTCAAGTTGCTTTCTCATGATGATGGCCCTGCTGCTTGCCAAGGGGAAAATGCTGCTTCTTGCTACATTGAAAGAAACCCTTTTAAAGTTAATGCTTGGCAAGATTTGTTTACAGGAGGTTTACCACTGAGGCTGAGAGCATGTAACTTGCCCAAGACCACGCAGTGGGTTTCATGGCTGAGTGGAAATCGAACCCTGGCCTTATAGTTTAAGCCAGGGGTAGGCAACCTTTTTGAGCCAGGGGCCGGGTTGCTGTCCCTCAGACAATTGAGGAGCCGAAGCACCATAAATAAATAAATATATAAATAAATATTTTTAAATAAAAAAATTTAAAAAAATATGCATACACACTCTCTCATCCCCAGAAAAGCCATGGCAAAACCTCTGTGGAGATTTTGCCAAGAAAACTCCAAGAATAAGTAATAACAACTATAACCAATATCATCATGGTGGGTGGGTGGTGGCAGCAGCAGGACTGGCCTGGGGCTGGTCCAAAGGCTTTGGGGGGGGGTCACATCTGGCCCCTGGGCCTTAGGTTTCCTACCCCTGGTTTAAGCCATTATAAGAGCAATTGGCTCATGCAAAGCACATCTATAGAGATGTGCAGTCTGGAAGCAAAGTTTTGATTCTTGGTTCAGGCATGTAAACCCACTGGGTGACTTTGGTCAAGTCACACACTCACAACCTCAGGGGAGGGCAATGATAAACCTCCTCTAAACAAATCTTGCCAAGAAACCAGTCTTGCCAAGAAAACCCCTTCATCTTCAGACTGTATGTTGTTTCATAGGTGATGGAAACTGTAGTCCTACCCAGCTGGAGAGTGCTACAAGGCAGATCTAACAGTTTCCACCAATATTGCTGGCTGCCTGGCAGCAACACATAGTATGCATGGTTGAAGTCTCTGTGCTGGATAGGGATTCTGGGGTCTACAGTCTATAAAATAAAACCTATAACTCCCTTCAATGTAATTTAATGGGGTAGGCAAAATGTAACCTAAGCAGGGCAGCGGAGGGAGTCTTGGAGATGTCTCATCCACTGGATCTCGATCGAGGATAGTTAACAACAACAACAACAACAACAACAACAACAACAACATGCATTTGAGGAAGGAGGCTCAAGTCTACGAAAGCTCACGCTCCCAATTCATTTATTTCAGTTAGTCTCAAAGGTGCTACAAGATCCTTTTGCATAACAATTCTGACTTATCAAGCCAACATGGCTCCCTAGCTGTGCTAGATAAGGTTTCTGAGATGTTGTCTATCCAAAAAATTACTATATCTCCCATCAATGTAGTCCTATCAACCAACCAATCAATCAATCCTAGATTTGGAAGGGGCCCTCAAGGGCCATCAAGTCCAACCCCTGTATGCCACGCAGGAAGACACCGAATCTTAGAGTTGGAAGGGATCCCCAGGGCCCATCCAATCTAACCCTTTTGTGCCCTGCTAAGGTTCACAGTTTTCCCCCCCTGGGAGATACAGTCCAGCCAGACAACAGGCCATTGCTCTTCTTTGAGGCTGAGAGTGTCCCAGGGTAAACCACAGTACAACTCCCATGCCTGCCTCTGACCAAATGGCAGAGAGAGCTGATATTTTGAGTTGCAGCTCCTGAAAGACCCACAGAATCCCCCACACAGCCCCACATATTACATGAGAAAAGTACACTCTCCTCCAGAAAGAAGAAAAGCCAAATAGCCCTGGTATAAAATAATAGGTTTTTCTTTGTCTCCTTCCTAAAAAGGTGTTAATTTCATTTGTATGGCCTGCAGGGGAAGCTGCAGGAGGCAGTTTGATCTCTCCTCCCTTCTACCCCTCTCTTTATTTTATGTAGCAGGACACACTCTGGACCTGGTTTTCTGTTCGGGGCAGGATGACATTCATCTGGGAGTAGAGGAACCCTCTGTAGTTCCGTTGTCATGAGCTGATCACTACCTGTTAGGGTTTAGACTCACTGGGGCTCAGAGCCTCTGCAGGGGTGGGGGGCCGATTAAGATGGTCCACCTCAGGAGGTTTATGGATCCGGATGGATTCCTCATGGCTCCCAGGTGATCAGGGCGGTGGACACGACTGCCCTGTTTCCCATCCCACGAAGTGGAGCCAGCCATGCCCCGTGGTTTACCAGGGAGCTGATGGTGAGGAAACGAGTGGGACGGAGACTAGAGCGACGATGGAGGAAGACTTGGAGTGAATCTGACTGAACACAGGCTAGAGCTCACCGGAAAGCCTATGCCATGGCAGTGGTGGCTGCAAAAAAACTATACCTCTCTGCCACCATTGCGTCTGCAGAGTGTAATCCAGCAGAGTTGCCATGGGCCTCTTACATTCTAGCCCCCAAGAAGGAAACAAAGGGCATTTGCAGACTGCTAGAAATAGAGTCCACTTTAAGGGTTAAGGTTAGGGAATCGTGGGAACTGTATTTTATTATGGCACCAGAGCTCTCTGACAGAGAAGGCTCAATGTCTCAGAAAAAAAACAATTCCCATGATTCCCTAGCACTAACAATAACCCTTAAAGTGGACTCAATTTGCATTATTTTTGGCACTCTGCAAAGGCCCAAAGATCACTCAAAAGCTCCCTGTGAGGAATTCACAAGACACTTTGCAGACGAAATCACTTGCATTCACTCTGACTTGGATGCTGTAGTTGGAACAGGTCCAGTGATGTAATCTTAGTGCCTGCTTGTCCCACAGTATTGGATAAGTTTCAATTTGTGCAGCCTGAGGATGTGGATAGGATCCTTGGAGAGGTGAGAGCCAACATGCGCATACTAGATCCTTGCCCTTCCTGGCTTCTGAAATCATCTAGAGGGGGACTGGCTGAGTGGATAAAGGGAGTGGTGAGTGCTTCAATGCAGCAAGGCAAATTTCCATCCTGCCTAAAGGAAGCTGCGGTGAAGCCGTTACTGAAAAAGACCTCCCTGGCTCTCAGCATTCTAGATAACTATTGCCCAGTCTCTAACATTTCATTCTTGGGCAAGGTTATAGAGCAAGTGGTGGCCTCCCAGCTCCAGGGATTTCTGGATGAAACGGATTATCTAGATTCATTTCAATCTGACTTCAGACCTGGCTATGGCACAGAGACAGCTTTGGTTGCCTTGGTGGATGACCTAAGCAGGGAACTGGACGGGGGACTGTGTCCCTGTTGGTCCTGCTAGATCTCTCAGCGGCTTTCAATACCATCGATCATGGCATCCTTCTGAGCCACTTTTCTGGAATGGGACTTGGGAGCACTGCTATGCAGCAGTTCCGGTCTTTCTCAGAGGGGCAGCCCAGAAGGTGGTGCTGAGGGACTCCTGTTCCGACTTCTTGGCCACTGGCCTGTGGGGTCCCACATATATCCCATCAAAACCTGACAACAGGGTTCTGTGTTGTCCCCCATGTTGTTTAACATTAACATGAAACCTCTGGGAGAGTTCATCTGGAGTTTTGGGGTGCGGTGTCATCAGTATGTGGATGACACCCAACTCTATCTCTCCTTTCCATCTGACTTTAAGGAGGCTGTCTCTGTGCTGAACCAATGTCTGCTGTCAGTAATGGACTGAATGAGGACAAACAAATGGAAGCTTATTCTAGACAAGACAGAGGTGCTCCTGGTCAGTCGTAAGGCAGATCAGGGAATTGGGGCTGTGCCTGAGATGGATGGGGTTACACTCCGCGTGAAATCTCAGGGAGAGTAATAGGGAGCATATATCTCCTGTATTGAAACTGCTTAACTGGCTAACGGTTCGTTTTCGAGCACAATTCAAAGTGCTGGTCATGACCTATAAAGCCCTACATGGCTTAGGTCCAGGCTATTTGATAGACTGTATCTCCCCATACGAACCACCTAGAGCCTTAGGATCCTCTGGAGAAGGCTTTCTCTCGGTCCCATCACCATCCAGACTCGTTTGGGAAAGACATGAGAGAAAGCCTTCTCAGTGGCTGCTCCCATCCTGTAGAACTCCCTTCCACAGGAGGCTAGGCCCGCCCTTTCCTTTTTAAAATCATGCAGGCCTGGTTTTATTAGGAGAGGTTAATTTAGATTATTTTTTAACCTTTGTAAATTTAACATTTAAATTTAGAACATGGCCACACAGCCCAAAAAACCCACAAAAAAACTATAGATGCCAGTCATAGAATCATAGAGTTGGAAGAGACCACAAGGGCCATCCAGTCCAACCCCCTGCCATGCAGGAACTCCCAATCAAAGCATCCCCAACAGATGGCCATCCAGCCTCTGCTTAATGACCTCCAAGGAAGGGGACTCCACTATTCTCCGAGGAAGGAGTGTGTTCCACTGTCGAAAAGCCCTTACTGTCAGGAATTTCTTCCTAATCTTGAGGTGGAATCTCTTTTCTTGCAGCTTGCATCCATTGTTTCGGATCCTAGTCTCTGGAGCAGCAGAAAACAAGCTTGTTCCCTCCTCGATATGACATCCCTTCAAATATTTAAACATGGCTATCATATCACCTCTTAACCTTCTCTTCTCCAGGCTAAACATCCCCAGCTCCCTAAGTTGTTCCTCATAGGGATTCATGGTTTCCAGACCCTTCACCATTTTAGTTGCCCTCCTTTGGACACGCTCCAGTTTCCCCACATCCTTTTTTAATTGTGGTGCCCAGAACTGGATATAGTATTCCAGGTGAGGCCTGACCAAAGCAGAATAGAGTGGCACTATTAGTTCTCTTGATCTAGACACTATACTTCTACTGATGCAGCCTAAAATTGCATTGGCCTTTTTAGCTGCTGCATCACACTGTTGACTCATGTTCAACTTGTGGTCCACCTGGATTCCTAGATCCCTTTCACACGTAGTCTCATTCAGCCAGGTGTCCCCCATTGTGTATCTGTGCTTTTTGTTTTTCCACCCCAAGTGCAGTACCTTACATTTCTCCGTGTTGATTTTCATTTTGTTAGCTTTGGCTCAGCTTTCTAGTCTGTTCAAGTCATTTTGAATGTTGATCTTGTCCTCTGGGGTATTAGCTACTCCTCCTAATTTGGTGCCATCTGCAAATTTGATAACTATGCCCTAAATACTGTCATCCAAGTCATTAATAAAGATATTGAATAGGACTGGGCCCAGGACAGAGCCCTGTGGCACCCCACTGGTCACTTCTTTCCAGGTTGAAAAGGAGCCATTGTTGAGCACCCTTTGGGTTCGCCCAGTCAACCAATATCAAATCCATGTAATAGTTACTTTGTCTAGCCCACATTTTACCAGCCTGTTTGCAAGAATGTCATGAAAGCCTATGACTTCACATTAAAATTTTGTGTTTAAAAATTTCAACTTTTTACTGTTTTAATTAGGCTATTGTAATTGCTTTTAAAATATTGTTTTAATGTGTTTCTATATTGTGAGCTGCCTTGGGTCCTTTTCTGGGTGAAAGGTGGGATATAAATAAATAAATAAATAAATAAATAAATATAGAGCCAGCATGGTGTAGAGCAGGGGTAGGCAACCTTTCCCCTTTAAGGGCCGAGGGACTTCAGCTCCCAGAAGCCTCAGCCATGTTGGCCAATAGTCCCATGTTGGCCAATAGCTCCTGGGATTCTGGGAACTGAAGTCCCTCGGCCCTTAAAGGGGAAAGGTTGCCTACCCCTGGTGTAGAGGTTTGAGCATTGGACTATGACCCTGCAGATCAGGGTTCGAATCCCAGTTCAACCAGGTAAGCACATTGGGTGACCTTGGGAAAGCCACTCTCTCTCAGCCTCCAAGAATGGCAATGGCTAACTCCATTAGGGTTGCCATAAGTCAGAAATGACTTGAAGGAAAACAACAACCACAATCAGTGATAGTTGTGAATCACAAACTAATTTTGTGGAATTACGTTCCTCTATCCATTTTCGTGAGACTAAATCTCAAAGAGTGCTCTTATTAAGGTGCCACAAAGGTTTGGGGACAATGGCAATGGCAAAATTCACTTGTTGTTTAACCTCCACCTGTCACTTATTGAGATGAACAGTGAGAATCTCTGTCATGGGGACAGAAATCTGGACCCGCAAATCCCACAGTTGGCCCACCATGCAGTGAACCCCAGGTGGGGCTGAAAGGCAAGGAGCAAGGTGGATGGGTGACAGGAACCCAAGCAGAAATTCTGGGTGAGGAACCTGCAAGGGACAGTCATCACAATTCCTCCGTTTCTCTTACTGCACATGCTGATAATCAGGCAGCTCTGGGGGTGTTGCCCAATTTTTAAGAAATTCCTTTGGCAGAATTTATGGCTTCCTCCAAGAGAAACTGCAGAGTTTCCAGATTTCTTACTTGGTCTCCTTGATATCTGCTTGCGGCCTCGAAGGTCAGGAACTCAGGTGGAGAGTCTGGCAGCTTTCCCCCCTCTGCCCCAAAGAAGACAGCATCCGGATCAGCTCTCTGGTAAGATGGCAGAGCCTGGGGTGGGGAGACAAAGAAGGAGAAATGACTGCTGTCTGATGAGCTCCTCTTGCCTCACACTGAGAAGGGAAGGGAACCCAAGTCAGGATGTTGAAAAGAAATGGAGGTGTATTTTATTTGTGTAATTTGATTTTAATTCTATGATAGTTTAATCCTGTTTTAAGGGGTGGGAGGGTTAGGGGTGGGAGGATGGAATGTTTTTACTTGTTGTATTTTTAATTTGTTGTACGCCACCCCGATTGCCGAGCAGAGGGGCGGGTTATAAATAAAACTTATTATTATTATTATTATTATTATTATTATTATTATTATTATTATTATTTTGGGAAGAAATGGAGAATGGGAAAACCTTTGCCTTTTTTCTCATTTGGGTTTACTGCCTTTGAACAGATATTCTGGTTAATACGTATTCTGCCTCGTGCATTTGGATACTAGCAAATAATATACATAGATACATGGTTTTGCATTTTCCCCATTGTATTCTTCTTCCAGATGTTTGCTTCCATTTTCAGAGATGCGACTGGAATCTGTCTGTGGCCTCAAAGGCCACAGGGAGCCTTGAGAACCTTCAAGGCTAACAGAGTTGGGTCTTTATTCTCAGGATGGCAGCCTAAAGGTTGGAGCTGGACGAAGGCATCCCCAAAGGATCTGTTCTAAGCATGGATAAAAAGAAAGGGAAAGGGAGGGGGGGAAGAGCAAGGAAAATATGGAATCCTTTCCTGTGTTACAGGGAGGAATTCTTTCCTAGTTTTTCTTTGGTAATACAATACAGTCACCAAAATGCTTGGAATGTTGATATTGAGAAGTGCTGATTTTCCCAGGGAAAATTTGTGGAAGAAGAAAATTATTTCCCCACTTTTCTGAGCTTCACAATGGGATCTTACAGGGCAGATCTAAGAGGCTCACTCATTTCTTGCCTTTTTTTGTATAGTCCGGATATTAGTTTGTGGTGTTTGTGGGCCAGCTGGTCTCTCTCTCTCTTGTGCCTACCTCACTGGGCTGCTGTGAAAGTAAAAGAGTTGGGAACGTTTATTGTCTCAGAAATCCTTCCTATATATTATAATGAGAGACATTTGTTTAAAGTCAGAGAGAGAATTTTAAAAATTGGTTTTAGTTTTAAGGGGTGGGAGGGTTTGGGGTGGGGGTGGAGGGCATGGGATGAGGGAATGTTTTAACTGTTGTATTTTTTTTAACTTGCTG
The DNA here is from genome assembly GCA_026167975.1 of Phrynosoma blainvillii. Classification (NCBI taxonomy): domain Eukaryota; kingdom Metazoa; phylum Chordata; class Lepidosauria; order Squamata; family Phrynosomatidae; genus Phrynosoma; species Phrynosoma blainvillii. The sequence continues at coordinate 396,870,533 of JANUYF010000002.1, read as the reverse complement.
TAAGCTACCCCGATTGCCGAGCAGAGGGGCGGGTTATAAATAAAACTTATTTATTATTATTATTATAAATCTGATTTCTTTTTCTTGTGCTTATTTTCTTAAAACTAGCTTTAAAAATGATTGTATCTCGGAGGTCTTTAAACAGAGGCTGTTGGGGATTCTTTGATTGGTTGGTAAGCTCCAACCAATTTTGAGTTTCTGTGTGGCAGAATGGGGATGGACTGGATGGCCTTTAGGGTCTCTTCCAACTCCATGATTCTAGCCATAGTTACAGAAAGAGGTTTCTATCCAAATGGATTGTCTGGTACAGACAGTGACTGAAACTCTCCCATGGAATTCCAGGGGTCTTTTAAAAGGGTTAATTTTAATACAGAACAACAACAAACATGTGAGGGGAAGTGGTGAAGGGGACATGGGGTGGGGATAGTAGCCTTCCTTCCTTCCTTCCTTCCAGTCTTTTCTCTCTCTGCCTGCCTGCCATCTCATGGGGCTCTTTTCCATTTAGGGGAACCCAAAGAGCCTCTCTGGCTAGAGACTACACTGCACTGCACTACCCTTACCCAGTGCTGCTATTCCACTCTTAGTGCTCTGGCTGCCTCCTGTTGCATGCTGGGATTTGCAGTTAAGGGGGGGCATTTTTAAAATTCCCAGCCAGGGAGCTCTTAGCCCTCCCTGAACTACTTCTGTACAAGCCTCAGAATGCAACAGGAGGCAGCCAGGGCAGAACAAGTGGAATAGCAGCCCCACTGGAAGAGGGCAGTGCAGTAACAGCAATAGAGGTGGGTCTCCTTGGAGGGAGGAACAAAAACCCACCAAGCGGCCCCAGGAGGCAAAGGCATCCCTTGGGGGTGGGTTGGGGGGGTGTCTTCTCCTCCATGGAAACTGCCCCCATCCCTCTCCATGAGGAGTCCACCTGGGGGGGTGCTTACCAAGCAGAGGGAGAGGAGGCTCTTCCATTGCCCCTCTTCTGGCCTCCTCTGAGGAGAGGGGAAGAGGGGGAAGGAGGGGACATTTCTTTCTCTCCTCCCAGAAGCCAGTTTTGTTCCTCCCCCTCCCAACCCCCCCTTACTTCTCTCTCTGGGGAGGGGAGCTTTGGTCCTTTTGACCCCTTTTGGGGGAGAACTGAGGGGAGCTTCACTCTCTCCCTCCATTCCTTGAAGAGGATTTGTCCCTCCGCCTTTTGAGGCCTTCCCCCAAATAACCACCCACCCCTCCTTCTCCCCCCAGAGAGGGGCCCCTTCTCCCTCCTTTGGCCGCCCAGCCCCTTCCCTCTGCCCTCACCCCATCCATCCATCCATCCAGCCATGGGGGGGCGGAGAAGGGGGGTTTGCCTGAGGAGAGACGGAAGCGGGGGTCTCCCTCCCCCCCCAAAGCCCCACTTGGGGCGCCCCCTCCCTTACTTCCTCCTCCTCCTCCTTCCCCCTCTGGGCCTCTGCCTCCCTCCTCCCTTTCCAAACATCTCCTGCCTCTCTAGGAATCAGAGTCCTCCACTCTCTCGTCTTCCCCCTTGGAGGACGCTCTAGGAATCTAGCCACATTTCTGCGCTACCCTTCTATTCCACTATTACCGCTCTGGCTGCCTCCTGTTGCATCCTGGGGCTTGTAGTTGACTGAGGCCCCTAAGAGTTCCCTGGCTGAGAATTCTAAATGCTTCCTCCCTCAACCCAAATCCCAGAATGCAACAGGAGGCAGCCAGAGCACGAATAGTGGAACAACAGCGCTATAAGAGGGCAGCGGAGTAATGTGCTGAACCTCGGCCCCTTTGGAAGACTCTCTAGGGATCTGAGCGTCCACTCTGTCCCTCCTTGGAGGACGCTCTAGGAACCTGAGTCCTCTGCTCTTCTCTCTTTGGAGGAGGGCTCTCTAGGGATCTGAGCCCTCCGCCTTCTCTCCCCTTTGGAGGACTCTCTGGCATCTGAACCTCTGTTCCTCCGTCTTTGCAGGAGGACGCTCTAGGAACCTGCGTCCTCTGCTCTTCTCTCCTTGGAGGAGGGCTCTCTAGGGATCTGAGCCCTCTGCTGTCTCTCACCCTTGGAGGACTCTCTGGCATCTGAACCTCTGCTCCTCCGTCTTTGGAGGAGGACGCTCTAGGAACCTGAGCCGTTCTTGCTCCCTTGGGCCCTGGCTGGCGGAAAGGAGGAGGTCCTGTGTAGTGTTTGGAGGGAGAGAGACCGGAAAGGAGGAGGAGGCCAGGGGGCAGCCTTGGGGAGAGGGACTTCGGGTTGAAAATGCGCCAAGAGAAGGAGTGGGGCTGCTTCCCTCAAGTCATGCCAGACTAATCTGATCTCTTTTTTCCATAAAATTACCAGCTTGGTAGACGAAGGGAAGGCTGTAGATATAGCAGATCTCGATTTCAGTAAGGCCTTTGACAAGGTCCCCCATGATATCCTCGCAAACAAGAGAGTAAAATCTGGGCTAGACAATGTGACCGTTAGGTGGATTTGGAATTGGTTGACTAGAGAACCCAAAGGATGCTCAGCAATGGCTGCTCCTCTTCTTCATCCTGAGAGAAGTGACCAGTGGGGTGTCCAGTGGGGTTCTGTCCTGGGCCCAGGGCTATTCAACATCTTTATCAGTGACTTGGATGAAAGAATAGAGGGCATGCTTCTCAAATTTGAAGATGACGCCAAATTAGGAGGAATAGCTAATACCCCAGAGGAGAGGATCAAAATTCAAAATGGTCTTAATAGATCAGAAAGCTGAGCTAAAGCTAACAAGATGAATTTCATGGAGAAATGTATGGTACTGCACTTAGAGTGGAAAAATGAAATGCATAGATATAGGATGGGGTAAATCTGGCTTAGCGTGTCTACATATGAAAGGGATCTAGAAGTCCTAGTAGACCACAATTTAAACATGAGTCAACAGTGTGATGAGGCAGCTAAAAAGGCCAATGCGATTTTAGGCTGCATCGACAGAGGTATAGTGTCTAGATGAAAGGAAGTAATAGTGCCACTCTATTCTGCTTTGGTCAAGCCTCACCTGGAATAATCCTGTGTCCAGTTCTGGGCCCCACAATTCAAAAAGGATGTGGAGAAACTGGAGCGTGTCCAAAGGAGGGCAACTAAAATGGTGAAGGGTCTGGAAACCAAGCCCTATGAGGAACGACTTAGGAAGCTGGGGATGTTTAGCGTGGAGAAGAGATGGCTAAGAGGCGATATGATAGCCCTCTTTAAGTATTTAAACAGTATTTAAACCAAAATACCGAACCACCAAAAACAACCACCAAAAATAGTTAAGCCTGTCCCTGATTTTTGTTTTAGCCATTTTAAATCATTTGTTATTTGTGATTTTTAAGTATGTTTTTATATTTTGTTTAATTGCACTTTAAGGGGGGTGGGCCATTAGGGAAGGGATTGTTGTTTTATCTTGTAAGCCACTTCGGTTGTTTTTACAGAGAGGTGGGATATAAGATATTATTATCATTAAAGGGGTGTCACATTAAGGATGGAGCAAGCTTGTTTTCTGCTGCTCCAGAGACTAGAGTATGGAACAAAGGATCCAAGCTACAGGAAAAGAGATTCCACCTCAACATTAGGAGGAACTTCTTGACAGCGAGAGCTGTTTGACAATGAAACACACTCCCTCGGAGATTGTGGTGGAGTCTCCTTCTTTGGAGGTCTTCAAACAGAGGCTGGATGGCCATTTGCTAGGGATGCTTTGATTGATTTCCTGCATGGCAGAAGGGGGTTGGACTGGATGGCCCTTGGGGTCTCTTCCAGCTCTGTGATTCTATGATTCAATATATGGTATAATTATGAGAAATTGCTGAATGAATTGAAGAAAGATTTGATAAATTGAAATAAACTGAATCTCTCTTGGTTAGGAAAAATCTCAGCGATAAAAATGAACATACTGCCGAAATTTATGTTTTTCTTCCAAAATATTCCAATTATAACTAATAACAAACCATTAAGTGAAGCAAAGAAATCTCTAAATTTATATGGAGCGGCAGAAGACCGAGAGTTAGAGTTAAGATAATGCAAGAAAGAAAAGAGAGGGGAGGTCTGACTTTACCAAATTTGCCGATGTATTATGAGGCCAACTGTTTGGAATGGCTAGTGGAGTGGATGCTACTAAAAGATAAGAAACTCCTTAGCTTAGAAGGGATAGACCAAAGATTTGGACTACATGCATATCTGTTTTATGAGAAATAGAAAGTACATAAAAATTTTGTACACCATTTTGTGAGAAAGTCTCTTATGAGAGTGTGGATTAAGCTGCTTTAAATACAAAGCAAGATTGTGCCCAGGAATACCAATATGGGCTTCAATCCATGAAGCCTTTCATAACAGAGAAACTATATCACAGGATAAATGGATTACATATAGAGACTTAATAACCACATCTGTGAGTTCTTTGATGTATCTAGGTCCTTTGGTGCAACTCTGTGGTCAACATCTGCCAGGCACAGGGAATCTAGGAGAATCCTTGCCCATAGGGAATCATGGGGATTACTTGCCCATAGAGAACCATGGAGAATCCTTCCCCATAGAGAATCATGGGACATACATGCCTATGGAGGACCATGGGGAATACTTGCCCATAGAGGATGGTGGGAAATACATGCCCATAGGGAATCATGGAAATACTTGCCCATTCTCCAGTCATTTTCTGTGGGCAAGTATGGTTTTCCAGTGGGCAAGTACTGTCATTTGTTTTAGTATTTCCCCCCCCCCCCCTCGTGCAGAACCCATTACTTAACCCAACAATAGCCTGCTGTGACGCTTTTAACAATTTCTTTGCAGATAAAATCTCTCAAATAAGAGCCGACTTAGACACCAGTGTTGTAACGGAATCAATCGACGAGGTGTCCAGCAACTCTGTTGATGAAATTATACTGGTTCAGTTTCAATCCATGAGTACTGATGACGTGGAAAAGCTCCTTGGTAGTGAGGAAAACAACGTGCCCTCTTGATCTTTGCCCTTCGTGGCTGGCCATCCAGGGGGGAGATGCCTTGAGGATGTTTCTTACAGACATCATCAATGCATCCCTTAAGGAAGGTCATGTTCCATTCTGTTTGAAGGAAGTGGAAGTTAGGCCGCTTCTGAAAAGACCTTCCCTGGACCCCCTGAACAGCTATAGGCCAGTCTCTTTACTACCTTTTCTGAGCAGAGTGACCAAGAGGGCGGTTGCTCTTCAACTCCAAGCTGTCTTAGAGGAAACCGATTATCTAGATCCATTTCAAGCTGGCTTTAGGACAGCATATGGAGTTGAGACTGCCATGGTCGCCTTGGCTGATGACCTTCGTCTGGGCATCAACAGGGGTAGTGTGACCCTGTTGGTGCTACTGGACCTCTCAGCGGCTTTTGATACAATAGATCATGACATCTTGGATTGCCTGAGGTTAGCAATTGGAGGCACTGCATCCTCTCGGGCAGATTCCAGGGGGTAAACGCTTGGGGACAGTCACTCTACAAGGAAAGACCTTAATTGTGGCATCCCACAAGGCGCTATCCTGTCCCCGATGTGATTCAATAAATATATGAAGCTGCTGGGAGAGATCTGGAGACATGGGGTGGGGTGTTATCAGTGATGACACCCAGATCTATTTCACCATGTCTCAGTCTTCAGCTCTGACTTCAGATGCCATCTCTCCTCTCAATGATTGTCTTAAAGCAGGGGTAGGCAACTTTTTTAGCTGGGGGCCAGGTTGCTGTCCCTCAGACAATTGGGGGGAGGGGGCGAAGCACCATAAATAAATATTTTTAAAAATTTAAAAAAATATGCAGGCACACTCTCTCAGCCCAAGAGAAGCCATGGCAAAACCCCTGTGGAGATTTTGCCAAGAAAGCCCCAAGAACAAATAATAACAACAACAATAAGTATCATCATGGCGAGTGGCGGCAGGACCGGCCTGGGGCCAGTCCAAAGGCCTCGGGGGGCCGCATCCAGCCCCCGGGCCTTAGGTTGCCTATCCCTGTCTTAAAGCAATAATGGACTGGATGAGGAAAACCAGGTTGAGACTGAATCCAGACAAAATGGAGGTACTTACAATAGTAGCCCCAAACCCAGATATTGGGTTGCAACCTCCAGTCCTGGATGGGGTCACACTCTCCTTTAAGGAATGTGTTTGCAGTCTGGGGGTGCTCCTGGATCCCTTGCTTCAGATGATAAATCTGGTAAATGTGACGGTTAGGGGTGCCTGTTATCAGCTTCATCTGATTCATCTACAAATAAAAATTATTTATTATTATTATTATTATTATTATACGCCAGCTGCACCCTTTCCTGGAAGCTGGGGGCCTTGAAACTGTGGTGCATGCACTGGTAACCTCTCGTCTCGATTTCTGTAATGCGCTCTATATGGGACTACCCTCGTACTTGGTCCGGAAACTCCAACTAGTACAGAATATGCCAGCCAAGTTGGTCTCAGGAACAACGAGAAGAGACCACATAACACCGATCTTAAGATCACTTCACTGGCTGCCCATTAGTTTCCGGGCCCAGTATACTAGTCATCACCTTTAAAGCCCTAAATAGCTTGGGTCCAACCTATCTTCCAGACTGCCTCCTCCTGTATAATCCACTCTGCACACTAAGGTCCTCTGGGAGGAATCTGCTGCAGCCTATAAAAACTAGGCTGTCTGCAAACGCCCAGAGGACCTTTTTGGCAACTGCTCCCAGATTATGGAATGGCATGCCAGATGAGAGTCGTCATATTACCACCTTGAACAGCTTTAAAAAGGCTGTTAAGACGGATCTCTTCTGGCAGGTCTTTCTTGAATAGATATCCCGGCCATCAAGAGACACCCAACCTGCTCCCCTGATTCTGCTGCAATAATAATAATAATAATAATAATAAATTTTATTTATATACCGCCCGTTGGCGAACCAATCTAGGCGGTTTCCAAGGCTAAAATATATACAGCTTAAAATAGTATAACTCCCTCCCCCCTTAAAAGTCAATTAAACTACATATCAGTTAAAACCAACTACAATTCAACTTAACAATAAAACAAAATAAAAATACAAACCAATAAAAAACCCTGCAATTTCAGTTCTAAAGGGGGGCTGAGAAGGCAATCCTGAAGAGAGAGAGATCCCAAGGTCCGAAAGTCCCGAGGCCCAGTATTTTAGTCTGGAAAGGCCTGCTGGAAGAGATCCGTCTTGACAACCTGCAGTTACTGTTATTTGTTTATTTGTATTTTATTTTAAGTGTGTTTTAAATTAGTCATTGTTTAATAGTATTTCAAGGGCTGGGTGGGATTGTGAGATATGAAATGTATATTTTTAATGTTGTAAGCTGCCCCGGTTGCGTTACGCAGAGGAGCGGCATAAAAATAATTTATTATTATTATTATTATTATTATTATTATTATTATTCACATTGGATCCTGATCCTAATTATTTTTGAGCTAATTATAAATCCCCCAAGGTTAAGTTCTTATTACAGCTCCATCTCCATTTCTTCTTGCTGTGCAATACGAGCCCCTCGCCCCTCACCTGTCTGCACCAGACAAGCTAGGCAGTTCTACATATCTGCACAGGATCAGAAAGTTAAATTAAATCTTAAAGGATTGTATAGTTGAATATAGCAAGATTTCAGGACTTAATAAAAAAACATTTAGCGGCACCTTGAAAATATGAAAAAAAGAAGAAACAGAATTAAGGAATCCAGTTTTAAATATTTGGGAATAAATATCACCAAAACAAATTCAGAACTCAATATTAACTTTGATATTAAGAGTGTGGAAGGGATATAAACCAAGGTGCCATCCCCAAATTCCTCAATGGATTTCCCCACATGAAACCTTCTTCAAGGTATTAAAGAAGGTGGATTAAAGATGTTAACAAGGGAGGGAGGGAGGAATTTATAAGATTAAGCTACAAGAAGAAATTATAATGTATGGCGTAAACTTGTCATTGGTTATTATACAGACAGACAAGAGAAACAGTAAGTAAAGATGGAAGTGAAAATAAATAGTACTAAAGAAAAAGAATTAGAGTTAGCTCTCACAAGCAAAAGTCAGAAAACACTTTCACAAGAAACTGTCAAAAATGGGATACAGAAGAAGAAAATACAAAGGAATCAATGATAAAAAGGGCAAGAAATTTGGAACAGGTATATATGCACACTAACATAAAGCACAGATAAGTAATATATCGGATGAATTAGTGGCTGTTGGTTTTTCAGACTGAAGCTGTCCTTGGGAGTGTGGTGGACTCTCTTTTGGAATTTTTTAATCTGTTGGGACTGCTTTGATGGTGTATTCCTGCATGGCAGGGGGTTAGGCTTGATGGCCCTTGTGGTCTCTCCTAACTTTATGATTCTAAAACATGTAGATATGAACAGTTCACAAAATTATTGTTAGAATTAGCAGTTAACTGCAAGATAAGAGATATGGCACAATACAATACGTACATGAATACCGTAAGTGTACTAAGGGGAAGTGAAGAATTGAATGTTTTGTAAGATATGATGAAGAGAGGAGATATGTAGGCTATGTAGAATATACAGAAGGAAGATGGGTACATGAAATGGTTTCTGTTAGCGTGCATTTTATTCTATATTTAATGTATGTTTCTTAATTCTAAAAAAATAGGAAAAATATATACATCAATTCCTTTCTGAGTCAAAGGCTTCAGTGATGGCATGCATCCTCCCTTCTGCCAGAAAGGCAAGATGATGATGATGGTGATGATGATATTTATTTCTTACCCTCCTCTCCTCAAAGATTGAGGTGGGGAACTGACTGAGCGTTCCTGCATGGCAGGGGGTTGGACTGAATGGCCCTTGTGGTCTCTTCCAAGTCTTTGATTCTATGAACATGCTACAAATATATAGCCACGTGTGCTCACGGTCAAGGGGCGAAATAGAGCCTAAACTGGGGTACTGATTCCAAGTAAAAAGAGCAGGAAAAATATGTTAAAGGGAGGAAAACACATTAAAGGGGGCAGCATTGAGGGGGGAACTGTGATCTTTTCTGCCCCATGTTTAGACCTTAGGACAGAAGAGTGTTAGCATTTCACTTGGCAGTCAGTGGACATCGTGGGTCAATATGGGGCCACAAAGGGGGAAGAAATACCTTTTCAGTCCCATGCAGGCTGCCTCCTCCAAATTATATAATAATAATAATAATAATAATAATAATAATAATAATAAATTTTATTTTTACCCCGCCTTTCCATGAATATGATCAAAGCGGCTTACAAAAAGTTAAAATTGTTACAATATAAAGATTAAAAACATCGGTGCAGGAATCAAATTACAAACAATCCGGGGTCAATAAGAAAACACATGGGGCAGAGAAAGAAAAAATACCATTACTTAAGGTGGAAATGCCAACTGAAATAAATACGTTTTTAAATTTCTCTTAAAAGAGACGAGTGATGCAGAGGAGCGAAGCTCTGCAGGAAGCTTATTCCAGAAGGAAGGGGCAATGATGGAAAAAGCCCTCTGAGAGGTCCTCACAAAGTGAAACTTGGGGACCTCTAGCAGATTAGTCCCAGATGATCGGAGTGTGCGGGGCGGATTATGTGGGGAGAGGCGGTCAATCAACCTTGATGGTCAAAACCAGTTGAATTTAGGGATTACCTGTTACTTTTCTTTTACTGGTGCCATTTCACAGATTTTGGATGAGCAGGAAAGAAATCAGAATGCTCTAAATGATTCAAACATTAATGGAATGAACATGAGTGCAAGATACTTTAAAATCACATGTTTTGAAGCAAAAATAGCATCAAAGAGCTTATAATAATTTGATAAGACAAAATCTGGATGTACTGTCTCTCCAAAGAAAAAGTACAGTGGGTCCTTGATATCCACTGGCGTCTGGTTCCAGGACCCCTCGTGGATACCAAAATCCATGGGTGTTCAAGTCCCATTAAATACAATGGCATAGCAAAATGGTGTCCCTTATATAAAATGAAAAATCAAGGTTTGCTATTGGCAATTTATACTTTTTTTTTAACATTTTGAACCCGTGGATGCTTGAATCCATGGATAAAAAATCAGTGGATATGGAGGTCCAACTGCATTTGAAAATCTCTCTCAAATGTGGACATTCTCATGCCTCAATAGGGTTGGATCTAGAGCAAACCATTTCCAAATTGCTGGAATTTTTATGCTTTCTCTCCTATGTGGACTCTCTGGTGTTTTTTAAGAACTGACTTGTGAGTAAAACATTTCCCACACGGCTGGCATTTGTATGGTTTCTCTCCTGTATGGACTCTCAAGTGATCTGGAAGGGATGACTTTTGAGCAAAACATTTTCCACACTGCTGGCATTTGTATGGTTTCTCTCTTGTGTGGACGCTCTGGTGTTTTTTAAGAATTGACTTCTGAATAAAACATTTCCCACACTGCTGGCATTTGAATGGTTTCTCTCCTGTATGGACTCTCTCATGCCTCAAAATAAAGGACTTCCGAGCAAAACATTTCTCACATTGCTGGCATTTGTATGGTTTGTCTCCTGTGTGGACTCTCTCATGAACCAAAAGGAGTGATTTCTGAGCAAAGCATTTTCCACACTGCTGGCATTTGTATGGTTTCTCTCCTGTATGGACTCTCTTATGGCTCACAAGCTGTGACTTCTGAGCAAAACATTTCTCACACTGCTGGCATTTGTATGGTTTCTCTCCTGTATGGACTCTGTGATGAACCAGAAGGACTGACTTCTGAGCAAAACATTTCCCACACTGTTGGCATTTGTATGGTTTCTCTCCTGTATGGACTCTATGATGAACCAGAAGGACTGACTTCTGAGCAAAACATTTCCCACACTGCTGGCATTTGTATGGTTTCTCTCCCATGTGGCCTCTCAGGTGATCTTGAAGGGATGACTTCCGAGTAAAACCTGTTCCACACTGTTGGCATTTGTATGGTTTTTCTCCTGTGTGGACTCTCAGATGACGCTGAAGGTGTGACTGTCGAGCAAAACATTTCTCACATTGCTGGCATTTGTATGGTTTGTCTCCTCTGTGGACTCTCTCATGAGCCAAAAGGAGTGATTTCTGAGCAAAGCATTTTCCACACTGCTGGCATTTGTATGGTTTGTCTCCTGTGTGGCCTCTCTCATGAGCCAAAAGGAATGATTTCTGAGCAAAGCATTTTCCACACTGCTGGCATTTGTATGGTTTCTCTCCTGTGTGGCCTCTCTCATGCCTCAAAATATGTGACTTCTGAGCAAAACATTTCCCACACTGCTGGCATTTGTATGGTTTCTCTCCTGTATGGACTCTCTTATGGCTCACAAGCTGTGACTTCTGAGCAAAACATTTCCCACACTGCTGGCATTTGTATGGTTTCTCTCCTGTATGTACTCTCTCATGACTCAAAATAAGTGACTTCTGAGCAAAACATTTCCCACACTGCTGGCATTTGTATGGTTTCTCTCCTGTATGTATTCTCTCATGCCTCAAAATAAATAACTTCCGAGCAAAACATTTCCCACACTGCTGGCATTTGTATGGTTGCTCTCCTGTGTGGCCTCTCAGGTGATCTTGAAGAGATGACTTTTGAGCAAAACATTTCCCACACTGCTGGCATTTGTAAGGTGTCTCTCCCGTGTGGACTCTCTGGTGACATTGAAGGGATGACTTTTGAGCAAAACATTTTCCACACTGCTGGCATTTGTATGGTTTTTCTCCTGTGTGGCCTCTCTCATGAGCCAAAAGAAGTGATTTCTGAGCAAAGCATTTTTCACACTGCTGGCATTTGTATGGTTTCTCTCCTGTGTGGCCTCTCACATGAAGTAAAAGGAGTGATTTCTGAGCAAAGCATTTTCCACATTGCTGGCATTTGTATGGTTTCTCTCCTGTGTGGACTCTCTCATGACTCAAAATATGTGACTTCCGAGCAAAACATTTCCCACACTGCTGGCATTTGTAAGGTGTTTCTCCCATGTGGACTCTCAGGTGACCTTGAAAGTTTGATTTGCAAGCATAACATTTCTCACACTGCTGGCATTTGTATGGTTTCTCTCCTGTGTGGCCTCTCTCATGACTCAAAATATGTGACTTCCGAGCAAAACATTTCCCACACTGCTGGCATTTGTAAGGTGTCTCTCCCGTGTGGACTCTCAGGTGACATCGAAGGTATGGTTTGTCAGCGAAGCATTTTCCACACCGGTGGCATTTGTATGGTTTCTCTCCTGTGTGGCCTCTCTCATGACGCAAAATATGTGACTTACAAGAAAAACACTTCCCACACTGCTGGCATTTGTAAGGTGTCTCTCCCGTTTGGACTCTCTGGTGACATTGAAGGCTTGACTTGCAAGCATAACATTTTCCACACTGGTGGCATTTGTATGGTTTCTCTCCTGTGTGGCCTCTCTCATGACGCAAAATATGTGACTTACAAGAAAAACACTTCCCACACTGCTGGCATTTGTAAGGTGTCTCTCCCGTGTGGACTCTCTGGTGACCTTGAAGGTTTGATTTGCAAGCAAAATATCTTCCACACTGCTGGCATTTGTAAAGTTTCTCTCCCGTGTGGTCTCTTCCATGAAGAGACCTCTGAGTAAAACATTTTTCATGCTCCTGGCATTTGTATGCTTTTTCTCCTGTTTGGACTGTATGATGAAGCACAAGGTCTCCTATAAAGAAGGAAAAGGACAGACAAGAGTGAATCTCAGTATTCAGAGGAAGGGCCTCTGAAAGCAATGATGGAGCTAAGCATACTCAAAAAGAAAAGAAACATGAGAAAAAGAGGAGCTTCTGTTTCTCCCTCAGTAGGGCTCCTCTCCTCAGATGACTCAGGCCCTCGCTAAGCAGGCACTGTTTTCCACCTGCACAGCTGCTGTGCCAGCCTGGACTATAAAAAACATGAGAGGGCCCTGGTACAGAACATCCCAGTAGCGAGAGAGAGAGATAGGACCAGTTACTATCTGGGGGCTGTGGGGAGGAAGAGGCTGCTAGTTCTATGGCTGCTTTGGACCTCTGCTTCTTTAGTTGGACTCCTCTCTTTGCAGGACTCAGGCCCTTGCTCAGCAGGCTTGTGTTGGGTATAAACAGTAAGTTCCTGTCCTTTGCTCTGCAGAGAGAAGGGCTTGTTATCTGCTTTGACCATCCCTGCTTTTATCATATGCATGTCTATTTAGTCTACTGTTTTTAATAACTACTGTCCTGGTGGCCTAATACAGGAAGAATGTGTTTTCCAGAGGAGGGAGGGGAAACACAGTTTCAGGGAGCAGCCATTGAAGTCATACAGGGCAAAGGGAGATACACAGAGAGGAGATAATTAAAATATCAAGGAAGATGGGAGCACAAGAGGATGCTTGTGGTTCGCAAACTGTCTCCCAGCCCAAACAGCATGGATAGCCTTGGTGACAGCCCCCCTCCCCGCCCCCCAGGTTGAAAATGCTGCTGCTGAATGGGTCCCTTAGGGTTTAGTCTTGTCCGCTATGGCCTATGCTATTTAACATATTTATGAAACCACTGGGAGTCGTCATCTGGAGTCGTAGGGTGAGGTGCCATCAAATGCGGATGATATCCAACTCTACTTCTCCTTAACATCCCTTAACAGGGATGGGTAACTGCTGGGAGCCCCCAGAAGATCTCGGAGGGCATTCCCCATTGTATCACCTAAAAAAATGTTTTGCCACTGACCCAGGGGAGGCCTTCCCCCACCCCAAAAGGAAATTGGAGGTCTGTCTGGGGCCTAAAATAGCAAGACCAGCGCTTCAAAACTTGGAGAAATTGCTCTGGGATGTGCTGAGAGGCATTTGGGAGAATCCCAGGATTGGTAGTTTAGGAAGGCGTATTTAGCCTCCTCAACAATAGCACTCTAGTGCCTCACTAAACTACAAATTCCAAGATCCCACAGGATGTTGCCATAACAATTAAAATGGAATTATAGTGCTGTGACAATGTAGTATGAAAGGGCTCTCTATCTCTGTATGAAGGGCAGCGTGTTCAAAGTTCCTTACCCACAGAGGACACATTCTCATAGTTTTCCATCATCACCTCGTTGTGCAAAAATCTCTGCCTCTGATCCAACAGTTCCCATTCCTCTTCTGTGAAGTACACAGCGACATCTCTAAAGGTCACCTGCAATGGAAAATAGCCCTCATCCAGAGAGTGACTATGCAAAAGTGGAATAAAGCCCATGGTGCATTCCCATTATGTGATCGCTTCAGAATCCTGATACAGTGGGACATATATTAATATTCTCCCATCTCTTTTCCTTAACTCCCTGGATCTTGAAGAATAGGGCATGAGAGAAAAGACAAGGCTACAACCTGGCTCCCTGACGAATTCTTCACATGAAGGGAGACTTTGTTGAGCCTGTTCATAACAAGTTCCTTGGAAGTCTCTCATTCAGACGGTTGCCATGTTAGTCTTCCCAATCTGCATTACTAACTGGTCTAAGTCTAGGGCAGCCTCTCCCAATCAAGGGATTTTGTTTGGATTTACAGCCTGTATGGTCAAGTTCTTTTAGTACATAAAGCAGAGAACACAGGAGCCTCTTCCCATCCTTGACAATAAAAGTATGACAACCACAAATTAAATCCTTGTTTCTGCTAGGCAAAGACAGATTTTGAGTCTCCTTCTTTGGAGATTTTTAAAGAGAGGCTGGATGGCCATCTCTCGGGGATGCTTTGATTGAGAGTTCCTGCATGGCAGGGGGGCTGGACTGAATGGCCCTTGTGGTCTCTTCTAGTTCTATGATTCTAAAACTGACATAAAGATGCGCGCCCCCCCAACTCTGGAAAACCAAGAGAGTGGTGGGTGCGGAGTTTGATGCGGCGGCAGCAAAGCAGCTGCATCCCTCCCCTTGTAAAAGCTTAGAGATGACCCAGCAGAGAAGAAGAAACAGCAGATGAGCAGCTTGAACAGAATCCATCTGATTCAACGGATTGTGAGGCTCAGTAAGGAAGATAAAGCAGTGAGGAAGGACAGTGAATTTGTTTGGAGGACAGTGTGTGAGAGCGGGAAGGAGGGTGAAGTGTCGCCTAGTGGAAAAATCAGTGGAGTGGAACAAAAGATAACCTTAAGGAGATACAACAGCTAGTCAGACAAAAGGTTGAGGTTGGGGACATCAACGCAGCATCAGTATAGATACAGAGGCTCTGGGACGAGAAGAACTAGTTGACAGTTGCATTTGATTTAATTGTGGTTTATCAGCTAGTTATCTGAGAATTCTAATATTTAATTCTAGTAATGTTAACGTTCATTGCTCTTTATAATTTTTCTGCCTTCTTTCTAGTCTATTTTTCTTTCAGTGATTTTTGTCTCGCTGTTTGTCACTTTCCTATGGCTCCCGGTATTTCTCCTAATTTGATATCTATCCGGTGTCTTCCTGCTTCTCAGCTTCCTTTGTCCTGTTCCTTATGGAACTGCCATACCATCACTCCTAAAGCTGTAGCAGTTAATGATTTATTTTTAAATCTCTTCATCTTCTTGCCCTTACTGAAACTTGGTTCTCTGCCCATGTACCTCTGCCATTTGGAGGGCTCTTTTTTACTTTTCCTTAACTCCCTGGATCTTGGATCTCTTTTTTACAGGCTGTCAGCTGCTTGGAAAAAGAACAGAGAGACTGAAGAGGAGTGAGCCAGGGCTGAGGCTTAGTAGAAAAGGTTGTGGAAGTTAATAGAGAGGCAAGGGATTGTCAGGGAGGAGAAGCAAGCACAAGATGGTTGCAAGCACTGGTCAATTGATCAACTGAGTCACTGAAAGACCATCTGACCATCCATCACATCCCAGACTGAAAGATTCCCAATAGCTCCATCACAAAGAAAGAGGAGTGCACATTTACCTGTTCCAAGATCATCTTTCCTGCATTTGCTTCCAAGATGGAGGGATCAAGTCTAGATTCTCCTCTCTCCATATGTTTGGGGACCATCTTGGACCTATGCACTCCTGAAAAAATAGTAGTAGTAGTAGTAATAATAATAATAATAATAATAATTTATTTATATTTCCCGCCTCTCCCTACGGATCGAGGCGGGAGTACAAAGATAAAATGTACAAAATGTACAGTAGTACAATCAATAAAAAAAGAAAAACATAACAATAAAACTACAACAGTAATAAAAAGAACAATAATAAACAATAAACCCAACAGTAAAAACAATAAAATAACAGCAATAATTAAAATAATAATAAAATTACAATACAGGTCTATGCTGCAAGTGATATAGAACAAATAAAGAACAAATGGAATAGCTGTCCTTAGGGAGATGAGTTTTCATCTTGTTTTTATATCACTGATTCCTGTCTTAATGTTTTATCATTTATTGTTTTGCGGTATTCTAATTTTTCTTAGTTTAATTTTGATTTAAGGGGATGGGAGGGTTGGACTGTGGGATGAGGGAATGTTTTAACTTTGCCTGTTTTAAATGTTGTAACCAGCCCCGATTGCCACGTAGAGGGCGGGCTATAAATAAAAAATTATTATTATTATTATTATTATTATTATTATTCAAGGGAATTATCCATTGCAGATAAAGTAGCATAACAGCAGATTACTTTCTGCAGAGCTGTTCTTTTTTTCTCCTTTTTCTCTTTTGGAAGTGACTGAGTGGGACAGGGAGAGAAGGTTGGAGTTCCATCTGCAAGACAATCAACTAAAGAAAACATAAATTTATAAAGAGAGAGCTATGCTTGGAGTTCCAGCTGTGAGACAATCAACTTAATTTATAAAGAGAGAGCTATGCTGTGGAAGGGAAAGGAAGAAATCCTCAAACAAGGTAGTATGGGGGGGGGGGGGGGATGGAAACTTTGCATTTATATAACACCTCACCTTCATTCCTTTCTGCCTAAGGCCTCCTACAAAACTGCTTCTCATAACTCCTCCCTCTCTCCCTCCAGTCTTGGAGTCTGGCTCTCTCTTCCTCCTCCTTCCTCCTCCTCTTCCCCCAAAGAAAACTCAAGAGCTCCCCTCTGCCCTCCCCCTTGTCATAAAAACTTGACTTTGGGGAATTTATAATTAGCTCAAACATAATAAGTTGGATTGGGAACTCTTGCAGAGACAGCATCCCCCCAAAAAAAAGAATGGTACTTTTATTAAGAGAGAAAAATAAATCAACAAGCAAGCCCCCACATACACACAGAGGATACATAAAATCAGTAAGAAAGGTTTCACACACAAAATAGTTACCTAGAAACTCTGCACTCCTTGTAGAAAAATAAACTCAGCTGCTTGCTTACGGAGTGAAATGGGTGACAGCCGAGGAATACTGGCTATGAATTTCAGGGAAGGAGTGAGATTCCCCTTCCTTTTAGGAGAGTTGATTTCAACAAACTTAGGGAAACACTGGGAGTGATCCCGTTGTCAGCAATACTAAAGGAGAAGGGAGTTCAGGACGGATGAGAGTTTCTCAAAAGGGAGATACTGAAGGCATACTCTCAAACTGTTCCAATGAGAAGGAGAGATGTCTCAAGAAACTGGGTTGGATGACAAAAGAACTTTCAACTGAACTACGTTTTAAACAGGAGATGTATAAGAAATGGAAAAGGGGCAAAATCACTAAAGAGGAATTCAAACAAATAGCTAGCACATGTAGAGGTAAAGTCAGGAAAGCCAAAGCACAGAATGAGCTCAGGCTTGCTAGAGGGGTTAAGAACAATAAAAAGGGCTTCTTTGGGTATGTCCGTAGCAAAAGAAAGAAGAAGGAAATGGTAGGGCCACTGCACAGAAAAGTTGAAGAAAATCTAACAGGGGGCAGAGAAAAGGCAGAACTACTCAACACCTTCTTTGCCTCAGTCTTCTCACAAAAGGAAAATGGAGCAGAGGACACAATAGGGGAATGCAGCACAGAATAAGTAAAGAGGAAGTACAGGAATACCTGGTTAAGTGAGCAGTGGGGTGCGACAGGGTTCTGTCCTGGGCCCAGGGCTATTCAACATCTTTATCAATGATTTGGATAAGGAATAGGGGGCATGTGTCTCAAATTTGCAGATGACACCAAATTAGGAGGAATAGCTGATACCTCAGAGGACAGGATGAAAATTCAAAATGACCTCAATAGATCAGAAAGCTGGGCCAAAGCTAACAAAATTAATTTCAACACACAAAAATGTAAGGTACTGCACATAGGGCAAAACAATGAAATGCAAAGATATAAGATGGGGGACACTGGCTTAATGCGACTATGTGTGAAAGGGATCTAGGAGTCCTAGTAGACCAAAAGTTGAACATGACTCAACAATGTGATGTGGCCGCTAAAAAGGCCAATGCAATTTTAGGCTGCATTAACAGAAGTATAGTATCTAGATCAAGGGAAGTAATAGTGCCACTGTATTGTGCTTTGGTCAGGCCCCACCTGGAATACTGTGTCCAGTTCTGGGCACCACAATTCAAAAAGGATGTTGAGAAACTGGAGCGTGTTCAAAGGACGGCGACTAAAACGGTGAAGGGTGTGGAAACCATGAATCCCTATGAGGAACGACTTAGGGAACTGGGTAAGTTTAGCCTGGAGAAGAGATGGTTAAGAGGTGATATGATAGCCCTGTTTAAATATTTGAAGGGATGTCATATTGAGGAGGGAGCTAGCTTGTTTTCTGCTGCTCCAGAGAACAGCACCTGGAACAACGGAAAGAAAGCTCCACCTGAACATTAGGAGGAACTTCCTGACAATGAGAGCTGTTTGGCAATGGAAGACACTCCCTCGGAGTGTGGTGGAGTCTCCTTCCTTGGAGGTCTTTAAACAGAGGCTGGATGGCCACCTCTTGGGGATGCTTTGATTTTGAGTTCCTGCATGGCAGGGGATTGGACTGGATGGCCCTTGGGATCTCTTCCAACTCTATGATTCTATGACTTTCATAGCAAATACTGTAAAATGGGGAGAAATCAAGGGTAAAAAAAGCAAGAAAGGTTTAAGTTTCTCATGCCTCTGTCTCAGAGGGGAAAGAGAGACATTGTTGACAAATTCCCCAATGATCAAAAGGAAACAAGGGAGATCATTTACACTAATTCCATGCTAATTCCATTTGCATTCCACAGCTTCCTTTGAAGGAAATCTTCTCCGCCTCCCCTTCTCTTTCGAAGCAAAATGGCAATGGCAAACCTCCCCTGAATTTCTGAACCAGAAACTCCCATGATAGGTTTGCCTTAGGGCTCCATAAGTCAGAAACAAATTGAAGGCATAAAACAACAACAATCGGAAATTAGGATTCTCTCTGTATTTCTGCATGGCAGAATGGGGTTTGACTGGATGGCCCTGGGGTCTCTTCCAACTCTAGGATTCTGTGGTAAGAAGGTAGGACTGCGAGGAGAGATAAACTCATGGATCATGATTCCTAGAGGCTTACTAGTTGCCTGCTTCCTGTTGCTTTCTCATGATGATGGCCCTGCTGCTTGCCTAGGGGAAAATGCTGCATCTTGCTACATTGAAAGAAACCCTTTTAAGTTTTAAAGTTAAAGCTACAATATGGCGACCCTATCGTGAGTTTTTCTTGGCAAGATTTGTTTAGAGGAGGTTTACCATTGCCTTCCCCTGAGGCTGAGAGCACATAACTTGCCTAAGGCCATGCAGTGGGTTTTATGGCTCAGTGGGAATCGAACTCTGGCCTTATAACTTAACCCATTATAAGAGCAATTGGCTCATGCAAAGCACATCTATAGAGATGTGCAGTCTGGAGGCAAAGTTTTGATTCCTGGTTCAGGCATGTAAACCCACTGGGTGACTTTGGTCAAGTCACACTCTCCCAACCTCAGGAGAGGGCAATGACAAACATAATAATAATAAAATTTATTTGTACCCCGCCCCTTGGTAGTCCAATCCGGGCGGCTTACAGATTAAAACAATCAGATACAGATAAAATCCCAAAAACAATATATACAATGTACCCCCCTCCCCCCTTAAAATGATATTAAATCAAAACAATTAAAACACGCAATTTAAAAACCCAATACAGGATATTTTAAAAAGCCTCAAAACAATCCTCACCATCAATAGATGGGGCCACGAGAGGATTGCCATTGTAGAGCTGTTTGTATCTAGGTGGGGATTCATTGGTCTGGAAAGGCCTGCCGGAAGAGATCCGTCTTAACGGCCTTTTTAAAGCTGTCTAAAAATGTTAAAAGACGGATCTCGTCCGGCAGGTCGTTCCAGAGTTTGGGGGCGACAACTGAGAAAGCCCTCCGGGAGGTAGCTGCAAGCCTCGAATTCTGAGGCTGCAGCAAATTCCTCCCGGAGGACCGAAGAGCACGGGGAGGATTGTACGGGAGAAGGCGATCCCTGAGATAGTTTGGACCCAAGCCATTTAGGGCTTTAAAGGTGATAACCAACACCTTGTACTGGGACCGGAAACTTATAGGCAGCCAGTGGAGGGACCGCAGAACTGGAGTAATGTGGTCCCTCTGAGATGTTCCCGAAACAAGCCTGGCTGCCATATTTTGTACCAGTTGTAGTTTCCGAACCAAGCACAAGGGTAGCCCCATGTAGAGTGCATTACAGAAGTCGAGGCGTGAGGTTACCAACGCGTGGACAACCGTCTCAAGGTCCCTTACTCCTCCTCTAAACAAATCTTGCCAAGGAAACCAGTTTTCCTGATTAATTCCTGATTAATTCTTCCCAGCCTAAATCAGCACTGTTCCTTACGTGGCCCCATCTTGGATGGATAGGAACTCTGCTTTAGGCCATAGTGGAGTGTCTAACTGTGCCATTTTAAGTTCAGTTTTAATTGTTATATTGTTTTTATGTTATTGTGATTTAATACTGTTTTAAGGGGGGGAGGGATTATCTGGGGTTTGTATTTGATTTTAATTGTAAGCCGCCTGAATTGGTTTTTCAATAGGCGGGGTATTAAATAAATTTATTATTATTATTATTATTATTATTATTATTATTATTATTATTATTATTTTGCCAAGAAAACCCCTTAATCTTCAGACTGTGTGTTGCTTCATAGGTGATGGAAACTGTAGTCCAAAACAGCTGGAGAGTGCTACAAGGCAGATCTAACAGTTTCCACCAATATTCCTGGCTGCTTAGCAGCAGCACATTATATGCATGGTTGAAGTTTCTGTGCTGGATAGGGATTCTGGGGTCTGCAGTCTATAAAATAAAACCTATAACTCCCTTTAATGTAATTTAATGGGGTAGGCAAAATGTAACCTAAGCAGGGCAGTGGAAGGAATCTTGGAGATGTCTCATCCACAGGATCTCGATCGAAGATAGTTAACAACAACAACAACAACAACATGCATTTGAGGAAGCAGGCTCAAGTCTATGAAAGCTCATGCTCCCAATTTATTTATTTCAGTTAGTCTCAAAGGTGCTACAAGATCCTTTTGCATAACAATTCTCAGACTTATCAAGCCAACATGGCTCCCTAGCTGTGCTAGATAGGGTTTCTGAGATGTCTATCCAAAAAATTACTATATCTCCCATCAATGTAGTCCTATCAACCAATCAATCAATCCTAGATTTGGAAGGGGCCCTCAAGGGCCATACAGTCCAACCCCTGTATGCCATGCAAGAAGACATGGAATCTTAGAGTTGGAAGGGGCCCCCAGGGCCCATCCAATCCAACCCTTTTGTGCTCTGCAAAGATTTAGTTCAGGTGTAGGCAACCTATTTCCTTTAAGGGCCAAGGGACTTCAGCTCCCAGAAGCCTCAGCCATGTTGGCCAATAGTCTCATGTTGGCCAATAGCTCTTGGGATTCTGGGAGCTGAAGTCCCTCAGCCCTTAAAGGGGACAGGTACCCCTGGTTCAGTTTTTCCCCCCTGGGAGATACAATCCATTATCTGAGGCTGAGTGTCCCAGGGTAAACCACAGTACAACTCCCATGCCTGCCTCTGACCAAATGGCAGAGAGAGCTGATATTTTGAGTTGCATCTCCTGAAAGACCCACAGAATCCCCCACCCAGCCCCACATATTACATGAGAAAGGTACATTCCCCTCCAGAAAGAAGGAAAGCCAAATGGCCCTGGTATAAAATAATAGGTTTTTCTTTGTCTCCTTCCTAAAAAGGTGTTAATTTCATTTGTATGGCCTGCAGGGGAAGCTACAGGAGGCAGTTTGATCTCTCCTCCCTTCTACCCCTCTCTTTATTTTATGTAGCAGGAAACACTCTGGACCTGGTTTTCTGTTCGAGGCAGGATGACATTCATCTGGGAGTAGAGGAACCCTCTGTAGTTCCGTTGTCATGAGCTGATCACTACCTGTCAGGGTTTAGACTCACTGGGGCTCAGAGCCTCTGCAGGGGTGGGGGGCTGATTAAGATGCCCCCCCAGGAGGTTTATGGATCCGGATGGATTCCTCATGGCTCCCAAGTTTCCTGCTGCCTTGGCAGGTGATTCTGTCAAAGCCCTGGCTGATCAAATGATCAGGGCGGTGGACACGAATGCCCTAAGTGTCCCATCCCACAAAGTGGAGCCAGACATGCCCCGTGGTTTACCAGGGAGCTGATGGTGAGGAAATGAGTGGGACGGAGACTAGAGCGACGATGGAGGAAGACATGGAGTGAATCCGACTGAACACGGGCTAGAGCTCACCGGAAAGCCTATGCCATGGCAGTGGTGGCTGCAAAAAAACTATACCTCTCTGCCACCACTGCATTTGCACAGTGTCATCCAGCAGATCTGTTTTGAGTTGCCAGGGGCCTTTTACATTCTGGTCCCCAAAGAGGAAACAAAGACCACTCAAAAGCTCCCTGTGAGGAATTCACAAGACACTTTGCAGACAAAATCACTTGCATTCACTCTGACTTGGATGCTATAGTTGGGACAGGTCCAGTGATGTAATCTTAGTGCCTGCTTGTCCCACAGTATTGGATAAGTTTCAATTTGTGCAGCCTGAGGATGTGGATAGGATCCTTGGAGAGGTGAGAGCCAACATGCGCATACTAGATCCTTGCCCTTCCTGGCTTCTGAAATCATCTAGAGGGGGACTGGCTGAGTGGATAAAGGGAGTGGTGAGTGCTTCAATGCAGCAAGGCAAATTTCCATCCTGCCTAAAGGAAGCTGCGGTGAAGCCGTTACTGAAAAAGACCTCGCTAGTTCTCACCATTCTAGATAACTATTGCCCAGTCTCTAACATTTCATTCTTGGGCAAGGTTATAGAGCGAGTGGTGGCCTCCCAGCTCCAGGGATTTCTGGATGAAATGGGTTATCTAGATTCATTTCAATCTGACTTCAGACCTGGCTATGGCACAGAGACAGCTTTGGTTGCCTTGGTGGATGACCTAAGCAGGGAACTGGGTGGGGGACTGTTAGTACTGCTAGATTTCTCAGCAGCTTTCAATACCATCGACCATGGCATCCTTCTGAGCTACTTTTCTGGAATGGGACTTGGGAGCACTGCTATGCGGTGGTTCCAGTCTTTCTCAGAGGGGCAGCCCAGAAGGTGGTGCTGAGGGACTCCTGTTCCGACTTCTTGGCCACTGGCCTGTAGGGTCCCACAGGGTTCTGTGTTGTCCCCCATGTTGTTTAACATTAACATGAAACCTCTGGGAGAGGTCATCTGGAGTTTTGGGGTGCGGTGTCATCAGTATGTGGATGACACCCAATTCTATCTCTCCTTTCCATTGGACTCCAAGGAGGTGTCTCTGTACTGAACCAGTGTCTGCTGTCAGTAATGGACTGAATGAGGGCAAACAAATGGAAGCTTATTCTAGACAAGACAGAGGTGCTCCTGGTCAGTCGTAAGGCAGATTAGGGAATTGGGGCTGTGCCTGAGATGGATGGGGTTACACTCCGTGTGAAATCTCAGGGAGAGTAATAGGGAGCATATATCTCCTGTATTGAAACTGCTTAACTGGCTAACGGTTCGTTTTCGAGCACAATTCAAAGTGTTGGTCATGACCTATAAAGCCCTACATGGCTTAGGTCCAGGCTATATGAGACCGTATCTCCCCATATGAACCACCTAGAGCCTTAGGATCCTCTGGAGAAGGCTTTCTCTCGGTCCCATCACCATCCAGATTCGTTTGGGAAGGACATGAGAGAAAGCCTTCTCAGTGGCTGCTCCCATCCTGTGGAACTCCCTTCCACAGGAGGCTAGGTTGGCCCCTTCCCTGCTGACCTTTCACAAGCAAGCAAAAACATTTTTATTCCAGCAAGCTTTTTAAAATCATGCAGGCCTGGTTTTATTAGGAGGGGTTAGTTTAGATTATTTTTTAACCTTTGTAAATTTAAAATTTAAATTTAGAACATGGCCACACAGCCCGAAAAACCCACAAAAAGCTATAGATGCCAGTCATTAAAGCCTATGACTTCACACTAAAATTTTGTGTTTAAAATTTTCAACTTTTTACTGTTTTAATTACGCTATTGTAATTGCCTTTAAAATGTTGTTTTAATGTGTTTCTATATTGTGAGCTGCCTTGGGTCCTTTTTTGGGAGAAAGGCGGGATATATAAGTAAATAAATATAGAGCCAGCGTGGTGTAGAGGTTTGAGCATTGGACTATGACCCTGCAGATCAGGGTTCGAATTCCAGTTCAGCCAGGTGACCTCGGGAAAGCCACTCTCTCAGCCTCCAAGAATTGCAATGGCTAACCCCGTTAGGGTTGCCATAAGTCAGAAATGACTTGAAGGAAAACAACAACCACAATCAGTGATAGTTGTGAATCATAAACTAATTTTGTGAAGGTAAGTTCCTCTATCCATTTTCATGAGACTAAATCCCAAAGAGTGCTCTTAGTCATTAAGGTGCCACAAGGAACTTTGGGGGTTTGAGGACAATGGCAAAATTCACTTACCTTTCTTATTAAAAGATTTATGTCCTGTCTTTTTTCTAATAGTGAGACTAAAGGCAACTTACAGTTATTAAAAACAACCTTCAAACCAAGGCAGTATCTTTGCGGGGGGGGGGGGGGGGGGGCTTTGAATTTAGATAACACAATTCTACCATTAATGAAAATAAAGAGCCAGCATTAATGCTTGTGCCTGTTCCAGAAACTTTGTTCTTTGCTGCATCCAAACTGCAGAAATAATCCAGGTTGACACCACTGTAATTGCCATGGTTCAATGCTACTGAATTCTGGGAATTGTAGTTTTGTGGGATATTAGCTTTCTCTAACAAACTACAAATCCCAGAATTCCACAGCATTGAGCCATGGCAGTTAAAATGGTGTCAACCAGGATTATTTCTGCAGTGTGGATAGAGCCCTTGTTGTTGTTTAACGTCCACCTGTCACTTATTGAGAAGAACAGTGAGAATCTCTGTCATGGGGACAGAAATCTGGACCCGCAAATCCCACAGTTGGCCCACCATGCAGTGGACCCCAGGTGAGGCTGAAAGGCAAGGAGCAAGGTGGATGGGTGACAGGAACCTAGGCAGAAATTCTGGGTGAGGAACCTGCAAGGGACAGTCATCATAATTCCCCCGTTTCTCTTACTGCACATGCTGATAATCAGGCAGCTCTGGGGGTGTTGCTCAATTTTTAAGAAATTCCTATGTCAGAATTTATGGTTTCCTCCAAGATAACTGCGGAGTTTCCAGATTTCTTACTTGGTCTCCTTGATATGACATATGATCAATATATTGAATGTATGACCTACTAATAATTGCCTATGACTACTGAAGAGAGTTAGTTTAGACGGAACGTACTAAAACAAATGACAGTTCTTGCTCGTAGGGAAACCATACTTACTCATAGAGAATCATTGGGGAATGCTTGCCCATAGAGAAAATTACAGGGACATAAGAAGATATAGCTGAGTTAGTCTGTAGAATCAGTACCTAGAGTTATCTTGTAGCACCTTTGAGACTAATGGTCTCGAAGGTGCTACAAGAGCTCTCTATGTAGGGAAATACTAGTATTCCCTTATGATTCCCTATGGGTAAGTATTCCCCAATGATTCCTTATGGGTGAGATATCTTGTAGCACCTTTGAGACTAATGGTCTTGAAGGTGCTACAAGAGCTCTCTATGTAGGGAAATACTAGTATTCCCTTATGATTCCCTATGGGTAAGTATTCCCCAATGATTGCCTATGGGCAAGTATTCCCCAAAGATTGCCTATGGGCAAGTACTCCCCAATGATTTCCTATGGGTAAGTATTCCCCAATGATTCCCTATGGCCAAGTACTTCTCAATGATTCCCTATAGGCAAGTATTCCCCAATGATTCCCTATGGGCAGGCATTTCCTTATGATTCTCTATGGGCAAGTATTCCCCAATGATTCTCTATGGTCAAGTATGGCTTTCCTATGGGCAAGTATTGTCATTTGTTTTAGTACGTCCCAGTTTAGACATTAGATTGGAACTGGAAAGGAAGACAAAACTTTGGAGAACAACTTTCATCCTGGCCTGGTTTTTCTCAGCTACACTTGGTAGCTGTCTGGGTCGTAGTCAGGGAGACAGAGATAAGGCAAAGAGGAGATAAGGCTGAGACATCTTGAGCTAAAAGCATTCTTGTGCCATTCCTGTAAGAGAAACAAACCTGTGCCAGTGGAAAAGCACTGAAGATGCACATTATAGGCTAAGGTTGGAGGGGGAGTGGTGGTATGTTAAACCTGTATGTAAAATACTATATCAACCTGCTTTTTTGAGCATTCTAAATAATAATAATAATAAAATTTATTTATATCCCGCCCTTTGGTAACCCAATCAGGGCGGCTTACAACAGTAAAACATATACAAATCCGATCCCACAAACCCCTCCCCCCCTTAAAACAGTATTAAATCAATAAAGATTAAACAATTAAAAACAGACAAGTACAATTCAATAAATTCTGGGCTTGGCATTTTGGGGAAAGCTATTTTATGCTGAGCCCGCTAGCGTTATTTTCAATAAACAGAAGCTTACTTTCCTTCAGAAATCCGAGTGGTCTCTTTGTCCCATTTTTCCTGCAAAATGGTCATGTTGTGGGTCTCCTTGGAAAGAAGAACAAAAATCAACCAAGCAGCTCCAGGAGGCAAAGGCAGCCCTTGGGGGTGGCATGGGGTGGGGGGTCTTCTCCTCCATGGAAACTGCACCCATCCCTCTTCATGAGGAGTCCTCCTGGGGGAGCTTACCAAGCAGAGGGAGAGGAGGCTCTTCCACTGCCCCTCTTCTGGCCTTCTCTGAGGAGAGGGGAAGAGGGGGAAGAGGGGACATTTCTTTCTCTCCTCCCCAGAAACCAGTTTTGTTCCTCCCCCTCCCAACCAACCTTACTTATCTCTCTGGGGAGCAGAGCTTTGGTCCTTTTGACCCCTTTTGGGGGGAGAACTGGGGGGTCTCTCTCCCCCTCCATTCATTGAAGAGGATTTGTCCCTCCGCCTTTGGAGGCCTTCCCCTCCAAATAACCACCCACCCCTCCTTCCCCCCCCTGTTTTTTTCCACAGACAGGGGCCTCTTCGTTCTCCTACCCCCTTCTCCCCCTTTGGCCACCCAGCCCTTTCCCTCCCTCCCTCTGCCCTGACCCCATCCATCCATCCATTTCATTTCATTTCATTTCATTCCATTCCATTTCCATTTCCAACTGGCTTCAGGCCTGGATATGGGGTGGAGATGGCCATGGTCGCTCTGGTAGATGACCTTCACCTGAGCACCAATAGGGGAAGCGTGACCCAGTTGGTGCTTTTGGATCTCTCAGCAGCTTTTGATACGATAGATCATGGGATCCTTTTGGAACACCTGAGAGAATTGGGAATAGGAGGCACTGTTCTTCAGTGGTTCTACTCTTTTCTCTCAGACAGATTCCAGAGAGTGGCACTCAGGGACAGTTGCTTGTCTAAAACAGAGCTAAAATAAGGTGTTCCTCAAGGCGCCATACTGTCCCCGATGTTGTTTATTATTTACATGAAGCCACTGGGAGAGATCATCACGAGACATGGAGTAGGATGCTATCAATTTGCTGATGACACTCAAATATTCTGCTCCATGTCTCGGTCAGCTGCCATGACGGCAGATGGCGGTTCTCCCCTCAATCAATGCCTCGAAGCGGTAATGGTCTGGATGAGGAAAAATCAACTCAAGCTGAATCCAGACAAAATGGAGGTACTTACGGTAGGGGCCCCTAAACCAGAGACTGGGTTGCGACTGCCAGTTCTTGACGGGGTCACGCTCTCTATTAAGGACTGTGTCCGCAGTCTGCAGGTGCTCCTAGACTCATTGCTTCACATGACAGATCAGGTGAATGCGACAGTCAGGAGTGTTTGTTATCAGCTTCGGCTGATACGTCAGCTGCGCCCATTCCTGGAAATAAGGGACCTAGAGACCGTAGTACATGCACTGGTAACCTCACAACTCGACTTCTGTAATGCACTCTACATGGGGTTACCCTTATACCTAACTCGGAAACTGTAATTGGTACAAAACATGGCAGCCAGCCTGATCACTGGAAGATCTAGGAGTGATCATATTACCCAGATTTTAAAATCCCTTCACTGGCTGCCTATTGGTTTCCGAGCACAGTATAAGGTGTTGGTAATGACCTTTAAAGCCCTACATGGCATGGGCCCAACTTACCTAAAGGATCGCCTTTTCCCATATAATCCGCCCCATTCCCTCAGGTCCTCTGGGAGGAAGCTTCTTCAATCAACAAGAACTAGATTGACGGCAACCTCCCAGAGGACATTTTCCACCACTGCTCCCAGACTCTGGAATGCCTTGCTGGAAGAGATCCGTCAGATATCCAGCTTAGGGACTTTGCAAACTGCCAGAAATAGTGCACATTAAATTGAGGCACTGCCCTGGCTCAGTGCTAGGGAGTCATGGGAATTGTATTTTTTTCTGGGACATTGAGCCTTCTCTGTCAGAGAGCTCTGGTGCCACAATAAATTACAGTTCCCATGATTCCCTAGCACTGAGCCAGGGCAGTGCCTCAATTTAATGTGCACTATTTCTGGCAGTCTGCAAAGGCCCTTAGATGGCTTTAAAAAAGCCATCAAGACGGATCTCTTCCGGCAGGCTTATCCGGATGAAAGTTAGTTTAAGACCTGATCCTCCTTCATTAGGAGCCCCTTTTGTAACCTGGGGGTTCTTTAGTGCCTTTTGTTTTATTATTTTATTGTGTCATTGTTTATTGTTGTTTTAAATATTAGATTTTAAGCTGTTCTGATTTAATTGTAATTTTAAGGGGGGTACATCGTTGTTATAAATTGTGGGATTGTACTTTTAGTGTAAGCCAACTTGATAGGTTCGACTAAAGGCGGGGTATAAATTAATAATAATAATAATAATAATAATAATAATAAATTACAGTTCCCATGAGCTGATTATTATTATTATCATCATCATCCATCCATGGGGAGAGGTAGAAGAAGGCTTCTCCCCACAAAGCCGCACTTAGGGTGCCCCTCCCCCCCATAAAGCCCCCCCTCCTTAACTTCCTCTCTCTGGGTCTCTCCCTTCCAAACATCTCCAGCCTTTTTAGGAATTGGAGTCCTCCACTCTCTCATCTTCCCCCCCCCCTTGGAGGACTGTCTAGGAATCTGAGCCACATTTCTGCACTACCCTTCTATTCCACTATTACTGCTCTGGCTGCCACCTGTTGCATCCTGGGGCTTGTAGTTGACTGAGGCCCCTAAGAGCTCCCTGGCTGAGAATTCTAAATGCTCCCTCCCTTAACTGCAAATCCCAGAATGCAACAGGAGGCAGCCAGAGTGCAAATGGCGGAATAGCAGCAATATAAGAGGGTAGCAGAGTAATGTGGGGGATCTCTAACAGGAGATAGAGAAAAGGCAGACCTACTCAACACCTTCTTTGCCTCAGTCTTCTCACAAAAGGATAAGGGTGTTCAACCTGACAGAATTTATGGCTTCATCCAAGAGAAACTGCGGAGTTTCCAGATTTCTTACTTGGTCTCCTTGATATCTGCTTGCGGCCTCGAAGGTCAGGAACTCAGGTGGAGAGTCTGGCAGCTTTTCCACCTCTTCCCCAAAGAAGACAGCATCCGGATCAGCTCTCTGGTGCCATGGCAGAGCCTGGGGTGGGGAGACAAAGAAGGAGAAATGACGGCTGTGTGATGAGCTCCTCTTGCCTCACACTGAGAAGGGAAGGGAACCCGAGTCGGGATGTTGCAAAGAAATGGAGGCCAGGCCCATCCTTTTCTTGGGAAGAAACAGAGGATGGGAAAACCTTTGCCTTTTTTCTCATTTGGGTTTCCTGCCTTTTAACAGATATTCTGGTTAATACGTATTCTGCCTCCTGCATTTGGATACTAGCAAATAATATACATAGATACATGGTTTTGCATTTTCCCCATTGTATTCTTCTTCCAGATGTTTGCTTCCATTTTCAGAGATGCGGCTGGAATCTGTCTGTGGCCTCAAAAGGCCACAGGGAGCCTTCGGGAACCTTCAAGGCTAACAGAGTTGGGACTTTAGTCTCAGGATGGCAGCCTAAAGGTTGGAGCTGGACAAAGTCATCCTGAAAGAATCTATTCTAAGCATGGATAAGAAAAAAGGGAGGCGGGGGGAAGAGCAAGGAAAATATGGAATCCTTTCCTATGTTACAGGGAGGAATTCTTTCCTACTTTTTCTTTGGTAATACAATACAGTCACCAAAATGCTTGGAATGTTGATAGTCAGAAGTGCTGATTTTCCCAGGAAAAAAATTGTGGAAAAAGAAAATTATTTCCCCACTTTTCTGAGCTTCACAATGGGATCTTACAGGGCAGATCTAAGAGGCTCACTCATTTCTTGCCTTTTTTTGTATAGTCCGGATATTAGTTTGTGGTGTTTGTGGGCCAGCTGGTCTCTCTCTCTCTTGTGCCTACCTCACTGGGCTGCTGTGAAAGTAAAAGAGTTGGGAACGTTTATTGTCTCAGAAATCCTTCCTATATATTATAATGAGAGACATTTGTTTAAAGTCAGAGAGAGAATTTTAAAAATTGGTTTTAGTTTTAAGGGGTGGGAGGGTTTGGGGTGGGGGTGGAGGGCATGGGATGAGGGAATGTTTTAACTGTTGTATTTTTTTTAACTTGCTGTAAGCTGCCCCGATTGCTGAGCAGAGGGGCGGGTTATAAATAAAACTTATTTATTATTATTATTATAAATCTGATTTCTTTTTCTTGTGCTTATTGTCTTAAAACTAGCTTTAAAAATGATTGTATCTCGGTCTTTAAACAGAGGCTGTTGGGGATTCTTTGATTGGTTGGTAAGCTCCAACCAATTTTGAGTTTCTGCGTGGCAGAATGGGGATGGACTGGATGGCCTTTAGGGTCTCTTCCAACTCCATGATTGTAGCCATAGTTACAGAAAGAGGTTTTCTATCCAAAAGGATTGTCTGGTGCAGGCAGTGACTGAAACTGCCCCATGGATTTCCAGGGGTCTTTTAAAAGGGTTAATTTTAATACAGAACAACAAACATGTGAGGGGAAGTGGTGAAGGGGACATGGGGTGGGGATAGTAGCCTTCCTTCCTTCCTTCCAGTCTTTTCTCTCTCTGCCTGCCTGCCATCTCATGGGGCTCTTTTCCATTTAGGGGACCCCAAAAGAGTCTCTCTGGCTAGAGACTACACTGCACTGCACTACCCTTACCCAGTGCTGCTATTCCACTCTTAGTGCTCTGGCTGCCTCCTGTTGCATGCTGGGATTTGCAGTTAAGGGGGGGCATTTTTAAAATTCCCAGCCAGGGAGCTCTTAGCCCTCCCTGAACTACTTCTGTACAAGCCTCAGAATGCAACAGGAGGCAGCCAGGGCAGAACAAGTGGAATAGCAGCCCCACTGGAAGAGGGCAGTGCAGTAACAGCAATAGAGGTGGGTCTCCTTGGAGGGAGGAACAAAAACCCACCAAGCAGCCCCAGGAGGCAAAGGCAGCCCTTGGGGGTGGGGAGGGGGGGTCTTCTCCTACCCCCCAACATGGAAACTGCCCCCATCCCTCTCCATGAGGAGTCCTCCTGGGGGGGGGGGCTTACCAAGCAGAGGAGGCTCTTCCATTGCCCCTCTTCTGGCCTCCTCTGAGGAGAGGGGAAGAGGGGGAAGGAGGGGACATTTCTTTCTCTCCTCCCAGAAGCCAGTTTTGTTCCTCCCCCTCCCAACCCCCCTTACTTCTCTCTCTGGGGAGGGGAGCTTTGGTCCTTTTGACCCCTTTTGGGGGGAGAACTGAGGGGAGCTTCACTCTCTGCCTCCATTCCTTGAAGAGGATTTGTCCCTCCGCCTTTTGAGGCCTTCCCCCAAATAACCACCCACCCCTCCTTCTCCCCCCAGAGAGGGGCCCCTTCTCCCTCCTTTGGCCGCCCAGCCCCTTCCCTCTGCCCTCACCCCATCCATCCATCCAGCCATCCATTGGGGGGGGAGAAGGGGGGTTTGCCTGAGGAGAGACGGAAGCGGGGGTCTCCCTCCCCCCCCAAAGCCCCACTTGGGGCGCCCCCTCCCTTACTTCCTCCTCCTCCTCCTCCTTCCCCCTCTGGGCCTCTGCCTCCCTCCTCCCTTTCCAAACATCTCCTGCCTCTCTAGGAATCGGAGTCCTCCGCTCTCTCGTCTTCCCCTTGGAGGACGCTCTAGGAATCTAGCCACATTTCTGCGCTACCCTTCTATTCCACTGTTGCCGCTCTGGCTGCCTCCTGTTGCATCCTGGGGCTTGTAGTTGACTGAGGCCCCTAAGAGTTCCCTGGCTGAGAATTCTAAATGCTTCCTCCCTCAACCCAAATCCCAGAATGCAACAGGAGGCAGCCAGAGCACGAATAGTGGAACAGCAGCGCTATAAGAGGGTAATGGAGTAATGAGGTGGATCTCGGCCCTCCTTTGCTTTACTTTGTATGATGTTTTAATGTGTTAACCGCCCTGATTGGTTTACCAAAGGGCGGTATATAAATAAATTTTATTATTATTATTATTATTATTATTTGGAGGACTCTCTAGGAATCTGAGCGTCCACTCTCTCACACCTTGGAGGGCACTCTAGGAACCATAGTATCTGCTCTCTCTCCCTTTGGAGGACGTTCTAGGCACCTGAGTCCTCTGCTCTCTCTCTCCCCCCCTTGGACGACACTCTAGGAACCTGAGCCTCTTCTCTTCCCCCTTGTTGGAAGACCCTCTAGGAATCTGAGCTTCCACTCTCTCCCTCCTTGGCGGGCACTTTAGTAACCTGAGTCATCTGCGCTCGCTCTCTCTCCCTTGGTGGACGCTCTAGGAACCTGAGTCCTCTGCTCTCTCTCTTCCCCTTGGAGGACTTTCTAGGAACCTGAGTCCTTTGATCAATCTCCCTCCTTGGAGGACACTCTAGGAACCTGAGCCTCTTCTCTTCCCCCTTGTTGGAGGGCTCTCTAGGAATCTTAGCTTCCACTCTCTCCCTCCTTGGAGGACACTCTAGGAACCTGAGTCATCTGCGCTCTCTCTCTCTCTCTCTCTCTCTCTCTCCCTCGGAGGACACTCTAGGAACCTGGGTCCTTTGCTCTCTTTCCGCTCTGGAGGACACTCTAGGAACCCGATTCTCTTCTCTCTCTCTCTCTCTCTCTCTCTCCCCCAACCTTGGAGGACGCTCTAGGAAGCGGAGTCATCTGCTCTTCTCTCCTTGAAGGAGGGCTCTATATGGGTTTGAGCCCTCTGCTGTCTCTCCCCCTTGGAGGACCCTAGGCATCTGAACCTCTGCTCTTCCGTCTTTGCAGGAGGACGCTCTAGGAGCCTGAGTCTTCTGCTCTTCTCTCCTTGGAGGAGGGCTCTCTAGGGATCTGAGCCCTCTGCTGTCTCTCCCCCTTGGAGGACCCTAGGCATCTGAACCTCTGCTCTTCCGTCTTTGCAGGAGGACGCTCTAGGAGCCTGAGTCTTCTGCTCTTCTCTCCTTGGAGGAGGGCTCTCTAGGGATCTGAGCCCTCTGCTGTCTCTCCCCCTTGGAGGACCCTAGGCATCTGAACCTCTGCTCCTCCGTCTTTGGAGGACTCTCTAGGAGCCTGAGCCGTTCTGCTCCCTTGGACCCTGGTTGGCGGAGAGGAGGAGGTACTGTGTAGTGCTTGGGAGGGAGAGAGACCGGGGAGGCCCTCAGTGGAGGAAAGGAGGAGGTCGAGGGGCATCCTTGGAGGGAGGAGGGCCGTGTGGGGGGTGTCCCCTCCCTCCCCCAGGCCTTACTTCCGCCACCAAAAGGAGGGTTGGGGGCGTCTACGCTGTAGAAATAAGGCAGTTTGATACCATTTTAACTGCCCCCAGGGCTCCCTCCAAAAGAATCCTGGGATTTGTGGAGGCACCTGCCATCCTCCTGGGCAGAGGAGGCCAAAGGCCTGGCAAAACTACAAAGCCCAGGGTCCCATGGGATGGAGCTGCGGCACTTAAAAGTGGCCTCGGACTGAGGAGGGGAAAGAGATTCCTGGGTTCTTGGAGCAGAAAAGAGACTATCTCCCCTCAGGTATTTTTTCATAGAATCATAGAGTTGGAAGGGATCCCAAGGGCCATCCAGTCCAACCCCCTGCCATGCAGGAACTCCCAATTAAAGCATCCCTGACAGATGGCCATCCAGCCTCTGCTTAAAGACCTCCAAGGAAGGGGACTCCACTACTCTCCAAGGGAGTGTGTTCCACTGTCAAACAGCCCTTACTGTCAGGAAGTTCCTCCTAATGTTGAGGTGGAATCTCTTTTCCTGTAGCTTGCATCCATTGTTCCGGGTCCTAGTTTCTGGGGTGGCAGAAAACAAGCTTGTTCCCTCCTCAATATGACATCCCTTCAAATATTTAACCAGGGCTATCATATCCCCTCTTAACCGTCTCTTCTCCCGGCTAAACATACCCAGCTCCCTAGGTCTCTCCTCATAAGGCATGGTTTCCAGACCCTTCACCATTTTAGTTGCTCTCCTTTGGACACACTCCAGTTTCTCCACATCCTTTTTGAATTGTGGTGCCTAGAACTGGACACAGGATTATTCCAGGTGGGGCCTGACCAAAGCAGAATAGAGTGGCACTATTACTTCCCTTGATCTAGACCAGGGGTAGGGGGCTGGATTGCTGTCCCTCAGACAATTTGGGGGGGGGGGGTGCGAAGCACAATAAATAAATAAATAAATAAATATTAAAAAAATAAAAAAAAAATAAAATTTAAAAAATATGCATGCACACTCTCTCAGCCCCAGAAAAGCCATGGCAAAACCCCTGTGGAGATTTTGCCAAGAAAACCCCAAGAACAAGTAATAACAACAATAATCAATATCATCATGGCGGGCGGCGGGGGGCGGTGGTGGCAGCAGGACCAGCCTGGGGCCAGCCCAAGGGCCTCGGGGGGCCGCATCCAGCCCCCGGGCCTTAGGTTGCCTACCCCTGATCTAGACACTATACTTCTATTCATGCAGCCTAAAATTGCAATGGCCTTTTGTGTGCGTGTGTGTGTGTGTGTGTTTGTGAGCTTAAGGAAACTGAGGGGGCTCCTCATTGCCTCCAGGAAGCCCCAGTTTGGAGGCAGAAAATGGAAGGAAGGCAGGGAGGCCTCTCTCTCAGGGCCTGTACAGACTGCCAGAAATAATCCAGCTTGAGACCACTTTAACTGTCCTGGCTCAGTGCTAGGGAATCATGGGAACTGTAGGTTGTTTTTTTCTGAGACATTGAGCCTTCTCTGTCAGAGAGCTCTGGTACCACAATAAACTACAGTTCTCATGATTCCCTAGCACTGAGCCAGGACAGTTAAAGTGGTCTCAAGCTGGATTATTTCTGGCAGTCTGTACAGCCTCTCTCTCTCTCTCTCTGCCGCCCAGAGGCTCCATGGAGGAGGAGGTTTAGTGGTAGAGAAGATTAATGTAGGAACAGCGAAAGAAGAGCCCAGCTACCTGGCTTCCATTTCCTCCTTCTGGGAAGGTAATACCACACAAATGCACACACACACACCCCAGAACTCCCCAGCTCTCCTGATTTGGCCAGGATAGTCCTGATGAATCTGCTGCTGCTCCACTTTTTCACCTGCTTTTAAAAGGGCCCAGTTTCTCTCTTCCTCCTCCCATTTCCCCCCTTTGTCCTCAGCTTGCTTCTCTTCCTGCAAACTGAGTTCAGAATACAGTACCAAAGTAGCTCACACTCACTTAACTCAGGGCCTGAACAGACTACCAGATATAATCCATCTTGTAACCACTTTAACTCTCCTGACTCAATGTTAGGGAATCATGGGAATTGTAGTTTTTTTCTGAGGCACTGAGCCTTTTCTGTCAGAGAGCTCTGGTACCACAATAAACTACACTTCCCATGATTCCCTTGCATTGAGCCAGGGTAGTTAAAGTGGTCTCAGGATGGATTATTTCTGGCAGTCTGTTCAGGCCTTCAGATGGAGGAGAAGAGAGAGCAGGGTCTTTTTCTCCTCCCAGGCTCAGGCAAAAGCAAAGGGCTGCAGCTTCTCCTCCCTTATCACTTCTTCCTCACTGATAACTTTTGCCATCTTGACCACACTTGGGTGTTGGTTGATCACACATGTCCAGGGTTTGACCTGTGAAACGTTGGAGGATTTGGCACAGACACCTGCCAATATTTGCACACTCGACTCCATCCTCCCCAGCTGCTGATCACAGCTAAGAACAGGGGTAGGCAACCTTTCCCCTTTAAGGGCCGAGGGACTTCAGCTCCCAGAATCCCAGGAGCTATTGGCCAACATGGGACTATTGGCCAATATGGCTGAGGCTTCTGGGAGCTGAAGTCCCTCGGCCCTTAAAGGGGAAAGGTTGCCTACCCCTGGCTAAGAGGCCAGAGAGAGCCAGTGTGACCAGTAGCCATCGGGAGCCCTGGACCTGACCTCCTTCCCAAACTACAGGCTTCACCAGACATCTTGGGGTAATATAGGATTTGTATTGTGCAGACGGGAGACTAAGGAAAGAAATTTAAATCTAGGATTGACAATATCTGTTTGTAACCATAGTCAGTGATAATTGAGAGAGGCAAATTAATTTTGTGTGTCGCTACCCATTTTCCTGAGATTAAATCCCAAAGATTAAATCTCTTAGTCAATCCTGGCCTCAGGCCCCTTCTTTCCTCAGGGGAACCCTATCTGCTTCCCCGAAAACCATTTGTTATATTGCCACAGTCCTCTGTTTTATTGTATATTTGTGATTATTGTTTAACTTTTATTTTAAAATGTAATAGATTTAATAACCTTTTAGGGGGCGAGGGGGGTTAATTTTTTATTATTGTAGTGTATTTTATTGTGAGCCGCCCCGATTGATCCCAAAGGGGCGGGGTATAAATTGATGATGATGATGATGATGATGGCACCACAAGGAGCTTTGGAGGTTTTGGGACATTGGCCAAATTCACTTCCCCTCTTATTTAAAGATTCATTTGTGTCCTGCCTTTTCCCCAATAATGAGGCACAAGGCAATTTACATATTATTAAAAACAGTGCAGATTAAAAACAATACCAACATAGAAATAGAAAAAAAAGTATACAGTTTTAAAAAAAATGCATAATCTGTAACATTATTAAAATTTACAATTCATAAAGAGACTACATATAAAGCAACATAGGGCCTTTGCAGACTGCCAGAAATAGTGCAGCTTGAGACCACTTTAATGGCCCTGGCTCAGTGCTAGGGAATCATGGGAACTGTAGTTTATTGTGGCACCAGAGCTCTCTGACAGAGAAGGCTGAATGTCCCAGAAAAAATACAATTCCCATGATTCCCTAGCACAGAACAATTAAAGTGGTCTCAAGCTGCATTATTTCTGGCAGTCTGTAAAGGCCCATAGTAAACCATTGAAAGTTCATCACAATTTGTAAACACCTGAAAGAGTAAGAATATTTTTACTTGTCGATGGAAGGACAGCAAGAAGTCCTTAGTCTCCCAAGGGGGAGACTTCCAAAGTCTGGGAGCAGCCACTGAGAAAGCCCTACCTCCCAGACCTCCTGCCCTATGAGCCAGAGAAAATGGTGGGCCAGAAAAGGGGCCTCTCCTGAAGATCTTGGAGATCTGGTGGGCTCATATGGGGAGATACATGAGGAGGGATTATTGGTCATTACACAAGTTTTGGATTTCTCCCCTTTCAGCTCCAGGTCTACTTTGAAGAGGCAGCTGTGTAATTTCTCCAAATGGATTGGGATCACCTGGATCCAGGCCAGGGACCTCCATACATGGAAGTCAAGATCGAGGATGATTGGGAGGAGGTTTCTCTGGGTAAGAAGCCCTTTTACCTTTGTTACAGAGATGCTAAAGCAGGTGTTGCCCACCTTTTTTGCCGACGGGCATGGGGGGGGAATGGCGCTGGGGGCCGGTGCGTGTGCACGCTTCCCTCCCCACAGGTGTGGGCATGCGTGTGCCGCCCCCCATGTCGCGCTCGCATGCACATGGCAGTGGGCCCCTCCAGAAGGGCTCCCTCGCCTGCGCCGGGCCTCCAAGAGGCCCAGCGCCCAGGAGGCTTCCCTCA
Source organism: Phrynosoma blainvillii (assembly GCA_026167975.1). Taxonomy (NCBI): domain Eukaryota; kingdom Metazoa; phylum Chordata; class Lepidosauria; order Squamata; family Phrynosomatidae; genus Phrynosoma; species Phrynosoma blainvillii. The sequence continues at coordinate 396,832,450 of JANUYF010000002.1, read as the reverse complement.
GCAGTGCCGAGCCGCCACAGGGCTCCTCTGGGGTGCCACTTTGGCCGTGCTGCGGCTGCGTGCTTTGTGGCCTCGGTTTTGTTTTCCAAAATGGCGGCTGTGCAAACGAGTCGCAGCCGTCATTTTGGGAAACAAAATGGCAGCCGTGGCACGCACGGCGTTGGCACACGCACGCGCAGGGGCTGTGGCGGGGGTCCGCAGGCCGGGTGCAGCCCGTGGACCATAGGTTGCCGACCCCTGTGCTAAAGGAAGGAATTCATGTTTTTGGCATTTTTTCTTCAACTTTTGGGGTGCAGATGTAGAAATGGGATGCCAGGTCATGCCCTCTGAGTCACACTGTGCCAAAACTGAACTTGTCTGAAGCTGCTTTTTAAATATAAAACTTTGATTTTGCCCAGTTGGAGGCTTACAGTTATAACTGATGGAAATGTTGCACCTTGTTTGCCTATTCCTCCTTCTGAGGCCCCATTTTCTCCAAAGGGAGGGAGTTCCAAAATCGAGGAGTAGCTGCTGTGAAGGCCCTGTGTCAGCCATTTCTGAGCTTCTCTGTTCTTTTTAAAACCATGGATATAGTTCATCTGGACCTGGAGACATGAATTCCTTAAAAGTAGCTGGGTATTCCTACATTACCTCATTTCCTATTCTGTGTAGTATTGCCCTTGGGGTCGAAGGAGACTCCACCATACTCTGAGGGGTGTAGAGTTCCCCTCTCAAACTGCTCTCACTGTCAGAATGTTCTTCCTAATGTTGAGGGGGAATCTCTTTTCCTGTAGTTTGCACCCACTGCTCCATGTTCTACTCTCTGGAGCTTCAGAAAACAAGTTTGCTTCATCCTCAATATGACATCCTTTCAAATATTTAAACAGGGCTATCATATCACTTCTTAACCTTTTCTTCACCAGGCTAAACATACCCATCTCCCTAAGTCTCTCCTCATAAGGCATGATTTCCAGACCCTTTACCATTTTAGTCGCCCTCCTCTGGACACATACTCGACTATATGTCGACCTCGTGTATAAGTCAAGGGCAGGTTTGGGGGCTAAAATTATGGATTTTGATATGACCCGTGGATAAGTCAAGGGTAAAACCTAGAGGCATATCATGAAGGATGTAAAGGACGAAGCAAAGGAAAACAATGCCAAATAACATACAAAATTCCAGCAGGCCTATTTATTCATGCTCAAACTAAAGGCTGGATGGATGAGTGAGTAGAAGGGGGTCAGTCCTTCCAGGGCAGATTAAAATCTTGTCTTTCACCAGGGAATGGTTTTACATGACTTAAAGTACAGTACTTACATTGACCAATAGATAAGTCGGCTCAGTTTTTTTGGGTCAATTTTTTAACCTAAATTTCTAGACTTATACATGAGTATGTACAGTACTTTCTAATAAGTAGCATGTAGACTTTCTACTTCCTTTTATCTTCTTCAAGAAGCTTGGCCTATGTATATGAACTATGCACAAGATTTATGAGTAAACCTTTTTTTATGCTCCTTTTAAAGAAAGATTGTGTTCACTGTGCTAATACACTTGTGAGTGGGGGTTGGTGGCTAGTCTTGCCATCTCAATGCTTCTGCTGCAGAAGGCTTTGATAAGGAAACCAAATCTCAATTGTAATTGTTTGTTTTTTATTCAAACCTAACAAAAAGGCAGGGATTGTATAGCTGTTTAAAGGTAAGGGACCAGAGGTAGGGGTTCTCTTCCCACTCTTCATCCTCCATCAGCCCTCAACCTACAAAAAAGGAAGGGAAGCTTTTTCTACTGGGAAACACTACTTTACCAGAAAGGTCTTCCCTCATCACTACCCCACCTTCATGGGGTCTGGGTAGCCTGGGTAAGGGGGTTATGGTATGGGGTGGAGTGAAGAAAGGAAGCCCCTTTCCACCATCTCTGGCCCTTAGAGGGTAGCCCCTTGGGGCTGGAGGTGGTGGTGGAGGGAGGCTTTCTTTCTTCACTCCTCTCGCCCCACAACCCCCCTGCCCAGGTTTCCTCCTTCCATCAAACACCCCAACCCCCTTTTTTTCCTGGTTTAACTCCCTTGTAAACAAATCCACTTGGGGGGTCAGTCCTTTTCTGCCATTATCATCACCCCCTGCTTCTTGCCCCCTAACCTTTTTCTCCTGCCTCCTTCACCTTCTCCTTCTGGAAATGAGAACAGAGCGCAAGGTTTCTATCCTTTCTACCCCCCACTGTTAACATTTCCTCCCTCTCTAAGAAGCTGAGCTTACTGTCTATTTAACTCTTAGAGGACAAAGAGCGGCTGAAGGCAACAACATCTCTGTCTGTTTTCTCTCTTTCTCTGTTCATTTTGTCAGTGTGTGGATGATGGGTGTTGCAGTGATGCTCGTTGACACCCAGCAGAATCTGCAGGACAAGCTGGCTGCTATGATCCACAGCCACTTTGTATCTCTTACCATCAACTAGCTCAGCTTCTCTTCAGGATCCTGTCTTCCTCAGTCAAGAAGACACATTGTAAAGTCAAAAAGTATAGATTTATTAATGCATATAAAAGAAAATAAGATAACTAAGTAAAATCCATTGTGATGAACTTGTCCAGTTCAGCAATGAGAGATTACATCTTTAACAGATCCAAAAGCATAGGATCCCAACTTCTTGTTGTTGAAAGTTAAGAAAAAAGAACAGATCCATGTTTCCAGATCCAGGAGTTATATTATAAAAGCAATATTAACATACTCAAAAACTAAAAGTCAGAACCTAACTTCATGGTTAAAACCACTGCCGAACACACATGCACACACAATGCTTGTAAATATAAACAAACATATACAAAGGATCCCCTTGGCCCTTCCCATACTCCACCTTCTGAGTGTTAACCTTATGCTGATTGGATAATGCCTGTATGATGTGTATTAACCCAGCCCCTTGCTGTCCATCATCCACTCATGTGACTGCTTTCTCATGAATTAAAGTTGTTTGGTATTTGTTATTTCTTTCCCAGCTAAATCTGTCCATGTTGTGACTTCTTGGCCATCTGGGCCAAGTTCTCTTTGTTTCTCTAGATCAGGGGTAGGCAACCTTTTTGAGCCGGGGGCCGGGTTGTTGTCCCTCAGACAATTGGGGGGGCCGAAGCACCAAAAATAAATAAATAAATGAATAATTTTTTTAAAATTTAAAACATTAAAAATATATATGCATGCACACTCTCTCAGCCCCAGAAAAGCCATGGCAAAACCCCTGTGGAGATTTTGCCAAGAAAACCCCAAGAACAAGTAATAACAATAATCAATATCATGGCGGGCGGCGGCGATGGGGGGCGGCGGCAGGTCCAAAGGCCTTGGGGGGCCGCATCTGGGTTAAGGGTTAGGGTTAGCCTTAGGTGGGGGGCCTAGGGCCAGTCCAAAGGCCTTGGGGGGGGGTGCATCCGGCCCCCAGGCCTTGGGTTGCCTACCCCTGCTCTAGATGTTGTTCTCATGAGGAAAATTCCATACACTGTATAACCCAGGGGTAGGCAACCTTTCCCCTTTAAGGGCCGAGGGACTTCAGCTCCCAGAAGCCTCAGCCATGTTGGCCAATAGTCCCATGTTGGCCAATAGCTCCTGGGATTCTGGGAGCTGAAGTCCCTCGGCCCTTAAAGGGGAAAGGTTGCCTACCCCTGGTATAACCCATCCATATTCCAACACATTCTGCAAACCTTGTATCTGCATACCTGGCAGGCCCCTTTCACAGGATCCCAGGCAAAAACACCTTGACTACATAAATAAAGGCCCGGTTGGCACCCAGCTCTCTTCCAGGGAGGCTGAGGGACAGTAATGGCTCTTGGGAGGGTGTGTGAGAGACCATATGTGAATCTTTTCAGGTAAAAGAAGACCAACTCTTGTGCTGAAACTCTTTCCACACTCCTTGCCCCAGGCAGCCTCCAAAACTTTCAGGGATGAGGGCTCCGCTCCTATTTCATTCACTGCATATAGTTTATTTTCTTTGGACTGGGGTGACCATCCTATGGCCCTCCAGATGTTGATGGATTACAGCTGCCATTTGCCCCTTTGACAGCATAACAAATCAGGAAGGGGTGCTGGGACTTGTATTCCACGAACACTTGAAAGACTGCACAGTTTCCACTTCTGCCTTAGGACTAAATCTCATGGTTAATCCTAGTTAAGGAGGATTTTGCTTTTCTGATGAATTAAAATGGAATCCAAGAGAAGACTGGTTGGCTTGAATCTGGGACAACCCTATGAATGAAAGACCTACAAGACACCATGTTATGAACAGGCTCAAACAGATCTTGCAAGTACAACATTTTGGCTTCCTTAAGTCAATCCACCTGTAGTACACTATTTTCCTGCTGCCTTCCACTTTACTGATCATCATCATAATTCCCAGGGAGTCATATATCACAATGTGCCCAAATTATGATATTCTCTATTTATTTATTTGTCTTCTAGGGAAAGTTCAGCTTTGATCTGCTTTCAGAGTCATTGAATTGTCTTTTTGGTGGTCCATGGAAGATTGTATGAATGTGTGCTGATGTAAAACATCTCCATTTCTACTTTTTGCAGGTGTGCATGAGTCCCAGATGGACTCCAAATGTAGGGAGAAAGAAGAACCTACACTGAATTTCTCCTCCATGGAAGAAACTGCAGGACAGCTGACCCTGGAACAGGTAAACATTCATCCCCTCTTTCTTTTGATGGAGCCATTGGGGGCTTGTCAGTCTGGGATGTGATGGGTGGTCAGAGCCCATCCTTGGTCCTTCAGTGGCTCAGTTGATCAGTGTTTCCTGCCATTTTGTCTTGCTTCTCCTCCCAGCCAGTCAGGGCCAGGGGGGTTGGACTGTGCTTCTTGCCAGTGCTGGCCTCTCAAACTGTCCTTCAGAAGAATTTATTCTATTCCAGCATTAGCATTAAACCCATAACTTTTAGATTGAGTTAGCTCACCATTTTGGTGGAGGAGGCACATAACTCAGACAGCTAGATTTTGAGCCATCATGAAGCTATTCCTAATGATTTAATTTGTGGTTTTCATATTTTTATTGTCAAGGATGGGAAAAAGGTTCTTGTGATGTTCTCTGTTTTATTTGGTAAAAGAACTTGATCATACAGGCTGGAAATCCAAAACATTTGCTAATTGGATGTGGCTGCGCTAGACTTCTGCTAGGTAGTAATGCAGATTGAGAGATCTGTGTGGAAGAGTTTCCACATGATAAATAAAGTCTCCCTTCACGCAAGAAATCTAGATCATCAAGGATCCAGATTGTAGCTTTGTCTTTTCCCTCATGCCCCATTCTTCAAGATCCAGGGAGTTAAGGAAAAGAGATGGGAGAATATTCAAGCATGTCCCAATCTATTGATATCCTGATGTGATCAAATAATATTTGGGATGCACCATGTGCTTTTTTGGTTAGTCACTCTCTGGATGAGGGCTGTTTTCTATTGCAGGTGACCTTTGAGGATGTTGCTGTATACTTCACAGAGGAGGAATGGGAACTGTTGGATCAAAATCAGAGATATTTGTACAAGGAGGTGATGATGGAAAACTATGCGAATGTGTCCTCCCTGGGTAAGGACTTTGGACCCATTGCCCTTGGCACAGAGGGTCCTTTCATATTACATTATCATAGCACTATGATTCTACTTTAATTGTCATGGCAACATCCTGTGAAATCTTGGAATTTTTTAGTTTAGTGAGGCACTAGATCTCTCCAGTTGAGGATTCTAATACCCCTTTCTAAACTGCCAATCCTGGCATTTCATAGGAAGTAACCATGATAGTTAATGTTTTTGGCCCCCAAATGTTCTTCAGCACATCCCAGAGCAGGTTTATTGAGTTTTTGACCCCCTTTTCGGCTCTCAACAGGCTTCCAATTTCCTCTTTTTTAAAAAAGGCTTCCCCTGGCCCTACAGTGGCTCAGAGAGGGCCCAACAGTGGCAAAACTGCCTCTACTTCTCCTAAAAGATGTTGGGGGATATTGAAGAATAAAACATTATTATTTTTCCAGGTGGTACAATGGGGGGTGCCCTCTGAAATCCTTTGGGGGACTAGTGTGCCCCCCTAATCCCCAACAGTTGCCCATCCCAGTCTTAGAGATGTCTTAAAACATCTCTGAAGCCTGACTCTCACCAAAATTGGGGCCTGACTCGCAACCCCCTTCCTCAGCCATTCCCATTGACTGATTTGTATGTTTATTATCCTTTCTCACCAAATGGGTCTCAAAGTGTCCCTTTCCTGATCACACTTTGTGTATGCTTGTATGCGTGAGAGAGAAGCAGAGACAGAGTGTGATCAACAGAGAGAAAATATGTAAAATAGAATGGCAGGGAAGAGATGCTGAAGGTGAAATGCTGAAGCAGTGCAGATGGACATGAGGACCAAGGGGAAAGTTGGAGAGTGAAGGGAGAAATAGAAGGTAATCAGGCATGTGGGAATGAGATGGGGAGGGCAGAAGCAAAGCTAAGACAGTCTAGCTCTGGGTGGACAGGAAGGTACCTCTGGGAAAGTCCATAATAGGGTCAGAATAGGTGCCTCATGGATTGTCAGGCAGCTGTGAACCTGACAAAATTTAACAACTGGTTTTAGTAAACTAGTGCAAACTGGCTCAGGTCCTTGATTTCATATGTATTAACAGGTTCCATGTAGCAATTATGACAGATATTTATGAAGTCTGTCAAGGGCTGATATCTATGAAAGGGAGGGAAAGAGGACACAGAGACCCTTGTCAGTCCTTGTCTGTCCTTGTGCTTCTCTTTAGGAGATCTTCTGAACCTTCCAAGAATCCACATAGAAGAGAACCCATACAAATGCCAGCTGTGTAAGAAATATTTTGCGGATAAGTATTCCCTTGGGAAACATCAGAGAGTCCACACAGGAGAGAAACCATACAAATGCCAGGAGTGTGGGAAAAGTTTTGCTTACAGGTCAGACCTTGTGATTCATCACAGAGTCCACACAGGAGAGAAACCATACGAATGCCAGCATTGTGGGAGATGTTTTGCAGACAAGTCAGCCTTTGTGAGACATCAGAGAGTCCACACAGGAGAGAGACCATACAAATGCAATCAGTGTGAGAAATGTTTTGCTGATAAGTCAGCCCTTGGGAGACATCAGAGTCTCCACACAGGAGAGACACCATTCAAATGCCAGCAGTGTGAGAAATGTTTTTCTCACAAGTCAGCCCTTTTGAAGCATCAGAGGGTCCACACAGAAGAGACATCACACAAATGCCAGCAGTGTGGGAAATGTTTTGCTTACAGGTCAGACCTTGTCACTCATCAGAGAGTTCATACAGGAGAGAAGCCATATAAATGCCAGCTCTGTGGGAAATGTTTTGCTTACAGATCAAGCCTTGTCATTCATCAGAGAGTTCACACGGGAGAGAAACCATATACATGCCAGCACTGTGGAAAATGTTTTGCTTGCATGTCATTCCTTATGAAGCATCAAAAAGTCCACACAGGAGAGAAACCATATGAATGCCAGGAGTGTGGGAAATGTTTTGTTGACAAGTCTTCCCTTGTGAAGCATCAGAGAGTCCACACAGGAGAGAAACCATTCAAATGCCAGGAGTGTGGGATATGTTTTGGTGACAAGTCTTCCCTTGTGAAGCATCAGAGAGTCCACACAGGAGAGAAACCATACAAATGCCAGCAGTGTGAGAAATGTTTTGCTTCCAGGTCAGCCTTTGTAACTCATCAGAGAGTCCACACAGGAGAGAAACCATACAAATGCCAGCAGTGTGGAAAATGTTTTGCTTCCAGGTCAGCCCTTGTGACTCATCACAGAATTCACACAGGAGAGAAACCATACAAATGCCAGCAGTGTGGAAAATGTTTTGCTGACAATTCGGCCCTTGTAAGACATCAGAGAATCCATACAGGAGAGACACGATACAAATGCCAGCAGTGTGAGAAACGTTTTGCTGAAAAGTCAGCCCTTGTGAGACATCAGAGAGTCCATACAGGAGAGAAACCATTCAAATGCCAGCAGTGTGAGAAATGTTTTTCTTACAAGTCAGCCCTTGTGACCCATATCAACTGTCAACACAGGAGAGAAACCATACAACTGCCAGTACTGTGGGAAATGTTTTGCTGATAAGCCAGTCCTTGTGAGTCATAAAAAAGTCCACAAAGGAGAGAAACCATACAAATGCCAGCAGTTTGAGAAATGTTTTTCTCACAAGTCAGCCCTTGTCATCAGAGAATAAACCATGCAGGGCATAAACCATGCAAATTCCAGCATTGTGGAAAGTGTTTTACTGAGGAATCACACCTTGTTATTCATAGGAGAGTCTACACAGGAAAGAAACCATACAAATGCTAGAACTGGCTTGTCTGGCTTGGGGGGGGATACGTTATCCCATAAGTCTTCACCTCAGGGGGAGTGAAAAAGTCAGTCTCTGTTGGTGGAGGGACTGTCTGGTCTTAGGAATTCACAGATCTCCTTCCAGGCAAATTTTTTAAAAAGTCAGTTGAATGCCTTAATGTGGACTATTTTCCTCTTCAGTGATTCTTCCAATATATTACAGGGTATAAAACTTTCCATATCCGCAGGAGTGTTGGTGGGTGTAGAATCAACAGTCTTGTTATTCCACAGTAGCCAAACACCCAGAGGGAGACTTCCAGCATCCCCTCACAACAAGATTAGAATCTGGTGTTTTGCTGTGAACCAGGGGACGATACTCTTGCCTAATCCAGGGCATTCATTATCCAGTCATATGGAGCAGAAGTTTTTAGATATTCTTAAGAAGATACATGCCAATAAAGCATCATTTTGTTCTACTTCCAGACTTGGTTCAGTTGGGACTTCAGTGGATTGGGCCTCCAGAATTCTTACAGCTGCATTAATCTATTTTACTTCATTGTACTCAGGAGCTTCAAAACCCACCAAGATCCTTTCATTGGGACATGGAACTGTGCTTTGATCCACTGCTATGTTCTTTGCTATGGTGATGTCTCTGTAGCAGACAATTTCACAGTCCAGATTTCTTATAGTGAAGCACAGAAATTGCCCAAGATAAAATGGCCAAATTCCACATTAACCACCAACTGGATGGTTGCAGCCCTCCAGAATCCCTAAATTTTAGTCCCAGCCAAAATCCCTCTGGAACAGGTTTTTAGGAGTTGTGGAAGGTGGGGAGATTGCAGGAACTGGGAGGGAAAGGCTGATTCTGCCAGAAGGTCCCTTCCGGATCCTGACCACTGATGGCGATGGTCTCACAATAACATTTTGTGTGTGTGTCTTCAACCCCAACAAACATGGATTTTGCAAATTTTATAATTTTTCTTAATAATATAAATAAAAATTTATATTAGTACTGATAGGACAACATTTAGGTGGGATGAGAGATACAATAGCAACTCAGTCGTAGATGGTTTTAAAAAGCCTGGGATTTCAGTTCTCCTTTTGATTTTCACCTCAGAGAGGGTGGGAGAGGCTGGAACAGGGACTTCCCTCAAAGTGGAAATACAGACTCTGAGGTAATTTTTCAGGTTTAAGGAGATATGGAGAGACACAGACAAAATATTTCATGAAACAGTATTTACTACCTATATGACTTTTGTTTTGAGCAACTGAAGAAGGGAGAAGCCAAAATATTTTGCATATACATTTAAATAGTTTTGTTTGTTAGCAATAGCAAGTACATTTCTATACTGCAGTTCGAGGCTCGGATGCTGCATGATGGGGTGAGCTCATGTCACTAGTCCCAGCTTCTGCTAATCTAGCAGTTGGAAAGCATGCAAATGCAAGTAGATAAATAGGTACCACTTCAGTGGGAAGGTAACAGCGTTCTGTGCAATCATGCTGGCCACAGGATCACAGAGTAGTCTCTGACAACACTGACTCTTCGGCTTAGTAATGGAGATGAGCCCTTCCCTCTACAGTCGGATACGACTTGACAACCTTGTCAACGAGGAATAACTTTACCTTTAAGCAGTTTACAATGTGTAAGCCAGTTGCTCCCAACAAGCTGGGTACTTGTTTTAGCAACTTACAGAAGGGTGCAAGGCTGAGTGGACCTTGGAGTCCCTGGGATCAAACTCATATCCTTGTGGTTGTGAATGGCTGTAGTACCATAACCAGGCCTCCCTGTTAACCTCTGTCTCTCAGGTAAATATTTAAAAAGCTCTGGCTATCATTTTATTTATGTTTTGCCTTTTCCTCAATGTCAGAAAATGAATGGAACTTACAGGATAAAGAGAAATACAAGTAAAAAGAGAAAAGCAGGAACTTACGATTATCATTTGTAATATACAAAAAGTTATGCTTAAGGCAATATTAAACTGTTTTGTTGATGTTACTGTCTTCAACTTTGACTCATGGTGATCCTGTGAATGGGACATCTTCAAGTTCGCCTATCCATAACTGCTCTGCTCAGGTCTTGGAGGCTCAGGCCTGTGGTTTGTTTCTCTCTCTCTTTCTACTGCCTTCTACCTTTCCTAGCATCATTGCCTTTTCTAATGAGTCATGCCTTCTGATGGTGTGCCCAAAAACGACAGCCCCAATTTAGACATCCTAGGTTCCAGGGAGACTTCCAGGGTTCAGGCTTGATCTGTTCTAGGATCTGTTTGTTTATCTTTTTGGTATCCTTTGCACTTTTCTCCAGCACCATATCTTGAATTAGTTTTTTTTTTCTATCTGCTTTCTTCACTGTTCAGCTTTCACATCAATACATGGTGATGGGGTATGCAATAGTTTGGACGATCCTAACTTTAATGTTCAATGTTATATATTTGCTGTTTAGATATTTGAAGGGGTGCCATACTGCAGATGGAACAAGTTTGTTTCCTGTAGCTCCAGAGAATAGACCTAGAGCAGGGGTAGGCAACCTTTCCCCTTTAAGGGCCGAGGGACTTCAGCTCCCAGAATCCCAGGAGATATTGGCCAACATGGGACTATTGGCCAATATGGCTGAGGCTTCTGGGAGCTGAAGTCCCTCGGCCCTTAAAGGGGAAAGGTTGCCTACCCCTGACCTAGAGCAATAGATCCAAACTACAGGAAAAGAGATTCCACCTGAACATTAGGAAGAACCTCCTGACAGTAAGAACTGTTCAACAGTGGAATGAATATGCTGCTTCAGAGTTGGCAGTGCCCTTTGGATGTCCATCTGTCGGGGGTGCTTTGATTTTCTTCCTGCATGGCAGGGGGTTGGACTTGGATGGCCCTTTGGATCCCTTCCAACTCTATGATTCTTTGATTCTAGCAGAGAAATGCATATGAAATGGGTTGCAAAATCTCAGCAGCTTTGCTCTGAGGCCAGTGGGGCAGAGAATCCCCTCTGTTTTTTAGTCTCTGAACTCCCTTTAGAGGCACTTTCCAAGTGCTGGGCCTCCTCCCTCCCCTTGCAGTCCAGGATCACCCATGCCTAAAGTTTCCAGGCCAGAACCTGAGACTTAGGGACAGACCCTGGCGATGTCATTAGATGTTATGTCTGGACTAAGGAAAAAGTGGCCTTGGAACCGTCCACTGCTGGGGAAACCTCACAAAAAGCCCAGAGCCCCCCTTCAAAACCTGGTCCCATTGACAGGGAAGGAGATCCTTCCTTCACAGGACTCTCTCGTCACTTCTTCCTGAGGAATCTCCCTGCTTTGTCTGCTCTCTGTCAGGGGCTGGGCCTTTTTTGCCAGAGCCAAAATGAAAGGGGGAAAGAGGCAGGGGATCCATCCAAAGGGGCTTTAGGGGGTCAGAACATCCCTTGAGCAGCAGGGAAGGGCTTGCCAAGAGATGGGCCCCTTTCCCTTCTCCTGCCACCCCCAGGAGGGGGCTTGCTCCTCCCCATAGCAGGTGGGGCACTTGATGGCTGCCTCTCCCCCTAGCCTCCTTCCCAACTCAAAGATATTGGTTCCCCTGAAGGAGGGATACAAAGCAGAGAAGGCAGGCAGGCAGGGGAAAGGAGGTTGGAAGATGGGGGAGGAAAAAGTAGGGAGGGAGGGGGTCTGAATGTTTTGAGGAGGTGGACCCTCTGTCTGGGAAGTTCTTGGGGTGCCCTGCATGACACTAATTTTACAGATAAATGGGGAGGGGGTCCCATGTCTCCAACCTCTCCCCCTCCCCTAAAAAACAGCTCTTTCCCTGCTGGATGGAGAAGGGGATCCATCCTTCCTGCCAGCCCCCCCCCCAAAAATTCCCCCTTGGCCACCTCACCAACCATTGGGGTTTGGTTCCAGGCCCCCCCCCCCATGGATACCAAAATCTGGGGATGCTCATATCCCTTTAAATACAAAGGCACAGTACAATGGTGTCCCTTATATGAAAGGGTAAAATGGTGTCACTTATATGAATATGTCCCTTATATGAAAGGGCAAGATCAAAGTTTGCCCATGGGAATTTGTATATTTTTAAAGTATTTTCAAGCTGTAGATCAGGGGTCGGCAACCTACGGCCCCCGGGCCGGTTCCGGCCCAGGACGCCGTATTTGCAGGCCCAGGCGGACCCCTGCCGCCGCCGCCGCCGCCGCCGCCGCGGCACCTCCGCCGCTTGTTTTGGACTGCGCACGCCGCGGCCGACATTTTTTTCTCCAAAATGGCGGCCGCGACGCGTTTGCGCATGCGCAGGATTTGCGCATGTGCAAACACGTCGCGGCCGGCATTTTGGAGAAAAAAATGCCGGCCGCGGCGCGCGCAGTCGCGCGCCACCCAACACCGGCCGTTGGTGGAGGCAGCGGCGGTGGAAGCAGTGGAGGCGGCGGCAGAGGCGCCGCCACCTCCGATGCCGCCTCTGGCTCCGCCGCCGCTGGATCCTCCTCCTCATCCTCCTCCTCCCCCACCACCGCCACCGCCACCGCCACCACCTCTGCCTCCTCATCCTCCTCCTCCACCGCCACCGCTGCCGCCGCCACCGCCATCACCGCCGCCACCTCTGCCTCCCCCTCCTCCTCCTCCACCGCCGCCACCACCACCGCCGCCACCTCTGCTTCCTCCTCCTCCTCCTCCTCCGCCGCCTCTGCCTCCTCCTCCTCCTCCGCGACCGCCGTTTCCACCGCCGCCGCGGAGCCCGCTTTTGGCAGAGCGGGACGCGGCCTGCGCAAACGCGACGCGGCCTGCATTTTGGACCAAAATGCAGGCCGCGTCCCGCTCTGCCAAAAGCGGGCTCCGCGGCGGCGGTGGAAGCGGCGGTCGTGGAGGAGGCGGCAGCGGTGGCGGAGGATGAGGGGCCAGCGGCGGCGGCGGAGGAGGAGGAGGAGGAGCCAGCGGCGGTCGCGGAGGAGGAGGAGGAGCCAGCGGCAGCGGAGGAGGAGGAGGAGGAGGAGGCGGTGGCAGGAGTCCGCCCTGGGTAAGGGGACCCGTGGGAGGCGCGCGCGCGCCGTCATTACCCCCCCCCCTTGGCCCAGCCGAGACCTGGGCTGGTGGAGACCGGCCCAGGTCTCAAAAAGGTTGCCGGTCCCTGCTGTAGATGCTTGAATCTGTGGATAAGGAGGACTAACCGAATTATTCTAGGAGAGGGAAATTTGGAATAGGCTCCTTAATATGTGTTTGGGATTTCCCTGGAAAGAAAGAGAAGATTCCTGGAGAGGGAGGGGGGATTTCAAAGGATGGGGCTTGAAGGTTGGGGCTCAGTGTGTATGTGTCTCCATTAGAGTCATGGTTGTTCAAAAACCATTAGGGATAGGGGAGAGGTTCATTCTAGTTCTCTTTTGAACACCGCCTCTCACAATGGAATTAGAGCCCAAATGCAATTAGGTATCAAAGAGCCATCTACTGCATTAAGGAACTAGCCATCTTATTCATGCCCCCGTCCCATGCAAAAATTATGTGATTCAGAAAGGGATGCTTTTTTTGGTAATGTTACAAATGTGTTACAAATGTGAGCTCCCATCACTAGTCCCAGCTTCTGCCAACCTAGCAATTGGAAAGCATGCAAATGCAAGTAGATCAGGGGTCCCCAAACTACGGCCCGTGGGCCAGACCTGGCCCGCCAAGGCCTTCCTACCGGCCTACCGCCGCCACTACCGCTGCTGTGCCCACCACCAGACGCCATTTTGTCTTCTAAAATAGCATTCGGAGTCGAGCGCATGCACCCGGCGTAGCGTGCGCCCGACGCTGGGCGCCATTTTGGAAGACAAAATGGCGCTCAAGTAGTTTGCATGCGTGCGCGCCTCCAGCCCCCCGGAAAATCTGGGGGCCAGCAAACCGGCCCCCGAATCAAAAAGTCCAGGGACCCCTCAAACAGATAAATAGGTACCACTTTTATGGGAAAGTAAACAGCATTCTGTGCAGTCCTGCTAGCCACATGATCACAGAGTAGTCTCTGACAGCGCTGGCTCTTTGGCTTAGTAACAGAGATGACCGGTAGGACACAACTTGGCAACCTTCTCAACGGGGAATACCTTTACCTACAAATGTTTACTTTGTATTTGTTTGCAAAGATGTGAGATACACTTGAATGTCCACCTGAAGAAGCAAAACAACAGCACAACCAGCTCACCAAGCAACGAGAGCCCAAATGCAGGTGAGAGATGAGTGGAAATCCAGCAATGCCAACGAGGTCGCTTTCTGCTGCTTCACACACCTCTCCTAAGCTCCAGGGCAATCCTTTAAGAGAACCACAAGTCCCTTTTGCCTTTGGAACTGTTTAACTCCACTACTTGATATAAAGGGATAGGGATGGGCTATACCTGTTGGATTTCTGAGGGGGACCTCCTGGTGGCTGCCTGGGTCTCCCTGATGGGCCCGGGGGGGGGGGCCTTATGGACTGGATTCCCCCAGGAAGAGGAGGAATTTCCCAAGAGGTTCTGGGGTTTGGAGCACCTCATGAACAAGGGCTGCAGCTCAGACTCTCCATTCCTTCCTCCCTTTCCCCTTTCTGCTTCAGGGGCTTGTTTATCCAAAAGGGAAGCTGGGAGAGGCTTTTCTTTTTTCAGAAAATAGCAAGAAGTCCAAAAGAAAAGAAAACCCCACTTCTCAGGGGCATCCTCAAAATAGCTCTCACACCCCGGATCCAAGGGAATGCCATCTGAGCACAAAGCAAGTCTCCTTCAGCTCTTTCCTGAATTCAGGGAGAAACATCTAGAGGAGGAGGAGGAGAAGGAGTTAGGCACACATGGTGACTGTCATCAAGGAAAGGAGACTGTGGAGGAGGAAAGGGCAGGGGCACACAAAGACGGAGGCAAATTGCTTAAATCCCATGCAGAAACGAGATTTAAAAATCTGGAAAAACTCCACATAAGCAAGACGTTTTTCAGATGTGTTTGTGTAAAGGAGAAATAACGCAGCATTAACCCAAATGGAAAATCGCCAAAGTAAAAAGGAGAGGGTTTTGGCGACTTCCTATTTGGATTAATGTCACGTTATTTCTCCTTGACGCCAATGTTGTCTGAAAAGCAACCCGCTTTTGTGGATTATTTCTGCTTTATGTTTGGGTTAACCCCAAACGTCATGTAAAAAACAACCCGCTTTTGCAGATTGTTTTCACTTTAAATCCAGTTTCTGCACGGGATCCATCCCGTGTGATAAACTCCAAAGACCCATTGCTTCAGAAAGACAGTAGGGTGTGGAAGGGGGGGGGGGTCTAATCCATCATTTTCTGCCTGATCAGAGAGGGATTTCTAGCAGTTGTAGCCAGTGATTGAGTTCTAAGGAGCAAGTGCAGAAGGCCCTTGTGTTTATCTCTTCAGAATAGGAGAAGCCCAGGATGCAGACCAACCCAGATTCAGGAAGCCACAGCAGTTCTAGGGAGTCTCCTTTGACAAAGAAGGCAGCTTCTTCCCTCCCTCTTGGTCCTTCCCAGAACCAGATGCATTGAGGAGGGGACAAGGAAGCCAGAGCACATGCAGAGAAGGAACAGGGCTGACCCAAACCACTATGCTGCCTGAGGACTGGGGAAAAGATGGGACACCATGCTTCTGTCTGCTCTTCCAGTGAAAGAGGCTGTCTTTTCAGATACTCTCCAATTACATTTATTTTTAAATAATGTTTTTCTAATCATTAGGGTTAGGGTTTTATTATGTTTGTTGAAGGAACTCAATAAAGACTATTTAAAAAACTAGCTCTTACAATAGGGAGTCAATTATGTTGTAAATTTTAAATATTTTAATTGTCAAGTAATGTAAACACGTTTAATTCTCTTATATGCGTGCATGCTGGGAAAACTGTTTTGCTTCGGAAAGCTGTCAGCGCCAGTCCTGTTCTATGGCTATATTTTCCTGTACTGAAAAAGAGAAGGTTAAGAGGTGATATGATAGCCTTGTTTAAATATCTGAAGGGATGTCATATTGAGGAGGGAGCAAGCTTGTTTTCTGCTGCTCCAGAGAATAGGACACAATAGAGCAATGGATGGAAGCTACAGGAAAAGAGATATGGGGCAGAGACCTGTTCCCAGGTGGTGAATCTATCTAGAGGCAGATCTATCTAAAATCTATCTAAAGATCTTTTTTGTCTTGAGTCAGGCTGTTGGGATTCCTTACCGGAATGATACACGAGACAGTCTGCTGGTGCAACTGCCTGAGGGGGAGAAAGCCCGCCTCCTTTTTATTGACATCTTGTTTACAGGAATCTAGATGTTTGTTCATCATTCATTAACTATCAGAAGGTGCTCTTTTTCCTGCTTCAGGCTCAAAGGTCAAGAGAAGTAAACAGGATACAGGAAACCAGGCCAAGTTAACCATTAAATGTAGAAAAGCCAGGTCATCAACCGGATGTGTATCTGTGTGTCTAGCCACTGGCTGTGTGTACATGTAATTAACAGCCAGGTTTACTCATTAGAGTGCAGACTAGCTGGGCTATTGTATGTTAAATCTCAGCCAGGCTAGATATTAAACTTATGCATAAAAAACACAGAGAGAAATATGAGGACCCCGTGGCTTGCCAGCAAAATCCCCACATCAGGCAGAGGCAGAGAAGAAGCAAAAAGAGCAGCAAGTGAGCAGATTTTGGCTCTAGGTTGGCTTTTTTGAGCTTCTGATGACTGCACCTGAAGAAGATGATGAAGAGGAATTACAGACCACCGCTGCCCCAATATGTGATGTACTCGACCACTTTTATTTATATATATATGGGTTTACTCCCCAAACTTGGTTTCCTTATTTTTTGGTAGCATGGATATTCAATTCAGGTTCAGACTGCTTGCAATTATTGCAAGCTAAGAAAAAAATTTAAACATAGGGCTTCTCAGGCTGCTGTATAACATTCTGAAGGTACACCACCAGTACCAGCCCCTCCCAAGTCTCAAAATAACCCCCAAGCACCTTTCTCCCTACCACCAACTCCACCTCCATCTCCTCCGCCAGTAACCCAATGCCGCTTTGCCTCCCAACTCCCAAGATGAACACCCAGTTCTGCTTCCAACCCCTCCTCCATCTCCACCCCAGATACTCCTACTCCTACTCCTACTGCTCCATCCCCACCCTCTCCAGATAATCATGTCTTTGCAGAAAGGGTTAGAGCAGGGGTCGGCAACCTACGGCCCGCGGGCCGGAAACGGCCCCGTTCACCGGACTTACCGGCCTAGGCCGTCGGTTGCCACCGCTGCCACCGCCGCGCACCCCCGTCCGGGCGTGTTTTTGGCCGCGCTTGCTGCAGCTGCCATTTTGGATTTGTGCACGCACATGCGGCCGAGAGCGCTATGATAGCAGCCGCATGTGCGGGGGGGTTTGCGCGCGGCGGAGGAGGGTACCTTCCTCCGCCGTGCGAGATCCCCACGCACACGCTGCCGCTGTGGCACTCACGGTGGCCGCTCGCTGCCACAGCCACCACAGCGCATGTCACGGCCGCCATTTTTGTAGTCCAAATCGCGGCCGTGACACAAAACACGTCACGGCCGCAATTTGGACTACAAAAATGGCGGCCGCGACATGAGCCCTGGCGGCTGTGGCCGCGAGTGCTATGGTGGTGGCAGCATGTGCGGGGGGTCACGAGTGGCAGAGGAGGGTACCCTCCTCCGCCGCTGGCGACCCCCCCGCACACGCTGCCGCCGTAGCGCTCGCGGTGGCTGCCGTAGCAATCGCGGCCGCAGCCGCCAGGGCGCATGTCGCGGCCGCCATTTTTGTAGTCCAAATCGCGGCTGCGCATGCGCAAAACGCGTCACAGCCGCGATTTGGACTACAAAAATGGCGGCCACGACGTGCACTGTGGCGGCCGGCATTTTTGTAGTCCAAATCGCGGCCATGCATGCGCAAAATGCGTCACGGCCGCGATTTGGACTACAAAAATGGCGGCTGCGACATGCGCCCTGCGTGTGTGGGGCTCGCGCGTGGCGACGGTGTGTGGGGCTCTTGCGCGCGCCACCATCCCCCCCCTCTCGGCCCAGCCGAGACCTGGGCAACGGGAGACCGGCCCAGGTCTCTAAAAGGTTGCCTGTGCCTGGGTTAGAGGCTGGGAATGGTTTACCAGAGGTATCAGGCTATAAATATTGCTGAAGAATTCCGATTTGTCAATTTAGAACATATAAGGTCATATTAGGAGGTTATAGAAGTTTCCAATTTTTTTTTACCTGTTTGCAGTTCCACCAGCAGTGTATAAATGTCCCTGTCACCTTTCCACATTTCCAACATTTATTGTTTGTTTTTATAAATTATAGCTCTAGAGATAAATACCATTGATAAAACATTCCTCCAATACTTCATTTCTTTGATAGACTTTTTTCTTTTCCTGCCTTTCTGAGGCTGACAATTAGAACTCCTCCCCCACCTACTTGAACATTTTCAAAGGCTGTATCACCACAGACAACATAATTACACGGATTTTTAATGGCGTTCTCCAATACATCCAGGTCTGCAGTTGTACACTGCAAACTACTTACAAGTCTATTCAGTGTTTCCAGACCCCCAACTCAGGCAGAAGAATTGGATGATGCCTTTCTAGAACAGATGACCACACACTCAGAAAGGAGAAATATAGTAGTGATGGGTGACTTCAACTGTCCTGATATTTGCTGGAATTCAAACTCAGCAAAATCCTCAAGGTCTAGCAAATTCCTCACTTGCCTTGAAGACAATTTCATTGTCCAAAAGGTGGAAGAGGCAACAAGGGAGTCAGCTATCTTGGATCTGATCCTAACTAACAGGGATGACTTAGTTAATGAGGTGCAAGTGGTTGAATCTTTAGGTGGGAGTGATCATGTTCTCCTGGAGTTTATTATACAGTGGAAAGGAGAAGCCAGGCATAGTCAGACACGCATTCTAGACTTTAGGAAAGCTGATTTTACTAAACTTAGAGAAATACTGGGGGTTATCTCGTGGACAGGAATACTAAAAGAGAAGGGAGTTCAAGACGGATGGGAGTTTCTCAAAAGGGAGATACTAAAGGCACAATGTCAAATATTTCCAATGAGGAAGAAAAATGGGAGGTGACTCAAGAAACCAGGATGGATGACTAAGGAACTTTCAACTGAACTAAGTTTTAAACGGAGCATGTAATAAGAAATGGAAAAATGGGGAAATCATCAAAGAGGAATTCAAACAAACAGCTAGCACGTCTAAGGTTAAAGTCAAAAAAGCTAAAGTGCAGAATGAACTCAGGCTTGCTAGAGAGGTTAAGAACAATAACAAGGGATTTTTTGGGTATGTCAGCAGCAAAAGGAAGAAGAAGGAAATGGTAGGGCCACTATGTGGAGAAGATGGCAAAAAGTTAACAGGGGACAGAGAAAAGACAGAATTACTCAACACCGTCTTTGCTTCAGTCTTCTCAGAAAAGGCAAAGGTTGCTCAGCCTGAGGATAATAGAGCAGAGGACAGACTAGGAGAATTTCAGCATAGAATAAGTAAAGAAATAGTACAGGAACATCTGGTTAACCTAAATGAATATAAGTCTCCAGGAGCAGACGAATTACATCCAAGGGTACTAAAAGAACTGGCAAATGTAATATCGGAACCATTGGCAATAATCTTTGAGAATATCTGGAGAACAGGAGAAGTCCCAGCAGACTGGAGGGCAAACATTGTCCTCATCTTCAAAAAGGGAAAAAAAAGAGGATCCCAACAATTATCATCCAGTTAGTCTGACATCAATACCGGGAAAGATTCTGGAGCAGATCATTAAACAGAGAGTCTGTGAACACCTGGAAGGTAATTCCATAATCACAAAAAGTCAACATGGGTTTCAGAGAAACAAGTCATGCCAGACAAATCTGATCTCTTTTTTTGATAAAATTACCAGCTTGGTAGATGAAGGGAATGCTGTGGATATAGTATATCTTAATTTCAGTAAGGCCTTTGACAAGGTTCCCCATGACATTCTTGCAAACAAGCTGGTAAAATGTGGGCTAGACCAAGTAACTGTTACGTGGATTTATAATTGGTTGACTGGCCGAACCCAAAGGGTACTCAGCAATGGCTCCTTTTCAACCTGGAAAGAAGTGACCAGTGGGGTGCCAGAGGGCTCTGTCCTGGGCCCAGTGCTATTCAACATCTTTATCAATGACTTGGATGACGGTATTGGGGGTATAGTTATCAAATTTGCAGACGACACCAAATTAGGAGGAGTAGCTAATACCCCAGAGGACAGGAACAAAATTCAAAATGACTTAAACAGACTAAAAAGCTGAGCCAAAGCTAACAAAATGAAATTCAACACGGAGAAATGTAAAGGACTGCACTTAGGGTGGAAAAACGAAAAACACAGATATACAATGGGGGACACCTGGCTGAACGAGACTACATGTGAAAGGGATCTAGAAGTCCAGGTAGACCACAAGTTGAACATGTGTCAACAGTGTGATGCAGCAGCTAAAAAGGCCAATGCAATTTTAGACTGCATCAATAGAAGTGTAGTGTCTAGATCAGGGTTAGGCAACCTTTTTGAGCTGGGGGCCGGGTTGCTGTCCCTCAGACAATCGGGGGGCCGAAGCACCAAAAATAAATAAATAAATAAATAAAATTAAAAATATGCATGCACACTCTCTCAGCCCCAGAAAAGCCACGGCAAAACCCCTGTGGAGATTTTGTCAAGAAAACCCCAAGAACAAGTAAGAACAACAATAATATCATCATGGTGGGCGGTGGCGGCATGACCAGCCTGGGGCTGGTCCAAAGTCCTCGGAGGGCCACATCTGGCCCCCCGGCCTTAGGTTGCCTACTCCTGGTCTAGATCAAGAGAAGTAATAGTGCCACTCTATTCTGCATGGGTCAGGCCTTACTTGGAATACTGTGTCTAGTTCTGGGCACCACAATTCCAAAAGGATGTGGAGAAACTGGAGCGTGTCCAAAGGAGGGCAACTAAAATGGTGAAGGGTCTGGAAACCAAGCCCTATGAGGAACGACTTAGGGAGCTTGGGATGTTTAGCCTGGAGAAGAGAAGGCTGAGAGGTGATATGATAGCCGTGTTTAAATATTTAAAGAGATGTCATATTGAGGAGGGAACAAGCTTGTTTTCTGCCACCTCAGAATCCAGGACCCGGAACAATGGGTGCAAGCTCCAGGAAAAGAGATTCCACCTCAACATTAGGAGGAACTTCCTGACAGTAAGGGCTGTTCGACAGTGGAACACACTCCCTCAGAGTGTGGTGGAGTCTCCTTCCTTGGAGGTCTTTAAGCAGAGGCTGGATGGCCATCTATCGGGGATGCTTTGATTGGGAGTTCCTGCATGGCACCCGCATCTTTCCACCCGCATCCTGGGTGGTTCAATAGGCTGTTCCTGGGATGGGAGGACGTCCTCCAACCCCAGGAGGATCCCATTGAACCACTCAGGAAAAGGGGGGCTCTTTCCACCCCTGTCCTTGGTGGTTCAATGGGCTCCTCCTGGGATGGGAGGACATCCTCCAACCCCAGGAGGAACCCATTGAACCACCCAGGAAAAGGGGGGACTTTCTACTCCCGTCCTGGGTGGTTCAATGGGCTCCTCCTGGGATGGGAGGACGTCCTCTGACCCCAGGAGGATCCCATTGAACCACCCAGGAAAAGGGGGCCTCTTTCCACCCCCGTCCTGGGTGTTTCAATGGGCTCCTCCTGGGATGGGAGGACGTCCTCCGACCCCAGGAAGAGCCCATTCAACCACCCAGGAAAAGGGGGCCTCTTTCCACCCCCGTCCTGGGTGGTTCAATGGGCTCCTCCTGGGATGGGAGGACATCCTCTGACCCCAGGAGGATCCCATTGAACCACCCAGGAAAAGGGAGCCTCTTTCCACCCCTGTCCTGGGTGTTTCAATGGGCTCTTCCTGGGATGGGAGGATGTCCTCCGACCCCAGGAGGATCCCTTTGAACCACCCACGGCGAGGGTGGAAAGAGGAGGAGCCCATTGAACCACCCAGGAAAAGGGGGACTCTTTCCACCCCCGTTCTGGGTGGTTCAATGGGCTCTTCCTGGGATGGGAGGATGTCCTCCGACCCCAGGAGGAGCCCATTGAACCACCCAGGACGGGGGTGGAAAGAGGAGGAGCCCATTGAACTTATCATCAATGGAGAAAAGACTAAAGGATTCAACATTCAAAAGGGAACAAGACAGGGCCCTTTCACCGCTACTCTTTATATTAGTTCTGGAAGTACTTAATAATAAAGTAAGAGAGGATACTGAGATAATAGGTGTAAAAATAAAAAAAATATGTGTACAAGCTTAAAACTTACACAGATAACCTCGTTATTTTCCTAGAAGATCCAGCAAAAAGTATACACAAAGTTATAGAAACCATTAATAATTTTGGTAAAGAAGCAGGCTTTAGATTGAATACACAAAAATCGGTAATCATAACCAAAAACATATCTGTAAAAGAAGAGATGGAATTACAAAAAATAACAAATTGTAAGATTGTTAAAAAGACTAAATATCTTGGTATTTGGATAACGAAGAGAAATACAGAACTTTTTTGAAAATAGCTACACTCATATATGGAAAAAAAATTAAACAGGATATGGAGAAATGGTCCAAACTAAACTTGTCGCTACTTGGAAAAATAGCGGCAATTAAAATGTCGGTACTCCCAAAAATCAATTATCTCTTTACAAATATTCCAATTATAACCAACAATAATATTTTTGAAACTTGGAATAGAGACCTTAGGAGATTTATATGGGGTAAAAGAAAATCAAGAATAAAATGGAAAACGTTAACTGATTCCAAAATAAAGGGGGGGTGTAACCTCCCTGATCTTTTGCTATATTTCCAAGCTGACTGCCTGATTTGGATCAGAGAATGGGTAAATCTACACAATCCCAAATTGCTGAATTTGGAGGGACATAACATACGCTTTGGATGGCATGCATACCTTTGGTATGAAAAGAACAAAATTAATAGAGACTTTGAACATCACTTTGTTCGCAGAGCCATCCTAACTAATTGGAATAAAATAAAATGGACATTTTATAGGAAGATCCCCTACTGGATCTCTCCGCATGAAGCTTTCTTTAATAGGACTCCGTTATCAAAATGGCTAAGATATGAGGATATCCTATATAAGAATACGGAAAATAATTTCATACTTAAGCCCACTGAGAAAATAAATACAGTAGAAATTCAAAAACATTGGTTTCTATACTATCAACTTGCTGAGAGATTCAAAAAAGACAGGAAACCAAGATGACTTTGAAATGGAAAAAAAATGAACTAGACAATTTACTAATGAAAGAAAATAAGAAATTAACATCTAAATTTTACAACAAAGGAAACTAGAAAGAGATGCAATAAAAGACTTTATGATCCAATGGGCCAGGGATCTAGGTAGAGAGATCAGCCTAGACCAGGGGTAGGCAACCTTTTTCAGCCCTGGGCCGGGTTGCTGTCCCTCAGACAATTGGGGGGCCAAAGCACCAAAAATAAATAAATAAATAAAAATCTTAATTTATTTTTTAAAATTAAAATTTTTTTTAAAAATGCCTGCACACTCTCTCAGCCCCAGAAAAGCCATGGCAAAACCCCTGTGGAGATTTTGCCAAGAAAACCCCAAGAACAAGTAATAACAACAATAATCAATATAATCATGGCGGATGGCGGCGGCGGCGGCGGCAGGACTGGCCTGGGGCCGGTCCAAAGACCTCGGGGGGCCGCATCCGGCCCCCGGGCCTTAGGTTGCCTACCCCTGGCCTAGACGGTTGGCAAAATGCCAGGAAAAAAAACCTTCAAATTCACAAAGTGCCAAAATTTACAAGAAAATCATTTGAAAATGGAAGTTAGATGGCACCTTACACCTGCCAGAATTGCTAAAATATATAAGGAAGCAAAAAATACCTGCTGGAAATGTCAGTCGGCAAGAGGCTCATGGACTCACATGTGGTGGGAATGCCCAAAAGTGAAGATTTTCTGGAAACATGTCCACGCGGAGATTGAAAAAATGTTAAGAGTAAAATATGACAAAACCCCCGAGATATACCTTCTTAATATGACTGACAAGCTGCCTAAAAGTGTCGAAGTCGAAAATTGGAAAAAAGATTCTATATATGATAACAGCAGGCAGATTACTAATAGCGCAAAAATGGAAATTGGACATCTTACCCACCATAGATGAGTGGCTATTAACATTGCAAGGTATGACAGAAATGGATCATCTTACAAATATGATGCATGACAAATCGGAGGGGAAATAGAGAAGGATTGGTCCTTGACATTGTCATATTGTAAGAATAGATGGAGTTAATATGGGTAATATATAATATGGAGATGATAAGATCAGGGAAGATAAGATAGCGAAGATAATACAAAAGTTATAATAGACTGACTGTAAACGGAAGTGAAACCAAATATACCAAATACAAACACGGTGTACAAATGTTTATTCAAAGGAAGTAAATTACTTATAGGAGAAAAGAAGATTACATGTATATTTTGATGTTTCATTATTACTGTTACTACTAATTGAAGGTTCATGTTTTATATACATTGTAATGTACATTTACATAATAAAAGATTTCATCCCCCCCCAACCCTCCCCCCCAAAAGGTCTGAAATCATGCCTTATGAGGAGAGACCTAGGGAGCTGGGGATGTTTAGCCTGGAGAAGAGACCGTTAAGAGGTGATATGATAGCCTTGTTTAAGTATTTGAAGGGATGTAATATTGATGGGGCAAACTTGCTTTCTGCTGCTCCAGATAATAGGATATGTTAGGAAAAGAGATTCCACTTCAGCATTAGGAGAAATTTCCTGACAGTAAGAGCTGTTAGACAGTGGAACATGCTCCCTCAGAGAGTGGTGGAGTCTCCTTCTTCAGAGGTTTTTCAACAGAGGCTGGATGGCCATCCATCGGGGGTGCTTTGATTGTGAGTTCCTGCGTGTATTCTCCATGATTCTCTATGGGTAAGTAATCCCCATGATTTCCTATGGGTACTTAATCCTCATGATTTCCTATGGGCAAGTAATCCCTTTGATTCCCTATGGGCAAGCAATCTCATGATTCTCTATGGGCAAGTATTCTGCATTGATTCCCTATGGCCAAGTAATCCCCATGATTCCCTATGGGCAAGTAATCCCCATGATTCCCTATGGGCAAGTAATCCCCATGATTCCCTATAGGCAAGTAATCCCCATGATTCCCTATAGGCAAGTAATCCCCATCATTCCCTATGGGCAAGTATTCCCCATGATTTCCTATGGGCAAGTATTCTCCATGATTCTTTATGGGCAAGTATTTCCCATGATTCCCTGTAGGCAAGCAATCTCCATGGTTTCCTTTGGGCAAGTATTCTCCATGATTCTCTATGGGCAAGTAATCCCCATGATTCCCTATGGGCAAGCAATCCCCATGATTTCCTATGGGCAAGTATTCCCCATGATTCCCTGTAGGCAAGCAATCCCCATGATTCCCTATGGTCAAGTATTTCCCATGATTCCCTGTAGGCAAGCAATCTCCATGATTTCCTATGGGCAAATGTTTCCCATGATTCCCTATGGGCAAGAAATCCCCACGATTTCCTATGGGCAAGTATTCTGCATTGATTTCCTTTGGGCAAGTAATCTCCAATGATTCTCTATGGGCAAGTATTGTCCTTTGTTTTAGTACGTCCCGCACTTGAGGTATCTTCCACCTCTAGAATTCTAGGATTCTATCTTCACAGCTCTCCATGGTGGCTAAGAAAAAAAAGGGACTGACACAATGGAGGATGGAGTTGATGCCCCTCTGAAACCCCCATTCACAAGCTTTTATTGGGGGGGGGGGGGGTTAGCTGCCCTTCCCCAGCCATGGGCCTCAAAGTGGGACTCGCCTTCCTCCTCCCTCTCCTCCTCTTTGGACCTTCCCTCCCTGGCCTTGGGCCCCCTCTGCCCCCCCATAACACCCCCCTCCCACAAGGAAGGAAAACAAGCACCACAACAATAACTAGAACAACAACAACAACCCTCCCTCCAGGCCCAGAGCCAAAGGGCCCCCTCCGCATATCCCCCCCCCCCCATGACACTCGGGAGACCCTTCTTATTCCCTATGGGAACCCCCCCCCATACAAATACCAATACAAACAGAAAGACAGCTGAGGTCCCTGAGAGGAGGAGGAGGAGGAGGAGGAGGAGAAGGAGGAAGAGGAAGAGGAGAAGGAGAAGGAGGAAGAGGAAGCCTGGCAGCCGGAGAGGAGCCTCTAAAGGGCCTTGGGAAGGGAAGGCCTCCCCAAAAACAAACCCCTCCATTCCAGGAACCCTCCCCTCCCTCCAGAAGCCCAGGTCTTAAAAGGGCCTTGACTTCCTCCTCCTCCAAGGAAAGGCAGAAAGACCCTCCTTCCGGAAATGAGGTCAGAGGAGGGCGACACTCTGCTCTCCTTCCGCCTTTCCCCTGCTGCTGCCTCTCTAGGAAGTGGAACGCTCTCTCTCTCTCTCTCTTCCTTTGTTTCTGTGAAAGAGACTCAGGTAATAGAAAAGGGAAAAGAAAAGAAAAGGGGGGGGGGAGGCTGTTAGGGGGAACCAATCCAGCTCTTCCCCAAATTCCGAGGAAGGAAGGAAGGAAGGAAGGAAGGAAGGAAGGAAGGAAGGCCCTCCCCCAAGGCCCCTCCCCTGAGGCCTTTCCTTCCGCAGCCCCTAAAAACAAAGCCTTTGGGCGAAGGGGGGCTACTCTGGAGGTTTATTATTCCCCCCCCCCAAATAAAGGCAAAGGGGGGCCTGGGCTGAAAGCGTCTCCCAGCCTCTCTGAAAAGCCATTCTTCCTTCTGGGGCTTCCTCCTAAAGAGAGAGAGAAGGAGAAGGAGAAGGAGAAGGAGACCCCCCTTTTGGCCCTGAGGAGGAGGAGGGGCTCCTTCCAGCCTTCAGAGGAGGAAGAGAAAGGGGGGCAGAGGGGCCTAGTGGGGGGAGCAGGCAGGAAGGAGGGGGAGGGAGGGAGGGAGGGAAGGGACCCCCAAAGGACTGCTTTCTGGAAGGAGAAGGGTCCCTTTGGGGTTGGAGAAGGCAGTGGGGGGGGGTCCTGGTTCCTGCCATCCCTCTGGGAAACGAAGACCCCCCCCTCCAGTCATCCAGAGGCCCCTCTGACTTCCCAAACCTTCCTCCTCCTCCTTCCTAAATGGCCCCCTTCCTTCCTTCCTCCTCCTCTTCCCTCCATCCCAGGGTCCCCTTTCCCTCCCCATTTGGGAGCTCTGCCCAGTCTGTATGGGGCCAGACCCTTTCTTTGTGGGGGGGCAGTGCGGCATTTCCAGGGGGAAGAGGGGCCCTGCTGGTTTTGGAAGGGGGAGAGGAGGAGGAGGAGGAGGAAGGCCCTTTGGGGTTCCTCTGGAGAAGGCTTTGCAACCTGGAGGAGCCTCTGGATGACTTGAAGGAGATCTTCCTTTGCCAGGAGGATTGCAGGAACCACCCCTCCCCACCTTCTTAACCCCCAAAAGGGACTCTGCTCCCATCTCTGCCCTCTCCAAAAACCACACTTGGAGGTCTTTCCCCTTCCTCCCCTCCAAATGTTCCCTTTTACTATAGCAGAAACTCAGCTAAAAGACCAAAACAGAGATCTTTGGAAAGGAGCCTTTATTTCTGAGTAATGCGTGGGCTCTGGGTGGAAGTGTTTGTTCCAAATACCAACAGCCCCGAGAGACAGGTTAAGACAGTTTTATAGTTTACAGATTGCATTGCAACAGGTAACAGTACATAAATCAGCATCTTTCTTACTACCCTGTTATTTACATTTTTGGAAATCAGTCACTAAACAGTCCTGGGCAGAGTCCACCAAGGACATCCTGGTCGGAACAATGCTATCAGTTGAACACTGTCTTCTCAGCATGGTCTGTTCAGAGTTTATCAACAGTGATCCCAACAATAACTAAAAATTTTCTAAAAAGCCATTTTATTCTGCTTCATTATCCTCCAGCCTGCTCTCCTCCCTCTCCCCCACCCCATGGTCCTCTTTCCCAGTCTCCATGGGTCCAGATCCTGGCTATGTGGGGGCAGTGCAGCAGTGTGTTCTATTGCTATTTGTGGGTTGAAAGGATTGCCAGGCAGAAGCAGAGACCCCTGGGGAGAAGTAATCCAGTCTCTTTGGGGTCACAATGGTGTGTGTGTGTGTGTGTGTGTGTGCATGTGCGCACGCACACACATACACAGACAGAGAGAGAAAGAGAAAGAGTCTGGCAATTATTACTACGCAAGTTGGAAACGTAGCTACTAACCGGGCCTGACCCTTCTTAACCTCCAAAATCAGCAGGGATCTTGTGACTTTAGGGTATCCAGACCAGAGAAATAATTCTTAACACAACAATGTACATTACTGATGCTCTGCAATGCTCTGTAATTACCTGAAAATGTCACTAATAACAATAATATATTGGTTTTGCAGGGTCTTGTGGCAGAACATCTTAGGGACATCTTTGCTGTGACACAGAGGGAAGACGAATAACTTTGACTCAACTTGTGCCTTCATTGGAGTAAATAAAAAACAAAACAGAATAGATGGTTTCACCAGATTTAACTGGTTCTGAAGGAAGAAAAGGCCGTGATGGCCTCAGTGCTGAGAGCGGTGAGGGATTCTGGGAGAAGACAG
The DNA here is from genome assembly GCA_026167975.1 of Phrynosoma blainvillii. Taxonomy (NCBI): domain Eukaryota; kingdom Metazoa; phylum Chordata; class Lepidosauria; order Squamata; family Phrynosomatidae; genus Phrynosoma; species Phrynosoma blainvillii. The sequence continues at coordinate 396,803,705 of JANUYF010000002.1, read as the reverse complement.
CCCAGAGGTCCCTGGCTGAGGGCCTGGCCAGCTCAGACACACAGTGCCAGCGCTTCAGGCAGTTCTCCTATGAAGAGGGTGAGGGCCCCCGAGAGGTTTGCAGCCATCTCCACCGTCTCTGCTGTCATTGGCTGAAGCCAGAGCGAAACTCAAAAAGTGAGATTTTGGACCTGGTGATCCTGGAGCAGTTCCTGAGCATCTTGCCGCTGGAGATGGAGAACTGGGTCAGAGAATGTGGAGCAGAGACCTGTTCTCAGGCAGTGGCCCTGGCAGAGGGTTTCCTCCTGAGTCGGGCAGAGGCAGAGAAGAAGCAGAAAGAGCAGCAGGTGAGAGTGTTTCCTCTGGGGACCAAAGTGAGCAGGTTCTGGCACTGGGCTGCTTGAAAAGGTTCTGCTGAAATGCGGTGCCCCCAGATCCGGCTTTCATAAGGAGGAGTGTGGGTTTACCACCTTGTGATGGTGCAGTGACAGTCCCCAAAGCCTCTGAGAAAGGTGTTTCTGCATCCAAACCAGAGGTGTGCTCCCTATATGCCATGTTTTCAAAGGAAGTGCCAGGTTTCCCAGCTGGCACTGCCACACAAGCAGACTTTTCCCTCTGGTGACATCCATGGCAGAGTCTGTCCCTGATGTATTCGGGAGGCTTTCACTCACTTCAACAAATAACCTGCTCTCAGCCTAAGGGGCAAATCGCTTTTACCATTGCCGACTTTTTTCTTTTCATGTTATTTTGATTCCAAAGCCAACATAATAAGTTACCAACCACAGTGTTTTGGCCATAGACTTTACAGTAGGTATACTCTTTATCTATGGATTCAAGCATCCATGGTTTGAAAATATTCAAAAAAATATATAAATTCCAAAAAGCAAACCTTGATTTTGGCATTGTATTTAAGGGACACCATTTTCCTATCCATTGCATTTCATAGAATCATTAAACCCTAGAGTTGGAAGGGATCACAAGGGCCATCCAGTCCAACCCCCTGCCATACAGAAACCTACAATCAAAGCACCCCCGACAGACGGCCATCCAGCCTCTATTAAAAACCTCTAAAGAAGAGGACTTGAGCATCTAATGGATGTTGGTATCCACTGGGAACCAAACTCCAGCAGATACTAAGGACCCACTGTATCTATAAAGTAGCAGTAGGTTTTCATTTTTGTTTCTCTATATGTGTGTTACCATTCTTCCTCACACACACACACACAAACGGATAAATATAGACAGAGATAGAGAGATATAAAAATCAATGGGTCTATGAGAAAACTGCCCTTATAAGTCAAATTATGGTTTTCCAGAACTTCAGAGGTTCTCGTGGTGGGCTCCATGAAATTGCTTGCATTCCATCATTTACAATAAATGTACGCAGAGTATTAATATATGTGTTATACTTAATTCCTTCTTTTTGACCGCTTATTTTGTATGTCATTTTTTCAATTAGGGTTTTATGAGCTGCTTACTTTTTACTGAATTGGCTGTGGCTGGATGTCTCGTCCACACAAGATCAAACTCCTCCCCAAAATCTTTGCCATTTTTTCTTCTTTCTCCAAATTCCATCGTCTTGACTCCTCACTGCTGTTTCAGGTCAAGAATCTCATGGTAGAAGTTCACTCTGAACTCCCTGCGACTGAGAAGGCTCCATTGGATCCCAGGCAGAGTCCCCAATGGAGAGTGATCCAGCAGGAGTGTGATGGAGGAGCCCATTTGCAAGGTAAGGATCAGCGCTCTCTGTCCAGAATCCTTCATGCTTCTTTGTGCATCTGAATGCATCTGAAAGGCAATGTTTTGAGTTGTGTTACTGGACTATCCAGCCAAAAAAAAAAAAAAAAAATCAGTCGATATAACAACTATAATAGCATATCTTACCAAAAAAACAACATGTGAGGACTTTGTTGTTGTTGTTGTTGTTACCTGCCCTCGAGTCGATCTTCACCCATGATGACCCCATGGATTAGATATCTCCAAGACGCCCTGGTCTCCTTTAGTCTCTGAGTGCCTGTAAATTCATACCCAAGTCCATCCATCTAGCATGCAGCCTTCCTTCCTTCTTTCCACCACCTTTCCTAGCATTATTATTTTCTGTAATGTGTCGTGTCTTCTTTTAATATGACCAAAATATGACAGCCTCGGTTTAGTCATCTTGGCTTCACAGAAGGTTTCAGGCCTGATCTGCCCTAGGGCCCATTTGTTTGTCTTTTTGAACATCCACAGGATCCTCAGCACTCTTCTCCAGCAGCACATTTAATAGCATGATGTTCCTCCTAGCAACCACCCTGTGATGTAGGGATGTGTGTGTGTGAGAGAGAAAGAGGTTGAGGTACTCGTGCATCCCCATATGCGGAGATTGATTTTATCATTTCTGGCTTACAAGCACATCTTGTTCTCTGTGTGTTTCAGAGCTGGCTTTTGCTCTCTGGGACTCATGTCCCTCATCCTTTCCACCCTATCCTTTGTCTGTAAAAAAGCAACCTTGTGAGGTAGGTCAGGCTCAGAGAGGGCAGGTGCCCAAGGTTGTCCAATGTCTTTCTGTGCCAATGGGAGGCTAGAATTGGATTTTCCCAGGCCCCAGTCCAACACTTAAACCACTGCACCCAAAACAACCAATTGCTAAAAACTGTTTTTCCCAACCCTCTTTCACCATCCTTCCATTGCATATGCTGCTAAAATAGTTTCAGCTGTACAGAGGATGAAGAGGAAATGGGGGCAAGGCAGGTATAATGTGACTTTATAAAAAGCAGCTTTTTTGTTGGAAGCTTTATTAACTGATGTGTGCCTGTATTTCCTACAGATCCTAGTGAGTCTTTTAAGATTGCAACCTCTAACAGCAGCAGATGTGACTGGCTTCCCCCCACCTTGGTCTCTTCCACAGAGGCTGGAATGATGCCACCAACATGGACTCAGTTGCCTCTTCCTCTTTGCAGTGGACCAGAACCAGATCAGGTAAGGAGAAGGAATCCTGGAACAAGAGGACTGGAGCAGTCTGGGTTCCTCTTCCCAGATCACATCCCTCTCAGTGCTAGTGGAGCTTTGAATTTTTAAAAACTATAAAGTTTCAAACTCCTTCTCTAGGTTTCAATCCCTATGTCTTTAGTCTTATTCTTCAGTTAGAGTTGCTCTCCTTTTTCTCTGAACTTTTTCTTGAACCCAAAGGGGAGGTGATAGATATTCCCATCTTCATTCAGTAGTCCAGAACAAACCATTCTCCCTCTGTGTTGAGCAGCTGGCATTCAGGAGCTTCTGGAGCTGCCAAGGAACCAGCAGGACCAGTGGTAACGTTGGCCTCTACAGGGAAGATGGCCAGTGCCACTCAGGAATGTTTGAGGCAGGGGTGGGGAAATCGTTTTTACTGCCAGTTTTCAGTTAATATTTTGCCCAAAATTGGGGAACATAAGAACTTTATTGGCTGTGTAGGAAGACTGTATCATGTGTCTCTTTGTAGGTAGACCTACTAGAACCTTGGGCCATGAGTGATTTATGTCTCATGGATCTTCTCCCATATTGCTATTTATAGGCTTGGACCATATAGTTTTATTATTTATTTATTATAAATCTTTTAAAATTTGTTATATATACATAGATACCCGCCAAATGGACAATCTATATCCTAATTTTGCTTGTTCTCAAATTGGCTGGAAACCAGCCAAAACCTCAGCAGTTTAATCCCTGCTCCCTCTCTAGCACCTATAACATATTCTCCAACATTTCACAGATGAAAATTGTCCCATGTGTGGCCATGCAGCAGCAGACTGTGGTCAATCTGGCAAAGGTTATTGCTGAGAAGTATAAATTGAGAGACTGCAGCCATTGACTTTTCCCAGACTCTACAGCGAAAAGCAATCCCCTTTGCTGAGTTGTTGTTGTTGTTGTGTGCCTTTAGGTGGTTTCCAATTTATGACAACTCTAAGATGAACCTATCACAGAGGTTCTTGTTTTGGAGAAGGTTTTCCTTTGCCTTCCTCTGAGACTGAGAGAGTGTGACTTGCCCTAGGTCATGCAGTGGGTTTCCACGGCTTAGTGGGGATTCAAACTCTGGTCTCCAGAATCCCAATTGAGCACTCAAACCACTAAACCACACTGGCTGAGTTAATGGGTGCAAACTCCTTTTGCACCTTGAACTCAGTTTACATCAACTGAAGTGAACTGAGAACAAAGAGCGGGAAATAATAGGAGGAAAGTGGGTCATTTTAAAATCCACTGAAAAGTGGACAAAAGAGGATTAATTGGCATTGTCCCTGCCAAATTGGAGAGTATGCCATAAAACTCCACAACTCCCCCCAAAAGTGAAAAATTAAACAAACCCAAAACACTACCTGAAAATTGACCAATGTGGCAGTTGGAAGTGACCCAGCATCATCCATCCTGGCATGCTGAAATTGTCAAGACCATGTGGCACCCTGGTCTGGAAAATGACATGGATGTGGCCACTGAAAGGAACTGGAGCAATAGTAACAGGGTTACTCCAGTTTAAGTGGCAGGTGCATGTCAGCATTTGGTAAGCTATGCATCATGAGAAGTCTGATGGAACAGGCACAGTGGATGAGACAAGCCAGGTATGCATCATGGAAGGCCTGATGCAACAGGTGCTGGGGATGAAACAAGACAGGTTTCATTTGTGCATGGCTGTTACATGTTCCCAAGAAGACCCCCTATATAAGAGAGAGGGTCAGAATCTCCATTGGTGGTTGGTTGTGGTTGGTGATTGGCGAAGAACTTGGTTGGTATATATGCCTGTGAGTATTCAAGACAGATAGCTGATACTCTATGTATCTTTGTAAATATTTGCAACAAAGATTAAAGTCCTTATTGAGTGAAGTCTCGCTGTCCAGCAATTCATTTCTCCCAGCTGAAAGCAGCAGCCTGCGTGTGAGAGGATTTTTCCTGTGTCGTCTGGAGAATGACTCTTCACAGAGACCATCTTCTAGGCACTCCTGTCTATGTACATCAACTCTGCATGTGTGTATGCTACATCCTGCTTGTCTGCATACCCCAGCAGAAATGCCCACATTGGGCCTGCCCACCCCATCTGCAGTTGCCTACCCCTGGTTGAAATTCTGAAGTGTAAGACCTTTGGCATTTTATTCCTAAATTGTGGTGTAATGTTTCTTTAAAGCCAGTCTTCTTTTGCTGGAGCTGTAGAGTATGTCATGGACTGAGGCTCCTGTGTTTGCCAGACCTTGTTCACAATTCTCATGCTGGTGTTGGTAGAAGAATCAGTCTCACTTCAGTTGCCTTTGGAGCTGTATCAGCCTGTGAGTCCACTTTATACTAATTGCCGCAGCCGGCAACTGGCTTGATATCCAGGGTGAGCAAGAACCTTTTTCTTCTATTTTTAGGGCCATGTGACTTTTGAGGAGGTGGCCGTGTCTTTCTCCCCAGAGGAGTGGGCTCTGCTGGATCCTGACCAGAGAACCCTGCACAGGCAGATCATGGCAGAGATCTGTGGGATCATGGACTCTCCTGGTAAGAATCTTTCTTTCCCTGGATTATGTCTTCTGTTTTAAAATTCATTAATAATAATGGCATTAACAGTTACAGTACTTGGAAGCAGGTCCTGATTCAGCCCAAATGGGAAAGGATGAGCCCTGTATATGTAGATGCTGCTCCAGAGAATAGGACTTGGAACAATGGATGCAAGCTACAGGAAAAGAGATTCCACTTGAACATTAGGAGGCACTTCCTGACAATGAGATCTGTTCGACAGTGGAACACACTCCCTTGGAGTGTGGTGGAGTCTTCTTTGGAGGTCTCTAAACGGAGGCTGGATGGCCATCTGTCGGGGATGCTTTGATTTTGGGTTTCTTCATGGTAGGAGGTTGGACTGGATGGTCCTTGTGTTCTCTTCCAACTTTATGATTCGGTGATCATGGTGGAGATCTCTTGGATTATGGGCTGTCTTGCTAAAACTCTCTTGTTCGCTTATTGATGGTCATTTCCATTCTGAAACTTTGGTGAATGGATTGTGTGCTTCGGTGTGGCAAGAAGCTATGCTGATAGAGCACAGCCAGTAGTAAGGTCTCCTAAGACAGGCTTTTGCTGAAGAGGCAGACCAAATGTGCCAAGTGGGCAGCAGCAGTAGTGTGGTGACACAGATGGAGGATCTCTCCAAGTCTCAAGAGCAGAGGAGAGGTACGAGTAGTACTTAGTTTAAGGTTGCAACTAGACTCAAGGTGAGAGATGAATGAAAATTCCCAATTTGCACAACATCAGTAGAAAAGGAGGGATACCACACTACAGGTGGATTGATTCAATCCAGAAAGCCATGGTTCTGAGTTTGCAAGACCCCACTGGGCAGTTGATGGCTGGAGCTTTTGGAGGTCTCTCATTTATAGGGTCTGACTTCATGCCAGAGAAGAAAATGAACAACAAAAGAAAAATAACAGCATAAACATTGCTTTTGAGTGGGAATAGCATCTCACCAATGTCAGTCACAGGAGGCTCCTTAAGGAGGGCTGGAGAAGAGGTGTCTCTTCAGATGCCCTCTACCCCACACGCCACATCTTTCCCCAGTCACACACCTGTGGGCAGTGCTGTGTAAGGAGGTGTCTTGTACTTCATTGAACAGTGAACTTAAAGCGACATCGAATACATATCCAAGGGTTGGTGGGTTGACCATATAGTACAGTACAATATCATCCAAAATCCACAAAACACAGTGATACCTTTATTGTGCCAATCAAAATGCACATCATACATGTTGCAAAGCTCTATTGGCTGGCCCAATAAAAGTATCAATGTTTTGTAGATTTTAGATTATACTGTACTTTGCTATAAGGCCAGTACAGCTACTCCTGGATATGTTGTCTCGATATGAAGATGCCACATTTTTTCCACCACAGTTAATCTAGCTGCTCTTATTAAATACTACAGTATTCTCCAAAACTTTATTTCATCGTCCTTATTTAATATTGAATTTATATTCAGAACACATAACTCTGGTGAGAATGTATATTGTATTCCCAACATTTTTTTGATGACATTTCACTTTTGGGCACCACATATGAAATAAAATACCATTTCTTTTTTGGCATCTCCAAAATTTGTTCCCAATTTATAGGTCTTATTTAGTGTCCATACTGTAAGATACCATCTATTCGTACTTTAAAAATAATTCTCCTTCAACTCTTATGAAGCTGTAAACTTGTTGAATTTGCCCTTTCCCAACTTTCTAAAACCCTGGGCCTTTTTTATCATTGTCAGTCTTATCAGTTCATGTTCGCATATGAAAAAACAGCTGTAAATCTTTCAAATGTTAATGACTGATTTGGGAGATATGGTGGGAACTTAAATGCAAAGAGTGCCCTGCATGTTGAGAAGCATCTGTGAAGCCAATAAATGTAAACATTTTGTTTGGGTGATTGGTACAAACCAGTTTAGGTGTTGTCTTCATATGTATCAAGGGATTTCATTTAGCAATTATGGCTAATATTTATGATAGAAAAGGGGACACAGAAGCTCCTCTTTCTCTGATGGGTTTTTTCCTTCATGACTCTGTTAAGCTTCATCGTTTCTTCTAAGGGTGAAATTCAGTCTTCTATGCCTTTGTCCTTCTTTATAGGAGTCATTTTGAGTCATCAGAGAATCAACACCGGAGAAAAACCATATAAATGCCAACAGTGTGTGAAATGTTTTGCTCAGAAGTCTGGCCTTATAAACCATCAGAGAGTCCACACAGGAGAGAAGCCATACAAATGCTTACAGTGTGGGAAATGTTTTGCTCAGGAATATAACCTTGTGCGTCATCAGACAGTCCACACAGGAGAGAAGCCATACAAATGCTTGCAGTGTGGGAAATGTTTTGCTGAGAAGTATAACCTTGTGAATCATCAGAGAGTCCACACAGGAGAGAAGCCATGCAAATGCTTGCAGTGTCAAAAATGCTTTGCTACTATGACAGAATTGTTGAGACATCGGAGATTCCACACAGGTGAGAAACCATACAAATGCCAACAATGTGGGAAATGTTTTTATCTGAAGTCACACCTTGTGACGCATCATCGTAGTGTCCACACAAGAGAAAAAACATACAGATGCCATCAATGTGAGAAATGTTTTACTCTGATGTCAGTCCTTGTGAAGCATCAGCGAGTCCACACAGGAGAGAAACCACACAAATGTCAGGAGTGTGGGAAATGTTTTGCTGAGAAGACGACCCTTGTGGCCCATCAGAGAATCCACACAGGAGAGAAACCGCACAAATGTCAGGAGTGTGGGAAATGTTTTTCTGAGAAGACGAACTTTGTGATGCATCAGAGAGTACACACAGGAGAGAAACCACACAAGTGTCAGGAGTGTGGGAAATGTTTTTCTGTGAAGACGAACCTTGTGGCCCATCAGAGAGTCCACACAGGAGAGAAACCACACAAATGTCAGGAGTGTGGGAAATGTTTTTCTGTGAAGAGAACCCTTGTGAATCATCAGAGAGTCCACTCAGGAGAGAAACTACGCAAATGTCAGGAGTGTGGGAAATGTTTTGCTCAGAAGATGAAGTTTGTGGAACATCAGAGAGTCCACACAAGAGAGAAACCATACAGATGCCAGCAATGTGGGAAATGTTTTACTCAAAGGTCAACCCTTGTGGCCCATCAGAGAATCCACACGAGAGAGAAACCACACAAATGTCAGGAGTGTGGGAAATGTTTTTCTGTGAAGGGAACCCTTGTGAATCATCAGAGAGTCCACTCAGGAGAGAAACTACACAAATGTCAGGAGTGTGGGAAATGTTTTGCTCAGAAGATGAAGCTTGTGGAACATCAGAGAGTCCACACAGGAGAGAAACCACACAAATGTCAGGAGTGTGGGAAATGTTTTGCTCAGAAGACAAACCTTGTGATGCATCAGAGAGTCCACACAGGAGAGAAACCACACAAATGTCAGGAGTGTGGGAAATGTTTTCCTCAGAAGATGAACCTTGAGAGGCATCAGAGAGTCCACACAGGAGAGAAACCATACAGATGCCAGCAATGTGGGAAATGTTTTACTCAAAGGTCATCCCTTGTGGGCCATCAGAGAGTCCACACAGGAGAGAAACCACACAAATGTCAGGAGTGTGGGAAATGTTTTTCTGGGAAGAGGGGCCTTGTGATGCATCAGAGAGTCCACACAGGAGAGAAACCACAGAAATGTCAGGAGTGTGGGAAATGTTTTGCTCAGAAGACGAACCTTGTGAATCATCAGAGAGTCCACACAGGAGAGAAACCACACAAGTGTCAGGAGTGTGGGAAATGTTTTGCTCAGAAGACGAACCTTGTGACTCATCAGAGAGTCCACACAGGAGAGAAACCACACAAATGTCAGGAGTGTGGGAAATGTTTTTCTGTGAAGACGAACCTTGTGGCCCATCAGAGAGTCCACACAGGAGAGAAACCACAGAAATGTCAGGAGTGTGGGAAATGTTTTGCTCAGAAGACGAACCTTGTGAAGCATCAGAGAGTCCATACAGGAGATGATGATGATAATAATAATAATGATAATAATAATAATGTCCTTTAGGAGAAGTGTGACTGCATCCAGGACTGGATGGCAAAACTCCTTTCCCAGACTTTGGGTACCTATCGCTAGTACCTCTGATTTTTCTGGATTCAGCTTGAGTTTGTTTTCCCTCATCCAGCCCATTACTGATTCAAGACAGACATCAAGAGGAGTAATACCATCCTTAGTCACTTCAGCAGATTGAGACATAGTGAAATAAAGTTGGGTGTCATCAGCGTACTGATAACATTGTGCCCCATGTCTCTGGATGATCTCTCCCAGTGGCTTCATGTAAATGTTAAACAGCACGAACGATAAAATGGTGCCCTGAGGGATGCCAGATGTCAGCTCTCTTTTTGAAGAGCCGCTATCCTCCAGCTTCACCATCTGAAATCTGCCCGAGAGGTAGGACCGGAACCACTGAAGAGCAGTGCCCCCAATACAACTCGAGGTAGGACCAGAACCACTGAAGAGCAGTGCCCCCAATACAACTCGATCGCCTTACCCAAGAATGGTAGAAGGGAGACTGGCCTATAATTATTTTTCACCAGGGGATCAAGGGAGGGTTTTTTCAAGAGCAGTTTAACCACCACTAGTTTCAAGTTAGATGGACCTTTCCCTTCCCTGAGGGATGCATTAATGATAAGTTGTAATAATGTTTTTACTGCATCTGATCCCTGGACTGTCAGCCATGATAGGCAAGGATCAAGAGGGCATGTTGTCCTCCTTATATTTCCAAGAAGCTTGTCCACTTCATCAGTATTAAGAATCTCAAAATGATCCAGTGTAACATAGTCCACAGTGTCTCTGGACAACTCTCTTATTGGTTCTGTTATAATGCCCTCATCCAGATCAGCCCTTATCTGAGAGATTTTATCTACAAAAAAGTCATTAAAAGCATCACAGCAGGCTTTAGTTAGTTCCAATAACGTGTTCAGGATATGAGGTAATTGAATTAATTCTTTAACCACCCTCAACAGTTGTGCTGGACGAGACTTGCAGATGCAATACGTGCAGCATAGAAAATTCTTTGCTGCATCTGTTGCCACTCGATAAGAATCCAACATGATCCTATGACATGTCTTAGATATAATCATCATCATCTCAAGCTGAGCCTTATGTCCCCCATCCTATACCTGTGCATTTAGATTTTGATTCATTTTGCAGGACTCAGCCATGCTGGCTCCACTCCTCATGCATTTGGCAGTGTGGACTTTGAGAGGCATAGATTGCTCTCCTGGAACAGGGGAAGAGTGTGATTGAGTTCTCACCTGTACCCTTCATATGGATTCTGTGAATAAACTGTACAGCCAACTTGGGCATTGTTGAGCATGGTGTCCTCAATGATCATAAGTTTCCTTGAATATTTCTGGACCGGAATTTAATAACAACTAGGTTTTCCCAAAATAATTTTAGTTAACTATGGTTTTATAGTATTATCTATTTTGGTTACATGGATTTATTCGTTTGCTTATTGCCTTGGGTTTTGTAGAGCTAGATGGATAAATTTTAACATTGTTGTTGCATAGTTTCATATTTGTATCACTTTTTCCTTTCCCTTTGTGTGTGTGTAGATATTTATTATACACACACTGTCAGAATGCCTGAGGAAAAGGGAAGCAGACTGGCCCAGTTAGGAAGCGCTCACTGCTTTTAAGGCAACGTTAAGAGATCCATCTAAGCTGTTGAGCCTGCTTCTCCCACCCGACCTTTAGGACCTTACATGTCTCCCTTAAGGGATGAAGAATGTCCTGGAGTGGAGTCTCTGCCCTGCACCAAGATGGGGACCGATTTGCGTCCCAGCTGGAGGAATGGGCAGTAAAATGGCAAAGAAAGGTCAGTGGAAGGGAAGAAAGGGGAAAGCAACGCATTATGGGACCAAAAATTGGAAGGAAGGAGTTGATGTCAAGATTCCCCCCCCCCCCATCACAATAATCACAAAAATATCACCACAAAAATAGTCACCCTTTCTCTACCAATGCTTCCAGAGAGAGATTTTATCTGCTCACTAATTGTTTGTTATAGATGTTGCTCAACTCTATTGATGACTATGGGCCTACTTTAAGCAATAATGAAAAGGACAGTAGAACAAGTCTTCTTCATTTGTATTTACCAGACTAACTGGACGATAATGGTTGGGATCCTCTTTTTTTTCCCTTTTTGAAGATGGGGACAACGTTTGCCCTCCTCCAGTCTGCTGGGACTTTTCCTGTTCTCCATATGTTCTCAAAGATTATTTCCAATGGTTCTGATATTACATTTGCCAGTTCCTTTAGTATCCTTGGATGTAATTCATCTGGTCCTGGAGACTTACATTCATTTAGATTAACCCGGTATTCCTGTACTATCTCTTTACTTATTCTGTGCTGAAATTCTCCTATTCTGTCCTCTGCTCTATTTTCCTCAGGTTCAACACCCTTTTCCTTTTCTGAGGAGACTGAAGCAAAGAAGGTGTTGAGTAGTTCTGCCTTTTCTCTGTCCCCTCTTAACTTTTTGCCATCTTCTCCACACAGTGCCCCTGCCATTTCCTTCTTCTTCCTTTTGCTGTGGACATACCCAAAAAAGCCCTTTTTATTGTTCTTGACCTCTCTATCAAGCCTGAGTTCATTTTGCACTTTAGTTTTTCTGACTTTACACCTACACGTGCTAGCTATTTGTTTGAATTCCTCTTTGGTGATTTCCCAATTTTCCCATTTACTATACATGCTCTGTTTAAAACTTAATTCAGTTGCAAGTTCCTTAGTCATCCATCCTGGTTTCTTGAGGCACCTCCCATTTTTCTTCCTCCTTGGAACTGTTTGAAATTGTGCCTTCAGTATCTCCCTTTTGAGAAACTCCCATCCGTCTTGAACTCCCTTCTCTTTTAGTATTCCTGACCACGGGATCACCCCCAGTATTTCCCTAAGTTTATCAAAATCAGCTCTCCTAAAGTCTAAAATGCGTGTCTGACTATGCCTGGCTTCTCCATTCCACTGTATAATAAATTCCAGGAGAACATGATCACTCCCACCTAAAGATCCAACCACTTGCACCCCATTAACTAGGTCATCCCTGTTAGTTAGGATCAGATCCAAAATAGCTGACTCCCTTGTTGCCTCTTCCAGCTTTTGGACAATGAAATTGTCTTCAAGGCAAGTGAGGAATTTGCTAGACCTTGAGGATTTTGCTGAGTTTGAATTCCAGCAAATATCAGGATAGTTGAAGTCACCCATCACTACTATATTTCTCCTTTCTTTTCTTTTTTTTTAATATTTTGAAAAAATGTATTAGATTTAAAAAAAACACACAAATACACTGACATAAAAACAAACAAGACAAAAACATACATTTAAATTATTGTCTTCATAATTCTCGTATCAATAATAGTTTTCCTTACTATCTAAAATACTTCCCACTTATTACCCCTGTACTTAGCCCGTTATGTTTTACTTCTATTATTTCTTATCAGTTTTTATAATACATACCATACATTTTTATAATACATACCATACATTGATAATAGCTCTTACAGTGATTCTTAAACTATATTTACAGTGTTATTTTGTTCTTTGTTCTACACAACAACTAGTTTATTTAACAACATTTGACTTCTATAGTCTTCTAACACAAATAGTGAAATTATTTTATCGTCCATTCTTAAACACTTCCTTATATTTTCCAACCCTTTTGGATCAAATAATCAGTCAATGGTTTCCAGTTCTTGACAAGTACTTCGTTGTCCTCTCCTCCTATCAATCCTGTTAACCTGTCCATTTCAAACAAATCCAACATTTTTAACAACCATTCATGAATCGTTGGTACCTCCGGAGATTTCCATCTCGATGCATAGGATATTCTCGCTGCAGTTAGGAGATTAAACATCAATTTACCATACTTCAACTCTAAATTTAAATCAATAATCATCCCTAGTAGAAACAGTTGTGGTTTGTTTTCTAAAGTAATATCGAAAATCTCCATTATAACCTGTCTTATATTTCCCCAGAATTTTTGAGCTTTTTCACATTGCCACCAAAGGTGAAAAAATGTCGCTTCTTTTTTTATCACATTTCCAACAAAAAGCTTTAACTGATTTTTTTCATTTTAGCCAATTTGAATGGATTAAATGCCATCTGTATTGTAATTTATAGAAATTTTCTTTTAAGTTGACACAAAGAGTGTGTTTTATTCTCTTATTCCAGCATTTCTCCCACTGTTCTAGTTTAATGGTATGCCCAAAGTCCTGTGACCATTTAATCATTTGGGGATTTATTAGCTCAGATTCCAGTTCTCTCTCTAAAAGTAACTGATAAATTCTCTTTATCTTATGTTTACCTTCGTCCATTATGACCTCTTCAAATTGTTTGTCCATAACTCCTTTTTTTTTTGTTTTTATATCATTCTTAAATCTTTCTCTAATCTGTCTGTACGTAAACCAACCAAAATCATAACCTTCTTGTTTAAGTTCTTCTTGTGATTTTATTGAAATGTTTTGTCCCTTTACTACCAATAACTCTTTATATGTAAGCCAGTTATTTTCTCCAAATTTGTCACTTTTATTAATAACTTCCCCAATTTCCGTCCAATATGGAATAATATCTGGCCAATTTTTCTTAATTTTATACCAAATTCTTAAAAGTGTCTTTCGTACATAGTGGTCGTTGAAATTTTTGTGGACTTTAACCTTATCATATATTAAATATCCATGCCAAGGCTAAACATTGTCATAGCCTTCTAATTTTAGAATTTTTTCATTATGAAGACAAATCCAATCCCTTAACCAAAATATCACACATGCATAATAATATAGCTTAAGATCGTTTCTCGGCCTTTTGGCTAAGATCAAGTGTAGTATCTGTTCTTATCAGTTTAATCTGTCTGGACCTACATGGCTCCAGAGGCCCCTGCCAAAAGCAGAGGCACTGCAGGAGACTCGGGAGGAGTTCTGCAGGAGACCACCAGTTGCGTACCATGCGAGTCAACTGTAGGGATGGCTCGTTCCTTACCAGCGGACCAGGAAAATGCGAGTGAGTGCAATTCCACCGCCCTAACAATAGACGTCTGCTCTGAAATTCCCCAGAGAGTACAGGGGGAAGAAACTAGTCAGTCTTGCAGCCTCCTTGAGAAAGCTCCCAGGGGGAAGAAAACTATTCCGGCAGCCGCCGTGAACAAGGAGGGTGGGGCAGCAGTGCAAAAACGCCAAGCTCCTAAGAAGACCGGCCTACTCCATGGGAAGAAAGGCGAGGCGCCACTCCCTAAAGAGATTGTTCTTCGGTATCCACTCGACCAGCTTATTTGCCCTGTATGTGAAGAGCCAAAGAAACAATATGCTACTCATAGCACCCTTGTTACTCATATCGGCCGGTATCATGCACCGGTCTGCTATCTGTGTGAACACTGCTTTTTAAAATTTAAAAACTTTCTTGCTTTTAAGAAGCACCAGACATCAGGCTGCATTGATAGTTTGCCCAGTGGTTTATCTCCAACTCAAGCCACACCTATGGTCCAACAAGAAATTATCAATGAGCACGTTGACCACCAGAGCTCTTGGGCCAATACTCCAAGCAAAAAACAATCAGAAGACCATCTGTTTGAGAGGCAAACAGCTATCACAAAGCCTGCTGACTCTGCTGAGAAATTATCCGTACCATCTACTAGCACTGTTCACAGGAGAAGTAAAAATGTCGCGCAAGGTGCCCAGGCAACTTCTGCCAATACCAACACTGCAGCTGCCACCACAGTCCCCTCTCAGCAGGACGTGAGAAAACCTACTGGCTGGCAGTTAAATTGGCTGGCCAAGCTGCGGGAGGTGAAGACCTTTGGAGATCTGGAAGCAACGGTCGGCTCTTTGACTAATGAACTTTCCAAAGCAGCCAGACCTGTTGAAAGAACAACTGCTAATTTTAGGCAATCCACTCCTGGAGCATCAAAACGACCTTCTTCCTACCATCCTAAGGACAGGAAAAGAAACAAAGCAGATTCCTATGATCCTCGGGCAGCATCACGTATTCAAAAACTGTACCGTGCAAACAGAGCAAGAGCTGTCAGGGAAGTTCTAGATGGCCCATCTCTGTTTTGTACCATCCCCAGCGGCCAATTATACGAACATTTTACATCTGTTTTTGATAGGGATGAGGAAAACCGAGCTCCCCGCCCAGCTGACCTACTCGGACTGCTGAGAGTCGACGAAGAACTAAACAACATTCTTCTAAGAGACTTTACCCCTCAAAAAGTTGAGGCGAGATTGACAAGGGCTAAAAACACAGCTCCAGGCAAGGATGGCATCCGATATAATCTATTGAAGAAGTACAACCCTGGTTGCTTGGTTCTAGCAACCATTTTTAATTACAGCAAACAATTCTGTCGAACACCAACCAGCTGGAAAAAAGCCATGATCGTCCTCATTCACAAAAAAGATGATCCTACGGACCCTAACAACTGGCGCCCAATTTCCCTTTGTAGCACCATCTACAAGATGTATGCAAGCTGCATTGCTGCCAGAGTCACAGACTGGGCCATTACTGGTCATGTCATCAGCCCTCAACAAAAGGGCTTTATGTCCTGCGAGGGCTGCTACGAACACAACTTCATACTACAAACAGTCATCGACACGGTTCGTCGCACAAGAAGAGAATGTGCTGTGGCCTGGCTTGACATCAGCAACGCCTTTGGCTCTGTGCCGCATTCTTGCATCGTGGAAACACTGTCTGAATTGGGCATGCCTTCGGCTTTCCTTGACTTGCTTCGTGAGCTTTACAGCGACTGTACCACCACAGTACGGACTGCAGAAGGTGAGACAGCAGAAATCTGAATTCGTCGCGGGGTGAAACAGGGCTGCCCACTTAGCCCAATCATCTTTAACTTGGCTATGGAGCCTCTTCTCCGCTATATTATAAACGGTCCTGGTGGCTTCAAGCTACATGGTAATAAAGTGAGCATTCTGGCCTACGCTGACGACCTAGTTCTGGTAGCTGAAAAACCTGAAGAACTCCAGCAAATGATAAATGCGATTGCACATGCTGCAGATTGGATGGGCCTGCAGTTTAATGCTAAAAAATGTGCAACGCTCCACATCAATGGGAGCCTGAAGGAACGGGTTCTGTCAACAGCTTTCACCATCCAAGGGAAACCCATGATTCATCTTGAAGAAGGAGAGACCTATCAACACCTGGGGACTCCAGCGGGCTTCCGAAGCTGCCAGACTCCTGAGGCCACGCTACATGCCATTGTGACGGACACTATGAAGATTGACGCATCTCTCTTGGCTCCATGGCAAAAGATCGACGCACTTAGGGTTTTTCTTCTCCCGAGGATTGATTTTGCCCTTCGGGGATCATCGGTCCAGAAAACAGCGCTCAATAGAGTCGATCAAGCAATTATGGCTACTTTGAAGAAGTGGCTTAGTCTTCCTAAGCATGCTACTAATGACATTCTGCACATCGCTCAGAGACATGGAGGAATAGGAGTCCCTAAGTTGGGAGACTCGGGGGATGCGGCAACCATCGTTCATGCATATCGCCTTCTCACTTGCCCTGACAAGACTGTAAAATCTATTGCTCTCGGCTCCCTCAAAGAAGTTGTCCAAAAACGCATTGCCAGAATTCCATCTGAGAACGACCTGGCAACTTATCTTTCCGGTTCGCTGGAAAACGAATTTGGACGCGATGGCGGTGACTTCTCTTCCCTCTTCACTCGCACCCGAAACGCAACCCGTCGCTTAAACAAACTTATTGGCTGCCAATGGGTGTGGGCTGTTGAAGAGGGTCCTCAGTTCACCGTCACCAAAGGAACCCACCAGAGATGCAATGTTTCTCCCATAAAACAAGACATTTGTTAGAAAGTTCGCTGAAAGATCTTTTAAGGGAGAAATATACCATCGCGCTCCTGAGCAAGCCTGACCAGGGCAAGGTTTTTGAAGTGACATCACAGTGGGATTCAAGCAACCACTTTATACCACGTGGAGACTTCACCCGTTTTGCTGACTGGCGATTCGTTCACCGAGCCCGCCTGAATGTTGTGCCCCTTAATGGTGCGGTTAAAACTGGCAACCATGACAAACGTTGTCGTCGTCGTGGTCATCCTAACGAGACGCTCCCACATGTGCTCTGCAACTGTCCCCCACACTCGACAGCCTGGAAACATTGACATGATGCCGTGATGAACCGACTGGCTAAAGCTGTCCCAGCGTCACTGGGCACCATCTCTCTTAATCGAGCTGTGCCTGGGACAGATAGTCAGCTGAGACCTGATATAGTCATCACAGATGAAGACCATAAAAAGATCATAATTGTTGACGTGACCATCCCCTTTGAAAACAGGAAGTCAGCCATGAGGGAGGCTAGAGAACGCAAACATCAAAAGTACACCCCTCTGGCTGATGTGCTGAGACAAAAGGGGTACGAAGTCTCTGTTCATGCATTGCTTGTTGGAGCTCTGGGTGCCTGGGATCCAGCAAACGAACCTGTGCTGAGAGTTTGTGGAGTGGGAAAGCGCTATGCAAAACTCATGCGCAGACTGATGGTGTCAGATACCATTAGATGGTCCCGTGACATCTATATTGAGCACATCTCCGGCCATCATCAGTATGAGGAACCAGCTGCGGTCTTGGTAGAGAAGGAACTGTGATGTTCTCTTTTTGTTTTTTATTCTCTCTACCATATTTTTC
This sequence comes from Phrynosoma blainvillii, assembly GCA_026167975.1. Classification (NCBI taxonomy): domain Eukaryota; kingdom Metazoa; phylum Chordata; class Lepidosauria; order Squamata; family Phrynosomatidae; genus Phrynosoma; species Phrynosoma blainvillii. The sequence continues at coordinate 396,785,599 of JANUYF010000002.1, read as the reverse complement.
TCTTTCTTTTTTCTATGGTATGCAACTGTTTAGATATATTAGTGATTGCCTGTTGGTGATCTGAAAGTAACAGATATATATTTTGGTCTCATTAGTATGTTTTAATTACTTAAAATATGTTTTAATAATTTAATCCATATTAGGAATGAAATTTGCTTTATATTTAATTTTTTATATGTTACTATTTTATATATATATTTACCTGCAATTGCATTCCTTGGATTTGATATGTATTACTTATTATTCTATGTTAAATTGTATCTTTAAACATTCTCTAATAAAAGCTTTAATCTGTTCTTATCAGTTTAATATATTTCTCCTTTCTGAGTGTGTAGTCATCTGTTCTAGAAAGGCATCATCCAGTTCCTCTGCCTGAGTCGGGGGTCTGTAGCAGACTCCCACAATAACATCCCTGTTGTTTCCCTCTCCTTTAATTGTTATCCAGATGCTCTCCACCTGGCTTCCATGACTAATGTCCTGGATTTCTTCATTGGTGTAAATATCCCTGACATATAATGCTATTCCTCCTCCTTTCCTGTTTGGCCTGTTTCTGTTGAAAAGGTTATACCCCTTTATTTCTACATTCCAATCATGAGACTCATCTCACCAGGTTTCAGTGATGCCTATTATATCATATTTGCTTTGTTGTGCTAGGAGTTCAAGTTCATCTTGCTTATTTCCCATGCTCTGTGCATTAGTGTAGAGACATCTAAGACCATATGTCTCCTTTATTTGCTGCCTGTGCATGTTTTTTTGCCTCCCACTGTTGGGTCCCTGTACTGTTTGCCTTGGAGCATGTGTAGTTCCCCACATCTGTAGGTAAGAAGACAAACATTCCACAGGTATTGCAGGTGACAGCAGCAGTTCCTTCAGTGTCCATACTAAGTCTTAATTAGTACCTGAAAGAGGATTACGGCTTTTCTCCTCAAAGAAAATACCTCACTAACAACAGTGTTACAGTCTGCTGATGACCGGAACTTTTCAACAATTAGTAGTGATTACGAAATTCTGGGAGCAGTTGTATAGAGCTAACTGGCTAGCCCACCCCCTATTGACTCACAAATGTTACGCAACAAAGCCCCACCCACTCCCCAAGTGTCAGTCACCCTCTCCCCAAGTGTTTTTAAAAAGAATTTTAAAACTCACCAACTCAAAATGGCTGCCTGGAAACTGCTTTCTTCTTCTTTCCTAGCAGGAACTGGCCTAGAAAGTTTCCTTTACCTTCTCTTTTCCTGGCAGAAACTGCCTGCAAAGCCTCCTTCTCTTTCTCCTTTCTTTCAGAACCCTCGCAACTGTGTTGCTCCTGTGGTTGTCCCAGCTGATAAAGGAAGCTGATAAAGGAAGCTATGGTTGCCCCAGCTGATAAAGGGGCAGGGCGGCTAGGAGGAGAAGGCTTGCCTAAGGAGCCCTCTTCTGCCACCGCTGCAGGTGATGGAATGAGCAGAGGACAGGCTAACAGCCTCCGGAAGAGGCCCTCTTCAACTGCAGCCGCAGGTGGTGAAACAAGTAGAGGAAGGGCTAAAATAGTCTCCTGAGGAGCCCTCTTCTGCCACCACTGCAGGTGGTAGAACGGGCAGAGGACAGGCTAATATAGCCTCCTGAGGAGCCCTCTTTTGCCACCACTGCAGGTGACAACTGCTTTGGCTCTAGAGCTCAGCCAGGGTCACAAAGGAAGCTCTTGGACCTGCCATTGTGACCTCATTGTCAAAGGAGGCAGTTGGCAGAACAACTTTTTATAGGCAGGACTCAGGTCTCCTTTAAGGCAGTCCTTGCCTTGCCTCTCCCAGGGATTAGAGAGAGGGCTTCCTGGAGGAAACTCTTTGCTTGCGCTGTGAACAGGGGAAGGCTGAGTCTTTCCTTGTGTCTGTCCTTTAGGCCAAACCTTTTCAGAAGGCTTCCGAGACCAACAACTTCTGTTCAGGCATTTGGTCTGTTCACGTGACCAGTCAGGGAGGAGGTGTGCCCCTTTCAAAGCCAAGGCAAGCCTTTCCTTGGCCCAAGAGAAAGATGGGGACTACCTGCAAGAGAAGGGGGCTTGGGCTTCCTCAGAGTGGGGCACAGGCAGGGTTTCCCAATGCAGGTCTGGGAGGGTCTCTCTCTAGCTCCATTAGCTTCACTTTATGCCACATACTCTTACCATGGCATCAGGATTGAATGGAGGAAAATAAATGCCCCTTCCTTTCCCCCCATCCTCACTTCCCCTCTTTCTCCCCAAAAGTCAGGTGCATGGCAATGGAAGAGTTCCCCCCATGTTTGCCCAGATCAGCCCCTCTTTCCTCCCTTCCCCAGTCTGTCTCCTTTCTCTCCTCCCAGACTCATGGAGGAAGGATGGATGCAGTTTCCATGGAGGGGGCACAATGGGGGTAGCTTGGCAGGTTATCCCCATGCACTGCCTTTTCTTCTTGAGGCTGCTTGGTGTATTTTGGTTCTTCCTTACAAGGAGACCCAGGGAGGTTCTTTTGGGTTTCCCTAAATGGAAAAGGGCCCATGAAATGCCAGGCAGAGGGGGGGGGGGAGAGAGAGAGAGGAAAGAAGGAATACCACCCCCACCTTGTGTCCCCTCACTACTATCCCACTAGAATTTTTTTTTACTTCTGGTTTGTATGATAATCTTATGACCATCCAAAAAGGCACAAATACCTCTGTAAGAAGATATCTCCTGTAGGGTTAAGTTTGGAATGTCATGAAAACTGGGGAACTAAGTGCTGTATTTCTTTACATATTTTATTGTATTATTTGTTTAAAGTACTGAAATCCTTTATTTAAATTTAAATCCATCTTTTTCTGAGAAGGCTGCATTTTATTACTACTGGGGCATCCACAAGTTCCAGGGCTCTCATGGGCATCACATCTATGCATGAAACACCTACATATAGGATGGGGGACACCTGGCTTAACATGACTATGTGTAAAAGGGATCTAGGAGTCCTGGTACACCACCAGTTGAACAAGAGTCAACAGTGTGATGCGGCAGCTAAGAAGGCCAATGCGATTTTAGGCTGCATGCATAGAAGTATAGTGTCTAGATTGGGGTCCTGAAACTTTTTGAGCCGGCGGCCGATTTGCTGTCCCTCAGACCATTGGAGGGGCAGAGTAAAAACAAAAACAAAAACCACCTTGACCTTGAGCAAATCACACCCTCTCAACTTCAGAGGATAACCATGGGAACTCTTCTCTGAAGAAACTTGCCAAGAAAACCCCCATGATAGGGGTCGCCATAAGTTAGAAATGATTCCAAGGCACTGGATTACCCTGGGTAGGTCACATTCTCTCAGCCCCAAATGGTAATGGAAACCCTCCTCTGGAGAAACTTGCTAAGCAAACCCCCATGATAGGGTCAAAATAAGCTGGATATGACTCGAAGGTGCTGGATTACCCTGGTCAGGCCACACTCTCTCAGCCTCAGATGGTAATGGAAACCCTCCTCTGGAGAAACTTGCCATGTGGTATGAGTGTTGGATTACCACTCTGGAGACCTTAGTTTGATTCCCCACTCTTCCATGAAAACCACTGGGTGAACTTGGACAAGTCACACACTCTCAGCCTCAGTAGAAGGCAATGGCAAACCTCCCCTGAACAAACCTTGCCAAGGAAACTCCAGGATAGGTTCATCTTTGAGTTGCCAGAAATCAGACTCGACTTGAAGGCACACAACAACCACAACCACATTCTTTGAAGTCACACTCTCTCAGACTCAGGGGAAAGCAATGGCAAACCCTTTCTGAACAAACCTTGCCAAGAAAACCCCTGGATAGGTTCATCTTTGAGTTGCCAGAAGTCAGAAACGACTTGAAGACACACAACAACAACAACCACAACCACATTCTTTGAAGTCATACTCTATCAGACTCAGGAGAAAGCTATGGCAAACCCTTTCTGAACAAAACTTGCCAAGGAAACCCCAGGATAGGTTCATCTTTGATTTGCCAGAAGTCTTCCTCCTCCTCCCCCCCCCCCCGAAAAGGCTCCAGGAGGGAAGGAGGGAGCCCAGCCAAGCCCCCCCCCCCAGATGCTTTGTCTGCCATAGTTGGGAAAAAGAGGAGGAAAGCTGGCAAGAGCCAGGGCCTCAGAGAGAGAGTGGGAAGGGGACTCAAGGGGACTGGGAGAGAAGAAGAGTAAAAGGAGGAGGAGGAGGAGGGCATCCCCACCCTGCAAGGGGGCTTCCCTGACCCTCTCTCTTCCTCCTCCTCCTCCTCCCCCTGTGGGGGGGCTTTTGCTGAGGGGGAGGGAGAGAGGGAGGAAAAGGGAGGAAAAGGAAGGAAGGAAAGAAAGAAGGGAGGGAAGCAAGCCAAGCCACCGCACACACAGGGGACTGACTAGGAGTCTGGCTGGGCACCTCCTCACTCCTCCCCTCCCTGAAGGGAGCCAAGCCAGAGATAGGGCTCAAACCAGGAACAAGCCAGGTGGCCAAAAAAAAAAAAAAAAAGCCAGGACTGCGGCCCAGTTCAAAGGCCTTGGCGGGCCGGACACTGACCACAGTTTGAGGACCCATGGTCTAGATCAGGGGTAGGCAACCTAAGGCCCAGGGGCCGGATGCGGCCCCTTGAGGCTTTGGACCGGCCCCAGGCTGGTCCTGCCACCGCCTGCCATGATGATATTGATTATTGTTGTTATTACTTGTTCTTGGGGTTTTCTTGGCAAAATCTCCACAGGGGTTTTGTCATGGCTTTTCTGGGGCTGAGACAGCGTGCATGCATATATATTTTTTAAAAAATATTTTTTAATTTTAATTTTAATTTATCTATTTTTGGTGCTTCGGCCCCCCAATTGTCTGAGAGACAGCAACCCGGCCACTGGCTCAAAAAGGTTGCCTACCCCTGGTCTAGATCAAGGGAAGTAACAGTGCCACCCTATTCAGGTTTGGTCAGGCCTCACTTGGAATAATACTGGGTTCCACTTCAACATTAGGAGGAATTTCTTGACAGTAAGAGCTGTTAGACAGTGGAACACACTCCCTGAGAAAGTGGTGGAGTCTCCTTCTTCGGAGGTTTTTCAACAGAGGCTGGATGGCCATCCATCAGGTGTGCTTTGATTGTGATTTCCTGCGTGGAGGAATGGAGTTGGACTGGATGGCACTTGAGGTCTCTTCCACCTCTAGAATTCTATGATCCTATCTGCACAGCTCTCCGTGGTGGCTAAGAACAAAAAAGGGGGACTGCAGCAATGGAGGCTGGAGCTGAGGCCCCTCTGGAACCCCCATTCACAAGCGCTCTTTGAATGACATGGGTTGGAAGTAGTCGGACCAATCAGTGACATTCAAAATAGTCACCATTCTGAAAAACATACCTCTAGGGGTGATGAATTATTGCAGTGGGAAGCCCATGGCCAAGTGCACGGATGAGCATGAAGGACCTTCTTCCCTTGGGGTCTGCATGATCCTGGCCAGCTGCAATCCCATCCCTCCCCATTGGGGGTCCCAAGACAAGATAGGCAAGGGGTCACCCGGACACACATTTCTTTTACTCAACAAAGATGTCCATCGTTTGTCAGGCTAAAAGTGGTGTGAAATCTGTAGGGAAGATCTGACAGTGGAGAAATGGTGAGGTGTCAACATCTATATGGAAGGTCCACTGGATGTCCAAACTCTATATTGTTGGTTTTAGACTCCCATTCCCATGAGCCCCAATTAAGAGTGCAAACAGACAGAGTCAGAGCCCCAATAGATGTCCTATCTGTCCCTTGCTGCATCAGGACTGCAGCTCCCATCAGCCCCAGCCACGAGTGCCAACACCTGGGGTCAGAGCCCAATAATGTCCCATCCTTTGCAGGATTAGGGCTGCAGTTGCTACCAGCCCCAGCAAAGAGTTCTAGTAGTTTTAGTAGTTAGACGGAAGTCACATTGGATGTACAAGACCTCCTTTGAAGGTTTTGGACTGCAGTTCCCATCAGCCTCAGCCAGGAGTGCCAACACCAGATGGGAAGCCCATTGGATGTACAACCCCCTCCCTTGCTGTATAAAGATAAATGGAGGGTGATAATTAGTCCTCTGGTCTCTAAGGGCTGAGAGAAACAGAGCAGGCCCAACTGCTTCTCCAGTCTGTAGGAGCCCCAGCTTACATTCAGGGGTAGCTGTGTGGGCCATTTAGCAAATTCAAACAAAAATCCACCACTGATACCTTTATTGGCCAACCAAAATGCACAATATATTTGTTGTAAGCTTTTGAAGCTCCATGGGCTGCTTCTTCATCAGGCAAGATGTTCCAAACCAAACAGAACATAAAGAATTGGAGATGTTAGTCTGATGCCTACATGTTCTTTCAGTCTTTAGTTAAGATGGTAGTATATGGTGGAGAGGGAGGATATCTTTTGGAGGCAGGCAGGCTCCTGTTCCTTCTGGCCCTGTGGCTATAGGGAGATTGGCAAAGTCCAGGAAATTTAGAAAACCAGTTTAGTCATGGTTTTGAAAATAAAGCAATTGCACAAATCACACTGACCTCTTTATTCATGTTGTACATTTAATATAAACAGACATGGCGTCCATACTGTCAAAATAATGCAGTCTAACCTTTCCTTCCTCTGTGAAGCAGAAACTCCTTCCTCTCTCTCTCTCTCCTCTTCCTCCTCCCTTTTCCCCTCCCCTGTCTTCTCTGCCCTTGGGGCCCCCTCTGCCCCCCATAAGAGCAGCCCCCTCCCCTCCGCCTCCCCCAGGAAAGACACCCCCTCAAGAGGTTCCTCTTCCCTTGGAAGCCTCTCCTCCAATGTCTCCCCAGAGAAAGAGGCCTGCAAGGAGGGCTTTTATGGGGAGGTGTAAGTGCCCTTCCTCAGCCATGGGCCTCAAAGGGGGCTCGCCTTCCTCCTCCTCCTCCTCTTTGGACCTTCCCTCCCTGGCCTTGGGCCCCCTCTGCCGCCCCCCCATAACAGCCCCCTCCTTCAGGAAAGGAAAACAAGCACCACAACAACCATAATCCTCCATCCGGGCCCAGAGCCAAAGGGCCCCCTCCGTAGAAAACCCCTCCCCATGACACTCGGGAGACCCTTCTTATTCCCTATGGGACCCCCCCCCCAATACAAATACCAATACAAACAGAAAGACAGCTGAGGTCCCTGAGAGGAAGAGGAGGAGGAAGAGGAGGAGGAGGCCTGGCAGCCGGAGAGGAGCCTCCAAAGGGCCTTGGGAAGGGAAGGGCTCCCCAAAAACAAACCCCTCCCCTCCAGGAACCCTCCCCTCCGTCCAGAAGCCCAGGTCTTAAAAGGGCCTTGACTTCCTCCTCCTCCAAGGAAAGGCAGAAAGACCCTCCTTCCGGAAATGAGGTCAGAGGAGGAGACACTCCCCTCTCCTTCCGCCTTTCCCCTGTTGCTGCCTCTCTAGGAAGCGAAACTCTTTCTCTCTCTCTCTTCCTTTGTTCTTGAGAAAGAGACTCAGGTAAAAGAAAAGGGAAAAGAAAAGAAAGGGGGGAGGCTGTTAGGGGGAACCAATCCAGATTTCCCCCAAATTCCGAGGAAGGAAGGAAGGAAGGAAGGCCCTCCCCCAAGGCCCCTCCCCTGAGGCCTTTCCTTCCGCAGCCCCTAAAAACAAAGCCTTTGGGCGAAGGGGGGCTACTCTGGAGGTTTATTATTATTCCCCCCCCAAAAAAAGGCAAAGGGGGGCCTGGGCTGAAAGCGTCTCTGAAAAGCTCTTCCTTCAGGGGCTTCCTCCTAAAGAGAGAGAGAAGGAGAAGAGAAGGAGAGCCCCCTTTTGGCCCTGAGGAGGAGGAGGGGCTCCTTCCAGCCTTCAGAGGAGGAAGAGAAAGGGGGGCAGAGGGGCCTAGTGGGCGAAGCAGGCAGGCAGCAGGGGGAGGGAAGGGACCCCCCCCAAGGCTGCTTTCTGGAGGAGGAGGAGGGCTCCCTTTGGGGTTGGAGAAGGCAGTGGGGGGGGGGTCCTGGTTCCTGCCATCCCTCTGGGAAACGAAGACCCCCCCTCCAGTCATCCAGAGGCCCCTCTGACTGGCCAAACCTTCCTCCTCCTCCTTCCTAAATGCCCCCCTTCCTCCCCCTCCTGCTCCCCCCATCCCAGGGTCCCCTTTCCCTCCCCATTTGGGAGCTCTGCCCAGTCTGTATGGGGCCAGACCCTTGCTGGGGGGGGGGCAGTGGGGCAGTTCCAGGGGGAAGAGGGGCCCTGCTGGTTGTGGATGGGGGGGGGAGGAGGAGGAGAGGCCCTTTGGAGTTCCTCTGGAGAAGGCTTTGCAACCTGGAAGGGCCTCTGGATGACTTGTAGGGGATCTTCCTTTGCCAGGAGGACTGCAGGAACCACCGCTCCCCACCTTCTTAACCCCGAAAAGGGATTCTTCCCCTCCTCTTTCCCCATCTCTTCCCCCTCCACAAACCACACTTGGGGGTCCCTCCCTTTCCCCCCCTCCAAGTGTTCCCTTTTACCCTCCAGCCTGCTCTCCTCCCATATCCCGCCCCATGGTCTTCTTTCCCTCCCCTTCTGGGAGCTCTGCCCAGTCTCCATGAGTCCAGACCCTGGCTATGTGGGGGCAATACATCAATGTGTTTTGGTGCTATTTGTGGGGTGAAGGGATTGCCAGGCAGAAGCAGAGACCCCTGGGCAGAAGTAATCCAGTCTCTTTGGGGGGCACAATGTTGTGTGTGTGTGCGTGCATACACACACAGAGAGAGAGAGAGTCTGGCTATTATAACTACCCAAGTTGGAAACGTAGCTACTGACTGGGCCGGACCCTCCTCAACCTCCAAAATCAGAGGAGATCTTGGACCTTTAGGGTATCCTGACCAGAGAAATAATTCTTGGCACTTCAATGTACATTACTGATGCTCTGTTAATACCTGATAATATCACTAATAACAATAATATATTGGTTTTGCAGGGTATTGTGGCAGAACATCTTAGGGACATCTTGGCTGTGAGACAGAGAGAGGACGAATAACTTTGACCCAACTTGTGCCTTCATTGGAGTAAATAAAAAACAAAACAGAATAGATGGTTTCACCAGATTTAGCTGGTCCTGAAGGAAGAAAAGGCTGTGATGGCCTCAGTGCTGAGAGCGGTGAGGGATTCTGGAAGAAGACAGCCCAGAGGTCCCTGGGTGAGGGCCTGGCCAGCTCAGACACACAGTGCCTGCGCTTCAGGCAGTTCTCCTATGAAGAGGGTGAGGGCCCCCGAGAGGTTTGCAGCCAACTCCACCGTCTCTGCTGTCATTGGCTGAAGCCAGAGCGAAACACAAAAAGTGAGATTTTGGACCTGGTGATCTTGGAGCAGTTCCTGAGCATCTTACCACAGGAGATGGAGAACTGGGTCAGAGAATGTGGAGCAGAGACCTGTTCTCAGGCAGTGGCCCTGGCAGAGGGTTTCCTCCTGAGTCAGGCAGAGGCAGAGAAGAAGCAGAAAGAGCAGCAGGTGAGAGTGTTTCCTCTGGGGACCAAAGTGAGCAGGTTCTGGCGCTGGGCTGCTTGAAAAGTTTCTGCTGAAATGCGGTGCCCCCAGATCCAGCTTTCATAAGGAGGAGTGTGGGTTTACCACCTCGTGATGGTGCAGTGACAGTCCCCAAAGCCTCTGAGAAAGGTGTTTCTGCATCCAAACCAGAGGTGTGCTCCCTGTATGCCATGTTTTCAAAGGAAGTGCCAGGTTTCCTAGCTGGCACTGCCACACAAGCAGACTTTTCCCTCTGGTGACATCCATGGCAGAGTCTGTCCCTGATGTATTCGGGAGGCTTTCACTCACTTCAACAAATAACCTGCTCTCAGCCTAAGGGGCAAATCGCTTTTACCATTGTTGACTTTCTTCTTTTCATGTTATTTTTATTCCAAAGCCAACATAATAAGTTACCAACCACAGTGTTGTGGCCATAGACTTTACAGTAGGTATACTCTTTATCTATGGATTCAAGCATCCGTGGTTTGAAAATATTCAAAAAATATATAAATTCCAAAAAGCAAACCTTGATTTTGGCATTTTATTTAAGGGACACCATTTTCCTATCCATTGCATTTCATAGAATCATAAAACCATAGAGTTGGAAGAGACCACAAGGGCCATCCAGTCTAACCCCCTGCCATACAGAAACCTACAATCAAAGCACCCCTGACAGACGGCCATCCAGCCTCTATTAAAAACCTCCAAAGAAGAGGACTTGAGCATCCAATGGATGTTGGTATCCACTGGGAACCAAACTCCAGCAGATACTAAGCACCCACTGTATCTATAAAGTAGCAGTAGGTTTTCATTTTTGTTTCTCTATATGTGTGTTACCATTCTTACACACACATACACACACGGATAAATATAGACAGAGATATAGAGATATGAAAATCAATGGGTCTATAAGAAAACTGCCCTTATAAGCCAAATTATGGTTTTCCAGAACTTCAGAAGTTCTCATTGTGGGCTCCATAAAATTGCTTGCATTCCATCATTTACAATAAATGTACGCAGAGTATTAATATATGTGTCATACTTAATTCCATCTTTTTGACTGCTTATTTTGTATGTCTTTTTTTCAAGTAGGGTTTATGAGCTGCTTACTTTTTACTGACTTGACTGTGGCTGGATGTCTTGTACGACACAAGTTCAAACTCCTCCCCAAAATCTTTGCCATTTTTTCTCTCTCTCCAAATTCCATTGTCTCGACTCCTCACCTCTGTTTCAGGTCAAGAATCTCATGGTAGAAGTTCACTCTGAACTCCCTGTGACTGAGAAGGCTGCATTGGATCCCAGGCAGAGTCCCCAATGGAGAGCAATCCAGCAGGAGTGTGATGGAGGAGCCCATTTGCAAGGTAAGGATCAGTGCTCTCTATCCAGAATCCTTCATGCCTCTTTGTGCATCTGAATGCTTCTGAAAGGCAATGTTTTGAGTTGTGTTACTGGACTATCCAGCAAAAAAAATCAGTCGATATAACAACTATAATAGCATATCTTACAAAAAAAAACAACAACATGTGAGGACTTTGTTGTTGTTGCTGTTAACTGCCCTCGAGTCGATCTTCACCCATGATGACCCCATGGATAAGATATCTACAAGACTCCCTGGTCTCCTTTACTCTGAGTTCCTGTAAATTCATACCCAAGTCCGTCTGTCTAGCATGCAGCCTTCCTTCCTTCCTGAGGATGCTTTGATTGGGAGTTCCTGTATTGCAGGGGGTTGGACTGGATGGCCCTTGTGGTCTCTTCCAACTCTATGATTCTATGATTCCTTCCTTCCTTCTTTCCACCACCTTTCCTAGCATTATTAATTTCTGTAATGCGTTGTGTCTTCTTTTAATATGACCAAAGTATGACAGCCTGAGTTTAGTCATCTTGGCTTCACAGAAGGTTTCAGGCCTGATCTGCCCTAGGGCTCGTTTGTTTGTCTTTTTGAACATCCACAGTATCCTCAGCACTCTTCTCCAGCAGCACATTTAATAGCATTATGTTCCTCCTAGCAACCACCATGTGATGTAGGGATATGTGTGTGTGTGTGTGTGTGAGAGAGAGAGAGAGAGAGAGAGGTTGAGGTACTCATTGTGCATCCCCATATGCGGAGATTGATTTTATCATCTCTGGCTTACAAGCACATCTTGTTCTCTGTGTGTTTCTATTCAGAGCTGGCTTTTGCTCTCTGGGACTCATGTTCCTCATCCTTTCCACCCTATCCTTTGTCTGTGCGAAAGCAACCTTGTGAGGCAGGTCAGGCTCAGAGAGGGCAGGGGCCCAAGGTTGTCCGGTGTCTTTCAGTGCCAATGGGAGGCTAGAACAGGACTTTCCCAGGCCCCAGTCCAACACTTGAACCACTGCACCCAAGACAACCAAATGCTGAAAACTGTTTTTTCCAGCCCTCTTTCACCATCCTTCCATTGCATATGCTGCTAAAATAGTTTCAGCTGTACAGAGGATGAAGAGGAAATGGGGGCAAGGCAGGTATAATATGACTTTGTAAAAAGGAGCTTTTTTGTTGGAAGCTTTATTAACTGAGGTGTGCCTGTCTTTCCTAGTGAGTCGTTTAAGTGCAACCTCTAACAGCAGCAGATGTGACTGGTTTCCCCCCACCTTGGTCTCTCCAACAGAGGCTGGAATGATGCCACCAACAAGGACTCAGTTGCCTCTTCCTCTTTGCAGTGGACCAGAACCAGATCAGGTAAGGAGAAGGAATCCTGGAACAAGAGGACTGGAGCAGTCTGGGTTCCTCTTCCCAGATCACATCCCTCTCAGTGCTAGTGGAGCTTTGAATTTTTAAAAACTGTAAAGCTCGTTGGTTGTGGTTGGTGATTGGCGAATCACTTTGTTGATATGCATACCTGTGCGTATTCAAGACAGATGTCTGATACTCTATGTATCTTTGTAAATATTTGCAACAAAGATTAAAGCCCTCATTAAGTGAAGTCTCGCTGTCCAGCGATTCATTTCTCCCAACTGAAAGCAGCAGCCTGCGTGTGAGAGGATTTTTCCTGTGCCGTCTGGTGAAAGACTCTTCACAGACCATCTTCTAGGCATTCCTGTCTATGTGCATCAACTCTGCATGTGTGTATGCTAGATCCTGCTTGTCTGCATACCCCAACAGAAATGCCCACATTTGGCCTGCCCACCCCATCTGCAGTTGCCTACCACTGGTTGAAATCCTGAAGTGTAAGACCTTTGGCATTTTATTCCTCAATTGTGGTGTAATGTTTCTTTAAAGCCAGTCTCCTTTTGCTGGAGCTGTAGAGTATGTCATGGACTAAGACTCCTGTGTTTGCCAGACCTTGTTCACGATCCTCATGCTGGTGTTGGTAGAAGAATCAGTCTCACTTCAGTTGCCTTTGGAGCTATCTCATCCTGTGAGTCCACTTTATACTAATTGCCGCAGCCGGCAACTGGCTTGATATCCAGGGTGAGCAAGAACCTTTTTCTTCTATTTTTAGGGCCTGGTGACTTTTGAGGAGGTGGCCGTGTCCTTCTCCCCAGAGGAGTGGGCTCTGCTGGATCCTGACCAAAGAACCCTGCACAGGCAGATCATGGCAGAGATCTGTGGGATCATGGACTCTCTTGGTAAGAATCTCTCTTTCCCTGGATGATTATGTCTTCTGTTTTAAAATTTGTTTATAATAATGGCTTTAACAGCTACAATACTTGGAAGCAGGTCCTGATTCAGCCCAAATGGGAAAGGATGAGCCCCGTATATGTAGATGCTGCTCCAGGGAATAGGTCTCGGAACAATGGATGTAAGCTACAGGAAAAGAGGTTCCACTTGAACATGAGGAGGCACTTCCTGACAGTGAGATCTGTTCGACAGTGGAACACACTCCCTCGGAGTGTGATGGAGCCATCTTCTTTGGAGGTCTTTAAACAGAGGCTGGATGACCATCTGTCGGTGATGCCTTGATTTGGGGTTTCTGCATGGCAGGAGGTTGGACTGGATGGTCCTTGTGGTCTCTTCCAAATTTATGATTCAGTGATCATGGCGATCTCTGGGATTATGGGTTGTCTTGCTAAAACTCTCTTGTCCCTTACTGATGGTCATTTCCATTCTGAAAATGTGGTGGAGGGATTGTGTGCTTCTGTGTGGCAAGAAGCTATGCTAATAGAGCACAGCCGGTAGTAAGGTCTCCTAAGATAGGCTTTTGCTGAAGAGGCAGACCAAATGTGCCAAGAGTTAGTGGGCATCAGCAGTAGTGTGTATGGAGTAGTGGTGACACAGATGGAGGATCTCTCCAAGTCTCAAGAGCAGCGGAAAGGTACGAGTGGTACTTAGTCTAAGGATGCAACTAGACTCAAGGTGAGAGATGAATGAAAATTATACATGTTGCAAAGCTCTATTGGCTGGCCCAGTAAAAGATTCACTGTTTTGTGGATTTTAGATGATACTGTACTTTTCTATAAGGCCAGTAGAGCTACTCCTGGATATGTTCTCTCGATATGAAGATACCACATTTTTGCAGCCACAGTTAATCTAGCTGCTCTTATTAAATACCACAGTATTCTCCAAAACTTTATATCATCTTCCTTATTTAATATTGAATTAATATTCAGAACACATAACTCTGGTGAGAATGTATATTGTATTGCCAACATTTTTTTGATGACTTTTCACTTTTGGGCACCACATAGGAAATAAAGTATCATTTCTTTTTTGGCATCTCCAACACTTGTTCCCCAATTTATAGGTCTCATTTAGTGTCCATGGTGTAAGATACCATCGATTCGTACTTTTAAAATAATTCTCCTTCAACTCTTGTGAAGCTGTAAACTTGTTGAATTTGTCCTTTCCCAACTTTCTAAAATCCTGGCGTTTTTTATCATTGTCAGTCTTATCAGTTCATGTTCGCATATGAAAAAAGAACTGTAAATCTGACAAATGTTAATGACTGATTTGGGAGATATGGTGGGAACTTAAATGCAATGAGTGCACTGCATGTTGAGAAGCATCCATGAAGCCAATAAATTTTAATATCTTGTTTGGGTGATTACTACAAACCAGTTTAGGTGTTGTCTTCATACGTATCAAGGTATTCTATTTAGCAATTATGGCTAATAACTATCTGATGCATCTTTTCCTTCATTACCCTATTAAGCTTCATCGTTTCTTCTAATGCTGAAATTCAGTCTTGTATGCCTTTGTCCTTCTTTATAGGAGTCATTTTGAGTCATCAGAGAATCAACACAGGAGAAAAACCATATAAATGCCAACAATATGTGAATTGTTTTGCTCAGAAGTCAGGCCTTATAAACCATCACAGAGTACACAAAGGAAAAAAGCCATACAAATGCTTACAGTGTGGGAAATGTTTTGCTCGGGAATATAACCTTGTGCGTCATCAGAGAGTCCACACAGGAGAGAAGCCATGCAAATGCTTGCAGTGTGGAAAATGCTTTGCTACTATGACACAATTGTTGAGACATCGGAGATTCCACACAGGTGAGAAACCATGCAAATGCCAACAATGTGGGAAATGTTTTCATCAGAAGTCATACCTTGTGACGCATCATCGTAGTGTCCACACAAGAGAGAAAACATACAGATGTGAGAAATGTTTTACTCTGATGTCAATCCTTGTGGCCCATCAGAGAGTCCACACAGGAGAGAAACCACACAAATGTCAGGAGTGTGGGAAATGTTTTTCTGAGAAGACGAACCTTGTGATGCATCAGAGAATCCACACAGGAGAGAAACCACACAAGTGTCAGGAGTGTGGGAAATGTTTTTCTGGGAAGAGGAGCCTTGTGATGCATCAGAGAGTACACACAGGAGAGAAACCACACAAATGTCAGGAGTGTGGGAAATGTTTTGCTCAGAAGACGACCTTTGTGATGCATCAGAGAGTCCACTCAGGAGAGAAACCACACAAATGTCAGGAGTGTGGGAAATGTTTTGCTCAGAAGACGAACCTTGTGACGCATCAGAGAGTTCACTCAGGAGAGAAACCACACAAATGTCAGGAGTGTGGGAAATGTTTTACTCTAAGGTCAACCCTTGTGGCCCATCAGAGAGTCCACACAGGAGAGAAACCACACAAATGTCAGGAGTGTGGGAAATGTTTTCCTCAGAAGATGAACCTTGTGAGGCATCAGAGAGTCCACACAGGAGAGAAACCATACAGATGCCAGCAATGTGGGAAATGTTTTACTCTAAGGTCAACCCTTGTGGCCCATCAGAGAGTCCACACAGGAGAGAAACCACACAAATGTCAGGAGTGTGGGAAATGTTTTGCTCAGAAGATGAACCTTGTGAGGCATCAGAGAGTCCACACAGGAGAGAAACCATACAGATGCCAGCAATGTGGGAAATGTTTTACTCTGAAATCAACCCTTGTGGCCCATCAGAGAGTCCACACAGGAGAGAAACCACACAAATGTCAGGAGTGTGGGAAATGTTTTGCTCAGAAGACGAACCTTGTGAAGCATCAGAGAGGCCATACTGCAGATAATAATAATAATAATAATAATAATAAATAATAATAATAATAATAAGTTTTATATATATTTCCCATCTCTCCCTATGGATTGAGGCAGGATTACACAATAAAATGAATACAGTGTACAAAATATAAACAATAAAATAATAAAAATCAGAACAATAATAATAGATCAAGAGAACAGAATACAATATAATAAAATAAATGAACACAAAATAGGATAAAATAAAATAAAATAGCCAATCATTGTCAGAGTCTAAAAATCTGGAAGATCAGATGGATAGGCCCGCTGTAAGAGCTTCTTGAAGGCTTCTAGAATAGTAATAAGACGGATCTCCTCTGGCAGGCTGTTCCACAACTTGGGAGCTGCGACTGTAAATGATTTTTGGGAAGTCGTGGTAAGTCTAGTTTTATGTTGTTCTAATAACTTCTTCCTAGATGTTCTGAGAGTGCGGGGCGGATTATGTGGGGAGAGGCGTTCCTTCAAGTAACTCGGGCCCAAGCCATGTAGGGCTTTAAAGATAATAACCAACACTTTGTACTGCACCTGGAAGCTAATCGGCAGCCAATGAAGAGATTTTAACACAGGTGTTATATGGTCCGACCTAGATGTTCCGGTGACCAATCTGGCTGAAGCATTTTGAACCAATTGGAGCTTCCGAACGTGGTACAGAGGTAGCCCCATGTAGAGTGCATTACAGAAATCCAAAAGAGAGATTACCATGGCAAGTACTACTGCTTCAAGGTCATTTCAGTCTAGGTAGGGACGCATTTGGTGGATTAACCAAAGTTGATACCAAGCATTCCTGGCCATCGCATCCACTTGAGATAACAACTGTAAAGATGAATCCAGGAGTACTCCCAAACTGCATACTTTGTCCTTTAGGGGAAGTGTGACTCCATCCAGGATTGGATGGCAAAGCTCCTTTCACGAGCTTGGGGTACCTATCGCGAGTAGCTCTGTTTTCTCTGGATTCAGTTTGAGTTTGTTTTCCCTCATCCAGCCCATTACCGATTCAAGACAGACATCAAGAGGAGTAATACCATCCTTAGTCACTGCAGCAGATGGAGACATAGAGAAGTAAAGTTGGGTGTCATCAGCGTACTGATAACATCGCACCCCATGTCTCCGGATGATCTCTCCCAGCGGCTTCATGTAAATGTTAAACAGCATGGAGGATAAAATGATGCCCTGAGGGATGCCACATGTCAGCTCTCTTTTTGAAGAGCCGCTATCCCTCAGCATCACCATCTGAAATCTGCCCGAGAGGTAGGACCGGAACCACTGAACAGCAGTGCCCCCTATACTTACCGTATTTTCCGGCGTATTACATGACTTTTTAACCTGGAAAAGCTGATGCTAAAGTGGGGGGGTGGTCTTATACGCCGGATATAAGGAGAGCCGGGTATGAGGAGGAGGAGGAAGATAGAGGTGCGAGGCAGGAAGGAGCCGGGGAGAGAAGGACGAAGGCCAGAAGGAAGAGGAGGTCCTCCTTCTCTCCACGCCTTTCCCCCCTCCTCCCAGCTTTCCTCCTGTCCTCGGGGGCTTTCTTCTTTTCCCCATTGCTATCTCCCTCCCGTTCCCAGCTGTCCTCTTTTCCCCATCGCTCCTATCCCCATCGCTCCCCTCACCGCCTTCTCAGCTTTCCCCAGGCTTTCCTTCCTACCCCAATTGCCCCCCCAAGCCCCTTCCCAGGCTTTTCCTCCTGCCCCAATCGCCCCCCCAAGCCCCTTCCCAGCCTCCCCCTCCTGCCCCAATCGCCCCCCCAAGCCCCTTCCCAGGTTTCCCCTCCTGCCCCAATCGCCCCCCAAGCCCCTTCCCAGGCTTCCCCTCCTGCCCCAATCGCCCCCCCCAAGGCCCTTTCCAGGCTTTCCCTCCTGCCCCAATCGCCCCCCCAAGCCCCTTCCCAGCCTTCCCAGGACATCAATCCTGGAAGCCAAGTGGAGAGCATCTGGATAAAAATTAAAGGGGAAGGAAACAACAGGGATGTTAGTGTGGGAGTCTACTACAGACCCCCAACTCAAAACAGAAGAATTGGATGAAGCCTTTCTAGAACAGATGACCACACACTCAGAAAGGAGAAATATAGTAGTGATGGGTGACTTCAACTATCCGGATATTTGCTGGAAGTCAAACTCGGCAAAATCTTCAAGGTCTAGCAAATTCCACACTTGCCTCGAAGACAATTTCATTGTCCAAAAGGTGGAAGAGGCAACGAGGGAGTCAGCTATTTTGGATCTGATCCTAACTAACAGGGAAGACCTAGTTAATGGGGTGCAAGTGGTTGGATCCTTAGGCGGGAGTGATCATGTCCTCCTGGAGTTTATTATACAGTGGAAAGGAGAAGCCAGGCATAGTCAGACACGCATTCTAGACTTTAGGAAAGCTGATTTTACTAAACTTAGAGAAATACTGAGGGTGATCCCATGGACAGGAATACTAAAAGAGAAGGGAGTTCAAGACGGATGGGAGTTTCTCAAAAGGGAGATACTGAAGGCACAATTTCAAACCGTGCCAACGAGGAGGAAGAATGGGAGGTGTCTCAAGAAACCAGGATGGATGACTAAGGAACTTGCAACTGAACTATGTTTTAAACGGAACATGTATAAGAAATGGAAAAATGGGGAAATTACCAAAGAGGAATTCAAACAAATAGCTAGCATGTGTAGGGGTAAAGTCAGAAAAGCTAAAGTGCAGAATGAAATCAGGCTTGCAGGAGAGGTTAAGAACAATAAAAAGGGCTTTTGGGGGTATGTCAGTAGCAAAAGGAAAAAGAAGGAAATGGTAGGGCCACTGTGTGGAGAAGATGGCAAAAACAGGGGACAGAGAAAAGGCAGAATTACTCAACACCGTCTTTGCTTCAGTCTTCTCAGAAAAGGCAAAGGGTGCTCAACTTGAGGATAATGGAGCAGAGGACAGAATAGGAGAATTTCAGCACAGAATAAGTAAAGAGATAGTACAGAAACATCTGGTTAATCTAGATGAATATAAGTCTCCAGGACCAGATGAATTACATCCAAGGGTATTAAAAGAACTGGCAAATGTAATATCAGAACCATTGGCAATAATCTTTGAGAATTCCTGGAAAACAGGAGAGGTCCCAGCGGACTGGAGGAGGGCAAATGTTGTCCCCATCTTCAAAAAGGGGAAAAAAGAGGATCCCAACAATTATCGTCCAGTTAGTCTGACATCAATACCCGGAAAGATTCTGGAGCAGATCATTAAACAGAGAGTCTGTGAACACCTGGAAGATAATTTCAGAATCACAAAAAGTCAACATGGGTTTCAGAGAAACAGGTCATGCCAGACAAATCTGATCTCTTTTTTTGATAAAATTACCAGCTTGGTAGATGAAGGGAATGCTGTGGATATAGTATATCTTGATTTCAGTAAGGCCTTTGACAAGGTTCCCCATGACATTCTTGCAAGCAAGTTGGTAAAATGTGGGCTAGACAAAGTAACTGTTACATGGATTTGTAATTGGTTAACTGGTCGAACGCAAAGGGTGCTCAACAATGGCTCCTTTTCAACTTGGAAAGAAGTGACCAGTGGGGTGCCACAGGGCTCTGTCCTGGGCCCAGTGCTATTCAATATCTTTATTAATGACTTGGATGACGGTATTGGGGGCATAGTTATCAAATTTGCAGACACCAAATTAGGAGGAGTAGCTAATACCCCAGAGGACAGGATCAAAATTCAAAATGACTTGAACAGACTAGAAAGTTGGGCCAAAGCTAACAAAATGAAATTCAACACAGAGAAATGTAAGGTACTGCACTTAGGGCGGAAAAACGAAAAGTACAGATATACGATGGGGGACACCTGGCTGAATGAGACTACGTGTGAAAGGGATCTAGGAATCCAGGTGGACCACAAGTTGAACATGAGTCAACAGTGCGATGCAGCAGCTAAAAAGGCCAATGCAATTTTAGGCTGCATCAGTAGAAGTATAGTGTCTAGATCAAGAGAAGTAATAGTGCCACTCTATTCTGCTTTGGTCAGGCCTCACCTGGAATACTGTGTCCAGTTCTGGGCACCACAATTCAAAAAGGATGTGGAGAAACTGGAGCGTGTCCAAAGGAGGGCAACTAAAATGGTGAAAGGTCTGGAAAGCAAGCCCTATGAGGAATGACTTAGGGAGCTGGGGATGTTTAGCCTGGAGAAGAGAAGGCTGAGAGGTGATATGATAGCCGTGTTTAAATATTTGAAGGGATGTGATATTGAGGAGGGAACAAGCTTGCTTTCTGCTGCTCCAGAGACTAGGACCCGAAACAATGGATGCAAGCTGCAAGAAAAGAGATTCCACCTCAACATTAGGAGGAACTTCCTGACAGTAAGGGCGGTTCGACAGTGGAACACACTCTCTCGGAGAGTAGTGGAGTCTCCTTCCTTGGAGGTCTTTAAGCAGAGGCTGGATGGCCATCTGTCGGGGATGCTTTGATTGGGAGTTCCTGCATGGCAGGGGGTTCGACTGGATGGCCCTTGTGGTCTCTTCCAACTCTATGATTCTATGATTCTATGATTCCCCTGTCTGTGCCCAGACGGAGATCATCGACTAAGGCAACCATGGCAGTCTCAACTCCATATCCTGCCCTGAAGTCGGTTTGAAGTGACCTTGAAGCAGTAGTACTCAGTTTCTTCCAAGAAAATTTGTAGTTGGAGGGGAACTGCCCTCTTGATCACCTTACCCAAGAATGGTAGAAGGGAAACTGGCCTATAATTATTTTCCTGCCCCAATCACCCCCCCAAGCCCCTTCCCAGCCTTCCTTTTCTGCCCCAATCGCCCCCCCAAGCCCCTTCCCAGCCTTCCCCTCCTGCCCCAATCGCCCCCCAAGCCCCTTCCCAGCCTTCCCCTCCTGCCCCAATCGCCCCCCCAAGCCCCTTCCCAGGCTTCCCCTCCTGCCCCAATCGCCCCCCAAGCCCCTTCCCAGGCTTCCCCTCCTGCCCCAATCGCCCCCCCAAGCCCCTTCCCAGGCTTCCCCTCCTGCCCCAATTGCCCCCCAGCCCCTTCCTAGGCTTCCCCTCCTGCCCCAATCGCCCCCCCAAGCCCCTTCCCAGGCTTTCCCTCCTGCCCCAATCGCCCTCCCCAAGCACCTTCCCAGGCTTCCCCTCCTGCCCCAATTGCCCCCCCAAGCCCCTTCCCAGGCTTTCCCTCCTGCCTCAATCGCCCCCCCAGCCCCTTCCCAGGCTTCCCCTCCTGCCCCAATCGCCCCCTCAAGCACCTTCCCAGGCTTCCCCTCCTGCCCCAATCGCCCTCCCAAGCCCCTTCCCAGGCTTCCCCTCCTGCCCAAATTGCCCCCCAAAGCCCCTTCCCAGGCTTTCCCTCCTGCCCCAATCGCCCCCCCCAAGCCCCTTCCCAGCCTTCCCCTCCTGCCCCAATCACCCCCCAAGTCCCTTTCCAGGCTTTCCCTCCTGCCCCAATCTCCCCCCAAGCCCCTTTCCAGGCTTCCCCTCCTGCCCCAATCGCCCCCCCAAGCCCCTTCCCAGGCATCCCCTCCTGCCCCAATCGCCCCCAGCCCCTTCCCAGGCTTCCCCTCCTGCCCCAATCGCCCCCCAAGCCCCTTCCCAGGCTTTCCCTCCTGCCCCAATCGCCCCCCAAGCCCCTTTCCAGTCTTTCCCTCCTGCCCCAATCACCCCCCCAAGCCCCTTCCCAGGCTTCCCCTCCTGCCCCAATTGCCCCCCCAGCCCCTTCCCAGGCTTCCCCTCCTGCCCCCATCGCCCCCCAAGCCCCTTCCCAGGCTTCCCCTCCTGCCCCAATCGCCCCCCAAACCCCTTTCCAGCCTTTCCCTCCTGCCCCAATCGCCCCCCAGCCCCTTCCCAGCCTTCCCCTCCTGCCCCAATCGCCCCCCCAGCCCCTTCCTAGGCTTCCCCTCCTGCCCCAATCGCCCCCCCAAGCCCCTTTCCAGGCTTCCCCTCCTGCCCCAATCGCCCCCCCAGCCCCTTTCCAGGCTTCCCCTCCTGCCCCAATCGCCATTGCCTTCTGAGGCTGAGAGAGTGTGACTTGCCCAAGGTCACTCAGTGGGTTTGATGGATAAACAGGGACTCGCACCCTCGCCTCCAGAGTCATACTCTGATACTCAGACAGGGTGACCAAATGTGTTCAATGCAAAGGAGGACAAGTCACTACAAAAAATGTAGGACATACAAGAAAAAAATGTAGAGAAAGCTAAAAACACTAATATAAATGTAAATCCATGCTTCTTAGTCATGCTTAGAGAGAGGGTTGACATTGATGACATGTCCTGGAAAAGAGTCCATTGAACTACAAATCCAAGAGCTCTCATAATATGGAGCCAAGGCAGTTAAAGCGGTGTCAAACTGCATCAGTTCTACAGTATGGATGCAGCCTGAATCTGCACTGCAGAAATAATGCAGTTTGACATTGCTTTAACTGCCATGGCTCCATCCTATGGACTCCTGGGATCTGCAGTTTGCTTTGTGGTACTAGAGCTCTCTGACAGAAAAGGCTAAATATCTCACAAAATTTCAAATCCCAGAATTCCATAGTCTTGAGTCAGGGCAGTTAAAGCAGTGTCAAATTGCTTTAATAAATTTCTGCAATGCAGACACAGCCAAATTTGATGTGTTGCTTGGGCATGGCTTCTTTAACAAATAATTCTGCACAATGAGAGAGAAAGAAAGTGTACCCTTGAAGATTCATCTAAAGAAGAACCAAGTTCCTTACTTGGAGGTTATATGTGTATGTTGTGTGCCTTCAAATTGTTCCTGACTTAATGGTGATGATGGGGTTTTCTTGGCAAGAAGAGCTTTGCCATTGCCATCTTCCCCTGAGGCTGAGAGTATGTGACTTGTCCAAGTTCACCCAGTGGGT
The DNA here is from genome assembly GCA_026167975.1 of Phrynosoma blainvillii. Taxonomy (NCBI): domain Eukaryota; kingdom Metazoa; phylum Chordata; class Lepidosauria; order Squamata; family Phrynosomatidae; genus Phrynosoma; species Phrynosoma blainvillii. The sequence goes on along the minus strand of JANUYF010000002.1, from coordinate 396,762,965 downwards.
TTCATGGCAGAGTGGGGAATCAAACCCAGGTCTCCAGAGTGGTAGTCCAACACTCAAACCATTACACCATGCTGGCTCCTATTTCCATGTACTACCAATGAAACAACTGCAGACTTTTTGTTGTTCTTGTGTGTCTTCAAGTCCTTTCTGACATGGTGACCCTAAGGCAACCTTATCATTAAAGAATGACATGTTTCTTCAAATGGGGGTTGCCATTACCATCCTCTGAGGCTGAGAGTGTGTGACATGCCCAGGGTCACTTACTTGGGTGCAAATTGTACATACCCCAGAATGCATCACCTAGTATATTGGCAGTCCTTCCCCCCAACACTTTCTCATTTTCCTCCAAACATCTCATAGTTGGGAGATGGAAATAATTTTTACAGCAGCATTTAAATCTGGACTATTTTTTCAAAGTAAGGTCCAAAACACACTGCAGAAAGAAATGCTAGGGATCTGTAGTTTGTTGTGTTTATAAATGACAGTTTTCCTGCATGTCATAAGCATTGGAATTAACATTACCATATTGAAATCAAATCTAATTTTTAAAAAAATTTATTTGGTGTGTGTTGGAAAGGGGGGTCGTCTTATACGGCGAGTATATCCCAAATTATATATTTTGGCTGGGAAAATGGGGGGGGTCGTCTTATACGCCCAGTCGTCTTATACGCCGGAAAATACGGTAACTTCCTCGGGCGTTTCAGAAGGATACCATGGTCTATGATATCGAATGTCGCTGAGATGTCCAACAGCACCAACAGGACCACACTTCTAGATCAAGAGAAGTAATAGTGCCACTCTCTTCTGCTTTGGTCAGGCCTCACCTGGAATACTGTGTCCAGTTCTGGGCACCACAATTCAAAAAGGATGTGGAGAAACTGGAGCGTGTCCAAAGGAGGGCAACTAAAATGGTGAAGGGTCTGGAAACCAAGTCCCATGAGGAACGACTTAGGGAGCTGGGGATGTTTAGCCTGGAGAAAAGAAGGCTGAGAGGTGATATGATAGCAGTGTTTAAATATTTGAAGTCATGTCATATCGAGGAGGGAGCAAGCTTGTTTCTGCTGCTCCAGAGACTAGGACCCGAAACAATGGATGCAAGCTGCAAGAAAAGAGATTCCACCTCAACATTAGGAGGAACTTTCTGACAGTAAGGGCGGTTCGACAGTGGAACACACTCCCTCGGAGAGTAGTGGAGTCTCCTTCCTTGAAGGTCTTTAAGCAGAGGCTGGATGGCCATCTGTCAGGGATGCTTTGATTGGGAGTTCCTGCATGGCAGGGGGTTGGACTGGATGGCCCTTGTGGTCTCTTCCAACTCTATGATTCTATGATTCTATGATTCCCCTGTCTGTGCCCAGACGGAGATCATCGACTAAGGCGACCATGGCAGTCTCAACTCCATATCCTGCCCTGAAGTCGGTTTGAAATGACCTTGAAGCAGTAGTACTCAGCTTCTTCCAAGACAACTTGTAGTTGGACGGGAACTGCCCTCTTGATCACCTTACCCAAGAATGGTAGAAGGGAAACTGGCCTATAATTATTTTTCACCAGGAGATCGAGGGAGGGTTTTTTCAAGAATGGTTTAACCACCGCTAGTTTCAAGTTAGATGGAAATTTCCCTTCCCTGAGGGATGCATTAATGATGAGTTGTAATAATGTTTTTACTGCATCTGCTCCCTGAACTATCGGCCATGATGGGTAAGGATTAAGTGGTCATGTTGTCCTCCTTACACTTCCAAGAAGCGTGTCCACTTCATCAGTATTAACAAACTTGAAATCATCCAGTGTAACACAGTATCAGCCCTTATCTGAGAGATTTTATCTACAAAAAAAGTCATTAAAAGCACCACAGCAGGCTTTTATTACTTGGTTCCAATAAAGTGTTCAAGGTGGGAGGTAATTGAGTTAATTCTTTAACCGCCCTCAACAGTTGTGCTGGATGAGACTTTGCAGATGCAATACGTAGAGCATAGAAATAATTCTTTGCTGCATCTATTGCCACTCGATAGGAATCCAACATGATCCTATGACGTGTCATAGATATAATCATTATCATCTCAAGCTGAGTCTTATTTCCCCCATCCTATACCTGTGCATTTAGATTTTGATTCATTTTGCAGGACTGAATGCTGGCTCCACTCCTCATGCATTTGGCAATATGGACTTTGAGAGGCATAGATTGCTCTCCTGGAACAGGGGAAGAGTGTGATTGAGTTCTCACTTGCATCCTTCATATGGATTCTGTGTATAAACTGTACAGCCAGCTTGGGCATTGTTGAGCATGGTGTCCTCAATGGTGATAAGTTTCCTTGAATATTTCTGGACCAGAATTTAATAACAACTAGGTTTTCCCAAAATAATTTTAGTTAACTATGGTTTTATAGTATTATCTATTTTAGTTACATGTATTTCTCTGTTTGCTCATTGCCTTGGGCAGGGGTAGGCAACCTTTTTGAGCCAGGGGCCGGGTTGCTGTCCCTCAGACAATTGGGTGGCTGAAGCACCAAAAATAAATAAATAAATAAATAAATATTTTTTTTATTTATTTTTTTAAAAAATATGCATGCACACTCTCTCACCCCCAGAAAAGCCATGGCAGAACACCTGTGGAGATTTTGCCAAGAAAAACCCAAGAACAAGTAATAACAACAATAATATCATCATGGGGGGTGGGGGGCGGTGGCGGCGACAGGACCAGCCTGGGGCCGGTCCAAAGGCCTCAGGAGGCTGCATGCGGCCCCTGGGCCTTAGGTTGCCTACCCTTGGCCTTGGATTTTGTAGTGCTAGATGGATAAATTTTAACATTGTTGTTGCATAGTTTCATATTTGTATCACTTTTTTCTTTCCCTTTGTGTGTGTGCAGATATTTATTATACACACGCTGTCACAACGCCTGAGGAAAAGGGAAGCAGACTGGCCCAATTGGGAAGCACTCACTGCTTTTAAGGCAACGTTAAGGGATCCATTTAAGGTGTTGAGCCTGCTTCCCCCACCCCACCCATAGGACCTTAGATGGCTTCCTTAAGGGATGAAGAATGTCCTGGAGTGGAGTCTCTGCCCTGCACCGAGATGGGGATTGCTTTGCATCCCAACTGGAGGAATGGGCAGTAAAATGGCAAAGAAAGGTCAGTGGAAGGGAAGTAAGGGGAAAGCAATGCATTATGGGACCAAAAATTGGGAGGAAGGTGTTGATGTCAAGATTCCCCCCCCATCACAATAATCACAAAAATATCACCACAGAAATAGTCACCCTTTCTCTACCAATGGTTCCAGAGAGAGATTTTATCTGCTCACTAATTTTGTTACAGATGTTGCTCAACTCTCCTATTGATGACTATGGGTCTACTTTAAGCAATAATGAAAAGGACAGTAGAACAAGTCTTCTTAATTTGTATTTACCAGACTAACTGAACGATAATTGTTTGGATTCTTTCCCCCCCCCCCTTTTTTTTTGAAGATGGGGACAACGTTTGCCCTCCTCCAGTCTGCTGGGACTTCTGTTCTTCAGGCGTTCTCAAAGATTATTGCCGATGGTGCCGATATTACATTTGCCAGTTCCTTTAGTACCCTTGGATGTAATTCATCTGGTCCTAGAGACTTATATTCATTTAGATTAACCCGGTATTCCTTACTATCTCTTTACTTATTCTGTGCTGAAATTCTCCTATTCTGTCCTCTGCTCTATTTTCCTCAGGTTCAACACCTTTTCATTTTCTGAGAAGACTGAGGCAAAGAAGGTGTTGAGTAGTTCTGCCTTTTCTCTGTCCCCTGTTAACTTTTTGCCATCTTCTCCACACAGTGGCTATGCCATTTTCTTCTTCTTCCTTTTGCTGTGGACATACCCAAAAAAGCCCTTTTTATTGTTCTTGACCTCTCTAGCAAGCCTGAGTTCATTTTGCGCTTTAGCTTTTCTGACTTTACCCCTACACGTGCTAGCTATTTGTTGAATTCCTCTTTGGTGATTTGCCCATTTTTCCATTTCCTATACATGCTCCGTTTAAAACTTAATTCAGTTGAAAGTTCCTTAGTCATCCATCCTGGTTTCTTGAGGCACCTCCCATTTTTCTTCCTCATTGGAACTATTTGAAATTGTGCCTTCAGTATCTCCCTTTTGATAAAACTCCCATCCATCTTGAACTCCCTTCTCTTTTAGTGTTCCTGACCATGGGATCACCCACAGCATTTCTCTAAATCAGCTTTCCTAAAGTCTAGAATGCATGAAGTTGTAGGCTTTCATGGCCGGCATCCATAGTTTTTTGTGGGTTTTTCGGGCTGTGTGGCCATGTTCTAGAAGAGTTTCTTTCTGATGTTTCGCCAGCATCTGTGGCTAGCATCTTAGATGCTGGCGAAACGTCAGAAAGAAACTCTTGTAGAACATGGCCACACAGCCCGAAAAACCCACAAAAAACTCTAGAATGCGTGTCTGACTATGCCTAGCTTCTCCTTTCCACTGTATAATAAACTCCAGGAGAACATGATCACTCCCACCTAAGGATCCAATGACTTGCATCCCATTAACTAAGTCTCCCCTGTTAGTTAGGATCAGATCCAAAATAGCTGACTCTCTTGTTGCCTCTTCCACCTTTTGACAATGAAATTGTCTTCAAGGCAAGTGAGGAATTTGCTAGACCTTGAGGATTTTGCTGAGTTCGAATTCTGGCAAATATCAGGATAGTTGAAGTCACCCATCATTTCTCCTTTCTGAGTGTGTGGTCATCTGTTCTAAAAGGCATCATCCAGTTCCTCTCCCTGAGTCGGGGGTCTGTAGTAGACTCCCACACTAACATCCCTGTTCTTTCCCTCCCCTTTAATTTTTATCCGGATGCTCCCCACCCGGCTTCCACGATTGGTGTCCTGGATTTCTTCACTGGTGTAAATATCCCTGACATATAATGCTATTCCTCCTCCTTTCCTGTTTGGCCTGTTTCTCTTGAAAAGGTTGTACCCCTATATTTCTACATTCCAATCATGAGACTCATCCCACCAGGTTTCAGTGATGCCTATTATATCATATTTGTTTTGTTGTGCTAGGAGTTCAAGTTCATCTTGCTTATTTCCCATGTCTACCCGAGTTCTCTTGGGACAATGTTGGCTCTTCATCTTAGTAACAGAGACGAGCACCACCCCCTACAGTCGCTTAAAATAGAGATTCATGTCAAGGGACTACCTTTACCGTTACTAATTATATTATATATAGTGTTGTGTGCCTTCAAATTGTTTCTGATGTAGCACAACCATAAGGCAAACCCATCGTGGGGTTTTCTAGAGCTGAGAGTGTATGAGGTGTCCATAGTCACCCAGTGGATTTCCATGTCTGAGTGTGGAATCGAACCTTGATCTCCAAAGTCATTCAGCACTAAAACCATTTCCTTGTTTGGTTTCCTTGGGGGGGGGGCACAGGCAATTCTTCTCAGTGCAGGCCTGGGAGGGTCTCTCTCTAGCTTTAGCTCCATTCACTTCACCTTCTGCCCCATACCCCTCACGATGGCATCAGTGAAGGAGAAATAAATGCCCTTTCCTTTCCCCTCATCGTCACTTTCCTCCTTTCTCTCCAGGGAATGCCAGGTGCATGGCAATGGAAGAGTCCCCCATCTGCTTGCCAAGCTCACCCCTTTTCCTCCTCTCCTTAGTTTGCATCCTTCTTTCTCTCCTCCCAGGACCTCTCATGGAGGGGGAATGGATGCACTTTCCATGGGGGGAACCACAATGGGGATGGAATGGCAGGATAACCCAATGTGTTGCCTTTTCTTCCCGGGGCTGCTTGGTGTATTTTTGTTCCTCCTTCCAAGGAGACCCAGAGAGGCTCTTTTGGGTTTCCCTAAATGGAAAAGAGTCACATGAGATGGCAGGCAGAGAGAGAGAAAAACTAAAGGAATGAATGAATAAATAAATAAATAAATAAAGGAATACCAATGCCACCTGTGTCCCCTCACCACTTTTCTCATTTTTTTCTACTTCTGCTTTTTTCCATACTTTTAAAAGACCCCTGGAAATCCATGGGTCACTATCTGCACCAAACAATCTCTCTGAAGATGCCAGCCACAGATGCCGGCGAAATGTCGGGAAGAAATTCTTCTAGAACCCGGCCTCACAGCCCGAAAAAACCACAGAAACCCAAACAATCCCTTGTGTGTGTGTGTGTGTGTGTTTTTTTTTAATGTTGCGAAGCCTCTCTGAGTGCCAGTTCTGGGAAAAGAGTGGGATACAAACAAACAAACAAATAAATAAAATGATAGAAAACCTATTTTTGTAACCATAGCTAGTTTAATGAAAACAAACGCACATGAGAAAAAGAAACATGATTGGTTTTTTTTAAGGCTCTCGTTGTAAATGGAGGAAGGAGTTCCAAGAGACAGATGCCTCTGTTTCTTTTACCTTCACAACAACCCAGTGAGGTAGGCACAAGAGAGAGAGACCTACTGGGCTCAGGATCACTACACACCATCCAAAAATGCAAACATGTCCCTTTTGCGGAGGTTTGGAAGGCGGAGCCTGGCCGGGAGAAGCCTCTAAAGCCCCCCCCCCACTTGCCTAGGAACATCACTGGCAGCGGAGGATAACGCCAGCCAGGACTGTTTGCCTTACTGCCTCCTGAGGGACACCTGCGGAGGCTTGGAGGGCGGAGCCTGGCCGGGAGAAGCCTCTAAAGCCCCCCGCTTGCCTAGGAACATCACTGGCAGCGGAGAAGTGGAGGCTAACGCCAGCCAGGACTGTTTGCCTTACTGCCTTCAGAGGGACACCTGCGGAGGCTTGGAGGGCGGAGCCTGGCTGGGAGAAGCCCCTAAAGCCCCCCACTTGCCTAGGAACATCACTGGCAGCGGAGAAGTGGAGGCCAATACCTGCCAGGACTGTTTGCCAGGACATTGCTAGATCTCAGGCTGTAAACAATCGGGGAAAGCTATGGAGAATCAAATTGTGACTTTGAATTCGAGGTTGATGTGGGTTGTTAAATAAGATCCATAGTAGTTAACCACTAGCTCATTTACCATTAGACCATATTATTAGCTGGACAATGGGATAGGGGTTGTCTTTGTTTAAATACCCATGACGCAATCCTCTAGTGGCTTTATATTCTACTATTTCCCCTGAGGCTGGGAATGAGGTGGGGCAGCTATAGGAGTGTTGGGGAATGGGAGGTATGGCTGGAACAGATTGAACAAATGTTACAAAGGAAGGCGGGATCGCTGTTTAAAAGCTATCCCGCCTTCAGTTCCCTCTGTTTACCAGAATGGTTTGGAGAGCAGACCAACCATTCCACAGAACCTCACTCTGCTCCTCTGCAATGCCAGGTCGGTAAAAATTAAGACTCATATCATCCATGATCTCCTTTTGGATGAGGATGCCGACCTGGCTTGCTTTACAGAGACCTGGCTGGGAGAGGATAGCGTTGTTACCTGGGCGCAGACCCTCCCAGCTGGGTACTCAGTCAAGGAGCAGGTGAGGGGAAGTGGGCGGGGGGCGCGGAGTGGCTCTAGTTCACAAAAACAACCTGACCTTGACCAGGATACCTGTCTGGAACACAGTCCACTTCGAGTGTATGTACCTTAGCCTGAAGACCAGGAATAGTTTGGGGATTCGGTTAGTCTACCGACCACCCCGTTGTCTAGCAGACTCCCTAACCGAGCTGACACAGCTGGTCTCAGAGCTGTTGCTGGAGTCTCCCAAACTTTTAGTTTTGGGGGACTTCAACATTCCGCTCGAGACCAGTTTAACAGGCGCGGCTCGGGAGTTCATGGAGACCATGACAAACATGGGCCTATCCCAATTGGTCACCGGGCCCACACATTGTGCAGGTCATACACTCGATGCGGTCTTTAGTACGGAACAGGAATATCCGTGGGCGGAAGTTGTAAGCACACCCGCATTGTCATGGATGGATCATTTCTTGGTCAAGATGAAACTTAGAGCCAATATCCGCCCCACCGGGGGTGGGGGACCCATTAGAATGGTCCGCCCTCAAAGGCTAATGGAACCAATTGGATTCCAGAGAGCCTTAAAGGGTTTAATGGTTGGGAATGCCAGTGACCCTGTTGATGCTCTGGTTAATACGTGGAACACCGATCTTACCAGGGCAATCGACACGATCGCTCCCAAGTGTCCTTGCTAACCTGCTTCAAACCGTAAGCCATGGTATACACCTGAGCTTAGGAGAATGAAGCGGTTTGGACAACGACTAGAGCACAGGTGGCGGAAGACTCTGCTCTTATCCAACAGAACTCGCCATAGGAACTTTCTTCGTTCCTATTGGGAGGCAATACGTGCAGCAAAGAGAGCCTTCTCCTCTGCACGTATTGCGTCTGCAGAGTCCCGTCCAGCAGAGCTGTTTAGGGTGGTGAGGGATATGACACAGGTGCCCCCTGCGCCAAATCCCTTACTTAACCCAATGACGGCCTGCTGTGACGCGTTTAACAACTTCTTTGCAGATAAAATCTCTCAGATAAGAATCGACTTAGACACCATTGTTGTAACAGAATCGATAGGAGAGGTGTCCAGCGACTCGGTCAATGAAGTTATTCTGGATCAGCTGCAATCTGTGAGTACCGAGGACGTGGACAAGCTGCTTGGTAAGCTGAGGAAAACAACCTGCCCTCTCAACCCTTGCCCATTGTGGCTGGCCATCCGGGGGGGGGGGGCGGCGCTGAGGAGATTCCTTGGGGATATCATCAACGCATCCTTCAGGGAGGGACATATACCATCCTGTCTGAAGGAAGCGGCTGTTAGGCCGCTTCTAAAGAAACCCTCCCTGGATCCCCTGGACATGAATAATTATAGGCCAGTGTCCTTAGTTCCATTCTTGAGCAAGGTTATCGAAAGGGCGGTTGCTCTTCAGCTCCAAGCAGTCTTGGATGAAACCGATTATCTAGACCCATTTCAAACCGGCTTCAGGACAGGCTTTGGGGTTGAGACTGTCATGGTTGCCTTGACCGACGATCTGCGTCTGAGCGTCAACGGGGTAGTGTGACCCTGTTGGTGCTCCTAGACCTCTCAGCGGCTTTTGACACGATAGATCACGGCATCCTCTTGGATCGCCTGAGGGCGTTAGGTATTGGGGGTACTGCATTGCAGTGGTTCCGGTCCTTCCTCTCGGGCAGGTCCCAGAGGGTGCTGCTCGGGGACTGTAGCTCCTGCAAGAGGGACCTCACTTGTGGGGTTCCTCAGGGGGCTATTTTGTCCCCGATGTTGTTTAACATCTATATGAAGCCGCTGGGTGAGATTATACGGAGTTATGGTGCTGGATGTTATCAGTACGCTGATGACACCCAAATCTATTTCTCCGTGTCTCGTTCGTCGGCCTCGAATTCCAATGGCACCTCCTCTCTCAATGAATGTTTTCGAGCGGTAATGGGCTGGATGAGGAAAAACAAATTGAAGCTGAATCCAGACAAGACGGAGGTGCTCATGGTAGCGGCCCCGAAACCAAGAATTGGGTTGCAACCTCCAGTCCTGGATGGGGTCACACTCTCCTCCAGTGACTGTGTTCGCAGTCTGGGGGTGCTCCTTGACTCGTCGCTCCTGGTGACGAATCAGGTTAATGCGACGGTCAGGAGCGCCTGTTATCAGCTTCGGCTGATACGCCAGCTGCGCCCTTTTCTGGAAGTAAGGGATCTTGAGACTGTTGTGCACGTGCTGGTAACCTCATGCCTTGATTTCTGTAATGTGCTCTACATGGGGCTACCCTTGTGCTTGGTTCAGAAATTACAGCTGGTACAAAATATGGCAGCCAGACTTGTCTCGAGAACATCCAGGAGGGACCACATTACTCCAGTTCTGAGGTCCCTCCACTGGCTGCCTATCAGCTTCCGGGCCCAGTACAAGGTGTTGGTTATTACCTTTAAAGCCCTAAATGGCTTGGGTCCAAACTATCTCAGGAACCGCCTTATCCTATACAATCCTCTCCGCACTCTCCGGTCCTCTGGGAGGAATTTGCTGCAGCCTCAAAAGTCCAGGCTTTCAGCAACCTCCCAGAGGGCTTTTTCAGTTGTTGCCCCCAGACTCTGGAACAGCCTGCCGGATGAGATCCGTCAATTAACATCGCTAGATAGCTTTAAAAGAGCTGTCAAGACGGATCTCTTCTGGCAGGCCTTTCCAGACTAAATATCCCGGCCTTGGCTATTTCCTCCCTTCGAATGATCTTTCCATAGCTCTTCCACAGAGGGAATGAGCAAACATTGCCATGGCCCAATGTCGCTGTTGCAAGATGTTATATGTAATGTGTTTTTAAATTGTTTAAATGTGTTTTAATTTGTTATTGATTTAATACTGTTTTAAGGGGGGTGGGAATGTTGTGATTCATTATGTATGATTTTATTGTGACCCGCCCTGATTGGGTTTCCCAAAGGGTGGGATACAAATAAATTTTATTATTATTATTATTTATTATCTGTGAAATAGGTGAATCCTTTAGATGTGCCCAGTAGGATTGAGTTCTGAATGCAATGGGAATTGGGGAAATCTTTTATTTATTTATTTATTTATAGTATTTAAATTCTGTACCTTATTACTGCTGGGGCATCCACAAGTTTCAGGGCTCTCAAGGGCATCACTTCTGACCAGCTCTTCATGGTGTCTAAGAAAAAAGGGGACTGCAGCAATGGTGGGATGCAGCTAAGATCCCTGGGACCCACGCTGGTATACCCTGTGCCCTCCATTTGCAAGCACTAATTTGGTCGAGCATGGGATGGAGGGAACTGGACCAATTGACAATGTTCAATAAAGGCACTATTCTGGAAAACATGCCTCTAGGGAAGCTCATTCGGGAGTGCCATGTTGAAGCATGAAGGACCTCCTCCCCATGGAGCCTGCATAGTTTTGACAGGCTGGAATCCCATCCCTCCCCATTGAGGGTCCCAAGACAAGATCAGAGAGGGATGACTTCCACCCTGAAACCCTCCTCTTTTACACAAGGATTAGGACTGCAGTTCCCATCAGCCCCAGCCAAGAGTGCCAACAGCCAGGGTCAGAGCCCTGATGGATGTGAGCAAGCTCTCCCTTACTGGCTTTGGACTGCAGTTGCCATGAGCCCCACTGGATGGCCAAGCCCCCCCCTTTTTTATTTTGGACTGCAATTCTCATCAGCCCCAGTAAGAGTGCCAACAATCAGAGTGGTAGCCCTATTGAATGTGAAAACCTTCCCTTGTGGTTCTATACTCCAGTTCTCATGAGCCCCAGAAGGAGTGCCAACAGCCAAAGTTGGAGTCCTGATATCCCTCCTTTGCTGGATTAGGACTGCAGTTCCCATCAGCCCCAATAAAGAGTGCTATCAGCAAGAGTGGGAGCCTCACTAGATGTTAGGCCTGCTTGGTACATAAGGACTGCAGTTTCCATCAGCCCCAGCCAGGAGTGCCAGTAGCCAGATAGGACCCCCACTGGAGCTCCAAGCCCTTTTTTGTTGGTTTTGGACAGTAGTTCCCATCAGCCCTAATAAAGAGTGCTATCAGCAAGAGTGGGAGCCTCACTAGATGTTAGTGTCAGTGTGTGAATGATGGGTGTTGCAGTGATGTTCTTTGGCACCCAGCAGAATCTGCAGGACAAGCCACTTTGTATCTCTTACCATCAACTGGCTCAGCTTCCCTTCTCCAGGATCCTGTCTTCCTCAGTCAAGAAGACACATTGTAAAGTCCAAAAGCATAGTTTATTAATGTATATAAAAGTAAAATAAAATAACTAAGTAAAATCCATTGTGATGAACTTGACCAGTTCATCCATGAAAGATTACATCTTTAACAATCTCAAAAGCTTAGGATACCAACTTGAACACTCACATCTTGAGTGTTCCAACACACTCACGTCTTGAAATATAAACATTCTTGAACACAATATTCTCTAGGCTCTTCCCATACTCTACTTTCTAGGTGTTAACCTTATGTTGATTCGATGTTATGTGTATGATGTTTGTTAACCCAGCCTCTTGCTGTCCATCATCCACTATGTGACTATTTTCCCAAGCCTAACAATATTTACCTTTATGATATCTCTTGTTTTTCATAACAAACTCTGTGTCTATGAGTTGTACCTTTGGGAAAGTATATGTTTATGTCTGTGTTGGCCATCTGGTGTTAGATTCACTTTGTTTCTCTTGATGTTGTTCTCATGAGGAAAATTCCACACACACATCTCTACATTTCACCTTTGACTGTATAACCCATCCATATCCTAACAGTTAGGCCGCTTGTTACATAAGGACTGCAGTTTCCATCAACCCCAGCCAGGAGTGCCAGTAGCCAAGTGCTGCCTAAGGATAAAAATAAAAATGATGATGATGATGATGATGATTTCCCCCCCCCCCCCATCTCAAAGGGCCGAGAGACACAGAGTGGGGTCCAAGGGCTTTCCCCTCTGAGAAACACTTGTGAGATTTTAGTCTGTAGGCATGCTAGAATGAACAGTTTAGTCATGCTTTTTACAATAAAGCAATTGCACCAATCACACTGGTGTCTTTATTCATGTTTTATATTGAATGCAAATATGGTAGACATGGCCAAAATGGTGCCTCCCCCAGTCTTTTAGCCTGGACTTAAAAAAGGTTCTCCAAAGGATGCTTCAGTACAATACAACTCACTCCTCTCAGCTGTCAACACCAGATTTTTAGTCTGCCTTTTGATGGGGGCATCTACCCTGTAAAAATAATGCAGTTTGACACCACTTTAACTTGCTCCATAAGGACTGCATTTCTCATCAGCCCCAGCCAGGAGTTACTAACAGCCAGAGCGAGAGCTCCACCTGATTTCCAAGTCCCCATTGCTAGTTTTGGACTGCAGTTCCCATCAGCCACAGGGAGCCAACAAAGTGCCAACAAAGTGAGTAGGAGGCCCAGTGGATTTCTACATCCACCCTTGCTGGATTAGGACTGCAGTTTCCCATCAGCCCCAGTGAGAGTGCCAACAGCCAGGATTGGAGCCCCAATATATGGCCTATCCCTCCTTTGCTGCATAAAGACTGCTGTTCCCATCAGTCCTAGGTAGGATTTACTAACAGCCAGAGTGGGAGACTCACAAGATTTCCAAGACCAACCTTGCTGGTGCTGGAACTGTATTTCCCATTAGCCTCAGCCAGGAGTGCCAGCAGCTAGAAGGGAGCCCCGCTGAATTTCCAAAACCTCTCTTGCTGGTTTTGGACTACAGTTCCCATGTGCTCCAGACAAAAGTGCGAGCAGCCAATCAAAGCCCTGATGCATGTTTTATCCCTCCTTTGCTGGATTAGAACTGCAGTTCCCATCAGCCCCAGCCAGGAGTGCCAGTAGCCAGATAGGACCCCCAATGGATGTCCAGCAGATGCACACAAAGTGATGCTCCAGACCAGGGGTCCTCAAGCTTTTTGAGCCGGGGGCCGGTTTGCTGTCCTGCAGACCATTGGAGGGCCAGAGTTAAATAAATAAATAAATATTCCTACGTACACTGCACATATCATATTTGGAAGAAAAAATCAAACCGGGAACAAATACAATATTTAAAATGAAGCACAAGTAAAGTTAAATTAATAAACTTTATTCTGTATTTTAATGGGAACTATGGGCCTGCTTCTGGCTAATGAGATGGTCAATGCCCGGTTCCATATTTGTCACTGCTAGTAGTAACAAGTGATGCAAGTGTGCATCAGTTAGTCTAGATCTGATTGGAGATTTCAGATGTTTCATTCTGGGAAAAGTCTGTTCACAGATGTAGGTTGCCATTTTACGTGCATGGTTCCTGAGATTGAGATTGAGAGGGGAGAAATGATTAGAAATTAAGAAGGCTGCTTGACTGGAATGCGTCTTTCAGAGAGTCACAATTCTGCAGGTCAGCCAGCTCCATTTGGTAAACTGAATCCATATTTTCGATGTCAATAGAAAATGGGTTACGGAAAAGCTGTATGTCCTGTTCATAGAGATGAAGCTCTTTAAATCTAAGTTGGAACTCGTTTTGTAACTTTTCCATTGAATCCACACATGTTTTTTTTGGGAATGCAACCAATGGTTTTTCTGCTAACAAATTTTGAGTTGTGGGGAGATGGCAGAAATTTTCCTCCTTCACTTGTTTGATGTGGAAGCCTAATTTTACTTCAGACACTTTCACATGTGATTGCATATCACAGATGAGCTTCCCCTTCCCTTGAAGTTGCACATTGAAACTGTTAACGAACTCTGTTACATCTGTCAGAAAGGCAAGGTGCCATTTCCATTCTGCATCATTGAGCTCTGGTACTTCTTTGTTTTTGGAAACCAGTAAAGCTGCAATCTCTGGAAGTAAGTCATAGAAACGTCTCAAAACTCTCCCTTGACTCAGCCAATGGACTTCTGTCTGGTACAGAACATCTTCACAGTCAGCATTTGCTTCAGACAGAAATTCCTGAAATTGTCTGTGGTTCAATGCATTAGCTCTAATAAAGTTAACACAAGATATCACAGTTTTCATAACAGAGTCCCACTTCAGTGATTTACTACACAGCGCCTGTTGGTGGATGAGGCAGTGTATGGCTATTGGCTGAGAATGGTTATGTTTGTCCATCTCTTGGCTAATGCGAGCAATTACTCCTTTCTTAGACCCCACCATGCTAGGACCACCACCAGTTGTCACACTGGCTAGTTTAGCCCAGTCCTGATTCAAACAATTCACAGTTTGGGAAACCATTTTATAGGTATCCTCTCCTGTAGTTGTTCCTTTGATGCTTTGCAGTGCAGCAAGCTCTTCTGTGACGTTGAAATTGTCATTTATCCCACGAATAAAAATTAGAAGTTGTGCAGAAACACGAATATCATTACTTTCGTCGAATGCCAAGGAAAAATAGGAAACTTTTTTGTGGCATTTTACAAATGCTGATGCAAATTGTCTCTCATTTCTTCAATACTTCATGTGATTGTAGGTGCTGAAAGACTCACTGTACTAAATAAATCAGCCTTCTCTGGACACATCTCTTTGACAACAGAAAGAAAGCATTCTTTTTTAACAAATTCTTTCTCTGAGAATGGTCTGCCAGCACACGCTATTAGCTTGGCAACTTGAAAACTTCCTCGCAGTGATGAAATATTTTGCTGCTTCTGCACCACAAAAATATTTTGCTGAGTTGTCAATGAATTTTTCAGTTTTAATATTTTATCTTTTCTCACTTCTCCGACCAAGCAATCATATGTATCTTTATGATGAGTTTGATAGTGTCAATGCAAATTGTATTCATTGAACACAGACACTACATTCTGGCATATCAAACACACAGCTTTTTCCTTGTGCTGGATGAAAAAGTAGTCATTCATCCACTGTTGGTTGAATATCCTACATTCCGTGTCAATCTTTCTCTTTTTTGACATCATTGTTTCCTAGGATTTCAAAATTGCTCTTAGTAAAATACATATACATACAAAAACAATATACCAGCAATAAAATTACCCCTTCCTTCTGTCCTTCCTTCCTTCCTTCCTTAAGCCTCAGAGAGCTCACACCCGGTATTTACCTCAGCCAGCCTCTTCCCCCAGACTGCAGTAAATCAAGGCCGAGCCAAGGATGCTGAGGGAGTGAGCGGAGAAGGAGAACTCCCAGCCTCCTCTGTTGTGGGAGGGGAGAGAAGGAGGCAGGCTCGCGCATGGGCAGAAGGGAGCGTGGCCCGCTTGCTCTCTCTCTCTCACCTCCCTCCCCCTCCTTTCCTGCTCTTTTATGTGTGCGGAGCTGCACGTAGGCTGGTTCGCCCATGGGCAGAAGAGAGCATGGTGCTTGCTTGCTCACCTCCCTCCCCCTCCCTTCGCATTCTTGTATTTATTTGGGGCTGGAGGGAGGCTGGTTCGCGCATGAGCAGAAGGGAGCGTGTTCCAAAATGGTGGCTGGAGTCGTGAGTGAGTGAGAAAGATGGTGGTGGTGGCAGGACCGGGCCCCAGGCCAGATAAGAGGCCTTAATGGTCCGAGTCCGGCCCACGGGCTGTAGTTTGAAGACCCCTGCCCTAGAGTTCTTGGTTACAGTGCTCTGGGATGTGTTGAGGGTCATTTAGAGGCAAAAAACATTAACTGCCATGGTTCCTGTTTCAAAAATCTTAGGATTGTCAGTTTAAGGAGCGAGACTCCTTAACTGGAGAGCTCTAATGCCTCACTAACCTACAAATTCCAAGATTCCAAAGAATTTTGTCATAACAATTAAAATGGAATCTAGCATGACATCTATTATGAAAGAACCCTCAGTCTCCATAGAAAGAGTAATGGATTCAAGTTCCTGTGAAGAGCCACTCATTCACCTAACTTTTCCCCCCTCAGATGGCAGCCCTATGGGTTTTACTATCCCACCGTTGCCACCAATTTGTCATGAGCACCGCTTACTTTTCTTGATGTGGCAGCCCTATGGGTATTATTTCCCACTGCTGCCCCAATATATGATGTACCCGACCACTTTTATTTATATATATGGGTTTACTCCCCAAACTTGGTTTTCTTATTTTTTGGCAGAGTGGAAATTCAATCCAGGTTCAGACTGCTTGCAATTAAATAACAATAAAACTTTATTTGAATGATGATTAACAATGTTTTGTTTGTTATGATGTTTCATTCACTTGTTCTTGTTATACTTTGTTACACTACTGTCTATCTAGAGAACACCAGATCCTATTCTTTAGGACCCTCACACCGTCTTTATTTATGGTTATCCTTTTAATCTTATTTCTATAGTAGCCTAACTGTATCCCACAGGATATCAAATATCAGCAACTTCCTCACTTGGAGTGCTATATTCAAGTCCCTCACTACTGGGCTTTTTTAAAAAATAAAATTTTATTATCACAGTCTTACATACATGCATTCACATCTTATCCTGTAAGAGTCAATACAGCAAAAACCCTTCTACCCTACCACCCTATGTGAGTACATAATAGCCAACATTATCCCCCCAATTTTACTCCTATCATCATCATCATCATCATCATCATCATCATCATCATCATCACAATCCTAACATTTTTGACACACACAACATTTAAAACCACATATGCACTTAAGACTTCCTTCCTCTCAAATTTATGTAACCATTTCCTGTGTCCCTTATTTTAAGTCCTTTAAATGTCCTGTATTACATTGTCAAGTTATTACAAACTATACATTACAATTAAATCCTCCAGCTTGAACTTATATATACAATATTATCCCCCTGTGCAATTGTCTAATTTCACAAGTATTTGTACCTATCTAAAATAAATTAAATTAGTATCTCCCCCCTTGCTCCTTTATATACTCAAATACTAAATGCCAATCTTCTTTTATTTTAAATGGTAGTTCATTTTTTAAGATTTGTGTTAATTTATCCATTTCTATTATCTCTACTAATTTCATTATCTAATCATTTTTACCTGGAACATCCTTCACCTTCCATTTTTGCGCCAATAATATTCTTGCCATGGCTGTCATATAAAACAGGAGTTTTCCATATTTTTTTCAACTTCACTATCAAAAATTTCTAATAAAAAGCTTTCCACTTTTAAATCCAGATCAATATGGAGTATTTTACAAATTGTTTCCTTAATTTGTTTCCAGAAAAAACTTTTTTTTTAAATGATAAATTCATTGGGAAACTATGGGCCTTTGCAGACTGCCAGAAATAGTGCAAATTGAGGCCACTTTAACTGCCCTGACTCAGTGCTAGGGAATCATGGGAACTGTAGTTTATCATGGCACCAGAGATCTCTGACGGAGAAAGCTCAATATCTCAGGAAAAAATACAGTTCCCATGATTCCCAGCACTGAGCCAGGACAGTTAAAGTGGACTCAATTTGCACTATGAAATTATTAAGAATTGGAAATGGAAGATGAAATTGTGAAAGATACAATGTTAAAATGGGCCAAATAACTGGGTGATAATAATCAATTAGAACAGTGGGAACGGATATGGAGGAAGGGATCAAAGTATACTGCCTCCAAAATATAAAAGAAAATTGGTATCAGATGTTTTATTGATGGTATTTAACTCTGGAGAAACTAGCTATAATTTATAAAAACAAAAACAATAAATGTTGGAAATGTGGAAAGGTGACAGGGACATTTATACACTACTGGTGGAACTGCAAACAGGTAAAAAAAAAAATTGGAAACTACTGGAATTTTCCTTCACATTCCTTCACTCCTGGATTGTTACACATCTAGACCCAGTCTGACTCCAACTGTCAGCAACGAAATTCTTTATCACTTACAGCCCAAAATTCTATTGGCTATCGCCAGTTTACTCCTGATTGGCTGTTGCTAGCTGAGCATAATTCTGCCTGCTCTTCACACAAAGGATGTTGTCATAATAATTAAAGTGCAGTCATAGCACTATGATGGTGTAGTTCTATTCAACATCTTTATCAATGACTTGGATGACAGTATTGGGGGCATAGTTATCAAATTTGCAGATGACACCAAATTAGGAGAAGTAGCTAATACCCCAGAAGACAGGATGAAAATTCAAAATGATTTGAACAGACTAGAAAGTTGGGCCAAAGCTAGCAAAATGAAATTCAACACGGAGAAATGTAAGGTACTGCACTTAGGGAGGAAAAACGAAAAGCACAGCTATACGAAGGGGGACACCTGGCTGAATGAGACTACGTGTGAAAGGGATCTAGGAGTTCAGGTAGACCACAATTTGAACATGAGTCAACAGTGTGATGCAGCAGCTAAAAAAACCAATGTAATTTTAGGCTGCATCAATAGAAGTATAGTGTCTAGATCAAGAGAAGTAATAGTGCCACTTTATTTTGCTTTGGTCAGGCCTCACCTGGAATACTGTGTCTAGTTCGGGGCACCACAATTTAAAAAGGATGTGGAGAAACGAACGTGTCCAAAGGAGGGCAACTAAAATGGTGAAGGGTCTGGAAACCAAGCCCTATGAGGAACGACTTAGGAAGCTAGGGATGTTTAGCCTGGAGAAGAGAAGGTTAAGAGCATCCCAAGAGGCAGTTGTGTCACCAACCAGGAGAATCTCTTTTTTGGCCAACTACCCAAGCAAGTGATTATAGGCCTGGTGCATAATGACGCCTACAGTGGAGTTTACAACAAAACCACTTTAACTTTAAGCATTATGACATAAATTTTTCAGCACTGTATCTAGATGGAGAGCAGAACCCTACAAAACCCTTTCAGCCCAATTTTGAAGATGGAAACTGTGCCAGGGAATACATGAGTTTGTTGCAGACAGCAGGCAAGCATATGAAAGACCATTCTCTTTTAATCAACTGTGAGGAATATGCATGAGGTTACACGCTTTTTGCCTCTGACCTTACCCCAGACCAAGGAAGTGTAGATGAAAACTGGCTATTTGTTGATCAAAACTGGCAACCTAAGGGCTGAATTCCGGTTTGCCAGACCATTGCCTACTACTGTGAATATGATTGTTTATGCTGTTTTTGACAATGTGATAGAGATAAATCACAGGAGAAACGTCCTCTATGATTATATGTGACATGGACAATGTGCAATTAACTCACATTCTTTCTTCAAATCCTTATACCTGAAAGCTATTCTATGAAGTCTTCCCATGTGACATGCTCCCTAGAGAGAAGCTGATACAAAGACCTGTTTGTCTAGTAATCAACACTCATCCCCACAATCTCCCTGGAGAACATTGGCTGGCCATCTACTTAACAGAAGAAAAGACTGGTGGTTTTTTGATTCCTATGGACACCCTCCCAACCACCCTCTTTCCTAAAACCATCATTAATTTTTTAAGAAAAAATGTCAGCAAAACTATGTTTCAGCCCAGAGCAGTGCAAGACTTAGACTCTGTGGTTTGTGGTTATCACTGTGTGTTTTTTTCTTCAGCATCACTGTAAAGGTCTAACATTTAAAAATATTTAGGAATTATATTCTCATGATTTGTAAAGAAATTATGAAATGGTGGTTGAATATGTAAAAACGAAGAGAAACATGCCAAGGCTTGTCTCATACATGCCCAGACTTGTCCCGAACATGTTTCAACCAGCCCAGGAATGCATAACCTGTAATTCTTTTCATAGACGTTCTTGTCAATAAACATATCCTCTAGGAAGGATTTTAAAGAATTTTTTGTGTTTTTTCCTTTATCAAAATCAAAACATAGACTTAAAAATAAGTGATATTTTTAATTTATTAAATTATCTTTTTGAAAAAACATCAGGAAAATCATAAGTGGAGCCAATTAGGAGTACTAGATTGTTGCTATTTTCTCAAAGCTCAGGCATGGCCCTCATGAAAACATCCCAGCCTTTTGGAACATGTTTCAAAGGTAAAGCATGTGTCTGAGTAACCCCCTTGACTATGTCAAGCACATTGGATCCAGCTACAGGTTCCCCTTTATAGACAAAGGCTCCTTTGTCATCCCATGAAGAAATATTCTGGTTTCATTTTGTTTACCAATACCCTTGCGGCATTCTTGTATCTAGCAGGCAGGCTTTCCAGGACTACTTGAAACAGGGTCTCAGAGGAGTTTGCTACCCCCCTTTCAGGGGGCTGCTGCACTTCAGGTAAAATTAGATTTATGTTTTCTTTCTCTGCTTCCTTCTGTCTGACATGAGTCAAATACTTTTGAAACAAAACGTCATACTGTTTAGCTTTTTCATACTCTGTTAAGTCAGTCCTCTGAAGAATCTTCTGCATTTCAGCATTCAGGGTACCGTATTTTCCGGCGTATAAGACAACTTTTTGACCCTGGAAAGGGGTCTCGGAAGTCGGGGGTTGTCTTATACGCCGGTCAGAGAAGGAGGAGGATGAGAACGGGGAGTGGGGAGAGAAGGAGAAGGAAGCCAGGGACAGAAAGAGGGGTTTGAAAATGGAGAGAGAAGGGAGAAGGAAGAAACCAAGGAAGAAAGAGGGGTCTGAAAACGGAGAGAGAAGGGAGAAGGAAGAAACCAAGGAAGAAAGAGGGGTCTGAAAACGGAGAGAGAAGGGAGAAGGAAAAAACCAAGGCAGAAAGAGGGGTCTGAAAATGGAGAGAGAAGGGAGAAGGAAGAAACCAAGGAAGAAAGAGGGGTCTGAAAATGGAGGGAGAAGGGAGAAGGAAGAAACCAAGGAAGAGGGGTCTGAAAACGGAGAGAGAAGGGAGAAGGAAGAAACCAAGGAAGAAAGAGGGGTCTGAAAACGGAGAGAGAAGGGAGAAGGAAGAAACCAAGGAAGAGAGAGGGGTCTGAAAATGGAGGGAGAAGGAAGAAACCAAGGAAGAAAGAGGGGTCTGAAAATGGAGGGAGAAGGGAAAAGGAAGAAACCAAGGAAGAAAGAGGGGTCTGAAAATGGAGGGAGAAGGGAAAAGGAAGAAACCAAGGAAGAAAGAGGGGTCTGAATATGGAGGGAGAAGGGAGAAGGAAGAAACCAAGGAAGAAAGAGGGGTCTGAAAACGAAGGGAGAAGGGAGAAGGAAGAAACCAGGGAAGAAAGAGGGGTCTGAAAATGGAGGGAGAAGGAAGAGTCCAAGGAAGAAGGAAGAAGGAGGGGTCTGAAAATGGAGGGAGAAAGGGTTCAAGGAAGAAAGAGAGGTCTGCAAATGAAGAGAGAAGGAAAAAGGGGCCAAGGACAGAAAGAGGGGAATGAGGATGAAGGGAAAAGGGGAAGGAAGCCTATCCTGGGGTTTCCTTCACAAGGTTTGTTCAGAAAGGGTTTTCCATTGCTGGTCCCTGAGGCTGAGAGAGTGTGACTTTCAAGACTGTTGTTGTATGCCTTTAAGTCCTTCCTGACTTTTGGCAACTCAAAGATGAAGTTATCCTGGGGTTTCCTTCAAGGTTTGTTCAGAAAGGTTTGCCTTTGCTTTTCCCTGAGGCTGAGAGAGTGTGGCTTTCAATACTGTTTTTGTTGTTGTGCATCTTCAAGTCGTTTCCAACTGATGATGACACTAAGACAAACCTATCATGAACCTATCATTTCTTTCCTATGTGTTTTTTCAGATAGGGTTTGCCTTTGCCACCCTCTGGGGCTGAGAGAGTGTGACATCTAAGATTGTTGTTGTTGTTGTATGCCTTTGAGTCATTTCTGACTTACAGCAAACCTAAGGCTCATAGTGTTTGCTTGGCAAGGTTTCTTCAGAGGGGAATTTGCCATTGCCATCTCCTGAGTCTGAGAGAGTGTGCCTTGCCCGAGGTCACCCAGGGGGATTCCATGGCTGAGCCAGGATTCGAACCCTGGTTTCTAGAGTCATACTCTGATACCCAGACAGGGTGACCAAATGTCTTCAATGCAAAGGAGGACAAGTCACTACAAAAAATTTAGGACATACAAGAAAAAAAGGTAGAGAAAGCTAAAAACACTAATATAAATGTAAATCCATGCTTCTTAGCCATGCTCAAAATGGAGGATGTTTTAATGGTCAAAATGGTGACTTTTAACCTTATCATGGGGTTTTTCATACTCTGTTAATAAGATGGCATCTCTTTCTCAGTATGAGAACTTGATGAGGAGATAACGGAATGTTGCCTTTTAAAATATTCAGGGCTATTTCTGAGATGCCTGCCACCAGGTCATTTGAAGCTGTACATAAAAAAAAACTTTCCTCTGGGGTGGGGGCATCTTAATGAGCAGTTTTAAGAGTGCTAGATTTCTTTTCACACGCCTAGACATGTTGACCTCAAGGGGGTGGTGAAAGCAATATGGTGTCGGAATTAAAGCTAAAGCTTTTTGTAACCACTGGCTCCCTTCTTCATGGTATATATTACATGCCAGTCTGGAGGAAAAATTCTCGTTCATAACCTGTAAGATTCTGGTGTGTTAGTCTGCAAATCAATAATGAGGTAACTAAAGGGTCTGCTTGTTGCATCAGCAAATGCTTCTATGAAGAATTTAGTGTTTCCTGTGTACATTTGATGAGCTAAAGTTGCAATTTGTAATTTATCCCTAGGGTTTTTAAACAGCACCATGTATTTTGCATTTAAGCTGATGGTCTGGAGGCTTTTTCCTTTGCAGAAAATATTTTGTGTAAGGAAGAAAAACACTCAGATTCTTGTGATGAATATGGACTGTAAACAGTCTTTCAATATTTGAATTATCATAACACTGCATGAGATTGTCTATTACCAAGAACTTTATTGTTACATTTCAAGGTTAACTTTATGTAGCTGGCAGTAGCTTGGGAAAAACACCGGGTAAAGACTTATATTTTATCCAGCACAGATCTCGCTTCTTGGTAACTGCCGGCAGAGGAGATAATGGGGGTGATTGTCTCCCTACTTAACTTAAATTAGATTGACTGCTCCGGGTGAAGGATAGAGAGGGAAAGATCACTCCCTCCCTTAAATAGAACTTTTTTTTTTCCAGCACAAACTTTACCCTGTTCTGCCTTCCAACATTAATGCTACTCCACCTAGTGGCAATTGGTGAAGAATACTGGTCAGTGGTTTGAACAAACCTTTTACCCCCCCCTTACTCTCCCTAGTAATTAAGGTTTAAGCCAATATCTGTAAATTATAAGGAAATATAAGGAATATAAGTATACAAGTACTCAAGTTTGATATAAAAGTACATAAGCTTGTTATAAGACATAAGTTGCAAAAAGTATCAAAGACAATTTGTATAGACTTTAAACTTTCTCCACACTTTCAACTATATATCTATATATCAACTATATATCTATATACTACACCTTATATATTTGTTTTACTTCTGTTTCTCAACTTGAATATCTTGAAGGTTTCTGATAAGATAATTCTGATTAATTGCTCTTAGAATAATTTTTTCCTTTTTTTCTGATAGTAATATAATAATAGTAAAATAAGTAACAAATTAAGAAAGTATACTAAGGGAATATTAGGAAAATGTCAACAATAGCAAGAAAACTGAACCCAACCTCAGGTATTCAGCAAAGAAGAGGATCCGATGCATCTTCCAAAGCTGATCCAATGCAAACACTTTTGGAAGAATTTCAGAAAATGTGACATGAAATTAGGGCAGAGATGAAGTCAGAACTGAAACAGTCGAGAAAAGAAATGAGAGAAGAAATTCATAAAGAATTGGGAATCTTTGGATCCAAATTAGAAAAGATATCAAACGAAATAGAAGGCATAAGAGGTGAGTTAGAAGATATAAAAATAAAACAAATCAATTAAAAATTACAACTTCTGAACTAAGCAAACAACAAAAATGAGAAAATAATATTAATTTAATACAAGAGTTTCATCATAGGGGGAGAAGTTTGAAAATAAGTGGGATACCAGAACTGCCAAATCAAGATTTATTTGCCAAATTAGCCCTAGCCAAATTTATTGGGATACCAAAAGGAGAGATGGCGAAAGACTTAGACATGACTTTTCGAATAAATTCAAAAATCGCCAAAGAAAAAAATATGCCAAGAGATGTAATAATCTCCTTTATAAGAATTAGAACAAAAGAACTGATCCTACAAAAAAGCTATCAGCAGGATTTCCAAGGAAAGATAGTAAAGGTTTATAAGGATGTCCCACTGACAATATTAAGAAGAATACAGGAATATAGATTTCTAACCCAGGAGCTAACGAAAAGAAAAATTAGATTTGCGTGGGACAGAATTGAAGGACTCTCACTGACATACAAACAAAGATGCTACAGAATAAACTCAATAATAAAGGCGAAAGAATTTTTAAGTATATTAAAGATTGGAAAGCAAGAAGAAGAACAAGGATCACAAGAAGAAAGAATGAAAACCAGAGCGAGAACAAAACTAGAATGTCAACAACAGCAATAAGAATAACATCAGGAACACCAAGAGGAAGGAGCGTGTGCATTGGTAGAAATGACTCAAGGTAATCCACAAGAAGAACTATCAGAAGAGGAAATAGAACCATTTAATCTTGATAAAGAGGAGGAGGAAGAGGAAGGAACTTTAGAAGAATAAAGATTAAAAATAATAATAAGAGAAAATACTCTTAATAATGATTAATAACAAATTGAGATATGGCTACAAAAACAATTTCTTGGAATACCAAAGGACTAAATTCAAAGTATAAGAGAAGTAAGACATTTTATTATTTGTTAAAAAAGAAACCACAAATTACATGCTTACAAGAAATAAATTTTTTAAAAAAAGAAATAAAATATATGGAGAACCCCAAATTAGGACAAATGTTTATTTCAGCTAGTGGAAAAAGGAAAGGTGGGGTAGTGATGTATGTCCATAAACAATATAAAGCAAAAGAGGTCTTGAATGAGCAGAAAAGACACTACATAGGAGTGGAAATTTAGTATGAAGACATGAAATACCTACTACTAGGGATCTATAGCCCCAAAGAAGAACAAGCAGATTTTTATAAGAAGCTAAGGGAAGAGATAACAAAGACAGAAAACGAAAGTTATAAGATAATTTTACTTGGAGATTGGAATGGGGTTATAGATCCAAAAAAAGATAGAGCTTCTAATAAATAAAAGAAAATCAGAGGAAACTTCCAATTTCTTTTTTTGATCTTCAAGACTACCTAAATTTGACAGATGTATGGAAAAATCTCTACCCACATACTAAGGGTTTCACATTCTTTCCAGAAAGTTATAAGTCTTATTCGCAAATCGATATGTTCTTGGTTTCCAAAGAATTAAAAACAAGAATCAAAGATATGGAAATACTCCCCAGAAGCTTATCAGACCATAATCCAATTGTTTTAGAAGTAGAAAAAAGTTCTAAAAGATTCATGTGGAAGATGAATGATTCCTTATTAAATGATAAAAGATTTGTTGAGAAAGTGAGAACACAACTGAAACAATATTTCAAAATCAACAAGACAGATTGCATAAGATCTAAAATAGTTTGGGACATGAGTAAAGAGGTTGTAAGGGGAATCCTGATACAAAGAGACGTGGAATTAAAAAGATTAAAAGAGAGAGAAATGGAAGGACTAGAAAAGGAGATTAAAAAGATAGAAGAAGAATTGGTGAAAGATCCAACAAATGATAGGAAAGGCAAGCAGGTAAAATGGTTGAGAAATCAATTGGACCAAAAATTAATAATGTTTAATCATAATAATAATAAATTTTATTTCTAACCTGTCCCTCTGCAAAGCAACCGGGGCAGCATACAACAGATTTAAACAATACAAGAATAAAACACATCACCCAATACTCCCCCTAACCCTCCCACCCCTTAAAAATAAATTAACTAGAATAGTATTAAAAACAGCATCAATAAAATCATAAAACAAAAAACAGAAAAACAATAGTGGCTAGGGGTAAGAGAGTGGAATTAACAAGCCAGACCGTCTAAAGAAAGAGTCGGGAGATTACTCCGGGAAGGCCTGTCAGAAGAGATCCGTCTTTACTGCCTTTTTAAAGGCAGCAAGATTGGTAATAAGATGGATCTCATCTGGCAGGCCATTTCAAAATTTGGGAATGGTTGCAGAAAAGGCTCTCTGGGAGATCTGCGAAAGCCTGGTCTTCATAGGCTGTAGCAAGTTCCTCCCAGAGGACCGAAGTGCGTGGGGGGGGGTCATACGGGGAGAGGCGTTCCCTGAGATAACATGGAGCCAAGCCATGTAGGGCTTTAAAAGTCAAAACCAACACCTTGTACTGTGCCCGGAAACTAATTGGTAGCCAGTGGAGAGATTTCAACACTGGTGTGATGTGCTCTCTCCTAGATGCACCAGTGAGCAACCTGGCTGCCATATTTTGAACCAATTGAAGTTTCTGGGTTAGGCACAAGATAGCCCCATGTAGAGTGTGTTACAGAAATCTAAATGTGAGGTTACCAGAGCATGCACCACAATTTACAGGTCCCTAATCTCCAGGAAAGGGTGCAGCTGGCATACCAGCCGAAGCTGATAACAGGCACTCCTGACCATCACGTTCACCTGATTTGTCATGTGAAGTGATGAATCTAAGAGTACCCCCAGACTGCGAACACAAGCCATGGAGGGGAGTGTGACTCCATCCAGGACTGGAAGGTATATTCCCAAGCCTGGTTTCGGGCCCATCACTGTTAGTACCTCCGTTTTGTCCGGATTAAGTCTCAATCTGTTTTTCCTCATCCAATCCATTACCGCCTTAAGACAATCATTGAGAGGAGAGGAGCCATCTGAAGTCTGGACAGACAATCGGGTCATGTAGAGGTATATCTGGGTGTCGTTAGCATACTGAAGACACCGTGCTCCATGCCTCCGAATGATCTCTCCCAGCGGCTTCATATAAATATTGAATAGCATCGGGGACAGGATGGCACCCTGAGGGAAGCCACAATTAAGTTCTATTGTGGAAGAGCAACTGTCCCTGAGCCTCACCCTCTGGGATCTGCCTGAGAGGAAGGAACGAAACCACTGCAGGGCAGTGCCTCTCAGACGATCCAAGAGGATGGAGTGATCTTTGTGTCAAAGGCTGCTAAGAGGTCCAAGAGCACCAACAGGGTCACACTTCCCCTGTCGATACCCAAGTGGAGGTCGTCAGCTAGAGCAACCATGGTGGTCTCAACTCCATATCCTGTCCTCAAGCCGGTTTGAAATAATTGGTTTCATCCAAGACAGCTTGGAGTTGGGAAGCAACTGCCCTCTCGATCACCTTGCTTAAGAAGGGCAGCAAGGAGACTGGTCTATAGTTATTCCTGTCCAGGGGATCCAGGGAAGGCTTTTTCAGGAGGGGTTTAACTGCCGCCTCCTTTAAAGAAGATGGAACAATGCCTTCCCTGAATGACGCGTTGATGGTATCCCGAAGGAATACCCTCAGCGCGTCACCCCCCTGGACAACCAGCCAAGATGGAAAAGGATCGAGAGGGCAGGTTGTCTTCCTCACACTACCAAGGAGCTTGTCCATGTCATCGGTACTCACATATTGAAGCTGATCCAGTAAAATGCCATGAACAGAATTCCTGGAAACCTCATGCATGGATTCTGTCAAAACACTGGAATCCAGGTCGGCTCTTATTTGAGAGATTTTATCTGCAAAGTAGGTGTTAAAATCATTGCAGCAGGCCACTGTAGGGTTAAGTAGAGGGTTCTACACAGGAAGTACCTATGTCAGTTCCCCCACCACCCTAAACAGGTCTGCTGGACGAGACTCTGCAGACGCAATGCATGCAGAGGAGAAAGATCACTGCGCTGCATGCAATGCCTCCTGATAGGAATCAAGGTGTTTCCTATGGCGAGTTCTGTTGGATAAGAGTCGAGTCTTCTGGCATTCGCGCTCTAGTCGTTGTCCAGCTCACTTCATCCTCCTAAGCTCCTCGGTATACCAGGGCCTACAATAAGGAGCGGGCTGGAAAGGATGCTTGGGAGCGATTGTGTCAATAACCTTGGTGAGATCGGTATTCCATGTATTAACCAAGGCTTTAACAGAAACACCGGCGTTACCAACCATTAAACCCTCTAAGGCAGGGGCTGGCAAACTACGGCCTGTGGGCCGGTTTCGGCCCAGGGCCTCGCTCTTACCGGCCCAGGCAGACCCCTGCTGCCACCGCCGCTGCCTGCCACTGCCGCCGCGTGTTTTTCTCAGTGCATGCACCACAACCATCATTTTGTTTTCCAAAATGGCGGCCGAGACTCATTTGTGCATGCGCAGGAGTACTGCACATGTGCGTATGCATCGCAGATGCCATTTTGGAAAACAAAATGGCGGCCACGGCAACCGTGGCAGTGGGTACAGCAGTGCGTGCAGGGGGGTCATGCGCTGCGGTGGGAGGATGTGCGCGCGCCCCCATTCCCCACCCAGGCCCACTGGAGAGGACAACTTCGGGGGAACGGCCCCCGGCTCAAAAAGGTTGCCTACCCCCGGTGTGTAGTGATCCTGAGCAAAGTAGGTCTCTCTCTCTTGTGCCTACCTCACTGGGTTCTTGTGAAGGTAAAGGAAACAGAGGCATCTGTCTCTTGGAACTCCTTCCTCCATTTACAACAAGAACCTTTAAAAAATCAATCATGTTTCTTTTTCTCATGTGCGTTTGTTTTCATTAAACTAGCTATGGTTACAAAAATACATTTTCTATCATTTTGTTTGTTTGTTTGTTTGTATCCCACTCTTTTCCCAGAACTGGCACTCAGAGAGGCTATGCAACATTAAAAAAAAAAAAAAAGGATTGTTTGGGTTTCTGTGGGTTTTTCAGGCTTTGAGGCTGGGTTCTAGAAGAATTTCTTCCTGACATTTAGCCGGCATCTGTGGCTGGCATCTTCAGAGAGATTGTTTGGTGCAGATAGTAACTGGACTGTCCCATGGATTTCCAGGGGTCTTTTAAAAGTATGGAAAAAAGCAGAAGTAGAAAAAAATGTAGAAAAGTGGTGAGGGGACACAGGTGGCATTGGTATTCCTTTGTTTTGTTTATTTATTTATTTATTCATTCCTTTAGTTTTTCTCTCTCTCTGCCTGGCATCTCATGTGACTCTTTTCCATTTAGGGAAACCCAAAAGAGCCTCTCTGGGTCTCCTTGGAAGGAGGAACAAAAATACACCAAGTAGCCCCAGGAAGAAAAGGTAACGCATGGGGTTATCTTGCCAACCCATCCCCATTGTGGTTCCCCCCCCACCCCTCCATGAGAGGTCCTGGGAGGAGAGAAAGAAGGATGCAAACTAAGGAAAGGAGGAAAAGGGGTGAGCTTGGCAAGCAGATGGGGCACTCTTCCATTGCCATGCACCTGGCATTCCCTGGGGAGAAAGGAGGAAAGTGATGATGAGGGGAAAGGAAAGGGCATTTATTTCTCCTTCACTGATGCCATTGTAAGGGGTATGGGGCAGAAGGTGAAGTGAATGGAGCTAAAGCTAGAGAGAGACCCTCCCAGGCCTGCACTGAGAAGAATTGCCTGTGCCCCCCCCCCCAGGAAACCAAACAAGCAAATGGTTTTAGTGCTGAATGACTTTGGAGATCAAGGTTCGATTACACACTCAGACATGGAAATCCACTGGGTGACTATGGACACCTCATACACTCTCAGCTCTAGAAAACCCCACGATGGGTTTGCCTTATGGTTGCGCTACATCAGAAACAATTTGAAGGCACACAACAATACATATAATATAATTAGTATCGGTAAAGGTAGTCCCTTGACATGAATCTCTACTTTTAAGCACCTATAGGGGGTGGTGCTCGTCTCTGTCACTAAGATGAAGAGCCAACATTGTCCAAAGACAACTCGGGTAGACATGGGAAATAAGCAAGATGAACTTGAACTCCTAGCACAACAAAACAAATATGATATAATAGGTATCACTGAAACCTGGTGGGATGAGTCTTATGATTGGAATGTAGAAATATAGGGGTACAACCTTTTCAAGAGAAACAGGCTAAACAGGAAAAGAAGAGGAATAGCATTATATGTCAGGGATATTTATACCAGTGAAGAAATCCAGGACACCAATTGTGGAAGCTGGGTGGGGAGCATCTGAATAAAAATTAAAGGGGAGGGAAAGAACAGGGATGTTAGTGTGGGAGTCTACTACAGACCCCCGACTCAGGGAGAGGAACTGGATGATGCCTTTCTAGAACAGATGACCACACACTCAGAAAGGAGACATGATGGGTGACTTCAACTATCCTGATATTTGCTGGAATTCAAACTCAGCAAAATCCTCAAGGTCTAGCAAATTCCTCACTTACCTTGAAGACAATTTCATTGTCAAAAGGTGGAAGAGGCAACAAGAGAGTCAGATATTTTGGATCTGATCCTAACTAACAGGGAAGACTTAGGGCCTAAGCAGACGGGAAAGAAAGTGTGACCTGAATTTGCCTTTTCCCGAAACCGCAGCAACTGCATTGCATGCCCTGAAGGTGCACTATTCGGGGACGGAGCTACCGCATTGGAGTCAGTCAATGCAGCTTTTCCGAGGCTCTATTAAAGTCTCAGCAACCGCACTGACATGCCTGAGGTTGGCCCAAATAAGAACGCAGCCACCGTACGGGCGGCAGCGGCGGCTTTAATTTTTTTTTTTGTTCTCTCCGGCGCATGCGCACGTGCGCAGAGAAAGCATGGTCCCTTTAACAGAAATGTTGGCAGTGCTCAGGACCTGCGCATTATGTGCTGCAGAGGAACAATGGCTGCCTCGCCAACCGAGTGCTCGGCGCTACTACTGGCCCTGCAATGCACAGCCACAGCAGCCTCCGCCATGGTCCGTGCCGCAGATACATTCAGGGAAGGCAGCCGTGATGACTGTCGCCCCTTTGTCGCTGTCAAAGAAGTGACAGCCGTAAGACCGGGTGCCGCAAGACGAGTCACACGGTTCACCACCATGGCCTATGCCGCTCTGATGGCCCCCGAGAGAGCCCCGCGCCGGTGGTGGATGTTCCCCAGAAGCACCGACTGGTGGGACGGGTTCGTCACATACATCTGGGCAGATGAGCAATGGAGGATGTTCTTCCGAATGCCCCGTGCCCTCTTCCACAGGTTAGTAGAAGTACTGTGTCCGGAAATGCAGCGGGAAGACACCGTGATGAGGAAGGCCATCCCGGTCGAGAAGAGGGTCGCCATGGCCATCTGGGTGCTCGCCCACAGAGCCAGCTACAAGCAGACGTCAGAACAGTTCGGGGTCGGGCAAACCACTGTGGGCGAAGTGTTGGTGGAGTTCGCCCTCACCATGGAGAAGCTGCTCCTGTCACGCACAGTGTATCTGGGAGACCACCAACAGGTAAGGACCATCACACACACACCTGTCACTTTCCCCTGTTGCGCAGGAAATGTCATGGCATACAGTGTGGCTGTCACTGATCAGAGTCAGCTGTTTTAGGCAATGACACTGCGCAGGGATGCCTAGTGGGCCATGACTCCACATAGTGAAAGTCCTGTATACTCGGGAGCAAGGGCCGATGAACCTGCGCAGGGATGCCTAGTTCGCCATGACATGACTATGCAGTGAAAGTCCTGTATATTCAGGAACAGCGGCCGCAGAACCTGCGCAGGGATGCCTAGTTCGCCATGACATGACTATGCAGTGAAAGTCCTGTATATTCAGGAACAGCGGCCGCAGAACCTGCGCAGGGATGCCTAGTTCGCCATGACATGACTATGCAGTGAAAGTCCTGTATATTCAGGAACAGCGGCCGCAGAACCTGCGCAGGGATGCCTAGTTCGCCATGACATGACTATGCAGTGAAAGTCCTGTATATTCAGGAACAGCGGCCGCAGAACCTGCGCAGGGATGCCTAGTTCGCCATGACATGACTATGCGGTGAAAGTCCTCCTGTATACTCAGGGGCAAGGGCCGATGAACCTGCGCAGGGACGGGGAAAACGTCATTAGCAAATACAATGGCTCCTCTATAATTGTCTCCTTCTCCCCCTTCTTGTCACCCACAGATCATGCAAGGGTTCGGTGAGCTCGGCTTCCCCCAAGTAGTGGGTGCCGTCGACGGGTGCCACTGTCTGATCGTGCCACCCTTGGGGAGGAGGAACGAGTTCGTGAACCGAAAGGACACCTATTCTGTTGTCCTCCAAGGCACCACGGATCATCAGGGACGCTTTGTAGATGTGGAAGTGGGCTGGCCTGGATCGACCCACGACGCGAGGGTGGCGAGGAATTCCATCATCTTTCAGGCCATGGAGGCCGGCATCTACGTGCCAGGGAACCCCACCGTCACCCTGAGGGGCCAGCAGATCGGCCCCCTCCTGCTCGCCAACAGCGCCTACCCCATTCGGAAGTGGCTCATGAAGCCCTACCAGGGCAACCTGGATGCCAGGCAGCATGGATTCAACAGGAGGCTGAATCGCGGCAGGAATGTGGTGGAAAGGGCTTTCGGCCGGCTGAAGGCTCGGTGGAGGTGCCTCACCGCCCCACTCCTTGTGGCAGAGGAGAATGTCATCCCCATCATCGCCTCCTGTGTCATCCTCCACAACATCTGCGAGACCAAGGGAAGGGTCCTGGATGAGGGAGGGCGCTACAGGCGCCGCTTTGTGCTTCCCACCCTGGGGGCACCCATGGAGCACAATGATGTCAGAAAACAGAGAGAAGGGGAGGCTGTGAGGGAGGCCCTGGCAGAGTTCTTTGAGACCAGGAGGATCTGAAAGCATCCTCCCTTCTCCAACTGTACCCCAAGGTCAGCACTGCACTGTGTCATGAGCCTGGAAGCACCTCAAGGCCCCCTTGCCCTCTCTCTCTGTGCCTTGCATAAATGCAGGACACCACTGCACTGTGCCATGAGCCTGAAAGCATCTCAATAAAGTTGTACTGGTATCCCCACCCTGTGTGCGGCTTGCATTTTTGGGGGACACCACTGCACCATCCCATGATGAGATCCTGTGATGCCCACTCTGCATATGGCTGGCAATCCTATCATGACACACACAGACACACACACACACGAAAGGGCATGGAGGGGTCACCTGGAGCCAGATTTCCTGGCAGTAGAAGGATACAGTGCACAAACCACCAACTGAAACCTCTGACAATGTTGCCAAATTCCCAACAGTCAGCTTTCCCAATGGCCCATTCGATTGTATCAATTGGTAGCCCAGAGGGCAACCATTGGGGATCATTTTCAAACTTCCCACATGAGGGTCTCCATTGGTCAGGGCCCAGGTAAGGCCATCTGCCCCCGCAACATTCACTTATAAATGCTCCTGCGGAGCTTCGGCGATTCCGAGGAGGATGATGGCGGCCAGGAGGAGAGTGCCCATCAGGATCGCCTATTGGAGCAATGAGGAAGTGGGCATTCTCCTCCAAGCCCTGAACCCAGAGCCGGCTGCTAGGAGGGTGATGGCCAGTTCTAACCGTCCGAACCGGGGGTATTTTACCCAGGCCTCCCGGGCCCTCCGAGAACAGGGCTTCATAAGGACCCCCCAACAATGCCGCACAAAGTTTAAGGCATTGAAGGGGGTGTTCTTTGAAGCCCTGGAGGACTATGGGGAGCATCCTCCGGTTCGGCGAAGGCCACCCTTCTGGCAGCAGCTCCGGGAGCTATGGGTGAGGGCCGGCCGCCCTCGGTGGCAGGATCGCCGGGCCCCTGGTAAGTGTGGGCCTCGTAGCTTGCTCCCCATGCCCCCCTTCCCCCTCACTCTTCCCTTTGCCTCCCTTGCCCCTCATCCCCATCCCATACTAATGATGTCCCCCTTCTCTCCCAATGTAGGCATGCGGCGGAGGCGGCGACAGGGACGGAGGGGGGATCCTGCCAGTTCCCCCTCTTCCTCCTCTTCCTCCTCGGAGAGGGAAGCCGGGCCAGCCAGGGAGGCCCGTGCAGAGGGAAGCCCTGCTATCCCTCTGCAGGCACAGCAGCCTCCCATGGCTGAAGGTAGGTCCCTGAGGGGAGGGGTACTAGTGGCATAACTGTGGCCTCCATGGCATTCCTGACCCTCCCGTCCCCCACCACTTTCCAAGCTGCCTTTCTAAATGGTGTATTCTTCCCTTTCACAGGCGGACCTGCCGAGGAGGACCTGCCCGGGCCGAGTCGCCGGCCGCCAGGCGGAGCACACCAGGGTCCCATTGGTGTTGCCCGCCTGGCGGTCATCCAATCCATCCGAGAATCGGAGAGGGGTAAGTATTACAGTGACACAGAGGGAGGGGGTTGGTGGAGCCCCCCAGGGACCCTGGCTGCAGCATACGGTGCTGTGTTGCAGGGAAAGCTTCTAACCACACGTTTCTCTTCTCTTCTCCTTTCCAGATCGACGATTGGAACAAAGGGTGGCTGCCATGGAGGAGCAGATGCAGACTGTCCTGACCTCCTTGGTAGCCATCCACCAGCACCTGGGCCTTCCCCAACCCCCGATCCCTCCCCCCTTTCCCCATCCTTGACGGACCTCTCCCTCCCCCTTCCCTTTCTACTTGCTTCTGCCCTCCTCCCTCTCCTTCATCCCCCTAGAAACTTCCCCTCCCTTTTTTGTATTCTCCCCTCCCCTTCCCCCATTTGTCTGTTATTGTACATAGTTTTTATATGTTTTCAAATAAAACTTTATTTTTAAAAAATCATGACGTCATATGCGCACAGACGCCTATGCGGCAATGACCGGTTTCTATGAATAAACGTTCTATTACTAAACAGCGCCTGGCATTTTATGCGAAGTGGTGCAGAACCGTCGGAGAATCCATACAAGCACCCAGTAAGCTGCGGCGGTGAAGTGGGCATGGTGTGCGGTGGTGATCAGTGAAGTGGTGTGCGCCGGCGGCGGCGGTGGCGACCAGTAAAGTGGGCATGGTGTGGGGCGGCGGTGGCAAGCAGTGAGGTGGGCATAGGTGGGGAGCACAATGCGATGGCTGCCTCGGTACTAGTGCTGCTTGTCGCAGCATCTCCACCCCCCTCTGCTTGCTCTCTGCCTTCGTGGGCGAGGCTTGGGCGGTTGGACTACCAGACCACTACTGAAAAGGCTACTACACTCTTGTGAGGGCTGTGGCTCAATGATCTCCATTTCCATTGGAGCCTCCTCCTGCACGGGTGGATCCCTCTCCTTCCTGCCTCTACCCACACCAGGCCCGGCATCCAGGGGTGGAGCCCTCTCCCCCCTCCCTCTGCCCACAGCAAGCTCGACATCCAGGGGTGGAACGTCACCCCCCCTCCCTCTTCTGAGGCCCACACCCATCTGTTCCTGGCCCTGGAGGATAGCCCTCCCTCTTCCACCCTCCTGCACACCCTCCCCGCTCACAGCCATGGCCCTCTGGGACCTCTCCATGACATCCACCATTCGGCCCATCAGGCCAGTCAGCGCTTGTAGGGAATCAGCTAAACGCCGCTGTTCGTGGGCCATTCGTTGATCATGCAGCCTCCGATCCTCAATCTCGGCCTGCCTCTGCTGATAGGAACGTTCATAGAAACGTTCTGTCATTTCATGATAACGTTCTGTCATTTCATGGGAACGTTCTGTCATTTCATGGGAACGGTCAGCAATTTGTTTATCCTGGTCTACGGCTTTCTCCATGATTTCGATGCTCCGTTCCATGTACTCCTGCTGGACACTCGTATGTGCTGCAGATGCTGGGTGACGTGTCCTCCTCCCTCTGATCTCGGCCAGGCGGGCTGCCGGTGGCATTGCAGCTCGGGGATTAGCAACTTCATCCTCATGCTCTTCTCCCTGTTCTGCTACTTCTCGTTCTAGAGACACATCATATGTCACAGGACACCACCGTTTTCACACACAACATCTTCCACACATTTCCGCGGGGGGAGGTGAGAGGTACATGCCAGGGAGGGATGTGTGTGCACATTAGAGGCATGCAGGTGATACTCATGCGAGGGATTGGCTGGATGGGACACATGCATTAAGTTAATTTCCCCCCCTGCACACACTAGGGTGCAAAAGCAGCGTGCGGGGAAGGGAGAAATTCTGCAAACCGGCAAACCGACGCATAAAACGTCACAAAAACCAAAGAGCTTTGCTTTTTTGGGGTGCAGACGAACATGCGACGGGGAGCATTTTTTGTCATAACAGGGAATGTACCATGTGCAGCCTGGACCTGGTGGATAAGCTGAGTGAATGGCCCGGGGCCTGCCCTCTCCTCTCCCTCGCTGTCGTCCTCACTCAGTGCTGTACTTGTCCTTGGGACAGGGGAGCGATCCCGGTGGGTACTGGTCCTGGAAGATGTAGTGCTCCAATGTGAAGTACGAGATGCTGGCCTGCTGGGGGACGATGTGGAGGCTCGGGATGATGGTCTCGAGGCACAGATGTCCATAGCCCTCTGACTGCAGGAGGTCTCATCTGAGTCTGGGTGTTCCTCCTGGTCACCTAAAAGTGACAAAGGATAGGGCCATTTCTGCCCTGTGGCCACCCTATTACTGCCCCCTGCACCCCTTCCCAGGGTCCCTGTGGCATCTTACCTTGACGGGGCAAAAGCTCCTGGGCGCATTCCCCCAGAGAGGTGCCCTCCCTGGCTTGTGCTCTGGCTGTCTGGCCGACTGGGACCCTCGTCGCATCGCTACTAGTGCCTATTCTGCTTGGGCGTATGCTTCCGTCTGTGGCGAGGAAGGCATGGAGTTCGTTGTAGAAGGGCATGGAGGAGGGACCCCGTCCGGTTCGGGCCCTGTGGTCCCTAAACTTTTTGTAGTCGGACCTGAGGTTTTTGGTCTTCCGACGACACTCCTCCCAGGTCCTTTGGTGGCCCTTGGCCCTCATGGCTGCTGCCAACTCCTTAAATGTTTCTGCATTCAAAAAGGAATTTCTCAATCTGTCCAAAATGTGTGGCTGCGACCACAGAGCTATGAGGTCGGCCGTCTCCGCGTGAGTCCATGAGGTCCCTCTCCCTTTCCTTGCCTCTCCGCTTGCGGATGGCTGTGCCATTGTCCCCGCTGTGGACAAAGGCAGCCCCGAAGTGAAGAGTGTGGAGGTCTGCAGCTGTAAAGTTCTCGTGGGAAAATGGCGCTGGAATGTGTGTGGGGGTCCAGCTTAAAAGTGAAACTTTCCCCTTTATCTCTTTAACTCAATGTCAACATCCGCTAGCAACAGTTTCACCTTCCCGCTGTGGCGCATGCGCAGATTGTACCTTAGGTTTAGCACTAGGGTTCTGAAAGAGACGCACCTGCGGCGGTTCGCCCACACCTGAACCCTCGAAAACGCTTTACTTTGAGGCTTGTTTCAATGAGCGCATGCTCTCCAAAGTCAGCTCAAACTGCGCCGCACCTGTACACGTACAACCACACGGCCGAAGGCAGCTTTTATTTGGGCGAACCTCCGTCGCTGCATCCCTACGTCCCGTTGAAAGTGCGCACTTTTCGGGAAGGAGCGGAAAAAAGTGGCTCCTTTTTAAAGCGCACTTTCACTGGAAAGGTCAAGTAGGGGGCGCTTTTTCGGCGTGCGTCATGTAAAGACTGTGTCTTCAGGTCAGCCCCAAAACAACCCAATTAGCTCGTCTGCTTCCCCCCTTAGTTAATGGGATGCAAGTGGTTGGATCCTTAGGTGGGAGTGATCATGTTCTCCTGGAGTTTATTATACAGTGGAAAGGAGAAGCCAGGCATAGTCTGATACGCATTCTAGACTTTAGGAAAGCTGATTTAGAGAAATATTGTGGGTGATCCCGTGGTCAGCAATAGTAAAAGAGAAGGGAGTTCAAGATGGATGGGAGTTTTATCAAAAGGGAGATACTGAAGGCACAATTTCAAACAGTTCAATGAGGAAGAAAAATGGGACGTGCCTGAAGAAACCAGGATGGATGACTAAGGAACTTTCAACTGAACTAAGTTTTAAACAGAGCATGTATAAGAAATGGAAAAATGGAGAAATCACCAAAGAGGAATTCAAACAAATAGGTAGCACGTATAGCGGTAAAGTCAGAAAAGCTAAAGCGCAGAATGAACTCAGGCTTGCTAGAGAGATCAAGAATAATGAAAAGGGATTTTATTTGGTATGTCCACAGCAAAAGGAAGAAGGAAATGGCAGGGCCACTGTGTGGAGAAGATGGCAAAAAGTTAAGAAGGGACAGAGAAAAGGCAGAACTACTCAACACCTTCTTTGCCTCAGTCTTCTCAGAAAAGGAAAAGGTGTTGAACCTGAGAAAAATAGAGCAGACAGGAGAATTTCAGCACAGAATAAGTAAAGAGATAGGAATACCAGGTTAATCTAAATGAATATAAGTCTCCAGGACCAGATGAATTACATCCAAGGGTACTAAAGGAACTGGCAAATGTAATATCAGAACCATTCCACTTGTAGAACAGGAGAAGTCCCAGCAGACTGGAGGAGAGCAAACATTGTCTCCATCTTCAAAAAGGGGGAAAAAAAGAGGATCCCAACCATTATCGTCCAGTTAGTCTGGTAAATACAAATGAAGACTTGTTCTACTGTCCTTTTCATTATTGCTTAAAGTAGACCCATAGTCATCAATAGGAGAGTTGAGCAACATCTGTAACAAACAATTAGTGAGCAGATAAAATCTCTCTCTGGAACCATTGGTAGAGAAAGGGTTGTTAAGGAAAATGCAACATGGGACATACAGTAATAGAAATAAAATATGTATGTGATAGTCACAGTGACTAAGCAGGAACAATCATGAAGCTACACAGGTGAAAAGGATAATGTAATTTGGAAGCCTTGAGAGCCAAGGACAAAGTTATAGAGTGTATATTGAAAACACCTGTTATAGATTGCAAACACCTGAGATTCATTAAGTAGTCAAGGTAAAATGATGAAATACTTGGGTTGGTCTTAAGTATGGGATGATCTATGTAAACCAATCAAAATGAATGTACACGCCCACTGGGTGGAAACTGACTAGTGGGTGGTGACTAACAATGGCTATAAGTGCAATGTTTGCCAATGCATATTGTGGAGTAGTTTTGGAGATATTGTGAAGTGTAGAGATTGTGATTTGTAGGGCATATAGTATTTATGTATATAGTAGAATAAAGTAGATCTTTTATATAAGACTACTGAGTTGTCTGGTGTCTTGAGGAAAGATACAAGAGCCAGAAGAATCCTGGAGAAGTTTGGAGACATCTCAGGAAGAAGAGTGAGAAGGCTTGGAGAGTTTGTCAGGGTCTTCAGCCTATTCTCTGAAACTCTGCTGCTTGGGAAAGAAGCATCAACCACTGATCAAAGCTGGTCAGCTCTGCTGCATAACAAGGTGGTGAGTTAGAGCCAGAGGTGAAGAGCTACAACTCCCATCATCCCTGACAAGGGTGACTATTTTTGTGGTGATATTTTTGTGATTATTGTGATGAGGGGGGGAATCTTGACATCAACACCTTCCTCCCAATTTTTGGTCCCATAATGCATTGCTTTCCCCTTGCTTCCCTTCCACTGACCTTTCTTTGCCATTTTCATGACCATTCCTCCAGTTGGGACACAAACCAGTCCCCATCTTGGTACAGGGCAGAGACTCCACTCCAGGACATTCTTCATCCCTTAAGGGAGACATCTAAGATCCTATGGGTAGTGTGGGGGAGGAAAGCTCAACACCTTAGATGGATCTCTTAACATTGCCTTAAAAGCAGTGAGCGCTTCCCAACTGGGCCAGTGTGCTTCCTTTTTCCTCAGGCATTCTGACAGTGTGTGTATAATAAATATCTACACACACACAAAGGGAAAGGAAAAAGTGATACAAATATGAAACTATGCACCAACAATATTAAAATTTATCCATCTAGCACTACAAAACCCAAGGCAATAAGCAAACGAAGAAATACATGTAACCAAAATAGATAATACTATAAAACCATAGTTAACTAAAATTATTTTAGGAAAATCTAGTTGTTATTAAATTCCGGTCCAGAAATTTTCAAGGAAACTTATCATCATTGAGGACACCATGCTCAACAATGCCCAAGCTGGCTGCGGGTGAGAATCACACTCTTCTCCTGTTCCAAGAGAGCAATCTATGCATCTCAAAGTCCACATTGCCAAATGCATGAGGAGTGGAGCCAGAATGGTTGAGTCCTGCAAAATGAATCAAATCTAAATGCACACGTATAGGATGGGGGACATAAGGCTCAGCTTGAGATGATGATGATTGTATCTAAGACACGTCATAGGATCATGCTGGATTCCTATTGAGTGGCAATAGATGCAGCAAAGAATTCTTTCTATGCTGCACGTATTGCATCTGCAAGTCTCGTCCAGCACAACTGTTGAGGGTGGTTAAAGAAGTAATTCAATCACCTCCCATACTGAACACATTATTGGAACTAACTAAAGCCTGCTGTGATGCTTTTAATGACTTTTTTGTAGATAAAAAGCTACAAAAATCTCTCAGATAAGGGTTGATCTGGATGCGGGCATTATAACAGAACCAATAAGAGAGTTGTCCAGAGACTCTGTAAACTGTGTTACACTGGATCATTTCGAATTTGTTAATACTGATGAAGTGGACAAGCTTCTTGGAAGTGTAAGGAGGACAACATGCCCTCTTGATCCTTGCCTATTATGGCTGACAGTCCAGGGAGCAGATGCAGTAAAAACATTATTACAACTCATCATTAATGCATCCCTCAGGGAAGGGAAATTTCCATCTAACTTGAAACTAGTGGTGGTTAAACTGCTCTTGAAAAAACCCTCCCTTGATCCCCTGGTGAAAAATAATTATAGGCCAGTCTCCCTTCTACCATTCTTGGGTAAGGTGATAGAGTTGTATTGGGGGCACTGCTCTTCAGTGGTTCCAGTTCTACCTCTCGGGCAGATTTCAAATGGTGATGCTGGAGGATAGTGGCTCTTCAAAAAGAGAGCTGACATCTGGTATCCCTCAGGGCGTCATTTTATCCTCCATGCTGTTTAACATTTACATGAAGCCACTGGGAGAGATCATCCGGAGACATGGGGCGCAATATTATCAGTACTCTGATGACACCCAACTTTATTTCACTATGCCTCCGTCTGCTGCAGTGACTAAGGATGGTATTACTCCTCTTGATGTCTGTCTTGAATCAGTAATGGGCTGGATGAGGGAAAACAAACTCAAGCTGAATCCAGAAAAATCAGAGGTACTTGCGATAGGTACCCCATGTCTGTTAAAGGAGTTTTGCCATCCAGTCCTGGATGGAGTCACACTTCTCCTAAAGGACTAAAGTACTCCTGGATTCATCTTTACAGTTGTTATCTCAAGGGGATGCGATGGCCAAGAATGCTTGGTATCAACTTTGGTTAATCCACCAAATGTGTCCCGACCGAAAGGACCTTGAAGCAGTAGTACTTGCCCTGGTAATCTCTCGTTTGGATTTCTGTAATGCGCTCTACATGGGGCTACCTCTGTACCACGTTCGGAAGCTCCAATTGGTTCAAAATGCGGCAGCCAGATTGGTCACCGGAACATCTAAGTCAGACCATATAACACCTGTATTAAAATCTCTTCATTGGCTGCTGATTAGCTCCTGGGCTCAGTATAAAGTGTTGTTTATTACCTTTAAAACCCTACATGGCTTGGGCCCAAGTTACTTGAAGGAACGTCTCTCCCCACATAATCCGCCCTGCACTCTCAGAACATCTGGGAAGAAGTTATTAGAACACCATAAAACTAGATTTACCACGACTTCCCAAAAATCGCTTATGGTCACAGCTCCCAAGTTGTTGAACATCCTGCCGGAGGAGATCTGTCTTATTACTACTCTAGAAGCCTTCCAGAAGCTCTTCCAGCAGGCTATCAATCTGATCTTCCAGGTTTTTAGACGCTGACAATGATTGCCTATTTTATTTTATTTTATCCCATTTTATTTTATTTTCATTTATTTCTCTTGTGGTGTGTGGGGTAAAGGTTCTCTTAATCTATTATTATTGTTCTGATTTTTATTATTTTATTGTTTATATTTTGTACATTGTATTCATTTTATTGTGTAATCCTGCCTCAATCCATAGGGAGAGATGGGAAATATATATAAAACATCTTATTATTATTATATATTATTATCTCCTGTATGGGCTCTCTGATGCTTCACAAGGGTCACCTTCTTAGGAAAACATTTGCCACACTCCTGACATTTGTGTGGTTTCTCTCCTGTGTGGACTCTCTGATGGGCCACAATGTTTGACCTTTGAGTAAAACATTTCCCACATTGCTGGCATCTGTATGGTTTCTCTCCTGTGTGGACTATATATAAAACATCTTATTATTATTATATATTATTATCTCCTGTATGGACTCTCTGATGCATCACAAGGCCCCTCTTCCTAGAAAAACATTTCCCACACTCCTGACATTTGTGTGGTTTCTCTCCTGTGTGGACTCTCTGATGGGCCACAATGTTTGACCTTTGAGTAAAACATTTCCCACATTGCTGGCATCTGTATGGTTTCTCTCCTGTGTGGACTCTCTGATGCCTCTCAAGGTTCATCTTCTGAGGAAAACATTTCCCACACTCCTGACATTTGTGTGGTTTCTCTCCTGTGTGGACTCTCTGATGGGCCACAAGGGATGATCTTAGAGTAAAACATTTCCCACATTGCTGGCATCTGTATGGTTTCTCTCCTGTGTGGACTCTCTGATGACCCACAAGGGTTGACCTTTGAGTAAAACATTTCCCACACTGCTGGCATCTGTATGGTTTCTCTCCTGTGTGGACTCTCTGATGTTCCACAAAGTTCGCCTTCTGAGCAAAACATTTCCCACACTCCTGACATTTGTGTGGTTTCTCTCCTGTGTGGACTTTCTGATGATTCTCAAGGGTTAACCTTCGAGCAAAACATTTCCCACATTGCTGGCATCTGTATGGTTTCTCTCCTGAGTGGACTCTCTGATGATTCACAAGGTAAATCTTCTGAGAAAAACATTTTCCACACTGCAAGCATTTGTATGGCTTCTCTCCTGTGTGGACTCTCTGATGCCTCTTAAGGTTCATCTTCTGAGGAAAACATTTCCCACACTCCTGACATTTGTGTGGTTTCTCTCCTGTGTGGACTCTCTGATGCCTCTCAAGGTTCATCTTCTGAGGAAAACATTTCCCACACTCCTGACATTTGTGTGGTTTCTCTCCTGTGTGGACTCTCTGATGACCTACAAGGGCTGACCTTAGAGTAAAACATTTCCCACATTGCTGGCATCTGTATGGTTTCTCTCCTGTGTGGACTCTCTGATGTTCCACAAACTTCATCTTCTGAGCAAAACATTTCCCACACTCCTGACATTTGTGTAGTTTCTCTCCTGAGTGGACTCTCTGATGATTCACAAGGGTTCTCTTCACAGAAAAACATTTCCCACACTCCTGACATTTGTTTGGTTTCTCTCCTGTGTGGACTCTCTGATGGGCCACAAGGTTCGTCTTCAAAGAAAAACATTTCCCACACTCCTGACACTTGTGTGGTTTCTCTCCTGTGTGGACTCTCTGATGGGCCATAAGGATTGACATCAGAGTAAAACATTTCTCACATTGCTGGCATCTGTATGGTTTCTCTCCTGTGTGAACACTCCAATGGTGCATCACAAAGGATGACTTCCGAGGAAAACATTTCCCACATTGCTGGCATTTGTATGGTTTCTCACCTGTGTGGAATCTCCGATGTCCCAACAATTGTGACGTAAAAGCAAAGCATTTTCCACACTGCAAGCATTTGTATGGCTTCGCTCCTGTGTGGACTCTCTGATGAGTCATAAGGGTATATTTCTGAGTAAAACATTTCCCACACTGCAAGCATTTGTTTGACTTCTCTCTTGTGTGGACTCCCTGATGATTCACAAGGTTATACTTCTCAACAAAACATTTCCCACACTGCAAGCATTTGTATGCCTTCTGTCCTGTGTGGACACTCTGATGACGCACAAGGTTATACTCCCGAGCAAAACATTTCCCACACTGTAAGCATTTGTATGGCTTCTCTATTGTGTGGACTCTCTGGTGACGCACAAGGTTGTACTCCCAAGCAAAACATTTCCCACACTGTAAGCATTTGTATGGCTTCTCTCCTGTGTGGACTCTCTGATGAGTCACAAGGGTGTATTTCTGAGTAAAACATTTCCCACACTGCAAGCATTTGTAAGGCTTCTCTCCTGTGTGGACTCTCTGATGACACTGAAGGTGTGACTTCTGTGCAAAACATTTCCCACACTGTAAGCATTTGTATGGCTTCTCTCCTGTGTGGACTCTCTGATGGTTTATAAGGCTTGACTTCTGAGCAAAACATTTCACACACTGTTGGCATTTATATGGTTTTTCTCCGGTGTTGATTCTCTGATGACTCAAAATGACTCCTATAAAGAAAGACAAAGGCATACAAGACTGAATTTCAGCATTAGAAGAAACGATGAAGTTTAACAGGGTCATGAAGGAAAAGACCCATCAGAGAAAGAGGAGCTTCTGTGTCCCCTTTTCTGTCATAGATATTAGCCATAATTGCTAAATGGAATCCCTTGATACGTATGAAGACAACACCTAAACTGGTTTG
The DNA here is from genome assembly GCA_026167975.1 of Phrynosoma blainvillii. NCBI lineage: Eukaryota > Metazoa > Chordata > Lepidosauria > Squamata > Phrynosomatidae > Phrynosoma > Phrynosoma blainvillii. The sequence goes on along the minus strand of JANUYF010000002.1, from coordinate 396,718,456 downwards.
TACCAATCACCCAAACAAGATGTTTACATTTATTGGCTTCACAGATGCTTCGCAACATGCAGAGCACTCTTTGCACTTAAGTTCCCATGATTTCTCCCAAATCTGTCTTTAAAATTTGTCAGATTTACAGCTGTTTTTTCATATGCGAACATGAACTGATAAGACTGACAATGATAAAAAAGGCCCAGGATTTTAGAAAGTTGGGAAAGGGCAAATTCAACAAGTTTACAGCTTCATAAGAGTTGAGGGAGAATTATTTTAAAAGTACGAATACATGGTATCTTACAGTGTGGACACTAAATAAGACCTATAAATTGGGAACAAATGTTGGAGATGCCAAAAAAGAAATGGTATTTTATTTCATATGTGGTGCCCAAAAGTGAAAAGTCATCAAAAAAATGTTCGGAATACAATATACATTCTCACCAGAGTTATGTGTTCTGAATACAAATTCAATATTAAATTAGGAAGATGAAATAAAGTTTTGGAGAATACTGTAGTATATAATAACAGCGGCAAGATTAACTGTGGTATCGGGCCAGCCAATAGAGCTTTGCAACATGTATGATGTGCATTTTGGTTGGCCCAATAAAGGTATCACTGTGTTTTGTGGATTTTGGATGATACTGTACTTTGCTATATGGTCAACACACCAACCCATGGATATGTATTCTATGTCGCTTTAAGTTCACTGTTCAATGAGGTACAAGACACCTCCTTACACAGCACTGCCCATAGGTGTGTGACTGGGAAAGATGTGGTGTGTGGGGTAAAGGGACACCTCTACTCCAGCCCTCCTTAAGGAGCCTCCTGTGACTGGCATTGGTGAGATGCTATTCCCACTCAAAAGCAATGTTTATGCTGTTATTTTTCTTTTGTTGTTCATTTTCTTCTCTGACATGAAGTCAAACCCTATGAATGAGAGACCTCCAAAAGCTCCAGCCATCAACTGCCCACTGGGGTCTTGCAAACTCAGGACCATGGCTTCCTGGATTGAATCAATCCATCTGTAGTGTGGTATCCCTCCTTTTCTACTGATGTTGTGCAGATTGGGAATTTTCATTCATCTCTCACCTTGAGTCTAGTTGCATCCTTAGACTAAGTACTACATGTACCTCTCCTCTGCTCTTGAGACTTGGAGAGATCCTCCATGTGTGTCACCACTACCCCATACACACTACTACTGCTGCCCACTAACTCTTGGCACATTTGGTCTGCATCTTCAGCAAAAGCCTGTCTTAGGAGAACTTACTACTGGCTGTGCTCTATCAGCATAGCTTCTTGCCACACAGATGCACGCAATCCCTCCACCAAAGCTTCAGAATGGAAATGGCCATCAATAAGGGAACAAGAGAGTTTTAGAAAGACAGACCATAACCCCAGAGATCTCCACCATGATCACCGAATCATAAAGTTGGAAGAGACCACAAGGACCATCCAGTCCAACCTCCTGTCATGCAGAAACCCAAAATCAAAGCATCCCCGACAGATGGCCATCCAGCCTGTTTAAAGACCTCCAAAGAAGACTCCACCACACTCTGAAGGAGTGTGTTCCACTGTCGAACAGATCTCATGGTCAGGAAGTGCCTCCTAATATTCAAGTGGAATCTCTTTTCCTGTAGCTTGTATCCATTGTTCCGAGTCCTATTCTCTGGAGCAGCATCTACATATACATTTGGGCTGAATCAGGACCTGCTTCCAAGTACTGTAACTGTAACTGTTAATGCCGTTATTATAAATGAATTTTAAAACAGAAGACATAATCCAGGGAAAGAAAGATTCTTACCAGAAGAGTCCATGATCCCACAGATCTCTGCCATGGTCTGCCTGTGCAGGGTTCTCTGGTCAGGATCCAGCAGAGCCCACTCCTCTGGGGAGAAAGACACGGCCACCTCCTCAAAAGTCACCAGGCCCTAAAAATAGAAGGAAAAGGTTCTTGCTCACCCTGGATATCAAGCCAGTTGCCGGCTGTGGCAATTAGTATAAATGGACTCACTGGCTGATACAGCTTCTAAGGCAACTGAAGTGAGACTGATTCTTCTACCAACACCAGCATGAGGATTGTGAACAAGGTCTGGCAAACACAGGAGCCTCAGTCCATGACATACTCTGCAGCTCCAGCAAAAGGAGACTGGCTTTAAAGAAACATTACACCACAATTGAGGAATAAAATGCCAAAGGTCTTACACTTCAGAATTTCAACCAGGGATAGGCAACTGGAGATGGGGTGGGCAGGCCCAATGTGGGCATTTCTCCTGGGGTATGCAGACAAGCAGGATGTAGCATACACACATGCAGAGTTGATGTACATAGACAGGAGTGCCTAGAAGATGGTCTCTGTGAAGGGTCATTCTCCAGACGACACAGGAAAAATCCTCTCACACGCAGGCTGCTGCTTTCAGCTGGGAGAAATGAATCTCTGGACAGTGAGACTTCACTCAATGAGGGCTTTAATCTTTGTTGCAAATATTTACAAAGATACATAGAGTATCAGATATCTGTCTTGAATACTCACAGGTATACATACCAACAAAGTGCTTCGCCAATCACCAACCACAACCAACCACCAATGGAGATTCTGACCCTCTCCCTTATATAAGTGGTCTTCTTGGGAACATGTAACAGCCATGCACAAATGAAACCTGCCTATATTCATCCCCAGTGCCTGTTGCATCAGGCCTCCTATGATGCATACCTGGCTTGTCTCATCCACTGTGCCTGTTCCATCAGACTTCCCATGATGCATAGCTTACCAAATGTTGACTCATGCACCTGCCACTTGAACTGGAGTAACCCTGTTCCTATTGCTCCAGTTCCTTTCAGTAGCCACATCCATGTCATTTTCCAGACCAGGGTGCCACATGGTCTTGACAATTTCAGCATGCCAGGATGGATGATGCTGGGTCACTTCCAACTGCCACATTGGTCAATTTTCAGGTGGTGTTTTGGGTTTGTTTATTTTTTCACTTTTGGGGGGAGTTGTGGAGTTTTATGGCATACTCTCCAATTTGGCAGGAACAATGCCAATTAATCCTCTTTTGTCCACTTTTTCAGTGGATTTTAAAATGACCCACTTTCCTCCTATCATTTCCCGCTCTTTGTTCTCAGTTCATTTCAGTTGCTGCAAACTGAGTTCAAAGTGCAAAAGGAGTTTGTACCCATTAACTCAGCCAGTGTGGTTTAGTGCTTTGAGTGTTCGATTGGGATTCTGGAGACCAGAGTTCGAATCCCCAATAAGCCATGGAAAGCACTGCGTGACCTAGGGCAGGGGTAGGCAACCTAAGGCCCGGGGGCCGGATGCGGCCCCCGAGTCCCTTGGACCACCCCAGGCTGGTCCTGCCACCGCCGCTGCTGCCCGCCATGATGATATTGATTATTGTTGTTATTACTTGTTCTAGGGATTTTCTTGCAAAATCTCTACAGGGGTTTTGCCATGGCTTTGCTGGGGCTGAGAGAGTGTGCATGCATATTTTTAATTTTTAAAAATTTTTTAAAAATATTTATTTATTTATTTATTTATTTTTGGTGCTTTGGCCCCCCAATTGTCTGAGGGACAGCAACCCGGCCCCCGGCTCAAAAAGGTTGCCTACCCCTGACCTATGGCAAGTCATACTCTCTCAGTCTCAGAGGAAGGCATAGTAAAACCTTCTCCTAAACAAGAAACCTCTGTGATAGGTTCATCTTAGAGTTGTCATAAATTGGAAACCATCTGAAGGCACACAACAACAACAACAACTCAGCAAAAGGGATTGTTTTTCGCTGTAGAGTCTGGGAAAAGTCAATGGCTGCAGTCTTTCAATTTATACTTCTCAGCAATAACCTTTGCCAAATTGACCACAGTCTGCGGCTGCATGGCCACACACTGGACAATTTTCAAATGTGAAATGTTGGAGAATATGTTATAGGTGCTAGAGAGGGAGCAGGGATTAACTGCTGAGGTTTTGGGAATATCTATCAACTCCCCTTTGGGTTCAAGAAAAAGTTCAGAGAAAAAGTAGAGCAACTCTAACTCAAGAATAAGACTAAAGACATAGGGATTGAAACCTAGACAAGAACTTTGAAACTTTACAGTTTTTAAAAATTCAAAGCTCCACTAGCACTGAGAGGGATGTGATCTGGGAAGAGGAACTCAGACTGCTCCACTCCTCTTGTTCCAGAATTCCTTCTCCTTACCTGATCTGGTTCTGGTCCACTGCAAAGAGGAAGAGGCAACTGAGTCCTTGTTGATGGCATCATTCCAGCTTCTGTGGGAGAGACCAAGGTGGGAGGAAGCCAGTCACATCTGCTGCTGTTAGAGGTTGCAATCCTAAAAGACTCACTAGGAAATACAGGCACATCTCAGTTAATAAAGCTTCCAACAAAAAAGCTCCTTTTTACAAAGTCATATTATACCTGCCTTGCCCCCATTTCCTCTTCGTCCTCTGTACAGCTGAAACTATTTTAGCAGCATATGCAATGGAACGATGGTGAAAGAGGACTGGGAAAAACCAGTTTCTAGCATTTGGTTGTCTTGGGTGCAGCGGTTTAAGTGTTGGACTGGGGCCTGGGAAAATCCAATTCTAGCTTCCCACTGGCACTGAAAGACACTGGACAACCTTGGGCACCTTCCCTCTCAGAGCCTGACTTACCTCACAAGGTTGCTTTTGTACAGACAAAGGATAGGGAGGAAAGGATGAGGGACATGAGTCCCAGAGAACAAAAGCCAGCTCTGAAACACACAGAGAACAAGATGTGCTTGTAAGCCAGAGATGATAAAATCAATCTCCGCAATCTCCTCAACCTCTCTCTCTCTCTCACACACACACACACATAAGTAAAGAGATAGTACAGAAACATCTGGTTAATCTAAATGAATATAAGTCTCCAGGACCAGATGAATTACATCCAAGGGTATTAAAAGAACTGGCAAATGTAATATCGGAACCATTGGCAATAATCTTTGAGAATTCCTGTAAAACAGGAGAGGTCCCAGCGGACTGGAGGAGGGCAAATGTTGTCCCCATCTTCAAAAAGGGGAAAAAAGAGGATCTGAACAATTATCGTCCAGTTAGTCTGACATCAATACCGGGAAAGATTCTGAAGCAGATCATTAAACAGAGAGTCTGTGAACATCTGGAAGGTAATTTCATAATCACAAAAAGTCAACATGGGTTTCAGAGAAACAAGTCATGCCAGACAAATCTGATCTCTTTTTTTGATAAAATTACCAGCTTGGTAGATGAAGGGAATGCTGTGGATATAGTATCTCTTGATTTCAGTAAGGCCTTTCACAAGGTTCCCCATGACATTCTTGCAAGCAAGTTGGTAAAATGTGGGCTAGACAAAGTAGCTGTTACATGGATTTGTAATTGGTTGACTGGTCGAACCCAAAGGGTGCTCAACAATGGCTCCTTTTCAACCTGGAAAGAAGTGACCAGTGGGGTGCCACAGGGCTCTGTCCTGGGCCCAGTGCTATTCAATATCTTTATTAATGACTTGGATGATGATATTGGGGGCATAGTTATCAAATTTGCAGACAACACCAAATTAGGAGGTGTAGCTAATACCCCAGAGGACAGGATCAAAATTCAAAATGACTTGAACAGACTAGAAAGTTGGGCCAAAGCTAACAAAATGAAATTCAACACGGAGAAATGTAAGGTACTGCACTTAGGGCGGAAAAATGAAAAGTACAGATATACGATGGGGGACACCTGGCTGAATGAGACTACGTGTGAAAGGGATCTAGGAATCCAGGTGGACCACAAGTTGAACATGAGTCAACAGTGCGATGCAGCAGCTAAAAAGGCCAATGCAATTTTAGGCTGCATCAGTAGAAGTACAGTGTCTAGATCAAGAGAAGTAATAGTACCACTCTATTCTGCTTTTGTCAGGCCTCACCTGGAACACTGTGTCCAGTTCTGGGCACCACAATTCAAAAAGGATGGGGAGAAACTGGAGTATGTCCAAAGGAGGCAACTAAAATGGTGAAGGGTCTGGAAACCAAGCCCTATGAGGAACGACTTAGGGAGCTGGGGATGTTTAGCCTGGAGAAGAGAAGGCTGAGAGGTGATATGATAGCCGTGTTTAAATATTTAAAGGGATGTCATATCGAGGAGGGAACAAGCTTGTTTTCTGCTGCTCCAGAGACTAGGACCCGAAAAAATGGATGCAAGCTGCAAGAAAAGAGATTCCACCTCAACGTTAGGAGAAACTTCCTGACAGTAAGGGCTGTTCGAGAGTGGAACACACTCCCTCGCAGAGTAGTGGAGTCTCCTTCCTTGGAGGTCTTTAAGCAGAGGCTGGATGGCCATCTGTCGGGGATGCTTTGATTGGGAGTTCCTGCATGGCAGGGGGTTGGACTTGATGGCCCTTGTGGTCTCTTCCAACTCTATGATTCTATGATTCTATGATCCCTACATCACAGGGTGGTTGCTAGGAGGAACATCATGCTATTAAATGTGCTGCTGGAGAATAGTGCTGAGGATATTGTGGATTTTCAAAAAGACAAATGAGCCCTAGGGCAGATCAGGCCTGAAACCTCCCGTGAAGCCAAGATGACTAAACTGAGGCTGTCATACTTTGGTCATATTAAAAGAAGACACGACTCATTACAGAAAACAATAATGCTAGGAAAGGTGGTGGGAAGAAGGAAGGAAGGAAGGCTGCATGCTAGATGGATGGACTCGGGTATGAATTTACAGGAACTCAGAGAGAAGAGGAAACCAGGGAGTCTTGGAGATGTCCTATCCATGGGGTCACCATGGGTCAAGATCGACTTGAGGGCAGGTAACAACAGCAACACCAGCAACAAAATCCTCACATGTTGTTTATTTGGTAAGATATGCTATTATGGTCAACTGATTTTTTTTTTTTTTTTTGCTGGATAGTCCAGTAACACAACTCAAAACATTGCCTTTCAGATGCATTTAGATGCACAAAGCGGCCTGAAGGATTCTGGACAGAGAGCTTTCATTCTTACCTTGCAAAGGGGCTCCTCCATCACACTTTTGCTGGATCGCTCTCCATTGGGGAATCTGCCTGGGATCCAATGGGGCCTTTTCAGTCACAGGGAGTTCAGAGTGAACTTCTACCATGAGATTCGTGACCTGAAACAGCAGTGAGGAGTCGAGACGATGGAAGTATGACACATATATTAATACTCTGCATACATTTATTGTATATGATGGAATGCAAGCAATTTCATGGAGCCTACAATGAGAACTTCTGAAGTTCTGGAAAACCATAATTTGACTTATAAGGGCAGTTTTCTTATAGACTCATTGATTTTTATATCTCTATATCTCTGTCTATATTTATCCGTGTGTGTATGTGTGTAAGGAAGAATGGTAACACACAAATAGAGAAACAAAAATGAAAACCTACTGATACTTTATAGATACAGTGGGTGCTTAGTATCTGCTGGAGTTTGGTTCCCAGTGGATACCAACATCCATGTATGCTCAAGTCCTCTTCTTTGGAGGTTTTTAATAGAGGCTGGATAGCTGTCTGTCAGGGGTGCTTTGATTGTAGGTTTCTGTATGGCAGGGGGTTGGACTGGATGGCCCTTGTGATCCCTTCCAACTTTATGGTTTTATGATTCTATGAAATGCAATGGATAGGAAAATGGTGTCCCTTAAATAAAATGCCAAAATCAAGGTTTGCTTTTTGGAATTTATATATTTTTTGAATATTTTCGAACCATGGATGCTTGAATCCATAGATAAAGAGTATACCTACTGTGAAGTCTATGGCCAAAACACTGTGGTTGGTAACTTATTATGTTGGCTTTGGAATAAAAATAACATGAAAAGAAGAAAGTCAACAATGGTAAAAGCGATTTGCCCCTTAGAGTGAGAGCAGGCTATTTTTTGAAGTGAGTGAAAGCCTCCCGAATACATCAGGGACAGACTCTGCCATGGATGTCACCACAGGGAAAAGTCCGCTTTTGTGGCAGTGCCAGCAGCAACACCTGGCACTTCCTTTGAAAACATGGCACGTAAGGAGCACTCCCCTGGTTTGGATGCAGAACCACCCTTCTCAGAGGCTTTGGCGACTGTCACTGCACCATCACAAGGTGGTGAACCCACACTCCTCCTTATGAAAGCCGGATCTGGGGGCACCGCATTTCAGCAGAACCTTTTCAAGCAGCCCAGAGCCAGAACCTGCTCACTTTGGTCCCCAGAGGAAACACTCTCACCTGCTGCTCTTTCTGCTTCTTCTCTGCCTCTGCCTGGCTCAGGAGGAAACCCTCTGCAAGGGCCACTGCCTGAGAACAGGTCTCTGCTCCACATTCTCTGACCCAGTTCTCCATCTCCAGTGGCAAGATGTGCAGGAACTGCTCCAGAATCACCTGGTCCAAAATCTCACTTTTTGTGTTTTGATCTGGCTTCAGCCACTGACAGCAGAGATGGTGGAGTTGGCTGCAAACCTCTCGGGGGCCCTCACCCTCTTCATAGGAGAACTGCCTGAAGCGCTGGCACTGTGTGTCTGAGCTGGCCAGGCCCTCACCCAGGGACCTCTGGGCTGTCTTCTCCCAGAATCCTTCACTGTTCTCAGCACTGAGGCCATCACGGCCTTTTCTTCCTTCAGGACCAGCTAAATCTGGTGAAACCATCTCTTCTGTTTTGTTTTTTATTTACTCCAATGAAGGCACAAGTTGGGTCAAAGTTATTCGTCCTCTCTCTGTCTCACAGCAAAGATGTCCCTAAGATGTTCTGCCACAATACCCTGCAAAACCAATATATTATTGTTATTAGTGATATTATCAGGTATTTACAGAGCATCAGTAACATACATTGTAGTGTTAAGAATTATTTCTCTGGTCTGGATACCCTAAAGGTCCAAGATCCCCTCTGATTTTGGAGGTTGAGGAGGGTCCGGCCCAGTCAGTAGCTACGTTTCCAACTTGGGTAGTTATAATAGCCAGACTCTTTCTCTCTCTCTCTCTGTATGCACGCACGCACGCACGCACAACATTGTGCCCCCCAAAAGACTGGATTACTTCTCCCCAGGGGTCTCTGCTTCTGCCTGGCAATCCCTTCACCCCACAAATAGCACCAGAACACATTGATGCATTGCCCCCACATAGCCAGGGTCTGGACCCATGGAGACTGGGCAGAGCTCCCAGAAGGGGAGGGAAAGAAGACCATGGGGGGGGGGGAGGGAGGAGAGCAGGCTGGAGGGTAAAAGGGAACATTTGAAGGGGGGAAGTGGAGGGACCCTCAAGTGTGGGTTTTGGAGGGGGAAGAGATGGGGAAAGAGTCCCTTTTGGGGGTTAAGAAGGTGGTTCTTGCAATCCTCCTGGCAAAGGAAGATCCCCTTCAAGTCATCAAGAGGCCCCTCCAGGTTGGAAAGCCTCCTGGAGAGGAACCCCAAAGGGCCTCTCCTCCTCCTCCTCCTCTTCCTCCTCCTCCTCCTCTTCCTCCTCCTCCTCCTCTCCCCCTTCCACAACCAGCAGGGCCCCTCTTCCCCCTGGACCTGCCCCACTGCCCCCCCCCACAGCAAGGGTCTGGCCCCATGCAGACTGGGCAGAGCTCCCAAATGGGGAGGGAAGGGGACCCTGGAATGGGGGGAGGAGGGGGAGGAAGGAAGGAAGGGGGCCATTTAGGAAGGAGAAGGAGGAAGGTTTGGCAAGTCAGAGGGGCCTCTGGATGACTGAAGGGGGGTCTTCTTTTCCCAGAGGGATGGCAGGAACCAGGACCCCCCCCCCACTGCCTTCTCCAACCCCAAAGGGAGCCCTCCTCCTCCTCCAGAAAGCAGCCTTGGGGGGGGTCCCTTCCCTCCCCCTGCTGCCTGCCTGCTTCGCCCACTAGGCCCCTCTGCCCCCCTTTCTCTTCCTCCTCTGAAGGCTGGAAGGAGCCCCTCCTCCTCCTCAGGGCCAAAAGGGGGCTCTCCTTCTCTTCTCCTTCTCTCTCTCTTTAGGAGGAAGCCCCTGAAGGAAGAGCTTTTCAGAGACGCTTTCAGCCCAGGCCCCCCTTTGCCTTTTTTTGGGGGGGGAATAATAATAAACCTCCAGAGTAGCCCCCCTTCGCCCAAAGGCTTTGTTTTTAGGGGCTGCGGAAGGAAAGGCCTCAGGGGAGGGGCCTTGGGGGAGGGCCTTCCTTCCTTCCTTCCTTCCTTCCTTCCTCGGAATTTGGGAAAGATCTGGATTGGTTCCCCTAACAGCCTCCCCCCCCCCTTTTCTTTTCTTTTACCTTTTCTTTTACCTGAGTCTCTTTCTCAGGAACAAAGGAAGAGAGAGAGAGAGAGAGTTCCGCTTCCTAGAGAGGCAGCAGCAGGAGAAAGGCGGAAGGAGAGGAGAGTGTCGCCCTCCTCTGACCTCATTTCCGGAGGGAGGAGAAAGGGGGGTTTTTTTGCCTTTCCTTGGAGGAGGAGGAAGAGGAGGAGGAAGTCAAGGCCCCTTTAAGACCTGGGCTTCTGGACGGGGGGGGGGGTCTCCTGGAGGGGAGGGGTTTGTTTTTGGGGAGCCCTTCCCTTCCCTTCCAAAGGCCCCTTGGAGGCTCCTCTCCGGCTGCCAGGCCTCCTCCTCCTCCTTTTCCTCCTCCTCTTCCTCCTCCTCTTCCTCCTCCTCCTCTTCCTCTCAGGGGCCTCAGCTCTCTTTCTGTTTGTATTGGTATTTGTATTGGGGGGGGGTTCCCATAGGGAATAAAAAGCGTCTCCCGAGTGTCATGGGGGGGGGGGGGTTCTGCGGAGGGGGCCCTTTGGCTCTGGGCCCGGATGGAGGATTATGGTTGTTGTGGTGCTTGTTTTCCTTTCCTGAAGGAGGGGGCTGTTATGGGGGGGCGGCAGAGGGGGCCCAAGGCCAGGGAGGGAAGGTCCAAAGAGGAGGAGGAGGAGGAAGGCGAGCCCCCTTTGAGGCCCATGGCTGAGGAAGGGCACTTACACCTCCCCATAAAAGCCCTCCTTGCAGGCCTCTTTCTCTGGGGAGACATTGGAGGAGAGGCTTCCAAGGGAAGAGGAACCTCTTGAGGGGGTGTCTTTCCTGGGGGAGGCGGAGGGGAGGGGGCTGCTCTTATGGGGGGCAGAGGGGGGCCCCAAGGGCAGAGAAGACAGGGGAGGGGAAAAGGGAGGAGGAAGAGGAGAGAGAGAGAGAGAGAGAGAGAGGAAGGAGTTTCTGCTTCACAGAGGAAGGAAAGGTCAGACTGCATTATTTTGACAGTATAGACGCCATGTCTGTTTATATTAAATGTACAACATGAATAAAGAGGTCAGTGTGATTTGTGCAATTGCTTTATTTTCAAAACCATGACTAAACTGGTTTTCTAAATTTCCTGGACTTTGCCAATCTCCCTATAGCCACAGGGCCAGAAGGAACAGGAGCCTGCCTGCAAAAGATATCCTCCCTCTCCACCATATGCTACCATCTTAACTAAAGACTGAAAGAACATGTAGGAATCAGACTAACATCTCCACTTCTTTATGTTCTGTTTGGTTTGGAACATCTTGCCTGATGAAGAAGCAGCCCATGGAGCTTCAAAAGCTTACAAGTATACTTTGCATTCTGGTTGGCCAATAAAGGTATCAGTGGTGGATTTTTGTTTGAATTTGCTAAATGGCCCACACAGCTACCCCTGAATGTAAGCTGGGGCTCCTATAGACTGGAGAAGTAGTTGGCCCTGCTCTGTTTCTCTCAGCCCTTTGAGACCGGAGGACTAATTATCATCCTCCATTTATCCTTATACAGCAAGGGAGGGGGTTGGACATCCAATGGGCTTCCCATCTGGTGTTGGCACTCCTGGCTGAGGCTGATGAGAACTGCAGTCAAAAACCTTCAAGGGAGGTCTTGTACATCCAATGTGACTTCCGTCTAACTACTAAAACTACTAGATCTCTTTGCTGGGGTTGATAGCAACTGCAGCTCTAATCCTGCAAAGGATGGGACATTATTGGGCTCTGACCCCAGCTTTTTGCACTCGTGGCTGGGGCTGATGGGAGCTGCAGTCCTGACGCAGCAAGGGATAGATAGGACATCTATTGGGGCTCTGACTCTGCCTGTTTACACTCTTAGTTGGGGCTCATGGGAATGGGAGTCCAAAACCAACAATGTAAACACCTCACCATTTCTCCACTGTCAGATCTTCCCTACAGATTTCACACCTCTTTTAGCATGGCAAATGGTGGCCATCTTTGTTGAGTAAAAGAAGTGTGTGTCAGGATGGGGGTGACCCCTTCCCTATCTTGTCTTGGGACCCCCAATGGAGAGGGATGGGATTGCAGCTGGCCAGGACCAGTCCCTTTTTTTTCCTTAGCCACCATGAAGAGCTGTGCAGATAGAATCATAGAAATATAGAGGTGGAAGAGACCTCATGTGCCATCCAGTCCAACTCCATTCCTCCATGCAGGAACTCACAATCAAAGCACCCCCGATGGATGGCCATCCAGCCTCTGTTGAAAAACCTCCAAAGAAGGAGACTCCATCACTCTCTGAGGGAGTGTGTTCCACTGTCTAACAGCTCTGACTGTCAGGAAATTTCCTCCTAATGTTGAGGTGGAACCCAGTATTATTCCAAATGAGGCCTGACCAAACCTGAATAGGGTGGCACTGTTACTTCCCTTGATCTAGAGCTAGACCATGGGTCCTCAAACTGTGGTCCGTGTCCGGCCCGCCATGGCCTTTTAACTGGGCTGCAGCCCTCCTGGCTTTTTTTTTTTGGCCGCCTGGCTTGTTCCTGGTTTGAGCCCCGACTCTGGCTTGGCTCCCTTCAGGGAGGGGAGGAGTGAGGAGGCGCCCAGCCAGGCTCCTAGTCAGTCCCCTGTGTGTGTGGTGGCTTGGCCTGGGGAAAGAGGAGGACTAAAAGGGCTGAGGCACGGTGTTTCTGGGAGGGCCTCCCTTCCTCCCTCGCTGGCCTGGGCTGGTCTGCCCTCCTCTGCCTTGCCTGTCCTGCCTCTCTACAGGGAAGGCCCTGTAAAACCCCACTGGGTGGCCTTGGGCAAGTCACACTCTCTCAGCCTCAGGGTGGGGCCTCAGCTTGCTTCCCTCCCTCCCTTCTTTCCTTCCTTCCTCCCTTTTCCTCCCTCCCTCCCCCTCAGCAAAAGCCCCCCCACAGGGGGAGGAGGAGGAGGAGGAGGAAGAAGAGACAGGGTCAGGGAAGACCCCTTGCAGGGTGGGGATGCCCTCTTCCTCTTCCTCCTCCTCCTCCTCCTTTTCTCTTCTCCTCTCCCAGGGAGTCCACTCCCCACTTGCCAGCTTTCCTCCTCTTCTTCCCAACTACGGCGGACGAAGCATCTCGGGGGGGGGGGGGCTTGGCTGGGCTCCCTCCTTCCCTCCTGGAGCCTTTTTTGGGGGGAGGAGGCGGTGGAGGAAGACTTCTGGCAACTCAAAGATGAACCTATCCTGGGGTTTCCTTGGCAAGGTTTGTTCAGAAAGGGTTTGGCATTGCTTTCTCCCGAGTCTGATAAAGTGTGACTTCAAAGAATGTGGTTGTGGTTGTGGTTGTTGTGTGTCTTCAAGTCGCTTCTGACTTCTGGCAACTCAAAGACAAACCTATCCTGGGGTTTCTTTGGCAAGGTTTGTTCAGAAAGGGTTTGCCATTGCTTTCCCCTGAGTCTGAGAGAGTGTGACTTCAAAGAATGTGGTTGTGGTTGTTGTGTGCCTTCAAGTCGTTTCTGATTTCTGGCAACTCAAAGATGAACCTATCCAGGAGTTTCCTTGGCACGGTTTGTTCAGAGGAGGTTTGCCATTGCCTTCTCCTGAGGCTGAGAGTGTGTGACTTGTCCAGGTTCACCCAGTGGTTTTCATGGCAGAGTGGGGAATCAAACCCAGGTCTCCAGAGTGGTAATCCAACACTCATACTACTTGGCAAGTTTCTTCAGAGGAGTGTTTCCATTACCATCTGCGGCTGAGAGAGTGTGGCCTGACCAGGGTAATCCAGCACCTTCGAGTCATTTCCGGCTTATTTTGACCCTATCATGGGGGTTTGCTTGGCAAGTTTCTCCAGAGGAGGGTTTCCATCACCATTTGGGGCTGAGAGAGTATGACCTGCCCAGGGGAATCCAGTGCCTTGGAGTCATTTCTAACTTATGGTGACCCCTATCATGGGGGTTTTCTTGGCAAGTTTTTTCAGAGAAGTATTCCCATGGTTATCCTCTGAAGTTGACAGGGTGTGATTTGCTCAAGGTCATGGTGTTTTTTGTTTTTGTTTTTACTCTGGCCCTCCAATGGTCTGAAGGACAGCGAATCAGCCCCGGCTCAAAAAGTTTGAGGACCCCAATCTAGACAGTTTGAGGACCCCAATCCCCAATAGACTGTACTTCTATTCATGCAGCCTAAAATTGCATTGGCCTTCTTAGCTGCCGCATCACACTGTTGACTCTTGTTCAACTGGTGGTGTACCAGGACTCCTAGATCCCTTTCACACATAGTCATGTTAAGCCAGGTGTCCCCCATCCTATATCTTGGCATTTCATGCATAGACGTGATGCCCATGAGAGCCCTGGAACTTGTGGATGCACCAGCAGTAATAAAATGCAGCCTTCTCAGAAAAAGATGGATTTAAATTTAAATAAAGGATTTCAGTACTTTAAACAAATAATATAATAAAATATGTAAATAAATACAGCACTTAGTTCCCAGTTTTCATGACATTCAGAACTTAACCCTACAGGAGATATCTTTTTACAGAGGCATTTCTGTCTTTTTGGATGGTCATAAGATTAGCATACAAAGTAGAAGTAAAAAAAATTCTAGGGGGATAGTAGTGAGGGGACACAAGGTAGAGTGGCCTTCCTTCCTTCCTTCCTTCCTTCCTTCCTTCCTTCCTTCCTTCCTGTCTTTCTGCCTCTCTGTGCGCCTGGCATTTCATGGGCCCTTTTCCATTTAGGGAAACCCAAAAGAACCTCCCTGGGTCTCCTTGTAAGGAAGAACCAAAATACACCAAGCAGCCCCACGAAGAAAAGGCAGCGCATGGGGTTATCCTGCCAAGCCACCCCCATTGTGCCCCCTCCATGGAAACTGCATTCATCCTTCCTCCATGAAAGGTCCTGGTAGGAGAGAAAGAAGGAGACAGACTGGGGAAGGGAGGAAACAGGGGCTGATCTGGGCAAACATGGGGGGGGGGAGCCATTCCATTTCCATGCACCTGACCTTTGGGGAGAAAGAGGGAAAGTGATGATGGAGGGAAAGGAAGGGGCATTTATTTTCCTCCCCTCAATCCGGAGAGGTATGTGGTAGAAAGTGAAGCTAATGGAGCTACAGCTAGAGAGAGACCCCCCCAGGCCTGCATTGGGAAGACCTGACTGTACCCACTCTGAGGAAGCCCAAGCCCCCATCTTTCTCTTGGGCCAAGGAAGGCCTGTCTGAAAGGAGACCCGGATCCTCCCTACAAAAAGTTGTTCTGCCAGCTGCCTCCTTGGACAATGAGGTCATAACGGCAGGTTGTGATGCATTTCCAAAAGTAGGTTGTGATATATCTCCAAGAGCCTCCTTTGTGACCCTGGTTGAGCTCTAGAGCCAAAGCCAGGGACCGGCAACCTACGGCCTGGGGGCCGGTTAAGGCCCCGAGCCCTGGACTTACTGGCCCAGGCCGTAGGTTGCCGCCGCCGCTGCGCACCACCGCTGCCGCCGCGCGCTGCCGGCGGGGCGCGTTTTTTGCCACGTTTGTTGCAGCCGCCATTTTGAAAGTCAAAATGGCGGCCGCAACACGTTTGCGCATGCGCAGTACTCTTGCGCATGCGCAAACCGGTCGCGGCCACCATTTTGACTTTCAAAATGGCAGCTGCGCATGCGCTGTGGCGGCGGCGGACGTGCGTCACCATTCCCCCCTCCCCTCTCGGCCCAGCCGAGAGGCAACCTTTTTGAGACCGGCCCAGGTCTCAAAAAGGTTGCCTGTCCCTGGCCAAAGTAGTTGTCACCTGCAGCAGTGGCAGAAGAGGGATCCTCAGGAGGATATATTAGCCTGTCCTCCGCCCGTTCTACCACCTGCAGTGGCGGCAAAAGAGGGCTCCTCAGGAGACTATTTTAGCCCTTTCTCCAGCCGTTTCACCATCTGCGGCTGCGGTTGAAGAGGGCCTCTTCCGGAGGCTCTTAGCTCGTCGTCCTCTCATTCCATCACCTGCAGCGGCGGCAGAAGAGGGCTCCTTAGGCAGGTCTTCTCCTCCTAGCCGCCCTGTCCCTTTATCAGCTGGGACAACCAAGGAGCAACACGGTTGCGAGGGTTACGTCACTCTATTGACTCTTCCATCAGTTGAGGCTGGCAATGGTTTGGGGCAGAAACTGGAGTTGTGTTGGGGAAAGGGAGGTATGGTCAGAATGAATAGCTGTTACAAAAGAAGGCGGGATCACTGTTTGAAGGCTATCCTACCTTCAGCTCACTCTGTTCCCCAGAATGGATTGGAAAGCTTATCAACCATTCCACAGAACCTTACTTTGCTTTTCTGCAATGCCAGGTCAGTTAAAAATAAAACTCATATTATTTACAACCTTCTTCTAGATGAGGATGCCAACCTGGCTTGCTTTACAGAGACCTGGCTGGGCGAGGATAGCACCATTGCTTGGATGCAGGCCCTCCCAGCCAGGTATTCTGTGAGTAAGCAGGTAAGGGGAAGTGGGTGGTGGGGGGTGGAGTGGAGTGGCTCTGGTTTATAAGAACCACTTGACTTTCACCAGGATACCTGTCCAGAACACAGTCCACCTCGAGTGTATGTACCTGAGCCTGAGGACCAAGGTTAGTTTGGGGATTCTGCTAGTCTATCTACCATCCCGTTGTCTAGCAGACTCCCTAACCATGCTGACACAGCTCATCTCAAAGTTGCTGTTGGAATCGCCCAGACTTTTAGTTCTGGGCGACTTCAACATTCCACTCGAGACCAGTTTGACAAATCGGACAGGTGCGGCTCGGGAGTTCATGGAAACCATGACAAACATGGGCCTATCCCAATTGGTCGTTGGGTCCCTGGTGACCCTGTCGAAGCTTTGGTTAACACCGATCTCACCAAGGCTATCGGCACGATCGCTCCAAGCGTCCTTTCCAACCCGCTTCAAATCGTAAGCCATGGTATACAACAGAGCTTTGGAAAATGAAATGGGTTGGGCAACGACTAGAGTGCACCTGGCAAAAATAATAATAATAATAATAATAATAATAATAAGAAGGTGTTTTATATATATTTGCCATCTCTCCCTATGGATTGAGGCAAGATTACACAATAAAATGAGTACAATGTATAAAATATAAACAATAAAATAATAAAAATCAGAACAATAATAGATTAAGAGAGCAGAATACAATATAATAAAATAAATGAAAATAAATATAATAGGATTAAATAAAATAAAATAGCCAATCGTTTTCAGAGTTTAAAAATCTGGAAGATCAGGTCGATAGGCCCACTGGAAGAGCTTCTTGAAGGCTTCTAGAGTAGTAATAAGACGGATCTCCTCCGGCAGGCTGTTCCACAACTTGGGAGCTGCAACCGTAAACTATTTTTGGGAAGTCGTGGTACATCTAGTTTTATATTGTTCTAATAACTTCTTCTCAGATGTTCTGAGAGTACGGGATGGATTATGTGATGAGAGGCATTCCTTCAAGTAACTTGGGCCCAAGACATGTAGGGTTTTAAAGGTAATAACTAACACTTTGTACTGTGCCCGGAAGCTAATCAGCAGCCAATGAAGAGATTTTAATACAAGAGTTATATGGTCCAACCTAGATGTTCTGGTGACCAATCTGGCTGCTGCATTTTGATCCAATTGGAGCTTGCCCCATGTAGAGTGCATTACAGAAATCCAAATGAGAGATTACCAGGGCAAGTACTATCCCAGTTGATAAAGGGACAGGGCGGCTAGGAGAAGACGACCTACCTAAGGAGCCCTCTTCTGCTGCTGCTGCAGGTGATGGAACGAGAGGACGACGAGCTAAGAGCTTCTGGAAGAGGCCCTCTTCAACCGCAGCTGCAGATGGTGAAGCGGGTGGAGGAAGGGCTAAAATAGTCTCCTGAGGAGCCCTCTTTTGCCACCACTGCAGGTGGTAGAATGGGCAGAGAACAGGCTAATATAGTCTCCTGAGAAGCTCTCTTCTGCCATTGCTGCAGGTGACAACTGCTTTGGCTCTAGAGCTCAGCCAGGGTCACAAAGGAGGCTCTAGGAGATACATCACAACCTATGCACTCAGAATGGAGTGAATAGCTGTTACAAAAGAAGGCGGGATTGCTGTTTGAAGGCTATCCCACCTTCAGCTCACTCCGGAATGGATTGGAAAGCTTACCAACCATTCCACAGAACCTTACTTTGCTTCTCTGCAATGCAAGGTCGGTTAAAAATAAAACTGATATTATTTACAATCTTCTTCTAGATGAGGATGCTGACCTGGCTTGCTTTACAGAGACCTGGCTGGGAAAGGATAGCACCATTACTTGGATGCAGGCTCTCCCAGCCAGGTATTCTGTGAGTGAGCAGGTAAGGGGAAGTGGGTGGAAGGGGGTGGGGTGGAGTGGCTCTGGTTTATAAGAACAACTTGATTCTAATCAAGATATCTGTCTGTAACACAGTCCACCTCGAGTGTATATACCTGAGCCTGAGGACCAACGATAGTTTGGGGATTCTGCTAGTATACCGACCATCCCATTGTCTAGCAGACTCCCTAACTGAGCTGACACAGCTCGTCTCAGAGTTGCTGTTGGAATCGCCCAGACTTTTAGTTCTGGGTGACTTCAACATTCCACTCGAGACCAGTTTGACAAATCGGACAATTGCGGCTCGGGAGTTCATGGAAACCATGACAAACGGGCCTATACCAATTGGTCGTTGGGCCCACACATTGTGCGGGTCATATCGATGCAGTCTTTAGTATGGAACAGGAATATCCGTGGGCAGAGGTTATTAAAACCTCTGATTGAGTTGCAGAGAGGTGGAATAGAAATACATTTTATTATTATTATATTATTCTTGTCATGGACGGATCATTTCTTGGTCAAGACTGAACTAAGAGCCCCTTCTTGCCCCACTGGGGGTGGTGGACCCATTAGAATGGTCCTTCCTCGAAGGCTAATGGAACCAATTGGATTCCAGAAAGCCTTACAGGGTTTAATGGTTGGTAATGCTGGTGACCCTGTCGAAGCTTTGGATAATACCTGGAACACCGATCTCACCAAGGTTATCGACATGATCGCTCCAAGCGTCCTTTCCAACCCGCTTCAAATCATAAGCCATGGTATACAACAGAGCTTTGGAAAATGATGCAGGTTGGACAATGACTAGAGCGCACCTGGTGGAAAACTCAACTCTTATCTGCTAAGACTCGTCATAGGAACTTTCTTTGGTCCTATCGAGAGGCAATACATGCAGCACAGAGATCTTTCTGTTCACACCTATTGCGCCTGCAGGGTTCTGTCCAGCAGAGCTGTTTAGGGTGGTAGGGGAACTGACTCAGGTTCCACCTGCAAAGAACCCATTACTTAATCCGACAACAGCCTGCTGTGATGCATTTAACAACTTCTTTGCAGATAAAATCTCTCAGATAATAGCCGACTTAGACGCCAGTGTTTTGATAGAAACAACTGACGAAGTGTCCAGTAACTCTGCTAATGAAATTATCGTGGATCAGTTTCAATCTGTGAGTACTGATGATGTGGACAAGCTTCTTGGTAGAGTGAGGAAAACGACCTGCCCTCTCGACCCTTGCCCATCTTGGCTAGCCCTCCAGGGGAGGGAATGTATTGAGGATGTTCCTTATGGACATCATCAATGCATCCCTCAGGGAGGGTCATATTCCATCTTGTTTGAAGGAAGCAGCTGTTAAGCCGCTACTGAAGAAAACTTCCCTGAACCCCCTAGATGTGAACAACCATAGGCCAGGTTGTGTGGGGGAAGGAAAGGTATGGCAGCAACAGAGTGAACAAATGTTACAAAAGAAGAAGGGGTCGATGCTTAATGTCTATCCCTTCTTCAGTTCACTCTGTTTCCCAGAATCACTTGGAGAGCATACCATCCATTCCACAGACCCTTACTCTGCTCCTTTGCAATGCCAGGTTGGTCAAAAATAAGACACATATCATCCATGATCTCTTATTGGATGAGGCGGCCGACCTGGCATGCTTTACTGAGACCTGGCTGGGAGATGCTAGCGCTCCAACATGGGCACAGGCTCTCCCAGCTGGGTACTTGGTTAGTGAGCAGATAAGGGAAAGTGGGCGGGGAGGCGGTGTGGCCTTGGTTTATAAAAATAACCTAACGTTGACCAGGAAGCCTATCCGGAAAACAGCCTACATCGAGTGTATGTACCTAAGCCTGAGAACTACTGGTCTCTGAGCTGCTGTTGGAGTCCCCCAGACTTCTGGTTCTGGGCGACTTCAACATTCCAATCGAGACCAGTTTGTCAAATCTAACAGGTGCGGCTCAGGAGTTCATGGAAACCATGACAAACATGGGCCTATCCCAACTGGTTGTCGGGCCCACACATTATGTGGGTCATACCCTCGATGCAATCTTCAGTACGGAACAGGAATATCCGTGGGCGGAGGTCATCGCTACCTCCGCATTGTCATGTCCTGGTCAAGATGGAACTTAGAGCCACTGTCTGCCCCTCCAGGGGTGGTGGACATATTATAATGATCTGCCCTCAAAGTCTAATGGAACCAATAGGTTTCCAGAAAGCCTTAGAGTGTTTAATGGTTGGTAACGCTGGTGATTCTATTGAAGCCTTGGTTAATACTTGGAACACCGATCTCACCAAGGCTATCGACACAATTGCTCCCAAGCATCCTTTCCAGCCCGCTCCTAATCGTAGGCCCTGGTATACCGAGGAACTTAGGAGGATGAAGTGAGCTGGACAATGACTACAGTCCAAATGGCGGAACACTTGACTCTTATCCAGCAGAACTCGCCATAGGAAACACCTTGATTCCTATCAGGAGGCATTGTGTGCAGCACATCGATCTTTCTTTTCTGCATGCATTGCGTCTGCAGAGTCTCATCCAGCAGAGCTGTTTAGGGTGGTGGGGGAACTGACACAGGGACCTCCTGTGCAGAATCCTCTACTTAACCCTACAGTGGCCTGCTGCTATGATTTTAACACCTACTTTGCAGATAAAATCTCTCGAATAAGAGCCGACCTGGATGCCAGTGTTTTGACAGAATCCATGCATGAGGTGTCCAGGAACTCCGTTGATGGCATTTTACTGGATCAGCTTCAATCTGTGAGTACCGATGACGTGGACAAGCTCCTTGGTAATGTGAGGAAGATGACCTGCCTCTCAATCCTTGTCCATCTTGGCTAGTCGTCCAGGGGGATGACGCGCTGAGGGTATTCCTTCGGGATACCATCAACCCGTCATTCAGGGAAAGTGTTCCATCTTCTTTAAAGGACAATGATTAGAGTGCGAATGGCGAAAGACTCGTCTCTCATCCGATAGAACTCACCTTAGGAAGCATCTTGATTCCTACAGGGAGGCTTTGTGTGCAGAGCAGAAATCTTTCTGTTCTGCACGCATTGCGTCTGCAGAGTTTCGCCCGGCAGAGCTCTTTAGGGTGGTGGGGAGCTGACGAAGGTCCCTCCTGTGCCAAATCCCCTACTTAACCCGACGACAGCCTGCTGTGAGGCATTTAACATCCACATTGCAGATAAAATCTCTCAGATAAGAGCCGACTTGGACGCCAGTGTTTTGGCAGAATCCGTAGACGAGGTATCCAGCAACTCCGTTGAAGGTAATTTACTGGATCAACTGCAGTCTGTGAGCACCGATAACGTAGACAAGCTACTTGGGAGGATGAGGAAAAACAGATTGAAGTTGAATCCAGACAAAACGGAGGTACTTACAGTCACAGGCCCGAAACCAGATTTGGGAATACAGTCTCCAGTCCTGGATGGAGTCACACTGGCCTCCAAGGACTGTGTTGGCAGCTTAGGGGTACTCCTTGACTCGTTGCTTCACATGACCAGTCAGGTGAGTGTGACGGTCAGGAGTGCCTGTTATCAGCTTCGGCTGATACATCAACTGCACCCTTATCTGGATATGAGGGACTTGGAAACTGTGGTACACGCTCTGGTAACCTCACGTCTGGATTACTGCAATGCACTCTACATGGGGCTACCCTTGTGCCTAACCCAGAAACTTCAACTGGTACAGAATATGGCAGCCAGGCTGATCACTGGTACATCTAGGAGTGAGCACATCACACCAATGTTGAAATCTCTCCACTGGCTGCCAATTAGTTTCTGGGCACAGTACAAGGTGTTGGTTTTGACCTTTAAAGCCCCACATGGCTTGGGTCCATATTATCTCAGGGACCACCTCTTCCCGTATGATCCCCCCGCCTCACCAAGACTAGACTTTCACAGACCTCCCAGAGGGCCTTTTCTGTGACATCTCCCAAATTGAGGAATGGTATGCCAGATGAGATCTGTCTTATTACCAATCTTGCTGCCTTTAAACAGGTCTTCCCAGAGTAATCTCCCGGCTCTTTCTTTAGATGGTCTGGATTGTTAATTCCACTCTCTTACCCCTAGCCACTATTATTTTTCTGTTTTCTGTTTTATGATTTTATTGATTCTCTTTTTAATACTATTCCAGTTTAATTTATTTTTAAGGGGTGGGAGGGTTAGGGGGAGTATTGGGTGATGTGTTTTATTCTTGTATTGTTTTAATCTGTTGTACGCCGCCCTGGTTGCTTTGCAGAGGGGCAGGTTAGAAATAAAATTTATTATTATTATTATTAAACTTATTATTAATTTTTGGTCCAATTGATTTCTCAACCATCTTACCTGCTTGCCTTTCCTATCATTTGTTGGATCTTTAACCAATTCTTCTTCTATCTTTTTAATCTCCTTTTCTAGTCTTTCCATTTCTCTCTCTTTTAATCTTTTTAATTCCATGCCTCTTTGTATCAGGATTCCCCTTACAACCACTTTACTTGCGTCCCAAACTATTTTAGATCTTATGCAATCTGTCTTGTTGATTTTGAAATATTGTTTCAGTTGTGTTCTCACTTTCTCAACAAATCTTTTATTATTTAATAAGGAATCATTCATCTTCCACATGAATCTTTTAGAACTTTTTTCTACTTCTATGGTCTGATAAGCTTCTGGGGAGTATTTCCATATCTTTGATTCTTGATTTAATACTTTGGAAACCAAGAACATATCGATTCGCAAATAATACTTATAACTTTCTGAAAAGAATGTGAAACACTTAGTATGTGGGTAGAGATTTATCCATACATCTGTCAAATTTAGGTAGTCTTGAAGATTAAAAAAGAAATTGGAAGTTTCCTCTGATTTTCTTTGATTTTTTTCTTAGAAGCTCTTTTTTTGGATCTATAACCCCATTCCAGTCTCCAAGTAAAATTATGTTATAACTCTCATTTTCTATCTTTGTTATCTCTTCCCTTAGCTTCTTATAAAAATCTGCTTGTTCTTCTTTGGGGCTATAGATCCCTAGTAGTAGGTATTTCATGTCTTCATACTGAATTTCCACTCCTATGTAGTCTCCTTTCTGGTCATTCAAGACCTCTTTTACTTTATATTGTTTATGGACATACATCACTACCCCACCTTTCCTTTTTCCACTAGCTGAAATAAACATTTGTCCTAATTTGGTGTTCTCC
The DNA here is from genome assembly GCA_026167975.1 of Phrynosoma blainvillii. NCBI lineage: Eukaryota > Metazoa > Chordata > Lepidosauria > Squamata > Phrynosomatidae > Phrynosoma > Phrynosoma blainvillii. The sequence continues at coordinate 396,694,938 of JANUYF010000002.1, read as the reverse complement.
ATATATTTTATTTTTTTTTAAAAAAAATATTTCTTGTAAGCGAGTAATTTGTGGTTTCTTTTTTAACAAATAATAAAATGTCTTACTTCTCTTATACTTTGAATTTAGTCCTTTGGTATTCCAAGAAATTATTTTTGCAGCCATATCTCAATTTGTTATTAATCATTATTAAGAGTATTTTCTCTTATTATTATTTTTAATCTATTTTTCTAAAGTTCCTTCCTCTTCCTCCTCCTCTTTATCAAGATTAAATGGTTCTATTTCCTCTTCTGATAGTTCTTCTTGTGGATTACCTTGAGTCATTTCTACCAATGCACACGCTCCTTCCTCTTGGTGTTCCTGATGGTATTCTTGTTGCTGTTGTTGACATTCTACTTTTGTTCTCGCTATGGTTTTCATTCTTTCTTCTTGTGATCCATGTTCTTCTTGCTGCTTTCCAATCTTTAATATCCTTAAGAATTCTTTCGCCTTTATTATTGAGTTTATTCTGTAGCACCTTTGTTTGTATGTCAGTGAGAGTCCTTCAATTCTGTCCCATGCAAATCTAATTTTTCTTTTCGTTAGCTCCTGGGTTAGAAATCTATATTCCTGTATTTCTCTTAATATTGTCATTGGGACATCCTTATAAATCTTTACTATCTTTCCTTGGAAATCCTGCTAATAGCTTTTCTGTAGGATCAGTTCTTTTGTTCTAATTCTTATAAAGGAGATTATTACATCTCTTGGCATATTTTTTCTTTGGCGATTTTTGAATTTATTCGAAAAGTCCTGTCTAAGTCTTTCGCCATCTCTTCTTTTGGTATCCCGATAAATTCAGCTAGGGCTGTTGTAACTTTTTCAAATAAATCTTGATTTGGCAGTTCTGGTATCCCTCTTGTTTTCAAACTTCTCCCCCTATGACGAACCTCTTGTATTAAATTAATATTATTTTCTCATTTTTGTTGTTTGCTCAGTTCAGAAGTTGTAATTTTTAATTGATTTGTTGTTATTTTTATATCCTCTAACTCACCTCTTATGCCTTCTATTTCTTTTGATATCTTTTCCAATTTGGATCCAAAGATTCCCAATTCTTTATGAATTTCTTCTCTCATTTCTTTTCTCGACTGTTTCAGTTCTGACTTCATCTCTGACCTAATTTTATGTTGCATTTTCTGAAATTCTTCCAAAAGTGTTTGCATTGGATCAGCTTTGGAAGATGCATCGGATCCTCTTCTTTGCTGAATACCTGAAGTTGGATTCAGTTTTCTTGCTATTGTTGACATTTTCCTAATATTCCCTAAGTATACTTTCTTAATTTGTTACTTATTTTACTATTATTATATTACTATCAGGAAAAAAGGAAAAAAATATTCTAAGAGCAATTAATCACAATTATCTTGTCAGAAACCTTCAAGATATTCAAGTTGAGAAACAGAAGTAAAACAAATATAGATATATAGATTGAAGGTGTAGTATATAGAAATATAGTTGATATATAGATATATAGTTGAAGGTGTAGAGAAAGTTTAAAGTCTATACAAATTGTCTTTGATACTTTTTGTAATTTATGTCTTGTATCAAGCTTATGTACTATTATATCAAACCTGAGTACTTGTATACTTATATTCCTTATATTTCCTTATAATTTACAGATATTGGCTTAAACCTTAATTACTAAGGGTGGTAAGGGAGGTAAAAGGTTTGTTCAAACCAGCGACCAGTATTCTTCACCAATTGACACTAGGTGGAGTAGCATTAATGTTGGAAGGCAGAGTAGGGTAAATTTTGTGCTGGAGAAAAAACAAAAACAAAAAAACATTCTATTTAAGGGAGGGAGTAATCTTTCCCTCTCTATCCTTCACCCGGAGCAGTCAATCTAATTTAAGTTAAGTAGGGAGACAATCACCCCCCTTATCTCCTCTGCCAGCAGTTACCAAGAAGCGAGATCTGGATAAAATATGTCTTTACCTGGTATTTTTCCTGAGCTACTGCCAGCTACATAAAGTTAACCTTGAAATGTAACAATAAAGTTCTTGGTAATAGACGATTTTATGCAGTCTTATGATAATTCAAACATTGAAAGACTGTTTACAGTCCATGTTCATCACAGGAATCTGAGTGTTTTTTTCCTTACACAAAATATTTTCTGCAAGGGAAAAAGCCTCCAGACCACCAGTTTAAATGCAAAATACATGGTGCTGTTTAAAAACTCTAGGGATAAATTACAAATTGCAACTTTAGCTCATCAAATGTACCCAGGAAATACTACATTCTTCATGGAAGCATTTGCTGATGCAACAAGAAGACCCTTTGGTCACCTCATTATTGATTTCAAGACTCGGGGGGGTTGCAGACTGCCAGAAATAGTGCAAATTGAATCCACTTTTAGGGTTAGGATTAGGGAATCATGGGAAATGTATTTTATTTGACAGAGAAGGCTCAATGTCTCAGAAAAAAACCAATTCCCATGATTCCCTAGCACTAACCCTAACCCTAAAAGTGGACTCAATTTGCACTATTTCTGGCAGTCTGCAAACCCCCTAACACTGCATAATCTTACAGGTTACGAACGAGAATTTTTCCTCCAGACTGGCCTATAATATATACCATGAAGAAGGGTGCCAGTGGTTACAAAAATCTTCAGCTTTAATTCCGACACCATATTGCTTTCACCACCCCCTTCAGGTCAACATGTCTGGGCATGTGAAAAGAAATCCAGCACTCTTAAAATTGCTCATTAAGATGCCCCCACCCCAGAGGAAAGTGTTTTTTATGTACAGCCTCAAATGACCTGGTGGCAGGCATCTCAGAAATAGCCCTGAATACTTTAAAAGGCAACATTCCGTTATCTCCTCATCAAGTTCTCATACTGAGAAAGAGATGCCATCTTATTAACAGAGTATGAAAAAGCTAAACAATATGACGTTTTGCTTCAAAAGTATTTGACTCATGTCAGACAGAAGGAAGCAGAGAAAGAAAACTTAAATCTAATTCTACCTGAAGTGCAGCAGCCCCCTGAAAGGGGGGTGGCAAACCCCTCTGAGACCCTGTTTCAAGAAGTCCTGGAAAGCCTGCCTGCTAGATACAAGAATGCCGCAAGGGTATTGCTAAACAAAATGAAACCAGAGTATTTCTTCATGGGATGACAAAGCAGCCTATAAAGGGGAACCTGTAGCTGGATCCAGTGTGCTTGACATAGTCAAGGGGGTTACTCAGACACATGCTTTATCTTTGAAACATGTTCCAAAAGGCTGAGATGTTTTCATGAGGGCCATGGCTGAGCTAAATTTCCCAATCTCTGTGGTGGGGAACCATGCCAACAGAGAAGTTTTGGACAAGCTAAAGAATTCATATGATACAGCTCCAGTGCTGTTTCAGACACCCAAAACCTCCCGCAGGGCTTTGAGAAAACAGCGACAATCTAATTGGCTCCACTTATGATTCTCCTGATGTTTTTTCAAAAAGATAATTTAATAAATTAAAAATATCACTTATTTTTACGTCTATGTTTTGATTCTGATAAAAGAAAAAAACACAAAAAAATTCTTTAATATCCTTCCTAGAGGATATGTTTATTGACAAGAACGTCTATGAAAAGCAGTGCAGGTGCATCCCTGGGCTGGCTGAAACATGTTTGGGACAAGTCTGGGCATGTTTCTCTTTGTTTTTACATATTCCACCACCATCTCATCATTTATTTGCAAATCGTGAGAATATAATTCCTGAATATTTTTAAATGTTAGACCTTTACAGCGATGCTGAAGGAAAAACACACAGTGATAACCACAACCACAGAGTCTAAGTCCTGCACTGCTTTGGGCTGAAACATAGTTTTGATGGCATTTTTTCTTTAAAAAATAATGATGGCTTTAGGATAGAGAGGGTGGTTGGAAGGGTGTCCATAGGAATCAAAAAAATTCACCAGTCTTTTCTTCTGTTAAGTAGATGGCCAGCCAATGTTCTCCAGGGAGATTGTGGGGTTGAGTGTTGATAACTAGACAACAACACTCTTTGTATCAGCTTCTCTCTAGGGAGCATGTCACATGGGAAGACTCCATAGAATAGCTTTCGGGTATAAGAATTTGAAGAAAGAATGCGAGTTAATTGCACACTGTCCATTTACATATAATCATACAGGACGTTTCTCCTGTGATTTATCTCTATCACGTTGTCAAAAACACCATAAACGATCATATTCACAGTAGTAGGCAAAGATCTGGCAAACTGGAATTCAGCCCTCAGGTTCCCAGTTTTGATCAACGAATAGCAATCTCCGTCTTCTTCGTCTGGGGTAAGGCCAAAGGCAAAAAGCGCGTAACCTTGCACATATTCCTCACGGTTGATTAAAAGAGAACAGTCTTTCATATGTTTGCCTGCTGTTTGCACCAAACTCATGTATTCCCTGGCACAGTTTCCATCTTCAAAATTGGGCTGAAAGGGTTTTGTAGAGTTCTGCTCTCCATCCAGATACAGTGCTGAAAAATTGATGTCATAATGCTTAAAGTTAAAGGGGTTTTTGTTGTAAACTCCACTGTAGGCATCATTATCCACCAGACCTATAATCACTTGCTTGGGTAGTTGGCCCAAAAAGAGATTCTCCTGGCTGATGACATAACTGTCTCTTGGGATGCTAAACACTTCCATGCTTTCACGGTCCACAGGGTATTTGCCATTGCATGCCAGCAGAGCTTCTGCATGGACTCCCAGTGACACTCTCACCTTCTTCCCAAAAAGGGATGCTGATAAAATGTGCAGTTTGTAATTGCTGTCATCGGTCATTAGGCAGAAAGAATCTTTGTTGTGTGTAAGTTTAATTTTTACATCCACCGCATTTAGAAGCAGTTTCTCTTGAAAAAATAGGTCTGTATGGAGTTGTCCCAGCAGATCTAGTTTTCTACTCCCATGTGTCAGGTTTGCTCTTTCAATAAAGCCTTCATTATTCCCATCCAGATCTGTCGATTCATGCTCTCCAGCAGTATCTTTATAGAACAACCCTGTAGAGAATTGGGTTGCTAGAGTGTCTTCACTGTAGTTCAGCACAGATTCTATGAAAGCCCTGTATGAGTAGCAGTTATTGCTCTGACTGATGAGTCAATCCCCCAAAGTCACATCCAGCTGGCTAAAAATGGAGGCTATAGGTAATTCACCAATCCAACTTCAGCAGCTTGAGGAATGTTTGTATTATCATCCTTCGTAATCTTACAGGTTAGATATAAGAGTGTATTATTGAGATCTATATAATCTTCACCATTTCCTGCAATGAAAAAGTCTAACGTTGTAGATTCTGTACCTCAATATATAAAGTTTTCTCAATACTTTTCTGTGTAGGCCCAATAGTAAATAGGTCTAATTCAGATTTTGTGCATTCTTCAGAACCACTGTGGATAAAAGCCATGGTATTAGTTTAAATTATATCTCTCTTAGACCGTGTCTGAGACAGCCTCCTCTTCTTCCTTTCAGCTCTCTGCTTCTGTGTTTTCTTTTCTCTCACACATTTTCTTTTAAGGGCTCAGGGAGGGCCTATTAACCTCACCCATTATGCTTTTCTTTTTTGACGATGCCTTCTTTGAATATACATCAGTTCTGAGCCTTCTTGCGGAGAACGTGGGGTTCATTTTATTTATAACCACCTGAGTAACTTCACCAGCCACATCTGGAACAATATTGTGCATGGCTGTTTTAACGTGGGGTTTAATGATGTTCAGGCCTCTTTTCAAAAGAGAGACTGCTTTTCTGAAAAGGCTTCTGAAAATCCCACCAAGCCCAGATCCATACATTACAGGAATTCCATGGTACCCTGAAACACCTTTACCAGCTTGGACCCTATAATAATCTCTATAAAGGGCAAGGTCACCATATGTTTTGATAATCACAATTTTTAAAACTTCAGTATCTGCCTGCGGCATCTTACCAGAGCGAAATGGCACTTTTTTGTTCTGGTCCGACTTTATCTCAATGGTGATGGTGTCAATGTGATGCTTACTTACAGGGATGTAGTGAGACTTGTCATAAACAATATTGATACTCGTTGCTCTGACCCTGTACAGGTACGCAGTGCAACAGAGGGACATAGAAGTCTCCCACTATCTGATGCTCCAGTATATCAGCATACACATATAAGGTGCTGAAACCCGCCGTGATATTTGCTTTGAAAGGCGGAGTTTTGGCATGATGGCTGGGTACTAATCTTAGCATGTGAGCGAGTCTCCCTCCAGTCTAGATGGTGTAGGGCCCGTTTGTTTTAAACCTAACCTTTCCGCCCACAAGGTCATAATGCAGAAGCGCTTCAGGAGGGTCAGGACACCTTGTTATCAGGTTGTTCATGATTTCCAGCAGTTCAGGGAGATCAGAATAATACCCCCATGGCAGAATTAAGGGCCGTTTCTTGGTCTCATTTGCAATTTCAAAAGGTGTATTAGTATTGATATTATTCCAGGTGTGTGGGTACTGTATCTCAGCTAGCCCCACTTCCCACTCCCCAGGTAGTTCCAGGGGTCTTGCTAAAGAGATAGTAAAGAATGAAATTGTATTCTGAGGAAAAATGGATGCGCTACTGTTACTAAGGAGTAAGATATAAAATCCACTATCCTCCATTTCTCTCACCGCTACAACAGGTTCACCAACTTCAGAAGCAAGCACCCAACTGTTGAATTTGCTAGGCCAGCCTAACCATTTCACTAGGCATTGTTTTCTCCTACCCTGACCTTTAGTGTCTAGAATTTTTTTAATCTTGTACACTTGATCCTCTTTCGCATTCACCTTTTGTAACTCTTCAGGATAAAAGCTTCCAACAACAGCCTCTCCAAGATAATCTTTCAGCAAGAACACAGGCCTCTTTGCAGTTAGGAGGACACAGTCGACAATAAATAATTTGGTACTGAAATTCTGTTCATATCCTTTGGAAAATATGCCCTTGCTTTTAGAAATCCTCACATGGTCTCCTTTCCTGAGGAGTGGGCCCTCCTTTTTTTGTTTTGACAGGGGTCCCATATACTGTTTTCCACACAGTTAGAGCATTAGAATCATTGACTTCTGCAGGCCTAGCTTTGATTGTTCAGTGGAAACTATGGTTATAACTTTTTAGAAACAGGGGAAGTACATCAATATAGGTAAAGGTATTTTTAGCTGTGAAATACCCCCACATTTTTTGTTTTTAAAGTTCTGTTGAATTGTTCAACAACCCCTGCTTTGACTTCATTATTGGTGACAAAATGGTGAATCCCATGATGTTTTAAGAGGCTACTCACAGATTTGTTTAAAAATTCACGGCCACAATCCATTTGTAATTTGTCAGGCTTTCTTCAATTTTGGCTAAAAAAATAGTGTTAAAAGCACTGGCTACTTCTCTACCAGTTTTGTCCTTTAAAGCCAAAGCCCAGGCATATTTAGACAGAATATCTATTACTGTTAACATATACTTGTATCCTCTGTTATACTTAGAAAACTGCTACATATCAACTAGATCAGCCTGCCATTGAGAATCCGCATTAGATACAACAGTCTTCTTTCTTTTAAAATGCATTTTGGCAGGTCTGTGTAGTGTATAGGCATCTTGGCCAGAAAACCATCAGGGCACCTCCTCTCTTTTAAGATTTTTGCTCTGTATTTTGGCTTCGTGAAGTAGGGCATTCACACCCCCAAAACTCCTAGTCTTCCCCTGTGAATAATATATATCACTCAGAATTTTTTCATGCCCTCCCATTTTCACCTCTTATGTAAATATGAACACACACATGCAAAACAAACAATTTTTTTATTGGTAGAAATATATCTACATCGTAGGAATGAGGGAATCATTTATGGGCTGTAGACTCTTTCCAGCTTGGTTCTCGGCATCATCTGCCTGCAGGTCTTCATCCTAATTCAATAAAAAGAAATAAGGAACATTTTATTCTTTTTCATTTGGAAAACAACACACTCATCTCTCAAATGATAACCAACTGCCTAATATTTTTTAGATTACATAAACTCACCATTGTACTATGGTAGCCTGAATCAGGCTCCATTCCTTCATTCAGAGGTGGTACTCCCACATGTGAGGGCTGTGGTGGGTCACGATCTCCCTTTTCCATGGACTCTTCCAAGCTGAGTGGCAGGATTCAAAAAGTCTGTGCCATCTGGCTCATCTGGGCTCTGTGGAGTGTTGGGTACTTTCTTTTTCTGGAGAATGGTTGTTAAATTGCAACGGCAATCACACTCGAGTTCTGAGGCATCATTAATGAAATCCATAATGTTGGGTGTCTTTTCAGACTCTTTAGCTTCCTTTTTAGGTTTAATATTCAACAGTATGGGAGAGTTAGTAAAGTCCACAGGCCCATGATAATTATTTGACCAGGATGCTATCTTTGTGGGTTTTATTCTCCTGGTTGTAGAAGGTGCAGCCAAACACATTGGTGTCTCCATGTTGCCTCGCAAAACGTGTCTGGGCATGCCTAAAATGGAGGCTCTGGGAAATCTAGCATGGTTGGCCAGTTAGGAACACGTGAACTCCAGGGACCAATCAGAAAACAGGGAAAATCTAGTACCATTGGCCAGTTTGGGATGCGTGGTTCAGAACAGGCCCAATAAGCAGCCATTGGTCGGGGAGTGGGGTCACATGAACTCAAGGGGCACTAATGGGAATGCCTGGGGTCATGTGGACAGGATGCCCTACCTTAGCATTTCCAGGGGAGGGACATGCCCATCAATTTGACAGGTTCTAAATCAATCTATTTTGACAGGTCATAAATCATTCTTTGACAGGAGCTACCACTACATGCTACTCACACATATGGGCCCAGCAGCTCCTGGCTGGTGAGGGGTGCAGCCCTGCGGGTGACAGCATGAAGTGCAGTGGGTTGACACTAGTGCTTTGACGGTGTGTCCTGCATGATAGGGATTGGACTAGTTGGCCCTTGTCGTCCCTTCCAACCTATGATTCTATGAAATAGCAGTGGCTATAGAGGGAGAAAAGATTTACTTTCAAATGCAGAGTCATTCATCCTGCTCGCAGAGTATACACCCCGAAATCTAGAACCCCCAAAACCTAGCACCCCCAAAACACTGGCTAGCAGTATTAATTTTTTAAACAGGGTCATATTTTTCTGGATTTATTAAAGCCTCCACAGGACGGGAGAGGTGTGGGAGGGAGGTGTCCCCTTAGAAAAACATCTTTATCAGTCCAAAACATATTTGGAGTTCAGAGCAAAATACGTCAATAGAACATCACCATGTTGAGGCCGTTTTTTGCTTTAAATGACCGAATCAGAATTTCCAAAAAATTAGCAAAGTTTAAATGGTCCAATGGGTGAATGTTTCAAGGGAGGGGTCCTTTGAAAGAAACAACATAAAAAAGGGGGTCCGAGGGCCATTCTTTCTCAGGCCTACCCATCTGAGTGAATACTGCTTCAGCTCTCTGCAGATCGCTGGTGAGTATGATTGGATTTCTGTGAAAAATGGGGAGGGTTTTTTTTCTAGGGCCATCCCTGCTGATGCTGGGGAGCCCTCTGCACCATGGCTCCCAGAAGGGCTGGGGGGGCTGCAAGGGGTCCTCTGAACCATGGCTTCCAGAAAGGCCATCCCTGCTGATGTTGGGGAGCCCTCTGCACCATGGCTCCAGCAGGGCTGGGGGGCTGCAAGGGGTCCTCTGAACCATGGTTCCCAGAAAGGCCATCCCTGCTGATGTTGGGGAGCCCTCTGCAACATGGCTCCCAGCAGGGCTGGGGGCTGCTTATGGCCCTTATCACATGGGGTCTGAAGCAGAGCTAATCCAAAGGGCATCCACAGCTAATACATATTATTCCCCCGTGTTTACACACGACGCTGCCCCAGAACACGGAGCTAATCCGTATTGTTCCCCCGTGTTTACACACGACGCTGCCCCAGAACTCGGCAGAATACGGAGCTAATCCGTAAGGAGTAGGGAGATTTTGACATTCGGTTTGTAGAGGAAGTACCTAGGGAGCCTTCGCATTCATTGCGAATTGGTGGGCAGGGCGAAAATCCCAGCGAGGGGAAGGGATTGCCTTGGCAAAAGGCAAACCGGATTGGAAAGAAGAGGAGGAGAGGAAGAGGGAAGAGGGAAGAGGGAGGCGATCTCTCTCTCTCCATGGGCTGCCTTCCCTTCTCCAGTCCTCCAGCCCTCCTCCTCCTCCCCGGTTCCCATGGCTGCCTTTCCTCCCGGCTTTTTGTGACGGGAGAGAAGGGAGCCTTGGTATTAATTGCGAAATGGCCAAAAGGGCGATATTCCCTTCATTTCGCTATGGAACCGAATTTATTCCGAATTTATTCCTACTTCGGTTAGTCTTCGCTTTTTCTTTGCTTCGTGGCCAGCGTTTGATAAGGTCCTATGTTGCATAGCCCTCTGCACCATGGCTTCCAGAGAGGCTGAGGGCTGCTGGGGGCTGCAGGGGTCCCTCCTTCCCAATGTGTGTCTACAGAGGAACTGCTATTATTAAATGCTATTATTTTTCTATTTTAGTAAGAATTCAATTCTCTGATGGATGCTTTTAATTACATATCTGATCATAAGTATTATTAATTTCTCTCTGTCCTGTCTGGGGTTGGGGTTATGACAAGAAAGACCCTGAAATAATTGTCTGAATTCTTCCCATTCAGAAGATATGGTGGATTTGACATCCATTTTTGAAGAACCTACAGCTAACCAGAATAAATTCATGAACAGCAAGCCTGCTACCCCTGGCAAAAATCTAGGTAAATGTTCTTAACTGCTCCTCAAGGGGGGCATGGGACCCTTTGGGGGAAATGGGGAAAGGATTTCAGGGTGCTGGGGGTATGGTGAACATTTTTCCTATTATTTTTTTTTCTGTAATATTTCTAGGTCATTACAATGTGGGACGCAGAAATCTGAATCCACAAAAATGGAAGAGTTTTGCTCAAGGTATGTGTGTGTGTGTGTATACTCACTTTCAGCATGGGAAATGTAGTTACCATTTTTGTGAGTGCTTTGCCTGAAGAAAGATAGCGGGGGTGGGGCTAGGAGTAGTTTTGAGAAAGGCAGGACTGTGAAATGTTGACTTAAAGGCTGACCGAGTGACCACTTCATGTATTTTTTTTAAATTTAGATTTTTCCAGCCAAGATCAATACGATCCATTTGAACCGGCTTTGACACCCTCTTTACCTTCGAATGGTGCCAGCTCTTTACCTTCGACTAGTACCGGTAATAATTTTACTCAAGAACCGAAAAAAAGGAGGGCTTCATCAACTATCACGAAATTAGATCAAATGCCAGCGCCTGGAGGAAAAGCACCTTCAAATCCACGGCACAGAGGGAAAAATGCATCAACTGCCCCTAAAAGTTCAGATGGAGGCAGTGGTGGCACACGTGGCAGAGATCCCCGTAAAGCTCCAGCAAGGGAAGAGAAGACTCCTCAGGAAACAGCATCTGATGGAATGCTGTTCCATCCTCTCAGCCACCACCGGCCCCCTCTGATTCTGGGAAAAAAATCAGCTGTCAATGTTCTCAACCCTGAATCAGCAGATGGCGAAGCAGAAAATGCTTCAGGTGATATAGATAAGCTTACTCTTGTTAAATATTATCATGTGGTCATGTCAAAAATTGAATCTTATGATACTGAAGTTAATGCTCTGAAAAAGCAGCTTGAAAAAATTAAAGTTTTGATCGTGGCTAATCCTTCAAGACAACATTATAAACAAGATGTAAAAAATATTGTTTCAAAAATTAAAAAAATGTTTAAATCTTGCGTGTGTGCATTCTTAGGAGGAGAGGGGGAAAATGTAATGCCTCCCTCAAAGTTTGTAAGCCATGGCCCCAAACAGCCTCTAAACTCTAGCCTGGAAAGAGGGAGGGGGGGGGGCTGAGGATATAAGGCCATTGGCAGCATCTTGTAGCCAGGCTTGGTCACTGCTGGCAGAAGGGGCTGAAAACTCTGCATCTGCAAGGAGGCACAGCCACAAGTGTACACCAGACCCCAGCCCTGATAGCCTCTTGAATGGCTGCGCCTCAGAGTCCCCTGAAGCCTCTCCTCATGAGTTTTCTCTATTTCTGCAAGGAGAGGGAAAGAATGGACATGGTTCCAGTCCTGACTCCCCACCCTCAGAAAAAAACCAAAGCCATACTTCAACAACAGCCGCTGGAGGAGAACCCCCCAGAGTTTTCAGAGGCAGAGAGTGGGGGATCTCCTCCCCATGCCTCCTCGCGGGCCGTCATTTTGGGGGGCGGGACTGCGAATCCCATCATGCAAAGGGGCTGTCCTAGAGACATCATAACCCTGGAGGCGGCTATTTTGGGGGGCGGGACTGCTAATCCCATCATGCAAAGGGGCTGTCCTAGTGACATCATAACCCTGGAAGGTGTGTCTGCTTACTCCTCCCACTCCTCCTCCCCCTCTCCTTCAGAGGCGATCTCTCCCCACAGTCTTTCTCCACATAGCCGTGATGACTGCAGTTCTTGGCAATGGGTAGGAGGTGGGGGAGAAGGAAGCAGACACACCTTCCAGGGTTATGATGTCACTAGGACAGCCCCTTTGCATGTTTTGGACTGATAAAGATGTTTTTCTAAGGGGACACCTCCCTCCCACACCTCTCCCGTCCTGTGAAGGCTTTAATAAACCCAGAAAAATATGACCCTGTTTAAAAAATTAAATTTCATATTGTAAATATGAATTTAAAATTTAATAAGGAATTCCTGCATGTCCATTGAGGGTTGGACTATATGTCCTTTTGGTCAGTTATACTTTCCCTGTCTGGCTGGAGCAGGCTAAACCATGCTTTAGCGCCATCTGTCTGATAAGGATGTTCTTTTGCAAATGAGGAGGGAGAAGGGGGATCCTTCTCCATTAGAAAGGGTTTTTAAAATTCATTTTAAAAAGGTTTCTTCTCATTTTGAGGGAAATACTTAACGGTTTTCTTTTATTGTAATTGTGCCACATAAACATTTCTAACCTAGCCTTAAAATGGTACAAAATGCAATTTTAAAACTCTATGCCATGCTCTTTTTGCATAACCAACTTATTCATTTGTGAAATAGGACCCTTGTAAAACTTAACACACCTTGGAGAGTCTGTTTTGTTAACATGAATGTCCTTTCTTCCTTAAACAATTCTTCTTTTTATTATTTATCACCTCCAGTATCCAAAAAACTTATGCTGGGTGCTGCATGTTTCATTTTGTTCTAAATGGGTTAACCAGGGGACCCCTTTTATTTCTCAAAGTGGCCAGATGTTTGAAAAACTCTTCCCATATATTTTTCATGCATTTACATTGGATTGCATAATTACAAAAGTGCTTATTTTATACCATTTTTGAGCTACACCATTGTGAAAGCCATTCATTGTGGTTGTGTACTTACAGTATACACAGAGACTACGTATGGGAGCATATTTGCCCCAAACACAGTGCTATTGGATTTTCTATTTGAGATCCTAAAAGTATGAACCTTGTATATATACCTATATAGCTATAGATAGCTGAAAGTCATTTATAGGAACTTGTAAATTTCTATTGGCATGGCTTGGGGTGATCAGATAATATTTAGCATCACAAGGGGGCCGGGGGGGGGGGGCAGCAGCTCTCTCTCTGTTACTTGTGCAGTCAGTCCACCTTCTGTTTGATGAGATAAGCTTGTGTTTACCAGCAAAGGGTTCTACACACATACGGCTTTTAACCACTTTTGAAAAAAGCTCATTTTGTGAGAATATTTATACCTTGAGCATTTTAAAAATGTTATGTTATGTTTAAGAAATAATGGTTGTATTTTTCAACATCGTAGAAGGCTTTCAGATAGATGCTCCTTGTAAATTTCCACTTCTGAAGTCAGAGGGCTGGTCTCTCTGCCTGGCTCCATGTGCTTGAACAGATAAGAAAATGCTCGACCATCCCCACCCACTCAACCCTTCCACCCCTCTTTTTAAAACAAGACACAGTTTTAAAATAATATTAGTTTTATTTATATTTTAAAGCAGATTAAATAGAATGCTCTTTCTTCTACTTCTCTTCGTCTTTTGGTCCTGAATTGTGGGAATTTAGACAGAAACACGCCACGCAGCATTTTGAATCTTTAGAGACCTCCTCTGTGACTTCTCCTGTATTAGAATTCCCATCGACTCTGGTCTGTTCAGCTTCTTCATCTTTTCTCTATCATAAAAACAAAAAGAAAAAATATGTTAACACAGAGAGAGAGAGAGAATGACAGAGAGACAGCTTATTTTCTCTCAATATCATATTTACCATGCTTATGGGTCCCATTTCTTCATATATTGCCTCCTCATCTTCATAGAATCATAGAATCATAGAGTTGGAAGAGACCACAAGGGCCATCCAGTCCAACCCCCTGCTATGCAGGAACTCCCAATCAAAGCATCCCTGACAGATGGCCATCCAGCCTCTGTTTAAAGACCTCCAAGGAAGGAGACTCCACTACTCTCCGAGGGAGTGTGTTCCACTGTCGAACTGCCCTTACTGTCAGAAAGTTCCTCCTAATGTTGAGGTGGAATCTCTTTTTTTGCAGCTTGCATCCATTGTTTCGGGTCCTAGTCTCTGGAGCAGCAGAAAACAAGCTTGTTCCCTCCTCGATATGACATCCCTTCAAATATTTAAACACTGCTATCATATCACCTCTCAGCCTTCTCTTCTCCAGGCTAAACATCCCCAGCTCCCTAAATCTTCGCTGCTTGTTGGGACTATGTAAAGTTCTTCATCATCGCTGGAGATCTCGCCATTATAGCCCCCATCTGAAGACTCCTCTTCTAAGCACCCCAAATAATCAGGATGAGCTTGAGATAACCATCTTTCAAAATGGTTCCTCAAGTTTTTAGGAGAACCATAAATCTTTTTTTCAATTATCAGCTTTGTGGTTGCTTCATATAGTTTGCGAAGTTCTTCAATCGTTGTCTCAAGATCTCTCCCCCTCCTCTTAATTCCTCTCCTCTTAGGCTGAGCCATAGGAGAATCCGGCGGCGAAGTCTGGGTGCCTACTTCCTTTACAGCTGATGGGAGTCTCTCGGGCATGGCCTCTGTGGCCTTTTCTGTTGCCACAAGGGAATCCAGGGAAGAAACCTCTGTGCCTTCTGCCACTGCAGCCAAAGGGGGTCTCTCAGGCATCGGTTCCATTGCAGGTAGGTAGCCCCAAAAGCGGTAGTAGGCATTAGCAAGGCGGTAGTTGAGGTAGCGGGGGTGAAGTGCGGACCTCAGGGACTCCCTCATATACCCCAGCGCCGCAGGGCAGTGGTCCCTTCGCCTGAAACTCCATTGGAGGGGCTCAGAAGCATAGGAGATTTGCACCAATCAGCACCCGAGACGAATCTGTAGAGGGGTCACACAACCCCCAAAAAACATCTTTTGCAAAAAAAACAAAATGGCTGAACTTTTGGGGTTCAGGGGGGAAAGCTACTGAACTCCAAAAATTGGTACCCCCCAAAAATTGGCACCCCCCAAAAATTGGTACCCCAAAATCTAGATCCCAAAAAATGGCACCCCCAAAATCTAGAACCCCCCAAAACCTAGCACCCCCAAAATACTGACACCCCAAAACCTAGAACCACCCCAAAAACAGGGAAGCAGGACTAAGACCCAAAAGGGGGCGGAGCACCTGTCACTTTTTGATTTGACAAAAGGTGGGGGTATTATACTACTAACAGAACATACAGCTTTTCCGTAACCCATTTTCTATTGACATTGAAAATGTAGATTCAATTTACCAAATGGAGCTGGCTGACCTACATAGTTGTGAATCTCTGAAAGACGCATTCCAGTCAAGCAGCCTTCTTAATTTCTATGCATTTCTCCCCTCTCAATCTCAATCTCAGGAACCATGCACGTAAAATGGCAACCATCTTTGGCAGCACTTACGTCTGTGAACAGACTTTCCAGAATGAAACATCTGAAATCTCCAACCAGATCTAGACTAACTGATGCACACTTGCATCACTTGTTACGACTAGCTGTGACAAATATGGAACCGGGCATTGACCATCTCATTAGCCAGAAGCAGGCCCATAGTTCCCATTAAAATACAGAATAAAGTTTATTAATTTAACTTTACTTGTGCTTCATTTTAAATATTTTATTTGTTCCCGTTTTGATATTTTACTTCAAAATATGATATGTGCAGTGTACGTAGGAATATTTATTTATTTATTTATTTTACCCTGGCCCTCCAATGGTCTGTGGGACAGCGAACCAGCCCCCAGCTCAAAAAGTTTGAGGACCCCTGGTCTAGAGCATCACTTTGGGTGCATCTGCTGGACATCCAGTGGGGGTTATCTGGCTACTGGCACTCCTGGCTGGGGCTGATGGGAACTGCAGTTCTAATCCAGCAAAGGAGGGATAAGACATGCATCAGGGCTTTGACTGGCTGCTCGCACTTTTGTCTGGAGCACATGGGAACTGTAGTCCAAAACCAGCAAGAGAGGTTTTGCAGATTCAGTGGGGCTCCCTTCTAGCTGCTGGCACTCCTGGCTGAGGCTAATGGGAAATACAGTTCCAGCACCAGCAAGGTTAGTCTTGGAAATCTTGTGAGTCTCCCACTCTGGCTGTTAGTAAATGCTACCTAGGACTGATGGGAACAGCAGCATTTATGCAGCAAAGGAGGGATATATTGGGGCTCCAATCCTGGCTGTTGACACTCTCACTGGGGCTGATGGGAAACTGCAGTCCTAATCCAGCAAGGGTGGATGTAGAAATCCACTGGGGCCCCCACTCACTTTGTTGGCACTTTGTTGGTTCCCTGTGGCTGATGGGAACTGCAGTCCAAAACTAGCAAGGGGGGCTTGGAAATCAGGTGGAGCTCTCGCTCTGGCTGTTGGCAACTCCTGGCTGGGGCCGATGGGAACTGCAGTCCTTATGGAGCAAGTTAAATTGGTGTCAAACAGCATTATTTTTACAGGGTAGATGCCCCCATAGAAAATCAGACTAGAAATCTGGTGTTGACAGCTGAGAGGAGTGAGTTGTATTGTACTGAAGCAGCATCCTTTGGAGAGCCTTTTTAAAGTCCAGGCTAAAAGACTGGGGGGGGGGGCACCATTTTGGCCATGTCTACCATATTTGCATTAAATATAAAACATGAATAAAGACACCAGTGTGATTGGTGCAATTGCTTTATTGTAAAAAGCATGACTAAACTGTTCATTCTAGCATGCCTACAGACTAAAATCTCACAAGTGTTTCTCAGAGGGGAAAGCCCTTGGACCCCATTCTGTGTCTCTTGGCCCTTTGAGACGGGGGGGGGGGGATCATCATCATCATCATCATGTTTATCCTTAGGCAACGAGGGGGTTGGACAGCTAATGGGGCTCCCATTTGGCTACTGGCACTCCTGGCTGGGGCTGATGGAAACTGCAGTCCTTATGTACCAAGCAGGCCTAACATCTAGTGAGGCTCCCACTCTTGCTGATAGCACTCTTTATTGGGGCTGATGGAAACTGCAGTCCTAATCCAGTAAAGGAGGGATATCAGGACTCCAACTTTGGCTGTTGGCACTCCTTCTGGAGCTCATGAGAACTGGAGTATAGAACCACAAGGGAGGGTTTTCACATTCAATAGGGCTACCACTCTGATTGTTGGTACTCTTACTGGGGCTGATGGGAATTGCAGTCCAAAATAAAAAAGAGGGGGCTTGACCTTCCAGTGGGGCTCATGGCAACTGCAGTCCAAAGCCAGTAAGGGAGAGCTTGGTGACATCCATTGGGGCTCTGACCCTGGCTGTTGGCACTCTTGGCTGGGGCTGATGGGAACTGCAGTCTGTATGAAGCAAAAGAGGGCTGGGACAAGTGGGGACATCTGGACGTTGGCACTCTGGCTGGGGCTGATGAGAACTGCAGTCCCAATCCAGCAAGGGAGGGATAGGACATCTATTGGGCTTTGACTCTGGCTGTTGGCACTCTTGGCTGGGACTCATGGGAACTGCAGTCCAAAACCAACAAGGGAGGGCTTTCACATCCAGTGGGATTACCATCTGGATGTTGGCACTCCTTGATAGGGCTGAGGGAAACTGCAGTTCAAAGCTGGCAAGGGAGGGTTTGGACATCCAGTGGGTCCCCCATGTGGCTTTTGGCGTCCTACGATTTTCCCACTGTCTGATCTTCCCTGTACGCGACACCACTTTTAGCATGGCAAACAATGGCCATCTTTCTTGTGTAAAAGAGGAGGGTTTCAGGGTGGAAGTCATCCCTCTCTGATCTTGTCTTGGGACCCTCAATGGGGAGGGATGGGATTCCAGCCTGTCAAAACTATGCAGGCTCCATGGGGAGGAGGTCCTTCATGCTTCAACATGGCACTCCCGAATGAGCTTCCCTAGAGGCATGTTTTCCAGAATAGTGCCTTTATTGAACATTGTCAATTGGTCCAGTTCCCTCCATCCCATGCTCGACCAAATTAGTGCTTGCAAATGGAGGGCACAGGGTATACCAGCGTGGGTCCCAGGGATCTTAGCTGCATCCCACCATTGCTGCAGTCCCCTTTTTTCTTAGACACCATGAAGAGCTGGTCAGAAGTGATGCCCTTGAGAGCCCTGGAACTTGTGGATGCCCCAGCAGTAATAAGATACAGAATTTAAATACAATAAATAAATAAATAAATAAAAGATTTCCCCAATTCCCATGGCATTCAGAACTGAATCCTACTGGGCACAACTAAGGGATTCACCTATTTCACAGGGACATGTCTGCCTTTTGGATGGTGTGTAGTGATCCTGAGCCCAGTAGGTCTCTCTCTCTCTTGGGCCTACCTCACTGGGTTGTTGTGAAGGTAAAGAAAACAGAAGCATCTGTCTCTTGGAACTCCTTCCTCCATTTACAACGAGAGCCTTAAAAAAATCAATCATGTTTCTTTTTCTCATGTGCTTTTGTTTTCATTAAACTAGCTATGGTTACAAAAATAGGTTTTCTATCATTTTATTTGTTTGTTTGTATCCCACTCATTTCCCAGAACTGGCACTCAGAGAGGCTTCACAACATTTAAAATAAGGGATTGTTTGGGTTTCTGTGGGCTTTTCAGGCTGTGAGGATGGGTTCTAGAAGAATTTCTTCCCAACGTTTCGCCGGTATCTGTGGCTGGCATCTTCAGAGAGATTGTTTGGTGCAGATAGTGACTGGACAGTCCCATGGATTTCCAGGGGTCTTTTAAAAGTATGGAAAAAAGCAGAAGTAGAAAAAAATGTAGAAAGGTGGTGAGGGGACACAGATGGCATTGGTATTCCTTTATTTGTTTTTTTCTTCATTCATTCATTCATTCATTCATTTAGTTTTTCTCTCTCTCTGCCTGCCATCTCATGTGACTCTTTTCCATTTAGGGAAACCCAAAAGAGCCTCTCTGGGTCTCCTTGAAAGGAAGAACAAAAATACTCCAAGCAGCCCCGGGAAGAAAAGGCAACACATCAGGTTATCCTGCCAATCCATCCCCATTGTGGTTCCCCCCATGGAAAGTGCATCCATTCCCCCTCCATGAGAGGTCCTGGGAGGAGAGAAAGAAGGATGCAAACTAAGGAAAGGAGGAAAATAGGTGAGCTTGGCAAGCAGATGGGGGACTCTTCCATTGCCATGCACCTGGCATTCCCTGGGGAGAAAGGAGGAAAGTGATGATGAGGGGAAAGGAAAGGGCATTTATTTCTCCTTCACTGATGCCATTGTAAGGGGTATGGGGCAGAAGGTGAAGTGAATGGAGCTAAAGCTAGAGAGAGACCCTCCCAGGCCTGCACTGAGAAGAATTGCCTGTGCCCCCCCCCAGGAAACCAAACAAGGAAATGGTTTTAGTGCTGAATGACTTTGGAGATCAAGGTTCGATTACACACTCAGACATGGAAATCCACTGGGTGACTATGGACACCTCATACACTCTCAGCTCTAGAAAACCCCACGATGGGTTTGCCTTATGGTTGCGCTACATCAGAAACAATTTGAAGGCACACAACAATACATATAATATAATTAGTATCGGTAAAGGTAGTCCCTTGACATGAATCTCTACTTTTAAGCACCTATAGGGGGTGGTGCTTGTCTCTGTCACTAAGATGAAGAGCCAACATTGTCCAAAGACAACTCGGGTAGACATGGGAAATAAGCAAGATGAACTTGAACTCCTAGCACAACAAAACAAATATGATATAATAGGTATCACTGAAACCTGGTGGGATGAGTCTCATGATTGGAATGTAGAAATATAGGGGTACAACCTTTTCAAGAGAAACAGGCTAAACAGGAAAGGAAGAGGAATAGCATTATATGTCAGGGATATTTATACCAGTGAAGAAATCCAGGACACCAATTGTGGAAGCCGGGTGGGGAGCATCTGAATAAATATTAAAGGGGAGGGAAAGAACAGGGATGTTAGTGTGGGAGTCTACTACAGACCCCCGACTCAGGGAGAGGAACTGGATGATGCCTTTCTAGAACAGATGACCACACACTCAGAAAGGAGACATGATGGGTGACTTCAACTATCCTGATATTTGCTGGAATTCAAACTCAGCAAAATCCTCAAGGTCTAGCAAATTCCTCACTTACCTTGAAGACAATTTCATTGTCAAAAGGTGGAAGAGGCAACAAGAGAGTCAGATATTTTGGATCTGATCCTAACTAACAGGAAAGACTTAGTTAATGGGATGCAAGTGGTTGGATCCTTAGGTGGGAGTGATCATGTTCTCCTGGAGTTTATTATACAGTGGAAAGGAGAAGCCAGGCATAGTCAGACACGCATTCTAGAGTTTTTTGTGGGTTTTTCGGGCTGTGTGGCCATGTTGTAGAAGAGTTTCTTTCTGACGTTTTGCCAGCATCTGTGGCAAGCATCTTC
The DNA here is from genome assembly GCA_026167975.1 of Phrynosoma blainvillii. Lineage (NCBI taxonomy): Eukaryota > Metazoa > Chordata > Lepidosauria > Squamata > Phrynosomatidae > Phrynosoma > Phrynosoma blainvillii. Next base: position 396,674,216 of record JANUYF010000002.1, on the reverse strand, counting down.
AGAGTGAAGATTCTAGCCACAGATGCTGGCAAAACGTCAGAAAGAAACTCTTCTACAACATGGCCACACAGCCCGAAAAACCCACAAAAAACTATGGATGCCGGCCATGAAAGCCTACGATTTCATGCATTCTGGACTTTAGGAAAGCTGATTTAGAGAAAAACTGTGGGTGATCCCATGGTCAGGAATACTAAAAGAGAAGGTAGTTCAAGATGGATGGGAGTTTTATCAAAAGGGAGGTACTGAAGGCACAATTTCAAACAGTTCCAATGAGGAAGAAAAATGGGAGGTGCCTCAAGAAACCAGGATGGATGACTAAGGAACTTTCAACTGAACTAAGTTTTAAATGGAGCATGTATAAGAAATGAAAAAATGGGGAAATCACCAAAGAGGAATTCAAACAAATAGCTAGCACTTGTAGGGGTAAAGTCAGAAAAGCTAAAGCGCAGAATGAACTCAGGCTTGCTAGAGAGGTCAAGAACAATAAAAAGGGATTTTTTTGGGTATGTCCACAGCAAAAGGAAGAGGAAGGAAATGGAGTGGAGAAGATGGCAAAAAGTTAAGAAGGGACAGAGAAAAGGCAGAACTACTCAACACCTTCTTTGCCTCAGTCTTCTCAGAAAATGAAAAGGCTGTTGAACCTGAGGAAAACAGAGCAGACAGAATAGGAGAATTTCAGTACAGAATAAGTAAAGAGATAGTACAGGAATATCGGGTTAATCTAAATGAATATAAGTCTCCAGGACCAGATGAATTACATCCAAGGGTACTAAAGGAACTGGCAAATGTAATATCAGAACCATTGGCAATAATCTTTGAGAATGCCTGGAGGAGAAGTCCCAGCAGACTGGAGGAGGGCAAACATTGTCCCCATCGTCAAAAAGGGAAAAAGAAGAGGATCCCAACCATTATCGTCCAGTTAGTCTAGTAAATACAAATGAAGAAGACTTGTTCTACTGTCCTTTTCATTATTGCTTAAAGTACACCCATAGTCATTAATAGAGTTGAGCAACAACTGTAACAAACAATTAGTGAGCAGATAAAATCTCTCTCTGGAACCACTGGTAGAGAAAGGGTGACTATTTTTGTGGTGATATTTTTGTGATTATTGTGATGGGGGGGAATCTTGACATCAATACCTTCCTCCCAATTTTTGGTCCCATAATGCATTGCTTTCCCCTTGCTTCCCTTCCACTGACCTTTTTTTGACATTTTACTGCCCATTCCTCCAGTTGGGATGCAAAGCGGTCCCCATCTTGGTGCGGGGCACAGACTCCACTCCAGGACATTCTTCATCCCTTAAGGGAGCCATCTAAGGTCCTATGGGTGGGGTGGGGGAAGCAGGCTCAACACCTTAGATGGATCTCTTAACATTAGCTTAAAAGCAGTGAGCGCTCCCAACTGGGCCAGTCTTTTTCCCTTTTCCTCAGGCATTCTGACAGTGTGTGTATATTATATATCTACACACACACACAAAGGGAAAGGAAAAAGTGATACAAATATGAAACTATGCAACAACAATGTTAAAATTTATCCATCTAGCACTACAAAACCCAAGGCAATAAGCAAACGAAGAAATACATGTAACCAAAATAGATAATACTATAAAACCATAGTTAACTAAAATTATTTTGGGAAAACCTAGTTGTTATTAAATTCCGGTCCAGAAATATTCAAGAAAACTTATCATCATTGAGGACACCATGCTCAACAATGCCCAAGCTGGCTGTACAATTTATACACATGAAGGGTGCAGGTGAGAACTCAATCACACTCTTCCCCTGTTCCAGGAGAGCAATCTATGCCTCTCAAAGTCCACATTGCCAAATGCATGAGGAGTGGAGCCAGCATGGTTGAGTCCTGCAAAATGAATCAAAATCTAAATGCACAGGTATAGGATGGGGGAAATAAGGCTCAGCTTGAGATGATGATGATTATGTCTAAGACATGTCATAGGATCATGTTGGATTCCTATCGAGTGGCAATAGATGCAGCAAAGAATTCTTTCTATGCTGCACGTATTGCATCTGCAAGTCTTGTCCAGCACAACTGTTGAGGGCGGTTAAAGAATTAATTCAATTACCTCCCATCCTGAACACATTATGGGCCTATCCCAGTTGGTCAACGGGCCCACACATTGTGCTGGTCATACCCTTGATGCGGTCTTTAGTACGGAGCAGGAATATCCGTGGGCGGAGGTTACAAAAACCTCCGCATTGTCATGGACGGATCATTTTCTGATCAAGGCGGAACTAAAGGCTATTGTTCGCCCTCTCGGGGGTGGTGGACCCATTAGAATGGTCCGCCCTCAAAGGCTAATGGAACCCATTGGTTTCCAGAAAGCCCTAGAGGGTTTAATGGTGAGTAATTCCGGTGATTCTGTCGAAGCTTTGGTTAATACGTGGAACACCGATCTTACCAAGGCGATCGACATGATCGCTCCCAGGCGTCCTTTCCACCCCGCTTCAAATCGGAAGCCATGGTACACAGAAGAGCTTAGAAGGATGAAGCAGGTTGGACAACGACTGGAGTGCAAATGGCGAAAGACTCGTCTCTTATCCGACAGAACTCGCCTTAGGAAGCATCTTGATTCCTATAGGGAGGCTTTACGCGCAGCGCAGAAAGCTTTCTGTTCTGCATGTATCGCATCTGCAGAGTCTCGCCCGGCAGTGTTGTTTAGGGTGGGGGGGACTTGACGCAGATACCTCTTGCGCCGAATCCTCTACTTAACCCAACGACAGCCTGTTGTGAGGCATTTAATATTCACTTTGCAGATAAAATCTCTCGAATAAGAGCCGACTTGGACACCAGCATTTTGGCAGAATCTGTAGACGAGGCGTCCAGTAACTCCGTTGGTGGCAATTTACTGGATCAATTTCAATTTGTGAGTACCAAGGACGTGGACAAGTTGCTTGGAAGGATGAGGAAGACAACTTGCCCTCTCGATCCTTGTCCATCATGGCTGGTCGTCCAGGGTGGGGACGCGTTGAGGGTGTTCCTTCGGGACACGATCAACGCGTCCCTCGGGGAGGGCACTGTACCATCTCCTAAAAAAGCCCTCCCTGGATCCCCTGGACAGAAACAACTACAGACCAGTCTCCTTGCTGCCATTCTTAAGCAAGGTGATCGAGAGGGCAGTTGCCTCCCAGCTCCAAGCTATCTTGGGTGAAACCGATTATCTCGATCCATTTCAAACTGGCTTTAGGGCGGGATTTGGAGTTGAGACTGCCATGGTTGCTCTGACCGATGACCTCCGCTTGAGCATCGACAGGGGTAGTGTGACCCTGCTGGTGCTCTTGGATCTCTCAGCGGCCTTTGACACCATAGATCATGCCATTCTCTTGGATCGGCTGAGAGAGTTAGGAATTGGAGGCACTGCTTTGCAGTGATTCCGTTCCTTCCTCTCTGGCAGATCCCAGTGAGTGAGGCTCGGGGACAGTTGCTCTTCTAAAATAGAGCTTAATTGTGGCGTCCCTCAGGGCGCCATCCTGTCTCCGATGTTATTTAACATTTATATGAAGCCGCTGGGTGAGATCATTTGGAGGCATGGAGCACGGTGTCTTCAGTACGCTGACGACACCCAGATTTACTTCTCCATGACCAAATCATCGTCTCAGACCTCTAATGGCGTCTCCCCTCTCAATGACTGTCTTAGAGCAGTAATGGATTGGATGAGGAAAAACAAATTGAAGTTGAATCCAGACAAAACGGAGGTGCTCACGGTTACAGGTCCGAACCCAGGTTCGGGATTACAGCCCCCAGTCCTGGATGGGGTCAAACTCTCCTCCAAGGACCATGTGCGCAGTCTGGGGGTACTCCTTGACTCGTCACTTCACATGACTAATCAGGTGAATGCGACAGTCAGGAGTGCCTATTATCAGCTTCGGCTGATACGCCAGCTGCGCCAATACCTGGACAGGAAAGACCTGGAAACTGTGGTGCACGCGCTGGTAACCTCACAACTAGATTACTGCAATGCACTCTACATGGGGCTGCCCTTGTGCCTAACCCAGAAACTTCAGTTGGTGCAAAACATGGCAGCCAGATTAATTACCGGTACATCTAGGAGGGAGCACATATCTCCAGTGCTGAAATCCCTCCACTGGCTGCCAATTAGTTTCCGGGCACAGTACAAGGTGTTGGTTTTGACCTTTAAAGCCCTACATGGCCTGGGTCCATCCTATCTTAGGGACAGCCTCCTCCCGTATGATCCTCCCTGTACCCTTCGTTCAGCGGGGAAAAATCTGCTTTTACAACCAAAAGCGAGGCTCATGCAGACTTCCCAAAGGGCATTTTCAGTTACTGCCCCTAAACTGTGGAATGGCCTGCCGGATCAGACACATCTTATTACATCACTTACTACTTTTAAGAAAGCAGTCAAGACGGAGCTTTTCCGGCAGGCCTTCCCAGAATAACTTTCTATAGGGATATGTATATTGGAGCCACTTATCCCTGGTCTCTCTACCGAGGGAGGCATCTTGTTGTTGTTCTTTTAATATTTTATATTTGTTATACGTAGATTTTAATCTTATCAGGTTTAATACTGTTTTAAGGGGGAGGGTAGTGGGTGGAGGGAATAAGAATTTGGATTTTAATTGTTGTATTTTATCTTGCTGTACGCCGCCCCGATTGCTCTGCAGAGGGGCGGGTTACAAATAAAATTTATTATTATTATTATTATTATTGTTATTGTTATTATTATTGGAACTAACTAAAGCCTGCTGTGATGCTTTTAATGACTTTTTTGTAGATAAAATCTCTCAGATAAGGGCTGATCTGGATGTGGGCATTATAACAGAACCAATAAGAGAGTTGTCCAGAGGCTCTGTGAACTGTGTTACACTGGATCATTTCGAGTTTGTTAATACTGATGAAGTGGACAAGCTTCTTGGAAGTGTAAGGAGGAAAACATGCCCTCTTGATCCTTGCCTATCATATCTGACAGTCCAGGGAGCAGATGCAGTAAAAACATTATTACAACTCATCATTAATGCATCCCTTAGGGAAGGGAAATTTCCATCTAAATTGAAACTAGTGGTGGTTAAACTGCTCTTGAAAAAACCCTCCCTTGATCCCCTGGTGAAAAATAATTATAGGCCAGTCTCCCTTCTACCATTCTTGGGTAAGGCGATCGAGTTGTATTGGGGGCACTGCTCTTCAGTGGTTCTGGTCCTACCTCTCGGGCAGATTTCAGATGGTGATGCTGGAGGATAGCGGCTCTTCAAAAAGAGAGCTGACATCTGGCATCCCTCAGGGCCCCATTTTATGCTCCATACTGTTTAACATTTACATGAAGCCGCTGGGAGAGATCATCCGGAGACATGGGGCGCAATGTTATCAGTACGCTGATGACACCCAACTTTATTTCACTATGTCTCCGTCTGCTGCAGTGACTAAGGATGGTATTACTCCTCTTGATGTCTGTGTTGAATCGGTAATGGGCTGGATGAGGGAAAACAAACTCAAGCTGAATCCAGAAAAATCAGAGGTACTCGCGATAGGTACCCCAAGTCTGGGAAAGGAGTTTTGCCATCCAGTCCTGGATGGAGTCACACTTCTCCTAAAGGACAAAGCATGCAGTTTGGAAGTACTCGTGGATTCATCTTTACAGTTGTTATCTCAAGGGGATGCGATGGCCAGGAATGCTTGGTATCAACTTTGGTTAATCCGCCAAATGCGTCCCTACCTGGACTGAAAAGACCTTGAAGCAGTAGTACTTGCCCTGGTAATCTCTCATTTGGATTTCTGTAATGCGCTCTACATGGGGCTACCTCTGTACCACTTTCGGAAGCTCCAATTGGTTCAAAATGCGGCAGCCAGATTGGTCACCGGAACATCTAGGTCAGACCATATAACACCTGTATTAAAATCTCTTTATTGGCTGCCGATTAGCTCCCGGGCTCAGTACAAAGTGTTTTTTATTACCTTTAAAGCTCTACATGGCTTGGGCCCAAGTTACTTGAAAGAACGCCTCTCCCTACATAATCCGCCCCACACTCTCAGAACATCTGGGAAGAAATTATTAGAACATCATAAAACTAGATTTACCACGACTTCCCAAAAATCGTTTACGGTCACAGCTCCCAAGTTGTGGAACAGCCTGCCGGAGGAGATCCATCTTATTACTACTCTAGAAGTCTTCAAGAAGCTCTTCCAGCTGGCCTATCCATCTTGATCTTCCAGATTTGTAGACTCTGACAATGATTGGCTATTTTATTTAATCCTATTTTATTTTATTTTCATTTATTTTATTATATTATATTCTGTTCTCTTAATCTATTATAATTGTTCTGATTTTTATTATTTTATTGTTTATATTTTGTACACTGTATTCATTTTATTGTGTAATCCTGCCTCAATCCATAGGGAGAGATGGGAAATATATATAAAACTTATTTTTTTTATTATTATTATTATCATCATCATCATCATCATCATCTCCTGTATGGACTCTCTGATGCTTCAAAAGGTTTGTCTTCTGAGCAAAACATTTCCCACACTCCTGACATTTGTGTGGTTTCTCTCCTGTGTGGACTCTCTGATGGACCACAAGGGTTGACCTTAGAGTAAAACATTTCCCACATTGCTGGCATCTGTATGGTTTCTCTCCTGTGTGGACTCTCTGATGTTCCACAAAGTTCGTCTTCTGAGCAAAACATTTCCCACACTCCTGACATTTGTGTGGTTTCTCTCCTGTGTGGACTCTCTGGTGATTCACAAGGTTTGTCTTTTCAGCAAAACATTTCCCACACTCCAGACATTTGTGTGGTTTCTCTCCTGTGTGGACTCTCTGATGCATCACAAGGCCCCTCTTCCCAGAAAAACATTTCCCACACTCCTGACATTTGTGTGGTTTCTCTCCCGTGTGGACTCTCTGATGGGCTACAAGGGTTGACCTTTGAGTAAAACATTTCCCACATTGCTGGCATCTGTATGGTTTCTCTCCTGTGTGGACTCTCTGATGCCTCTCAAGGTTCATCTTCTGAGGAAAACATTTCCCACACTCCTGACATTTGTGTGGTTTCTCTCCTGTGTGGACTCTCTGATGACCCACAAGGGTTGACCTTAGAGTAAAACATTTCCCACACTGCTGGCATCTGTATGGTTTCTCTCCTGTGTGGACTCTCTGATGTTCCACAAACTTCATCTTCTGAGCAAAACATTTCCCACACTCCTGACATCTGTGTAGTTTCTCTCCTAAGTGGACTCGCTGATGATTCACAAGGGTTCTCTTCACAGAAAAACATTTCCCACACTCCTGACATTTGTGTGGTTTCTCTCCTGTATGGACTCTCTGATGGGCCACAAGGTTCGTCTTCAAAGAAAAACATTTCCCACACTCCTGACACTTGTGTGGTTTTTCTCCTGTGTGGACTCTCTGATGCATCACAAGGTTTGTCTTCTCAGAAAAACATTTCCCACACTCCTGACATTTGTGTGGTTTCTCTCCTGAGTGGACTCTCTGATGGGCCACAAGGGTCGTCTTCTCAGCAAAACATTTCCCACACTTCTGACATTTGTGTGGTTTCTCTCCTGTGTGGACTCTCTGATGGGCCACAAGGATTGACATCAGAGTAAAACATTTCTCACATTGCTGGCATCTGTATGGTTTCTCTCCTGTGTGAACACTCCGATGATGCATCACAAGAGATGACTTCCGAGGAAAACATTTCCCACATTGCTGGCATTTGTATGGTTTCTCACCTGTGTGGAATCTCTGATGTCCCAACAATTGTGACGTAAAAGCAAAGCATTTTCCACACTGCAAGCATTTGTATGGCTTCGCTCCTGTGTGGACTCTCTGATGAGTCACAAGGGTATATTTCTGAGTAAAACATTTCCCACACTGCAAGCATTTGTATGGCTTCTCTCTTGTGTGGACTGTCTGATGATTCACAAGGTTATACTTCTCAACAAAACATTTCCCACACTGCAAGCATTTGTATGGCTTCTCTCCTGTGTGGACACTCTGATGACGCACAAGGTTATACTCCCGAGCAAAACATTTCCCACACTGTAAGCATTTGTATGGCTTCTCTCCTGTGTGGACTCTCTGATGGTTTATAAGGCCAGACTTCTGAGCAAAACATTTCACACACTGTTGGCATTTATATGGTTTTTCTCCGGTGTTGATTCTCTGTTGACTCAAAATGACTCCTATAAAGAAGGACAAAGGCATACAAGACTGAATTTCAGCATTAGAAGAAACGATGAAGCTTAACAGGGTCATGAAGGAAAAAACCCATCAGAGAAAGAGGAGCTTCTGTGTCCCCTTTTCTGTCATACATATTAGCCATAACTGCTAAATGGAATCCCTTGATACGTATAAAGACATCACCTAAACTGGTTTGTACCAATCACCCAAACAAAATATTTACATTTATTGGCTTCACGGATGCTTCTCAACATGCACGGCACTCTTTGCATTTAAGTTCCCACCATATCTCCCAAATCAGTCATTAACATTTGTCAAATTTACAGCTGTTTTTTCATATGCGAACATGAACTGATAAGACTGACAATGATAAAAAAAGGCCCTGGTTTTAGAAAGTTGGGAAAGGGCAAATTCAACAAGTTTACAGCTTCATAAGAGTTGAAGGAGACTTATTTTTAAAGTACGAATAGATGGTATCTTACAGCGTGGACACTAAATAAGACCTATAAATTGGGAACAAATGTTGGAGATGCCAAAAAAGAAATGGTATTTTATTTCATATGTGGTGCTCAAAAGTGAAAAGTCATTAAAAAAAAAGTTGGGAATACAATATACATTCTCACCAGAGTTATGTGTTCTGAATATAAATTCAATATTAAATAAGGAAGATGAAATAAAGTTTTGGAGAATACTGTGGTATTTAATAAGAGCAGCTAGATTAACTGTGGCGGCAAAAATGTGGCATCTTCATATCGAGACAACATATCCAGGAGTAGCTGTACTGGCTTTATAGCAAAGTACAGTATAATCTAAAATCTACAAAACATTGATACTTTTATTGGGCCGGCCAATAGAGCTTTGCAACATGTATTATGTGCATTTTGATTGGCCCAATAAAGGTATCACTGTGTTTTGTGGATTGTGGATGATATTGTACTTTGCTATATGGTCAACCCACCAACCCCTGGATATGTATTCTATGTCGCTTTAAGTTCACTGTTCAATGAGGTACAAGACACCTCCTTACACAGCACTGCCCACAGGTGTGTGACTGGGGAAAGATGTGGTGTGTTGGGTAGAGGGCATCTGAAGAGACACCTCTTCTCCAGCCCTCCTTAAGGAGCCTCCTGTGACTGACATTGGTGAGATGCTATTCCCACTCAAAAGCAATATTTATGGTGTTATTTTTCTTTTGTTGTTCATTTTCTTCTCTGGCATAAAGTCAGACCCTATGAATGAGAAACCTCCAAAAGCTCCAGCCATCAACTGCCCAGTGGGGTCTTGCAAACTCAGGACCATGGCTTCCTGGATTGAATCAATCCACCTGTAGTGTGGTATCCCTCCTTTTCTACTGATGTTGTGCAGATTGGGAATTTTCATTCATCTCTCACCTTGAATCTAGTTGCATCCTTAAACTAAATACTACTCGTACCTCTCCTCTGCTCTTGAGACTTGGAGAGATCCTCCATCTGTGTCACCACTACCCCATACACACTACTGCTCCTGCCCACTTGGCACATTTGGTCTGCCTCTTCAGCAAAAACCTGTCTTAGGAGACCTTACTACCGGTTGTGCTCTATCAGCATAGCTTCTTGCCACACAGAAGCACACAATCCCTCCACCAAAGTTTCAGAATGGAAATGACCATCAATAAGGGAACAAGAGAGTTTTAGCAAGACAGCCCATAATCCCAGAGATCTCCACCGTGATCACCGAATCATAAAGTTGGAAGAGACCACAAGGACCATCCAGTCCAACCTCCTGCCATGCAGAAACCCAAAATCAAAGCATCCCCGACATGGCCATCCAGCCTCTGTTTAAAGACCTCCAAAGAAGACTCCACCACACTCTGAAGGAGTGTGTTCCACGGTCGAACAGATCTCACTGTCAGGAAGTGCCTCCTAATGTTCAAGTGGGATCTCTTTTCCTATAGTTTGCATCCATTGTTCCGAGTCCTATTCTCTGGAGCAGCATCTACATACACAAGGCTCATCCTTTCCCATTTGGGCTGAATCAGGACCTGCTTCCAAGTACTGTAACTGTTAATGCCATTATTATAAATGAATTTTAAAACAGCAGACATAATCCAGGGAAAGAAAGATTCTTACCAGGAGAGTCCATAATCCCACAGATCTCTGCCATGATCTGCCTGTGCAGGGTTCTCTGGTCAGGATCCAGCAGAGCCCACTCCTCTGGGGAGAAAGACACGGCTACCTCCTCAAAAGTCACCAGGCCCTAAAAATAGAAGAAAAAGATTCTTGCTCACCCTGGATATCAAGCCAGTTGCTGGCTGTGGCAGTTAATATAAATGGACTGACAGGCTGATACAGCTCCTAAGGCAACTGAAGTGAGACTGATTCTTCTACCAACACCAGCATGAAGATTGTGAACAAGGTCTGGCAAACACAGGACCCTCAGTCCATGACATACTCTACAGCTCCAGCAAAAGGAGACTGGCTTTAAAGAAACATTACACCACAATTTAGGAATAAAATGCCAAAGGTCTTACACTTCAGGATTTCAACCAGGGGTAGGCAACTGCAGATGGGGTGGGCAGGCCAAATGTGGGCATTTCTGTTGGGGTATGCCAGGGGTAGGCAACCTTTGTCCTTTAAGGGCCGAGGGACTTCAGCTCCCAGAAGCCTCAGCCATGTTGGCCAATAGCTCCTGGGATTCTGGGAGCTGAAGTCCCTCGGCCCTTAAAGGGAAAGGTTGCCTACCCCTGAGGTATGCAGACAAGCAGGATGTAGCATACACACATGCAGAGTTGATGCACATAGACAGGAGTGCCTAGAAGATGGTCTCTGTGAAGAGTCATTCTCCAGACGTCACAGGAAAAATCCTCTCACACACAGGCTGCTGCTTTCAGCTGGGAGAAATGAATCGCTGGACAGCAAGACTTCACTCAATGAGGACTTTAATCTTTGTTGCAAATATTTACAAAGATACATAAGAGTATCAGATATCTGTCTTGAATACTCACAGGTATACATACCAACAAAGTTCTTCGCCAATCATCAACCACAACCAACCACCAATGGAGATTCTGACCCTCTCCCTTATATAGGTGGTCTTCTTGGGAACATGTAACAGCCATGCACAAATGAATGATGCATACCTGGCTTGTCTCATCCACTGTGCCTGTTCCATCAGACTTCCCATGATGCATAGCTTACCAAATGCTGACTCATGCACCTGCCACTTGAACTGGAGTAACCCTGTTCCTATTGCTCCAGTTCCTTTCAGTAGCCACATCCATGTCATTTTCCAGACCAGGGTGCCACATGGTCTTGACAATTTCAGCATGCCAGGATGGATGATGCTGCGTCACTTCCAACTGCAACATTGGTCAATTTTCAGGTGGTGTTTTGGGTTTGTTTATTTTTTCAGTTTTGGGAGGAGTTGTGGAGTTTTATGGCATACTCTCCAATTTGGTAGGGACAATGCCAATTAATTCTCTTTTGTCCCCTTTTTCAGTGGATTTTAAAATGACCCACTTTCCTCCTATTATTTTCCCCTCTTTGTTCTCAGTTCACTTCCGTTGCTGCAAACTGAGTTCAAAGTGCAAAAGGAGTTTGTAGCCATCAACTCAGCCAGTATGGTTTAGTGGTTTGAGTGTTCGATTGGGATTCTGGAGACCAGAGTTTGAATCCCCACTAAGCCATGGAAACCCACTGCATGACCTAGGGCAAGTCACACTCTCTCAATCTCAGAGGAAGTCAAAGGAAAACCTTCTCCAAAACAAGAAACCTCTGTGATAGGTTCATCTTAGAGTTGTCATAAATTGGAAACAACCTGAAGGCAAACAACAACAACAACAACTCAGCAAAGGGGATTGCTTTTCGCTGTAGAGTCTGGGAAAAGTCAATGGCTGCAGTCTCTCAATGTATACTTCTCAGCAATAACCTTTGCCAGATTGACCACAGTCTGCTGCTGCATGGCCACACATGGGACAATTTTCATCTGTGAAATGTTGGAGAATATGTTATAGGTGCTAGAGAGGAAGCATGGATTAAACTGCTGAGGTTTTGGCTGGTTTCCAGCCACTTTGAGAACAAGCAAAATTAGGATATAGATTGTCTGTTTGGCGGGTATCTATGTATATAACAAATTTTAAAAGATTTATAATAAATAAATAAATGATAAAACTATATGGTCCAAGCCTATAAATAGCAATATGGGAGAAGGTCCATGAGACATAAATCACTCATGGCTCAAGATTCTAGCAGGTCTACCTAAAAAGAGACACATGATACAATCTTCCTACACAGCCAATAAAGTTCTTATGTTCCCCAATTTTGAGCAAAATATTACCTGAAAACTGGCGGTAAAAACAATTTCCCCACCCCTGCCTGAAACATTCCTGAGTGGCAGTGGCTGTCTTCCCTGTAGAGGGCAATGTTACCCCTGGTCCTGCTGGTTCCTTGGCAGCTCCAGAAGCTCCTGGAGCCTCCCTCTGAATGCCAGCTGCTCAACACAGAGGGAGAATGAATTGTTCTGGACCAGTGAATGAAGATGGGAATATCTATCAACTCCCCTTTGGGTTCAAGAAAAAGTTTAGGGAAAAAGGAGAGCAACTCTAACTCAAGAATAAGACTAAAGACATAGGGATTGAAACCGAGAGAAGTTTGAAACTTTACAGTTTTTAAAAATCCAAAGCTCCACTAGCACTGAGAGGGATATGATCTGGGAAGAGGAACCCAGACTGCTCCAGTCCTCTTGTTCCAGGATTCCTTCTCCTTACCTGATCTGGTTCTAGTCCACTGCAAAGAGGAAGAGGCGACTGAGTCCTTGTTGGTGGCATCATTCCAGCATCTGTGGAAGAGACCAAGGTGGGGGGAAACCAGTCACATCTGCTGCTGTTAGAGGTTGCAATCTTAAAAGACTCACTAGGAAATATAGGCACACCTCAGTTAATAAAGCTTCCAACAAAAAAGCTGCTTTTTACAAAGTCATATTATACCTGTCTTGCCCCAATTTCCTCTTCGTCCTCTGTACAGCGGAAACTATTTTAGCAGCATATGCAATGGAAGGATGGTGAAAGAGGACTGGGAAAAACATTTTCTAGCAATTGGTTGTCTTGGGTGCAGTGGTTTAAGTGTTGGACTGGGGCCTGGGAAAATCCAATTCTAGCCTCCCATTGGCACTGAAAGACACTGGACAACCTTGGGCACCTGCCCTCTCCGAGCCTGACCTACCTCACAAGTTGTTATTATAGGTTGCTATTGATATTGTTATATCGACTGATTTTTTTTATTTTTTTTTGCTGGATAGTCCAGTAACACAACTCAAAACATTGCCTTTCAGATGCATTCAGATGCACAAAGAGGCATGAAGGATTCTGGATAGAGAGCGCTGATCCTTACCTTGCAAATGGGCTCCTCCATCACACTCCTGCTGGATCGCTCTCCATTGGGGACTCTGCCTGGGATCGAATGGAGCCTTCTCAGTCTCAGGGAGTTCAGAGTGAACTTCTACCATGAGATTCTTGACCTGAAACAGCAGTGAGGAGTCGAGACGATGAAATTTGGAGAAAGAAGAAAAAATGGCAAAGATTTTGGGGGGAAGGAGTTTGAACTTGTGTGGTATGAGACATCCAGCCACAGCCAAATCAGTAAAAAGTAAGCAGCTCATAAAATCCTACTTGAAAAAATGACATACAAAATAAGCGATCAAAAAGAAGGAATTAAGTATAACACATATATTAATACTCTGCGTACATTTATTGTAAATGATGGAATGCAAGCAATTTCATGGAGCCCACCACGAGAACCTCTGAAGTTCTGGAAAACCATAATTTGACTTATAAGGGCAGTTTTCTCATAGACCCATTGATTTTTATATCTCTATATCTGTGTCTATATTTATCCGTTGTGTGTATGTGTGTGTGTAAGGAAGAATGGTAACACACATATAGAGAAACAAAAACCTACTGCTACTTTATAGATACAGTGGGTGCTTAGCATCTGCTGGAGTTTGGTTCCCAGTGGATACCAAAATCCATGGATGCTCAAGTCCTCTTCTTTGGAGGTTTTTAATAGAGGCTGGATGGCTGTCTGTCAGGGGTGCTTTGATTGTAGGTTTCTGATGGCAGGGGGTTAGACTGGATGGCCCTTGTGGTCCCTTCCAACTCTAGGTTTAATTATTCTATGAAATGCAATGGATAGGAAAATGGTGTCCCTTAAATAAAATGCCAAAATCAAGGTTTGTTTTTTGGAATTTATATATTTTTTGAATATTTTCAAACCATGGATGCTTGAATCCATAGATAAAGAGTATACCTACTGTAAAGTCTATGGCCACAACACTGTGGTTGGTAACTTATTATGTTGGCTTTGGAATAAAAATAACATGAAAAGAAGAAAGTCAACAATGGTAAAAGCGATTTGCCCCTTAGAGTGAGAGCAGGCTATTTGTTGAAGTGAGTGAAAGCCTCCCGAATACATCAGGGACAGACTCTGCCATGGATGTCACCACAGGGAAAAGTCCGCTTGTGTGGCAGTGCCAGCAGCAAAACCTGGCACTTCCTTTGAAAACATGGCACGTAAGGAGCACACCCCTGGTTTGGATGTAGAACCACCCTTCTCAGAGGCTTTGGGGACTGTCACTGCACCATCACAAGGTGGTGAACCCACACTCCTCCTTATGAAAGCCGGATCTGGGGGCACCGCATTTCAGCAGAACCTTTTCAAGCAGCCCAGAGCCAGAACCTGCTCACTTTGGTCCCGGGAGGAAACACTCTCACCTGCTGCTCTTTCTGCTTCTTCTCTGCCTCTGCCTGACTCAGGAGGAAACCCTCTGCAAGGGCCACTGCCTGGGAACAGGTCTCTGCTCCACATTCTCTGACCCAGTTCTCCATCTCCAGTGGCAAGATGTGCAGGAACTGCTCCAGGATCACCTGGTCCAAAATCTCACTTTTTGTGTTTTGCTCTGGCTTCAGCCACTGACAGCAGAGATGGTGGAGTTGGCTGCAAACCTCTCGTGGGCCCTTACCCTCTTCATAGGAGAACTGCCTGAAGCGCTGGCACTGTGTGTCTGAGCTGGCCAGGCCCTCAGCCAGGGACCTCTGGGCTGTCTTCTCCCAGAATCCCTCACCGCTCTCAGCAGTGCGGTCATCACGGCCTTTTCTTCCTTCAGGACCAGCTAAATCTGGTGAAACCATCTCTTCTGTTTTGTTTTTTATTCACTCCAATGAAGGCACAAGTTGGGTCAAAGTTATTCGTCCTCTCTCTGTCTCACAGCAAAGATGTCCCTAAGATGTTCTGCCACAATACCCTGCAAAACCAATATATTATTGTTATTAGTGCTATTATCAAGTATTAACAGAGCATCAGTAATGTACATTGAAGTGTCAAGAATTATTTCTCTGGTCAGGATACCCTAAAGGTCCAAGATCCCCTCTGATTTTGGAGGTTGAGGAGGGTCAGACCCGGTTAGTAGCTACGTTTCCAACATGGGTAGTAATAATAGCCAGACTCTCTCTCTCTCTCTCTCTCTGTGTATGTATGCATGTGCACACACACACACACACACACACAAAACATTGTGCCCCCAAAGAGACTGGATTACTTCTGCCCAGGGGTCTCTGCTTCTGCCTGGCAATCCCTTCACCCCACAAATAGCACAAGAACACACTGCTGCATTGCCCCCACATAGCCAGGGTCTGGACCCATGGAGACTGGGCAGAGCTCCCAGAAGGGGAGGGAAAGAAGACCATGGGGTGGGAGAGCAGGCTGGAGGGTAAAAGGGAACATTTGGAGGGGGGGAATGGGAGGGACCCCCGAGTGTGGCTTGTGGAGGGGAAAGAGATGGGGAAAGAGGAGGGGAAGAGTCCCTTTTGGGGGTTAAGAAGGTGGGGAGGGGTGGTTCCTGCAATCCTCCTGGCAAAGGAAGATCCCCTTCAAGTCATCAAGAGGCCCCTCCAGGTTGGAAAGCCTCCTGCAGAGGAACCCCAAAGGGCCTCTCCTCCTCCTCCTCCTCCTTTCCCCCTTCCACAACCAGCAGGGCCCCTCTTCCCCCTGGAACTGCCCTACTGCCCCCCCCCCACAGCAAGGGTCTGGCCCCATACAGACTGGGCAGAGCTCCCAAATGGGGAGGGAAAGGGGACCCTGGAATGGGGGGGGGGAGGAAGGAAGGGGGGCATTTAGGAAGGAGGAGGAGGAGGGAGGTTTGGGAAGTCAGAGGGGCCTCTGGATGACTGGAGGGGGGGGTCTTCGTTTCCCAGAGGGATGGCAGGAACCAGGACCCCCCTATTGCCTTCTCCGACCCCAAAGGGACCCCTCCCCCTCCAGAAAGCAGCCTTGGGGGTCCCTTCCCTCCCCCTCCTTCCTGCCTGCTCCCCCCACTAGGCCCCTCTGCCCCCCTTTCTCTTCCTCCTCTGAAGGCTGGAAGGAGCCCCTCCTCCTCCTCAGGGCCAAAAGGGGGCTCTCCTTCTCCTTCTCCTTCTCTCTCTCTTTAGGAGGAATCCCCTGAAGGAAGAGCTTTTCAGAGACGCTTTCAGCCCAGGCCCCCCTTTGCCTTTTTTTTGGGGGGGGGAATAGTAAACCTCCAGAGTAGCCCCCCTTCGCCCAAAGGCTTTGTTTTTAGGGGCTGCGGAAGGAAAGGCCTCAGGGGAGGGGCCTTGGGGGAGGGCCTTCCTTCCTTCCTTCCTTCCTTCCTTCCTCGGAATTTGGGGAAGAGCTGGATTGGTTCCCCCTAACAGCCTCCCCCTCCCTTTTCTTTTCTTTTCCCTTTTCTTTTACCTGAGTCTCTTTCTCAGGAACAAAGGAAGAGAGAGAGAGAGAGATCCACTTCCTAGAGAGGCAGCAACAGGGGAAAGGCGGAAGGAGAGGGGAGTGTCTCCTCCTCTGACCTCATTTCCGGAAGGAGGGTCTTTCTGCCTTTCCTTGGAGGAGGAGGAAGAGGAGGAGGAAGTCAAGGCCCCTTTAAGACCTGGGCTTCTGGACGGAGGGGAGGGTTCCTGGAGGGGAGGGGCTTGTTTTTGGGGAGCCCTTCCCTTCCCTTCCAAAGGCCCCTTGGAGGCTCCTCTCCGGCTGCCAGGCCTCCTCCTCTTCCTCCTCCTCCTCTTCTTCTCAGGGGCCTCAGCTCTCTTTCTGTTTGTATTGGTATTTGTATTGGGGGGGGGGTGTCCCATAGGGAATAAGAAGGGTCTCCTGAGTGTCATGGGGGGGGGATATGCGGAGGGGGCCCTTTGGCTCTGGGTCCGGATGGAGGATTATGGATTATAGGGTCTGGACCCATGGAGACTGGGCAGAGCTCCCAGAAGGGGAGGGAAAGAAGACCATGGGGGGGGGGGGGGGGAGAAGGAAGAGAGCAGGCTGGAGGGTAAAAGGGAACATTTGGAGGGGGGGAAGGAGAGGGACCCCCAAGTGTGGGTTTTGGAGTGGGCAGAGATGGGGAAGAAGAGGGGAAGAGTCCCTTTTGGGGATTAAGGAGGTGGGGAGGGGTGGTTCCTGCAATCCTCCTGGCAAAGGAAGATCCCCTTCAAGTCATCCAGAGGCTCCTCCAGGTTGCAAAGCCTTCTCCAGAGGAACCCCAAAGGGCCTTTCTCCTCCTCCTCCTCCTCCTCTCCCCCATCCACAACCACCAGGCCCCTCTTCCCCCTGGAACTGCCCCACTTCCCCCCCCTCACACACACACAGAAAGGGTCTGGCCCATGCAGACTGGGCAGAGCTCCCAAATGGGGAGGGAAGGGGACCCTGGGATGGAGGAGGAAGGTTTGGGAGGTCAGAGGGGCCTCTGGATGACTGAAGGGGGGGGTCTTCGTTTCCTAGAGGGATGGCAGGAACCAGGACCCCCCACACTACCTTCCTTAACCCCCAAGGGACCCCTCCCCCTCCAGAAAGCAGTCCTTTGGGGGTCCCTTCCCCCCCTCCCTCCCCCTCCTGCCTGCCTGCTCCCCCCACTAGGCCCCTCTGCCCCCCTTTCTCTTCCTCCTCTGAAGGCTGGAAGGAGCCCCTCCTCCTCCTCAGGGCCAAAAGGGGGGGGTCTCCTTCTCTTTCTCCTTCTCTCTCTCTTTAGGAGGAAGCCCCTGAAGGAAGAGCTTTTCAGAGAGGCTGGGAGACGCTTTCAGCCCAGGCCCCCCTTTGCCTTTTTTTGGGGGGGGGGGAATAATAAACCTCCAGAGTAGCCCCCCCCCCTTCGCCCAAAGGCTTTGTTTTTAGGGGCTGCGGAAGGAAAGGCCTCAGGGGAGGGGCCTTGGGGGAGGGCCTTCCTTCCTTCCTTCCTCGGAATTTGGGGAGGATCTGGATTGGTTCCCCTAACAGCCTCTCCCCTTTTCTTTTCTTTTACCTGGGTCTCTTTCTCAGGAAAAAAGGAAGAGAGAGAGAGTGCGTTCCGCTTCCTAGAGCGGCAGCAGCAGGGGAAAGGCGGAAGGAAGGAGAACAGTGTTGCCTTCCTCTGACCTCATTTCCGGAAGGAGGGTCTTTCTGCCTTTCCTTGGAGGAGGAGGAAGTCAAGGCCCTTTTAAGACCTGGGCTTCTGGACGGGGGGGGGGTCTCCTGGAGGGGAGGGGTTTGTTTTTGGGGAGCCCTTCCCTTCCCTTCCAAAGGCCCCTTGGAGGCTCCTCTCCGGCTGCCAGGCCTCCTCTTCCTCTTCCTCCTCCTCTTCCTCCTCCTCCTCCTCTTCCTCCTCCTCCTCCTCCTCCTCCTCTTCCTCCTCCTCTTCCTCCTCCTCCTCCTCTTCCTCCTCTTCCTCCTCTTCCTCTCAGGGGCCTCAGCTCTCTTTCTGTTTGTATTGGTATTTGTATTGGGGGGGGGTGTCCCATAGGGAATAAGAAAGGTCTCCCGAGTGTCATGGGGGGGGGGGTTCTGCGGAGGGGGCCCTTTGGCTCTGGGTCCGGATGGGGGATTATGGTTGTTGTGGTGCTTGTTTTCCTTCCCTGTGGGAGGGGGCTGTTATGGGGGGACAGAGGGGGCCCAAGGCCAGGGAGGGAAGGTCCAAAGAGGAGGAGGAGGAGGAAGAAGAGGAGGAGGAAGGCGAGCCCCTTTGAGGCCCATGGCTGGGGGAGGGAGCCTGGGGGAGGGCAGCTACCCCCCCCCCCACGCCATAACAGCCCTCCTCTTCCTTGCAGGACCCCTCTTCCTCTGGGGAGACATTGGAGAAGCCTCCAAGGGAAGAGGAACCTCCTGAGGGGGGTGTCTTTCCTGGGGGAGGCGGAGGGGAGGGGTCTGCTCTTATGGGGGGCCAGAGGAGGCCCAAGGCCAGGGAGAGAAGGTCAAAAGTGGAGGAGGGGGAAGGCGAGCCCCTTTGGAAGCCCATGGCTGGGGGAAGGAGCGGGGGGGGGGGGGGGAGGCAGCTACCCCCTCCATAAAAGCCCCCTCCCCCAGGGGGCCCCCTCTGGCCCTCCATAAAAGCAGCCCTCCATCCCCTCCTACTCCTTGCAGGCCCCCTCTTCCTCTGGGGAGACATTGGAGAAGAGGCGTCCAAGGGAAGAGGAACCTCCTGAGGGGGTGTCTTTCCGGGGGGAGGCGGAGGAATGAGGGGCTGCTCTTATGGGGGGCAGAGGGGGCCCCAAGGGCAGAGAAGTCAGGGGAGGGAAAAGGGGAGGAGAAAGAGGGGAGAGAGAGAGGGGAAGGAGTTTCTGCTTCACAGAGGAAGGAAAGGTCAGACTGCATTATTTTGACAGTATAGACGCCATGTCTGTTTATATTAAATGTACTCCATGAATAAAGAGGTCAGTGTGATTTCTGCAATTACTTTTATTTTCAAAACCATGACTAAACTGGTTTTCTAAGGGCCTAAGCAGACTGCCAGAAATAGTGCACATTAAATTGAGGCACTGCCCTGGCTCAGTGTTAGGGAATCATGGGAATTGTATTTTTTTCTGAGACACTGAACCTTCTCTGTCAGAGAGCTCTGCTGCCACAATAAATTACAGTTCCCATGATTCCCTAGCACTGAGCCAGAGCAGTGCCTCAATTTAATGTGCACTATTTCTGGCAGTCTGCTTAGGCCCTAAATTTCCTGGACTTTGCCAATCTCCCTATAGCCACAGGGCCGGAAGGAACAGGAGCCTGCCTGCCTGCCTACCTGCAAAAGATATCCTCCCTCTCCACCATATACTACCATCTTAACTAAAGACTGAAAGAACATGTAGGCATCAGATTAACATTGCCAATTCTTTTTCTCCTGTTCGGTTTGGAACATCTTGCCTGATGAAGAAGCAGCCCATGGAGCTTCAAAAGCTTACAAGTATACTTTGCATTCTGGTTGGCCAATAAAGGTATCAGTGGTGGATTTTTGTTTGAATTTGCTAAATGGCCCACACAGCTACCCCTGAATGTAAGCTGGGGCTCCTATAGACTGGAGAAGTAGTTGGCCCTGCTCTGTTTCTCTCAGCCCTTTGAGACCAGAGGACTAATTATCACCCTCCATTTATCCTTATACAGCAAGGGAGGGGGTTGGACATCCAATGGGCTTCCCATCTGGTGTTGGCACTCCTGGCTGAGGCTGATGAGAACTGCAGTCCAAAACCTTCAAGGGAGGTCTTGTACATCCAATGTGACTTCCGTCTAACTACTAAAACTACTAGATCTCTTTGCTGGGGTTGATAGCAACTGCAGCTCTAATCCTGCAAAGGATGGGACATTATTGGGCTCTGACCCCAGCTTTTTGCACTCGTGGCTGGGGCTGATGGGAGCTGCAGTCCTGACGCAGCAAGGGATAGATAGGACATCTATTGGGGCTCTGACTCTGCCTGTTTACACTCTTAGTTGGGGCTCATGGGAATGGGAGTCCAAAACCAACAATGTAAACACCTCACCATTTCTCCACTGTCAGATCTTCCCTACAGATTTCACACCTCTTTTAGCATGGCAAATGGTGGCCATCTTTGTTGAGTAAAAGAAGTGTGTGTCAGGATGGGGGTGACCCCTTCCCTATCTTGTCTTGGGACCCCCAATGGAGAGGGATGGGATTGCAGCTGGCCAGGACCAGTCCCTTTTTTTTCCTTAGCCACCATGAAGAGCTGTGCAGATAGAATCATAGAAATATAGAGGTGGAAGAGACCTCATGTGCCATCCAGTCCAACTCCATTCCTCCATGCAGGAACTCACAATCAAAGCACCCCCGATGGATGGCCATCCAGCCTCTGTTGAAAAACCTCCAAAGAAGGAGACTCCATCACTCTCTGAGGGAGTGTGTTCCACTGTCTAACAGCTCTGACTGTCAGGAAATTTCCTCCTAATGTTGAGGTGGAACCCAGTATTATTCCAAATGAGGCCTGACCAAACCTGAATAGGGTGGCACTGTTACTTCCCTTGATCTAGAGCTAGACCATGGGTCCTCAAACTGTGGTCCGTGTCCGGCCCGCCAAGGCCTTTTAACTGGGCCGCAGTCCTCCTGGCTTTTTTTTTTTTTTTTTTGTTGGCCGCCTGGCTTGTTCCTGGTTTGAGCCCCGACTCTGGCTTGGCTCCCTTCAGGGAGGGGAGGAGTGAGGAGGCGCCCAGCCAGGCTCCTAGTCAGTCCCCTGTGTGTGTGGTGGCTTGGCCTGGGGAAAGAGGAGGACTAAAAGGGCTGAGGCACGGTGTTTCTGGGAGGGCCTCCCTTCCTCCTTCCCTCGCTGGCCTGGGCTGGTCTGCCCTCCTCTGCTTTGCCTGTCCTGCCTCTCTACAGGGAAGGCCCTATAAAAACCCACTGGGTGGCCTTGGGCAAGTCACACTCTCTCAGCCTCAGGGTGGGGCCTCAGCTTGCTTCCCTCCCTCCCTCCCTCTTTCCTTCCTTCCTTCCTTCTCCTCCCTCCCTTCTTCTCAGCAAAAGCCCCCCCCCCCAGGGGGAAGAGGAGGAGGAAGAAGAGAGAGGGTCAGGGAAGCCCCCTTGCAGGGTGGGGATGCCCTCTTCCTCCTCCTCCTCCTTTTCCTCTTCTTCTCTCCCAGGGAGTCCACTCCCCACTCTCTCTCTGAGGCCCTGGCTCTTGCCAGCTTTCCTCCTCTTCTTCCCGACGATGGCGGACAAAGCATCTGGGGGGGGGCTTGGCTGGGCTCCCTCCTTCCCTCCTGGAGCCTTTTGTGGGGGAGGAGAAGGAGGAGGAAGATTTCTGGCAACTCAAAGATGAACCTATCCTGGGGTTTACTTGGCAAAGTTTATTCAGAAAGGGTTTGCCATTGCTTTCTCCCGAGTCTGATAGAGCGTGACTTCAAAGAATGTGGTTGTGGTTGTTGTGTGCCTTCAAGTCGTTTCTGACTTCTGGCAACTCAAAGACAAACCTATCCTGGGCTTTCTTTGCCAAGGCTTGTTCAGAAAGGGTTTGCCATTGCTTTCCCCTGAGTCTGAGAGAGTGTGACTTCAAAGAATATGGTTGTGATTGTTGTGTGCCTTCAAGTCGTTTCTGATTTCTGGCAACTCAAAGATGAACCTATCCTGGAGTTTCCTTGGCAAGTTTTGTGCAGAGGAGGTTTGTCATTGCCTTCTCCTGAGGCTGAGAGTGTGTGACTTGTCCAGGTTCACCCAGTGGTTTTCATGGCAGAGTGGGGAATCACACCCAGGTCTCCAGAGTGGTAATCCAACACTCATACCACTTGGCAAGTTTCTTCAGAGGAGGGTTTCTATTACCATCTGAGGCTGAGAGAGTGTGGCCTGACCAGGGTAATCCAGCACCTTCGAGTCATTTCCGGCTTATTTTGACCCTATCACGGGGGTTTGCTTAGCAAGTTTCTCCAGAGGAGGGTTTCCATTACCATTTGGGGCTGAGAGAGTGTGACTTGCCCAGGGGAATCCAGTGCCTTGGAGACATTTCTAATTTATGGCGACCCCTATCATGGGGGTTTTCTTGGCAAGTTTCTTCAGAGAAGAGTTCCCATGGTTATCCTCTGAAGTTGAGAGGGTGTGATTTGCTCAAGGTCATGGTGTTTTTTGTTTTTGTTTTTGTATTTACTCTGGCCCTCCAATGGTCTGAGGAACAGCGAATCGGCCCCCGGCTCAAAAAGTTTGAGGACCCCAATCTAGACACTATACTGCTATGCATGCAGTCTAAAATCGCATTGGCCTTCTTAGCTGCCGCATCACACTGTTGACTCTTGTTCCCTTTCACACGTAGTCATGTTAAGCCAGGTGTCTCCCATCCTATATCTTGGCATTTCATGCATAGACGTGATGCCCATGAGAGCCCTGGAACTTGTGGATGCCCCAGTAGTAATAAAATGCAGCCTTCTCAGAAAAAGATGAGATTTAAATTTAAATAAAGGATTTCAGTACTTTAAACAAATAATATAATAAAATATGTAAATAAATACAGCACTTAGTTCCCCAGTTTTCATGACATTCAGAACTTAACCCTACAGGAGATATCTTCTTGCAGAGGCATTTCTGCCTTTTTGGATGGTCATAAGATTAGCATATAAAGTAGAAGTAAAAAAAAATTCTAGGGGGATAGTAGTGAGGGGACACAGGGTGGGGGTGGTATTCCTTCCTTCCTTCCTTCCTGTCTTTCCCTCTCTGTCTCTCTGTGCGCCTGGCATTTCATGGGCCCTTTTCCATTTAGGGAAACCCAAAAGAACCTCCCTGGGTCTCCTTGTAAGGAAGAACCAAAATACACCAAGCAGCCCACGAAGAAAAGGTAGTGCCTGGGGTTATCCTGCCAAGCTACCCCCATTGTGCCCCCTCCATGGAAACTGCACCCATCCTTCCTCCATGAGTCTGGGAGGAGAGAAAGGAGACAGACTGGGGAAGGGAGGAAAGCGGGGCTGATCTGGGCAAACATGGGGGAAACTCTTCCATTGCCATGCATCTGACCTTTGGGGAGAAAGAGGGGAAGTGAGGATGGAGAGAAAGGAAGGGGCATTTATTTTCCTCCCCTCAATCCTGATGCCATGGTAAGAGGTATGTGGCAGAAAGTGAAGCTAATAGAGCTAGAGCTAGAGAGAGACCCTCCCAGGCCTGCATTGGGAAGACCTGCCTGTGCCCCACTCCGAGGAAGCCCAAGCCCCCCTACTCTTGCAGGTAGTCCCCATCTTTCTCTTGGGCCAAGGAAAGGCTTGCCTTGCCTTTGAAAGGGGCACACCTCCTCCCTGACTGGCCACTTTAAAGACTAAATGCCTGAGCAGAGGTTGATGGTCTAGGAAGCCTTCCGAAAAGATTTGGCCTAAAGGAGGGACACAAAGAAGGACTCAGCCTTCCCCTGTTCACAGTGCAACCAAGAGTTGCCTCCAAGAAGCCCAGCAGAGTGGGGCAGGACCTTCCTCTCTCCAATCCCTGGGAGAGGCAAGGCGAGGCCTGTCTGAAAGGAGACCCGGATCCTCCCTACAAAAAGTTGTTCTGCCAGCTGCCTCCTTGGACAATGAGGTCACAATGGCAGGTTGTGTTGCATTTCGAAAAGTAGGTTGTGATGTATCTTCAAGAGCCTCCTTTGTGACCCTGGCTGAGCTCTAGAGCCAAAGCAGTTGTCACCTGCAGCAGTGGCAGAAGAGGGCTCCTCAGGAGGCTATATTAGCCTGTCCTCCGCCCATTCTACCACCTGCAGTGGCGGCAAAAGTGGGCTCCTCAGGAGACTATTTTAGCCCTTCCTCCAGCCATTTCACCATCTGCAGCTGCAGTTGAAGAGGGCCTCTTCCGGAGGTTCTTAGCTCATCGTCCTCTCATTCCATCACCTGCAGCGACGGCAGAAGAGGGCTCCTTAGGCAGGTCTTCTCCTCCTAGCTGCCCTGTCCCTTTATCAGCTGGGACAACCAAGGAGCAACACGGTTGCGAGGGTTACGTCACTCTATTGACTCTTCCATCAGTTGAGGCCAGCAATGGTTTGGGCAGAAATCAGAGTTGTGTTGGGGAAAGGCAGGTATGGTCAGAATGAATAGCTGTTACAAAAGAAGGCGGGATCACTGTTTGAAGGCTATCCCACCTTCAGCTCACTCTGTTCCCCAGAATGGATTGGAAAGCTTACCAACCATTCCACAGAACCTTACTTTGCTTCTCTGCAATGCCAGGTCGGTTAAAAATAAAACTCATATTATTTACAATCTTCTTCTAGATGAGGTTGCCGACCTGGCTTGCTTTACAGAGACCTGGCTGGGAGAGGATAGCACCATTACTTGGATGCAGGCCCTCCCAGCCAGGTATTCTGTGAGTGAGCAGGTAAGGGGAAGTGGGTGGGGAGTGGGTGTGGAGTGGCTCTGGTTTATAAGAACCACTTGACTCTCACCAGGATACCTGTCTGGAACACAGTCCACCTCGAGTGTATATACCTGAGCCTGAGGACCAACAATAGTTTGGGGATTCTGCTAGTCTATCTACCATCCCGTTGTCTAGCAGACTCCCTAACCAAGCTGACACAGCTCATCTCAGAGTTGCTGTTGGAATCGCCCAGACTTTTAGTTCTCGCCGACTTCAACATTCCACTTGAGACCAGTTTGACAAATCGGACAGGTGCGGCTCGGGAGTTCATGGAAACCATGACAAACATGGGCCTATCTCAATTGGTTGTTGGGCTCACACATTGTGTGGGTCATATTGATGTGGTCTTTAGTATGGAGGAGAAATATCTGTAGGTGGAGGTTATTAAAACCTCCGATTGCATTGCAGAGGGGCAGAATAGAAATACATTTTATTATTATTATATTATTATTGTCATGGATGGATCATTTCTTGGTCAAGACTGAACTAAGAGCCACTTCTTGCCCCACCGGGGGTGGTGGACCCATTAGAATGGTCCGTCCTCGAAGGCTAATGGAACCAATTGGATTCCAGAAAGCCTTAGAGGGTTTAATGGTTGGTAACGCTGGTGACCCTGTCGAAGCTTTGGTTAATACCTTGAACACCGATCTCACCAAGGCTATCGACACGATCGCTCCAAGCGTCCTTTCCAACCTGCTTCAAATTGTAAGCCATGGTATACAACAGAGCTTTGGAAAATGAAGTGGGTTGGACAACAACTAGAGCGCACCTGGCGGAAAACTCAACTCTTATCTGACAAGACTCGTCATAGGAATTTTCTTTGGTTCTATCGAGAGGCAATACGTGCAGCATAGAGATCTTTCTGTTTGCACCTATTACGTCTGCAGGGTCCTGTCCAGCAGAGTTGTTTAGGGTGGTAGGGGAACTGACTCAGCTTCCACCTGCGAAGAATCCATTACTTAACCTGACAATGGCCTGCTGTGATGCGTTTAGCAACTTCTTTGCAGATAAAATCTCTCAGATAATAGCCGAATTAGGGGGGGTTGCAGACTGCCAGAAATAGTGCAAATTGAGTCCACCTTTAGGGTAAGGGTTAGTGCTAGGGAATCATGGGAATTGTTGTTGTTTTTCTGAGACATTGAGCCTTCTCTGTCAGAGAGCTTTGGTGCCACAATAAAATACAGTTCCCATGACTCCCTAACCCTAACAGTGGACTAAATTTGCACTATTTCTGGCAGTCTGCAACCCCCCTTAGACGCCAGTGTTTTGATAGAAACAACTGACGAAGTGTCCAGCAACTCTGTTAATGAAATTATCCTGGATAAGTTTCAATCTGTCAGTACGGATGATGTGGACAAGCTTCTTGATAGAGTGAGGAAAACGACCTGCCCTCTTGACACTTGCCTATCTTGGCTGGCTGTCCAGGGGGGGGGATGCATTGAGGATGTTACTTACAGACATCATCAATGCATCCCTCAGTGAGGGTCATATTCCATCTTATTTGAAGGAAGCAGCTCTTAAGCCGCTACTGAAAAAAACTTCCCTGAACCCCCTGGATGTGAACAACCATAGGCCAGTTCTTTGTTACCATTTTTGAGCAAGGTAATTGAGAGGGCGGTTGCTCTTCAACTCCAAGCCATCTTGGATGAAACCAATGATCTAGACCAGGAGAAGGCAACCTTTCCCCTTTAAGGGCCAAGCGACTTCAGCTCCCAGAAGCCTCAGCCATGTTGGCCAATAGTCCCATGTTGGCCAATAGCTCCTGGGATTCTGGGAGCTGAAGTCCCTTGGCCCTTAAAGGGGAAAGGTTGCCTACCCCTGATCTAGACCCATTTCAAACTGGCCGTCAGGGTATAAATATTGCTGAAGAATTCCGATTTGTCAATTTAGAACATATAAGGTCATATTCAGAGGTTGTAGAAGCAGTGCATCAGGCTATTCAAGAAGTTCTGGATCGTGCACTTTTGTGAGCTGGGCCTGGGGATTATGTCCAATTACGGGTACAAGATGTTGATGAAGCTTCTTGGTTTAGCAAACCCTCTGTTTTCAGTGCAAAGAGTCAGGGATCTTATGAATGCTGAGGATTTTTTATCTCACATAAGTAACCTCCGACAGAGTAATATGGACATCTGTGCGAATGGAACACTGAATCATAGAATCATAGAGTTGGAAGAGACCACAAGGGCCATCCAGTCCAAACCCCTGCCATGCAGGAACTCCCAATCAAAGCATCCCCGACAGATGGCCATCCAGCCTCTGCTTAAAGACCTCCAAGGAAAGAGACTCCACCACACTCCAAGGGAGTGTGTTCCACTGTCGAACAGACTTTACTGTCAGGAAGTTCCTCCTAATGTTGAGGTGGAATCTCTTTTCCTGGAGCTTGCACCCATTGCTCCGGGTCCTAGTTTCTGGGGCAGCAGAAAACAAGCTTGTTCCCTCCTCAATATCACATCCCTTCAAATATTTAAACAAGGCTATCATATCACCTATTAACCTTCTCTTCTCCAGGCTAAACATCCCCAGCTCCCTAAGTCGTTCCTCATAGGGCTTGGTTTCCAGACCCTTCACCATTTTAGTTGCCCTCCTTTGGACATGCTCCAGTTTCTCCACATCCTTTTTGAATTGTGGTGCCCAGAACTGGACACAGTATTCCAGGTGAGGCCTGACCAAAGCAGAATAGAGTGGCACTATTACTTTTCTTGATCTAGACATTATACTTCTATTGATGTAGCCTAAAATTGCATTGGCCTTTTTAGCTGCTGCATCACACTGTTGACTCATGTTCAACTTGTGGTCTACCTGGACTCCTAGATCCCTTTCACATGTAGTCTCATTCAGCCAGGTGTCCCCTATCGTATATCTGTGCTTTTCGTTTTTCTGCCCTAAGTGCAGTACTTTACATTTCTCCGTGTTGAATTTCATTTTGTTAGCTTTGGCCCAGCTTTCTAGTCTGTTCAAGTCATTTTGAATTTTGATCCTGTCTTCTGGGGTATTAGCTACTCCTCCCAATTTGGTGTCGTCTGCAAATTTGATAACTATACCCCCAATACCGTCATCCAAGTCATTGATAAAGATGTTGAATAGCACTGGGCCCAGGACAGAGCCCTTTGGCACCCCACTGGTCACTTCTTTCCAGGTTGAAAAGGAGCCATTGTTAAGCACCCTTTGTGTTCGGCCAGTGAACCAATTACAAATCTATGTAATAGTTACTTTGTCTAGCCCACATTTTACCAGCTCGTTTGCAAGAATGTCATGGGGAACCTTGTCAAAGGCCTTACTGAATTCAAGATATACTATATCCACAGCATTCCCTTCATCTACCAAGCTGATAACTTTATCAAAAAAAGAGATCAGATTTGTCTGGTATGACTTGTTCCTTTGAAACCCATGTCGACTTTTTGTGATTATGGAATTACCTTCCAGGTGTTCACATACTCTCTGTTTAATGATCTGCTCCAGAATCTTTCTTGGTATTGATGTCAGACTAACTGGATGATAATTGTTGGGATCCTCTTTTTTCCCTCTTTGAAGATGGGGACAACGTTTGCCCTCCAGTCTTCTGGGAATTCTCCTGTTCTCCAGGAGTTCTCAAAGATTATTGCCAATGGTTCCGATATTACATTTGCTAGTTCTTTTAGTACCCTTGGATGTAATTCATCTGGTCCTGGAGACTTATATTCGGAGATTGGTTCTCACTATTGTGCATGCTCCTCAAAGTGGGAGCCGCTCAAGATCTATAGATTCTATACCTTACAGCTCAATTATTGCTAAAAAGAAACAGCATCTGGTGGATCTAACATTTAGGCACTAATTTATGCTTTGCTGCAAGCCTTGTGGCAGTAATGGCTAAGCAGGTTCCCACAGATGTAGAAATGCTGAGAGCAGCTGCTAAATTACACCAGGACCTGGGCTGGTCTGACCAGAAAAAAGTGTCCCTTAGTGATATTTCGTGTGTTGAAAAGCATTTGAAGTGTAACATACATGTTGCACTTGACTCTGATAAGGCCTAGGGGCTTTTTAAGACACAGAAAATCCAATATCCAGAAACATGCACAGTTTTACTGCACGAAGATCATTATTATTGTGTGCTCAATGTGAAAGGTCTTTTTGGAGCTCGCAATCACTGCATATACTGCAACAGCATACACACACACACACAGACACATGCATGTACTACTGTAGAATGTGTAAAGAACACGACTGTGCCTCTACAGTAGATAAAATGGAAAGATGTTTTAGGTGCAAGTTGAACCGTAAATCCATGGCATGCTCAAGGAGGCACCAAAAACTGGCCTTGGAGGAAAAAGTCAAATGTGACCCTAAAAAGTTTTGTGGGAAGTGTGGCCGTTATGTCACATATGACCATAGAGAGAGCGACTGTAGAGGGATACTATGCACACTTTGTTGGGGTCCTATCTGAAATGATGAAAAACACCTGTGCTACATGCACCCCATTAAATATCCAAAAACCTCAATCAAGTACAATCAAGTACATTTTTGTTCGATATTGAAACCCACCAATGCACAGGCGTCCATGTTGCTAATTACTGTTTTGCTAAAGCCTTTGATGGAGAAACTGTGGAGTGTTTTAAGGATGATGGGGGGTGAGTACAAAGAAGCAGAATAAGGGTGGTAAGAAAGGGAAGGCTAACAATGCAATACTCAGGGAAGAAAATGTAATGGTAAAGCCTGAGTGGGCCCCTGCAGGACAGACCTGAGAATTTAAGGGTGAGGGTTGCATGTCTGAGTTTATCAAGACTTTCATAACTGATGGGAAATTTGGGGGTACCACATTTATAGCTCACAATTCTAAGGGTTATGATTCTTGTTATACAGGAACTGGTCAAAGAAAAAGTGGATGTTGATATTATTGCTCAAGGAGGTAAAGTGATATGTGTAAAAGTGAAAGGAGTAGATCTGAAATTCATTGATTCACATAGGGGGGTTGCAGACTGCCAGAAATAGTGCAAATTGAGTACACTTTAAAGGTTAGGGTTAGTGCTAGGGAATCATGGGAATTGTTCCTCCCCCTGAGACATTGAGCTGTCCGAGAGCTCTGGTGCCACAATAAACTACAGTTCCCATGATTCCCTAACCTTAACCCTAACCCTAAAAGTGGACTCAAACATGGTTCAGGACTCAGGAAGTTTTTGTTTTTGTTTTTGTTTTTGCTTTTGTTTTTGTCTTTGTCTTTGTTTTCTTCTTTTTTTCTCTCGGTTTGTTGTCAGAGGTCTGTTTAGTTTTATAGTCAAGTGTTGTTGGTGTGTAGGATGCGTGTTTGTATATATATATATATATATTTCTTGTAATTTTGTGTATTTTTAAATTTAATAACATTCATTAAAAAATAAAATTAAAAATAAAATAAAAGTGGACTCAATTTGCACTATTTCTAGCAGTCTGCAACCCCCCATAGTCACTTGCCCATGGCTCTAGCACGGCTCCCAAAGGTGCTGGACTTTGATGAATGTAAGGGATATTTTTCTCCTTTTTTCAGTACACCAGAAAATTGGGATTATGTAGGCCCCATGCCTAAACCCAAGAATTATGGTGTGGAAACTATGATGGTTGGGGCAAAGGAGGCTTTTTTAGCATGGTATGAAGAAAACAAGACAAAGACCTTTGACATACAGAAAGAGCTGGCCTTTTATTGCCAGCAAGATGTCAATATTCTGGTACAGGCTTGGACCAAATAGAGACATGAAATCATTAATCTGACAAAAGTATACAAGAGGACAGATACAGAGGAGAAAGGTTGGGTAGCCATAGACCCATTACAGTACCCCACATTGGCTAATGTGTGTTTTGCAATGTACAAGTTTAATTTTCTAGAGGAGGATGAGATTGCAATCCCACAGCCTGATAAGTACCATAATTATTGCAAGCACTTCTCAGCTCCTGCAATCCAGTGGCTTTCATACATTGAACACAAAGAGAACATCCAAATTCAGCATGCCCTAAAGCAGGGGTAGGCAACCTCCATGGCCTTTGGTCCGGCCCCAGGCCAGTCCTACTGCCCCTGCCCACACCCCCCGCTGCCCGTCATGATGATATTGATTATTGCTGTTATTACTTGTTCTTGGGGTTTTCTTGGCAAAATCTCCACAGGAGTTTTGCCATGGCTTTTCTGGGGCTGAGAGTGTGTGCATGCATATATATTTTTAATTTTAATTTTTTTTAAAAAAAATATTTTTATTTTTATTCATTTATTTAATTATTTGTTTTTGGTGCTTCAGCCCTCCAATTGTCTGAGGGACCGCAATCCGGCCCCTGGCTCAAAAAGGTTGCCTACCCCTGCCCTAAAGGGTGGACAAGTAAAAGTTGGTGACTATTATCTTGAAGGTTATGCTGTCATAGAAAATAAAGAGACAGCCTTTGAATTTAATGGCTGTTACTGGCATGGATGCCCTTTATGCTATTCTCCGGACAACTGGAACTCGCTGATGGGGAATACATTTGAGTTTGCTTACAATTCCACCCAGCAAAAGGCTGCTGAACTGAAAAGCAGGGGCTTTGACATCAAATCAATCTGGGAACATGAATGAACAAATGAAGAACAAAAAAAGATGATCAGCTCAAGCAGTTTCCTGCTGAAGGTGAATTTCCACCAGCCTTAGAGACCAGGGATGTGCTGTTTGGTGGTTGTACAAGTGCGTTCTGTCTCTACTATAAGCCTAAAGAGGGTGAGGAGATTAAGTATTATGATTTTACCAGCCTGTACCCCTATGTCAACAAAACTAAAAAATATCCTCTTGGATACCCCCAAATAATTTATGAGGATTTTCAGCCCCTCTCAGAGTACTTTGGCTTTGCCAGCTTAAAATACTGCCCCCTCGGGGTTTGTTCTTTCCTGTTCTTCCCAGTAAAATTGGTGGAAAGCTCATGTTTGTACTGTGTGCAACTTGTGCAGAACATCGCCAGCTGGACTCCTTCAATCACACTGATGAGGAGAGGGCTTTGGTGGGAACTTAGTGTACTCCTGAGTTGAATGTAGCTATAGAAAAGGGCTACAAGATGATGAAAATCTATGAAGTGTGGAACTTTATATGGTGGTCAGGAAGTTTATTTGAAGAATATATAAAATTACATCTTTGCCAGAAATGTTTGAGTTTATTGATGAAGAGGCTGTTTATGTGTCCTGGATGCATGTTGCAGACTGCATAACAACCTCAGGGAGAAAGAATGAGTTAATTGCTTCTTTTACAACTGCTTATTCTAGATTGAAGCTTTATTCTTTGCTCAATAATCTTCAAGACAGAGTTCTGATACAGATAGTGTGATCTTTGTGAGTAGAGAGGGGGAGTGGTCGCCTCCTCTTGGGGATTATTTAGGCAACCTCACCAGTGACATCCCCCAAGATCAACACATAACAGAATATGTATCAGTAGGGCCCAAAACCTATGGGTACAAGCTTTCGGGGGGGTTAATCATGCTTGAAGGTCAAAGGGATTACACTGAATATTGCTAACTGTGAAAAAATTAATTTTGAAGGATCTGGTGTTTGACTATGTCTAGGACAGAGAGGAAGGAGTTGCTCATGAAACAGTTTTGCAGCAACAAGGCATTGTTAGAAATAAATGCCAGTGGTCTATCCATAAAAAGAGCTCAAGAAAACTCAAAAAATCATTTATGACAAGAGAGTCATTACTGAAAGCTTTAAGACTCTCCCTTACGGTTATTGAATATGGCTACACGGTGGCAACATCCCTTCTCATCTATTCTAGCAGGACCAAGCAACTGTGGAAAAACTGTATTTGTAAAAAATATGCTGGATAATGCTCACAGTCTGTTTTCAGTGCAACCTGAGAAAATTTTGTGGCGTTATAGCTGTTGGCAACCTTTGTACCAAAAGCTCCTACGCAAATACCCTTTTATTCAATTTGTAGAGGGCTTCCCTGACAAAGATTTGTTGCCCCTGAATAAAATAAAGTTCTTTTTATTGAGTTTTCTATTATTTCTAACACTATGTTCAAATTACATTACATTCTGTAATTATGTATATATTGACAATTATATTTGTTGCTTCCAAAAGTTCTTCAAAAGTAAGCATATGTACAACATTTCTTTTTAGCAATTTGTCTCTCTAAATATCTCTCATTTCTTGGATTGCTACTCCTGCTATAAACCTTTCCATTTTTACTTTACTGTTTCATACCTAATTGTTATTTAGACCATTTATAGTTTTACATATTTATGTTTATGTTTCTATATGTCTTCCAATTTTTACATTTTTTCTTAGTTTCTTTGCCATATTTCCATCTTTCTTTTAAATATTTCTCTATCGGAGCCCATTCTTCCTCCAATCCTTTGGAACTTTTGTTATTCAGTAGATTTGTTAGACGGTCCATCTCTTTAGTTTCAGAAACCATTGTGGTCATATAATGAAATGTTCTCCAGTGTTTCTTCTCTATCACTGGCTCCGTTTTATTTATCATGTTTAATAGATAGGCTTCAGGATATTGTTCGAATTTAATTTTAAATATGTCTTGTACTGTGTTGTGTATCCTTCTCCAATAATTCTTTATTTTAGAAAATCTCCACCATACGTGATACCAAGATCCTACATTTTGTTTACATTTGTGAAGACCAGGCTGCCTGCTTTGCCCCTGAGAGCAAGCCCTCAGGACTCTGACTGTCTTCCTCCTCCATCCCCACTCCATTGGGAC
The DNA here is from genome assembly GCA_026167975.1 of Phrynosoma blainvillii. NCBI lineage: Eukaryota > Metazoa > Chordata > Lepidosauria > Squamata > Phrynosomatidae > Phrynosoma > Phrynosoma blainvillii. The sequence goes on along the minus strand of JANUYF010000002.1, from coordinate 396,640,292 downwards.
TTAGGAAACAGCAGCAGCATCACCAGAAGCAAGGCAGTGAGCTGGGCGTGGCCTGGAGCCTTTCCTTTAAGAGGGCATTGCTCCACCTTTCTTCCCACCTTTGTGAAGACCAGGCTGCCTGCTTTGCCCCTGAGAGCAAGCCTTCAGGACTCTGACTGTCTTCCTCCTCCATCCCCACTCCATTGGGACTTAGGAAACAGCAGCAGCATCACCAGAAGCAAGGCAGTGAGCTGGGCGTGGCCTGGAGCCTTTCCTTTAAGAGGGCATTGCCCCACCTTTCTTCCCACCTTTGTGAAGACCAGGCTGCCTGCTTTGCCCCTGAGAGCAAGCCCTCAGGACTCTGACTGTCTTCCTCCTCCATCCCCACACCATTGGGACTTAGGAAAAAGCAGCAGCATCACCAGAAGCAAGACAGTGAGCTGGGCGTGGCCTGGAGCCTTCCTTCAAGAGGGCACTGCTCCACCTTCCCCCCCCACCAGTTTGAAGATCTGAGTGACGACCAGGTTCCCCATGGCTCCTTATATCTCTCCCAACCTGATCCCCATCCGCCCCCTCCCTATCTCACAGCTTCCCTTCTTCTGCTCACTTTGGAACTGTCGCTCCGTTGCTTCAAAAGCGACAGTACTCAATGACCTTTTCATTTCCTGATCCCTTAATCTTCTCGCTCTGACCGAAACTTGGCTCCCGGCCCATGATACCGTTACCTCCACTGCCCTTTCTCATGGCGGTCTTTCTTTTACCCATTCAAGCCGTCCTGAGGGCAGAGGAGGAGGGGTCGGTATCGTATTGTCCAACTCTTGCCAGTTTCAACTCTTGTCTCCGCCCCCTAGCTACTGTTTTTCTTCCTTTGAATTTCATTCTATCCGACTCTTCTTTCCCTTAAACCTCCGTGTTGCTGTCATCTATCGCCCCCCTGGTTCTGCCAAGCAATTTTTGTCTGATTTTGAGTCTTGGCTCACATTTTTTCTCTCAGATTCTGTTCCCTCCCTGATTCTCGGTGACTTCAATATCCATATTGATGATCCTACAAATTCCTCAACCTCTTGCTTTAATTCCCTCCTAGCTTCCTTCGATCTTCTACCTCACTCTAACTCTTTAATTCACTCTCTCGGTCACTGTCTCGACCTTGTTCTTGCTGCCAGGTGTCTCATCTCTGACTACTTGGCATCTGACTTTCCTCTTTCTGATCATCATCTAATTTCTTTTACTCTTACTTATATCCCACCCCCTCGCCATACTGCCCCTCGCCAGTTCCGTAACCTTCAATCTGTTAACTCTAATCTTCTCACTCAGTCTCTGGAATCATCTCTTGCCTCTCTCAATCTTGGGGACTCTACAGATTCAGCTATGTCCTTGCTTAATTCCACTCTTTCCTCAACTCTTGACAGCTTTGCCCCTGTAACCACGCAGTGTCCTCCTCTTCCCCTGTGACTAGGCCTCAGCCCTGGATCACTCCCATCGTTAGGTTCCTCCGGTCTTGCTCTCGCGTGGCTGAACGTCTCTGGAGAAAGTCCAGGGAGTGGGCTGATTTTATCCATTTTAAGTTCATTCTCTCTTCCTTCTCACGCGCCTTAGCCATGGCAAAACAGAATTATTATAAACTACTGATCTGCGCTAATGAGAGGCGCCCACAGCGTTTGTTCTCTTGTTTCAATTCTCTACTAAAACATTCTGCTCCCCCTGTTTCTTCATTATTTTCTCCCTCTGATTTTGCCAATTACTTCATCACAAAGATCACTACTATTCGGTCGGAGGCGACTCCTTCTGATTTGGTTCCCACCACTAATCTCTTAACTCCCCCTGCTAACAAATTCTCTGCATTCTCTCCCATTTCTCTGGATGAACTTTCTACGCTGCTGAACTCTTCCAAGCCCACAACTTGTTCTCTTGACCCAATTCCACCCCGTCTTCTAATCTCCATAGCTCCTTCTTTGTTGCCCTCCCTCTTCTATATCTTTAACCTCTCTCTCTCTCTACTGGATCCTTCCCCTCAGTCTTTAAACATGCTCTAGTTTCTCCTATTGTGAAAAAACCTTCTCTTGACTCTTCTTCCTTGTCTAGCTATCGCCCAATTTCTCTTCTTCCTTTTCTCTCTAAGGTTCTGGAACGAGTTGTCTACTCTTGCTGTCTTGAGTTTCTTGACACCTACTCCATTTTGGACCCTCTCCAGTCTGGATTCCGCCCATGGCACTCCACAGAGACGGCCCTCACCAAGATCTCAAATGATCTGTTGCGGGCCAAGGAGAATGGCCTTTACTCTATCCTTGTCCTCCTTGATCTGTCTGCGGCCTTCGACACCGTTGACCACTGTCTTTTAGTTGACTTACTTTCTGACCTTGGCTTCTCAGGCTCCGTTCTCAATTGGTTTAAATCTTACCTGTCAGATAGATCTTTTGCAGTGGTCACGGGTGGACAGACTTCATCTTCTGTTCCTCTATCTGTTGGAGTTCCTCAGGGTTCTGTCTTGGGTCCCCTTTTGTTCTCTCTATATACATTGTCCCTGGGTAAACTTATCAGCTCTTTTGGTTTTTCTTATCATCTGTACGCAGATGACACCCAGCTCTATCTTTCTACCCCTGACCTTTCGCCAGGGCTTGAGCAGCAAGTTTCATCTTGTTTGACTGCTGTCTCCCAATGGATGCTCCATCGGCGCTTGAAGCTCAACATGGCCAAAACAGAGCTTCTTGTTTTCCCTCCTAAGCCCACTCTTGAATATTCATTTTCTGTCTCTGTCAACAACATCTCTATTCAGCCAGTCCAGGAAGCCCGCAGTCTTGGTTTCATTTTCGACTCCTCTTTATCATTTATCCCACAGATTCAGGCCACAGCCAAGGCCTGTAGATTTTTTCTTTATAATATTTCCAAAATCCGTCCATATCTCTCTCCTTCTACTGCAAAGACTTTGGTCCATGCCCTAGTGGTCTCGCGACTCGACTACTGTAACCTTCTCTTGGCAGGGCTTCCTCTCTCTCACCTCCACCCATTGATTTCTGTTCAGCACTCAGCTGCCCGTATTATCTCACTCGCTCGTCGATATGACCATGTCTCTCCCCTTTTGTCATCCCTTCACTGGCTCCCCGTTCCCTTCCGCATTCGCTATAAGCTTCTCTTGCTCACCTTCAAAGCCCTGCATGGGCTCGCCCCTCCCTATCTCTCTGAACTTCTTTCTCCCTACACCCCCTCTCGTTTCCTCCGTTCTGGTAGCCAAGGTCTCCTGTCCCAGCCCCGGATTTCCACTGCCCCGTCCTGGATCCGTCCTTTCTCGCTCGCTGCCCCTCACTCCTGGAACCTCCTTCCCTTACAAGTACGGCTCAACACGTCCTTAACCAGCTTCAAAGCTGAGTTAAAGACCACACTGTTTAGGGAACCATTCCCAGGGAGTCTATGATCGTGACCTGGTTGTTCCTGATGCGTGACCTAATATTGATATTTGATGTTTTCACTTGTTTTATGATGTTTTAATTTGTTGTTTTACTTTTAGATTGTACGCCACAGGCAGGCTTTTTATATATTCTGGATTTTATTTGGTTTTGTACAGTGCCGTATACATCTACGGCGCTTAATAAATAAAGCTAATAATAATAATAATAATAATAATACATTTCAGCATAGGTTTAATTTTGTTTTGTAAATTTTTGCTAATCTTGCTGGTGTAAGGTACCATCTCTCTTCCATTTTCAAAAAAAGTCTTTTAAATCTTGTGAACGCATAAATTTATCTGTTTTTTTCCCCTTGCTCTTTCCCAGTGTTCTAGATTTATTGTTCTACCAATATCTGTAGCCCATTTAATCATGTTCTCCTATATTTTCTCCACTTCTTGTTTCCTTTCCATTAATAATTTATAGAATTTACTTATCTTTTTTTCTTCAAGTCTGAGAAGAATATTTTATCAAGATCCTTCATTTCTCTCTCAAATCCTTGTTGCTTTGCATCTGTCTTAAATCTTGCTGACAATTGCATGAATAATAACCAATGTGTTTTGGGATCTAGCTGTTGTAATTCTTTCACTGATTTTAGTTCAAACTCCCCTTTTGCTCCCTTCTTTAATATTTCTTTATATCTAAGCCAGCTTTCCAATGCAGTCCATTTTCCATGGAACGCTTCATGGGTTGATACCCAATATGGTATTTTTGTGTAAGTTTTTTTCTTTAATTTCATTCCAAATTTTCAAAAGTGTCTTTCTGATCACATGGTGATTAAATTCCTTATGGACTTGTTCTTTTTCGTACCATAAATAACCATGCCAACCATATCTGTTATTAAATCCTTCCACTTTCAAAATTTCTAGTCTTTCAAGTGTGACCCAATCAGTTATCCAATCCAATGCATTAGCTTTATGATAAATTTCTAAATCAGGCAAGTTTCTACCTCCATCTTCCTTCTTTCTTGTCATTGTATTCCAATCTATCCTTGCCTTTTTATTGTTCCATGTAAATTTTTGAATGTCTCTATGCCAGTCTTGAAATATCTTTTTTTATGTACAATTGGAATGCATTGAAATAGAAAATTAATTTTTGGGAGAATCATCATTTTAACAGTTTCTATTCTTCCTATTAATGAAAGCTTTAATTTGTCCCATTTTGTTAATTCCATTTTTATTTCTTTCCATTTTACTTTACAGTTGTTATCAAAGAGATCCGTATTTCTTTTAGATAACCAAATTCCAAGATATTTAACCTTGTTGGTAATTTTGCTTAGGGATCTTTCTTTTAATACATTTTCTTTGTTTTTAAGGCCTAAGCAGACTGCCAGAAATAGTGCACATTAAATTGAGGCACTGCCCTGGCTCAGTGCTAGGGAATCATGGGAACTGTAATTTATTGTGGCACCAGAGCTCTCTGATAGAGAAGGCTCAATGTCTCAGAAAAAAATACAATTCCAATAACTCCCTAGCACTGAGCCAGGGCAGTGCCTCAATTTAATGTGCACTATTTCTGGCAGTCTGCAAAGGCTCTTAGTCATGTTTTTGGTCATTATCACTGTTTTTTCAAGGTTTATTTTGAATCCCGCTACCTTCCCGAATTCTTCTATTATCTGAAAGACCTTGTTTATTTGTTGAGTTGGTTCTTCTAGTATCAGAACTAGGTCATCCGCAAATGCTCTTAGCATATATTCTTTCCCCTGTATCTTCATCCCTTTGATTTCGGTACTTTATCTTATTTGCGTCAGTAATGTCTCTAATGTTGTTATAAAAAGTAACGGTGATAACAGGCATCCTTGACGTGTGCCCTTAGCTATTTCTAGTGTCTCTGTTTTATTTACGTTAATTATCAGATTTTCTGACTGATTGTTGTATATCTGGTTAATCCAATTACAGAATTTCTCCCCCACTTCCATTTTTTTTCAAAACTCTGTCATAAAAAACCAATTTACATTGTCAAATGCTTTTTCTGTGTCTAGAAAAATAGCCAGTTTTCTTTCATTCTTCTAGTATCAAACTAGGTCATCCGCAAATGCTCTTAGCTTATATTCATTCCCTTGTATCTTCATCCCTTTGATTTCGGTACTTTGTCTTATTTGCGTTAGTAATGTCTCTAATGTTGTTATAAAAAGTAACTGTGATAATGGGCATTCTCGACATGTGCACTTAGCTATTTCTATTGTCTCTGTTTTATTTCCGTTAATTATCAGATTTGCTGACTGGTCTTTGTATATCTACTTAATTACAGAATTTCTCCCCATTTCCATTTTTTTCAAAATCTCTCATAAAAAACCAATTTACATTGTCAAATGCTTTTTCTGCATCTAGAAAAATCAACACCAGTTTTCTTTCATTGTTTTTTTTTTTTAGTACTCTATAGTATTTATTATCAATCTAATATTATCTTTCAATTGTCTTGTTGGGAGAAATCCTGACTGTTCCTCTTGAATTATGTTAATAAGTACTTGGTTTAGTCTTCCAGCTAATATCGATGCAAAAATTTTATAGTCCGTGTTCAACAATGATATTGGCCTGTAATTCTGTGCTTCTTTTTTGTCTCTTCCTTCTTTCGGCAATAATGTAATGTTCACATATTTCCAGGTATCTGGTATTCCCTCCCTCTTTATTTGGTTTAGTGTTTCCAATAAAGGTATTTTTAATTCCTCTAGAAAAGTTTTATAATAACTCACTGTAAATCCATCTGGACCTAGCGCTTTGTCTTTTTTAAGTTTCTGTATTGCTTGAATTACATCTTCTTCCGTAAAGTCTGCATTTAGTATTTTTTGTTGTTCCTGTGACATTTTTAGCAATTGTTGGTTATTTATGTAATCAGATATTTCCTTCCATTTTATTTCTTCTCTTTTGTAAAGATTTACATAAAAGTTAAAAAAGACTTTTTGAATTTCTTGTTGTGTATGAACCACACTATCTCCATCTTTTATTTTTGTTATCAGTCTTTTCTTTTTGTCTTTTCTTAATTTGTATGCCAGCCATCTTCCTGTTTTATTAGCACTTTCAAATTGGCTCTGTTTAATGAATTTCATTTTCCTTGCTATTACTTCTGAAAGAAAACGGAGCTCTGCCTTGGCTCTTTAAGTGCCTGTAAAGATCGAGGCAGCAGGGAGGCCTGGATGCTCTGGAGGATGCCAGCTGTAGCCCCCCCTCACCGGCCTAGAACACCTTTGGCAACGGGAGAGAAGGACACTGCGATGGAGCCCTGCCTTGGCCCTTTAAGAGCCCTTGGAGACCTTGGCAATGGCGTGGCCCTGACACCCTGTGGGAGGCTATTTCTAGCCCCCCCTTAATGGCCCAGAACACCAGAGGCAAGGGGAGCAGAGGACACAGCAGCGGAACCATGCCTTGGCTCTTTAAGTACCTGTAAAGATTGCCTAGAACACCTTTGGTGACAGGAGAGGAGGACGTGGCAGTGGAGCCCTGCCTTGGCTCTGCTTTCACATTTATTGTACAATGGGAGTGTAGCTGGATCATTTATCATTGGTACCATGTAATGTAGCTGGGAATGGTCAGGGAGTGGGGATTGAGGTTGTGTGGGGGAATAGCCACTGCTATTTCATAGAATCATAGGTTGGAAGGGACCACAAGGGCCAACTAGTCCAATTCATGTCATGCAGGACACACCGTCAAAGCAGTGGTGTCAACCCACTACACTTCATGCTGTCACCTGCAGGGCTCCACCCCTCACCAGCCAGGAGGTGGCGGGCCCATATATGTGAGTAGTATGTAGTGGTAGCTCCTGTCAAAAAAAGTTTTATGACCTTTTGATGCCTGTCAAAGAATGATTTATGGCCTGCCAAAGAATGATTTATGACCTGTCAAAATGGATTGATTTATGACTGTCAAATTGATGGGCAGGCCCCTCCCCTGGAAATGCTAAGGCAGGGCATCCTGTCCACATGACCCCAGGCGTTCCCTTTAGCGCCCCTGTCCATGTGACCCCACTCCCCGACCAATGGCTGCTTATTGGGGCTTGTTCTGAACCATGTGTCCCAAACTAGCCAATAGTACTAGATCTTCCATGTTTTCTGATTGGTCCCTTGAGTTCACGTGTTCCTAACTGGCCAACCATGCTAGATTTCCCAGAGCCTCCATTTTAGGCATGCCCAGACATGTTCTGCGAGGCAACATGCAGATACCAATGTGTTTGGCTGCACCTTCTACAACCAGGAAATAAAATAAAAAATAAAACCCATTAAGATAGCATCCTGGCCAAATAATTATCACGGGCCTGTGGGCTTTACTAACTCTCCCCTACTGTTGAATATTAAACCTAAAAAGGAAGCTAAAGAGTCTGAAAAGACACCCAAAATTATGGATTTCATTGATGATGCCTCAGAACTCGAGTGTGATTGCTGTTGCAATTTAAAAGCCATTCTCCAGAAAAAGAAAGTACCCGACACTCCACAGAGCCCAGATGAGCCGGATGGCGCAGACTTTTTGAACCCTGCCACTCAGCTGGAAGAGGCCATGGAAGAGGGAGATCGTGATCATTTGAGATGAGTGTGTTGTTTTCCAAATGAAAAAGAATAAAATGTTCTTTATTTCTTTTTACTGAATTAGGATGAAAACCTGCAGGCAGACAGTGCTGAGAACCAAGCTGGAAAGAGTCTACAGCCCACAAATGTTTCCCCCATTACTAAGATGTAGAGATGTTTCTACCAATAAAAAAATGTGTTTTTTTTGTTTTTTTTTTTGCATATGTGTGTTCATACTTACAAAAGAGTTGAAAATGGGAGAGCATGAAAAAATTCTGAGTGATATATATTATTCACCGGGGAAGACTGGGAGCTTTGGGGGTGTGAATGCCCTACTTCAGGAAGCCAAAATACAGAGCAAAAATCTTAAAAAAGAGGAGGTGTCCCGATGGTTTTCTGGCCAAGATGCCTATACACTACACAGACCTGCCAAAATGCATTTTAAAAGAAACAAGACTGTTGTATCTAATGCGGATTCTCAATGGCAGGCTGATCTAGTTGATATGTAGCAGTTTTCTAAGTATAACAGAGGATACAAGTACATTTTAACAGTAATAGATATTCTGTCTAAATATGCCTGGGTTTTGGCTCTAAAGGACAAAACTGGTAGAGAAGTAGCCAATGCTTTTAACACTATTTTTTTAGCCAAAATGGAAGAAAGTCTGACAAATTACAAACGGATCATGGCCGTGAATTTTTAAACAAATCTGTAGGTAGCCTCTTAAAACATCATGGGATTCACCATTTTGTCACCAATAATGAAGTCAAAGCAGGGGTTGTTGAACAATCCAACAGAACTTTAAAAACAAAAATGTGGAGGTATTTCACAGCTAAAATACCTTTACCTATATTGATGTACTTCCCCTGTTTCTAAAAAGTTAAACCCTAGTTTTCACCGAACTATCAAAGCTAGGCCTGCAGAAGTCAATGATTCTAATGCTCTAGCCATGTGGAAAACAGTATATGGGACTCCTGTCAAAACAAAAAAGGAGGGCCCATTCCTCAGGAAAGGAGACCATGTGAGGATTTCTAAAAGCAAGGGCATATTTGACAAAGGATATGAACAGAATTTCACCACCGAAGTATTTATTGTTGACTGTGTCCTCCTAACTGCAAAGAGGTCTGTGTTCTTGCTGAAAGATTTTCTCGGAGAGGCTGTTGTTGGAAGCGTTTACCCTGAAGAGTTACAAAAGGTGAATGTGAAAGAGGATCAAGTGTACAGGATTGGAAAAAATCTAGACACTAAAGGTCAGGGTAGGAGAAAACAATACCTAGTGAAATGGTTAGGCTGGCCTAGCAAATTCAACAGTTGGGTGCTTGCTTCTGAAGTTGGTGAACCTGTGTAGAGGTGAGAGAAATGGATTTTATATCTTACAGCACATCCATTTTTCCACAGAATACAATTTCATTCTTTACTATCTCTTTAATAAGACCCCTGGAACTACCTGGGGAGTGGGAAGTAGGGCTAGCTGAGATATAGTACCCACACACCTGGAATAATATCAATACTAATACACCTTTTGAAATTGCAAATGAGACCAAGAAATGGCCCTTAATTCTGCCATGAGGGTATTATTCTGATCTCCCTGAACTGCTTGAAGTCATGAACAACCTGATAACAAGGTGTCCTGACCCTCCTGAAGCGCTTCTGCACTATGACCTTGTGGGCGGAAAGGTTAGGTTTAAAACAAATGGGCCATACACCATACCCTGACCTTTAGTGTCTAGACACTAGCTCACATGTTAGGATTAGTACCCAGCCATCATGCAAAAACTCCACCTTTCAAAGCAGCCTTATATGTTTACACCGATATAGTGGAGCATCAGATAGTGGGAGACTTCTGTGTCCCGCCGTTGTGCTGCATACCTGTACGGGGTCAGAGCAACAAATGTGTCAATATTGTTTATGACAAGCCTCACTACATCCCTGTAAGTAAGCATCACATTGACACCATCACCATTGAGATAAAGTCGGACCAGAACAAAAAAGTGTCATTTCGCTCTGGTAAGGTGCTTGTGAACCTACACTTCCACTCCAGGCGGATATTGAAGTTTTAAAAATGGTGATTATCAAAACATATGGTGACCCTGCCATTTATAGAGATTATTACAGGGTCCAGGCTGGTAACAGTCTTCCAGGGTCCCATGGAATTCCTGTAATGTATGGATCTGGGCTTGGTGGGATTTTCAGAAGCCTTTTCAGAAAAGCAGTCCCCCTTTTGAAAAGAGGCCTGAACATCATTAAACCCCACGTTAAAACAGCCATGCACAATATTGCTACAGATGTGGCTGGTGAAGTTACGGAGGCGGTTATAAATAAAATGAAACCCCACAACTCCACAAGAAGGCTCAGGACTGATGTATATTCAAAGGAGGCATCGTCAAAAAAGAAAAGCATCATGAGTGAGGTTAATAGGCCTCCTATAGCCTCCATTTTTAGCCAGCTGGATGTGACTTAGGGGGATTGGCTCATCAGTCAGAGCAATAACTGCTACCCATACAGGGCTTTCATAGAATCTGTGCTGAACTACAGTGAAGACACTCTAGCAACCCGATTCTCTACAGGGTTGTTCTATAAAGATACTGCTGGAGAGCATGAATCAACAGATCTGGATGGGAATAATAAAGGCTTTATTGAAAGAGCAAACCTGACACATGGGAGTAGAACACTAGATCTGCTGGGACAACTTCATACAGACCTATTTTTTTCAAGAGAAACTGCTTTTAAATGGGGTGGATGTAAAAATTAAACTTACACACAACAAAGATCCTTTCTGCCTAATGACCGATGACAGCAATTACAAATTGCAAATTTTATCAGCGTCCCTTTTTGGGAAGAAGGTGAGAGTGTCACCGGGAGTCCGGCTGGGTCATGCAGAAGCTCTGCTTGTTTGGTTTAGGTGGAGTAGTGTGCTTGTAAATCCAGCAGAACCAGGAAGCAAAAATCCAAGCTTCTAAAGTTGAGCTTTATTGTTGAAAGAATAATAACAACATGCAAAGTAAAACACAGCCCACTATAGGATCACATTTTGCAGATGTGGCTAAACAGGAACAAAACTACAGATCCATGTTTCCAGATCTTAAGGCTACATTGTGAAGCAGTATAAACATATTATAGATCCATCGAGAAGTAAAGAGAAGAAAAAAGTATGATCCAATGGAAGCAAATAATAATAATATCAATGCCTAACACAAAATTTCTCAGCCCAGCCCCTCTCCACCTTTTGGGTGTTAACCTTCAGGTTGATTGGATGATCTGTATGTGATGTATGCTAGCCCAACCTCTTGTTGTTCATCTTCCACCATGTGATCTACTTTCCCATAACAACTTTTATTATTGTTTCCTTATGTAAACGATGCTTTCCCACCTAGTGGTTTTCTATTGTTTAGTCTCTCTAGCCATCTGGACTGAGTTGTTTGTGTTCTGCCTAGAATCTGTTCTCAAGTGGAAAAAATACAGACACACACATTTCTGCATTTCACCTTTGACTGCATAGCCCAGGGGTAGGCAACCCTCCCCGTTAAGGGCCGAGGGACTTCAGCTGTTGGCCAATAGCTCCTGGGATTCTGGGAGCTGAAGTCCCTCGGCCCTTAAAGGGGAAAGGTTGCCTACCCCTGGCATAGCCCATCTATACTCTGACAATCCCCTCCTGAAATGTATGGATGTGTGTATGAAGCACACTAATATATGTTGTGAAACTAACTTAGCACGGTTGTTAGGTCTACATACTTATGATGACATTCCAAGTAGACGCGACATCTGGTCATGTCAAAAATTGTCAATGCCTTTGCCAAAATGTCTGTCAAATTTTGTTTTGATTCTATATATTGTAGACGTACAATTCCCTTCTGTACCAATTTTCTGACATTTTGGTATCTAATTCCAATGTACTTTGTTCTGCACTTTAGGTTTTCTGTCTCTGACATGGCAATGCATGATTGAGAATCTTCATTGATTAAAACTGGTTCAGCACATTCCTGATTCAAATCCTGTAATAACTGTCTAATCCATTTAATCTCATTACCTAATTCTGATAACGCTGCGAACTCTGCTTCACATGTATTTTGTGCTACATATCCCTGTTTTTTATTTCTCCAAACAATTGCACTCTCTCCAAACTTGATCAACAAACCTTTCACTGACTTTCTGTCATGTAGCTCTGAAGCAAAAGAACTATCCACAAAGCATTCAAGTCCAACCTGACTGTTCTGTATCTTCAGTTTTCTGTCTAAGCTACCTTTCAGGTATCTCACCAAATGTTTCACTGCAGTCCAATCTTCAACCTTCGGACAATTTGTTTTTCTGCTAAGCACACCAACGGCAAACAAAATGTCAGGCCGAGAATTACAAGCTATAAACATCAAACTCCCAACAAGGCTCTGATATAATTCTGGATTTTCAAACTCTCTAGTATCTTTATCATTTACATATCCAACTGACATAGGACTTTTCACTACTTTTGCATCCTGCAATCCACACTTCTCTATGAAACTCTTAATCTTTTTCTGTTGACTCAATAAACAACTGCCATCTTCAGTCTATTGTATTTCAATTCCAAGATAGGATCTGAGAGGACCTAGATCTTTCACAACAAATTTCTTTGACAACTCCATCCTTACTGTCTGAATCTCTTGTTTTGACTTAGCTGCCACACATAAGTCATCAACATAAATCACCAATGTCACATCTCCTTTTGTGTAAACACATGCATCAGCAATGCTGTAACCAAGCTTCACAAGCTCCTCATGAATGTAAAGATTTTAACTTCTAGCACTCTGTTTTAAACCATACAAAGCCTTTTCCAACTTGTACACCTTTCTGTCACTGTCTTGCTGAAACCCCAAAGGTTGTTCCATGTACACAGTTTCCTCAAGACAAGCATTCAAGTATGCAGTCTCAAAGTCAAAATGCTGCACCAACTGACCCTTCCTTGATGCTAAAGCCAAAACCAATCTTAGACTTTCAGGCTTTGCTGTTGGAGAAAATGTTTTGTCAAAATTTTCAAATCTCTGCTGTGTAAATCCCTTTGCTACCAACCTGGCCTTGTATCTCTGACTATCATCAGGCATCAACTTTCTTTTGTACACCCATTTGCAGCCAATCACTTTGTGATTTGTAGGTCTATCAACAATTTTAAACACTTCTTTATCTGTCAAAGACTTGAATTCCTGCTCCATAACAGACTCCCATTTCAACCTTTCCTCATCAGGACAATTCTGCACTTCTTTGTAACTTTCAGGTTCAACAGCCACAAATGTGCAAGCCCTAGCTTCCTGCACAACAAAATGGTCTGGTGGTTTTTGAACTCTTTGGGTGCGACGTGGGATGACAACTTTTGTTCTACCTTCCTCATCCTCAGTATCAGAACTTGTGTGAGGTTCCCTATCTCTGTGTTTCTTAGTTTCAGTCATCCTGGGTGTCTGTGGCTGGGTTTGTGTTGTCTTATCTGATGTGTTTGCTTTACTGTCTGAAGAAGCTGACTCCTGTTTTACCACCCCTCCATTTCTGGCAGGTGTTCCTAACGCCCCCAATCTCAGAAAAATTTCTTTGTTGGAGTGCACATTTTCTCAACCCGAATGTTTCTCAGAATTTGCTCTTCTTGAAAATAATATTTTCCTATCTTTAAGGAGAAATCTATAACTATTCCCAGAATAACCCACAAACATCAATCTTCTCCACTTGGGCTGATTTTTCTTTCTGAAAGCAGCTGGCACATAGACATTTGTATATTGCCCAAACACTCTAAGGTATTTCAAATTAGGTGCTCTTTTGTAAAGCATGTGATAAGGAGTGTTTTTTACAGCTGAGTTCTAAGTTAGCTGTAAGAATCGCCTCCCCCCAGAGGTTCTCAGGAGCATTTGCATCTAACATCATGCACTCTTTTATCTGTTTCAAGACAGCTATTCTCCTCTCCGCAATTCCATCCTCCTGAGGGTTAGTTGTGTAGTGTCTAATCCCCTTTTTCCTTAGCCAATTTTCTAAAGTGTGAGACAAGAATTTGCCTCCTCTGTCTGTGATCAAAGATCCCACTTTGAAATCAAATTCTCTTTCAATCACGTTCACCCATTTTTTAAATCTTTCCCCTGCTTCCCCCTTCTCTTTCAGAAGTATCACATAAGAAAAGTGATCCACAATCACCATGAAATATTTGCTGCCCCCTAGTGTTGCAACCATGGGACCAGAAACATCACAATACACAGCCTCAAATGGACGTTTGGCTATAAATTTGCTTCGCTTTGCCACAGGATAAGCTTTCAACTTAATCCTGCTGCAAACTGAGCATTCCAGGTGATTTGAACAGGGTGACATTTTAAAATCTGGACAAATTTCCTCCAGTTTCACAAGACTTTTAAAACCAACATGACCCATTAATCTGTGAAAATAATGAATACAGTTTGAATGCAAAAGCTCATTTTGTACAACTGCACATTCTGCCTTATCTACCATGTAGTACATTTTGTCTTCCTTTACAGCTTTTGTACAGACTTCCCCATCTTTGGAAATTAAGCATTTCTCCCCCACAAAATGCAGTGTATACCCTTCTGTGGTCAAAGCAGACACACTAACTAAACAGTTTTGTAATTTAGGCACACACAAAACATTATCAAAAGATTTACCAAACCCAGGAATGTAGACAGTTCCCATTTTATGGATTTCTCTTGCTGCCCCATCAGCTAGAGCAACAGAGTTCACTGTGGAGGGCTTCTTGCTTCTGAGTAGCTCAGGATCATTTATCATATTTGCGGTAGCACCAGAATCAAGAATCCAATTTTGACTCTTAGCATGTTGAGTCACACTGTCACAGCCTCGAGTAACAGCTGCAGTTCCTTTGTTTCCCCCAAAGGGATGTGGTTGTTGTTGATTCCTTTTCTTGTTGTCTGCTGCAAGTTTCCTGCAGTCCTTCCTTAGATGACCTGCCTTCTTGCAGTAATAACAAATCTTTCCTCTGGAAACAGCTGCCTTTTCAGTCTGTATTTCTCTGGACCAGGGGTAGGCAACCTTTCCCCTTTAAGGGCCGAGGGACTTCAGCTCCCAGAAGCCTCAGCCATGTTGGCCAATAGTCCCATGTTGGCCAATAGCTCCTGGGGATTCTGGGAGCTGAAGTCCCTCAGCCCTTAAAGGGGAAAGGTTGCCTACCCCTGCTCTGGACGCTCCCTCTGTGGCATTTGAAGACTTTGAAGCTGCAGATGCCTGGCCTGCTTGCGTTGTTCAGCTTCAAACCTTCGGCGTTGGCTTTCCTCCATGACTCTAGAAGCCACGAGCTCCATTATAAGTTGTGCTTCAGGCACACCTTGCAGACCATGCAAAATGTTGTCATAATTAGCCGAGAGGGATCCTAATAAAATGTAACTTTTCTGTTGCTCTGAGATAGCCACGCCTCTCATTTGAACTTGGGCAAACAATTCCCTCATCACTTCCAGATGCTTTTCAGGAGAATGATTCTCATCCATCTTGTGCCCATATAGACGCTTACACCACATCATTTTGGCTAGTGCTGAGGCAGACTGGTGGATGTCCCTCAGGGTATTCCATATGTCCTTAGCCACAGATATACCCCTTACATGATTTAATTGGGCTTCAGAAAGAATGAGGTGAAGGGTAGCAACAGCTTTCTCATTTTTTTCTGTCTCAGCTGGAGTGGGTGCTGGAGAAAGGTCTGGATCAATATCCTGCCAAAGATTTTCCCTAATTAATAATGCTTTTGAATACACACAACAGGAGAAAAAATTCTCACTTGTCAGCTTCGGAAATTTAGTGACATCCATGATGAATTTCACTTGTGACACAAAGAGTCTGAAAACAGCTTGTCGCACTTCAGCTACTTCAAAGAACATTGTCTCTTTAAATGTGCAGGCAAGAACGACCATTCCTCATTGAAGCCTGGACATTCAACTAGCCAGCAGACAGTTTCTTTCTTGTAAATCATGCAGATAAGCAAAGCATTACTCACAGCTCAAGTTTTAAAATTCCAAGTTTGGAATGTGTGGAGGACATCTCATCTCCGCTTCCCTTCCCGTGCTGCTGAAGCATCCTGGGCAACCCATAACCCATTGTTCGGTTTAGATAAAACAGTGTGCTTATAAATCCAGCAAAACCAAGAAACAAAAATCCAAGCTTCTAAAGTTGAGCTGTACTGTTAAAAAAATAATAACAACATACAAAATAAAACACAATCCACTATAAGATCACATCTTGCAGATGTGGCTAAACAAAAACAAAACCACAGATCCATGTTTCCAGATTTTAAGGCTACGTTGTAAAACAGTATAAACATATTATAGATCCATCGAGAAATAAAGAAAAAAAAGTGTGATCCAATGAAAACAAATAATAATAATATCAATGCCTAACACAAAGTTTCTCAGCCCAGCCCCTCTCCACCTTTTGGGTGTTAACCTTCAGGTTGATTGGATGATCTGTATGTGATGTATGCTAGCCCAACCTCTTGTTGTTCATCTTCCACCATGTGATCTACTTTCCCATAACAACTTTTATTATTGTTTCCTTATGTAAACGATGCTTTCCCACCTAGTGGTTTTCTATTGTTTAGTCTCTCTAGCCATCTGGACTGAGCTGTTTGTGTTCTGCCTAGAATCTGTTCTCAAGTGGAAAAAATACAGACACACACATCTCTGCATTTCACCTTTGACTGCATAGCCCAGGGGTAGGCAACCCTCCCCTTTAAGGGCCGAGGGACTTCAGCTCCCAGAAGCCTCAGCCATGTTGGCCAATAGTCCCATGTTAGCCAATAGCTCCTGGGATTCTGGGAGCTGAAGTCCCTCGGCCCTTAAAGGGGAAAGGTTGCCTACCCCTGGCATAGCCCATTTATACTCTGACAATCCCCTCCTGAAATGTATGGATGTGTGTATGAAGCACACTAATATATGTTGTGAAACTAGCTTAGCACGGTTGTTAGGTCTACACACTTATGATGACATTCCAAGTAGACGCGACATCTGGTCATGTCAAAAATTGTCAATGCCTTTGCCAAAATGTCTGTCAAATTTTGTTTTGATTCTATATATTGTAGACGTACAATTCCCTTCTGTACCAATTTTCTGACATTTTGGTATCTAACTCCAATGTGCTTTGTTCTGCACTTTAGGTTTTCTGTCTCTGACATGGCAATGCATGATTGAGAATCTTCATTGATTAAAACTGGTTCAGCACATTCCTGATTCAAATCCTGTAATAACTGTCTAATCCATTTAATCTCATTACCTAATTCTGATAACGCTGCGAACTCTGCTTCACATGTATTTTGTGCTACATATCCCTGTTTTTTATTTCTCCAAACAATTGCACTCTCTCCAAACTTGATCAACAAACCTTTCACTGACTTTCTGTCATGTAGCTCTGAAGCAAAAGAACTATCCACAAAGCATAACAACTTTTATTATTGTTTCCTTATATAAACAAAGATATTTTCCCACCCAGCGGTTTTCTATTGTTTAGTCTCTCTAGCCATCTGGACTGAGTTGTTTGTGTTCTACCTAAAATCTGTTCTCAAGTAAAAAAAAAAAAAATTACAGACACATACATCTCTACATTTCATCTTTGACTACATAGCCCATCTATACTCTGACACTGCTGACATGCAATGCCAAATACCCTATGGACTGTGTAAGCATGAAAGTGTTTAGCATCCCAAGAGGCAGTTGTGTCACCAACCAGGAGAATCTCTTTTTGGGCCAACTACCCAAGCAAGTGATTACAGGCCTGGTGGATAATGATGCCTTCAGTGGAGTTTACAACAAAAAATCCTTTAACTTTAAGCATTATGACATCAATTTTTCAGCACTTTATCTGGATGGAGAGCAGAACCCTACAAAACCCTTTCAGCCCAATTTTGAAGATGGAAACTGTGCCAGGGAATACATGAGTTTGGTGCAGACGGCAGGCAAGCATATGAAAAACCATTCTCTTTTAATCAACCGTGAGGAATATGCGTGCGATTACACACTTTTTGCCTTTGATCTTACCCCAGACCAAGCAGGCGTAGATGAAAACTGGCTATTTGTTGATGAAAATTGGGAACCTGAGGGCTGAATTCCGGTTTGCCAGACCTTTGCCTACTACTGTGAATATGATCGTTTATGGTGTTTTTGACAATGTGATAGAGCTAAATCACAGGAGAAACATCCTGTATGATTATATGTAACATGGACAGCGTGCAATTAACTCGCATTCTTTCTTCAAATCCTTATACCTGAAAGCTATTATATGGAGTCTTCCCATGTGACATGCTCCCTACCACCCTCTCTTTCCTAAAACCATCATTATTTTTTTAAGAAAAAATGCCAGCAAAACTATGTTTCAGTCCAGAGCAATGCAAGACTTAGACTCTGTGGTCTGTGGTTATCACTGTGTGTTTTTAATTCAGCATCGCTGTAAAGGTCTAACACAGGGTAGGCAACCTTTCCCCTTTAAGGGCCGAGGGACTTCAGCTCCCAGAAGCCTCAGCCATGTTGTCCAACAGTCCCATATTGGCCAATAGCTCCTGGGATTCTGGAAGCTGAAGTCCCTCGGCCCTTAAAGGGGAAAGGTTGCCTACCCCTGGTCTAACATTTAAAAATATTCAGGAAGTATATTCTCATGATTTGTAAAGAAATGATGAAATGATGGTTGAATATGTAAAAACAAAGAGAAACATGCCAAGGCTTGTCTCATACATGCCCAGACTTGTCCCAAACATGTTTCAACCAGCCCAGGAATGCATAACCTGTAATGCTTTTCATAGACGTTCTTGTCAATAAACATATCCTCTAGGAGGGATTTTAAAGAAAGTTTGTGTGTTTTTTCTTTTATCAAAATCAAAACATAGACTTAAAAATTAGTGATATTTTTAATTTATTAAATTATCTTTTTGAAAAAACATCAGGAAAATCATAAGTGGAGCCAATTAGGAGTACTAGATTGTCGCTATTTTCTGAAAGCTCGGCCATGGCCCTCATGAAAACATCCCAGCCTTTTGGAACATGTTTCAAAGGTAAAGCATGTGTCTGAGTAACCCCCTTGACTAAGTCAAGCACATTGGATCCAGCTACAGGTTCCCCTTTATAGACAAAGGCTGCTTTGTCATCCCATGAAGAAATACTCTGGTTTCATTTTGTTTAGCATTACCCTTGCGGCATTCTTGTATCTAGCAGGCAGGCTTTCCAGGACTTCTTGAAACAGGGTCTCAGAGGAGTTTGCCAGGGGGCTGCTGCACTTCAGGTAGAATTAGATTTATGTTTTCTTTCTCTGCTTCCTTCTGTCTGATATGAGTCAAATACTTTTGAAGCAAAACGTCATACTGTTTAGCTTTTTCATACTCTGTTATGTCAGTCCTGTGAAGAATCTTCTGCATTTCAGCATCCAGGGTATATATGGCCTTAGTTCTGATATTCTCATCCTTAGGAAATGATCCCTTTAACTGTTCTAGCTGGTGGTTAGGGACCAGATACATCTTTTCTGCATATTCCTTTACTGCTTAGTTAAAAGGCTCGTTATCAGGGGAACTGCAAAGCTTAACAGGGGTCCAAGAAAAACCCCAGACTGCTTCACCAGGACTTTTTTCTTCTCAGGGAGACTCTCCTGTTACCCAGGGTTTTAATAAGATGGCATCTCTTACTCAGTATGAGAACTTGATGAGGAGATAATGGAATGTTGCCTTTTAAAGTATTCAGGGCTATTTCTGAGATGCCTGCCACCAGGTCATTTGAGGCTGTACATAAAAAAAACCTTTCCTCTGGGGTGGGGGCATCTTAATGAGCAGTTTTAAGAGTGCTAGATTCACATGCCCAGACATGTTGACCTGAAGGGGGTGGTGAAAGCAATATGGTGTCGGAATTAAAGCTGAAGCTTTTTGTAACTACTGGCACCCTTCTTCATGGTATAATAGGGGGAGAAGTTTGAAAATAAGAGGGATACCAGAACTGCAAATCAAGATTTATTTGAAAAAGTTACAACAGTCCAAGCCGAATTTATCAGGATACCAAAAGAAGAGATGATGAAAGATGTAGACACGACTTTTCGAAAAAAGTCAAAAACTGCCAAAGAAAAAAATATGCCAAGAGATGTAATAATTGTTGGAATAATGTTCCAGGGAAAATGCACAATGTGGTGAATGGCAGCAGCTATGATGACTAAGCATTTGGCCACTGCTGAGTCATGCAGCATCAAGGCTGATGAAACAAGAGGTGACATAATGACAGGGAGTCACCTGGTGCTGTAAAGCACAGTAAGTTCTGCAAAAGGGCTGCAAACATGCTGTGTCATTCTGATGATTGACAGGTGTCCAAAAGGAAGAGGCAGGGCTAGAAAGCCATGTGAAGCGCTGGCTATATAAGGGACAAGCCTCTGGACACATGTGTGGGTTGATGTGGGTTGATTGTGGAAGGTGGAGATTGTTGGAGAGTGCGTTGGTGTATCATTGTACATAGCCTTTGTATATAGAACGTCTGAAGATTAAAAGCCTCTTAGTGAGACATATGCTGAATCTCTCTGCTCTGCCTGGAGGGGAAAGGAGTTTTCCTGTAACTGACAACGTTGCTTGCTTCATTGAAGCCAGTCTGGATCCTGGTGCTTCACGTTCCCACACGCTGCGTCACCACGCTAACAATAATCTCCTTTATAAGAATTAGAACAAAAGAACTGATCCTACAGAAAAGCTATCAGTAGGATTTCCAAATAGAAGGAAGGATAGTAAAGATTTATAAGGATGTTCCAATGACAATATTAAGAAGAAGACAGGAATATAGAGGAGATAGCTTGGTAGATGAAGGGAAGCTTGGTAGATGAAGGGAATGCTGTGGATATAGTATATCTTGATTTCAGTAAGGCCTTTGACAAGGTTCCCCATGACATTCTTGCAAGCAAGTTGGTAAAATGTGGGCTAGACAAAGTAACTGTTACATGGATTTGTAATTGGTTATCTGGTTGAACACAAAGGGTGCTCAACAATGGCTCCTTTTCAACCTGGAAAGAAGTGACCAGTGGGGTGCCACAGGGCTCTGTCCTGGGCCCAGTGCTATTCAATATCTTTATTAATGACTTGGATGACGGTATTGGGGGCATAGTTATCAAATTTGCAGATGACACCAAATTAGGAGGAGTAGCTAATACCCCAGAGGACAGGATCAAAATTCAAAATGACTTGAGCAGACTAGAAAGTTGGGCCAAAGCTAACAAAATGAAATTCAACACAGAGAAATGTAAGGTACTGCACTTAGGGCGGAAAAACGAAAAGTACAGATATACGATGGGGGACACTTGGCTGAATGAGACTACGTGTGAAAGGGATCTAGGAATCCAGGTGGACCACAAGTTGAACATGAGTCAACAGTGCGATGCAGCAGCTAAAAAGGCCAATGCAATTTTAGGCTGCATCAGTAGAAGTATAGTGTCTAGATCAAGAGAAGTAATAGTGCCACTCTATTCTGCTTTGGTCCGGCCTCACCTGGAATACTGTGTCCAGTTCTGGGCACCACAATTCAAAAAGGATGTGGAGAAATTGGAGCGTGTCCAAAGGAGGGCAACTAAAATGGTGAAGGGTCTGGAAACCAAGCCCTATGAGGAACGACTTAGGGAGCTGGGGATGTTTAGCCTGGAGAAGAGAAGGCTGAGAGGTGATATGATAGCCGTGTTTAAATATTTGAAGGGATGTCATATCGAGGAGGGAACAAGCTTGTTTTCTGCTGCTCCAGAGACTAGGACCCGAAACAATGGATGCAAGCTGCAAGAAAAGAGATTCCACCTCAACATTAGGAGGAACTTCCTGACAGTAAGGGCGGTTCGACAGTGGAACACACTCCCTCAGAGAGTAGTGGAGTCTCCTTCCTTGGAGGTCTTTAAGCAGAGGCTGGATGGCCATCTGTCGGGGATGCTTTGATTGGGAGTTCCTGCATGGCAGGGGGTTGGACTGGATGGCCCTTGTGGTCTCTTCCAACTCTATGATTCTATGATTCTATGATTCTATGATGATAGATTTCTAACCCAGGAGCCAATGAAGAGAAAAATTAGATTTCTGTGGGACAGAATTGAAGGACTCTCACTGACATACAAACAAAGATGCTACAGAATAAACTCAATAATAAAGGCGAAAGAATTCTTAAGGATATTAAAGAATGGAAAGCAAGAAGAAGAACAAGGATCACAAGAAGAAAGAATGAAAACCAGAGTGAGAACGAAATTAGAATGTCAACAACAGCAACAAGAATACCATCAGGAACACCAAGAGGAAGGAGCGTGTGCATTGATAGAAATGACTCAAGGTAATCCACAAGAAGAACTATCAGAAGAGGAAATAGAACTATTTAATCTTGATAAAGAGGAGGAGGAAGAGGAACTTTAGAAGAATAAAGATTAAAAATAATAATAAGAGAAAATACTCTTAATAATGATTAATAACAAATTGAGATATGGCTACAAAAATAATTTCTTGAAATATCAAAGGACTAAATTCAAAGTATAAGAGAAGTAAGGGGGGTTGCAGACTGCCAGAAATAGTGCAAATTAAGTCCACTTTTAGGGTTAGGTTTAGTGCTAGGGAATCATGGGAATTTTTTTTTTCTGAGACATTGAGCCTTCTCTATCAGCGAGCTCTGGTGCCACAATAAAATACAGTTCCCATGATTCCCTAACCCTAACCCTAAAAGTGGACTCAATTTGCACTATTTCTGGCAGTTTGCAACCCCCTAAGACATTTCATTATTTGTTAAAAAAGAAACCACAAATGACATGCTTACAAGAAATAATTTTTTTTAAAAAAGAAATAAAATATATGGAGAACCCCAAATTAGGACAAATGTTTATTTCAGTTAGTGGAAAAAGGAAAAGTGGGGTAGTGATGTATGTCCATAATCAATATAAAGTAAAAGAGGTCTTGAATGACCAGAAAGGACACTACATAGGAGTGGAAATTCAGTATGAAGACACGAAATACCTAGTACTAGGGATCTATAGCCCCAAAGAAGAACAAGCGGATTTTTATAAGAAGCTAAGGAAGAGATCACAAAGATAGAAAATGAGGGTTATAAGCTAATTTTACTTGGAGACTGGAATGGGGTTATAGATCCAAAGAAAGATAGAGCTTCTAAGAAAAAAATCAAAGAAGATCAGAGGAAACTTCCAATTTCTTTGTTTGATCTTCAAGACTACCTAAATTTGACAGATGTATGGACAAATCTCTACCGACATACTAAGAGTTTCACATTCTTTTCAGAAAGTTATAAGTCTTATTCGCGAATCAATGTTCTTGTTTTCCAAAGAATTAAAAACAAGAATCAAAGATATGGAAATACTCCCCAGAAGTTTTTTGTGGGTTTTTCGGGCTGTGTGGCCATGTTCTAGAAGAGTTTCTTTCTGACGTTTCGCCAGCATCTGTGGCTGGCATCTTCAGAGAAAACTGGAATAGAAGAGAATGGGTCTATATATACTGTGAGACCCTGGGTAGGGAGGAGTGGTTCCCAGGTGAACTGTGTGTTATTCTGTGTTGAATAGGTATTGTTCTGTTGTTAATGGCATGGTTCCAGGGTGGGAGGAAATGTACTCAAGGTTATTATCTGCTAATCCCATGTAAACTGTGTATTGTTCTGTGTTGAATAGGTATTGTTCTGTTGTTAATGGCATGGCTTCCAGGTGAGGATATGCAATCAAGGAGATTGTCTGCTATTGTCTGCTGGGAAAGCCCCTGACCCTGGTTGGTTTCCCATTTGCATTTGCTGAGTGCTGATTTTCTTATTTTGTAGGACAGGTAGCCATATCTTGTTTAGGTTAAGGGTTTCTTCTTTCCTACAACTTCACTCCCTAGAAGCTTATCAAACCATAATCCAATATTTTTAGAAGTAGAAAAAAGTTCTAAAAGATTCATGCAGAAGATGAATGATTCCTTATTAAATGATAAAATATTTTTTGAGAAAGTGAGAACACAACTGAAACAATATTTCAAAAACCACAAGACAGATTGCATAACATCTAAAATAGTTTGGGACGTGAGTAAAGTGGTTGTAAGGGGAATCCTGATACAAAGAGGTGTGGAATTAAAAAGATTAAAGGAGAGAGAAATGGAAAGACTAGAAAAGGAGATTAAAAAGATAGAAGAAGAATTGGTTAATGATCCAACAAATGATATGAAAGGCAAGCAGGTAAGATGGTTGAGAAATCAATTGGACCAAAAATTATTATATAGTTTAATAGTAATAATAAGTTTTATTTCCAACCCACCCCTCTGCAAAGCAACCAGGATAGCAAAAACAGATTAAAACAATGCAAGAATAAAACACATCACCCAATACTCCCCCTAACCCTCCCACCCCTTAAAAAATAAATTAAACTAGAATAGTATTAAAAACAGCATCAATAAAATCAGAAAACAAAAAACAGAAAAACAATAGTGGCTAGGGGTAAGAGAGTGGAATTAACAAGCCAGACCATCTAAAGAAAGAGCCGGGAGATTACTCCGGGAAGGCCTGTTGGAAGAGATCCATCTTTACTACCTTTTTAAAGGCAGCAAGATTGGTAATAAGACGGATCTCATCTGGCAGGCCATTCCACAATTTGGGAGCAGTCGCAGAAAAGGCCCTCTGGGAGATCTGCGAAAGCCTGGTCTTCATAGGCTGTAGCAGGTTCCTCCCAGAGGACTGAAGTGCGTGGGAGGGTCATACAGGGAGAGGCAGTCCCTGAGATAAGATGGGCCCAAGCCATGTAGGGCTTTAAAGGTCAAAACCAACACCTTGTACTGTGCCCGGAATATTAATTGGCAGCCAGTGGAGAGATTTCAACACTGGTGTGATGTACTCTCTCCTAGATGCATCAGTGAACAACCTGGCTGCCATATTTTGAACCAATTGAAGTTTCCGGGTTAGGTTAGGTAGCCCCACGTAGAGTGTGTTACAAAAATCTAAATGTGAGGTTACCAGAGCATGTACCAAAGTTTCCAGGTCCCTAATTTCCAGGAAAGGGCACAGCGGGCGTATCAGCCGAAACTGATAACAGGCACTCCTGACCGTCGCATTCACCTGATTTGTCATGTGAAGTGATGAATCTAAGAGTACCCCCAGACTGCGAACACAGTCTTTGGAGGAGAGTGTGACTCCATCGAGGACTGGAAGGTGTATTCCCAAGCCTGGTTTCAGGCCCGTCACTGTTAGTACCTCCATTTTGTCCGGATTCAGTCTCAATCTGTTTTTCCTCATCCAATCCATTACCGCCTTAAGACAATCATTGAGAGGAGAGATGCCATCTGAAGTCTGGACAGACAATCGGGTCATGGAGAGGTATATCTGGGTGTCATCAGCATACTGAAGACACCGTGCTCCATGCCTCCGAATGATCTCTCCCAGCGGCTTCATATAAATATTGAATAGCATCGGGGACAGGATGGCGCCCTGAGGGATGCCACAATTAAGTTCTATTCTGGAAGAGCAACTGTCCCCGAGCCTCACCCTCTGGGATCTGCCTGAGAAGAAGCAACGGAACCACTGCAGGGCAGTGCCTCCAATTCCTAACTCTCTCAGGCGATCCAAGAGGATGGAGTGATCTATTTTGTCAAAGGCTGCTGAGAGGTCCAAGAGCACCAACAGGGTCACACTTCCCCTGTCGATACCGAAGCGGAGGTCGTCAGCCAGAGCAACCATAGCGGTCTCAACTCCATATCCTGTCCTAAAGCCGGTTTGAAATGGATCGAGATAATCTGTTTCAATGTGAAGTCGTAGGCTTTTGTGGCTGGCATCCATAGTTTTTTGTGGGCTTTTCGAGCTGTGTGGCCATGTTCTAGAAGAGTTTCTTTCTGACATTTCGCCAGCATCTGTGGCTGGCATCTTCAGAGAATAATGGAATGGAAGGGAATGGCTCTATATATACTGTGAGACCCTGGGTAGGGAGGAGTGATTCCCAGTAAACTGTGTATTGTTCTGTGTGGAAATGCCATCAACGGAGTTCCTGGACACCTCACGCATGGATTCTGTCAAAACACTGGCATCCAGGTCAGCTCTTATTCAAGAGATTTTATCTGCAAAGTAGATGTTAAAATCATCGCAGCAGGCCGCTGTAGGGTTAAGTAGAGGGTTCTGCACAGGAGGTACCTGTGTCTGTTCCCCCACCACCCTAAACAGCTCTGCTGGACAAGACTCTGCAGAAGCAATGCGTGCAGAGGAGAAAGATCTCTGTGCTGCACGCAATGCTTCCTGATAGGAATCAGGGTGTTTCCTATGGCGAGTTGTGTTGGATAAGAGTCGAGTCTTCCACCATTCACGCTCTAGTCGTTGTCCAGCTCGCTTCATCCTCCTAAGCTCCTTGGTATACCAGGGCCTATGATTAGGAGCGGGCTGGAAAGGATGCTTGGGAGCGATTGTGTCAATAGCCTTGGTGAGATCGGTGTTCCAAGTATTAACCAAGGCTTCTATAGAATCACTGGCGTTACCAACCATTAAACCCTCTAAGGCTTTCTGGAAACCTATTGGTTCCATTAGCCTTCGAGGGCGGATCATTCTAACACGTCCACCACCTCCAGAGGGTCAGAGAGTGGCTCTTCCATCTTGACCAGGAAATGATCCGTCCATGACAATGCAGAGGTAGCAATGACATCCGCCCACAGATATTCCTGTTCCGTACTGAAGATTGCATTGAAGGTATGACCCACACAATGTGGGCCCAACAACCAGTTGGGATAGGCCCATGTTTGTCATGGTTTTCATGAACCCCCGAGCCGCACCTGTTAGATTTGACAAACTGGTCTTGAGTGGAATGTTGAAGTTGCCCAGAATCAGAAGTCTGGGCGACTCCAACAGCAGCTCAGAGACCAGTACGGTCAGCTCAGTCAGGGAGTCTGTTAAGCAACGGGGTGGCGGGTATACCAACAGAATCCCCAAACTATCCCTAGTTCTCAGGCTTAGGTACATACATTCAATGTAGGCTATTTTCTGGATAGGCTTCCTGGTCAAGGTTAGGTTATTTTTATGAATTAAGGCCACACCGCCCCCCACCCACTTTCCCTTATCTGCTCACTAACCAAGTACCCAGCTGGGAGAGCCTGCGCCCATGTTGAAGCGCTAGCATCTCCCAGCCAGGTCTCATTAAAGCATGCCAGGTCAGCCGCCTCATCCAATAAGAGATCATGGATGATATGTGTCTTATTTTTGACTGACCTGGCATTGCAAAGGAGCAGAGTAAGGGTATGTGGAATGGATGGTATGCTCTCCAAGTTATTCTGGGAAACAGAGTGAACTGAAGAAGGGATAGATATTAAGCATCGATCCCTTCTTCTTTTGTAACATTTGTTCACTCTGTTGCCACCATACCTTCCCTTCCCCCACACAACCTCAATCCCCGCTCCCTGACCATTCCCAGCTACATTACATGGTAGCAATGACAAATGATCATATTTTAGCGCTCCTTTCTTGGGGTCTGATGGTGCGCCGCGGGATCGAAGCATGAGGATGCCTCGGTCCCGCGGCGCACCTTCCCGGGGTGGCGCAGAGCCGCCAGTCTGCTTCCCCCCAAAGACATGCAGAAAGAGCTGGCCTTTTATTTCCAGCAAGATGTCAATATTCTGATACAGGCTTGTACCAAATAGAGACATGAAATCATTAATCTGACAAAAGTATACAAGAGGACAGATACAGAGGAGAAAGATTCGGTAGCCATAGACCCATTACAGTGCCCCACATTGGATAGCGTGTGTTTTGCAATGTACAAGTTTAATTTTCTAGAGGAGGATGAGATTGCAATCCCACAGCCTAATAGGTACCATAATTATTGCAAGCGCTTCTCAACTCCTGCAATCCAGTGGCTTTCATACATTGAACACAAGAAATAGTGCAAATTGAGTCCACTTTTAGGGATAGGGTTAGTGCAGGGGTAGGCAACCTTTCCCCTTTAAGGGCCGAGGGACTTCAGCTCCCAGAATCCCAGGAGCTATTGGCCAACATGGGACTATTGGCCAACATGGCTCAGGCTTCTGGGAGCTGAAGTCCCTCAGCCCTTAAAGGGGAAAGGTTGCCTACCCCTGGGTTAGTGCTAGGGAATCATGGGAATTGTTGTTGTTTTTCTGAGACATTGAGTCTTCTCTGTCAGAGAGCTCTGGTGCCACAATAAAATACAGTTCCCATGATTCCCTAACCCTAACCCTAACCCTAAAAGTGGACTCAATTTGCACTATTTCTGGCAGTCTGCAACCCCCCATAGTTTCCACACCATAATCTTCGGGTTTAGGCATAGGGCCTACATAATCCCAATTTTCTGGTGTATTGAAAAAATGAGGAAAAAATCCCTTACATTCATCAAAGCCCAGCGCCTTTGGGAGCCGTGCTAGAGCCATGGACAAGTGAATCAATGAATTTCAGATCTACTCCTTTCACTTTTACACATATCAGTTTACCTCCTTGAGCAATAATATCAACATCCACTTTTTCTTTGACCAGTTGCTGTATAACAAGAATCATAACCCTCAGAATTGTGAGCTATAAATGTGGTACCCTCAAATTTCCCATCAGTTATGAAAGTCTTGATAAACTCAGACATGCAACCCTCACCCTTAAATTCCCAGGTCTGTCCTGCAGGGGCCCACTCAGGCTTTACAATTACATTTTCTTCCCTGAGTATTGCATTGTTAGCCTTCCCTTTCTTACCACCCTTATTCTGCTTCTTTGTACTCACCCCCCCCATCATCCTTAAAACACTCCACAGTTTCTCCATCAAAGGCTTTAGCAAAACAGTAATTAGGAACATGGACACCTGTGCATTGGTGGGTTTCAATATAAAAAAAATGTACTTGATTGAGGTTTTTGGATGTGGCACAGGTGTTTTTCATCCTTTCGGATAAGACCCCAACAAAGTGTGCATAGTATCCCTCTACAGTCGCTCTCTCTATGGTCATATGTGACATAATGGCCACACTTCCCACAAAACTTTTTAGGTCACATTTGACTTTTTCCTCCAAGGCCAGTTTTTGGTGCCTCCTTATGCATGCCATGGATGTACAGTTCAACTTGTACCTAAAACATCTTTCCATTTTATCTACTGTAAAGGCACAGTCGTGTTCTTTGTACATTCTACAGTAGTACATGCACATGTGTGTGTGTGTGTGTGTGTGAGAGAGAGAGAGTATATGCTGTTGCAATATATGCAAGTGATTGCGAGCTGCAAAAAGACCTTTCACATTGAGCACACCATAATAATGATCTTCGTGCAGTAAACTGTGCATGTTTCTGTATATTGGATTTTCTGTGTCTTAAAAAGCCCCCAGGCCTTATCAGAGTAAAGTGCAACATGTATGTTACACTTCAAATGCTTTTCAACACACGAAATATCACTAAGGGATACTTTTTTCTGGTCAGACCAGCCCAGGTCCTGGTGTAATTTAGCAGCTGCTCTCAGCATTTCTACATCTGTGCGAACCTGCTTAGCCCTTACTGCCACAAGGCTTGCAGCAAAGCATAAATTAGTACCTAAATTAGCTGGATCCACCAGATGCTGTTTCTTTTTAGCAATAATTGAGCTGTAAGGTATAGAATCTATAGATCTTGAGTGGCTCCCTCCTTGAGAAGCATGCACAATAGTGAGAACCACAGATGTCCATATTACTCTGTAGGAGGTTACTTATGTGAGATAAAAAATCATCAGCATTCATAAGATCCCTGACTCTTTGCACTGAAAACAGAGGGTTTGCTAAACCAAGAAGCTTCATCAGCATCTTGTACCCGTAATTGAACATAATCCCCAGGCCCTGCTCTCAAAAGTGCACGATTCAGAACTTCTTGAATAGCCTGATGCACTGCTTCTACAACCTCTGAATATGACCTTATATGTTCTAAATTGACAAATAGGAATTCTTCAGCAATATTTATACCCTGACATCCAGTTTAGTTGGTTTCATCCAAGATGGCTTGGAGTTGAAGAGCAACCGCCTTCTCGATTACCTTGCTCAAAAATGGTAACAAAGAACTGGCCTATGGTTGTTCAGATCCAGGGGGTTCAGGGAAGTTTTTTTCAGTTGTGGCTTAAAAGCTGCTTCCTTCAAACAAGATAGAATATGACCCTCCCTGAGGGATGCATTGATGATGTCCATAAGGAACATCCTCAATGCATCCCCCCCCCCCCCCGGACAGCCAGCCAAGATAGGCAAGTGTCGAGAGGGCAGGTCGTATTCCTCACTCTACCAAGAAACTTGTCCACATCATCGGTACTCATAGATTGAAACTGATCCAGGATAATTTCATTAACAGAGTTGCTGGACACTTCGTCAGTTGTTTCTATCAAAACACTGGCGTCTAAGTCAGCTATTATCTGAGAGGTTTTATATGCAAAAAAGTTGTTAAACGCATCACAGCAGGCCGTTGTCGGGTTAAGTAATGGGTTCTTCGCAGGTGGAACCTGAGTCAGTTCCCCTACCACCCTAAACAGCTCTGCTGGACAGGACCCTGCAGGCGCAATAGGTGCAAACAGAAAGATCTCTGTGCTGCATGTATTGCCTCTCGATAGAACCAAAGAAAGTTCCTATGACAAGTCTTGTCAGATAAGAGTTCAGTTTTCCGCCAGGTGCGCTCTAGTTGTTGTCCAACCCACTTCATTTTCCAAAGCTCTGTTGTATACCATGGCTTACGATTTGAAGCGGGTTGGAAAGGACGCTTGGAGCGATCGTGTCGATAGCCTTGGTGAGATCGGTGTTCGAGGTATTAACCAAAGCTTCGACAGGGTCACCAGCGTTACCAACCATTAAACCCTCTAAGGCTTTCTGGAATCCAATTGGTTCCATTAGCCTTCGAGGACGGACCATTCTAATGGGTCCACCACCCCCGGTGGGGCAAGAAGTGGGTCTTAGTTCAGTCTTGACCAAGAAATGATCCATCCATGACAATAATAATATAATAATAATAAAATGTATTTCTATTCTGCCCCTCTGCAATGCAATCGGAGGTTTTAATAACCTCCACCTACAGATATTTCTCCTCCATACTAAAGACCACATCAATATGACCCACACAATGTGTGGGCCCAACAACCAATTGAGATAGGCCCATGTTTGTCATGGTTTCCATGAACTCCCGAGCCGCACCTGTCCGATTTGTCAAACTGGTCTCAAGTGGAATGTTGAAGTCGGCGAGAACTAAAAGTCTGGGCGATTCCAACAGCAACTCTGAGATGAGCTGTGTCAGCTTGGTTAGGGAGTCTGCTAGACAACGGGATGGTAGATAGACTAGCAGAATCCCCAAACTATTGTTGGTCCTCAGGCTCAGGTATATACACTCGAGGTGGACTGTGTTCCAGACAGGTATCCTGGTGAGAGTCAAGTGGTTCTTATAAACCAGAGCCACTCCACACCCACTCCCCACCCACTTCCCCTTACCTGCTCACTCACAGAATACCTGGCTGGGAGGGCCTGCATCCAAGTAATGGTGCTATCCTCTCCCAGCCAGGTCTCTGTAAAGCAAGCCAGGTCGGCAACCTCATCTAGAAGAAGATTGTAAATAATATGAGTTTTATTTTTAACCGACCTGGCATTGCAGAGAAGCAAAGTAAGGTTCTGTGGAATGGTTGGTAAGCTTTCCAATCCATTCTGGGGAACAGAGTGAGCTGAAGGTGGGATAGCCTTCAAACAGTGATCCCGCCTTCTTTTGTAACAGCTATTCATTCTGACCATACCTGCCTTTCCCCAACACAACTCTGATTTCTGCCCAAACCATTGCTGGCCTCAACTGATGGAAGAGTCAATAGAGTGACGTAACCCTCGCAACCGTGTTGCTCCTTGGTTGTCCCAGCTGATAAAGGGACAGGGCAGCTAGGAGGAGAAGACCTGCCTAAGGAGCCCTCTTCTGCCGTCGCTGCAGGTGATGGAACGAGAGGACGATGAGCTAAGAACCTCCGGAAGAGGCCCTCTTCAACCGCAGCTGCAGATGGTGAAATGGCTGGAGGAAAGGCTAAAATAGTCTCCTGAGGAGCCCACTTTTGCCGCCACTGCAGGTGGTAGAATGGGCGGAGGACAGGCTAATATAGCCTCCTGAGGAGCCCTCTTCTGCCACTGCTGCAGGTGACAACTGCTTTGGCTCTAGAGCTCAGCCAGGGTCACAAAGGAGGCTCTTGAAGATACATCACAACCTACTTTTCGAAATGCAACACAACCTGCCATTGTGACCTCATTGTCCAAGGAGGCAGCTGGCAGAACAACTTTTTGTAGGGAGGATCCGGGTCTCCTTTCAGACAGGCCTCGCCTTGCCTCTCCCAGGGATTGGAGAGAGGAAGGTCCTGCCCCACTCTGCTGGGCTTCTTGGAGGCAACTCTTGGTTGCACTGTGAACAGGGGAAGGCTGAGTCCTTCTTTGTGTCCCTCCTTTAGGCCAAATCTTTTCGGAAGGCTTCCTAGACCATCAACCTCTGCTCAGGCATTTAGTCTTTAAAGTGGCCAGTCAGGGAGGAGGTGTGCCCCTTTCAAAGGCAAGGCAAGCCTTTCCTTGGCCCAAGAGAAAGATGGGGACTACCTGCAAGAGTAGGGGGGCTTGGGCTTCCTCGGAGTGGGGCACAGGCAGGTCTTCCCAATGCAGGCCTGGGAGGGTCTCTCTCTAGCTCTAGCTCTATTAGCTTCACTTTCTGCCACATACCTCTTACCATGGCATCAGGATTGAGGGGAGGAAAATAAATGCCCCTTCCTTTCTCTCCATCTGAGAGAGTGTGGAAGGGAACTAAGTGCTGTATTTATTTACATATTTTATTATATTATTTGTTTAAAGTACTGAAATCCTTTATTTAAATTTAAATCTCATCTTTTTCTGAATAGGCTGCATTTTATTACTGCTAGGTCATCCACAAGTTCCAGGGCTCTCATGGGCATCACATCTATGCATGAAACGCCTACATATAGGATGGGGGACACCTGGCTTAACATGACTACGTGTGAAAGGGATCTAGGAGTCCTGGTACACCACCAGTTGAACAAGAGTCAACAGTGTGATGCGGCAGCTAAGAAGGCCAATGCGATTTTAGACTGCATGCATAGCAGTATAGTGTCTAGATTGGGGTCCTCAAACTTTTTGAGCCGGGGGCCGATTCGCTGTCCCTCAGACCATTGGAGGGCCAGAGTAAATACAAAAACAAAAACAAAAAACACCATGACCTTGAGCAAATCACACCCTCTCAACTTCAGAGGGTAACCATGGGAACTCTTCTCTGAAGAAACTTGCCAAGAAAACCCCCGTGATAGGGGTCACCATAAGTTAGAAATGACTCCAAGGCACTGGATTACCCTGGGCAGGTCACACTCTCTCAGCCCCAAATGGTAATGGAAACCGTCCTCTGGAGAAACTTACCAAGCAAACCCCCATGATAGGGTCAAAATAAGCCGGAAATGACTCGAAGGCGCTGGATTAGACTCAGGCCCCTAAAGGACTCTTGCCCTTTATCATCACCTGGGGGCCGGGAGCAGCTGGGGATGGTGCGGAGCCAAGGAGAATGCCGGAAGGTTTTAATACTATTGTTTAATTGTTTATTGTTGAAATGTTTAATTGCTTAATTATTGTTATTTAATCCGTTTAGTTTGGTTTGCTTTCAGGGGTTGGGTGGGTGTGGGAAGGAGGGATGGGATATGAAGTGATTTTATTTGTTCTTATGTTTTGATATGTTGTACGCCGCCCCGATTGCTTGGCAGAGGGACGGGATATAAATAAAAATTATTATTATTATTATTATTATTGTTATTATTATTATTACCCTGGTCAGGCCACACTCTCTCAGCCTCAGATGGTAATGGAAACACTCCTCTGAAGAAACTTGCCAAGTGGTATGAGTGTTGGATTACCACTTTGGAGACCTGGGTTTGATTCCCCACTCTGCCATGAAAACCACTGGGTGAACCTGGACAAGTCACACTCTCTCAGTCTCAGGGGAAAGCAATGGCAAACCCTTTCTGAACAAGCCTTGCCAAAGAAACCCCAGGATAGGTTCATCTTTGAGTTGCCAGAAATCAGAAACGACTTGAAGGCACACAACAACCACAACCACATTCTTTGAAGTCACACTCTCTCAGACTCAGGGGAAAGCAATGGCAAACCCTTTCTGAGCAAACCTTGCCAAGGAAACCCCAGGATAGGTTCATTTTTGAGTTGTCAGAAGTCTTCCTCCTCCTCCCCCCCCCCCGAAAAGGCTCCAGGAGAGAAGGAGGGAGCCCAGCCAAGTCTCCCCCCCCCATGCTTTGTCCGCCATCTTTGGGAAGAAGAGGAGGAAAGCTGGCAAGAGCCAGGGCCTCAGAGAGAGAGTGGGGAGGGGACTCCCTGGGAGAGAAGAAGAAGAGGAAAAGGAGGAGGAGGAGGGCATCCCCACCCTGCAAGGGGGCTTCCCTGACCCTCTCTCTTCTTCTTCTTCCTCCTCCTCCTCCTCCTCCCCCTGTGGGGGGGCTTTTGTTGAGGGGGAGGGAGGGAGGAAAAGGGAGGAAAAGGAAGGAAGGAAGGAAAGAAGGAAAGAAAGAAAGAAAGAAAGAAAGAAAGAAAGAAAGAAAGAAAGGAGGGAGGGAGGGAGGGAAGCAAGCTGAGACCCCACCCTGAGGCTGAGAGAGTGTGACTTGCCCAAGGCCACCCAGTGGGTTTTTACAGGGCCTTCCCTGTAGAGAGGCAGGACAGGCAAAGCAGAGGAGGGCAGACCAGCCCAGGCCAGCGAGGGAGGAAGGGAGGCCCTCCCAGAAACACCACACCTCAGCCCTTTTCCTCCTCCTCTTTCCCCAGGCCAAGCCACCACACACACAGGGGACTGACTAGGAGCCTGGCTGGGCACCTCCTCACTCCTCCCCTCCCTGAAGGGAGCCAAGCCAGAGGCAGGGCTCAAACCAGGAACAAGCCAGGCGGCCAAAAAAAAAAAAAAAAAAAAAAGCCAGGAGGACTGCGGCCCAGTTCAAAGGCCATGGCGGGCCGGACACGGACCACAGTTTGAGGACCCATGGTCTAGCTCTAGATCAAGGGAAGTAACAGTGCCACCCTATTCAGGTTTGGTCAGGCCTCATTTGGAAGAATACTGGGTTCCACTTCAACATTAGGAAGAATTTCCTGACAGTAAGAGCTGTTAGACAGTGGAACACACTCCCTGAGAGTGTGGTGGAGTCTCCTTCTTTGGAGGTCTTTAAATAGAGGCTGGATGGCCATCTGTTGGGGATGCTTTGATTTTGGGTTCCTGCATGGAGGAATGGGGTTGGACTGGATGGCACTTGAGGTCTCTTCCACCTCTGGAATTCTATCTGCACAGCTCTCCATGGTGGCTAAGGGAAAAAAGGGACTGCAGCAATGGAGGCTGGAGCTGAGGCCCCTCTGGAACCCCCATTCACAAGCACTCATTTGAATGACATGGGTTGGGAGGAGTTGGACCAATCAGCGACATTCAAAATAGGCACCATTCTGAAAAACATACCTCTAGGGGTGATGAATTACTGCAGTGGGAAGCCCATGCCCAAGTGCACGGATGAGCATGAAGGACCTTCTTCCCTTGGGGTCTGCATGATCCTGGCCAGCTGGAATCCCATCCCTCCCCATTGGGGGTCCCAGGACAAGATAGGCAAGGGGTCACCCGGACACACACTTCTTTTACTCAACAAAGATGGCCATCGTTTGCCAGGCGAAAAGTGGTGTGAAATCTGTAGGGAAGATCTGACAGTGGAGAAATGGTGAGCTGTCAACATCCACATGGAAGGTCCACTGGATGTCCAAACTCTACATTGTTGGTTTTGGACTCCCATTCCCATGAGCCCCAACTAAGAGTGTAAAGAGGCAGAGGCAGAGCCCCAATAGATGTCCTATCTGTCCCTTGCTGCATCAGGACTGCAGCTCCCATCAGCCCCAGCCACGAGTGCGAGCAGCTGGGGTCAGAGCCCAATAATGTCCCATCCTTTGCGGGATTAGGGCTGCAGATGCTATCAGCCCCAGCAAAGAGTTCTAGTAGTTTTAGTAGTTAGACGGAAGTCACACTGGATGTACAAGACCTCCCTTGAAGGTTTTGGACTGCAGTTCCCATCAGCCTCAGCCAGGAGTGCCAACACCAGATGGGAAGCCCATTGGATGTCCAACCCCCTCCCTTGCTGTATAAAGATAAATGGAGGGTGATAATTAGTCCTCCGGTCTCTAAGGGCTGAGAGAAACAGAGCAGGGCCAACTGCTTCTCCAGTCTATAGGAGCCCCAGCTTACATTCAGGGGTAGCTGTGTGGGCCATTTAGCAAATTCAAACAAAAATCCACCAGTGATACTATTATTGGCCAACCAAAATGCACAATATACTTTCGAAGCTCCATGGGCTTCTCATTCATCAGGCAAGATGTTCCAAACCAAACAGGAGAAAAAGAATTGGAGATGTTAGTCTGATGCCTACATGTTAAACATGAGTCAACAGTGCGATGCAGCAGCTAAAAAGGCCAATGCAATTTTAGGCTGCATCAGTATAGTGTCTAGATCAAGAGAAGTAATAGTGCCACTCTATTCTGCTTTGGTCCGGCCTCACCTGGAATACTGTGTCCAGTTCTGGGCACCACAATTCAAAAAGGATGTGGAGAAACTGGAGCGTGTCCAAAGGAGGGCAACTAAGATGGTGAAGGGTCTGGAAACCAAGCCCTATGAGGAACGACTTAGGGAGCTGGGGATGTTTAGCCTGGAGAAGAGAAGGCTGAGAGGTGATATGATAGCCGTGTTTAAATATTTGAAGGGATGTCATATTGAGGAGGGAACAAGCTTGTTTTCTGCTGCTCCAGAGACTAGGACCCGAAACAATGGATGCAAGCTGCAAGAAAAGAGATTCCACCTCAACATTAGGAGGAACTTCCTGACAGTAAGGGCGGTTCGAGAGTGGAACACACTCCCTTGGAGAGTAGTGGAGTCTCCTTCCTTGGAGGTCTTTAAGCAGAGGCTGGATGGCCATCTGTCAGGGATGCTTTGATTGGGAGTTCCTGCATGGCAGGGGGTTGGACTGGATGGCCCTTGTGGTCTCTTTCAACTCTATGATTCTATGTTGTTTCAGTCTTTAGTTAAGATGGTAGCATATGGTGGAGAGGGAGGATATCTTTTGCAGGCAGGCTCCTGTTCCTTCTGGCCCTGTGGCTATAGGGAGATTGGCAAAGTCCAGGAAATTTAGAAAACCAGTTTAGTCATGGTTTTGAAAATAAAGTAATTGCAGAAATCACACTGACCTCTTTATTCATGTTGTACATTTAATATAAACAGACATGGCGTCTATACTGTCAAAATAATGCAGTCTGACCTTTCCTTCCTCTGTGAAGCAGAAACTCCTTCCCCTCTCTCTCTCCCCTCTTTCTCCTCCCTTTTCCCCTCCCCTGTCTTCTCTGCCCTTGGGGCCCCCTCTGCCCCCCATAAGAGCAGCCCCCCATTCTCTCCGCCTCCCCCAGGAAAGACACCCCCTCAAGAGGTTCCTCTTCCCTTGGAAGCCTCTCCTCCAATGTCTCCCCAGAGAAAGAGGCCTGCAAGGAGGGCTTTTATGGGGAGGTGTAAGTGCCCTTCCTCAGCCATGGGCCTCAAAGGGGGCTCGCCTTCCTCCTCCTCCTCCTTCTCTTTTGACTTTCCCTCCCTGGCCTTGTGCCCCCTCTGCCCCCCCAATAACAGCCCCCTCCTTCAGGGAAGAAAAACTAGCAACACAACAACCATAATCCTCCATCCGGGCCCAGAGCCAAAGGGCCCCCTCCGCAGAACCCCCCCCCCATGACACTCGGGAGACCCTTCTTATTCCCTATGGGAACCCCCCCCCATACAAATACCAATACAAACAGAAAGAGAGCTGAGGCCCCTGAGAGGAAGAGGAGGAAGAGGAGGAGGAAGAGGAGGAGGAGGAAGAGGAAGAGGAGGAGGAGGAGGCCTGGCAGCCGGAGAGGAGCCTCCAAGGAGCCTTTGGAAGGGAAGGGAAGGGCCCCCCAAAAACAAACCCCTCCCCTCCAGGAAAGCCCCCCCCTCCGTCCAGAAGCCCAGGTCTTAAAGGGGCCTTGACTTCCTCCTCCTCTTCCTCCTCCTCCAAGGAAAGGCAAAAAAAAAACCCTTTCTCCTCCCTCCGGAAATGAGGTCAGAGGAGGAGACACTCCCCTCTCCTTCCGCCTTTCCCCTGTTGCTGCCTCTCTAGGAAGTGGATCTCTCTCTCTCTCTCTCTCTCTCTCTCTCTCTCTCTCTCTCTTCGTTTGTTCCTAAGAAAGAGACTCAGGTAAAAGAAAAGGTAAAAGAAAAGAAAAGGGGGGGGAGGCTGTTAGGGGAACCAATCCAGCTCTTCCCCAAATTCCGAGGAAGGAAGGAAGGAAGGAAGGCCCTCCCCCAAGGCCCCTCCCCTGAGGCCTTTCCTTCCGCAGCCCCTAAAAACAAAGCCTTTGGGCGAAGGGGGGCTACTCTGGAGGTTTACTATTCCCCCCCCCAAAAAAAAGGCAAAGGGGGGCCTGGGCTGAAAGCGTCTCTGGAAAGCTCTTCCTTCAGGGGCTTCCTCCTAAAGAGAGAGAGAAGGAGAAGGAGAAGGAGACCCCCCCCCCCCTTTTGGCCCTGAGGAGGAGGAGGGGTTCCTTCCAGCCTTCAGAGGAGGAAGAGAAAGGGGGGCAGAGGGGCCTAGTGGGGGAAGCAGGCAGGCAGGAGGGGGAGGGAAAGGAAGGGACCCCCAAGGCTGCTTTCTGGAGGGGGAGGGGTCCCTTTGGGGTTGGAGAAGCCGGGGGGGGGGTTCCTTTTTCCTGCCATCCCTCTGGGAAACGAAGACCTCCCCAGAGGCCCCTCTGACTGGCCAAACCTTTCTCCTCCTCCTTCCTAAATGCCCCCCTTCCTTCCTCCCCGTCCCCATCCCAGGGTCCCCTTTCCCTCCCCATTTGGGAGCTCTGCCCAGTCTGCATGGGGCCAGACTCTTGCTGGGGGGGGGGCAGTGGGGCATTTCCAGGGGAAAGAGGGGCCCTGCTGGTTTTGGAAGGGGGAGAGGAGGAGGAGGAGGAGGAGGAGGAGGAAGGCCCTTTGGGGTTCCTCTGGAGAAGGCTTTGCAACCTGGAGGAGCCTCTGGATGACTTGAAGGAGATCTTCCTTTGCAAGGAGGATTGCAGGAACCACCCTTCCCACCTTCTTAACCCCCAAAAGGGACTCTTTCCCCATCTCTTCCCCCTCCAAAACCCACACTTGGGAGTCCCTCCCCTTCCCCCCTCCAAATGTTCCCTTTTACCCTCCAGCCTGCTCTCTTCCTTCTCCCCCCCCCCCCCCCATGGTCTTCTTTCCCTCCCCTTCTGGGAGCTCTGCCCAGTCTCCATGGGTCCAGACCCTGGCTATGTGGGGGCAATGCAGCAGTGTGTTCTGGTGCTATTTGTGGGGTGAAGGGATTGCCAGGCAGAAGCAGAGACTCCTGGGCAGAAGTAATCCAGTCTCTTTGGGGGCACAATGGTGTGTGTGTGTGTGTGTGCACATGCATACATACACACACAGAGAGAGAGAGGGAGAGTCTGGCTATTATTACTACCCAAGTTGGAAACGTAGCTACTAACTGGGTCTGACCCTCCTCAACCTCCAAAATCAGAGGGGATCTTGGACTTTAGGGTATCCAGACCAGAAAAATAATTCTTGACACTTCAATGTACATTACTGATGCTCTGTAAATACTTGATAATATCACTAATAACAATAATATATTGGTTTTGCAGGGTATTGTGGCAGAACATCTTAGGGACATCTTGGCTGTGAGACAGAGAGAGGACGAATAACTTTGACCCAACTTGTGCCTTCATTGGAGTAAATAAAAAACAAAACAGAAGAGATGGTTTCACCAGATTTAGCTGGTCCTGAAGGAAGAAAAGGCCGTGATGACCTCAGTGCTGAGAGCAGTGAGGGATTCTGGGAGAAGACAGCCCAGAGGTCCCTGGGTGAGGGCCTGGCCAGCTCAGACACACAGTGCCAGCGCTTCAGGCAGTTCTCCTATGAAGAGGGTGAGGGCCCCCGAGAGGTTTGCAGCCAACTCCACCGTCTCTGCTGTCAGTGGCTGAAGCCAGAGCGAAACTCAAAAAGTGAGATTTTGGACCAGGTGATCCTGGAGCAGTTCCTGCACATCTTGCCACTGGAGATGGAGAACTGGGTCAGAGAATGTGGAGCAGAGACCTGTTCTCAGGCAGTGGCCCTGGCAGAGGGTTTCCTCCTGAGTCAGGCAGAGGCAGAGAAGCAGCAGAAAGAGCAGCAGGTGAGAGTGTTTCCTCCAGGGATCAAGGTGAGCAGGTTCTGGCTCTGGGCTGCTTGAAAAGGTTCTGCTGAAATGCAGTGCCCCCAGATCCGGCATTCATAAGGAGGTGTGTGGGTGTACCACTTTATGATGGTGGAGTTACAGTCCCCAAGGCCTCTGAGAAAGGTGTTTCTGCATCGAAACCAGGTGTGTGCTCCCTATGTGCCATGTTTTCAAAGGAAGTGCCAGGTTTCCCAGCTGGCACTGCCACACAAGCAGACTTTTCCCTCTGGTGACATCCATGGCAGAGTCTGTCCCTGATGTATTCGGGAGGCTTTCACTCACTTCAACAAATAGCCTGCTCTCAGCCTAAGGGGCAAATCGCTTTTGCTGACTTTTTTCTGTTCATGTTATTTTTATTCCAAAGCCAACATAATAAGTTACCAACCACAGTGTTTTGGCCATAGACTTTACAGTAGGTATACTCTTTATCTATTGATTCAAGCATCCATGGTTTGAAAATATTCAAAAAATATATAAATTCCAAAAAGCAAACCTTGATTTTGGCATTTTATTTAAGGGACACCATTTTCCTATCCACTGCATTTCATAGAATCATTAAAACTTAGAGTTGGAAGGGACCACAAGGGCCATCCAGTCTAACCCCCTGCCATGCAGAAACCTACAATCAAAGCACCCCCGACAGACAGCCTTCCAGCCTCTATTAAAAACCTCTAAAGAAGAGGACTTGAGCATCTAATGGATGTTGGTATCCACTGGGAACCAAACTCCAGCAGATACTAAGGACCCACTGTATATAAAGTAGCAATAGGTTTTCATTTTTGTTTCTCTATATGTGTGTTACCATTCTTCCTCTCTCTCTCTCACACACACACACACGGATAAATATAGACACAGATATAGAGATATAAAAATCAATGGTTTTATGAGAAAACTGCGCTTATAAGTCAAATTATGGTTTTCCAGAACTTCAGAAGTTCTCGTTGTGGGCTCCATGAAATTGCTTGCATTCCATCATATACAATAAATATACGCAGAGTTTTAATATATGTGTTATACTTAATTCCTTCTTTTTGACTGCTTATTTTGTATGTCATTTTCTCAATTAGGGTTTTATGAGCTGCTTACTTTTTACTGAATTGGCTGTGGCTGGATGTCTCGTCCACACAAGATCAAACTCCTTCCCCCCAAAATCTTTGCCATTTTTTCTTCTTTCTCCAAATTCCATCATCTTGACTCCTCACTGCTTTTTCAGGTCAAGAATCTCATGGTAGAAGTTCACTCTGAACTCCCTGAGACTGAGAAGGCTCCATTGGATTCCAGGCAGAGTCCCCAATGGAGAGCGATCCAGCAGGAGTGTGATGGAGGAGCCCATTTGCAAGGTAAGGATCAGTGCTCTCTATCCAGAATCCTTCATGCCTCTTTGTGCATCTGAATGAATCTGAAAGGCAATGTTTTGAGTTGTGTTACTGGACTATCCAGCAAAATAAAATAAAAAAGTCGATATAACAACTATAATAGCATATCTTACAAAAGAAAACAACATGTGAGGACTTTGTTGTTGTTGTTCACTGCCCTCAAGTCACCAATGAAGACCTATTGGATAAGATATCTCCAAGACTTCCTGGTCTCCTTTACTATCTGAGTTCCTGTAAATTCATACCCAAGTCCATCCATCTTGCATGCAGCCTTCCTTCCTTCCTTCCTTCTTTCTGTCAGGTTTAGCAAAATCAGAACTCTGTGAAATCAGTAAACCAGCTGATAGCAATCAGGAGTTTATTGAATACACAAAGCCAGTATTTCACAGCACTGCGTTTAAGCCAGAACTGCCCCCCCCCCAGCATTACAGGCCCATAATCAAACCCAGTCAGATCTTTACCCCACCTACTGGACATTTAGGCGCACAAACCCATCTCCACCTACATTTCCCATAGTTTCGTTTCCCCAATTACATCACCCCCCTCCTTAGCTCATCCCATACCAACTGCTCCAAGGAGTAACCATCCTTCCTTCCAGTTTTCAGCATTCCAAAGCGCCTGTTATCAAAACATCCCAGCAGCTACACACATCCCATCCCCCCAGATCTTCCAGCTCTTTCCAGACTATTCTCCTTAACCATCATCCCCCCAACCTATTCTGGCAGGACCTGAACCCAGATTCTGACACTTTCCACCACCTTTCCTAGCATTATTATTTTCTGTAATGAGTCGTGTCTTCTTTTAATATGGCAAAAGTATGACAGCCTCAGTTTAGTCATCTTGGCTTCACGGGAGGTTTTAGGCCTGATCTGCCCTAGAGCCCATTTGTTTGTCTTTTTGAACATCCACAGTATCCTCAGCACCCTTCTCCAGCAGCACATTTAATAGCATGATGTTCCTCTTAGCAACCATGTTGTGATGTAGGGATATGTGTGTGTGTGTGAGAGAGAGAGAGAGAGAGAGAGAAAGAGAGGTTGAGGTACTCATTGTGCATCCCCATATGCGGAGATTGATTTTATCATCTCTGGCTTACAAGCACGTTCTCTGTGTGTTTCAGAGCTGGCTTTTGCTCTCTGGGACTCATGTCCCTCATCCTTTCCACCCTATTCTTTGTCTGTACGAAAGCACCCTTGTGAGGTAGGTCAGGCTCAGAGAGGGCAGGTGCCCAAGGTTGTCCAGTGTCTTTCAGTGCCAATGGGAGGCTAGAATTGGATTTTCTCAGGCCCAAGTCCAACACTTAAACCCCTGCAACCAAGACAACCAATTGCTAAAAACTGTTCTTCCCCAGCCCTCTTTCACCATCCTTCCATTGCATATGCTGCTAAAATAGTTTCAGCTGTACAGAGGACGAAGAGGAAATGGGGGCAAGACAGGTATAATATGACTTTGTAAAAAGGAGCTTTTTTGTTGGAAGCTTTATTAACTGAGGTGTGCCTATATTTCCTAGTGAGTCTTTTAAGATTGCAACCTCTTAACAGCAGCAGATGTGACTGGTTTCCCCCCACCTTGGTCTCTTCCACAGAGGCTGGAATGATGCCACCAACAAGGACTCAGTTGCCTCTTCCTCTTTGCAGTGGACTAGAACCAGATCAGGTAAGGAGAAGGAATCCTGGAACAAGAGGACTGGAGCAGTCTGGGTTCCTCTTCCCAGATCATATCCCTCTCAGTGCTAGTGGAGCTTTGGATTTTTAAAAACTGTAAAGTTTCAAACTTCTTTTCTAGGTTTCAATCCCTATGTCTTTAGTCTTATTCTTGAGTTAGAGTTGCTCTCCTTTTTCTCTGAACTTTTTCTTGAACCCAAAGGGGAGTTGATAGATATTCCCATCTTCATTCACTGGTCCAGAACAAATCATTCTCCCTCTGTGTTGAGCAGCTGGCATTCAGAGGGAGGCTACAGGAGCTTCTGGAGCTGCCAAGGAACCAGCAGGACCAGGGATAACATTGGCCTCTACAAGGAAGGTGGCCAGTGCCACTCAGGAATGTTTGAGGCAGGGTTGGGGAAATTGTTTTTACTACCAGTTTTCAGGTAATATTTTGCTCAAAATTGGGGAACATAAGAACTTTA
Source organism: Phrynosoma blainvillii (assembly GCA_026167975.1). Classification (NCBI taxonomy): domain Eukaryota; kingdom Metazoa; phylum Chordata; class Lepidosauria; order Squamata; family Phrynosomatidae; genus Phrynosoma; species Phrynosoma blainvillii. Next base: position 396,596,710 of record JANUYF010000002.1, on the reverse strand, counting down.
TTGGCTGTGTAGGAAAACTGTATCATGTGGCTCCTTGTAGGTAGACCTACTAGAACCTTGGGCCATGAGTGATTTATGTCTCATGGACCTTCCCCCATATTGCTATTTATAGGCTTGGACCATATAGTTTTATTATTTATTTATTTATTTTAAATCTTTTAAAATTTGTTATATACATAGATACCTGCCAAACGGACAATTTATAATCCTAATTTTGCTTGTTCCCAAATTGGCTGGAAACTAGCCAAAACCTCATCAGTTTAGTCCCCCCTCCCTCTCTAGCACCTATAACATATTCTCCAACATTTCACAGATGAAAATTGTCCCATGTGTGGTGATGCAGCAGCAGACTGTGGTCAATCTGGCAAAAGTTATTGCTGAGAAGTATACATTGAGAGACTGCAGCCAAGTATAAATCGAAAGACTACAGCCATTGACTTTTCCCAGACTCTACAGTGAAAAGCAATCCCTTTTGCTGAGTTGTTGTTGCTATGGGCCTTCAGGTTGTTTCCAATTTATGACAACTCTAAGATGATCCTATCACAGAGGTTTCTTGTTTTGGAGAAGGTTTTCCTTTGCCTTCCTCTAAGATTGAGAGAGTGTGACTTGCCCTAGGTCATGCAGTGGGTTTCCACGGCTTAGTGAGGATTCAAACTCTGGTCTCCAGAATCCCAGTCGAACACTCAAACCACTAAACCATACTGGCTGAGGTGATGGCTACAAACTCCTTTTGCACTTTGAACTCAGTTTGCAGCAACTGAAGTGAACTGAGAACAAAGAGGGGAAAATAATAGGAGGAAAGTGGGTCATTTTAAAATCCACTGAAAAAGTGGACAAAAGAGGATTAATTGGCATTGTCAAGACCATGTGGCACCCAGGTCTGGAAAATGACATGGATGTGGACACTGAAAGGAACTGGAGCAATGGTAACAGGGTTACTCCAGTTCAAATGGCAGGTGCATGAGTCAGCATTTGGTAAGCTAAGCATCATGGGAAGTCTGATGGAACAGGCACAGTGGATGAGACAAGCCAGGTATGCATCATGGAAGGCCTGATGCAACAGGCACTGGGGATGAAACCAGCCAGGTTTCATTTGCGCATGGCTGTTACATGTTCCCAAGAAGACCCCCTATATAAGGGAGAGGGTCAGAATCTCCATTAGTGGTTGGTTGTGGTTGGTGATTGGCACAGAACTTTGTTGGTATGTATACCTGTGAGTATTCAAGACAGATATCTGATACTCTATGTATCTTTGTAAATATTTGCAACAAAGATTAAAGCCCTCATTGAGTGAAGTCTCACTGTCCAGGGATTCATTTCCCCCAGCTGAAAGCAGCAGCCTGCATGTGAGAGAATTTTTCCTGTGCCGTCTAGAGAAAGACTCTTCACAGAGACCATCTTCTAGGCGTTCCTGTCTACGTGCATCAACTCTGCATGTGTGTATGCTAGATCCTGCTTGTCTGCATACCCCAACAGAAATGCCCACATTTGGCCTGCCCACCCCATCTGCCGTTGCCTATCCCTGGTTGAAATCCTGAAGTGTAAGACCTTTGGCATTTTATTCCTCAGTTGTGGTGTAATGTTTCTTTAAAGCCAGTCTCCTTTTGCTGGAGCTGTAGAGTATGTCATGGACTGAGGGTCCTGTGTTTGCCAGACCTTGTTCACAATCTTCATGCTGGTGTTGGTAGAAGAATCAGTCTCACTTCAGTTGCCTTAGGAGCTGTATCAGCCTGTCAGTCCATTTATATTAACTGCCACAGCCAGCAACTGGCTTGATATCCAGGGTGAGCAAGAATCTTTTTCTTCTATTTTTAGGGCCTGGTGACTTTTGAGGAGGTGGCCGTGTCTTTCTCGCCAGAGGAGTGGGCTCTGTTGGATCCTGACCAGAGAACCCTGCACAGGCAGATCATGGCAGAGATCTGTGGGATCATGGACTCTCCTGGTAAGAATCTTTCTTACCCTGGATTATGGCTTCTGTTTTAAAAGTAATTTATAATGATGGCATTAACTGTTACAGTACTTGGAGGCAGGTCCTGAATCTGCCCAAATGGGAAAGGTTGAGCCCTGTATATGTAGATGCTGCTCCAGAGAATAGGACTCGGAACAGTGGATGCAAGCTACAGGAAAAGAGATTCCACTTGAGCATTAGGAGGCACTTCCTGACAATGAGATCTGTTGGACAGTGGAACACACTCCCTCGGAGTGAGGTGGAGTCTTCTTTGAAGGTCTTTAAACAGGCTGGTTGGCCATCTGTCGGGGATGCTTTGATTTTGGGTTTCTGCATGGCAGGAGGTTGGACTGGATGGTCCTTGTGGTCTCTTCCCACTTTATGATTCGGTGATCATGGTGGAGATCTCCGGGATTATGGGCTGTCTTGCTAAAACTCTCTTGTTCCCTTATTGATGGTCATTTCCATTCTGAAAATTTGATGGAGGGATTGTGTGCTTCTGTGTGGCAAGAAGCTATGCTGATAGAGCACAGCCAAGGTCTCCTAAAACAGGCTTTTGCTGAAGAGGCAGACCAAATGTGCCAAGAGTTAGTGGGCAGCAGCAGTAGTGTGTATGGGGTAGTGAGAGGTACGAGTAGTACTTAGTTTAAGGATGCAACTAGACTTGAGGCAAGAGATGAATGAAAATTCCCAATCTGCACATCAGTAGAAAAGGAGGGATACCACACTACAGGTGGATTGATTCAGTCCAGGAAGCCATGGTCCTGAGTTTGCAAGACCCCAGTGGGCAGTTGATGGCTGGAGCTTTTGAAGGTCTCTCATTAATAGGGTCTGACTTCATGACAGAGAAGAAAATGAACAAAAGAAAAATAACAGCATAAACATTGCTTTTGAGTGGAAATAGCATCTCACCGATGCCAGTCGCAGGAGGCTCCTTAAGGAGGGGTGGAGTATAGGTGTCCCTTTACCCCGCACACCAAATCTTTCCCAGTCACACACCTGTGGGCAGTGCTGTGTAAGGAGATGTCTTGTAGTTCTTTGAACAGTGAACTTAAGTGTAATAGAATACATATCCACGGGTTAGTGGGTTGACCATATTGAAAAGTACATTATTATCCAAAATCCAGAAAACACAGTGATACCTTTATTGGGCCAACCAAAATGGACATTATACATCTTGCAAAACTCTATTGGCTGGCCCAATAAAAGTATCATTGTTTTGTGGATTTTAGATTATACTGTACTTTGCTATAAGGCCAGTACAGCTACTCCTGGATATGTTATCTCGATATGAAGATACCACATTTTTGCAGCCACAGTTAATCTAGCTGCTCTTACTAAATACCACAGTATTCTCCAAAACTTTATTTCATCTTCCTTATTTAATACTGAATTAATATTCAGAACACATAACTCTGGGGAGAATGTATATTGTATTCCCATCATTTTTTTGATGACTTTTCACTTTTGGGCACCACATATGAAATAAAAGACCATTTCTTTGGTTGTTGAATTTGCCCTTTCCCAACTTTCTAAAATCCTGGTCCTTTTTTATCATTGTCAGTCTTATCACTTCACGTTCACATATGAAAAAACAGCTGTAAATGTGACAAATATTAATGACTGATTTGGGAGATATGGTGGGAGTTTAAATGCAAAGAGTGCCCTGCATGTTGAGAAGCATCCATGAAGCCAAGAAATTTTAACATCTTGTTTGGGTGATTGGTACAAACCAGTTTAGGTGATGTCTTCATACGTATCAAGGGATTCCATTTAGCAATTATGGCTAATAACTATGACGGAAAAAGAGACACAGAAGCTCCTCTTTCTCTGATGGATTTTTTTCCTTCATGATCCTGTTAAGCTTCATCGTTTCTTCTAGTGCTGAAATTCAGTCTCGTATGCCTTTGTCCTTCTTTATAGGAGTCATTTTGAGTCATCAGAGAATCAACACAGGAGAAAAACCATATAAATGTCAAGAGGGTGTGAAATGTTTTGCTCAGAAGTCAGGCCTTATAAACCATCAGAGAGTCCACACAGGAGAGAAGCCATACAAATGCTTGCAGTGTGGGAAATGTTTTGCTCGGGAGTATAACCTTGTGCGTCATCAGAGAGTCCACACAGGAGAGAAACCGCACAAATGCCAGCAATGTGGGAAATGTTTTCCTTGGAAGTCATACCTTGTGACGCATCATTGGAGTGTCCACACAGGAGAGAAACCGCACAAATGTCAGGAGTGTGGGAAATGTTTTGCTGAGAAGACGACTCTTGTGGCCCATCAGAGAGTCCACACAGGAGAGAAACCACACAAATGTCAGGAGTGTGGGAAATGTTTTACTGAGAAGACGAACCTTGTGGCCCATCAGAGAGTCCACACAGGAGAGAAACCACACAAATGTCAGGAGTGTGGGAAATGTTTTGCTCAGAAGGTGACCCTTGTGAAGCATCAGCGAGTCCACACAGGAGAGAAACCACACAAATGTCAGGAGTGTGGGAAATGTTTTGCTCAGAAGGTGACCCTTGTGAAGCATCAAAGAGTCCATACAGGAGATAATGTTATATAATAATAATAATAATAATAATAATAAATCAATAAATAAATATTTATTGTACTAGCCAAAGGCCATGACAAACAGCTTATCCAAATAGAAAATCATTTAAAAACAAATAGCACAAGATACAAAGAACAAAAAACATCCCATCAATTTAACGTACCATATATTCTAAATTTTGATAAATTTGTACATTGACATCACAAAGAAACTAATTAATACTTTGAATCTCCATTGCAATTTATGGCAATTTTGTTTAATTCTCTCTTCCTGATTTTTTTTGCAGCCACAGCAAAAAGAGCCACTCTGTGTGTTACATAATCATAGTTGTCACGCAAAAGAAATTGAACTGAATCTACAAGGGAGCTCTCACTTTTGTTTATCAACAGGGGTGTTAGGAATTTCTCTCTAGGCTGATTATATAATGGACAAATTAACATATAATGGACAATGTCCTTCACCTGAGGCTGACTGCAGATACATAGTCTGTTTTCAAATGGTATTTTGTTGTAACGTTGGCATTGGAACTGCAGTTGGCATTACTTGAAATCGTATCTCAGTAAAGGCGATTCTTTTTTTTTATAATAAAATTAAACTTTATTAAATTAAAATGCAATTAATATACAGCTACAATATACAACATTCATACATCATCATACTAACATAAACAATAATTATTTATAAACAAGCAAAGTCTTAATCAAACAACAATCCTAAAAAAGGAACTTCCTAGACTTGACGTAACCTGCAATTTTGCCCGAATTAATATTACTTCCGAAAAAAAGAACCAACTACCAATTACTGTCATGTATTATGTATTCATATAAACCATTATAGAAATTATTTATCCCACTATTTAATCCTTCACAGTTTATCTTTCAGTCATATAGAACAATGCCTCCATCAATTATTGTCCACTACCCAATGCTATTCACTCAATACCCGTCATGTTTACCAACTCCCCCGTGTTTTTCCAGTATTCCACCAAAGCCTTCCAATCTTTCATAAACACCTTCTCGTTTTCACCCCTGATTAATTTAGTTAGGTTGTCCATTTCCATGATATCAAATACCTTCATTGTCCATTCTTGCATCGTTGGTATCTCCTTCAGTCTCCACTTACTAGCATATCTTATTCTCGCGGCAGTTATTAAGTTGAAAATCAATTTACCATATTTTTTTTCCATTTCTTGGTCCAAAATCATACCTAATAAAAACATCTGAGGGTTTTTTTTTAATTTCATTTTCAATTTTTTTTCCATTATTTGTATAATTTTATCCCAGAATTCTCTCGCTTTTATGCAATCCCACCAAAGGTGATAGAAGGATCCACATTTCTTCTCACATTTCCAACATTGAAATTGTTTAGATTTTCCTATTTTGGCCAATCTGTACGACGTCAGGTACCAGCGGTATTACATCTTGAAAATTTTTTCTCTTATATTACTACTGAGGGTATATTTTATCCTTTTCCGCCAACATTTTTCCCACTCTTCTAATTCAATAGTATGTTCAAAATCCTGCGCCCATTTTATCATAAATGGTTTTATCCTTTCCTTCTCAAGTTCAATGGCTAACAACAATTTGTAAAATTTAGATATTTTGTGTACCGAGTCTGAGTTAATAGTTTCTTCAAATTCTTAGTCCATTACTCCAATTTTTTGGTTCTTTTGATCGAAAAGAAAACGTTCTTTGATCTGCCAATAAGTAAACCAGTTGCAAGAATAACCTTCCTGGTTCAACTCCTCCTGTGTTTTAATCGTTATATGTTGTTCATTTTTTTTCCTACCTTTAATCAAATCCCCATATGTTAGCCATTTCTCTTTTCCTAATATATTATCTTTGGATATAACCTCACCGATGGCTGTCCAATTTGGTAATTTCTCCAGCCAATTTTTTTTAATTTTAAACCAAATCCTAATTAAGGCACGTCTTAAATAATGGTCGTTGAAATTTTTATGTACTTTAAGTTTCTCATATAATAAATATCCGTGCCAACCATACACATTGTCAAAGCCTTCTAATTTCAAATTTTTCTCATCTAACAACTTTATCCAATCAAGGAGCCAAAACAGGGAACAAGCATAATAATAAATTTTAAAATTAGGTAAACCCATGCCCCCTCTTTCGGTGACGTCCTGTAAAAGTTTCATTCTAATCGGTTTTTTACCTTCCCATATAAATTTGGATATATCTTTTTCCCATTTTACAAATAGAGCATCACTAATCAAGATGGGAATATTTTGAAATAAGAATATCATTTTGGGCAAAACACTCATTTTGATTATAGCTATCCGGCCCGACCAGGAAATTTTCAATTTCTGCCATCTATTCAAATCTTTTTTAATTTCTCCCCAATTTTCTCATAATTATTTTTGACTAATTCCGAATTCTTACCAGTGAAATATATACCCAAATATCTCGCTTTTTTTACTTCTTGGAATTTAGTTACCTCTCGCAATAATTTCCTTTCGTCGCTAGTTAAATTTAGTGGTAACATAACTGTTTTATCCTGATTTATCTTTAAATCTGAAACTCTACTAAATTTACAAATCAAATTTAAAAGAGCGTTAATACCTTCACAAGGATTAGCCAAAGTAACTAATAAGTCATCCGCGAAAGCACGGACTTTAAATTCTGATCCTTTTACTTTGATCCCCCGAAGCGTTTTTTCTTTTCTTATTTCTAGTAATAATATTTCAAAGCACATTATAAATAAGAGAGGAGATAAGGGACACCCCTGTCTAACACCCCTTTGAATCTTGAATACTTCTGTTGTTTCCCCATTTATCAATAATTTTGCTTCTAGATTTCGGTAAATAGCTTTGGTCCACTTCGTAAAATTTGCACCCAAATCTAATTTGTTGGTCAATTGAAATAAAAAAGTCCAATTTCTGTCAAAAGCCTTTTCTATATCAAAGAATAATAATGTTGCCTTTTTGTCTATTTTTTTTATAGTATTCAATCACATTTATCAAATGTCTTGTATTGTTTTTTATCATTCTACCCGGTAAAAAACCTGCTTGATCATTTTCAATCCAATTCGAAAGCCATTTTGTCATGAACCGAGGTTCTCTGTTGTTCTTTTGATCCAGAGAGAAATCTAGCCACCCTAGACTATAGGACTTTCAACAAAGACACATAGGAAACCAGATCTGGGTTTAGACACTTTGCATGTAACATTTATTGAAACACAGAAACAGAAACACCTGAAACAATCATTTCTGATATCAGATACTCAATATAACAACCACCTTAAGTATCGAGAGCTCTTTTCATTCACTCACACATTCACACACATTCATACTCACGATCCTTCACTGGAAGTTGATCAAGCCTCCAAGAAGGGTGGATGGCCCTGTTGCCGCGGATCAAGGAACCATAAGGTGAAGTGGGAGAAGTACTGCCTTTTATACCCTTTTTTCTCTTCTTTCTTGAAATAAACATGTTCTGCTCACCATGGGTTCAGAACAGTCCAGTTCTTTGCACAAGTTTCAGTACATTCTGTGTGTGCCGGATCTCACTCGGCCATATCAACATCATTCATATTCGACAGATTGTATTGTCCTGGTTATGCTTGGTCAGCATCTCCGCTTCCGAGGCCAAGTTTCTCCCATTCCTCGCTTCCACCATCCAAGTTCCTCCTTCAATAGTGCTTTGCACAGCATCCATTTTATTTGGTTCTTTCAGGGCCTTGTCACTCCAGGAACCCATTCACCTTCCACATACTCAGCCATTCTCTCACATATTCCCCCTCTTGATACTTAATTAGTTCATAATTGAGTATCACCAATAATTATAAACAATCATGTCCCTTTTAATTATATTAATTTAATTAATTGTATAATCAACTGAAATCATCAATGATCTCTGAAAATCATATATTACACACACTATAATGGATTAAAATTCAAAAGCATCTACTTTCTTTTGGGGTATTACTGACATAATACTATGTTGGCACAAGCGGATAAAAAGTGGGAAACAACAACCTATTATACCAATCATAACCACTATCATAACTATTATGTAAATAATTTCATTTATCCAAACAGCTGAAGGCCACAAATCACTCAACCATCCAAAGAAAGACCAACCCCTTTTTGTATCATAAACATCATGCTGAAATATTTGTCTTAATTTTTCCATTTCATCCTCTATTGATCTGTTCAAATTGTGAAATTTTACCACACATTGGTTTCCTATCATGTTACAAAATCCTCCTTTCGCAGCCAACAAATAATCCAAAGCTAAACTTTGTTGCATTACTATTTGGCTCAATTCTTCAATTTCAGATTGCAACATGTGTACAATCTCCCTGGTAGCATTTATTGATTTTTCCAGTCTGCATGTAAGTCCCAATATGTTTCTACGAGTTTCCTGAGTGACAATCCCTGGATATGCTCCTACAGTTAATGCTCCAAATATAGCCCCTGCTGCTACTCTGCTCCCCAAAGTGTCTGAGTATTGGACATAAATTATAACTTCATCTGAACACGCTGGTCCCAAAGGCCCGTCGTAGGTTTTCTGCTTATGTCTAGTCTGTGGAGACTCAGACTTATATACTTGGACTGGAAAAATCAAATATCCCACTCCCACACATTGATAGTTGCCTGGATGGAAATTAGAAAAACATAGGTTTGGATCTCGTAATTGCCACCCAGAGCATATACTACCCATACTTTGTCCTAATCCCAAGATAACACTTCCATTTATATGCAACATTGGATATTCTGGATACATCTCATTCCATTCAGTTTGCTGTAAATCCTTGGGTACATAACTCTGATTGTGGGTTCCATAAAATTTATCCCTACAATAAGTATAACTTCTCAGATTCATAAAAAAAGTCTTCATGTTTTCTGTAATCCCTCAATTTGTTATTCCAAGTCCCTTTGTTGTTACAACAAAACACATTCCTGCTGTGGTAGTTCTGTAACTCATTCTTCGGAATCGGGTAGCATTTAGCTTCTCTGGTGAAGAAAATATTGTGGGAAGACCCACAGCTGATTTCAATAAACCCAATAAGATGACTTCGGGGTCTTCAATTAAAGCAGGCAAAAAGGACATATGCCCTACTGATTGTGGATGTGTATAAACTAAAGTTACATCTTTTCCATGGTATTCAAACATATGCTCGGCATGTAATCTAATCCAATATCCCTGCACCTCCTCCCACATCAGAATACCCAAAATGATGACCTTTATCCTCCACCCCCTTATTTTCTGGGATGGCTCCATTTTACATATAGCTTTCCTTTATTTCCTGGGGGATCTTTAATCCATCGCAACTGGAACTACTTTGAGTGCTGGTGATCCCAATTAATATACCACCTTAAATTTTCTCCTTCAATTATATATATATATATATAAAAACTGGGTATCTTCTTGCTAGTGCAACATCCTGCAAAATATAAATATATGTGTTAGTTCCTAGAAGGACTAGGTCTGATTTTCCTTGTGGAGACCCTCTCATCCATTCGTCTGGTGTAATTTGTTTCTGCATATATATAAAAAAACATATAATGAGACATATTTGTTATTAATCAACTTTATACAATTGTATCTGATTATGGTGGACCCATTAAGATTTTCCTTCTTTTTCAGTCAAGTAACTGGTGGGCCATATCCCCTTCCATTTGGGTCTCAAGGCATGTTCTTTAAGACCCAAATGAAGATATAACACTTGAGTTCCAATTGGTATCATTTTTACCTTATTTAAACAATTGATCTATATATACATTGCCTTGCTGTTGCTATTCTAATTTGTTCTCTTTTTTCTTATCTTGATGGGCCTTAAGCCAAGCAAATTTTACTTTTGGTAACCTTTGCATAAGAGTCCAAATCCGCTTCCATTGACTAAGATATTTCAAGCCCTTGCTACCTACATTTTTAAACCCATCTTTTCTCCAAAATTGAAGAAATCTTGTATATTCAATATATACATATTCACTGTCCATGACAATTATAGACTCTTCATCCTCCCCCTCTTGTTCTTTTAATAGTAAAAGAACATCTATAACTGCCTGGATTTCCGGCTTTTATAATATCTATTTTATCACATTCATGTGAATCTCCCTCCCTTAAAATTGTTATCATCAAGTCTGGCTGGTTTAATTCGGCTGGTTTATGATCTCAAAATCAATCCCTTTTGGATTCAATTTAACTATCTATTTTTGGCAGTACTAAGAGAGGGGGCTTTTTCTTATAAATTATATTTCAAAACTTTATAACTGGACTGTATTTTAGTATAACTCTGCTGACATTGTTTCCTGAGTCCATCCTTTTTCTAAGTTTACTTTGAATCCTATATCTCTTATAAAGCTCTAAAACCCTAAAACCTAAAAGTAAAGGCAAACTGGGGTTCACTTTTCTCAGCTAAGGGAAGGGCAAAGAAACAATTATCCAAATATATCACAAAATAATATTGTGCTTCTGTTAATACCCTCCCCACCATTTCCATAATATTACCAAGTGTAGGTGCCATGAGGGGTGTACCTTTGTTTATTTCCTCAAAATGTGCAACTAGTCTCCAGGATTTCTTATCACTCTTTTTAATTGGTCATAAAGGTGACTTATATAGACTTACAGTCTTTTTGATTATCCCCAGCTATTCTAATGCTTTTGTAGTTTCTGATATTTCCTTCCTCTTTAATCAGTTGCCACCACAAATTTTCTACTATTGCCAGGTTTTCTAAATAATTTCCCCCAATATTGCCATTCCCCTGGCTTTACTTGTCTTAGTTCTGTGGCAGCGGGGCAGTCCTAACAGAGCTCCCCTTCACCTTCCTCCTGAATCTCCCTTGCCTCTTAAAGCAAAGCCTGATAAGTAAATTCTTCTGGAATGTCTTTCTCTTTTGTCATATTTTTAATCTGGTTCTGTCTTCTCTTGTCTTCCTGTGGTGGGGCACTAGGGTTTTCACTAATTTTTCTCTTTTCCCCTTCTCTGTTAGTTGTCTCAGACACTCAGTACTTATTCTATCTAGTTTATCCATATCCCACCCAAGTTCTCTCAATTTTCTCCACAAAAGTACTCTCTCTGTGGGGATGGGTTTTCCTTTCTCTTTGGTTTTTATTCCCTTAGGCACCCATTTTGAGGTGACTTGCTTTACTCCTGCTTTCATGGAGACCTGTGCTTTCTTCATGGTCCCAACACCTTGTTTTCTTAAGCTAGCAAATAATTCTTGTAACTTTTTCCAACTTGGTCTTATATCATCCTGTTCAAGCATGGCCATGATTAAAGCCATATTTGATTTCCATTCTGGATTTAATCCTTCAAAGGGAGCCATGAAAACACTAGGCTCAACCTCCATTAGTTCAGATATTGATTTGGACTTTCCTAATATTTCTGTTACCTTTTTGTTTCTCCTAATTTAAAAAGTCCTGCTAAATACATTCCCATATGTACTCTATTCCAAAATACTACTGGGTCTTCAGTTGGACCCTGTTCCATGTTTATTACTTCCCTTTTTGCAACACCACTTCCCTGGTTTAAAACAATCTTGTAAAGCCGGTCCTATGTCACTCTCCTTGACTCTGGTTATATAGGGCTGCATACCCGGCATCTGTCTAAACAATCGACATGTCTCGTCCCAGGTCATATCATTGTCTTCAACAGCCTTCCAAAATTTTAATAGCCCATTCTATCTTTCTATTCCCTGGCTGTCCTAGAGACTCTGTTAGTTCCTTCATTTCTCCTGCTGACATGGGCTCATCTGTGATAGAGTGTTTTATCTTTTCTCTTTCTCTTGTATATTTGTTAACTGTAACCATACTAGTATCTGCTCTATCTCCTCCCTCCTCTTCTTCCACGATTTCATACGTGGAGGTTCTTTTCTTTGTTGCTTTTATTCTGGGGTTGTTGTGGCAGTTAATACTGTGGGGTCGTTTCTGTTGTCTAGCTCCTGATTCCCCTAAAGGACTACAATCAGGGTTGTCAGGGAAAGTTCCTTCCTCACAACAATCATAGTCATCCCCTAAACTGTAGTAAACTTTTGCAGATCTATTTCCTTGTTTACTCTTCCCCACTAGAACTTCTTTTAAATGTTTAACCTTTTGATTAGCTAGTTTTATTTCCTCCTCCTTATCTTCTAGCTCTCTAGTATTTGTTTCCAAGATTCTATTTTCTTTTCTTAGGGCATGGTTCTCGCTTTCCAGCTTTATATTCTCCTGCATCCTGCTGATGTTTTGGAGCATCAAGGCTCCATTCTTTTGTTTTTCTTTCTCTAGTTTTTCTCTTAATTTCACTGTCTGCACATGGCACTGGTCTATTCCTTCTAAAGCCAAGAGTGCCATTACTTTTGGTTTGTTCCCATTTTCCTGCATTATCCACCTCTTGGCAGAACAGAGCTACAGCTTTAAATAGTTTCTCCTCACTTTTTCTCATATCCTTATTTAACTGTTCCTTAAAATATTGCACCAATTTTTTTCATGCTTTCTCAGTTTTCTTATTAGTTACTATATTTCTATGCAAATGTATCCTCCAATCTCCTACCTTTTCTCCACAATCATCTGTTAAGGGAGCTTCCAATACACTCCCCTCTACAGAACAGAAAGGGTTTCCATAAACGAGTCCATTTCCTCCCCGTTTCCCTTTTTGTTCTTTCCTTTCCCAAATAGAGCCATATTTCCTTCTGACTCTAAATTCAGTTTAAGCAGAGGCGTCCCTCTGTTTTCCACTCTCCTACCTTAACCCCATCAAAATGCTCCAGAAACCTTCACACATTTCCCCTGACTATGTCCTTCATCAGGAAGTGTCAAGGATCTTGGAACAAGTGACAAGCAAAAAGGTAAAGAGAGACCAAATTTGGCTTTTCAATCACAAATCAATTCCCAGTGTCTCTTATTTACTCATCCTTCACCAAGGCAAAACTAAATCTCTCTTGGATCCTGCCGACTACGCCATTTATGTCATGAACCGAGGTTCTCTGTTGTTCTTTTGATCCAGAGAGAAATCTAGCCACCCTAGACTATAGGACTTTCAACAAAGACACATAGGAAACCAGATCTGGGTTTAGACACTTTGCATGTAACATTTATTGAAACACAGAAACAGAAACACCTGAAACAATCATTTCTAATATCAGATACTCAATATAACAACCACCTTAAGTATCGAGAGCTCTTTTCATTCACTCACACATTCACACACATTCATACTCACGATCCTTCACTGGAAGTTGATCAAGCCTCCAAGAAGGGTGGATGGCCCTGTTGCCGCGGATCAAGGAACCATAAGGTGAAGTGGGAGAAGTACTGCCTTTTATACCCTTTTTTCTCTTCTTTCTTGAAATAAACATGTTCTGCTCACCATGGGTTCAGAACAGTCCAGTTCTTTGCACAAGTTTCAGTACATTCTGTGTGTGCCGGATCTCACTCGGCCATATCAACATCATTCATATTCGACAGATTGTATTGTCCTGGTTATGCTTGGTCAGCATCTCCGCTTCCGAGGCCAAGTTTCTCCCATTCCTCGCTTCCACCATCCAAGTTCCTCCTTCAATAGTGCTTTGCACAGCATCCATTTTATTTGGTTCTTTCAGGGCCTTGTCACTCCAGGAACCCATTCACCTTCCACATACTCAGCCATTCTCTCACAATTTCTTCAGTCTATTTGCAATGATGTTGGAAAATATTTTATAATCTATGTTGAGTAACGAGATTGGTCTGTAATTTCTCGGATCCGATCTATCCTTATTTTCCTTAGGGATTAATGTAATATATGTTTGGAGCCAAGTTGGTGGGATATTTCCAGTCAAGATTCCATTCATAGTTCTTAATAAAGGACCCCCTACCTGCTCTTTACACTTTTTATAAAATTCAGCCGTAAAACCATCTGGGCCAGGTGACTTCCCGATTTTTAATCTATCTATTGCGTCATAGAGTTCTTGTAGCTTTATTTCTTTATTGATCTCTTTTTTGTATTTCTCTGTAATTTTATCCATATTAAGTTGCTGTATATATAAACTAATTTCTTCCGATTTATCTTGCCTTTCCTTATATAAACTAGAGAAATAATCCACCATACACTTTTTAATTTGGTCCTGAGTTGTAAATCTATTTTGACCATCTTTCAATTCCATAATTGTCCTTTTTTCTTTTTCTTTTTTCAATTTATACGCAAGTAATTTACCTGGTTTATCTGAGGATTCAAAATATCTTTGTCGAACAAATTTCATTTTTTTTCTGTACCTCCCTAGTTAATAACATTGACAACTGTTTTCTCAGTTTCTGTAATTCCAATTTTATATATTCTTTGTTCGGATTCAATTTTAACTGATCCTCTCTTTTTATTTCCCCTTCTAAGTCAATCCGCTGTTTTTCTCTGCTTCTCCTTAACTCCACACTCTTTTTAATAATATACCCCCTTATGTAAGCCTTTGCTGCATCCCAAACCATATTCATTGGAACTTCTCCATTCATATTTTCCTGAAAGAATATATGTAGTGCTTTTTGTATTTCAACAACTACTAACTCATTATTCAATAAATTAGGGTCCAATCTCCATCTAAATTCTCTAGAACCATATCTTATCATCATTGCAACTGGGTTATGGTCCAACCAGACTGTTGGCAGGATATCAACTTTAGAAACTCTATTACATAATTGTGGTGATACCAAAAGCATATCAATCCTTGACCAGGAATTGTGGACATGTGAGAAGAAAGTGTAATCCCTAGCCTCACCATATAATGTTCTCCAGATATCCTTTAAAGATAATCGTTCTTTCAATTCAAAAAACTTTTTGGAAGTTTCCCTTGTTGTATTTTGGTTCTATTCTGTGATTTCCTGTCCAATTGGGGGTCGATAACCCCATTCCAATCTCCCAAAGCAATTATCGAGTCACAGTTATAATTTTCAACTTTATTCAACAAACATTGGTAGAACTCACTCTTGTTTGTTAACGGTCCATATATTCCTATCGCCAATACTTTTTCCCCTTTAAGATTAACTTCCACAACTATGAAATGACCGTTTGGGTCCGATAGTACCAATTTAGAATCTATCATCTCGTTAATATACAATGCCACACCTTTTTTCTTCTCTTTAGATGCCGCTACATATTCAATCCCCAATTTTTTATTAATCAGATAAGATACATCCTTTTCTCGGATATGAGTTTCTTGAATACATATTATATCATCCCTTAATTTCTGAAGATAGTAAAAAATCTTTTTTCTTTTTTGCGGGGTATTGAGACCTTTCACGTTCCAAGTAATTATTTTTACATGCTCCATTTACACTCCGATAAACTCTATGAGGTGCAGAAAAAAACTTTACTATATCAACTTATCTACAAGTTTTACAACGTATACCCTAATGAAAACAGATCATCAAATTCTTTTGAGTTTTTACCTTTTACTCTCCCAATAAATCTTCTTCTTCTCCTCTATATCCTCCCGGTGTTGAATTTTCCTCTAGTTCTTCACCTAGATCATCCCCCTCCTGTCCATACCTCCAATTAACCGCCCCTTCTTCTTCAGGACCAGTACCGTCTCCTGCTCCCCCTTCTCCTAATAATGTTTTGCTCTCAAACTCACTATGTGGACTCGTCTTGCCTTTTTTTTTTTTCCTTCTTTATCCCTATCTCTCGCTTCTTTCCTTCTCTCTTCTCTATCCCAAAATCTCCTCGCTTCTTCCACTGATTTCAGCACCACTCTCCTTTTATTCCACCAGAATATAATACCATCCGGATTGCCCCATCTATATGTTATTCCCTGCTGTCTTAAAAATACAGTAAGGAAGGCATATTCTTTTCTCCTTCTCAAGATCCTCGCTGGTACATCCTTCAAAATCTGAACTATCTTTCCGTCTATTTCCAAAGGGGTCTCGTTGTGTGTCTTTAAAAGCAAATCCCTAATTTGTCTGCGCACGAAATATATGACAATATCTCTAGGCAGGTTTTTTTGTCTAGCTACATTTGAATTTAGTCGAAAAGCCCTGTCAAGCTCAAATTGAAACTGCTGTTGGTCTTTCTTTAAAAATTTTGCCAATTCAAAAGTCAAAAGTTCTATTAGATTTTCCTTTTTATTTTCCGGCACCCCTCTAATCTTTACACATTTTTCCCTTAATTTTTGATCCCACACCGCTTTCTCATCAAGGTCGCTCTCTCTTACTTTCCTTATTTCATCCAACTCTTCTGCAAATCTATCTCCCCTATATTCTAAATTATCAATTCTTTGAGTAGCTGCCGACAATTCACCTGTTAATTTATCAAATGATTGATTTATTTCCTGTATTTCTGACCGAATTCCCTGTAAATCGAACGTATCTTGTGCCTAATTTCAGTCTTAAAGTCCTGCATATCCTGCTTAATTTCCTGTTTGATTTCCAAACGTAATTTCCGAATTTCATCAAGGATCTGTAAATTAGAATCTAATATTCTAGGTTGTTCCACCGAGGGGCGTCTTGGAAGTTGTGACTGACTTTGTGATTTGCTATACTGAGATCTTGACATCATGCTCTAAAATAATTCACAAAAGATTACAGATCTTATTTTTTCTAAATTTTTTAAAGTGATCAATACCTACTTATTAGAAATTATTATAATTATTTCAAATTATTTCCAGTTATAAACTTTCAATTCCACTAATACAACTCTTATTAACTTGTTAATTATTGATTATTAATTAATGTCCAATTATTAATTCCAAATCTTGTTCAGTTCTTATTTCCTTCACTTACATTTACCTTTAAGTCCAAAACCAAATCCACAATTTTTTGAGTACCCCTCTGATACCTTCAACCAATTTTAGCACCTCCCCTCCCTATTATCCACAATTGTTCATGTCAGATGTCTACTATCTCTTCCACTCCTTACTGTAGCTATCTCTGTCCAGTAGACTCAGGTAGCTTTCTTAAATTCCGTCGCAATCTGCAGGCAATCGTAGTCTCAAAATTAACTTGACGCGTTCCGGCAAGTTCAAGTCTGAATAGAAGAGGGGGCAGTTCCAGAGGCCGCCGCTTTTATTTGTTCCAGGCTGCTGCTCTATTTATTTCTTTCGGTCCGATGCGCGCTGCCGCTCTAGCTTCCGCTCTATCGCCCGGCGTATGATATCACTTCCGTATTCCCTCACCTTCCTTCCTCCCTCCGCCGTGTCAATCAGCTGCTAGACTCCGCCTCCACCTCCTTTCGTAGCCTCCACCCTTCACTTTCCAGCCGCGTCCAAAGTCTCAAGGTCGGCCTCGCCGCCTCTCTTCCTCCTCTCGACTCCCCCACGTCTTTCTTCCTCTCACGGTAGGTTAACCCTTTTATGCTCACATGGCTCCAGCCTCCAAAGTAGTTACTATGAAAATCTAAGACCAAGTTTGGGTGTCTTTTTTTTTCTCCTGACAGTAAAGCACTTGCCGCTTGTTTTATCCAATTCAACAACAGTGGCATTTTTTTTTAAATATTACCACAAATTAGAGACCAAAATCAATTTTCTTTCATCCGTTCTCTCTACGTTTTTGAATTGGGATTTTCTGCTTATTATATGTCCATTTCCTACTTCCCAATTCTATTTTCACTGCGACCTCCTTTTTACGCTCCAAGCACTGTTCAACGACTGTTAACGCAGAAGTAATGAGCCCAAGTTCGTCAAAGTCCTGACTTCATTACAAATAAAGCCAGGGAAAAAAAAACTCCAAAATTACTCACACTTGTTCCATTTAGGAAATCGACCTTAATAAGCAAAACAAAATAAAAAAAAATTGGTGGCGTCCCGGTCTTCTTGATTGAAGATCTTTGCAATGTGGCCGCGATCCGAAGCCCTACTATTTAGGCTCTCCACCTCCACACCACGATGAATCCAAGACCATCCCGGTTACGGAGGTTCCGAGACCAAAAATAGATTTAAATTCGGTTCGTCCGGGATCCCAATACCATGGGATCACTTTTAGATCGGATCTTTCCTTCTATCATTCGATCTAAGGCCACCGTGCCTGAGAAGCCTTACGGAGGCAGATGAAAGGACTTCTCAAAGTGACGCCATACCAACCGGAAGTCGACCAGTAAAGGCAATTCTTCGAGGGGGTGGCTTAAGTTTGACCAAATACCTGGCTCTAAAATGTTCTGTTTTCAAAAAGGAGAACCATTGAGAGAACTTTGAAGATCTTATTGACTGTAAATCCCTTCTTGAATCAGTCCAGAACAGACAGTCTCTTAATTTCCTCTTGTCCATACCAGAAACAGCGTTCAACTCAAGGAAGTCATAACTATGTAAAATAAATTGAAAACTTGATTTCCAAGATTGGTTGTTACGCATTTCCATGTAACACAAAGCAAAAGTATGTTTCCATTCAGCCATGATCTGATTAATATAAACACCAAAAAACCTTTGTGTTGTGAGTTTAGTGTAAGCCTGCTGCTTGGCTGAATGGAAACATACTTTTGCTTTTAATGATACTGATAGAACACGTATCATAGCCAATAGATCCTTATTTAAGGACCATGAAACCACACAGTTTCGTGGTAACTGGCATGATTTGGAAGGATTGAAAAAACAATATGTTAGAATGGATTTGCATGCCTCCACCCTAGCTGAATACTGCAAGACAGCACGTATACCTAGAGGCCTGAGAATACAAAAGAGTCCTGGCTTATTTACAAATGATATGGAATTTAAAGCCAAATGGGCCGCAATTCTCAACAAGTGTTCCTTGGATTTGATGTTACTCCCAAGCATTCATCACCACATATGAACTGGTTGCTGGAGACGCTACAACTCATTTTTTGGACTTAAATTCCTTAAAGGATAAGCTTGACATGGCAGATGCATACAAAACTTGTCTGGAATTTTTCTGTGGTGTCATTATTTTTAATACACATACACATGTTGTGTGAGCTATTATTGTTTGTTAGATTGTCTGGGTTGTAATTAGTTAATTAAGTTCCTTTGTGTTGTGAGTTTAGTGTAAGCCTGCTGCTTGGTTTTTTGGTGTTTATATTAATCAGATCATGGCTGAATGGAAACATACTTTTGCTTTTAATGATACTGATAGAACACGTATCATAGCCAATAGATCCTTATTTAAGGACCATGAAACCACACAGTTTCGTGGTAACTGGCATGATTTGGAAGGATTGAAAAAACAATATGTTAGAATGGATTTGCATGCCTCCACCCTAGCTGAATACTGCAAAACAGCACGTATACCTAGAGGCCTGAGAATACAAAAGAGTCCTGGCTTATTTACAAATGATATGGAATTTAAAGCCAAATGGGCCGCAATTCTCAACAAGTGTTCCTTGGATTTGATGTTACTCCCAAGCATTCATCACCACATATGAACTGGTTGCTGGAGACGCTACAACTCATTTTTTGGACTTAAATTCCTTAAAGGATAAGCTTGACTTGGCAGATGCATACAGAACTTGTCTGGAATTTTTCTGTGGTGTCATTATTTTTAATACACATACACATGTTGTGTGAGCTATTATTGTTTGTTAGATTGTCTGGGTTGTAATTAGTTAATTAAGTTCCTTTGTGTTGTGAGTTTTGATCTAAGGTCCATTTATGTTTTGGACAGTTTCTACCAAATATCATTACCTTGGTCTTGGAATAATTTATTGACAAGTGTTCCTGATGACAATAGGCACTGAATGCATTTAATAGGTTTTTAAGACCCAAACGAGATAGGGAAATAAGCACTATATCATCTGCGTACATCAGAATGAAAATCTTTCTATTCTTGATTGCTGGAGATGGAGAGTCAACCATAGATAGAAAAGGCACCAAATCATTAATGTAGATGTTGAAAAGAGTAGGTGCCAGTAGGCATCCCTGTTTCACTCCCCGAGTTGTTGTAAAGGCTTCAGTCAAGGAACCATTTAGGCCAACTCTAACCCTCATCTCTGTGTGGCTGTATAGTTCCCGTATCAGTTTCAAGAGTCTTATATCAATCCCATAACTATGTAGCTTTTCCCATAATCTATTTCTATTAATAGAATCGAATGCGGCTGAGAGATCAATGAAAGCAGTATAAACATGTCTCTGTTCTCCTTTGTGTACTTCCTGATAATATGACTTAATGTGAAACACTGATCTATAGTACTATATCCACTTCTGAATCCCGCGTGTTCTTTGTGTATTACTTGCTTTTCTTGTAGCCAGTATGTTAACTTGTGAAGCAAATGTCGTGCATATAACTTTGAAGTGATGTCCAACAGGCTGATTGGTCGATAAGTTTGTGGATCATGCCTCTCTCCTTTCTTGAAGATTGGGAAGACAATACTTGTTTTCCACCCTTGAGACATTTGTCCGATGCTGTTTATTGTGGTAAATGAACTGGCCAGGATGAGACTCCACCATTCAACATATTGCTTAAAGAGTTCAGGTGGAAGCATATCTTCACTCGGTGCTTTCTTTGGTTTCATTGAAGCGATTAGACATTTTATCTCATTTGCTGTTACTGTCTGCCACTCAGGGGGATTAGAAAAATCTTTATCCATCCAGCCCACTTCCAAAGGACTTGAGTTACTGTCAAAAATATTGGAAAAATATTTAATCCAAGTGGAAGCAGTAATTGAGGCTTCCTGTGTACTTCTTACATTTTTTAAGCCACGAGTAACAAGTTCCCAAAATTTGTCTTCCTTCTGTTCTATTGTTGCAAGTTCTAGCTCCTGCCACTGAGATTTTATGTGATTTATTTTCTTAGCTTTTAAAAGACTTTTGTATTTCAGCCTAAGATTAATTAAATTTTCCATGTTCTTTCCAGATGGATTTTTGTGGGATTCCCTTATCTTATTGGCTAGATCTCTTTTGGCTACTCGACATTCTGCATCAAACCATCCATATTCTGTGGGTTGAAATTTTTTATCTGTTGTTAAGCAGGGTCTAAGTTCCATCACAATTTGTTGGTAGATATCTAAGTGGTTTCTTGATTTGTCATGGAAAAGCTGGCGCAAACTAGAAAAATAGTTGCTGTTTAATTTCTCCTGAATAGCGTTGCTTAGTCTGATACCCCATTTCAGCCTCCTCTCCCCAAACAATACTCCAGTTAAATTTGCTGTTTTGGTTAACTCCGTCCATTCTAGAATTGGTTATAGGGACACTTTAAGGGGGAAGTGATCACTTTCTGTATATTCGAGGATTTCAAAAAAAATTTACTAAAGGGAACAACAAAGGTGAGACTAATATGTGGTCAAAAACGCTACCACCTCGTTTGCTCAAATAAGTATAATACCCCCTTGTTACATCTACAGGACTCCCATGCAAAGTAAACAGGTTATGCTGATATATAAATTCTAGAAGTTTTATTCCTTGCTGGTTATATTTATTATCCAAAGAGATGTGTGGTGTTTGGAATATATCTTCTAATTCTGTGCCTAATGGATGAAAAAGACCTTCTGAAGCAGCTCCAATTCGGGCATTGAAATCCCCACAGATAAAAAGAAAAGCACTGGAAAATTTTGGTTAATCTGTTCTAACAGGAGTGTCAAATTGTTCCACACCATGGAGGACAATTGCTGGTCATTTGTAGGAGGGCAGTGGACATTTATGCAGAAGAAGGTCTTTCCTGTATCCATGTTGATTTGAATTGGTAAAAGATAATTATTTTCCAAGCCAAAGTCCACCATCTGAATTTCTCCCGCCAATTCTACTGAGATGAAAGACACCAGACCGCCACTTCCTCGCCCCTTTTTATGTTTTCTTACAGCTGGGTGGCTAAATGCCTTATAGCCTGGGAGATATGGGGGGTTATCTTTGTTGGTCCAAGTTTCTTGTAGGCAAACTATCTCATATTTCTGAAGAGTTTCGATGAATTCCTTATCTATCATTTTGTTTTCCCAACCAGCCAGATTCCAGGAAATTATATTGAGCCCTCTTTGCTTTGAATCTAGTCAGTTATATTTTCTAGAAAAAGGTTTTTGGGACTCAACATTGGTTCTCTGACTTATATCCTTCTTAGGGCTGAATGGCTCTCCTAAGTTTTTTAAGGAAGTCTTTGGTGCAATGGTACTATCTTGTAATTTTGACCTACCGAGCTGAGTCCCAAATTGTCTGGAAGGGTCTATATACTTGTTCTTATCTTCTTGCTTGTAAAGACCTAAGGAGATGTTATTTGGGTATGTAATAAAAGGCTGAGTCTTATGATTCTTATTATTCCACCTACTGTTACTCCCTTTGACATTTCTTGTTTGCCTTGCTCCCCATGAGAGGGGTGATGGGGGGTTAGAATGTTGTTTGTAGGATTTTTTCGTGGTTGAATAAGTTCAAATAACAGGCCTTTGTTGGTAAATATATAATAATAATAATAATAATAATAATAATAATAATAATAAAATATATTTATACCCCGCCCAATGGTACACCAATCCGGGCGGCTTACAAGTTTAAAAGTACAGTTCAATAAAACATAATACAAAGGACACCCCCACCCCCCCTTAAAACAGTATTAAATCAAATCATTTAAAACATCACACATTAATTAAAACCAAATACCAAGATTAACTAAAAGCCTGACTCAATGTTCCTTCCATCAATGATGGGGCCATGTGAGGAACATCAGTTGTGCAGGAATAGTTGTCCGAGGGGGGATGGCTTGTCTAAGGAAGATAACTAATCCGGAAAGGCCTGCCAGAAGAGATCCGTCTTGACAGCCTTTTTAAAGCTGTCTAAAAATGTTAATAGACGGATCTCGTCCGGCAGGCCATTCCAGAGCCTAGGGGCGACGACTGAAAAAGCCCTCTGGGAGGTAGCTGCGAGCCTCGATTTCTCAAGATCCCTTACTTCCAGAAAAGGGCGCAGCTGGCATATCAGCCGAAGCTGATAGCAGGCGCTCCTGACGCATTCACCTGATTAGTCATCAGGAGCGACGAGTCAAAGAGCACCCCCAGACTGCGAACACAGTCACTGGAGGAGAGTGTGACTCCATCCAGGACTGGAGGTTGCAACCCAGTTCTTGATTTCGGGGCCGCTACCGTGAGCACCTCCGTCTTGTCTGGGTTCAATTTCAATCTGTTTTTCCACATCCAGCCCATTACCGCCCCAAGACATTCATTGAGAGAAGAGATGCCATTGGAATTCGAGGCCAACGAACGAGACATGGAGAAATAGATTTGGGTGTCATCAGCGTACTGATAACACCCAGCACCATAACTCCGTATTATCTCACCCAGCGGCTTCATGTAGATGTTAAATAATATCGGGGACAAAATAGCTCCCTGAGGGACCCCACAAGTGAGGTCTCTCTTACCGGAGCTAAAGTCCCCGAGCAGCACCCTCTGGGACTGGCCCGAGAGGAAGGACCGGAACCACTGCAAAGCAGTGCCCCCGATACCTAACCCCTTGAGGCTGTCCAAGAGGATGCTGTGATCTATTGTGTCGAAAGCCGCTGAGAGGTCTAGAAGCACCAACAGGGTCACACTACCCCTGTCGATGCTCAGACGCAGATCATCGGTCAAGGCAACCATGGCAGTCTCAACCCCAAAGCCTGTCCTGAAACCGGTTTGAAATTGGTCTAGATAATCAGTTTCATCCAAGACTGCCTGGAGTTGAAGAGCAACCGCCCTCTCGATCACCTTGCTCAAAAATGGCAGCAATGACACAGGCCTGTAACTCTTCATATCCAGGGGGTCCAGGGAAGGGTTTTTCAGAAGCGGCCTCACCTTACCAAGCAGCTTGTCCACGTCCTCGGTACTCACAGATTGCCACTGATCCAGTAAACTCACATTGGCGGAGTCGTTGGACACCTCGCCTATAGACTTTGTCCCAATAGTGGCGTCTCATTCGGCTCTTATATGAGAGATTTTATCTGCAAAGAAGTTGTTAAATGCATCACAGCAGGCCGTCGTCAGGTTAAGCAAGGGATTTGGCACAGGGGGTACTTGCGTCATCTCTCTCACCACCCTAAACAGCTCTGCCGGACGAGACTCTGCAGACGCAGTACGTGCAGAGGAGAAAGCTTTCTTCGCTGCACGTATCGCCTCCCGATAGGAATGAAGAAAATTCCTATGGCGAGTTCTGTCAGATAAGAGTTGAGTTTTCCGCCACTTGCACTCTAGCTGTTGTCCATACCGCTTCATCCTCCTAAGCTCAGGTGTATACCATGGCCTACGATTAGGAGCGGGATGGCAAGAGCACTTGGGAGCGATCGTGTCGATGGCCCTAGTAAGATCACTATTCCAAGTGTCTACCAGAGTCTCGACAGGATCACCGGCATTCCCAACCATTAATCCCTCCAAGGCTTTCCGGAATCCAATTGGCTCCATTAGCTTTCGAGGGCGGACCATTCTAATAGGTCCACCACCCCCGGCGAGGCGGATACTGGCTCTAAGTTCCATCTTGACCAGGAAATGATCCGTCCATGACAATGCAGAGGTATATACAACCTCCACCCACGGATGTTCCTGCTCCGTACTAAAGACCGCATCAAGTGTATGACCCGCACAATGTGTGGGCCCGTTGACCAATTGGGATAGGCCCATGTTTGTCATGGAATCCATGAACTCCCGAGCCGCACCTGTTAGGCTGGTCTCGAGCGGAATGTTGAAGTCTCCCAAAACC
The DNA here is from genome assembly GCA_026167975.1 of Phrynosoma blainvillii. Taxonomy (NCBI): domain Eukaryota; kingdom Metazoa; phylum Chordata; class Lepidosauria; order Squamata; family Phrynosomatidae; genus Phrynosoma; species Phrynosoma blainvillii. Next base: position 396,571,722 of record JANUYF010000002.1, on the reverse strand, counting down.
AAAAGTCTGGGAGACTCCAGCAAAAGCTCAGAGACCAGTTGTGTCAGCTCGGTCAGGGAGTCAGCTAGACAACGGGGTGGTCGGTAGACTAGCAAAATCCCCAAACTATCCCTGGTCTTCAGGCTAAGGTACATACACTCGATGTGGACCATGTTCCGGAGAGGTATCCTGGTCAAGGTCAAGGTGTTCTTATGGACTAGCGCCACACCGCCGCCCCCCCGCCCACTTCCTCTCACCTGCTCAGTAACAGAGTACCCAGCTGGGAAGGCCTGCGCCCAGGTAGCAGCGCTATCCTCTCCCAGCCAGGTCTCTGTGAAACAAGCCAGGTCGGCATTCTCATCCAGGAGGAGATCCTGGATAATATGTGTCTTGTTTTTCACCGACCTGGCATTACAAAGGAGCAGAGTGAGGCTCTGTGGAATGGAAGGTCTGCTCCCCACACCATTCTGGGAAACAGAGGGGACTGAAGGCGGGATAGCTATTAAACAGCGATCCCGCCTTCTTTTGTAACATATGTCCGCCCTGTTCCGACCGTATCTCCCATTCCCCAACGCTACTTCTATAGGTGCCCCTGTGTCTTCCCCCACCTCAGAAATAAAGGGCTTAACCCAGTTGATGGTAATCAGAGGGACTAGTTAGCCAATTAGCCCATTTAAACCAATCAGAATCTATCAGAGTCAGTTAACAATGTTAAAAATCCGCTCAGGGTGACTGGCAAAGGGCCCAAATCAGCAGATAATTGACTATGTCGCCCTCTGCCAATGAGAGTCCCAATGATAATTCATCCTATACTGCCGTCAACCAATTTATAGTCCTCCGTGGAAGCTATTCAGCAGGCTATAAGTCAATACTGGATCTGCAGGATCGTATTTTGCCACTATTGGCCCTGTGGCCTGGTGAGGGGTGGAACCGGCATTTACAGGGTCCGCACCCTGGCAGGGCTTTTATAGTCCTGCTCTGGCTACGTGGGTGCGCTGCTGGCGCTCTGGAGAAGGAGCCAGGTGTTTACTGGGCCAACGCCTCCCTCCTACAGCGCAGGGGAACAGTTGCCGTTGGCGCGTCCTCCTCACGTAGGTCTTCCTGGTAGGGCTTTTATAGTCCTGCCCTGGCCGTGAGGGTGCGCAGCAGCTGTTAGTGAGGCTCGTCCTCCGAGGTGGTGGAGGACTCTTCAGCGGCATTTTTATGCCACTTCCGTCACTGGCGCTGCCCCCCAGGAGGGCCCCAGCCGGGCCTTGGCTGTTTCAGCAGCTGTTTGTGAGGCTCGTCCTCCAAGGTGGTGGAGGACTCTTCAGCGGCATTTTTATGGCGCTTCCGTCACTAGCGCCGCCCCCCAAGAGGGCCCCAGCTGGGCCTTGGCTGTTGCAGCAGCTGTTGGTGAGGCTCATCCTCCGAGGTGGTGGAGGACTCTTCAGCGGTGGTTTTATGCCGCTTCCGTCGCTGGCGCCGCTGCCCAGGAGGGCCCCAGCCGGGCCTTGGCTGTTGCAGCAGCTGTTGGTGAGGCTCGTCCGAGGTGGTGGAAGACTCTTCAGCGGCGGTTTTATGCCGCTTCCATCACTGGCGCCGCCCCCCAGGAGGGCCCCAGCCAGGCCTTGGCTGTTGCAGCAGCTATTGGTGAGGCTCGTCCTCTGAGGTATATAATAGAGACCCGAATCCTCGCCACTTGTCAGGGTCCTGAAAAGTCAATTCTATACTGCCTCTTTGTCCATGCTGGGGCAGATGTTTACAGAAGACACCATTGCTTAAATCCACAGTGGACCCCAGGATAGTCTGTAATTTTGCTAAATGTTCTTTGGCTGAAATCAGTGTTCCGCTTAGTTTCTTTACTGGCCAGTTATGTATGATCACTTGTCCTTTATCTGTGAATCTCTTACTACGCATTCCATAATTAGTGGTAGATTTTTTTTGCACTTCTATTTGAGGTGCATGAAATGTTTCTCTGCCATCCTCTGCCATATCTCTCAGTCGATGTTGCAAGGCAGAGAGAGTAGGGGACCTACTAGAGCCATCCAAAATCTCATTTGTAGATGTTGTATCAGGAATTATTCGAGCGGAATTTGATGGAATATTGTTATCTTTTCCTTGTTCAAAGGGAGTGGCAGTGCCTGGGTTCTCATCTAAATACTCATCAATAATCTGAAATCTTGAATCAGATTTAGTTAAGCTGAGGACAGAGGTTGATTTTTCGGGACAGAAGCCTAGATCACTATTACTAACTGGACAAGAGGTTTCACAGTTCAAGATCCAGTCCTTCATAATTTCATTCAGTTGTTTTGTTTCAGAATTTAAAGATGGTTTGAATGCTTCAGGCATATCCTCATCATGAAGGTCAGCTACACATTCTTTCCCTTCACTGGGGAAACAAGACTGGGGGGGCTACTATCAAAATCCCAAGCTCCACGAGTCCTACTAACGTTTCAATAGTAGCTTTAAGACCAGAAACTTCCTTTTGCAGAGTGTCCATTCTATTAAAGAATTTTACTGCTGTTTGTTCTGCTAGAAAACATTGATCATGTAAAAAAAACCATATAAAGAGGAGAAGTTTTGATCTGTAGATACTGAGTGAGGTTTAGTGCTCTTTTCTTTAAATGCATTTATCGTATTTTTATCTGAGGTAAAGGGCTTGTGCTTAAAGGGTGAAAAATTAGATTCAGCAAAGCCTGGGTCAATAGACCAGTTAGCAGCATTTTCAAAGGAAGAGTGGGAGAATGAAGTTTCTGTCTCAGTTCTGTTATCTAATACCTCGGGTGTTTCAACTACACGCTTTGAAGGGCCAGGATTATCTATTGGGGATATTAATCCCACCTCTAGGTTTGACCTCTGCTCATTCTTCATTTACCAGGTCATAATATTCTAGAACTAGAGTGGGTAATATTTTTTGAGTTGAAGCTTTTCTAAGCTGGGCCCGAGTTGAAACCATATTAGGGGGGTTGAAACTATCAGGTGGCTTAGGAGAAACTTTGCAGCAGAATAATAACTTCTACCTAGGAGAAACCCAAGCGCCCCAAAGTAGCTTCTCCTGCTACGCCACTATTGCTGTTAATATAGTTGTTGCAGCTGCTGTGTCTCCTAGGCTGAAATCTCAGGAAGGGAGGGATTGGCTTTGATTGCCTGCTCTTCCCAGCCACACCCCTCTCTCTCTCCCTCAGTGCTGCCACTTGCCTGGCTTGGAGGACTTGGAGGAAAAAGGAGCCCAAAGTTCAGCGTCTCCAGTTCTTTTCTCTGGCAGAAAGGCTTGCTGCTCAGGGCTACTGAAGGGAGGGAATGGCTTTATATACTTGCTCTTCCCAGCCACACCCCTCTCTCTCTCTCTCAGTGCTGCCACTTGCCTGGCTTGGAGGACTTGGAGGAAAAAGGAGCCCAAAGTTTAGAGTCCCCAGTTCTTTTCTCTGGCAGAAAGGCTTGCTGCTCCAATAATAATAATAATAATAATAATAATAATAATAATAATAATAATAATAATGTGTTTTATATATATTTCCCATCTCTCCCTATGGATTGAGGCAGGATTACACAATAAAATGAATACAATGTACAAAATATAAACAAAATAATAAAAATCAGAACAATAATAGTAGATTAAGAGAACAGAATGCAATATAATAAAATAAATAAGAATAAAATAAAATAGCCAATCGTTGTCAGAGTCTAAAAATCTGGAAGATCAGGTGGACAGGCCCGCTGAAAGAGCTTCTTGAAGGCCTCTAGGCTGTTCCACAACTTGGGAGCTGCAACCGTAAGGGATTTTTGGGAAGTCGTGGTATGTCTGGTTTTATAGTGTTCCAATAACTTCTTCCCAGATGTTCTGAGAGTGCAAGGCGGATTATGTGGGGAGAGGCATTCCTTTGTCCTTTAGGAGAAGTGTGACTCCATCCAGGACTGGACGGCAAAACTCCTTTCCCAGACTTGGGGTACCTATCGCGAGTACCTCTGTTTTCTCTGGATTCAGCTTGAGTTTATTTTCCCTCATCCAGCCCATTACTAATTCAAGACAGACATAAAGAGGAGTAATACCATCCTTAGTCACTATAGCAGACGGAGACATAGAGAAGTAAAGTTGGGTGTCATCAGCATACTGATAACATCACACCCCATGTCTCCGGATGATCTCTCCCAGCGACTTCATGTAAATGTTAAAACAGCATGGAGGAAAACATTGCGCCCTGAGGGATGTCAGATGTCATCTCTCTTTTTGAAGAGCAACTATCCTCCAGCATCACCATCTGAAATCTTCCCAAGAGGTAGGACTGGAACCACTGAAGAGCAGTGCCCCAATACCTAACATCCTCAGGGTTTCAGAAGGATACCATGGTCTGTGGTATCGAATGTCGCTGAGATGTCCAAGAGCACCAACAGGACCACACTTCCCCTGTCTGTGCCCAGATGGAGATCATCGATGAAGGCAACCATGGCAGTCTCAACTCCATACCTGCCCTGAAGTCATCCACGACACACATCATCCACGATCTCCTGGTGGATGAGGCGGCCGACCTGGCATGCTTCACTGAAACCCGGCTGGGGGATGCCAGCTCCGCGACTTGGGCACAGGCTCTCCCAGCTGGGTATTCAGTTAGTGAGCAGGTGAGGGAAAGTGGGCGGGGGGTGGTGGTATAGCCTTGGTCCATAGGAACACCTTGACCTTGATCAGGAAACCTATCTGGAAAACGACGCACATCGAGTGTATGTACCTTAGCCTGAAGACCAGGGATAGTTTGGGGATTCTGTTGGTATACTGGCCACCCCGTTGCTTAACAGACTCCCTGACCGAGCTGACTGCCCTGGTTTCCAAGTTGCTGCTGGAATCGCCCAGACTTTTGGTTCTGGGCGATTTCAACATCCCACTCGAAACCAGTTTGCAAGATCTAACCGGCGCGGCTCGGGAGTTCATGGAGACCATGACTTACATGGGCCAATTCCAACTGGTTGACGGGCCCACACATTGTGCTGGTCATACCCTCGATGCGGTCTTTAGTAGGGAGCAGGAATACCCGTGGGCGGAGGTCAAGGAAACCTCCGCTCTGTCATGAACGGATCATTTTCTGATCAAGGCAGAACTAAAGGCTACTGTCCACCCTCCCGGGGGTGGCGGACCTATTAGAACGGTCCGCACTCGAAGGCTAATGGAACCAATTGGTTTCCAGAAAGCCTTAGAGGGTTTAATGGTTGGTAACGCCGGTGATTCTGTCGAGGCCTTGGTGGACACTTGGAACATCGATCTCACCAGGGCTATTGACACAATCGCTCCCAAGCGTCCTTTCCAGCCCGCTTCAAATCATAAGCCCTGGTATACCGAGGAGCTTAGGAGGATGAAGCGAGCTGGACAACGACTAGAGTGCGAATGGCGGAAGACTCATCTCTCATCCTACAGAACTCACCTTAGGAAACATCTTGATTCCTATAGGGAGGCTTTGCGTGCAGCGTGGAAATCCTTCTGTTCTGCACGCATTGCGTCTGCAGAGTCTCGCCCGGCAGAGCTGTTTAGGGTGGTGGGGGAGTTGACAAAGGTTCCTCCTGCGCCGAACCCCCTACTTAACCCCACGACAGCCTGCTGTGAGGCCTTTAACATTCACTTTGCAGATAAAATCTTTCGGATAAGAGCTGACTTAGACGCCGTTGTTTTGGCAGAATCCGTAGACGAGGTATCCAGGAACTCCATTGATGGCATTTTACTGGATCAGTTACAATCTGTGAGTACCGATGATGTGGACAAGGTGCTTGGAAGTGTGAGAAAGACGACTTGCCCCCTCGATCCTTGTCCATCATGGCTGGTCATCCGGGGGGGACGCGTTGACGGTGTGCCTTCGGGACACAATCAACGTGTCTTTCAGGGAAGGCAAGGTACCATCTTGTCTAAAGGAGGCGGCCGTAAAGCCACTCCTGACAAAGCCTTCCCTGGATCCCCTGGATAGAAATAACTATAGACCAGTCTCCTTGCTCCCTTTTTTGAGCAAGGTGATCGAGAGGGCAGTTGCTTCCCAACTCCAAGCAGTCTTGGATGAAACCGATTATCTCGACCCATTTCAAACCAGCTTCAGGACAGGATACGGAGTGGAGACTGCCATGGTTGCTCTGACTGATGACCTCCGCCTGAGCATCGACAGGGGTAGTGTGACCTTGTTGGTACTCTTGGATCTCTCAGCGGCCTTTGACACCATAGATCATGCCATCCTCTTAGATCGCCCGAGGGAGTTAGGATTGGAGGCACTGCTCTGCAGTGGTTCCGTTCCTTCCTCTCAGGCAGATCCCAGAGGGTGAGGCTCGGGGACAGTTGCTCATCCAAAATTGAGCTTAATTGTGGCGTCCCTCAGGGCGCCATCCTGTCCCCAATGCTATTCAACATTTACATGAAGCCGCTTGGTGAGATCATTCGGAGGCATGGAGCTCGGTGTCTTCAGTACGCTGATGACACCCAGATATATCTCTCCATGACCAGATCATCAACTCAGACTTCAGATGGCGCCTCTCCTCTTGATGACCGTCTTAGAGCGGTAATGGGTTGGATGAGGAAAAACAGATTGAAGTTAAATCCAGACAAAACGGAGGTACTTGCAGTCACAGGCCCGAAACCAGATTTGGGAATACAGTCTCCAGTCCTGGATGGAGTCACACTCTCCTCTAAGGACTGTGTTCGCAGTCTGGGGGTGCTTCTAGATTCATCGCTTCACATGACTAGTCAGGTGAATGCGGTGGTCAGGAGCGCCTGTTATCAGCTTCGGCTGATACGCCAGCTGCACCCTTATCTGGATAGAAGGGATCTGGAAGCTGTGGTACATGCCCTGGTAACCTCACGTCTGGATTTCTGCAATGCACTCTACATGGGGCTACCCTTGTGCCTAACCCGGAAACTTCAATTGGTACAGAATATGGCAGCCAGGCCAATTACGGGAACATCAAGGAGGGAGCACATTACACCAGTGCTTAAATCCCTCCACTGGCTGCCAATTAGTTTCTGGGCGCAATACAAGGTGTTGGCTTTAACCTTTAAAGCCCTACATGGTTTGGGTCCATCTTATCTTAGGGACCACCTCTCCCCATATGACCCCCCCCCCGCGCCCTGCGGTCCTCTGGGAGGAATCTGTTACAGCCAATAAAAACTAGGCTGTCTCAGACCTCCCAGAGGGCCTTCTCCGCTACCGCTCCCAGACTTTGGAATGGCCTGCCAGATGAGATCCATCTCACTACCACTCTTGCTGCTTTCAAGAAAGCAGTAAAGACGGATCTCTTTCGGCAGGCCTTCCCGGAATAGCTCTCGGCCCATAAAGGTGCCCCCATTTGTCTGACTCCTCTGTAATATTTCGTTTTAATTTTATTAATTTAATTACACTGTATTTTAATTCTCTTTGGTTTAATCTTATTTTAAGGGGATGGGTGGAGGGAGGAAGGGATTATGGGGAGAGGGAATGTTTTAACGCTGTTTTGTTTTAAATGCTGTTGTCCCCCGCCCCGATTGCTCTGCAGAGGGGCGGGCTACAAATAAAAATTTATTATTATTATTATTATGAAGTCGGTTGAAATGAGTCCAGATACTCAGCTTCTTGCAAGACAACTTGGAGTTGGAGGGCAACTGCTCTCTTGATCACCTTACCCAAGGATGGTAGAAGGGAGACTGGCCTATATTTATTTTTCACCAGGGGATCAAGGGAGGGTTTTTTCAAGAGTGGTTTAACCACCGCTAGTTTCAAATTAGATGGAAATTTCCCTTCCCTGAGGGATGAATTAATGATGAGTTGTAATAATGTTTTTCTGCATCTGCTCCCTGGACTGTCAGCCATAATAGGCAAAGATCAAGAGGGCATGTTGTCCTCCTTACAGTTCCAAGAAGCTTGTCCATATCTTCAGTATTAACAAACTTGAAATGATCCAGTGTAACACAATCCATATCAGCCCTTATCTGAGAGATTTTATCTACAAAAAATCATTAAAAGCATCACGTTAGGCTTTAGTTGGTTCCAATAACGTGTTCAGGGTGGGAGGTAATTGAGTTAATTCTTTAACTCAACAGTTGTGCTGGACGAGAATTTGCAGATGCAATACATGCAGCATAGACAGAATTCTTTGCTGCATCTATTGCCACTCGATAGGAATTCAACATGATCCTATGACATGTCTTAGACATAATCATCATCATCTCAAGCTGAGCCTTATTTCCCCCATCCTATACCTGTGCATTTAGATTTTAATTCGTTTCACAGGACTCAACCATGCTGGCTCCACTCTTCATGCATTTGGCAATGTGAAATTTGAGACATATAGATTGCTCTCCTGGAACTCGGAAGAGTGTGATTGAGTTCTCACCTGTACTCTTCATATGGATTCTGTTTATAAACTGTACAACCAGCCTGGGCATTGTTGAGCATGGTGTCCTCAATGATGATAAGTTCCCTTCAATATTTCTGGACCGGAATTTAATAACAACTAGGTTTTCTCAAAATAATTTTAGTTAACTATGGTTTTATAGTATTATCTATTTTGGTTACATGTATTTCTTTGTTTGCTTATTGCCTTGGGTTTTGCAGTACTAGATGGATAAATTTTAACATTATTGTTGCAAAGTTCCATATTTGTATCACTTTTTCCTTTCCCTTTGTATGTGTGCAGATATTTATTATACACACACTGTCACAATGCCTGGGGAAAAGGGAAGCAGACTGACCCAGTTGGGAAGCGCTCACTGCTTTTAAGGCAACATTAAGGGATCCATTTAAGGTGTTGAGCCTGCTTCCCCCGCCCCACCCATAGGACCTTGGAAGGCTCCCTTAAGGCATGAAGAATGTCCTGGAGTGGAGTCTCTGCCCTGCACCAAGATGGGGACCGCTTTGCGTCCCAACTAGATGAATGGGCAGTAAAATGGTCAGTGTAAGGGGAGCAAGGGGAAAGAAATGCATTATGGGACCAAAAATTGGGAGAAAGGTGTTGATGTCAAGATTCCCCCCCCCATCACAATAATCAAAAAATATCACCACAAAAATAGTCACTCTTTCTCTACCAATCGTTCAAGAGAGTGATTTTTATCTGCTCACTAATTGTTTGTTACAGATGTTGCTCAACTCTCCTATTGATGACTATGGGCCTCCTTTAAGCAATAATGAAAAGGACAGTAGAACAAATCATCTTAATTTGTATTTACCAGACTAACTGGATGATAATTGTTTGGATCCTCATTTTTTTCCGTTTTTGAAGATGGGGACATTTGCCATCCTCCAGTCTGCTGGAACTTCTCCTGTTCTCCAGGCGTTCTCAAAGATTATTGCCAATGGTTCCGATATTACATTTGCCAGTTCCTTTAGTACCCTTGGATGTAATTCATCTGGTCCTGGAGACTTATATTCATTTAGATTAACCAGGTATTCCTGTACTATCTCTTTACTTATTCTGTGCTGAAATTCTCCTATTCTGTCCTCTGCTCTATTTTCCTCAGGTTCAACACCCTTTTCCTTTTCTGAGAAGACTGAGGCAAAGAAGGTGTTGAGTAGTTCTGCCTTTTCTCTGTCCCCTGTTAGAATTTCTCCACCTTCTCTGTGCAGTGTCCCTACTAGTTTCTTCTTCTTCCTTTTGCTGCGGACATACCCAAAAAATCCCTTTTTATTATTCTTAACACTCTCTAGCAAGCTTGAGTTCATTTTGCGCTTTAGCTTTTCTGACTTTACCCCTACATGTGCTAGCTATTTGTTTGAATTCCTCTTTGATGATTTCCCCATTTTTCCATTTCTTATACATATTCCATTTAAAACAGAAAAATGAAAAGGGGGACACCTGGCTGAATGAGACTACGTGTGAAAGGGATCTAGGAGTCCAGGTAGACCACAAGTTGAACATGAGTCAACAGTGTGATGCAGCAGCTAAAAAGGCCAATGCAATTTTAGGCTGCATCAGTAGACGTATAATGTCTAGATCAGGGATAGGCAACCTTTTTGAGCAGGGGGGCGGGTTGCTGTCCCGCAGACAATTGTGGGGCCGAAGCAAAAATAAATAAATTTTTTAAATTATTTTTTAAAAAAATATATATATATGCATGCATACTCTCTCAGCCCCAGAAAAGCCATGATGGCAAAACCCCTGTGGAGATTTTGCCAGGAAAACCCCAAGAACAAGTAATAACAACAATAATCAATAGCATCATGGCGGGCAGCTGTGGCAGCAGGGGTTGTCGGCGGCGGCGGCAGGACCAGCCTGGGGCCGGTCCAAAGGCCTCGGTGGGCCGCATCCGGCCCCCGGGCCGCAGGTTGCCTACCCCTGGTCTAGATCAAGAAAAGTAATAGCGCCACTCTATTCTGCTTTGGTCAGACCTCACCTGGAATACTGTGTATAGTTCTGGGCACCACAATTCCAAAAGAATGTGGAGAAACTGGAGTGTGTCCAAAGGAGGGCAACTAAAATGGTGAAGGGTCTGGAAACCAAGTCCTATGAGGTACGACTTAGGGAGCTGGGGATGTTTAGCCTGGAGAAGAAACGGTTAAGAGGTGATATGATAGCCTTGTTTAAATATTTGAAGGGATGTCATATTGAGGAGGGAAAAAGCTTGTTTTCTCCTCCCCCAGAAACTAGGACCCTGAGCAATGGGTGCAAGCTCCAGGAAAAGAGATTCCATCTCAACATTAAGAGGAACTTCCTGACAGTAAGGGCTGTTCGACAGTGGAACACACTCCCTCGGAGTGTGGTGGAGTCTCCTTCCTTGGAGGTCTTTAAGCAGAGGCTGGATGGCCATCTGTCGGGGATGCTTTGATTGGGAGTTCCTGCATGGCAGGGGTTTGTACTGGATGGCCCTTGTGGTCTGTTCCAACTCTATGATTCTATGATTCAGCATTCCATTCGCACAGATGTCCATATTACTCTGTAGGAGGTTACTTCTGTGAGATAAAAAATCCTCAGCATTCATAAGATCCCTGACCCTTTGCACTGAAAACAGAGGGTTTGCTAAACCAAGAGGCTTCATCAGCATCTTGTACCCGTAACTGGACATAATCCCCAGGCCCAGCTCTCAAAAGTGCACGATCCAGAACTTCTTGAATAGCCTTATGGACTGCTTCTACAACCTCTGAATATGACCTTATATGTTCTAAATTGACAAATTGGAATTCTTCAGCAATATTTATACCCTGACAGCCAGTTCGAAATAGGTCTAGATCAGGGGTAGGCAACCTTTCCCCTTTAAGGGCCAATTTCCATACTAAAGACTTCATCAATACGACCTGGGCCAACGACCAATCGGGATAGGCCCATGTTTGTCATGGTTTCCATGAAATCCCGAGCCCCCCCTGTCTGATTTGCCAAACTAGTCTTGAGTGAAATGTTGACGTCGCCCCGAACTAAAAGTCTGGGCGATTCCAAGAGCAACTCTGAGACGAGCTGTGTCAGCTTGGTTAGGAAGTCTGCTAGACAATGTGGTGGTCAGTAGAATAGCAAAATCCCCAAACTATCCTTGGTCCTCAGGCTCAGATACATACACTTGAAGTGGACTGTGTTCTGGACAGGTATTCTGGTGAGAGTTAAGTTGTTCTTATAAACCAGACCACTCCACCCCTACTTCCCACCCTCTTCCCCTTACCTGCTCACTCACTTCACTTTCTGCCACATACTCTTACCATGGGATCAGGATTGAGAGGAGGAAAATAAATGTCCCTTCCTTTTCCTCCATCCTCACTTCCCCTCTTTCTCCCCAAAGGTCAGGTGCATGGAAATGGAATGGCTCCCCCCCCATGTTTGCCCAGATCAGCCCCTGTTTCCTCCCTTCCCCAGTCTGTCTCCTTCTTTCTCTCCTCCCAAGACCTTTCATGGAGGAAGGATGGGTGCATTTTCCATGGAGGGGGCACAATGGGGGTGGCTTGGCAGGATAACCCCATGCACTGGCTTTTCTTCCTGGGGCTGCTTGGTGTATGTTGGTTCTTCCTTACAAGGAGTCCCAGGGAGGTTCTTTTGGGTTTCCCTAAATTGTAAAGGGCCCATGAAATGCCAGGCAGAAAGAGAGAGAGGAAGGAAGGAAGGAAGGAAGGAAGGAAGACCACCCCCACCCTGTGTCCCCTCACTACTATCCCCCTAGAATGTTTACTTCTACTTTGTATGCTAATCTTATGACCATCCAAAAAGGCAGAAATGCCTCTGTAGGAAGATATCTCCTGTAGGGTTAAGTTCTGAATGTCATGAAAACTGGGGAACTAAGTGCTGTATTTATTTACATATGTTATTATATTATTTGTTTAAAGTACTGAAATCCTTTATTTACGTTTAAATTCATCTTTTTCTGAGAAGGCTGCATTTTATTACTACTGGGGCATCCACAAGTTCCAGGGTTCTCATGGGCATCATGTCTATGCATGAAATGCCAAGATATAGGATGGGGGACACCTGGCTTAACATGACTACGTGTGAAAAGGATCTAGGAGTCCTGGTACACCACCAGTTGAACAAGAGTCAACAGTGTGATGCGGCAGCTAAGAAGGCCAATGCGATTTTAGGCTGCATGAATAGAAGTATGTCTAGATTGGGGTCCTGAAACTTTTTGAGCCAGGGGCCGATTCGCTGTCCCTCAGACTATTGGAGGGCCAGAATAATAATAATTTTAAAAAAACCCACCATGACCTTGAGCAAATCACACCCTCTCAACTTCAGAGGATAACCATGGGAACACTTCTCTGAAGAAACTTGCCAAGAAAACCCCCATGATAGGGGTCACCATAATTTCAATCAATCAATCTTTATTGAATAAGTCTTCGGACCATTTCACATATAAACATAATAATTAAACATTACAAAGTAATAAAATAATAAAATGGTAAAATATAAAGATTAAAACTATATATAAATAAAAATACTAAAAGATAAAATTAAAGTATTTATATACATATACATATGTCCAAACATGTATTTAGAATATATTTAAATCAAATTATTCTCATCTAAAATTGGAGCAACACTCTAATTCAGGACTTTGGCTACCTCAACCCTCCGTATGGTAGCTGCTTTTATTGCAAATAAAGCAACCCTAAGAGTTATGAAGGGCTCAACACCTTGCAATAATAAAGACAACTTGCTTTTATCATCCCTCGCCCTTAATTTCCTAATGATGGGGGTCAGATATTTCTCTCTGATATCATTATATATTTGGCAATCTAACAAATAATGTGCTAGATCTTCAATATTTGAAGTACCACAAATACAGAACCTTTCAGAAAAGGGGATACTCTGAAATCTGCCCTGAAGCACCTTTGTTTCCATTTGCTCAAATCGAAGATTGACAAACGCCTTCCTATGTTCTCTTTTCATAAGAAAAGACAAATATTTCTCTTCTTGAAATGATGTTTTAGCCCTCGATAACCATTTTAGTGATTTCACTGAGGCCAAAGCAGCTAGATCTGATTGAGCTCTGATATCAAGCACTCTTTGTTTGAATATGTTAGCAGTATTTGTATTGATTTTTCTAAAAGCCATTACACTGAAGCCTACACTGGGGAGCCTTTTTGAAAATTTTGAATACCATGAGTTTAGAGAGGGATTATTCTTCTGTTCGGTTAAACATAACTTGGGTAACCTGTCATTGCTCATTTGTGATAGTTTAATCCAATAATTGAAAATCCGGAGAAAACAATAATCAGAAACAGCAGCCATGCCAAATTCCGCCCTAACAGCATGTGCAGGGGTACTTCTTGACACCCCCAAAACTAATCTTAAAAATTTGTTCTGAATTTTTTCAATTTTCATATTTATATTAATTCCCCATATCTCTACATCATACAACAAAATAGGCAAAACTTTAGCCTTATACACTTTTACAATGGGATGAAGTGTGCTTGGGTATTTGAAATTTAATAACCTGTTTAAAGCATGAATACTGGATGCTGCTTTCAATTCATTTTTCTTTATCTGCGGAGCCCATGAACCTCTGGATGCAAATGTTATACCCAAATAATTATAAACTTCAACTTGGTCAATTTCTTTAACATCTATGCGCCATTTATGAATTCTCCTTTTTTTTACCAAAGATGACAACTTTGGACTTACTGTTGTTAATTACCAGTTCATTAAGATGACAATAGGAACTAAATTTACTCAGGAGTCTACGCATACCTATCTCTGTATGGGATAATAAAATCATATCATCTGCGTATAGAAGTACATTAACAGGTCTTTCCATTATCTTAGGCATATGTAAATCCGCTCCATACATCTCAGCAACAATGTCGTTGATGTAAAAATTAAAGAGGAAAGGGGCCAGAATACAGCCCTGCCGGACACCTTTAAACGTAGAAATCTGGTTGGTTAGAGCTAAATTTACACCTGTTCTAACTTGAAGACTAGTATCTGTATAAAGCTCCTTTATTAAGTAAAGAAGTCTCCTATCAATACTAGTCTTTAAGAATTTTTGCCACAAAAGAGACCTATTGATAGAATCGAAAGCCGCACTTAAATCTATGAAAGCTGTGTATAGACCACAGCCTTTCATAGAATATTTTGAAATCAAATGATAAAGAATGAAACAGTTATCCAAAGTACCTCTTCCCTGTCTAAAGCCAGCCTGCTCTTCAACTAATATCTCATTTTGCTCTGCCCAGTCCTCCAGTTTCAGTAGTAAGAATTTTGCATAGATTTTAGCTGCTACATCGATTAGGCTGATTGGCCTGTAATTCTGAGGATTTCTTCTATCACCTTTTTTATACACAGGAATAACTATACCTGCTCTCCAACCTTTGGGGATGTATCCAGTGTTATTTATATGGGTAAATAAACCTGCAAATAAAGTAGCCCACCAATCTTTTTTATTTTTAAACAATTCAGGGGGCAAACAATCCTCACCTGGTGCTTTGTTATTCTTCAATGAATTAATAATACTTTTAATTTCTTGAACCGTAACTGGGGGCCAATTGGGGAAGTCATTTAACTCCCCAAGAGATATCTCTGATGTTAGTATTTTATCTGTCATTATCTCTTTAAACATATTTGAGAAATAATCTTCCCAGGTTGATGCAGCTATTGGAATCTCCAAATTATATCTGAAATCACCTAATCTCCTGGCGACTAATTGCCAAAACTGAGCTGAATTCTTGTTAGTTGCTTCTTTTTCCAATTCAGTCCAGCAAGTAGCTATGTAACAATTTTTTTTGTTCTTAACTAATCTTTTGTAATTCTTTCTGGTGTTAAGCACAACTAAATATAGATCAGTATCAGGAGATAGGTGTACTAATCTCATTTGTTTTCTCAAAAGAGCTCTTAATCTACGACACTCAGTGTCAAACCATGGATGGTTTTTATTATTATTGCTCTTTTTCTTGTACTGAGATATTAACAGGGGTCTTATATAGGAACAAATGCCAAAATAGGCCTCTAAGACTTCGTTGATACTTGAACCTTCACTACAAATCAAGAGACCAAGGAAACTACTTAATTCTGACTTATAAAAAGCATTTAACTTCTTCACATCCACCTGCTGCCATCTCAATCTTTTTTCTCTCACTATATCCATACACTGTGTTAACTGTTTTTGTGTCTGTGACACTTTTCTCAAATCAGAACTCAGTCTAATCTGTGTTGAAATTGGTTGATGATCACTATCTTCTCTGATATTCACAGTAATGCCAGAAAAAAGATGTCTTTTATATCTTGACACACATATGAAATCAATAACACTGCCAGTATTACGGTTATAGTATGTAAAAGGATAATGCAGACTAGAATCATAAGGGCTCAAAATCTGCAAATCAAAAGAGAGCAACAGCTCTAGTAATTTGGATCCAGATTGATTGACCTTTTTGTCACTGGAATGCCAACAAAACACTTCCTGAAGCTCTTCCTGGGCACCTGCTAGAATTTGTATCTTATGGGGTGCTGATCCTATACGAGCATTAAAGTCCCCAAGCATCACAATTAAGGCTTCGGGGAATTTTGAGCTAATATCTTCTAATAAGTGCTTTAGGAGGGTCCATACCTCAGCTTTATAATATCTAGAATTAGCAGGAGGGATGTAGATATTTACCAAAATTAATAGATTGCCCGATGTATGGAACTTTACAATTTGGCAATTAGGAGGATTTGTAAAATCTGATATCAACTCTCCTTCCCATCCTAGATCCTCTTTAACGGCTATCAATAGGCCGCCAGAAGCTCTGCCCTTGCTGTTAGTTTTATAAGCAGGCTCACACCATGTTTTATACCCTATTAGGACATCTCTATTCTCATTTAAGAGCCACGTTTCCTGTAAAGCTATCAAATCAAATCTCTGGAGAAATTTATAAAGATCTTCTCCCTCAAGAGTGTTCTTCCACCCCGCAATGTTCCAAGAGACCAGTTTTATTGAAGTACAATCAATTTCTCCTGACTCAGAGGGACAAATGGCTGCCAAGGTAATATCTGATTCTAAATGCTCGTACAGTCTATAGGTCTGATTCTGCTCCACTTGCGCCTCCGCAATTCAAGTTGAATTATTTGGTCTATCAGGTTGTACAGGAATCTCATCCTCCACACAATCCAAACAAACCAGTTCATCTATAGAGGAAGAATTTGCATTGCAGCCATTTGACCTTATTGGTTTAGATATTTCTAGATTGTGATTTTTAAAGCTTCTAAGTCCTGTAACATCTCCCAACTCTTTATTTTCCAAGAACCTCATGTTGACCCAATTCTCAGCATCCACTGTTTTCCTTAACTTTCTATTGGCCAACACAAAGTCAAAAACCACTCCTTCCTCTGGGTTTGTCTCAGAGGATGGGGCCAGGAGATTTATCTCTGCCTGAACACACTGAGTTGATACTTTCTTTTCCAAATCTGTTACCTTGTTCAGATTAGATCCATAAGTTACCTGACAAGTCTCAGATTTATCTGGGAGGAACAAACTACCATACTCTAAATAATTTCTCAATTGCTCAAGTCTACACAAAATCTCTTTTTGAACCTCTGGGGGGCATAACCTATATTGGTTCACTAGAACATTTTCCTCTGGAGTAAATAGGTTTAAGTTTTCTGGACTCTTTGTCTGTGTTTCTATGATATTTGTAGGAGATCTGATAATAACACAATCCAAGTTGTTGTTCTCTATCTGCTTGTTTTGGATTTTAGTTTCTTGGGGCTGATTAAGATCGATCAAAATAACTGAGCTTTGATTATCAGTCTCAGCTTGTTTTAAATGAGAAACAGGACAGGTGCCAAATAGGGGAACTGGAGGGATCTGATTTTCAAAAAATCTTACTACTCTGATTCCATGGTTTAAAAAATGATATTTTTTGTCAAAGATGACATTAGCAATGTTACTATTACTGAAAGTAATCCCCGCACGTGCATTCTGTCCATCATAATACAAATATTCAATTGAATTTACATCCGCTGGGCTCAATAAACCAGGAAAAACCTCATTTGCAATATCTAGAAAATGGGTCACCCGCCTTTGTTTTGAAAGAGCTCCTGCTGGCTTAGGATAATTTAAGAAAAACAGCTTGCATGGTATCATAACCAGGTTCCATTTAGCTGCTTTGACCTTATCCTCTGCCTCAATATTTGTCTGGGTTTGTTCTTTCTTGGGTTCAGATTTAAATCCCAAAGTTTTGGTATTATTCTTAATAGAACTTACACAAAGTACATCCTCCCAGGGATCTTGAGGCGGCCCAGAATAGACATTAGCTACTGAAGATACTGGTTTTCCCTTTGGCAGCATGTTACATCCCAGCTCACCCTTTGATCTCAAAAGGTCAGTCGGGCTATTACAGTAACTCCTCTCATTTTGCCTAACTTTCTTACTGTCATTCTTTCTATTTTCCTCCCGGCTACCATCATTTAAGTTGTTTTCCAATAATTTGAACAGCCTTTCCCACACTCTTTTCTGGTGGAACTGTACAAATTTAGCCTTTTTTCTTTGTTGTTTAATATTTTTTGTTTTCATTCGTGTTATATTGCCTCCCTTTGAAACTACTTTACTATTAGTTTGAGAATGACACCTTACAGGGGCTTTTCTAAGTCTGATAGGTATGGTTGGAGAAGCAGAGGAAATAGGAGTAAACATGTCCTCCTTGGCTCCATTAGTCCTTGAATCTTCTCCAGAAATTAAGTTTTTCTCAACTAGAGAAGTTAGCAAATTATTACATTCGGCCAGAAATTTTTTAACAAGTACAAGCTCTTCATAAATCATTAGTAACCCCCCTTGAGTTATAGCAGAATTAACATCCAATTTGACAGTTTGTGTGCTCAAGGGTTCTTCTTTTGGTAGGTCCATCCTAGGTAGATTGGAACAAGCTAGCTCCTTCAGCTGTTTCTTAGTAAAGTCATCGAGCCAGTTTGTTTTTGGAGTAATTCCAATAGTTGAAGTAATGGAAGGAAATGGTAGATCTGCTAAGGCGCTTAACCCTTTATTTACAGGGCTTTGCATTGTGGGGCTATCCCCCTTTGATACTCTATTAGAAAGACAAGGGCTGAAGACAAAATGATCAAAAATAGAGCTCTCAGTCACTCTGCTTAGGTCAGCTATAACTTGAACAGGTTCTTGATTCATTTCTGGCTCTGCACAACTCAGCTCAATGTCCAAATTGGGGAGAGAGGGATTTTTCTCTATTGAGGGCTTATTGAAGTCCTGTATTGAGTCTGTGTTCAATACCTGAGCCCTGTTTGCACTCACTATAAAATCAGGGTTACATTTTACTTGATTATCCACTACCTTTGAAGTAAAAAATCTGGTTATTTTCAACTGCTTTTCTTTATGATTTAGTGGGATACTTTCAAAAACAGGTAGCATACCTGCAGCTCTATAAGAACCTCTAGTATGCATATTTTAAATCTTTGTTATCAAAACTAGTATATCCTACCCCAAGTTTAATATATATATATATATATATTAATAATACTAAGCTTCAATCAAAGGAAAAAAAAAAAACCACCCCTCCACTCCCCCTCCTCTACTCGAACAAAAGAGTGCAAGGAAGGGGCTTGGTGAGAGTAAAAATAAAAAAAAAAGAGTGAAATAAAAAGAGAGAGAAGAGGAGAAGAAAGAGTGCAGCTGCCTCGTCAGTATAGGCCGTGGACAAGCACACAGGGGAGGAAAGCGTCTTTTAAAGTCTTCCTCCAAGGCCAGGTGTTCCACTGTAGGAAGAAGGCAGGCACCCACCCACACACCAGCCAACTCCTCAGCTGCCTCGTCAGTATGGGCCGTGGACAAGCAAGCAAGGGAGCCCAGGAAAGCGTCTTTTAAAGGCTTCCTCCAAGGCCAGGTGTTCCACTGTAGGAAGAAGGCAGGCACACACACACACACCAGCCAACTCCTCAGCTGCCTCGTCAGTATGGGCCGTGGACAAGCAAGCAGGGGAGCTCAGGAAAGCGTCTTTTAAAGTCTTCCTCCAAGGCCAGGTGTTCCACTGTAGGAAGAAGGCAGGCACACACACACACACCAGCCAACTCCTCAGCTGCCTCGTCAGTATGGGCCGTGGACAAGCCCACCATAATTTAGAAATGACTCCAAGGCACTGGATTACCCTGGGCAGGTCACACTCTCTCAGCCCCAAATGGTAATGGAAACTTGCCAAGCAAACCCCCATGATAAGGTCAAAATAAGCCAGAAATTACTCGAAGGCGCTGGATTACCTTGGTCAGGCCACACTCTCTCAGCCTCAGATGGTAATGGAAACCCTCCTCTGGAGAAACTTGCCAAGTGGTATGAGAGTTGGATTACCACTCTGGAGACCTGGGTTTGATTCCCCACTCTGCCATGAAAAACACTGGGTGAACTTGGAGATGTCACACACTCTCAGCCTCAGGAGAAGGCAATGACAAACCTCCTCTGAACAAACCTTGCCAAGAAAACTCCAGGATAGGTTCATCTTTGAGTTGCCAGAAATCAGAAACGACTTGAAGGCACACAACAACCACAGCCACATTCTTTGAAGTCACACTCTATCAGACTCGGGAGAAAGCAATGGCAAACCCTTTCTGAACAAACCTTGCCAAGGAAACCCCAGGATAGGTTCATCTTTGAGTTACCAGAAGTCTTCCTCCCCCCCCCCAAAAGGCTCCAGGAGGGAAGGAGGGAGCCCAGCCAAGCCCCCCCACCCAGAGATGCTTCGTCCGCCGTCATCAGGAAGAAGAGGAGAAAAGCTGGCAAGTGCTGAGGCCTCAGAGAGAGAGTGGGGAGGGGACTCCCTGGGAGAGAAGAAGAAGAGGAAAAGGAGGAGGAGGAGGAGGAGGGCATCCCCACCCTGCAAGGGGGCTTCCCTGACCCTCTCTCTTCTTTCTCCTCCTCCTCCTCCCCCTTGGGGACGCTTTTGCTGAGGGGTAGGGAGGGAGGAAAAGGGAGGAAAAAGAAGGAGGGAAGGAATAAAGGAAAGAAGGGAGGGAAGAAAGCTGAGGCCCTACCCTGAGGCTGAGAGAGTGTGACTTGCCCAAGGCCACCCAGTGGGTTTTTACAGGGCCTTCCCTATAGAGAGGCAGGACAGGCAAGGCAGAGGAGGGCAGACCAGCCCAGGCCAGCGAGGGAGGAATAATAATAATAATAATAATAATAAATTTTATTTATAGCCCGCCCCTCTGCAGAGCAATCGAGGCGGGTTACAACATTTAAAATACACAAGTTAAAACATTCAAATCCTCATCCAACCCTCCCACCCCTTAAAACAGTATTAAACTACTTAGAGATTAAAACAACATGCTCCGTAATAAAAAAAACAAAATAGAATAAACAGTAACACAATAATGAGCGGCAAGGGAAAGGGCAATGGAGTTGTTCCCTCAAGCCGGAGAGTTATTCTGGGAAAGCCTGCCGGAAGAGATCCGTCTTCACTGCTTTCTTAAAAGCAGCAAGGGTAGTAATATGACGGATCTCCTCCGGCAGGCCATTCCAAAGTCTGGGAGCAGTCGCGGAGAAGGCCCTCTGGGAGGTCTGAGACAGCCTAGTTTTTATTGGCTGTAACAGATTCCTCCCAGAGGACCGAAGGGCACGGGGGGATCATACGGGAAGAGGCGGTCCCTAAGATAAGATGGATCCAAGCCATGTAGGGCTTTAAAGGTCAAAACCAACACCTTGTACTGTGCCCAGAAACTAATTGGCAGCCAGTGGAGGGATTTAAGCACTGGTGTTATGTGCTCCCTCCTGGATGTTCCAGTAATTACCCTGGCTGCCATGTTTTGCACCAATTGTAGTTTCCGAGTTAGGCACAAGGGTAGCCCCATGTAGAGTGCATTGCAGTAATCTAGTCGTGAGGTTACCAGGGCATGTACCACAGTTTCCAGATCTCTCATATCCAGATAAGGGCGCAGTTGGCGTATCAGCCGAAGCTGATAACAGGCACTCCTGACCACCGCATTCACCTGACTAGTCATGTGAAGCGATGAACCGAGGAGCACCCCCAAACTGCGAACCCAGTCCTTTACGGAGAGTGTGACCCCGTCCAGGACTGGAGACTGTATTCCCGGATCTGGTTTTGGGCCTGTAACCATGAGTACCTCCGTTTTGTCTGGATCTTCAAGGCTAGGTGGGGCCTTTAACAGGCCCAGGTGGTCCCGCCTTCCTCCTCCTCCACGCCGTGCTGCCCGGATCGGGAGCGTTGGGGCCCTCTTACCGGCCCAGATGGTTCGTGCCGCTCGCTGCCGCCGAGCACAGGACGCCCTCCCAGAAACACGATGCCTCAGCCCTTTTCCTCATCCTCTTTCCTCAGGCCAAACCACCACACACACAGGGGACTGACTAGGAGCCTGGCGGGGTGCCTCCTCACCCCTCCCCTCCCTGAAGGGAGCCAAGCCAGAGGCGGGGCTCAAACCAGGAACAAGCCAGGCGGCCAAAAAAAAAACCAAAAAAAACAGGAGGGCTGAAGGGCAGTTAAAAGGTCTTGGCGGGCCGGACATGGACCACAGTTTGAGGACCCATGGTCTAGATCAGGGGCCGGCAACCTATGGCCTGTGGGCCTGTTCCGACCCAGGGCGTCCAGGCAGGCCCCTGCCGCCACCACCTGCAGCCGTGCGGTTTGGTCACCGCGTGGCCACGCGAGCCATTTTGTTTTCCAAAATGGCGGCCGCGGCGCATTTGCGCATGCACAGGAGTACTGCACATGCGGAAACGCATTGCGGCTGCCATTTTGGAGAACAAAATGGCGCCTGTGACATGTACGGAGGTGGGTGCGGCAGCTCACGCGCGGTGGCGGGGGTTGCGTGCCTGTCTGGAACTCCCATTCACAAGCGCTCATTTGAATGACATGGGTTGGAAGTAGTTGGACCAATCAGTGACATTCAAAATAGTCGCCATTCTGAAAAACATACCTCTAGGGGTGATGAATTACAGTTTGACCCACTGCAGAGTGGGAAGCCCATGGCCAAGTGGACCGATGACCATGAAAGACCTTCTTCCCTTGGGGTCTGCATGATCCTGGCCAGCTGGAATCCCATCCCTCCCCATTGGGGGTCCCAAGACAAGATAGGCAAGGGGTTACCCCCACCCTGACACGCTCTTTTACTCAACAAAGACGTCCATCGTTTGCCAGGCTAAAAGTGGTGTGAAATCTGTAGGAAAGATCTGACAGTGGAGAAATGGTGAGCTGTCAACATCCACATGGAAGGTCCACTGGATGTCCAAACTCTACATTGTTGGTTTTGGACTCCCATTCCCATGAGCCCCAATTAAGAGTGCAAACAGACAGAGTCAGAGCCCCAATAGATGTCCTATCTGTCCATTGCTGCATCAGGACTGCAGCTCCCATCAGCCCCAGCCACGTGCCAACAGCTGGGGTCAGAGCCCAATAATGTCCCATCCTTTGTGGGATTATTATGTTGGCTTTGGAATAAAAATAACATGAAAAGAAGAAAGTCAACAATGGTAAATGCGATTTGCCCCTTAGAGTGAGAGCAGGCTATTTGTTGAAGTGAGTGAAAGCCTCCCGAATATATCAGGGACAGATTGTATATGATGGAATGCCCCAGCAGAGTTCTAGTAGTTAGACGGAAGTCACACTGGATGTACAAGACCTCCCTCGAAGGTTTTGGACTGCAGTTCCCATCAGCCTCAGCCAGGAGTGCCAACACCAGATGGGAAGCCCATTGGATGTCCAACCCCCTCCCTTGCTGTATAAAGATAAATGGAGGATGATAATTAGTCCTCTGGTCTCAAAGGGCTGAGAGAAACAGAGCAGGCCCAACTGCTTCTCCAGTCTATAGGAGCCCCAGCTTACATTCAGGGGTAGCTGTGTGGGCCATTTAGCAAATTCAAACAAAAATCCACCACTGATACCTTTATTGGCCAACCAAAATGCACAATATATTTGTTGTAAGCTTTTGAAGCTCCATGGGCTGCTTCTTCATCAGGCAAGATGTTCCAAACCAAACAGAACATAAAGAATTGGAGATGCTAGTCTGATGCCTACATGTTCTTTCAGTCTTTAGTTAAGATGGTAGCATATGGTGGAGAGGGAGGATATCTTTTGCAGGTAGGCAGGCAGGCAGGCTCCTGTTCCTTCTGGCCCTGTGGCTATAGGGAGATTGGCAAAGTCCAGGAAATTTAGAAAACCAGTTTAGTCATGGTTTTGAAAATAAAGTAATTGCAGAAATCACACTGACCTCTTTATTCATGTTGTACATTTAATATAAACAGACATGGCGTCTATACTGTCAAAATAATGCAGTCTGACCTTTCCTTCCTCTGTGAAGCAGAAACCCCTTCCTCTCTCTCTCTCTCTCCTCTTCCTCCTCCCTTTTCCCCTCCCCTGTCTTCTCTGCCCTTGGGGCCCCCTCTGCCCCCCATAAGAGCAGCCCCCCATTCTCTCCGCCTCCCCCAGGAAAGACACCCCCTCAAGAGGTTCCTCTTCCCTTGGAAGCCTCTCCTCCAATGTCTCCCCAGAGAAAGAGGCCTGCAAGGAGGGCTTTTATGGGGAGGTGTAAGTGCCCTTCCTCAGCCATGGGCCTCAAAGGGGGCTCGCCTTCCTCCTCCTCCTCCTCTTTGGACCTTCCCTCCCTGGCCTTGGGCCCCCTCTGCCGCCCCCCCATAACAGCCCCCTCCTTCAGGAAAGGAAAACGAGCACCACAACAACCATAATCCTCCATCCGGGCCCAGAGCCAAAGGGCCCCCTCCGCAGAAACCCCCCCCCCATGACACTCGGGAGACCCTTCTTATTCCCTATGGGACTCCCCCCCCAATACAAATACCAATACAAACAGAAAGAGAGCTGAGGCCCCTGAGAGGAAGAGGAGGAGGAGGAGGAGGAGGAGGAGGAAGAGGAAGAGGAAGAAGAGGAGGAGGAGGAGGAGGAGGAGGAGGAAGAGGAGGAGGAGGCCTGGCAGCCGGAGAGGAGCCTCCAAGGGGCCTTTAGAAAGGAAGGGAAGGGCTCCCCAAAAACAAACCCCTCCCCTCCAGGAAAGCCCCCCCCTCCGTCCAGAAGCCCAGGTCTTAAAGGGGCCTTGACTTCCTCCTCCTCTTCCTCCTCCTCCAAGGAAAGGCAAAAAAAAAAAAAAACCCTTTCTCCTCCCTCCGGAAATGAGGTCAGAGGAGGGCGACACTCTCCTCTCCTTCCGCCTTTCTCCTGCTGCTGCCTCTCTAGGAAGCGGAACTCTCTCCCTCTCTCTCTCTCTCTCTCTCTCTCTCTCTCTCTCTCTCTTCCTTTGTTCCTGAGAAAGAGACCCAGGTAAAAGAAAAGGTAAAAGAAAAGAAAAGGGGGGGGAGGCTGTTAGGGGAACCAATCCAGCTCTTCCCCAAATTCCGAGGAAGGAAGGAAGGAAGGAAGGCCCTCCCCCAAGGCCCCTCCCCTGAGGCCTTTCCTTCAGCAGCCCCTAAAAACAAAGCCTTTGGGCGAAGGGGGGCTACTCTGGAGGTTTATTATTCCCCCCCCAAAAAAAAATAAAGGCAAAGGGGGGCCTGGGCTGAAAGCGTCTCCCAGCCTCTCTGAAAAGCCCTTCCTTCAGGGGATTCCTCCTAAAGAGAGAGAGAAGGAGAAAGAGAAGGAGACCCCCCCCTTTTGGCCCTGAGGAGGAGGAGGGGCTCCTTCCAGCCTTCAGAGGAGGAAGAGAAAGGGGGGCAGAGGGGCCTAGTGGGCGAAGCAGGCAGGCAGGAGGGGGAGGGAAAGGAAGGGACCCCCAAGGCTGCTTTCTGGAGGGGGAGGGGTCCCTTTGGGGTTGGAGAAGCCGGGGGGGGGGGTTCCTTTTTCCTGCCATCCCTCTGGGAAACGAAGACCTCCCCAGAGGCCCCTCTGACTGGCCAAACCTTTCTCCTCCTCCTTCCTAAATGCCCCCCTTCCTTCCTCCTCCTCCCCATCCCAGGGTCCCCTTTCCCTCCCCATTTGGGAGCTCTGCCCAGTCTGCATGGGGCCAGACTCTTGCTGGGGGGGGGGGCAGTGGGGCAGTTCCAGGGGAAAGAGGGGCCATGCTGGTTGTGGATGAGAAGGAAGAGGAAGAGGAGGAGGAGGAAGGCCCTTTGGGGTTCCTCTGGAGAAGGCTTTGCAACCTGGAGGAGCCTCTGGATGACTTGAAGGAGATCTTCCTTTGCAAGGAGGATTGCAGGAACCACCCCTCCCCACCTTCTTAACCCCCAAAAGGGACTCTTCCCCTCCTCTTCCCCCATCTCTGCCCTCTCCAAAACCCACACTTGGGAGTCCCTCCCCTTCCCCCCTCCAAATGTTCCCTTTTACCCTCCAGCCTGCTCTCCTTCCTCTCCCCCCCCCCCATGGTCTTCTTTCCCTCCCCTTCTGGGAGCTCTGCCCAGTCTCCATGGGTCCAGACCCTGGCTATGTGGGGGCAATGCAGCAGTGTGTTCTGGTGCTATTTGTGGGGTGAAGTGATTGCCAGGCAGAAGCAGAGACTCCTGGGCAGAAGTAATCCAGTCTCTTTGGGGGCACAATGGTGTGTGTGTGTGTGTGTGCACATGCATACATACACACACACACAGAGAGAGGGAGAGTCTGGCTATTATTACTACCCAAGTTGGAAAGGTAGCTACTAACCGGGTCTGACCCTCCTCAACCTCCAAAATCAGAGGGGATCTTGGACTTTAGGGTATCCAGACCAGAAAAATAATTCTTGACACTTCAATGTACATTACTGATGCTCTGTAAATACTTGATAATATCACTAATAACAATAATATATTGGTTTTGCAGGGTATTGTGGCAGAACATCTTAGGGACATCTTGGCTGTGAGACAGAGAGAGGACGAATAACTTTGACCCAACTTGTGCCTTCATTGGAGTAAATAAAAAACAAAACAGAAGAGATGGTTTCACCAGATTTAGCTGGTCCTGAAGGAAGAAAAGGCCGTGATGACCTCAGTGCTGAGAGCAGTGAGGGATTCTGGGAGAAGACAGCCCAGAGGTCCCTGGGTGAGGGCCTGGCCAGCTCAGACACACAGTGCCTGCGCTTCAGGCAGTTCTCCTATGAAGAGGGTGAGGGCCCCCGAGAGGTTTGCAGCCAACTCCACCGTCTCTGCTGTCAGTGGCTGAAGCCAGAGCGAAACACAAAAAGTGAGATTTTGGACCAGGTGATCCTGGAGCAGTTCCTGCACATCTTGCCACTGGAGATGGAGAACTGGGTCAGAGAATGTGGAGCAGAGACCTGTTCTCAGGCAGTGGCCCTGGCAGAGGGTTTCCTCCTGAGTCAGGCAGAGGCAGAGAAGCAGCAGAAAGAGCAGCAGGTGAGAGTGTTTCCTCTGGGGACCAAGATGAGCAGGTTCTGCCTCTGGGCTGCTTGAAAAGGTTCTGCTGAAATGCGGTGCCCCCAGATCCGGCATTCATAAGGAGGTGTGTGGGTGTACCACTTTATGATGGTGGAGTTACAGTCCCCAAGGCCTCTGAGAAAGGTGTTTCTGCATCGAAACCAGGTGTGTGCTCCCTATGTGCCATGTTTTCAAAGGAAGTGCCAGGTTTCCCAGCTGGCACTGCCACACAAGCAGACTTTTCCCTCTGGTGACATCCATGGCAGAGTCTGTCCCTGATGTATTCGGGAGGCTTTCACTCACTTCAACAAATAGCCTGCTCTCAGCCTAAGGGGCAAATCGCTTTTACCATTGCTGACTTTTTTCTGTTCATGTTATTTTTATTCCAAAGCCAACATAATAAGTTACCAACCACAGTGTTTTGGCCATAGACTTTACAGTAGGTATACTCTTTATCTATCGATTCAAGCATCCATGGTTTGAAAATATTCAAAAAATATATAAATTCCAAAAAGCAAACCTTGATTTTGGCATTTTATTTAAGGGACACCATTTTCCTATCCACTGCATTTCATAGAATCATTAAAACTTAAGAGTTGGAAGGGACCACAAGGGCCATCCAGTCTAACCCCCTGCCATGCAGAAACCTACAATCAAAGCACCCCCGACAGACAGCCTTCCAGCCTCTATTAAAAACCTCTAAAGAAGAGGACTTGAGCATCTAATGGATGTTGGTATCCACTGGGAACCAAACTCCAGCAGATACTAAGGACCCACTGTATATAAAGTAGCAATAGGTTTTCATTTTTGTTTCTCTATATGTGTGTTACCATTCTTACACACACACACACGGATAAATATAGACACAGATATAGAGATATAAAAATCAATGGGTTTATGAGAAAACTGCGCTTATAAGTCAAATTATGGTTTTCCAGAACTTCAGAAGTTCTCGTTGTGGGCTCCATGAAATTGCTTGCATTCCATCATATACAATAAATATACACAGTTTTAATATATGTGTTATACTTAATTCCTTCTTTTTGACTGCTTATTTTGTATGTCATTTTCTCAATTAGGGTTTTATGAGCTGCTTACTTTTAACTGAATTGGCTGTGGCTGGATGTCTCGTCCACACAAGATCAAACTCCTTCCCCCCAAAATCTTTGCCATTTTTTCTTCTTTCTCCAAATTCCATCATCTTGACTCCTCACTGCTTTTTCAGGTCAAGAATCTCATGGTAGAAGTTCACTCTGAACTCCCTGAGACTGAGAAGGCTCCATTGGATTCCAGGCAGAGTTCCCAATGGAGAGCGATCCAGCAGGAGTGTGATGGAGGAGCCCATTTGCAAGGTAAGGATCAGCGCTCTCTATCCAGAATCCTTCAGGCCTCTTTGTGCATCTGAATGCATCTGAAAGGCAATGTTTTGAGTTGTGTTACTGGACTATCCAGCAAAATAAAATAAAAAAGTCGATATAACAACTATAATAGCATATCTTACAAAAGAAAACAACATGTGAGGACTTTGTTGTTGTTGTTAACTGCCCTCAAGTCACCAATGAAGACCTATTGGATAAGATATCTCCAAGACTTCCTGGTCTCCTTTACTCTCTGAGTTCCTGTAAATTCATACCCAAGTCCATCCATCTTGCATGCAGCCTTCCTTCCTTCCTTCTGTCAGGTTTAGCAAAATCAGAACTCTGTGAAATCAGTAAACCAGCTGATAGCAATCAGGAGTTTATTGAATACACAAAGCCAGTATTTCACAGCACTGCGTTTAAGCCAGAACTGTCCCCCCCCCCCCCCCCCAGCATTACAGGCCCATAATCAAACCCAGTCAGATCTTTACCCCACCTACTGGACATTTAGGCGCACAAACCCATCTCCACCTACATTTCCCACAGTTTCGTTTCCCCAATTACATCAGCCCCCTCCTTAGCTCATCCCATACCAACTGCTCCAAGGAGTACCATCCTTCCTTCCAGTTTTCAGCATTCCAAAGCGCCTGTTATCAAAACATCCCAGCAGCTACACACATCCCATCCCCCCAGATCTTCCAGCTCTTTCCAGACTATTCTCCTTAACCATCATCCCCCCAACCTATTCTGGCAGGACCTGAACCCAGATTCTGACACTTTCCACCACCTTTCCTAGCATTATTATTTTCTGTAATGAGTCGTGTCTTCTTTTAATATGACAAAAGTATGACAGCCTCAGTTTAGTCATCTTGGCTTCACGGGAGGTTTCAGGCCTGATCTGCCTTAGGGCCCGTTTGTTTGTCTTTTTGAACATCCACAGGATCCTCAGCACCCTTCTCCAGCAGCACATTTAATAGCATGATGTTCCTCTTAGCAACCATGTTGTGATGTAGGGATATGTGTGTGTGTGTGTGTGAGAGAGAGAGAAAGAGAGGTTGAGGTACTCATTGTGCATCCCCATATGCGGAGATTGATTTTATCATCTCTGGCTTACAAGCACGTTCTCTGTGTGTTTCAGAGCTGGCTTTTGCTCTCTGGGACTCATGTCCCTCATCCTTTCCACCCTATTCTTTGTCTGTACGAAAGCACCCTTGTGAGGTAGGTCAGACTCAGAGAGGGCAGGTGCCCAAGGTTGTCCAGTGTCTTTCAGTGCCAATGGGAGCTAGAATTGGATTTTCTCAGGCCCAAGTCCAACACTTAAACCCCTGCAACCAAGACAACCAATTGCTAAAAACTGTTCTTCCCCAGCCCTCTTTCACCATCCTTCCATTGCATATGCTGCTAAAATAGTTTCAGCTGTACAGAGGACGAAGAGGAAATGGGGGCAAGACAGGTATAATATGACTTTGTAAAAAGGAGCTTTTTTGTTGGAAGCTTTATTAACTGAGGTGTGCCTATATTTCCTAGTGAGTCTTTTAAGATTGCAACCTCTTAACAGCAGCAGATGTGACTGGTTTCCCCCCACCTTGGTCTCTTCCACAGAGGCTGGAATGATGCCACCAACAAGGACTCAGTTGCCTCTTCCTCTTTGCAGTGGACTAGAACCAGATCAGGTAAGGAGAAGGAATCCTGGAACAAGAGGACTGGAGCAGTCTGGGTTCCTCTTCCCAGATCATATCCCTCTCAGTGCTAGTGGAGCTTTGGATTTTTAAAAACTGTAAAGTTTCAAACTTCTTTTCTAGGTTTCAATCCCTATGTCTTTAGTCTTATTCTTGAGTTAGAGTTGCTCTCCTTTTTCTCTGAACTTTTTCTTGAACCCAAAGGGGAGTTGATAGATATTCCCATCTTCATTCACTGGTCCAGAACAAATCATTCTCCCTCTGTGTTGAGCAGCTGGCATTCAGAGGGAGGCTACAGGAGCTTCTGGAGCTGCCAAGGAACCAGCAGGACCAGGGATAACATTGGCCTCTACAAGGAAGGTGGCCAGTGCCACTCAGGAATGTTTGAGGCAGGGTTGGGGAAATTGTTTTTACTACCAGTTTTCAGGTAATATTTTGCTCAAAATTGGGGAACATAAGAACTTTATTGGCTGTGTAGGAAAACTGTATCATGTGGCTCCTTGTAGGTAGACCTACTAGAACCTTGGGCCATGAGTGATTTATGTCTCATGGACCTTCCCCCATATTGCTATTTATAGGCTTGGACCATATAGTTTTATTATTTATTTATTTATTTTAAATCTTTTAAAATTTGTTATATACATAGATACCTGCCAAACGGACAATTTATAATCCTAATTTTGCTTGTTCCCAAATTGGCTGGAAACTAGCCAAAACCTCATCAGTTTAGTCCCCCCTCCCTCTCTAGCACCTATAACATATTCTCCAACATTTCACAGATGAAAATTGTCCCATGTGTGGCGATGCAGCAGCAGACTGTGGTCAATCTGGCAAAAGTTATTGCTGAGAAGTATACATTGAGAGACTGCAGCCAAGTATAAATCGAAAGACTACAGCCATTGACTTTTCCCAGACTCTACAGTGAAAAGCAATCCCTTTTGCTGAGTTGTTGTTGCTATGGGCCTTCAGGTTGTTTCCAATTTATGACAACTCTAAGATGATCCTATCACAGAGGTTTCTTGTTTTGGAGAAGGTTTTCCTTTGCCTTCCTCTAAGATTGAGAGAGTGTGACTTGCCCTAGGTCATGCAGTGGGTTTCCACGGCTTAGTGAGGATTCAAACTCTGGTCTCCAGAATCCCAGTCGAACACTCAAACCACTAAACCATACTGGCTGAGTTGATGGCTACAAACTCCTTTTGCACTTTGAACTCAGTTTGCAGCAACTGAAGTGAACTGAGAACAAAGAGGGGAAAATAATAGGAGGAAAGTGGGTCATTTTAAAATCCACTGAAAAAGTGGACAAAAGAGGATTAATTGGCATTGTCAAGACCATGTGGCACCCAGGTCTGGAAAATGACATGGATGTGGACACTGAAAGGAACTGGAGCAATGGTAACAGGGTTACTCCAGTTCAAATGGCAGGTGCATGAGTCAGCATTTGGTAAGCTAAGCATCATGGGAAGTCTGATGGAACAGGCACAGTGGATGAGACAAGCCAGGTATGCATCATGGAAGGCCTGATGCAACAGGCACTGGGGATGAAACCAGCCAGGTTTCATTTGTGCATGGCTGTTACATGTTCCCAAGAAGACCCCCTATATAAGGGAGAGGGTCAGAATCTCCATTGGTGGTTGGTTGTGGTTGGTGATTGGCACAGAACTTTGTTGGTATGTATACCTGTGAGTATTCAAGACAGATATCTGATACTCTATGTATCTTTGTAAATATTTGCAACAAAGATTAAAGCCCTCATTGAGTGAAGTCTCACTGTCCAGGGATTCATTTCCCCCAGCTGAAAGCAGCAGCCTG
This sequence comes from Phrynosoma blainvillii, assembly GCA_026167975.1. Classification (NCBI taxonomy): domain Eukaryota; kingdom Metazoa; phylum Chordata; class Lepidosauria; order Squamata; family Phrynosomatidae; genus Phrynosoma; species Phrynosoma blainvillii. The sequence goes on along the minus strand of JANUYF010000002.1, from coordinate 396,540,298 downwards.
CGTGTGAGAGAATTTTTCCTGTGCCGTCTAGAGAAAGACTCTTCACAGAGACCATCTTCTAGGTGTTCCTGTCTACGTGCATCAACTCTGCATGTGTGTATGCTAGATCCTGCTTGTCTGCATACCCCAACAGAAATGCCCACATTTGGCCTGCCCACCCCATCTGCCGTTGCCTATCCCTGGTTGAAATCCTGAAGTGTAAGACCTTTGGCATTTTATTCCTCAGTTGTGGTGTAATGTTTCTTTAAAGCCAGTCTCCTTTTGCTGGAGCTGTAGAGTATGTCATGGACTGAGGCTCCTGTGTTTGCCAGACTTTGTTCACAATCTTCATGCTGGTGTTGGTAGAAGAATCAGTCTCACTTCAGTTGCCTTAGGAGCTGTATCAGCCTGTCAGTCCATTTATATTAACTGCCACAGCCAGCAACTGGCTTGATATCCAGGGTGAGCAAGAATCTTTTTCTTCTATTTTTAGGGCCTGGTGACTTTTGAGGAGGTGGCCGTGTCTTTCTCGCCAGAGGAGTGGGCTCTGTTGGATCCTGACCAGAGAACCCTGCACAGGCAGATCATGGCAGAGATCTGTGGGATCATGGACTCTCCTGGTAAGAATCTTTCTTACCCTGGATTATGGCTTCTGTTTTAAAAGTAATTTATAATGATGGCATTAACTGTTACAGTACTTGGAGGCAGGTCCTGAATCTGCCCAAATGGGAAAGGTTGAGCCCTGTATATGTAGATGCTGCTCCAGAGAATAGGACTCGGAACAATGGATGCAAGCTACAGGAAAAGAGATTCCACTTGAACATTAGGAGGCACTTCCTGACAATGAGATCTGTTGGACAGTGGAACACACTCCCTCGGAGTGAGGTGGAGTCTTCTTTAAAGGTCTTTAAACAGGCTGGTTGGCCATCTGTCGGGGATGCTTTGATTTTGGGTTTCTGCATGGCAGGAGGTTGGACTGGATGGTCCTTGTGGTCTCTTCCCACTTTATGATTCGGTGATCATGGTGGAGATCTCCGGGATTATGGGCTGTCTTGCTAAAACTCTCTTGTTCCCTTATTGATGGTCATTTCCATTCTGAAAATTTGATGGAGGGATTGTGTGCTTCTGTGTGGCAAGAAGCTATGCTGATAGAGCACAGCCAAGGTCTCCTAAAACAGGCTTTTGCTGAAGAGGCAGACCAAGTGTGCCAAGAGTTAGTGGGCAGCAGCAGTAGTGTGTATGGGGTAGTGAGAGGTACGAGTAGTACTTAGTTTAAGGATGCAACTAGACTTGAGGCAAGAGATGAATGAAAATTCCCAATCTGCACATCAGTAGAAAAGGAGGGATACCACACTACAGGTGGATTGATTCAGTCCAGGAAGCCATGGTCCTGAGTTTGCAAGACCCCAGTGGGCAGTTGATGGCTGGAGCTTTTGAAGGTCTCTCATTAATAGGGTCTGACTTCATGCCAGAGAAGAAAATGAACAAAAGAAAAATAACAGCATAAACATTGCTTTTGAGTGGAAATAGCATCTCACCGATGCCAGTCGCAGGAGGCTCCTTAAGGAGGGGTGGAGTATAGGTGTCCCTTTACCCCGCACACCAAATCTTTCCCAGTCACACACCTGTGGGCAGTGCTGTGTACGGAGATGTCTTGTAGCTCTTTGAACAGTGAACTTAAAGTGTAATAGAATACATATCCAAGGGTTAGTGGGTTGACCATATTGAAAAGTACATTATCATCCAAAATCCAGAAAACACAGTGATACCTTTATTGGGCCAACCAAAATGGACATTATACATCTTGCAAAACTCTATTGGCTGGCCCAATAAAAGTATCATTGTTTTGTGGATTTTAGATTATACTGTACTTTGCTATAAGGCCAGTACAGCTACTCCTGGATATGTTATCTCAATATGAAGATACCACATTTTTGCAGCCACAGTTAATCTAGCTGCTCTTATTAAATACCACAGTATTCTCCAAAACTTTATTTCATCTTCCTTATTTAATACTGAATTAATATTCAGAACACATAACTCTGGGGAGAATGTATATTGTATTCCCATCATTTTTTTGATGACTTTTCACTTTTGGGCACCACATATGAAATAAAAGACCATTTCTTTGGTTGTTGAATTTGCCCTTTCCCAACTTTCTAAAATCCTGGTCCTTTTTTATCATTGTCAGTCTTATCACTTCACGTTCACATATGAAAAAACAGCTGTAAATGTGACAAATATTAATGACTGATTTGGGAGATATGGTGGGAATTTAAATGCAAAGAGTGCCCTGCATGTTGAGAAGCATCCATGAAGCCAAAAAATTTTAACATCTTGTTTGGGTGATTGGTACAAACCAGTTTAGGTGATGTCTTCATACGTATCAAGGGATTCCATTTAGCAATTATGGCTAATAACTATGACGGAAAAAGAGACACAGAAGCTCCTCTTTCTCTGATGGATTTTTTTCCTTCATGATCCTGTTAAGCTTCATCGTTTCTTCTAGTGCTGAAATTCAGTCTCGTATGCCTTTGTCCTTCTTTATAGGAGTCATTTTGAGTCATCAGAGAATCAACACAGGAGAAAAACCATATAAATGTCAAGAGGGTGTGAAATGTTTTGCTCAGAAGTCAGGCCTTATAAACCATCAGAGAGTCCACACAGGAGAGAAGCCATACAAATGCTTGCAGTGTAGGAAATGTTTTGCTCGGGAGTATAACCTTGTGCGTCATCAGAGAGTCCACACAGGAGAGAAACCGCACAAATGCCAGCAATGTGGGAAATGTTTTCCTTGGAAGTCATACCTTGTGACGCATCATTGGAGTGTCCACACAGGAGAGAACCCGCACAAATGTCAGGAGTGTGAGAAATGTTTTGCTGAGAAGACGACTCTTGTGGCCCATCAGAGAGTCCACACAGGAGAGAAACCACACAAATGTCAGGAGTGTGGGAAATGTTTTGCTGGGAAGACGACTCTTGTGGCCCATCAGAGAGTCCACACAGGAGAGAAACCACACAAATGTCAGGAGTGTGGGAAATGTTTTACTGAGAAGACGAACCTTGTGGCCCATCAGAGAGTCCACACAGGAGAGAAACCACACAAATGTCAGGAGTGTGGGAAATGTTTTGCTCAGAAGGTGACCCTTGTGAAGCATCAGCGAGTCCACACAGGAGAGAAACCACACAAATGTCAGGAGTGTGGGAAATGTTTTGCTCAGAAGGTGACCCTTGTGAAGCATCAAAGAGTCCATACAGGAGATAATGTTATATAATAATAATAATAATAATAATAATAATAATAATAATAAATCAATAAATAAATATTTATTGTACTAGCCAAAGGCCATGACAAACAGCTTATCCAAATAGAAAATCATTTAAAAACAAATAGCACAAGATACAAAGAACAAAAAACATCCCATCAATTTAACGTACCATATATTCTAAATTTTGATAAATTTGTACATTGACATCACAAAGAAACTAATTAATACTTTGAATCTCCATTGCAATTTATGGCAATTTTGTTTAATTCTCTCTTCCTGATTTTTTTTGCAGCCACAGCAAAAAGAGCCACTCTGTGTGTTACATAATCATAGTTGTCACGCAAAAGAAATTGAACTGAATCTACAAGGGAGCTCTCACTTTTGTTTATCAACAGGGGTGTTAGGAATTTCTCTCTAGGCTGATTATATAATGGACAAATTAACATATAATGGACAATGTCCTCCACCTGAGGCTGACTGCAGATACATAGTCTGTTTTCAAATGGTATTTTGTTGTAACGTTGGCATTGGAACTGCAGTTGGCATTACTTGAAATCGTATCTCAGTAAAGGCTATTCTTTTTTTTTTATAATAAAATTAAACTTTATTAAATTAAAACGCAATTAATATACAGCTACAATATACAACATTCATACATCATCATACTAACATAAACAATAATTATTTATAAACAAGCAAAGTCTTAATCAAACAACAATCCTAAAAAAGGAACTTCCTAGACTTGACGTAACCTGCAATTTTGCCCGAATTAATATTACTTCCGAAAAAAAGAACCAACTACCAATTACTGTCATGTATTACGTATTCATATAAACCATTATAGAAATTATTTATCCCACTATTTAATCCTTCACAGTTTATCTTTCAGTCATATAGAACAATGCCTCCATCAATTATTGTCCACTACCCAACGCTATTCACTCAATACCCGTCATGTTTACCAACTCCCCCGTGTTTTTCCAGTATTCCACCAAAGCCTTCCAATCTTTCATAAACACCTTCTCGTTTTCACCCCTGATTAATTTAATTAGGTTGTCCATTTCCATGATATCAAATACCTTCATTGTCCATTCTTGCATCGTTGGTATCTCCTTCAGTCTCCACTTACTAGCATATCTTATTCTCGCGGCAGTTATTAAGTTGAAAATCAATTTACCATATTTTTTTTCCATTTCTTGGTCCAAAATCATACCTAATAAAAACATCTGAGGGTTTTTTTTTAATTTCATTTTCAATTTTTTTTCCATTATTTGTATAATTTTATCCCAGAATTCTCTCGCTTTTATGCAATCCCACCAAAGGTGATAGAAGGATCCACATTTCTTCTCACATTTCCAACATTGAAATTGTTTAGATTTTCCTATTTTGGCCAATCTGTACGACGTCAGGTACCAGCGGTATTACATCTTGAAAATTTTTTCTCTTATATTACTACTGAGGGTATATTTTATCCTTTTCCGCCAACATTTTTCCCACTCTTCTAATTCAATAGTATGTTCAAAATCCTGCGCCCATTTTATCATAAATGGTTTTATCCTTTCCTTCTCAAGTTCAATGGCTAACAACAATTTGTAAAATTTAGATATTTTGTGTACCGAGTCTGAGTTAATAGTTTCTTCAAATTCTTAGTCCATTACTCCAATTTTTTGGTTCTTTTGATCGAAAAGAAAACGTTCTTTGATCTGCCAATAAGTAAACCAGTTGCAAGAATAACCTTCCTGGTTCAACTCCTCCTGTGTTTTAATCGTTATATGTTGTTCATTTTTTTCCCTACCTTTAATCAAATCCCCATATGTTAGCCATTTCTCTTTTCCTAATATATTATCTTTGGATATAACCTCACCGATGGCTGTCCAATTTGGTAATTTCTCCAGCCAATTTTTTTTAATTTTAAACCAAATCCTAATTAAGGCACGTCTTAAATAATGGTCGTTGAAATTTTGATGTACTTTAAGTTTCTCATATAATAAATATCCGTGCCAACCGTACACATTGTCAAAGCCTTCTAATTTCAAATTTTTCTCATCTAACAACTTTATCCAATCAAGGAGCCAAAACAGGGAACAAGCATAATAATAAATTTTAAAATTAGGTAAACCCATGCCCCCTCTTTCGGTGACGTCCTGTAAAAGTTTCATTCTAATTGGTTTTTTACCTTCCCATATAAATTTGGATATATCTTTTTCCCATTTTACAAATAGAGCATCACTAATCAAGATGGGCATATTTTGAAATAAGAATATCATTTTGGGCAAAACACTCATTTTGATTATAGCTATCCGGCCCGACCAGGAAATTTTCAATTTCTGCCATCTATTCAAATCTTTTTTAATTTCTCCCCAATTTTCTCATAATTATTTTTGACTAATTCCGAATTCTTACCAGTGAAATATATACCCAAATATCTCGCTTTTTTTACTTCTTGGAATTTAGTTACCTCTCGCAATAATTTCCTTTCGTCGCTAGTTAAATTTAGTGGTAACATAACTGTTTTATCCTGATTTATCTTTAAATCTGAAACTCTACTAAATTTACAAATCAAATTTAAAAGAGCGTTAATACCTTCACAAGGATTAGCCAAAGTAACTAATAAGTCATCCGCGAAAGCACGGACTTTAAATTCTGATCCTTTTACTTTGATCCCCTGAAGCGTTTTTTCTTTTCTTATTTCTAGTAATAATATTTCAAAGCACATTATAAATAAGAGAGGAGATAAGGGACACCCCTGTCTAACACCCCTTTGAATCTTGAATACTTCTGTTGTTTCCCCATTTATCAATAATTTTGCTTCTAGATTTCGGTAAATAGCTTTGGTCCACTTCGTAAAATTTGCACCCAAATCTAATTTGTTGGTCAATTGAAATAAAAAAGTCCAATTTAGGCTGTCAAAAGCCTTTTCTATATCAAAGAATAATAATGTTGCCTTTTTGTCTATTTTTTTTTATAGTATTCAATCACATTTATCAAATGTCTTGTATTGTTTTTTATCATTCTACCCGGTAAAAAACCTGCTTGATCATTTTCAATCCAATTCGAAAGCCATTTCTTCAGTCTATTTGCAATGATGTTGGAAAATATTTTATAATCTATGTTGAGTAACGAGATTGGTCTGTAATTTCTCGGATCCGATCTATCCTTATTTTCCTTAGGGATTAATGTAATATATGTTTGGAGCCAAGTTGGTGGGATATTTCCAGTCAAGATTCCATTCATAGTTCTTAATAAAGGACCCCCTACCTGCTCTTTACACTTTTTATAAAATTCAGCCGTAAAACCATCTGGGCCAGGTGACTTCCCGATTTTTAATCTATCTATCGCGTCATAGAGTTCTTGTAGCTTTATTTCTTTATTGATCTCTTTTTTGTATTTCTCTGTAATTTTATCCATATTAAGTTGCTGTATATATAAACTAATTTCTTCCGATTTATCTTGCCTTTCCTTATATAAACTAGAGAAATAATCCACCATACACTTTTTAATTTGGTCCTGAGTTGTAAATCTATTTTGACCATCTTTCAATTCCATAATTGTCCTTTTTTCTTTTTCTTTTTTCAGTTTATACGCAAGTAATTTACCTGGTTTATCCGAGGATTCAAAATATCTTTGTCGAACAAATTTCATTTTTTTCCTGTACCTCCCTAGTTAATAACATTGACAACTGTTTTCTCAGTTTCTGTAATTCCAATTTTATATATTCTTTGTTCGGATTCAATTTTAACTGATCCTCTCTTCTTTTTATTTCCCCTTCTAAGTCAATCCGCTGTTTTTCTCTGCTTCTCCTTAACTCCACACTCTTTTTAATAATATACCCCCTTATGTAAGCCTTTGCTGCATCCCAAACCCATATTCATTGGAACTTCTCCATTCATATTTTCCTGAAAGAATATATGTAGTGCTTTTTGTATTTCAACAACTACTAACTCATTATTCAATAAATTAGGGTCCAATCTCCATCTAAATTCTCTAGAACCATATCTTATCATCATTGCAACTGGGTTATGGTCCAACCAGACTGTTGGCAGGATATCAACTTTAGAAACTCTATTACATAATTGTGGTGATACCAAAAGCATATCAATCCTTGACCAGGAATTGTGGACATGTGAGAAGAAAGTGTAATCCCTAGCCTCACCATATAATGTTCTCCAGATATCCTTTAAAGATAATCGTTCTTTCAATTCAAAAAACTTTTTGGAAGTTTCCCTTGTTGTACTTTGGTTCTATTCTGTGATTTCCTGTCCAATTGGGGGTCGATAACCCCATTCCAATCTCCCAAAGCAATTATCGAGTCACAGTTATAATTTTCAACTTTATTCAACAAACATTGGTAGAACTCACTCTTGTTTGTTAACGGTCCATATATTCCTATCGCCAATACTTTTTCCCCTTTAAGATTAACTTCCACAACTATGAAATGACCGTTTGGGTCCGATAGTACCAATTTAGAATCTATCATCTCGTTAATATACAATGCCACACCTTTTTTCTTCTTTTTAGATGCCGCTACATATTCAATCCCCAATTTTTTATTAATCAGATAAGATACATCCTTTTCTCGGATATGAGTTTCTTGAATACATATTATATCATCCCTTAATTTCTGAAGATAGTAAAAAATCTTTTTTCTTTTTTGCGGGGTATTGACACCTTTCACGTTCCAAGTAATTATTTTTACATGCTCCATTTACACTCCGATAAACTCTATGAGGTGCAGAAAAAAACTTTACTATATCAACTTATCTACAAGTTTTACAACGTATACCCTAATGAAAACAGATCATCAAATTCTTTTGAGTTTTTACCTTTTACTCTCCCAATAAATCTTCTTCTTCTCCTCTATATCCTCCCGGTGTTGAATTTTCCTCTAGTTCTTCACCTAGATCATCCCCCTCCTGTCCATACCTCCAATTAACCGCCCCTTCTTCTTCGGGACCAGTACCGTCTCCTGCTCCCCCTTCTCCTAATAATGTTTTGCTCTCAAACTCACTATGTGGACTCGTCTTGCCTTTTTTTTTTTCCTTCTTTATCCCTATCTCTCGCTTCTTTCCTTCTCTCTTCTCTATCCCAAAATCTCCTCGCTTCTTCCACTGATTTCAGCACCACTCTCCTTTTATTCCATCAGAATATAATACCATCCGGATTGCCCCATCTATATGTTATTCCCTGCTGTCTTAAAAATACAGTAAGGAAGGCATATTCTTTTCTCCTTCTCAAGATCCTCGCTGGTACATCCTTCAAAATCTGAACTATCTTTCCGTCTATTTCCAAAGGGGTCTCGTTGTGTGTCTTTAAAAGCAAATCCCTAATTTGTCTGCGCACGAAATATATGACAATATCTCTAGGCAGGTTTTTTTGTCTAGCTACATTTGAATTTAGTCGAAAAGCCCTGTCAAGCTCAAATTGAAACTGCTGTTGGTCTTTCTTTAAAAATTTTGCCAATTCAAAAGTCAACAGTTCTATTAGATTTTCCTTTTTATTTTCCGGCACCCCTCTAATCTTTACACATTTTTCCCTTAATTTTTGATCCCACACCGCTTTCTCATCAAGGTCGCTCTCTCTTACTTTCCTTATTTCATCCAACTCTTCTGCAAATCTATCTCCCCTATATTCTAAATTATCAATTCTTTGAGTAGCTGCCGACAATTCACCTGTTAATTTATCAAATGATTGATTTATTTCCTGTATTTCTGACCGAATTCCCTGTAAATCGAACGTAACTTGTGCCTAATTTCAGTCTTAAAGTCCTGCATATCCTGCTTAATTTCCTGTTTGATTTCCAAACGTAATTTCCGAATTTCATCAAGGATCTGTAAATTAGAATCTAATATTCTAGGTTGTTCCACCGAGGGGCGTCTTGGAAGTTGTGACTGACTTTGTGATTTGCTATACTGAGATCTTGACATCATGTTCTAAAAAAATTCACAAAAGATTACAGATCTTATTTTTTCTAAATTTTTAAAGTGATCAATACCTACTTATTAGAAATTATTATAATTATTTCAAATTATTTCCAGTTATAAACTTTCAATTCCACTAATACAACTCTTATTAACTTGTTAATTATTGATTATTAATTAATGTCCAATTATTAATTCCAAATCTTGTTCAGTTCTTATTGCCTTCACTTACATTTACCTTTAAGTCCAAAACCAAATCCACAATTTTTTGAGTACCCCTCTGATACCTTCAACCAATTTTAGCACCTCCCCTCCCTATTATCCACAATTGTTCATGTCAGATGTCTACTATCTCTTCCACTCCTTACTGTAGCTATCTCCGTCCAGTAGACTCAGGTAGCTTTCTTAAATTCCGTCGCAATCTGCAGGCAATCGTAGTCTCAAAATTAACTTGACGCGTTCCGGCAAGTTCAAGTCTGAATAGAAGAGGGGGCAGTTCCAGAGGCCGCCGCTTTTATTTGTTCCAGGCTGCTGCTCTATTTATTTCTTTCTCTCGGTGGTCCGATGCGCGCTGCCGCTCTAGCTTCCGCTCTATCGCCCGGCGTATGATATCACTTCCGTATTCCCTCACCTTCCTTCTTCCCTCCGCCGTGTCAATCAGCTGCTAGACTCCGCCTCCACCTCCTTTCGTAGCCTCCACCCTTCACTTTCCAGCCGCGTCCAAAGTCTCAAGGTCGGCCTCGCCGCCTCTCTTCCTCCTCTCGACTCCCCCACGTCTTTCTTCCTCTCACGGTAGGTTAACCCTTTTATGCTCACACGGCTCCAGCCTCCAAAGTAGTTACTATGAAAATCTAAGACCAAGTTTGGGTGTCTTTTTTTTCTCCTGACAATAAAGCACTTGCCGCTTGTTTTATCCAATTCAACAACAGTGGCATTTTTTTTAAATATTACCACAAATTAGAGACCAAAATCAATTTTCTTTCATCCGTTCTCTCTACGTTTTTGAATTGGGATTTTCTGCTTATTATATGTCCATTTCCTACTTCCCAATTCTATTTTCACCGCGACCTCCTTTTTACGCTCCAAGCACTGTTCAACGACTGTTAACGCAGAAGTAATGAGCCCAAGTTCGTCAAAGTCCTGACTTCATTACAAATAAAGCCAGGGAAAAAAAACTCCAAAATTACTCACACTTGTTCCATTTAGGAAATCGACCTTAATAAGCAAAACAAAATAAAAAAAAATTGGTGGCGTCCCGGTCTTCTTGATTGAAAATCTTTGCAATGTGGCCGCGATCCGAAGCCCTACTATTTAGGCTCTCCACCTCCACACCACGATGAATCCAAGACCATCCCGGTTACGGAGGTTCCGAGACCAAAAATAGATTTAAATTCGGTTCGTCCGGGATCCCAATACCATGGGATCACTTTTAGATCGGATCTTTCCTTCTATCATTCGATCTAAGGCCACTGTGCCTGAGAAGCCTTACGGAGGCAGATGAAAGGACTTCTCAAAGGGACGCCATACCAACCGGAAGCCGACCAGTAAAGGCGATTCTTAAAGGGGGTGGCTTAAGTTTGACCAAATACCTGGCTCTAAAATGTTCTGTTTTCAAAAAGGAGAACCATTGAGAGAACTTTGAAGATCTTATTGACTGTAAATCCCTTCTTGAATCAGTCCAGAACAGACAGTCTCTTAATTTCCTCTTGTCCATACCAGAAACAGCGTTCAACTCAAGGAAGTCATAACTATGTAAAATAAATTGAAAACTTGATTTCCAAGATTGGTTGTTACGCATTTCCATGTAACACAATGCTGGAAGACGATTCGTTGATAAGGTAGCAATTTGTTTAAAGTACCTTATCTGTGCATAGTCTACTCTTGCTTTAACTGATGGACAGCCAGATTCAGTACGTAGGAAAGCTGCAGGAGTTCCTGTAGGTAGGGTGTAAATTTTTCGGAGAAATTTGTTCTGTATTATTTCCAGGGCTTTGCCAGTGTTGGGATCTGATTCCCGTATTTCTGCACCATAAAGCATCTGTGCAACAACTTTACTGTTGAAGATTTTAAGAGCTGGCTCAATCAATTGACCACCCTGGTTATAATAGAATTTCAACAATGCTCCAACTGTTTTTTCAGCTTTCAACATTACTGCCTCCCTTTGCCGTTTCCAAGAAAGAGACTCACTGAAAACAATGCCCAGATATCTAAATAGTTGGGTTTGTTCTATGGTGTTTTGATCTAAGGTCCATTTATGTTTTGGACAGTTTCTACCAAATATCATTACCTTGGTCTTGGAATAATTTATTGACAAGTGTTCCTGATGACAATAGGCACTGAATGCATTTAATAGGTTTTTAAGACCCAAACGAGATAGGGAAATAAGCACTATATCATCTCCGTACATCAGAATGAAAATCTTTCTATTCTTGATTGCTGGAGATGGAGAGTCAACCATAGATAGAAAAGGCACCAAATCATTAATGTAGATGTTGAAAAGAGTAGGTGCCAGTAGGCATCCCTGTTTCACTCCCCGAGTTGTTGTAAAGGCTTCAGTCAAGGAACCATTTAGGCCAACTCTAACCCTCATCTCTGTGTGGCTGTATAGTTCCCGTATCAGTTTCAAGAGTCTTATATCAATCCCATAACTATGTAGCTTTTCCCATAATCTATTTCTATTAATAGAATCGAATGCGGCTGAGAGATCAATGAAAGCAGTATAAACATGTCTCTGTTCTCCTTTGTGTACTTCCTGATAATATGACTTAATGTGAAACACTGATCTATAGTACTATATCCACTTCTGAATCCCGCGTGTTCTTTGTGTATTACTTGCTTTTCTTGTAGCCAGTATGTTAACTTGTGAAGCAAATGTCGTGCATATAACTTTGAAGTGATGTCCAACAGGCTGATTGGTCGATAAGTTTGTGGATCATGCCTCTCTCCTTTCTTGAAGATTGGGAAGACAATACTTGTTTTCCACCCTTGAGACATTTGTCCGATGCTGTTTATTGTGGTAAATGAACTGGCCAGGATGAGACTCCACCATTCAACATATTGCTTAAAGAGTTCAGGTGGAAGCATATCTTCACTCGGTGCTTTCTTTGGTTTCATTGAAGCGATTAGACATTTTATCTCATTTGCTGTTACTGTCTGCCACTCAGGGGGATTAGAAAAATCTTTATCCATCCAGCCCACTTCCAAAGGACTTGAGTTACTGTCAAAAATATTGGAAAAATATTTAATCCAAGTGGAAGCAGTAATTGAGGCTTCCTGTGTACTTCTTACATTTTTTAAGCCACGAGTAACAAGTTCCCAAAATTTGTCTTCCTTCTGTTCTATTGTTGCAAGTTCTAGCTCCTGCCACTGAGATTTTATGTGATTTATTTTCTTAGCTTTTAAAAGACTTTTGTATTTCAGCCTAAGATTAATTAAATTTTCCATGTTCTTTCCAGATGGATTTTTGTGGGATTCCCTTATCTTATTGGCTAGATCTCTTTTGGCTACTCGACATTCTGCATCAAACCATCCATATTCTGTGGGTTGAAATTTTTTATCTGTTGCTAAGCAGGGTCTAAGTTCCATCACAATTTGTTGGTAGATATCTAAGTGGTTTCTTGATTTGTCATGGAAAAGCTGGCGCAAACTAGAAAAATAGTTGCTGTTTAATTTCTCCTGAATAGCGTTGCTTAGTCTGATACCCCATTTCAGCCTCCTCTCCCCAAACAATACTCCAGTTAAATTTGCTGTTTTGGTTAACTCCGTCCATTCTAGAATTGGTTATAGGGACACTTTAAGGGGGAAGTGATCACTTTCTGTATATTCGAGGATTTCAAAAAAAATTTACTAAAGGGAACAACAAAGGTGAGACTAATATGTGGTCAACAACGCTACCACCTCGTTTGCTCAAATAAGTATAATACTCCCTTGTTACATCTACAGGACTCCCATGCAAAGTAAACAGGTTATGCTGATATATAAATTCTAGAAGTTTTATTCCTTGCTGGTTATATTTATTATCCAAAGAGATGTGTGGTGTTTGGAATATATCTTCTAATTCTGTGCCTAATGGATGAAAAAGACCTTCTGAAGCAGCTCCAATTCGGGCATTGAAATCCCCACAGATAAAAAGAAAAGCACTGGAAAATTTTGGTTAATCTGTTCTAACAGGAGTGTCAAATTGTTCCACACCATGGAGGACAATTGCTGGTCATTTGTAGGAGGGCAGTAGACATTTATGCAGAAGAAGGTCTTTCCTGTATCCATGTTGATTTGAATTGGTAAAAGATAATTATTTTCCAAGCCAAAGTCCACCATCTGAATTTCTCCCGCCAATTCTACTGAGATGAAAGACGCCAGACCGCCGCTTCCTCGCCCCTTTTTATGTTTTCTTACAGCTGGGTGGCTAAATGCCTTATAGCCTGGGAGATATGGGGGGTTATCTTTGTTGGTCCAAGTTTCTTGTAGGCAAACTATCTCATATTTCTGAAGAGTTTCGATGAATTCCTTATCTATCATTTTGTTTTCCCAACCAGCCAGATTCCAGGAAATTATATTGAGCCCTCTTTGCTTTGAATCTAGTCAGTTATATTTTCTAGAAAAAGGTTTTTGGGACTCAACATTGGTTCTCTGACTTATATCCTTCTTAGGGCTGAATGGCTCTCCTAAGTTTTTTAAGGAAGTCTTTGGTGCAATGGTACTATCTTGTAATTTTGACCTACCGAGCTGAGTCCCAAATTGTCTGGAAGGGTCTATATACTTGTTCTTATCTTCTTGCTTGTAAAGACCTAAGGAGATGTTATTTGGGTATGTAATAAAAGGCTGAGTCTTATGATTCTTATTATTCCACCTACTGTTACTCCCTTTGACATTTCTTGTTTGCCTTGCTCCCCATGAGAGGGGTGATGGGGGGTTAGAATGTTGTTTGTAGGATTTTTTCGTGGTTGAATAAGTTCAAATAACAGGCCTTTGTTGGTAAATATATAATAATAATAATAATAATAATAATAATAATAAAATATATTTATACCCCGCCCAATGGTACACCAATCCGGGCGGCTTACAAGTTTAAAAGTACAGTTCAATAAAACATAATACAAAGGACACCCCCCACCCCCCCTTAAAACAGTATTAAATCAAATCATTTAAAACATCACACATTAATTAAAACCAAATACCAAGATTAACTAAAAGCCTGACTCAATGTTCCTTCCATCAATGATGGGGCCATGTGAGGAACATCAGTTGTGCAGGAATAGTTGTCCGAGGGGGGATGGCTTGTCTAAGGAAGATAACTAATCCGGAAAGGCCTGCCAGAAGAGATCCGTCTTGACAGCCTTTTTAAAGCTGTCTAAAGATGTTAATAGACGGATCTCGTCCGGCAGGCCGTTCCAGAGCCTAGGGGCGACGACTGAAAAAGCCCTCTGGGAGGTAGCTGCGAGCCTCGATTTCTGAGGCTGCAGTAAGTTCCTCCCGGAGGACTGAAGTGCACAAGGAGGATTGTACGGGAGAAGGCGGTCCCTGATATAGTTTGGATCCAAGCCATTTAGGGCTTTAAAGATGTACTGGGTCGGGAAACTCATAGGCAGTCAGTGGAGGGACCTCAGAACCGTAGTAATGTGGTCCCTCCGAGATGTCCCCAATACAAGCCTAGCTGCCATATTCTGTACTAATTGAAATTTCCAAACCAGGCACAAGGGTAGCCCCATGTAGAGTGCATTGCAGAAGTCGAGGTGGGAGGTTACCAACGCGTGCACAACAGTCTCGAGATCCCTTACTTCCAGAAAAGGGCGCAGCTGGCGTATCAGCCGAAGCTGATAGCAGGCGCTCCTGACGCATTCACCTGATTAGTCATCAGGAGCGACGAGTCAAGGAGCACCCCCAGACTGCGAACACAGTCACTGGAGGAGAGTGTGACTCCATCCAGGACTGGAGGTTGCAACCCAATTCTTGATTTCGGGGCCGCTACCGTGAGCACCTCCGTTTTGTCTGGATTCAATTTCAATCTGTTTTTCCTCATCCAGCCCATTACCGCCCAAAGACATTCATTGAGAGAAGAGATGCCATTGGAATTCGAGGCCAACGAACGAGACATGGAGAAATAGATTTGGGTGTCATCAGCGTACTGATAACACCCAGCACCATAACTCCGTATTATCTCACCCAGCGGCTTCATGTAGATGTTAAATAATATCGGGGACAAAATAGCTCCCTGAGGGACCCCACAAGTGAGGTCTCTCTTACCGGAGCTACAGTCCCCGAGCAGCACCCTCTGGGACTGGCCCGAGAGGAAGGACCGGAACCACTGCAAAGCAGTGCCCCCGATACCTAACCCCTAGAGGCTGTCCAAGAGGATGCTGTGATCTATTGTGTCGAAAGCCGCTGAGAGGTCTAGAAGCACCAACAGGGTCACACTACCCCTGTCGATGCTCAGACGCAGATCATCGGTCAAGGTAACCATGGCAGTCTCAACCCCAAAGCCTGTCCTGAAACCGGTTTGAAATTGGTCTAGATAATCAGTTTCATCCAAGACTGCCTGGAGTTGAAGAGCAACCGCCCTCTCGATCACCTTGCTCAAAAATGGCAGCAATGACACAGGCCTGTAACTCTTCATATCCAGGGGGTCCAGGGAAGGGTTTTTCAGAAGCGGCCTCACCTTACCAAGCAGCTTGTCCACGTCCTCGGTACTCACAGATTGCCACTGATCCAGTAAACTCACATTGGCGGAGTCGTTGGACACCTCGCCTATAAACTTTGTCCCAATAGTGGCGTCTCATTCGGCTCTTATATGAGAGATTTTATCTGCAAAGAAGTTGTTAAATGCATCACAGCAGGCCGTCGTCAGGTTAAGCAAGGGATTTGGCGCAGGGGGTACTTGCGTCATCTCCCTCACCACCCTAAACAGCTCTGCCGGACGAGACTCTGCAGACGCAGTACGTGCAGAGGAGAAAGCTTTCTTCGCTACACGTATCGCCTCCCGATAGGAATGAAGAAAATTCCTATGGCGAGTTCTGTCAGATAAGAGTTGAGTTTTCCGCCACTTGCACTCTAGCTGTTGTCCATACCGCTTCATCCTCCTAAGCTCAGGTGTATACCATGGCCTACGATTAGGAGCGGGATGGCAAGAGCACTTGGGAGCGATCGTGTCGATGGCCCTAGTAAGATCACTATTCCAAGTGTCTACCAGAGTCTCGACAGGATCACCGGCATTCCCAACCATTAATCCCTCCAAGGCTTTCCGGAATCCAATTGGCTCCATTAGCTTTCGAGGGCGGACCATTCTAATAGGTCCACCACCCCCGGCGAGGCGGATACTGGCTCTAAGTTCCATCTTGACCAGGAAATGATCCGTCCATGACAATGCAGAGGTATATACAACCTCCACCCACGGATGTTCCTGCTCCGTACTAAAGACCGCATCAAGTGTATGACCCGCACAATGTGTGGGCCCGTTGACCAATTGGGATAGGCCCATGTTTGTCATGGAATCCATGAACTCCCGAGCCGCACCTGTTAGGCTGGTCTCGAGCGGAATGTTGAAGTCTCCCAAAACCAAAAGTCTGGGAGACTCCAGCAAAAGCTCAGAGACCAGTTGTGTCAGCTCGGTCAGGGAGTCAGCTAGACAACGGGGTGGTCGGTAGACTAGCAAAATCCCCAAACTATCCCTGGTCTTCAGGCTAAGGTACATACACTCGATGTGGACCATGTTCCGGAGAGGTATCCTGGTCAAGGTCAAGGTGTTCTTATGGACTAGCGCCACACCGCCCCCCCCGCCCACTTCCTCTCACCTGCTCAGTAACAGAGTACCCAGCTGGGAGGGCCTGCGCCCAGGTAGCAGCGCTATCCTCTCCCAGCCAGGCCTCTGTGAAACAAGCCAGGTCGGCATTCTCATCCAGGAGGAGATCCTGGATAATATGTGTCTTGTTTTTCACCGACCTGGCATTACAAAGGAGCAGAGTGAGGCTCTGTGGAATGGAAGGTCTGCTCCCCACACCATTCTGGGAAACAGAGGGGACTGAAGGCGGGATAGCTATTAAACAGCGATCCCGCCTTCTTTTGTAACATATGTCCGCCCTGTTCCGACCGTATCTCCCATTCCCCAGCGCTACTTCTATAGGTGCCCCTGTGTCTTCCCCCACCTCAGAAATAAAGGGCTTAACCCAGTTGATGGTAATCAGAGGGACTAGTTAGCCAATTAGCCCATTTAAACCAATCAGAATCTATCAGAGTCAGTTAACAATGTTAAAAATCCGCTCAGGGTGACTGGCAAAGGGCCCAAATCAGCAGATAATTGACTATGTCGCCCTCTGCCAATGAGAGTCCCAATGATAATTCATCCTATACTGCCGTCAACCAATTTACAGTCCTCCGTGGAAGCTATTCAGCAGGCTATAAGTCAATACTGGATCTGCAGGATCGTATTTTGCCACTATTGGCCCTGTGGCCTGGTGAGGGGTGGAACCGGCATTTACAGGGCCCGCACCCTGGCAGGGCTTTTATAGTCCTGCTCTGGCTACGTGGGTGCGCTGCCGGCGCTCTGGAGAAGGAGCCAGGTGTTTACTGGGCCAACGCCTCCCTCCTACGGCACAGGGGAACAGTTGCCGTTGGCGCGTCCTCCTCAGGTAGGTCTTCCTGGTAGGGCTTTTATAGTCCTGCCCTGGCCGTGAGGGTGCGCAGCAGCTGTTAGTGAGGCTCGTCCTCCGAGGTGGTGGAGGACTCTTCAGCGGCATTTTTATGCCACTTCCGTCACTGGCGCTGCCCCCCAGGAGGGCCCCAGCCAGGCCTTGGCTGTCGCAGCAGCTGTTTGTGAGGCTCGTCCTCCAAGGTGGTGGAGGACTCTTCAGCGGCATTTTTATGGCGCTTCCGTCGCTAGCGCCGCCCCCCAAGAGGGCCCCAGCCAGGCCTTGGCTGTTGCAGCAGCTGTTGGTGAGGCTCATCCTCCGAGGTGGTGGAGGACTCTTCAGCGGTGGTTTTATGCCGCTTCCGTCGCTGGCGCCGCTGCCCAGGAGGGCCCCAGCCAGGCCTTGGCTGTTGCAGCAGCTGTTGGTGAGGCTCGTCCGAGGTGGTGGAAGACTCTTCAGCGGCGGTTTTATGCCGCTTCCATCACTGGCGCCGCCCCCAGGAGGGCCCCAGCCAGGCCTTGGCTGTTGCAGCAGCTATTGGTGAGGCTCGTCCTCCGAGGTATATAATAGAGACCCGAAATCTCGCCACTTGTCAGGGTCCTGAAAAGTCAATTCTATACTGCCTCTTTGTCCATGCTGGGGCAGATGTTTACAGAAGACACCATTGCGTAAATCCACAGTGGACCCCAGGATAGTCTGTAATTTTGCTAAATGTTCTTTGGCTGAAATCAGTGTTCCGCTTGGTTTCTTTACTGGCCAGTTATGTATGATCACTTGTCCTTTATCTGTGAATCTCTTACTACGCATTCCATAATTAGTGGTAGATTTTTTTTGCACTTCTATTTGAGGTGCATGAAATGTTTCTCTGCCATCCTCTGCCATATCTCTCAGTCGATGTTGCAAGGCAGAGAGAGTAGGGGACCTACTAGAGCCATCCAAAATCTCATTTGTAGATGTTGTATCAGGAATTATTCGAGCGGAATTTGATGGAATATTGTTATCTTTTCCTTGTTCAAAGGGAGTGGCAGTGCCTGGGTTCTCATCTAAATACTCATCAATAATCTGAAATCTTGAATCAGATGGAGTTAAGCTGAGGACAGAGGTTGATTTTTCGGGACAGAAGCCTAGATCACTATTACTAACTGGACAAGAGGTTTCACAGTTCAAGATCCAGTCCTTCATAATTTCATTCAGTTGTTTTGTTTCAGAATTTAAAGATGGTTTGAATGCTTCAGGCATATCCTCATCATGAAGGTCAGCTACACATTCTTTCCCTTCACTGGGGAAACAAGACTGGGGGGGCTACTATCAAAATCCCAAGCTCCACGAGTCCTACTAACGTTTCAATAGTAGCTTTAAGACCAGAAACTTCCTTTTGCAGAGTGTCCATTCTATTAAAGAATTTTACTGCTGTTTGTTCTGCTAGAAAACATTGATCATGTAAAAAAAACCATATAAAGAGGAGAAGTTTTGATCTGTAGATACTGAGTGAGGTTTAGTGCTCTTTTCTTTAAATGCATTTATCGTATTTTTATCTGAGGTAAACGGCTTGTGCTTAAAGGGTGAAAAATTAGATTCAGCAAAGCCTGGGTCAATAGACCAGTTAGCAGCATTTTCAAAGGAAGAGTGGGAGAATGAAGTTTCTGTCTCAGTTCTGTTATCTAATACCTCGGGTGTTTCAACTACACGCTTTGAAGGGCCAGGATTATCTATTGGGGATATTAATCCCACCTCTAGGTTTGACCTCTGCTCGTTCTTCATTTACCAGGTCATAATATTCTAGAACTAGAGTGGGTAATATTTTTTGAGTTGAAGCTTTTCTAAGCTGGGCCCGAGTTGAAACCATATTAGGGGGGTTGAAACTATCAGGTGGCTTAGGAGAAACTTTGCAGCAGAATAATAACTTCTACCTAGGAGAAACCCAAGCGCCCCAAAGTAGCTTCTCCTGCTACGCCACTATTGCTGTTAATATAGTTGTTGCAGCTGCTGTGTCTCCTAGGCTGAAATCTCAGGAAGGGAGGGATTGGCTTTGATTGCCTGCTCTTCCCAGCCACACCCCTCTCTCTCTCCCTCAGTGCTGCCACTTGCCTGGCTTGGAGGACTTGGAGGAAAAAGGAGCCCAAAGTTCAGCGTCTCCAGTTCTTTTCTCTGGCAGAAAGGCTTGCTGCTCAGGGCTACTGAAGGGAGGGAATGGCTTTATATACTTGCTCTTCCCAGCCACACCCCTCTCTCTCTCTCTCAGTGCTGCCACTTGCCTGGCTTGGAGGACTTGGAGGAAAAAGGAGCCCAAAGTTTAGAGTCCCCAGTTCTTTTCTCTGGCAGAAAGGCTTGCTGCTCCAATAATAATAATAATAATAATAATAATAATAATAATAATAATAATAATGTGTTTTATATATATTTCCCATCTCTCCCTATGGATTGAGGCAGGATTACACAATAAAATGAATACAATGTACAAAATATAAACAAACTAATAAAAATCAGAACAATAATAGTAGATTAAGAGAACAGAATGCAATATAATAAAATAAATAAGAATAAAATAAAATAGCCAATCGTTGTCAGAGTCTAAAAATCTGGAAGATCAGGTGGACAGGCCCGCTGAAAGAGCTTCTTGAAGGCCTCTAGGCTGTTCCACAACTTGGGAGCTGCAACCGTAAGGGATTTTTGGGAAGTCGTGGTATGTCTGGTTTTATAGTGTTCCAATAACTTCTTCCCAGATGTTCTGAGAGTGCAGGGCGGATTATGTGGGGAGAGACATTCCTTTGTCCTTTAGGAGAAGTGTGACTCCATCCAGGACTGGACGGCAAAACTCCTTTCCCAGACTTGGGGTACCTATCGCGAGTACCTCTGTTTTCTCTGGATTCAGCTTGAGTTTATTTTCCCTCATCCAGCCCATTACTAATTCAAGACAGACATAAAGAGGAGTAATACCATCCTTAGTCACTATAGCAGACGGAGACATAGAGAAGTAAAGTTGGGTGTCATCAGCATACTGATAACATCACACCCCATGTCTCCGAATGATCTCTCCCAGCGACTTCATGTAAATGTTAAAACAGCATGGAGGAAAACATTGCGCCCTGAGGGATGTCAGATGTCATCTCTCTTTTTGAAGAGCAACTATCCTCCAGCATCGCCATCTGAAATCTTCCCAAGAGGTAGGACTGGAACCACTGAAGAGCAGTGCCCCAATACCTAACATCCTCAGGGTTTCAGAAGGATACCATGGTCTGTGGTATCGAATGTCGCTGAGATGTCCAAGAGCACCAACAGGACCACACTTCCCCTGTCTGTGCCCAGATGGAGATCATCGATGAAGGCAACCATGGCAGTCTCAACTCCATACCTGCCCTGAAGTCATCCACGACACACATCATCCACGATCTCCTGGGGGATGAGGCGGCCGACCTGGCATGCTTCACTGAAACCTGGCTGGGGGATGCCAGCTCCGCAACTTGGGCACAGGCTCTCCCAGCTGGGTATTCAGTTAGTGAGCAGGTGAGGGAAAGTGGGCGGGAGGTGGTGGTATAGCCTTGGTCCATAGGAACACCTTGACGATCAGGAAACCTATCCGGAAAACGACGCACATCGAGTGTATGTACCTTAGCCTGAAGACCAGGGATAGTTTGGGGATTCTGTTGGTATACTGGCCACCCCGTTGCTTAACAGACTCCCTGACCGAGCTGACTGCCCTGGTTTCCAAGTTGCTGCTGGAATCGCCCAGACTTTTGGTTCTGGGCGATTTCAACATCCCACTCGAAACCAGTTTGCAAGATCTAACCGGCGCGGCTCGGGAGTTCATGGAGACCATGACTTACATGGGCCAATTCCAACTGGTTGACGGGCCCACACATTGTGCTGGTCATACCCTCGATGCGGTCTTTAGTAGGGAGCAGGAATACCCGTGGGCGGAGGTCAAGGAAACCTCCGCTCTGTCATGAACGGATCATTTTCTGATCAAGGCAGAACTAAAGGCTACTGTCCACCCTCCCGGGGGTGGCGGACCTATTAGAACGGTCCGCACTCGAAGGCTAATGGAACCAATTGGTTTCCAGAAAGCCTTAGAGGGTTTAATGGTTGGTAACGCCGGTGATTCTGTCGAGGCCTTGGTGGACACTTGGAACATCGATCTCACCAGGGCTATTGACACAATCGCTCCCAAGCGTCCTTTCCAGCCTGCTTCAAATCATAAGCCCTGGTATACCGAGGAGCTTAGGAGGATGAAGCGAGCTGGACAACGACTAGAGTGCGAATGGCGGAAGACTCATCTCTCATCCTACAGAACTCACCTTAGGAAACATCTTGATTCCTATAGGGAGGCTTTGCGTGCAGCGTGGAAATCCTTCTGTTCTGCACGCATTGCGTCTGCAGAGTCTCGCCCGGCAGAGCTGTTTAGGGTGGTGGGGGAGTTGACAAAGGTTCCTCCTGCGCCGAACCCCCTACTTAACCCCACGACAGCCTGCTGTGAGGCCTTTAACATTCACTTTGCAGATAAAATCTTTCGGATAAGAGCTGACTTAGACGCCGTTGTTTTGGCAGAATCCGTAGACGAGGTATCCAGGAACTCCATTGATGGCATTTTACTGGATCAGTTACAATCTGTGAGTACCGATGACGTGGACAAGGTGCTTGGAAGTGTGAGAAAGACGACTTGCCCCCTCGATCCTTGTCCATCATGGCTGGTCATCCGGGGGGGGGACGCGTTGACGGTGTGCCTTTGGGACACAATCAACGTGTCATTCAGGGAAGGCAAGGTACCATCTTGTCTAAAGGAGGCGGCCGTAAAGCCACTCCTGACAAAGCCTTCCCTGGATCCCCTGGATATAAATAACTATAGACCAGTCTCCTTGCTCCCTTTTTTGAGCAAGGTGATCGAGAGGGCAGTTGCTTCCCAACTCCAAGCAGTCTTGGATGAAACCGATTATCTCGACCCATTTCAAACCAGCTTCAGGACAGGATACGGAGTGGAGACTGCCATGGTTGCTCTGACTGATGACCTCCGCCTGAGCATCGACAGGGGTAGTGTGACCTTGTTGGTACTCTTGGATCTCTCAGCGGCCTTTGACACCATAGATCATGCCATCCTCTTAGATCGCCCGAGGGAGTTAGGAATTGGAGGCACTGCTCTGCAGTGGTTCCGTTCCTTCCTCTCAGGCAGATCCCAGAGGGTGAGGCTCGGGGACAGTTGCTCATCCAAAATTGAGCTTAATTGTGGCGTCCCTCAGGGCGCCATCCTGTCCCCAATGCTATTCAACATTTACATGAAGCCGCTTGGTGAGATCATTCGGAGGCATGGAGCTTGGTGTCTTCAGTACGCTGATGACACCCAGATATATCTCTCCATGACCAGATCATCAACTCAGACTTCAGATGGCGCCTCTCCTCTTGATGACCGTCTTAGAGCGGTAATGGGTTGGATGAGGAAAAACAGATTGAAGTTAAATCCAGACAAAACGGAGGTACTTGCAGTCACAGGCCCGAAACCAGATTTGGGAATACAGTCTCCAGTCCTGGATGGAGTCACACTCTCCTCTAAGGACTGTGTTCGTAGTCTGGGGGTGCTTCTAGATTCATCGCTTCACATGACTAGTCAGGTGAATGCGGTGGTCAGGAGCGCCTGTTATCAGCTTCGGCTGATACGCCAGCTGCACCCTTATCTGGATAGAAGGGATCTGGAAGCTGTGGTACACGCCCTGGTAACCTCACGTCTGGATTTCTGCAATGCACTCTACATGGGGCTACCCTTGTGCCTAACCCGGAAACTTCAATTGGTACAGAATATGGCAGCCAGGCCAATTACGGGAACATCAAGGAGGGAGCACATTACACCAGTGCTTAAATCCCTCCACTGGCTGCCAATTAGTTTCTGGGTGCAGTACAAGGTGTTGGTTTTAACCTTTAAAGCCCTACATGGTTTGGGTCCATCTTATCTTAGGGACCACCTCTCCCCATATGACCCCCCCCGCGCCCTGCGGTCCTCTGGGAGGAATCTGTTACAGCCAATAAAAACTAGGCTGTCTCAGACCTCCCAGAGGGCCTTCTCCGCTACCGCTCCCAGACTTTGGAATGGCCTGCCAGATGAGATCCATCTCACTACCACTCTTGCTGCTTTCAAGAAAGCAGTAAAGACGGATCTCTTTCGGCAGGCCTTCCTGGAATAGCTGTCGGCCCATAAAGGTGCCCCCATTTGTCTGACTCCTCTGTAATATTTCGTTTTAATTTTATTAATTTAATTACACTGTATTTTAATTCTCTTTGGTTTAATCTTATTTTAAGGGGATGGGTGGAGGGAGGAAGGGATTATGGGGAGAAGGAATGTTTTAACGCTGTTTTGTTTTAAATGCTGTTGTCCCCCACCCCGATTGCTCTGCAGAGGGGCGGGCTACAAATAAAAATTTATTATTATTATTATTATGAAGTCGGGTGAAATGAGTCCAGATATTCAGCTTCTTGCAAGACAACTTGGAGTTGGAGAGCAACTGCTCTCTTGATCACCTTACCCAAGGATGGTAGAAGGGAGACTGGCCTATATTTATTTTTCACCAGGGGATCAAGGGAGGGTTTTTTCAAGAGTGGTTTAACCACCGCTAGTTTCAAATTAGATGGAAATTTCCCTTCCCTGAGGGATGAATTAATGATGAGTTGTAATAATGTTTTTCTGCATCTGCTCCCTGGACTGTCAGCCATAATAGGCAAAGATCAAGAGGGCATGTTGTCCTCCTTACAGTTCCAAGAAGCTTGTCCATATCTTCAGTATTAACAAACTTGAAATGATCCAGTGTAACACAATCCATATCAGCCCTTATCTGAGAGATTTTATCTACAAAAAATCATTAAAAGCATCACGTTAGGCTTTAGTTGGTTCCAATAACGTGTTCAGGGTGGGAGGTAATTGAGTTAATTCTTTAACTCAACAGTTGTGCTGGACGAGAATTTGCAGATGCAATACATGCAGCATAGACAGAATTCTTTGCTGCATCTATTGCCACTCGATAGGAATTCAACATGATCCTATGACATGTCTTAGACATAATCATCATCATCTCAAGCTGAGCCTTATTTCCCCCATCCTATACCTGTCCATTTAGATTTTAATTCGTTTCACAGGACTCAACCATGCTGGCTCCACTCTTCATGCATTTGGCAATGTGAAATTTGAGACATATAGATTGCTCTCCTGGAACTCAGAAGAGTGTGATTGAGTTCTCACCTGTACTCTTCATATGGATTCTGTTTATAAACTGTACAACCAGCTTGGGCATTGTTGAGCATGGTGTCCTCAATGATGATAAGTTCCCTTCAATATTTCTGGACCGGAATTTAATAACAACTAGGTTTTCTCAAAATAATTTTAGTTAACTATGGTTTTATAGTATTATCTATTTTGGTTACATGTATTTCTTCGTTTGCTTATTGCCTTGGGTTTTGCAGCACTAGATGGATAAATTTTAACATTATTGTTGCAAAGTTCCATATTTGTATCACTTTTTCCTTTCCCTTTGTATGTGTGCAGATATTTATTATACACACACTGTCACAATGCCTGGGGAAAAGGGAAGCAGACTGACCCAGTTGGGAAGCGCTCACTGCTTTTAAGGCAACATTAAGGGATCCATTTAAGGTGTTGAGCCTGCTTCCCCCGCCCCACCCATAGGACCTTGGAAGGCTCCCTTAAGGCATGAAGAATGTCCTGGAGTGGAGTCTCTGCCCTGCACCAAGATGGGGATCGCTTTGCGTCCCAACTAGATGAATGGGCAGTAAAATGGTCAGTGTAAGGGGAGCAAGGGGAAGGAAATGCATTATGGGACCAAAAATTGGGAGAAAGGTGTTGATGTCAAGATTCCCCCCCCCATCACAATAATCAAAAAATATCACCACAAAAATAGTCACTCTTTCTCTACCAATCGTTCAAGAGAGAGATTTTTATCTGCTCACTAATTGTTTGTTACAGATGTTGCTCAACTCTCCTATTGATGACTATGGGCCTCCTTTAAGCAATAATGAAAAGGACAGTAGAACAAATCATCTTAATTTGTATTTACCAGACTAACTGGACGATAATTGTTTGGATCCTCATTTTTTTCCATTTTTGAAGATGGGGACATTTGCCATCCTCCAGTCTGCTGGAACTTCTCCTGTTCTCCAGGCGTTCTCAAAGATTATTGCCAACGGTTCCGATATTACATTTGCCAGTTCCTTTAGTACCCTTGGATGTAATTCATCTGGTCCTGGAGACTTATATTCATTTAGATTAACCAGGTATTCCTGTACTATCTCTTTACTTATTCTGTGCTGAAATTCTCCTATTCTGTCCTCTGCTCTATTTTCCTCAGGTTCAACACCCTTTTCCTTTTCTGAGAAGACTGAGGCAAAGAAGGTGTTGAGTAGTTCTGCCTTTTCTCTGTCCCCTGTTAGAATTTCTCCACCTTCTCTGTGCAGTGTCCCTACTAGTTTCTTCTTCTTCCTTTTGCTGCGGACATACCCAAAAAATCCTTTTTTATTATTCTTAACACTCTCTAGCAAGCTTGAGTTCATTTTGCGCTTTAGCTTTTCTGACTTTACCCCTACATATGCTAGCTATTTGTTTGAATTCCTCTTTGATGATTTCCCCATTTTTCCATTTCTTATACATATTCCATTTAAAACAGAAAAATGAAAAGGGGGACACCTGGCTGAACGAGACTACATGTGAAAGGGATCTAGGAGTCCAGGTAGACCACAAGTTGAACATGAGTCAACAGTGTGATGCAGCAGCTAAAAAGGCCAATGCAATTTTGGGCTGCATCAGTAGACGTATAATGTCTAGATCAGGGATAGGCAACCTTTTTGAGCAGGGGGGCGGGTTGCTGTCCCGCAGACAATTGTGGGGCCGAAGCAAAAATAAATAAATTTTTTAAATTATTTTTTAAATATATATATATGCATGCATACTCTCTCAGCCCCAGAAAAGCCATGATGGCAAAACCCCTGTGGAGATTTTGCCAGGAAAACCCCAAGAACAAGTAATAACAACAATAATCAATAGCATCATGGCGGGCAGCTGTGGCAGCAGGGGTTGTCGGCGGCAGCGGCAGGACCAGCCTGGGGCCGGTCCAAAGGCCTCGGTGGGCCGCATCCGGCCCCCGGGCCGCAGGTTGCCTACCCCTGGTCTAGATCAAGAAAAGTAATAGCGCCACTCTATTCTGCTTTGGTCAGACCTCACCTGGAATACTGTGTATAGTTCTGGGCACCACAATTCCAAAAGAATGTGGAGAAACTGGAGCGTGTCCAAAGGAGGGCAACTAAAATGGTGAAGGGTCTGGAAACCAAGTCCTATGAGGTACGACTTAGGGAGCTGGGGATGTTTAGCCTGGAGAAGAAACGGTTAAGAGGTGATATGATAGCCTTGTTTAAATATTTGAAGGGATGTCATATTGAGGAGGGAAAAAGCTTGTTTTCTCCTCCCCCAGAAACTAGGACCCTGAGCAATGGGTGCAAGCTCCAGGAAAAGAGATTCCATCTCAACATTAAGAGGAACTTCCTGACAGTAAGGGCTGTTCGACAGTGGAACACACTCCCTCGGAGTGTGGTGGAGTCTCCTTCCTTGGAGGTCTTTAAGCAGAGGCTGGATGGCCATCTGTCGGGGATGCTTTGATTGGGAGTTCCTGCATGGCAGGGGTTTGTACTGGATGGCCCTTGTGGTCTGTTCCAACTCTATGATTCTATGATTCAGCATTCCATTCGCACAGATGTCCATATTACTCTGTAGGAGGTTACTTCTGTGAGATAAAAAAATCCTCAGCATTCATAAGATCCCTGACTCTTTGCACTGAAAACAGAGGGTTTGCTAAACCAAGAGGCTTCATCAGCATCTTGTACCCGTAACTGGACATAATCCCCAGGCCCAGCTCTCAAAAGTGCACGATCCAGAACTTCTTGAATAGCCTTATGGACTGCTTCTACAACCTCTGAATATGACCTTATATGTTCTAAATTGACAAATTGGAATTCTTCAGCAATATTTATACCCTGACAGCCAGTTCGAAATAGGTCTAGATCAGGGGTAGGCAACCTTTCCCCTTTAAGGGCCGAGTTCCATACTAAAGACTTCATCAATACGACCTGGGCCAACGTCCAATCGGGATAGGCCCATGTTTGTCATGGTTTCCATGAAATCCCGAGCCCCCCCTGTCTGATTTGCCAAACTAGTCTTGAGTGAAATGTTGACGTCGCCCCGAACTAAAAGTCTGGGCGATTCCAAGAGCAACTCTGAGACGAGCTGTGTCAGCTTGGTTAGGAAGTCTGCTAGACAATGTGGTGGTCAGTAGAATAGCAAAATCCCCAAACTATCCTTGGTCCTCAGGCTCAGATACATACACTTGAAGTGGACTGTGTTCTGGACAGGTATTCTGGTGAGAGTTAAGTTGTTCTTATAAACCAGACCACTCCACCCCTACTTCCCACCCTCTTCCCCTTACCTGCTCACTCACTTCACTTTCTGCCACATACTCTTACCATGGGATCAGGATTGAGAGGAGGAAAATAAATGTCCCTTCCTTTTCCTCCATCCTCACTTCCCCTCTTTCTCCCCAAAGGTCAGGTGCATGGAAATGGAATGGCTCCCCCCCCCATGTTTGCCCAGATCAGCCCCTGTTTCCTCCCTTCCCCAGTCTGTCTCCTTCTTTCTCTCCTCCCAAGACCTTTCATGGAGGAAGGATGGGTGCATTTTCCATGGAGGGGGCACAATGGGGGTGGCTTGGCAGGATAACCCCATGCACTGGCTTTTCTTCCTGGGGCTGCTTGGTGTATGTTGGTTCTTCCTTACAAGGAGTCCCAGGGAGGTTCTTTTGGGTTTCCCTAAATTGTAAAGGGCCCATGAAATGCCAGGCAGAAAGAGAGAGAGGAAGGAAGGAAGGAAGGAAGGAAGGAAGGAAGGAAGGAAGGAAGGAATACCACCCCCACCCTGTGTCCCCTCACTACTATCCCCCTAGAATGTTTACTTCTACTTTGTATGCTAATCTTATGACCATCCAAAAAGGCAGAAATGCCTCTGTAGGAAGATATCTCCTGTAGGGTTAAGTTCTGAATGTCATGAAAACTGGGGAACTAAGTGCTGTATTTATTTACATATGTTATTATATTATTTGTTTAAAGTACTGAAATCCTTTATTTACGTTTAAATTCATCTTTTTCTGAGAAGGCTGCATTTTATTACTACTGGGGCATCCACAAGTTCCAGGGCTCTCATGGGCATCATGTCTATGCATGAAATGCCAAGATATAGGATGGGGGACACCTGGCTTAACATGACTACGTGTGAAAAGGATCTAGGAGTCCTGGTACACCACCAGTTGAACAAGAGTCAACAGTGTGATGCGGCAGCTAAGAAGGCCAATGCAATTTTAGGCTGCATGAATAGAAGTATGTCTAGATTGGGGTCCTGAAACTTTTTGAGCCAGGGGCCGATTCGCTGTCCCTCAGACTATTGGAGGGCCAGAATAATAATAATTAAAAAAAAATCCACCATGACCTTGAGCAAATCACACCCTCTCAACTTCAGAGGATAACCATGGGAACACTTCTCTGAAGAAACTTGCCAAGAAAACCCCCATGATAGGGGTCACCATAATTTAGAAATGACTCCAAGGCACTGGATTACCCTGGGCAGGTCACACTCTCTCAGCCCCAAATGGTAATGGAAACCCTCCTCTGGAGAAACTTGCCAAGCAAACCCCCATGATAAGGTCAAAATAAGCCAGAAATTACTCGAAGGCGCTGGATTACCTTGGTCAGGCCACACTCTCTCAGCCTCAGATGGTAATGGAAACCCTCCTCTGGAGAAACTTGCCAAGTGGTATGAGAGTTGGATTACCACTCTGGAGACCTGGGTTTGATTCCCCACTCTGCCATGAAAAACACTGGGTGAACTTGGAGATGTCACACACTCTCAGCCTCAGGAGAAGGCAATGACAAACCTCCTCTGAACAAACCTTGCCAAGAAAACTCCAGGATAGGTTCATCTTTGAGTTGCCAGAAATCAGAAACGACTTGAAGGCACACAACAACCACAGCCACATTCTTTGAAGTCACACTCTATCAGACTCGGGAGAAAGCAATGGCAAACCCTTTCTGAACAAACCTTGCCAAGGAAACCCCAGGATAGGTTCATCTTTGAGTTACCAGAAGTCTTCCTCCCCCCCCCCAAAAGGCTCCAGGAGGGAAGGAGGGAGCCCAGCCAAGCCCCCCCACCCAGAGATGCTTCGTCCGCCGTCATCAGGAAGAAGAGGAGAAAAGCTGGCAAGTGCTGAGGCCTCAGAGAGAGAGTGGGGAGGGGACTCCCTGGGAGAGAAGAAGAAGAGGAAAAGGAGGAGGAGGAGGAGGAGGGCATCCCCACCCTGCAAGGGGGCTTCCCTGACCCTCTCTCTTCTTTCTCCTCCTCCTCCTCCCCCTTGGGGGCGCTTTTGCTGAGGGGTAGGGAGGGAGGAAAAGGGAGGAAAAAGAAGGAGGGAAGGAATAAAGGAAAGAAGGGAGGGAAGAAAGCTGAGGCCCTACCCTGAGGCTGAGAGAGTGTGACTTGCCCAAGGCCACCCAGTGGGTTTTTACAGGGCCTTCCCTATAGAGAGGCAGGACAGGCAAGGCAGAGGAGGGCAGACCAGCCCAGGCCAGCGAGGGAGGAATAATAATAATAATAATAATAATAATAATAATAAATTTTATTTATAGCCCGCCCCTCTGCGGAGCAATCGAGGCGGGTTACAACATTTAAAATACACAAGTTAAAACATTCAAATCCTCATCCAACCCTCCCACCCCTTAAAACAGTATTAAACTACTTAAAGATTAAAACAACATGCTCCGTAATAAAAAAAACAAAATAGAATAAACAGTAACACAATAATGAGCAGCAAGGGAAAGGGCAATGGATGTCATCTGGGGGAGAGACACTAGGCCGAGCACCATTGGGCCTAGTGTAAGAAGAAGAGCCCTCCCTGCATTACCATCTGATGTCATCTGGGGGAGAGACACTAGGCCAAGCACCATCAGGCCTAAAATAAGAAGAAGAGCTCTCCCTCCATTACCATCTGATGTCATCTGGGGGAGAGACACTAGGCCGAGCACCATCAGGCCTAAAATAAGAAGAAGAGCCCTCCCTCCATTACCATCTGATGTCATCTGGGGGAGAGACACTAGGCCAAGCACCATCGGGCCTAAAATAAGAAGAAGAGCCCTCCCTCCATTACCATCTGATGTCATCTGGGGGAGAGACACTAGGCCGAGCACCATCAGGCCTAAAATAAGAAGAAGAGCCCTCCCTCCATTACCATCTGATGTCATCTGGGGTAGAGACACTAGGCCGAGCACCATCAGGCCTAAAATAAGAAGAAGAGCCCTCCCTCCATTACCATCTGATGTCATATGGGGGAGAGACACTAGGCCAAGCATGATCGGGCCTAGTGTAAGAAGAAGAGCCCTCCCTCCATTACCATCTGATGTCATCTGGGGGAGAGACACTAGGCCGAGCACCATTGGGCCTAGTGTAAGAAGAAGAGCCCTCCCTGCATTACCATCTGATGTCATCTGGGGGAGAGACACTAGGCCAAGCACCATCAGGCCTAAAATAAGAAGAAGAGCTCTCCCTCCATTACCATCTGATGTCATCTGGGGGAGAGACACTAGGCCGAGCACCATCAGGCCTAAAATAAGAAGAAGAGCCCTCCCTCCATTACCATCTGATGTCATCTGGGGGAGAGACACTAGGCCAAGCACCATCGGGCCTAAAATAAGAAGAAGAGCCCTCCCTCCATTACCATCTGATGTCATCTGGGGGAGAGACACTAGGCCGAGCACCATCAGGCCTAAAATAAGAAGAAGAGCCCTCCCTCCATTACCATCTGATGTCATCTGGGGGAGAGACACTAAGCCCAGCACCACCCAGTCTAAAATAAGAAGAACTCTTATTTCTTAAAGGATGGGTGGGATTCGGGATTTTATGTTTTGTTTAATGGAAATTGTAATATTGTAAGCCGCCCCGATTGCTCTGCAGAGGGGCGGGATATAAATAAAAAGTATTATTATTATTATTATTATTATTGTTCCCTCAAGCCGGAGAGTTATTCCGGGAAAGCCTGCCGGAAGAGATCCGTCTTTACTGCTTTCTTAAAAGCAGCAAAGGTAGTAATATGACGGATCTCCTCCGGCAGGCCATTCCAAAGTCTGGGAGCAGTCGCGGAGAAGGCCCTCTGGGAGGTCTGAGACAGCCTAGTTTTTATTGGCTGTAACAGATTCCTCCCAGAGGACCGAAGGGCACGGGGGGATCATACGGGAAGAGGCGGTCCCTAAGATAAGATGGATCCAAGCCATGTAGGGCTTTAAAGGTCAAAACCAACACCTTGTACTGCGCCCAGAAACTAATTGGCAGCCAGTGGAGGGATTTAAGCACTGGTGTTATGTGCTCCCTCCTGGATGTTCCTGTAATTAACCTGGCTGCCATGTTTTGCACCAATTGTAGTTTCCGAGTTAGGCACAAGGGTAGCCCCATGTAGAGTGCATTGCAGTAATCTAGTCGTGAGGTTAGCAGGGCATGTACCACAGTTTCCAGATCTCTCATATTCAGATAAGGGCGCAGTTGGCGTATCAGCCGAAGCTGATAACAGGCACTCCTGACCACCGCATTCACCTGACTAGTCATGTGAAGCGATGAACCGAGGAGCACCCCCAAACTGCGAACCCAGTCCTTTACGGAGAGTGTGACCCCGTCCAGGACTGGAGACTGTATTCCCGGATCTGGTTTTGGGCCTGTAACCATGAGTACCTCCGTTTTGTCTGGATCTTCAAGGCTAGGTGGGGCCTTTAACAGGCCCAGGTGGTCCCGCCTTCCTCCTCCTCCATGCCGCGCTGCCCGGATCGGGAGCGTTGGGGCCCTCTTACCGGCCCAGATGGTTCGTGCCGCTCGCTGCCGCCGAGCACAGGGCGCCCTCCCAGAAACACGATGCCTCAGCCCTTTTCCTCATCCTCTTTCCTCAGGCCAAACCACCACACACACACAGGGGACTGACTAGGAGCCTGGCAGGGTGCCTCCTCACCCCTCCCCTCCCTGAAGGGAGCCAAGCCAGAGGCGGGGCTCAAACCAGGAACAAGCCAGGCGGCCAAAAAAAAAACAAAAAAAACAGGAGGGCTGCAGGGCAGTTAAAAGGTCTTGGCGGGCCGGACATGGACCACAGTTTGAGGACCCATGGTCTAGATCAGGGGCCGGCAACCTATGGCCTGTGGGCCTGTTCCGACCCAGGGCGTCCAGGCAGGCCCCTGCTGTCACCACCTGCAGCCGTGCGGTTTGGTCACCGCGTGGCCACGCGAGCCATTTTGTTTTCCAAAATGGCGGCCGCGGCGCGTTTGCGCATGCACAGGAGTACTGCACATGCGGAAACGCATTGCGGCTGCCATTTTGGAGAACAAAATGGCGGCTGTGACATGTACGGAGGTGGGTGCGGCAGCGCACGCGCGGGGAGTCACGCGCGGTGGCGGGGGTTGCATGCCTGTCTGGAACTCCCATTCACAAGCGCTCATTTGAATGACATGGGTTGGAAGTAGTTGGACCAATCAGTGACATTCAAAATAGTCGCCATTCTGAAAAACATACCTCTAGGGGTGATGAATTACAGTTTGACCCACTGCAGAGTGGGAAGCCCATGGCCAAGTGGACCGATGACCATGAAAGACCTTCTTCCCTTGGGGTCTGCATGATCCTGGCCAGCTGGAATCCCTTCCCTCCCCATTGGGGGTCCCAAGACAAGATAGGCAAGGGGTTACCCCCACCCTGACACGCTCTTTTACTCAACAAAGACGTCCATCGTTTGCCAGGCTAAAAGTGGTGTGAAATCTGTAGGAAAGATCTGACAGTGGAGAAATGGTGAGCTGTCAACATCTACATGGAAGGTCCACTGGATGTCCAAACTCTACATTGTTGGTTTTGGACTCCCATTCCCATGAGCCCCAATTAAGAGCGCAAACAGACAGAGTCAGAGCCCCAATAGATGTCCTATCTGTCCATTGCTGCATCAGGACTGCAGCTCCCATCAGCCCCAGCCACGTGCCAACAGCTGGGGTCAGAGCCCAATAATGTCCCATCCTTTGTGGGATTATTATGTTGGCTTTGGAATAAAAATAACATGAAAAGAAGAAAGTCAACAATGGTAAATGCGATTTGCCCCTTAGAGTGAGAGCAGGCTATTTGTTGAAGTGAGTGAAAGCCTCCCGAATATATCAGGGACAGATTGTATATGATGGAATGCCCCAGCAGAGTTCTAGTAGTTTTAGTAGTTAGACGGAAGTCACACTGGATGTACAAGACCTCCCTCGAAGGTTTTGGACTGCAGTTCCCATCAGCCTCAGCCAGGAGTGCCAGCACCAGATGGGAAGCCCATTGGATGTCCAACCCCCTCCCTTGCTGTATAAGGATAAATGGAGGATGATAATTAGTCCTCCGGTCTCAAAGGGCTGAGAGAAACAGAGCAGGGCCAACTACTTCTCCAGTCTATAGGAGCCCCAGCTTACATTCAGGGGTAGCTGTGTGGGCCATTTAGCAAATTCAAACAAAAATCCACCACTGATACCTTTATTGGCCAACCAGAATGCAAAGTATACTTGTAAGCTTTTGAAGCTCCATGGGCTGCTTCTTCATCAGGCAAGATGTTCCAAACCAAACAGAACATAAAGAATTGGAGATGTTAGTCTGATGCCTACATGTTGTTTCAGTCTTTAGTTAAGATGGTAGCATATGGTGGAGAGGGAGGATATCTTTTGCAGGTAGGCAGGCAGGCAGGCTCCTGTTCCTTCCGGCCCTGTGGCTATAGGG
Source organism: Phrynosoma blainvillii (assembly GCA_026167975.1). Lineage (NCBI taxonomy): Eukaryota > Metazoa > Chordata > Lepidosauria > Squamata > Phrynosomatidae > Phrynosoma > Phrynosoma blainvillii. The sequence continues at coordinate 396,505,674 of JANUYF010000002.1, read as the reverse complement.
AGATTGGCAAAGTCTTGGAAATTTAGAAAACCAGTTTAGTCATGGTTTTTAAAATAAAGTAATTGCACAAATCACACTGACCTCTTTATTCATGGAGTACATTTAATATAAACAGACATGGCGTCCATACTGTTGAAACAATGCAATCTGACCTTTCCCTCCTCTCTGAAGCAGAAACCCCTTCCTCTCTCTCTCTCTCTCCTCTTCCTCCTCCCTTTTCCCCTCCCCTGTCTTCTCTGCCCTTGGGGCCCCCTCTGCCCCCCATAAGAGCAGCCCCCTCCCCTCCGCCTCCCCCAGGAAAGACACCCCCTCAAGAGGTTCCTCTTCCCTTGGAAGCCTCTCCTCCAATGTCTCCCCAGAGAAAGAGGCCTGCAAGGAGGGCTTTTATGGGGAGGTGTAAGTGCCCTTCCTCAGCCATGGGCCTCAAAGGGGGCTCGCCTTCCTCCTCCTCCTCCTCTTTGGACCTTCCCTCCCTGGCCTTGGGCCCCCTCTGCCGCCCCCCCATAACAGCCCCCTCCTTCAGGAAAGGAAAACAAGCACCACAACAACCATAATCCTCCCTCCGGGCCCAGAGCCAAAGGGCCCCCTCCGCAGAAACCACCCCCCCCCCATGACACTCGGGAGACCCTTCTTATTCCCTATGGGACACCCCCCCCCCCAATACAAATACAAATACAAATACAAACAGAAAGAGAGCTGAGGCCCCTGAGAGGAAGAGGAGGAGGAGGAGGAGGCCTGGCAGCCGGAGAGGAGCCTCCAAGGGGCCTTTGGAAGGGAAGGGAAGGGCTCCCCAAAAACAAACCCCTCCCCTCCAGGAAAGCCCCCCCCCCTCCGTCCAGAAGCCCAAGTCTTAAAGGAACCTTGACTCCCTCCTCCTCCAAGGAAAGGCAGAAAGACCCTCCTTCCGGAAATGAGGTCAGAGGAGGAGACACTCCCCTCTCCTTCCGCCTTTCCCCTGTTGCTGCCTCTCTAGGAAGTGGATCTCTCTCTCTCTCTCTCTCTTCCTTTGTTCCAGAGAAAGAGACTCAGGTAAAAGAAAAGGTAAAAGAAAAGAAAGAGGGGGGGGGGGGGGGAGGCTGTTAGGGGAACCAATCCAGCTCTTCCCCAAATTCCGAGGAAGGAAGGAAGGAAGGAAGGCCCTCCCCCAAGGCCCCTCCCCTGAGGCCTTTCCTTCAGCAGCCCCTAAAAACAAAGCCTTTGGGCGAAGGGGGGCTACTCTGGAGGTTTATCATCCCCCCCAAAAAAGGCTCTTCCAGCCTTCAGAGGAGGAGGAGAAAGGGGGGCAGACGGGCCTAGTGGGGAGAGCAGGCAGGAAGGAGGGGAGGGGAGGGAAGGGAAGGGACCCCCAAGGCTGCTTTCTGGAAGGAGAAGGGTCCCTTTGGGGTTGGAGAAGGCAGTGGGGGGGTCCTGGTTCCTGCCATCCCTCTAGGAAACGAAGACCCCCCTCCAGTCATCCAGAGGCCCCTCTGACTTGCCAAACCTTTCTCCTCCTCCTTCCTAAATGGCCCCCTTCCTTCCTTCCTCCTCCTCTTCCCTCCATCCCAGGGTCCCCTTTCCCTCCCCATTTGGGAGCTCTGCCCAGTCTGCATGGGGCCAGACCCTTGCTGTGGGGGGGGGGGCAGTGGGGCAGTTCCAGGGGGAAGAGGGCCCTGCTGGTTGTGGATGGGGGAAAGGAGGAGGAGGAGGAGAGGCCCTTTGGGGTTCCTCTGGAGAAGGCTTTGCAACCTGGAGGAGCCTCTGGATGACTTGAAGGGGATCTTCTTTTGCCAGGAGGATTGCAGGAACCACCCCTCCCCACCTCCTTAATCCCCAAAAGGGACTCTTCCCCTCTTCTTCCCCATCTCTGCCCTCTCCAAAACCCACACTTGGGAGTCCCTCCCCTTCCCCCCTCCAAATGTTCCCTTTTACCCTCCAGCCTGCTCTCCTCCCATATCCCGCCCCATGGTCTTCTTTCCCTCCCCATCTGGGAGCTCTGCCCAGTCTCCATGGGTCCAGACCCTGGCTATGTGGGGGCAATGCAGCAGTGTGTTCTGGTGCTATTTGTGGGGTGAAGGGATTGCCAGGCAGAAGCAGAGACCCCTGGGCAGAAGTAATCCAGTCTCTTTGGGGGCACAATGGTGTGTGTGTATGTGTGCGTGCATACACACACACAGAGAGAAAGAGTCTGGCTATTATTACTACCCAAGTTGGAAAGGTAGCTACTAACCGGGTCTGACCCTCCTCAACCTCCAAAATCAGAGGGGATCTTGGACCTTTAGGGTATCCAGACCAGAGAAATAATTCTTGACACTTCAATGTACATTACTGATGCTCTGTAAATACCTGATAATATCACTAATAACAATAAATTATTGGTTTTGCAGGGTATTGTGGCAGAACATCTTAGGGACATCTTAGCTGTGAGACAGAGGACGAATAACTTTGACCCAACTTGTGCCTTCATTGGAGTAAATAAAAAACAAAACAGAAGAGATGGTTTCACCAGATTTAGCTGGTCCTGAAGGAAGAAAAGGCCGTGATGGCCTCAGTGCTGAGAGCGGTGAGGGATTCTGGGAGAAGACAGCCCAGAGGTCCCTGGGTGAGGGCCTGGCCAGCTCAGACACACAGTGCCTGCGCTTCAGGCAGTTCTCCTATGAAGAGGGTGAGGGCCCCCGAGAGGTTTGCAGCCAACTCCACCATCTCTGCTGTCATTGGCTGAAGCCAGAGCGAAACTCAAAAAGTGAGATTTTGGACCAGGTGATCCTGGAGCAGTTCCTGCACATCTTGCCACTGGAGATGGAGAACTGGGTCAGAGAATGTGGAGCAGAGACCTGTTCTCAGGCAGTGGCCCTTGCAGAGGGTTTCCTCCTGAGTAAGGCAGAGGCAGAGAAGAAGCAGAAAGAGCAGCAGGTGAGAGTGTTTCCTCTGGGGACCAAGGTGAGCAGGTTCTGGCCCTGGGCTGCTTGAAAAGGTTCTGCTGAAATGCGGTGCCCCCAGATCTGGCTTTCATAAGGAGGAGTGTGGGTTTACCACCTTGTAATGGTGCAGTGACAGTCCCAAAAGCCTCTGAGAAAGGTGTTTCTGCATCCAAATCAGAGGTGTGCTCCCTATATGCCATGTTTTCAAAGGAAGTGCCAGGTTTCACTGCTGGCCAGTGGACTTTTCCCTCTGGTGACATCCATGGCAGAGTCTGTCCCTGATGTATTTGGGAGGCTTTCACTCACTTCAACAAATAGCCTGCTCTCAGCCTAAGGGGCAAATCGCTTTTACCATTGCTGACTTTTTTCTTTTCATGTTATTTTGATTCCAAAGCCAACATAATAAGTTACCAACCACAGTGTTTTGGCCATAGACTTTACAGTAGATATACTCTTAATCTATGGATTCAAGCATCCATGGTTTGAAAATATTCAAAAAATATATAAATTCTAAAAAGCAAACCTTGATTTTGGCATTGTATTTAAGGGACACCATTTTCCTATCCATTGCATTTCATAGAATCATTAAACCCTAGAGTTGGAAGGGACCACAACGGCCATCCAGTCTAACCCCCTGCCATACAGAAACCTACAATCAAAGCACCCCCGACAGACAGCCATCCAGCCTCTATTAAAAACCTCCAAAGAAGAGGACTTCAGCATCCAATGGATGTTGGTATCCACTGGGAACCAAACTCCAGCAGATACTAAGGACCCACTGTATCTATAAAGTAGCAATAGGTTTTCATTTTTGTTTCTCTATATGTGTGTTACCATTCTTACACACACACACACGGATAAATATAGACACAGATATAGAGATATAAAAATCAATGGGTCTATGAGAAAACTGCCCTTATAAGTCAAATTATGGTTTTCCAGAACTTCAGAAGTTCTCGTGGTGGGCTCCATGAAATTGCTTGCATTCCATCATATACAATAAATGTACGCAGAGTATTAATATATGTGTTATACTTAATTCCTTCTTTTTGACCGCTTATTTTGTATGTCATTTTTTCAATTAGGGTTTTATGAGCTGCTTACTTTTTACTGAATTGGCTGTGGCTGGATGTCTTGTCCACACAAGATCAAACTCCTTCTCTCCAAAATCTTTGCCATTTTTTCTTCTTTCTCCAAATTCCATCATCTTGACTCCTCACTGCTTTTTCAGGTCAAGAATCTCATGGTAGAAGTTCACTCTGAACTCCCTGAGACTGAGAAGGCTCCATTGGATCCCAGGCAGAGTCCCCAATGGAGAGCGATCCAGCAGAAGTGTGATGGAGGAGCCCATTTGCAAGGTAAGGATCAGCGCTCTCTGTCCAGAATCCTTCATGCCTCTTTGTGCATCTGAATGCATCAGAAAGGCAATGTTTTGAGTTGTGTTACTGGACTATCCAGCAAAAAAATAAAATTTAAAAAATCAGTCGATATAACAACTATAATAGCATATCTTACAAAAAAACAACAACATGTGAGTACTTTGTTGTTGTTGTTACCTGCCCTCAAGTCACCAATGAAGACCTATTGGATAAGATATCTCCAAGACTTCCTGGTCTCCTTTACTCTCTGAGTTCCTGTAAATTCATACCCAAGTCCATCCATCTTGCATGCAGCCTTCCTTCCTTCCTTCTGTCAGGTTTAGCAAAATCAGAACTCTGTGAAATCAGTAAACCAGCTGATAGCAATCAGGAGTTTATTGAATACACAAAGCCAGTATTTCACAGCACTGCGTTTAAGCCAGAACTGCCCCCCCCCAGCATTACAGTCCCATAATTAAACCCAGTCAGATCTTTACCACACCTACTGGACATTTAGGCGCACAAACCCATCTCCACCTACATTTCCCACAGTTTCGTTTCCCCAATTACATCACCCCCCTCCTTAGCTCATCCCATACCAACTGCTCCAAGGAGTACCATCCTCCCTTCCAGTTCTCAGCATTCCAAAGCGCCTGTTATCAAAACATCCCAGCAGCTACACACATCCCATCCCCCCAGATCTTCCAGCTCTTTCCATCATCCCCCCAACCTATTCTGGCAGGACCTGAACCCAGATTCTGACACTTTCCACCACCTTTCCTAGCATTATTATTTTCTGTAATGAGTCGTGTCTTCTTTTAATATAACTAAAGTATGACAGCCTCAGTTTAGTCATCTTGGCTTCACGGGAGGTTTCAGGCTTGATCTACCTTAGGGCCCGTTTGTTTGTCTTTTTGAACATCCATAGTATCCTCAGCACCCTTCTCCAGCAGCACATTTAATAGCATGATGTTCCTCTTAGCAACCACGTTGTGATGTAGGGATATGTGTGTGTGTGTGTGTGTGAGAGAGAGAGAGAGAGAAAGAGAGGTTGAGGTACTCATTGTGCATCCCCATATGCGGAGATTGATTTTATCATCTCTGGCTTACAAGCACGTTCTCTGTGTGTTTCAGAGCTGGCTTTTGCTCTCTGGGACTCATGTCCCTCATCCTTTCCACCCTATTCTTTGTCTGTACGAAAGCAACCTTGTGAGGTAGGTCAGGCTCAGAGAGGGCAGGTGCCCAAGGTTGTCCAATGTCTTTCTGTGCCAATGGGAGGCTAGAATTGGATTTTCCCAGGCCCCAGTCCAACACTTAAACCACTGCACCCAAAACAACCAATTGCTAAAAACTGTTTTTCCCAACCCTCTTTCACCATCCTTCCATTGCATATGCTGCTAAAATAGTTTCAGCTGTACAGAGGACGAAGAGGAAATGGGGGCAAGACAGGTATAATATGACTTTGTAAAAAGGAGCTTTTTTGTTGGAAGCTTTATTAACTGAGGTGTGCCTATATTTCCTAGTGAGTCTTTTAAGACTGCAACCTCTAACAGCAGCAGATGTGACTGGTTTCCCCCCACCTTGGTCTCTTCCACAGATGCTGGAATGATGCCACCAACAAGGACTCAGTCGCCTCTTCCTCTTTGCAGTGGACTAGAACCAGATCAGGTAAGGAGAAGGAATCCTGGAACAAGAGGACTGGAGCAGTCTGGGTTCCTCTTCCCAGATCATATCCCTCTCAGTGCTAGTGGAGCTTTGGATTTTTAAAAACTGTAAAGTTTCAAACTTCTTCTCTAGGTTTTAATCCCTATGTCTTTAGTCTTATTCTTGAGTTAGAGTTGCTCTCCTTTTTCTCTGAACTTTTTCTTGAACCCAAAGGGGAGTTGATAGATATTCCCATCTTCATTCACTGGTCCAGAACAAATCATTCTCCCTCTGTGTTGAGCAGCTGGCATTCAGAGGGAGGCTCCAGGAGCTTCTGGAGCTGCCAAGGAACCAGCAGGACCAGGGGTAACGTTGGCCTCTACAGGGAAGATGGCCAGTGCCACTCAGGAATGTTTCAGGCAGGGGTGGGGAAATTGTTTTTACTACCAGTTTTCAGGTAATATTTTGCTCAAAATTGGGGAACATAAGAACTTTATTGGTTGTGTAGGAAAACTGTATCATGTGGCTCCTTGTAGGTAGACCTACTAGAACCTTGGGCCATGAGTGATTTATGTCTCATGGACCTTCTCCCATATTGCTATTTATAGGCTTGGACCATATAGTTTTATTATTTATTTATTATAAATCTTTTAAAATTTGTTATATATATAGATACCTGCCAAACGGACAATTTATATCCTAACTTTGCTTGTTCTCAAATTGGCTGGAAACCAGCCAAAACCTCAGCAGTTTAATCCCTACTCCCTCTCTAGCACCTATAACATATTCTCCAACATTTCACAGATGAAAATTGTCCCATGTGTGGCATTGCAGCAGCAGACTGTGGTCAATCTGGCAAAAGTTATTGCTGAGAAGTATACATTGAGAGACTGCAGCCAAGTATAAATTGAAAGACTACAGCCATTGACTTTTCCCAGACTCTACAGTGAAAAGCAATCCCTTTTGCTGAGTTGTTGTTGCTATGGGCCTTCAGGTTGTTTCCAATTTATGACAACTCTTAAGATGATCCTATCACAGAGGTTTCTTGTTTTGGAGAAGGTTTTCCTTTGCCTTCCTCTAAGATTGAGAGACATGCAGTGGGTTTCCATGGCTTAGTGAGGATTCAAACTTGCCCTAGGACATGCAGTGGGTTTCCATGGCTTAGTGAGGATTCAAACTCGTCTCCAGAATCCCAGTCGAACACTCAAACCACTAAACCATACTGGCTGAGTTGATGGCTACAAACTCCTTTTGCACTTTGAACTCAGTTTTCAGCAACTGAAGTGAACTGAGAACAAAGAGGGGAAAATAATAGGAGGAAAGTGGGTCATTTTAAAATCCACTGAAAAAGTGGGCAAAAGAGGATTAATTGGCATTCTCCCTGCCAAATTGGAGAGTATGCCATAAAACTCCACAACTTCCCCCCAAAATCAAAAAATAAACAAACTCAAAACACCACCTGAAAATTGACCAATGTGGCAGATGGAAGTGACCCAGCGTCATCCATCCTGGCATGCTGAAATTGTCAAGACCATGTGGCACCCAGGTCCGGAAAATGACATGAATGTGGCCACTGAAAGGAACTGGAGCAATAGGAACAGGGTTACTCCAGTTTAAGTGGCAGGTGCATGAGTCAACATTTGGTAAGCTAAGCATCATGGGAAGTCTGATGGAACAGGCACAGTGGATGAGACAAGCCAGGTATGCATCATGGAAGGCCTGATGCAACAGGCACTGGGGATGAAACCAGCCAGGTTTCATTTGCGCATGGCTGTTACATGTTCCCAAGAAGACCCCCTATATAAGGGAGAGGGTCAGAATCTCCATTGGTGGTTGGTTGTGGTTGGTGATTGGCGAAGAACTTTGTTGGTATGTATACCTGTGAGTATTCAAGACAGATATCTGATACTCTATGTATCTTTGTAAATATTTGCAACAAAGATTAAAGCCCTTATTGAGTGAAGTCTCACTGTCCAGGGATTCATTTCCCCCAGCTGAAAGCAGCAGCCTGCGTGTGAGAGAATTTTTCCTGTGCCGTCTAGAGAAAGACTCTTCACAGAGACCATCTTCTAGGCGTTCCTGTCTACGTGCATCAACTCTGCATGTGTGTATGCTAGATCCTGCTTGTTTGCATACCCCAACAGAAATGCCCACATTTGGCCTGCCCACCCCATCTGCAGTTGCCTATCCCTGGTTGAAATTCTGAAGTGTAAGACCTTTGGCATTTTATTCCTCAATTGTGGTGTAATGTTTCTTTAAAGCCAGTCTCCTTTTGCTGGAGCTGCAGAGTATGTCATGGACTGAGGGTCCTGTGTTTGCCAGACTTTGTTCACAATCTTCATGCTGGTGTTGGTAGAAGAATCAGTCTCACTTCAGTTGCCTTAGGAGCTGTATCAGCCTGTCAGTCCATTTATATTAATTGCCACAGCCAGCAACTGGCTTGATATCCAGGGTGAGCAAGAATCTTTTTCTTCTATTTTTAGGGCCTGGTGACTTTTGAGGATGTGGCCATGTCTTTCTCCCCAGAGGAGTGGGCTCTCTTGGATCCTGACCAGAGAACCCTGCATAGGCAGATCATGGCAGAGATCTGTGGGATCATGGACTCTCCTGGTAAGAATCTTTCTTACCCTGGATTATGTCTTCTGTTTTAAAAGTAATTTATAATGATGGCATTAACTGTTACAGTACTTGGAGGCAGGTCCTGAATCTGCCCAAATGGGAAAGGTTGAGCCCTGTATATGTAGATGCTGCTCCAGAGAATAGGACTCGGAACAATGGATGCAAGCTACAGGAAAAGAGATTCCACTTGAACATTAGGAGGCACTTCCTGACAATGAGATCTGTTCGCCAGTGGAACACACTCCCTCGGAGTGAGGTGGAGTCTTCTTTGGAGGTCTTTAAACAGGCTGGATGGCCATCTGTCGGGGATGCTTTGATTTTGGGTTTCTGCATGGCAGGAGGTTGGACTGGATGGTCCTTGTGGTCTCATCCAACTTTATGATTCGGTGATCATGGTGGAGATCTCCGGGATTATGGGCTGTCTTGCTAAAACTCTCTTGTTCCCTTATTGATGGTCATTTCCATTCTGAAAATTTGGTGGAGGGATTGTGTGCTTCTGAACACAGCCAGTAGTAAGGTCTCCTAAAACAGGCTTTTGCTGAAGAGGCAGACCAAATGTGCCAAGAGTTAGTGGGCAGCAGCAGTAGTGTATATGGGGTAGTGAGAGGTACGAGTAGTACTTAGTTTAAGGATGCAACTAGACTTGAGGCAAGACATGAATGAAAATTCCCAATGTGCACATCAGTAGAAAAGGAGGGATACCACACTACAGGTGGATTGATTCAGTCCAGGAAGCCATGGTCCTGAGTTTGCAAGACCCCAGTGGGCAGTTGATGGCTGGAGCTTTTGGAGGTTTCTCATTAATAGGGTCTGACTTCATGCCAGAGAAGAAAATGAACAAAAGAAAAATAACAGCATAAACATTGCTTTTGAGTGGAAATAGCATCTCACCGATGCCAGTCGCAGGAGGCTCCTTAAGGAGGGGTGGAGTATAGGTGTCCCTTTACCCCGCACACCAAATCTTTCCCAGTCACACACCTGTGGGCAGTGCTGTGTACGGAGATGTCTTGTAGCTCTTTGAACAGTGAACTTAAAGTGTAATAGAATACATATCCACGGGTTAGTGGGTTGACCATATTGAAAAGTACATTATCATCCAAAATCCAGAAAACACAGTGATACCTTTATTGGACCAACCAAAATGGATATTATACATCTTGCAAAGCTCTATTGGCTGGCCCAATAAAAGTATCATTGTTTTGTGGATTTTAGATTATACTGTACTTTGCTATAAGGCCAGTACAGCTACTCCTGGATATGTTCTCTCGATATGAAGATAACACATTTTTGCAGCCACAGTTAATCTAGCTGCTCTTATTAAATACCACAGTATTCTCCAAAACTTTATTTCATCTTCCTTATTTAATACTGAATTAATATTCAGAACACATAACTCTGGGGAGAATGTATATTGTATTCCCAACATTTTTTTTTATGACTTTTCACTTTTGGGCACCACATATGAAATAAAAGACCATTTCTTTGGTTGTTGAATTTGCCCTTTCCCAACTTTCTAAAATCCTGGTCCTTTTTTATCATTGTCAGTCTTATCACTTCATGTTCACATATGAAAAAACAGCTGTAAATCTGACAAATATTAATGACTGATTTGGGAGATATCATCGTCAGTCTTATCACTTCATGTTCACATATGAAAAAACAGCTGTAAATCTGACAAATATTAATGACTGATTTGGGAGATATGGTGGGAACTTAAATGCAAAGAGTGCCCTGCATGTTGAGAAGCATCCATGAAGCCAAGAAATTTTAACATCTTGTTTGGGTGATTGGTACAAACCAGTTTAAGTGTCTTCATACTTATCAAGGGATTCCATTTAGCAATTATGGCTAATAACTATGACGGAAAAAGGAACACAGAAGCTCCTCTTTCTCTGATGGGTTTTTTCCTTCATGATCCTGTTAAGCTTCATCGTTTCTTCTAATGCTGAAATTCAGTCTTGTATGCCTTTGTCCTTCTTTATAGGAATCATTTTGAGTCATCAGAGAATCAACACAGGAGAAAAACCATATAAATGTCAAGACTGTGTGAAATGTTTTGCTCAGAAGTCAGGCCTTATAAATCATCAGAGAGTCCACACAGGAGAGAAGCCATACAAATGCTTGCAGTGTGGAAAATGCTTTGCTGATACGTCACAATTGTTGACACATCGGAGATTCCACACAGGTGAGAAACCATACAAATGCCAGCAATGTGGGAAATGTTTTCCTTGGAAGTCATCCCTTGTGACGCATCTTCGGAGTGTCCACACAGAAGAGAAACCATACAGATGCCAGCAATGTGGAAAATGTTTTGCTCAGAAAACGACCCTTGTGACGCATCAGAGAGTCCACACAGGAGAGAAACCACACAAATGTCAGGAGTGTGGGAAATGTTTTGCTGACAAGACTACCCTTGTGGCCCATCAGAGAGTCCACACAGGAGAGAAACCACACAAATGTCAGGAGTGTGGGAAATGTTTTGCTGAGAAGACGAACCTTGTGGCCCATCAGAGAGTCCACACAGGAGAGAAACCATACAGATGCCAGCAATGTGGGAAATGTTTTACTCAAAGGTCAACCCTTGTGAAGCATCAGCGAGTCCACACAGGAGAGAAACCACACAAAAGTCAGGAGTGTGAGAAAGGTTTTGCTAAGAAGTCGACCCTTGTGGGCCATCAGAGAATCCACACAGGAGAGAAACCACACAAATGTCAGGAGTGTGGGAAATGTTTTGCTGAGAAGACGAACCTTGTGGCCCATCAGAGAGTCCACACAGGAGAGAAACCATACAGATGCCAGCAATGTGGGAAATGTTTTACTCAAAGGTCAACCCTTGTGAATCATCAGAGAGTCCACACAGGAGAGAAACCACACAAATGTCAGGAGTGTGGGAAATGTTTTTCTGAGAAGACGAACCTTGTGGCCCATCAGAGACTCCACACAGGAGAGAAACCACACAAATGTCAGGAGTGTGGGAAATGTTTTGCTCAGAAGGTGACCCTTGTGAAGCATCAGCGAGTCCACACAGGAGAGAAACCACACAAAAGTCAGGAGTGTGAGAAATGTTTTGCTAAGAAGTCGACCCTTGTGGCCCATCAGAGAATCCACACAGGAGAGAAACCACACAAATGTCAGGAGTGTGGGAAATGTTTTGCTGAGAAGAAGAACCTTGTGGCCCATCAGAGAGTCCATACAGGAGAGAAACCACACAAATGTCAGGAGTGTGGAAAATGTTTTGCTGTGAAGAAGAACCTTGTGGCCCATCAGAGAGTCCACACAGGGGAGAAACCATACAAATGCTTGCAGTGTGGGAAGTGTTTTCCTCACCACACGAATCTTGTTAATCATCAGAGAGTCCACACAGGAGAGAAACCATACAGATGCCAGCAATGTGGGAAATGTTTTACTCTAAGGTCAACCCTTGTGGTCCATCAGAGAGTCCACACAGGAGAGAAACCACACAAATGTCAGGAGTGTGGGAAATGTTTTGCTCAGAAGGTGACCCTTGTGAAGCATCAGAGAGTCCATACAGGAGATAATGTTATATAATAATAAGAAGAAGAAGGAGAAGAAGGTGTTTTATATATATTTCCCATCTCTCCCTATGGATTGAGGCAGGATTACACAATAAAATGAATACAATGTACAAAATATAAACAATAAAATAATAAAAATCAGAACAATAATAGTAGATTAAGAGAACAGAATGCAATCTAATAAAATAAATAAGAATAATATAAAATAGCCAATCGTTGTCAGTCTAAAAATCTGGAAGATCAGGTGGATAGGCCCGCTGAAAGAGCTTCTTGAAGGCTTCTAGGCTGTTCCACAACTTGGGAGCTGCAACCGTAAGGGATTTTTGGGAAGTCGTGGTATGTCTAGTTTTATGGTGTTCTAATAACTTCTTCCCAGATGTTCTGAGAGTGCGGGGCGGATTATGTGGGGAGAGGCATTCCTTCAAGTAACTTGGGCCCAAGCCATGTAGGGTTTTAAAGGTAATAAACAACAGTTTGTACTGTGCCTGGGAGCTAATTGGCAGCCAATAAAGAGATTTTAATACAGGTGTTATATGGTCTGACCTAGATGTTCTGGTGGCCAATCTGGCTGCCGCATTTTGAACCAATTGGAGCTTCCAAAGGTGGTACAGAGGTAGCCCCATGTAGAACGCATTACAGAAATCCAAATGAGAAAATGCCAGGGCAAGTACTACTGCTTCAAGGTCCTCTTGGTCCAGGTAGGGATGCATTTGGCAGATTAACCAAAGTTGATACCAAGCATTCTTGGCCATCGCATCCCCTTGAGATAACAACTGTAAAGATGAATCCAGGAGTACTCCCAAACTGTGTGCTTTGTCCTTTAGGAGAAGTGTGACTCCATCCAGGACTGGACGGCAAAACTCCTTTCCCAGACTTGGGGTACCTATCGCGAGTACCTCTGTTTTCTCTGGATTCAGCTTGAGTTTATTTTCCCTCATCCAGTCCATTACCGATTCAAGACAGACATAAAGAGGAGTAATACCATCCTAGTCACTGTAGCAGACGGAGACATAGAGAAGTAAAGTTGGGTGTCATCAGCATACTGATAACATCACACCCCATGTCTCCGGATGATCTCTCCCAGCGGCTTCATGTAAATGTTAAAACAGCATGGAGGAAAACATTGCGCCCTGCGGGATGCCAGATGTCATCTCTCTTTTTGAAGAGCAACTATCCTCCAGCATCACCATCTGAAATCTTCCCGAGAGGTAGGACCGGAACCACTGAAGAACATTTCTTCAGTATTAACAAATGAAAATGAAATGTCCCTTGTTTTCTTTGGGGAAAGGAGTTTCCTGATGCATGGGAGCCGAACAGCCCCAATGTGATGGCAGAATAAGAGGCAAGGGGGGCAAAATAGGTTTAGCACTATTTTATTTTTATATTAAAAAAAACTTTCTTTCAGTAGCAAAGGAGAGATTTGCAGGAGGAAAAGCTGCTGCTAAACTGGCAAGAAAAATATTAATGAAGGGAGAGGAGAAGAGGGACAGGAGGAGTGATGGAGAGGCCGAAATATATATATAGTAAGAAAGTAGGTGAAATGTATTAGAGGTATCACACTACCTGTGAGGGAGAAGAAATTGGTTAATCTATATATTCCTATTATCTATGTTAGAAATTATATGTAGAAAAAGATACCAAGTATCAAGCAGCCACACAGAGAGGATTCTGGGAGGCAGGGGGGCTCTTTAGGAATGTGCAGAGCGGTGCCTGGATGTATATGCAGAGCCATAATAAATCAAATGATAAGTAAAGGAAAACACAATGCTGTGCTCAGAGGGGCCCAGATGCAGATAAGAGATTCTTGGTATGTGGTTGGCATTGTTGAATTATAATGATGATGGATGTAGGCAAGGCAGTTTGCCATGTAATCACCAACACACAGGCAGTGTTTCAGCAAGCTGCTTCTTTTATTGCAAAAATAGCATTAGCAAAAGTAAAAACTACAAAGTCCAGTAGTATTTCACTTTAGCCAGAATGGCTAACAGGAAGAAAACTATAACTGCTACATTGTGAAAGATTAGTCAAGCTACAGCATCGGCAAAATAGTTTTCTAGCTATTCCATTCAGTTTGAAAGTTGGAATAGAACTGACTTCTTTCCCCAAAGACACAATCCCAGCCCACCTTTCTCCACCTCTTTGGGTGTTGCCTTTCATGCTAATTGGTTGATTTTTCATGACGTGTGTTAACCAAACCCCTTATTGTTCATATCCCATCATGTGACTGATATTCTCAAAACATTCCTTGTTATTGAAAACCCTTCTGTAAATAAAACTCTTTCTCACAGTATTTCAGCTCGTTAACTAGCCTTTGTTTTGACTCTCAAACACCTGGGCTGGTTGTTGTGAATTTAGCCTCAAGAAGCAGTTTTCTCATCAAGGAAAAATACAGACACACATCTTTACATTTCAACCTTTTAATCATTGACTATATATATCCCATCAAAACCTGTCAGGCATAGCAACATGGCATCTTAAGCATATTATAATGTATTCTGGACTTTGGACTCTCATTGCTTAGAATTCTATATGTTTAAAGTTTAGGCATCCAATAGAATGTTAAGTTTGGATTTCTTAATTTGGTGGAGTATAAAACAGACAGCATGCCCTCTGTGAGGGGCCCGATGCTCTGAATGCAAATTCCATTGGGACTGTGCACATAAATCAAATTGTGTTTGTATCCTGATCCACGGTCCTCTCACTTGCTTTTTGTTCTGCTAGCAACCCAGGCCGTGGGCCGTTTTGCACCCAGACTTTGATTTCTGCTACACCTGAATGATAGATAGCAAACCAGGTCAAAGTGGCCTCATGGAATGCAAGCCTTGAATCCAGGGCCTCTTAAGTGTCCTGGTCCTGACTGTTAACCAAAACAACCGATTTTGTGCAGAGACATATGGAGACAGTGATTGAAAACAGGCAACGATAACAAGAAGTCAATAATAAGTACCACGAGGGCCAAGAAATGTATATGTAATGTATGCAAGGAACGTAGACCAAGCATATACGCTATCTTTAACCAAAAAGGCCAAAAGCCAGTTGAAACCCAGGTGCCCCTTTTCCTTGTGGGGAAAATACAACCCCTCCTCCCCCTTTTGTTTTTGCTCTGCGCCTTCAAGTCCTTTGCGACTTCGGTCGATCCTCAGGCAGGTTTTATCCTGGGTCTGAGAGAGTGTGACTTGCCCAAGGCCATCCAGGGATGGGCTTCCAGGGCTGAGCAGGGTTTGAAACCCGCTCACCTTGAGTCATAGAATCATAGAGTTGGAAGAGACCACAAGGGCCAAGCAGGAACTCTCAATCAAAGCATCTGTGACAGATAGCCATCCAGCCTCTGTTTAAAGACCTCCAAAGAAGGAAGGAGACTCCACCACAATCTCCATTGAGGGAGTGTCTTCCACTGTTGAAGAGCCCTTGCTGTCAGGAAATTAGAATCATAGAATCATAGATTCCTCCTTATTCCTCCTAATATTGAGGTGGAATATCTTTTCCTGTAGCCTGCATCCATTGTTCTGGAAGACAAAAGGACTGGAAAAAACAGTCAAACTGTCATAGAGGGAACAAGGCAAACAGTACAAGGACCCAACACTGGGAGGCAAAAAAACATGCACAGGCAGCAAGTAAAGGGGACATATGATGTTAGATGTCTCTACACAATGCACAGAGCATGCTCTTCCTTGTCCTCCTTGCTAAGAGTAAGATCTTGAAATCGATTCTGTAGCTGCAAGCTCCCAGAACGATCCCTGGTCTCCTTGCTTCTGCGTGTGACCTTCCTCCAGCTTTCTACCTCCTGTGTGTGTGATGTGACCTTCTCTTCCCCAGCAACTTCCTCTGTGTGTTCCCATCCAAGACCATATGTTCTGTTCTTTCTAGGAAAGCATCTTGCTCCCTAATATGTTGAAGTGTAGCTACCTGCGCCTCCAGCTGCTGTACTTTGTCCTCCAAGAGGGCTACCAACTTGCACTTGGAGCATGTGTAGTTCCCCACATCTGTAGGTAAGAAGAAAAACATCCCACAGGTATTGCAAGTTACGGCAGCAGTACCTTCAGTGTCCATACTAAGACTTAATTAGTACCTGAAAGAGGACTACGGCTTTCCTCCTCAAAGAAAATCCCTTGCTAACACCAGTGTTAAAGTCTGATGATGACCGGAACTTTTCTACATTTAGTAGTGGAAGACTTGGCTCTTACCCGACAGAACTCGCCATAGGAACTTTCTTTGGTCCTATTGGGAGGCAATACATGCAGCCAAGAGAGCTTTCTCCTCTGCACATATTGCGTCTGCAGAGTCCCGTCCAGCAGAGCTGTTTAGGGTGGTGAGGGAGATGACACAGGTGCCCCCTGTGCCAAATCCCTTACTTAACCCGACGACGGCCTGCTGTGACGCATTTAACAACTTCTTTGCAGATAAAATCTCTCAGATAAGAGCTGACTTAGACACCATTGTTGTAACAGAATCGATTGGAGAGGTGTCCAGTGACTCCATCGATGAAATTATTCTGGATCAGCTGCAATCTGTGAGTACCGAGGATGTGGACAAGCTGCATGGTAAGGTGAGGAAAACAACCTGATCCTTGCCCATCATGGCTGGCCGTCCGGGGGGGGGATGCATTGAGGAGAAGGACATGTTCCACCTTGTCTGAAGGAAGCGGCTGTTAGGCCGCTTCTGAAAAAACCTTCCCTGGACCCCCTGGATATGAGTAACTACAGGCTTGTTTCTTTGCTGCCATTTTTGAGCAAGGTGATCGAGAGGGCGGTTGCTCTTCAGCTCCAAGCAGCCTTGGATGAAACCGATTATCTAGACCCATTTCAAACCGGCTTCAGGACAGGCTTTAGGGTTCAGACTGCCATAGTTGTCTTGACCGACGATCTGCGTCTGAGCATCGACAGGGGTAGTGTGACCCTGTCGGTGCTCCTAGACCTCTCAGCGGCTTTTGACACAATAGACCATGGCATCCTCTTGGACCACCTGAGGGGGTTAGGTATCGGGGGCACTGCTCTTCAGTGGTTCCAGTCCTTCCTCTTGGGTAGGTCCCAGAGGGTGCTGCTCAGGGACAGTAGCTCTAGCAAGAGGGAGCTCACTTGTGGGGTTCCTCAGGGAGCTATTTTGTCCCCGATGTTGTTTAACATCTATATGAAGCCGCTGGGTGAGATTATACGGCGTTCTGGTGCTGGATGTTATCAGTACGCTGATGACACCCAAATCTATTTCTCTGTGTCTCGTTCATCGGCCTCGAATTCTAATGGCATCTCCTTTCTCAATGAATGTCTTTGGGCGGTAATGGGCTGGATGAGGAAAAACAGATTGAAACTGAATCCGGACAAGACGGAGGTGCTCACGGTAGCGGCCCCGAAACCAAGAATTGGGTTGCAACCTCCAGTCCTGGATGGGGTCACACTCTCCTCCAGTGACTGTGTTTGCAGTCTGGGGGTGCTCCTTGACTCGTCACTCCTGATGATAAATCAGGTAAATGCGACATTCAGGAGCGCCTGTTATCAGCTTCGGCTGATACACCAGCTGCGCCCTTTTCTGGAAGTAAGGGATCTCGAGACTGTTGTGCACGCACTGGTAACCTCACGCCTTGATTTCTGTAATACGCTCTACATGGGGCTACCCTTGTGCTTGGTTCGGAAATTACAGCTGGTGCAAAATATGGCAGCCAGACTTGTCTCGGGAACATCCAGGAGGGACCACATTACTCCAGTTCTGAGGTCCCCCCACTGGCTGCCTATCAGCTTCTGGGCCCAATACAAGGTGTTGGTTATCACCTTTAAAGCCCTAAATGGCTTGGGTCCAAACTATCTCAGGGACCACCTTCTCCCATACAATCCTCCCCGTGCTCTCCGGTCTTCTGGGAGGAATTTGCTGCAGCCTGAAAAGTCTAGGCTTTCAGCAGCCTTCCAGAGGGCTTTTTCAGTTGTTGCCCTCAGACTCTGGAATGGCCTGCCAGATGAGATCCATCAATTAACATCTCTAGATTTCTTTAAAAGAACTGTCAAGACGGATCTCTTCTGGCAGGCCTTTCCAGACGAAATATCCCGGCCTTGGCTACTCCCTCCCTTCGAATGATCTTTCCATAGCTCTTCTACAGAGGGAATTAGCACACATTGCCTTGGTCCAATGTTCCTGTTGCAATATGGTATATGTAATGTGTTTTTAAATTGTTTAAATGTGTTTTAATTTGTTATTGATTTAATACTGTTTTAAAGGGGGGTGGAAATGTTGTGATTTATTATGTATGATTTTATTGTTGTGAGCCGCCCTTATTGGGTATCCCAAAGGGCGGGATACAAATAAATTTTGACTTGCAAATGTGACTCAAGAAAGCCCCACCTGCTGAGTAACAGTCACACTCTCCCCAAGAGTTTTTAAAAATAATTTAAAAACTTACCCTCTCAAGATGGCTGCCTAGAAACTGCTTTCTTCCTCTTTCTTAGCAGGCACTGGCCTGGAAAGCTCCTTTTCTTTCTCCTTTCCTGGCAGAAATTGCCTAGAAAGCCTCTTTCTCTTTCTCCTTTCTGATAGAAACTGGCCTGGAGAGCCTCCTCCTCCTCCTTCCCCTGTCATGGCCGAAACTGGACTGTGGACTGTGCTCCAGACAGGTATCCTGGTGAGAGTCAAGTTGTTTTTATAAACCAGAGCCACTCCACCACCACTCCCTGCCCACTTCCCCTTACCTGCTCACTCACAGAATACCTGGCTGGGAGGGCCTCCATCCAAGTAATGGCGCTATCCTCTCACAGCCAGGTCTCTGTAAAGCAAGCCAAGTCGGCATCCTCATTCTCATCTAGAAGAAGATTGTAAATAATATGAGTTTTATTTTTAACCGAACTGGCATTGCAGAGAAGCAAAGTAAGGTTCTGTGGAATGGTTGGTACGCTTTCCAATCCATTCCGGGGAACAGAGTGAGCTGAAGGTGCGATAGCCTTCAAACAATGATCCCGCCTTCTTTTGTAACAGCTATTCACTCAATTCTGACCATACCTCCCTTTCCCCAACACAACTCCAGTTTCCACCCCAAACCATTGCCGGCCTCAACTGATGGAAGAGTCAATAGAGTGACGTAACCCTCGCAACCGTGTTGCTCCTGTGGTTGTCCCAGCTGATAAAGGGACAGGGCAGCTAGGAGGAGAAGGCCTGCCTAAGGAGCCCTCTTCTGCCACTGCTGCAGGTGATGGAATGAGCGGAGAACAGGCTAAGAGCTTCCAGAAGGGGCCCTCTTCAGCCGCAGCCGCAGGTGGTGAAACAGGTGGAGGAAGGGCTAAAGTAGTCTCCTGAGGAGCCCTCTTCTGCCACCACTGCAGGTGATAGAACGGGCGGAGGATGGGTTAATATAGCCTCCTGAGGAGCCCTCTTCTGCCATCGCTGCAGGTGACAACTGCTTTGGCTCTAGAGCTCAGCCAGGGTCACAAAGGAGGCTCTTGGAGATACATCACAACCTACTTTTCGAAATGCAACACAACCTGCCATTGTGACCTCATTGTCCAAGGAGGCAGCTGGCAGAACAACTTTTTGTAGGCAGGACTCGGGTCTCCTTTCAGGCAGTCCTTGCCTTTGCCTCTCCCAGGGATTAGAGAGAGGAAGGTCCTGCCCCACTCTGCTGGGCTTTTTGGAGGCAACTCTTTGATTGTGCTGTGGACAGGGGAAGGCTGAGTCCTTGCTTGTGTCCCTTCTTTAGGCCAAATCTTTTCAGAAGGCTTCTGAGTCAAACAATTTCTGTTCAGGCATTTGGTCTTTAAAGTGGCCAGTCAGGGAGGAGGTGTGCCCCTTTCAAAGCCAAGGCAAGCCTTTCTTTGATCCAAGAGAAAGATCGGGACTACCTGCAAGAGTAGGGGGGCCTGGGCTTCCTCAGAGTGGGATACAGATAGGTTTTCCCAATGCAGGCCTGGGAGGGTCTCTCTCTAGCTTTAGCTCCATTAGCTTCACTTTTTGCCACATACCTCTTACCATGGCATCAGGTTTGAGGGGAGGAAAATAAATGCCCCTTCCTTTCCCTCCATCCTCACTTCCCCTCTTTCTCTCCAAAGGTCAGGTACATGGCAATGGAAGAGTTCCCCCCATCTGTTTGTCCAGACCAGCCCCTCTTTCCTCCCTTCCCCAGTCTGTCTCCTTTTTCTCCTCCCAGACTCATGGAGGAAGGATGGGTGCAGTTTCCATGGAGGGGGCACAATGGGGGTGGCTTGGCAGGTTATCCCCATGCACTGCCTTTTCTTCCCGGGTCTGCTTGGTGTATTTTGGTTCTTCCTTACAAGGAGACCCAGGGAGGTTCTTTTGGGTTTCCCTAAATGGAAAAGGGCCCATGAAATGCCAGGCGGGGGGGGGGGGTGAAGAGAGGAAGGAAGGAAGGAAGGAAGATCACCCCCACCCTGGGTCCCGTCACCACTATCCCCCTATAATTTTCATAGAATCATAGAATCATAGAGTTGGAATAGACCACAAGGGCCATCCAGTCCAACCCCCTGCCATGCAGGAACTCCCAATCAAAGCATCCCTGACAGATGGCCATCCAGCCTCTGCTTAAAGACCTCCAAGGAAGGAGACTCCACTACTCTCCGAGGGAGTGTGTTCCACTGTCGAACCGCCCTTACTGTCAGGAAGTTCCTCCTAATGTTGAGGTGGGATCTCTTTTCTTGCAGCTTGCATCCATTGTTTCGGGTCCTAGCCTAGGGAGCAGCAGCAAACAAGCTTGTTCCCTCCTCGATATGACATCCCTTCAAATATTTAAACACAGCTATCATATCACCTCAGCCTTCTCTTCTCCAGGCTAAACATCCCCAGCTCCCTACGTCGTTCCTCATAGGGCTTGGTTTCCAGACCCTTCACCATTTTAGTTGCCCTCCTTTGGACACGCTCCAGTTTCTCCACATCTTTTTTGAATTGTGGTGCCCAGAACATTTAACTTTTACTTTGTTTGCTAATCTTATGACCATCCAAAGAAGCAGAAATGCCTCTGTAAGAAGATATCTCCTGTAGGGTTAAGTTCTTTTTAAAAAAAATTATTATCTTTTAAAATTTTACAAATAAAACATGAAATGAAATATAAAATTCAATTACTTGTACACTTATTCAAATTCCTATTCCTACATTCCATAATGTTATGAAAAACAAATAAAGTAAATTTGCATCATCCTGACTCTTTAAATACATAACGTTATAAGTTTTTGTTTCTTCACAGGAAAAGAAAAGCTTATTTCACATTTCAATTTATGACTTCCTTTTTCTACTTATTTGGCTCGGAGAAGTTAAAGTCTTACTATCGTTTGTGCCCTATTAAACAACATGTATATTAATTAAATCATTTAGCCCAATATACACTTCTAATATATATATATATATATATATATATATATATATATATATATAGTATAATAGCTTTCCTCTATTATGAGTTTTGAACTTTTATATTGAAAAAGTTAATTGTTTAATCTCTTGTAATTTTCTTTTCCTTCTAATTTCTGTTGATGTTCTTCATTCCCTTTTTCTTTCTGTTATCCTTTAATTTTATATTCATCCTTACATATGTGTATGTTTCACTTTAACCTAGTTATGCTATCTTCTTAAATTTTCCAAATATCTTCAATATAAGCCCATTCTTTCTTTCTTTTATTTGTTTGTTTATTTTTCATTATGGATGTTAAGATATCATGCTCTTTCATATCCGCAACTTTTAATTTCCAATCTCTAAGTTCGGGAGCCTTTTCTTGCTTCCAATTCTTGGCTATCAATACCCTGGCCGCTGTAACTAGGTGTAAGATAATTCTCCAATATTTATTTTTATCCTCCTTTTTTAGAATTGATGTTATATTTAATAAGAACAATTCTGGTGTTAAAGGAAATTGGATATTCAATATATTTTGCATTGCATTATGCATTCCAATCCAAAATTTCTTAATTCGAGGGCAGGTCCACCACATATGATATAATGATCCGACTTCTTTGTGACACTTCCAGCACCAGTCTATCTTATATCGTTGGATTTTCTTTATCTTGATTGGTGTTAAATACCATCTATTTGCAATCTTAAAATAGTTTTCTCTAAGATTTTGAGATATGGTAAATATCTCGCCATAAGTTAGAAATGACTCCAAGGCACTGGATTGCCCTGGGCAGGTCACACTCTCTCAGCCCCAAATGGTAATGGAAACCCTCCTCTGGAGAAACTTGCCAAGCAAACCCCCATGATAGGGTCAAAATAAGCCGGAAATGACTCGAAGGCACTGGATTACCCTGGTCAGGCCACACTCTCTCAGCCTCAGATGGTCATGGAAACTCTCCTCTGGAGAAACTTGCCAAGTGGTATGAGTGTTGGATTACCACTCTGAAGACCTGGGTTTGTTTCCCCACTCTGCCATGAAAACCACTGGGTGAATTTGGACAAGTCACACACTCTCAGCCTCAGGAGAAGACAATGGCAAACCTCCTCTGAACAAACCTTGCCAAGGAAACTCCAGGATAGGTTCATCTTTGAGTTGCTAAAAATCAGAAACGACTTGAAGGCATGCAACAACCACAGCCACATTCTTTGAAGTCACACACTCTCAGACTCAGGGGAGAGCAATGGCAAACCCTTTTTGAACAAGCCTTGCCAAAGAAACCCCAGGGTAGGTTTGTCTTTGAGTTGCCAGAAGTCAGAAATGACTTGAAGGCACACAACAACCACAACCACATTCTTTGAAGTCACACTCTGTCAGACCCTAGAGAAAGCAATGGCAAACCCTTTCTGAACAAACCTTGCCAAGGAAACCCCAGGATAGGTTCATCTTTGAGTTGCC
Source organism: Phrynosoma blainvillii (assembly GCA_026167975.1). Lineage (NCBI taxonomy): Eukaryota > Metazoa > Chordata > Lepidosauria > Squamata > Phrynosomatidae > Phrynosoma > Phrynosoma blainvillii. Next base: position 396,482,854 of record JANUYF010000002.1, on the reverse strand, counting down.
AGAAGTCTTCCTCCTCCTCCCCCCCAAAAAAGGCTCCAGGAGGGAAGGAGGGAGCCCAGCCAAGCCCCCCCCCCCCCTGCTTCGTCCGCCGTCGTTGGGAAGAAGAGGAGGAAAGCTGGCAAGTGCCGGGGCCTCAGAGAGAGAATGGGGAGGGGACTCCCAGGGAGAGAAGAAGAGGAAAAGGAGGAAGGGGGTTCCCTGACCCTCTCTCTTCTTTTTCCTCCTCCTCCTCCCCCTGTGGGGGGGGGCTTTTGCTGAGGGGTAGGGAGGGAGGAAAAGGAAGGGAGGAAGGAAGGAACGAAGGAAGGAAAGAAAGAAAGAAAGAAAGAAAGAAAGAAAGAAAGAAAGAAAGAAAGGAGGGAAGAAAACAGAGGCCCCACCCTGAGGCTGAGAGAGTGTGACTTGCTCAAGGCCACCGAGTGGGGTTTTACAGGGCCTTCCCTGTAGAGAGGCAGGACAGGCAAGGCAGAGGAGGGCAGATCAGCCCAGGCCAGCGAGGGAGGAAGGGAGGCCCTCCCAGAAACACCACACCTCAGCCCTTTTCCTCCTCCTCTTTCCCCAGGCCAAGCTACCATGCACACAGTGGACTGATTAGGAGCCTGGCTGGGTGACTCCTCACCCCTCCCCCAGGTGGACCCCTGCCGCCACTGCCTGCAGCCGCGCATTTGGGTCGCCGCGTGGTCGCGCGCACCATTTTGCTTTCCAAAATGGTGGGCGTGACGGGTTTGCGCACGTGCAAGAGTACTGTGCATGTGGAAACATGTTGTGGCTGCCATTTTGGAGAAAATGGCAGCCGTGATATGTGCGGAGGTGGATGTGGCCGTGCACGCAGCGGCGCCGGCGGCAGCGCACACAAGGGGGTTGCGCGCAGTAGTAGGGGTGGCACACGCGCGCGCATGACCATACACACCACTATTTCCCCCCCAGCCCGCTGGAAGGGATGACTTCAGGGGACCGGCCCCCGGTTCAAAAAGGTTGCCTATCCCTGGTCTAGATCAAGGGAAGTAACAGTGCCACCCTATTCAGGTTTGGTCATGCCTCACTTGGAATAATACTGGGTTCCACTTCAACATTAGGAGGAATTTCCTGACAGTAAGAGCTGTTAAGACAGTGGAACACACTCCCTGAGAAAGTGGTGGAGTCTCCTTCTTCGGAGGTTTTTCAACATAGGTAGATGGCCATCCATTGGGGGTGCTTTGATTGTGAGTTCCTGCATGGAGGAAATGGGGTTGGACTGGATGGCAGTTGAGGTCTCTTTCTCCTCTAGAATTCTATGATTCTATCTGCACAGCTCTCCATGGTGGCTAAGGGAAAAAAGGGACTGCAGCAATGGAGGATGGAGCTGAGGCCCCTCTGGAACCCCCATTCACAAGCACTCATTTGAATGACATGGGTTGGAAGTAGTTGGACAGTGACATTCAAAACATTGACCATTCTGAACAACATACCTCTAGAGGTGATGAATTACTGCAGAGTGGGAAGCCCATGCCCAAGTGCACCGATGAGCATGAAGGACCTTCTTCCCTTGGGGTCTGCATGATCCTGGCCAGCTGGAATCCCTTCCCTCCCCATTGGGGGTCCCAGGACAAGATAGGCAAGACCCCCACCCTGACACGCTCTTTTACTCAACAAAGATGGCCATCGTATGCCATGCTAAAAGTGGTGTGAAATCTGTAGGGAAGATCTGACAGTGGAGAAATGGTGGGGTGCCAACAGCCACATGGAAGGTCCACTGCATGTCCAAACTCTACATTGTTGGTTTTGGACTCCCATTCCCATGAGCCCCAACTAAGAGTGTAAACAGGCAGAGGCAGAGCCCCAATAGATGTCCTATCTGTCCGTTGCTGCATGAGGACTGCAGCTCCCATCAGCCCCAGCCACGAGTGCCAACAGCTGGGGTCAGAGCCCAATAATGTCCCATCCTTTGCGGGATTAGGGCTGCAGATGCTATCAGCCCCAGCAAAGAGTTCTAGTAGTTTTAGTAGTTAGACGGAAGTCACACTGGATGTACAAGACCTCCCTTGAAGGTTTTGGACTGCAGTTCCCATCAGCCTCAGCCAGGAGTGCCAACACCAGATGGGAAGCCCATTGGATGGCCAACCCCCTCCCTTGCTGTATAAAGATAAATGGAGGATGATAATTAGTCCTCTGGTCTCAAAGGGCTGAGAGAAACAGAGCAGGCCCAACTGCTTCTCCAGTCTATAGGAGCCCCAGCTTACATTCAGGGGTAGCTGTGTGGGCCATTTAGCAAATTCAAACAAAAATCCACCACTGATACCTTTATTGGCCAACCAAAATGCACAGTATATTTGTTGTAAGCTTTTGAAGCTCCATGGGCTGCTTCTTCATCAGGCAAGATGTTCCAAACCAAACAGAACATAAAGAATTGGAGATGTTAGTCTGATGCCTACATGTTCTTTCAGTCTTTAGTTAAGATGGTAGCATATGGTGGAGAGGGAGGATATCTTTTGCAGGCAGGCAGGCTCCTGTTCCTTCCGGCCCTGTGGCTATAGGGAGATTGGCAAAGTCCAGGAAATTTAGAAAACCAGTTTAGTCATGGTTTTTAAAATAAAGTAATTGCAGAAATCACACTGACCTCTTTATTCATGGAGTACATTTAATATAAACAGACATGGCATCTATACTGTCGAAACAATGCAGTCTGGCCTTTCCTTCCTCTGTGAAGAAGAAACTTCTTCCTTTCTCTCTTCTTCCTTCTCCCCTTTTCCCTCCCATGCCTTCCCTGCCCTTGAGGCCCGCTCTGGCCCCCCATAAGAGCAGCCCCCCTCCCCTCCGCCTCCCCGGGGAAAGACATCCCCTTCAGGAGCCTCCTCTTCCCTTGGAAGCCTCTCCTTCAATGTCTCCCCAGAGGAAGAGGGGGCCTGCAAGAAGGAGGAGGGGATGGAGGGCTGCTTTTATGGAGGGCCAGAGGGGGCCCCCTGGGGGAGGGGGCTTTTATGGAGGGGGTAGCTGCCTCCCCCCCCTCCGGCTCCTTCCCCCAGCCATGGGCTTCCAAACCAAACTCCAGCAGATACTAAGGACCCACTGTACCTATAAAGTATCAGTAGGTTTTCATTTTTGTTTCTCTATATGTGTGTTACCATTCTTCCTTACACACACACATACACAAACGGATAAATATAGACACAGATATAGAGATATAAAAATCAATGGGTCTATGAGAAAACTGCCCTTATAAGTCAAATTATGGTTTTCCAGAACTTCAGAAGTTCTCGTTGTGGGCTCCATGAAATTGCTTGCATTCCATCATATACAATAAATGTACGCAGAGTATTAATATATGTGTCATACTTAATTCTATCTTATTGACAACTTATTTTGTATGTCATTTTTTCAAGTAGGGTTTTATGAGCTGCTTACTTTTTACTGACTTGCCTGTGCCTGGATGTCTCATACTACACAAGTTCAAACTCCTTCCCCCCAAAATCTTTGCCATTTTTTCTCTTTTCTCCAAATTCCATCGTCTCGACTCCTCACAGCTGTTTCAGGTCACGAATCTCATGGTAGAACTTCAATCTGAACTCCCTGAGACTGAGAAGGCTCCATTGGATCCCAGGCAGAGTCCCCAATGGAGAGCGATCCAGCAGAAGTGTGATGGAGGAGCCCATTTGCAAGGTAAGGATCAGCACTCTCTGTCCAGAATCCTTCAGGCCTCTTTGTGCATCTGAATGCCTCTGAAAGGCAATGTTTTGAGTTGTGTTACTGGACTATCCAGCAAAAAAAAAATGAGTTGATATAACAACTATAATAGCATATCTTACCAAAAAAACAACATGTGAGGACATTGTTGTTGTTGTTAACTGCCCTCAAGTTGATCTTCACCAATGATGACCCCATGGATAAGATATCTCCAAGACTCCCTGGTCTCCTTTATGAGTTCCTGTAAATTCATACCTGAGTCCGTCCATCTAGCATGCAGCCTTCCTTCTTTCCTTCTTTCCACCACCTTTCCTAGCATTATTGTTTTCTGTAATGGTTCGTGTCTTCTTTTAATATGACCAAAGTATAACAGCCTCAGTTTAGTCATCTTGGCTTCACGGGAGGTTTCAGGCCTGATCTCCCCTAGGGCCCATTTGTTTGTCTTTTTGAACATCCACAGTATCCTCAGCACTCTTCTCCAGCAGCACATTTAATAGCATGATGTTCCTCCTAGCAACCACTCTGTGATGTAGGGATATGTGTGTGTGAGAGAGAGAAAGAGAGAGAGAGAGAGAGTGGTTGACGTGCTCATTGTTCTCTGTGTGTTTCAGAGCTGGCTTTTGCTCTCTGGGACTCATGTCCCTCATCCTTTCCACCCTATCCTTTGTCTGTATGAAAGCAACCTTGTGACATAGGTCAGGTTCAGAGAGGGCAGGTGCCCAAGGTTGTCCAATGTCTTTCTGTGCCAATGGGAGGCTAGAACTGGATTTTCCCAGGCCTCAGTCCAACACTTAAACCACTGCACCCAAGACAACCTTTCACCATCCTTCCATTGCATATGCTGCTAAAATAGTTTCATCTGTACAGAGGACGAAGAGGAAATGGGGGCAAGGCAGGTATATTATGACTTTGTAAAAAGCAGCTTTTTTGTTGGAAGCTTTATTAACGGAGGTGTGCCTGTATTTCCTAGTGAGTCTTTTAAGATTGCAGCCTCTAACAACAGCAGATGTGACTGGCTTCCCCCCACCTTGGTCTCTCCCACAGAGGCTGGAATGATGCCACCAACAAGGACTCAGTTGCCTCTTCCTCTTTGCAGTGGACTAGAACCAGATCAGGTAAGGAGAAGGAATCCTGGAACAAGAGGACTGGAGCAGTCTGGGTTCCTCTTCCCAGATCACATCCCTCTCAGTGCTAGTGGAGCTTTGAATTTTTAAAAACTGTAAAGCTTTTCAAACTTCGCCTCTAGGTTTCAAGCCCTATGTCTTTAGTCTTATTCTTAAGTTAGAGTTGCTCTCCTTTTTCTCTGAACTTTTTCTTGAGCCCAAAAGTGGAGCTGATAGATATTCCCATCTTCATTCACTGGTTCAGAACAAATCATTCTCCCTCTGTGTTGAGCAGCTGGCATTCAGAGGGAGGCTACAGGAGCTTCTGGAGCTGCCAAGGAACCAGCAGGACCAGGGATAACATTGGCCTCTACAAGGAAAGTGGCCAGTGCCACTCAGGAATGTTTGAGGCAGGGTTGGGGAAATTGTTTTTACTACCAGTTTTCAGGTAATATTTTGCTCAAAATTGGGGAACATAAGAACTTTATTGGCTGTGTAGGAAAACTGTATCCTTGTAGGTAGACCTACTAGAACCTTGGGCCATGAGTGATTTATGTCTCATGGACCTTCCCCCATATTGCTATTTATAGGCTTGGACCATATAGTTTTATTATTTATTTATTTATTATAAATCTTTTAAAATTTGTTATATACATAGATACCTGCCAAACGGACAATTTATATCCTAATTTTGCTTGTTCCCAAATTGGCTGGAAACTAGCCAAAACCTCAGCAGTTTAATCAGTGCTCCCTCTCTAGCACCTATAACATATTCTCCAACATTTCACAGATGAAAATTGTCCCATGTGTGGCCATGCAGCAGCAGACTATGGTCAATCTGGCAAAGGGTATTGCTGAGAAGTATACATTGAGAGACTGCAGCCATTGACTTTTCCCAGACTCTACAGCGAAAAGCAATCCCCTTTGCTGAGTTGTTGTTGTGTGCCTTCAGGTTGTTTCCAATTCATGACAACTCTAAGATGAACCTATCACAGAGGTTTCTAGTTTTGGAGAAGGTTTTCCTTTGCCTTCCTCTGAGACTGAGAGAGTGTGACTTGCCCTATGCGTGTGAGAGGATTTTTCCTGTGCTGTCTGGAGAATGACTCTTCACAGAGACCATCTTCTAGGCACTCCTGTCTACGTGCATCAACTCTGCAGGTGTGTATGCTAGATCCTGCTTGTCTGCATACCCCAGGGATAGGCAACCTTTCCCCTTTAAGGGCCAAGGGAGTTCAACCCCCAGAATCCCAGGAGCAATTGGCCAACATGGGACTATTGGCCAACATGACTGAGCCTTCTGGGAGCTGAAGTCCCTCGGCCCTTAATGGGGAAAGGTTGCCCTCCCCTGGCATACCCCAGCAGAAATGCCCACATTTGGCCTGCCCACCCCATCTGCAGTTGCCTACCCCTGGTTGAAATCCTGAAATGTAAGACCTTTGGCATTTTATTCCTCAATTGTGGTGTAATGTTTCTTTAAAGCCAGTCTCCTTTTGCTGAAGCTGTAGAGTATGTCATGGACTGAGTCTCCTGTGTTTGCCTGACCTTGTTCAAAATCCTCATGCTCGTGTTGGTAGAAGAATCAGTCTTACTTCAGTTGCCTTAGAAGCTGTGTCAGCTGTGAGTCCATTTATACTAATTGCCACAGCCAGCAACTGGCTTGATATCCAGTGTGAGCAAGAAGCTTTTTCTTCTATTTTTAGGGCCTGGTGACTTTTGAGGAGGTGGCCGTGTCTTTCTCCCCAGAGGAGTGGGCTCTGCTGGATCCGGACCAGACAACCCTGCACAGGCAGATCATGGCAGAGATCTGTGGGATCATGGACTCTCCTGGTAAGAATCTTCCTTGTCAGGGATGATGGGAGTTGTAGCTCTTCACCTCTGGCTCTAACTCACCACCTTGTTATGCAGCAGAGCTGACCAGCTTTGATCAGTGGTTGATGCTTCTTTCCCAAGCAGCAGAGTTTCAGAGAATAGGCTGAAGACCCTGACAAACTCTCCAAGCCTTCTCACTCTCTTCTTCCTGAGATGTCTTCAATTTCTCCAGGATTCTTCTGGCTCTTGTATCTTCCCTCAAGACACCAGACAACTCAGTAGTCTTATATAAAAGATCTACTTTATTCTACTATATATAAATACTATATGCCCTACAAATCACAATCTGTACACTTCACAATATCTCCAAAACTACTCCACACTACACCACAATGTACATTAGCAAACATTGCAATTTATAGCCATTGTTAGACACCACCCACCAGTCAGTTTCCACCCAGTGGGTGTGTACATACATCTTGATTGGTCCACATAGATCATCCCATACCTAAGACCAACCCAAGTGTTTCATCACTTTACCTTGACCACTTAATGAGTCTCAGGTGTTTGCAATCTATCACAGGTGTTCTCAATATACCTTCTATAACTTTGTCCTTGGCTCTCAAGGCTTCTTAATTATATTATCTTTTTCACCTGTGTATCTTCCTGATTGCTCCTGCTTAGTCACTTTGACATTCACATATATATTTTTATTTCTATTACTGTATATCCCATGTTGCTTTTTCCTTAACAATCCCCTCCGAAATAAAATATTGTATGTGTCTTACAATGTCATTCCAACCATTTGTGTCAGTCTTTCATGTTTTTCCGCCGTCAATGCTTTTGTGAACAAATCTGCTATGTTGTGTTGTGTTTCTATATATCTCAATTCTATTTTACCCTTCTGAACCATGTCTCGCACATTTTGATATCTTACTCCAACATATTTTGTTCTGTTCTTCAAACTTTCAGTTTCAGCCATTGCTATGCATGACTGTGAATCTTCCAGAATTTCTACTGGTATCTTGTAACTTTCATTTAAATCGTTCAATAACTGCTCAACCCACTGTACCTCATTTACTATCTCATTTAAAGCTGCGAATTCTGCTTCAGTTGTACTTAACGCTACATTAGTTTGTTTCCTACTTCTCCAGACTATTGGACTTTCACTGTACTTGATTATTATTCCTGTAACTGACTTCTTGTCTCCTAATTCTGATGCAAAAGAACTATCCACATAACAATCTAAATCTGAATTACTGTTTCTAATTATCAATTTCTTATCTAGAGTTCCTTTCAAATATCTCAATAAGTGTTTTACTGCTGTCCAGTCTTCAATTTTTGGATCATTAACTCTTCTGGACAATACATTTACAGCATACGAAATGTCTGGTCTAGTGTGGCAAGATATGAATTGTAAAGATCCTATTATGCTCCTGAATAAAGTCTTGTCTTCAAAATCTCTAGTTGTTTTTTTTCAGATACAAAACCAGTTGTCATTGGAGCTCTTACTATTTTAGCATTTTGTAATCCACACTTTTCAATCAAATTTTCAATTTTCTTTCTCTGACTTAACAAACAATGTCCTTCTTCTGTCCACTCAACACCAATACCTAAATAAGACTTTAATAAACCTAGATCTTTTAAAACAAACTTTTCAGACAATTCTCTTTTTACTGATTCAATTTCCTGTTTTGACTTTGCTGCCATACACAAATCATCTACATAAATTACTAACACTATGTCTCCTTTTGTATAGACACAAGCATCTGCAAAGCTCCTTTTGTATCCTAGCTTAACTAACTTCATTAATGCACAAATTCCATGCTCTGGCACTTTGTTTTAATCCATACAATGCTTTTTTCAATTTATAAACTTTCTGACTACTATTTTCTTCAAAACCTTGTGGCTGCTCCATAAATATCTCTTCATCTAAACTAGCATTCAAGTAGGCTGTTTCAAAATCAAAATGTTCTACAACTAAATTTCTTTTTGCTGCTACAGCTAGAACCATTCTCAGACTTTCTGGCTTTGCAGTTGGAGAATATGTCTTATCATAGTTCTCATACTGCTGTTGTGCAAAACCCTTAGCTACTAACCTAGCTTTATACTTAATACTTCCATCTGGCATTTCTTTCTTTTTGTACACCCACTTACAACCAATTACTTTCTTGTCTTTGGGTCTATCAACGACTTCAAAAACATCTTTATTTACCAGACAACCAAACTCATCATCCATTGCATCAATCCATCTTTCCTGTTCTTCTCTAGACAAACTTTCCAACTCTTCAAAACTTTCAGGCTCTTCCACTGCTAAACAAGCTCTTGCATTTGTCACAACAAACCTATCTGGTGGCTTCCTAACTCTGTGACTACGTCTGGGAATAAACTCTGCTGATCTGCCTCTTTCATCCTCACTTTCTGTGCTGGGAGTTATAGTTCTATGGCTAAATCTCTTGTCTTCAGTCATTCTAGTAGTAATAGGTCTAGATTGTGTCTCATTATCAGAAGAACTATCACTGCTGCTAGTGGATGCTTCTGGCTTAACTGAAACCCCTCCGTTTCCTGAAGTTGGTTCAGTTTGTGTTTCTGGCTCATTTGAATTTCCTAACCTCAAGAAAACTTCTTTATTTGCATGCAGTTTGTCCCAACCGGCATGTCTCTCGAAATTTGCAGACCTAGAATACTGCACTTCTCTTCCACCTAAATGAAACTTGTAGCTATTTCCTGAATAACCCAAAAACCTAAGCCTTCTACTTTTGGGTTCTCCTTTCTTCCTGAAACAAGCTGGAATGTAAACATAAGCAAACTGTCCAAAAACTCTCAAATACTTGTAATTTGGCACTCTCCCATACAATACCCTGTAGGGAATGTCTTCAATTTCTGAATGATACAGTCTGTTACTAATATGTACTGCTGTCAAAGTTGCTTCTGCCCAGAAACTATCTTTTACCTCTGCATCTGCCATCAAACAAGCAGTTATCCTTTTTATATCTTGTATTCTTTTCTCCGCTAAACCATCTTCGTTAGGACAAGCGGGATTAGTAGTTTCATGCCTTATTCCCACCTTTTGAAACCAATTAAACAATTGATTACTTAGAAATTCTCCTCCTCGGTCAGTAACAATGGTGCCTACTCTAATATCAAATTGTCTTTCCACCATTCTCACCCATGCTTTTAAACTTTGCCCAGCGTCAGATTTGTTTTTCAATATTCTTACAAAAGCAAACCTTGTAAACCTATCAACAATTACTAGGAAATATTTGCTTCCCCCTAAAGATAAACAATTAGCTTGGGCAACATCTGCATGTACAAACTGAAATGGTCTTTGAGCAATTCTTTTGGTTTTCTTGGCTACTGGAAAAGCTCTGACCTTTACCTGATTGCATACAGTACAATCTAAGTGATTTTTGCATTCAGCAACTTTTAAATCTGGACACATACTGATTAACTTCTTTAAACATTTGAAACTAGCATGACCAAATTTTCTATGGAGTTCATGTATACAGTCTTTGTGAATTGGACTATTGTCTATGTTATTAGCATTTTCAACACTGTAGCAATCAATATTGTCCTCCAAATAATAAAGTTTATCTTTTTTCAAGCCTATGCCTCGCAATTCCCCATTCAATTTTATCTTACACATGTCCTTTTCAAATATAACTGTGTAATCTCTGTCTGTTAACCTGCTCACTGATAACAAATTATTTTCTAACTCCTTTACATGTAACACATCATTAAAGTTTTCCTTTAGCCCTGGAATGAAAACTGTACCCATTTGATTTACAGTGCTGAGCTCTTTCCCATCAGCTAAAACTACAGCATTTACATTAGCTGATTTTCTATTACTTATCAAATTAATATTGTTACACATTGAAGATGATGCTCCTGAGTCAATCAACCATTTACAATTAGTATTTTGTTTTTCCTTAATCATGGTTGCAGACCCCTTTTTGTTACCACTGTCCTTCAAAAATGGAGATCTGGACTGCTTGTGATACTGCCGCGGCTGCCATCTGCTCTCTCCTTTCTTGCTTCTCTCAGCAGCAAACTGTTTACATTGTCTCTGCAGATGACCAGTCTTTTTACAATAAAAACACCTCCGTTGCTCCCTTGTAGAAGCTGCTTCTTCCTGCTTTCGTAGTTCAGGCATTGTTTGTTGTTTTGGCACAGTCCTTAAACTTGCTGAGTCACCCTGCTCAGACTTTCTTCTCAAGTTTTCTTCCAATATTCTGGCAACAATTAAGTCTCTGTTCAGCTCAGCTTCTGGCAAATTTTGCAAGCTATTTGTAATGTTGTCCCAAGAAGAGTCTAGCGATTCTAGTAAAATGTAACACTGCTGCTCTTTGCTAATTTCCACTCCTCTCAGTTCAGCTTGCACAAATAAATCTTGCATTGTTTTTAAGTGTTCTATTACACACTGTCCTTTGGTCATCTTCTGCCTGTAAATTCTTTTAGACCAAAGCATTTTTGCAAACGCAGTTGAAGAAGTGTGTAATCTCTGCAAAGTATCCCACACATCCTTGGCGGACACTTTATCTCTTACATCATTAATCAAGTCTTCTTCTAGCATGAGATAAAGACATGCTTTTGCTTTAGCGTCTCTTTCTCGAGTGGCTGCATTAGCATCAGCTGCCAGCCCTGTTTCAACTGTCGACCACAGAGACTCCTTTATGAGTAGAGATTGGGCATATATTTTCCAGGTAGAGTAGTTATTTCTATTTAATTTACTAAACTTTAGGATCTCCATCTTAATTTGTGCAGTGACTCAATTTGACACAGTCCTTCTGAGAATGCACAGCAGACAAAATACAAAATGATTTACTCACAAGGCTCCACAAAACTTTCTTCCACACTCTGGAATTTTCAGCTTCTGTGGATGCTGGTTGCTCTAGTATCTGGGCCCATAACCCTTGTCAGGAATGATGGGAGTTGTAGCTCTTCACCTATGGCTCTAACTCACCACCTTGTTATGCAGCAGAGCTGACCAGCTTTGATCAGTGGTTGATGCTTCTTTCCCAAGCAGCAGAGTTTCAGAGAATAGGCTGAAGACCCTGACAAACTCTCCAAGCCTTCTCACTCTTCTTCCTGAGATGTCTTCAATTTCTCCAGGATTCTTCTAGCTCTTGTATCTTCCCTCAAGACACCAGACAACTCAGTAGTCTTATATACATCTTGATTGTTAGACACCACCCACCAGTCAGTTTCCACCCAGTGGGTGTGTACATACATCTTGATTGGTCCACATAGATCATCCCATACCTAAGACCAACCCAAGTGTTTCATCACTTTACCTTGACCACTTAATGAGTCTCAGGTGTTTGCAATCTATCACAGGTGTTCTCAATATACCTTCTATAACTTTGTCCTTGGCTCTCAAGGCTTCTTAATTATATTATCTTTTTCACCTGTGTATCTTCCTGATTGCTCCTGCTTAGTCACTTTGACATTCACATACATATTTTTATTTCTATTACTGTATATCCCATGTTGCTTTTTCCTTAACATTCCTTACCCTCGATTATGTCTTCTGTTTTAAAATTCATTTATAATAATGGCATTAACAGTTACAGTACTTAGAAGCAGGTCCTGATTCAGCCCAAATGGGAAAGGATGAGCCCTGTATATCTAGATGCTGCTCCAGAGAATAGGTCTCAGAACAATGGATGCAAACTACAGGAAAAGAGATTCCACTTGAGCATTAGGAGGCACTTCCTGACAATGAGATCTGTTCGACAGTGGAACACACTCCCTCAGAGTGTGGTGGAGTCTTCTTTGGAGGTCTTCAAACAGAGGCAGGATGGCCATCTGTCAGGGATGCTTTGATTTTGGGTTTCTGCATGGCAGGAGGTTGGACTGGATGGTCCTTGTGGTCTCTTCCAACTTTATGATTTAGTGATCATGGCGGAGATCTCTGGGATTATGGGCTGTCTTGCTAAAACTCTCTTGTTCCCTTATTGATGGTCATTTCCATTCTGAAAATTTGATGGAGGGATTGTGTGCTTCGGTGTGGCAAGAAGCTATGCTAATAGAGCACAACCAGTGGTAAGGTCTCCTAAGACAGGCTTTTGCTGAAGAGGCAGACCAAATGTGCCAAGTGGGCAGCAGCAGTAGTGTGGTGACACAGATGGAGGATCTCTCCAAGTCTCAAGAGCAGAGGAGAGGTACGAGTAGTACTTAGTTTAAGGTTGCAACTAGACTCAAGGTGAGAGATAAATGAAAATTCCCAATCTGCACAACATCAGTAGAAAAGGAGAGATACCACACTACAGGTGGATTGATTCAATCCAGAAAGCCATGGTCCTGAGTTTGCAAGACCCCATTGGACAGTTCATGGCTGGAGCTTTTGGAGGTTTCTCATTCATAGGGTCTGACTTCATGCCAGAGAAGCAAATGAACAACAAAAGAAAAATAACAGCATAAACATTGCTTTTGAGTGGGAGCATCATCTCACAAATGCCAGTCACAGGAGGCTCCTTAAGGAGGGCTGGAGAAGAGGTGTCTCTTCAGATGCCCTCTACCCAACACGCCACATCTTTCCCCAGTCACACACCTGTGGGCAGTGCTGTGTAAGGAGGTGCCTTGTACCTCATTGAACAGTGAACTTAAAGCGACATAGAATACATATCCAGGGGTTGGTGGGTTGACCATATAGCAAAGTACAATATCATCCAAAATCCACAAAACACAGTGATACCTTTATTGGGCCAATCAAAATGCACATCATACATGTTGCAAAGCTCTATTGGCTGGCCCAATAAAAGTATCAATGTTTTGTAGATTTTAAATTATACTGTACTTTGCTATAAGGCCAATACAGCTACTCCTGGATATGTTGTCTCGATATGAAGATGCCACATTTTTGCCGCCACAGTTAATCTAGCTGCTCTTATTAAATACCACAGTATTCTCCAAAACGTTATTTCATCATCCTTATTTAATATTGAATTTATATTCAGAACACTTAACTCTGGTGAGAATGTATATTGTATTCCCAACATTTTTTGATGACTTTTCACTTTTGGGCACCACATATGAAATAAAATACCATTTCTTTTTTGGCATCTCCAAAATTTGTTCCCAATTTATAGGTCTTATTTAGTGTCCACGCTGTAAGATACCATCTATTCGTACTTTAAAAATAAGTCTCCTTCAACTCTTATGAAGCTGTAAACTTGTTGAATTTGCCCTTTCCCAACTTTCTAAAACCCTGGACCTTTTTTATCATTGTCAATCTTATCAGTTCATGTTCACATATGAAAAAACAGCTGTAAATCTGACAAATGTTAATGACTGATTTGGGAGATATGGTGGGAACTTAAATGCAAAGAGTGCCCTGCATGTTGAGAAGCATCTGTGAAGCCAATAAATGTAAACATCTTGTTTGGGTGATTGGTACAAACCAGTTTAGGTGTTGTCTTCATACGTATCAAGGGATTTCATTTAGCAATTATGGCTAATATCTATGACAGAAAAGGAGACACAGAAGCTCCTCTTTCTCTGATGGGTTTTTTCCTTCATGATCCTGTTAAGCTTCATTGTTTCTTCTAATGCTGAAATTCAGTCTTGTATGCCTTTGTCCTTCTTTATAGGAGTCATTTTGAGTCATCAGAGAATCAACACCGGAGAAAAACCATATAAATGCCAACAGTGTGTGAAATGTTTTGCTCAGAAGTCAGGCCTTATAAACCATCAGAGAGTCCACACAGGAGAGAAGCCATACAAATGCTTACAGTGTGGGAAATGTTTTGCTCGGGAGTATAACCTTGTGCGTCATCAGAGAGTCCACACAGGAGAGAAGCCATACAAATGCTTGCAGTGTGGGAAATGTTTTGTTGAGAAGTATAACCTTGTGAATCATCAGAGAGTCCACACAAGAGAGAAGCCATACAAATGCTTGCAGTGTGGGAAATGTTTTACTCAGAAATATACCCTTGTGACTCATCAGAGAGTCCACACAGGAGCGAAGCCATACAAATGCTTGCAGTGTGGAAAATGCTTTGCTTTTATGTCACAATTCTTGGGACATTTGAGATTCCACACAGGAGAGAAACCATACAGATGCCAGCAATGTGAGAAATGTTTTACTCTGATGTCAATCCTTGTGGTCCATCAGAGAGTCCACTCAGGAGAGAAACCACACAAATATCAGCAGTGTGGGAAATGTTTTTCTGTGAAGAGAACCCTTGTGAATCATCAGAGAGTCCACTCAGGAGAGAAACTACACAAATGTCCGGAGTGTGGGAAATGTTTGTTAGGTTTAGATTGGATATAGAGTCAATATTAAAATGTTGAAATGTAAAAGATGTGTGTCTGTATTTTTCCATACTGTGAAAAGTTGTTTTTCTGAGAGCTAGATTCACAGTTTAACAGTCCCAGGTGCGGTTTAGCCAAAACAGGACTCCATTCTCTGGGAAAGAAGGTTTGTTTGTGTTATGGTTTTGTAAACATAATTTTTGTTATGGGAAATGTAGTCACATGATATGTTATTGTAATTAAGGGTTGGACTAGAACACGTCACGTAGTATTGTTATGGTCAAAAATCAGTTATAATATTTTCTCATAAAGCATAGACAGCAGACTAGATGCTCTCATTGAACAGATTGCTTTTATTGCTAGCAATAGAGATTGAACCACCCCTGAATAGTTTCAGAAAGAGTGGTCCTGAGCCCAGGCTAGAATGAAACTTTTATACATATCGAAGATAATGAGCTCATCTTCCAGAACAAAGGATTCTATACAAGTTCATCAATCAAAATAGGGATGCATTCATGTTTGCAAACATTCGGACATCTGCCCCTTTGATCTAACAATTAGTTATTCTCAGAAGGACACATTCCTCCTAAATTGACCACTATCACTTTCGATCTCCAAGCTGCCAGCCAAGACCCATTAAAAGCAACACTCTATCATTTTCCTTTTGTTTATCTTCATGGCTGACTGTATGGCTCCAATTTAGGAGGGGGCGACAGGCAGAAAGGTTCCCTCCCTTTTACTTCTCAAGGCAAGCACACAAAGGACTGCAAATGGAAGCTTTACAATTTCAAACCAACTTTTAACCATTTCCTACCAAATTTGGCTCTAAGCCTCCAATTACTTCAGTTAATATTGATTATTGATCCAGACTCTCTCATTTCCCCCCTTGATGATTTTCATCAATCACAGTCAGTGGATGATGGAAAACATCATTTTATCATTTTAAATTAATTTAAAACATCTATAAATAAAGTCATTGATTTTTTTTTCAATCCCCTGTAACAACAGCAGATCTTTTTCTTTTAGCGAACACAGGATGTTTTAACAGCATACCCTCAGAGAGGGGAGAAGTACCTTTTTAGAAGTCTAGGAACACAAGGTTTTCTAATGGTGATAATTACCTGTAAAGTTGTTGCTCCAACAATGGATCATGAAATCTATCCAGACCCCCCTTTTTCCCTGAAATTTTGGGGAGTATTTAAAACCTAAAAGCGAAGAGTTGCTATTGAACATCAAAGGATTCTGATTGCTATGCTTTGAAGTGGACAATTTCCAGAAGAGGGGAGATGGGATGTAGGTTTTTATTTTTCTTCATCTTAAGGACACATCCTGACTGGCTCTTTTCAGGTGTGAATGTCCTATATTGCAGCTCCTAAGCCTGGCCTTTTGATCTGCAATGGCTTGCAAGTGCAGATTTAACTTGCTCGCCTTGAACCTAAACAATAGAGGCCTTTTTCAGCCTAGGGCTTCTGATAGAGATTCAAAGGAATCTTGATACTTTAATCGAAGCCACTTTTCGTAACAGTCTTCCCCTTAGAAATCATCCACCTGTTTAAATGTAAATTGGACAGGAGATCTTTTTTATATTTGTCGAATTCTCTTCGCCATGAAAAATTTAGAAGGTGTCAATTTGGGGAGCTAAACCCATGGTCTAGGGAATTATCGTTTAGAAAGCCTTTAGCTTCTGTGAAGATCTTTTATTCCTGGAACTCATTTATACTTGTATATCAGTCTTAATTAAAGCAGCTCAAAGCATTGTTAATGACTAATAACCAATATCAAAACAATATGAAATGACAATAAGCATGACCAATGTATGCAATGAATATCAAAAACAATGAACATATCAAAAGCATAACATAGAATATTCAATGGACCAATGTTCATCAATAAGTCAAAATAACAATAACAATCATTAACCAAAATGAATAGGTGTAGCAATATAGAGAGTTTCTCGAGCAATGTCCAGTAATAATATTCAAGTCCATGAACATGTGTGCATTTAAGTCTATTTTCAATCGTTTCAATGACAAAAGCTCATAAACACTGTGGCTTCAATAGTCATGAAGAGGAGGAACCAATGTCTAAAGTCTTGTAATAGGTTATGTATTGATGCAGAAAGTGTGTATTAATATGTCCAGCAAATTTGAATGAGTTTGATGACAGTTTGTGAAAAAGTTTGGACTTGGGCCTGGAGCGGATAGACCGAAATTTTTCTGTATTGCATGCACCTTGGTGTGCTAATGGCTGAATGGAGGCATTGAAAGGATGCCTCAAGAACTGGGATAAGGTCACTCAACCCTCGTGGAGAACTGTGGAGGACTTGATCATCTGTGTTCATGCAGCCCAGGAAGCATGAACAGTGTCTAAGAATTAGAATGTTGAAGCCATAGACAATGTAGACAAGGGCGCATGAGTAGACCAGGGCCTCTGGAAGCAACTTGAGTAGACCAGGGTGTCTGAAGACACTTGAGGAGACCAGGGGCATCAGCAGGGCAGGAGCACAATTAACAAGCAAACACTCTGCAGGAATCAGGAACAGTTACAGGAACCATGAAGCAAGAACAGGAACTAGGCATGGAGCACTTTGGAGGACATCTCAGGAACTGCAGCTCATGTCTAGCTCAGTGCATCTCAGGTCTGAAAAACACATCTGCAGCGGAGAACATCCAGGACATGGCCTGACATCATGGAAACAGCTTGGCGTAGGCACATCTGAAGTATCGCTGGACATCAGTGGAGGACATCTAAAGGGGAGGCAGGGGCACATCTCACCCCCCCCCTTTGCAGGACAAGGCACCTTGGGTTTTAAGCACATTCATTAGCAGACACACACACACACATATATATATATGTGGATGAAAATGAAGGATAGGCAAAAACCTCATGTACTTGGGAGGAGGAAGGAAAAGGAAAATAATATCCCCCCCCCCCCGGCTTTATTTTAAGCCCTCTATATGAAGTAGAGATGGAACCAAATGAAGTAGTAATTAATGGCCTTTGCCCCAGATTCTTTCTGAAGGGTCAGCAAAAAGTGCAAGTGAGGCTGAAAAAACCTGACCAAACCGGTGGAAACCTGTATTCAGGGAAGCAGAGTGTAGAGCATGGTCAGTAGCAACTAACCAATAGAACTAGAGAACAGAAGCGTGATCAGCAATAACAAACCAATGGAGTTAAAGGTATGTGATGTAATGCTGTGTGCTATGCAAGTATAGTGTATAAAGGAATACTTTGAAAATATTTGGGTGCGACAACCCTTTAAGCACCATCTTGGAGCTGTTGTCACCTTTTGGCCAAAATAAAGGTGTACTTGCCTTGGACAAAATTTGGACTCCTGGATCTGGTTCTTGGGGAATTCCACTACATTCTGGGGGCTGGTCCGGGATCCCCAGCAAGCCAGATCAGGGAGGTGCCCCTGGGGGCTTCACAGGTCTGGCAGCTCTCTGAGCCACGATGAGAATATTGGTGCACTGAGAAGGGGCCCCACCACATCAAGACCAGTGGCCAACTTCTCACCAAGGCGGCAGAGACCTACAGACTGCGCCAAAGCTCTTTGTCCTGAAGGCAACCACCATAGGTTCCAGTCGACTGGAGGGGAGGACTGGAGGAGAGAACTGGAAGGAAAAACGGAAGACCTGTACAGGCAAGTATTTTTAACAGCTGTTATAGACCGATAGGTGAGGGTGCCCCGAGATCCTATTGGCAATTGGAGGTTAAAGTCTGGTGTATGAGGGGGTGTGTAAAAGGGTACCCCTCCAAGACTACATCAGCAGAGTCCGAAGCGTGAGGGTGCCCCAAGAACGCTATCGGCAATGGGAGGTTAAAGTCTGGTGTATGAGGGTGTATAAGGGTACCCCAAGACTACATCAGCAATGGGATGGGGGTCTCTGTGTGGCAGCCAGAACACCCAATTATAAGAGTGTTTGTGTGGCAGACAACACACTCTAATAAGTGTCACTGGGTGAGAGCCAGGACACTCGGTTAAGTGCTTTTGTGTGGCAGACAAAGCACTCTGGATTTCTTGCCCACCTTTGATGTAAGTCCGAGGTGGTCACCTGAAAGATCTTGTAATAAAAATGCTATTTGGGAAATTGTGAATTATATGGATCAATGGAATATGCTACAGCATGGCTGGAAGTGTTAGAAAAGAATCCACCCTGAGATTGTTGTTCAAAAAAAAAAACAAAAAAACATGGTTGTAGCCACAGATGAAACAAAAAGGGGTGGTGGGGTAAAGCCAATTGTGCCACAATTAGATTTGGGCCACCCAGAGGATGACCTGGTTATAAGTGCACCCCCACTGCATATAAGGACAGATTGTATTTAATATTTAAAATATAAGACAGCTTGTAGCAAACTTGAGCATACAAGCCTGTTTTCAAATGTTAGAAACACAGAAGTATAAAAGAGTAAAGCCTTTGTTTTATTGTCCCTTATTGTCAGAGTTGTATTTCTTGTATAAAAATAGATTGTTGGACTTTTGTTCATATGTGATAATGTATGGTTTGGCTTTTATTCCCTTTTTGTTTGATCCTTTGAGAGGAATTAATTTTTATTATTGTCAATACCTTCATGTACCAGCATATTGGCAGGCTGTTTGAATTATACATTTTGAAATATGTCCCTGTTGTCAGTTAAGAAATTTGGTTAGATCATGATAAACATGAGGTGCACCCCCAATGTACAGAAGACCTATATTTTATTGTTATTTGTGGATTTTGGAACAAAGGGAAAAGATAACCCTAAAAAGACAGCTCAAGGGTTATTTAGGAAATGAGATTGTGCATATATCAGCTTATAATGTTATTGTTGTTTCAGTGTCATTTTTATGTTAGAGCAGATACATATGCAAAGAGACCAAACGTTTGTGTCAGTTTAAGAACATTATTTGTAATTTTTGCCTTGAAGTGAGATCTTGTACTTTGGAACTAGAATGTACAATGTGCAAACATAGGTGGCAGAGAGTATATGCTTTTGATGGAAAATGTATATCCCCAGAAAAATATAAATGTCAGGTGCAATAGCATGGAACGTGGACACTGGAATTATGTAGCCTGAAGGATGGAATCAGGAATTGATGTCCCTGTTCAGTTTGCTTGTAAGCACTTGTAGTTTTGTCAGTTTTGAAGTTGAGTCTTTGATTAGTAATTATGGGCCTCAATTTGGAATTAAGAATTGATTGTGGAGGAGGCCACCATAAAAGAGTTGTTATTTCTGAAACTTGTTCAGTTCATGGGAAAAGGAGCACATTGTTCCACAGGCACATATAGTCGCAATTGTGTTTCAAGAGGAAAACAGAGGAGGACAAAGGAAGAGGATTGAACAGTAACCAATGTGCAAGGTGTCTTGCCTATAGACATTGAAGAAAAATGAGTGCACAAGCGAATGTAGGGTCAGAAAGAAATAGGGGATGTGATTGAGAAGGTCCGAGAGGAGGAGGAGGTCGTGGCTGGATGTCTGCAGCCGCAACAGAGGTGTTGAGAAAAGATGGAGAAGGAGTAATGGCAATAGAGATTTGGTAAGAGAATCAAGATTAGGATAAGCTGGCTCTGGGAATGCAAGGGAAAAATGTTTTTGATGAGGCTGGTCCCGGGGAGGCAATGGTCTGTATGAATTTTGGAGACCAGTCTGTGGACTTTTTGGTTCTGTTTGGTTGATTCCGGAGCCCTAGTGGCTTCGGATGCTGTAGTTATTTCAGGGGCAGAGGGAAAGAAACTTATCAGTTTCACTGTATTCCAGAAACGTTTAACAAGTGCTGCAGTGTGTAAAAAAAAAAAAAAATCACTACCTCTGATAGAAGCCTATTTGAGAACATGAGGGGGGGGGATGAAGCAAGGAAAAAAAATGGTGTGTTAAACAAGAAAGGCAGAAGCTATGGAAAAAAAAACTATTCAATTGTTGGAATCCTCTTTTAATGAGTTACATAAATATGTGGGTATGATACAGTCCTCTGCCCTTGTTACTGCTGTACATGATTTCTCCCCAGGTGATCCTGCTGAAAGACTGGAGCCCCTATGAGATCATGCCCACTGCCATCAAGTTAGCAGGAGTAAAACTTTGGATCCACTACAGAGTCGAGAGACTATACCAAGGAGGAACCTGAGTGGGAAACCCATGATGACTCTGATCCTCTAAGGGTAAAGATTTCCAAGAAGCAAGCTGCAAGAGGAGGGGAGGTCAGCATCGCAACGTGCGCCACTTCCCTGGGGCCAGGTGGACCAAGCACCCCCCTGAAGAAAAGGAGGAGTAACTACCCGAGAGTTGCTCTGAAAGAATGAAGGGACACATGGGAATAAGGGGGCTCATGTCAATAGGCATACTGACAATGTTATTCCCAAAAGTTAAAAGAAAATTGGTTTAAAAATCCATGCATAGCATTAGATGTAGTTGCCAGCTTAAGCAAGCTTTGCACTGGCAACAAGAAAAAGGGAGGAATGAAGTAGAGATGGAACCAAATGAAGTAGTAATTAATGGCCTTTGCCCCAGATTCTTTCTGAAGGGTCAGCAAAAAGTGCAAGTGAGGCTGAAAAAACCTGACCAAACCGGTGGAAACCTGTATTCAGGGAAGCAGAGTGTAGAGCATGGTCAGTAGCAACTAACCAATAGAACTAGAGAACAGAAGCGTGATCAGCAATAACAAACCAATGGAGTTAAAGGTATGTGATGTAATGCTGTGTGCTATGCAAGTATAGTGTATAAAGGAATACTTTGAAAATATTTGGGTGCGACAACCCTTTAAGCACCATCTTGGAGCTGTTGTCACCTTTTGGCCAAAATAAAGGTGTACTTGCCTTGGACAAAATTTGGACTCCTGGATCTGGTTCTTGGGGAATTCCACTACATATAAAGAAGGATGGCCAAAACCACAGAGTAACAAAGGCAAGGGAATTATGTGGCAAAATGTTTGTGAGAATCATTGGCGAATGTGCTGCATGATTGTCTGGGCTGAGGACAGGAGATCTCAGCCTGTGTATGCATTTTGTAAGACAAAACAAAATGGAGACTCCATGTCTCTCAGGTCTAGAATATCTGACACCTCAGGTCTGGAACAGGTGTAAGCAAGATAAAAGTAAAACTCTTTTCTTTTTCTTTTTTCTTTTAAACCTTTACACAGAAAATCAAAAGGCATCAGAGAAAATCTGTCTCTCTTTAAAAACAAAATTTTAACTGGTCTAGAAAATTTCTTTTAAACTTGAAAAGAAAAAAATGAAAATAGCAAACTGGGGAGCCCAAAAAAGCACAACAAGAACCTTTAAAACTGGCTTAGTAAAAAAGTAAAATGCAATGACTAATGTCCCAAAAGAGAAAATACAAAACACAAGTTAAAATGTATGGGGACAAAATAATCTTTGTAATAACAAAAATAAAACAAAACATCTCTGAGTGAAGGGAGAAAGATTGGCCATTTTTCTCTGAAGAAAGAAACCTTTTGTTTTTAAAACAAGGACTATTTAAGAAAGACAAAAACAAGGCTTAAATTGGGCAGAGAGAGTGTTCCTTTAAAATGGGAAGCTCTAGCAGAGTCTTTGAGGCTGCCTGTAAGAGAGGAGTAATTAGCATTTGAAAACGGGGCTCCCTTTTTCTGAAGAACAGCCATCGGGGAAAGAAGAAAGTCAAATCTAGTTTTGGGTGGAGAGAGTGTGACTGAGTCACATACTCACAGCCAAGGAAGAACAAAGCAACCATGAGCTTTAAACTTTAGAACAAGGAGAACAAAGGAAGTCTTCTGAGCATGTTCAACAAAGAACCACATGTGGAAGATAGAAAAAGGAAACCAATAAGAAGAGAAGGGACTTCTCTTCCCCTCAGTTTTGGGGTATCCTGTCCTATCTAGATTATGGAGGACAAGAAATGTATAGAAAGGAAACATAGACATCTACTCAAGAGGCTATGCTTAGCCAATGAGGTTTACCCAGGGAACAGCATTGGGAATCATCAACAGCAGATCAAAGCCCTTTGGTTTTCTGGAGGATGTAGGACAGTGAGCACCATCCCTGCCTTATGTGCTATGCAGTATAGGAGCCCTGAAATTTCTGAAAAGGCCAATGAAACTCTGTTTTTCATGCTATCAATTAAAGGCAAGGAAGTGAAGAAAAGGAGAGGGTTCACCCCTAAGTCTGCAGCACATTGTATCTCATCAGGATAATGGACTATATAATCTGTTTATAACAAAAGGTTCTACTTGCTGTAAATGTAAAAAGCGAGTGGAAAAGACAGATAGACTGGCTGGTAGGGGAGGTTCTCTCTTTAGGAAACAAGGCAGGAGAGAGGAATGTAAGAAAACAGCATCACTTTGACAGCAGCTAAGTTTCAGATAGACTATGCTGGCCAAATGAGGCTTTTTATAACCACTTTATAGAAAACAAAGACATACTACCTTCAGATTTTGACTGTTGACTATTTAGATTTCTCAGCAATCTTGAGCCAGTGTTATGTAGATAGATATTCAGAGTGGACAAAGGAACTCTCTTTTCCTGTTTTTCTAGCTGATGGCTTTAACAAACAACTGATCGGCCACAAGGAAAAATCTAGTTGCATTGGAAACTTAGCCTTTTAAGTATCACTAAGTACAGAGTTTTAATTTAGCAAAATGCTATTCTTTTTCGCCTGCATGATTTGTATACTCGTGAAATATCAGACTGATATTTACTAGAGCACAAGCACAAGATTTTGATATAACTATAGAGCCAGAAAGAGGAACTAGAATTTTTATCTCTCAGAACACAAAGCTATAAAGTCTACAGGATTTGATCTGTTTTAGGCGGAACAAAGGACTAGGAATCACAGGGAATCAAAGGGAAAAGAGCTCTCTCTCTCTTTCTGTCTAGGCAGATTAAACAAACCAGCAGTGCGGAAGAATGAGACATAGACTTCACTAAGTACCACCAAGTACCGATTGCAACTTAACAGAAATGCTAGGCTTTCTTTGTCTATAAGACTTGTGTACCCAAAGGAAGCCAAACTATGTTTTAACATCACAAAATAACACTAAATAACCCAGATTTGGATCAGAGAAAAACTAAAAATGAATAACAGCCTCTTATTCTTTTAGACAGCCAATTTTTTTAATATAGAGGTTCAAGGAATGTAAGGCACAACCTTTTGGGGTCTAGTTTTTAGCAATACAACAATCTAAACACACCTTTATAATAAAATCTACTTTCTTTCCATTTCTTTCTATTTCTTTCCCCACAAACCTTTCTGCTCTCTCTCAGCAAAACTTCTAGTTTGAACTGAGACAGGGAACATCCACATGTTTTCTTTCTGTTTCCAGCAACTTTTCTCTCCTATCACCTGGAGGACTGTCCTCTAAACTCTAACAACACATAAACCAACACATCTTTAACAACCTCTTTTCTCCGAGACTTTCCTCTAACTTGTTTTTTGGGGCAGGATTTTTGCAAAAGCCAGCCCACAACTTAAAAACCATCCTTACAATGGATCCTCAAAGCTTAAAAAGACTTTTCTTATACATGCACCCCTCCAACCGTTGGGTGAATTCAGATTTGAACACTGGTGCAATAAATGTTCAAACAAACCTCCTGTTGTAAAATACCTCCTTTCTTTAAAACTTTGTTTTCCAGGAAACTTAGGAGCACCTTTGCACAGTCCAGATTTTGGGCACCCTTTTGGACAGATTTTAAATTGAACTGGCTAACTTAACCTACAGTTAGCTCTGGCTTTTTCTTAAAGGTACAACATTTTTGTTAAGGTTTCTCCCAGCCCAGGGAGAGAAACCTGGCTGTAAGGAAAGGGTTAACTCTACTAAAATTCCACAGGTAGGAGATCCAAGATCCATTTCTTTTCTTATCTGTTTTTTTTTCTCATAGCTTCTGCCTTTCTTGTTTAACACACCATTTTTTTCTCCTTGCTTCATTCCCAGAGCCAGCTTATCCTAATCTTGATTCTCTTACCAAATCTCTATTGCCATTACTCCTTCTCCATCTTTTCTCAACACCTCTGTTGCGGCTGCAGACATCCAGCCACGACCTCCTTCTCCTCTCGGACCTTCTCAATCACATCCCCTATTTCTTTCTGACCCTACATTCGCTTGTGCACTCATTTTTCTTTAATGTCTATAGGCAAGACACCTTGCACATTGGTTACTGTTCAATCCTCTTCCTTTGTCCTCCTCTGTTTTCCTCTTGAAACACAATTGCGACTATATGTGCCTCTGGAACAATGTGCTCCTTTTCCCATGAACTGAACAAGTTTCAGAAATAACAGCTCTTTTATGGTGGCCTCCTCCACAGTCAATTCTTAATTCCAAATTGAGGCCCATAATCACCAATCAAAGACTCAACTTCAAAACTGACAAACTACAAGTGCTTACAAGCAAACTGAACAGGGACATCAATTCCTGATTCCATCCTTCAGGCTACATAATTCCAGTGTCCATGTTCCATGCTATTGCACCTGACATTTATATTTTTCTGGGGACATACATTTTCCATCAAAAGCATATATTCTCTATCATCTATGTTTGCACATTGTACATTCTAGTTCCAAAGTACAAGATCTCACTTCAAGGCAAAAATTACAAATAATGTTCTTAAACTGACACAAATGTTTGGTCTCTTTGCATCTATATCTGCTCTAACATAAAAATGACACTGAAACAACAATAACATTATAAGCTGACAAATGCACAATCTCATTTCCTAAATAACCTTTGAGTTGTCTTTTTAGGGTTATCTCTTCCTTTTGTTCCAAAATCCACAAATAACAATAAAATATAGATCTTCTGAATATTGGGGTGCACCTCATGTTTATCATGATTCAACCAAATATCTTAACTGGCAACAGGGACATATTTTAAAATGCATAACTCAAATAGCCTTTCAATATTTGATGCATGAAGGCATTGACAACAATAAAAATTAATTTTTCTCAAAGGATCAAATGAAAGGGAATGGAAGCCAAATCATATATTATCACATGTGAACAGAAAGTCATAAAGGCCTTATCTTTTTATATTTCTGTGTTTTTAACATTTGAAAACAATATAATCTGTTCTTACATTGCAGTGGGGGCGCACTTATAACCAGGTCATCCTCTGGGTGGCCCAAATCTAATTATGGCACAATTGGTTTTATTTTATCACCCCTTTTTGTTTTATCTGTGGCTATAATCATGGTTTTTGAACAACATTCTCAGGTTGGATTTTTTCTTATAACATTTCTAGCCATGCTGTAGCATTTTCTTTCATTAATCCAGGTGATGGTTTTCCTGTATGATTTATAATTTGTCTAATAGCATCTTATTACAAGATCTTTCAGGTGACCACCTAGGACTTGTATCAAAGGTGGGCAAGAAATCCAGAGTGCTCTGTCTGCCACACAAAAGCACTTAACCTTAAAGTGTGTTGTATATCACACAAACACTTTTATAATTGGGTTCTCTGGCTGCCACACAGAGACCCCCCCACTCCATTAATTCAACATGTATTTGAGCAGGGTTCCTTCTTCTTTTAAATTACCCCCACCCATATTTTTTCCAACAGGTTTCAGAAACAGAAATAGAAGGGTGATCAGGCCTTCTCTTTACCTCAATTCCGAGGTAGCTGGCAGGCTGCCCGGCCACAGGCAGGAAACTAGCAAGAGACAGGCAAAGAAAAGGAGAACCTCTTTTCATACTCACCTGTAATTCTTGCAGGAACCTTTCTCCGGCCGGGATCAGGAAACAGGAAGCAATCTGAGCAAGGCTTCAGGAAAAAATTCTTTTGTTGGGATCCCTGTGGTTTCCTGTATCTCTCCTTCATTCGCCGGGCCTCCAGTGTTTGTTCTAGAGGGCGCGCCCCCGGCAGAAGTGACAGAGCGACACAGGACCCCTCAGAGCCAAGAAAAGTTCCAGGGAAATTTCCCTTAGTCTGGCTGTTTCTGCTTTATGGAATTAAAGGGAGGGAGAACAGAGGAACTTCCTCTGCTCTAGCCTCCTGGCTGGCTCGCCAAATGTTATGGTCAAAAATCAGTTATAATATTTTCTCATAAAGCATAGACAGCAGACTAGATGCTCTCATTGAACAGATTGCTTTTATTGCTAGCAATAGAGATTGAACCACCCCTGAATAGTTTCAGAAAGAGTGGTCCTGAGCCCAGGCTAGAATGAAACTTTTATACATATCGAAGATAATGAGCTCATCTTCCAGAACAAAGGATTCTATACAAGTTCATCAATCAAAATAGGGATGCATTCATGTTTGCAAACATTCGGACATCTGCCCCTTTGATCTAACAATTAGTTATTCTCAGAAGGACACATTCCTCCTAAATTGACCACTATCACTTTCGATCTCCAAGCTGCCAGCCAAGACCCATTAAAAGCAACACTCTATCATTTTCCTTTTGTTTATCTTCATGGCTGACTGTATGGCTCCAATTTAGGAGGGGGCGACAGGCAGAAAGGTTCCCTCCCTTTTACTTCTCAAGGCAAGCACACAAAGGACTGCAAATGGAAGCTTTACAATTTCAAACCAACTTTTAACCATTTCCTACCAAATTTGGCTCTAAGCCTCCAATTACTTCAGTTAATATTGATTATTGATCCAGACTCTCTCAGTATCACCCAATCAACTTGTAAAGGTCACACCCAGAAAGGTGGAGTTTTATGGGACTGAGGGCTGAGAATCAGAAAGTTTCTCACTTGCTTTTTGACTTTTGAACTGTAATGATCTAATTAAAACATTCTCTTGATATGCTACTAACAAAATCTTGAAATATGTAGCAAATAGAGTTTATTCCTGCTTAGCCAGCTTTGGCTAAAGTGAAGATGTTATTATTGTTATTATTTTGTTTTGCTTTTGCTTTTGTCTTTTACAATAAAGAAGCTTGCTGAAAAGTTCCAGTTTTGAATGTTTGGTTTCAAAGGACTGTTTTTCAACACTCCCACAACATTATTTTAACAAGTGGTAGCAGAATGGATGGTTTTCTGTTTCCACGGACCTCTGAAGCCTGGAGTTAAAAAGCAGTTTTTTTTCTGTTCCGGCCAGCGAAGAGCCACGCGGACGCCGGAGAGATGCAGCACACGGCTTGATTTATGGCTGCAGCTGAAAAGAAGCAAGAAGGAATCCGAAGCCAGCAAGGATGGGATTTCCAAGTCTCTTAAGGCACAAGCATCAGAGAGGACTGTAAGTAACCCCCAACCCCTTATCTGAAAGGGCTGTTTTAAAGCTGTCTCAAGAAAAAAAAATAAAGCAGCAAATTAGCCGGAGGCTGTAAAAGCTGCAGTTTAAAGAGACAGAGTCCTGGAAGGAGGCACCTGGGGGGGGGGGCTTTCAGTTTTTAAGACTTGTGCTGGACTGTTTTAAAATTAATTAAAGATGGATCAAATTAAGTTCCCCAGGCTTAATTCAGAAAATTTTTCATCTTGGAAAATCTATGCTCATTCTCTTTTGACAAGAGAACATTTGTGGGAGATTGTACAGTCTGGTTTGGGGGCTGCCCCTTCTGAAGCAGACCAAGAAAGAAATGCACGGGCTAGAGCCACCATACTGCTATTATTATCTGAGGGACAATTAAATTTAGTCCAAGATTTTACTTCAGCAAAAGAAATATGGGACACTTTGGCTGCAATTCATCAGTCCACTTCTGATATAGCAAAGATGATTTGGGCAAAAAGACTGTTTTCGTGCAAAATGAAAGTTAATGACTCTGCAGAAGCTCATGTAAGCAAAATGAGAGAGTTGTTTGCCCAGGTTCAAGCAAGAGGCATTGTCCTAGATGAAAACCTCAGAATTTACATTTTACTCGGGTCCCTCAACGAAACCTATGATAATATACTCTTAGGATTGCAAGCATTGCCTGGAGCTCAATTAACTATGGAATTAGTCTGTGGGAGGATTTTGCAGGAATCTGAGAGGAGGAGGTTTGAAGCAGAGCAACGAAAGCTGAATTCTACAGCTCCAAAACCTCATCAAACCACAGAGGGAGCTCCAAAAGAGTTGCAAAGTGAAAAAGCAGCTATGTCAAAGGGAAAAATGTGTTATTATTGTAAAAAATTGGGACATTTAAGAAAAGACTGCAGGAAATTAATGGCAGATATCAGGAGGGGGCAGCAGCAGCAACAGCAGCAGCAGCAGCCACGTCCCTCTGGTGGACAAAAGAAGCACAGTGCTAACCAGGGATTTGTGGCCACAATTCAAAGCTGAGACAGTGTGCCCCAAACTCAGTCACAAGAGAATTGGCTTCTGGATTCTGGAGCGTCCACCCACATGGCCAACAAAATTGAACTGTTCCAGAGCAGAAAACCAGCAAATGTTGTTTCTATTTCTCTGGCAGACGGTCGAGGGCCAAGAATTAAAGAAATGGGGACTGTTTGCATTCCAAGTTTTGGTACCAATTTTGATGATGTCTTGTATGTACCTACATTGCAAAATTGTCTAGTTAGTGTGTCAGCTTTGACCTCAGATGGGTACAAAGTGAATTTTGAGGGGGATGAATGTTTAATCTTTAAAGATGGTGAATTTTGTGCTAAAGCCATTAAGAAAGACAAACTGTACCACATGATAGATAGAGAGAGTTGTGCAGTCGCAGAAAATCAGCCTTTGCATGATAATTGCATTCATTATTTTCACAGAGTGATGGGTCATGCTGGTTTTCCATATCTTTTGAAATTGAAGCAGGTTTGTCCTGAACTTAAAATGTCACCATGCTCAAACCACTTGGAGTGTTCAGTTTGCAGCAAGATTAAACTGAAGGCTTATCCTGTAGCAAAAGAAACAAAACTTAGAGCCCAGAGACCTTTTGAATATTTGCACTGTGACATAGCTGGGCCATTTAACCTTTCTCAGGGTGGGTGTAAATATTTCATGGTGATTGTGGATCGCTTCACAAGGTTTTCTTATGTGATTCTTCTGAAAGAAAAGGGTGAAGCAGGGGAGAGATTCAAGGAATGGGTGAACATGATAGAGAGACAGTTTGACTACAAAGTGGGAACTTTGGTTACAGATAGAGGAGGAGAATTCTTGGCTTCTCACTTGACCAATTGGTTAAGAAAAATGGGAATTAGGCATTTTACCACTAATCCTTCTTCGGCGGCCGAAGACAGATTGGCTGAGCGAAAAATTGCCGTTCTGAAGCAAATAAAAGATTGCATGATGCTTGATTCTAATGCTCCAGAGCACCTTTGGGGGGAGGCTATTCTCACAGCTAATTACCTGACAAACCGCACTTGGAATTCAGCTGTAGAGAATACTCCTTACTACATGCTTTTCAAGAGACCACCCAATTTGAAGTATCTTAGAGTGTTTGGGCAGTATGCAAATGTGTACATACCTGCAGCTTTCAGAAAGAAAGGTCAACCCAAATGGAGACGTTTGATGTTTGTAGGTTACACAGGAAACAGTTACAGGTTTTACCTGGGTGGAAATCAGGTTCTTTTTTCAAGGAGCGCAAATTTAGAGAAACATTCTGGGTGGGAAAACATTCATTCAAACAAAGAGGTGTTTTACAGACTAGGTCAGTTAGAAACACAGACACCACCACCTGCCAGAAATGGAGGGGCAGTGAAGCAAGAGTCAGATTCTTCAGAAGGTGAGGCTAGCACATCAGACAAGTTGTCACACACACGCCCACCAACACCTAGAATGACAGAAACAAAAAGACACACAGACAAAGAGGCACATTCAAGTACAGATTCTGAGGATGAACAGGGAAAGACGAGGACCATAGTTTTGAGGAGGACTACTAGAGTTAGAAAACCTCCAGATCGTTTTAAAGTGCAGGAAGCTAAGGCTTGTGTAGTCATGGTAGAGGAACCTGAGAGTTACAAGGAAGTACAGGAGTGTTGTGATGAAGAGAAGTTGAAATGGGAGTCTGCAATGGAGCAGGAGTTCAAGTCTTTGGTAGATAAAAAGGTGTTTGAAATTGTTGACAGGCCTACAAATCACAAGGTGATAGGTTGCAAGTGGGTTTACAAAAGGAAGCTGATGCCAGATGGTAGTCAGAAATACAAGGCCAGATTAGTAGCTAAAGGATTTGCACAACAGAGGTTTGAGAATTATGACAAAACTTTTTCTCCAACAGCAAAGCCTGAGAGTTTGAGGTTGGTGTTGGCTTTGGCTGCAAGGAGGGGCCTGGTAGTGCATCATTTTGATTTTGAGACTGCATACTTGAATGCAAGTCTTGATGAAACTGTTTTCATGGAACAACCTTTGGGTTTTCAGCAAAATAGTGACAAAAAGGTGTACAGGTTGAAGAAAGCGTTGTATGGTTTGAAGCAAAGTGCCAGAAGCTGGAATCTTTGCATTCATGAGGAGTTGGTGAAGCTAGGCTACAGACGCAGTATAGCTGATGCATGTGTTTACACAAAAGGTGATGTGGTTTTAGTGATTTATGTAGATGACTTGTGTGTAGTAGCAAATTCAAAGCAAAAGATTCAGGCAGTAAGAAAGGAGTTGTCACAGAAATTTAGTGTTAAAGATCTTGGAGTTTTGAAGTCTTATTTAGGAATAGATGTTGAATGGTGTGAAGATGGGAGTTGTTTGTTGAGTCAACAAAGGAAAATTCAGAGTTTGATTGAGAAGTGTGGATTGCAGGATGCAAAAACAGTAAAAAGTCCAATGTCAGTTGGTTATGTGAGTAGTGAAGGGACTAAGGAGTTTGAAAATTCAGAGATGTATAGGAGCTTTGTGGGGAGTTTGATGTATATTGCAAATAACACGAGGCCTGACATTTGTTTTGCCGTGGGCATACTTGGAAGAAAGGCAAATTGTCCTACGGTGGAAGATTGGACAGCAGTGAAGCACTTGTTGAGATATTTGAAGGGTAGCTTAGATAGAAAATTGAAGTTGCAAAACAGTCGAGCTGGTCTTGAATGTTTTGTTGACAGTTCGTTTGCTTCTGAGCTACAAGATAGAAAGTCAGTGACAGGATTGTTGATTAAGTTTGGAGAAAGTACAATTGTTTGGAGAAGTAGAAAACAGAGATACGTAGCCCAAAGTACAGGAGAGGCAGAATTCGGGGCCTTATCTGAGTTAGTTAATGAGATTGAGTGGATTAGACAGTTGTTGAAAGATCTGAATGAAGATTGTGTTGATCCAGTGATGATAAATGAGGATTCTCAGACATGCATTGCTATGGCTGAAGCTGAGAACTTGAAATGCAGAACAAAGTACATTGGTGTGAGGTATCAAAATGTGAGAGAGATGGTACAGAAAGGAGTTGTGAGTCTGCAATACATTGAGTCAGATCAAAATCAAGCAGACATCTTGACAAAGGCATTGACCATTGATAGACACGAACGGATGTCACGTCTACTTGGCATGTCTTAAGTTTAGACCTAGCCATTGAGCTAAGTTAGTTATACGACAGTGTTAGTTTAGTGTACAACATACACACATCTTACATTTCAGGAGGGGATTGTTAGGTTTAGATGGGATATAGAGTCAATGTTAAAATGTTGAAATGTAAAAGATGTGTGTCTGTATTTTTCCATGCTGTGAAAAGTTGTTTTTCTGAGAGCTAGATTCACAGTTTAACAGTCCCAGGTGCGGTTTAGCCAAAACAGGACTCCATTCTCTGGGAAAGAAGGTTTGTTTGTGTTATGGTTTTGTAAACATAATTTTTGTTATGGGAAATGTAGTCACATGATATGTTATTGTAATTAAGGGTTGGACTAGAACACATCACGTAGTATCACCCAATCAACTTGTAAAGGTCACACCCAGAAAGGTGGAGTTTTATGGGACTGAGGGCTGAGAATCAGAAAGTTTCTCACTTGCTTTTTGACTTTTGAACTGTAATGATCTAATTAAAACATTCTCTTGATATGCTACTAACAAAATCTTGAAATATGTAGCAAATAGAGTTTATTCCTGCTTAGCCAGCTTTGGCTAAAGTGAAGATGTTATTATTGCTATTATTTTGTTTTGCTTTTGCTTTTGTCTTTTACAATAAAGAAGCTTGCTGAAAAGTTCCAGTTTTGAATGTTTGGTTTCAAAGGACTGTTTTTCAACACTCCCACAACATTATTTTAACTCAGAACTTGAAGTTTGTGGAACCTCAGAGAGTCCACACAGGAGAGAAACCATACAGATGCCAGCAATGTGGGAAATGTTTTACTCAAAGGTCAAGCCTTGTGGCCCATCAGAGAGTCAACACAGGAGAGAAACCACACAAATGTCAGGAGTGTGGGAAATGTTTTGCTGAGAAGACGAACCTTGTGAATCATCAGAGAGTCCACATAGGAGAGAAACCACACAAATGTCAGGAGTGTGGGAAATGTTTTGCTCAGAAGACGAACTTTGTGGAACATCAGAGAGTCCACACAGGAGAGAAGCCATACAGATGCCAGCAATGTGGGAAATGTTTTACTCAGAAGACAAATCTTGTGATGCATCACAGAGTCCACACAGGAGAGAAACCACACAAATGTCAGGAGTGTGGGAAATGTTTTGCTGAGAAGACGAACCTTGTGAATCATCAGAGAGTCCACACAGGAGAGAAACCACACAAATGTCAGGAGTGTGGGAAATGTTTTGCTCGGAAGACGAACTTTGTGGAACATCAGAGAGTCCACACAGGAGAGAAACCATACAGATGCCAGCAATGTGGGAAATGTTTTACTCAAAGGTCAACCCTTGTGGTCCATCAGGGAGTCCACACTGGAGAGAAACCACACAAATGTCAGGAGTGTGGGAAATGTTTTACTCAGAAGACGAATCTTGTGAAGCATCAGAGAGTCCATACAGGAGATAATAATAATAATAATAATAATAATAATAATAATAAGTTTTATATATATTTCCCATGTCTTCCTATGAATTGAGGCAGGATTACACAATAAAATGAATGCAGTGTACAAAATATAAACAATAAAGTAATAAAAATCTGAACAATAATAATAGATTAAGAGAACAGAATACAATATATTAAAACAAATGAAAATAAAATAAAATAGGATTAAATAAAATAGCCAATCATTGACAGAGTCTATAAATCTGGAAGATCAGATAGATAGGCCCGCTGGAAGAGCTTCTTAAAGACTTCTAGAGTAGTAATAAGATGGATCTCCTGCGGCAGGCTGTTCCACAACTTGGGAGCTGTGACCGTAAATGATTTTTGGGAAATCTAGTTTTATGGTGTTCTAATAACATCTTCCCAGATGTTCTGAGAGTGCAGGGTGTATTATGTGGGGAGAGGCATTCCTTCAAGTAACTTGGGCCCAAGCCATGTAGGGTTTTAAAGGTAATAAGCAACAGTTTGTACTGAGCCTGGGAGCTAATTGGCAGCCAATAAAGAGATTTTAATACAGGTGTTATATGGTCTGACCTAGATGTTCTGGTGACCAATCTGGCTGCCGCATTTTGAACCAATTGGAGCTTCCAAAGGTGGTACAGAGGTAGCCCCATGTAGAACGCATTACAGAAATCCAAACGAGAAAATGCCAGGGCAAGTACTACTGCTTCAAGGTCCTCTCAGTCCAGGTAGGGACGCATTTGGCAGATTAACCAAAGTTGATACCAAGCATTCTTGGCCATCGCATCCCCTTGAGATAACAACTGTAAAGATGAATCCAGGAGTACTCCCAAAATGCGTGCTTTGTCCTTTAGGAGAAGTGTGACTCCATACAGGACTGGACGGCAAAACTGCTTTCCCAGACCTGGGGTACCTATCGCAAGTATCTCTGATTTTTCTGGATTCAACTTGAGTTTGTTTTCCCTCATCCAGCCCATTACCGATTCAAGACAGATATAAAGAGGAGTAATACCATCCTTAGTCACTGCAGCAGACGGAGACATAGTGAAATAAAGTTGGGTGCCATCAGCGTACTGATAACATTGTGCCCCATGTCTCCGGATGATCTCTCCCAGCGACTTTATCTAAATGGTAAACAGCATGGAGGATAAAATGACGCCCTGAGGGATGCCAGATGTCAGCTCTCTTTTTGAAGAGCCGCTACCCTCCAGCATCACCATCTGAAATCTTCCTGAGAGGTAGGACCAGAACCACTGAAGAGGAGTGCCCCCAATACAACTCGATCGCCTTACCCAAGAATAGTAGAAGGGAGACTGGCCTATAATTATTTTTCACCAGGGGATCAAGGGAAGGTTTTTTCAAGAGCAGTTTAACCACCACTAGTTTCAAGTTAGATGGAAATTTCCCTTCCCTGAGGGATGCATTAATTATGAGTTGTAATAATGTTTTTACTGCATCTGCTCCCTGGACTGTCAGCCATGATCAAGGATCAAGAGGGCATGTTGTCCTCCTTATACTTCCAAGAAGCTTGTCCACTTCATCAGTATTAAGAATCTCGAAATGATCCAGTGTAACATAGTCCACAGTGTCTCTGGACAACTCTCTTATTGGTTCTGTTATAATGCCCGCATCCAGATCAGCCCTTATCTCAGAGATTTTATCTACAAAAAAGTCATTAAAAGCATCACAGCAGGCTTTAGTTAGTTCCAATAACGTGTTCAGGGTGGGAGGTAATTGAATTAATTCTTTAACTACCCTCAACAGTTGTGCTGGACGAGACTTGCAGATGCAATACATGTAGCATAGAAAGAATTCTTTGCTGCATCTATTGCCACTTGATAGGAATCCAACGTGAGCCTATGACATGTCTTAGATATAATCATCATCATCTCAAGCTGAGCCTTATGTCCCCCATCCTATACCTGTGCATTTAGATTTTGATTCATTTTGCAGGACTCAACCATGCTGGCTCCACTCCTCATGCATTTGACAATGTGGACTTTGAGAGGCATAGATTGCTCTCCTGGAACTGGGGAAGAGTGTGATTGAGTTCTCACCTGCACCCTTCATATGGATTCAGTGTATAAACTGTACAGCCAACTTGGGCATTGTTGAGCATGGTGTCCTCAATGATCATAAGTTTCCTTGAATATTTCTGGACCGGAATTTAATAACAACTGGGTTTTCTCAAAATAATTTTAGTTAACTGTGGTTTTATAGTATTATCTATTTTGGTTACATGTATTTCTTCGTTTGCTCATTGCCTTGGGTTTTGTAGAGCTAGATGGATAAATTTTAACATTGGTGTTGCATAGTTTCATATTTGTATCACTTTTTCCTTTCCCTTTGTGTGTGTGTGTAGATATTTATTATACACACACTGTCAAAATGCCTGAGGAAAAGGGAAGCAGACTGGCCCAGTTGGGAAGCGCTCACTGCTTTTAAGGCAACATTAAGAGATCCATCTAAGGCAAGGGTAGGCAACCTTTCCCCTTTAAGGGCCAAGGGACTTCAGCTCCCAGAATCCCAGAAGCTATTGGCTAACATGGGACTATTGGCCAACATGGCTGAGGCTTCTGGGAAATAAAGTCCCTCGGCCCTTAAAGGGGAAAGGTTGCCTACCCTTGATCTAAGGTGTTGAGCCTGCTTCCCCCACCCGACCCTTAGGACCTTAGATATCTCCCTTAAGGGATGAAGAATGTCCTGGAGTGGAGTCTCTGCCCTGCACATAGATGGGGACCGCTTTGCGTCCCAACTAGATGAATGGGCAGTAAATGGCAAAGAAAGTTCAGTGGAAGGGAAGCAAGGGGAAAGCAATGCATTATGGGACCAAAAATTGGGAGGAAGGTGTTGATGTCAAGATTTCCCCCCCCCCCATCACAATAATCACAAAAATATCACCACAAAAATAGTCACCCTTTCTCTACGAATGGTTCCAGGGAGAGATTTTTATCTGCTCACTAATTGTTTGTTACAGATGTTGCTCAACTCTATTGATGACTATGGGTCTACTTTAAGCAATAATGAAAAGGACAGTAGAACAAGTCTTCTTCATTTGTATTTACCAGTCTAACTGGACGATAATATTTGGATCCTCTTTTTTTTCCCTTTTTGAAGATGGGGACAACATTTGGCCTCCTCCAGTCTGCTGGGACTTCTCCTGTTCTCCAGGTGTTCTCAAAGATTATTGCCAAAGGTTCCGATATTACATTTGCCAGTTCCTTTAGTACCCTTGGATGTAATTCATCTGGTCCTGGAGACTTATATTCCTTTAGATTAACCTGGTATTCCTGTACTATCTCTTTACTTATTCTGTGCTGAAATTCTCCTATTGTTAGAATCCTGTTAGTATTCTATCAGATATGTAGTATAGTGTGGGGATGATGGGAAGATTGGTTAGTCATGTTAGAGTGCAGGTGCTTTATCAAGTGACCTTGGGTGGCTGGCTCGGCTGACTCGGCTAGCTGGGAACGAACGAGATGTTTGGGAAAAGGAAGGAGGGGTTGAGAGCGCGGGCTTTTTGCACATTCTTTTCACTGGCTGTAGGGGGGGATTTTTTCAGTCTCAGCTAAAACGTCTGATGGCCAGGACTGACCTATGGATCTTCCAATAAAGTTCTGTTAATTCTTTAATTAAACTGACTGGTTGGTTGTCTAAAGGTGCTGCTGTCTATTTCATGACAGTTAGCTGAGACTCACACCAAGTTCAACTTTATTTTTGGTATTTTGTTCCTGCTCCTGGAGAGATGGAGGCAGGAACGGAGATGTCCTCCAAAGAGAGTCAAACCCCAGAGGATGGGGGGGAACCTCGGGCGGAGGACAGAGGAACCGGAGCGGTGCCAAAGACCGGAGGGCCACAATTGCCACAGACCCCACTAGTGTCCGGGAGATGGTTCGGTGCTCCGGTGGACCCAGTGCGCACAAAAGAACGCCGGCGGGCGGCGAGGTGGTCGGATTGGAACACCGGGTTCACGCAACCACTACAGCTGTCCTCGGGAGAGGGGACCGACATGGAGATGCAGGTACAGCAGCTGAAATCTGAGGTGGAGGGGATGCGAGGCACCATGACCATGATGCTAGAGATCCTCCAACAGATTGCTGGAGATGGAGTAGGGGGTGCAGGAGCAGGGGCAGGAGCTGCCCGGGCCCCAGCCCCAGGTGGGCAACCCCAAGAGATGGGAGCAGGGGGAGAGGAAGCCTTGCCCCAGGGCCCCCACCAGCAGTCCTCCCGCAGCCGAGGGCCCCAGATGCACAGGCTAAGAAGATGGGGGTCAAGTTCGATGGGGATTCCCAAACGCTGCCTTATTTCTTATCGCAAGTGGCAGATCATATGGAAGAGTGGGGCCCTGTTTTCCCTTCGGAATCAGCCAAGGTAAAGTGTGTGGCAAGACATCTGCGGGGGGAGGCGGCCCGCTGGCTGGTGCAGCTCTACGATCGACGAGCGCCGGAGCTGGGGGACCTAGACGAATTTATGAGGGCCCTTAGGACTAGATTTGAAGACCCTTTCCAGGCCACCACTGCCCTGGCTGAACTAAAAGTTTTAAAACAAGGTTCCATGACAGTGGCTGCATATGCGGCAGAATTCAGAAGGCTGGTGGCCCAAGTGCCTGACTGCCCTGAGGGAATGCAGATCCAATATTTTAAAGATGGACTGAGCCCAGAGATAGCCAAATGGGTGTTGATGATGGGAAAACCCCTCACGGCTATGGAATGGATTAGAGTGGCGGGAGAAGCGGAAGCCATCTTACATGAAGTAAAGATGTTAGATCAAAGACAAACCCAAGAGACCAAAGCGAAGGGGGGCCGAAGCCAAGCCCACAAAGGAAAACTTCCTACCGGCACTACAGAGACTGAGAGGGAGAGACGGCGCCGGTTAGGTCTATGCTTAAAATGCGGCCAAAAGGGGCACTTAATTGCTGCTTGCCCGGACATGGCCCAGGAGGGAAAAACCGGCTCCTCTCAGGGCCCCCCCCCGGCCGAGGCTCCAAGAAGGAAAAGAGTCAGCCGAAAAGAAAATCTTCTACTGAGCACAGCCTGAAAGTAGAAGAGCCCAAAGAACAGGAGGTCTGGACAGACTCAGACGACTCAGACAGTTTTACAAGCTCAGGAGGGGAGCCTTTAAACTTCCAGAGCCTGCCTTAGGAAGCGGTGAAAGGCGGGCTGTGGGAGCAGAGAGCCGCAAAAAGATGGTGAGTGGGGGCATTCCCCTGTTGTCTGTATCAGTGACTTTGATGGTGGGGCCCAAGAAAAAAGCTATGCAATTAATTGCAGCCATTGACTATGGGTGTACAAGGTGCTTGATAAACCCTGCAGTAGTAGACAGTTTGAACATAGCCACCCACCCTCTGAGAGAGCCCATTCCCTTTGTTCAGATGGATGGATCTCTGATGGGGGGCCGTGCTGCAGAAAGAAAAACTGATCCTGTGTGGCTAGGGATAGCAGACCATTGGGAACAGCTCCAGTTGGTGGTGGGAAATACTTATAATTACCACCTAATGTTGGGCATAGACTGGCTACACCATCACAACCCTGAATTGCGCTGGAGGGAGAGACAGTTAATTTTCAATGATCCGGATTGTGCAAACCATTGCCTTGCCCACGGGATGGTGCTCCCCCCTCTTCTCCCCACGGTGGCGCTTCCCGGACAAATAGAGAAAGATGCAGCTGCTCACTTGGAAGGCCTGCCCAGAGACAGAGACATTGGGCAAGGCGGGGAGGGGTCGCCAGTCATCCCTCCGGTTTACCAAGATTAAAAAGGGGTGTTTGAAGAGAGAGAGTGTGATGTGTTGCCTCCACACCGAGAAACAGACTGTGCTATTGAAATATTGCCAGGGGCACCCCTTCCTAAACCCAAACTGTATTCAATGACCCCAAAAGAGCTGGCCACATTGAAAGACTATATAGAAAAGAACTTGGCTCGAGGGTTCATTCGACCCTCCACTTCTACATTTGCTGCTCCAGTATTTTTTAGGGGGAAAAAAATGGTTCTTTGCGGCTGGTGGTAGACTATCACAATCTAAATGGGATTTGCAGCACCAACAAGTACCCTTTGCCCCTAATGAAAGACATGTTGGGGAGACTGGGCACGGGCAAAATATTTACAAAGTTGGACTTAAGAGATGCTTATCACCAAGTTAGGATTAAGGAGGGAGATGAATATAAGACTGCTTTCAACTGCCCTTTGGGGGCATTTGAGTACCTGGTTCTTCCTTTTGGACTGTCGGGGGCTCCTGAGATTTTTATGAGGCACATTAATGAAGTACTGCATGATTTGCTTTTTGAAGGTGTTCTGGTATATTTGGACGATGTGCTCATCTATTCTAAGGACTTAGACAGTCATGTCAAACTGGTGAGAGAGGTACTCAAAAGACTATGGGATAACCAACTGTATGTGAAACTGTCCAAATGTCACTTTCACACCGAGAGACTAGATTTTTTGGGGTACCGAGTGTCTAACCAGGGCTTAGAAATGGATCCAGCTAAAGTACAAACAGTGTTGGACTGGGCACCCCCGAGAAATAGGAAAGATGTACAAAAGTTCCTGGGCTTTGCAAATTTCTACAGAGAATTCATTCCTGACTTTGCTAAGATTGCATTGCCCATTACAGACCTACTCAAGACTAAAAATACGCCCAAAAGTGGGGAGGGGGCTGCGTCCAAGCCTCCCAAGCCCTCCACTCCGATTCAATGGTCTGAAAAATGCCAGAGGGCTTTTGAACAACTAAAGCTGTTGTTTAGCTCTGAATCTATTTTAATTCACCCAGACCCAGCCAAACCCTTTGTGGTTCAAGTTGATGCCAGTGACTTTGCTATGGGGGCTGTTCTGCTGCAAAAAGATGATAAAGACAAGCTTAGACCTTGTGCCTACCTGTCCAAGAAGTTCCAGGGGCCCCAATTATCTTGGCCGTGCTGGGAAAAAGAAGCTTATGCAGTTAAACATGCCCTAGAAAGCTGGAGACAATTCCTTGAGGGGGCGGCACACCCTTTTGAGGTATGGACTGATCACAGGAACTTAGAAGTGTTACAGACTCCCCGCAAACTTAGCCCCAAACAAAGGAAATGGGCTAAAGACTTTTATAAATATAACTTCAAGTTAAAGTTTTTCCCGGGCCGCCAAAACATTTTAGCAGATGCATTATCCAGATTGCCACAGCATGGGGGAAAGGAGGCAGTTCCTCTTGAGACCATCTTTTCCCGGGAACAGTTGGGTTTGGCGGTAATTACACGCAGTAGAGCCAAGGCTTTAGTTCAACCCCCTTCACAGGGTGACTCACCACCGCCATTAGACGATCTGTTGCTAAAAATCCAGCAGGGGGCAGAAACAGATGAGTGGCTACAACAGCATAAAAATCAACTGTCTAAAAATGCACAAGACTTATGGGTGTGGAATTCAAAGATCTATGTTCCTGCTTCCTTAAGAAAAGACATCCTTCAGATATACCATGACTCTAAGGCAGCAGGGCATTGGGGATATTTAAAAACTTGGCACAAGATCCGCAGCACCTACTGGTGGGATGGAATTCGTGCAGATGTAGAGGCTTATGTTAAAAGTTGTCCGGTTTGCGCTAGAGCCAAACCAAGAGTGGGCAAGCCTAGAGGACTACTTCAACCTCTGCCTACACCAGAAGGACCTTGGAAACACATTGCTATGGATTTTATAACAGACCTGCCTCCTAGCAAGGGCCGAGACACTATTTGGGTGGTGGTAGATTTGTTCTCCAAACAAGTACATTATGTGGCCTGCAAGGGGATGCCTTCGGCCCCCAAATTAGCTGATCTGTTCATAGCACACATATATGGACTCCATGGCCTCCCAGACCGAATAATCTCCGATAGAGGCAGTTCGTTTACTTCTAAATTTTGGAGGGTGCTACAAGACAAATTGGGGGTTCAATTGGCCCTTAGCACGGCTTTTCACCCGGAGACTGACAGAGCGAGAAGACTAACCAAAGTCTCCAGAGATACCTGCGTTCTTATACTAATTACCTACAAGATGATTGGTTTGATCTACTTCCACATGCCGAGGTTGCTTTCAATAGCGCAGTGCACAGCAGCACTGGGAGCTCTCCCTTTTTGATTAACTATGGTTTTGAACCTAAGCTCCTCCCTGCCCTGCCTGTAAATAAAACTGACCCGGTTCAGGTGACCCAGTGGGCTGATAAAGTCAGAGGGGCTTGGCCCACCATTGTCAAAGCTTTGCACGAAGCTAAGAAGCAGTATAAAAATCAGGCTGACAAAAAAAGGGCAAAAGGTTGGGATATTAAGCCTGGTGATATGGTTTACCTTTCCACCAAGAACTTGAGGTCTAAGTTTCCTTCCAAAAAGCTAGGCCCAAAGTTTGTGGGTCCTTTTCCAGTTAAGAGACTTGTTAATGAGGTTACTGCTGAATTGATTCTTCCTAAGACCTATCATCATCTTCACCCAGTTTTTCATTTCAGCTTGTTGAAACCTGATTGTGCTGTTGACCCCTGGAAACCCGTTGAGTCACCACCCCTTCCTTTGATGGTTGATGGACATCAACACTTTGAAGTTTCGAAGATTCTGGACTCTCGGGTTCATCGAGGCAGACTACAATATCTGATCCGTTGGAAACACTTTCCTGTTGACCATTCTGAATGGGTGTCTGCTGTTCATGTCAATGCTCCTGATCTGATTGCTCATTTTCATGAACGCTATCCAGACAAACCTTCTTTGTCTTCAGTTGTTTGATGTTTCTTTTATTTCTCTGTTTATTTTTTTGGGGGGGGGTTCTGTTTTCAGGGGGGCAGCCTGTTAGAATCCTGTTAGTATTCTATCAGATATGTAGTATAGTGTGGGGATGATGGGAAGATTGGTTAGTCATGTTAGAGTGCAGGTGCTTTATCAAGTGACCTTGGGTGGCTGGCTCGGCTGACTCGGCTAGCTGGGAACGAACGAGATGTTTGGGAAAAGGAAGGAGGGGTTGAGAGCGCGGGCTTTTTGCACATTCTTTTCACTGGCTGTAGGGGGGGATTTTTTCAGTCTCAGCTAAAACGTTTGATGGCCAGGACTGACCTATGGATCTTCCAATAAAGTTCTGTTAATTCTTTAATTAAACTGACTGGTTGGTTGTCTAAAGGTGCTGCTGTCTATTTCATGACACCTATTCTGTCTGCTCTATTTTCCTCAGGTTCAACACCCTTTTCCTTTTTTGAGAATAATGAAGCAAAGAAGGTGTTGAGTAGTTCTGCCTTTTCTCTGTCCCCTCTTTTTGCCATCTCCTCTATACAGTGTCCCTGCCATTTCCTCCTTCTTCCTTTTGCTGTGGACATACCCAAAAAAAAACCTTTTTATTGTTCTTGACTTCTCTAGCAAGCCTGAGTTCATTTTGTGCTTTAGCTTTTCTGACTTTACCCCTACACGTGCTAGCTATTTGTTTGAATTCCTCTTTGGCGACCTCCCCCATTTTTCCATTTCCTATACATGCTCTGTTTAAAACTTAATTCAGTTGCAAGTTCCTTAGTCATCCATCCTGGTTTCTTGAGGCACCTCCCATTTTTCTTCTTCATTGGAACTGTTTGAAATTGTGCCTTCAGTATCTCCCTTTTG
Source organism: Phrynosoma blainvillii (assembly GCA_026167975.1). Taxonomy (NCBI): domain Eukaryota; kingdom Metazoa; phylum Chordata; class Lepidosauria; order Squamata; family Phrynosomatidae; genus Phrynosoma; species Phrynosoma blainvillii. The sequence goes on along the minus strand of JANUYF010000002.1, from coordinate 396,439,765 downwards.
AGAAACTCCCATCCATCTTGAACTCCCTTCTCTTTTAGTATTCCTGACCATGGGATCACCCCCAGTATTTCCCTAAGATTATCAAAATCAGCTCTCCTAAAGTCTAGAATGTGTGTCTGACTATGCCTGGCTTCTCCATTCCACTGTATAATAAATTCCAGGAGAACATGATCACTCCCACCTAAAGATCCAACCACTTGCACCTGTTAGTTAGGATCAGATCCAAAATAGCTGACTCCCTTGTTGCCTGTTCCACCTTTTGGACAATGAAATTGAGGAATTTGCTAGACCTTGAGGATTTTGCTGAGTTTGAATTCCAGCAAATATCAGGATAGTTGAAGTCACCCATCACTACTATATTTCTCCTTTTTGAGTGTGTAGTCATCTGTTCTAGAAAGGCATCATCCAATTCCTCCGCCTGAGTCGGGGGTCTGTAGCAGACTCCCACAATAACATCCCTGTTGTTTCCCTCCCCTTTAATTTTTATCCAGATGCTCTCCACCTGGCTTCCAGGATTGATGTCCTGGATTTCTTCACTGGTGTAAATATCCCTGACATATAATGCTATTCCTCCTCCTTTCCTGTTTGGCCTGTTTCTCTTGAAAAGGTTATACCCCTGCATTTCTACATTCCAATCATGAGACTCATCTCACCAGGTTTCAGTGATGCCTATTATATCATATTTGCTTTGTTGTGCTAGGACTTCCAAATTCATCTTGCTTATTTCCCATGCTCTGTGCATTAGTGTAGAGACATCTAAGACCATATGTCTCCTTTATTTGCTGCCTGTGCATGTTTTTTTTTTTTGCCTCCCACTGTTGGTTCGCTGTACTGTTTGCCTTGTTTCCTCTATGACAGTTGGACTATTTTTTCCAGTCCTTTTGTCTTCCAGGATGCTGTCTCCCTTCCCCACATAACTCAGTTTAAAGCCCTCCTGATCAAATTCTTGAGACTGTTGGCAAAAATGTTTCTTCCAACTGGTGTGAGACGCAACCCATCCCTTGCCAGGAGTCCGCCCTCATGGAACCACACCCCATGATCTAAGAATCCAAATCGTTCTCGACGACACCATCTGTGGAGCCAATTGTTGACATCTACTATTTTCCTCTCTCTTCCTGGACCATGCCCTTCAACTGGCAGAAGAGACGAGATGACAATCTGTGCCTCCATTTCTTTCAGCTTCTTACCTAGAGCCTTGTAATCCCTTTTGATGTTCTGAAGGCTGTGTCTTGCTGTGTCATTCGTTCCCACATGGACCAAAAGGAAGGGGTATTGATCAGTAGGCTTGACCAGTTTTTTCAGCCTCTCTGTCACATCTCGGATCTTTGCCCCAGGGAGACAACACACCTCTTGAGACATCTTGTCAGGCCCACAAATCACTGCTTCTGTCCCCCTCAGCAAAAAGTCCCCCACCATGACCACATGCCTCCTCTGAGGCTTAGCAGCGACTGTTCCCTGTGGTGGAACTCCCAGGGTCCCATGCTCTGTCCCTGAAATCTGTCCATGCTGCACTTCCTGCTCTTCCTTGATGAGAGAAAGAGCTTGAAATCGATTCTGTAGCTGCAAGCTCCCAGAACGATCCCTGATCTCCTTACTTCTGCATTGTGGAGGACAATTCGCTGGCAGACCACGGAGACACGTCATTTTCCTCCCTCATACACAATGCGCCTTTTCACACGTACCAGTCTAGCAATTAGACCTGGCTGTTAATTACATGTACACACAGCCTGGTGAGTAAACACAGATATACACATCCTGATTAATGACCTGGCTGGTCTATGTGTTAATGACTAATTTGGCTTGTTTCCTGTATCCTGCTTGCTTACTCTGACCTTTGAGTTCAACACTGGGATAGCTCCTAGTACCAGTTAATGATTGACTGACTGCATTGAGCATGCTGTAGGGAAATGGCTAATAAAAGGCAAGAGGGAGAAAGACTCTCAAGCATTTGTGCCCCCATCCGTGTCTCGGTGTGTGTCATCCCTGCATGGAACCCCAACACTGCATGTGACATTCCTCCAGCCTTCTAACTCCTGTGTGTGTGATGTGACCTTCTCCACCCCACCCACTGAGTAACAGGCACCCTAACAGTCACCCTCTCCCCAAGTGTTTTTAAAAAGAATTTTAAAACACCCACTCAAAATGGCTGCCTGGAAACTGCTTTCTTCTTCTTTCGTAGCAGGAACTGGCCTAGAAAGTTTTCTTTCCCTTCTCTTTTCCTGGCAGAAACTACCTGCAAAGCCTCCTTCTCTTTCTCCTTTCTTTCAGAACCCTCGCAACTGTGTTGCTCCTGTGGTTGTCCCAGCTGATAAAGGAAGCTGATAAAGGAAGCTATGGTTGCCCCAGCTGATAAAGGGGCAGGGCGGCTAGGAGGAGAAGGCTTGCCTAAGGAGCCCTCTTCTGCCACCGCTGCAGGTGATGGAACGAGCAGAGGACAGGCTAAGAGCCTCCAGAAGAGGCCCTCTTCAACTGCAGCCGCAGGTGGTGAAACAAGTAGAGGAAGGGCTAAAATAGTCTCCTGAGGAGCCCTCTTCTGCCGCCACTGCAGGTGGTAGAACGGGCAGAGGACAGGCTAATATAGCCTCCTGAGGAGCCCTCTTTTGCCACCACTGCAGGTGACAACTGCTTTGGCTCTAGAGCTCAGCCAGGGTCACAAAGGAAGCTCTTGGACCTGCCATTGTGACCTCATTGTCCAAGGAGGCAGTTGGCAGAACAACTTTTTGTAGGCAGGACTCTGGTCTCCTTTCAGGCAGTCCTTGCCTTGCCTTTCCCAGGGATTAGAGAGAGGAAGGTCCTGCCCCACTCTGCTTCTTGGAGGCAACTCTTTGGTTGCGCTGTGAACAGGGGAAGGCTGAGTCTTTCCAGTGTCCCTCCTTTAGGCCAAACCTTTTCAGAAGGCTTCTGAGGCCAACAACTTCTGCTCAGGCATTTAGTCTTTAAAGTGGCCAGTCAGGGAGGAAGTGTGTCCTTTCAAAGCCAAGGCAAGCCTTTCCTTGGCCCAAGAGAAAGATGGGGACTACCTGCAAGAGTAGGGGGGCTTGGGCTTCCTCAGAGGGGGGCACAGGTAGGTCTTCCCAATGCAGGCCTGAGAGAGTCTCTCTCTAGCTTTAGCTCCATTAGCTTCACTTTTTGCCATATACCTCTTACCATGGGATCAGAATTGAGGGGAGGAAAATAAATGCCCCTTCCTTTCCCTCCATCATCACTTCCCCTCTTTATCCCCAAAGGTCAGGTGCATGGCAATGGAAGAGTTCCCCCCATGTTTGCCCAGATCAGCCCCTCTTTCCTCCCTTCCCCAGTCTGTCTCCTTTCTCTCTTCCCAGACTCATGGAGGAAGGATGGGTGCAGTTTCCATAGAGGGGGCATAATGGGGGTAGCTTGGCAGGTTATCCCCATGCACTGCCTTTTCTTCCTGGGGCTGCTTGGTTTATTTTGGTTCTTCCTTACAAGGAGACCCAGGGAGGTTCTTTTGGGTTTCCCTAAATGGAAAAGGGCCCATGAAATGCCAGGCAGAGAGAGAGAGGTGGGGGGGGGGAAGACAGGAAGGAAGGAATATCACTCCCACCCTGTGTCCCCTCACTACTATCCCACTAGAATTTTTTACTTCTGCTTTGTATGCTAATTTTATGACCATCCAAACAGGCACAAATGCCTCTGTAAGAACATATCTCCTGTAGGGTTAAGTTTGGCATGTCATGAAAACTGGGGAACTAAGTGCTGTATTTATTTACATATTTTATTGTATTATTTGTTTAAAGTACTGAAATCCTTTATTTAAATTTAAATCCATCTTTTTCTAAGGCTGCATTTTATTACTACTGGGGCATCCACAAGTTCCAGGGTTCTCATGGGCATCACGTCTATGCATGAAATGCCAAGATATAGGATGGGGGACACCTGGCTTAACATGACTATGTGTGAAAGGGATCTAGGAGTGCTGATACACCACTAGTTGAACAAGAGTCAACAGTGTGATGCTGCAGCTAAGAAGGCCAATGCGATTTTAGGCTGCATGCATAGAAGTATAGTGTCTAGACTGGGGTCCTGAAACTTTATGAGCAGGGGGCCGACGCTGTCCCTCAGACCATTGGAGGGGCAGAGTAAAAACAAAAACAAACACCATGACCTTGAGCAAATCACACCCTCTCAACTTCAGAGGATAACCAAGGGAACTCCTCTCTGAAGAAACTTGCCAAGAAAACCCCCATGATAGGTGTCACCATAAGTTAGAAATGACTCCAAAGCACTGGATTACCCTGGTTAGGTCACACTCTCTCAGCTCCAAATGGTAATGGAAACCCTCCCCTGGAGAAACCTGCTAAGCCAGGAGTAGGCAACTGTCAGTGAGGATTTTAAGGGCCAAGGGACTTCAACTCCCAGAATCCCAGGAGCTATTGGTCAACATGAGACTATTGGCCAACATGGCTTCTGGGAGCTGAAGTCCTTCGGCCCTTAAAGGGGAAAGGTTGCCTACCCTTGTGCTAAGCCAGGGGTAGGCAACCTTTCCCCTTTAAGGACTGAGGGACTTCAGCTCCCAGAATCCCAGGAGCTATTGGCCAATATGGTGTTAAGGAAAATGCAACATGGGACATACAGTGATAGAAATAAAATATGTATGTGAAAGTCACAATGACTAAGCAAGAGCAATTATGAAACTACACAGGTGCAAAAGCTAATGTAATTTAGAAGTCTTGAGAGCCAAGGACAGAGTTATAGAATGCATATTGGAAACACCTGAGATTCATTAAGTGTACAAGGTAAAATGATGAAATTGTTAAGGAAAAAGCAACATGGGATATACAGTAATAGAAATAAAAATATGTATGTGAATGTCAAAGTGACTAAGCAGGAGCAATCAGGAAGATACACAGGTGAAAAAGATAATATAATTAAGAAGCCTTGAGAGCCAAGGACAAAGTTATAGAAGGTATATTGAGAACACCTGTGATAGATTGCAAACACCTGAGACTCATTAAGTGGTCAAGGTAAAGTGATGAAACACTTGGGTTGGTCTTAAGTATGGGTTGAACTATGTGAACCAATCAAAATGAATGTACACACCCACTGGGTGGAAACTAACTAGTGGGTGGTGATTAACAATGGCTATAATAATTGCAATGTTTGCCAATGTATTTTGTGGAGTAGTTTGGAGATATTGTGGGTAGTTGAGATTTGTAGAGATTGTGATTTGTTAGGCATATAGTATTTGTATATAGTAGAATAAAGTAGATCTTTTATATAAGAATACTGAGTTGTCTGGTGTCTTGAGGGAAGATACAAGAGCCAGAAGAATCCTGGAGAAGTTTGGAGACATCTCAGGAAGAAGGGTGAGAAGGCTTGGAGAGTTTGTCAGGGTCTTCAGCCTATTCTCTGAAACTCTGCTGCTTGGGAAAGAAGCATCAACCACTGATCAAAGCTGGTCAGCTCTGCTGCATAACAAGGTGGTGAGTTAGAGCCAGAGGGGAAGAGCTACAACTCCCATCATCCCTGACATATGGGACTATTGGTCAACATGGCTGAGGCTTCTTGGAGCTGAAGTCCCTCGGCCCTTAAAGGGGAAAGGTTGCCTACCCCCGTGCTAAGCAAACCCCCATGATAGGGTCAAAATAAGCCGGAAATGACTCGAACGTGCTGGATTACCCTGGTCAGGCCGCACTCTCTCAGCCTCAGATGGTAGAAACTTACCAAGTGGTATGAGAGTTGAATTACCACCCTGGAGACCTGAGTTTGATTCCCCACTGTTCCATGAAAACCACTGGGTGAACTTGGACAAGTCACACACTCTCAGCCTCAGTAGAAGGCAATGGCAAACCTCCTCTGAACAAACCTTGCCAAGGAAACCCCAGGATAGGTTCATCTTTGAGTTACCAGAAGTCTTCCTCCTCCCCCCCCCCAAAGGCTCCAGGAGGGAAGGAGGGAGCCCAGCCAAGCCCCCCCACCCAGAGATGCTTCATCCGCCGTCATCAGGAAGAAGAGGAGAAAAGCTGGCAAGTGCTGAGGCCTCAGAGAGAGAGTGGGGAGGGGACTCCCTGGGAGAGAAGAAGAGGAAAAAGAGGAGGAGGAGGAGGAGGAGGGCATCCCCACCCTGCAAGGGGGCTTCCCTGACCCTCTCTTTTTTTCCTCCTCCTCCCCCTGTGGGGGGGCTTTTGCTGAGGGGAAGGGAGGGAGGAAAAGGAAGGAAGGAAGGAACGAAAGAAGGGAGGGAGGGAGGGAAGCAAGCTGAGGCCCCACCCTGAGGCTGAGAGAGTGTGACTTGCCCAAGGCCACCCAGTGGGGTTTTACAGGGCCTTCCCTGTAGAGAGGCAGGACAGGCAAGGCAGAGGAGGGCAGACCAGCCCAGGCCAGCGAGGGAAGGAGGAAGGGAGGCCCTCCCAGAAACACCACACCTCAGCCCTTTTCCTCCTCCTCTTTCCCCAGGCCAAGCCACCACACACACAGGGGACTGACTTTGAGCCTGGCTGGGCGCCTCCTCACTCCTCCCCTCCCTGAAGGGAGCCAAGCCAGAGGCAGGGCTCAAACCAGGAACAAGCCAGGCGGCCAAAAAAAAAAAAAAAAAAAAAAAAGCCAGGAGGACTGCGGCCCAGTTCAAAGGCCTTGGCGGCCGGACACTGACCACAGTTTGAGGACCCATGGTCTAGATCCGGGGTAGGCAACCTTTCCCCTTTAAGGGCCGAGGGACTTCGGCTCCCAGAAGCCTCAGCCATGTTGGCCAATAGTCCCACGTTGGCCAATAGCTCCTGGGATTCTGGGAACTGAAGTCCCTCGGCCCTTAAAGGGTAAAGGTTGCCTACCCCTGGAAGTAACAGTGCCACCCTATTCAGGTTTAGTCAGGCATCACTTGGAAGAATATTGGATTCCACTTCAACATTAGGAAGAATTTCTTGACAGTAAGAGCTGTTAGACAGTGGAACACACTCCCTGAGAAAGTGGTGGAGTCTCCTTCTTCGGAGGTTTTTCAACATAGGCTGGATGGCCAGCCATCGGGTGTGCTTCGATTGTGAGTTCCTGCGTGGAGGAATGAGGTTGGACTGGATGGCACTTGAGGTCTCTTCCTCATCTAGAATTCTATGATTCTATCTGCACAGCTCTCCATGGTGGCTAAGGGAAAAAAGGGACTGCAGCAATGGAGGATGGAGCTGAGGCCCCTCTGGAACCCCCATTCACAAGCACTCATTTGAATGACATGGGTTGGAAGTAGTTGGACAGTGACATTCAAAACATTGACCATTCTGAACAACATACCTCTAGAGGTGATGAATTACTGCAGAGTGGGAAGCCCATGCCCAAGTGCACCGATGAGCATGAAGGACCTTCTTCCCTTGGGGTCTGCATGATCCTGGCCAGCTGCAATCCCATCCCTCCCCATTGGGGTCCCAAGACAAGATAGGCAAGGGGTCACCCGGACACACACTTCTTTTACTCAACAAAGATGGCCATCGTTTGCCAGGCGAAAAGTGGTGTGAAATCTGTAGGGAAGATCTGACAGTGGAGAAATGGTGAGCTGTCAACATCCACATGGAAGGTCCACTGGATGTCCAAACTCTACATTGTTGGTTTTGGACTCCCATTCCCATGAGCCCCAACTAAGAGTGTAAAGAGGCAGAGGCAGAGCCCCAATAGATGTCCTATCTGTCCCTTGCTGCATCAGGACTGCAGCTCCCATCAGCCCCAGCCACGAGTGCCAACAGCTGGGGTCAGAGCCCAATAATGTCCCATCCTTTGCGGGATTAGGGCTGCAGTTGCTACCAGCCCCAGCAAAGAGTTCTAATAGTTTTAGTAGGTAGACGGAAGTCACATTGGATGTACAAGACCTCCCTTGAAGGTTTTGGACTGCAGTTCCCATCAGCCTCAGCCAGGAGTGCCAACACCAGATGGGAAGCCCATTGGATGTCCAACCCCCTCCCTTGCTGTATAAGGATAAATGGAGGGTGATAATTAGTCCTCTGGTCTCAAAGGGCTGAGAGAAACAGAGCAGGCCCAACTGCTTCTCCAGTCTATAGGAGCCCCAGTTTACATTCAGGGGTAGCTGTGTGGGCCATTTAGCAAATTCAAACAAAAATCCACCACTGATACCTTTATTGGCCAACCAAAATGCACAATATATTTGTTGTAAGCTTTTGAAGCTCCATGGGCTGCTTCTTCATCAGACAAGATGTTCCAAACCAAACAGAACACAAAGAATTGGAGATGTTAGTCTGATGCCTACATGTTCTTTCAGTCTTTAGTTAAGATGGTAGCATATGGTGGAGAGGGAGGATATCTTTTGCAGGCAGGCTCCTGTTCCTTCCGGCCCTGTGGCTATAGGGAGATTGGCAAAGTCCAGGAAATTTAGAAAACCAGTTTACTCATGGTTTTGAAAATAAAGTAATTGCACAAATCACACTGACCTCTTTATTCATGGAGTACATTTAATATAAACAGACATGGCGTCTATACTGTCAAAATAATGCAGTCTGACTTTTCCCTCCTCTATGAAGCAGAAACCCCTTCCTCTCTCTCTCTCTCCTCTCAGCCACTCACTCAAAGACCACAAGGTTGCGAGTTCAATACCAGCCAGGGCTGAGGCTCTACTCAGGCCTGCATCCTTCCGAGGACGCTAAAATGAGGACCCAGATTGTTGGGGGGCAATCAGCTCACAGTTGTAAACCGCTTAGACATCCCATGTGCGATATGAAGCGGTATATAAATGAAGCTGCTTTGCTTTGCTCTCCCTCCTCCCCTTTTCCCTCCCCTGCCTTCCCTGCCCTTGAGGCCCCCTCTGCCCCCCATAAGAGCAGCCCCTCATTCCTCCGCCTCCCCCAGGAAAGACACCCCCTCAGGAGGTTCCTCTTCCCTTGGACGCCTCTTCTCCAATGTCTCCCCAGAGGAAGAGGGGGCCTGCAAGGAGGAGGAGGGGATGGAGGGCTGCTTTTATGGAGGGCCAGAGGGGGCCCCCTGGGGGAGGGGGCTTTTATGGAGGGGGTAGCTGCCTCCCCCCCCCCGCTCCTTCCCCCAGCCATGGGCTTCCAAAGGGGCTCGCCTTCCCCCTCCTCCACTTTTGACCTTCTCTCCCTGGCCTTGGGCCTCCTCTGGCCCCCCATAAGAGCAGCCCCCTCCCCTCCGCCTCCCCCAGGAAAGACATCCCCCTCAGGAGCTTCCTCTTCCCTTGGAAGCCTCTCCTCCAATGTCTCCCCAGAGAAAGAGGCCTGCAAGGAGGGCTTTTATGGGGAGGTGTAAGTGCCCTTCCTCAGCCATGGGCCTCAAAGGGGGCTCGCCTTCCTCCTCCTCCTCCTCTTTGGACCTTCCCTCCCTGGCCTTGGGCCCCCTCTGCCGCCCCCCCATAACAGCCCCCTTCTTCAGGAAAGGAAAACAAGCACCACAACAACCATAATCCTCCCTCCGGGCCCAGAGCCAAAGGGCCCCCTCCGCAGAACCCCCCCCCCCATGACACTCGGGAGACCCTTCTTATTCCCTATGGGACTCCCCCCCCAATACAAATACCAATACAAACAGAAAGAGAGCTGAGGCCCCTGAGAGGAAGAGGAGGAGGAAGAGGAAGAGGAAGCAGCCGGAGAGGAGCTTCCAAGGGACGTTTAGAAAGGAAGGGAAGGGCTCCCCAAAAACAAACCCCTCCAGGAACCCCCCCCCTCCGTCCAGAAGCCCAGGTCTTAAAGGGGCCTTGACTTCCTCCTCCTCTTCCTCCTCCTCCTCCAAGGAAAGGCAGAAAGACCCTCCTTCCGGAAATGAGGTCAGAGGAGGAGACACTCCCCTCTCCTTCCGCCTTTCCCCTGCTGCTGCCTCTCTAGGAAGCGGAACTCTCTCTCTCTCTCTCTCTCTCTTCCCTTGTTCCTGAGAAAGAGCCCCAGGTAAAAGAAAAGGGGAAAAGAAAAGGGGGGGGAGGCTGTTAGGGGAACCAATCCAGCTCTTCCCCAAATTCCGAGGAAGGAAGGAAGGAAGGAAGGCCCTCCCCCGAGGCCCCTCCCCTGAGGCCTTTCCTTCCGCAGCCCCTAAAAACAAAGCCTTTGGGCGAAGGGGGGCTACTCTGGAGGTTTATTATTCCTCCCCCCAAAAAAAAGGCAAAGGGGGGCCTGGGCTGAAAGCGTCTCTGAAAAGCTCTTCCTTCAGGGGCTTCCTCCTAAAGAGAGAGAGAAGGAGAAGGAGAAGGAGACCCCCGTTTTGGCCCTGAGGAGGAGGAGGGGCTCCTTCCAGCCTTCAGAGGAGGAAGAGAAAGGGGGGCAGAGGGGCCTAGTGGGCGAAGCAGGCAGGAAGGAGGGGGAGGGAGGGAGGGAAGGGAAGGGACCCCCAAGGCTGCTTTCTGGAGGGGGAGGGGTCCCTTTAGGGTTGGAGAAGGCAGTGGGGGGGTCCTGTTTCCTGCCATCCCTCTGGGAAACGAAGACCCCCCTCCAGTCATCCAGAGGCCCCTCTGACTTGCCAAACCTTTCTCCTCCTCCTTCCTAAATGCCCCCCTTCCTTCCTCCCCGTCCCCATCCCAGGGTCCCCTTTCCCTCCCCATTTGGGAGCTCTGCCCAGTTTGCATGGGGCCAGACCCTTGTTGGGGGGGGCAGTGGAGCAGTTCCAGGGAGAAGAGGGCCCTGCTGGTTGTGGATGGGGCAGAGGAGGAGAAGCCCTTTGGGTTTCCTCTTTCAACCTGGATGAGCCTCTGGATGACTTGGAGGGGATCTTCTTTTGCCAGGAAGACTGCAGGAACCACCCCTCCCCACCTTCTTAACCCCCAAAAGGGACTCTTTCCCCATCTCTTCCCCCTCCAAAACCCACACTTGGGGGTCCCTCCCCTTCTCCTGTCCAAATGTTCCCTTTTACCCTCCAGCCTGCTCTCCTCCCTCTCCCCCCCCCCATGGTCTTCTTTCCCTCCCCATCTGGGAGCTCTGCCCAGTCTCCATGGGTCCAGACCCTGGCTATGTGGGGGCAGTGCAGCAGTGTGTTTTGGTGCTATTTTTGGGGTGAAGGGATTGCCAGGCAGAAGTAGAGACCCCTGGGCAGAAGTAATCCAGTCTCTTTGGGGGCACAATGTTGTGTGTGTGTGTGTGTGTGTACGCATGCGCGCGTGCATACACAGAGAGAGAGAGAGAGTGTCTGGCTATTATTACTACCCAAGTTGGAAACGTAGCTACTAACCGGGCCTGACCCTCCTCAACCTCCAAAATCAGAGGGGATCTTGGACCTTTAGGGTATCCAGACCAGAAAAATAATTCTTGACACTTCAATGTACATTACTGATGCTCTGTAAATACCTGATAATATCACTAATAACAATAATATATTGGTTTTGCAGGGTATTGTGGCAGAACATCTTAGGGACATCTTTGCTGTGAGGCAGAGAGAGGACGGATAACTTTGACCCAACTTGTGCCTTCATTGGAGTGAATAAAAAACAAAACAGAAGAGATGGTTTCACCAGATTTAGCTGGTCCTGAAGGAAGAAAAGGCCGTGATGACCTCAGTGCTGAGAGCAGTGAGGGATTCTGGGAGAAGACAGCCCAGAGGTCCCTGGGTGAGGGCCTGGCCAGCTCAGACACACAGTGCCAGCGCTTCAGGCAGTTCTCCTATGAAGAGGGTGAGGGCCCCCGAGAGGTTTGCAGCCAACTCCACCGTCTCTGCTGTCAGTGGTTGAAGCCAGAGCGAAACTCAAAAAGTGAGATTTTGGACCAGGTGATCCTGGAGCAGTTCCTGCACATCTTGCCACTGGAGATGGAGAACTGGGTCAGAGAATGTGGAGCAGAGACCTGTTCCCAGGCAGTGGCCCTTGCAGAGGGTTTCCTCCTGTGTAAGGCAGAGGCAGAGAAGCAGCAGAAAGAGCAGCAGGTGAGAGTGTTTCCTCTGGGGACCAAGGTGAGCAGGTTCTGGCCCTGGGCTGCTTGAAAAGGTTCTGCTAAAATGCGGTGCCCCCAGATCCGGCTTTCATAAGGAGGAGTGTGGGTTTACCACCTTGTGATGGTTCAGTGACAATCCCCAAAGCCTCTGAGAAAGGTGTTTCTGCATCCAAATCAGAGGTGTGCTCCCTATATGCCATGTTTTCAAAGGAAGTGCCAGGTTTCACTGCTGGCAGTGCCACACAAGCGGACTTTTCCCTCTAGTGACATCCATGGCAGAGTCTGTCCCTGATGTATTAGGGAGGCTTTCACTCACTTCAACAAATAGCCTGCTCTCAGCCTAAGGGGCAAATTGCTTTTACCATTGCTGACTTTTTTCTTTTCATGTTATTTTTATTCCAAAGCCAACATAATAAGTTACCAACCACAGTGTTTTGGTCAGAGTCTTTACAGTAGGTATACTTGTTATCCATGGATTCAAGCATCTATGGTTTGAAAATATTCACAAATATATAAATATCTAAAGGAGTGGCTCTGGTTCATAAGAACACCCTGACCTTGACCAGGATACCTATCCAGAACACAGTCCAGTTCGAGTGTATGTACCTTAGCCTGAAGACTAGGGATAGTTTAGGGATTTTGTTAGTCTACCGACCAGCCCGTTGTCTAACAGACTCTCTGACCGAGCTGACACAGCTGGTCTCCGAGCTCATGCTGGAGTCTCCCAGACTTTTGGTTTTGGGAGACTTCAACATTCCCCTTGAGACCAGTTTAACAGGTGCAGCTCGGGAGTTCATGGATACCATGACAAACATGGGCCTATCCCAATTGGTCAACGGGCCCACACATTGTGTAGGGCATACACTCGATGCGGTCTTTAGTATGGAACAGGAATATCCGTGGGCGGAGGTGGTAAGTACCTCCGCATTGTCATGGATGGATCATTTCCTGGTCAAAGTGGAACTGAGAGCCAATATCCGCTCCGCCGGGGGTGGGGGGCCTATTAGAATGGTCCGCCCTCGAAGGCTAATGGAGCCAATTGGATTCCAGAAAGCCTTAGAGGGGTTAATGGTTGGAAATGCCGGTGATCCTGTCGAGGCTCTGGTTAATACTTGGAACAGCGACCTTACCAAGGCTATCGACACGATCGCTCCCAAGCGCCCTTGCCACACCGCTTCAAATTGTAGGCCATGGTATACACCTGAGCTTAGGAAGATGAAGCGGGTTGGACAACGGCTAGAGTGCAGGTGGCGGAAAACTCGACTCTTATCTGACAGAACTCGCCATAGGAACTTTCTTCGTTCCTATCGGGAGACAATACGTGCAATGAAGAGAGCTTTCTCCTCTGCACGTATTGCGTCTGCAGAGTCTCGTCCAGCAGAGCTGTTTAGGGTGGTGAGGGAGATGACACAGGTGCCCCCTGCGCCAAATCCCTTGCTTAACCCAACGACGGCCTGCTGTGACGCATTTAACAACTTCTTTGCAGACAAAATCTCTCGGATAAGAACCAACTTAGATGCCACCATTGAAACAGAGTCGATAGGCGAAGTGTCCAGCGACTCCGCCGATGTAGTTATACTGGATCAGCTGCAATCTGTGAGTACCGAGGACGTGGAGAAGCTGCTTGGCAAGGTGAGGAAGACAACCTGTCCTCTCGACCCTTGCCCATCATGGCTGGCTGTCTGCGGGGGAATGCATTGAGAAGTTTCCTTACAGATATTATCAATGCATCCTTTAGGGAAGGACATTTACCATCGTGCCTTAAAAAAGCGGCTGTTAGGCCGCTCCTGAAAAAACCTTCCCTAGACCCCCTGGACATGAGAAACTATAGGCCTTTATCACTTCTACCATTTTTGAGCAAGGTGATCGAGAGGGCGGTTGCTCTTCAGCTCCAAGCTGTCTTGGATGAAACCGATTATCTAGACCCATTTCAAACCGGCTTCAGGACAGGCTTTGGGGTTGAGACTGCCATGGTTGCCATGACCGATGATCTGCGTCTGAGCATCGACAGGGGTAGTGTGACCCTGTTGGTGCTCTTAGACCGCTCAGCGGCTTTCGATACAATAGACCACAGCATCCTCTTGGACCGCCTGAGGGAGATAGGTATCGGGGGCACTGCTTTGCAGTGGTTCCGGTCTTTCCTCTCGGGTAGGTCCCAGAGGGTGCTGCTCGGGGACTGTAGTTCCAGCAAGAGGGAGCTCACTTGTGGGGTCCCTCAGGGAGCTATTTTGTCCCCAATGTTATTCAACATCTATATGAAGCCGCTGGGTGAGATAATACGGAGTTATGGTGCTGGGTGTTATCAGTACGCTGATGACACCCAAATCTATTTCTCCGTGTCTCGTTCGTCGGCCTCGAATTCCAATGGCATCTCCTCTCTCAATGAATGTCTTCGAGCGGTAATGGGCTGGATGAGGAAAAACAGATTGAAACTGAATCCAGACAAGACGGAGGTGCTCACGGTAGCGGCCCCGAAACCAAGAATTGGGTTGCAACCTCCAGTCCTGGATCTGCGTCTGAGCATCGACAGGGGTAGTGTGACCCTGTTGGTGCTCTTAGACCTCTCAGCGGCTTTCGATACAATAGATCACGGCATCCTCTTGGACTGCCTGAGAAGGTTAGGTATCGGAGGCACTGCTTTGCAGTGGTTCTGGTCCTTCCTCTCGGGTCGGTCCCAGAGGGTGCTGCTCGGGGACTGTAGCTCCAGTAAGAGGGACGTCACTTGTGGGGTCCCTCAGGGAGCTATTTTGTCCCCGACATTATTTAATATCTACATGAAGCCGCTGGGTGAGATAATACGGAGTTATGGTGCTGGGTGTTATCAGTACGCCGATGACACCCAAATCTATTTCTCCGTGTCTCGTTCATCGGCCTCGAATTCTAATGGCATCTCTTCTCTCAATGAATGTCTTCGAGCGGTAATGGGCTGGATGAGGAAAAACAGATTGAAGTTGAATCCAGACAAGATGGAGGTGCTCACAGTCTCGGCCCCGAAACCAAGAATTGGGTTGCAACCTCCAGTCCTAGATGGGGTCACACTCTCCTCCAGTGACTGTGTTTGCAGTCTGGGGGTGCTCCTTGACTCGTCGCTCCTGATGACAAATCAGGTTAATGCGACGGTCAGGAGCGCCTGTTATCACCTTCGGCTGATACGCCAGCTGCGCCCTTTTCTGGAAGTAAAGGACCTTGAGACTGTTGTGCACGCGCTGGTAACCTCACGCCTTGACTTCTGCAATGCACTCTACATGGGGCTACCCTTGTGCCTGGTTCGGAAACTACAGCTGGTACAGAACATGGCAGCCAGGCTTGTTTCGGGAACATCTCGGAGGGACCACATTACTCCAGTTCTGAGGTCCCTCCACTGGCTGCCTATCAGCTTCCGGGCCAGGTACAAGGTGTTGGTTATTACCTTTAAAGCCCTAAATGGCTTGGGTCCAAGCTATCTCAGGGACCGCCTTCTCCCATACAATCCTCCCCACGCTCTCCGGTCCTCCAGGAGGAATTTGCTGCAAACCCAAAAATCGAGGCTTGCAGCTACCTCCCGGGGGGCTTTTTCAGTCATTGCCCCTAGACTCTGGAACGACCTGCCAGATGAGATCCGTCAGCTAACATCACTTGACAGCTTTTTTTAAAGCTGTCAAGACGGATCTCTTCCGGCAGGCCTTTCCAGACTAATTACCCCAGCCTCGGGTATAAATAACCCTCCCCAGTGATCCTTACATGGCCCCATCATTGATGGTTAGGATTACTGTGGCTGGGCGCATACTCTGGGTTTAGTATTTAATTTTAGTTGTTTTATTATTGTGAAGAGTATTTTAAAACTTATCTGATTTAATACTGTTTTAAGGGGGGGAGGGGGGTTGTTGTATATTATATGTATTTACGGATATGTACATGTGTTATTATTGTAAGCCGCCCAGATTGGTTTTCCAGAGGGCGGGGTATAAATACAATTTATTATTATTATTATTAATATTATTATTAAATTCCAAAAAGCAAACCTTGTTTTTGCCATTTTATATAAGGGACACCATTTTCCTATCCATTGCATTTCATAGAATCATAAAACCCTAGAGTTGGAAGAGACCACAAGGGCCATCCAGTCTAACCCCCTGCCATGCAGAAACCTACAATCAAAGCACCCCCGACAGACAGCCATCCAACCTCTATTAAAAACCTCCAAAGAAGTGGACTTGAGCATCCAATGGATGTTGGTATCCACTGGGAACCAAACTCCAGCAGCTAATAAGGACCCACTGTATCTATAAAGTAGCAGTAGGTTTTCATTTTTGTTTCTCTATATGTGTGTTACCATTCTTCCTCACACACACACACACACACACACGGATAAATATAGACACAGATATAGAGATATAAAAATCGATGGGTCTATGAGAAAACTGCCCTTATAAGTCAAATTATGGTTTTTCAGAAGTTCTCGTTTTGGGCTCCATGAAATTGCTTGCATTCCATCATATACAATAAATGTACGCAGAGTATTAATATATGTGTTATACTTAATTCCTTCTTTTTGACCACTTATTTTGTATGTCATTTTTTCAATTAGGGTTTTATGAGCTGCTTACTTTTTACTGAATTGGCTGTGGCTGGATGTCTCGTCCACACAAGATCAAACTCCTCTCCAAAATTTTTGCCATTTTTTCTTCTTTCTCCAAATTCCATCGTCTTGACTCCTCACTGCTGTTTCAGGTCAAGAATCTCATGGTAGAAGTTCACTCTGAACTCCCTGAGACTGAGAAGGCTCCATTGGATCCCAGGCAGAGTCCCCAATGGAGAGTGATCCAGCAGGAGTGTGATGGAGGAGCCCGTTTGCAAGGTAAGGATCAGCGCTCTCTGTCCAGAATCCTTCATGCTTCTTTGTGCATCTGAATGCATCTGAAAGGCAATGTTTTGAGTTGTGTTACTGGACTATCCAGCAAAAAACAACAAAAAAAAATCAGTTGATATAAGAACTATAATAGCATATCTTACCAAAACAACAACATGTGAGGACTTTGTTGTTGTTGTTACCTGCCCTCAAGTCGATCTTCACCAATGATGACCCCATGGATTAGATATCTCCAAGATGCTCTGGTCTCCTCTGAGTTCCTGTAAATTCATAACCGAGTCCGTCCATCTAGCATGCAGCCTTCCTTCCGTCCTTCTTTCCACCACCTTTCTTAGCATTATTGTTTTCTGTAATGTGTCGTGTCTTCTTTTAATATGACCAAAGTATAACAGCCTCAGTTTAGTCATCTTGGCTTCACGGGAGGTTTCAGGCCTGATCTCCCCTAGGGCCCATTTGTTTGTCTTTTTGAACATCCACAGTATCCTCAGCACTCTTCTCCAGCAGCACATTTAATAACATGATGTTCCTCCTAGCAACCACCATGTGATGTAGGCATGTGTGTGTGTGTGTGTGTGAGAGAGAGAGAGAGAAAGAGGTTGAGGTACTCATTGTGCATCCCCACATGCGGAGATTGATTTTATCATTTCTGGCTTACAAGCACGTTCTCTGTGTGTTTCAGAGCTGGCTTTTGCACTCTGGGACTCATGTCCCTCATCCTTTCCACCCTATTCTTTGTCTGTACGAAAGCACCCTTGTGAGGTAGGTCAGACTCAGAGAGGGCAGGTGCCCAAGGTTGTCCAGTGTCTTTCTGTGCCAATGGGAGGCTAGAATTGGATTTTCCCAAGCCCCAGTCCAACACTTAAACCACTGCACCCAAAACAACCAATTGCTAAAAACTGTTTTTCCCAACCCTCTTTCACCATCCTTCCATTGCATATGCTGCTAAAATAGTTTCAGCTGTACAGAGGATGAAGAGGAAATGGGGGCAAGGCAGGTATAATATGACTTTGTAAAAAGCAGCTTTTTTGTTGGAAGCTTTATTAACTGAGGTGTGCCTATATTTCCTAGTGAGTCTTTTAAGATTGCAACCTCTTAACAGCAGCAGATGTGACTGGTTTCCCCCCACCTTGGTCTCTTCCACAGAGGCTGGAATGATGCCACCAACAAGGACTCAGTTGCCTCTTCCTCTTTGCAGTGGACTAGAACCAGATCAGGTAAGGAGAAGGAATCCTGGAACAAGAGGACTGGAGCAGTCTGGGTTCCTCTTCCCAGATCATATCCCTCTCAGTGCTAGTGGAGCTTTGGATTTTTAAAAACTGTAAAGTTTCAAACTTCTTGTCTAGGTTTCAATCCCTATGTTTTTAGTCTTATTCTTGAGTTAGAGTTGCTCTCCTTTTTCTCTGAACTTTTTCTTGAACCCAAAGGGAGTTGATAAGATATTCCCATCTTCATTCACTGGTCCAGAACAAATCATTCTCCCTCTGTGTTGAGCAGCTGGCATTCAGAGGAAGGCTCCAGGAGCATCTGGAGCTACCAAGGAACCATCAGGACCTGGGGTAACATTGGCCTCTACAGGGAAGGGGGCCAGTGCCACTCAGGAGTGTTTGAGGCAGGAGTGGGGAAATTGTTTTTACTGCTGGTTTTCAGGTAATATTTTGCTCAAAATTGGGGAACATAAGAACTTTATTAGCTGTGTAGGAAGACTGTATCATGCGTCTCTTTGTAGGTAGACCTACTAGAACCTTAGGCCATGAATGATTTATGTCTCATGGACCTTCCCCCATATTGCTATTTATAGGCTTGGACCATATAGTTTTATTATTTAATTATTTATTATAAATAGTTTAAGATTTGTTATATACATAGATACCCACCAAAAGGACAATTTATATCCTAATTTTGCTTGTTCTCAAATTGGCTGGAAACCAACCAAAACCTCAGCAGTTTAATCCCTGCTCCCTCTCTATTACCTATAACAGGGGTAGGCAACCTTTCCCCTTTAAGGGCCGAGGGACTTCAGCTCCCAGAAGCCTCAGCCATGTTGGCCAATAGTCCCATGTTGGCCAATAGCTCCTGGGATTCTGGGAGCTGAAGTCCCTTGGCCCTTAATGGGGAAAGGTTGCCTACCCCTGACCTATAACATATTTTCCAGCATTTCACAGATGAAAATTGTACCATGTGTGGCCATGCAGCAGCAGACTGTGGTCAATCTGGCAAAGGTTATTGCTGAGAAGTATACATTGAGAGACTGCCGCCATTGACTTTTCTCAGACACTACAGCGAAAAGCAATCCCCTTTGCTGAGTTGTTGTTGTTGTGTGCCTTCAGGTTGTTTCCAATTTATGACAACTCTATGATGAAGTTATCACAGAGGTTTTTTTGTTTTGGAGAAGGTTTTCCTTTGCCTTCCTCTGAGACTGAGAGAGTGTGCCTTGCCCTAGGTCATGCAGTGGGTTTCCATGGCTTAGTGGGGATTCAAACTCTGGTCTCCAGAATCCCAATCGAACACTCAAACCACTAAACCACACTGGCTGAGTTAATGGGTGCAAACTCCTTTTGCACTTTGAACTCAGTTTGCAGCAACTGAAGTGAACTGAGAACAAAAAGGGGGAAATGACAGGAGGAAAGTGGGTCATTTTAAAATCCACTGAAAAGTGGACAAAAGAGGATTAACTGGCATTGTCCCTGCCAAATTGGAGAGTATGCCATAAAACTCCACAACTCCCCCCAAAAGTGAAAAATTAAACAAACCCAAAACACTACCTGAAAATTGACCAATGTGGCAGTTGGAAGTGACCCAGCATCATCCATCCTGGCATGCTGAAATTGTCAAGACCATGTGGCACCCTGGTCTGGAAAATGACATGGATGTGGCCACTGAAAGGAACTGGAGCAAAACAGGGTTACTCCAGTTTAAATGGCAGGTGAATGAGTCAGCATTTGGTAAGCTATGCATCATGGGAAGTCTGATGGAACAGGCACAGTGGATGAGACAAGCCAGGTATGCATCATGGAAGGCCTGATGCAACAGGCGCTGGGGATGAAACCAGACAGGTTTCATTTGTGCATGGCTGTTACATGCTCCCAAGAAGACCACTTATATAAGGGAGAGGGTCAGAATCTCCATTGGTGGTTGTGGTCGGTGATTGGTGAAGCACTTTGTTGGTATATATGCCTGTGAGTATTCAAGACAGATATCTGATACTCTGTATCTTTGTAAATATTTGCAACAAAGTTTAAAGTCCTTATTGAGTGAAATCTCGCTGTCCAGAGATTCATTTCTCCCAGCTGAAAGCAGCAGCCTGCGTGTGAGAGGATTTTTGCCGTCTGGAGAATGACTCTTCACAGAGACCATCTTCTAGGCACTCCTGTCTATGTACATCAACTCTGCATGTGTGTATGCTACATCCTGCTTGTCTGCATACCCCAGGGGTAGGCAACCTTTCCCCTTTAAGGGCTGAGGGACTTAAGCTCCCAGAATCCCAGGAGCAATTGGCCAATTGGCCAATTGTCCAACATGGCTGAGGCTTCTGGGAGCTGAAGTCCCTCGGCCCTTAAAGGGGAAAGGTTGCCTACCCCTGGCATACCCCAACAGAAATGCCCACATTTGGCCTGCCCACCCCATCTGCAGTTGCCTACCCCTGATTGAAATCCTGAAGTGTAAGACCTTTGGCATTTTATTCCTAAATTGTGGTGTAATGTTTCTTTAAAGCCAGTCTTCTTTTGCTGGAGCTGTAGAGTATGTCATGGACTGAGGCTCCTGTGTTTGCCAGACCTTGTTCACAATTCTCAACTGGTGTTGGTAGAAGAATCAGTCTCACCTCAGTTGCCTTTGGAGCTGTATCAGCCTGTGAGTCCATTTATATTAATTGCCACAGCTGGCAACTGGCTTGATATCCACGGTGATCAAGAACCTTTTTTTTTTCTATTTTTAGGGCCTGGTGACTTTTGAGGAGGTGGCCGTGTCTTTCTCCCCAGAGGAGTGGGCTCTGCTGGATCCTGACCAGAGAACCCTGCACGGGCAGATCATGGCAGAGATCTGTGGGATCATGGACTCTCCTGGTAAGAATCTTTCTTTCCCTGGATTATGTCTTCTGTTTTAAAATTCATTTATAATAATGGCATTAACAGTTACAGTACTTGGAAGCAGGTCCTGATTCAGCCCAAATGGGAAAGGATGAGCCCTTTATATGGAGATGCTGCTCCAGAGAATAGGACTCGGAACAATGGATGCAAACTACAGGAAAAGAGATTCCACTTGAACATTAGGAGGCACTTCCTGACAATGAGATCTGTTCGACAGTGGAACACACTCCCTTGGAGTGTGTTGGAGTCTTCTTTGGAGGTCTCTAAACGGAGGCTGGATGGCCATCTGTCGGGGATGCTTTGATTTTGGGTTTCTTCATGGTAGGAGGTTGGACTGGATGGTCCTTGTGTTCTCTTCCAACTTTATGATTCGGTGATCATGGTGGAGATCTCTGGGATTATGGGCTGTCTTGCTAAAACTCTCTTGTTCCCTTATTGATGGTCATTTCCATTCTGAAACTTTGGTGAATGGATTGTGTGCTTTGGTGTGGCAAGAAGCTATGCTGATAGAGCACAACCAGTAGTAAGGTCTCCTAAGACAGGCTTTTGCTGAAGAGGCAGACCAAATGTGCCAAGTGGGCAGCAGCAGTAGTGTGGTGACACAGGTGGAGGATCTCTCCCAAGTCTCAAGAGCAGAGATGTACGAGTAGTACTTAGTTTAAGGTTGCAACTAGACTCAAGGCGAGAGATGAATGAAAATTCCCAATTTGCACAACATCAGTAGAAAAGGAGGGATACCACACTACAAGTGGATTGATTCAATCCAGAAAGCCATGGTCCTGAGTTTGCAAGACCCCATTGGACAGTTGATGGCTGGAGCTTTTGGAGGTTTCTCATTTATAGGGTCTGACTTCATGCCAGAGAAGAAAATGAACAACAAAAGAAAAATAACAGCATAAACATTGCTTTTGAGTGGGAATAGCATCTCACCAATGCCAGTCACAGGAGGCTCCTTAAGGAGGGCTGGAGAAGAGGTGTCTCTTCAGATGCCCTCTACCCCACACGCCACATCTTTCCCCAGTCACACACCTGTGGGCAGTGCTGTGTAAGGAATTGTCTTGTACCTCATTGAACAGTGAACTTAAAGCGACATAGAATACATATCCAGGGGTTGGTGGGTTGACCATATAGCACAGTACAATATCATCCAAAATCCACAAAACACAGTGATACCTTTATTGGGCCAATCAAAATGCACATCATACATGTTGCAAAGCTCTATTGGCTGGCCCAATAAAAGTATCAATGTTTTGTTGATTTTAGATTATACTGTATAAGGCCAGTACAGCTACTCCTGGATATGTTGTCTCGATATGAAGATGCCACATTTTTGCCGCCACAGTTAATCTAGCTGCTCTAATTAAATACCACAGTATTCTCCAAAACGTTATTTCATCGTCCTTATTTAATATTGAATTTATATTCAGAACACATAACTCTGGTGAGAATGTATATTGTATTTCCAACATTTTTTTTTGATGACTTTTCACTTTTGGGCACCACATATGAAATAAAATACCATTTCTTTTTTGGCATCTCCAAAATTCGTTCCCAATTTATAGGTCTTATTTAGTGTCCATGGTGTAAGATACCATCTATTAGTACTTTTAAAATAATTCTCCTTCAACTCTTATGAAGCTGTAAACTTGTTGAATTTGCCCTTTCCCAACTTTCTAAAATCCTGGGCCTTTTTGTAATCATTGTCAATCTTATCAGTTCATGTTCGCATATGAAAAAACAGCTGTAAATCTGACAAATGTTAATGACTGATTTGGGAGATATGGTGGGAACTTAAATGCAAAGAGTGCCCTGCATGTTGAGAAGCATCTGTGAAGCCAATAAATGTAAACATCTTGTTTGGGTGATTGGTACAAACCAGTTTAGGTGTTGTCTTCATACGTATCAAGGGATTTCATTTAGCAATTATGGCTAATATCTATGACAGAAAAGGAGACACAGAAGCTCCTCTTTCTCTGATGGGTTTTTTCCTTCATGACCCTGTTAAGCTTCATCGTTTCTTCTAATGCTGAAATTCAGTCTTGTATGCCTTTGTCCTTCTTTATAGGAGTCATTTTGAGTCATCAGAGAATCAACACCGGAGAAAAACCATATAAATGCCAACAGTGTGTGAAATGTTTTGCTCAGAAGTCTGGCCTTATAAACCATCAGAGAGTCCACACAGGAGAGAAGCCATACAAATGCTTACAGTGTGGGAAATGTTTTGCTCAGGAATATAACCTTGTGCGTCATCAGAGAGTCCACACAGGAGAGAAGCCATACAAATGCTTGCGGTGTGGGAAATGTTTTGCTGAGAAGTATGACCTTGTGAATCATCAGAGAGTCCACACAGGAGAGAAGCCATACAAATGCTTGCAGTGTGGAAAATGCTTTGCTACTATGACAGAATTGTCGAGACATCGGAGATTCCACACAGGTGAGAAATCATACAAATGTCAACAATGTGGGAAATGTTTTTATCAGAAGTCACACCTTGTGACGCATCTTCGTAGTGTCCACACAAGAGAAAAAACATACAGATGCCATCAATGTGAGAAATGTTTTACTCTGATGTCAATCCTTGTGAAGCATCAGCGAGTCCACACAGGAGAGAAACCACACAAATGTCAGGAGTGTGGGAAATGTTTTGCTCAGAAGACAAACCTTGTGGCCCATCAGAGAATCCACACAGGAGAGAAACCGCACAAATGTCAGGAGTGTGGGAAATGTTTTTCTGAGAAGACGAACTTTGTGATGCATCAGAGAGTACACACAGGAGAGAAACCACACAAGTGTCAGGAGTGTGGGAAATGTTTTTCTGTGAAGACGAACCTTGTAGCCCATCAGAGAGTCCACACAGGAGAGAAACCGCACACATGTCAGGAGTGTGGGAAATGTTTTTCTGAGAAGACGAACCTTGTGGTCCATCAGAGAGTCCACACGGGAGAGAAACCACACAAATGTCAGGAGTGTGGGAGATGTTTTTCTGTGAAGAGAACCCTTGTGAATCATCAGAGAGTCCACACAGGAGAGAAACTACACAAATGACAGGAGTGTGGGAAATGTTTTCCTCAGAAGATGAACCTTGAGAGGCATCAGAGAGTCCACACAGGAGAGAAACCATACAGATGCCAGCAATGTGGGAAATGTTTTACTCTAAGGTCAACGCTTGTGGTCCATCAGAGAGTCCACACAGGAGAGAAACCACACAAATGTCAGGAGTGTGGGAAATGTTTTGCTCAGACGATGAACCTTGTCAAGCATCAGAGAGTCCATACAGGAGATAATAATAATAATAATAATAATAATAATAATAATAATAATAATAATGTCCTTTAGGAGAAGTGTGACTCCATCCAGGACTGGATGGCAAAACTCCTTTCCCAGACTTTGGGTACCTATCGCTAGAACCTCTGATTTTTCTGGATTCAGCTTGAGTTTGTTTTCCCTCATCCAGCCCATTACTGATTCAAGACAGAAATCAAGAGGAGTAATACCATCCTTAGTCACTTCAGCAGACGGTGACATAGTGAAATAAAATTGGGTGTCATCAGCGTACTGATAACATTGTGCCCCATGTCTCCGGATGATCTCTCCCAGTGGCTTCATGTAAATGTTAAACAGCATGGAAGATAAAATGGTGCCCTGAGGGATGCCAGATGTCAGCTCTCTTTTTGAAGAGCCGCTATCCTCCAGCATCACCATCTGAAATCTGCCCGAGAGGTAGGACCAGAACCACTGAAGAGCAGTGCCCCCAATACAACTCGATCGCCTTACCCAAGAATGGTAGAAGGGAGACTGGCCTATAATTATTTTTCACCAGGGGATCAAGGGAGGGTTTTTTCAAGAGCAGTTTAACCACCACTAGTTTCAAGTTAGATGGAAATTTCCCTTCCCTGAGGGATGCATTAATTATGAGTTGTAATAATGTTTTTACTGCATCTGCTCCCTGGACTGTCAGCCATGATCAAGGATCAAGAGGGCATGTTGTCCTCCTTATACTTCCAAGAAGCTTGTCCACTTCATCAGTATTAAGAATCTCGAAATGATCCAGTGTAACATAGTCCACAGTGTCTCTGGACAACTCTCTTATTGGTTCTGTTATAATGCCCGCATCCAGACCAGCCCTTATCTGAGAGATTTTATTTACAAAAAAAATCATTAAAAGCATCACAGCAGGCTTTAGTTAGTTCCAATAAGGTGTTCAGGATATGAGGTAATTGAATGAATTCTTTAACCACCCTCAACAGTTGTGCTGGATGAGACTTGCAGATGCAATACGTCCAGCATAGAAAGAATTATTTGCTGCATCTATTGCCACTCGATAGGAATCCAACATGATCCTATGACATGTCTTAGATATAATCATCATCATCTCAAGCTGAGCCTTATGTCCCCCATCCTATACCTGTGCATTTAGATTTTGATTCATTTCGCAGGACTCAACCATGCTGGCTCCACTCCTCATGCATTTGGCAATGTGGACTTTGAGAGGCATAGATTGCTCTCCTGGAACAGGGGAAGAGTGTGATTGAGTTCTCACCTGCACCCTTCATGTGTATAAACTGTACAGCCAGCTTGGGCATTGTTGAGCATGGTGTCCTCAATGATCATAAGTTTCCTTGAATATTTCTGGACCAGAATTTAATAACAACTAGGTTTTCCCAAAATAATTTTAGTTAACTATGGTTTTATAGTATCTATCTAATTTGGTTACATGTATTTCTCCGTTTGCTTATTGCCTTGGGTTTTGTAGTGCTAGATGGATAAATTTTAACATAGTTGCATAGTTCCATATTTGTATCACTTTTTCCTTTCCCTTTGTGTGTGTGCAGATATTCCTCCTCAAAGAAAATCCCTAACTAACAACAGTGTTACAGTCTGCTGATGACCAGAACTTTTCAACAATTAGTAGTGATTACGAAATTCTGGGAGCAGTTGTATAGAGTTAACTGGCTAGCCCACCCCCTATTGACTCGCAAATGTGACTCAACAAAGCCCCACCCACTGAGTAACAGTCACCCTGTCCCCAAGTGTTTTTAAAAAGAATTTTAAAACTCACCCACTCAAAATGGCTGCCTGGAAACTGCTTGCTTCTTCTTTCGTAGCAAGAACTGGCCTAGAAAGTTTCCTTTACCTTCTCTTTTCCTGGCAGAAACTGCCTGCAAAGCCTCCTTCTCTTTCTCCTTTCTTTCAGAACCCTCGCAACTGTGTTGCTCCTGTGGTTGTCCCAGCTGATAAAGGAAGCTGATAAAGGAAGCTATGGTTGCCCCAGCTGATAAAGGGACAGGGCGGCTAGGAGGAGAAGGCTTGCCTAAGGAGCCCTCTTCTGCCACCGCTGCAGGTGATGGAACGAACAGAGGACAGGCTAAGAGCCTCCAGAAGAGGCCCTCTTCAACTGCAGCCGCAGGTGGTGAAACAAGTAAAGGGCTAAAATAGTCTCCTGAGGAGCCCTCTTCTGCCGCCACTGCAGGTGGTAGAACGGGCAGAGGACAGGCTAATATAGGCTCCTGAGGAGCCCTCTTTTGCCACCACTGAAGGTGACAACTGCTTTGGCTCTAGAGCTCAGCCAGGGTCACAAAGGAAGCTCTTGGACCTGCCATTGTGACCTCATTGCTTAAGAGGCAGTTGGCAGAACAACTTTTTGTAGGCAGGACTCAGGTCTCCTTTGAGGCAGTCCTTGCCTCTTCCAGGGATTAGAGAGAGGAAGGTCCTGCCCCACTCTGCTGGGCTTATTGGAGGCAACTCTTTGGTTGCGCTGTGAACAGGGGAAGGCTGAGTCTTTCCTTGTGTCCCTCCTTTAGGCCAAACCTTTTCAGAAGGCTTCCGAGACCAACAACTTCTGTTCAGGCATTTGGTCTGTTCACGTGACCAGTCAGGGAGGAGGTGTGCCCCTTTCAAAGCCAAGGCAAGCCTTTCCTTGGCCCAAGAGAAAGATGGGGACTACCTGCAAGAGCAGGAGGGCTTGGGCTTCCTCAGAGGGGGGCACAGGCAGGGTTTCCCAATGCAGGTCTGGGAGGGTCTCTCTCTAGCTCCATTAGCTTCACTTTATGCCATATACTCTTACCATGAGATCAGGATTGAGGGGAGGAAAATAAATGCCCCTTCCTTTCCCTCCATCATCACTTCTCCTCCTTCTACCCAAAAGTCAGGTGCATGGCAATGGAAGAGTTCACCCCATGTTTGCCCAGATCAGCCCCTCTTTCCTCCCTTCCCCAGTCTGTCTCCTTTCTCTCCTCCCAGACTCATGGAGGAAGGATGGGTGCAGTTTCCATGGAGGGGACACAATGGTTGTAGCTTGGCAGGTTATCCCCATGCGTTGCCTTTTCTTCCTGGGGCTGCTTGGTTTATTTTGGTTCTTCCTTACAAGGAGACCCAGGGAGGTTCTTTTGGGTTTCCCTAAATGGAAAAGGGCCCATGAAATGCCAGGCAGAGAGAGAGAGGGGGGGGGGGGGAAGACAGGAAGGAAGGAATATCACTCCCACCCTGTGTCCCCTCACTACTATCCCACTAGAATTTTTTTTACTTCTACTTTGTATGCTAATCTTATGACCATCCAAAAAGGCACAAATGCCTCTGTAAGAAGATATCTCCTGTAGGGTTAAGTTTGGAATGTCATGAAAACTGGGGAACTAAGTGCTGTATTTATTTACATATTTTATTGTATTATTTGTTTAAAGTACTGAAATCCTTTATTTAAATTTAAATCCATCTTTTTCTGAGAAGGCTGCATTTTATTACTACTGGGGCATCCACAAGTTCCAGGGCTCTCATGGGCATCACATCTATGCATGAAACGCCTACATATAGGATGGGGGACACCTGGCTTAACATGACTATGTGTGAAAGGGATCTAGGAGTCCTGGTACACCACCAGTTGAACAAGAGTCAACAGTGTGATGCGGCAGCTAAGAAGGCCAATGCGATTTTAGACTGATGCATAGAAGTAAAGTGTCTAGATTGGGGTCCTGAAACTTTTTGAGCCGGCGGCCGATTCACTGTTTCTCAGACCATTGGAGGGGCAAAGTAAAAACAAAAACAAAAAAACCACCTTGACCTTGAGCAAATCACACCCTCTCAACTTCAGAGGATAACCATGGGAACTCTTCTCTGAAGAAACTTGCCAAGAAAACCCCCATGATAGGAGTCACAAGTTAGAAATGACTCCAAGGCACTGGTTTACCCTGGGTCACACTCTCTCAGCCCGAAATGGTAATGGAAACCCTCCTCTGGAGAAACTTGCTAAGCAAACTCCCATGATAGGGTCAAAATAAGCCGGAAATGACTCAAAGGTGCTGGATTACCCTTGTCAGGCCACACTCTCTCAGCCTCAGATGGTAATGGAAACCCTCCTCTGGAGAAACTTGCCATGTGGTATGAGTGTTGGATTACCACTCTGGAGATCTGAGTCTGATTCCCCACTCTTCCATGAAAACCACTGGGTGAACTTGGAGATGTCACACACTCTCAGCCTCAGTAGAAGGCAATGGCAAACCTCCTCTGAACAAACATTGCAAAGGAAACTCCAGGATAGGTTCATCTTTGAGTTGCCAGAAATCAGAATCGACTTGAAGGCACACAACAACCACAACCACGTTCTTTGAAGTCACACTCTCTCAGACTCAGGGAAAGCAATGGCAAACCCTTTCTGAACAAGCCTTGTCAAAGAACCCCAGGATAGGTTCATCTTTGAGTTGCCACAAGTCTTCCTCTTCCTCCTCCCCCCAAAAAAAGGCTCCAGGAGGGAAGGAGGGAGCCCAGCCAAGCCCCCCCCCCCCAATGCTTTGTCTGCCGGGGCCTCAGAGAGAGAATGGGGAGGGGAGTCACTGGGAGAGAAGAAGAGGAAAAGGAGGAGGAGGAGGAAGGGGGCTTCCCTGACCCTCTCTCTTCTTCCTCCTCCTCCTCCCCCCGGGGGGGGCTTTTGCTGAGGGGGAGGGAGGAAAAGGGAGGAAGGAAGGAAAGAAGGGAGGGAGGGAAGCAAGCTGAGGCCCCACCCTGAGGCTGAGAGAGTGTGACTTGCCCAAGGCCACCCAGTGGGGTTTTACAGGGCCTTCCCTGTAGAGAGGCAGGACAGGCAAAGCAGAGGAGGGCAGACCAGCCCAGGCCAGCGAGGGAGGAAGGGAGGCCCTCCCAGAAACACCACACCTCAGCCCTTTTCCTCCTCCTCTTTCCCCAGGCCAAGCCACCACACACACAGGGGACTGACTAGGAGCCTGGCTGGGCGCCTCCTCACTCCTCCCCTCCCTGAAGGGAGCCAAGCCAGAGGCAGGGCTCAAACCAGGAACAAGCCAGGCGGCCAAAAAAAAAAAAAAAAGCCAGGAGGGCTGCGGCCCAGTTCAAAGGCCTTGGCGGGCCGGACACGGACCACAGTTTGAGGACCCATGGTCTGATCAAAGGAAGTAACAGTGCCACCCTATTCAGGTTTGGTCAGGCCTCACTTGGAAGAATACTGGGTTCCACTTCAACATTAGGAGGAATTTCTTGACAGTAAGAGCTGTTAGACAGTGGAACACACTCCCCGAGAGTGTGGTGGAGTCTCCTTCTTTGGAGGTTTTTCAACAGAGGCTGGATGGCCAGCCATCGGGTGTGCTTCGATTGTGAGTTCCTGCGTGGAGGAATGAGGTTGGACTGGATGGCACTTGAGGTCTCTTCCACCTCTGGAATTCTAGGATTCTATCTGCACAGCTCTCCATGGTGGCTAAGGGAAAAAAGGGACTGCAGCAATGGAGGCTGGAGCTGAGGCCCCTCTGGAACCCCCATTCACAAGCACTCATTTGAATGACATGGGTTGGAAGTAGTTGGACAGTGACATTCAAAACATTGACCATTCTGAACAACATACCTCTAGAGGTGATGAATTACTGCAGAGTGGGAAGCCCATGCCCAAGTGCACCCATGAGCATGAAGGGCCTTCTTCCCTTGGGGTCTGCATGATCCTGGCCAGCTGGAATCCCATTCCTCCCCATTGGGGGTCCCAGGACAAGATAGGCAAGGGGTCACCCGGACACACACTTCTTTTACTCAACAAAGATGTCCATCGTTTGCCAGGCGAAAAGTGGTGTGAAATCTGTAGGGAAGATCTGACAGTGGAGAAATGGTGAGCTGTCAACATCTACATGGAAGGTCCACTGGATGTCCAAACTCTACATTGTTGGTTTTGGACTCCCATTCCCATGAGCCCCAACTAAGAGTGTAAAGAGGCAGAGGCAGAGCCCCAATAGATGTCCTATCTGTCCCTTGCTGCATCAGGACTGCAGCTCCCATCAGCCCCAGCCACGAGTGCCAACAGCTGGGGTCAGAGCCCAATAATGTCCCATCCTTTGCGGGATTAGGGCTGCAGTTGCTACCAGCCCCAGCAAAGAGTTCTAGTAGTTCTAGTAGTTCCAAGACCTCCTTTGAAGGTTTTGGACTGCAGTTCCCATCAGCCTCAGCCAGGAGTGCCAACACCAGATGGGAAGCCCATTGGATGTCCAACCCCCTCCCTTGCTGTATAAAGATAAATGGAGGGTGATAATTAGTCCTCTGGTCTCTAAGGGCTGAGAGAAACAGAGCAGGCCCAACTGCTTCTCCAGTCTATAGGAGCCCCAGTTTACATTCAGGGGTAGCTGTGTGGGCCATTTAGCAAATTCAAACAAAAATCCACCACTGATACCTTTATTGGCCAACCAAAATGCACAATATATTTGTTGTAAGCTTTTGAAGCTCCATGGGCTGCTTCTTCATCAGGCAAGATGTTCCAAACCAAACAGAACATAAAGAATTGGAGATGTTAGTCTGATGCCTACATGTTCTTTCAGTCTTTAGTTAAGATGGTAGCATATGGTGGAGAGGGAGGATATCTTTTGCAGGCAGGCAGGCTCCTGTTCCTTCTGGCCCTGTGGCTATAGGGAGATTGGCAAAGTCCAGGAAATTTAGAAAACCAGTTTAGTCATGGTTTTGAAAATAAAGTAATTGCAGAAATCACACTGACCTCTTTATTCATGGAGTACATTTAATATAAACAGACATGGCATCTATACTGTCGAAACAATGCAGTCTGGCCTTTCCTTCCTCTGTGAAGAAGAAACTTCTTCCTTTCTCTCTTCTTCCTTCTCCCCTTTTCCCTCCCATGCCTTCCCTGCCCTTGAGGCCCGCTCTGGCCCCCCATAAGAGCAGCCCCCCTCCCCTCCGCCTCCCCGGGGAAAGACATCCCCTTCAGGAGCCTCCTCTTCCCTTGGAAGCCTCTCCTTCAATGTCTCCCCAGAGGAAGAGGGGGCCTGCAAGAAGGAGGAGGGGATGGAGGGCTGCTTTTATGGAGGGCCAGAGGGGGCCCCCTGGGGGAGGGGGCTTTTATGGAGGGGGTAGCTGCCTCCCCCCCCCCCGCTCCTTCCCCCAGCCATGGGCTTCCAAAGGGGCTCGCCTTCCCCCTCCTCCACTTTTGACCTTCTCTCCCTGGCCTTGGGCCTCCTCTGGCCCCCCATAAGAGCAGCCCCCTCCCCTCCGCCTCCCCCAGGAAAGACATCCCCCTCAGGAGCTTCCTCTTCCCTTGGAAGCCTCTCCTCCAATGTCTCCCCAGAGAAAGAGGCCTGCAAGGAGGGCTTTTATGGGGAGGTGTAAGTGCCCTTCCTCAGCCATGGGCCTCAAAGGGGGCTCGCCTTCCTCCTCCTCCTCCTCTTTGGACCTTCCCTCCCTGGCCTTGGGCCCCCTCTGCCGCCCCCCCATAACAGCCCCCTCCTTCAGGAAAGGAAAACAAGCACCACAACAACCATAATCCTCCATCCGGGCCCAGAGCCAAAGGGCCCCCTCCGTAGAAAACCCCTCCCCATGACACTCGGGAGACCCTTCTTATTCCCTATGGGACTCCCCCCCCCAATACAAATACCAATACAAACAGAAAGACAGCTGAGGTCCCTGAGAGGAAGAGGAGGAGGAGGAAGAGGAGGAGGAAGAGGAGGAGGAAGAGGAGGAGGAGGCCTGGCAGCCGGAGAGGAGCCTCCAAGGGGCCTTTGGAAGGGAAGGGAAGGGAAGGGCTCCCCAAAAACAAGCCCCTCCCCTCCAGGAACCCCCCCTCCGTCCAGAAGCCCAGGTCTTAAAGGGGTCGGTCTTCCTCCTCCTCTTCCTCCTCCTCCAAGGAAAGGCAGAAAGACCCTCCTTCCGGAAATGAGGTCAGAGGAGGAGACACTCCCCTCTCCTTCCGCCTTTCCCCTGCTGCTGCCTCTCTAGGAAGCGGAACTCTCTCTCTCTCTCTTCCTTTGTTCCTGAGAAAGAGACTCAGGTAAAAGAAAAGGTAAAAGAAAAAAAAGTGGGGGGGGGGGAGGCTGTTAGGGGAACCAATCCAGCTCTTCCCCAAATTCCGAGGAAGGAAGGAAGGAAGGAAGGAAGGAAGGAAGGAAGGAAGGAAGGCCCTCCCCCAAGGCCCCTCCCCTGAGGCCTTTCCTTCAGCAGCCCCTAAAAACAAAGCCTTTGGGCGAAGGGGGGCTACTCTGGAGGTTTATTATTCCCCCCCCCCCAAAAAAAATAAAGGCAAAGGGGGGCCTGGGCTGAAAGCGTCTCCCAGCCTCTCTGGAAAGCTCTTCCTTCAGGGGCTTCCTCCTCAAGAGAGAGAGAAGGAGAAGGAGAGCCCCCTTTTGGCCCTGAGGAGGAGGGGCTCCTTCCAGCCTTCAGAGGAGGAAGAGAAAGGGGGGCAGAGGGGCCTAGTGGGCGAAGCAGGCAGGCAGGAGGGGGAGGGAAGGGAAGGGACCCCCAAGGCTGCTTTCTGGAGGGGGAGGGGTCCCTTTGGGGTTGGAGAAGGCAGTGGGGGGGTCCTGGTTCCTGCCATCCCTCTGGGAAACGAAGACCCCCCCCTTCAGTCATCCAGAGACCCCTCTGACTTGCCAAACCTTCCTCCTCCTCCTCCTTCCTAAATGGCCCCCTTCCTTCCTCCCCCCCCCCCCCCCATCCCAGGGTCCCCTTTCCCTCCCCATTTGGGAGCTCTGCCCAGTCTGTATGGGGCCAGACCCTTGCTGTGGGGGGGGGGGCAGTGGGGCAGTTCCAGGGGGAAGAGGGGCCTGGTGGTTGTGGATGGGGGAGAGGAGGAGGAGGAGGAGAGTTCCTTTGGGGTTCCTCTGGAGTAGGCTTTGCAACCTGGAGGAGCCTCTGGATGACTTGAAGAGAATCTTCCTTTGCCAGGAAGGGCTGCAGGAACCACCCCTCCCCACCTTCTTAACCCCCAAAAGGGACACTTTCCCTCCTCTTCCCCCATCTCTTCCCCCTCCAAAACCCACACTTGGGGGTCCCTCCCCTTCTCCTGTCCAAATGTTCCCTTTTACCCTCCAGCCTGCTCTCCTCCCTCTCCCCCACCCCATGGTCTTCTTTCCCTCCCCATCTGGGAGCTCTGCCCAGTCTCCATGGGTCCAGACCCTGGCTATGTGGGGGCAGTGCAGCAGTGTGTTCTGGTGCTATTTGTGGGGTGAAGGGATTGCCAGGCAGAAGCAGAGACCCCTGGGCAGAAGTAATCCAGTCTCTTTGGGGGCACAATGGTGTGTGTGTATGTGTGCGTGCATACACACACACAGAGAGAAAGAGTCTGGCTATTATTACTACCCAAGTTGGAAAGGTAGCTACTAACCGGGTCTGACCCTCCTCAACCTCCAAAATCAGAGGGGATCTTGGACCTTTAGGGTATCCAGACCAGAGAAATAATTCTTGACACTACAATGTACATTACTGATGCTCTGTTAATACCTGATAATATCCCAAATAACAATAATATATTGGTTTTGCAGGGTATTGTGGCAGAACATCTTAGGGACATCTTTGCTGTGAGGCAGAGAGAGGACGGATAACTTTGACCCAATTTGTGTCTTCATTGGAGTAAATAAAAAACAAAACAGAATAGATGGTTTCACCTGATTTAGCTGGTTCTGAAGGAAGAAAAGGCCGTGATGGTCTCAGTGCTGAGAGCGGTGAGGGATTCTGGGAGAAGACAGCCCAGAGGCACCTGGGTGAGGGCCTGGCCAGCTCAGACACACAGTGCCTGCGCTTCAGGCAGTTCTCCTATGAAGAGGGTGAGGGCCCCCGAGAGGTTTGCAGCCAACTCCACCGTCTCTGCTGTCAGTGGCTGAAGCCAGAGCGAAACTCAAAAAGTGAGATTTTGGACCAGGTGGTCCTGGAGCAGTTCCTGCACATCTTGCCACTGGAGATGGAGAACTGGGTCAGAGAATGTGGAGCAGAGACTTGTTCCCAGGCAGTGGCCCTTGCAGAGGGTTTCCTCCTGAGTCGGGCAGAGGCAGAGAAGCAGAAAGAGCAGCAGGTGAGAGTGTTTCCTCTGGGGACCAAGGTGAGCAGGTTCTTTTTTTAAATTTTTTTTATTTTTTATATATAAATTTTATTGCAATAAAAAACATACATAAACGTACATACATTAGATACACAAATACAAAAAATACAAATAAACAAATCACAATATAATCACATACACAAACCTATACACACACAAACATAAAAAACAGATAAGTATACATGCCTATCATTTTTAAAGCATGTCTTATCTGAAATTCACCATTTTTGTTATACTACTGTCATCACACTTCCTTGATGTATTATAGCTTTCTAAATTTGTATACACTTTTCATCACTTCCTCAAATATTTTTTCCTCTTACCCAGGTTCTTTACCATTACACAACATGTGAACAGAAAAAAGATATGAAAAGTTAAATTTTTAAACAAATATAATCCACTATTCTGTTTTTTTCTTTCACCTTTAATCCTATACATCCATTTATTAGTCTTAAACTTTTCTTGATTGTTCATTATAACCAGATTTACCATTCTTAATAAAGTCTATTTATATATAACCTTTTTGTACATAAGCTTTCAACTTTCTGTTTGTTCATATAAAGATAATATCTCTTATTTCAATATCAATATAATATTGGACTGTTCTGGTTAATTCAAATCCGTCTAATCCGTTTACTGTTACACCTTATCATTTTCTATTATCAATTTTCAATTTTCTTTTCTTATATTTCTTCCTATGTTTTTCCTTAATTATCCTCTTTACATTGTTTTTTCTTTAATATATTCCAACAGTTCCTTCCACTCTTCCTCCGTTGGTTTACTATCCTTCCCTTTCAGTTTTGCTGTTAAAATATCCATATTCATAGCTTCTCTTAAGTTTACTAACCAATCTTCGCTTGATGGTATTGTAGTTTTTTTCCAGTGTTTAGCAAAAAGGATTCTTGCTATTGTTAGCATATATAGTAATATTTTCGTATGGCTCTTATCCTTAAGTTCATAAGTCATATTTAGAAGACAAAATTGTGGAAAGAAGAAGCAGAAAGAGCAGCAGGTGAGAGTGTTTCCTCTGGGGACCAAGGTGAACAGGTTTTGGCTCTGGGCTGCTTGAAAAGGTTCTACTGAAATGCGGTGCCCCCAGATCTGGCTTTCATAAGGAAGAGTGTGGGTTCACCACCTTGTGATGGTGCAGTGACAGTCCCCAAAGCCTCTGAGAAGGGTGTTTCTGCATCCAAACCAGGTGTGTGCCCCCTATGTGCCATGTTTTCAAAGGAAGTGCCAGGTTTCACTGCTGGCACTGCAACACAAGCGGACTTTTCCACACAAGGTGACATCCATGGGAAATTCTGTCCCTGATATATTCAGGAGGCTTTCACTCACTTCAACAAATAGTCTGCTCTCACTCTGAGTGGCAAATCGCTGTTACCATTGCTGGCTTTTTTCTTTTCGTGTTATTTTTATTCCAAAGGCAACATAATAAGTTACCAACCACAGTGTTTTGGCCATAGACTTTACAGTAGGTATACTTCTTATCCATGGATTCAAGCATCTATGGTTTGAAAATATTCAAAAATAAATAAATTCCAAAAAGCAAACCTTGTTTTTGCCATTTTATATAAGGGACACCATTTTCCTATCCATTGCATTTCATAGAATCATTAAACCATAGAGTTGGAAGAGACCACATGGGCCATCCAGAGTAACCCCCTGCCATACAGAAACCTACAAGCAAAGCACCCCCGACAGACAGCCTTCCAGCCTGTATTAAAAATCTCCAAAGAAGAGGACTTGAGCATTCATGGATTTTGGTATCCACTGGGAACCAAACTCCAGCAGATACTAAGCACCCACTGTATCTATAAAGTATCAGTAGGTTTTCATTTTTGTTTCTCTATATGTGTGTTACCATTCTTACACACACACACACACACACACACACACACACATGGATAAATATAGAGAGAGATATAGAGATATAAAAATCAATGGGTCTATGAGAAACTGCCCTTATAAGTCAAATTATGGTTTTCCAGAACTTCAGAAGTTCTCGTTGTGGGCTCCATGAAATTGCTTGCATTCCATCATATACAATAAATGTACGCAGAGTATTAATATATGTGTCATACTTAATTCCATCTTTTTGATCGCTTATTTTGTATGTCATTTTTACTGATTTTTACTGATTTGGCTGTGGCTGGATGTCTCATACCTCACAAGTTCAAACTCCTTCCCCCCAAAATCTTTGCCATTTTTTCTCTTTTCTCCAAATTCCATCGTCTCGACTCCTCACAGCTGTTTCAGGTCACGAATCTCATGGTAGAACTTCAATCTGAACTCCCTGAGACTGAGAAGGCTCCATTGGATCCCAGGCAGAGTCCCCAATGGAGAGCGATCCAGCAGAAGTGTGATGGAGGAGCCCATTTGCAAGGTAAGGATCAGCACTCTCTGTCCAGATTCCTTCAGGCCTCTTTGTGCATCTGAATGCATCTGAAAGGCAATGTTTTGAGTTGTGTTACTGGACTATCCAGCAAAAAAAAAAAAAAAAGAGTTGACATAACAACTATAATAGCATATCTTACCCAAAAAAACCAACATGTGAGGACATTGTTGTTGTTGTTAACTGCCCTCAAGTCGATCTTCACCAATGATGACCCCATGGATAAGACATCTCCAAGACTCCCTGGTCTCCTTTACTCTGAGTTCCTGTAAATTCATACCGAAGTCCGTCCATCTAGCATGCAGCTTTCCTTCTTTCCACCACCTTTCCTAGTATTATTGTTTTCTGTAATGAGTCATGTCTTCTTTTAATATGACCAAAGTATGACAACCTCAGTTTAGTCATCTTGGCTTCACGGGAGGTTTCAGGCCTGATCTGCCCTAGGGCCCGTTTGTTTGTCTTTTTGGACAGCACATTTAATAGCATGATGTTCCTCCTAGCAACCACCCTGTGGTGTGTGTGTGTGTGTGTGTGAGAGAGAGAGAGAGAGAAGTTGAGGTACTCATTGTGCATCCCCATATGCGGAGATTGGTTTTATCATCTCTGGCTTACAAGCACATCTTGTTCTCTGTGTGTTTCAGAGCTGGCTTTTGCACTCTGGGACTCATGTCCCTCATCCTTTCCACCCTATCCTTTGTCTGTAAAAAAGCAACCTTGTGAGGTAGGTCAGGCTCAGAGAGGGCAGGTGCCCAAGGTTGTCCAGTGTCTTTCAGTGCCAATGGGAGGCTAGAATTGGATTTTCCCAGGCCCCAATCCAACACTTAAACCACTACACCCAAGACAACAAAATGCTAGAAACTGTTTTTCCCAGTCCTCTTTCACCATTCTTCCATTGCATATGCTGCTAAAATAGTTTCAGCTGTACAGAGGACGAAGAGGAAATGGGGTCAAGGCAGGTATAGTATGACTTTGTAAAAAGGAGCTTTTTTGTTGGAAGCTTTATGAACTGAGGTGTGCCTGTACTTCCTAGTGAGTCTTTAAGATTGCAACCTCTAACAGCAGCAGATGTGACTGCCTTCCCCCCACCTTGGTCTCTTCCACAGAGGCTGGAATGATGCCACCAACAAGGACTCAGTTGCCTCTTCCTCTTTGCAGTGGACCAGAACCAGATCAGGTAAGAAGAAGGAATCCTGGAACAAGAGGACTGGAGCAGTCTGGGTTCCTCTTCCCAGATCATATCCCTCTCAGTGCTAGTGAGAGGGATATCCCTCTCAGTGCTCTCAGTGCTATCCAGTCTGGGTTCCTCTTCCCAGATCATATCCCTCTCAGTGCTAGTGAGAGGAACACGGTCCATTTCGAGTGTATGTACCTTAGCCTGAAGACCAGGGATAGATTGGGGATTTTGCTAGTCTACCGACCACCCCATTGTCTAGCAGACTCCCTGACCGAGCTGACGCAGCTGGTCTCTGAGCTGTTGTTGGAGACGCCCAGACTTTTAGTTTTGGGGGACTTCAACATCCCGCTCGAGACCAGTTTAACAGGTGCGGCTCAGGAGTTCATGGAGACCATGACAAACATGGGCCTATCCCAACTGGTCAACGGGCCCACACATTGTGCAGGTCATACACTCGATGCGGTCTTTAGTACGGAACAGAAATATCCGTGGGCGGAGGTGGTGAGTACCTCTGCATTGTCATGGACGGATCATTTCCTAGTCAAGACTGAACTTAGAGCCTACATCTGCCCCCCCGGGGGTGGTGGACCCATTCGAATAGTCCGCCCTCGAAGGCTGATGGAGCCAATTGGATTCCAGAGAGCCTTAGAGGGTTTAATGGTTGGGAATGCCGGCGATCCTGTCGAAGCTCTGGTTAATACTTGGAACACCGATCTTACCAGGGCTATTGATACGATAGCTCCCAAGTGTCCTTGCCATCCCGCTTCAAATCGTAGGCCTTGGTACACGCCAGAGCTGAGGAGGATGAAGCGGTTTGGACGACGGCTAGAGCGCAGGTGGCGGAAGACTCGACTCTTATCTGACAGAACTCGCCATAGGACCTTTCTTCGTTCCTATCGGGAGGCAATACATGCAGCAAAGAAAGTCTTCTCCTCTGCACGTATTGCGTCTGCAGAGTCCCGTCCAGCAGAGCTGTTTAGGGTGGTGAGGGAGATGACGCAGGTGCCTCCTGCGCCAAATCCCTTGCTCAATCCGACGACAGCCTGCTGTGATGCGTTTAACAATTTCTTTGCAGATAAAATCTCTCAGATAAGAGCCGACTTAGATGCCACTGTTGAAACAGAGTTAATAGGCGAGGCGTCCAGCAACTCCGCCGATGTAGTTATACTGGATCAGCTCCAATCTGTGAGTACTGAGGACGTGGACAAGCTGCTTGGTAAGGTGAGGAAGACGACTTGCCCTCTCGACCCTTGCCCATCATGGCTGGCCGTCCAGGGGGGGAGTGCATTGATGAGATTCCTTACGGATATTGTCAATGCATCCTTCAGAGAAGGACACGTTCCATCCTGTTTGAAGGAAGCGGCGGTTAGGACGCTTCTGAAAAAACCTTCCCTGGACCCCCTGGTTATGAGTAATTATAGGCCTGTGTCATTGCTGCCATTTTTGAGCAAGGTGATCGAGAGGGCAGTTGCTCTTCAGCTCCAAGCAGTCTTGGATGAAGCCGATTATCTAGACCCATTTCAAACCGGCTTCAGGACAGGCTTTGGGGTTGAGACTGCCATGGTTGCCTTGACCGACGATCTGCGCCTGAGCATTGACAGGGGTAGTGTGACCCTGTTGGTGCTCTTAGACCGCTCAGCGGCTTTCGATACAATAGACCACAGCATCCTCTTGGACCGCCTGAGGGAGATAGGTATCGGGGGCACTGCTTTGCAGTGGTTCCGGTCCTTCCTCTCGGGTAGGTCCCAGAGGGTGCTGCTCGGGGACTGTAGTTCCAGCAAGAGGGAGCTCACTTGTGGGGTCCCTCAGGGAGCTATTTTGTCCCCAATGTTATTCAACATCTATATGAAGCCGCTGGGTGAGATAATGCGGAGTTATGGTGCTGGGTGTTATCAGTACGCTGATGACACCCAAATCTATTTCTCCGTGTCTCGTTCGTCGGCCTCGAATTCCAATGGCATCTCCTCTCTCAATGAATGTCTTCGAGCGGTAATGGGCTGGATGAGGAAAAACAGATTGAAACTGAATCCAGACAAGACGGAGGTGCTCACGGTAGCGGCCCCGAAACCAAGAATTGGGTTGCAACCTCCAGTCCTGGATGGGGTCACACTCTCCTCCAGTGACTGTGTTCGCAGCCTGGGGGTGCTTCTTGACTCGTCGCTCCTGATGACGAATCAGGTTAATTCGACGGTGAAGAGCGCTTGTTATCAGCTTCGGCTGATACGCCAGCTGCGCCCTTTTCTGGAAGTAAGGGATCTCGAGACTGTTGTGCACGCGCTGGTAACCTCACGCCTTGACTTCTGTAATGCGCTCTACATGGGGCTACCCCTGTACTTGGTTCGGAAGCTTCAGTTAGTCCAAAACATGGCAGCCAGACTTATCTCTGGAACATCTAGGAGGGACCACATTACTCCTGTTTTGAGGTCCCTCCACTGGCTGCCTATCAGCTTCCGGGCCCAGTACAAGGTGTTGGTTATTACCTTTAAAGCCCTAAATGGCTTGGGTCCAAGCTATCTCAGGGAACGCCTCCTTCCATATAATCCTCCCCGCGCTCTCCGGTCCTCTGGGAGGAATTTGCTGCATCCTCAAAAATCTAGGCTAGCAGCGACCTCCCAGAGGGCCTTTTCTGTTGTCACCCCCAAACTCTGGAATGACCTGCCGGACGAGATCCATCAGCTGACATCTTTAGACAGCTTCAAGAAAGCTGTGAAGACGGATCTCTTCCGGCAGGCCTTTCCAGATTAATTCTCCTGGCCTTGGGCTCTTTGCCCTGCGCTCCCCCGTGGCCCCATCAATTGCTGATGGATGGGAAGTGCAGTCGAGTCTTATCAGGGCATTTTTATTTTTCATTTTCATTTTTATGTTGTTTTATTTGTGTTGGAATGTTTATATTCCTGTTTTAATTATCTTGTTATTTAATACTGTTTTTAGGGGGTGGGTTGGGGTATTCGTTGTATGGGGTTTTAAACTGATGTAAGCCGCTTAGATTGTCTTCATTTAAGCGGGGTATAAATAAATTTTATTATTATTATTATTATTATTATTAGTGGAGCTTTGAATTTTTAAAAACTGTAAAGTTTCAAACTTCTTCTCTAGGTTTCAATCCCTATGTCTATAGTCTTATTCTTGAGTTAGAGTTGCTCTCCTATCATGCGTATCTTTCTAGGTAGACCTACTAGAACCTTGGGCCATGAGTGATTTATGTCTCATGGACCTTCTCCCATATTGCTATTTATAGGCTTGGACCATATAGTTTTATTATTTATTTATTTATTATAAATCTTTTAAAATTTGTGATATACATAGATACCTGCCAAACGGACAATTTATATCCTAATTTTGCTTGTTCCCAAATTGGCTGGAAACCAGCCAAAACCTCAGCAGTTTAGTCCCCGGTCCCTCTCTAGCACCTATAACATATTCTCCAACATTTCACAGATGAAAATTGTCTCATGTGTCGCCATGCTGCAGCAGACTGTGGTCAATCTGGCAAAAGTTATTGCTGAGAAGTATACATTGAGAGACTGTAGCCAAGTATAAATTGAGAGACTGCAGCCATTGACTTTTCCCAGACTCTACAGCGAAAAGCAATCCCTTTTGCTGAGTTGTTGTTGTTGTGTGCCTTCAGGTTGTTTCCAATTCATGACAACTCTAAGATGAACCTATCACAGAGGTTTCATGTTTTGGAGAAGGTTTTCCTTTGCCTTCCTCTGAGACTGAGAGAGTGTGACTTGCCCTAGGTCATGCAGTGGGTTTCCATGGCTTAGTGAGGATTCAAACTCTGGTCTCCAGAATCCCAGTCGAACACTCAAACCACTAAACCACACTGGCTGAG
Source organism: Phrynosoma blainvillii (assembly GCA_026167975.1). NCBI lineage: Eukaryota > Metazoa > Chordata > Lepidosauria > Squamata > Phrynosomatidae > Phrynosoma > Phrynosoma blainvillii. The sequence continues at coordinate 396,398,323 of JANUYF010000002.1, read as the reverse complement.
TTAATGGGTGCAAACTCCTTTTGCACTTTGAACTCAGTTTGCAGCAACTGAAGTGAACTGAGAACAAAAAGGGGGAAATGATAGGAGGAAAGTGGGTCATTTTAAAATCCACTGAAAAGTGGACAAAAGAGGATTAATTGGCATTGTTCCTGCCAAATTGGAGAGTATGCCATAAAACTCCACAACTCCCCCCAAAACTGAAAAAATAAACAAACCCAAAACACCACCTGAAAATTGACCAGTGTGGCAGATGGAAGTGACCCAGCATAATCCATCCTGGCATGCTGAAATTGTCAAGACCATGTGGCACCCAGGTCTGGAAAATGACATGATGTGGCCACTGAAAGGAACTGGAGCAATAGGAACAGGGTTACTCCAGTTTAAGTGGCAGGTGCATGAGTCAACATTTGGTAAGCTATGCATCATGGGAAGTCTGATGGAACAGGCACAGTGGATGAGACAAGCCAGGAATGCATCATGGAAGGCCTGATGCAACAGGCACTGGGGATGAAACCACCCAGGTTTCATTTGTGCATGGCTGTTACATGCTCCCAAGAAGACCCCCTATATAAGGGAGAGGGTCAGAATCTCCATTGATGGTTGGTTGTGGTTGGTGATTGGCGAAGAACTTTGTTGGTATGTATACCTGTGAGTATTCAAGACAGATATCTGATACTCTATGTATCTTTGTAAATATTTGCAACAAAGATTAAAGCCCTCATTGAGTGAAGTCTCACTGTCCAGGGATTCATTTCCCCCAGCTGAAAGCAGCAGCCTGCGTGTGAGAGAATTTTTCCTGTGCCGTCTAGAGAAAGACTCTTCACAGAGGCCATCTTCTAGGCGTTCCTGTCTACGTGCATCAACTCTGCATGTGTGTATGCTAGATCCTGCTTGTTTGCATACCCCAACAGAAATGCCCACATTTGGCCTGCCCACCCCATCTGCAGTTGCCTATTCCTGGTTGAAATCCTGAAGTGTAAGACCTTTGGCATTTTATTCCTCAATTGTGGTGTAATGTTTCTTTAAAGCCAGTCTCCTTTTGCTGGAGCTGCAGAGTATGTCATGGACTGAGGGTCCTGTGTTTGCCAGACTTTGTTCACAATCTTCATGCTGGTGATGGTAGAAGAATCAGTCTCACTTCAGTTGCCTTAGGAGCTCTATCAGCCTGTGAGTCCATTTATATTAATTGCCACAGCCGGCAACTGGCTTGATATCCAGGGTGAGCAAGAATCTTTTTCTTCTATTTTTAGGGCCTGGTGACTTTTGAGGAGGTGGCCGTGTCTTTCTCCCCAGAAGAGTGGGCTCTGCTGGACCCTGACCAGAGAACCCTGCATAGGCAGATCATGGCAGAGATCGGTGGGATCATGGACTCTCTTGGTAAGAATCTTTCTTACCCTGGATTATGTCTTCTGTTTTAAAAGTAATTTATAATGATGGCATTAACTGTTACAGTACTTGGAGGCAGGTCCTGATTCAGCCCAAATGGGAAAGGTTGAGCCCTGTATATGTAGATGCTGCTTCTGATAATAGGACTCGGAACAGTGGATGCAAGCTACAGGAAAAGAGATTCCACTTGAACATTAGGAGGTACTTCCTGACAATGAGATCTGTTGGACAGTGGAACACACTCCCTCGGAGTGAGGTGGAGTCTTCTTTGGAGGTCTTTAAACAGAGGCTGGATGGCCATCTGTCGGGGATGCTTTGATTTTGGGTTTCTGCATGGCAGGAGGTTGGACTGGATGGTCCTTGCGGTCTTTTCCAACTTTATGATTTAGTGATCATGGCGGAGATCTCTGGGATTATGGGCTGTCTTGCTAAAACTCTCTTGTTCCCTTATTGATGGTCATTTCCATTCTGAAAATTTGGTGGAGGGATTGTGTGCTTCTGTGTGGCAAGAAGCTATGCTGATAGAGCACAGCCAGTAGTAAGGTCTCCTAAAACAGGCTTTTGCTGAAGAGGCAGACCAAGTGTGCCAAGAGTTAGTGGGCAGCAGCAGTAGTGTGTATGGGGTAGTGAGAGGTACGAGTAGTACTTAGTTTAAGGATGCAACTAGACTTGAGGCAAGAGAGAATGAAAATTCCCAATCTGCACATCAGTAGAAAAGGAGGGATACCATACACTACAGGTGGATTGATTCAATCCAGGAAGCCATGGTCCTGAGTTTGCAAGACCCCAGTGGGCAGTTGATGGCTGGAGCTTTTGGAGGTCTCTCGTTAATAGGGTCTGACTTCATGCCAGAGAAGAAAATGAACAAAAGAAAAATAACACCATAAACATTGCTTTTGAGTGGAAATAGCATCTCACCGATGCCAGTCGCAGGAGGCTCCTTAAGGAGGGCTGGAGTAGAGGTGTCCCTTTACCCCACACACCACATCTTTCCCAGTCACACACCTGTGGGCAGTGCTGTGTAAGGAGATGTCTTGTAGCTCTTTGAACAGTGAACTTAAAGTGTAATAGAATGCATATCCAGGGGTTAGTGGGTTGACCATATAGAAAAGTACATTATCATCCAAAATCCAGAAAACACAGTGATACCTTTATTGGGCCAACCAAAATGGACATTATACATCTTGCAAAGCTCTATTGGCTGGCCCAATAAAAATATCATTGTTTTGTGGATTTTAGATTATACTGTACTTTGCTATAAGGCCAGTACAGCTACTCCTGGATATGTTCTCTCGATATGAAGATACCACATTTTTGCATCCACAGTTAATCTAGCTGCTCTTATTAAATACCACAGTATTCTCCAAAACTTTATTTCATCTTCCTTATTTAATATTGGATTAATATTCAGAACACATAACTCTGGGGAGAATGTATATTGTATTCCCAACATTTTTTGATGACTTTTCACTTTTGGGCACCACATATGAAATAAAACACCATTTCTTTTTTGGCATCTACAACATGTGTTCCCAATTTATAGGTCTTATTTAGTGTCCATGGCGTAAGATACCATCTATTCATACTTTTAAAATAATTCTCCTTCAACTCTTGTGAAGCTGTAAACTTGTTGAATTTGCCCTTTCCCAACTTTCTAAAATCCTGGGCCTTTTTTATCATTGTCAGTCTTATCACTTCATGTTCACATATGAAAAAACAGCTGTAAATCTGACAAATATTAATGACTGATTTGGGAGATATGGTGGGAACTTAAATGCAAAGAGTGCCCTGCATGTTGAGAAGCATCCGTGAAGCCAAGAAATTTTAACATCTTGTTTGGGTGATTGGTACAAACCAGTTTAGGTGATGTCTTTATACGTATCAAGGGATTCCATTTAGCAATTATGGCTAATAACTATGACGGAAAAAGGGACACAGAAGCTCCTCTTTCTCTGATGGGTTTTTTCCTTCATGATCCTGTTAAGCTTCATCATTTCTTCTAATGCTGAAATTCAGTCTTGTATGCCTTTGTCCTTCTTTATAGGAGTCATTTTGAGTCATCAGAGAATCAACACAGGAGAAAAACCATATAAATGTCAAGAGTGTGTGAAATGTTTTGCTCAGAAGTCAGGCCTTATAAACCATCGGAGAGTCCACACAGGAGAGAAGCCATACAAATGCTTGCAGTGTGGGAAATGTTTTGCTCGGGAGTATAACCTTGTGCGTCATCAGAGTGTCCACACAGGAGAGAAGCCATACAAATGCTTGCAGTGTGGAAAATGCTTTGCTGATACGTCACAATTGTTGACACATCGGAGATTCCACACAGGTGAGAAACCATACAAATGCCAGCAATGTGGGAAATGTTTTCCTCGGAAGTCATCCCTTGTGACGCATCATCGGAGTGTCCACACAGGAGAGAAACCATACAGATGCCAGCAATGTGGGAAATGTTTTACTCTGATGTCAATCCTTGTGGTCCATCAGAGAGTCCACACAGGAGAGAAACCGCACAAATGTCAGGAGTGTGGGAAATGTTTTGCTGACAAGTCGACCCTTGTGGCCCATCAGAGAGTCCACACAGGAGAGAAACCACACAAATGTCAGGAGTGTGGGAAATGTTTTTCTGAGAAGACAAACCTTGTGGCCCATCAGAGACTCCACACAGGAGAGAAACCACACAAATGTCAGGAGTGTGGGAAATGTTTTGCTCAGAAGGTGACCCTTGTGAAGCATCAGCGAGTCCACACAGGAGAGAACCCACACAAATGTCAGGAGTGTGGGAAATGTTTTGCTGAGAAGACGAACCTTGTGGCCCATCAGAGAGTCCACACAGGAGAGAAACCATACAGATGCCAGCAATGTGAGAAATGTTTTACTCTAAGGTCAATCCTTGTGGTCCATCAGAGAGTCCACACAGGAGAGAAACCACACAAATGTCAGGAGTGTGGGAAATGTTTTGCTGAGAAATCAACCCTTGTGGCCCATCAGAGAGTCCACACAGGAGAGAAACCACACAAATGTCAGGAGTGTGGAAAATGTTTTCCTCAGAAGATGAACCTTGAGAGGCATCAGAGAGTCCACACAGGAGAGAAACCATACAAATGCTTGCAGTGTGGAAAATGTTTTCCTCAGAACACGAACCTTGTGAATCATCAGAGAGTCCACACAGGAGAGAAACCATACAGATGCCAGCAATGTGGGAAATGTTTTGCTCAAATTTCAACCCTTATGAGTCACCAGAGAGTCCACACAGGAGAGAAACCACACAAATGTCAGGAGTGTGGGAAATGTTTTGCTCAGAAGGTGACCCTTGTAAAGCATCAGCGAGTCCACACAGGAGAGAAACCACACAAATGTCAGGAGTGTGGGGAATGTTTTGCTCAGAAGGTGACCCTTGTGAAGCATCAGAGAGTCCATACAGGAGATAATGTTATATAAGAAGAAGAAGAAGAAGAAGAAGAAGAAGAAGAAGAAGAAGAAGAAGGTGTTTTATATATATATTTCCCATCTCTCCCTATGGATTGAGGCAGGATTACACAATAAAATGAATACAATGTACAAATATAAACAATAAAATAATAAAAATCAGAACAATAATAGTAGATTAAGAGAACAAAATGCAATATATTAAAGTAAATAAGAATAAAATAAAATAGCCAATCGTTGTCAGAGTCTAAAAATCTGGTAGATCAGGTGGATAGGCCTGCTGGAAGAGCTTCCTGAAGGCTACTAGAGTAGTAATAAGGGATAGGCCTGCTGAAAGAGCTTCTTGAAGGCTTCTAGGCTGTTCCACAACTTGGGAGGTGCCACCGTAAGGGATTTTTGGGAAGTCGTGGTATGTCTAGTTTTATGGTGTTCCAATAACTTCTTCCCAGATGTTCTGAGAGTGCAAGGCGGATTATGTGGGGAGAGCCGTTCCTTCAAGTAACTCAGGCCCAGGCCATGTAGGGCTTTAAAGGTAATAACCAACACTTTGTACTGCGCCCGGAAGCTAATCGGCAGCCAGCGAAGAGATTTTAATATAGGTGTTATATGGTCTGACCAAGATGTTCCAGTGATCAATCTGGCTGCCGCATTTTGAACCAATTGGAGCTTCCGAACGTGGTACAGAGGTAGCCCTGTGTAGAGCGCATTACAGAAATCCAAACGAGAGATTACCAGGGCAAGTACTACTGCTTCAAGGTCCCTTCGGTCCAGGTAGGGACGCATTTGGTGGATTAACCAAAGTTGATACCAAGCATTCCTGGCCATCGCATCCACTTGAGATAACAACTGTAAAGTTGAATCCAGGAGTACTCCCAAAGTGCATACTTTGTCCTTTAGGGGAAGTGTGACTCCGTCCAGGACTGAATGGCAAAGCTCCTTTCACGGACTTGGGGTACCTATCGCGAGTACCTCTGTTTTCTCTGGATTCAGCTTGAGTTTGTTTTCCCTCATCCAGCCCATTACCAATTCAAGACAGACATAAAGAGGAGTAATACCATCCTTAGTCACTGTAGCTGACGGAGACATAGAGAAGTAAAGTTGGGTGTCATCAGCATACTGATAACATCACACCCCATGTCTCCGGATGATCTCTCCCAGCGGCTTCATGTAAATGTTAAAACAGCATGGAGGATAAAATGGCGCCCTGAGGGATGCCAGATGTCATCTCTCTTTTTGAAGAGCAACTATCCTCCAGCATCACCATCTGAAATCTTCCCGAGAGGTAGGACCGGAACCACTGAAGAGCAGTGCCCCCAATACCTAACATCCTCAGGCGTTTCAGAAGGATACCATGGTCTATGGTATCGAATGCCGCTGAGATGTCCAAGAGCACCAACAGGGCCACACTTCCCCTGTCTATGCCCAGATGGAGATCATGGACGAAGACGACCATGGCAGTCTCAACTCCATATCCTGCCCTGAAGTTGATTGAAATGAGTCCAGATACTCAGCTTCTTCCAAGACAACTTGGAGTTGGAGGGCAACTGCTCTCTCAATCACCTTACCCAAGAATGGTAGAAGGGAGACTGGCCTATATTTATTTTTCACCAGGGGATCAAGGGAGGGTTTTTTCAAGAGTGGTTTAACCACTGCTACTTTCAAATTAGATGGAAATTTCCCTTCCCTGAGGGATGAATTAATGATGAGTTGTAATGATGTTTTTGCTGCATCTGCTCCCTGGACTGTCAGCCATGATAGGTAAAGATCAAGAAGGCATGTTGTCCTCCTTACAGTTCCAAGAAGCTTGTCCATTTCTACAGTATTAACAAACTTGAAATGCTCCAGTGTAACACAATCCATAGAGTTTCTGGAGATCTCTCTTATTGGTTCTGTTATAATGCCCGCATCCAGATCAGCCCTTATCTGAGAGATTTTATCTACAAAAAAAGTCATTAAAAGCATCACAGCAGGCTTTAGTTAGTTCCAATAATGTGTTCAGGATAGGAGGTAATTGAGTTAATTCTTTAACCACCCTCAACAGTTGTGCCGGGCGAGACTTTGCAGATGCAATACGTGCAGCATAGAAAGAATTCTTTGCTGCATCTATTGCTACTCGATAGGAATTCAACATGATCCTATGACGTGTCTTAGACATAATCATCATCATCTCAAGCTGAGCCTTATTTCCCCTCTCCTCTACCTGTGCATTTAGATTTTAATTCATTTCACAGGACTCAACCATGCTGGCTCCACTCTTCATGCATTTGGCAATGTGAAATTTGAGACATATAGATTGCTCTCCTGGAACTCGGAAGAGTGTGATTGAGTTCTCACCTGTACTCTTCATATGGATTCTGTTTATAAACTGTACAACCAGCCTGGGCATTGTTGAGCATGGTGTCCTCAATGATGATAAGTTCCCTTCAATATTTCTGGACCGGAATTTAATAACAACTAGGTTTTCTCAAAATAATTTTAGTTAACTATGGTTTTATAGTATTATCAATTTTGGTTACATGTATTTCTTCGTTTGCTTATTGCCTTGGGTTTTGTAGTACTAGATGGATAAATTTTAACATTGTTGTTGCATAGTTCCATATTTGTATCACTTTTTCCTTTCCCTTTGTATGTGTGCAGATATTTATTATACACACACTGTCACAATGCCTGGGGAAAAGGGAAGCAGACTGGCCCAGTTGGGAAGCGCTCACTGCTTTCAAGGCAACATTAAGGGATCCATTTAAGGTGTTGAGCCTGTTTCCCCCACCCCACCCATAGGACCTTGGATGGCTCCCTTAAGGCATGAAGAATGTCCTGGAGTGGAGTCTCTGCCCTGCACCAAGATGGGGACCGCTTTGCGTTCCAACTAGAGGAATAGGCAGTAAAATGGTCAGTGTAAGGGGAGCAAGGGGAAAGAAATGCATTATGGGACCAAAAATTGGAAGGAAGGTGTTGATGTCAAGATTCCCCCCCCCCCATCACAATAATCACAAAAATATCACCACAAAAATAGTCACTCTTTCTCTACCAATGGTTCCAGAGAGAGATTTTATCTGCTCCCTAATTGTTTATTACAGATGTTGCTCAACTCTCCTATTGATGACTATGGGTCTCCTTTAAGCAATAATGAAAAGGACAGTAGAACAAATCATCTTAATTTGTATTTACCAGACTAACTGGACGATAATTGTTTGGATCCTCATTTTTTTCCGTTTTTGAAGATGGGGACAACGTTTACCCTCCTCCAGTCTGCTGGAACTTCTCCTGTTCTCCAGGCGTTCTCAAAGATTATTGCCAATGGTTCTGATATTACATTTGCCAGTTCCTTTAGTATCCTTGGATGTAATTCATCTGGTCCTGGAGACTTATATTCATTTAGATTAACCAGGTATCCCTGTACTATCTCTTATTCTGTGCTGAAATTCTCCTATTCTGTCCTCTGCTCTATTTTCCTCAGGTTCAACACCCTTTTCCTTTTCTGAGAAGACTGAGGCAAAGAAGGTGTTGAGTAGTTCTGCCTTTTCTCTGTCCCCTGTTAGAATTTCTCCACCTTCTCTGTGCAGTGTCCCTACTAGTTTCTTCTTCTTCCTTTTGCTGCGGACATACCCCCCCCCCAAAAGCCCTTTTTATTGTTCTTAACACTCTAGCAAGCCTGAGTTCATTTTGCGCTTTAGCTTTTCTGACTTTACCCCTACATGTGCTAGCTATTTGTTTGAATTCCTCTTTGGTGATTTCCCCATTTTTCCATTTCTTATACATGTTCCATTTAAAATTTAGTTCAGTTGAAAGTTCCTTAGTCATCCATCCTGGTTTCTGGAGGCACCTCCCATTTTTCTTCTTCATTGGAACTGTTTGAAATTCTGCCTTCAGTATCTCCCTTTTGAGAGACTCCCATCCATCTTGAACTCCCTTCTCTTCTAGTATTCCTGACCATGAAATCATCCACAGTATTTCTCTAAATTAGCTTTCCTAAAGTCTAGAATGTGTGTCTCACTATGCCTGGCTTCTTCTTTCCACTGTATAATAAACTCCAGGAGAACGTGATCACTCCCACCTAAGGATCCAACCACTTGCATCCCATTAACTAGGTCTTTCTTGTTAGTTAGGATCAGATCCAAAATAGCTGACTCCCTTGTTGCCTCTTCCACCTTTTGACAATGAAATTGGCTTCAAGGCAAATGAGGAATTTGCTAGACCTTGAAGATTTTGCTGAGTTTGAATTCCAGCAAATATCAGGATAGTTGAAGTCAGCCATCATTTCTCCTTTCTGAGTGTGTGGTCATCTGTTCAAAAAAGCATCATCCAATTCTTCTGCCTGAGTTGGGGCGTCTGTAGTAGACTCCCACAGTAACATCCCTGTTGTTTCCCTCCCCTTTAATCTTTATCCAGATGCTCTCCACCTGGCTTAGAGCATCTGGTTTTCCAGCCAGTATTTTAAGTTCTTTAAGTACATGAGGCAGAGAACACCACAATGGCCTCTTCTCATGCCTGACCCAAATTAAGGATAGAAAACAACAAATTAAGTCATTAGCAATTGCTGTGTTTCATGATGGCTCAAAAACAACTGGCAGAGTCAGGTGCCTCTCTCCAACAAAATGATGGACCAATACTGCCTAAAAGCCAAGGATTTAATCCTTGGGACAGCGAACTGAATAACATTTTAGGTAGATCTCCTTCTGCTCTGGGCATCAACCTTTTGGGACTCCCTGTTGCATATCCTTACCAATGATTCCATTGCAAAGAAGGAAGGAGGGAACGTTCATCTGTTTCAAGTGTCTCGATTGGCTGGGAGAGGCGATGTGAGGAAACAGTGATCAACTGGGACATTGTAGGTTGAAGGATGGCATCTGACCACTAATTACATCTGAGATTGTCACACCAAGGATTCAGTTCTGGGAGGCAGAGTTGAACAACAATTAGGGAGAGGGAAATCCTTCTGTCCTTGGTTATCAACCATTTGAGACCCTGTGTTGGAGAATCCTCCCAATGGCCCAACTGCAAAGGAGGAGGAGATGATGGTTAACCTGTTCCAAGGACATCTTTCCTACAGTTTCTTCCATGGAGGAGGAATTCAGTGGAGATTCTCCTTTCTCTCTGTTTGGAGACCAGGCAGCCCTATCCTGGTCCTCTGACCACCTGCAGAAGGTACAAAGGAAGCTGTTTCATATGGCCACACATTTATGCAATGTTCCATAGACCATCAAAAAGACAACTAAATGGGTCTGAGAAAACCAACCCTGAACATTCCCTAGAAGACAAGATAACTAAATCAAGGCTGTCATACTTTAGACATCATGAGATGACATATAACGTATTGAAAAAGTCGATATTGGTCGATAAAGTGGAAGGCAGCACGAAAAGGGAAAGAACACACTGCAGGTGGATTGACTCAAGGAAGCCAAAATGGTCAGCTTGCAAGACCTGTTTGAACATGTTCATAACAAGGTCTCTTGGAGGTATCTAATTCATAGAGTAACCCTAGAGTGAATCCAATCTGACAGCACAGAATAACGACAACAATTTTTTCTGCTGTGTTCCTTCTTTATTCAACAGAAACACCCCTCCATAGAAAACCTCTAGCTGGAATTTTCCACAAGGTTTAGCCTTAATGCATGGGTAGAAATCATGCAGCCCACCAGGTGTTGGCAGACTCTCAGCAACTCTCACTTGTTTTTTTTTTTTTTATGTTGTCTAAGGGGCTGATGGGAGGTGCAGTTCATCCACATCTGGAGGGACACAGGATGTCCACCTCAGAGTAAACAGAGGCAAAGCCAAGGATGCAAATTTAAGCTTGGAAAAATGAAGAGAGAGTGAAGACAGACAGATATGATTATCTTCTGCCCCTCTTTGTCCTGCTGTTATTAAATATACAGCAACCACGGGCGGCGGCGGCGGCAAAGAAAGGAGCCGCGTCCTGGGCTCTGGCTGGCCCCTCCCTCCCTCCAATTCGCGGCGGCGGCAGCGCAAGCGGCCGGGGAAGGCCGGAAGACCGGGCCCATAAAAAGGCCCCAGCAAGCCTCCTGGCCGGCGGCGGCGGCGGCGAAGAAAGGAGCCGCGTCCTGGGCTCTGGCTGGCCCCTCCCTCCCTCCAATTCGCGGCGGCAGCAGCGCAAGCGGCCGGGGAAGGCCGGAAGACCGGGCCCATAAAAAGGCTCCAGCAAGCCTCCTGGCCGGCGGCGGCGGCGGCGAAGAAAGGAGCCGCGTCCTGGGCTCTGGCTGGCCCCTCCCTCCCTCCAATTCGCGGCGGCGGCAGCGCAAGCGGCCGGGGAAGGCCGGAAGACCGGGCCCATAAAAAGGCCCCAGCAAGCCTCCTGGCCGGCGGCGGCGGCGGCGGCGAAGAAAGGAGCCGCGTCCTGGGCTCTGGCTGGCCCCTCCCTCCCTCCAATTCGTGGCGGCGGCAGCGCAAGCGGCCGGGGAAGGCCGGAAGACCGGGCCCATAAAAAGGCCCCAGCAAGCCTCCTGGCTGGCGGCGGCGGCGGCGGCGAAGAAAGGAGCCGCGTCCTGGGCTCTGGCTGGCCCCTCCCTCCCTCCAATTCGCGGCGGCGGCAGCGCAAGCGGCCGGGGAAGGCCGGAAGACCGGGCCCATAAAAAGGCCCCAGTAAGCGCAGAATTAAGGGTAAGTCAACGTTTGGCCCTGAGTACGCCCAATTCATATCTGCCCTGCTTATCCAGACTATATTTACTGTAATCTGTTGCGTGCCCATGTTGTATGTTAAACAAGCCATAGAGTGACCTAACTGATTACTTTGGACAAACTAAAATAAGATTGAGATAGCAAGAGAGTGATAATGAAGAGTAACTTCAAAAGAAAAAGGAGAGCAACCAAAGGTGAAGGACTTATTAAATCTAAGAGTGGTAGGAATCTTAAGAAAAACCAGGAGGAAAGATCAGAAAACTCAGAAGTTTCAAAAGCAGCCTCTACCCTTAGACAATTAAGAATGGAAGATCTATTACTACATAAAGATCTAGGTAATAGCCCTACTGATCATACTTCCAACTCATTTATAAGCACCTCTGATACATTGACCCCCGATGAGGAGGACTTGCTGTTAAACGAGGGCTCTGCTCACAAGTTAAATTTTGCACCTGACACCACAAAAGATGTAAGGACGGATTTAGATCTAGTAGCCAAGAATTGTCTTTTAACAGCTAAGACAGTAATTGCAATCTTTGAACAACTGACAAATATTAACCGGAAGGTAGATGGGATAAAGGACTTATTGGAGAAATCTAAACTCAAGCCTAAGCCAACTTCAAAGCGAGAAGAAGTTGAGGAGGCAGCTGACTTTTCTAAACATGAACCTCATCTATATATGCAAGCAAAACCCAAAACAGCACACAAGGCAAATCTCAAAGACAAACTAATTATACAGACAAACAAGATTGTGTTATTAATAGCAAACAACTCATACAATAGAGGCAGATGGCTCAACAAAAGAATAGTACTGCATTCACTGTCATCTCTGCTACAACGAAGGGTGCACACTAACGAGCTCCTTGAAATATTTTGGTTGCCCACTTGGAACAGTACTATGAGAATAGCATTGACCTTTAAGAATCCATTCATTCCAACATTGATTCTTGACAGCAGAAGATTGCTTACAAAATTTGCTATCACTCCAATGAAGGTACTACTCAACACCAACATCTTACCGTTAATGAAATTCACATCAAGAATGGAGACTGTTAGTAAAGGAATCATCAGCAAAGAGATAAACAAAAAGAACAAACAAATCTCCAATAATGTACCTGATGATGAAGAAGAAATTGCCCAACTGTTTAGCTCACTCTCTTCTGAAGAACAGCAAAGTATCTTGTTTAAGTTAGATAATGTTAAGTCAACCTTAAGTTCTGTTGCAATCACAACAAAGACCATCAATGAACTTTTACCCTCCACCCGCTCTGTTTCTGATCTACTGTCTCCATCAAAGAAGGATCTAAAAAGAATTGTTGATCGCTGTGACTGCTTTGAGGAACCTCTGATACTGCTAATGCATATGACTCCCAGACACTCTTTGCCTTGCGCATCTGATAATATGACTCCATTAATACATCTGTCCCCTAAATGTAAGCTGGATCTTCTTGATAAACCTTTAACACCATTGCCATCATCTGGATCCCCAGCAACTCGCACAAACAAAAAAAGAAGATCAAGTCCAACTGGGCAGCTTATGCCTTCAGATAATCAACTCAATAGAAAACCAAACAAGCAGTTTGGCAATTCAGGTGAAGTATCTATAGATCCTTGGAATACTTCAAAGGAAGGAGTAAAAGATCTCAATATAACTACTAACACAAACATATGGACTTACAACCCCCGAAATGTCAACACTGAATTTGGGGAACAGAGAGAGAAGGAAGCCTACTCAAATAATCTACAGGGAGCAACAACACTTAACACCCCTACTGACTCCCAATGCTTGACAATCAACATCGTTATCCATTACTCCATTAACTTTAATCTCTTGGAACATTGCTGGATGGAAAGCCAGAAGTAGAGATCCCTCTTTCATGTCTTTCATCTCTAGACATGACGTCATCCTGCTTCAAGAAACTTGGTTAGCAGAAGAGCTGCATGTCGAGGGCTATAAATCAATTGTTTTGGACGCAGTGCCAGGTAAAGGCCATGGTAGGCTCTGTGGAGGTCTAGGTGTATTAATATCTACCTCGCTACAAACACAGATATGCAAAATATCCATCTTAGACCAACTTGCCATAGCAATTCTGTTGCAATTTAAGTACTGTTTTTTGTGCCTGATCAATGTCTACATACCACCCTTGCAAGGACATACTAAGATAAAAGAAGTCTGGGACAAACTGAAAGGTTTTGTCAAAAATACCATCATCACCTCACCGGCAGCTTACCTTATACTGGCGGGAGATTGTAACGCAAGAATTGGAACAGATGACGCCACTCTCTTTTCTAAATTTAACTGTCAATTTCTACCATCTATAATTACACATCCATTCTTGCGCCGCCAGTCTAGGGATACAGCTTGCGACTTTAGAGGGTTGTGCTTAGCAAAAACCTTTGAGGAATTAAATCTGGTTATTTTGAATGGGTCCACAAATGATGATCACCCAGCAGAATACACTCACTGGACGGGCAACAGACCCTCAGTACTGGATTATATAGGGATATCACATGATCTAGCCCCATTTGTATACAAATTTTCTATTGTTGTTCGGCCCGAAAGTGATCACTTTCCTGTGTTGTTATATTTAAAGCCTTTTGATAGCTTGTTCTTGTCAGTATCCCAAAATTCGGCCCTGCCTGTTGAAATCTGTACCACACGGGCTAAATGGTCTCCACATTTATCTGAGGCCCTTACCAAATTCCTTGGCAGTGATGAAGTGAGAACCCTCTACGATAAAATAGTGGATGGAAGAGTAGATTCCAACATACTGTCAAGCTTTGACAACTTAACAAGCTTAATACGATCATTTTTATCTGCACCTGAACAGACCACCAACAGATATAAACCAAATAACAAGGGAAGTTGGTTTGATGCAGAATGTAGAGAGGCTTGGACAGTACTGAAAGAACTCTTCAAACAATACAAACTTAAGCCCTCACAATGTTCTGTGTTAGACCTTTTGAATCAAAAGAAAAAATATAAACAATTGCTTAGACAAAAGAAAAGGTATGCTATGCAAGCTTCCTTGGAAAGGCTAATAACAGCAACCGGCACAAATAATCCCACTCTGTTCTGGAAAGAGGTTGCCCCATCCTTCCCCAAAAATGTACAAAACTCCATGTTCCAGATTCCAGCTAGTACTTGGGAAAATCATTTTGCTGATCTATATGAAAACACCGAGGAATCACAAATAGGACTTAAGTTGGAAGCTACCACCTTACCTTTCTGGCCCCCAGTCTCACACTCAGAAATCAAGAGTTTGATATCTCAACTTAAACCAGCAAAGGCTCCCGGCGCTGACCTTATTACCTGTGAGATGCTTAAAAACAATCTGAATTGGTGGATACCTGCGTTATCCTCGCTCTTCACTGCCATCGATCGATCAGGGAACATACCATCTGACTGGGGTTTAGCAATCATAATACCAATATACAAAAAAGGAAAAAGAAATGACCCAACAAATTTTAGACCTATCAGTCTCCTCAGCCAGATTAGCAAAATGTATGCAAAACATCTGCAAGCCAAGTTAATGGACTGGCTTGAGTCAGAGGAAATTATGAAGGATGAGCAGGCAGGATTTAGGGCGGATAGGTCAACACTCGATCATGCGTTGGTTCTACAACATCTGGTAGAGAAATACTCCAACAAAGGCCAACCACTGTATGTAGCATTCATAGATTTCAAACTGGCTTTTGACACCGTCCCCAGAGCTAAATTGTGGGATAAATTAATGAATAGTACAATTGATAAACGCCTTCTCTTATTGCTCGTCAAGTTGCATGAAAACAACCGCTTGAGGGTTAGGTGTAGTTTCCAAGGTCACGTATCCAAAGAAGTAAAAGTCCAGAACGGAGTCAGACAGGGATGTGTCTTGGCACCAACCTTATTCAACTACTATATAAACTCACTAATTTCATTCTTGAGTAACTCTTCTTACCATCCACCTAAAATAGCCAACAGACACACTAATGTATTATTGTATGCTGATGATGCAGCAATCTTATCCCTGACTCCAGTTGGCCTCAAAAGAGCTTTACAGTCTTTAGCGCTCTATTGTGCGGAAGAAAACTTAACAATAAATTACACCAAAACCAAAATACTTTCTTTTGCCAAATGCCCAAAAATAAGGAAATGGAGGCTAGGGAATCATTCTATTGAACAGGTCAAAAATTTTAAATACCTCGGTATTGTCTTTCAGTCTACAGGGAGCAGAAAAGCTCACCTGGACTACGTTACTAGGAATGCCCAGAGATCGGCAAATGCCATTCAAAAGTACTTCTTTACCAAGGGAGCCCAGTATATTCCAGCTGCAATCAAACTTTTTTTGGCAAAAGTCAAATCACAGTTACTCTACGGAGTTCAAATAGGACCTTATAAAGACCCTACCCTGCTAGAACAAATCCAATCCAAGTTCCTAAGGAAAATATTTCAAGTACCTTGTTGTGTGCCAAATGCAGTTATCAGAAGGGAAGCAGGAGTTAGTAAGCTCGAGACCAGCATGTGGATCAACATCTGCACATACTGGCTCAAACTGAATAAAAACCCTAGAGGGCTGACTAAGTTTGTCTTGGCAGATACCTATAAGTGCTCCTGGGAAGTAGAAATTAATAAGAAATTGGCCACATTGGGTCTATCCAGGGATACCATTCTGAAATTAAACTTAGATCAAGCAAAAATGATTATTAAACAAAGACTGTTAGACATCGAAGGCCAGTTGGAAACTGCTGCCTTCCCAAAATATATCACAGTCAATAAACAAATTCGGGTTACTTCACCAGTTGCATATCTGTCACAAATCACATTGCCTAAATTCAGGAGAGCCTTCTCGTTGGCTCGGTTCAACGCCTTACCTACAGCAGTATTGGAAGGCAGGTTTAAAAAAGTGCCCTATAAATCCCGTCTCTGCCCATGTGATACGGGTGCAATTGAATCTATTGAGCACGTCCTTTTATATTGTCAATTTTACAAAGATATCCGTCTCCAGTTGATCACTCCTCTGTTAGAAAAATACCCTGGCCACTCTGATGCTTTTTACATCCGCAATTTACTAAATAACCAGGTACCTGAGGTGGTATTTAAAGTAGCAAAGTTTTGTTATATCGTATGTAAACTTCGTCCCCAAATGGTTAATGGCAATTAACATGAGTAAGTTGTAACTTTGTTAATTGGCAATACCAGGGATAGAACTTAGGAAGTAATGATTCTGACCCTAGGTACGCTGAGTCCCCAAAGTTGTCAATACAGATTGGTACTATTATGGCCGGAAATCGTTGTTTTCCGTCGAGGTCATCGCTTCAGTCTGTATATGTTTCTAATCTAGGTATACTGTGGATATAAAGCCTTCATATAAGAGCATTGGGAATTATCAAGGATAATTTTGTATTATTTTGTATAATTTTGTATACCTTGTATAGTCTGAAGAGAAGCAACAGAATCCCTGGAGAAACAGTGGAAGACACTGGTTTTGAACTAATTAATATTCTAAGATATTACGAACTTTATTTCACTTTATTTTATTTTTAATGTCTTACAATCGTTTTAGGAATTGACCTATTTTTATTGTGACTTTGTACTTTTATTGAGACATTGTACCTTTGTACTAATGATTTTTGATTTTGCTGGTCAATGACCGAATAAAATTTTACTACTACTACTACAGCAACCACAGTTTCCTAGAGAAAATATTAACATGGGGGGAAGGATAGAAGCCATGCTCCCAGCGGAGGACCTCCCAGTGGAGGACCTGTGGAGGTCTCAGCCCCCTGTAAATCCTGCCTGTCCTAATTGTTACCACCTGGGGCGGCTTGGAGCAGCTGAGGCTGGGTGGAACCGGGGGAGAACGCCAGCGGGTTTAAAACCCCACCCAGGGTCATCCTACACCAACACACGCGCCGCGCCAGTCCTCCGAGCCCAGCGGAGGGCTCTGGCAGTTGGGAAATCTGGCCAGTCTGTAACACATCTTTTAGGGCAGCCCTTGGGACTATTTTACTTCTTCCTGTCCTTTATTTATGCAGTCACTGCCCTATATTGGGCACTGGGAACTGTTTTGCCTGTTCATCTCTCTGTGTGTAGCAGACTTGATCATAGTCTGGGAGCAGGCATTCAGGTTGTGTGGGGGCAGGGAAGGTATGGCAGCAGCAGAGTCAACAAATGTTACAAAAGAAGGAGGGATCGATGCTTAATATCTATCCTCCCTTCAATTTGCTCTGCTTCCCAAGATAACTTGGAGAGCACACCAACCATTCCACTATCCCTCAACCTGCTCCTTTGCAATGCCAGGTCAGTCAAAAATAAGACTCACATCATCCATGATCTTTTAGTGGATGAAGCGGCCGACCTGGCATGCTTTACTGAGACCTGGCTGGGGGAGGCCAGCTCTGTGATATGAGCACAGCCCCTCCCAGCTGGGTACTCAGTTAGTGAGCAGGTGAGGGGGGGGGGCGGCATAGCCTTGGTCCATAGTAACACCTTAACCCTGATCAGAAAGCCTATCTGGAAAATAACCCACATCGAGTGTATGTGCCTTAGCCTGAAGACTAGGGATAGCTTGGGGATTCTGTTGGTATACCGGCCACCCTATTGCTTAACAGACTCCCTAACCGAGCTGACCGCTCTGGTTTCTGAGTTGCTGTTGGAATTGCTCAGACTTTTGGTTCTGGGTGATTTCAACATCCCACTCGAAACCAGATTGCAAGATCTAACAGGTGCAGCTCGGGAGTTCATGGATACCATGACAAACATGGGCCTATCCCAGTTGGTTGACGGGCCCACGTATTGTGCTGGTCATACCCTCGATGCAGTCTTTAGTACAGAGCAGAAATATTCATGGGCGGAGGTTAATAAAACCTCCGCATTGTCATGAACGGATCATTTTCTGATCAAGGTGGATCTAAAGGCTATTGTTTGCCCTCCCGGGGGTGGCGGACCCATTACAATGGTCTGCCCTCGAAAACTAATGGAGCCTGTTGGTTTCCAGAAAGCCTTAGAGGGTTTAATGGTTGGTAATGCCGGTGATTTTGTTGAAGCCCTGGTGAACACCTGGAACACCGATCTCACCAGGGCTATCGACACAATCGCTCCCAAGCATCCTTTCTGGCCCGCTTCGAATCATAAACTGTGGTATTCAGAAGAGCTTAGAAGGATGAAGCGAGCTGGACAACGACTAGAGCGCGAATGGCAAAGGACTCATCTCTTACCCGACAGAACTCGCCTTAGGAACCATCTTGATTCCTATAGGGAGGCTTTACGTGCAGCGCAGAAATCTTTCTGTTCTGCACATATTGCGTCTGCAGAGTCTCACCCAGCAGAGCTGTTTAGGGTGGTGGAGGAATTGCCGAGGGTTTTTCCAGCGCCGAGCCCCCTACTTAATCCAACAACAGCCTGCTGTGAGGCATTTAATACCTACTTTGCAGATAAAATCTCTCGGAAAAGAGCTGACTTGGCAGAATCTGTCGACGAGGCATCCAGGAACTCGGTTGATGGCATTTTACTGGATCAATTCCAATCTGTGAGTACCGATGATGTGGACAAGCTGCTTGAAAGGATGAGGAAGACGACTTGCCCCTCCCGATCCTTGTTCTTCATGGCTGGTTGCCCAGGGAGCGGACACGTTGAAGGTGTTCCTTCGGGACACAATCAGTGCGTCCTTCAGGGAGGGTATCATTCTATCCTGTTTAAAGGAGGCAGCAATTAAGCCACTCCTAAAAAAACCCTCCCTGGATCCCCTGGATAGAAACAACTACAGACCATTCTCCTTGCTTCCCTTTTTAAGCAAGGTGATCGAGAGGGCAGTTGCTCCCCAACCTCAGGCAGTCTTGGATGAAACCGATTATCTCAATCCATTTCAAACCAGTTTCAGGACAGGATTTGGAGTGGAGACTGCCATGGTTGCTTTGACCGATGACCTCCGCCTGGGTATCGACAGGGGTAGTGTAACCCTGCTGGTGCTCTTGGATCTCTCAATGCCTTTTGATACCATAGATCAAAATCGCCTCAGAGAGTTGGGAATTGGAGGCATTGCTTTGCAATGGTTCCGTTCCTTCCTCTCGGGTAGGTCCCAGAGGGTGAGGCTCGGGGACAGTTGCTCTTCCAAAACTGAGCTTAATTGTGCCGTCCCCCAGGGCACCATCCTGTCCCTGATGTTTAATATTTATATGAAGCCGCTGGGTGAGATCATTCGGAGGCTTGGAGCTCGGTGTCTTCAGTACTCTGATGACACCCAGATATAACTCTCCGTGACCAGATTATCGGTTCAGACTTCAGATGGCGTCTCTCCTCTTAATGACTGTCTCAGAGCAGTAATGGATTAGATGAGGAAAAACAGATTGAAGTTGAATCCAGACAAAATGGAGGTACTCACAGTCACAGGCCCGAAACCAGATCTGGGAATACAGTCTCTAGTCCTGGATGGAGTCAAACTCTCCTCCAAGGACTTTGTTCACTTGGGGGTACTCCTTGATTCGTCGCTTCACATGACTAGTCAGGTGAACGCGGTGGTCAGGAGTGTCTGTTATCAGCTTCGGCTGATACGCCAACTGTGCCCTTATCTGGAAATGAGGGATCTGGAAGCTGTGGTACATACTCTGGCGACCTCACGGCTGGATTACTGTAACACACTCTACATGGGGCTACCCTTGTGCCTAACCCAGAAACTCCAATTAGTGCAAAATATGGCAGCCAGGTTAATTGCTGGAACATACAGGAGGGAGCACGTAACACCGGTGCTTAAATCCCTCCACTGGCTGCCAATTAGTTTCCGAGCACAGTACAAGGTGTTGGTTTTGACCTTTAAAGCCCTACATGGCTTGGGTCCATCTTATCTTAGGGACCACCTCTCCCCATATGATTCCCCCCCGCGCCCTTCGGTCCTCTGGGAGGAATCTGTTACAGCCAATAAAAACTAGGCTGTCTCAGATCTCCCAGAGGACCTTTTCTGTGGCTGCTCCAAGGCTATGGAATAGCCTGCCGGACGAGATCCATCTCATTACTACGCTCACTGCCTTTAAAAAAGCAGTGAAGATGGATCTCTTCCGGCAGGCTTTCCTGGAATAGCATCTGCTTTAGGGAGATGTGATTTCAGTTTTTATTATTACTATGTCCCCATTGTAGTTCGATTTTATTGCTATTGTTTTACTGGATAAGTGTATTTTAATCTCTTCTAGTTTAATCCTGTTTTAAGGGGTTGGGAGGGTAGGAGTAGGGGATGAGGGAATGTTTTGTTTGTTTGTTTTAATGTTGTAACCCGCCTTGATTGTTGTGCAGAGGGGCGGGCTATACATTATTATTATTATTATTATTATTATTATGCTGTTGCAAAAAAATGGGACAAAGAGACACCAAAGACTGAAGGAAACAGTTTTTTGTGGGTTTTTCGGGCTGTGTGGCCATGTTCTAGAAGAGTTTCTTTCTGACGTTTCGCTAGCATCTGTGGCTGGCATCTTCAGAGAAAACTGAGAAACGTCAGAAAGAAAACATCAGAGAAAACAGAGAAATGTCAGAAAGAAGCTCTTCTAGAACATGGCCACACAGCCCAAAAAACCCACAAAAAACTATGGATGCCTGCCATGAAAGCCTACGACTTCACATTGGAAATCTCTACGGGGAGAAACTGTTCCAAGATACCCGGAGACTGGAAAAACTCAGGACCAGGAAAGCATATCTTCTCTGCTCACTAACTTTCCTGCTACACTGCAGAGACACAGATACGGTTTTCTCTGAAGATGCCAGCCACAGATGCTGGTGAAACGTCAGAAAGAAACTCTTTTAGAACATGGCCACACAGCCCGAAAAACCCACAAAAAACTAGGGATGCCGGCCATGAAAGCCTATGACTTCACAAACAGAGTTTTATTCTGAAAAAACAAACCCAAAAACAACAAAATTACGCTAGTGGATTCAACAGGAAATAACTTTCCAAATGTGCTAAGCCCTGAATTAAGCAAAATGAGAATCTTTTATAGTGATCTTACAAGCATATAGGAAAACAGACATTGTTTATAGTACATGAGAATCTTACGCAGGATAAAGTAAATATTTACAGTACATGAAGTTATGGTGTTATCAATGAGAACCTTGAATGCAGTACAGAGCACAGAGCTAAGAGAAACAATCAGACAGAAAAAAATCCGAAGTCTCATCTAGTGTCCCAACTGATTATCTAGTCTGACACCGAATCATAGACAATCATGGACAGTCATTTTAAAATGCAATTTTCAGCTACAGTCAATTGACTACTTCAGTGCATTTTGTCCCCATTTCCAGAAAGAGAAGATGAGGCAGGAGAAACAGGTCAGGGGGCAAGAAAGCGGGTTGATGAAGAAAATGAAGTGTCCCCTGTTTGTTTCAGCAAGCTTCTTCTTTTATTGCAAAAATAGCATTAGCAAAAGTAAAAACTACAAAGTCCAATAGTATTTCACTTTAGCCAGAATGGCTAACAGGAACAAAACTATAACTGCTACATTGTGAAAGATTAGTCAAGCTACAGCATCGGCAAAATAGTTTTCTAGCTATTCCATTCAGTTTGAAAGTTGGAATAGAACTGACTTCTTTCCCCAAAGACACAATCCCAGCCCACCTTTCTCCACCTCTTTGGGTGTTGCCTTTCATGCTAATTGGTTGATTTTTCATGACGTGTGTTAACCAAACCCCTTATTGTTCATATCCCATCATGTGACTGATATTCTCAAAACATTCCTTGTTATTGAAAACCCTTCTGTAAATAAAACTCTTTCTCACAGTATTTCAGTTCGTTAACTAGCCTGTTTTGACTCTCAAATACCTGGGCTGGTTTTGTGAATTTAGCCTCAAGAAGCAGTTTTCTCATCAAGGAAAAATACAGACACACATCTTTACATTTCAACCTTTTAAACATTGACTATATATCCCATCAAAACCTGTCAGGCATAGCAACATGGCATCTTAAGCATATTATAATGTATTCTAGACTTTGGACTCTCATTGCTTAGAATTCTATATGTTTAAAGTTTAGGCATCCAATAGAATGTTAAGTTTGGATTTCTTCATTTGGTGGAGTATAAAACAGACAGCATGCCCTCTGTGAGGGGCCCGATGCTCTGAATGCAAATTCCATTGGGACCGTGCACATAAATCAAATTGTGTTTGTATCCTGATCCACGGTCCTCTCGCTTGCTTTTTGTTCTGCTAGCAACCCAGGCCGTGGGCCGTTTTGCACCCAGACTTTGATTTCTGCTACACCTGAATGATAGATAGCAAACCAGGTCAAAGTGGCCTCATGGAATGCAAGCCTTGAATCCAGGGCCTCTTAAGTGTCCTGGTCCTGACTGTTAACCAAAACAACCGATTTTGTGCAGAGACATATGGAGACAGTGATTGTAAACAGGCAAAGATAACAAGAAGTCAATAATAAGTACCACGAGGGCCAAGAAATGTATATGTAACGTATGCGAGGAACGTAGACCATGCATATATGCTATCTTTAACCAATCATACTGTGACTTATAGTTTCTTTGTTCAAAGTACTATAGAAAGGTAGTTCACCCCTAAGGCTCTAGAATGTGGAATTTATATTCCTCTGGAGACCTGCTGCAGCTTAAAATAAACTGCTGATTTTTCATTCAACTTCTGGGTCTCCTTGGTCTGATTCCTGGAAATTTTGCTGTAGGAGGGGGGAGGAAGTGGGGGGAGGAAAGAGGGTGCAGGGACCCCAAATTAGCATTTCACCTGGGAAGGAGGGAGGGCAGGGTCATGGTGGGGGGGACGGGACCCTGGAGGGTCTCCTGTTGGGAGGGAGACTTACTTGGGTGAAAGGATGGAAGTCCTTTTCTTTCTCTACAAACCCACCACCACCACCACCACCATATGCCCTACTTTGAGGCTCCTCTGGCTACCAGGCCCCCATTTCCCCCAAAAAACACCCCCCAATTCTCTTCCAGAGAGAAGAAGGGGGCGCTTGGGGGCAAAAAAGGTTTAGAGGGCTTATTTGCAGCAAAACAGAATATTGAAGACTTCAGTGAGAGAAGGACAGCGTTAAAGGCCAAAAGCCAGTTGAAACCCAGGTGCCCCTTTTCCTTGTGGGGAAAATACAATCCCTCCTCCCCCTTTTGTTTTTGCTCTGCGCCTTCAAGTCCTTTGCGACTTCGGTCGACCCTCAGGCAGGTTTTGTCCTGGGGCTGAGAGAGTGTGACTTGCCCAAGGCCATCCAGGGATGGGCTTCCAGGGCTGAGCAGGGTTTGAAACCCGCTCACCTTGAGTCATAGAATCATAGAGTTGGAAGAGACCACAAGGGCCAAGCAGGAACTCTCAATCAAAGCATCCGTGACAGATGGCCATCCAGCCTCTGTTTCAAGACCTCCAAAGAAGGAGACTCCACCAAAATCTCCATTGAGGGAGTGTCTTCCACTGTTGAAGAGCCCTTACTGTCAGGAAATTCCTCCTAATGTTAAGGTGGAATCTCTTTTCCTGTAGCCTGCATCCATTGTTCCGGATTCTATTCTCTAGAGCAGCAGAAAACAAGCTTACTCCCTCCTCAATATGACATCCCTTCAAATGGGCTGCATCTCACACCAGTTGGAAAAAACGTTTTTGCCAACAGTCTCAAAAATTTGATCAGGAGGGCTTTAAACTCAGTTATTTGGGGAAGGGAGACAGTGTTCAGGAAGACAAAAAGACTGGAAAAAACAGTCAAACTGTCATAGAGGGAACAAGGCAAACAGTACAAGGACCCAAAAAAACGTGCACAGGCAGCAAGTAAAGGGGACACATGGTCTTAGATGTCTCTACACTAATGCACAGAGCATGGGAAACAAGCAAGATGAACTTGAACTCCTAGCACAACAAAGCAAATATGATATAATAGGCATCACTGAAACCTGGTGGGATGAGTCTCATGATTGGAATGTAGAAATACAGGGGTATAATCTTTTCAAGAGAAACAGGCCAAACAGAAAAGGAGGAGGAATAGCATTATATGTCAGGGATATTTACACCAGTGAAGAAATCCAGGACATCAATCCTGGAAGCCAGGTGGAGAGCATCTGGATAAAAATTAAAGGGGAGGGAAACAACAGGGATGTGATTGTGGGAGTCTACTACAAACCCCGACTCAGGCAGAGGAAATGGATGAAGCCTTTCTAGAACAGATGACCACACACTCAGAAAGGAGAAATATAGTAGTGATGGGTGACTTCAACTGTCCTGATATTTGGTGGAATTCAAACTCAGCAAAATCCTCAAGGTCTAGCAAATTCCTCACTTGCCTTGAAGACAATTTCATTGTCCAAAAGGTGGAAGAGGCAACAAGGGAGTCAGCTATTTTGGATCTGATCCTAACTAACAGGGAAGACCTAGTTAATGGGGTGCAAGTGGTTGGATCCTTAGGCGGGAGTGATCATGTCCTAGTGATCATTCTAGACTTTAGGAAAGCTGATTTTACTAAACTTAGAGAAATACTGGGGGTGATCCCATGGACAGGAATACTAAAAGAGAAGGGAGTTCAAGAAGGATGGGAGTTTTATCAAAAGGGAGATACTGAATGCCCAATTTCAAACAGTTCCAATGAGGAAGAAAAATGGGAGGTGTCTCAAGAAACCAGGATGGATGACTAAGGAACTTTCAACTGAATTAAGTTTTAAACGGAACATGTATAAGAAATGGAAAAATGGGGAAATCACCAAAGAGGAATTCAAACAAATAGCTAGCACATGTAGGGGTAAAGTCAGAAAAGCTAAAGCGCAGAATGAACTCAGGCTTGCTAGAGAGGTTAAGAACAATAAAAAGGGCTTTTGGGGGTATGTCAGCAGCAAAAGGAAGAAGAAGGAAATGGTAGGGCCACTGTGTGGAGAAGATGGCAAAAAGTTAACAGGGGACAGAGAAAAGGCAGAATTACTCAACACCTTCTTTGCTTCAGTCTTCTCAGAAAAGGCAAAGGGTGCTCAACCTAAGTATAATGGAGCAGAGGACAGAATAGGAGAATTTCGGCACATAATAAGTAAAGAGATAGTACAGAAACATCTGGTTAATCTAAATGAATATAAGTCTCCAAGACCAGATGAATTACATCCAAGAGTATTAAAAGAACTGGCAAACGTAATATCTGAACCATTGGCAATAATCTTTGAGGACTCCTGGTGAACAGGAGAAGTCCCAGCAGACTGGAGGAGGGCAAACGTTGTCCCCATCTTCAAAAAGGGATAAAAAGGGGATCCCAACAATTATCATCCAGTTAGTCTGACATCAATACCCGGAAAGATTCTGGAGCAGATCATTAAACAGAGAGTCTGTGAACATCTGGAAGGTAATTCCATAATCACAAAAAGTCAACATGGGTTTCAGAGAAACAGGTCATGCCAGACAAATCTGATCTCTCTCTTTTTAAAAAAAATAAAATTACCAGCTTGGTAGATGAAGGGAATGCTGTGGATATAGTATATCTTGATTTCAGTAAGGCCTTTGACAAGGTTCCCCATGACATTCTTAAAAACAAATTGGTATAATGTGGGCTAGACAAAGTAACTGTTACATGGGTTTGTAATTGGTTGACTGGCCGAACCCAATGGATGCTCAGCAATGGCTCCTTTTCAACCTGGAAAGAAGTGACCAGTGGGGTGCCACAGGGCTCTGTCCTGGGCCCAGTGCTATTCAACATCTTTATCAATGACTTGGATGAGAGTATTGCTGGCATAATTATCAAATTTGCAGACGACACCAAATTGGGAGGAGTAGCTAATACCCCAGAGGACAGGATCAAAATTCAAAATGACTTGAACAGACTAGAAAACTGGGCCAAAGCTAACAAAATGAAATTCAACATGGAGAGATGTAAGTGCAGAAAAACGAAAAGCACAGATATACAACGGGGGACATCTGGCTGAATTAGACTATGTGTGAAAGGGATCTAGGAGTCGAGATAGACCACAAATTGAACATGAGTCAACAGTGCGATGCAGCAGCTAAAAAGGCCAGTGCAATTTTAGGCTGCATCAATAGAAGTATAATGTCTAGATCAGGGGTCCCTATACTTTTTGATTTGGGGACTGGTTCGCTGGCCCCCAGATCTCCGGGGGGCGGGGGCGGAGGTGCATGCAGTTGCGTGCACTCGCTTGCGCATACACACATCTTGGGCACCATTTTGTCTTCCAAATTTTGGAAGACAAAATGGTGGTCAGCGGCGCGAGTGAGCGGCAGCAGTGGCAGGACTGGCTGCGAGCCAGTAAGTAGGCCTCAACGGGCCGAGTCTGGCCCCTGGGCTGTATTTTGGGGACCCCTGGTCTAGATCAAGAGAAGTAATAATGCGCCCTATGAGGAATGACTTAGGGAACTGGAAATGTTTAGCCTGGAGAAGAGAAGGTTGAGAGGTGATATGATAGCCGTGTTTAAATATTTGAAGGGATGAAATATTGAGGAGGGAACAAGCTTGTTTTCTGCTGCTCCAGAGACTAGGACCCGAAACAATGGATGCAAGCTGCAAGAAAAGAGATTCCACCTCAACATTAGGAGGAACTTCCTGACAGTAAGGGCGGTTCGAGAGTGGAACACACTCCCTCGGAGAGTAGTGGAGTCTCCTTCCTTGGAGGTCTTTAAGCAGAGGCTGGATGGCCATCTGTCGGGGATGCTTTAATTGGGAGTTCCTGCATGGCAGGGGGTTGGATGCATGGCCCTTGGGGTCTCTTTCAACTCTATAATTCCATGATTCAAATATTTAAACAGGGCTTTCATATCACCTCTTAGCCATCTGTTATCCATGCTAAACATACCCAGTTCCCTCAGTCGTTCCTCATTGGGATTAATCGTTTCTAGACCATTCACCATTTTAGTCACCTTCCTTTGGACATGCTTGTTTCTCAACATCCTTTTTGAATCATGGTGCCCAGAACTGGACACAGGGTTATTCCAGGCGGAGCCTGACCAGATCAGAATACAGTGGCTCTATGACTTCCCTTGATCTATACACGATACCTCTATTAATGCAGCCTAAAATCGCATTGGCCTTTTTAGCTGCAGCATCGCACTGCTGACTCATGTTCAACTTGTGGTCTACTAGGACGCCTAGATCCCTCTCATGGCTGTTTGTGTGCCTCTCCCTCCTCCTCTCGGCTTCAGGGAAAAGATTGGGGGGGGGGGGAAGGAGCCGAAAAAAACTAGGGCCTCGGCCTCCTCCTCCTTCGATTTCAAAGGAATCTTTTTCAGTAAAACAAAGGGCCCCCTCCCTTCCTCTGGCCTTTGCGCCTCAGACTTTGGCTGGAAGGAAATAAACCCCGCCCCCTTCTTCTCCGACGAAGAGCAGCGAGAGCAGGTTCCTAGAGAGGACAATATGAGAGGGAGGAGAAAATGGCGGTTCCCCTCTGACTTCATTTCCGGTGCTTGGGAAAGGGGGAGGGAGCGAGGGTCCTCTCTGAGTATCTTTGTGGAGGGAGGAGGAAGGTGAGCGGGGGGAGGGGAATGGGGGAACCCCAAATTCCACAGGAGACTGCGGAGGGGGGGCTCTCCTATAGGGGGGTTGGGGGCGAAACAAGGAACCCCCCCTTTTCCCCTCCAAAAAAGCCACCGAGGCTCCTCTGTGTGGGGGCGGGGCACAGGTTTGAGGAGGGGTCTCCAAGGGAGACATAAGAGCAGGGTTAGACAACCTTTCCCCTTTAAGGGCCGAGGGACTTCAGCTCCCAGAATCCCAGGAGCTCTTGGCCAACATGGGACTGTTGGCCAACATGGCTGAGGCTTCTGGGAGCTGAAGTCCCTCCTTGGCCCTTAAAGGGGAAAGGTTGCCTACTCCTGCATAAGAGCCTGGCTGCCTCTGTTGGGGGGAGGTCTTTCCTGGGGGGGCCTGGAGGGAGTATGGGACTGTTTACAGGAGTCCCTCATGGCCACAAAGGGGAAGAAAGGCAGTGTGGAAGAGGAAGAGGAAGAGGAGAGAGTCTCTGCACCCAGAAGCAGGAAATGGAAGGGGTTATGGGGGTGTGTGCTGAGGAATGGGGTCTTTCTTGGGGCTGAGAGCCCCCCCCCCTTATGACCACAATGTCCAGGCCTGGGAGGGAATGTGGCTTAAAAGGGGGGAAAGAGAAACAGAAGGAGGGGAAGGGTTGGGGATTGAAGGGGAGGGGGAGAAGGAAGGAGCCCCTCCCCCTGCTCCATGTTCCTAGGAAAAGGGGGGCAGAGGGGAGCCCTAGAGTTTCCAGGGGGGGAAGGTAGAAGAAGAAGGGAAGAGGCTGATGGAGGGGGAAAGAGGGAGCCAGGCTCCAAGCCTTTTGAGGGGAACTTTGTATGAGGACTCCGGAAGGGATGGGGGTGAAGATTGGGGGGAGATATTATCTAAATGCAAAACCTCCCCCTCCAAAAAGACTGCCTTGCTTTGAGGATCCCTCTAGTTTCCTTTTCCATGCAGAGATCACTCATGGTGGGGATGGGACAGAGGGAGAGACCCTTCCTTCCAACATAATGATGGGCTGAAGGGAAGGAGGGTTTGGAATTGACTCCCCCCCCCCCCCCCCCATTTTGTCCTCCAGGAAGGTGGAAGCTATCCCTCTTCACAATAACTTCCAGAGAGACACATCCAGGCCTGGTCTGCATGTTAGAGGAGGGGAGCCAACCAGTTCAAATGCAATAAACAGTAAAGCAGCCTTGGAGAGAGAGTGAGGGAAGGGGGTCTCTGGCCGGGAGGCTGGGAGGGGAGCAAAGGCAAACTGAAAATGGAAAGAGACCAAGGAGGCAAAACCAAGGACGGAGTCACCAGGAGAGAGAATGAGGAGGAACTCAAGGCTCCTTTTGGGGTAAAGAACCCACAAATAAACGCCTCACTTGAGAATGTAGGGAGGGATTCTGGGAGGTCCACAGGATCCAGATTCTGCCCTCCCCGTTTTTTCCTCCTCACAGTAGCCCAGAGAGGGAGATTCAGCAAAGGGAGAGGCCCAGGATTGGTACAACTTAATTCTATATCCAATAAGACTAAAAATCTGTTACAGTGGTCCCTTGGTATCCTCTGGGGTTTGGTTCCAGGGTCCCTGTGGATACCAAAATCTATTGATGCTCAAGTCCCATGAAATACAATGGCCTAGTAAAATGGTGTCCTTATATAAAATGGCAAATTTAAGGTTTGCTTTTTGGAATTCATCGGGGACCCCCAAACCCAGCAAAATGAGGGGGGGCAGGGAGTGGAGACACCCTTCACTCAACTCCATCCCTCTTCCAATCCCCCCATTTTGTGCCATCGCTTTCACTAGCCTCTGACCTACACTTTTCCCTACCCCCCCACCTCAGTGTTGTGATATCAGGGATTTTGGGTGGGAATAGTTGTGGCTTTGGGTCCTAGAGATGAGGATGAAGTGCTGTCACTCCCTCCTGTGCCATCCTGGGATCTGTAGTTTTGCAAGGTCTTTAGCCTTCTCTGCCAAAGAGGGCTGCTGCCTCACAAAAACTACAGGTCCTAGGGTTATGTAGGAGGGAGCCATGCTAGTTAAAGCAGTGTCAAACTGCATTATTTCTACAATGTACAGTTGGCCCTCTGTATCCATGGATTTTTTATCCATGCATCCAACCATCCACGGCTTGAAAATATTCAAAAATAATATAAATTCCAAAAACAAACCTTGTTTTTGCCATTATATATAAGGGACACAATTTCACGCTGCCATTGTATTTAATGGGACTTGAGCATCCATGGATTTTGGGATCCATGGGGGTCCTGGAAACAAACCCCAGTGGATACCAAGGGCCCACTGTAGATGCACTCTCAGTCAGCTTTAAGTATGACATAAGTGGGGTTTAAGAGTCTTAGGTAAAAGAAAAGTGTGAGTGAGGGTGAGATATTTGCTCTAATTGTATTTATTAATGTGCGTTTTTATGTTCAACTTCTACTAATAAAGTGTTGTTTTTGTTTATTTTACACCTCTGGCTATAAGATTGGGTTCAGACACAGTGTCTGGTAGCAGCAGAGAAGAGAGAGAGCTGGTGTCCAGTGGGGGTAGAAGTTTCATCATAGCTGGCACAGGAACCTTAAGGACATCTAGTAGGTCCCCACTGTTGGTGACCACAGCAGTGGGAGAGGAGGAGGTCCTAACATTGGTGGCAGGGGTGGGGAAAAGGGAAAGCTCTCAGTCTTGCGGGAAGCAGTGAGATTTGTCGAAGTCTTCACATGTGGTGGCAGTGGAGATTTAGATATACTCTTCCATCGGGGGGGGGGGGAGTGGTAAAAGAAGGAACGGAAGCCTCACTGGCCTCTCTAGGAAACATGTCTCTGTTGCATTAGTCCTGAAGGGCAAGAGGTGATTCTCTCTATTCCTTCTTCCCTGAAAATGTTTTTTCACAAGGCTAAAGTTGGCTCCTTATTCCCAGTGCCCCTATGCAACCTGGGGTGTTTAAGAGATGTTTTTGGGGTGTAGGGACATTCATGCTTTGTGCCTTTATTCATCTGAATGAGAATCAGCTATCTTTTGAAATTTCATACAAATAAAGAACTGGGAATAAGGAACCAGTTTTAGCTTGTTCAAATTTTGTGAGTATCCATAAAAGAATAAATATATCCATCAATGAGTCGGAAAAATAATTACCTAAACTGGCAGTTCTCTTTACCTGAGATTTCTACATCTTTTGAATGTTGGCATTTAGAGCACATCTTGCAAGAAAAAGCCATGGGTAAATTTAAAGTAATTTCTCACTGTAAGATAGGAAGGAAGCTTGTATTTTAGCTCTGTTGCTGCTTTGCTTTTTCTGATTTTTTAGCCATACTTAAGAGTTGTGGGAAGAAAGAGACGTACAGGGAGGTTCTCTGTGAAAAGGAACATCTCTGAGGAGAGATTATTTCTGAATGGGGAATGTTGTTTCTTCTTTCAGCATCTGGTCTCCTTTGAGGAGGTGGCTGTGTATCTTGCAGAGAAGGAGTGGGATCTTCCGGATCTGGTCTAGAAGGCTGTCTACAAGGAAGTCAGGATGGAGGATGATGGGGTCTCTCTGGGTAAGGATCCTTTTGGTCTTCTTTGTATCGATCCATGGAATACTTTATGAAACTTGTAAGAAACTGATTAGGTTTTTTTAAAGATAAAAAATGTTAGGGAGAACAGTTCCATGTATTTAATCCCTGATGTTCTGGAATTCTGCTCACAGAATTATAGAGTTGGGAGACAGCAAGGGCCATCTAGTCCACCCCATTTATTTTTTGGAGGGGAAATGAATAATGCATAATGTGAGCTCCTCAACTGCCGCCTCAAAGAGTGTAGATGTAATAAAGGTGTGTTCTCTTTTCTCCTGTTTGTAAAAATCAGGAGGGCCTGGCTTGTTTTCCAGAGCTCCTGGGATTCTGGAAGCTGAAGTCCCTCGGCCCTTAAAGGGGAAAGGTTGCCTACCCCTGTCCTAGCCCAACACCCATACAACTATACCACATTGGCTCTTCTGCTTAAGTGGACTATAATTCATGGGTTAAAAGTCCAGATAAACAGAAGATGACTAAAGAGAAGTCCAAATTGGTACAGGTTAACCAATAAACATCAGAGAGCCCTTAATTCATCTAATAAAAGAGATGGGAGTGGACAACCATGCCTGTTTCACTACACACCTCTTCCCTGGAAGTCAGTCCCACTGGCCTCTGTTTGTTTCTAAGGTTGTAGATCAGGGGTAGGCAACCTTTCCCCTTTAAGAGCCAAGGGACTTCAGCTCCCAGAATCCCAGGAGCTATTGGCCAACATGGGAGCTATTGGCTGAGGCTTCTGGGAGCTGAAGTCCCTCGACCCTTAAAGGGGAATGGTTGCCTACCCCTGTTGTAGATGAACGCCTGAGGATTCTAAAACCTCATTGCTTCCATTTCCAGAGTTTGTCTTTTGCCCTGACTTTGGAAATGGAAACAAATAGCACTGAAAGGAAAGCAAAATGTGAAGGTGCAAAATCATTTGTTTGTGCGTGTTCCATTTACCGCTTCCCAAAAGGAGGAGTCAGAAGATCTTAAATGAAGCCAAATGAGTCAAAAAGGTAAAAAAAATTCCCACCAGTTACCTCTTCCCAAAGAAATGTTAATTGACCCCATTTTCTAGCTCTGCTCAGAAATCCCTTTATTTATTTATTTAGTTTATTTAATGCATTTATGTATCACCTTTCAACATCACCAGGGCCCCCAAAGTGATATGTGGTGTGCAGAAGCTGAGAAACTGCAGGAATCCACAAAATGCTCTCAGTTCCCCTCCTTTGTCTCCCTCAAAGGCAGTTCAGCTGCACCAGAGGCCAAATCCAGAGTCTGTCTTCTTTAGATGGAGTGGAAAGCTGTAAAGACCCCATTTCACTGCAAGATGTCAAAGAGCTGAAGCAAGAAGGCTATGCATGCTTTTCTTTTTGTCATGTAAAGTCATGAATTCCTGACCAGGAGTGGGGGTGGGGAACTGAACTATCTAAAACGCATAAAGAGAGTTGCCCAATTTTTTTCTGTTTTGCAGGGGAACAATTTAAAAGGAGATTATTTGTGATTAGAGTAATGTTGTCATTTTCTCCCTTGCAGCTACTGATCTCCTTTGAAAAGGTGGTCATGTATGTCACTGAGGACGAGTGGCATATCCTAGACTGAAGCCATAAGCCTCTCTACAAGGAAGTCAGGATGGAGAGTGATGAGAATGTGGTCTCTCCAGGTAAGGATCATTTTTGCATTCAGTTGATAATTCCTGAAGGGACAGAAATCTGTGACTGGTGCAGTTAACAGATGAAATTGACCAGAATGGAATAGAGGTTCTTGGCTGAGAGGAAAGGGAAGAATATTTGTTAAAAGTAGTGACTGGTCACGATCCTCCCTGAGAGTCTGTGTTTCTCTGTTCAACTCCTAATGAGATCATCTTCTTCTTTCTCAAGCAGGTAATAAACAGGAGAAAGAGAATTTTGTGGAGACCCCTGTATTGTCATGGGAAACAACCAAGACTGTTGAGGACAAAGAAGAGTTTGAAATTCAAGGGGGACTGAAAAGACAAAAAGGAAACCAGTCAGAGAATGGGAACGAGAACTCCTCTGCTTCTCAAGGGGGGGACATTTGTGAACTCATGACCCCCCAGGAAAAACACAAAGGGAAAAGAAAGGTAAACTGTCCTGTCTGTGGAAAAATATTCCAATATAAATCTCAGTTAAACTTACATCACAGAATGCACACAGGGGAGAAACCATATAAATGTAAGGAATGTGGAAAGTGCTTCAGTGATTATAGAACATGTCCTAAACATCAAAGAACTCATACAGGAGAGAAACCGTATAAGTGCAGGGAATGTGGTAGGAGCTTCAATCAAAGGGGAAATCTACAGAGACATCAAAGAACCCACACAGGGGAGAAACCATATAAATGTGTAGAATGTGGAAAGAGCTTCAATCAGAGTGGGCATCTACATACACATCGAAGAATCCACACGGGGGAGAAACCACATAAATGCAAGGAATGTGGAAAGTGCTTTAGTGATTATGGAGCATGTATTAAACATCAGAGAACTCACACGGGGGAGAAGCCGCATGAGTGCACAGAATGTGGAAAGAGCTTCTCCTGTCGTGGGAGTTTATATTCACATCAAAGAACTCACACAGGGGAGAAGCCATATAAATGCATAGAATGTGAAAGGAGCTTCAGTCAAAGTGCACATCTACAGGCACATCGAAGAATTCACTCAGGGGAGAAACCATATAAATGTGGGGAATGTGGGAAGAGCTTCTCTCATAGCAACAGTTTGCGTTTACATGAAAGAACTCACACAGGGGAGAAACCATACAAATGCACAGAATGTGGAAAGTGCTTCAGTGATAATGCATCATGCACTAAACATCAAAGAACTCACACAGGGGAGAAGCCATATAAATGCATGGAATGTGGAAAGCGCTTCAGTGAGTGTGGTAATCTGTGCATACATCAAAGAACTCACACAGGGGAGAAACCATACAAATGTAGAGACTGCGGAAAGAGCTTTAGTGATAGTGGACATCTACATTCACATGAAAGAACTCACACAGGGGGGAAACCACATAAATGCATCAAATGTGGAAAGAGCTTCAGTCAGAGTGCAAAACTACATGAACATCAAAAAAAGTCACACACGGATAGTGCCATGCCCTATGAAGAAGCCGGAGACTTGGAGGAGGAAGCAAAAGAACCCAGCCTTGAGCCTGGCCCAAGTTCCTCAGTGCTGGTGCCAGCAGAGACTGCTGCCAATGACGATAGGCAGGAACCTGGCACCAGTGCAGCAGAGGTTCCTTCCAACTTGGGCACTGAGGATAATGAGCCAGACTTACCTGTGCCTTCATTCAGCGACCGGAGGTTTGAAAGGGATGGCTTGCAGCATTCACAAAGAATGTATACTAAATGCCGAGTAATCATGAAACAGCTGCATCAGTGAGAGCCAGAGATAAACACTTGGGAAGAACACCAGAACCTTTGTCAGAGGTTAACTGACTTTCCTGGTGAAAACTTTCTTGTAGACTCTTGTTGCCTGATTTGCCTGATGAGACATTTGGACTGATGATCCTGCTTATTGGAACCCCAGGCTCTTGGACTATTTGAGTAGTCTGATTGCTCAAACACTGACTCTCAGACTGGCTAGTGACCTTGCTTTCAGAACCCGTGATCTGCTCTGGCTTCTGGCTATCTCATACTCAGGACTTTTGTTGCTCTTTTGCTTTGGCGTCATCTCTGTTGCTTTGTTGCTATCAGCTGCTGGCAGCATTCTTGGACAGATGAAATCATATAGTTGCGTGTCAACATTCACAGTTTAACTTCCATAGATTTGATTACTCACAAAATTACTGTCAGAACCACAGAATAGAAATACAGAGTTAGAAGAGATCACAAGGGCCATCCAGTCCAACCCCTTGCAATACTGGAATACAATCAAAACACTCCCAATAAATGGCCAGGTATACCTGTACTACCACTATCTATTCTGTATTGCATGCCCTCTGTATGCATCATCTACTCCATTTCCTCAGGTTGAGCACTGTTCTCATTTCAGGAGAAGAAGTTATTGAATAGTTCTGCCATTTCACCGACCTCCCCATGCAGGGGCCCTACCAGCCATGTTTATTGTTTTCAATCTTTCAACCTGAGCTCACTGGTGCACTTTTTTATTTTTTTACTCTCTCTCTCCACATGCTGGCTATGTGTTTCAATTCCTCTTTGGTAATTTCCCCCTTTTCCCATTTCTTGTACATGTCCCTTTTAAATCTTAGCCAAGTTGAAGGTTCTTTAGACACCCATCATGGTTCCTTTAGACAGCCTCCATTTTCCTTTATCTTTGGAACGGCTTGAAATTATGCCATCAATATTTCACTTTTAAGAAACTGCCATCCATCATGAACTCCCTTCCCTTTTAGTATTCTTGACCATGGAATCGCACCCAGTATTTCCCTAAGTTTTCTGAAATCAAGTTTCCCCAAGTCTAGAATGCATGTCTGACTATGCTTGGCTTCTTCTTTCCTGTATAAAACAAACTCTGGGAGGCATGATAACTTCCACTTAAGGATCCCATGACTTCCACATCATTAACCATCATTGGTTAGGATCAGATCCAGGATAGTGGAATCCCTAGTTGCCTCTTCCACCTTTTGGACAATGAAATTATCTGCAAGGCAAGTGAGGAATTGGTTGGAACTTATACTTTTGGCCTCTTTAACCATAGATTCGGCATCTACAGGCTTGAAAATGCCTATTTTTAAAATTCTGAATAGCAAAGCTTGATTTTGACATTTTATATAAGGGACACCATTATGCTACACCATTGGATATTATGGGACCTGAGCATCCATGGATTTTGGTATCCACAGGGGTTGGGAACCAAACTCCAGCAGATACCTAAGGCCCACTGTATTCTTGGCAGAGTGTGACTTCTAGGAAATATCAGGATAGTTGAAATTCCCCATTACTACTAAATCTCTCCTTTCTGAATGTCTGTTCATCTGTTCCAGGAAGGCATCATCCTTCAATCTGGCTTGGGAGTCTGTAGTAGACCACTATCACAAGGACATCCCTGTTGTTTATTCCTCCCCTAATTTTTACCCAGATGCTTTTCAGTGG
Source organism: Phrynosoma blainvillii (assembly GCA_026167975.1). Lineage (NCBI taxonomy): Eukaryota > Metazoa > Chordata > Lepidosauria > Squamata > Phrynosomatidae > Phrynosoma > Phrynosoma blainvillii. Next base: position 396,361,892 of record JANUYF010000002.1, on the reverse strand, counting down.
CAGGTGATTCTGTTGAAGGTCTGGCCAACCTTTGGAATGAGGAAATTCCAAAGGTCGGTGCCCTCATCCAGGGCAGTGGACCCAAATCACTCCTGAGCGTCCCCTCTTACAGAGTGGAGCCATACTAAACCAGCCCCCTGGTTCTCCAGGAAGCTGATGGTGATGAAATGAGTGAGACGGAGACTAGAGCAACATTGGTGGAAGACTCCAAGTGAATCTGACCGAACATGGGCTAGAGCCTATTTGAAAGCCTACTGTGTGGCAATGCAGGCAGCAAAGAAATTATTTTTTGCTGCCAGCATTGCATCTGCATGGAGCTGTCCAGCAGAGCTGTTCCGAGTGGTCAGGTGTCTCTTATACACTCCCTCTCAAGTAGAAAATGCAGACCACATGAGTCCCACTGTGAAGAATTTGCATGGCATTTTGCAGATAGTCATTCAGATTCGTTCCGACTGGGATGCTACAGTTGATACAATGCCAGTGGATGTAACCTTGGCTCCTGACTGTAGTAATGGATACTTTTCAGCTTGTGCAGCCTGATGATGTAGACAGGATCCTTGGAGAGGTAAAAGCCACGACATGTGTCTTGGGCCCTTGTCCTTCTTGGCTTATTAAACAGGCCAGAGGAGGACTGGCTGAGTGGGTAAAGGAGGTAGTCAGTGCCTCCCAACAACAAGGCAGAAGGAGGCAGTTGTGAGGCCTCTGTTAATAAAGCCATCCCTTGATCCCACAATAATGAATAATTATCTGCCAGTATTTAACCTACCATTTTTGGGCAAGGTTTTGGAACATGTGGTGGCTTCCATACTGCAGGGTTTTCTGGATGAAATGGATTATCTAGATCCATTTCAATCTGGTTTCAGGGCTGGCTATGGAACAGAGATAGTCTTGATCGCCTTGGTGGGTGACTTATGCAGGGAACTAGACAAGGGGAGTGAGTCCCTGTTGGTTCTCCTGGACCTCTCAGTGGCTTTTGATACCATCGAACATGGCATCCTTTTGGACTGCCTGTCTAAGATGGGACTTGGAGGTACTGTTTTATAGTGACTCCATTCCTTCCTGGAAGGGTTAACCCAGAATCCAAGGAGGCTCTCCTGGTCCTAAACCAGTGTCTGTCATCAGTAATAGGCTGCATAAGGGCAAACAAGTTGAAGCTTAATGCAGATAAGACAGTGTTCCTGGTCAGTCGGAAGGCAGATCAGAGAATAGGGATCCAGCCTGTGTCCCTGAAGACACAGGTTTGCAGTTTGGGGGTACTCCTGGACTCTGCTTTGAACCTGGAGGCCCAGGTCTCTGCAATGACCAGGAGTGCTTTTGCACATTTAAAACTTGTGCACCAACTGCACCCAGTACTTGAGATGCCGGATCTGGCCACGGTGGCACATGCCTTGGTTACATCACGTTTGGACTATTGTAATGCACTCAACATGGGGCCAAAACAATCTAAAATGTCACAAATTATAAGGAAATCTATTCCTATGACACCTGAATTATTTTTGCTTAACATGACATTGGTATTAGACAAAGCAATTCAAAAAGAACATTGGAAATTAATTTCATATATGGTGACATCAGCACAGATTCTCTTAGCTAAATATTGGAAAGAGAAAACTGTACCATCAATTGAAGAGTGGCTAATAAAACTACTGGATATGATGAACTAGATAAACTTACATGCAGACTAATAAGTCATTAAAAGAAGTAGAAAAAGATTGGATACCAGTGATAAAATACTGGAGAAAAGATTGGCATGGCTTGATTATATAGTGTCTTGCAGTGAATGGGGAATGAACATGTACAAGAAGACTGTAAACTCTATATAAGCATATGGTTTGGTTTTTTTTTTTTTTTTTTTTTTTTATTTTTTATTTTTAAAAAACATAAAAAATCCACTTAAAATATATTCTTAGTCATCTTTACAGTACATTTACCCATAGTTCAGACTTCTCAATAGTTCTTTGAAAGTAAGTACATTTTTTTTCACATTTTGCATACATCATTTCTGTATCTATTACTTCTATCATCATCTCAGATCCAGTTCATTTACACAATCTTAATAACTACTTTGCTGCTTTATTCCCATTTTCTATTTATATATTCTTCCACTGGAGCCCACTCTTCCTCAACCAATTCCACATTCTCATTATTCAATAACCTTGTCAATTTGTCCATTTCCTTCATCTCTAACAATTTCAATAGCCATTCATCTACCGTTGGAGTTGTCTCCTGTTTCCATTTGGAGGCTATTAGTATTCTTGCTGCCGAGACCATGTAAAGTATTAGTCTCCAATATTTTCTAGTTATATCTGCTTCTAGTTTGTATGTCATATTTAATAAATATAATTCTGGATATAATTCAAGACCGTTTTTAAGTATGTCTTCCATCGTCATGTGTATTTTTTTCCAGTACCTTTTCATTTTGGGACATCTCCACCAAACATGATACCAAGATCCAACATTGCTTTTACATTTCCAACATTCGTTCTTTTGTAGTTTATAAATTTTTGCCATTCTAGCAGGGGTGAGATACCATCTTTGTTCCATTTTCCATTGATTTTCTCTTATGTCTTGAGAGCGAGTAAATTTTCTTGTCATTTTCCTTGCTTTCTCCCAATGATCTACCATTATTGTCCTACCAATGTCTGTTGCCCACTTGATCATATTGTCTGATATTATTTCTTTTTCCTGTCTCTGACACATTAATATTTTATATAATTTACTTATTCTCTTCTCTCTTGTCCCCAGCCAAATTTTATCTATGTCTTTCAATTCTTCTTCCACCCCTTGCAGCTTAATATCCATTTTAAATCTTTCCTTTATTTGGGTATATAATAACCAGTGCATTTTATCATCTAAGTGTTGAATCTCAGACATAGCTTTAAGTTCCAATTGGTTTCCAATCTTCTCCAGTATCTCTTTATATTTTAACCAAATTCGAAGGGCTGTCCATCTTCCAAAAAAAGCTTCGTGTGGTGAAGTCCATAAAGGTATTTTAGTGTATATTATTTTTTTCAGTTCTTTCCAAGTTTTAAGTAAGCTTCTTCTTATTACGTGGTGTTGGAATTCTTTGTGAACTCTATCCTTATCATAACATAAGTATCCATGCCATCCGAATCTGTTGTTGAATCCCTCCAAATTCAATATATCCTGGTCTTCTAATGTTATCCATTCGGATAGCCAATCTAAAACATTCGCTTTGTGGTAGAGTTCTAAATCTGGTACATTCCTCCCTCCATCTTTACTTTGTCTTGTCATTGTTAGCCAATTGATTCTCGCTTTTTTACTTTTCCAAATAAATTCCTTCAAATCTTTTTGCCACTCTTGAAATATTTGCCTGTTATGTATTATCGGGATATTCTGAAATAAAAAATTTAATTTGGGTAAAATCATCATTTTTATCGTCTCTATTCTTCCTGATAATGATAGCTGAATTTTACTCCAATTTGTCATATCTTTCTTGATTTCTCTCCATTTTGGTTTATAATTGTTTTCGAATAAATCTACATTCCTTTTGGATATCCATATCCCCAAATATTTAGTTTTATTTACAACCTTACAATGCGTTTCTTCAGCTAATTCTGTTTCTTCTTTTTTTGTCATGTTTTTTGTAATTATTACTGTTTTGTCATAATTTATTTTAAATCCGGCCCTATTCCCAAAATCTTCTATCATTCTAAACGTTTCTTTTATATTTTCTATTGGGTCCTCCAATATCAATACCACATCATCGGCAAAGGCACGTAACTTATATTCTTTTCCTTTAATCTTCATTCCTCTAATGTTTGGGTTTCCCCTTATCTGATTTAGTAATGTCTCCAACACCATTATAAAAAGAAGAGGTGATAACGGGCATCCCTGACGCGTCCCTTTGCCGATATTAATTTTTTGTGATTTGTTTCCATTTATCACCAGGCTTGCTGATTGCTCACTATATATTTCTTTAATCCAATTACAGAATTTTTCTCCCAACTTCATTTTTTCACATATTTTTATCATAAAAGTCCAATTTACGTTATCAAAAGCTTTCTCTGCATCCAAAAATATAAGTCCCAATTTTTTGTCATTATTCTTTTCATAGTATTCAATCACATCTACTATTGTTCTTATATTGTCCTTTAAATATCTTTGAGGTAAAAATCCCGACTGTTCTTTTTTAATTATTTGTGAGAATATTTTTTTAAGTCGTTCTGCCATTATTAATGCAAATATTTTGTAGTCTGTATTTAACAAAGATATCGGTCTGTAATTCTTAGCTCGCAATTCATCTCTTCCCTCTTTATGAATCAGTATTATGTTTGCATTCTTCCAGGTATCAGGAATTCCATCTTTTATTATCCAATTAAATGTATCACACAATGGTTTTTTCAATTCCTCTATAAATGTCTTGTAATAAACAGCCGTATATCCATCTGGTCCTGGAGCTTTGTCCAATTTCAGCTTTTTTATTGCTTGTTCCACCTCTTTTTCAGTAAAGTCCTTATTTAATCTTTCCCTTTGATCCTCTGTTATCTCTGGTACGTCTTGTTTATTTATATACTTTTGAGTTTCCAAAGGTTCTATATCATCTTTCCCATATAGCTCTGTAAAGTATTTATAAAAAATATCTTGAATTTCTTGCTGAGTATGGACTACTTTGTTATCATCCTGTATCTTTGTTATTAATCTCTTTTCCTTTTCTTTTTTTAATCTATAAGCTAACCATTTGCCCGATTTATTTGCAAATTCAAAATATTTTTGTCGTACAAATTTCATCTTTTTTGCAATTTCTTCTGATAATCTTTTATCCAATTGATTCCTTAAATATTTCAATTGTTTATCTTTCTTATCATTTGTAGGATCTGCTATTAATTGTTCCTCAAGACGCTTAATTTTATCTTCCATAGATTTAAATTCTTGTTCTCTTTGTCTTTTTATCTCAGCAGCTCTTGAAATTAGTATCCCACGTATTACTGCTTTGCTGGCATCCCAAATCGTTTTTGCTTTGATCAATGTTTTATTATTGATTTCAAAGTATTCTCTAATACTTAAACTCAATTTTGTCACAAATTTTTTATCTTTTAAAAGATAATCATTTAACTTCCATTCAGTTTTTTTCAATGATTTGTTTAAAGTTAATACAATTGCGTTATGATCCGATATTGTTCTTGGTAGAATTTCCATCTCTTTTATTTTAGTCTTCATGTTGGCTGAAGTAAAAAACATATCAATTCGTGAGTGTGATTTGTAAGATTCTGAAAAAAAAGTATATCCTTTACTTTTGGAATATAAATCAGTCCATACGTCTGTTAAGTTTAGTAGTTCCACTAAATCAAAAAAAGATGTTGGGAGTTTCCCTTGGTTCTGCTTGATTTTCTTTTTTGATGTCCTGTCCATTTTAGGGTTTATTACCCCATTCCAGTCTCCCAGTAAAATTAAATTGTGTTCGTCCTGGTGTACTCTTAAAATTTCTTCCTTCAAATTTGCATAGAAAGAGGCTTGCCTTTCTTTAGGACTATATATACATACTAAGAGGTATTTCCCTTCCTCTGTTTGTACTTCCACGCCCAAGTAATGTCCTTTTTGGTCCTTAAATAATTCAATCGCTTTATAGCTTTTTTGAATATATAATACAATTCCAGCTTTCCTTTTCTCATTTGTAGATGTAAACATCTGTCCTAGTTTCTTATTTACTAAGTATTTTGTCTCATTTCTTCTAATTTTAGTTTCCTGTAAACAAATAATTTGCGGCCTCTGTTTTTGTAATAAATGAAATGTTTTACTCCTTTTGTGTTTTGAGTTCAGTCCTTTTATATTCCATGAAATAATTTTCATAGCCATTTCCATTTTGTGTTATAAATTTAAATAATGCTAATTTAAGTTCCTGCTGAATCCTAAAGTTGGCCTTCTTCCTCATCCTCATCTACTTGACCTCTATCCTGCATTTCCTCTTCATCACTTGTATCACTATCCAGTTTCCCTTGTAGATCCTCTTCAGTATATAACGCACATGCTCCTTGTTCCTGCAATTTTTCCGCCAATTCCTGTTGGCTTTCTAATTTGGTTCTATACCTGGTCTTCATCTTTCCTTCCTGCGATGGTTCATTCGAATCTCCAGCTTGTTCTTGTTTCCTTGATTTCAATTTCTTCAAAAATTCTCTAGCTTTTTCTACTGAGTTGATTCTATAGCGCCTTTGTCTATATGTCAGGGACAAGCCTTCCATTCTATCCCACGCAAATCGTATTCCTTTTCTCACCAGCTCCTGCGTTAAAAATTTGTATTCTTGACGTCTTCGAAGTATTGCCATTGGTACATCCTTGTAAATTTTAACCAATTTCCCTTCTATCCAAAATTCTTTATTATAGCTGGCTTGTAATATTAACTCTTTTGTTCTTATTCTGGTGAATGTTATAATTAAGTCCCTAGGCATGTTTTTTTCTTTTGCTGTTTTGGAATTCACACGAAATATCGTGTCCGTTTCTCTCCTTATTTCCTCTTGAGTTATTTCAGTAAGCTCTGCCAGTGCTGCTGTTATTATTCCAAATAAATCTTTATTTATAGATTCTGGTGCCCCTCTAAGCTTAAGGCTCTTTTCTCTATGACGGACCTCTTGTAACAAGTTTATATTACTTTCTTTCTTTTGTTGTTCCATCAATTCTGCTGTTGTATTCTTTAGTTCTTTGGACGTTTCTTTTAATTCTTCCACTTCTCCTCTTATTCCCTCTATTTCATCTGTTATTTTACTTAGTTTGGTTCCAAATTCCGATAATTCCTTATGCAATTCCTCTCTGGTTTCTTTTCTTGATTGTTCCAATTCCACCTTTATTTCCACTCTAACTTCCTCTCTCATTTTCTGGAAAGCCTCCAGCAGTGACTGCATTGGATCCTGTTTTCCAGTTGTGTCTGTAGATGCTCTCCTTTGAGTGTTACTCATTGGGGGGGTGGGTGGTTTCTTTGCTCCTGAAGCCATGTTGTTAAGGACACAGCAATATATCACAGTATACTTAATACAGTCAATTAATAAGACAAATTGCTTATCTGAAAACAAATTGCTTATCTAGGTGTAAATCACTATAATTCACTATAACTTACTTTTAGCCTATGCTTAAAATAGAAGGTTAAAAAAAAGAAAAGAAAAACAAAACAAAACAGGAAAGCACAAAATTAATATGTATATTAAAATTTACACTTCTTTCTTCTGTTTCTTCTTAAAAAAAATATAAATTTTTAAAATTTAGATATAATATGCCTTCTATATAATTAATATTAAAGGAAGATAACTGAAACAAAGTCAATCTATTAAAACATTTAGTTTTAGTAACTTGATCTCCGGCACCAGCCCCCCAATAGGTTCTTATCTCTAAGTTATTTGTATTCTTTCTAAATTAAGTATTTAATTCTTCTACTTTGTGAGACTGTATTCTTCTATTTCTTGTTCCCTTTCTTATCTTCCTTTTAACAATATCTCCTTGTGAAGTGTTTCAGATCCTCTGTCGACCCCTCCACCGTCCTCCTTCCGTCGCAATCTTTCTCTTGAAATTTCTCGCTACTGGGGTCTTCCCTCTGTTGTCCCCTCCCCCGTCCTCCTTCCGACGAAATCTTTCTTTATTATTCTTATTATTCCTTAATATTGTTGTCTGTTGCCCCCTCCTCCTGTCCTCTTTCCGGCGCAAGCTCTCTTATATTTCTCTCACTGCTGGTACTTCAAGCCGTGGCTTTCTCAGCACTTCCCACTTCAAAAAGCTTTATCTCTATAATTAGCCTCTATTCCTTGCTTTGTTTCTTCCAATTTTAACACAAGCATTAATTAAAAAGTGATGGAAATATTAACATCCCAAATTTCTTTAACCTCTCTGAAGTCCTCTTGGACCACTTCCAAAAATGACTATGTCTCGTGGTTTGTTTTGTCTCTCTTTTATAATTACTTTTCTCTAGTGCCTCCTTGGCTCTGCTTATGCTTCTTCTATCTCAAAGTAGACTTAATTATTTTTTGTTATTTTTGTATTTCTCCCCCCTTTTATTTGGGGTTTTCTTCCTTCCCTTCCTGTCCTAAAAGGCAAAAAAAGGGATTTCTTCCTGACAAAGGAGGTACTCACTTCTCTCCCCCAATATATTCAAGCATTCGCCATCTTGCCTCCTTTTAAACTCGGAGTCCTTTAATTAATTAATTAATTGTCCGTGCGGGAAGGGTGTTTTATATTTCTCTTTCCCAATCCAGATTAGTATTAATGAGTTGAGTTCTTTAAAGTTTATTTTCTACTTTGAAGCAATCTTGTTGCTTTAAGAGAAAGAGTCTCATGCCTTTAAATTAATTATATCTGCCGGCTCCGCTTTCACTTTCAGCCTCCTCTGCTGTTAATAGAGGCTAGATAACAATATATCAAAATCGTCAAACTTTCACAGTTAAAGCTGCTCCCTTCTAATTTGAGAGGTCTTTGAACAGAAAGCAATTGTATGCACTTACTTTCTCCGATGTCCTTTGAAGTTCTATTCCTCCAGAAAAAAAGTTTAAAAAGGCAGGTGGCAAGGCTAATGGCGACTGCTACCAGAGCGGGGCTGGCTGCTCATAAAAATCCAGTCTTCTGCCTCGATCCACAACGATCTTGGCTATCAGCCCGGATCTAGCGAGCCCCAAACACGATCCTTTCCCAAGGATCTTTTTGGGGATTCTTAAAATCCCCTCTTCCCCACCCAGGCGATCCGCGGAGAGCCCTCACTGCGAACCGATCGCCTTGCCGTCCCCTGCTGGAAGCCGGTTTTTTAATAACTTTCTCTGATTGTTATACTTTTATTTTGAAATCTTAGTAACTCTGTAAGAGTAACTTTGAATGACTTTATAGAAACTGTAAGAAGCAGATCCACGAAAAACTTCTTGAAAAAGTAAATACTGCTGTTGATAGTGTGATTTAAATACTAAGTAAGCTAAAAAGAAAATAACAAAGTTAAGAGTTAAAAGGAAGTATATGGTTTTCAGCTATTATGTAGGTAGAAGGTTTTCACTCTCGCAAATATAACTAATGACTAGAAATGACGAGTATGTAAATAATACCATAAGCTATGTTTTATTTGTATGTTATAAAGGTTATAAATAAAATATTAAAGAAAGAAAGAAAGAAAGAAAGAAAGAAAGAAAGAAACTTCAGCTGGTCCAAAGAGCTGCAGCAAAGCTGCTAATGGGCAGCTTATAGAGATCACACAGCACCCCTGTTGAAACAGCTCCACTGTCTGCCAGTTTGTTTCCAGGCACAATTCAAAGTGCTGCTAATGACCTATAACGCCCTATATGGCTCAGGTCCAGGCTGTCGCCCCCACACTCTGGAACGGCCTGCCAGACGAGATCCGTCAGTTGACATCACCTGTCAAGATGGATCTCTTTTGGCAGGCCTTCCCAGACTAATCACCCCGGCCTTGGGTTCCTTGACTCCTGCGTTCCTCTTGTGGCCCCATCAGTTGTTGATGGATGAGGAACACAGTAGAGGTTGATTAGGGGGTGGGTTGGTTTTTCTTTTTGGAGATATGTTATACGGGTTTTATTGTAAGCCGCTTGGATTGTCTGGCAATAAGCGGGATACAAATAAACTATTATTATTATTATTATTATTATTATTATTATTATTATTATTATTATTATTTGGCAGACCGTATCTCCCTATATGAGTGCCCTGGACTCTTGAGATCCTCAAGAGAGGCCCTTCTCTCCATCCCACCACCATCACAAGCATGGTTAGTGGGGACACAAGAGAGAGCCTATTCCGTGGCTGCCCCTACACTCTGGAACTCCCTGCCCAGGGAGACCAGAATGGCCCCTTCTTTGATGGCCTTCCACTGTCAGGTGAAAACCTTCATCTTCAGACAGGCATTCAAAACAGAATGCTTTTAAAGAATGGCCTGGGGTGCTATATTGTTTTAATGTATTTTAAGCATTTTTATCTTTTTTAAAGTATTTGATATTTTAGCATGGGATTTGTTTTAATTATTGTAGTAATTTAATCCTATTTTGTATGTTTTTAACTGTATGGTGTTTTTTAATGTTGTAAGCCATCCTGAGTCCCAGTCCTGGGAGAAGGACGGTATATAAATATAACAACAACAACAACTTGGCCCTTTCCTTTCCAGTTGATTTGGTGATGCCGCAATGGCAGAGAACTGCAGCAGCTGTCTTCTATAATCTAACAATTCAACTGTTCAGAAGTACTAGACATTCCTGCTGTTTAACTGGCAGTGGAAAAGGTGGCCGGGGGGGGGGGGGGGGGAGCTTGGAGCCCAATGGAGATGATGGAGGTTCCACACAGGTGGTCTGAGATGTAGGTGGAAGCATAATGGTGCCAAAGTGCCAAGGCAAGACAAGAGAGGAGACAAACGAAGTAAGGATAAGGATGAGCTGCTACTCCCAGTAGATCAGCCCTGCTGCAGCTGGCACTGCTGCAAAGATCTCCTTCAGAGTCATCATCCTTTGATACTGAGGGAGGTTTTTTGCAACAATAGCAGCCACAGCAAGTATGGGCTGGCACAGGTGGCCTGTCTTCCTGACCTTCCTTCTCTCTGTTTCCTTTCCCACCAACAGACCCAGCCTGTTATTCCCTTTGCCACTTGGGCACCACAACACTTCTGCATTGCCCCAAGGCTGCCTCTGACAGTATCCAAGCATTCCCCCCCAACATGAAGAAATGGCACAGATGATGCAGTAGGAGAAATGCAGCACAGAATAAGTAAAGAGGTAGTACAGGGATACCTGGTTAATCAAATGAATTCAAGTCTTCAGGACCAAATGAACAACATCCAAGGATATTAAAAGAACTGGCAGAAGTAATCTCAGAGCCACTAACAATAATCTTCAAGATTTCCTGGAAAGCAGGTAAAGTTCCAGGTAAAGTGGACTTGAGGAAGACAAATATTGTCCCCATCTTCAAAAAGCGAAAAAGGGGGACCAAATAAATACCTTCTGGTTAGCCCAACATCAGTAGCAGGAAACAATCTACAGGAGATAGTTAAACAGTCTGTAAGTACTGGAGAAGGAGTGTCATAATCACTAAAAATTAACATGGATTCCTCAAAAACAAGTCATTCCAGACTAATCTTATCTATTTTTAAATAAAATTACCAACTTGATAGATGAAGGGAATGCTGTGCATGTAGTGTATCTTGATTTCAGTAAGGCCTTCAACATGTTCTCCCATGATATTCCTGCAAACAAGTTAGTAAAATACGGTCTAGAGAATGCTACTGTTACGTTGATTTGTAATAGTTTGACTGGTCAAACCCAAAGGGTGCACAGCAATATGTGAGGTGATATGATAGCCCTGTATAAATATTGGAAGGGGTGCCATATTGAGGATGGAGCAAGCTTGTTTTCTGCAACTCCAGAGAACAGGGTCCAGAGTCAAGAAAAGAGATTCCACCTCAATATTAGGAAGAACCTCCTGACAGTAACAGTTGTTCAGCAGTGGAATACATTCCCTGAGAGAGAGGTGGAGTCTCCTTCTTTGGAGGTTTTTAAGCAGAGGCTGGATGGTCATCTGTCAGGACTACTTTGATTATGTATTCCTGCATGGCAGTTGTTGGACTTGATGGTCCTTGTGGTCTATTCCAACTCTATGATTCATAACTGTAAACATGGTTATATCACTTCTTAACCACCTTTTCCCCAGGCTAAACATACCTAGCTCCCTAAGCTATTCCTCATACGGCATGGCTTTTAGACCCTTCACCATCTTGGTTGCCCTCCTCTGGACATACTCCAGCTTGAATCACATTAGAATCACATTAGCTTTTTTTAGCTGCTGCATCACATGTTCAACTTGTTGGCTGCTAGGACACCTAGATCCCTTTCAGATATATTGTTGTTAAGCCAGGTGTCCTCCGTCCTTTGTGCATTTCATTTTTTCTGCCTAAGTGCAGTACCTTACATTTCTCTGTGTTGAAATTCATTTTGTTACTTTTGGCCCAGCTTTATAATGTATTACGATCATTTTGAATTTTGATCCTGTCTTCTGGGGTATTAGCTACTCCTACTTTGGTATCATCTGCAAATTTGATAAGCCGACCCTCTATTTGGGACAGAACCCTGTGGCACTCCATTTGTCACTTCTCTCCAGGATGATGAGGAGTCATTGCTGAGCACCCTTTGGTTTGGCCAATTGACGAATTACAAATTCATTTGGCCAGTCAACAAATTACAAATCCACCTAACAGTAGCATTATCTAGTCCACATTTTACTAGCTTTTTTGCAAGACTATCACAAGGGACCTTGTCAGAGACTTTACTTAAATTAAGATATGCTACATCCACAACATTTCCTTCAGCTACTAAGCTTAAAACTTAATATTTGTCAGGAGTTGAAATTGCTTCTGTCCTCCTCTAATGTAGTAATGGATTATGGATTAGTGATAGTAAACTTTGAGAATGTTTTAACACTAGGCTTTAGAACTGTAAATGCATTCCAGGCATTGAGTTATGCCAGGAAAGGAGGCAAGCATGGCCAAGGTTGTTTGAGGGAGCGTTTTTGACTATAACAAAAAGGAAAGAGGTAGTGTGGGAATAAACAGGAGTTCATTGTTTTTCACCAGTTAGAACAAAGCGTGACTTCCCCAGGGTCACCCAATGAGTTTACATAGCTGAGCCAGGATTTGAACCCTTGTCTCCAGAGTCATAGTTCAATGCTCAAGCCACTGTGCTACACCTTAATGTACTGTACCTCTCAAATAAAATTGTACATGTTTTTAAAAGAACTGTAATGGTCTTGGGAACAGCTTGTCTGTCTGAGGGACCTCAGCCTGTTTAATGCTGAATTTGAACTGGAAAGAGTAAAAAAATGTCTTGCATACTGAATCATAAAATGTAGGTTTGATATTGTAATTTTGTATATATTGTCTGATCTCAACCCATTCCCCTCTTCCTAGTAGGGGAAAATGATTCTTCTTAAGGGAGGCAAAAATCTGAATTGGTTTTCTTATATGCAGCTGGAGAGATTTAACAAGATAAGTGATCCAACCACAGATTGGAATAAATGCATTTTGTTTAGAACTGTATGAGGATAATCATGTAATCAAACAAATGTATAAATAGTTGTTGAAATTAGATGGAAGATGAACTAATTAAAATTATATGATAAGGTGGGCCTAGACTTTTGGGCATATGTTAAAATGGAGGTATGGGGGGAAATGTAGACTAAAAATATAAAATTTACCTTGTGTAATGATCTGAAAAAATATATGTATAAAATGATGTACAGATTCAGTCTAACTCCAAATAAGTTGTCAAAAATGTCTAAAAATGTTTCAAATCAACGCTGGGGTTGTCAGGATAAGAGCAAAGCAAAGCAGCTTAATTTATATACCGCTTCATACCATGCTATGGGGTGTCTAAGCGGTTTACAACTGTGAGCTCATTGCCCCCCAACAGTTGGGTACTCATTTTAGCAACCTCAGAAGGATGCAGGCCTGAGTCAAGCCTGAGCCCTGGCTGGTATTGAACTCGCAACCTTGTGGTCTATGAGTGAGTGGCTGCAGTACAGGCATTTAACCACTGCACCACCATGGCTCCCTTAAGGAGTGCTCTTTTTTCTTATGTGGAAGACTTGTAAGAAAGAGAAAAATCAATTGTATAAGATTAAAAAAAATTAAATTAAATTAATCTAATTTAAAAAATACACACAGTTTGCCATGTCACCAGAAATGTTCTTGCTGGGAATGATGGATAAAGAATTGGACAGTAAATATGGGCTACTTCTTAGATATTTCATGACAGCAGAAAAAGCACTGTTTGCTCCAATTAGGAAATGGACTGAAGCATTGATGATGGAGGAATGAATGGTTAAAGTTTCTGAGTTAGCCCAAGTTGCCAAATTAATGTGGTTCTTAAAGGATAAATCAACTGAAGTTTAAAAAAAAAGATTGGCAATCATTGATGGTCTTTTTGAGTAATAAGAATTTTAACAAGGTAATTTGTGGTAATGTATGGATGTGAGAGCTGGGCACTTAAGAAGCAAGATAGGAATAAAATCAATTCCTTTGAGATGTGGTGCTGGAGAAGAGTGCTGAGAATCCGACGGACAGCCAAAAGGACAAGCAAGTGGGTTCTAGAGCAGATCAAGCTGGAAACATCCCTGGAAGCCAAGGTGATCAAACTGAGGCTGTCATAATTCGGACACATTAGAAGACTCTGGTGGGGAAAAAACAATGCTGGGGAAGATGGAGGGAAGTAGGAAGAGAGGGAGGCCACATGCCAGATGGACTCTATTAAGGAGGTCATGGGTCTTAAGGGGTTGCAGGAATTAAGCAGAGCAGGGGAGGACAGAGGGTCTTGGAGATCTCTCATCCATAGGGCAGCCATGGTCAAGATCGGCTCAAGGGCAGTTAACAATAACAATAACGACATTTGTGGTTATGGTTAGTAACTTTACTAAGTGACAGGTGAAACAGACAGGTGGCATCAAGGCGCCCCCACCGAAGCTACACATCACAGCCCCATTCTAGAATTGAACCTACCTGGAAAGGGGGTGGCAAAAAGCCGGCTTTTCTTCCTGCACTGCAGCCACAAGCTGGCTTCATAATGCTTGGGCGGCGTGTAAATGCCATGCCGCCAGAGCATCATGAATCTGCCTCCATGTAAATGGCCGAGAGGCTTCTTGCTGGCTTGGGGGTGTGAGGCATCTAAATGCCACACTCTCAGGCCACTGGGAAGCTGGCGCAAAGGGGCAGTCTGTTTCGCCAATGAATTTAGTTGGATCTGTAATGCTAGTATAATATATTTCTTCTCTCATTACAGTTCGGAATGAGGGGTGTAAGAGCCCTTATGTGTTTTTGTCAGCGTTTATTGTATTAGCTTTTGGTTATTGTTTCAGTTTAGCATTTGTTAGATTGTTTTAGTCCTAGTTTAGTTTTAGTTTTTAGTTTTTAATATCTATCTGGCCATATGTATATCTTTTTCTTCTTTCTTTTTTCTACATTGATTGCCAATTAGTCCGTCAGTATTAAAATCAATCAATAATAATAAAATGATGATGATGATGATAAAAAGAGGAACATGTAGCGTTCTGCCATACTGAATCCTGTTTCTGCCTCATGATGTATTGGCCACCCATCCTACCTTGGTGACATCTGCAGATTGGCTGAGTACCCCTTCTATTCAATCATCCCAGTCATTTATCAAGATGTTGAGGAACACCAGGCCCAGGAAAGAGCCCTGCAGCACCCCATGGGCCTCTCCCCTCCAGGATGAGGGAAACTGTTGGTGAGTCTTCTTGGGAGATTTCTAAATGTAGACTACCTACAGTAGCAGCCTAAAACAATATCAAAGGGGGCCGTGGCCAAAGCTGTCCTGATCCAAGACCCACTACATCCATATTTCCAATGAATCCCATTGTTAGCCTCCCTGCTGCCCCTCCTCTTCTGATCTCAGAACTGCCATGAGATACAGGCTTAGTGGTCCCTTCTATGGCCCTGGTGTGGAAGCCATTACAAGAAAATGCTCAGATTTGTAAGCTAGCATGAGTTTTAGGAGGCCTTGTTTTTCCAGACATTTTAGAGGTGGTGAAAAACAGCAGAACTATACTAACAGTGGGATGGGCCAAGGAATCAAAAACAGGTGGCCCTGCATTCTAATCCATGTGCCTTGGGAAATGTGCTTCCAGTGCTCCCATTCACACCCCAGGTAACTTCCTCCTAGAGGTCAACTTCAAAGTGACTCGAACCCACTCCAAGAACTTACTGCCATTTAGTCTTTTTAATACCTTGGATTTTGCTCCAAGGCAGAAATTCCCTATAAATGTTGGTGCCTTTCCTTTGTTTCCTTAGCTTAGTCCAGCCAAAGGCAGAATGCTGTCAGTTTGCTTGACTTAGCTCCTCAACAGCTTGCCCATCCTCTGTGCAGCGGGCACTTTCTGAGTCCTCCATTTTATCCGGGACTCAGCAATTGGAGCAGCATCAGTTCAGGTGTAGTATCCCCTTAGTGGAGCCTCTTTTCTATTTCAACCTAACACCTTTCATTTTCCCTAGTCCTTGTGTATGTATGTGTGTTGATTTTCCCCTTTTAAAATAAAACTCATTAATTAGAAATCTGCCTCTGAGATTCCTTGTGCCTCTGGACTTGGTATACATAGAGATTAGTCCCGGGATGCATAACCCAGCCACTAGATATCACTGTTTGAGCTAACACATAATTCCTCAATATATTAATTTTGGACTGTCTTCCCAGGACAGGTCCACAACTGAGGGTTACAACATTGTGGGAGAAAGGTGAGATATAAATCCTATAAATAAATAAATAACCTTCATTTACAAAACTTGTAAGTCATTAAAAAGATAATACAATTGGTTTGATATGACATGCTATTGAGAAAACTATGCTGTCTCTTAATTCCCCCGATCATGTTTTAACATAATCAGGATTGGTAGTCCTCTGATAATCAAAATTAATCATACAATTGAAACAATGAATCATTGCAAAAGAAGAAGAAGCAGCATGTGACGACATCATTCCATAAGCCCATACATCTCAGTGGAGGGAGAAATGTCTGTTTCAATTGGCAAAAGAAATAAAGGGGAGCCACGGTGCTTTAAAAAGTCATGATCTCCATTATTCCTAATACTTTTTACTTGGTTAGTTTTTCCATTAATACTATAATTTGTTTCTCCATTTCACAACCGAAACACATGACTAACACTCTTCTGCTTTGTAGCCATGACCATCTGAACTCACCAAAGAAATCAGAAGTTTATGAGACAAGTTAAATGAATGAATGAAAGTAAACACTCATCTCT
The DNA here is from genome assembly GCA_026167975.1 of Phrynosoma blainvillii. Taxonomy (NCBI): domain Eukaryota; kingdom Metazoa; phylum Chordata; class Lepidosauria; order Squamata; family Phrynosomatidae; genus Phrynosoma; species Phrynosoma blainvillii. The sequence continues at coordinate 396,345,154 of JANUYF010000002.1, read as the reverse complement.
TTTATTGATTGATTGATCTCAAAGGGGCGGGGTATAAATTATTATTATTATTATTATTATTATTATTATTATTAATTTTATACATTTCTTTATAGAAACAATTTCCTATTGGGCATGACCACCGCATGTAGAAATCAGATCTTGATAGAAACAATTTCCTACTGGGCATGACCACCAGATGTGGAGATCAAATCCTAACCCCCACCCCATATCCAACAGTTATTACTTATATTTTCAGATGTATTGTAGACTCTCTGGTGTCATGCTTTAGCATTTGTTTGTGGACATTTGCAGAGATTAGTTAAGTTGGGTCCCCTGACCATTTTTTACAAGACAATTTGGCTGTTAAGGTCATTTTCCCATGTGAGTTTAGGCTGCCCTAGATTTTTAGGAGGAGGGAGAGATAGCAGAATCTTTTTGATATTCTGGATGCTAAATAATAATAACAGACTCCCATTTATCTATTTTTTTAAAAAATAGTCTTTATGAGAAGAGAGATATAAGGGAGGATATGGAGAGAAAGGAAAAGAGAAAGGAATAGGGAAAGGTTAGGGGAAAGGTAGAGAAAAGAAAAAGGAGTAAGATTAGTAAAGGAAGGCGATGTTTATAGGATAGCAAGAATATCAAGATGACATTGAGAAGACTAAGTAGGAATTTACGACTAATTGTCAACGAACCTTACCCTTTTAAGAGAGGAAGTTAATATATTGATACAACTATGGTTTATTTATGACACTATTGGGTATAACTCTGAACCTTCACAACCAAAACTGTAATATACTATCAACTATCATACATATGTTTATGAAAATTTTGTGTTTGTATGATTATGTGTGAATTTGTTATTTTTAAACAATAAAGTTTTTAAAAAAAAATAGTCTTATATTAAATTTTCCATAAAATACAACAAATAAAATTTCATCTACTAGAGACACAAACTTATTTTTCTTAGTCTTCTGATGTCTTCTTAGGTCCTTTTCTGGTCTTCCTTTCAGCTAATTGTTTCCAAGGGTATGCTCCATAACAACATAAAACAAAACCCCTAAATACCTGAGCTGTATTTGGCTTACTTGTATTCGAGAAAAAGAGAGAAAATAGGGGGAAAGGCAACTGTACAACTTACAGATATTTCACCGACTTTTCCTCTCTTATAAGGGAAAAGGAGGTGGAGGAACAGAGGAGTGCTGGTAACCTAGTACATATTCTTTTCTTTCTTTTCCTATTTCCCTCATCTGATCTTCTTCTTGTTTTAATACCGCTTTGAACACAATATCTTCAACCTCCATATTATTGTCATATCCATAAGCAGTAATACTGAAGCCATTCTTCTTGTCTATAGTTCATAACAAAAAAGAAATACATATAATTCTTTATATCTCAAATCTGTCCTTCTGTAAATTCAGATTTAGATCCCTCTTTCTTTCCAGAAATCTAGAATCTTATGCCCTTCTTCCTTTCTTTTTTTCATTTTTATATTTTTAACATAACATGACACTTTATCTAGTTCCATACATTCTATTACTTTGTATCTCCATTCCTCTAGGGTGGGTACTTTATCTGATTTCCATAGTTTAGCTATAAGGAGTCTAGCAGCAGTAACTACGTACAGTATAGTTCTCTAATATTTGTTTTCATCCTGAACTTTCATTATCCATGTAATATTGAGTAGATATAACTTTGGACTCTTTGAGTATTCTATCTTAAGTATTTCCTGAATGTTAGAATGAATAACCTTCCAAAATTTTTGAATCATAGGGCACCTCCCCCAAACATGGTATATAGTGCCCTTCTCTTTCTTATACCTCCAATACCTTCCATCTGATTTGTATATATTTTTTAATTTCCATGGTGTGTAATACCACCTGTTCATGATTTTCATGTAATTTTCTTTGAGACTTTGCGCCACTGTAAATTTATCTGTTTTTCTCCAGGCATTTTGCCATTCTTCTAAGTAAATTTTACAGCCTATGTCTTGAGACCATTTGATCATATAATCTTTTATAATTTCCTGTTCTAAACTTCTGCTCAACAATAGGCCTAAGCAGACTGCCAGAAATAGTGCACATTAAATTGAGGCACTGCCCTGACTCAGTGCTAGGGAATCATGAGAACTGTATTTTTTTTCTGAGACATTGAGCCTTCTCTGTCAGAGAGCTCTGGTGCCACAATAAATTACAGTTCCCATGATTCCCTAGCACTGAGCCAGGGCAGTGCCTCAATTTAATGTGCACTATTTCTGGCAGTCTGCTTAGGCCCAATAATTTGTAGAATTTCGATATATTTTTTTGTCAGGTTGCCACAATAATTTGTCCAACTCATTTAATTCAGCTTCTATATCTAATGTTTTCTTATCTTCTATATATCTTAATTTTATCTGATGGTAATTAAACCAGTGTATAAAGTTGGGTCAAAGCTTTACAGCTACGTTTTGGATGGCACGCCTTTTTAGGCTGTGGCAAATTAAATATGAATACGGATTTCAATAATCACCCTGTTGGGAAATCCTTACTTATAACATGGAGGAAAATTAAAAAGAGATTTTATTTTAAATTACCATTGTGGCTTTCCTCGCAAGAGGCTTTTTATGGTAGATGATGGGAAAGCACAAAATGGTTAACTTATGAGAAGCTGTTGGAAACAGACCATTTATCTATTTTGTAGGGTTTATTGTTTGTTTTAGTTTGTTGCATTTCCCCCATCTAGTGTGTGATTGTTAAATTTGGTACATTTTGCCCACTTTGCATTCTGGACTACCTGAATCAGAACCAAACTGGTTTTAGAAGGGGGAGGGGAAAGAATAGAAGGCATACTTATCAAATTGGCAGATGGTACCAGATTAGGAAGAGTAGCTAATACCCCACAGGATAGGATGGAAATTCAAAATGACTATATTAGAAAGCTGGGCCAAAGCTAACAAAATTAATTTCAACACAGAGAAGTGTAGGGTATTGCTCTTTGGGTGAAAAAATGAAATGCCTAGATACAGGATGGGGGACACTTGGCTTAACAAGGCAACATGTGAAAGGGATCTAGGGGTCCTAATAGACCACAGGTTGAATATGAGTCAACAATGTGATGTGGCAGCTAAAAAGGCCAATGCAATTTTAGGCTGCATCAATAGAAGTATTGTATCCTGATCAAGGGAAGTAATAGTGTCACTGTATTCTGCTTTGGTCAGGCCCCACCTGGAATACTGCGTCCAGTTCTGGGCACCACAATTCAAAAAGGATGTTGAAAAACCGTAGCATGTCGAGGAAGGCAACCAAAATGGTGAAAGGTCTGGAAACCATGAATCCCTACGAGGAACGATATGTTTAGCCTGGAGAAGAGAGGGTTAAGAGGTGACATGATAGCCCTGTTTAAAATATGTGAAGGGATGTCATATTGGGGAGGGAGGAAGCTTGTTTTCTCTTGCTCCAGAGAACAGGATACAGAACAAGCTACAGGAAAAGGGAATCCAGCTCAACGTTAGAAGGAACTTCCTGATAGTGAGAGCTGTTCAAAAGTGGAACACTCTCCTTGGAGTGTGGTGGAGTCTCCTTCTTCAGAGGCCTTTAAACAGAGGCTGGATGGCCATCTCTTGGGGTGCTTTGACTGGGAGTTCCTGAATGGCAGAATGGGGGTGGACTGGATGGCCCTTGTGCTCTCTTCCAACTCTATGGTTCTATGATTCATACCCACCCATCATCACTGGAAGTCCCGTGTCAAAGTGCCTTCTTTCTACAGGATAGACTCTTCCTTGGCCACTGCCAAGGCCTCCCTCCCTCCCCGCATATGGTGGCTGAAGAAGAGCCTGGGGGGCTGAAGGGGGGAAGAGGGAAACTGGGACACAGACACACACGATGCTTGGTTTAGGGCAGGAGTAGGCAATCTAAGGCCCGGGGGCCGGATGCGGCCACCCGAGGCCTTTGGACTGGCCCCAGGCTGGTCCTGCCTCCACCGCCCACCATGATAATATTGATTATTGTTGTTATTACTTGTTCTTGGCGTTTTCTTGGCAAAATCTCCACAGGGGTTTTGCCATGGCTTTTCTGGGGCTTAGAGAGTGTGCATATATATATATTTTTATTTTTAAATTTATTTTTGGTGCTTCAGCCCCCCAATTGTCTGAGGGACAGCAACCCGGCCCCCGACTCAAAAAGGTTGCCTACCCCTGGTTTAGGAGGTGGGGGTCCTCTCTCCCTCTCCCCAGGATGCCCCCCACCTCCTCCTTTCCTGCCCCACCCACCCAGGGCGTCCCCAAAATCTCTCTCATATCTCCTCCTCCTCCTCCTCTCCCCCCCCCCACTGGGCCTCTCTTCTTCCTATCTTTTTTGTGGGGCTTCCCATAAGGAGGGAATAAAAACCAGGTGGGCTCTTGTTCTTGTTGTTTCTTGCTTCCACCCGACCACTCAGGGCGACCCCCGCCCGCCATCCCTCCTCCTCCTCCTCCTCCTCTTTGCCAACCGGGGCCCAAGAAACCGAAAAGACTCAGATACCAAGAGAATCCTTCTCCAAAGGGGAGAGAGAGAGAGAGAGAGAGAGAGCACAGGCTCAGATTGCTAGAGAGGCCTTCTCCAAGGGGGAGAGAACGGAGGACTCACATTCCTAGAGAGACCTCCTCTAAAGAGGGAGAGAGAGCCGAGTGCTCACATTCCTAGAGAGTTTTCCTCTAAACGGGGAGAGAGCGGAGGGCTCAGATTCCTAGACAGTCCTCCTCTAAAGGGAGAGAGAGAGAGCAGAGGCCCAGATTCCTAGAAAGTCTTCCTCTAAAGGGGAGAGAGCGGAGGACTCACATTCCTAGAGAGTCTTCCTTCAGGGGGGAGAGAGAGCGAAGGGCTCAGATTCCTTGAGAGTCCTCTTCTAAAGAGGGAGAGAGCGGAGATCTCAAATTCCTAGAGAGTCCTCCTCTAAAGGAGGGGAGAGGGGCTCAAATTCCTAGAGAGGCAGAAATGTCCAGAAAGGTCGCTTGTGAGGAAAAGGAGGAGGGAGAGGTCCAGAGGGTGCAGCAGGAGGGGGGGAGGTAAGGGAAGGGTCACCCTAAGTGGGGCTATTCTGCGGTGGGGGAGGAGGAGCCCTTGCAGGTCTCTCAGCTGGAGAGAGAGAGAGAGGGAGGGGGGTCCCCACTTTTTATCGCCTCCTTTGGAATGAAGAGAGACCCCGCTTCCCTCCCTCCCTCCCTCTGAAAAGGCCCCTTCTCCCCCCCCCGAAAACAGCCCCCCATGATGGATGGGGGAGGGCGGGGGCTCCAGGGGGTAAAGGTGGGAGGGAGAGGAGGAGGAGGAGGAAGAGACCCCTATCTGTGTGTGTGTGGGGGGGAAGCAGGTGGTGGTGGGTTTTTTGGATGGAGATGGAAAAAGTTCTGAGGGAGGGAGGGAGGGAGGGGAAGAGAGAGAACTGCCCCCCCAGTCAGTTCCCCCCCCGGGGGTCAAAGGGACCAAAGCCCTGCTCCCCAGAGAGGATGGGAAAGGAGGGGGGATTGGGAGGGGGCGAAGAAGGGGGCTGTTCTTTCTCCTCCTTCGACCCTTCCCCATCTTCCTCTTTTTCCCCAGCTTGGGACAGATCCCTGGCAATAGAAGAGCCCCCCCCCCCATCTACTTGCCAAATTTCCCCCCTTTGTTTTCTGGTCTCCCAAGGCTCCTCATGGAGGGGGAGGGGTGCGGTTTCTAGAGGGCTGATAAGATAAACTCCCCTTCCATGCACCACTTTTTCTTCCTGGGGTTGCTTGTTATGCTTTTCTTCTTCGTTTTCACAAGGAGACCCAGCAAGGCTCTTTGGGATTTCCCTAAATGGAAAAGAGTCCCATGAGATGCCAGGCAGAGAGAGAAAAAGAGGATGAATGGAAGGAAGGAAGAAATACCACTGCCACCACCACTTTGTTGCCTCCACAATTTTTTTGTTATGTTTATATGCATCCTTTGAAAAAGACTCCTGGAAATCCATGGGACAATTCAGTCACTATCTGCACAAAATGAGGAAGGGAGGCGGTATTTTGGAAGGCAAAAAGGCTGGAGAAAATAGTCAAACTGCCATAGAGGGAACAAGGTGAACAGTGCAAGGATCCAAGAGTGGGATCCAAAAAAAATAGCACAGGCAGCAAATAGGAGGGACACATGGTCTTAGATATCTCTGCACTAATGTCCAGAGCATAGGAAATAAGCTAGATGAACTTGAACTCCTAGCACGACAAAGCAGATATGATATAATAGGCATCACTGAAACCTGATGGGATGAGTCTCGTAATTGGAATGTAGTAATAGAGGGGCATAATCTTTTAAAGAGAAATAGGCCAAACTGGAAAGGAGGAAGGATAGCATTATATGTCAGGGATATTTACACCAGTGAAGAAGTCCAGAACTTCAATCCTGGAAGCCAGGTGGAGAGCATCTGAATCAAAATTAAAGGGGTAGGAAACAGCAAGGATATTACTGTGGGAATCTACTAAAGACCTCCCAAGTCAGATGGAGGAACTGGATGATGCCTTTATAGAACAGATGACCAAACACTCAGAAAGGAGAGATGTAATAATGATGGGTGACTTCAACTATCCTGAAATTTGCTGGAAGTCAAACTCAGACAAAGTCTAGCAAATTCCTCACTTGCCTTAAAGACAATTTCATTGTCCAAAAGGTGGAAGAGGCAACAAGAGGATCTGCTATTTTAGATCTGATCCTAACCAACAGGGATGATCTGGTTAATGGGGTGCGAGTGTTAGGGTCCTTAGATGGGAGTGATCATGTTCTCCTGGAGTTTCTTATACAGTGGAAAGGAGAAGCCAGGCATAGTCAGGCACACATTCTAGATTTTAGGAGAGCTGTTTTCAATAAACTTAGGGAAACACTGGGAGTGATCCGATGGTCAGGAATACTAAAGGAGAAGAGAGTTCAGGATGGATGGGAGTTTCTCAAAAAGGAGATACTGAAGGCACAATCTCAAATTGTTCCAATGAGAAGGAAAAATGGGAGGTGTCTCAAGAAACCAGGATGGATGACTAAGTAAGTTTGAGCTAAGTTTTAAATGGAACATGTATAAGAAATGGAAAAAAGGGGAAATCACAAAGGAGGAATTCAAACAAATAGCGAGCACATGTAGGGGTAAAGTCAGAAAAGTGAAAGTGCAAAATGAACTCAGGCTTGCTAGAGAGGTTAAGAACAATAAAAAGGGCTTTATTGGGTATGTCAGCAGCAAAAGGAAGAAGAAGGAAATGGTTGGACCACTGCACAGAGAAGATGGAAAATGTTAATAGAGGACAGAGAAAAGGCAGAACTACTCAACACCTTCTTTGCCTCAGTCTTCTCAGAAAAAGAAAAGGGTACTGAACCTGAGCAAAATGGAGCACAGGACACAATTGGGGAAATGCAGCATAGAATAAGTAATGAAGTAGTACAGGAATACCTGGTTAATCTAAATGAATATAAGTTTCCAGGACCAGATGAACTGGATTCAAGGGTTTAAAAGAACTGGAAAATATAATATCTACATTACATAAATGTAAATGCACTGTAATAATTTTTGAGAACTCCAGGATAACAGGAGAAGTCCCAGCAGACTGGAAAAGGACAAACACCCCCCATCTTCAAAAAAAGGGGAAAAAAGTGGATCCCAACAATTATCATCCAGTTAGTCTTACATCAATACCAGGAAAGATTCTAGAACAAATCATTAAACAGAGAGTCTGTGAACATTTAGAAGGGAATGCCATAATCACAAAAAAGTCAACATGGTTTTTAGAGAAACAAGTCATGCCAGACAAATCTGATCTCTTTTTTTGATAGAATTACCAATTTGGTAGATGGAAGGAATGCTGTGGATATGGCATATCTTGATTTCAGTAAGGCGTTTGACAAGGTTCCCCATGACATTCTAGCAAACAAGCTAGTAAAATGTGAGCTATACAAAGTCACTTACATGGATTTGTAATTGGTTGACCTGCCGAACCTAAAGGGTGCTCAATAATGGCTCTTTTCATCCTGGAGAGAAATGACCAGTGGGGTGCCACAGGGTTCTGTCCTGGGCCCCATGTTATTCAACATCAGTGACGTGGATGAAAGAACAGGGACATACTTATGAAATTTGCAGCTGACACGAAATTAGGAGGATTAGCTAACACCCCAGAGGATAGGATAAAAATTCAAATGACCTTAATAGATTAGAAAGCTGGGCCAAAGCTAACAAAATGAATTTCAACACAGAGAAATGTATAGTACTGCACTTAGGGCGGAAAAATGAAATACATAGATGTAAAATGGGGAACACCTGGCATAATGTGACTACGTGTGAAAGAGATCTAGGAGTCCTAGTAGACCACGTTGAACATGAGTTAAACAGTGTGATGTGGCAGCTACAAAGGCCAATGCGATTTTAGGTTGCATCAAGAGAAGTATAGTGTCTAGATCAAGGGAAGTAATAGTGCCACTCTATTCTGCTTTGGTCAGGCCCTACCTGGAATACTGTGTCCAGTTCTGGCACCACAATTCAAAAAGGATGTTGAGACATGAGCGTGTCCAAAGGAGGGCGACAAACATGGTGAAGGGTCTGGAAACCATGCCCTATGAGGAACGACTTTACTGAAAAAGGAGTGTGAGTAACACAAGGTACTTTAAAGAAAAAGTTTATTCTAACTAAGGATTTCTAGAGCAAATGATATCATCACATGTAGGACACCTTGTACTATAGGCACAGAGAAATGTAAGTTACAAAATACAGTCATTTCAGCCAAGCCGGTAACATAACCCAAAAATGCCACTAACTAGTATATGTTCCTATTCTTACTTAGAACTCAGATGGGATTTGTAGTCCTTGATGTTTCTGGATAGCTGGGAGCCTAGACACCATTATCCCGCTCTACCAGCATCTTAAGATCCATCTCCAGAAGGAGATAAAAGAGGACTCAAACCTGTGGTCCAAAAGGCTTTTTAAAATCTTCACTTAGAAGTCTCTTTCACTACCTGATTGGTCAATTGACATTTCATCAACTGGGATGTAAAACCTCATTAGAATGCACCTCCCCCAACATTTAACCCTTTCTTGTCTGAGAGAGGTCCTCAGACTTTTTTTTATTTTATATTCTAGGGAAAGTTTAAGCTTGATTTGCTGTCAGAACCATTTAATTGTCTTTCTGGTGGCTCATGGAAGATTGCATAAATGTGTGCACATTTGAAACAGCTTCCTTTGTACCTTCTGCAGGTGAGCAGAGGTCAAGGATAGGCCTGCCTTATGTTGAAACAGGGAAAGAGGAGCGCCTCCACTGAATTCCTCTTCCATGGAAGAAACTGAAGAAAAGATGCCCTTGGAACAGGTTAACACTTACGTCCTCCTACATTGTGATGGAACCATTGGCAGGGTTTTCCAGTAAAGGGTCCCAAAATGATTGATACCAAGGGCAGGAGAAAGTTAGCCCATCAGGAAGCCATGTGGTAACTTTCCCCCCCTTCTTTATGCAATATTATACAAATGCAGAGCTAAAGAAAAGAGAAGTGAAATATTTAAAAATATCTATCATTATTCTGAAATTGTGAAATCCCGTGGGAAGATGTGTTTTCCTCCACATCTAATGAGTTCGTTCTCTGGATGAGGGCTATTTTCTCTTGCAGGTGACCTTTAAGGATGTGGCTGTTTATTTCACAGAGGAAGAATGGAACCTGTTGGATCACAACCAAAGATCTTTGTACAGGGATGTCATGATGGAAAACTATGAGAATGTGTCCTCTCTGGGTAAGGAACCTGAATCCCTTGCTCTTCATATGGTGGGTACTTTCATAGTGCTTTGATTTCACTTAAATTGTCATGGCAGCATCCTGTGTAATCTTGGGTTTTGTAGTTCAGTGAGAAGCTAGACCTCTCCAGTTGGGGATTCTCAATACCCCTTCCGAAACTACCAGTCCTAGGATTTCATAGGAAGGAATGATGGCAGTTAATGCTTTTTGTGTTCAAATGCTCTTCAATACATTTCATAGCATGATTACTTAATTTTTGGCCCTCTTTCAGTGTTCTAGGACCCAGACTGACTTCTGACATCCTCTTGGGGGAAAGGCTTAAAAGGCTTTGGCCCTAAAATGGCTCAGAGAGGCCCAAACAGTGACAAAACAATACCTACCTCCCCTAAAGGAGGTTGATGGATATTTAGAAGTAAAACGTTTTCCTTTTTTCAGGTGGTACAATAGGGGGGAGGGTGCCTTGTGAGATCCCCTGGAGGGTCCAGTGTGACCACAATCCCCAACAGTTACCCACCCCTATTTTGCCCTCATTAAAATGGTTGTCCCAATCCCAGCTTGGCCATGAAGCTTTTGCACGACTTCCTCAGTCCAGCCCCCTTGTTCAGCGTTTCCTATTTATATATTTATTATCCTGCATTTCTACCCAAATGGGACACTAAGTGGCTTACATTAAAGCTTCTCCTTCCTACTTCAGCTTCTGTTACAGATAGTTTAGCACTGTGTGGATGCTATACAATGGAAAGGAGAATCCAGACATAGTCAGGCATGCATTCTAGACTTTAGGAGAGCAGATTTCAGAAAACTTAGGGAAATAACAGGGTGATCCCATGGTCAGAAATTCTAAAAGAGAAGGGAGTCCAGGACGGATGGCAGTTTCTCAAAAGGGAGATACTGAAGGCACAATTTCAAACTTTTCCAGTGAGGAGGAAAAATGGGAGGTGTCTCAAAACACTAGGAAGAATAGCTAAAGAACTTTCAACAGAACTATTTTTAAATGGGGCTGTATAAGAAATGGAAAAAGGGAGAAAATCATCAAAGAGGAATTCAAACAAACAGCTAGCACATACAGGGGTAAAGTCAGAAAAGCACAGAAGGAGCTCAGGCTTGCTAGTGATTAAGAACAATAAAAGGGGGGTTGGAGGGGGTATATATGTAGCAAAAGGAAGAAGAAGGAAATGGTAGGGCCACTGCAGGCAGAAAATGGAGCAATGCTAACAGGGGACAGAGAAAAGGCAGAACTATTCAACCCTTTCTTTGCCTCAGTCTTTTCACAAAAAGAAAAGGGTGCTCAAAGTGAGAAAAATGGAGCAGAGGATACAATAGGGGAACCACAGCACAGAATAAGTAAAGAGGTACTAAAGGAATAGCTTGTCAATTTACTGTAAATGAATATAAGTCTCCGGAACCAGATAAACTACATCCAAGGGTATTAAAAGAACTGGCAGAAGTAATCTCAGAGCCATTGGCAATAATCTTTTAAGAACTCCTGGAGAACAGGAGAAGTCCCAGCAGACTGGAGGAGGGCAAACATTGTTCCCATCTTCAAAAAGGGGGAAAAAGAGGATTCCAACTATTATCGCCCAATTAGTATGACATCAATACTAGGATAGGTTCTAGAGCAGCTCATTAAACAAAAAGTCTATGAACATTTAGAAGGGAATGCCATAATCACAAAAAGTCAACATGGATTTCTGAGAAACAAGTCATGCCAGATGAATCTGATCTCTCTCTCTCTCTCTCTCTCTCTCTCTCTCTCTCTCTCTTTTTTTTTTTTTTTTTTTTTGAGAAAATTACCAGTCTGGGTGTTGAAGGGAATGCTGTGGATAAAGCATATCTTGATTTCAGTAAGGCCTTTTGACAAGGTCCCCCATGATATTTTTGCAAACAAGATAGTAAAATGTGGGCTGGACAATAAAACTGTTAGGTAGACTAGTAATTGGTTGACCAGCCAAACCCAAAGGGTGCTCAGCAATGGCTCATCTTCATCTTGGAGAATAGTGACTAGTGGCGTGCCACAGAGTTCTGTCCTGGGCCCAGTGCTATTCAACATCCTTATCAACAACTTGGACGAAAGAATAGTGGGCATGCTTATCAATTTTAAGATGACACCAAATTAAAAGGAGTAGCTAATACCCCGGAGGAGACGATCAAAATTGAAAATAGCTTTAATAGATTAGAAAGCTGGACCAAAACTAACAAAATGAATTTCAACATAGGGAAATGTAAGGTCCTCCACTTAGGCCAGGGACCGGCAACCTATGGCCCGGGGGCCGGTTAAGGCCCCGGGCCCCGGACTTACCGGCACCGTCTGAAGGCTGCCGCAGCCGCTGCCGCCGTGTGCCACCCCCGCCGCCGCGCGCCGCTGCCGGGGAGCGTTTTCGGGCGCGCTTGTCGCAGACGCCATTTTGGAAGCCAAAATGGTGATCGCGACGCGTCAGTACATTGCGCGCTACAGCGGCGGCCGCGGTAGTGGCCGTGCCATCAGCGTGCACGGGGGTCGCGCGCGCAGGAGGAGGGTGTGCGCGCGCATGTGCCATTCCCCCCCCCCCCTTGGCCCAGCCGAGCAGCAACCTTTTTGAGACCGGCCCAGGTCTCAAAAAGGTTGCCTGTCCCTGACTTAGGCAATAAAAATGAAATGCATAGATATAGGATGAGGGACACCTGACTTAACAAGAATTATACGTGTGAAAGGGATCTAGGAGTTCTAGTAGACCACAAGTCGAACATGAGTCAACAGTGATGTGGCAGCTAAAAAAGGCCAATGCGATTTTAAGCTGCATCAATGGAAGTATAGTGTATACAATAGAAGTATAGATCAAGGAAAGTAATAGTGCCACTGTATTCTGCTTTCGTCAGGTCAGGCTCCACCTGGAATACTGTGTCCTCTTCTGGGCACCACAATTCAAAAAGAATATTAAGAAGCTGGAGCGTGTCTATAGGAGGGTGACTCAAATGGTGAAGGGTCTGATAACAATGCCTTATGATGGAATACTTAGGGAATTTGGTATGTTTAGCCTGGAAAAGAGCCAGTTAAGAGATAATATTACAGCCCTGTTTAAATATTTGAAGGGGTGTCATATTGAAGATGGAGCAAGCTTTTTTTGTGCTGCTTCAGAGACTATAATAATAATAATAATAATAATAATAATAATTTTTTATTTATAGCCCGCCCCTCTGCACAGCAATCGGGGCAGGTTACAGCATTTAAAACAGTCAAAATTAAAACATTCCCTCATCCCACACCCCAACCCTCCCATCCCCTTAAAACAAAATTAAACCAAGAGAAAGTTAAAAACAACAAAAGCATAAAATTATAAAACAGTGGAACAAGGAGTCACAAGGAGTTCCCTCATCTCCCATCTAGCAGCAGTTATTCTGGGAAGGTCTAGGAAGACTAGGACACAGAACAATGGAAGCAAGCTACAGAAAAAAAGATTCCATCTAAACATTACAAGGAATTTCTGATAGTAAGAGCTTTTTGACAGTAGAACACTCTGCTTCGGAGAGTGGTAGAGTCTCCTTCTTTGGAGGTCTATAAAACAGAGGCTAGATGGCCATCTGTCAGGAATGTTTTGATTGGAGTCCCTGCATGGCTGGGGTGAGGACTGGGTGGCCCTTGGGATCTCTTCCAACTTTTATGATTCTCTGATTCTATAGAAAGGTACCTCTGGGAAGATCTACAATAGGACAAGAAATCAGTGGCCTCCGGGGGAACAGTTAGCTCTCAGACCCATTCAATCAATCAATTTATTTATTCGGTCCTTGACCAGCATGAAAATATAAAATACACAAGATATATAAAATATCAAAGGATAATATTAAAATAATACTAATACTAATACTACTACTACTAATAATAATAATAATAGTGTAAAAAGGAAATATATAGACACAATATAAATACCAATGGACAAACTAAGATAGGCTCTACAGATACAATGCCAGCCAAAACTACCTAAACGCCTGCTTAATGTCCACTTATCAGTTAACCAATTGTGGCCGCAGTTTACAGACAATGTAACAAAATTTGGCCACCATATGTGATACTGTTGGATCGTTGTTATCTAATAGGAGACGTAAATAGAAGGTATCAGATTTACCTGGGAATTTACTCAGAAGTGAGCTGATCAATTGAAGACGAGCATCCCTATAGAATTGACAGTAGAGGAGAACATGCTCATTGGTTTCAACATTGCCTGAACCACATGGACAAAAACGAAAGTCAAAAGGTATTTTTTTAAATCTGCCTTCCAGCAAGGCCGTGGGCATCACGTTGAAGCGAGCCAATGTTAAAGCCCTTCTGAACTTTGGGATGGTAACATGGGATAAATACTGAGCCAAAGAAGGAGCCGAGGGTGAAGAACTGAACAGTACATATTTTGACAGACAGACGGAATCCATTTCTCTTTCTACTTCTATAATTTTTTGTTTGATTAAGGACTTAGCTCTGTCAATGTCAAGCCTTAAGATTTCGGTGTCATTAAGGCCTAATTCATTTAGTTTCTTAAAAACTAAAGTTCCCCAGGAAGATTTGTAGGGATCTAAAAATATCAAATTAGTCAGGCCTCCAGGGATCTTATGGAGTTTCTGCCAATAAGTAAGTATACTAATCCATATACTGGATTCTATTTTAATGATCCCGGCCTCCCTCCTGAGGAGAGCATTCGGAACACAGTGGGCAACCTGAAAAATTCTCCTAAGAAACTTAGTTTGTACTCGTTCAATTACATTAATATTACTATATGGGCCCAAATGAGCTCCGTATAGAAGTTGCGGCCGGACCTTGGTAATAAACAGCTTTATTGCAGCCGGGATGAACTGAGCGCCTTTACTGAAAAAGAATCTTAGAATAGCCATTACGGTTCTTTGGGCATTACCGATGATATATTCGGAATGGGCAGTTCTTCTACCAGTATTCTGGAACACAATTCCCAGGTATTTGAAGGTCTTGACCTGGCCAATGGGTTGTCTATCTAGGGTCCATTGAATCAATTTGGGGCGATGAGCAAAGATAAGAATCTTGGTCTTCGAGGAGTTAATTGTCAATTTCTCCTCTTTGGAAAACAAAGCCAAGGAATTTAAGGCTCTTTTAAGACCAATGGGAGATAGTGACAGAATAACAACATCATCCGCATAAAGCAGTGAATTAATGTGCTTGTTGGCCAGCTTTGGAGGGTGAAAAGAAAGGTTATTCAAAGCAGAGACGAGGGAGTTAATATAGAAATTAAATAAGGTAGGGGCCAGAACACAACCTTGTCTAACCCCCGTCTTAACAGAGACAGTCTTAGTGACATGTCCTTGAGGGCTGCATCTAACCTTAATACTAGAATTCTCATGGATCTTAATGAGAAGGAGAAGGAGTCGCTTATCTATATTGGTGCTCAGTAGTTTTTCCCATAGTCTAGTTCTACTAACTGAGTCGAAGGCGGACTTAAAATCAATAAAAGCCGCATATAGTGGTTGACCATAATGGAGATATTTTTCAGCAAGGTAATTCAATATCATTGCGTGATCAATAGTGGAGCGTCCAGGTCGAAAGCCTGCCTGTTCTGCCATTAGTATATCTTCAGACTCAAGCCAATCTAAAAACTTATTTAAAAGATGTTTTGTATACAACTTACTTACCAAACTCAAAAGACTAATTGGTCGAAAATTAGAGGGGTCAGTTCTATTGCCTTTTTTATAAATAGGGATAATGATAGCCAGGCCCCAGTCGTGTGGGATGGAAGCAGATCTATCAATGGCCGTAAATAAGTTGGAGAGGACAGGGACCCACCAATCAAGGTTATTTTTGAGTATTTCCCCTGTTATAAAGTCTGCACCAGGAGCGCGGGCGGGTTTGAGTTGGGTAATAAGTCTCTTAACCTCAGAATGTGAGACAGGAGGCCAAGAAGGAAGAGCCGAGACTTGTGTCATAAGATCAGAGACTAATAGACTTGGAGAACTTTCAACAGAATCATAAAGATTGAAGAAATGACTTTCCCATATGTGAGCTGGGATCTGAGCTGTAAGAGTGCTAGCATTCTTATTGAACGAAGGGGCAACCTCCTTCCAAAATAAGCTGGAATTACTTGAACTAGCTAGCATAATTAATTTATTCCAAGAACCAATCAAAGCATCCTTTTTCTTTTGTCTTACCAGAGACTTGTATCTTTTCTTCTGTTCTAGAAGTTCCAATACAGGAAAATTAATTGGGTCTAATTTATGCTGCTTAAACAAATATTTAAGGTGGGCCCAAAATTCTTTGCACTCGGAGTCGAACCAACTCTGGTGGCGTGATGGTTTATACCTAACAGCATTTCCCGTGGGAACAGTTAACAATGGTTGTAAGGAGTTAATTAAGGTGTTATAATTAGACAATATTTCAGAGTCCGAATTGCTATCCGATATTGCAAAGGAAAGTGACTTAATTGAATCACTGGTCAGGAACCTGGTAAGAGTGTTAGACAGTTGTAGGGACCATTTGGCTCGAGTTAGGCTCACATCATTTACACAGATAGAGATCTTGTCAAGAGGCAGGGTAAAACTATCATGAAGTTCAAGACACAAGGAGACTGGAAAGTGGTCACTGTCAGGTCTGCTAATAATTGCAAACTTAGAGATACAAGAAATTAAATTTAAAGAGACCCCCATATAATCAAGGATCGATGGTCTAAGGCCTGCCCAGTGTGTATATTCAGCTGGATGATCATCCTTGAAGCTACCATTGAGAATGATTAAATTTAGTTCGTCAAAAGTACGAGCTAAGCAAAGTCCCTTGAAGTCACAAAACAAGTCTTTGGATTTACGGCACAATATTGGAGGGATAACTATTGGAGAAGGGGGTCGGCAGTTGTATTTGGCATATAAGGACACATCATCAGCACCCATCCTGGCATTAAGATCCCCGGCTACAATGAAATTTGCTGTGGGAGTCACCAACATTAAGCCTTTCATGAAAAGATTGAGCTTATTCCATATACTTACTATCTTAGCCCGACCCTGAAGTGGGGGAATATAGATATTAATAAAGTAAAATAAGTTATTGTTAAGCTTTAAAAGAACAGCAAGGGCATAGTGCTCCAATTCAGAAACCTTAACTATTTGGACCCTAAGTGCCAAAGATATCAACACCCCTAAACCGCCACATAGCCTCCCATTTCCTTTACCAGGAGTTGCTTTCAATCCCGTAAACTTATAACCCTCTATGGATATTTCTTCCGCAAGCCACGTTTCTTGTAGAAAGATAACATGATATCTATTGACAAAAGGCAAGAAGGTTGGGTCCCTGCATCTAGACTTCCAACCAGCTATATTCCATGAAATAAGATACAAGGTGGACAATTCAGCTGAATGTCAATTGCCAGACATTATTGATTGTTCTTGAGTTATAGCAACTTGCTGCTCGTTAGTGCTAGCATAGCCATTAGATATGTTTCCCTTCTCAGTAGCTACATTAATAGGGCTAGCAAATAGGCTCTGCTTAGTTATTTTGGCAGCAGAGGAGTTTAGCTTGGTATCTCTTCTTCTCTTGTTCTCGGATGTTTGTATGTTCATAATATGATTAGGAGTATTCAATGATATTAACTGCATAGACTCACAGTGTTGACCAGTCATATGTTTAAGAGTAGTTTGAGACAGTGGAATAAGAGGGTCTGCCAAGCAATCTAATGGGCGTTTAGGTGACATATACATTAGAGGAATCAAATCGTCCTCAACTTCACCAATACTTCGTTCAGATCCATTTTTGGGTTGCAACAGAGGTTCCGATGTGGAACAACTGATAGGTAGCAGGTCCTTAATTGTCTTGGTTTCCTCTGTTACTGACATCAGTATAGATTTGACATCGTCGAACCTATTTAGCACTAGCTTTTGTTCTTCTTCAGTAAGAGAACCAAACATTTCAGTCAATTTGCCATCATCATCAATGAAACTCTCAGGAATTGATGTTGTCCTCCTGACATCCTTGTCAGTGTTATCTGCCTGATAAAAGGCTTTGTGTCTTGAATGGAGCCTCATCAAAGGCTGGATGTTGGAATTACGAAAGACACGTAATGGTGTAATTGAGAACTTCTTAAATGAACTCCAATTTTTCAGTATCAGAGAAGGTGTTGTGGCATTATTAAATCGCAGGACAATTCTCTTGGTGTTATTATGAGCAGGCAGCCAGTCAATTCCAAGTACATTATGATTCAGATGTCGATGTAAAAGAAGGGAAAGAGAGTACAATATAGCGGACTTATTGTGCCACCTGGCATAGTTGTAATGGTTGTTAGCCACTAGCAGAGCAATGCTGTTTTGCAATAGCACCAGCTTGTCACTATTCCTAGCTTTGGCGTTGTTTTGGGTTTGCTCAGAACCTTCTTTGTTAGATATTACTCTTAAATTTGATGAACATTTGGGCTTAGTCATGAGGTCTTTTAATCCATCAAGTTTCTGATCAATGTTTGTTAGCTTATCAAAAATGGCGATTACTGTTCTGGCAGTGAGCAAGCAATTCCTGGCTACCGTATCTAGATCAGCCACATGATTCATACCAGTATCTGTGTCAAGATTTAAAGCATGTTCCTCATGCAGTGAGAGCAAAGATGTTTCAGAAGTGAACTTGTCGTTGTCCTTTGATAGAAATAGCTCCTCCATTTTTAATTGTTTAAGAGTAGTAGCAGCCTCCATTAATTCTGAGTTCAGTGAACTCCCTGTTAGACCCCTGTCAGATTTCTTAGTCCTTTTGACATTTGTACGGACTTCTTTTTTAGTTAGCCTCCTTTTCCGCTTAGTACTGTTTTTAGCAGCCATGCTTTCACAAATTGACCCAATATCTACCCGCACTAGAAATAAACTAAAAATGCCCCAGTAATAATGTTAAAAATGTAAAGAAATTATAAAAAAGAGGTAATAGTGACTATGTTAATGTTAATTATAATAATAGTAATAATAATAATGAAAGAAAATAAAAGAAAATACTAAATAAACCTGTTAACCAATTTTAAAACTAAAAGGCATTCAAGCTACTGCCAGCTGAAGGACCAATTACAGACTTTTCTGGTCGCCACCACCAGGTGAGGGCTGCGCCACTGGAGGGAGGGAGGAGGAGCGGGTGGGGCCCAGGAGCGCGGCCTCGGCTTGCCGCCGCCGCCGCCACAAAGGGGCTCGTTGGGGCCTTTTAATGGCCCGAATCTTCCGGCCACTTGGCCGCCGCCTTCCGCGCCGCTGGAGGGAGGGAGGAGGAGCGGGTGGGGCCCAGGAGCGCGGCCTCGGACCCATTGATGTCAGTCAAAATAATTAACAACTGGTTCTAATTTTTTTGCCCAAATGTGTGCATGTTTGTATACACAGAAACCTAATGAGGATGAGCATATGCACACATACAAGCAAAACCTCTTGACTAGGACAAGGAAGGAGATGTGTTCTTCCTCTCTCCCTGCTCCAGGGGGATAGCACAGCTTGTCCAATATTACCAGCCTCATCTCCCCTCCTTTCAGCATCTCATTCTTATCACTTCTTTCCCCCACCATCCTGTTTTACACTTTCTTTCAGTCTACTCTTCTCTCTCTCTCTCTCTCTCTCTCACACACACGCACATGCAGAGTGTGCCTTGAAGACTGAAAGGCAACCAATGACCTGACAAATTTTAACAACTGGTTTTGGTGAACTGGTCCTTGTTTTCAGACCTATCAAAAGGTTCCATTTAGCCACTATGACTAATATCTATGAAGGGGGATAGGGGATACAGAAGCATCTCTTTCTTTGGTGTTTCTTTTCCTTCCTGACCTGGATTAGCTCTATGGCTGCTCCCAGAGGTCTGTCATCTGTCAATGCTGAGATTTAATCTTGTCTCTCTTTATAGGAGACCTTTTGAACCATCCGAAGGTCCATAAAGGAGAGAAACCATACAAATGCCAGCAGTGTGGAAAATGTTTTGCTGACAAGTCAGTCTTTTTGAGACATCAGAGGGTTCACTCACGAGAAAAACCATACAAATGCCAGGAGTGTGGGAGATGTTTTGCTCGGAGGTCGGCCCTTGTAGATCATCAGAGAGTCCACACAGGACAAAAACCTTATGAATGCCAGCAGTGTGGAAAATGTTTTGTTCGGAATTCACATCTTGACAGTCACTTAAGACTTCACACAGGAGAGAAACCATACAAATGCCATCACTGTGGGAAATATTTTGCTCACAGGCCAAGTCTTTTGAGACATCAGAGAGTCCATACAGGAGAGAAACCATACAAATGCCATCATTGTGGGAAATATTTTGCTCACAGGCCAGGTCTTTCAACACATCAGAGAGTCCATACAGGAGAGAAACCATACAAATGCCAGCAGTGTGGGAGAGGTTTTGCTCAGAAGTCAGTCCTTGTGAGACATGAGAGAGTCCACACAGGAGAGAAACCATATAAATGCCAGCACTGTGGGAAATGTTTTGCTATGAAGTCTACCCTCATGAGACATCAGAGGATGCATACAGGAGAGAAACCATACAAATGCCAGCAGTGTGGGAAAGGTTTTGCTCACAGGTCAGGTATTTTGAGGCATCAGACAGTCCACACAGGTCAGAAACCATACAAATGTCAGTAGTGTGGAAAATGTTTTGTCGTCAGGTCAGCCCTTGTGGGTCATCAAAGAATCCACACAGGAGAGAAACCATACAAATGCCACCAGTGTCGGAAAGGTTTTGCTGAAAAGTCTACCCTTGTGAAACATCAGAGAATCCACACAGGAGAGAAACCATATAAATGCCAGCAATGTGGGAAAGGTTTTGCTCAGAGGTCAGCCCTTGTGATTCATGAGAAAAGTCACACAGAAGAGAAACTGTACAGTTGAGTGCCATGTGGGAAATGTTTTGTCATCAGGTCAGCCCTCGTGATTCATCAGAGAAGCCACACAGGAGAGAAACCTTACAAATGCCAGCAGTGTGGAAAATGTTTTGTCATCAGGGCAAACCTTGTGATTCTTCAGAGAAGCCACACAGGAGAGAAACCATACAAATGCCAGCAATGTGGAAAAGGTTTTGCTGGGATGTCACACCTCCTGAATCATCAGAGAAGCCATACAGGAGAGAAACCATATAAATGTCAAAAGTGTGAGAAATGTTTTGTCATTAAGCCAGCCCTTGTGGTTCATCAGAGAATGCACACAGGAGAGAAACCATACAAATGCCAGCAACGTGGAAAATGTTTTATCATCAAGGCAAACCTCGTGGTTTATCAGAGAAGCCACACAGGAGAGAAACCATACAAATGCCAGCAATGTGGGAAAGGTTTTGCTGGGATGTCACACCTCCTGAATCATCAGAGAAGCCATACTGGAAAGAAACCATATAAATGTCAACAGTGTGAAAAATGTTTTGTCTTCAGGTCAGCCTTTGTGGTTCATAAGAGAATCCACACAGGAGAGAAACCATACAAATGCCAGCAGTGTGAGAGAGGCTTTCCTGACAATTCGGCCCTTGTGAGACATCAGAGAATCCACACAGGAGAGAAACCATACAAATGCCAGCAGTGTGGGAAAGGTTTTGCTCAGAAGTCTGCCCTTCTGGCTCATCAGAGAGGCCACACAGGAGAGAAACCATACAAATGCCAGCAGTGTGGGAAATGTTTTGCTCAGAAGTCAGTCCTTCTGGTTCATCAGAGTCCATACAGGAGAGAAACTGTACATATGCCAACAGTGTGGGAAAGGTTTTGTCATCAGGCCAGCCCTTGTGGTCCATCAGAGTCCACACAGGAGAGAAACCATACAAATGCCAGGAGTGTGGGAAAGGTTTTGCTCAGAAGTCACACCTTTTAAAACATCAGAGAGTCCACACAGGACAGAAACCGTACTCATACCAGCCGTGTGGGAAAGGTTTTGTCATCAGGCCAGCCCTTGTGGTTCATCAGAGAATCCACACTGGAGAGAAACTATACAGATGCCAGCAATGTGGGAGAGGCTTTGCTGACAATTCGGCCTTTGTGAGACATCAGAGAGTCCACACAGGAGAAAAACCATACAAATGCCAGCAGTGTGGGAAAAGTTTTGCTCAGAAGTCCACCCTTCTGGCTCATCAGAGAGTCCACATAGGAGAGAAACCATACAAATGCCAGCAGTGTGGAAAATGTTTTGTTCGCAACTCAGTCCTTGTTATTCATCAGAGACTCCATACAGGAGAAAAGCCATACAAATGCCAGGAGTGTGGGAAAGGTTTTGCTCAAAAGTCTGCCCTTCTGGCTCATCAGAGAGGCCACACGGGAGAGAAACCATAGAAATGCCAGCAGTGTGGGAAAGGTTTTGTCATCAGGCCAGCCCTTGTGGTTCATCAGAGAATGCACACAGGAGAGAAACCATACAAATGCCAGCAGTGTGGAAAATGTTTTGTCATCAGGTCATCCCTAGTGGTTCATCCGTGAAGCCACACAGAAGAGAAACCATACAAATGCCAGCAGTGTGAAAAATGTTTTGCTGGGAAGTCACGCCTCCTGAATCATCAGAGAAGCCATACAGGAGAGAAACCACATAAATGCCAGCAGTGTGGGAAATCTTTTGCTCAGAATTCAACCCTTTTGAGGCATCAGAATGCTCACACTGGTGAGAAAGTGGATGAGTGGAATATCTTTTCTTTGCAGAGACAGTATATCTAGATTCTGTTTTGTAAAACTCTTATAACCTCCTTTAATGCTGTTTTCCTTGAAAGTATGTGATACAAAAGTATCTAGCACTTACATGTTCATTCAATAAACAATTATTTTGCCTTGGCATCCCTTCTAATGTCTATGAAGCTTGGCATTGGTTGAGAATTGGGATTTTTATTATGCAGTCCTCCCTAGTTCATCTGGTCGTCACCATGAAGATAGACTGTATAGCAGAGACAGGGGCATCATTAATAATAATAATAATAATAATAATAATAATAATAATAATATTTTTATACCCCGCCTTTAGCCGAAGTTATCAAGGTGGCTTGCATTAAAAGTACAACCCACATTTAATAACAATCATATAACCCCCCCTTAAAATTACAATTAAATCAAAATCATTTAAAAACTAACATTGACACCAAAACACAATAAAACAAAACACTAAAACATCCCCCGTTTACAGCAGGGGCAAATTAACCCCTCAGAGATACGTATTAGAGGAAAAGGGCTCTTAATGGGGGAGGATTAAAACTTACTAACTCTCTTCTGGATAACATCCATGTTAACACACAATGTCCACTGATTCTCAGATTAAATGCCAACATCTTCCTGTCCTCAGGATGTACACGTGGGATAGAAAGGATCATATTTCCCCCCAGTTTTCCCTTTGTGATGTGCTTTTCCTGCCCTTTTGTCAGGATTGGTCCACCTTACCATGTTTTAATGGGTGTCATGGACTGATTTGTAAGATGATTACTAGCATGAATGCTGTATTGTCCTATTATATATGTCTGTGGATATATAAGCTTGATTATATATGTTTATGGTTATATGTCCTAACTGGCAGTGACAACAGAGGCCTGTGATGAGTGAGCTAAATTGCCAAATCTACAGAGGTTATGTTTTTGTTGTTAATATAGAGGGCATGCTTATCAAATTTGCTGATGACACCAAATTAGGAGGAGTAGTTAATGCCACAGAGGAGATGACCAAAATTCAAAATGATGATTAGAATGTTGGGGGGAAACTAACAAAGTAGCAATAGCAAATACATTTCTATACTACTTATCATTGTACTTAAGCACTCCCTAAGCAGTTTACAACAAGCTGGGGACTCATTTGAGCAATCTATGGAAGGATGCAAGGCTGAGTCAACCCTGGAGCCCTGGGATCGATTCACAACCTTGTGGCTGTGAATGGCTACAGTACAGGCATTTAATCACTGTGCCACCAAGGCTCCTTTCAAAATAAATTTCAACATGGAGAAATGTAAAGTACTACATTTAGGTAGAAAAGAATGTAATGCACAGATATAGGATAGGGAATACTAGCCTGTCTGGTGCAGAGGAGCAAGGAATGTGTATTGCCCAGCAAGAACAAATGTGGGGAGATGGGGTGGTCAATATTGATGGAATTGGAGCTAGTCAGCTGCCACAGTAAGAGAATAATGGTTGTCTCAACCACTTACTCTTTTTTGGAGACTCTTTGGGGCAAAGAAGATGGTCAGGAAGGAGCAACCAGAAACCGCTCCCAGCCTGATTGTCCCGGGTCCACGGCAAATATATGCCATGGCCCCAAGGATACATCCTGCCACAGTCTCAAATAGGAGTGGAAAAGATCCGCTCGTTTTGGGCCCCTGCACAACTTCTGAGCATTCTGGGGTGTGCATCATGTAAACGCCACACCTCCTGAGCGGCCAGCTGCCCCCATCTGCCCATCTGTTTGGGGCCTTTGTCTCTGCTAAGCCCTTGTGACTGTGGAGAGGGAGGGAAGAAGTGGAGCTACAGCGAGAGCAACAGTGTGAAAAGTATTGAATGTGCCATAATTTTCTCTTAATTTACATCTGTTGCTTGTCTTCAATGTGATGGTGTGAACAGAGAGTGTCTGAGCTGGGCTTTTTTCTCATTGTGTCTCTCCCCCCCCCCTTGGGTCTGTGCTGATTAGTAGGTTGTCCTCAATAAAGCTGAGTTTCCTTAAATATTTTTGCACTGGAGTGTAACAACAGCAGCCTTGGGGGGGGGGGGGGGAGATGAGTAAAAACCAAAAATGGAGTACAATGGTGTGATGGGCCATTTTTGAGAGGGGGGTCTGATGCATTAAGAACTGTTGGGCCCACTTAAAAACAATATTTCATATCTCAAATGGGCCAGGTATGCTTTTATTAATCACTTTATTCACAATACCTATCTGGAACACAATAAAATGGCCCAGAACAGAACGTCTGAGTGGGACACACATAAGCACCAAATTCACTAGCCCCACTTTCCGTGCCATCTTGTGGAAGTTTTGTGGCTTCTTGCATCCATCACTCCCACGTCATGGGAGGGAACTAGTGTTCTGGTCTCTTATGGAGCAGCCCTGAAGTCCCTGCTGTCAGCTTTCTGAGGTAAAACAGCTTTCCCTACACTCTTGCACATAGGAGAATGAAATATATGTACAATATTACTTGGCAATTAAAAAATGTAAAGAGCTGTACAGCAGAATTGTCTCCCTATTTTAAGACCTAGTTTTAATTTCTAAAAAGTAGTTAACATCTTGTTACACTCCAAATAATTCATGTCTTCTGCATAAAGATATTATTTACAGATCCCTGCAATATTTAAAAACAGATCAATCCTGCTGACAGGCCTGGTGCTGGACTTTTCTGAGGGAAAGCTGTCCTCTGAGCATGCATGGAGTGCTCTGAAGGGGAAAGGGGATAGGCGACTGAGACCCCTTCTGTTGGGGAACCCAGAGAAGGAGTTCATAAAATATTCCAGTTGCACCCAACTCTGAATAATGACTTAACAGTGTGGTTTACAATATCACAAGACTAGGAAAAAGTGGGAGCCTGGAGGAGGCAGGAGAAAGAGTCTGCCCATGTGGGAGTTGGAGGGGGAGGGTTATTTTGGGGTGGGGTGAGAAGAACAAAGTGTCCCCCTTCCTCCTGTATTTTGCTTGGGTGGGGAGTTCATGATGCATGGAAATTAGAACACATACACCCCAATTTCAGTACAGAACTTCCCCCCATCTCCCCCCAACTTAAAGCACAACAAGAAGCAAGAGGGCACCTGAAGCTTGGTTACAAAAAGCAGGCTTTTTTTAAATGAAGAATTTAACAAGTGAAAACACGTGTTAAAGGTTTAAAAACAGTGTAAACTCAGCTACACCTTTCTCATTTTAGGGGGAGAAAACCCTAACACCCCCACCAAGCTAATGAAGAAAAATATTTCAAGGAGAAGGAGGAAGGCAGGTTGCAAATTTCATTTGAGTGATAATTTATGTATTTAATTTATTTGCATGGTGTCACTTTCTTTAATCCCTCCTGCCCTTTTTCTCTGGAATCCCCCTTCAGAGATTTGCAGAAAGAAAAATAAAACCCCTTCTGCTCAAGGTGACCAGATGTCCTAACTGCAAAGGAGGAGAAGGCAAAACATAGGACATTCAAGAAAAAATATAGGACATCACAAAATGAAAGCTAAAAACACAAATACGAGGGGATATCATAAAGTAATAATTATCATTCAGAAGTTATTATGGTATATTGATGAAATTTTGTCAGTGTCATCATTGGTCCCTAAGTGCATGATGTTGAGAAAATCAGCTGGTTATGTCCTGTATTTTTGTTACAAGCTGTACCAGAAGTTACTAAAGTGTAAGATGGAGAAGATTGAGACTTGCAGCATGATAAAATTCCTATCCAGCAAATTCATGATGAGATGATAGTAGTTTATGGAAATGACTGCCCATCTTATGACACTATTGAGAGGTGGAAAAGGAATTTCCAAACTGGTCACATGTCCCTCACAGCCGAGCCAAGACCTGGAAGACCATTGTTGACGGATGATACAGCCACAGTGAAGAAAGTGGAGTGTTTAATTCTGGAGGACAGACAAGCATCCATCCAAATGATCAGGAATGAAACTGGTCTCATTTCTGGTAGTTATGGGAAATTATTCATGACAAACTGCACATGTCTAAGGTGTCTGCACACTGGAGCAGCAAGGAGTGGATGTGGGCATTTGCAGCCAAACAAACCCACAGTTACCACCTTTTCCCCCTGGAGTGGGTGTGGAGTGTAGCCCTCAAAACTCCTTCAGCCATCTTCCTTCCCACCAGGGAAAGACTGAGAGGGTGGTTACAAATATCTTTGGGTTATCTGATTGGGGGATTGGACATAATGGTAATCCTGATATAACCATCCCAGAATCTCATCAGCAGGTTTGTTTCATTTTGCTTTAGTTTTTATCTTGCTGGCTTAGGTTAAACATGGTAATGAGCAGGAGTCAATCTGGTCTCTCAAAGAGACCCAGAAAATTCTCTAAAACTAACAAAAATACTGCTCATAGCTCAATTCGACCTTTTGTTAAGATTATAAGAAGGAATAGGGGTAAAGTGGGTCCGTATTTAAATGTCTCTCAAGGGGAAGAATCTTTGGGCTTGAAAGGGAAACATACTGGTCCTGAAATTGACCTCACTGAGGATTCTATCGCTGATATATCTGGTATTACATCTAATCTTGATCGCCAACCATCTTTACCAGAAAATAGCCCAGTTAAGGACATGGGAATGGGTCATAACTTGAACAGGAGTTTGCCTCCTGAACATGAGTGTCCAGAAATAAATCCTGGGGATAGCAATATAAATTTACATCAGACAAGTGACCCTGTGAATAATAAGGATGATCTTTTGTGTTTTTTTAAAGATATGCCTCCTTTGGAAATATCATTGGAGAATGAAAAGAGAACATTGGAGGAATATAGTAAGTGTAGGGAGATAATTAATGAACAGCTACGTGCCCTAGAAGCAAAATCCTCCCATTGTGAAGAAAGTTTGCATCCTTTAGCAGACTCTGATGAGAAACTAGATGAGTCAACAGTGAACGAAAATAGTCATTTCTCAGTATTACTTGATATGCTAAAAAAAAGCATGATTTAATAACCACTATTAAAATTAATATAGATATAATATGTTGGACTATTGTCAAAAGGATTTTACAAGCTGCCCCCCAAAAAACTGTAGAGGTCTCAAATACAGGAAAAAATGCAGATCACCTGGGCAAATCCTCACCTCATAATGATATTACTTTGAGCCAAGTTACTTTCGAGCCTGATAACAGATCTAATAAATGGTCTAATAAAAAGAAGAGCAAAAAAAGGGAAAGGATTAAAAGTAATGCTGTTAGCCGAAATTTGGAGAAACAGAACCAGAAAGGCTGTAAATTTTAATTTCAAGAGACTATTCAATCTCCTAGACACCCCCCCCCAAAACCTCTTGCAAATGCAGGCTCAAAAGGAAAGGCAGCAGGCTGCATTAAGAATAAAGGAAAGAATAGAAAGCTGGCCACAAAACCAAACGAATCTATTTTAAGTAAGCTCTTCCCAGGTGGACTCCAGTAACTCAACAGGACCTCTGACGAAGGAACAAATATTGGAGGGGAATGATGAGGGCAGTACCAATAATAGCATGGTCATGTTAAGTGGAAAAGAGGATAAACAGCATCTATCAATTTCTCAAAAAAGTTTTAATATACCATCTTTAGTTCTAAAAAGATCACAACTGGCATTCATTAATTACCCCAAGCCATATGGTTTCACCTCTCAATCTTATAGGAAAACTCATTTCCTACAACAGCTTGCAGCCCTCAGGATAACCTTCCTGAGAAAAGGGGATATAGTAAATATTCAATACTTGTTTTATAATTACTTGATGACCAGAGCCCTCATAACATTTAGGGATGTTGATACAACAGTTTGATTTCTTGGTCAAACATTGAAGTGACAAGAGTCTTCTGCCACTCAGCACCATATCCATTAATTGTGAATACATCATCTTCTACAAATGATACATCAACGATGGGCCTTGATAAGGCTGGACAGATAAATGAGGATGAGGACTTGATTTGTTTTGATGATCCATTAAGGCTTTACCACTTATGGAAGTTCTGAGCATGCGCAGTTGATCTTTATGGAATGTTCCAGAATCTTCTCAGCAAGCTGAGGGAGGTCTGGCCCTTTTGGCCTATGGTAAGTGTGTGTGTAGTTTCTTTTCTAATATATTAAGAGCTTATTTTACAACTTTGGGTGAGAGAAGGTGAATTTTTTGAGTGTTTTGGATTCTCACTAGCTGGTCTTAGAAGGTAAGCAGGGTCAGTCCTGGTTAGTACTTGGATGGGAGACCGCCAAGGAGCCCCAGGAACTGTATGTGACATTTCAGAGGAAGGGACTGGCAAAACCACCTCTGAGGGAAATTCCTTGCCTAAGAAAACCCTGTGAAATTCAGCCAGGAAATTTGGAGGCACCCAAGATCAGTGGGCCTCATATTTCTTTCAGAAGAGAGCAGGATGAGCAGGCGTCCTCTTTTTTCAGAACTGGGAGTAAATTTAAAAAAAAAACACAAAAAGATAATGTAAACATGAAAGAAAGGATGGACAGTTAATAATGAGGCTTGGGGTGAAATCACAGTTCACAGTTGGGTTAATTGTATAAGTTTTGCTTTAGTCGAAAATCACATCAAAGATATACCCTAGGAGATCTGTAAATAAGGGCGAGGGGGGATCTGTAAATAAGGGCGAGGAGGTTCTGAATTTGAGCAGAGGGGAGATGTAAACAGGAGCGGAGATAATGTATTCATTTTAGGCATTTGGGATTTGTTATATAGTTTAATGACATCAGCCAATAATGTTGGGCGAATTCTTTGATGTTTACTATATGAGCTACCATCACTGAAGCTCTTTCCACATTCCTTGCATTCATATGCTTTCTCCCCTATGTGTATTCTTTGATGTGACCGTAAATTTTTACTAAGAGAGAAGCTCTTTCCACACTCAATGCATTTATATGGTTTCTCACCTGTGTGGATTCTTTGATGTGAATGTAGATTTCCACTCTGACTGAAGCCTTTTCCACATTCCATGCATTTATATGGTTTCTCCCCGGTGTAGGTTCCCCGGTGTAAATTAAGATGCCCACTCTGACTATAGTTCTTTTCACATTCCATGAATCTGTATGATTTCCCCCTCATGTGGACTGTGAAGTGTACCCTTAACTGCCCTTTATGTTTCGGTATCTATTAGGCACTACACTTTTCTTATTACTTGTTGATCTGGCTGTGAAGTCAAGAGTTGAAAATATCAGCACTCACAGAAATAATCAATTTGATCTTCTTTGTTCTTCTTTCATTTCTGCCACTTGTGATTTTCAAATTGCATAGGATGAATTTTTTTTCCCTATCACTTCAGAGGTGACTTGATAAAATGCTCTTTTACTTGATCCTATCCTGGTTGAGAAAAAGAGGAAGAGAAGATAAGGAAGGTCAGAGATTCAGCCCAACTGTTTTATCTCTAACACTCTGCACTTTCCACTTCATACACAGTCGGGAAGAGACCTCAAGAGCCAGTAAGTCTTGCTGTGCAGGAATAGACAATCAAAGCATCTCCAACAGATGGCCATCCAGCCTATGTTTAAAAACCGCCAAGGAAGAAGATTCCACCACATTCCAAGGAGTGTGTTTTACTCTTGAATAGCTTTTAATATCAGGAAATTCTTCCTAATGTTGAGGTGGAATCTCTTTCCCTGTACTTTGAACCCCACTGGTCCAAGTACTATTCTCTGGAGCTGCAGAAAACAATTTTGCTCCATCTTCATATGACATCCTTTCACGTACTCAAACAGGGCTATCTTATAACCCCTTAACCTTCTTTTCTCCAGGCTAAATATACTCAGATTCCTATGTTGCTTTTCATGGTTTCCTTTGGACACACTCCAGTTTCCCAAAAACTTTTTTGAATTAAGGTGGCCAAAACTAGATGCAGTATTCTAGGTGAAGCCTGACCAAAGCAGAATAGAGTGGCATTATTACTTCTCTTGATCTAAACCAGGGGTCGGCAACTTTTTTTGCCGGAGGCTGCGGGAAGGGGGAATGGCGCAGGGGGCCAGAGCTTGCGTGCATGCGCACGGTGCCATTGGGCCTTCCAAAATTCGTACGGATCCGGCGCCATTCACACGAATTCGCACGGCGAATTCACACGGCGCCAGTGCCATTGGGCCTTCTGAAATGGCACCCGCGCCTGCGCTCGTATGAGGCAGTGGTGGCGGCAGTAGGACTGCACCCGGCCCGTGGGCCATAGGTTGCCGACCCCTGATCTAGACACTATACTTCTATTCATGCAGCCTAAAAAAGCATTGGCCTTTTTAGCTGCGGCATCACACTCTTAACTCATGTTCAACTTGTGGTCTAGTAGGACTCCTAGATTCTCTTCACACATAGTGTCCCATCTTATATCTATGCATTTCATTTTTTTGCTCTAAGTGCAGTATCTTTCATTTCTCCATGTTGAAATTCATTTTGTTAGCTTTGGCCCAGCTTTCTAATCTATTAAGGTCATTTTGAATTTTCATTCGGATTTCTGGGGTATTAGATGTTCCTCCTAATTTGGTGTCATCTGCAAATTTGGTAAGAATGCCCCCTATTCTTTCATCCAAGTCATTGATAACGATGTTGAATAGCACTGGGCCCAGGACAGAACCCTGTGGCACTCCACTGGTCACTTCTCTCCAGGATAAAGAGGAACCATGCCAATCAACCAATTGGGTTTGGCCAATCAACCAATTACAAATCCGTGTAACAGTTGCTTTGTCTAGCCCACATTTTACAAGCTTGTTAACTGGAAGATAATTGTTGGGATCCTCTTTTTTCCTTTTTAAAAGATGGGACATTTGCCCTCCTTTAGTCTGTTAGGACTTCTCCTGTTTTCCAGGAGATCTCAAAGATTATTGCCAATGGCTCCAATATTAGATTTGTCAGTTCTTTTAATATCCTTGGATCTTTGAAACTTAAATTCATTTAGATTAACCAGATATTCTTGTACTACCTCTTTACTTATTCTGTGCTGCATTTCCCCTATTGTGTCCTCTGGTCCATTTTCCTCAGGTTTTCCATTTTCCTTTTTCTTTTGTGAGAAGACTGAGGCAAAGAAGGTGTTGAGTAGTTCTGCCTTTTCGCTGTCCCTTTTTGCAAGCCTGAACTTATTCTGCACTTTAGCTTTTCTGACTTTGCCCCTACACATGCTAGCAATTTGTCTGAATTCCTCTTTGGTGATTTCCCCTTTTGGTGATGTTGCTTGGCCACACATGTCTTGGTTTTCATCTGTGAAATGTTGGAGGGTATTAGTCCTGCTCCTGATTTTTTTTAATAGGGCACATCCTATTTAATTCTCATTCTGTCAGACATTGGGATACACCAGACCCATTTCTGTAATCCCATTCTCAGGGATTGCCAGGAGAGCTTTCTCCTCCTGCTTTTCTTCCCCAGCAGGCCGGCCACACTCTGGAATAAACCCTGGCTAAAGTTTACACAGCGAGAGCGAAGGCCTAAATTCCTAGAGAGTCCTCCAAGGGGAGAGAGAGCTGAGGCCTCATATTCCTAGAGAGTCCTTCAATGGGAGGGAGAGAGAAAGAGAAAGAGAGAGAGAGAAAACAGAGGCCTCAGATTCCTAGAGAGTCCTCCAAGAGGGGGAGAGAGCGAGAGCGGAGACCTCAAATTCTTAGAGAGTCCTCCAAGGGGAGAGAGAATGGAGGCCTCAGATTCCTAGAGAGCCCCCCAATGGAGAGCGAGCGGGCCTCAGATTCCTAGTGAGGCAGGAAATGTTCAGAAAGGTGTCATGTGAAGGAAAGGAGGAGTGCTGGAGAGGCCCAGAGGGTGGAGCAGGAGAGGAGTAGGAGGTAAGGGGGCACTTTGAGGAGGGGGAAGGGGCACCCTAAATGGGGCTTTGTTGGGGAAGGAGTCTTTGCCGGTCTCCCAGGTGAGGGGTGGGGTCCCGGTTCCTTCTTCCTGCTTTGGGATGAAGGGAGGCCCTGCTTCCTCCTTTCCCTGGCAAAGCCCAGAGCTCCCCTTCAGGATGGATTGGGGAGGGCAGAGGAAGGAGGGCTGGGGGCCCAGGGGGAGAAGAGCGGCCCTGCCTTTGGATGCGAGGGGGCTAAGGAGGAGGAGGGAGAGACCCCTGTCTGTGGGGAGAAGGTAAAGGAACAGGAGGTGGGTTATTTTAGGGAGAGCAGAATCCTCTTCAAGCAGGGGTCCCTACACTTTTTCTGCTGGGGGCCAATTTGCTTGCTCCTGATCTTCAGAGGGCTGAAGGAAAAAAAAAAATCACGGGCGGAAGTGCGTGTGCATGCATGCACGCGCATACACACTACTCGGGCACCATTTTGTTATCCAAAATGGTGCCCGGAGTCATGCACATGCGCCCAGCATTGCGCGTGCATGTGCATGACTCCGGACGCCATTTTGGAACACAAAACGGCGCCGGAGTAATGCGCATGCGCGTGCATGATGCAGGACACCATTTTTGGAACACAAAATGGCGCTCTGCATTACACGCGCATGCGCATTACTCCGGTGCCATTTTGTGTTCCAAAATTGCACCCAGTGTCGTACGCATGCACGTACGACACCAAGCACCATTTTGGAACACAAAATAGTGCTCCACGTCGCGCACGGTGGCAGCAATAGGACTGGCCGTGGGCCGGTTTAAAGGCCTCAATGGGCCGGGGCCCACGGGCCATAGTTTAGGGACCCCTGCTTTATTACAACATAACATGATGTTTTATATTCATTGAAATCTCCTTGCAGTTTCCACTCATTTTATCAGGTATGCTGCCTCAGCAGGTGGCTTTTCTGAATACCAGAACTAAGAGCCTCCTTGGGAGAAGAGAATCATTGTTTCCACATGCCACACTCCTCCTTTCCAGGAACTCCCCACTTTGATGCCCCTCAACGGCTGCTATTCCCTGGTTGTCTCTCTCTCTCTCTCTCTCTTTTTTTTTTTTGCAGGTTTCTTTTTTTGTTCAACATCCAGGCCATCCTCTTCATTTCCCTTGTATGTTTCACTGCCCTCTAAATGGCTCATGGTCACAGCTGTTAATGCTGCTCTGCCTTTTGCTGTTTTGGGGGAGACCCATCTCAGGCCATGGCTACTGGGGGTCACCAGTGGTGCTCCTTGGTCATCCCTCCTGAGCTCTTCACTGAAGGGGGGCTGCCTTCCTTCCTCTCAAATAATCCCCCCAAAAGCTCCATCTCTTCCTCTCTCCAGGCCCCCAAGAGGGCCCTCAGTGCCTTTTTTAGGGGGAGGGAAGATGATCTCTAATAGGAGACCAACACCCCCCTGCCATGACCCCCCCCACTCTTCTCCTCCCCCTTCATTAATCCTTCCTGCCTCACTAGGAAGTGGAATTTAGTACTGGGAGGACTCGGATAGCAGAAGCAGGGTGATCAGACATCTTCCTTTTGCAGGACGTAAGGAGCCCTTGTGGTGCAGTGGTTAAATGCCAGTATTACTGCAGCCACTACGTTGTAAATTCAATCCTGGAGGGCTCCAGGTTGACTCAGCCTTCCATCCTCAGACTTCCTAGGTTGGTAAAATGGGGACAATTGGCTTACACATTGTAAACTGCTTAGAAAGCGCATAGTTCACTATGAAGTGGTGTAGAAATGTAAATCCTATTGCTATTGCTAGATTTCTAGTCTTTTATCCAGGAGGAATTCCAAAATATCTCTATTGTGAAGCACGGATTTATATTTATATGAGGGAGTACCATAAAGTTTTAAATTATCACCTTTAAATTTTTGCCAATCAAGGTATCACTGATGGATTTTTGTTTGTATTCTCCAAAAACCGTTATTGTAGAAGTTGGCAGATTGTGCCTTAAAGCACTCTTCCACTTCATTAATGACGTCATTTGTGTTGTCAAATCGGCGACCCCACGATGGATTTTTCATTTCTGGGAATAAGAAAAAGTCACTTGTTACAAGATTGGGAGAATAAGGTGGATGCTGCAAGATCTCAAAGCCACATGGCCTTGCTTTGTTAAATGCAGCTTGAGATGAGTGAGCTGGTGCATTGTCAGCTAGGAGACAAATGTCTCTGGAGAGCATACCACAGTGTTTCTTTTTCAGAGCATCTCGCAACTTGTCCAGAAAATTGCTGTAGTATGTGGCAGTGATGGTTTGTCCCATTGCAAGGTAATCTGTAGGAATGACTCCATGACAGTCTGCAAAAACTGAGAGCATGACCTTCCCTGCTGACTTTTGCATCTTTGCCTTTTTTTAGAGGGAGGGGAATAGGCATGCTTCCACTCCATGCTCATGGTTTTGGTCTCTAGATCATACTGATAGATCCAAGATTCATCCATGGTTACCAGATGACCTAAAAAATCCTCATCATCCTGTTCTAACAGCGTCAACATCCGTCTTGAAAGATCACACCATGTTTGTTTCTGAAACGGGGTTAGCAAATGTGGACGCCAGTGTGCAGACACCTTAGACATGTGCAGTTTGTCATGAATAATTTCCCATAACTACCAGAAATGAGACCAGTTTCATTCCCGATCATTTGGATGGATGTTTGTCTGTCCTCCAGAATTAAACACTCCACTTTCTTCACTGTGGCTGTATCATCCATCAACGATGGTCCTCCAGGTCTTGGCTCGGCTGTCAGGGACATGTGACCAGTTTGGAAATTCCTTTTCCACCTCTCAATAGTGTCATAAGATGGGCAGTCATTTCCATAAACTACTATCATCTCATCATGGATTTGCTGGATAGGAATTTTATCATGCTGCAAATCTCAATCTTCTCCATCTTACACTTTAGTAACTTCTGGTACAGCTTGTAACAAAAATACAGGACATAACCAGCTGATTTTCTCAACATCATGCACTTAGGGACCAATGATGACACTGACAAAATTTCATCAAAATCCTATATCTGTGCATTACATTTTTTTCTACCTGAATGTAGTACTTTACATTTCTCCATGTTGAAATTTATTTTGAAAGGAGCCTTGGTGGCACAGTGGTTAAATACCTGTACTGCAGCCATTCACAGCCACAAGGTTGTGAATCGATCCCAGGGCTCCAGGGTCGACTCAGCCTTGCATCCTTCCATAGGTTGCTCAAATGAGTCCCCAGCTTGTTGTAAACTGCTTAGGGAGTGCTTAAGTACACTGATAAGTAGTATAGAAATGTATTTGCTATTGCTACTTTGTTAGTTTTTCCCCAACTTTCTAATCTATTAACATCATTTTGAATTTTGATCATCTCCTCTGTGGCATTAACTACTCCTCCTAATTTGGTGTCATCAGCAAATTTGATAAGCATGCCCTCTATATTAACAACAAAAACATAACCTCTGTAGATTTGGCAATTTAGCTCACTCGTCACAGGCCTCTGTTGTCACTGCCAGTTAGGACATATAACCATAAACATATATAATCAAGCTTATATATCCACAGACATATATAATAGGACAACACAGCATTCATGCTAGTAATCATCTTACAAATCAGTCCATGACACCCATTAAAACATGGTAAGGTTGACCAATCCTGACAAAAGGGCAGGAAAAGCACATCACAAAGGGAAAACTGGGGGGAAATGTGATCCTTTCAATCCCATGTGTACATCCTGAGGACAGGAAGGTGTTGGCATTTAATCTGAGAATCAGTGGACATTGTGTGTTAACATAGAGTAAGAAAAGGAAAAGAGATGCCCCTGTCTCTGCTATACAGTCTACCTTCATGGTGATGAGCAGATGAACTAGGAAGGACTGCATTAATAAAAATCCCAATTCTCAACCAATGCCATGCTTCATAGACATTAGAAGGGATGCCAAGGCAACAGAATATTCCATATAATTTTTTATTGAATGAACATGTAAGTGCTAGATACTTTAGTATCACATGCTTTCAAGGAAAACAGCATTAAAGGAAGGTATAAGAGTTTTACAAATCAGAATCTAGATATACTGTCTCTGTAAACAAAAGATATTTCACTCATCCACTTTCTCACCAGTGTGAACATTCTGATGCCTCAAAAGGGTTGATTTCTGAGCAAAAGATTTCCCACACTGCTGGCATTTATGTGGTTTCTCTCCTGTATGGCTTCTCTAATGATTCAGGAGGTGTGACTTCCCAGCAAAACATTTTTCACACTGCTGGCATTTGTATGGTTTCTCTTCTGCGTGGCTTCTTTGATGAACCACTAGGGATGACATGATGACAAAACATTTTCCTCACTGCTGGCATTTGTATGGATTCTCTCCTGTATGGATTCTCTGATGTTTTACGAGGGTAGCCTTTTTAGCAAAACCTTTTCCACACTGCTGGCATTGATAGGGTTTCTCTCCTGTGTGCATTCTCTGATGAACCACAAGGGCTGGCCTGATGACAAAACCTTTCCCACACTGCTGGCATTTGTATGGTTTCTCTGCTGTGTGGCCTCTCTGATGAGCCAGAAGGGCAGACTTTTGAGCAAAACCTTTCCCACATTGCTGGCATTTGTATGGCTTCTCTCCTGTATGGACTCTCTGATGAATAACAAGGACTGAGTTGCGAACAAAATATTTTCCACACTGCTGGCATGTATATGGTTTCTCTCCTGTGTGGACTCTCTGATGAGCCAGAAGGGCAGACTTCTGAGCAAAACCTTTCCCACACTGCTGGCATTTGTATGGTTTCTCTCCTGTGTGGATTCTCTGATGTCTCACAAAGGCCGAATTGTCAGCAAAGCCTCTTCCACACTGCTGGCATTTGTATGGTTTCTCTCCAGTGTGGATTCTCTGATGAACCACAAGGGCTGACCTGATGACAAAACATTTTTCACACTGCTGACATTTATATGGTTTCTCTCCTGTATGGCTTCTCTGATGATTCAGGAGGTGTGACATCCCAGCAAAACCTTTTCCACATTGCTGGCATTTGTATGGTTTCTCTCCTGTGTGACTTCTCTGATGAACCACGAGATTTGCCCTGATGACAAAACATTTTCCACACTGCTGGCATTTGTATGGTTTCTCTCCTGTGTGGCTTCTCTGATGAACCACGAGGGCTGACCTGATGACAAAACATTTCCCACATTGCCCGCAACTGTACAGTTTCTCTCCTGTGTGGCTTTTCTCATGAATCACAAGGGCTGACCTGATTACAAAACATTTTCCACACTGCTGGCATTTATATGGTTTCTCTCCTGTGTGGATTCTCTGATGTTTCACAAGGGTAGACTTTTCAGCAAAACCTTTCCGACACTGGTGGCATTTGTATGACTTCTCTCCTGTGTGGATTTTTTGATGACCCACAAGGGCTGACTTGATGACAAAACATTTTCCACACTGCTGGCATTTGTATGGTTTCTCTCCTGTGTGGACTGTCTGATGCCTCAAAATACCTGACCTGTGAGCAAAACCTTTCCCACACTGCTGGCATTTGTATGGTTTCTCTCCTGTGTGCATCCTCTGATGTCTCACAAGGGTAGACTTCTTAGCAAAAGATTTCCCACAATGCTGGCATTTATATGGTTTCTCTCCTGTGTGGACTCTCTCATGACTCACAAGGACTGACTTCTGAGCAAAACCTCTCCCACACTGCTGGCATTTGTATGGTTTCTCTCCTGTGTGGACTCTCTGATGTGTTAAAAGACCTGACCTGTGAGCAAAATATTTCCCACAGTGATGGCATTTGTATGGTTTCTCTCCTGTGTGAAGTCTTAAGTGACTGTCAAGGTGTGAATTCCGAGCAAAACATTTTCCACACTGCTTGCATTCATAAGGTTTTTCTCCTGTGTGGACTCTCTGATGATCTACAAGGGCCGACTTCCGAGCAAAACATCTCCCACACTCCTGGCATTTGTATGGTTTCTCTCGTGAGTGAACCCTCTGATGTCTCAAAAAGACTGACTTGTCAGCAAAACATTTTCCACACTGCTGGCATTTGTATTGTTTCTCTCCTGTGCAGACCTTCTGATGGTTCAATAGGTGTCCTATAAAGAGAGACAAGATTAAATCTCAGCATTGACAGATGACAGACCTCTGGGAGCAGCCATAGAGCTAATCCAGGTCAGGAAGGAAAAGAAACATCATAGAAAGAGATGCTTCTGTATCCCCTATCCCCCTTCATAGATATTAGTCACAGTTGCTAAATGGAACCTTTTGATAGGTTTGAAAACAAGGACCAGTTCACCAAAACCAGTTGTTAAAATTTGTCAGGTCATTGCAGGGGTAGGCAACCTTTCCCCTTTAAGGGCTGAGGGACTTCAGCTTCCAGAATCCCAGGAGCTATTGGCCAACATGGGACTATTGGCCAACATGACTGAGGCTTCTAGGAGCTGAAGTCCCTCGGCCCTTAAACGGGAAAGGTTGCCTAACCCTGGGTAATTGGTTGCCTTTCAGTCTTCAAGGCACACTCTGCGTGTGCATGTGTGCATGTGTGTGCGTGTGTGAGAGAGAGAAGAGTAGACTGAAAGAGAGTGTAAAACAGGATGGTGGGGGAAAGAAGTGATGAGAATGAGATGCTGAAAGGAGGGGAGATGAGGCTGGTAATATTGGACAAGCTGTGCTATCCCCCGGAGCAGGGAGAGAGGAAGAACACATCTCCCTCCTTGTCCTAGTCAGAGGTTTTGCTTGTATGTGTGCATATGTCCATCCTCATTAGGTTTATGTGTTTACAAACATGCACACATTTGGGCAAAAATATTAGAACCAGTTGAATCACAGAATCATAAGAGTTGGAAGAGATCCCAAGGGCCACCCAGTCCTCACCCCAGCCATGCAGGAACTCACAATCGAAGCATCCCTGACAGATGGCCATCTAGCCTCTGTTTTATAGACCTCCAAAGAAGGAGACTCCACCACTCTCTGAAGCAGAGTGTTCTACTGTCAAAAAGCTCTTACTATCAGAAATTCCTTCTAATGTTTAGATGGAATCTTTTTTCCTGTAGCTTGCTTCCATTGTTCCGTGTCCTAGTCTCTGAAGCAGCACAAAACAAGCTTGCTCCATCTTCAATGTGACACCCCTTCAAATATTTAAACAGGGCTGTAATATTATCTCTTAACTGGCTCCTTTCCAGGCTAAACATACCCAATTCCCTAAGTATTCCGTTATAAGGCCTGGTTTCCAGACCCTTCACCATTTGGGTCACCCTCCTCTAGATATGCTCCAGCTTCTTAATATTCTCTTTGGAAACGTGGGGTTGTAATTTATGTCAAGGATGTACTCAAACCCAGGAAAGTGTGGATTGATTCTAGAGGTCGTTGCGTGATAGTAGATATTATGTGGTCAAGTCTTAATGTGACGATTGTCGGTATTTATGCCCCAAACAAAAATAAAGGTAAATTTTATAAGTATCTTTTGCAAAAGTTGATTGAGCTAAATGTTGAAAATGTTATAATGATGGGGGATTTTAACGGGGTCATTGACCCTGTTCAGGATAGGCTAACTTATAAAAGGGTAACATCTAACCAAGGGAAACTCCCTACAGATTTTTTTGGCATGATGGAACAATTTGATTTGACAGACGCATGGAGGGTTTTAAATGGCACTATTAATGATTTTACTTATTTTTCAGATAGGCACAGGTCTTGGTCGCGCATTGATATGTTTTTGTTGTCTAAAAACTTGTGCCCATGGACCTCCAAGATAGAGTTGTTGCCAAGATTTAGATCTGACCATACCCCCCTGGTTATGGGACTTAAGGAAGCACCTCAAGAATACAATTGGAGACTTAATGATGTACTATTGAGAAATGATGAGGTTTTGCAGGAGGTAAAAACCCAATTAAAATATTACTTTCTGGAAAATGAGGATCAACATACCCCCTCCAAGGTGATTTGGGACGCTTCTAAAGCAGTGATTAGAGGCATATTTATAAAAAAGGGCTCTGAATATAAGAAGAAAAGGCATAAAGAGTTAAACGAAATCCAGAATTCACTAAGGGTTAAAGAGCTAGAACTTAAACAGAAACCCCAAAGTGATAATCTATTGAAAGAGATAAAGAGACTGGAGCAGAGAATGGCCCTCTGGCTGTCAGAGGACATTGCGAAAAAAATGAGGTATGTGAAACAGAGAGTTTTTGAAAACGCGAATAAGCCAGGGAAACTTTTAGCAGCTAGAGTACGGCAGGGCAAGGCCAGAATGGTAATAAATAAATTGAAGGAGGACGGAAGGGAGATAGTTAAGCAAGCAGATTTAAAGAATGCAATTTGGAAATTTTATAGTCAGCTATATAAAATGCGGCATATAATTGAGGGAGAAGTGGAGAGTTATTTATATAACTGTAATATTCATGAAATGAAGGATGAGCACAGGGATGTTCTCAATGCTGAAATTACACTGCAGGAAGTGTATGATGCTATTAAAAAAAGTAAAACAGGGAAAACGGCTGGGCCCGATGGGTTCCCCGCAGAATATTACAAGATCTTTATGGATAACGTGGCCCCAATTATGTTAAAGGTTTTCAGGGAGTTAGAGCAAAGTGGTAGTCCTACTACATGGGCTGATGCAAATATTTGTTTAATATATAAAGAAGGCACAGACAAAACAAATATCAGAAACTACCGCCCAATATCTTTACTTAATGCTGACTATAAAATCTTTGCAGCAATTTTAGCGGAAAGACTGAAAAGAATACTCCCAGATTGGATTTCCAAAGACCAAAATGGTTTCCTCCCGGGAAGAAGCATAAAAGACAATATTAGGCACATTTTAAACATAATTGAATATCACCAAAAAGACATCAATCGGAAACTAGCTTTGATTTTTATCGATTTTGAAAAAGCCTTCGATAATGTGGACTGGTTTTTCTTAAAAAAATGCCTGGAAAAAATAAATGTGGGACATAGATTTCTTAAATGGGTAGAGATAATATACGAGACACAGATGGCTAGAATAGTTGTGAACACAGAAAGATCTAGACCACTGGAGGTTCAAAAGGGCACCAGACAAGGCTGTCCTTTATCCCCTTTGCTGTTTTTGATGGTTTTAGAAATATTGAATTTCAAGATCAGGGAGAATGTTAGAATTAAGGGCGTTAAAATAAAAAGCATGGAGATGAAACTTAAGGCTTACGCTGACGACTTGGTCTTAACCATAACGAACCCTGAGAGAATCGAGGAGGTATGTGAAGAGTTGGGGGCTTTTGCTAAGGCCTCAGGGTTGAGAGTAAATAAGAACAAGACTGGAATTTTGACCATTAATCTTTCTGATCATGAGAAGAAGGCCATTGTGAACACAACTGGATTTACTATAAAAAGTGAGGTAAAGTACCTAGGCGTTATCCTGACACCTAAGAATGTAGATCTGTATAGGAAAAATTATCAAAAAAAATGGCAAGATATTAGGAAAGATTTAAAAAGATGGAACAACTTAAACTTATCTTTATTAGGTAAGATCTCGGTGATTAAGATGTGTGTATTACCTAAGATTTTATTTCTTTTCCAGAACCTTCCAATTATCCATAAGCAGGCTCCTTTCAAAGAATGGCATCGGGATTTGTCAAAATTTTTATGGGGTGGGAAAAAACCAAGAGTAAAAATGAAAATTCTCTATGACAAAGTTGAGCGGGGAGGCTTAGCCGTTCCAAATCTTAAGATCTATTATGAGGCTTGTTGTTTTTGGTGGCTCTCAGATTGGTTTTTTTTAAAAAACAAGGAGGTATTGGCTTTAGAAGGTGTAGACCTAAGATATGGTTGGCATGCTTACCTCTTTTATAATAAGACTAAAGTGAACAGAGATTTTTTAAACCATTTTGTGCGTAGAGCACTTATAAATGTATGGAATAAATATAAAGATAGGTTATGTAAAAAAATCCCATTATGGGCCTCTGTAAATGAAGCGCTCTTCCCCAGAGAAAGGTTATATGAGAATAAATGGGCCACCTACCAAGATCTGATAAAAGTACAGAAAGGTGCTGCTCAGATGGAGTTGCTGTCGAGAGAAGAATTAAGGGAAAGAGGCCTTAATTGTAGTTGGTTTTTGTACCACCAATTTAAAATGAGGTTCAAAACTGACTTAACCACAACAGGGATCGGAAAAGGAGATAAAGATTTTGAAGCAATCCTAGACGGCCGCAAGAATGTTAAAATATCACAGTTCTATGAGGTGTTATTAAAATTTGAATTGGAGGACGAGATTGTAAAAGACAATATGATTAAATGGGCAAAGGATATAAAGCAAGTAATACCACTAGAGCAGTGGGAAAAATCCTGGTCCCACAGAATTAAATACTCACTTTGTTATGACCTAAGAGAGAACTTCCACAAGATGCAGTTCAGATGGTATTTAACACCGGAAAAACTAGCTAAGATGCAGAAGGGTGTTAGTGGCCTTTGTTGGAAGTGTAAGGAAGAGAAAGGGACCTTTATTCACGCATGGTGGAATTGTAAAATAGCCAAAAAATTTTGGAAGAACATACATAAAGCAGTGACACAGATCATTCCAATAAGAGGAAGAATGGATCCCAAATTTTATTTGCTAGGAATGGTGGATGACGCTAAGTTAGAAAGGGAGTTTGGTAAATTGATATTTTATATAACAACATCTGCTAGGTTAGTTTATGCTGCCAAATGGAAATCTGAAAGGATACCGACAACAGAAGAA
The DNA here is from genome assembly GCA_026167975.1 of Phrynosoma blainvillii. NCBI lineage: Eukaryota > Metazoa > Chordata > Lepidosauria > Squamata > Phrynosomatidae > Phrynosoma > Phrynosoma blainvillii. Next base: position 396,302,465 of record JANUYF010000002.1, on the reverse strand, counting down.
TGGTTAGTTAAGCTGATTGACTTGATAGGGGTAGATAAGCTAACATCATGTTTAAGAGGAGAATCATGGTCCATTTGTAAAAAAGTCTGGGAGCCAGTTAAGGAATATTTGGAGTCCAGCGAATTTAGAGATAAGCTGATTTTTTCGGTATGAAATTATAAGCTGGTTAGTAATTTTGAGTTAAAAATAATTTTGAAAAAGATAAGGACTGGGGCAAAGATAATGTATGAGAGAGCTTAAATTTATATTATGACCTAAGCATATATACTTCGTGTAAATAAGCTGTGATGGGGATATCTTGTTGTTAACAATTGGCTAGTGAGCTCTTTTTTTGTTCTTTTTTTATGTATTTGAGAATGTTTAGGGTGGTTAAAAGCAATAGCTCCAGGACAGGTTTGCTTCGGAGATAAGTGTGTAGTTAAGGGGAAATAGCTACTGAGTCAAAACTCAGGAAGTATTTTTTTTTCTTGTGTGTGAGACATAATTAAGGATTCATGTATTTACGATAAGCGGTGTTTTATTGTGCTTTGTGTTCTTTTGTAATATGTTTTTTTGTTATTAGTGATAATTTGTTGTATATGTCTTTGTTGTTATAGTTTTTTGTCTTTGTTTTAGGTGTAATTATTTGTCAAGATGTGTCTTGTGTTTTTTATTCAAGATTTAATAAATAATTTATAAAAAAAAAAAAATATTCTCTTTGTATTGTGGTGCCCAGAACTTATTCCAGGTGGGGCCTGACCTGACGAAAGCAGAATACAGTGGCACTATTACTTCCCTTGATCTATACTTCTATTGTATACCCATATTTCTATTGATGCAGCTGTCAGGTTTTTGATGGGATATATAGTCAATGTTAAAATGTTGAAATGTAAAGATGTGTGTCTGTATTTTTTTTCCTTGCTGAGAAAATCTGTTTCTTGAGGCCAGATTCACAACAGCCAGCCACAGGTGTGTGTTAGTCAAAACAAAGCTAGCTAACAAGCAGGATTCTGTGAGAAAGAGTTTCATTTACACAAGGGGTTTTCAAAAACAAAAGAATGTTTTGGGAACAGCAGTCACATGATGTAATATGGAAATTAGAGGTTGGACTAACACACGTCATGAAACATCAACCAATTAGTCTGTAAAGGCTACGCCCAAAAGGGTGGAGAAATGTGGGTTGGAATTGTGTTTCTGAGAAAGCTCTCACTTCTTTTCAAACCTTCAAGCTAAATGGATTAACTAGAAATATTTTCCTGATGCTGTAGCTTGACTAATTTTCAAAATGTAGCAGTTAAAGTTTTGTTCCTGCTTAGCCATTCAGGCTAAGGTGAAAATGCTATTATTGTTGTTGTTATTTGTTTTTGCTCATGCTGATTTTTGCAATAAAACAAGGAGCTTACTGAAGCTGCCTGGGTCTTAGTGACTTGGTTTTCATGGACTGTTTGCCATACATCCATCAACATCACAGCAGCTTAAAATCGTATTGGCCTTTTTAGCTGCTGCATCACTGTTGACTCATGTTCAAATTGTAGTCTACTAGAACTCCTAGATCCCTTTCACACATATAATTCTTGCTAAGCCAGGTGTCCCCCATCCTATATCTATGCATTTCATTTTTATTGCCTAAGTGCAGGACCTTACATTTCTCTCTGTTGAAATGATAGTCTCCTCTGGGGTATTAGATACTTTTTTAAATTTGGTGTCATCTCCAAATTTGATAAGCATGCCCTCTATTCCTTTGTCCAAGTTGTTGATAAAGATGCTGAATAGCACTAGGCCCAGGACAGAACTCTGTGGCACCTCACTAGTCACTATTCTCCACGATGAAGATGAGCCATTGCTGAGCACCCTTTGGGTTTGGCAGGTCAACCAATTACTAATCTACCTAACAGTTTTATTGTCCTGTCCACATTTTACTGTCTTGTTTGCAAAAATACCATGGAGGACCTTGTCAAAGGCCTTACTGAAATCAAGATATGCTTTATCCACAGCATTCCCTTCAACAACCAGACTGGTAATTTTCTCAGGGGGGAAAAAGAGATCAGATTCGTCTGGCATGACTTGTTGCTCAGAAATCCATGTTGACTTTTTGTGATTATGGCATTCCCTTCTAAATGTTCACAGACATTTTGTTTAATCATAGAATCATAGAGTTGGAAGAGACCACAAGGGCCATCCAGTCCAACCCCCTGCCATGCAGCAATTCCCAATCAAAGCATCCCCGACAGATGGCCATCCAGCCTCTGCTTAAAGACCTCCAAGGAAGGAGACTCCACTACTCTCTGAAGGAGTGTGCTCCACTGTCGAACAGCCCTTACTGTCAGGAAGTTCCCCCTAATGTTGAGGTGGAATCTCTTTTGCTGCAGCTTGCATCCATTGTTTTGGGTCCTAGTCTCTGTAGCAGCAGAAAACAAGCTTGTTTCCTCCTCAATATGACATCCCTTCAAATATTTAAACACAGCTATCATATCACCTCTCAGCCTTCTCTTCTCCAGGCTAGACATCCCCAGCTCCCTAAGTCGTTCCCCTATGGCTTGGTTTCCAGACCCTTCACCATTTTAGTTGCCCTCCTTTGTACACGCTCCAGTTTGTCCACATCCTTTTTGAATTGTGGTTCCCAAAACTGAACACAGTATTCCAGATGAGGCCTGACCAAAGCAGAATAGAGTGGCACTATTACTTCTCTTGATCTAGACACTATACTTCTACTGATGCAGCCTAAAATTGCATTGGCCTTTTTAGCTGCTGCATCGCACTGTTGACTCATGTTCAACTTGTGGTCCACCTGGATTCCTAGATCCCTTTCACATGTAGTCTCATTCAGCCAGGTGTCCCCCATCCTATATCTGTACTTTTTGTTTTACCACCCTAAGTGCAGTACCTTTCATTTCTCCATGTTGAATTTCATTTTGTTAGCTTTGGCCCACCTTTCTAGTCAGTTCAAGTCATTTTGAATTTTGATCCTGTCCTCTGGGGTATTAGCTACTCCTCCTAATTTGGTGTCGTCTTTTGAATAGTACTGAGATGCTCTAGAACCTTTCCTGGTACTGATGTCATACTAATTGGGCGATAACTGTTGGAATCCTCTTTTTCCCCCTTTTTGAAGATGGGAACAATATTTGCCCTCCTCCAGTCTGCTTGGACTTCTCCTGTTCTCCAGGAGTTCTTAAAGAATATTGCCAATGGCTCTGAGATTACTTCTGCCAATTCTTTTAATACCCTTGGATGTAGTTTATCTGGTCCCGGAGAAATTCGTTTACAGTAAATTAACAAGCTATTCCTTTAGTACCGCTTTACTTATTCTGTGCTGCGGTTCCCCTATTGTGTCCTCTGCTCCATTTTCCTCACTTTGAGCACCCTTTTCTTTTTGTGAAAAGACTGAGGCAAAGAAGGTGTTGAATAGTTCTGCCTTTTCTCTGTCCCCTGTTTAGCATTTCTCCATTTTCTGCCTGCAGTGGCCCTACCATTTCCTTCTTCTTCCTTTTGCTACAGATAAACCCCCTCCAAATCCCCTTTTATTGTTCTTAATCATTAGCAAGCCTAGCTCCTTCTGTGCTTTTCTGACTTTACCCCTGTACATGCTAGCTGTTTGTTTGAATACCTCTTTGATGATTTCTCCCTTTTTCCATTTCTTATACACCCCCATTTAAAAATAGTTCTGTTGAAAGTTCTTTAGCCATTCTTCCTAGTGTATTAAGACACCTCCCATTTTTCCTCCTCACTGGAAAAGTTTGAAATTGTGCCTTCAGTATCTCCCTTTTGAGAAACTCCCATATGTCCTGGACTCCCTTCTCTTTTAGAATTTCTGACCATGGGATCACCCTGTTATTTCCCTAGGTTTTCTTAAATCCGCTCTCCTAAAGTCTAGAATGCATGCCTGACTATGCCTGGATTCTCCTTTCCATTGTATAGCATCCACACAATGCTAAACTATCTGGAACAGAAGCTGAAGTAGGAAGGAGAAGCTTTAATGTAAGCCACATTATGTCCCATTTGGGTAGAAAGGCAGGATAATAAATAACGTATATAAATAGGAAACGCTGAACAAGGGGGCTGGACTGAGGAAGTCGTGCAAAAGCTTCATGGCCGAGCTGGGATTGGGACAACCATTTTAATGAGGGCAAAATAGGGAGTGGCAACTGTTGGGGATTGTGGTCACACTGGACCCTCCAGGGGATCTCACAAGGCACCCTCCCCCCTATTGTACCACCTGAAAAAAGGAAAACGTTTTACTTCTAAATATCCTTCAACCTCCCTTAGGGGAGGTAGGTGCTGGTTTGCCACTGTTTGGACCTCTCTGAGCCATTTTAGGGCCAAAGCCTTTTAGGCCTTTCCCCCAAGAGGATGTCAGAAGTCAGTCTGGGTCCTAGAACACTGAAAGAGGGTCAAAAATTAAATAATCATGCTATGAAATGTATTGAAGAGCATTTGAACACAAAAAGCATTAACTGCCATCATTCCTTCCTATGAAATCCTAGGACTGGTAGTTTAGGAAGGGATATTGAGAATCCCCAACTGAAGAGGTCTAGCTTCTCACTAAACTACAAATCCCAAGATTACACAGGATGCTGCCATGACAATTTAAGTGAAATCAAAGCACTATGAAAGTACCCACCATATGAAGGGCAAGAGATTCAGGTTCCTTACCCAGAGAGGACACATTCTCATAGTTTTCCATCATGACATCCCTGTACAAAGATCTTTGGTTGTGATCCAACAGGTTCCATTCTTCCTCTGTGAAATAAACAGCCACATCCTTAAAGGTCACCTGCAAGAGAAAATAGCCCTCATCCAGAGAACAAACTGTGTGGAGGAAAGATGTGGAGGAAAACACATCTTCCCACGGGATTTGACAGTTTCAGAATAATGATAGATATTTTTAAATATTTCACTTCTCTTTTCTTTAGCTCTGCATTTGTATAATATTGCATAAAGAAGGGGGGGAAAGTTACCACTTGACTCCCTGATGGGCTAACTTTCTCCTGCCCTTGGTATCAATCATTTTGGGACCCTTTACTGGAAAACCCTCCCAATGGTTCCATCACAATGTAGGAGGACGTAAGTGTTAACCTGTTCCAAGGGCATCTTTTCTTCAGTTTCTTCCATGGAAGAGGAATTCAGTGGAGGCGCTCCTCTTTCCCTGTTTCAACATAAGGCAGGCCTATCCTTGACCTCTGCTCACCTGCAGAAGGTACAAAGGAAGCTGTTTCAAATGTGCACACATTTATGCAATCTTCCATGAGCCACCAGAAAGACAATTAAATGGTTCTGACAGCAAATCAAGCTTAAACTTTCCCTAGAATATAAAGTAAAAAAAGTCTGAGGACCTCTCTCAGACAAGAAAGGGTTAAACGTTGGGGGAGGTGCATTCTAATGAGGTTTTTACATCCCAGTTGATGAAATGTCAATTGACCAATCAGGTAGTGAAAGAGACTTCTAAGTGAAGATTTTAAAAAGCCTTTTGGACCACAGGTTTGAGTCCTCTTTTGTCTCCTTCTGGAGATGGATCTTAAGATGCTGGTAGAACGGGATAATGGTGTCTAGGCTCCCAGCTATCCAGAAACATCAAGGACTACAAATCCCATCTGAGTTCTAAGTAAGAATGGGAACATGTACTAGTTAGTGGCATTTTTGGGTTATGTTACTGGTTTGGCTGAAATGACTGTATTTTGTAACTTACATTTCTCTGTGCCTATAGTACAAGGTGTACTACATGTGATGATATCATTTGCTCTAGAAATCCTTAGTTAGAATAAAGCTTTTCTTTAAAGTACCTTGCATTACTCACACTCCTTTTTCAGTAAAGTCGTTCCTCATAGGGCATGGTTTCCTGACCCTTCACCATGTTTGTCGCCCTCCTTTGGACACACTCGTGTCTCAACATCCTTTTTGAATTGTGGTGCCAGAACTGGACACAGTATTCCAGGTGAGACCTGACCAAAGCAGAATAGAGTGGCACTATTACTTCTCTTGATCTAGATACTATACTTCTATTGATGCAACCTAAAATCACATTGGCCTTTGTAGCTGCCACATCACACTGTTTGACTCATGTTCAACGTGGTCTACTAGGACTCCTAGATCCCTTTCACATGTAGACACATTATGCCAGGTGTTCCCCATTCTACATCTATGTATTTCATTTTTCTGCCCTAAGTGCAGTACCATACATTTCTCTGTGTTGAAATTCATTTTGTTAGCTTTGGCCCAGCTTTCTAATCTATTAAGGTCATTTGAATTTTCATCCTGTCCTCTGGGGTGTTAGCTAATCCTCCTAATTTCGTTTCAGCTGCAAATTTCATAAGTATGCCCCCATTCTTTCATCCACGTCACTGATAAAGATGTTGAATATCATGGGGCCCAGGACAGAACCCTGTGGCACCCCACTGGTTATTATTGAGCACCCTTTAGGTTCGGCCGGTCAACCAATTACAAATCCATGTAAGTTACTGTATTTTTCGGCGTATAAGACAACTGGGTGTATAAGACGACCCCAACTTATCCAGTCAAAATATAGAGTTTGGGATATACTTGCCATATAAGACGACCCCTCTTCCAACGCACACCAAATACAAATTAAAAAACAAAACATCAGATTTAATTTCAGTATGGTAATTTTAATTCAAATGCATTGCAGAAATTTATTAAAGCAGTTTGACACCACTTTAACTGCCCTGGCTCAAGGCTATGGAATTCTGGGATTTGCAGTTGTGTGAGATATTTAGCCTTTTCTGTTAGAGAGCTCCGGTACCACAAAGCAAACTGCAGATCCCAGAGTCCATAGGATGGAACCATGGCAGTTAAAGCAGTATCAAACTGCATTATTTCTGCAGTGCAGACTCAGGCTGCATCCATACTGCAGAACTAGTGCAGTTTGACACAGCTTTAACTGCCATGGCTCCATATTATGAGAGCTCTTGGATTTGTAGTTCAATAAGCTACTTAGCCTCCTCTTTTTCCAGGACATGCCCTCCATGTCAACCCTCTCTCCAGGAGGAATTCCAAAACGTCCTCCATTTTGAGCACAGCACAAGAAGCATGGATTTACATTTATGTTTTTAGCTTTCTCTACATTTTTTCTTGTGTGTCCTACATTTTTTGTAGTGAGTCATCCTCCTTTGCAATTAAGGCATTTGGTCACCCCTTTTCTTGCTGGATTCTTCCGTTTTCTCTCCCCTTTTGCAACCCCTTCTCTTGTCTTCATTCCTTTCATCTACCAAATTGATAATTCTATCAAAAAAAGAGATCAGATTTGTCTGGCATGACTTGTTTCTCTAAAACCCATGTTGACTTTTTTGTGATTATGGCATTCCCTTCTAAATGTTCACAGATTCTCTAATGATTTGTTCTAGAATCTTTCCTGGTATTGATGTAAGACTAACTGGATGATAATTGTTGGGATCCTCTTTTTTCCCCTTTTTGAAGATGGGGGGTGTTTGTCCTCCTCCAGTCTGCTGGGACTTCTCCTGTTCTCCAGGAGTTCTCAAAAATTATTACAGTACATATACATTTATGTAATGTAGATATTACATTTGCCAGTTCTTTTAAACCAAGGGTAGGCAACCTTTCCCCTTTAAGGGCCGAGGGACTTCAGCTCCCAGAATCCCAGGAGCTATTGGCCAACATGGGACTACTGAATTCCAGAACATCAGGGATTTAAGTACTTGGAACTGTTCTCCCTTACAAGTTTAATAAAGTATTCCATGGATCGATACAAAGAAGACCAAAAGGATCCTTACCCAGAGAGACCCCATCATCCTCCATCCTGACTTCCTTGTAGACAGCCTTCTAGACCAGATCCGGAAGATCCCACTCCTTCCCTGCAAGATACACAGCCACCTCCTCAAAGAAGACCAGATGCTGAAAGAAGGAGAAACAACATTCCCCATTCAGAAATAATCTCTCCTCAGAGATGTTCCTTTTCGCAAAGAGAACCTCCCTGTACGTCTCTTTCTTCCCACAACTCTTAAGCATGGCTAAAAAATCAGAAAAAGCAAAGCAGCAACAGAGCTAAAATACAAGCTTCCTTCCTATCTTACAGTGAGAAATTACTTTAAATTTACCCATGGCTTTTTCTTGCAAGACGTGCTCTAAATGCCAACATTCAAAAGATGTAGGAATCTCAGGTAAAGAGAATTGCCAGTTTAGGTAATTATTTCTCCGACTCATTGATGGATATATTTATTCTTTTATGGATACTCACAAAATTTGAACAAGCTAAAACTGGTTCCTTATTCCCAGTTCTTTATTTGTATGAAATTTCAAAAGATAGCTGATTCTCATTCAGATGAATAAAGGCACAAAGCATGAATGTCCCTACACCCCAAAAACATCTCTTAAACACCCCAGGTTGCATAGGGGCACTGGGAATAAGGAGCCAACTTTAGCCTTGTGAAAAAACATTTTCAGGGAAGAAGGAATAGAGAGAATCACATCCTGCCCTTCAGGACTAATGCAACAGAGCCATGTTTCCTAGAGAGGCCAGTGAGGCTTCCATTCCTTCTTTTACCACTCCCCCCCCCCCCGATGGAAGAGTATATCTAAATCTCCACTGCCACCACATGGGAAGACTTCCACAAATGTCACTGCTTCCCACAAGACTGAGGGCTTTCCCTTTTCCCCATGTCAGTGTGTGGATGATGGGTGTTGCAGTGATGCTCTTTGACACCCAGCAGAATCTCCAGGACAAGCTGGCTGCTGTGATCCACAGCCACTTTGTATCTCTTACCACCAACTGGCTCAGCTTCCCTTCTTCAGGATCCTGTCTTCCTCAGTCAAGAAGACACATTGTAAAGTCCAAAAGTATAGTTCAGGGGTCGGGAACCTATGGCCCGTGGGCCGCACCCAGCCGGCAGACCCCTGCCGACTGGCCCCCATTGACCCTTGATGCTGACGCCGCGAGCGTCGCGGCCGCCATTTTGTTTGTCAAAATGGTGACCGCGACTCGTTTGCGCATGCGCAGTACTCCTGCGCAAGTGCAAACAAGTTGCGGCCACCATTTTGGCAAACAAAATGGCGGCCGCAAGTGGGGGGCCTTCCAAAATGGTGTCCGCATTGTGCGCGCATGCCAGCACGACGTGGGTACCATTTTGGAAGGCCCTACGGCGGCTGCGCAGCCGCCGTGGGGCCTTTGGGGACCAGCACCGTGGCTGCGCCCGCCGCAGGTGTGGAGGGGCCTTTACAAGGCCCAGGAAAGCCCCCCCCGTGGCCGCTGCGGCCGAATTTGCCTGCCGCAGCCGCTTCCCTAGGCCTTGGAAAGGCCCCTCTGCCGCCGCTGCGGGCGAATTCGCACACGGGGGGGCTTCCAAAATGGCGGCTGCATTGCGTGAGCATGTGCACAATGGCGTCGTTGTGCGCATGCGCCCGCGCGGGGGGAGGTAAGTGCACGCACACAAGTGAGTGCGCGCACCTCTGGCCCCCTGAGCCATTTCCTCCCCCCCGGCCCCCCGGCAACAAAGGTTGCCGACCCCTGGTAGTTTATTAAGGCATATAAAAGAAAAATAAGATAACTAAGTAAAATCCATTATGATGAACTTATCCAGCTCAGCCATAAAAGATCACATCTTTAACAATCCCAAAAGCTTAGGATCCCAACTTGTTGCAGTTAAAAGTTAAAAAGAAGTTACAGATCCATGTTTCCAGATCCAGGAGTTACATTGTAAAAACAGTATAAACATACTCAAAAACTACAAGCTAACACCTAGCTCCATGGTTAAAACCACGCATGCACTCACATCTTGAATTATAAACAAAACTGGACAAAGGATCCTCTAGGACCTTCCCATACTCCACCTTCTGGGTGTTAACCTTATGTTGGTTGGATAATGCTTGTATGATGTGTTTTAACCCAGCCTCTTGCTGTCCATCATCCCCCATGTGACTCCTTTCCCAAGACCTAATGATGTTCATGTATTGTTATCTTGCATTTCTCATAACAAAATCTGTGTCTATGAGTTGTACTTTTGGGAAAGTTCATGTTTATGACTTCTTGGCCATCTGGTGTTAGATTCACTTTGTTTCTCTAGATCAGGGACCGACAACCTACGGCCCGGGGGCCGGTTAAGGCCCAGGTCCCTGGACTTACCGGCCCAGGCGGAAGGTTGCCACCGCCGCCACCGCGCACCGCACATTTTTGCTGCCGTGCGGCCGCGCGCACAACCGCCATTTTGGAAATCAAAATGGCGGTCGCAACACGTTTGTGCATGCGTAGTACTCCTGCGCATGCGCAAACGAGTCGCAGCCGCCATTTTGAAAATTAAAATGGCGGCCGCAAGTGGCTCCCTCGGCGGGAGGGACTTCGTGGGACCAGCCCCAAGCTCAAAAAGGTTGCCTACCCCCACTCTAGATGTTGTTCTCATGAGGAAAATTCCACACACACATCTCTACATTTCACCTTTGACTGTATAACCCATCCATATTCTGCCACCAATGTAAGAACCTCCTCCTCTCCCACAACGGAGACCTACTAGATGTCCTTAAGGTCCCTGTGCCAGCTATGATGAAACTTCTATCCCCACTGGACACCAGCTCTCTCTGTTCTCTGCTACTACCAGACACTGTGTCTCAACCCAATGTTATAGTGTTCCTGGGAGCCAGAAGTGTAAAATCAACAAAAATAACACTTTATTAGTAGAAGTTGAACATAAAAACACACATTAATAAATACAATTAGAGCAAATACCTCACCCTCACTCACACTTTTCTTTTACCTAAGACTCTTAAACCCCACTTATGTCATACTTAAAGCTGATTGAGGGGGGTTGCAGACTGCCAGAAATAGTGCAAATTGAGTCCACTTTTAGGGTTAGGGTTAGTGCTAGGGAATCATGGGAACTGTATTTTTTTCTGAGACATTGAGCCTTCTCTGTCAGGGAGCTCTGGTGCCACAATAAAATACAGTTCCCATGATTCCCTAACCCTAACCATAACCCTTAAAGTGGACTTAATTTGCACTATTTCTGGCAGTCTGCAAAGGCCCATAGTCTCCCATCTTATATCTATGCATTTCATTTTTTTTTTTTGCCCTAAGTGCAGTATCTTACATTTCTCCATGTTGAAATTCATTTTGTTAGCTTTGGCCCAGCTTTCTAATCTATTAAGGTCATTTTGAATTTTCATCCGGTCTTCTGGGGTATTAGCTGTTCCTACTAATTTGGTGTCATCGACAAGTTTGATAAGCATGCCCCTTGTTCTTTCATCCAAGTCATTAATAAAGATGTTGAATAGCACTGGGCCCAGGACAGAGCCCTGTGGCACCCCACTGGTCACTTCTTTCCAGGTTGAAAAGGAGCCATTGTTGAGCACCCTTTGGGTTCGACCAGTCAACCAATTACAAATCCATGTAACAGTTGCTTTGTCTTGCCCACATTTTACAAGCTTGTCAACTGGATGATAACTGTTAAGATCAGGGATAGGCAACCTTTCCCCTTTAAGGGCCGAGGGACTTCAGCTCCCAGAATCCCAGGAGCTATTGGCCAACATGGGACTATTGGCCAACATGGCTGAGGCTTCTGGGAGCTGAAGTCCTTTGGCCCTTAAAGGGGAAAGGTTGCCTACCCCTGGTTAAGATCCTCTTTTTTTCCCTTTTTGAAGATGGGACATTTGCCCTCCTTTAGTCTGTTAGGACTTCTCCTTTTTACAGGAGATCTCAAAGATTATTGCCAATGGCTCCAATATTAGATTTGTCAGTTCTTTTAATATCCTTGGATCTTGGAAACTTAAATTCATTTAGATTAACCAGATACTCCTGTACTACCTCTTTACTTATTCTGTGCTGCATTTCCCCTATTGTGTCCTCTGCTCCATTTTCCTCAGGTTGAGCACCCTTTTTCTTTTGTGAGAAGACTGAGGCAAAGAAGGTGTTGAGTAGTTCTGCCTTTTCTCTGTCCCCTGTTAGAATTTCTCCATTTTTGCACAGTGGCCCATTACCTTCTTCTTTCTTTTGCTATGTACTTATCCAAAAAAGCCCTTTTTATTTTTCTTAACCTCTCTAGCAAGCCTGAACTCATTCTGCACTTTAGCTTTTCTGACTTTGCCCCTACACATGCTAGCAATTTGTCTGAATTCCTCTTTGGTGATTTCCCCTTTTGGTGATGTTGCTTGGCCACACATGTCTTGGTTTTCATCTGTGAAATGTTGGAGGGTATTAGTCCTGCTCCTGATTTTTTTTAACAGGGCACATCCTATTTAATTCTCATTCTGTCAGACATTGGGATACACCAGACCCATTTTTGTAATCCCATTTTCAGGGACTATGGGGAGAGCTTTCTCCTCCTGCTTTTCTTCCCCAGCAGGCTGTCCACACTCTGGAATAAACCCTGGCTAAAGTTGACATTTTACACAGGTCATCCCTCTATATCCACAGGACATATGTTCCCTGGCTTACTGTTTATAGATGAAACTGCAGATAATGGCAGACAACCACTGAATACTGCAGAACTACATCAGGCATGGCAGTGTGGCATAAAAGCCCCATCCAGAGGCTGCAGTCCAACCACTCCTTTCAACACTGGCATCTCAAATCCAGAATGAAAAATCACGTATCTTCCAACTGTTCTGATTTGGCAGGGACAGTCCTGGTTTATCCTGTGTTGTCCTACTTATTCAGCTGCTTTTGAAAGGTCTGTTTCTCTTGGTTTATCCCAGTTCCACGTTTTTATTTTCATGCCTCTCTGTGGTTACAGAGAAATAGTCTCAGTCTTGCGGGATTGTAATGCTCTGAAAAAGATTTTCAATATTTTTATTTTCCAAAGAAATAGCCATGTTAGTCTGCTGTAGCAGAAAAAAAGGTGTAAAAATGGGAGGCCAAAGAATCTAGAAGCACCTGCATTGGGGCAGGGGTGGTCTGTAGCCTGTGGGGTGTATGTGGTCCCCCATTTTGTGATTCCCAAGCCCACCAAGGAAGGATGTGATTATTCCCATGCAGTTTGGCACCGCTTTAAGTGCTGCAGGTCCAGCCATCCTATGGAATCCTGGGAGTTGTAGTTTTACCAGTTCTTTCTCCTCTGCCCAAAAAAGGGTGGTGCCTCACAAAACCTACAAATCCCGGGGCTCTGTAGGAGGGAGCGTCGAAGTGCCTTCCTTACTACGTTCTTAGACGCACTCTCGGGGAGGGAGAGAAGGAGAGGCCCTTGAAAGGAGAAAGGGGGGGGGGGCTAGAAGAGGTCTCCCTTTCCAAAATGGGCGGCAGGAACCAGGACCCTCCCCTCACCCTCTGGGACACACTGAAATGGGAAAGGGCTATCCTTCTTCCCCTCCCAGCCCCCCACAAAGCTCCCTCTGGTGCTCCCCTTTCCCTTCCCCCCAAAATTACCTCCTCCTTTGCCTAGGACCTAGGAGGGTCCGGAAGTAGAAAAGCTCGGGTTCCTAGAGAGTCCTCCAAGAGGGAAAGAGAACGGAGGCCTCAGATTCCTAGAGAGTCCTCCAAGGGGAGAGAGAGAGAGAGAGAGAGGCCTCAGATTCCTAGAGAGTCCTCCAAGGGGAGGGAAGAGAGAGAGAGAGAAAACGGAGACCTCCGATTCCTAGAGGGTCCTCTAAGGGGAGAGCGGAGGCCTCAGATTCCTAGAAGGTCCTCCAAGAGAGAACTGAGGCCTCGTATTCCTAGAGAGAGCAAAGCCTAAATTCCTAGAGAGTCCTCCAAGGGGAGAGAGAACGGAGGCCTCAGATTCCTAGAGAGTCCTCCAAGGGGAGGGGGAAAAGAGAGAGAGAGAAAACGGAGCCCTCAGATTCCTAGAGGGTCCTCCAAGAGAGAGAACAGAGGCCTCGTATTCCTAGAGGGTCCTCCAAGAGGGTGCGAGAGAGCGAAGGCCTCAAATTCCTAGAGAGTCCTCCAAGGGAGAGCGAGCGGGCCTCGGATTCCTAGCGAGGCAGGAAATGTTGAGAAAGGTGTCGTGTGAAGGAAAGGAGGAGTGCTGGAGAGGCCCAGAGGGTGGAGCAGGAGAGGAGTAGGAGGTAAGGGGGCACTTTGAGGAGGGGGAAGGGGCGCCCTAGATGGGGTTTTGTTGGGGGAGGAAGGAGTCTTTGCTGGTCTCCCAGCTGGGAGGAGGAGGGGGGGGGAATGAAGGGAGGCCCCGCTTCCTCCTTTCCCTGGCAAAGCCCAGAGCTCCCCTTCAGCATGCATTGGGGAGGGCAGAGGAAGGAGGGGTGGGGGCCCTTTGGATGGGAGGGGGCTGAGGAGGAGGAGGAAGAGACCCCTGTCTGTGGGCAGAAGGCGAAGGAACAGGCGGTGGGTTATTTTGGGGGGAGCAGAATCCTCTTCAAGGAATGGAGGGAGCTGGAAAAGGTTCTCTGGGAGAGAGAGAGGGAGGAAGAGAAAGAGAGCGACGCCTCCCAGTCACTCTCTCCCCCCCCCCCCCAAGGAGTCTAGAGCAGGGGTAGGCAACCTTTCCCCTTTAAGGGCCGAGGGACTTCAGCTCCCAGAATCCCAGGAGCTATTGGCCAACATGGGACTATTGGCCAACATGGCTGAGGCTTCTGGGAGCTGAAGTCCCTCGACCCTTAAAGGGGAAAGGTTGCCTACCCCTGCTCTAGAGGACCAAAACTCTGCTTCCCAGAGAGGCTGGAAGGGGGGGGGGGGAGAGAAATGCCTCCTCTTTTCCCATCTCCCACACAGAAAGGCCTGGCAACGGAAGAGGCCCCCCTTGATCTGTTTGCCAAGCCCCCCCCCCTTTTCTGGCCTCCCAGGAGGGGGGATGGATGCAGTTTCCATTGGGAGTGCCAAGAGAAGGGAACACACACACATATAAGTAGAGCCTTTTTTTCCTGGTGTATTTTTCTTCCTCCTCTCAAAGAGACCCAGAGAGGCTCTTTTGGGTTCCCCTAAATGGAAAAGAAGCCCCATGAAATGCCAAGCAGAGGGGGGGGGGGAAGACTGGAAGAAAGGAAGGAAGGAAGGATGGAAAGGATAGACGGAAAGAATACTATCAGCCCCACAATTTTTTGTTGAATTTTTATTCATCCTATATAAACATCCCTGGAAATCCATTGCATAGTTCAGATGGAAGGAATACCATCACCATTTCCCCCCACAATTTTTGTTGTCGGACATATTTTTATTCATCCTTTATCAAGATCCCTAGAAATCCATTGCACAGTTTAGTCACTGTCTGCACCAAACAATTGATTAGGATAGGAACCCTCATTCTGTAACCATAGCTAGAGAGACAATGATTTTTAAAACTAGTTTTAAGAAAATGAACACAAGACAAGAAAAAATCTGATTTGAAACAAATGTCTCTGATTATAAATATAGGAAGAAAGTCTGAGAAGCACAAATGTTCCTGACTCTTTTACCTTCACAACAGCCCAGTGAGGTAGGCACAAGAGAGGGACCAGCTGGCCCATGAACACCACAAAGTAATATCATGACTGTACAAATTCCATTCTGAAGGATTACGTTTTTGTTGTTGTCGTTGTTTCTCCCTCCCCCCCCTCCATTTTATTGTTTATTTTTAGGATCAAAGGAAGATTTTATTGCTGTTTTAAGTGAGATTACATGCATGTTTTTTCAGCAAATGGAGTTGTGCTGCTTTATGATGAATGTCCTGTTTTCTAGGAGGGAATGAAGCAGTAAAAGTCAGAAAGCTTCCATTAAAAATATAGTGGGGAAATAATTTTATTTTTCCACTAATTTTTCCTGGGACAATCAGCACTTCTGAATATCAACATTCCAAACATTTGGGTGACTGTATTGCATTACAAAAGAAACTAGGAAATAATTCCTCCCTGTAACACAGGAAAGAATTCTGCATTTTTCCCCTGCTCCTTTTTCTTTTCCATGCTTAGAAGAGCTGAATTGGGAATGACGTAGGTCCAAAACACACTACAGAAATAATCCAGTTTGAGACCACCATTACTGCCCTGGCTCAGTGCTAGGGAATTCTGGGAGTTGTTGTTTTGTGAGACGTTTAGCCTTCTCTATCAGAGAGCTCTGGTGCCACAACAAACTAGAATTGCCAGAATTCCCTAGCATTGAACTAGTGCAGTTAAAACAGTCTCAAACCGGAGTATTTCTGCAGTGTGTTTTGGATCTAATCCGGGTCCAGCCCTTAGACTGCCATTCTGCACTCACTTTTCTGGGAGTAAAGGCCCTACCAACTCTGTTAGGCCAGAAGACCTCCTGTGATTTTTGAGGCAACAGACAAACTCAGCCCCCTTCTGAAAATAGAAGCAAATAGATCTGGAAGAAGAATAAAATCGGGAAGATGGAAAGCCATTTATGTATTTTATTTGCCAGCCCCCAAATGCAGGTGCAGAATATCTATTAAAGACAGGAAAGGCAAATGAGAAAGGCAAATGTTTTACCTATCCTCCATCTCTTCCCCTCAAAGGACATTCCAGGCCCCCATTTCCAGCTACATCCCAACTCAGATTCCCCTCACTTTGCAGTGTGGGGCAGGAGGAGTCCATCAGCATCATTTCTTCTCCTTTGTCTCCTTACCCCCAGGCACTGCCATGGCACCAGAGAGCTAATCCAGTACCTCTCTTCTTTGGAGTGGAGGGGAAAGCACTACCAGACCCACCCACCCACCCAAATTCTTGATCTTTGAAGCTGCAAGCAGATATCAAGGAGAAAGTTATAAATTCCTCAGTTTCTCTAAGAGGAAATCATGAATTCTGCCAAAGTAATTTCTTTAAAAATTGTCTGCACACCCAGAGCTAACTGGTTATCAGTTCCTTTCTCAATCGCAGAGCCATGGCGAGTGTAATAAGAGACATCCATTCTCTCTGTAGGGGAACTGGGATAGTTGTCCCCTTCAGGTTCCTCACCCAGAACATCACCCTGGCTCCTGCCACCCACCTCCCTTGCCCCTTGGATTTCAGTTCTCCCTTGGGTTCACTGCCTAGTGGGCCAACTATGGACCAACGTGTGAGGTTTTTTGTGGGGTTCAAGTTTCTGAGTCCACGACTGAGATTCTCACCATTCCTGTCAATAAGTGACTTAGGTGGAGATTAAACAACAAGAACCAAGTTTATTGCACAAGAAGCTTCTTTATAATTTCAAGTATTAATGCTGGCTCATTATTTCTATTAATGTTACAATTGTATTGAACTCCAAGCACTTCCTCGTGTTGCACTATTACAACACTTTGGTACCACTTGACTATGGTTCCAGGCCCTGTAGAAACCTGGGATTTATAGTTTGGGGAAGCACTAAGAGCTTTCTGGAAGAGAATTCAAAATAAACATCCCAGGATTCCATAGGACATGGAGCCATGGCTATTCAAGTGGCATGAAAGCTCTATAGCTGTGCCATGTAAAATATATTTCCATCATCTGTGCACATATTCTTATTCTGAGGCAAATAAATATTCATACATTGACAGAGTGGTTCAGCAATGACATTCACTCTTCCACCCTGTTTCTGTCAGGTTTGATGGACCCAGACTTCCAATAAACAGGACAGTATGATAGTGATAAAGATACTACAGCTTTATTTTGGATTTTCTGGACAGAGATGCACCAGAGACGTGATAGTATCAAATCTGAGTTTTCCCCAAAACAACTATCCCTTAAAAGTTTTCCTCTTCCACCCCCGTTTCCCAGCTCACATACCCTGGGCTTTGAAATACATCAAAGAGTCCTTTGAAGATTCCTCCTTTCCGCAAATTCCCCTTCCCCATTATCATAACATTTGTCCCAGGAAGTAGGATGTTGTCAGAATTTTACCTCAGGAAATAAACAAGCCATAAAACTACAGTCCCCCTATTATCTGTTTGGTTCCCAAACATATTTCCCCTCCATTTCTGCCTCCCCTCACACTTGCCTCTAATTAACCATAGCACTATTTCACCATATCAAATTATTTCTATTTCACCATATCAAAATATTTCTACATCACTACATCCCCTCATATTTCTTGTCATGACAGATACAGTAGCCCCTCCCAATTCCCAGGGAATCCGTTCCGGACCCCCCTGTGAAAATGGCAGCTTGCAAATATCCGAGCCCCATTGAAAATAATAGCGGGCACGCACTCCATTTTGTCCCCCTCCGTTTGCCATCCATGAATGGGCAAGGGACACAGACTTCAAGTCCGCAAAAATGGAGGAGCAGCTACATCTGGATATGACCACTCCGAAATATTTTCTGCTGTTTTTTTGTTTTTGTTTTAAACAAGCAACCATTTAAAAACTATCTTCAGCCCTCTCATTTGTTTAAACAAATTCTGACCTACCAATTACAGTGGGGTCTTGCCATCCGCTGGCTTGCCATCAGTGGATCTGAGCCTCTGCAGACAGCAAGCCCCATTGTTTTCAATGGAGGCACATGCACATGGCCACACTCACATCACACCAGGAACTGGAGACAACTGGACTTGAGATCCTGTGTTTTTTCTTATTCGTGGAGGGAGGGGTCCAGAACAGATTCCCCCACTGATAAGAAGGGACAACTGTATCTCAGGATTGTTTGTTGCCCTGCTTTGGACACGCTCCAGTTTCTCCACATCCTTTTTGAATGGTGGTGCCCAGAACTGGATACAGTATTCTAGGTGGGGGCTGCCCAGAGCAGAATACAGTGGCACTATTACTTCCTTTGATCTAGATATTATACTTCTGTTGATGCAGCCTAAAATTGCATTGGCCTTTGTAGCTGCCACATCACACTGTTTGAGTCATGTTCAGCCTGGTCTACCAGGACTCCTAGATCCCCCTCACACGTTGTCACATTATGCCAGGTGTCCCCCATCCTATATCTATGTATTTATTTTTCCGCCCTAACTGCAGTACTTTTTTAAATTGTGCCTTCAGTATCTCCCTTTTGAGAAACTCCCGTCCATCCTGAACTCCCTTCTCTTTTAGTTTTCCTGACCATGGGAACATGCCCAGTATAAAGATTCCTCCACTTGCACCCCATTGACCAAGTCATCCCTGTTGGTTAGGATCAGATCTAAAATAGCAGATCCTGTTGTTGCTTCTTCCACCTTTTGGACAATGACACTGTCTTCGAGGCAAGTGAGGAATCTGCTAGACCTTAAAGTTTGGGCTGAGTTTGACTTCCTGCCAATATCAGGATAGTTGAAGACACCCATCACTACTACATCTCTCCTTTCTGAGTCTGTGGTCATCTGTTCTAGAAAGGCATCATCCAATTTCTCCAAATAATCCAATTTGAGACCACTTTAACCGCCCTGACACAGTACTAGGGAATCCTGGAAAATGTAGTTTATTGTGGCACCAGAGTTCTCTGACAGAGAAGGCAGAATGTTTCACAAAAACAGTTCCTAGAATTCTCTAGCACTGAGCCTGAGCAGTTAAAGTGGTCTCAAACTGGATTACTTCTGCAGTCTGTTTTGGCCCTAAGTTTCTGGAGCCGCAGAAAACAAACTTGCTCTTTCTTCAATATGACACTCTTTGAAATATTTAAACATGAATAGCATGGCCTCTCTTAACCTTCTCTTCTCCAGGCTAAACATACCCAGCTCCCTAAGTTGCTCCTCATAGGACTTGGTTTCCAGACCCTTCACCATTTTGGTTGTCCCTCTAGACACGCTCCAGATTCTCAACATCCTTTTTGAATTGTGGTGCCCAGAACTGTATTCCAGTATTCCAGGTGAGGCCTGATCAGAGCAGAATACAGTGGCACTTTTACTTCCCTTGATCTAGACACTACTCTTTCTGGTGCAAACTGAAATCACATTGCTTTTTTTAGCTGCTACACCACACTTTTGGTTTTGCCAGTTCCTTCCTCTGAAATAGATCCTACAGTACCTGCTATTTGTTGGCAATCTCCCATGCAAGTACTAACCACGACTGACCCAGCTTAACATCCATGATCAGATGGGATCTGATGCCTCTAGGGTACCCGTATCAAGAGAATAATTCTTAACAGAATGATGTACATTAATGGTGCTCTATAAATACCTGATATTGTCTATACTAATGCAAACAATATATTTGCTTTACAGGGTGTTTGAGAAGAGCATTTTGGCAACATCTTCGCCCTGAGACAGACAGAGAAGGAATAAATTTCATCCTGTTTGTGGCTTCATTGGTGGAAAAAAATATATAGATGGATGAACCAGACTCAGCTGGTTCTGAAGAAGGAAGAGGCAGTGATGGCCTCATTGCTGAGAGCAGTGGGGGATTCTGGGAGGGGATAGTCCAGAGTTCCCTGGGAGAAGACCTTGCCAGCTCAGAGATACAGCGCCAGCACTTCAGGCAATTCTCCTATGAGGAGGTTGAGGGGCCCCGAGTGGTTTGCAGCCGACTCCACCATCTCTGTCATCAGTGGCTGAAGCCAGAGCGACACACAAAAAGTGAGATCCTGGACTTGGTGATCTTGGAGCAGTTCCTGACCATCTTACCCCCAGAGATGCAGTACTGGGTCAGGGAATGTGGGGCAGAGACCTGTTCCCAGGCAGTGGACCTGGCAGAGGGTTTCCTCCTGAGTCGGGCAGAGTCAGAGAAGAAGCAGAAAGAGCAGCAGGTGAGAGTGTTTCCTTCTGGGGCCAAGGTGAGCTGGCTCTGGGTTGCCTTTTTTGAGTCTCTGATGACTTTGGGGAGCAAAGCTGAAATGTGATGCTCCCAGATTTGGCTTTGAAAGGGAGGATCCTTCTTGTGATGAAGTTGAATTACAGTCCCTGAAGCCTCTGCGAAGTGTGATTCTGCTTCAAAACCAGGTGTGTGTTACCTGTGTGCCAGGTTTTCAAAGGAAGTGACAGGCTTCCCTGCTGGTGTGGCCACAATGGACTTTCACCCATGGTGACTCCAGTGGCAGAGTCTGGCCCTGTTGTGTTCAGGAGCTGAATGGGCTCCCACCCACTCCAACAAGTAGTCCACTCGCTCTAAGGGGTGAAGCACTTTTACTAGTGCTGATGTTTTTCATGTTGTTTTAATTCCAAAGCCAACATAAAAAATGACCACCAACATTTTTTGTACCACAGAGTGTACAGGTGGATACATTTATAAGTAGCAGTAGGTTATCATGTTTGTTCCTCCATATGTCTGTCACAGTTCTTCTTTGCACACATGCACAGACACACACACACACGTATGTATGTATGTATGTATGTATATAAAACTGGATACATGAGAAGACTTCTAAACAGATTTTTCCAGAACTTCAGATGTTCTTGCTGTGGGCTCCATGGATTTCCTAATTTACAAAGTATTATCACAAGTGTCATACTCTATCTCACCTTTTAGAACTCTTATTTTGTATGCCACTTTTTCAATTAGGCTTTTTTGTGATTAGACTTTTATTATTTCCAGAACAACATTACAGATAACGAAAATATAGGCACATACATTTCTATAACAGAGAATTCTTCGATAACATTCACACCCATCAGGATATTAGATTAATGATGGAGAAAGTCTATAGTTAGGGGTAAATAAAAGGGGATTGGAAGGTGATGAAGGTATGTGAAAGTCATTAGAAGGGTAGAAGGTAGGAAGTAAGGTGGGGAAGAGAGAAGGGTTAGTAGGGAAGTTGAATGGGAAGAGAGGATGATGGGAGGTTAAGGATGAAGAAAGAGATGGATGAGTGAAGTAGGGATTATGAGCTTCTGGCTTTTTCCTGGCTTGGTTGTGGGTGGAAGTCTCAAACCACACAAGCCCAAACCCTTTCCCCAAAGACCTTTGCCATTTCCCTATTCTTCTCCAAATTCCACGTCTTGAATCCTGACTGCTATTTCAGGTCAAGAATCTCTTGGTAGAAGTTCACTCTGAATTCCCTGTGACTGAGAAGACTCCATTGGATCCTAGGCAGAGTCCCCAGTGGGGGGCAATCAATAAGGCATGTGATGGAGGGGCCCCATTGCAAGGTAAGGATGTCTCTTTGTTGTTGTGTGCCTTGAAGTAATTTCTGACTTATGGCAACCTAAGGCAACCCTATCACAGGGTTTTTGGGGGGGCAAAATTTATTTAGAGGTTTCCCCTTACTTTCTTCTGGGGCTGAGAGCATGTGACTTGCCCAAGGTTACCCAGGGGGTTTTCATGGAAGAATGGGGATTCGAACCTGGTCTCTAGAGCCATAGTCCAGCACTGAAACTACTACAGCCAGAGATATCCCTAGAAGCCAAGAAGACTTAGGGCCTTTACAGACTACCAGAAATAATGCAACTTGAGTCCACTTTAACTGTCCTGGCTCAGTGTTAGGGAATCATGGGAACTGTAGTTTATTGTGGCACCAGAGCTCTCTTACAGCGAAGGCTCAATGTTTCAGAAAAAACTACAATTCACATGATTTCCTAGCACTGAGCCAGGTTAAAGTGTACTCAAGTTGTCTCAGAAAAAACTACAATTCACATGATTCCCTAGTACTGAGCCAGGTTAAAGTGGACTCAAGTTGCATTATTTCTGGCAGTCTGTAAAAGCCCTTAGACTGTCATACTTTGGACACATCATGAGAAGGCATGAATCGTTGGAAAAGACAATGTTAGGAAAAGTGAAGGGAAGTAGAAAGAGGGGAAGGCCACATGCTAGATGGATGGACTATTCAAGAGACCACGAATATGAGTTTGTAGGAGCTGATCAGAGCAGTAGAGGACGGGGGGCTGGAGATGTCTCATCCATAGGGTTGCCATGGATCGAGACCGACGCGAAGGCAGTTAATAAACAAAAAAGATGGAGTGCAGGGGCCACAATTTGGAGTCTGAGATGTTCAAAATTCGGCTAGACTGCACCATTCACTAGCAGACTTGGAGTTATGGCAAAGGCCTGTAGAGCTGTAAAAAAGCAGCTTCTCATTATCAATGTCTAGCTGACAGACATAAGCAGGCGGCCATCTGGTGGGTTGCCTCAATGTAGGTAGAACAGAAAACAATTTCTCTGCAGCACCTGATTAAAGGCTGAAGAACTATCCAAGAAGGACTAACTAAGCCAAAAAAGGACTGTCTAAAATGGTGACATAAATTTCAGTTACTCATGAGTAGCAAAATAAAAATTCTCAGTTCAAGGTGTGGATTCTTTTCCTTTCTTATCTTTTCTCCGTTTGACTGTTTGCCATGTTGAGCTTTTTTGGGCTATAGCCATCCGATTAGAGGAAGAAATTTCTTCCTTTAACTCACAGGGGGCATTGATGTCAAGAGCTTCACAGATGTTCAGCATTTGTTCTCTAGAAGTCGCAGATGTGGTTGTCTCACCTTGAGTAATGATCAATTTAAATGGGAATCCCCACTTGTATTTCACTCCTGGTTGTTGTAGTAGGGTTTGAAGGTGCACCTCTTTTGCAGGGTTTCAGAGGAGATATCCTGAAACACTTGTATTTTGTGGCCTTGGTAGGTGAGATCAGAGATGCCACTGAGTCTGGATAGTACTTGCACTTTTGTCTGATAGTGGGCAAATCAAATAATGATGTCCCATGGAAAAGTATTTGATCTGCAATATAAGGTTAAGGATCTATGTGACCTTTTGATATCAGATGGTTTAAGGTTCAAGTCTGGGCAGATGCCAGTGATCCAATTAATCAAGAATGATGGTAAATCATCTTGTTCAGCATGTTCCACAATCTCTCTTAAGTGTATGTTCAGGCATTTTTTCTTGATTTCCCAAGATTTCAGTCTTGTTTTGGAGGTAATCATTTACCTGCTCTAGTTTCTGTCTTCTGTCTTCATGTAAGGTCCCCTGTTCAAGAGTTGCATTTGCTGTCTCTTCTATATCATATATACGACTGGTAAGTACTGATAATTTCGCATCTAGAGGTTCAAGTGCAAGAGCCCAGTCCTTCTGGAGATCTCTTGAAGCTTCTCTAGAAGGTCAGGGAAAGGTAGATCTGAAGTTGGAATGTGGTCTCCTCTCTCCTTTGCTCCCTCTGTTCGATGCATGTGTCATGGCAGTTTCACTCAGTGAGTGTGATTCTTCTGATAGGATTTTGTGTTCTTTAGCCAGGGTGTAAAATCTTGAAATTGATTGATCCGCAAAGTGTTTTGTTCTTGCATCAGGTATGCTGTTTTGAGACGTACTTTCCACTTAATTAAGCCCCAGTTGTGAGAAATTTGTTGAGAACCAGCCTTGCTCTTTCTTTAAACAGCTGCCATGTGGGTTGGCTAGTCACGCCCCCTAATATTAATTAATTCTAATTAATTATTCTAATAATTCTAATTATTATCAAGTAATATTTATTAATATTATTAATTCATTAATATTTAATAAAAACCTATCTGTTGCCCGAAGAAGTTTAGCCTAATTTAATTTTGGCCCCTACCTACTGCCAAGTTGTGCAGCTCTGGCATATAGGGGGATACAGACGGCGAAAAGTGCTGTCTTCAATCCCAGGAAGGGGAGGGGCAGCCTCACGCTGGGCACCCCAACCCCTTCCTGAGGACATCATTGGAGCGCCCGCCATTCCACACGGCGGGCACTCCGATGACATCCTTCCGGCTCAGCGTCCAGACACACTGAGCCAGAAGAGATGCCGAAGAGGCGTGTGCCACCTCTTTCAGCACCTTTTCGCGCCTTGCAGAAGGAGCGCTATTTTAGCGCTCCTTCCAGGGCCGGAAAAGGGAGTGGATTGGGCTGAGGCACGGGCAGCCTCAGTCCCAATCCACAGCTTCTCAGAGCTCATAGCCGCCCGTCTGCAAAGACCCATAGTTTACTTTCTTTGGACTAGTATGGACATCCTGTGGCCTTCCAGATATTGATGGATTATAGCTGCCAACTGCCCTGATAACAAATCAGAAAGGAGTGTTTGGAATTGTATTCCACCAATACATAGGGGACCGCAGGGTTCCAACCCAAGCCTTGGGACTAAATCTTGTGGCTAATCCTCACTAGAAAATCATAGAATTGTAGAGTTGGAAGAAGCCATCAATTCAACCCCCTTGCCATGCAGGAACATGCAGTCAAAGCACTCCCCACAGATGGCCATCCAGCTCTGTTTAAAAACCTCAAAAGAATAAGACTTTACCACACTCTTAGGGATTTTGTTTTTCTGATGAATAAAGAAGGAACCTAACAGAAGATTGGTTGGGTTCAACCTAGGGCAACCCCATGAATGAGAGATCTCCAAGAGACCCTGTTATGAACAGACTCAGCATTTTGTCCTCCTTGAGTCAATCCACCTGTAGTACGCTCTTTCTCTTTTTCTGTTGCCTTCTCCTTTACTGACCATTATCATCTTTTTCATTGAGTCCTGTCATCTCAGAATGTGTCCAAGTATGAGAGCCTCAGTTCAGTTATTCTGTCTTCCACAGTATGTTCCAGGTTGATTTGCCACGTAATTGTCTGTGATGGCTACACCACTTAGATCAGGGGTAGGCAACCTTTCCCCTTTAAGGGCCGAGGGACTTCAGCTCCCAGAATCCCAGGAGCTATTGGCCAACATGGCTGAGGCTTCTGGGGGCTGAAGTCCCTCGGCCCTTAAAGGGGAAAGGTTGCCTACCCCGGACTTAGATGCTACCAATAACTAATGGGGTGCCCTTTGAGATTTGAGATTTTCACACTCACAACCCCCTAGTTAGTTTTTTCTTATTTCACCCCACTGCTTGGCACCAACTTGTGTGGCAAGACCTTTGAAATGGGATCTCTCACTCAAGTTCCTTCCACACTTTTCCTTTCCCAGGTGCCATTCTTTTGAGAGACAGAGCACTCACTATTTTAAGTGTTCTCAGCAATAAAAGTATTATTAATTCCTGGTAGCATTTTATTTATATTTTCTTAAAATACCTCAAGTAACCACACTTTGAACCAAAAAAAGAGGAAACATTATTTAAAGGATGGTTGGTTACAGTGTCGTTCTTATGGTTGGTATTCAGAATTGATACGGTGTTTATTTGCTTAAAGTTTTACAGTACCTGTTACTATATTTTATAAGTGGTCTCTAGGTTATATTTTCTCATAAAACTTTTGACTAGATTCTTAAGCTTTAAAACTTTGTTGTTATTTTGTGACTTTCCTAGCCATGCCAATTCACTTTCCACACCTGACCTCTTTTATGCCCATACACCACACAAATCAGTTTATGATAGGTTTCCCTAGCCTTTTCCTGGCTGTAATCCCTCAGGATTTTTCTGAACACCTTTTACCAAAGGCTCTGCTAGTCCTTAACCTAGGAACCCCTATCCAGCTGCCCCTCTCAGCAGTATACCTCAGCCACCTTGACTGTTAAAACCCCTCAGGGTCTAATAAACCTTGAACTCTACTTCAGAGCTCCATCCCTATCTGACTTACATACACTCCTCTATTCCTATTTATATTTGCTCCTGGGAGTAACCCCCACCTTTTCTTGGCTAAGCTCCCATTGCCTGCTGCCAGGCTCACTTTGATTGGATGTTGCCTATGTTCCAGTCTGCTTTTTCTCCACATTGTCTTTTGTGGGAATTCATGGAATACTGTATAAATGAGTGCACATGTAAAATGCCTCCATTTGTTCTTCCTGCAGATGTTCGTAGGTTCAGGATGGACTCCACAGGAAGGGATGGGGGAGAACCCACACCGAATTCCTTCTCCATGGCAGAAACTATACAGAAAATAACTTTGGAACAGGTTAACATTCACCCCTTCCTTCTTTGTGATGGAGCCATCTGGGATGTGATATGTGGTCAGAGGTCATCCTCTGTTCTATACCGGCTTTGTAGATCAGTGCTTCCTGCCATCTTGCCCTTGCTTCTCTATCCAGGCAGTCAGGGCCAGGGGTGGTGGGATTGGCCTTCCTGTCAATGCTCATCCCTCAGGCGTATTTGGTCTATTCCTGCATTAACATTAAACCAATGGCTTTTAGACAGGGGTGGTCCACCATTTTAGTGGAGGGAGGCACCTGACTCAGTCAGCTGGTTTTGAGCCATCATGAAAGGCATCAATTCCTAAGGATTTCATTTGTGGTTTTCATATTTATATTGTCAAGGATGGGAAGAGAGTCTTGTGTTTATCTTTCTCTTATGTCCTAAAAGGACTTGAACGTACAAGATGGAAATAAAAAAAAAAAATTCTGATTGGGTGAGGATGCCTTAGACTTATGCCAGTTAATAATGCACATTGGGAAGACCTACCTTTAAGAGTTTCCATGTGCTAAACAAAGTCTCCCTTCAAAGGCGAAATCTAGATCGCCCAGGACCCAGATTATAGCCTCATCTTTTTCCTCATGCCCTATTCTTGAAAATTCATGGAGTTAAGGAAAGAATATGTCCTGCTCTATCGGTAATATGCAGTGATCAAATAATATTTAGGATGCAACATGTGCTTTCCTCCACGTTTATTTCTGGAGACATGCTATTTTCTGTTGCAGATGACCTTTGGGGATGTCACTGTGCATTTTACAGAAGAGGAATGGGAGCTGCTGGATCAGACCCAGAGATTTTTGTACAATGAAATGATGATGGAAAACTATGAGAATGTGGCCTCCCTGGGTAAGGAACTTGAACCCATTGCCATTCATACAGAGAGGGAGGATTCTTGCATACTACATTATCATAGCAGTTTGATTCCACTTTAATTGTCAAAGCAACATCCTGTGGAATCTTGGAATTTGTAGTTTAGTGAGGCACTAGAGTTCTCTAGTTGAGGATTCTAAATACCTTTCCTAAACTGCCAATCCTAGGATTTTGTAGGAAGGAACTATGACAGGTAATACAGTCAATCCTCCATTTCCACAGATTTTTTTTATCCACACATTTAAACATCCACAATTTGAAAATATTTTTAAAATGTACACTCTCCAAAAAGCAACCTTGCTTTTGCCATTTTATATAAGGAGCACCATTTGACTATTCCATTGTATTTAATGAGACTTGAGTATCCATGGATTTTGTTATCCAAGGGGGGTCCTGGAACCAAACCCCAATGGATACCAGGGGCCCACTGTAGTTTTCATCTTTATATGGTCCTCAGCTCACCCCAGAGCAAGTTTACAGAGTTTTTTGGCTACTCTTTCAGTCTTTCTAGGGTCTGGACAGGTTTCCAACATTCTCTTGGGAAACCACCTCTGGTCTTAAATTGGCTCAGAGAGGGCCCAATAGTGACAAAACTGCCTCCATACCGCCAAGAGATGGTGGGAGATATTAGAATCATAGAGTTGGAAGAGACCACAAGGAGCAAAACATTATTCTTTTTTTTCAGGTGCAGGGAGGTGCCCTCTGAGATTCCCTGGGGGTTCAAAGTGTCCCCTAATCCCTAGCTGCCCATCCCTATCTTACAGACGTATTCAGGCTGTTTTGAGGCTCCTCTCTAGAGCCTGACCTTCAGGAAAATTGGGGTCCAACTCCAAGCCCCTTCCTCAGCCTTTCTTGTTGATTTATTTGTACAGTGGGTCCTTGGTATCTGCTGGGATTTGGTTCTAGGACCCCATGTGGATATCAAAATTCGTGGATGCTAAAGTCCCATTAAACACAATGGCATAGTAAAATGGTGTCCCTTATCTAAAATGGAAAATCAAGGTTTGCTATTGGCAATTTATACTTTTTTTGAATATTTTAAAGCCATGGATGCTTGAATCTGTGGATAAAAAAATCCGTGGATAAGGGGGGGGGGGGCTGACTGTATATTTATTACCCTACCTTTGTCGCTAAATGGGCCTCAAAGTGTCTATTTCTTGCATCACATTCTATGTATGTGTGTATGAGAGAGAGATGTTGAGAAGGGGAGACTGTGTGAAAATAGAATGGCAGGGAAGAGATGCTGAAGGTGAATGGCTGAGGCAGTGCAGATGGGCATCAGGGCTGCTGGGAAAGTTGTAGAGTGGAGGGAGACATGGAAGGTGATCAGGCACATAGGAGAAAGGAGGGGAGAGTGGTAGCAAAGTGAAGATAGTCTAGCTCTGTGTGGACAGGAAAGCACCTCTGGGAAAGCCCAGAAGGTGGCCAGAATAGAGATTTTGTGGATTGTGAGGCAGCCATAAATCTGACAGATTTTACCAACTGGTTAGTGTGAACTGGTGAGTACTGTCTCAGGTCCTTATTTTCAGACTAATTAAGGGTTTCATACTTGTGAAGGGAGAGGAAGGGGACACAGAAGCTCCTTTTTCTCTGATGTTTCTTTTCCTATTTGAACTTGCTTAGCTCCATGATGATTTCAGAGGCCTTTCTTCTGTTAACACTGAGATTCAATCTTGTCTGTCCTTGTCCTTCATTATAGAACAACCTGTGATTCATCAAAGAATCCACACAGGAGAGAAACCATACAAATGCCAGCAGTGTGGGAAATGTTTTGCTCACAAATCAAACTTTGAGAGACACAAGAGAGTCCACACAGGAGAGAAACCATTCAAATGCCAGCAGTGTGGAAAATGTTTTGCTCAGAGGTCACACCTTGTGTTTCATGAGAGAGTTCACACAGGAAAGAAGCCATATAAATGCCAGCAGTGTGGGAAATGTTTTGCTCGTAAGTCACACCTTAAAGGACACCAGAGAGTCCACACAGGAGACAAACCATACATATGCCAGCAATGTAGAAAATGTTTTGCTCACAAATCGCACCTTGAGAAACACCAGAGAGTGCACACAGGAGAGAAACCATTCAAATGCCAACAGTGTGGAAAAGCTTTTGCTAAAAAGTCCAACTTTTTGACCCATCAGATAGTCCATACAGGAGAGAAACCATACAAATGCCAGCAGTGTGGAAAATGTTTTGCTCAGAGGTCATACCTTGTGAGTCATATGAGAATCCACACAGGAGAGAAAGCATACAAATGCCAGCAATGTGGAAAAGACTTTAGTCAGAAGTCAGTTCTAGTAACTCATCAGAGAGGCCACACAGGTGATAAACCATACAAATGCCAGCAATGTGGAAAATGTTTTGCTGACAAGTCAGTCTTTTTGAGACATAAGAGAGTCCATACAGGAGAGAAACCATACAAATGCCAGTGGTGTGGAAAATGTTTTACTCAGAAGTCAGTCCTTTTGAGGCATGAGACAGTCCACACAAGAGAGAAGCTGTACAAATGCCAGCAGTGTGGGAAATGTTTTGCTCAGAATTCACACCTTTTGAAGCATCATAAAGTCCACACTATAGAGAAAGTGTAGAAATGTGAAAAGTGGAATATTTTTGGCAGCCTTCATATCTCTGGATTGTACTTTGTATAGCTCCATTATAACCTTATCTTATGCTATTATGCTACATCGTTGCCTAGTGCCAACAGCTGGTGAGGCGCCCACTCTCTATTTCAACTGACATTGCTGTAGCCTCTGAGGGAGAGAAGAGCTATCAGGGGAGAGACTGAGGACCACAGAAACCATCAGGGGGCTGTAGGAAGGAAGAGGCTGCTGTGTTTGCTACTGCCTTGGACCTCTGCATCCCTCAGTGGTCTAGCTCTTTGCAGGACTGAAGCCCTGATTCAGCAGGCACTGCTCTTTACACTTGCACTTTATTCTTGTACTGGGTATAGAGGGCAAAGGTTTGTCCCTTTGCTGGACAGAGACAAGGATCTGTTACCTGAATTACCTCCTTGGCCTCAGAGGGAGAGAGGCAGGCCAGCTCCATTGGGCCTAGCTTAGATTAAGAAAGAGAGCCCTCCTTCCAGTCCCTCTGCCATGGTCCAGGCCTCAGAGGGAGAGAAGAACTGCTGGACCTGATCCCCTTCCCCACTGCCATTCCCTTATCCTTTTGTGTCATGTCTTTTTAGATTGTAATGAGGGCAGGGAAATAGCTAATTAACCATTTGTAAGCCTCTCTTAGAGCCTTTGTGGCTGAAGAGCAGGGTATAAATACTCCAAATAAAACATTTCTGCTTCAAAGTTCCATCTGCAGATTTCAGCATCAGTGGATGGTAAGGCCCCGTTGACTCCAATGGTGGCATGTGCACATCGCCACAATGCCATTAGGGACCCCCCGAAAGAGTCCTTCAGTAGCCAGGGGAGAAGAAAAAATGCTGGAGTGCATTGCCTCAGAAAGACCCCCCGCCTCCTGCCACCCCATTTCTCTCTCTCTCTCTCTCTCTCTCTCTCTCTGGGCCACCTTGAGCTGGCTTTTCTCCTCCCGCCTGCCTGCTTGAAGTCGAAAGAGCCGGGCAGGTTGAACCGTGCAGGGACTGGCCCATCCCCCTCCTCCTCTTCCGAAGGGGAGGTGGCAGCAGGGCCTGGCTGTCCGATCACTTTTCCACCGTGGTTCAGCTGCCCCAGGAGTTTGGTGGCAGTGCTGCTCCTACTCAGGCAGTCCAGGCCAGGTCTGAATGGCTCTGCAGATGATGTCACCGAGAACAATTTGGATTCTTAGATCATGGGCTGCGGTTCCATGAGGGCGGACTTCTGGCAAAGGATGGGCTGTATCTCACGCCAGTTGGAAGAAACGTTTTTGCCAGCAGTCTCAAGAATTTGATCAGGGCTTTAAACTGAGTTATTTGGGGAAGGGAGACAGTGTTCTGGAAGACAAAACGACAAAAAAACAGTTAAACTGTCATAGAGGGAACAAGGCAAACATTGCAAGGACCCAACAGTGGGAGGCAAAAAAATATGCACAAGCAGCAAGTAAAGGGGACATATGGTCTTAGATGTCTCTACATTAATGCACAGAGCATGGGAAATAAGCAAGATGAACTTGAACTCCTAGCACAACAAAGCAAATATGATATAATAGGTATCACTGAAACCTGGTGGAATGAGTCTCATGATTGGAATGTAGAAATACAGGGGTACAATCTTTTCAAGAGAAACAGGACAAACAGGAAAGGAGGAGGAATAGCATTATATGTCAGGGATATTTACACCAGTGAAGAAATCCAGGACATCAATCCTGGAAGCCAGGTGGAGAGCATCTGGATAAAAATTAAAGGGGAGGGAAACAACAGGGATGTGATTGTGGGAGTCTACTACAGATCCCCAACTGTAGTAGACTCACACTACATAGAGTTGCAATGGTGGATCTAGATATTCCTAGAGAGAACATACTAATATGTTGGCTTGCATCCTTCTGAGGTCGCTAAAATGAGTACCCAAATTGTTGAGGGCAATTAACTCACACATTGTAAACCGCTTCGCAAGTGCTTAAATGCACTGATAAGTGGTGTAGAAATGTACTTGCTTTTGCTATTGCTAATACAATCCTTGTAGTCAGTTTTTTTTTTTGTTTTTTTTGTTTGTTTTTTTTGTTAAATATAAGGGAAGTACAGGCTGTTGTTTTTTTTTTAACATTGTAGCAAATCTTTTAATAAAATAATGTCCACATAAAGCTTTGAATGTGTTTGAGTGGAATTTTTTGGGGGGGTGGGAGGGTGGAATGTTCCAATTCTGCTTTTTCTGGAAAATCCATATGACTGGTAATGAAGGATTACTCTGGTTAATTAAAATTCTTCACCAGAACAGTGTCCGCCAGGTCAGACGTCGACTAAATGGACATCTCACCGACAGAGCCAGAGTCCCTCAAGTTGTATTTTGACCCCATTCTAGCTCATCCTCTTTGTTAACAATGCAGTGCAAGAGAGGCATTCTCCTATCTTTCCTGCCACCCTCCCTTAAATCAAGCAAGGTTATATTGCTGCTCTGGAATTACACAAGGAATGGGTACACAAGGAAAAGACTAGCTCTGCCCCCAGGTGGATCAGCTGCCTTGTGGAGAGTACGGTAATGGAGGTGTAGTCTTTTCCACAGGCTTAAAGAGCTCTTGTGCCTCATGGGGAACAAGCCAAGAGGCCAAATTACTTCTCCCCTCTGGGTCTCTGGGGGACTGAGAGACCCCTTTTCAACACATTTCTGCTCCAATCCAGTCAGCTCTTTCTACCTTCACACTGCATCTCAATTCCTTTTCGGGTGACTGAGGGCCAAAACAGTGCAGAAATAATCCAGTTTGGCACCGCTTTAACTGCCCTGGCTCAGTGCTGGGAACTGTAGTTTGTTTTGGCACCAGAACTCTCCGACAGAGAAGGCTAAATGTCTCACAAAACTACAGTTCCCAGAATTCCCTAACATTGAGCCAGGGCAGTTAAAGCAATCTCAAACTGGATTATTTCTGCAGTGTCTTTTGGACCTGAAAGAGCAGAAAGGGAGTTTGTATGGTGAGAGAGGACCCAGTCCTCTCTGGGGTTTGTCTCTAGATCAGGGAGGCTCTCCAATGTGTTGAATTCTCTCCTCCAAGATGAAAAAGAGGGTGCACCACCATGGATATTAGAGAGCAGAGTGGATGCACTGCCCTACTGAGAGGTTATGAGGGCTTAATCTTTAGGGAGAGAGGGCAGGTCACCCTAACCCTATACTTTGACTAATGGGTGGGTGGGGACCTTGTATCATGCCCAGCCAGCTGGAGGACGAGGAGGAGGCTGAACCAGAGCCTCAAATGGGACTTGTGTCTGAAGCTGCAGTGGAGCCTGAGCCTGGCCCTACTGTGCCTCTGCCAGCTCCAGCAGAGTCTGAGGCCTCCCAGAAGGCTTAGCAGCCAAGCCTTCTGTCAGCAGAGCCTTCAGTCATGGAGGACACAGTACCTACCTTCAGCCAGTGTCAAGTAGAAAGAGAGGGCCTCTGACACTTGAGGAGGCTTTATGAAAAATGCTGAGCAAATCAACAGCAGCTGAGCACCTGCGGTCTGATAATATAAACAGGTGCTGGCCGCCAGCATAGTTGTCAGAGATTATCTGAGCTTCCAAGTGCAAGCACGCTTGATCCTGACTCTCCTTCTTGGCTGGAAACCATGATGTTCGGATTGCTGATTTGCCTTCTCTCTCTGGACTCCTTGACCTTGGATTGCCTACACGACTCGTCTCTCTCTGGAACCCTGGACTTTGCCTAGTTATACCCTTGGTTTGTTGCTACAAGACTTTTGCTTTATGGCTGTTTGTGTGCACAGAACTCTTGACTGCCTTAGCTCTGCACACTCTTTTGTTTTGTGACTGCAGCTATCAGCATACTTGGCCGCTTTCCTGGACACCTTGCCTTTCTCCCACTCCCTCCTCTTCAAGCTCTGGAAACCATAATGCCCTATGAGGAGAGGCTTAGGATAGAAAGCTGGGTATGTTTAGCCTCAGGAAGAGAAGGTTAAGAGGTGACATGATACATATTTTTAAATATTAGAAGGGATATGATATTGAGGACAGAGCAAGCTTGTCTTCTGCTGCTCCAGAGACCAGGACATGGAGCAATGAATGCAAACTACAGGAAAAGAGATTCCACCTTTACACTGCTTTGGAGAGTGGTGGAGTCTCCTTCTTTGGAGGATTTTAAAGAGACTGGATGGCCATCTCTCTCTCTCTCATTCCCCTCTGTCAGGATGACTAGACATCCTTTTCCAGGTCATGTCCTGCATTTCAGCCTTCTTCTGTCCTGGAGGAATACCAAAATGTTCTCCATTTTGAACATGACTATGAAGTATGAATTTATATGAGTGTTTTTAGCTTTTATTTGGTCATGACCTACATTCTTCTTGAACATCCTATATTTTGTGGTGCTTTGCCCTCCTTTAAGGTTTGGACTTCTGGTCACCCTGCTTCCTGCAAACCTTGAATTTGTGCCTTTCAGAGGATCCCAGACCAAGGCTGCATCTGCGCTGCAGAATTAATGCAGTGTGACACAGTTTTAACTACCACAGGGGTAGGCAACCTTTCCCCTTTAAGGGCCGAGGGACTTCAGCTCCCAGAAGCCTCAGCCATGTTGGCCAATAGTCCCATGTTGGCCAATAGCTCCTGGGATTCTGGGAGCTGAAGTCCCTCAGCCCTTAAAGGGGAAAGGTTGCCTACCCCTGAACTACCACATCTAAAATCCGTAAAGCACCTGCGACAACTCAGTGCCAAAGAAATCAGCAGATATAATGGTCACACGCTTTCCAGAATTTCTCCAAAACCGCTTCAGCCAGCCACCTCCTTGGGATTCATAGTTCTCTTGGGATACGCTTTTACCATCAGATGCATTTTTTGGCAAGCAAGCACTGTTTGCTGTTTGTGCAAAGTTCACCATTGGTTTCAGCACCTGCAAGCTTCCTGTATATGTGGCTTTCAGGTTAATGCTGTGACTGGCTGAGTCCCACAAGGTGCTGGTTTGGCCTATTGGCAGCCAGAGTGGCCCCAGGATGTTTTGCTTGATCTGCTAAATGGCAGATGAAACGCTTACTGTTCCAGTAGCAGTTAATCCGTTTATTAAATCCCTTGAATTCTTCATGGCCTTGCCTTTTGTGGGCTGTGAGAGAATAGGGAGGGGAAAGAGAGCCTCTCCCCTTGAAAAGAACTCATGTTTTGTTTAGAAAAAAAGGGAGAGGGAGGAAATAGTCCAAGGACCAGTTCGCCCTCTAAAATGGCTTAGCTTAGAGATGAATCATAGAATCATAGAGTTGGAAGAGACCATAAGGGCCATCCAGTCCAACCCCCCCTGCCATGCAGGAACTCCCAATCAAAGCACCCCCAACAGATGGCCATCCAGCCTCTGCTTAAAGACCACCAAAGAAGGAGACTCCACCACACTCCAGGGGAGTATGTTCCACTGTTGAACAGCCCTTACTGTCAGAAAGTGCCTCCTAATGTTGAGGTGGAATCTCTTTTCCTGTAGCTTGCATCCATTGCTCTGGGTCCTAATCCCTGGAACAGCAGAAAACAAGCTAGCTCCCTCCTCAATATGACATCCTTTCAAATACTTAAACAGGGCTATCATATCACCTTTTAACCTTCTCTTCTCCAGGCTAATCATACCCAGTTCCCTCAGTCGTTCCTCATGGGGCTTTATGGTTTCCAGACCCTTCACCATTTTAGTTGCCCTCCTCTGGACACGTTCCAGTTTTTCAACATCCTTTTTGAATTGTGGTGCCCAGAACTGGACACAGTGTTATTCCAGGTGGGGCCTGACCAGAGCAGAATACAGTGGCACTAATACTTCCCTTATCTAGACACTATACTTCTATTGATGCAGCCTAAGATTGCATCGGTCTTTTTAGCTGTCACATCACACTGTTGACTCATGTTCAACTTCTGGTCTACTAGGCCTCCTAGATCCCTTTTGCCTAGCTTTCTAATCTATTGAGGTCATTTTGAATTTTCATCCTGTCTTCTGGGGTATTAGCTAATCCTCCTAATTTGGTGTCATCTGCAAATTTGATAAGAATGCCCCTATTCTTTCATCCAAGTCATTGATAAGGATGTTGAATAGCACTGGGCCCAGGACAGAGCCCTGTGGCACCCCACTGGTCACTTCTCTTCAGGATGAAGAGGAATCATTGCTGAGCATCCATTGGGTTCAGCCAGTCAACCAATTACAAATCCATGTAACAGTTACTTTGTCTAGCCCACATTTTACCAGCTTGTTTGCAAGAATGTCATGGGGAACCTTGTCAAAGGCCTTACTGAAATCAAGATATACTATAGTAGAAGTAGAAGTAATAGTGCCACTCTATTCTGCTTTGGTCAGGCCTAACCTTGAATACTGTGTCCGGTTCTGGGCACCACAATTCAAAAAGGATGTGGAGAAACTGGAGTGTGTCCAAAGGAGGGCAACTAAAATGGTGAAGGGTCTGGAAACCAAGCCCTATGAGGAACGACTTAGGGAGCTGGGGATGTTTAGCCTGGAGAAGAGAAGGCTGAGAGGTGACATGATAGCCCTCTTTAAATATTTAAAGGGATGTCATATCGAGGAGGGAACAAGCTTGTTTTCTGCTGCTCCAGAAACTAGGACCCGGAACAATGGGTGCAAGCTCCAGAAAAAGAGATTCCTCCTCAACATTAGGAGGAACTTCCTGACAGTAAGGGCTGTTTGACAGTGGAACACATTCCCTCAGAGAGTAGTGGAGTCTCCTTCCTTGGAGGTCTTTAAGCACAGACTGGATGGCCATCTGTTGGGGATGCTTCGATTGGGAGTTCCTGCATGGCAGGAGGTTGGACTGGATGGCCCTTGTGGTCTCTTCCAACTCTATGATTCTATATCCTAGCATTCCCTTCATCTACCAAGCTGGTAATTTTATCAAAAAAAGAGATCAGATTTGTCTGGCATGACTTGTTTCTCTGGAACCCATGTTCACTTTTTGTGATTATGAAATTATCTTCTAAATGTTCACAGACTCTCTCTTTAATTATCTGCTCTAGAATCTTTCCTGGTATTGACGTCAGGAAAGATTCTAGAGCAGATCATTAAAGAGAGAGTCTGTGAACATCTGGAAGGGAATGCCATAATTACAAAAAGTCAACATGGGTTTCAGAGAAACAATGGAAAGAGGGGGAATTAAAAACTCCTCCTTCTCCTCCTCCTGATGCTGCTGATGCTACGGAGAGGAGCTTCTTAGGGTACCAAACACCCTCCTCCCCCCTTTGGCTGGACTCTCTGCCTAGGAGGCCAAGAGAGTGAGGAAGGAGCCTAATTCAGGAGGCAGCCGGGTCCTATCACGAGGATTTTGTCGGGTCCCCAGCATGCTTTGACAGCCTTCATTCGAAACCAGGAGCTTTCCAACTTCAAAAAATGGCCACCAAAGTGCGCAGGGGGACCCAGGCTGCAGCTGGGCTGGACTCGCCCAGCAGCTTTGGCGCCAAAATCCTTGTGATAGGACCCAGCTGCCTCCCGAATTAGGCTTCAATTTGGAAGTAAACCAGGTTATTTCAGTGGTGGGATAATCTCCAAAGTCAGAAGTAAAAGAGGATATCATAGAATCATAGAGTTGGAAGAGATCCCAAGAGCCATCTAGTCCAACCCCATTCTGCCATGCAGGAACTCAAAATCAAAGAATCCCCGACAGATGGCCATCCAGTCTCTGTTAAAGGACCTCGAAAGAGGTCCAATATGTCTCTCTCTCTCTGTGTATGCATGTGTGTGTGTGTGTATATACCGTATGTGTATATACACACACACACACACACACACACACACACAGCATGCCTGGGCCATACGTGGGCTCGCTATATGCAGACTAAAGGTCATGTGGATGGTGAGCCCCGGTAGGATGAATGGGGCACACACCCATTAAAACGGGTAGGCAACCTTTTTGAGCCGGGGGCCGGGTTGCTGTCCCTCAGACAATTGGGGGGCCGAAGCACCAAAAATAAATAAATAAATAAATAAAGTTATTTTTTTAAAAAATTAAAATATGCATGCACACTCTCTCAGCCCCAGAAAAGCCATGGCAAACCCCCTGTGGAGATTTTGTCAAGAAAACCCCAAGAACAAGTAATAACAACAATAATCAATATAATCTTGGCGGGCGGCGGCGGCGGTGGCAGGACCGGCCTGGGGCCAGTCCAAAGGCCTTGGGGGGCCGCATCCGGCCCCCAGGCCTTAGGTTGCCTACCCCTGAGTCCCACGTTATTTGTCTTATGCGAGAGGGTCCGAAACAGATTCCCCGCATATAGGAAGGGCCCACTGTACACACACACTCACACTCTTAAGTGTCTCTGTCCTTTAGTTGTCTCTATAAGACACCCCCTCCTCAAAAATCCTCCTTGGGATCCCAGGTCACTCTGTTTAGAGCGCTGGTGTGCTCTGAAGCATGGGTGCAAATGCCTATGCGGCTAAAGGGACTCTCTCTCCAGCTTCAGTACTGAGGGGCAGCTGGCGGGACAGATCATAGAATCATAGAGTTGGAAGAGACCCCAAGGGCCATCCAGTCCAACCCCCTGCCATACAGGAACTCTCAATCAAAGCACCCCTGACAGATGGCCATCCAGTCTCTGTTTCAAGACCTCCAAAGAAGGAGACTCCATACCTCTCCAAGGGAGTGTGTTCCATTGTCAAAAAGCCCTTACTGTCAGGAAGTTCCTCCTAATGTTGAGGTGGAATCTCTTGCATCCATTGTTCTGTGTTCTAGTCTCTGGAGCAGCAAAAAACAAGGTAGCTCCCTCCTCAATATGGCATCCCTTCAAATATTTAAAGAGGACTATCATATCCCCTCTTAAACGTCTCTCCTCCAGGCTAAACATCCCCAGTTCCCTAAGTCGTTCCTGAGAGGGATTCATGGTTTCCAGACCCTTCACCATTTTAGTTGCCCTCCTCTGGACACGTTCCAGTTTTTCAACATCCTTTTTGAATTGTGGTGCCCAGAACTGGACACAGTGTTATTCCAGGTGAGGCCTGACCAAAGCAGAATACAGTGGCACTATTACTTCCCTCCATCTAGACCAGGGGTAGGCAACCTTTTTGAGCCGGGGGCCAGGTTGCTATCCCTCAGACAACTGAGGGGGCCAAAGTACCAAAAATAAATAAATAAATAAATAAATAATTTTAAAAATTAAAACATTTAAAACATTTTAAAAAATATGCATGCACACTCTCTCAGCCCCAGAAAAGTCATGGCAAAACCCCTGTGGAGATTTTGCCAAGAAAACCCCAAGAACAAGTAATAAACAACAATAATCAATATCATCATGGCGGGCAGGCGGCAGCGCCAGGACTGGCCTGGGGCCGGTCCAAAGGCCTCGGGGGGGCACATCCGGCCCCCGGGCCTTAGGTTGCCTACCCCTGACCTAAACAGTATACTTCTACTGATGCAGCCTAAAATTGCATTGGCCTTTTTAGCTGCCGCATCACACTGTTGACTCATATTCAACTTAAGGTCTACTAGGACTCCTAGATCCCTTTCACGCGTAGTTTTATAAAGCCAGGTGTCTCCCATCTTATATCTATGCATTTCATTTTTTTGCCCTAAGTGCAGTACCTTACATTTCTCTGTGTTGAAAGTCATTTTGGTAGCTTTGGCCCAGCTTTCTAATCGATTGAGGTCATTTGAATTTTCATCCTGTCTTCTGGGGTATTAGCTATTCCTCCCAATTTGGTGTCATCTGCAAATTTGAGAAGCATGCCCCCTATTCCTTCATCCAAATCATTGATAAAGATGTTGAAGAGCACTAGACCCAGGACAGAACCCTGTGGCACCCCACTGGTCACTTGTTGGAAGAGACCCCAAGGGCTATCCAGTCCAACCCCATTCTGCCATGCAGGAACTCAAAATCAAATCATCCCCAACAGATAGCCATCCAGCCTCTGTTTAAAGACCTCCAAAGAAGGAGACTCCACCACACTCCAAAGGAGGGTGTCCCATTGTCGAACAGCCCTTACTGTCAGGAAGTTCCTCCTAATGTTGAGGTGGAATCTCTTTTCCTGTAGCTTTTATCCATTGTTCCGGGTCCTGTTCTCTGGAGCAGCAGAAAACAAGCTTGCTCCATCCTCAATATGACATGCCTTGAAATATTTAAAGAGGGCTATTTTATCCCCTCTTAACCGTCTCTTCTCCAGGCTAAACATACCCAGTTCCCTAAGTCTTTCCTCACAGGGCATGGTAAAAAAAACCTATGGAAAGATGAAAGAGCAGCCATATTGGCCTATGGGCCTTTCTGGTCCAAGGCAGAAGTCCAGCCTCTGCAGGTGGCCAGACCATGCCTTGAGAATGCACTCTGGGACTTTTTTTATGTGTTTTGTATTTTAACATGCTGCACCCTTCATTGGTACAGCCTTGAGGAGAGACAGGGGGAAATAATGAAAATGAGAATTATTATTATTGTGAAGTTGAAGGCTTTTGCGGCCGGCATCCATAGGTTTTTGTGGGTTTTTTCGAGCTGTGAGGCCGTGTTCTAGAAGAATGTATTCCTGACGTTTCGCCTGTGGCGAAACGTCAGGAATACATTCTTCTAGAACACAGCCTCACAGTCCGAAAAAAACCGCAAAAACCTATTATTATTATTATTATTATTATTATTTGCTTGGAGGCACAGAGCCAACCCTGGAGTCTTGAGAAGACTGAGGTCCAAAACACACTGCAGAAACAATCCAACTTGAGGCCAATTTAACTGCCTTGCCTCAATGCTCTGAAATCCCGGGAATTATAGTTTGTTGTGGCACTAGAGCTCTCTGACCGAGAAGGCTCAATGTCCCACAAAACTACAGTTCCCAGGATTCCCTAGCACTGAGCCAGGGCAGCTAAAGTGGTCTCAAAATGGATTATTTCTGCCTTGTATTTTGGACCGGAGAAGTCTTTTTGAGAAGAGAAAGCAAGCGCCTGCTCTGCTGGCAATGGCTAGAGCTTGGGAAAGTTTCCTTTTTATATTTCTCCAGGTCTTGGAGGTTAAGAAGGCCAGGCTCTGGAGTCCAGCAGTGACCAGGCTGGGGATTCTGGGAGTTGTAGTCTTTAAAAAAGGATCTTTTTCCCAAACTCTAGCCAATACCAGCAGAGCCTGTGCCTTCAAGTCTTGGAGCTTGCCATCCAAGGACTGTCCTTTTAAGGTTTCTGTCTTTGTAGGAAGGAAGGTGGAGTCAGAGAAAGCTTGAGGACTAGGACCTTTAAAAGGCTTCAAGGGGAAGGAAATGTTCAGCTTCTTCTTGTTCTTTCTTCCCAGTGCTTTCCTTTCACAGGCTTAGAAAACATCATTGGGTAAGATAAGACCATGCAATAATGGGGGTGAGGAGAGAAAAATATGGGTAAATTGAAAACCATGGAGAAAAAAGAAAACTCTAGAGACTAATCCCAAAACAGCCAAACCATGAGACCTTTATGGGACCAACCAAAAGGCACAACTACATGTTGCAAGCTTTCGAAGTCACACTGGCTTCTTCATCAGGCAAACAGGAGGAGGAAAACATTGAATTATTATTATTATTATTATTATTATTTCCCGCCTCTCCCTGCGGATCGAGGCGGGATTACAATAATAAAAATACAAAAATACAGATACAAAAATATAAAAGATGTTAGTTTGGGGCCTGCATTTTCTATTTCTTTTCTTTTTTAAAAAAGCTTTATTAATTTAAAATTTTTAAAAAATACATACATAATCCACTACCACCCTTTCAAACAACAACAACAATAATAACTATTATTTTTATGCTGCCCCTCTGCGTAACGCAACCAGGCCAGCTTACAACATTAAAATATACATTTCATATCCCACAATCCCACCCACCCACAAGCAAATAACAAATACAAACAAATAATAACACATATACCAAACAAACACATAAACAAACAAACAAAAATACCTCATCTTTCGTGTCTTGTTATCTCATATCCTTTATGTTTCACTTCAATTATTTAGTACTTTACATTTCTCCTCTTACTTATATTTCCCTTTTGTTTACATATATAATACATTTCTTTTTTTCCCCTTTATATCTTATTTCTTGCCTATCTGTTTGGGAATTCTCTAATCTAATCCTATGACAAATTGTCTTTTATGTCTTGTTATTTCATATCCCTTATGTTTCACTTTGATTATTTAGTACTTTACATTTCTCCTCATACTTGTATTTTCCCCTTTCGTTTACATATATAATGCATTTCTCTCCCCCCCTTTATATCTTATTTCTTGCCCATCTATTTGGGAATTCTCTAATATATCTTA
The DNA here is from genome assembly GCA_026167975.1 of Phrynosoma blainvillii. Lineage (NCBI taxonomy): Eukaryota > Metazoa > Chordata > Lepidosauria > Squamata > Phrynosomatidae > Phrynosoma > Phrynosoma blainvillii. The sequence goes on along the minus strand of JANUYF010000002.1, from coordinate 396,260,396 downwards.
TTTCTTGCCCATCTCTTTGGGAATTCTCTAATATATCTTGTTTCTTGCCTATCTGTTTGGGAATTCTCTAATCTAATCTAATCCTATGACAAATTTTGATTCTTGTTGCAAGCATTCAATCAGTGGTTTCCAATCCTTTTTTTTAAAAAATGTCCATTCCTTTCTTCTTCATCAAACATGTTAATTCTATCACTCTCCATATAATCATATAATTTCATTTGCATTTTCTGTTTCTGATCTCAGTTCACATCCTCCTTTTCCAGGATGTGTCCTACATTTCAACCTACTGTTCAGGAAGAATTCCAAAAACGGCCTCAGATTTTTAAAAAAAATATTTTATAAGCTTTATAACATACAAATAAAACATAGCTAATGGTATTATTTACATACTAGTCATTTCTAGTAATTAGCTATATTTGTGAGAATGAAAACCTACATTCATAATGGTTGAGAAGCAAATACTTCTTTTTAACTCTTAACTTTGTTATTTTCTTTTTAGCTTACTTAGTATTTAAATCACACTATCAACAGCAAGCTTTACTTTTTCAAGAAGTTTTTCGTGGATCTGCTTCTTACAAAGTTACTATAAAGTCACTCAAAGTTACTCTTACAGAGTTACTAAGATTTCAAAATAAAAGTATAACAATCAAAGAGAAGGTTATTAAAAAACCAAACCATATGCTTATATAGAGTTTACAGTTTTCTTGTACATGTTCATTCCCCATTCATTGCAAGACACTATATAATCAAGCCATGCCAATCTTTTCTCCAATATTTTATCACTGATATCCAATCCTTTTCTACTTCTTTTAATAACTTATTATTTAGTCTGCATGTAAGTTTATCTGGTTCAATCATGTCCAGTAGTTTTATTAGCCACTCTTCAATTGATGGTATTGTTATCCCTTTCCAATATTTAGCTAAGGCAGGGGTGCCTGGACTTTTTGATTCGGGGGGCCGGTTCGCTGGCCCCCAGATCTTCTGGGGAGCTGGACGCGTGTGTGCATGTGCACGCGCATGCACACAACTCCGGGAGCCATTTTGGAAGACAAAATGGCTTCCAGCGGCGGGTGCGGGCGGGCGGCGGCAGCAGGACCGACCGCGGGCCAGTAGGAAGGCCTCAATGGACCGGGTCCGGCCCATGGGCCATAGTTTGGGGACCTCTGAGCTAAGAGAATGCGTGCAGATGTCACCATATATAAAATTAATTTCCAATGTTCTTTTTTAATTGCTTTGTCTAATACCGATGTCATGTTAAGCAAAAATAATTCAGGTCTCATCGGGATACATTTCCCTATAATTTGTGACATTTTAGATTGTATTGATTTCCATTTAACAATGGGGCAGCTCCACCATATTTTTAGCATGACTCAAGAAGCTCATTGTGTAACACCATGCTTGCTGCTCTCCTTCAAGAAATAACACTGTATATGTAATGTAGCTGTAAAGAATCCATATGAAATTAATTTATATTTATCTTAATGTTTTTTATGCAGCGTCCTACACTTTGTGGTGCCTCGTCCTCCTTTGCGGTTGGGATTTCTGGTCACTTTGCTCAGGGACACTTTCCAGTGACTGGGTTCAATGAGAACAGGGAGGATGGTCCTCCATTGCAGCCCCTTTAATACTCTTGCAATGGCTACTGGCCTTGGCTCAGGGCTGGCTATGGGGAAGGAGAGCCTTACTTCCAGATGCAGGAGGCATCCTCAGCTCAAGGAAGAAAAATGAAGGCTGCAGCTGCACAGTAGAAACAACCCAGCCACTAAGTGTTGTAGATCCAGCCTATGGAGTGCTTGGATTTGCAGTCACATGTGGTTTTTAGCCTTCTCTGCCAAAGAGTGCTGGGGTGCCTCTTTTGTTAACTGCCCTCGAGTCGATCTCAACTCATGGCAGCCCTATGGATGAAACATCTCCAAGACCCTCTGTCCTCCACTGCTCTGCTTAATTCCTGCAACCCCTTAATACCTGTGACCTCCTTCACAGAGTCCATCCATCTGGCATGTGGACTTCCTCTCTTCCTACTTCCCTCCACCTTTCCCAGCATTATTGTCTTTTCCAAAGAGTCCTCCCTTCTCATAATGTGCCCAAAGTATGACAGTCTCTGTTTGGTCATCTTGGCTACAAATCCCAGGATTTTGTAGGATGGTGCCCAGGCCATGAAAGTGATGGCGTATGGGCAATGGTCCTCCTTCATCCTGAGTCTCTGTTGCTCCTGAGGGCTAAAAAAAAGTTCCCTCTGGGGCTTATAGATTTGGTTTTCTCCCTGAATTTGTCCCCTTTCTTTGCCACCTAAGTTTAGTCATTCAGTAGATTAGTAGGCATGCGGTGGCTTAGTGGTTAAGACGCCACTAAGGAAAGTTGGCAGTTCGAGACCCGGGTGCCGCATGATGGGGTGAGCTCCCATCTCTAGTCCCAGCTTCTGCCAACCTAGCAGTTCGAAAGCATGCAAATGCAAGGAGATAAATAGGTACCACTTTGGTGGGAAGGTAACAGTGTTCGGTGCAGTCATGATGGCCATGTGAACACAGAGTAGTCTCTGACAATGCTGGCTCATGAGCACCACTCCCCTACAGTCGGTTACAACTAGAAATTCATGTCAAGGGAAAGCATTTATCTTTACCTAGATCGGGGTAGGCAACCTTTTTGAGCCGGGGGCCGGGTTGCTGGCCCTCAGACAATTGGGGGGCCGAAGCACCAAAAATAAATAAATAAATAAATATTTTAAAAAATTTAAAAAATTATGCATGCATACTCTCTCAGCCCCAGAAAAGCCATGGCAAAACCCCTGTGGAGATTTTGCCAAGAAAACCCCAAGAACAAGTAATAACAACAATAATCAAATCATCATGGCGGGCGGCGGCAGCAGGACTGGCCTGGGGCCGGTCCAAAGGCCTCAGGGGGGGGGCGCATCCGGCCCCCGGGCCTTAGGTTGCCTACCCCTGACCTAGATGATTTTATTTATTTGTTTATTTATTTATTTATTTATTTATTTGTATCCCGCTCTTTTTCCAGAACCAGGACTCAGAGCAGCTTCACAATATTAAAAGAATACAATTAAAAACATAGAAAACAGATGCATTAAAAGGGAATTAAATTATTACAATGTTAAAATAGCTATTAAAAGAACAAAATACGGTACATTTTTAAAAGATAAAACTGTATAAAAATATTAAAAATGAAACAACATCCCAAATGTCCTTTACAAACATTCCATTTTAAAAGCCTGTTTAAACAGGTAAGTCTTAGCCTGCCGGCAGAAGGCCAACAAGAAGGGAGCCATTCTGGTCTATTCCCTGGGAAGGGAGTCTAGGGGCAGCCACCGAGAAGGCCCTCTTGTCTTGCGTCCCCACCAACCGTGCTTGTGATGGTGGTGGGACGGAGAGAAGGGCCTCTCCAGAGGATCTCGGAGCCTGAGCCGGTTCATACAGTGAGATATGGTCTGCCAGATAGTGTAGACCTGAGCCATGTTTTGGTAATGAGATAATCTCATTCCAAGGAGGTGGGAAATTGTGAAGGGAAAGAATAAGGGTGAGTGGAGTGGTGGTTGGAATAGGCAGTGTCTCAATATTCATTTTACTTCTGACATGGGTGTGTGATGTGTCTGGTAACATATATTGAAATAACTGTGGACAAGGCTAAAGAGTTTGTCGTGAAGATTATACTTTTTCTGCAGGGACTAAAAACTTAAAAGAACTCAGGTCTTTACAGGCCATACGTAGGTATTAAAATATTTATCTCTCTTTCTATATCAATAAGTATCTCAGGGTGACTTACAATAAAATCAGTGTAGAACAATAAATAATAATAATTTTTAAAGACTAAAAATATATTAAATTATCTTTAAAAACAGACTGTTGGGACAGATGTACTGTGCAAGCCACTTGTCTAACAGAACAAATGAGAAAGAGGACACTGTTGTTTCCCCAAAATCTTCATCTCCAAGTGAAGCAACTTCATCTGAGAAGATGTAACGCATGAAGCCTATATAGTCATTGTCCTCTCTTTCATCCTTTGCTTGCTTTTCTCCTCACTGTTGAAACTTATTGCGCAAGATCCTTTTTTTAAAAAAAAAATTATGTTTGCTTGCATTGAGATAATGTGGGTGCTTTTGCTTTGCAGCATTGAAAAGAAGAATAGGAGCAGCAGGAAGGGAGATTGAGAAGGCCACTGTTGTGCACAAGGCAGTTTGTTCCAAACAAGAAGCTTGTGAAGGCAGTTGGAACCAGAATTAATGCAGCATCCATGTTTCACACAGCAATCATAGCAGACAATTCTCAGAAGAACCTGGAGAAGGAAAGGGAGACTGGCATTATTACAAAGGAAGAAGAAGAAGGGGATGGATCCTGTTATATAGACAAGGAGACTGAATCACTGGCTGCACCGCTGCCCACGTTGGATCCTCATCAGCTTTGTTTCCCATCCCTAGGCAAGCACCTACCTACCTGTTTCACTCATCTGGACACACGTCCCCCTCTTGGAGAAGTTGAGCAAAACCACACTAACCAGCCCAAATCCCAGGGCCAAGCAAATCTTAATGCTACAGAAAAAGAAACAATGAAAAAACAGAGCAACAGCATTCTTGGCGTAAGTGCTCTTGAGGACGTAGATATAGCAGATCAGATCCAGGATCAGAATCAGAATCAGAACCTAAGCTTGGATCAAAAAACTGACAAACCAGTCAGATATGCTGCTGTTAACTACACAGATCTGCAATCTGACAAATGCTTGTCATTTCCCACATTTGAAGGCAATCCCGATGCAACAAGGAACAAGGAAAGTTCACCAGAAACTCCAGAAGAACCAGTTCCACCTGCCCGGAAAAAGACACGTACTTTCTATAGCCCTGGTAGGATATTAAGAATCATTTGGCACTTTCAGATATTTGGGGATCCAGTGCTCTGAGTGGTAGGAACATCCTAGGGCAGCTATGGTAGCATCTGTGTTTTTGTGAGTAGTAGGATAGGGAAGGTAGGCATGTGAAATTTTTTCATTTACAAATATACACTCTGAACATGGTGAAGAGGAAGTACGTGAAGTGACAGAAGTAGGTACTATCGGTTCTCTCCTGCTCCTGACTTGATGGGTTTTTCTTACATTTCCTGCAAAATTCAAGATTTTGCAGACCCCGCATGTTCTCCGTTATTCTCAAACATGCTCAACATTGATGATCAAAACTCCATTGCATTGTCAACACCATTCCTTTTGAGCATTTTTGACAAGGGTATCTCACTCAGTAATTCCCTTAACTTTGACTCGGTTTGTATCAAGTTGTGAGATTATCTTTTCCTTTTGTAATTCATGCTTTTTTTTTACATTTAAAAAGTGAATATTAGTCTCAATTTTGATTTGATGCATATTTATATGTATTGTATTTGTACAAACACATTGTTAAAATTTACATTTTTAAAAAATGTACATGTACATTGGAGTATGCTTTATACTTCTGTAACATGCCACAAGCAGATTTCTGTGGCAATCTATACACAGATTCTTGAAAGGTGCTCTGAGATAATAATAATAATAATAATAATAATAATAATAATAATAATAGCAACTTTATTTATATCCCGCCCTTTAGAACCCAATCAGGGCGCCTTACAACCATAAAATCGTACATGAATCCTAAAAACAGACAACCCCTCCCCCCCTTAAAACAGTATTAAATCCATAGAAATTAAAACCACAATTCAAAAATTAAAACATTTAGACAATATAAAAAAAACAAAGACCCGATATTAGGCCTATGGCAATGGTCCTCATCCATCATTCAGATGGGGCCATGCAAAGATCAATGGGGTGGGAAAGCCCGATGCCGGGATAATTAATCTGGAAAGGCCTGCCGGAAGAGCTCCGTCTTGACAGCCCTTTTGAAGCTGTCTAATGATGTTAACTGACGGATCTCATCCGGCAGGCCATTCCAGAGTCTGGGGGCGACAACTGAAAAAGCCCTCTGGGAGGTCGCCGCAAGCCTCGATTCTTGAGGCTGCAGCAAATTCCTCCCAGAGGACCGGAGAGCGCGGGGAGGATTGTATAGGAGGAGGTGGTCCCTGAGATAGCTTGGACCCAAGCCATTTAGGACTTTAAAGGTAATAACCAACACATTGTACTGGACCCAGAAGCTGATAGGCAGCCAGTGGAGGGACCTCAAAATCGGGGTAATGTGGTCCCTCCTAGATGTTCCCGAAACAAGCCTGGCTGCCATATTTTATACCAGCTGTAATTTCCGAACCAAGCACAAGGGTAGCCCCATGTAGAGCGCATTGCAGAAATCTAACCGTGAGGTTACCAGCACGTGCACAACAGTCTCGAGATCCCGTACTTCCAGAAAAGGGCGCAGCTGGCGTATCAGCCAAAGCTGATAACAGGCGCTCCTGACTGTTGCATTTACCTGATTTGTCATCAGGAGCAACGAGTCAAGGAGTACCCCTCTGACTGCGAACACAGTCACTGGAGGAGAGTGTGACCCTATCCAGGACTGGAGGTTGCAAACCAATTCTTGGGTTTGGGGCCGCTACCATGAGCCCCTTTGTCTGGTCCGGATTCAGCTTCAATCTGTTTTTCCTCATCCAGCCCATTACTGCCCGAAGACATTCATTGAGAGAGGAGATGCCATTGGAATTTGAGGCCGACGAACGAGACACGGAGAAATAGATTTGGGTGTCATCGGCGTACTGATAACACCCAGCACCATAACTCCGTATAATTTCACCCAGCGGCTTCATATAGATGTTAAACAATGTCGGGGACAAAATAGCCCCCTGAGGGACCCCACAAGTGAGCTCCCTCTTACTGGAGCTACTGTCCCCGAGCAGCACCCTCTGGGATCTACCCGAGAGGAAGGACCGGAATCACTGAAGAGCAGTGCCCCCGATACCTAACCCTCTCAGGCGGTCCAAGAGGATGCCGTGGTCTATTGTATCAAAAGCCACTGAGAGGTCTAGGAGCACCAACAGGGTCACAGTACCCCTGTCAATGCTCAGACGCAGATCATTGGTCAAGGCAACCATGGCAGTCTCAACCCCAAAGCCTGTCTCAGCCCCAAAGCCTGTCCTGAAGCCGGTTTGAAATGGGTCTAGATAATCGGTTTCATCAATAATAATAATAATAATAATAATAATAATAATATGTATTTCTAGCCCGCCCCTCTGCTAGGCAACCAAGACCGCTCGGAGTTGAAGATCAACCGCCCTTGATGAGATACTTTCATCAAGAATGTAGAATACTTTCATTAAAAAGGTAGAATCTAGAAAATTATTTTCTATTCCTGCATACCAATAAAGGATTAGTTTCATAGCCCTGAAACACTGTGAACTACAGTGGGCAAGAGAGAAAGTGTTTCCTGCAAGCCCCCAACAGCTCTACTCAACTCATACAAAGTTATTTTAGAGGTTGACTTAGGTCCAAAACAGAAATAATCCAGTTCAAGACCACTTTAAATGCCCTGGCTCAGTGCTAGGGAATCCTGGAAATTGTAGTTTCTTGTGGCACCAAAGCTTTCTGACAGAGAAGCCTAAATGTCTCACACAACTACAGAGTTCCCAAAATTCCCTAGCATTGAGCCAGGGCAGATAAAGTGGTCTCAAACTAGATAATTTCTGCAGTGTGTTTTGGACCTTAGTCAGGTTCTGAGCAGAAAAGCTCCTGTTAAGGTTGAGAGCTAGAGAGCCAGCATGGCATAGTTGTCTGAGCGTTGGACTAAGACTCTGGAGGCCAGGATTTGAATCCCCTCTTGGCCATGGAAGCCCATTGAGTGACCTTGGGCAAGTCAAACCAAAGAGGAAAGCAATGGAAAATCCCTTGTGAACAAACCATGCCAAGAACCCCCCATGACAGGTTTGCCTTAGGATCACCATAAATCAGAAATGACTTGAAGGTATACAACAAGAAGTAGTTTGGGGAAGGTGTAGAACAATAAAGTACTGTGTTGTTTTTAAATGTATTTTAAATGTGAAGAATGCAATATTTTCCAAGTCGAGTATTTTTGAAGGTCAGATTCCTCTTTCCCGCTTGTTCTTTCTGACCCTTTGCTGATTCTCTCTGATACTTCTTCTTTCTTTTCTCCCATGTCGCTGGTCCAGAACAGCTGGATGAGCTGGAGAGAATGTTCCAGGAAGATCACTATCCTGACAATGAAAAGCGCCAGGAGATTGCTGCCGCTGTTGGTGTCACCCCACAGCGGGTTATGGTGAGTCTTTACTGATGACTGAGAAATTCATCTGATTTGGATGTAAAATGTCTGGTTTGTTAAGCCATCCTTTAGTTTGGAAGCTGACAGTGAGCATCTAGTCCAAAAACCCTTCAAGCTGCCCACTCCTTTTGCATGTTGTTTTTGGTCCACCAGACCTGATTAGCTTACACTGTGACTCACTGTTACATCCAAAACAGTGAACTGTTTTTTAACATCCATGTACTAATTGGTATATTCAAACTTCAGAAGAATGGGAATGGGAAGGGCAGCTATGAAGGAGCTAGACAAGATTCTAAAGTGTAAAGATATACAACTGAGCAGTAAAATTAGAATCATCCAAGCCATTTTATTCCCCATCACTATGGACAGTGAAGAAAGCAGATAAGAAGAAAATCAATTAATCTGAGACGTGGTGCTGGAGAAGAGCGCCGTGGATGGCCAAAAAGAGTGGATGGCCAAAAAGACAAACAAATGGGTTCTTGAACAGATCAAGTGTGAAACTTCCCTGGAAGCCAAGATGGATAGCTCATTCATGGAGGCCATGGGCCTGAATTTGCTGACCTAAACAGAGCAGTGGAGGATATGTGGTCTTGGGGATACCTCATCCCCTGTATTCTGCTTTGGTCAGGCCCCACCTGGAATACTGTGTCCAGTTCTGGGCACCACCATTCAAAAAGGATGTGGGGAAACTGGAGTGTGTCCAAAGGAGGGCAACTAAAATGGTGAAGGGTCTGGAAACCATGAATCTCTATGAGGAACGACTTAGGGAACTGGGGATGTTTAGCCTGGAGAAGAGACGGTTAAGAGGGGATATGACAGCCCTGTTTAAGTATTTGAAGGGATGTCATATTGAGGAGGGAACAAGCTTGTTTTCTGCTGCTCCAGAGACTAGGACCCGGAACAATGGGTTCAGACTCCAGGAAAAGAGATTCCACCTCAACATTAGGAGGCATTTCCTGACAGTGAGATCTGTTCGACAGTGGAACACTCTCCCTAGGAGTCTCCTTCTTTGGAGATCTTTAAGCAGAGGCTGGATGGCCATCTGTTGAGTAATAATAATAATAATAAAATTTATTTATATCCCACCCCTCTGAGAACAATAGGGGCGGCTAACAACAATTTAAAATTACAAACAATATGACGCCACAAAGACCCCAAAACCCACCCACCCCTTAAAAAAATATTAAACCAAGGAACTATTAAAACATCTAGTTAAAAGACATGGAATAAAAACTAATTACAATTAACAATATAATAATAAAATAAAACACACTGATCAGGGGAACATCCAAATTGTGAAAGAGTGGGATAAGAGGCCGGAAAATCTATTCTGGAAACTCCTGCCAGAAGAGTATGCTTTGATTAGGAGTTCCTGCATGGCAGGGGGTTGGACTAGATGGCCCTTGGGGTCTCTTCTTACTCTTATGATTCTATGATCCACAGGGGCTCCATGAATTAATGAATCCGAGGGCAGTTAACAAGAACAACAAGATCAAACTATATTTTAAATTTTTTAAATGTAAGAGGATTTCCCGAATCAGACTGCAGAATGGGTTTTGCCTGTATATAAAAGTGAGTCCCATGATCTAGTGGCCAGAATAGGTAGTAACTTTATGTGATTTAAATGATCTACTTTTACACCAAGAGATCCTGTTCTATAGCAGCCATTCCTTTCACTAAGTATCTCTCACTCCCTTTATTATTAGGTTTGGTTCCAGAATCGCAGAGCAAAGTGGAGAAAAATGGAAAAACTGACCGCAAAGGACAACAAGAAACCTTCTGCTACAGAATCAGCTTTGTTAGTAGGTCCTCAACAAAATTCTCAAGGGTGAGAATTCGCTTGCCTCTTAGGTTCAGGGATGGATTGTAGCTCTTGAGCAGGGGTAGGCAACCTTTCCCCTTTAAGGGCCAAGGGACTTCAGCTCCCAGAATCCCAGGAGCTATTGGCCAACATGGGACTATTGGCCAACATGGCTGAGGCTTCTGGGAGCTGAAGTCCCTCGGCCCTTAAAGGGGAAAGGTTGCCTACCCCTGCTCTTGAGAGAGTGGCAAGTGGCACAGGAGAGACATTGGACTTTATCACATGGGGGAAATCCCATGCAGAAACAGGATTTAAAAGCTGGGGAAAACCCGCCAAAGTCGATTGATTTTCACATACATCACTGTTAAACTGTTGTTAACCCGAACAGAAAGTAGTCAAAATCCACTCCTTTTTACTTTCGAGATTTTCCAAAAGTAAAAAGAAGCAGCTTTTTACTACTTTCCGTTCGGGTTAACAACAGTTTAACAACATCATGTGAAAATCTACCTGCTTTTGTGGGTTTTTTAGATTTAAAACCTCATTTCTGCATGGGATTTCCCCCGTGTGATAAAGTCCATAGTTACTCCTCAGTGTATTCTCTTGTCATGCAAGTTCTCCCCTCCTCCCCATGATTTTAGAATGCTGAAAATTTGCAAACCAAAGGACATACCATGGTCAAGTGGTGCCTCTCCCATATGACTTTCAATAGTTTATGGGGAGAAATCTGCCTCCAGTGGTTCCTCCTTTCTCTGTATAGGGGACTGTAAGTTCTTTGCCTTGTGCTTGTCTGTCTCTATGTAAAGTATCTTTGAGTTTACCATTTTAGTCACCTGAGCTTCCATGGCTGCAAACAACAGTATTCTCTAGCAATCAGGCAGATCAGCCTCAGCATCCCTCTTAAGCAGCTATATTAGATCTTTCCTATGTCTATCGAGAAATGTGAGAGCAGTAGATCTCTCAAGCAGAGTAATCAAATTGTCACGGTAGGAGCTGAACAACAACCTGCCCCACACCCACCCACCTCCCTAACACAGAGTCTAGCAGAAAAAGAAATAAGTTTTGGGCCTGAACAGACCGCCAGAAATAATCTAGCTTGAGACCACTTTAAATGCCCTGGCTCACTGCTAGGGAATCATGGGAACTGTACTTTATTATGGCACCAGAGCTCTCTGACAGAGAAGGCTCAATGTCCCAGAAAAAAATACAATTCCCATGATTCCCTAGCACTGAGCCAGGGCAGTTACAGTGACCTCAATCTGCATTATTTCTGGCAGTCTGCAAAGGCCCTAAATGTCTCAGAAAAATCTGCAATTCCCGTGATTCCCTACGATTGAGCCAGGACAGTTAAAGTGGTCTCAAGCTGGATTATTTTTGGCAGTCTGTTCAGGTCCTTAGTCTTCTTTATAAAACATTTTATAATAGCTTTGCTTACACATTATTGTGCCTAGTCAAACAACAGATCTTGTGAAGGAGAGAGAGAGAGAAGGAAAAAGGAGAAATGCTGCTGGTTAGAGTGATAAAGGAAGCAAAAGTACCTAGTCAAAGAAAAGGTGTGCAGACCAGAAATTAGAATGTATCAGAATGCAAAAATTGCCAACTCTAACAACGTCAAACCATACAAATTTAAGGATATGTAAAGGACCGAAAGAGAATATTCTTGTATTGGAATAAATCAGATATTCCCTCTGTAAGGATGGTAGCAAGAACTTTACCCCTGTAGGTATGAAATTGAAAGTGAAGCAGCACAAAAAAATCTTATTTTTACAACACCAACATTTATTTCAGCCAACAGGCCATTAGGCAACAGAGTATATATAAAACGTGTAAAACATGATAAAATAGCACTATAAAACAAACAGAGTCAGGTTGGCTGAAATAAAGGTATGTTGTTGTTGTACTTTTATATTATTTGTTATTTGTGATTTTTAAGTATGTTTTTATATTTTGTCTGTTTAATTGCCTTTTAAGGAGGGTGGGCTATTGGGGGTAGAGATTGTTTGTTTTATCTTGTAAGCCGCCTCGGTTGTTTTTACAGAGAGGCGGGATAATAATAATAATAATAATAATAATAATAATAGTAGTAGTAATACCTTCATTTCACTCCTTATCATGATGTTTCACTTTCCTTTTAGCGCAACATTACTCCCTGTGCCTCAGCTGCCTGAGAATGTGCATGGCCAGCCTCCCACAATCTTGATGGGTCCTCCAACTATTAACTGTTCTAGTATCCACAGTGAGCAATCGACACCACTAGTCTCCACATCAGGTGAGACCTATTAAGTCCTTATTGAAGTGTGTCACAATGCAATCCCTTCCCCAGAAACACTCCAGACATTTCCCTTGTATATCAGCCCATGTGCTGGTGTGTGGGAAAGGGCAGAATTATTGGCTTTTTCGTGGCCTTAGGGCAGGGACAGGCAACCTTTTTGAGACCTGGGCCACTCTCCCGTCACCCAGGTCTCGGCTGGGCCAAGGGGGGGGGGGAATGGCAGCGCGCGCGCGCACCCTCCTCCTCCTCCGCGCGCAATCCCCTTGCGCATGCGGCCGCTGCCATAGTGCACGCGGCTGCAGCCGCCACGGCACGTGTTGCGGCTGCCATTTTGGAAGTCAAAATGGTGGCCGCAATGCGTTTGCGCATGTGCAAGAGTACTGCGCATGCGCAAACGCATTGTGACCACCATTTTGACTTCCAAAATGGCGGCCGCAGCAAGCGCGGCCGAAAACACGCCCCGACAGCAGCGCGTGGCGAGCGGCGGCCGCAGCGGCGACAACCTACAGCCTGGGCCAGTAAGTCCGGGGCCCGGGGCCTTAACTGGCCCCCGGGCCGTAGGTTGCCGGTCCCTGCCTTAGGGGGATGCAGACGGCGAGAAATGCCGTCCTCAATCCCAGGAAGGGGAGGGGCAAATCCCTGTCCTGAGGACGTCTCAAATCCCCGTCCTGAGGATGGCATCAGAGCAATGGCCCAGCCACATGACAGGTGCTCTGATGATGTCCTTCTGCCTCAGCATCCGGACATGCTGAGCCGGAAGAGACGCCGAAGAGACGCATGGCAGCTCTTCAGGCACCCCTTTCGCAACTTGCGGAAGGAGTGCTATTTTAGCGTTCCTTTCTCACGCGGCGAAAGGGAGGATCGAGGCTGAGGTGTCCGGCAGCCTCGGCCTTGATCCTCCGCTTTTGGGGGCAGCCCAGGGCCGCCCGTCTGCTTCCCCCCTACGTCTCCTGTCAAGCAAACAAATCACTCTCCATCTTTCAAAAAACAAGGAAAAATTGTATCTCCTAGAAACTGGGAGTAAAATGGGAGTTTTTAAAAATGTCATTAAACCCTAAAAGAACCCTAAAAGAACTGTGAAAAAGGCTGTGTGCCATGTGTTCCTAAAGCTGCAGAAATGAGGTGAGAATGAATTGTTTTGGTGGTGTAGATCCAATCTTAGATGAGCGCTGAAGAATTAATCCGGTTCTAAATGTAAAAAGCTTTTAGAGACACTTCACACATGATGCAGAACAAACCTGATGAAATTAGATGCGATGAATATACCAAACTTGCATGGTGTCCATGCCTCCAAACATCTTTTTATAGGTGAACTTAAAAGGGAAAGGCATTGTTTTAGACAGCAGGCAATAGCACTGTGTAATAGCTGAGGATATTTCATTTCTGTCTCCTTCCCTGCCTTTTATACAGTAACAGTTTTTCTTGCAGTCTCTGCCTTCCAACTCTTTTATATGATTTCTGCCAAGTTCTGGATCTTCCATGTGCTGCTTACCTTTCATAAGTGACACGTCCTTTATTTTTCCTTCAGTTGCCTCAGTTGCAAGCAGATCAGCTCCACATGAATCTGCACAGATGAAAGACATCTCCCAGGGCATATTTGGGTCTCTCAAGGAGGAAATCTTGCAGGCCATTCCAAGTCCTCCACCCATTCGGAGAGCCGTACTGCCATGCAATGTGGTGGTTAACCCAAGCAATCCAATTGTTCAATGGATGCTGGATACTTCTAGCAGTGCATACAGTCCAGCCAGCCAAGAAAGCAACTCCAATGAGGCCTTTCCCTGTAGCATCCAGAGCCAAAGGTAAGTACATACCGAGCACAGTCAAGCCTAGTGGAATGAGAGCTTAGGATGATACATTTAAAAATTAAATGGTTGTACTATTGGTTATATTATTCATTATGAAGCTCCACAACTTAATTTGGGTAATTTTTTTTACACAAATTCTGCTATTATTGTTATTCTTTTTTTTTTTTTTAAAAAGTGATGATTAGGCTGGATCAAAACTAGATTGATCAATAAGTAGAAATCCCAGTTGCATTTGAGGGGGATGTGGAGAGAGAACAGTATTTCTTAGTTTGATATAAAGAATCTATGAAATGGCATGTAATCATCAAACTTTAGAATCGGAAGGTGCCGCGAGGGACAATCAGTCCAACGGCCTGCTGTGCAGGAAGAGACAACCAAAGCACTCCTTAAAGATTCCCATCCAACCTCTGTTTAAAGGCCTCCAAAGATGGAGAGCCCACAACCCTCAGAGGTCTTCTAGCCCACTGTTGAACAGTTTTTACAATCAAGAAGTACTTCCTAATGTTTAAGTGGGCTCTCTTTTCTTTCATTTGAATCCATTGGTTCCCATTCTACTTGGGTGCAGCATAAAACAAGCTCACGCTAGTGACTAATGGCACTGAAATTCTTGCAAGGGATGGAATAAAAGAAATCCTGATTAGTGGAAGAATATTCCCCAATATCATAATTATTTCCTGCAGCCAACCAACCAACCGTCCTCCCTTCCTTCCTAATTGTTCTGCCAATGCAATTTCACTCTCAACAGAATTTATTATAGACTTCCATTCAGTTTAGACTGTTTCTATCTTTTTTTGTCTCCCTCACTGCCTGCCTCTGAAGCAACAGAGAGAGCCCCAGGCAGAGAGAGAAGCCAGGCAGAGCCAAGGTTTAAACCACCTAATAGCATTCCTCCTGTCCTGTTTCTTTTCCTTCTGCCATTCAGTGAGAGGCATAACAAAAGTGATTCACCTTAAGCTGGTGCATTAATAATTTCATAACCGCCAATAACAGCAGTGTGTGCTTGTATAAAAATGTCTAAAGCTAATGTAACAAAACTATTGTGGTAACACTGTGTACAATTCTTATTTTAGATAATGTCAGTAGTGTTATTACTGTTACAGTTTGAATGTATACATTATACACAAATATATAACCATAAAATTGTCTCATACATTCCACTTGTCCCTCCACATGTACGGATTTGACTTTTGCGGATTTGATTATTCACAGATTGTATTACTATGTTCTCTCTAGGAATATCTAGGTCCTCCAGCACAACTCTATGGTCAACTTCGACCAAAAGTTGCACTGAAGGACCTAGAGAGTCCTAGAGAGAACACTCCACTAGGCACTTTTAGCTCCTCCAGCACGATTCTGTGGTCAATGTCTGGCAGATGTTGATCATAATAATAATAATTTTTATTTGTATACCGCCCTATGGCGAACCAATCCGGGTGGTGAACAACAATGAGCAATAATAAAATACATACAATCTAAAACAATATAATTCCCTCCTCCCCCCTTAAAAAGTTATTAAATCCGACTCAATTTAAAACAATAAGATCAACAAATAGTATAAAAAAATTTAAATACAAAATGTGGATACAATACAGCAATACAACAGTACAACACCCCTGCTAAGGGGATTACAGAATATTCGTAAGAGAGATCATAAGGTCTCAATGTCTCGAGGCCAGGTGGTTTAAGAGTTGTACTGGAGGACCTAGAGATTCCTAGAGAGGTGTTCTCTCAGGTAAAATCATAGTGTTTTTGTTATTTGCATTTTTTCCATATTCACGGGGGTCCTGTGCCCCTAAGTCTAGCGAATGTGGAGGGACCACGGTATTAGAAAAAAATTCAAAAATGTGAGAGCCTCAAATAGTGTTCAATCCTATATGCATGCCAACTTGGTGTTTCATGTACTTCTCTCTGTTCTTCTCAGTAGTGCTTCCTTTAGAGCTCACATACATAAAGAGCTGTAAATTCAGTCTTCCACCTCATCTGTCAAGTACACACTCTTAAGTGTTCCAATGTTTCAGCAAAAAAAGTCAGATAATATCCAGCCGTTTCGTTCCTTCGTAATTTTATCTAAATATATATGTACAAGATATGCTACAAAACACTAACATGTAAAAGCAAATTGACTGTATAATTCTTAGGACTTACCAAACAGCTCCCACTCATACCCTTTGTCAAGCTATATTCAGCTTTCCAGAGTCTCTGTAAAGTCCTGGCCTAATTCCCTTATATTCAACTGCTGCTCTTAATGAGGTAGTTTAGAAGAGTGGCAGGATAATTGAACTAATTAACAATTGAATGGTTTAGCCAAAAACCCCTCTCCAAATGCATCCTTTCATTACGTCCTGCAGGGGTTTGAATATTTAAATGATGAATCCAGACAGGTTTCTTTTGGAATTGAATTAGATTCTTATCCTGATTAGATTTAAAGTGAGCAACCCCCCAAACTCCACATTTAAATGAACAGTGAGAACATTTATATGTTTAAAAAAATATTCCTAGCTAAGTTCCTAATTGTGCTTCTGTTTTCAAAAGCCAATAATCCTCTGAAAACAGGAAGTCTGGTGCTTGGGTTATAGTGCCAGAAACGAAAATTAATGATTTCAACACACATTACATTGAAATCAGATCCTAACATTGTTTCACAGCTTTTGGTAATCACAGCTTTTGGTTAAAAAGAAAGCCCAATAATGAGTAACTTGTAAGATTAGAAAGGAAAGAAAGTGAGGAACCCTGTCTCTGTATTAAGAACTGATCTCTGTTAAGTGGTAGAATTCAAAGATATAGCTGTGTTAGTCTGTAGAATCAGTATGTAGAGAGATCTTGCAGCACCTCTGAGACAATTTCTTCCTTTCAGTTAGTCTCAAAGGTGCTACAAGAGTTCTCTACGTACTGATCTCTGTGAAGAAAGATACCATTTACTACTTTAGACAAAAGACTATAGTCTCACTACTGCCAGTTTTATTACCTTTTTGCAAACTCTGTTCTCTTTAATGGCCAGTCTCAGTCTATCATCTGCAGTGGCTGCCCCACTCATGGTTCAAATGAATCTCAAAGCATAATACTCCCAGCCAGCCAGCATGTGTGTGATATTTGCACAGGGCTTGTTGTCTCGGCATGGAAGTCAACGTTTCCCTAACTAGGCTATCAGCAGATTCCTTGGCTGCTCTTGCAGTTCATCCCTGGAGTCGATTAGGACAGTACTATTTTCTGGGCTCTCTCTCTCTCTTTTATTGCTCAGCAGTTCCTTCTTTCCAAGAAAAGCAGGACCAGGATCAAGCCAAAACACTTCAGAGCTGGACAGCATGTGATGCAGCCATCCTGGCCTGAGTTGCTATCTGGCTATCCCAAGTGCTCCCTGTATCCAAGCCACAATTTTAAAAATTATGTTTAATTCTTCTGCATTTTAAGATGGCAAACAGCACCACAGCCAGGGAATACAAACAAGAATTTTAAATTAAAGTGTATACAAAATAATTACACAAAAGTCTTTCATAATATAATGGACTATAAAAGATAGGCCCCAAAGAATCATTGTTGGGGTGATGAACCACCCCACAAACTGTGCTCCTTTATTTATGAGATGAAAGGGCCCCAAACTGTAGCAAATGTGTTTTTTTATGGCGGCATAGTCTCAATCTGAACTGTAAGGAAAGGGCTAAGTCTGAGAGAGAACACGGAGAGGGGATCATTAGATCCTTATGTATTAAGTCCAGCTATCTGCAAACGACTTTGTAATATGAAGTCAAAGGTTTTCATGGCCAGCATCCATAGCTTTTTGTGAGTTTTTTGGGCTATGTGGCCATGTTCTAGAGGAGTTTCTTTCAGACATTTTGCCAGCATCTGTGGCTGGCATCCTTTATAATATCCTTGTCATTTCAGCTATGTCTGTGTTTGTATATCAAGAATGTAAGGCTCTCTGAGATCCACCTCCCCTGCTATTAGCATAAATGGAACCAGAGGAGGAGGAGATGGGGATCATCACTACTTGATCAAAAGTTGTGGTCATATGATCCCTGTCTTAGATGGTAGGAGGGACCTCAAGCTTTTTGAATGTCTCCTTCACAGCAGATCAGAACAAAGCTTCACGGTAGGTACCAATCTTCTGATCCAATGTGGTGAGAATGGCCTATATTTCTAAAGAATAACCAGTAAACTATTTCTTCCTTACCCCAGAGTCATCTCTCCTGTGCACTGCAATTATCCTGAGCAGCTGGAACCTACAGCCAACCTAGAAAGCCAGTATTATCACTCAAGTAGTCAATCGGGGATGTTCCAGCTGAGCCAGCATCCTCAGCACCAGATGTCTCCATTGCGCTGCTTCCCAGTCCATCCGCGTGCACCCACAGTCCAGCTCATACCAGCCACACCCAGTAAATCCAGTACCCCTTTTTTCTCCTTACCTGGCAATGGTGAGCTTGTAAGATTTGGAACCACAGAAACTCCTCCAGGGTATCTACAGAACCATATGGGAGGGCATCTCCTAATACAGCCACCAGCTGGGAGCTCAGGTAAGTATCACCTAAGTAACTTATGTCCAGTAAGTGGCGATTCCTTATTGAGAAAATGCCATCTACGGTCACGAAAACAGAGAGACAGGAAGGAATCATTGCACAAAGGCCAACAGCTGATTCCTCCTTGAAAAGATCTGTCTGTTTGTCTGTTAACTGTATTTATTTACAACCTTTTTAGACTGCCTGGTAACTGCACTTCTCTGCATGGTAAAGAAAACATTAAAATACATTAAAATTAAGTTCTCTAAAAGGAATAATTGTTTTATGCCTTTTCCCTGTCCTATAATAGCATGACTGTGGGCATGGACTGTCTTCAGATGCACTTATCCATCCATTCATTCTTCAGAGGAAGGCCTGTGGTTGCCACTGTCATTTGAAGTGATGTGTGTGGCTCCCAAAGGGAGGACCATCTTGATAATGGTACCTCAGTTTTAGGTTCCTTTCCCCAGAATAATTTTCATGGCACCCACGTTCTTGCTTTTTCAGCCTCACAGACATTTCCTTTAGCTTTTCCGATACAGTTTGAATTCTGTTGATGCAGTCGTTTTGTAGCATGTTGTATTTTTGTTGTATTTGCATTTTGATTATTTTATACTTTTCCTGCTTGTCTCTTTTTTTCTTTCTTTGCTTCTGCTGTATATCTAGGCTACATCCCTGCATTTCAGACTGTGCCCTGGAATGACTTTTGTCTGCAAAGAGCTCCACTTACCAATCAACCTGGCTCCCAGATGCCTTTTTCCAGCTCAGAAGGGGGAAATTACTCTGCAGAACAGGAGCCATTTACTCAGCACCAAGGCATGCCACCCATTTCTTGCCATCTTCAGCTTCCCAAAGCAACAGTCCCTGGATCAACTGTGTTGTTCACTGCCAGTCAAATGACACCAGGAGATCGAGATTTGAGCCCAGCCCACCAATCTCAGTCAGAGCACATGACACCATACCAGGAGGTCCACAACACGGATGATATTTCCAGAGATCAAGTAAATGCTGCTGGTGAGTGATGAGTCCTATGTCCATCAAGATACGAAGTAAAATGAAGGAAAAATGGAGAATGTATATTGTCTGATCAAATGTAGGACCGGGCGAGATTTGTGATCTGTTTTTCAATGAAACCTGCAAACATAACTACTGGACCTATTTGGACTGGAGCAGCAGTACCCCAAGAGGTGGGGCCCATTTGTCCTATTGTACAAATTGCAGTTAAGGGCAATTGCGGGGTGGGGGAATTATGTTAAAATATTTTTCTTTCAGAATCATGGTCCTGATCAAATTCTCTCCTTGGCAGCATTTAACCAATTACAAATTTCTATTCATCAACTGTTATTTAAGTGCTTTGTAAGGTGAGCATACTTGAATCATCAACCCCAAGGAGTAGCAGACTGTCAGGCTGGTAAGCGAGGGAGGGAGCTGACTCCCTCTGCAAGCACAGAGTATTTCCTTTCACAGCAGTTTTCTCAAATGCATTCTGTGAAAGAACCTTCTTGCAAAGGAATCTTGTAGCACCTGAGACTAACTGAGCACATGAAGTTGTAGCAGAAGCTTTCATAGTCTTGTGGGCTGAGCAGACCGGCATAAAGAGCCAGCCTGGGGGTGTGGCGACCGCATGCCAGCCACCCCAACTCTGCCCTCACGCCAGCTTCATGTCGCACACCCCACCACACGCGGGAGGTATCAGGATGTTCCGTTGGCGCAGTGTCTACATATGCTGCCCCAAAGGAGTGCTGAAAAGCCACCATCATGGCAAGGATGGCTTTTTGCTGCTCTAAAAAGGAGTGGCATTTGCCAGCTCTTTTTAGAGCGACAAAGCACCAGATTGGGGCCACGGTGTGCAGTTGCCATGGCCCCTATCCATTGAGCAAAGGGGAGGCACAGAGCCGCTCCGCTGCAGACCCAGGGTGGCTTCAAGACACTCCGGTGGCATGTGGCATCTTGAAGTCAACCATGTTTGGGCAGCCGACCGGCTTCTGGGCATCATTGGAGCATGCAGCATGTAAACACGGACTCCTAAGACACCCAAAAGGCGTCTTTACCAGGCCATCTGTTCTGGCCCTAAGTGTTAAATCAAAGAAGTCATCTAGCATCATCCATCAAAAATAAATTACTCCATGCAAGGTATTTGAGTTTAGTCAATTATGTATGATCCAGGACATGTTGCAAAGTGAATGATGAAAGCCATTCCTCTGGAATCTTATGTAGGAAGAGCCATTTGCTTTGAGGAGACCACATTCACTGCTCTACTGGCTCTGTATTCCTCCTAGGCTCGTGTCAAAATTTCTTCATCTGCTCCATAGAGTTTATGAAAATAAATAAAGGTCCAAAACACACTGCAGAAATAATCCAGTTTGAGACTGCTTTAACTACCCTGGCTTAGTGTGAGGGAATTCTGAGAACTGTAGTTTTGTGAGACATTTAGCCACCTCTGTCAGAGAGCTCTGGTGCCACAGCAAACTACAATTCCCAGGATTCCCTAGCATTGAGCCAGGGCAGTTAAAGCAGTCTCAAGCTGAATTATTTCTGCAGTGTGTTTTGGACCATAGTCATCACAATCAGCTGAGGAATACAAATGTCTAGTCATAATAGAAAAGTACATATAATGTATGGCAGTACTTTTCTTATATATATTGAGTGAGACCATGACACCATTTTGACTCTTCCCAATATTTTAAATATAATTGTATTTTTCAGTTAAAATATTTCTTTCAGTGAGGGGCCATGCTGACAGATACCACTGAATGGATGTGATTCACTTTTTATTTGTTTTTAGCTATATTGTTTTGTCTTAAATTGTAAGCCGCCTTGAGTCCCAGTTTTGGGGGATAGTAGGATATCACACCAATAATTATGGTAGCAAGAAAGGCCTGAAACCTCATAGTAGCTGCAAGAGACTGTTTGCTAGTTATGCTGGGGTGGAACCCTTGAAAGTAGCTGATAAACAAAGGCATCCTTTTGGAAGCCAGATCTTTGGAGACATCTTGCCATGTACACAACACTGTGCACTGGTAACCCCATCCACAGCATTCCTAGGACCACACTCATGGGCCTCTAAATTCCCATTTGAATTACTGTTCCAGTTCCTTGTTGTGATGATTCTTTTACTATTTTGGCCTGTTTGTATTAGTTATGAAGAACAGCTGGTAGCAGAGGTTGCATTGGTAACTACTAGCACATCCTTCAAAGAAGGACAACTGGTGTCACTTTGGAAATGACAGACACCATATCCCTAGTGGCCCACAAGATTCTTCTTGCCTCTTTCTTGCCCTTCCCCTTCCCAGTCTCAGACAAAAGCTTTTACCAGATTTTCTTGGTTCATTTATCTTTATCCTTTCAGGTTTCCCCGAAGACAGCAAGAACTGAGTCAGTCTTTTCCTAAGAAGGCAGTATGGGGGCAAGCAGTGAAATGGAAGCTGATGTTACTAAGAATCTCTTGTTTATTTAATCTGTTGGAAATAAACAGAAATTATGTATGCTTTGTAAGTAAACACCCTGAAAAACAGAAGAGGGAAAAATAAGATATTAGACAATAAGCTCCATTGTTTTTGCTACTGTTGTTCTTATTTGATGTTTATGTATTAAGTGTATGATTGCTTGCTGAGGAAAGAAGCAGTAAATTTTCAATGTGAAGTCGAAGGCTTTCATGGCCGGTGGTTTATTTCAGTCAATAAACTGAGCTCAATCCTTTATTTTGCATATAAGATACAATTGTTTCTGAATGCTTCCAAATTTACCATCCTGGATAACCAGGGTTCCTGTTCTTGTTGTAATCACATGTGTTATGATAAATCAAGCATTTTCCTTGCTCTCTCTCTGTGTGTTTTCTGGTATGACCCTAAAACAGAAAATCCAGTTGCTGCCATGCACCCAGAGGTGAGTTGGTCATGTAGGCACCCTGGTCACGTAGACACCAGCACTCATTTGCATATCAATCATCCCGTTTCAGGAGTTGCAAATAGAGAGATTCACACCTTCAGAGACAAGGAAGCTAGAGGATTTATGGCTCAGATGGCTTTTGGCCACGAGAGACATAAGACCCATTATCTACTATGCTAATTTAGCCCCTTTGAAGTTAGGATAAACAACCATTGCCTGAAGCCATTTTTGGGCTATATTAAGACCTCTAAATCTCTTTGTTCTGAGAGCTGGCAGGGAAAGGAGGGGGATCTCATGTCTCCCTGAAATTCCTTGCTGGCCTCCCTCATGCTGCTTCCATCTCAACTTTGCTCCATGAGCAGCTAAGTATATCTACATCAAGAAAAGGAGCACCATGGTATTGGGTAATCGTTTTGATTGGGAAGCCTGTCTTATGAATGCCATGAACCTCTGTCTGTGTGTGTGTGTACTGTTGATTTATTTCCCCCCTTAATAAAAGTACAATTAATTGGAAGAACTTTGCCTCTGCGAAGGTTCTGTATCTCCCCCCCCTCCATATAAATTGGGTTGCTTTCCTGCTAACTATTTGAGCTAATTAAAATTCCCCAAGTTCAAGACCATTTTAAAACATTTTTGTTAACTGCTCTACAGTGAGCCCCAACTCATGGCGATCTTCTGGATGGGAACTACTCCAGTACCCACTATCCTCCACTGTCCTGCTTAGTTCCTGTAAATCTATGCCCAAATCAATTTCCTCACATTGCCATGTTGATCACCTGCATTCACCATACTTACGTTTGGCATACATTTTCTCGATGGGTAATCTGCCCTGCTCTTTTTAAAATAATTATTTATTGAATTTTTTAAAAAATTACATATACATCCACAAATTAAAAAATAAATAAAGAAAAAACATAAAAAACATAACATTCCTCTTTGTTCAAATAGGTAGATTGTCCTTAGATCATCACCCTATTTTGTAACATTTATTCTTTTATTCTATGCTGTCTTCTGTATGGTTTACATCTTTCTTTCCTTCATCATCTGCCAGCACAGTCTTTATTTCCATGTTTTGTTTCTTTTCTTCTTTCTTTACTGCCTCACCATTTTTCCTGAGTTTTCTTTCCTCTCTGTCTTCCATCTTCTTATTGTCATAATTACCCACATATTCCTCCCTTCAACTTACATATATACTTACTTGAACCTTCAACCAACATTCCTGAACCTTCTTTCTCTAACATTCCCCATACCCCATACAGAGTTTCATAATGAATTTCTCTTCTTCTTATTTGGACA
Organism: Phrynosoma blainvillii; assembly: GCA_026167975.1. Classification (NCBI taxonomy): domain Eukaryota; kingdom Metazoa; phylum Chordata; class Lepidosauria; order Squamata; family Phrynosomatidae; genus Phrynosoma; species Phrynosoma blainvillii. The sequence continues at coordinate 396,236,659 of JANUYF010000002.1, read as the reverse complement.
TAAACCCATATCTCTGAGATGTGGCTGTATCCTGTATAACGTAAACGAAAAAGCAAAAAAAAAAAAAAAAAAAATCTGGATAATCTCACCAGCTAAAGAAAAAGATGAGCAAAGGGGGAAAACAATTAACTTAAATAATAACAAAAAGGAGCAAAACAGCAAAAAAAGGGAAATATATAATTAAATACAACACAATATAAACAATAACACAATATAACACATTACAAATTATTATAGAACACTTCCTACTCATGTCATTTCTAGGTTAGTTCTTCCAATTTAACTTGCCCTCTTATTTCTAAGAATACATCCATCACTTCCTTATCTATTTGTAATATATATTTATTAACATAATCTATGCATTGCTCAGAAGATTAAATATCAATTAGATGTTTATATCAACTTCTCTCTTTCCCCCCTCTTTTGTGCTTATAGTCAACCCCTATTTCTGTTCGCATGGTTACACAGTGCGTGATGATCCAGGTCAACGTGCAGCACCAGATTCACCACCTTCTCAGATGCAGGCAGTAGCTTGTGAGCTGGAGAAGCACCTCTCCTCTTCCAGAAAAAGTAAAGAGACTCTACAAACAGGCGTCTCTCAGATGAGGCTTTAATCTTGGTTCCTCTATGTACACGGCTATATACACACGACAATCCACTGACACAGCAACAACCACAACGTCCACAACCACGACCACACCACACATGTGTCCTCAGGCAACTCCCTTGTATAGCCACAGCACCATGTGGCCTTCTGGCCCTGGCTCTTCCTTTTGACACCCGTCACTCATCCAGAGTGACTTGACAGTTTTGCAGCCTTTCCTGTGCTTTACAGCACCTGGTGACCATCAGCCGATGTCACTTCCCATGACTCAACACAGATGAAAAGTGCTTTGTCATTATGGCGGCCTGTGATCCTTTCATGCCTGGTCACTTCTGTATCAAACCACATTGAACATTTTGCCTGGGACACTGTCTATTTCTACCTTTTTTATTGGTCTCTACCACCTGCCTTACAAAAATTCTTATATATTGATTCTAGCCACAAAGATGTATTGCTAATTTTTCTTTTCCCCAAAAGGGCAACGTACATTTCCATTCATTTTTATACCTGTCTATAGTCTTATCCTTCAGCAGAGTTGAGATTTTATCCATCTCAGCCATATCTGTTAATTTTAATAATCATTCTTGTGTTGTAGGAATAACTTTGGTTTTCCACTTTCTTGCAAATATTATCCTGGCTGCCTTGACCATGTATAGCAGGGTTTGGCAACCTTCCCTTACCTGGGGCCAGTCCCTTCCAGTGGGGCCTTCCAGTGGGCGGGGGGGGGGGGAGATGGCGGCGCGCCCGCTCATGCGCATGCACGTGACTCCCGCGCCACACGTGCTGCCGCCACGTGCGCCACCATGCTGCCGCAAGTCGCGGTGCCATTTTGGCAAATAAAATGGCGGCCGTGACACACGCAGCCATGCGGCGGCCAGAACATGCGGCCGTGGTGGCAGTAGCGGTGGGGGGTTGGCACGAGCCGGTAAGCAGGGATCCATGGGCTGGATGCAGCACGCAGGCCGTAGGTTGCCGACCCTTGATGTATAGTATTATTTTTCCATGTTTTCCCTCCGTTTCTTTTTCCAACTGCTGTCACTTTGTAAATGAGTCACAGATTCCTGGTGGCCCACAAGATTTTTCTTGCCTGCTTTTTGCCCTTCTCCTTCCCAGTCTCAGACAAATGCTTTTACCAGATTTTCCTGGTTCATTTATCTTTATCTTTTCAGATTTCCCTGAAGACAAGCAAGAACTAACTCAATCTTTTCCTAAGAAGGCAGCATGGGGGCAAGGAGAGAAAAGGAAACTGATGTTACTAAGAATCTTTTGGATTATTTCAGTTAATAAACAGAGTGCAATCCTTTACTTTGCATATAAGATACTATTATTTCTGAATGCTTCTAAATTTACCATCCTGGGTAACCAGGGCTCCTGTTCTTGTTGTAATCACAAGAACTTCCCCAAGTTCAAATACATTTTTACATGTCCTTGAGTCAGCCCCAACTCATGGTGACCTTCTGGGTGGGACATCTCCTCCACTATCCTGCTTAGTTCCTGGAAATCTATGCCCAAATCTGTTTCCTCACATTGCATATTGATTGCCTGCATTCACCATACTTGTGTTTGGCTTACATTTTCTCGATAGGTATGGAAGCTGCAGAGTCCTACATTTCATTAAGGACCACCAGCCATTGGAGACCGGATCATCTCAGGAGTCGTAACTGTGAGGGGAGCCTCACTACTATACTGTCTCTCTTTGAGCCCCTTGATTTTCAGCCTCTCCAGTGCATGTGTGTGTGTTTTGCTTATCTTTTGCCTTCTAATGTTTATTAATAAAATTATTGTTATTTGCAAACCTGCCTCTGGAGTTCTCTGAATCTGGACCTGGTATAGTTGGTAAAAGATCCAGGGACCTGTCTACCCCCAACCCCTACCTTTGAGCTAAATACAATTCCTCTGAGTAATTGGTTTCTGGAGTGTCCTCCAGAGGACACGTCCTCCATGGTGGGTAATAGGTGCTCCTGGTCAGTTGAAAGGCTGACCAAGGAAGGGAACTCTGCCTCCTCCTGTGTTGGATGGGTCGCACTCCCCCTGAAAGCTTTGCTGTTTTCCTCTTGGATTCAACTCTGAGCCAGGATCCTCAGGTTTCACTGGTGGCTAGGAGTGCATTTATTTGCACAGACAAAACTAGTGCAGCAGCTGCTCCCTTTCCTTGACACACACCTTGATTACATCCCGTTTAGTCTACTGGAACACGCTCTATGTGGGTCTTCCTTTGGAAACTGTTTGGAAACTTCAGTGGATTCAAAATGCAGTGGTCAGAATGCTGACTGGGGGCAGTTATAACAGGGGTAGGCAACCTAAGGCCCGGGGGCTGGATGCGGCCCCCCCGAGGCCTTTGGACCGGCCCCAGGCCGCCACCGCCCCCTGCCATGATGATATTGATTATTGTTGTTATTACTTGTTCTTGGGGTTTTCTTGGCAAAATCTCCACAGGGGTTTTGCCATGGCTTTTCTGGGGCTGAGAGAGTGTGCATGCATATTTTTTAATTTTTTTTTTTAAATTAAATATTTATTTATTTATTTATTTTTGGTGCATCGGCCCCCCAATTGTCTGAGGGACAGCAACTCGGCCCCCGGCTCAAAAAGTTTCCTACCCCTGAGTTATAACTTCTTGCTGGTCTGTTTCCAGGCAGAATGCAAAGTGATGGCCATGACCTACAAAGCTCTATAGAAATCAGGATCAGGCTGTCTGAAAGACCATGTGGCCTTATACAAGCTTGCCCAAGTTTTAAGATCTTTGGTGGAGGGCTTTCTCTTGGTCCCGCCAAAGCTGGTGAGGACAGGGCCTTCTCAGTGGCCTCTTGGGAGAACAGCGGGAGATTAATGAAACAAACCGAATTCAAAAATTTTGTCTGCACAGGCGTGCCTCAGCTGCTCTAGAAATGCTCCATCCCTCTCCAGCCTGCAGCAACTGATCATAAAAGGGAGGCAGCCGGCTAACAGGTAGGAGGGCAGCCAGGAGTCTGGGAGGGAATGATGGGGGACTGTCCACCCCCTGCTCTGCTTTAGCGGGAAACAGGGCCCTGGGGAGGGACAACCGTGGCCTGAGGTGCAGGAATAAGAGACTTGTATGGTTTTGTCCAAATCCAGAACTTACTTCTTCAAAGAAGGAGTGCATGTTGAGAGTGAGGTCCACTGCCACTTTGCCAATACTGTGGCCCTTCAGCTCATAGAGAGGCACCATGATGGCTTTCAGCCCATCCGAGATATCCTCTCCCCCACTGAAGGTGGCCTCCACTAGCTCTACAAGCTGGTCTTGAAAGAGTGGGACCTGAGCAAGGCTGGAGGAGGAGGCTGAGGGAGGCCTGGGGCTTTGGAGCACCTCCCTGCATCCTTTCCCCAAAGCTCTTCCCCAAAGTAGCATGTGGGCACATGTGGAAGTGTGAGGGGGCAGGGGACAATGATGATGCACCCCCCATGCTTTTGATCCCAGTTGATGTCCAGAGTTTTGGGGTGGGGACACCTATGGCAGGCCTTGGGAGGAAGATTGGGGTCAGGGCTCTGCGTACCTGGCTAGCAGGTACATGCCCTGCAAGAACAGCTCCAGAATGCCAAGCACCACCAATAATGAAATAGCAAGGCAAGTGAGGAATTTGTTGGACTTCTATTCTTGACAAAGTTTGGCTTCCAACAAATATCAGAATAGTTGAAATCCCCCCATTACTACTGCTTTTTCCTTCTGAATGTTTGATAATCTGTTGCAGGAAGGCATCGTCCAAGTCCTCAGTTTGGATTTGGGATCTGTAGCAGTCCCTTACAACAACATCATAGTTGTTTCTCTCCCTCTTAATTTTAACCCAGATGCTCTCAACCTGGCTTTTAAGATTTAAGCCATGGATCTCTTCACAGGTATAAACATCCTTAACTTATAATCTGCTACTTCTCCTTTACTGTTTGGTCTATTTCTCTGAAATAGGTTATCCCCCTCTATTACTACATTCCAATCATGAGATCCAAGCTACCAGCTTTCAATGAAACCTATTATATCACATTTGCTTTGTTGTGTTAAGAGTTCAAATTCATCTTGTGTATTTCCCATGTTCTGTGCATTAGTGTAGATACATTCCCCCTATTTGCTTATATAGATTCCCCCCCATACACACACACACTGTTGGGTTCTTGTACTATTCATCCAGTTCTCTCTCTCTAACATTCGGGCCCTCCTGAAATTCAGACCGGATGTTGACGGCCCAGTTCTCAACCCAGGAGACAAAATCTTTCAGGTTTGCAACTGATTTGTTGGAGAGGGAGGAGATCATTGTAGTTGTCTCAGGGCAGCAGGTGCCCTGCCTGCCCCCCTTCCAAGGCAACCCCTGCCTCAGGCATCCCCAGGGAAGGAGCCAACGCAAAATGGGGGGCTGATTCCCAGCAGGGTCCGTGTGTCTGAATGGTGGCAGGACTATGGGTAGGGTGTGAAGTCTGGGGAAGTGAAGGCAGCAATTGGTGCCTGGCAGGGCAGAGGACATCCTGGCCCCAGACCGGCATCTTGGTTTGGCAGTGCTCCTGGGCATGAGCTGTCCTCCCAGAGCAGGGGTCGGCAACTTATTTTTGCCGGGGGCCGGGAGGGGGTGGAAATGGTGCTGGGGGGTGGCGCATGTGTGCGCACGATGTAGGACGCTAATTTGGAAGGCCGAACGGTGCCGGCGCTGTGCGAATTCGCACAGTGCCGGCACCGTTGGGCGTTCCAAGATGGCGCTCTGCATCAAGCGCGCATGCGCACGACGGTGGCCATCGTGCACATGTGCGCGGGGGCCATGCGCGTGCGACGCAGAGTGCCATTTTGGAATGCCCAATGGCACCGACGCCGTATGAATTTGCACGGCGCCAGCACTGTTAGGCCTTCCAAAATGGCGCCCCGTGTTGTGTGCATGCGTGCGCAAGGGCAGGCACCATTTTGGATGCCAAAATGGCACCCGCACTCGTGCACAGCGGCGGCGGCGGCAGGACCGGCCATGGGCCGGTCTCAAGGCCTCGGCAGGCCAGACCCAGCCTGCGGGCTGTAGGTTTCCGACCCCTGGGTCATCTCTTGAGGGGCAGACTCTCTTTCCCTCTCTGCTCCTGTCATCCTTTTGCCAAGTAAAGGAACCAATTAAACAGAAGGGGCACAACAGGTGCCTGGCATTTAGCTGAGCTGCTGCCCTGGACTCAAGAGCCTCAGGGCTGTGGCTGGTTTCCAGATGGCCCCTGTCCCTTCCTTTCAACCTGTTGGCTGTCACCTGTGGAAAGACGTGTTGGGGTCCTGCTTTGTATTCCTAGTCACTTCCTGTCTGTCCAGCTGCCCCATGAAGTGCAGCAGCAAGATAAAGAGTTGGGCTGCATTGCCATCAGGGCTGAATGGTAGTTGGGGATCTTCAATGCCAGGTATAAGACATCTGTGGCCTGGGGGAGAGGAGGAGGGAGGAAGGGGGAGATGTGGCTCTTGTTCACGGAGCTTTGTTACCAAAAAAAGAGGGTACAGGAATGACACCCACAAATTACTATGCTTATAGGGCAATTTAGTATGAACTAGTTATGATCATGGTAATGGGTGTCCTAGGATCATGCTGTTACCAAAATAAAAGGGTACAGAAACAACACCAATTCATATTTTTATAGGGGAATTTCATATTAGCTGGTTATGAATAGATATAGCAGGGACCGGTAACCTATGGCCTGTGGGCCGGTTAAGGCCCAGGTCCCTGGACTTACCGGCCCAGGCGGAAGGTTGCCGCTGCTGCCACGTGCTGCCACCGCCACACGTTTTTGCCGCCGTGCAACCGCGCGCACCACGACCGCCATTTGGGAAATCAAAATGGCAGTCGTGACGCATTTGCACATGCGCAGTACTCCTGCGCATGTGCAAACGAGTCGTGGCCGCCATCTTGAAAATTTAAATGGCGGCCGTGACTTGTTTGCGCGTCGCGACCGGCACTTTGATTTCCAAAATGGCGGCGGCAGCGCGTGCAGCGGTGGCTGTGCAGCAGCAGCAGCAGCGGCGGCAGCACGCGAGGGGTTGTGCGCGCCACCATTCCCCCCCCTCAGCCCAATGGCGGGAGGGACTTCGCGGGACCGGCCCCAAGCTCAAAAAGGTTGCCTACCCCTGGATATAGGATGGGGGACACCTGGCTGAACAAGGAGTCCTATTAGACCACAAGCTGAACGTGAGTTTGCAAGTTAAGGTAGTTTTTAAATGTTGTTTTACAGATATATAACTGTGTGTTGAATAAAAAATATTATAAAAATATGATTCATACATCTATCTATACACCACACAGACACAAACAGATGGCTACACACACATATATACAGAATATCCCAAAAATGTAGCAGCTTCTTCTTGTGAGGGTACCTTAAAAATAGAGTTTATGCCACAAAACCAAATACACTTGAAGAATGAAAGATTACAAGATCAGAGAAGTGTTGTGGAATGACAAGCGAAACTTTTTACTGAGGTTTGCAACTCTGTGCTTCGACAGTGTGAGCCTTACTTTGGCTGTGGAGGGACGGCAATCTGAACACCTCACATAAAATTGTAATTTAGGATGGAATCTGTACCTTTGATTAAATCATTCGTGTAGCATTTGTTCTTCAATATAAGCGTATTTATCTAGCCTTCAAATAATCTCCATGCCTATTATTAGCTGTTAAACGGTTTATACACTTTGGGGATGCCCCAGCTGCATGTTTATGCATATTTAACTCTATATCTATATACCTCAGAGAAAGGCCCAAACAAACGGGGAAGCCACCAAAAAGAATTAGGTCTATATACTTTGAATGTATGTTTTGTGTGTGTTTTTGTGTGTGAGAGAAAAGGCTCCTTCTCAGGCGACCCAAGTGTTGCCAGGAATAGACCGCTGTTATCATGGCGACGATGCAGAGGGAGAGGCCTGGCCTCCCTCCTGAAGCCTTTCTTTCTCTCCTGAGCTCTTCTTCACACCTTGCACTCCACTCCTGAGAAGAAGAAGAAGAAGAGGGTTTCACAGAATGAGGGGGAGAGCTCTAGGAAACAAGCGGCCGCCACTTTGCCCTCTAGGCCCTTTTGAGGGGGGATCCCCTCCTTCTCCAGTTCTGGGCACCACAATTAAAAAGGATGTTGAAAAACTGGAGCGTGTCCAGAGGAGGGTGACTAGAATGGTGAAGGGTCTGGAAACCATGAATCCCCATGAGGAACAACTTCGGGAACTGGGTATGTTTAGCCTGGAGAAGAGACGGTTAAGAGGTGATATGACAGCCCTCTTTAAATATTTGAAGGGATGACATATTGAGGAGGGAGCAAGCTTGTTTTCTGTTGCTCCAGAGAATAGGACTCGGAACAATGGATGCAAACTACAGGAAAAGAGATTCCACCTCAACGTTAGGAGGAACTTCCTGACAGTGAGAGCTGTTCGACAATGGAACACACTCCCTCGGAGATTGTGGTGGAGTCTCCTTCTTTGGAGGTCTTTAAACAGAGGCTGCATGGCCATCTGTCACAGGGGATGCTTTGATTGGGAGTTCCTGCATAGCAGGGATTGGACTGGATGGCCCTTGTGGTTTCTTCCAACTCTATGATTCTATGATTCTCCTTCTCTTCCTCCTCCAGTTACCAAGAAAGAAGCAACGGCAGAGGCCCTTGCCAGTACTGAGCATGTGAGGGACATCTGAGCATGCCCAATAGCAGCCTCTGAAGCCACTGCCCTCCCCACTTGCCCCGAAGAAGGATATCTGCCCTGGCTGCGTCTGAGCATGCGCAGTCCCTCCCAGTCCCTTCAGGAGTAGCAGCAGCAGCAGCAGCAGCAGCAGAACCTGCCGGAGGAGGAGGAGGAGGAGGAGGAGGAGGAGGAGGAGGAGGAGGAGGTTGGGGGAGAGGAGCCTTGGGCTGGGGGTGCTCCTAGATCCGTCGCTTCAGATGACAAATCAGGTGAATGCGATGGTCAGGAGCACCTGTTATCAGCTTTGCCCTTTCCTGGAAATCAGGGACCTTGAAACTGTGGTACATGCACTGGTAACCTCTCATCTCGATTTCTGCAATGCACTCTACATGGGGCTACCCTTGTGCCTAGTTCAGAATCTTCAATTGGTACAGAGTATGGCAGCCTGGCTGGTCTCAAGTAAAACCAGAAGATACCATATAACTCCAATATTAAGATTGCTCCACTGGCTGCCTATTAGTTTCTGAGCGCAGTACAAGGTGTTGGTTATCACCTTTAAAGCCCTAAATGGCTTGGGTCCAGCCTATCTTCTGGACCGCCTCCTTCCGCATAATCCACCCTGCACACTAAGGTCCTCTGGGAAGAATTTATTGCAACCTATAAAAACCAGATTGTCTGCTACTGCCCAGAGGACCTTTTCTGCTATCATTCCCAGATTATGGAACAGCCTGCTGGATGAGATCTGTCACATCACCACCTTAAACAGCTTTGAAAAAGATGGATCTCTTCTGGCGGGCCTTTCCTGATTAGACAACTGGCCACCGAAAAGGTTATGCCTGACTCTGATTTTTGTTACAGTTAATTTAATTTATTTGTCATTTGTTTTTATTTGTTTTTAAGTATGTTTTAAACTATAATTGTTTAATTGTATTTTGGGGGGGTAGACTATTGGGAGATGGGACTGTATGTTTTATTCTGTAAGCTGCCCCAGTTGTAGTATATAGAGGGGCGGGATATAAACATTATTATTATTATTATTATTATTATTATTATTAATTAGGACAAAAAGGCAGTCTTTACATGCATGTCATAAAGTTTACCCGCCTCACCAGGATAATCATGAGAAAGAAAAAGCTACTAGTTTTAAAGTGGAGGAAAAGCAGTTAGCAATGTACTAACTCCATGTGTTTATAAGATGATTCCTCCCCTTTCCCTCTCTCCTCCTCCCTCTTCCTTCTAAAGATACTGGGATTCTCACAGAAGAGAAGCGGAGTGGGTGAGAAGGAGGTAGTGGATAGACTATTTGTCTGTTTTTATTTGATTATGCAGTTTGGTGAGTGGAAGGAAGCAGTAAACAGCTTTGGAATTTGCAGTGTTTCACACACACTCAAGCAAAGTAAAGAAGGATTGAACCTGGTTTTGGGGACAGTGTTCACCTGAGGAGATAATATGACTTGGACTGGAGTCAGTCCCATTTATGTGAGCGATATTGACATTTTGGAGCTTCAGTGAGGCGGCGAGGGATGATCATGATGCATTTCTTGTTGGCGCATTTTCAAACCGTAGTCTAGACGCTGAAGCTTGTGCACCAAGAACGCACACCACAAAAAGCTCTGCTGTACAGTTCAGTGCAGGCTGGAGAACTCCTTCTCCCACACACAGAAGCTGCAGTCACGACAACACGCTGAGTACTCTCAAGGAGGTTTTTAATCTTTGTTCCGATATTTACAATATCTCATACCGATTGGCAAAATGCTCCGCTCACTATATACATCAACACCACCACCACCACCACATATATTGGAGCGCCTCCCTTATATACACATCCATTGCTGGAGTTTCTACTCTAACACCCTTCCTGGTGTGCAACACAGTTTCCTGTTCCCCATGTGGCATGACTTTTGCAGTATTGAAGCCTGGTGATGCCATGTCCTGCCCGTGTGTCATCATCTTCCTGTGACACAGCACCCTTCCAACTGCTTGCTCATCATGGCTGCCATATGACGTATAGTAACCTTTTGCCTTTGTCCCATATTGCTTCATCTAAGACATTTTCCTCTGGATGCATTCATCCTGACATTCCTGATGTTGTTGGACTGTTATTACCAGCATACCTAAAACCGGCATGCCCAGTGTGGGGTTGTTTTTTGTTTTTTAGATTAACTTTTCCAAGCTCTGCTCTTATAGCTGCATATAATATGCTGGTGCCAGGTGGAGGTATTGGTGGAACCTTTGTGGCACCTTCCAGCTGGACTACAACTCTCATCATCCTGAATCACCAAGCTGTCGAAGGGTGAAGGCAGGTGTACTTCAAGGTCCCTGTACTGTGGAGCCAGTAGGGTATAGTGGTTTGATTATTGGACTATAACCCTGGAGACCAAGGTTTTATTCCCAGCTCAGCCATGAAAGCCACTGAGTGACCTTGGGCAAGTCCCATGCTCTCAGCCTCAGGGGAAAGCAATGGCAAAACTCCTCTGAACTAATTTTACCAAGAAAACAGCATGACAGGGTCTGCCATGTCAGAAGCAACTTGAAGGCACACAATAATAACGGGGAACATGGTCTTGGGTGTTTTCCTTTCCTCTCTTTCCCCATCCATCCATCCATCCTCAGTCTTCTCTGTCTCTCCAGTCTTAACAATCAAGCCACTTGTGTTTAGGATGTTGTAATGACAAGAGGCTTAAAAAAACAATGGGTAAAAAAACAGCCTTGGGGACACATTTGGCCCTTGGATCAGATATGGCCCACCTGGCTCCAGGGTCTGCTGAGACTGCAAAGTGTGTGTGTTTGTGTGTGCATGTGCATGTATGCCTTCCAGCTGCTTGTCAATTTATGGCGAGTGAATTTCTTAGGCAAGGAATACCCAGAGGTGGTTTTGCCCATCTGACTCTCCTCTTTCCCCACATGCATTGTTGTGAAATATTATTTTGAAAAGTAACATATTACTTACTACACACTAGTTTTTTAAAAAAAGGAACATGGGTACATTACTTGCCTAGAAATGGAATAAGTAATATATTACAAAATTATGGGTTTAAAAAAAAATCCTTCTGCATTAAAGCTGCCAGATTGTCATTGCCAGAGGGTGTCACTTGTTCCCTGGTTGCAAGACAAGAAGACCTGCTAAAATTCCATCTTCTACACAACCATTAAACATGCTGGAACTCCCTCTGGTTTTCATCAGGTAACCCTAATTTTCAGCTAAATTCAGAGGAAACAAGGATTGAGGCAGGATGAATAGGTGGTAATGGTTCCTTTGCTTGTGTTAAGGGTAAAGTTCTAGTTGCTGCAGCCCACAAAGCCCGTATGATAGCCCATATCTGGCCCTAGTGTGGAATGTGCCTCCAAAGCTGTTTTTACAGCCAATTGTTCCTCCAGCCTGTTGCACCCATTCAGCCTCAGAAAGAGACCTCAAGGGCCATCCAGTCCAACCTCCTGCCATGCAGGAACTCACAATCAAAGCATCCCTGACAGGTGGCCATCCAGCCTCTGTTTAAAGACCTCCAAAGAAGGAGACTCCACCACAATCTCCGAGGGAGTGTGTTCCATTGTCGAACAGCTCTCACTGGCAGGAAGTTCCTCCTAAAGTTTAGGTGGAATCTTTTTTCTGTAGCTTGCATCCATTCTTCCATGTTCAAGTCTCTGGAGCAGCAGAAAACAAGCTTGCTCCATCCTCAATGTGACACCCCTTCAAATACTTAAATAGAGCTATCATATCACCTCTTAACTGTCTTTTCTTCAGGCTAAACATCCCCAGCTCCCTACGTCGTTCCAGACCCTTGGTTTCCAGACCCTTCACTATTTTAGTTGCCCTCCTTTGGACACGCTCCAGTTTCTCCACATCCTTTTTGAATGGTGGTGCCCAGAACTGGACACAGTATTCCAGGTGAGGCCTGACCAAAGCAGAATAGAGTGGCACTATTACTTCCCTTGATCTAAACCAGGCCTGTACAACTTGGCAGTAGATAGGGGCCAAAATGAAAATAGGCTAAATGTCTTCGGATAGGCTTGAATTAAATATTAATTAATAAATAATACTAATTAATATCAAGTATAAATTAATTTATATTAATTAATAATGTTAATTAATGTTAATTAATATTAATTCCCTCCTTCTCCTCCTCCTCCTCCTCCTGGCCCTCTCCTCAGGAGAAAGCTGAGCAGCCCAGGAGCCTTTCCTGTCCCCCTCCTCTTCTCAGGAGAAGCCCAAGTGATGGAGGAGTCTTGAGGGGTAAGCGCTTGCCCCTCTTCCTCCTCTGCCACCCAGCCTTCTCAGCAGAAAGTTGGACAAAGGAGGAGCCATACTCCTAGAACCCTTTCATATGTAGTCTTGTTAAGCCAGGTTTTCCCCATCCTATATGAGGAACGACTTAGGGAACTGGGTACGTTTAGCCTGGAGAAGAGACAGTTAAGAGGTGATATGATAGTCCTGTTTAAGTATTTGAAAAGGTGTCATATTGAGGAGGGAGCAAGCTTGTTTTCTGCTGATCCAGAGACTAGGACCTGGAACAATGGGTGCAAGCTCCAGGAAAAGAGATTCCACCTCAACATTAGGAGGAATGTCCTGACAGTAAGGGCTGTTCGACAGTGGAACACACTCCCTCGGAGTGTGATGGAGTCTCCTTCTATGGAGGTCTTTAAACAAATCTGCAAATTTGATAATCATGCCCTCTATTCTTTCATCCAAGATGTTGATAAAGATGTTGAATAGCACTGGGCCCAGGACAGAACCCTGTAGCATTCCACTGGTCACTACACTACACTCCAGGATGAAGAAGAGCCATTGTTCAGCAGCCTTTGGGTTCAGCCAGTCAGCAGAGCAAAATCAGCAGAAAATGAAAACAGAGGAGGAATTGTTAGATGAAGGCTACAATTGTAACTGGTTTCTATACCACTGATTAAAGAAAAGATGTAATGTGAATATGAAATTATATGGAATTTGCAAAGTTGATCCTGAATTGGAAAAAATAACCACCAGATTTCAAAATTATATAACCTGCTGCTGAAATATGGAGGATGAAATAATAAAGAATGTTTGGTTAAAAGGACCATAGACCTGGGTCAAAATATTGGGTTGGAACAATGGGAGAAAAATTAAAATAAGAGAAAAAATATACATTGAACTATGATATAAAATTATCTCTCTCTCATACATTATAGATGGTATCTTACACTATACAAACGTGCTAAAATGAATAAAAAAGTCAAAAATACATGTTGGAAGTGTGAAGTATAAGTCAGTACATTTTACCACACTTGATGGTTATATATAAAAGCAAAAGAATACTGGTTACATTCCCAGGTTAAAAAAAATTGGATATTAAAGGGTGTGCAGACTCCAAAATGTATCTACTGAATATGGTGGAGAATGAAAATTTAGAAAGACAATATGAAAAATTGTTATTTTATATGATATTAGCTGCAAGGATATTATATGCTGCTAAATGGAAAAATAAAGACCTCTCAAGAGTAAGTGACTGGATTATATATGATTATATGGAGATGGACAAACTGACATATCTAGTAAAAAAGAAACCAATGGATAAATTTAGGATGGAATGGGAACCATTGATTAATTCTTTAAAAGGAGGAGGTGAAATAATCAAAAGACTTAAACAATGAGCTTAAAGAGTGTTAAGAATGTCAAATAATCCTACATATTTAGGGTATATACATGTAACACATATACGAGGGGATTAATGTATGTATGTATGTATAATTAATGTATATATTAATGTATTAGTGTTGATGTGTCTAATGTGGTTAGGTTATGTTAATGTGTTTTATTACAATAAAAAAATCCTTAATAAAAGTAAAAATAAAAGGAGGAGGAGGTAAAGCTATGGTTATCAGTTAGAAGCACACGATTGTTAGATTAAAAATAATGAAAAGAAATTCACTGAATGTTTATTGATATAAGGTAATATAGAAAGAAAAATATGAATATGGAGTCCAAGTAAAAGAAAATAATGATAGTAAATATAGTAGAAAAACTATCAAGAATACAAAGAAATCAGGAAGTAATTATGTGTAATTTTTGTCTTTTTTATATGTTATGTGGATGTTGGTTTATGTTTGTTATTGTTTAGATATGTTATATACGATATGTTTTTAGCATATGAAAAGAATTAAAAAAAGAGGATGACAATGGCAAACCTCCTCTGAACAAATCCTGTGATAGGTTTGCCTCAGAGTTGGCCATAACTCAGAAATGACTTGAAAGTACACAAAACAACAATATGGGTTCAACCAATGTAGCCCAAGGGTTGGATCTGCTTGTGCAGATTCTACCTCACCAGACAGGAGTTGAAGAGGAAAGAGTTAATGATTCAGTTTTATAATTTATAAAACAGCATTCATAATCTATTATTGGCCATACAGGGCACACAGTTTCAGAGCAAGATATAAGATTGTTGTTGCTGTGTGCCTTCAAGTTGTTTTCAACTTATGGTGACCCTAAGGCAATCCTATCACAGGGTTTTTTGGGACTTGGAGGGTGTGACTTCCTCACTCTCCAGAGTCCCAGTCAAACCACTACACAACACTGGCTCTCAGGATTTAAGATATATGATATTCATGTATACAATATCAAGTAATAGATGTAGAATGAAACAAAATAGGAGATAAGGTTCAATATGACGTTATGCATTTTATTTATTCAGAAATGTTATACAAAAACAGTGTAAATGCAGCATGTATATTGTCTAGCTGTAAACTGTTGATGGAGTGGTAAGTTGCTGAAAAAGGGAACAGTGTAACTCAGCTGAGACAATTAAGGAAAAAAAGACTAATGTTTCCCTTGTAAAATATTGTACTCAAGTGTCTAACAAAGTCAAACGCTTTTGGCTTCAAACTCTTTCAAAAATGGCCTGTTTTGGCCGGTTGCATTCTTTTGCCCGGTTGCATTCTGTTTTGGCTTTTGCCCAGTGCCCTACTCCTGACTGCTGTTCATCTTAGTCCAGGACGGAGGCAGCCAACAATACGAGCATCTCCTCCTTTCACACTCTCTTTCCAGTCATGGGGTCTTAGCAAAAAGAGAGAATCACCAGAAAGAGAGAGGAAAAAGAGGACAAGACAATCTTCAGACTCAACTGTGGCTGCTGACTAACCTAATCCCTTTCTAATCTGGCACCCTCTTTCCTTGTGTCCCTCAATCCTCTGCACCAAACTGGCTATTTGCACAAGACTGAAGGTTGAAGCACAGACTATGCATGATATATACCAGTGCAGGCTTTCCATCCGGAACAAAAACAATAATAATGGTGTTTCTAACAAAAAAAAAAAAATAACAGAATACCTCAACAAGTAACCATCTAGGGAGCCCATAAATGCCCCCTGTCTGCCTGCCCCCCAGCAGAGGATCAAAGCCAAAAGGCAAGATATTTAAAATTACAAGCTTTGAAGCAGACACAGAATCATATGAGATTTCAATAGGTCTTTTGAAAACAACAACAATGTACAAAGGCTATCTCTCCAAACAAAACTTTTCTGCAATGAGGGTATTTCTATGGTTTCTCTTTAATGTAGACTTCTTGATGCCTGAAAAGTGGTGAATGTTCAAAAAAATGTTTCCCACAGTCCTGTGGTCTGTATAGTTTGTCTCCTGTATGGATTCCCTCATACTCAAAAGTTGTGAATTTTGAGGAAAATGTTTCAAATATAACTGAATGATTTCTCTCCTCTGGATTCTCTAATCGCCTTTTTTGATAAAATTACTGGCTTGGTAAACAAAAGGAATGCTGTAGATATAGCATATCTTGATTTCAGTAAGGCCTTTGACAAGGTCCCCCACGATATTCTTGCAAAATGTGGGCTAGACAATACAACTGTTAGGTGGATTAGCAACTGGTTGACTGACCGAACCCAAAGGGTGCTCAGCAATGGCCCCTCTTCGTCCTGGAGAGAAGTGACCAGTGGGGTGTCACAGGGTTCTGTCCTGGGCCCAGGGCTATTCAACATCTTTATCAATTATTTGGATGAAGGAATAGAAGGCATGCTTCTCAAATTTCAGATGACACCAAATTAGGAGGAGTAGCTAATACCCCAGAGGACCGGATCAAAATTCAAGAAGACCTTCATAGATGAGAAAGCTGGGCCAAAGCTAACAAAATATAAGAAATGTAAGGTACTGCACTTAGGGCAGAAATATGGAATGCATATAGGATGGGGGACACCTGCCTTAACACAACTACATGTGAAAGGGATCTAGGAGTCCTAGTAGACCACAAGTGGAACATGAGTCAACAGTGCGATGCAGTAACTAAATAGGCCAATACGATTTTATTCTGCATCAAGAGAAGTATAGTGTCTAGAACAAGGGGAAGTAATAGTGCCACTCTATTCTGTTTTGGTCAGGTCTCACATTGAATACTCCATCATGTTCTGGGCACAATTCAAAAAGGATGTTGACAAATTAGAACATGTCCAGAGGAGGGCGACCAAAATGATGAAGGGTCTGGAAACCATGCCTTATGAGGAAAGACTTAGGAAGCTGGGTGTGTTTAGCCGGGAGAAGAGACAATTAAGAGGTGATATGATAGCCCTGTTTAAATATTTGAAGGGGTGTCACATTGAGGATGGAGCAGGCTTGTTTTCTGCTTCTCCAGAGACTAGGGCATGGAACAGTGGATGGAAGAACCAGGAAAAGAGATTCCACCTCAACATTAGGAGGAACCTCCTGACAGTGAGAGCTATTCAACAATGGATCACTCCCTCAGAGTGTGGTGGAGTCTCCTTCCTTGGAGTTCTTAAAACAGTCTGAATGGCCATCTGTTGAGGATGGATTGATTCTGAGTTCCTGTGTGGCAGAATGGGGTTGAACTGGATGGCCCTTGTGGCCTCTTCCAACTCTATGATTCTAATTCTGATGCTTCAAAAGATATGAAGTTTGAGCAAAAAATTGTCTCACCATTGGCAGTGGTACGGTTTCTCTTTTGTGTGGACTCTCAAATGAGTCTGAAGTTGTGACTTGCGAGCAAAACATCTTCCACACTGCTGGCATTTGTGTGGTTTCTCTCCCGTGTGGACTCTCTGATGTTTCACAAGGTCTGACTTCTGAGCAAAACTTCTCCCACACTGCTGGCATGTGTATGGTTTTTCTCCTGTGTGGACTCTCTGATGGGCCACAAGGTTTGACCTCTGAGTAAAGCATTTCCCACACTGCTGGCATTTGGCTGTTTTCTCTCCTGAGTGGACTCTCTGATGTCTCACAAGGTGTGACTTGTGAGCAAAGCATTTCCCACACAGCTGGCATGTGTATGGTTTCTCTCCTGAGTGGACCCTCTGATGTCTCACAAGGTGTGACTTCCGAACAAAGCATTTCCCACACAGCTGGCATGTGTATGGTTTCTGTCCTGTGTGGACTCTCTGATGTTTCTCAAGCAGTGACATCTGAGCAAAACATTTTTGACACTCCTGGCATTTGTATGGCTTCTCTCCTTTGTGGACTCTTTCATGTCTCAAAAGGTGTGGCTTGTGAGCAAAACATTTTCCACACTGCTGGCACGTGTATGGTTTCTCTCCTGTGTGGACTCTCTGATGTCTCAAAAGATGTGATGTCTGAGCAAAACATTTCCCACACTGCTGGCATGTGTATGGTGTCTCACCTGTGTGGACTCTCTGATGCGTCACAAGAGCTGATTTCTGAGCAAAACATTTCCCACACTCCTGGCATTTATAAGGTTTCTCTCCTGTGTGGACTCTCTGATGCCTCACAAAAGCTGACCGGTGCGCAAAACATTTTTCACACTGCTGGCATCTGTATGGTTTCTCTCCTGTATGAAGTCTCTCATGAGTCAAAAGGTACGACTTCTGAAGAAAGCATTTCCCACACTTCTGGCATATGTATGATTTCTCTCCTGTGTGGAGTCTCTGGTGGTGCACAAAGCCTTTTTTAACAAAATATTGCCCACTTTCTTGGCATTTGTATGATTTTACTCCTGTGTGAAATCTCTGGTGGATCAAAAGGGATGAATTCTCAGTACATTTCCCACTCTCCTGGCATTTGTACAGTTTCTCTCCTGTGTGGACTCTCTGTTGCGTCACAAGGCCTGGTTTTTGAGCAAAATGTTTGCCACACTCCTGACTTTCATAGAGTTTTTCTCCTGTGTGGTTTATCCAGTGGCTCACAAGGTCTCTGTGCACTTTCAAATGTGCCATAAGTAGTGAATTGTATGCAAAGCATTTCCCACACTTCCGACATTTGTGTGATTTCTTTATTGTGTGGGCTTCATAGTGGTTTACACTGTACAATTTAGAACTAAAACCTTTCACACCTGAAATTTCACACCTGAAGTGTTTCTTTACGGAATGGGGCCTCTTGCAAGGCACAAGTGCCATATTTTGAGGAAAACATTTCCTAAATGCATTGTGTTTGTAAGGCTTCTCTGTGATATAGCTTTCCTTGTCTGAATGTTGAGTTTGCTTAGTAAGTTCCAGTTTATGCCTAGATTCCTTTCCATATTTAGGATATAAATATGTTTTCCTCCAGTTTTCTGCTGTGAAGAAGAAAACAAGAAAATAATAATTGTGTGAGAAAGAATTTCAGAGTATGGGAAATGGATTAAAGCCAAGCAATCTTAAAAGACAAATGAATCATCAGAACAAAAGAAGAGATACTATGCTCCCTCTTATGCCTTAGGTCTAGATTATCTGAAAGCCTGTATTTTCCCATAAGAGCCTGCCTCAGTCTTACAATGTTCAGGGCAGGGCTTTCTCTATCCCACCACCCTCCAGTAGTCATTGACCATAGAACTGTGCTGGAGAACCCCTCTAGATGCCTAGAAATGCCACCTCTGGAGGTCTTCCAGCATGAGCCTAGGGTCAACTTCCACCAGAAATATCATGGATCATACTGTATTAAAGGCTACTTTCCATTCGGGTTAACCCCATTTTAACAGCGATGTCATCTGAAAATCTGCCCGCTTTTGTGGGGTTTTTTCAATTTAAAACCCCGTTTCTGCACAGGATTTCCCCCATGTGATAAACTCCTCTGTCAATGCAGATTGCAGCAATTCAACTGGAATATCATCTGTTCCTGGTGATCTGTTTTTCACTATTTCTCTTATTGCAGTTTCCACCTCATGAGCACATGATCGGGGGGGGGGCGCTTCTGTAAGTCACTGGGGTGGAGCTAGCAGTCTAGCTAGTCTAGCTCTAGATTACCCTTCTTTCTGGTCCAGGTGGGAACCATTATACTGCAAGGCACATTCTTCAGAATATCAGAAGGGATTATAAGGATGAGAGTAGGAAGCTGAAAGGGCTGGATGCACAGGTGTGAACAACTGGCTCCACAGATGGTGCCACTAAGTACAATTTGGATTCTTGGACCATGGCCTGCAGTTTCAAGAAGGGGAAACTTCTAGCAAGGGATGGACTGCGCCTGATAACAACTAGCAGAAATGTTTTTGCCAACAATCTCAAAAATGTGATCAGGAGGGCTTTAAACTAAGTTATGTGAGGAGTTTTTATTTTGAAAGGCAGGAGTTCATCAAGGGCTGGAGATAATAGTCAAACTTTTATAGAGGGAACAAGGCAAAAAGTGCAAGGAACCAACCGTGGGAGGCAAAAAACTTTACACAGGCAGCTAGTTTTTGAACATGAATCTGAACTCCCGGGACAACAAAACAAATATGATATAATAGGCATCACTGAAACCTGGGGGGGGATGAGTCCCATGATTGGAATGTAGTAATAGATGGATAGAACCTTTTAAAGATAAATAGGTCAAAAGAGGAGAAATAGCATTATATGTCAGGGATGTTTATACCTGTGAAGAGATCCAGAACTTCAGTTCTGGAAGCCAGGTGGAGAGCATCTGGATAAAAATGAAAGAGGGGGAAAACAGGGATGTTATTGTGGTAGTCTAAAATTGGATGATGCCTTTCTAGAACAGATGACTACACACTCAAAAAGGAGAGATGTAGTAGTGATGGATGATTTTAACTATCCACATATTTGCTGGAAGTCAGACTCAGCCAAAACTTTAAGGTCTAGCAATTTCTTCACTTGCCTGGAAGACAGTTTCATGGTCCAAAAGGCGGAAGAGGTAACAAGGGGATCAGCTATTTCAGATCTGATCCTAACAAACAGGGTTGACCTGGTTAATGGGATCCTTAGGTGGGAGTGATTATGTTCTCCTGAAGATTGTTATACAGTGGAAATGAGAAACCAAGCATAGTCAGACACACATTCTAGACTTTAGGAAAGCTGAGTTAAATAAACTTAGGGGCTAAGCAGACGGCGCAAAGCGCCGTCTTCAGAGCAAGGAAGGGGAGGGGCAGCCACACGCTGGGTGCCCCAAGCCCTTCCCAAAGACATCGTCGGAGCAGCCAGCCCTCCGCACGGCCGGTGCTCCGAGGATGCCTTTCCGCTGCAGCATCCGCACACGCTGCAGCGGAAGAGGCGCCGAAGGTGCACCGGCAGCCTTTTGCAGCGCAACTTCGGCGATTTGTGGAAGGAGCACTATTTTAGGCTCCTTCCTGGGGCGGAGAAGCTGCGCCGTGGGGCCGAGGAATGCGGATGCCTCGGCCCCGATCCGCAGCTTCCTGGGGCGGCCCCGTGCCGCCTGTCTGCTTCCCCCCTTAGGGAAATACTGGGGTGATCCTGTGGCCAGGAATACTAAAAGAGAAGGGAGGTCAGGATAGATGGGAGTTTCTCAAAAGGGAGATACTGAAGGCACAATTTAAAACAGTTCCAATGAGGAGGAAAAATGGGAGGTGTCTCAAGAAACCAGGATGAATGACTAATGAAGTAACAACTGAGCTAAGTTTTAAATGGGAGATGTATAAGAAATAGAAAAAGGATGAATTCAAACAAATAGCTAGTACATGTAGGGGTAAAGTCAGAAAAGCAAAAGTGCAAAATGAGCTCAGGCTTGGTAGAGAGTTTATGAACAATTAAAAGGGCTTTTTTGCATATCTCTGTAGCAAAAGGAAAAAGGAAATTGTAGGGCCACTGCATGGAAAAGATGGCAAAATGCTAAAATGCAGAACTACTCAACACCTTCCTTGCCTCAGTCTTCTCAGGAAAAAAAAAAGGATGCTCAACCTGAGGAAAATGGAGCAGAGGACACAATAGGGGAAATGAAGCATAGAATACGTAAAGAGGTAGTACAAGAATATCTGGTTAATCTAAATGAAGGACCAGAGGAACGATGTCTAAGGGTATTAAAAGTACTGGCAGAAGTAATCTCAGAGCCACTGGCAACAATCTTTGAGAACACCTGGAGGAGAAGTCCCAGCAGATCGGATGAGGATAAATGTTGTCCCCATCTTTAAAAAGGGAAAAGAAAAAGAAAAAAAGAGAGGATCCCAACAATTATTGTCCTGTTAGTCTGACATGAATACCAGGAAAGATTCTAGAGCAGACCATTAAACAGAGTCTGTGAATATTTAGAAGGAAATGTCACAATCACAAAAATCAACATGGGTTTCTGAGAAACAAGTCATACCAGACTAATCAGACCTCTTTTTTTTATAAAATTACCAGCTTGGTAAGCTAGTAAAATGTGGGCTAGACAATGAAACTGTTAGGTGTATTTGTAATTGGTTGACTGGCCAAACCAAAAGGGGGTCACAATGGCTTCTCCTAATCCTGGAGAGAAGTGACCAGGGTTCTGTCTTGAGTCTAGTACTATCCAACATCTTTATCAATGGATGAAATAATAGAGGGCATGCTTATCAAATTTGTAGATGACACCAAAGGAGGAGTAGCTAATACCCCAGAAGAGAGGACCAAAATTCAAAATGACTTGAATAGATTAGAAAGCTGGGCCAAAACTAACAAAATGAATTTCAACACAGAGAAATGTAAGGTACTGCACTTAGGGCGGAAAAAAACAAAATGCATAGATATAAGATGGGGACATCTGGTTCAACAAGCCTATATGTGAAAGGTATCCAGGAGTCCTAGTAGACCACAAGTTGAACATGGATCAATACTGTGATGTGACCAATCAAGGCCAATGCAATTTTAGGCTGCATTAACAGAAGTATAGTGTCTAGATCAAGGGAAATAGTGCTACTTCATTCTGCTTTGGTCAGGCCTCATCTGGAATACTTCATCCTGTTCTGGGCACTACAATTTGAAAAGGATGTTGAGAAGCTGTAATGTGTCCAGAGGAGGGCGACCAAAACGGTGAAGGGTCTGGAAAACATGCCTTATGAGGAGATATTTGGGGAGCTGGGTATATTAAGCCTGGAGAAAAGGAGGTTAAGAGGAGATATGATAGCCCTGTTCAAATATTTGAAGGGGTGTCATATGGAGGATGGAGCAAGCTTGTTTTCTGCTGCTCCAGAGAACAGCATCCGGAACAGTGGATGGAAGCTACAGGAAAAGAGATTCCACCTAAATATTAGGAGACACTTCCTGTCAATGAGAGCTGTTCAACAATGGAAGTGTCTCCTTCTTTGGAGGTCTTTAAACAGAGGCTGGATGGCAATCTGTCAGCGGTGCTTTGACTGTGATTTCCTACATGGCGGGGGGGGGGGGTTGGCTAGGGTGGCCCTTGTGGTCTCTTCCAATTCTATGATTCTATGAGAGACCTCAAAAAGTTCCAGCCATCAACTGCCCTGCAGGATCTAATAATAATAATAATAAGTTTTATTTATAACCCGCCCCTCTGCTCGGCAATCGGGGCGGCGTACATCAATTTAAAAATACAATAGGTAAAACAATTCCTGCCCCCCCACCTCCCACCCACCCACCCATCCCTTAAAACAAAATTAAACCATTAACAAGTTAAAAATAAAGCTGAGATAAAATACAAACAATTAAATCTATCCAGCCAGGTAGCTAGTTGGATAGTGATGTTTGAGGATCACCTGCTAAAAAGATTCCAACTGACAACAGTTTCAGCATTAAGTCTTCATCGAGCCGGGCAGTTATTCCAGGAAGGCCTGCCGAAAGAGATCCGTCTTTACTGCCTTTTTAAAGGCAGTAAGAGTAGTAATAAGACGGATCTCGTCCGGCAGGCCATTCCAAAGCCTGGGAGCGGTCGCGGAGAAGGCCCTCTGGGAGGTCTGTGAAAGCCTGGTCTTTATCGGCTGCAACAGGTTCCTCCCAGAGGACCGCAGGGCGCGGGGGGGATTGTACGGGCAGAGGCGGTCCCTAAGATAAGATGGACCCAAGCCATGTAGGGCTTTAAAGGTTAAAACCAACACCTTGTACTGCGCCCGGAAACTAATTGGCAGCCAGTGGAGGGATTTTAGCACAGGTGTTATATGCTCCCTCCTCGATGTTCCAGTAATCAACCTGGCTGCCATATTTTGGACTAATTGCAGTTTCCGAGTTAAGCACAAGGGTAGCCCCATGTAGAGTGTGTTACAGAAATCTAGACGTGAGGTTACCAGAGCATGTACCATGGTTTCCAGGTCCCTTCTATCCAGATAAGGGCGCAGTTGGCGTATCAGCCGAAGCTGATAACAGGCGCTCCTGACCACCGCATTCACCTGACTAGTCATGTGAAGCGATGAATCTAGGAGCACCCCCAGACTGCGAACACAGTCCTTGGAGGAGAGTGTGACTCCATCCAGGACTGGAGACTGTATTCCCAAATCAGGTTTCGGGCCCGTCACTGTCAGTACCTCTGTTTTGTCTGGATTCAGTTTCAGTCTATTTTTCCTCATCCAATCCATTACCGCTCTGAGACAGGCGTTAAGAGGAGAGACGCCATCTGAAGTCTGAGCTGATGATCTGGTCATGGAGAGATATATCTGGGTGTCATCAGCGTACTGATGGCACCGAGCTCCATGCCTCCGAATGATCTCCCCCAGCGGCTTCATATAGATATTAAACAGCATCTTGCAAATTCACAGCCATGGCTTCCTGGATTGAATCAATCCATCTGTAATGTCGTCTCCCTCTTTTCCTACTGATGCCGTGCAGCTTGGGACTTTTCTTTGATCTCTGTGCAGGTCAGCAGCTGGAGGTCTTTTAAGCTCAAGTCCAGTTGCATCCTCAGTACTACTCATACATGTCCTCTGCTCTTCAGTCTTTGAGAAATCCTCCATCAAGTGTAACCCCACACACATACATTACTGCTGCTGCCCATTATCTGCTGGCACATTTCGTCTGCCTCTTTAGCCAAAGCCTTTCTGTCTTGGGACACCCTACTACCAGCCGTGGTCCATCAGCATCGCTTCTGGCCTCACAGAATAACACAATCCCACCACTATATTTTAGAATGGAAATTATAATCAACAAGGGAACAAGAAAACGTTACCAAGACAGCCCATAATCCTACAGGTTTCCTCGATGATTTGCAAATATAGGGCTAATCCCTTTCCCATTTAGGCTGAATCAGGACTCACTTCAAAAGTATTGTAGCTGTTAATGCCATTATTATAAATGAATTTTAAAACAGAAGACATAATCATCCAGGGAAGGAGAGTGCCTTACCAAGAAAGGCCATGATCCCATGGATCTCCACTGTGATCTGCTTGTGTAGGGCTCTTTGGTCAGGATCCAGCAGGACCCACTCCTCCGGGGAGAAAGACACAGCCACCTCTTCAAAAGTCACCAGGCCCTAAAAACAGAAGAAAAAGGTTCTGTAGCAGAATAATGGGAACTGGAGATACCACAGACTGAAGGAAAGTGAGTTTTAGTGAAAATTGTCATGCTAGCGGGCCCAGCAAGAAATATCTTTCCAGAGGTGCTGAGCCCCGAACTGAGCAACTGAGGACCTTTTTATAGGATCACACATATACAAAAACCATTTCTCCCCCTTCCCTCCTTGGATAACTAGTTTCACAATATTTAGTACTTCTCACTTGGGCAAAGATTGTTTACAGAACAAAAAATGTTTATAGAACAGAGGAAGTTTACAGTACAAGGAGTCTGTGGTCTTATCAGTGCAAATCTTGACTGCAGTACAGAGCATTGCCTGAGTTTAGCTAAAAGGACAACTAGATAAGACAGAAAAATTTCCAAAGTCTCATCTAGAGTCCCAGTTGATTATCTAGTCTGACCCTGAATAGCAATCACAGACAGTCTACCTACAAAGAGACGCCAGATACAGTCTTTATATATGGCCAATAAAGTTCTTATGTTCTCCAATTTTCAGCAAAATATTACATGAAAACTGGCATTAAAAACCATTTCCCCACTCCATCTCAAACATTCCTGAGAGGCATTGGCCGTTTTCCTTATAGAGACCAATGTAATCCCTGGTCCTGCTGGTTACTTGGCAGCTTCAGAAGCTCCTATAGCCTTCCTCTGAATGCCAGCTGCTGAACACAGAGGGACAGGGATTTGTTCTGGACCAAGGGAGGAGGAGGGAATATCTATCTGCTCCCCTTTTGGGCTCAAGAAAAAGCTAAGAGAAAAAGGAGAGCAACTCTAACTCAAGAATACGAAGGCTAAAGATACAGGGATTCAGATCAAGAGAAGTTTGCAGATTTTTACAATTTTTAAAAATCCAAAGCAAACAAACAAAATTCTCCACTAGCACTGAGAGGGATGTGATCTGGGGAAAAGAGGAACCCAGACTGCTCAAATACTCTTGCTCCAGGATTCCTTCTCCTTACCTGGTCTGGTTCCGGTCCTCTGCAAAAAGGAACAGTTGGTAGCATCATTCCAGCCTCTGCAGGAGAGACTAAGGTGGGGGGAACCCAGTCACATCTGCTGCTGTTACAGTTTTGAAGACTCACTAGGAAGTAAAGGTACACCTCAGTTAACAAAGCTTCTGACAAATAAAAACGCATATTATACCTTCCCTGCCCCCATTTTCTCTTTGTTCGCTAAACAGCTGAAAATATTTTAGCAGCATGTTCATTGGAAGGATGGTGAAAGAGGTCTGGAAAAAAACATACCGTATATACTCGTGTAGAAGTCAAGCTCATGTATAAGTTAAGGCAGTGGTAGGCAACCTTTCCCCTTTAAGGGCCGAGGGACTTCAGCTCCCAGAAGCCTCAGCCATGTTGGCCAATAGTCCCATGTTGGCCAATAGCTCCTGGGATTCTGGGAGCTGAAGTCCCTCGGCCCTTAAAGTTAAGGGAAGGTTTCAGGGTCAAAATCCTGGATTTTGATATGACCCATGGATAAGTCAAGGGTAAAACTTAGGGGGCTATAATGAAGGATGGAGAGGGGGAAATACCACTTCTCTCCCCCATTCTCCTTCTCCAGACCTCTCCCGACCATCAAACACCAATTCTCAGATCCTAGAAGAGAAGTTTCAACATCGGATTGAAAAGGGAAGCAAGCCTGTCTCAACAGCTATCCCTAACACTTGAAAATACAAACAAAAAACCATAGGTGTATGTGTTTGGCCACCAAAATGGAAACTGCAAGAAAGGTTGGAGCTGGTGAAAGAACAGGTCATTCCTGAATTCATTTTGGAAGAAGCCTTCAGATGGGTTCCAGAAGGTTCCAAACATTTTTGTTTACTTATGCAAGCCTTCCCTGACCTCATGGTTTCACTTCACATGTGCATATTATTAGTTTTGGAGAAAAGATGAAAAGATGTGCTAAAAGATGTTGACATGCTCTTTTTTATGGTTCAGGAACCCCTCTCTAGTCTCCCCATGTGATTTGTGCCTCTAGTACCAAATTTTCTGTTAAAGAAGGAATGCTATGGAACACAATCAGTTTATTTGCTGATGTATACCTGTATTTTCTTGGAAGTCTTGGCACAAAAGAACGCTTCCAGTCCTGGAAAATGCAGAGGGTGCTTGGGTGCAGTGGCTCGACTGTTGGACTGGAGCCTGGGATAAGCCTCCCATGAGCACTGAAAGATACTGGACAACCTTGGGCCCCTGCTCTCTCTGAGCCTGACCTACCTCACAAGGTTGTTGTTCTTCAGATAAACGATAGGGTGGAAAGTATGAGGGACTTGAGTCCCAGAGAGCAAAAGCCAGCTCTGAATAGAAACACAAAGGGAAGAAGATGTGCCTTGTAAGCCAGAGATGCATAAAATCAATCTCTGCATGTGGAGATGAGCATCACTCAAGCTGTGCAACCCTTGGGTTGAATGGCAATGTTTTGCACCTAATGTATAACTGAATGGACAGCAGGATGCACAATGGTACTGCAAGAACATCAGGCAACAATGTCACAGGTTCCACAGAGGACCCTGGGAGGCAGTAACACAAACCAGTAAAATGTATAGCTGAGCAGGAATCCGCTCTCCAGAGTCATAGTCCAATGTTCAAACTACTATACCATGCTGTCTCCTAGGCTCACCTTAGATTGCCATAAGTCAGAAATGACATGAAGGGACACAACAACAACAACAACAACAACAACAAACTGATGTAGGGTTTAGGCTATTGCAGCAGGGAGTGAAGAAATCCAGTTCCAGTTTCCACTGGAACTTACTGGAGGACCTCCACCACCTACTCTCTCTCTCACACAGACACTCCCACTTCGCAGGGTGGTTGTTATGAGGAACATCATGCTATTAGAAAAATTAAATGAAAGAGGAAGGGCTGCTAGAGACAGCCAAGGTCACTCCAAATTCTATACAGCACAGTAAAAGTTTATTACTTATGCAATTGAAAATGCATACATTCCATTCTATTTCCTATTACCATGTATGGATGTGAAAGCTGGATAGTTAAGAAAGCAGATAGGAAGAAAATCAATTCATTTGAGATGTGGTGCTAGAGAAGAGTGCTGAGGATCCTATGGATGGTCAAAAAGACAAACAAATGGGTCCCAGAGCAGATCAAGCCTGAAACCTCCCTTGAAGCCAAGAGGACTAAACTGAGCTGTCGTATTTTGGTCTCATCAAGAGAAAACATAACTGATCGGAGAACACAATAATACTGGGAAAGGTGGAGGGAAGAAGAAAGAAAGAAAGGCCATATGCCAGATGGATGGACTCTATTAAGGAGGCCACGGGTATTAAGGGGTTGCAGGAATTAAGCAGAGCAGTGAAGGCCAGGGAGTCTTTGAGATGTCTCATCCATGGGGTCACCATGGGTTGAGATTGACTTAAGGGCAATTAATAACAATAACAACAAAGTCCTTACATGTTGCTTTTCTGTAAGATATACTATTATAGTTGTTCTCATATCAGCTGAAATTTTTTTAGCTGGATAGTCCAGTAACACAATTCAAAACATTGCCTTTTACTGATTCTCAGATGTGTTCAGATGCACAAAGAGACCTGCAGAATCCTGGACAGAGAGCGTTCATCCTTACCTTGCAAGGAGCTCCCTCCATCACATTCCTGCTGGATCGTCCTCCACTGGGGACTCTGCCTGGGGTCCAATGGAGTCTTCTCAGCCACAGGGAATTCAGAGTGAGTTTCTACCATGGGATTCTTGACCTGAAACAGCAGTAAGGATTCAAGATATGGAATTTGGAGAAGGAAGAGAAAATGGCACAGGTTTTGGGGGAAGGAGTTTGGACTTATGAGATATGAAATATCCAGTCACAGACAAGTCAGCAAAAAGAAAGGAGCTATATGCCCTACTTGAAAAATTGGGATACAAAATAAGAGCTCAAGAAGGTGGAATACAGTATGACACATACGTTAACATTTTGCAGACATTTATTGTATATGGTGGAATGCAAACAATTTCATAGAACCCACAGCAAGAACGTCTAAGTTCTGGAAAACCATGCTTTGACTTATAATGGAAGTCTTCCCATAGACTCATTTATTTTAATATCTCTATGTATAATTATGTGTGTGTGCGCATGGAAGAAAGAACTGTAACACTCATATAGATAAAAAAATTTGGAAATCTATTGCTACTTTATAGGTACAGTGGACCCTTGGTTTCTGCTGGGTTTTGGTTCCAGGACACCCTGTGGATACCAAAATCTGTGATGGCCAAGTCCCATTAAATATGATGGATAGCAAAATGGTGGCCCTTATATAAAATGGCAAAGTTAAGGTTTGCTTTTTGGAATTAATATAGTTTTTTAATATCTTCAAACTGTGGATGATTGAATCCATGGATAAAGAGCCTGTGGAAATGGAGGTCCAATTGTCTAGCTAATTGTACAGTCTATGGCCACAACACTGTTGTTGCTCACTTGTTTTGTTGACTTTGGAATAAAAATAAAATGAAAAGAAAAAAAGTAAACTAAGGTATGGCAGTTTGAGGCCCGGATGCTGCATGATGGGGTGCGCTCCTGTCACTAGTCCCAGCTGCTGCCAACCTAGCAGTTCAAAAGCATGCAAATGCAAGTAGATAAATAGGTACCACTTCGGTGGGAAGGTAAACAGCATTCTGTGCAATCATGCTGGCCACATGATCACAAAGTAGTCTGGCAATGCTGGCTCTTTGGCTTAGTAATGGAGATGAACACACACACACACCCATGGTTAGACATGACTTGACAACCTTGTCAACGGGGAATACCTTTACCTTTTTAAGGTAAAAATGCTTCATCCCTTAGAGAGCAACTATTTGTTGAAGTGGGTGGAAGCCCCTTGGACACATCAGGGCTAGATTCTGCCACTGGAATCACCACAGGGGAAAGTCCTGTTGTGTGGCAGTACCAGCAGGGAAACCCGACACTTCCTTTGAAAACATGACAGAAAGGAAGCACCCACCTGGTTTTGAAGCAGAATCACCCTTCTCATAGGCTTTAGTGACTGTAATTCTGCTTCATCACAAGGTGGACTGTCCCCATACTCCTCCTTATCAAAGCCACATCTGGGGGCACTGCATTTCAGGAGAAGCTCCTCAGTGGGTCTTTGCCCCCCAGTCATCAGAGGTCCAAAAAAGGCAGCCCAGAGCCAGAACCTGCTCACCTTGTCCCAGGAGGAAACACTCTCACCTGCTGCTCTTTTTGCTTCTTCTCTGCCTCTGCCCGACTCAGGAGGAAACCCTCTGCCAGGGCCACTGCCTGGGAACAGGTCTCTGCCCCACATTCCCTGACCCACTTCTCCATCTCTAGGGGAAGGACGGTCAGGAACTGCTCAAAGATCACCAGGTCCAGGATCTCATTTTTTGTGTGTTGCTCTGGCTTCAGCCACTGATGGCAGAGATGATGGAGCCGGCTGCAAACCTCTCGGGGTCCCTTGCCCTCCTCGTAGGAGAATTGCCTGAAGCGCTGGTGGTGTATGTCTGAGCCGACAAAGTCTTTGTCCTGGGCCCTCTGGACTGTCCTCTCCCAGAATCCCCCACTGCTCTCAGCATTGAGGCCATCATGACCTTTTCCTCCTTCAGGACCAACTGAGTCTGGTTCCTCCATCTCTATATATTTTTTACACCAATGAAACCACAAATAGAATCAAAGTTATTCTTCCTCTGTCTGTCTCAGGGCAAAGATGTCCATAAGATGCTCTGCTGACACCCTGTAAAACCAATACAGTGTTACGTTAGTATAGATAAGTGGTCCCCAAACTTTTTCAGGCTACCATCCCCTTTCCATTTGGGCGGCAACTCTAGCACACATACCCTAGTGCATATTTTTTGATATTAAGTCTACTGTTCTTCATGTAGTCATGTTGGCCACATGACCACAGAATCCTATCTGACAATACTGACTCCCTCAGCTTAATAACAGAGATGAGCATTGCCCCCTACAGTCAGACAAGGCTAGACAATCTTGTCAAGGGAAACCCTTTACCTTTACCTTTTCTACTGCAAATTCAAAACAACCAATCTTGGCTGCTGCTCCCTTTGCATTCAGTCACCTTGGGAGCAGCAACCAAGCAGCTAGCTGAGTAGCAGCCACGAAGCTTCTTGCTTGTGCCAGTCTTGCAGTTAAGGCCAGCACAGGCGAGAGGCTTCTTGGTTGCTGCTTGACTGGCTGCTCAGTCGCTGCTCCATTTGTGCCCTGTCATTCTGGAAGCAGTGACTGAGCAATGACCGAGAAGCCTCTCACCCATGCCAGCCTTGCAGCAAAGGCCAGTGCTCAGACATCTGCTCAGTTGCTGCTCCCAGGGTGACCAGGTGCAAGGAAGAAGTTTCTTCCTAGAGAGGACAGACTTTCAATCCTTCATCAGGGAAGAGAAAGTGAAAGCCGGTGCATGTGTAGGGGGTTTACAGAGGCCATGCTCTGAACTGGAGAATGGTGTGGGCTGGAAAGGGAGAGATTTTAACTACAGGAGCCACTCCAAGACAAAGGACTCTTTCCAAAAAAAGAGCACAAATATTATTTATTTATTTCATTACTCCTCCAGAGATATGTCTTCCCCGCACAGCTTCAAGTGGCCACTCTCCACCTCCCCCCCAAAAAACACGGTTTCTTCTGCTACTTCTTCTCTCAGCCTTTCTAATGAAAGAAAGTGCAACTTCAACTTGCTAGCCAAGTCCCAGCAAAGCT
The DNA here is from genome assembly GCA_026167975.1 of Phrynosoma blainvillii. Classification (NCBI taxonomy): domain Eukaryota; kingdom Metazoa; phylum Chordata; class Lepidosauria; order Squamata; family Phrynosomatidae; genus Phrynosoma; species Phrynosoma blainvillii. The sequence continues at coordinate 396,205,210 of JANUYF010000002.1, read as the reverse complement.
GACAAAGCTCACACAGGGTCCCAAATGTGAAAGCTCCTTTTTGCTGCCACGTCTCCCCCACCACCATGTACTCTAATTCAAGTCTGACCCAAAATGGTGCCACTCTGAGCCACAGAAGCAATGCCCTATGCAATGCCTCACACAAGTTTCCCAATTGCCACTACTTGCGAAAGAGGGTAAGGGAGTGAACTCAATGGGCAGGCAAAGAATGGGAGATACCACCACATAAAATGATCAGCGAGGCGTGTGGTGGTTTTCTGAGGACTCTGAAAAGAAGTTTTATGTAATCCTCATCTCCACCATGGTCCTATAGACCACTGGTTCCCCTTGTCTTTCTTTCCCCCTCACCGCCCCCCTACTGCCCCCTTTCTACCTCACTACCCCCCTGGATTCTTCCACTGACCCCAGTACTGTCTAATATTATATATCACTGGATATATAATATTAGGTATTTACAAAGCACCATCAATGTACATTGTTCTGTTAAGAATTATTATCTTGGTACATGTACCCTAGAGGCACCAGATCCCGTCTGATCTTGGAAGTTAAACAGGAAATTGTCAACAAAAACCAGGTACTGTACTTCCCACACAAAAAGCAAACCTCCAACAAAGGTAAACTTTAAAAAAAAAAAAAACGGGTCTGCATTTGTCATGTTTAGCTATATACCACCTTAAAAGTTTTCCTAATGCAAAAGCATGCAGCCTTCTTGAGAAATTCAAAGGGACTTGTAACCTGTTGAAGGACCAAACCCAAAGAGTACTTATCACTAGTTACTCTTCATCATGAAAAGAAGTGCCTAGTGGGGTGCCTCAGGGCTTAGTCAACATTTTTATTAATAATCTCAATGATGGAGCAGGGGACATACCTACTAAATTTGCAGATGATACCAAATTAGCTGGGGGAGGAGATAGCTAATATAATAGAGGACAAAATCAGAATTCAAAGTGACTTCAACAGATGGGAGAGCTTAGAAGACCACAAACCTAATATGAAGCAACAGTGTGATGCAGCAGCTGAAAAAGCCAGTACCCTCAATAATGGCATGTATTCCATCAGGCCCCAGTACAAGTAAAGGTATTCTGGAGGCTTAAGAGATGGCTTGGGTCCAACCTATTTTTGGGACCGCCTCCTTCCATATAATCCATCACCGAAAAAGTTGTGTCTCTTACACTCCTGACTTCTGTCACAGCTATTTTTTGTTACTTGTTGTTTGTTATTTTAAAGTATGTTTTAAACTATTATTGTTTAATTGTATTTTAAGGGAGGTGGGTTGTTGGGACATGGGATTGTATGTTTTAGCGTGTAAGCTACCCCAGTTGTGTTACACAGAGAGGCGGGATACAAATATTTTATTTATTTATTTGAGATGTCTCATCAATGGGGTCACGATGAGTTGGGGCTGACTCAAGGGTAGTTAACAGCAAAAGCAAGACACCCCTCAATGAGTGATCTCATCATTCTAATATTAAAAAATCCACTGGTGAACAGCAATTTTTTTTTTGCTCTTCCCACCAAGGACTGCAGAAATAGGGGACAACCCTGAGATAATTAGTAGGCCTGAATTTGTTTAAACAAAGGAAAGAGTTGAAGATAGGGGTTTATTTTATTTTATTTTTTAAAACAGAAAATGCTTCCATGTTCTGTACAAAGAGGTTGGAGGAGTGAATGTCAGTGCTGAGCTACTCTGTCAATCCATGAATATTTACTTGTCTCAAAATAAGAACAGGTGTACAGTTGCTTAAAAATGGCACAGCTATAGAGCTTTTGTGCCACGTTAACATCTATGGCTCTGCGCCCTATCGAATCCTGGGATGCTTAGTTTTGTGAAGCATTTAGAATTCTCTTCCAGAAAGCTCTTAGTGCCTCCCCAAACTACAAACCCCAGGATTCTAGAGGACATGGAATCCATGGTGAAGTGGTACCAAAGTGCTAGAATTGTGCAACATGAAGAGTTCAATACTATTGTAACATTAATAGAAATAATGAGCCAGCATTAATACTCAAAATTATAAAGAAGCCTCTTGCTCAATAAACTTTGTTCTTCTTCTTGTTTAACTTCCACCTAAGTCACTCATTGACAGAAATGGTGAGAATCATCGTTTTGGACACAGAAACCCAAATCCACAAAAAAAACACGCGTTGGTCCATAGTTGGTACACAGAGAATGGATGTCTCTTAGCTCTCAGATTGAGAAAGGGGCTGAAAACCACACAGTTCTGGATGTGCAGTTTAATTTTTACCCCCTGGCAAGGTACAAAATTACTTTGGCAGAATTCATGGTTTCCTCCAAGAGAAACTGAGGAGTTTATAGTTTTCTTACTTGGTCTTCTTGATACCTGCTTGCATCCTCAAAGATGAAGAATTCACGGTGGGGGTCTGGCAGCTTTTTCCACTCCACTCCAAAGAAGAGAGGATCTGGATTAGCCCTCTGGTGCCACGGCCTGGGGATGGGAAGACAAAGGAGAAGAAATGATGTTCTTTGATGGACTCCTGCCCCTCCCCTGCCTCAAACTGTAAAGTCAGGACGTAACTGGGAAATGGGGTCCTGACACATTCTTTGGGGGAAAGAGACAGAGAATAGGTAAACCTTTGCTTTTCTCCTCATTTGGGTTTTCTGCCTTTAATAGATATTCTGCACCTGCATTTTGAGGGCTGGCAATTTTTATTCTTCTTCCAGACGTACACTTGTCCCTCCACATTCGCTGGGGTTAGGGGCACAGGGCCCCCGTGAATGTGGAAAGCCCGCAAATAACAAAAACACGATGTTTTTACCTGAGAGAACACCTCTCTAGGAAGCTCCTAGGTCCTCCAGTTCAAATCTGTGGTCAACATCTGCCAGACATTGAACATAGAATTGAACTGGAGGAGCTACAGATGCCTAGTGGAGTGTTCTCTCTAGGAGTCTCTAGGTCCTTCAATGTGACTTTTGGTCAAAGTTGACCACAGAATTGCACTGGAGGGCCTAGATATTCCTAGAGAGAACATATTAGTGAATAATCAAATCCGCAAAAGTCAAAGCCGCAAATGTGGAGGGACGAATGTATTTGCTTCCATTTTCAGAGGCAGAGCTGAATTTGTCTATTGCCTCAAAAACCACAGGGAGTCTTCTGGAGTAACAGAGTTGGTGGGGCCTTTACTTCTAGAAAAGTGGGTGCAGGATGGCAGTCTAAGGGTTGGATCTTGATTTAAGTCATTCCCAATTCAGTTCTTCTAAACATGAATAAGAAAAAGGAGCAGGGAAAAACACAGAATTATTTCCTATATTACAGCAAGTAATTGCTTCCTAGCATTTCTTTGATATGTTAGCTACCAAAATGCTTGGAATGCTGACATTCAAAAGTGCTGGTTATCCCAGGAAAATTTGTGGGAAAACAAAATTAAGCACCTATTGCCACCACTTTCCTGACATTCAGAATTAAATCCTACAGGGAAGATCTAAGACGCTCACCCATTTTTTTGACAGGGACACTTCTGCCTTTTTTTGTATAGTCATAAGATTAGTTTGTGGTGTCCATGGGCCAGTCGGTCCCTCTCTTGTGCCTACTTGAGTGGGTTGTTGTGAAGGTAAAAGGGTCAGGAACATTTGTGCCTCTCAGACCTCCTTCTTATATTTACAATGGTCCAAAACACACTGCAGAAATTATCCAGTTTGAGACCACTTTAACTGCCTTGGCTCAATGCTAGGGAATTCTGGGAACTGTAGTTTTGTGAGACATTTAGCCTTCTCTGAGAGCGAGCTCTGGTACCACAACAAACTACAATTCCCAGGATTCCCTACCAGTGAGCCAGGACAGTTAAAGCAGTCTCAGACTGGATTATTCCTGCAGTCTGTTTTTGACCAATGAGAGACTTTTTGAAAATCAGCAATAGTATTCTTAAAATCAGATTTGTTTCTTGCTTTTAATCCTCTTAAAAACTAGTTTTATTGAACTAGTTAGCTAGTTATTTTCTTAAAACTAGATTTAAAAGTCCTTATATTGCTAGCTATGGTCACAAAAAGAGGTTTTCTATCCTAAGGGATTGTTTGGTGCAGACAGTGATTGAATTGTTCCATAGATTTCCAGGGGTCTCTTTAAAGACTAAAGAAAACTACAACAGAGCAGAAGCAGAAAAATCATGGGGGGGGGGAGGGAAAGTGGTGAGGGATGAAGGGGGGGGTATATTCCTTCCTCATTTCCCTCCTTCCCATCGCTCTTTCTTCCTGCCTGACATCTCATGGGCTTCTTTCCCATTGAGGGAAACCAGAGAGTGTGTCTCTGGGTCTCCTTGTGAAGAGGAGGAGGAAGAAAAACCCACCCAGCAGCCCCAGGAAGGAAAGGGGGCACATGGTGGGGGGTGTCCCTTATCCTGCCAAAGGAGATAGAAACTGTATCCCTCCCTGAGGCCAGAAAAACAAATGGGGGCTTGGGAAGCAGATTAAGGGGAGCCTCTTCCATTGCCACTCTTCTGACCTCCTTGGGGGGAGATGAGGAGGGGGCTTTTCTTTCTCCTCCCCATAGGAAACGGTTTTATTCCTCCTCCCCCCCACTTTACAGTCTCTCTGGGGAGCAGGCCTTGGGTTCTTCTGACACCTTTTTTTGGGGGGGGAGGACACTGACTGGGGGCTGCTTCTGTCTCTCTCTCTCTCTCTCTTTCCCTCCCAGGGACCCTTTTCCATCTCCCTCCATTCCTTGAAAAGGTTTTCTCCCTCAGTCTTTTGATTCCCCCCCCACCCCAAAAAATAACCCTTCCCCTCCTCCTCCTCCCCACAGACAGGGGCCTCTTCTCCCTCCCCTCCAAAGGCAGGGCCGCCCTTCTCCCTCATTCGCCGCCTGGCCCCCTCGGCCCTCTCCCCGTCCACCGTGGCTTTGGGGGGTTGCTGTTTTGGGGAGAGGAAGGGAGGGAAGCGGGGTCCCCCGGGGGAAGCAGGAACCGGGACCTCTCTCTCTCTCTCTCCAGCTGGGAGACTGGCAAGGACCCCCTCTTCCCCCATTTAGGGTGCCCCTTCCCTTCCCTCCCGCCTCCATTTTCCCGCAGAGACCTCTCCGAACCTCTCCTGGCTCTCTGAGTCCTCTGTTCTCTCTCTCGCCTTCTCCCTGCTCTTGGAGGAGGACTCTCTAGGAATCTGAGTCCGCTGCTCTCTCTCCCCCTTGGAGGAGGACTCTCTAGGAATCTGAGTCCTCTGCTCTCTCTCCCCCTTTGGAGGACTCTCTAGGAATCTGAGACCTCTGCTCTCCCTTCCCCTTGGAGGAGGACTCTCTAGGAATCTGAGTGCCCTGCTCTCTCATTCCCACTTGGAGGACTCTCTAGGAATCTGAGTCTCTGCTCTCTCTCTCTCTTTCCTCCTTGGAGGAGGACTCTCTAGGAATCTGAGACCTCTGCTCTCCCTTCCCCTTGGAGGAGGACTCTCTAGGAATCTGAGTGCCCTGCTCTCTCATTCCCACTTGGAGGACTCTCTAGGAATCTGAGTCTCTGCTCTCTCTCTCTCTTTCCTCCTTGGAGGGGGACTCTCTAGGAATCTGAGTTCTCTGCTCTCCCCCTTGGAGGAGGACTCTCTAGGAATCTGAGTTCTCTGCTCACTCCCCCTTGGAGGAGGACTCTCTAGGAATCTGAGTGCCCTGCTCTCTCGTTCGCTCGCTCGCTCTCCCCCTTGGAGGAAACTCTCTCGGAATCTGAGTCCTCTGCACACAATAAACTACAGTTCCCATGATTCCCTAGCACTGAGCCAAGGCAGTTAAAATCTCCTCAAGCTGGATTATTTCTGGCAGTCTGTTCAGGCCATTTGTCATTAAGGCTCCATAAGGAACTTGGGAGGTTTTGGAACAATGGGCCAAATTCACTCTTCTCTTATTCAAAGATTCGTTTATGTCCTGCCTTTTCCCCAATAGTGAGACTCAAGGCAACTTGCAACTTATTAAAAACAATACAAACCATAAATATAAAAGGTATACATATACAATTATTTTAGAAACAAGTAATCAGTAAAGTTATAAAAAATTAACATTCATTGAAAGACTACATACAAAGTAAGACAGGATTCTACAGAAAGTCCATCACAGTCAAAGTCTATGGGTCTGAACAGACTGCCAGAAATAATTCAGCTTGAGGCCACTTTAACTGCCTTGGCTCAGTGCTAGGGAATCATGGGAACTGTAGTCTGACAGAAAGCTCAATGTCTCAGAAAAAAACTACAATTTCCACAATTCCCTAGCATTGTACCAGGACAGTTAAAGTGGTCTCAAGCTGGATTATTTCCGGCAGTCTGTTCAGGCCCTAAATACCTGAAGGAATAAGAATATTTTTGCTTGCTGGCGCAAGCCCTGGTGGCGCGGTGGTTAAATGCCTGTACTGCAGCCACTCACTCATAAATCACAAGGTTGCGAGTTCAATACCAGCCAGGGCTCAGGCTTGACTCAGGCCTGCATCCTTCTGAGGTCGCTAAAATGAGTATCCATCTGTTGGGGGGCAATGAGCTTACAGTTGTTAACTGCTTAGAATCCCATAGCGTGGTATGAAGCGGTATATAAATGAAGCTGCTTTTGCTTTGATGGACAACAAGAAGGAGCCATCCTAGTCTCCCAAAGGAGGGAGATGTAAAGGCTGAGAGCAGCCGCCGAGAAGGCCTTTTCTCTCTTGTTCCCGCCAAAGATGCCTGAGAATGTAGTGGGACAGACCATTTTACAGCTCTAATGGGCCTATAAAGGGAGATATAGGAGGAAGGAATTATTATTATTATTATTATTATTATTATTATTATTATTATTATTATTTTACTATTCAGCCAAAAGCTATCAGAGTGGCTTACAAATGGTTAATTAGACATTTCCCTGCCCTTAGGCTTATAATCTAAAAAGACAAGACACAAAAGGGGAAGAGAATGGTGGTGGGGAAGAGGAATAAGTTCAGTAGTTCTTCTCTCCCTCTGAGGCCTGGACCAAGGCAGATGGACTGGAGGGAGGGCTCTTCTTCTTACTGTGGCTAGGCCCGATGGAGCTGGCCTGCCCTTCACTCCCTCTTGATGATGGTGGATGGAGGGTGGGCCTTCTTCTTTTCCAGGCTAGGCCCGATGGAGCTAGTGTTGTTGTTTTTCCCTTCAGCTCCAGGTCTACTTTGAGGCAGTAGCTGTGTAATTTCCCCAAATGGAAGTAGGGTCTCTTGGATCCAGGCCAGAGAGGTCTCCCTACAAGGAACTCAGGATTGAGGATGGTGGGAAGGAGTCCTCTCTGGATAAGGATCCCTTTTGCCTTTGTTGGAGAGATGCTGAAGGAATGAATTCATGTCTTGACATTTCTTTTTCAGCTGTTGGGATGCAGGTGTAGAAATGAGATGCCAGGCCATGCCCCCTGGGTCACCCTGTGCTAGACCTGAGCTTGTCTGAAGCTGCTTTTTAAAATATAAAACTTTTGATTTTGTGTAGTTCGAAGCTTGTGGACTTATAACTGATGCAAGTGCAGTGCCTCAGTCTCCTCCTCCTTCTGAGGCCCCATTTTCTCCCAAGGAAGGGAGTTCCAAACTCTGGGAGCAGCCACCTCAAAGACCCTGTGCCAGATCTGAGCTTGTCTGTTCTTTTAATATCCTTGGATGTAAATCATCTGGACATGGAGACTTGAATTCCTTTAAAGTAGCCAGATACTAAAGTAGGGGATGCAGTGGCTTAGTGGTTAAGACTCCAGTTCTGATGATCAGAAGATCAGAAGGTTGGCAGATGCTGCATGATGGGCTGAGCTCCTGTCACTAGTCCCAGATTCTGCCAACCTAGCAGTTCAAAAGCATGCAGATTCAAGTAGCTAAGATAGGTACCACTTTGGTGGGAAGGTAAACAGCATTCTGTGCAATCATGCTGGCCACATGATCATAGAGTAGTCTCTGACAACTCTGGCTCTTCAGCTTAGAAACAGAGATGAGCACCGCCCTCTACAGTCAGTTAAGACTAGACATTCATGTAAACCAGGGGTCGGCAACCTATGGCCTGCGGGGCGGATGCAGCCCGCGGAGGCCTTCAGACTGGCCCCTGCCCGTTCCTGCTACCGCCGCAGCAGTCCTCCGGGGCGCCATTTTGGATTCCAAAATGGCGCCCAGAGCCTCGCACAATCTTTCCCGTCGCTGGAAAGGTCGCGCAAGACTCTGGGGCACCATTTTGGAATCCAAAATGGTGCCCCGGAGGACCCCCGTGGTGGCGCTGGGCCTCTTGGAGGCCCAGTGCAATCGAGGGAGCCCTCCTGGGGTGGGCCCTGTGGCAGTGCCGAGCCTCTCAGAGGCCCGGTGCAGTCGAGCGAAGCCTCCAGGGAGGCCCCCGTGGCGACACCGGGCCTCTCGGAGGCCCGGCGCTGCCGAAGGAAGCCTCCTGGTAGGCCCCCACAGTGGTACCGGGCCTCTCGGAGGCCCTGTGCGGCCAAGGAAATCCTCCTGGTGGGCCCCCGCAGCGGCGCTGGGCCTCTCAAAGGCCCGGTGCCGCCAAGGGAAGCTTCCTGGGGGGGCGGCGGTGCTGGGCCTCTCAGAGGCCCGGCGCAGCCGAGGGAAGCCTCCTGGGGGGGCCGCCGTCGTGCACATGTACGCGTGACGCAGGCGGGCAGCCACCATTTTGTTTTTTAAAATGGTGGCATGCGCACGGGGGGGTAAGCACATGCTCGCGCAAACGTGCGCACCGCCCCTCAGTGCCATTTCCCCCACCCCCTCCTGGCCTGTCAGCAAAAAAAGTTGCCGACCCCTGATGTAAAGGGATTGATATTCTTGCACTACCTCATTACCTATTCTGTGTTGTATTGCCCTTGGGGTCTCTTCCAACTCTGTGATTCCCCCACTACATCATCTGCTTCTCACACACACACACACACACACACACACACCCCAACTTAGTACTGTTTTCCTTTTGGAAGAAGATCAAGGCAAAGAAGGTGTTGAGTAATTCTGCCTTTTCTTTGTCCCGTTAGCATTTTCCCATCTTCTCTACAGTGACCCTACCACTTCCTTGTTCTTTCCTTTGCTACGGTCATAACCAAAAATCCCTTTTTATTGTTTTTAACTTCTCTAGCAAGCCTGAGCTTACCACCAGTCAGTCTTCTTTCACAGGATGAAGATGCCTAGCCATCTCAGCCTTTCCCCAAATGTTTTGTTCTTTATATCTTGGAGGACCTTCTCTGACTCCGCTGCAACTTGTCTATATCCTTAAAAAATGAGGTGCCCTGAAATGAACATTGTACTCAGATGAAACCTGACTATAGAAGCGAAATAGAATAAAGAGGACTATGACTTTGTCTTAGTAACCAAGGTTCTCTAATATCTCTTAATATCTTAATATAATAGACTAAAATATTAATTGCCTTCTTTGCTGCAACATCACACTGCTGGGTTATGTTCAATTTATGATCAGCCATAATCCCAGGAAGTAGCCAGGATTTCTTGCTCAGTTTAAGGTGCCAGATTTCCCTGTTTCCGTTTAAGGTGCTCCTTGGGTGCACATGTCCCAGTTTTCATCTGTGGAATGTTGGAAGGCATGTACCTATGACTAGGCAGGAAATGTTTCCTTCCTCTTGGCTTTGAGGTAGTGGGACTTGGTTGCCTAAATATTGGCTAGGAATGCCCAAATGTGTTTAGAGTGAAGATTAATAAGTCTACTTTTTCCTAGAAAGGTTTGAACTGGGCCTCTGTCCCTCAGCAGCTCTTTTCTGAGGAATGGCTTCTCTGTGGACCCATTCACAGCTGGAAACACAAATAAAGGGTACTGGAACATGTCCCTGAACTGTCCTTGTTATTGCAGATTGAGTATGCAGATTAAATCTTGGAAGCCTGCTCCTCTGCTCTGCGGGAGGATCCCCAAGCCATCTGTCTTGAAGCTGTTTCTTGCTGTAGAATGTGATCACCCAGCTCCCCAGAAACAAGCCGTAGACAGCAACTGACTAGTTGCAGTATTAACAAAGAAAACTATTTACATTCTCATGTAGTTGTAGAATACAGAAAACAAAGAACAAAGAGAGAGAGCAGAACACACATGTTGCATGATTATTTATAGACACTTTCCATGCGGCCTCAAAACCCAGCCCCTTCCTGTGATTCCTTCCTGTGTCCTGTGTCACATGAACAGTAGTTCCCACCAAACATGATGATCTAATGTATTTACCACTTGTCTACATGTTCCCAGACACATCCTGACCTTGAACATCTCCTGTGTTGTTTTGTGTCCCAGGTGCAAAAAACTTTCCCAGCTAACAAGCTGCAGAAGTGTCCTGCAGTACCCTATGCCACTTTCCCACAAATTATGCAGTCGAGTTTCCCACATTTACACAAGTTACATTTTCCAGCACAGATAACTAATCTGAGACTGCCATACTTTGGCAATACCACGAGAAGACACGACTCACTGGAAAAGACAATAATGCTTGGTAAAGTAAAAGGCAATAGGAAGAGGAAGACCACATTCCAGATGGATGGACTCAATCTGTTGGAAGCAAAGACTCCAATGCTTGTATGAAGTGTTGAGAGTCAGCTTTTAGGGGCTATACTAATCAGGTTTAAGTCAACCTCTTTTGCCTAACATTTCTCCTGTCTTAACATGGAATTCCTGAAATAATAAGAATGTCCTCCCTCCAGTCCATCCTCCACCATCCAGCCTCAGAGGGAGAAAGAGGCAGGCCAACTCCATAGGGCCTAGCCAAGAGTAAAAGGAAGGCCCTTCCTTCAGGCCATCTGCCATCATCTGGCCTCAGAGGGACAGAAGAACCACTGAACTTGATTCCCTTCCCGCAACCATTCCCTTCTCCTTTTGTGTCATGTCTTTTTAGATTGTAAGCCCAAGGGCAGGGAACTGTCTAATTAACCATTTGTAAACTGCTCTGAGAGCCTTTGTGCTGAAGAACAGGGTATAAATACCCCAAATAAATAAGTATTCCAGTATTCCAGGTGGGGCCTGACCAAAGCAGAATAGAGTGGCACTATTATTTCCCTTGATCGACACACTATACTTCTATTGATGCAGCCTAGAATTTTGTCAAATTACAACTTTTTGTTGTAGACTGTGTGGATCTGGCCAGCATTTTAGAAATTATTATTATTCCTATTACTATATTCAAAAAATTCCCTCTTCAAGTATATTAGCTTTCTGTCTATTTCTATTTTCTCCAATTCACTTCTGAGTGAGAGAGAAAGAGCTGAGAAAGGGTGGAGCTACCACCAAAAAAAACCCTGCCCAGCTAATTTTAGAAGGTTCTGAAGATGCACTGTGCAGGTGCAGGAATACCCAATTGTGTGAGTCCCAGAGAACACAAAGAAGCCCTCTTCTCTTGTGAGGCCTCCTCTCCCTTCTTGGGGATCTCCATGGGACCATGATATTTTGGAGGAGGATCAAAGGGAATCACATCCTTGCTGGCCCAGTGGATGGGGGATAGTGAGCTCTGGACACAACTGGTGGAGGGCTTTTCTGGAGCATGTGGAGGAGTGGTAGACGGGTGGTATTCTAGGAGGGGAATGCTATTTAAATCAAGGGGGGATATTAGTAGGAGGAGATAGTTTCTTCTTCTGAGAGGAAGGCAAACTGGACTAAACATAATTTCACCTCGTCACAATTTTCTCCTTGGTTAGGAAAGAATGTTTTGTTTTGTTTTTTGAGATGGAGGTGGTCTCTACTCCCACTTCATTCTATAGCATTCCCCAGCCTACAAGAAAACAAGGGCAGCTACTGGGCAACACAGCTTTCCTTCTGCACCACCCCACCACCATGCCCCTCATCAGGACTGGGGAGACCCTCTGGAACACCAAAGGTGGTGGAGGGGGCTTCCTTTCTTCCTTTACTCGATAATCCAACATCCAGAATCCCTCTTTCCATCAAACATTCCAACCACCTTCCCAAAATTCCTGCTTTGCCTCTCTCATAAATTGAAAACATTTGTTTTCTAAAACCTTTGGAACACAGGATTCATGTCTTAGAGTAGACCTTTAATATATTTGATTATCACTACTGCCTATTTTGTTTTATTTTGCATTATGTCTGTGTGTGGATTTTTAAATTGTATTTTAATATTGTATTTTAGTGTTTTATATTATCGCATAGTATATAAATGTTTTATTCTGGAACTGTTTGTAAAGCGCCGAGTACATGGATGGTGTTATATAAATATAGTAGTGGTAGTAGTAGTAGTATTTGGTGTGGCTCTGCTTTTTCTGCCATCATCATCAGATCCCCTTCTTTTTCCCCGGACATTTCTCCTCCTGCTTCTTCCATCTTCTTCTGGAAGTGGGCATAGAGTGTCAAGGAATGGATCCTGGGGAAAATGTCCAGATGTGGGATAAAAAGCAACAGGGTTTCCATGAGCAATGGAGCAGCCATGAAGTGCCAGCATGATGTGCTGGGTCACTGGGGGCTGATGCAACCTCAAGCAGACTAGATATCCCTGGAGGGAATAATGTATATAAGGGAGGAGACATTGTACAGTGTGGGATTGTTGGTGTGTGGTGTAATGCGAGTAGCTTTGTCGGTCTGGACAAGCTTGTACATAGAGGAACGGAAATTAATGAGCCTCCTTGAGAGATATCTGCCTGTTGTTGTGTTTGCCTGCTTCTGGAGGGGGAAAGAGAGTTCTCCAGCCTGCACAGAGCTCCATGTCATTTCTTTGGTGGCCATCCAGGTGCACAGCTGCAACGTGGTGCAATGCCGCTGGCGCGATCACGCTGACAGAGCACACAGTTTCCATGCTTCCCCCCATGTTAACATTTCCTCCGTCTCCAATAAGAAGCTGAGCTTCCTGTCTTTTTAAGTCTTGGAGTACAAAGAGAGGCTGAAAGTGACAATTTCTCTGTTTTCTCTCCTCTCTTTAGTCTGCAAACCTTGAATCTGCATCCCAGGCAGGCCCCTTTCAGAGAATCTCGGGCAAAAAGCCTTGGATTAGATAAGTAAATGCCCACTTGGCACCCAGCTCCCTTCCAGGGAAGGCCAAGAGACAGTAATGGCTCTTAGGAGTGTGTGCATATGAATACTGCAGCCACTCACTCATAGACCACAAGGTTGTGAGTTCAATACTAGCCAGGGCTCAGGCTAGACTCAGGCCTGCATCCTTCCGAGGTCGCTAAAATGAGGACCCAGCTGTTGGGGGGCAATGACCTTACAGTTTTAAACCACTTAGACATCCCATAGTGCGATATGAAGTGGTATATAAATGAAGTTGCTTTGCTAATATGTAGGGATCTTTCAGGTAAAAGAAGACCAGCACTGGTACTGAAGCTCTTTCCACCCTCCTCACCCCAGGCTGCCTCTGAAACCAGGCCTTGCAAGCTCCGCATTTTGACCTCCTTGAATCAATCCACCTATAGTGCACTCTTTCTGATTTCCTGCTGCCTTCTACTTTACTGGCCACCATCATCTTTTCCACTGAGTCATGTAATCTCACTATGCCCAAAGCTTCAATGGGCTTCCAGCGTAACTTCAAGCTTGATTTGCTCTCAGAATTATCTCATTAACAGTTAATGGACAACTGTATAAATGAGTGTACATGTAAAACACCTCCATTTGTACTTTCTGCAGGTGTGCATAGGTACAAGATGGTCTCCAAAGGAAAGGGGAGAACAGAACTGAATTCCTTTTCCATGAAAGAAACATCAGGAAAGATGACCTTGGAACAGGTTAACATTCATGTCCTCCTTCTTTGTGATAGAGCCATTGTGTATTTGACAGTCTGGAATGCAGTGAGTAGTCAAATATTGTCCTCTGTCCTTCAGTGGCTCAGTTGATCTATGCTTTCTATTCTCTCGTCTTTGCTTCCCCTCCAGCTAATCACAGCCAGGGCTAATGAGACTGACCTTCCTGCCAATGTGGCCCCTCACAGTGTCCTTCAGACCTCATGTTTTTATTGTCAAGGATGAGAAGATGCTCTTGTGGGGACCCAGATTGTAGCCTTGTCTTTCCCCTCATGACTTTTTCAAGATCTAGAGAGTTAAGGGAAAGAGATAGGGGAATATTCAAACATTTCCTACTCTTACTGGTAGTCTGAAGCAATCAAATAATATTTAGGATGCACCATGTGTTTTCCTCCACTTTTCATGTCACTCTCTGGATAAGGGCTACTTTCTACTGCAGGTCACCTTTGGGGATGTTGCTGTGTACTTCACAGAGAAGGAATGGTAACTGTTGGATCGGAACCAAAGATCTTTGTACGAGGAGGTCATGATGGAAAACTATGCGGATGTGTCCTCCTTGGGTAAGAATTTTACCCATTGCTCTTCTTACAGACAGCCCTTTCATATAACATTGCCATAACGCTATGATTCCACTTTGTCATGGCAATATCTTGTGAAAACCTGGGACTTGTGGTTTAATGAGGCAATTATACAGTCTTCCAGGGAAGGGGTCATGGGTCTCATTTTGGATGGAGATAGAAGCTATACACCTTATTGTAACATATGGCTCTCCAGGTATTGCTAGCTTGCAAGTCCCAGCATCCTCTAGCTGGTGTAGCCAATGCTGAGAAATGCTGGGAGCTGCACCCCAACAACATCTGGTTCAAGGAAGCTGTGCTAGCTGAAGGTGTTTGTGTGGATACCACACACATGTAACAATCTTGTGAGTCTCCCTTTGCTGAATCTCCCTCACTGGGCTATTGTGAAAAGAAAAAAAAAAGGAGAGAGCAGAATCTGGACCCTATGGGCCTCCCAGAATCCCTCCCTACATTGCCAAGGGGGGGGGGTTGTTTGTCCAATGGCTATATCACCCCAAAAGGAGCCTTGGGTCTCCCTTCTTGGCTCTGCCTCCTTGGGCTCTTTCCATTCTCAGTTTGCCCTTTGCTCCCCGCAACCTCCCAGAGCCATCCCTCCTTTCCAGGCCAGAGACTTCCCTCCCTCCAAGGCTACTTTAGAGTCCAATAGAGCTTATTCCTTCAGTCTTGCTGGCTCCCTTCCTCTGATCAGCAGCCTCAGGCCTGGAGGGGTGTCTTTGGAGGTTATTCCAGAGAGAGAGAGCTTCCACCTTCCTGGAGGACAAAATGGAGGGGGGGGAGTCAATTCCAAACCCTCCTTCCCTTCAGCCCATCATTATGTTGGAAAGAAGGATCTCCCCCTCTGTCCCATCCCCACCATGAGTGATCTCTGCATGGAAAAGGAAACTAGAGGGATCCTCAAAGCAAGGCAGACGTTTTGGAGGGGGAGGTTTTGCATTTAGATAATATCTCCCCCCATTCTCTCTCACCCCCCATCTCTTCATGAGTCCTCATACAAATCCCCTCAAAAGGCTTGGAGCCTGGTTCCCTCTTTCCTCCCCCCTCCATCAGCCTCTTCCCTTCTTCTTCTGCCCCCCCCCGGAAACTCAAGGGCTCCCCTCTGCCCCCCTTTTCCTAGGAACATGGAGCCGGGGGGGGTCTCTTTCCTTCCTTACTTCTCCCCTTCAATCCCCAACCCTTCCCCCTCCTTCTGCTTCTCTTCCCCCCCTTTTAAGCCCCATTCCCTCCCAGGCCTGGCCATTCTGGTCATAAGGGGACCCCCCCTCTCAGCCCCAAGAAAGACCCCATCCCTCAGCTCCCCCCCCCATAACCCCTTCCATTTCCTGTTTCTGGGAGCAGAGACACTCTCCTCTTCCTCTTCCTCTTCCTCCTCTTTCCAAAAGGCCTTCTGTCCCCTTCGTGGGACTCCTGGCAACCATACTCCAATACTTTCCAGCCCCCCACCCCGAAAACAGACTGAGGCAGCCTGGCTCCCTCGGAAACCTCCTCCCAGGGTCCCTCTTTCGGAGGGGAGGGGAGAAGGGGGTTCCTTTCACACACACACATACGTCTCCTTGGGAATTTGGGGCCTTCCCCTCTTATCTCCCTCCTTCCTTCCCTCCCGCTTGGAAGATGTTCAGAGCGGACCCCCTCCTCCCTCCACACACCGGAAATGAGGTCAGAGGGGAGCCGCCATCTTCTCTTCCCTCGCCTACGTTGGCTTCTCTAGGAGTCTGCACTCGCTGCTCCTCAGAGGAGAAGGGGCGGGGCTTGTTTCCTTCCTGCTAAACTCTGAGGAAGAGGAGGAGGAGGAGGCTCCCAGGTAAAGGCCAGAGAAAGAGTGAGAGAGGCCCCTTGGTCAGTCTCTCTGAATAGATTCCCTCAGAGAAGGAGGAGGAGGCCCTGGGCTTTCCCGTTCCCTTCCCCACCTCCAAATCTTTTCCTTCGGAGCCTCTGAAGGAGGGAAGGACCGACAGACAGACAGAGAGGGGTTCGAATCCTGCTCAGCCTTGGAAGCCCCTCCCTGGCTGACCTTGGGCGAGTCACACTCTCTCAGCCCCAGAAGAACCTCGTCTGAGGGTCGCCCTGAGGACCTGAAGGCGCAGGACAAGAACAAAAAAATGGGGGGAAGGGGTTGTATTCTCTTTTTCTGCCTGGAAGAGATTTGGGGGTGGGGGTGTTTTGGGGGAGACGGGGGGGCTGTTTAATCTCCTCTTGGCCAGAGGAGCCTGGAAGGAGGGCATTTGGGGGGGGGGGGGAGAGAGAGAAAGAAAAAGAGGGGGGCTTCCTTTCCTTCCCCCAAGTAAGGGCCTTTACAGACTGCCAGAAATAATGCAGCTTGAGTCCACTTTAACTGTCCTGGCTCAGTGCTAAGGAATCATGGGAACTGTAGTTTATTGTGGCACCAGAGCTCTCTGACAGAGAAGGCTCAATGTAGTTCCCATGATTCCCTTGCACTGAGCCAGGACACTTAAAGTGGACTCAATTTGCATTATTTCTGGCAATCTGCAAAGGCCCTAAGTCTCCCTCCCAACAGGAGACCTCCCCCAGCCTCCCTCCCTCCCTCTTTTCTTCCCAAAAAGCCTCTTTGGGGTCCCTGCACCCCTTCCCTTCCCTTCCCCCTTCCATCCTCCTCCTGTCCCCCTTCTCCTCTCCCCTTATTAACATTTTTTCCTGCCTCTTTTGGAGCTCTTCTTCCTGCAAACCTCTCCTTTGCCCCTAAAAGAAAGAGGGGTTTTTAAAAAATAAAATAAGCCTGCTAAACCTTATTTGCAGCCAAGCTCTGGGTGCCCCCTTCGACTCTTGTTCTGCAATCAGATGGGGACTGTTCAAAGAAAATAGGGAGGTGGGGGGGGAATAGGGGACACATTATTTTCTTCCCTCAATTCTCTCAAACCCCCCAAAAATAAGGATTCCCCCCCCCCCAAGTGCCCCACAGGCCTCCTCCAGGTTCCAACTTCTGTTTTTGCAGAAACCTTCTCTCCTGTTGTCACTCACACTGATATTTAAGTCCTTAAATAAGAGTTAGGGTGTGACTGGAGTACTCTCTGAAATCCTTCCCTGGGTGGATTCAGTTGCGCCTCCTGGTCTCTCCCCAGTTAGAGCACTCTGTGCATGCTCAGAGGACTGCTTTCCCTCAGGAGAGTCCAGCACCAAGCCTTTCAACAGGGACTTCAGGGCTGCTCCTGAGGAACACAGGACTGGTCTGCTTTTAAATATTGCAGGGATCTGTAAACACAGTGGGCCCTTGGTCTCCCCCTTCCAGAACCTCCTGTGGATACCAAAATCCGTGGATGCTCAAGTCTGGTTAAATACAATGGCATATTAAAATGGTGTCCCCCATATGAAATGGCAAAATCAAGGTTTGAGTTTTGGAGTGTGTATATATATATATATATATATATATATATTTGAATACTTTCAAGCTGTGGATGATGAATCTGTGGATAAAGAGGTCCGACGGTAATATTTTTATAGGGATTCTATGGATGATTAGGAGGGTAACAAGATGTTGCTCCTGTTAGAAATTAAACCCAGAGGTTAAAACAGGGAGCCAATTCTGTTCTTTAAATTTCTTAATTCTTTAATAATATTATGTTGTCATTCTGTGCCTTCATGTTATTTCTGACTTATGGTGATCTCAAGGCATTCATTTATCACAAGGTTTGGCAAGTTTCTTCAGAGGGGATTTGCCATTGCCATCCTCAGAGGCTGAGAGAGTGTGACTTGCCCAAGATCACTCAGTAAAGCAGCTTCATTTTCATTTATATACCGCTTCATATCGTGCTATGGGATGTCTAAGCGGTTTACAACTGTGAGCTGATTGCCCCCCCAACAAGCTGGGTCCTCATTTTAGCGACCTCGGAAGGATGCAGGCCCGAGTCTAGTCTGAGCCCTGGCTGGTATTGAACTCGCAACCTTGTGGTCTATGAGTGAGTGGCTGCAGTACAGGCATTTAACCACTGCCCCACCAGGGCTGATTCTAAACCCTGGTCTCCCAGTGTCCTAGCCCAACACTCAAACCACATAATAGTATATACAGCTTTAATTCTAAACAGCTTTAATTTTAAACTGGAGCGTGTCCAAAGGAGGGCAACTAAAATGGTGAAGGGTCTGGAAACCAAGCAAGCCCTATGAGGAACGACTTAGGGAGCTGGGGATGTTTAGCCTGGAGAAGAGAAGGTTAAGAGGTGATATGATAGCCTTGTTTAAATATTTAAAGGGATGTCATATTGAGGAGGGAGCAGGCTTGTTTTCTGCCACCCGAGAAACTAGGACCCGGAACAATGGGTGCAAGCTCCAGGAAAAGAGATTTCACCTCAGCATTAGGAGGAACTTCTTGACAGTAAGGGCGGTTCGACAGTGGAACACACTCCCTCGGAGTGTGATGGAGTCTCCTTCTATGGAGGTCTTTAAGCAGAGGCTGGATGGCCATCTGTCGGGGATGCTTTGATTGGGAGTTCCTGCATGGCAGGGGGTTTGGACTGGATGGCCCTTGTGGTCTCTTCCAACTCTATGATTCTCTTATATATCTGCATGCTGAGAAAACTGTTGTCCCTCAGAAGGCTGCCAGCAGAGACCTCAGGGCTGCTCCTGAAGAGAACAGAACTGATCTGTTTTTCAGTATTACAGATGCCTTTCAGGAGCACCATAAAATACACCAACACTGTGAGAGGAATTTTTAGATTCATTTCAAGGACTTGTTCTTTGACGTTTATGCTTATGTTAAAACGTACCTTGTATTGAGTGTATTTTTGTATAATTTAATTGAAATGAAAATAATTGTTATGAATTACTTGTGGGTTTTTTGTGTTTTTAACGGGGGTGGGTGGGCAGAAAATGTTGCTGTGGAAAGAATATGCTGTGAAAACTTATGAAGATGTTCTTAAAAGCAAGTCACAGGAAACACTTTTCAGGTGGAGGGGCTTACTTCCCCCTCTTCATTCCCCAGCAGCCACCATCCTATGAAAAATCAAGGGCAGCTTTTCCTACCAGGCCACACTGCTTTACCAAGAAAGTCTTCCCTCTGCACTGTCCCACCACCGTGGGCCCCCATGGGGACTAGAGAGACCCTCTGGGGGAGCAGAGGGGGCTTCCTTTCTTCAGTCCCCCTGTCCTATAACCCCTTCATTCAGGCTGCCGCCTTATACCAGACACTCCAGGCAACCCACCAGAAAAGTTTCCTGTTTCTGCTCCCCCCTAAACAAGCCCATTTGAGGTGTCTCCCTTTCTGCCCTCATCATCGCCCCTCTTCTTGTCCCCTGACCTTTTTCTCCTGCCTCCTCCATCTTCTTCTTCTGGAAACGGGGGACAGAGTACACGCCTTCTATCCTTCCCCCCACATGAACATCTCCTCTAGCAGGCTAAGCTTGCTGTGTATTTAAATCTTGGAAGACAAAGAGGGACTGAAAGTAGCAGACTAGATAATTCAATGGTCACTTGGCACCCAGCCCCCTTCCATGGGAGACGGAGAGATAGTAATGGCTTTTGGGAAGGTGTATGTGGATAGGATAGGATCTTTTGAGCTTGAAGACCAGCTGTGCTGCTGAAGCTCTTTCCACACTCCCTGCCCCAGGCTGCCTCCGAAAGCTGTAAGGAGAGGGCTGGCCTGAGCCTCTTGTTTCCTCTGGGGTGGACGTCCTCCTGCATCCCTCCAGATGTTGATGAACTGCACCTCTCATCAGCATCTTTGACGGCATAACAAATAAGTGATGGGTGATGGGGTGCTGTAGTCCGTCTACACCTGGTGGGCTGCAGGATTCCCACCCCTGCCTTTGGGTGAAATCGTATGGATAGCCCCAGAGAGGGGAAGGTTTGGGTTTTTTCCTAATGAGGAAGGAAGGAACCCAACAGAGAAGCCTTTTGTTATTGCTCTGTCAGATTGGTTTCAACCTGGGGTGACCCTATAAATGAGATCTCCCAACAGCTCTGTTATTAACAGGCTGGAACAGGTCTTGCAAGCTGACTTGTTTTGGCTTCCTTGAGTTAATCCAACTGTAGTGCATTATTTTGCTTTTCCTGCTCCTTCCCATTTTACTGAATGTGTGATGTGTATGACAGCCTCAATTTACTTATGTTGTCCTCTAGGTAAAGTTCAGCCTGATTTGCTCTCAGTTCCGTTAGGTTGTCTTTCTAGTGGGGTCCATGGAAGATGTCATAAATGTGTGCAGATGTGAAACAGCTTCCTTTGTACCTTCTGCAGGTGCTCAGAGGTCCAGGATAGGCCTACCTGGTTTCCAAACAGGGAGAGAAGAGAATCTCCACTGAATTCCTCTTTCTTGGAAGAAACTGCAGAAATGAAGCCCTTTGAACAGGTTAACTTTCACCTCCTCCTCCTTTGTGATGAAATAGATGGGGAAACGTTTTAACATTAGGTTTTATAGATTAAGGATGACAAGAATTTTAATTTAGATATGTGAATGGAAAGTGCCTTTAATATTTAAGTTAGACTCAATGTTATTTCGAAACTTTGAGAAAGGGACGGTACATTCTCCATAAGCAAGCACTATGTTCTGCTAGAGAGGAAGTCATTGTATAGAGTTGAATGTAATTGTATGCAATGCTGTACAACTTCTGTATGATTTTAGGCTTATGTTATATAATAAAAAATACATTTTTTTTAAAAAAAATCTCCCATCACATAATAAACCTAGCTCATCAGGGAGCTTGTTTGTAACCTTTTGTTTTCCCCCTGATATACTGTTCCTCAAGATGCGGCCAGTTAAAGAAAAGAGATGGGGGAATATTTAAAAGTATATATTCTGAAGCAGTCAAAACCATGTGTTTTCCTCCACATCTGAAGAGTTTCTGGATGAGGGATATTTTCTTTTGCAGGTAACCTTTGAGGATGTGGCTGTGCATTTCACAGAGGAAGAATGGGACCTGCTAGATGAGAACCAAAGATCTTTGTACAGGGATGTCATGATGGAAAACTATGCAAATTTGTCCTCCCTGGGTAAGAAACATGAATCCGTTGCCCTTTCTGCATAGGGTCCTTCTACAGCGCTTTGATTCCACTTTAACTGACATGGCAACATCCTGTACAATCTTGGTATTTCTAGTTTAGTGAGATGCTAGAGCTCTCAAGCTGAGGATTCTAAATAACCCTTCTTAAACTGTCAATCCTAAAATTCTGTACCAAAGTTTTTGCCCCAAATGCCTGTTAACCATCCCAGAATAATTTTGCCAGTTTTTTGGGCCCTCTTTCAGCCATTTTATGCCCTGGACAGGCTTCCAACTTCCTCTTGGGAAAAAGGTCTCATCTTGTCTTAAATGGTATAGAGAGGCCCCAGAAGTTGCAAAACTTCCCCCACTTCCCCTAAGGAGATGTGATGATCTTTGGGCTAGCAGCCAAACCAGCAACCCTGCTCTGGCTCTCAGCCCATGGCAGATAATTTAGTCCCTGGTCTCTAAGGTCACCCTTCCCACTCCTGCTGAGCCAAAGGAACCTCCTGAGACCATCTGGTCAAGCTGCCACTACCCAATGAATTTACAATGTATTCCCCTTAGCCTACATTGGACTTGCTAGGGGGTTCTAATTCCTACCCTTAATAACTTCAGCAAGCAACAACTAAGACAAATCAAGGCACGTGTAAAGGAGTGTAGAAGAAGCAGGTACTTTTTAAAGAAAGTTATATTCTAACTGCAGAGTTGTATAGCAAACTAGGTATCACTCATAGAAGACCTCTTGTCTTGTAGGCACAGAAATATAGCTACAGAATAACAGTCATTTCAGGCAAGCCAAGAAATAAATCAAAAGGCCTAGATGCGCTAGCTAACACATTTCTAACTACCTACAATCTCAGTTAGGGCTTTGTAGTTCTTGATGTTTCTGGATCCTAGGAGCCTAGCCTTCATTGCTTAGCTCAACCCCCATCCAGGTCATCTCAGGTCACAGCCTGAGGCAGAACAAAAGAAAGACTCAGACCACATGGTCTCCAGAGAGGCTTTTTAAACCTCTTCCTGGATCCACCTCTAAATTCCCAGTCCTATCCAACTGATTGGTCAGATGTATATTACATCAGATGTGATGTCACCTTTCATTAGAATATGATGTAAAGGTCCCTCCCCCAGCCTTTAACCTTTTACTGCCTGGAAGAGATCTTCACATGAATGAGGAGGGCTCCTCAGTCATGATGGGGGTATTTAGAAGCAATTTTCCCCTTTGTTTCAAGAGGTACTTTGGGAGGTGCCCTGGAGGTCTACTCCCTCTACTCCTCAACAGTTTTCTGTCCCTGTCTGAGAGACTCTCTGGACCCTTATCCTCGCTAACGTTGGGGTCCCAGTCCCAGATCAGCCATGAAACTCTTTGGTCACTTCTTTAGTCCTGTCCCCTTACCACAGCCTTTCTCCCCAAATAGGATTCCATGTGGTATACATTAAAATTTCTCCCTCCTGCTTCAGCCTCTGTCACAGATAGTCTAGCAATTTGTGGACAGGCAAGTAATCTAGGGAGGGTCCACAATAGGGCCAGAAAGTAATGCAGTTAGTTCTCAGGTCTATTTGTGACATTACAAATAATTAATGGCTGGTTCTGGGTTTTGTCCAAATGTGTAGATATTTGCTACACAGAAACCCTGGTAAGGATGAGCATATATGCACAGACACAAGCAAAACTCCTGAATGGGGCATGGAGAGATATGTGTTCTTTCCTCCGCAAGCAATGGCACAGCTTGCCTAACGTTACCAGCCTCACCTCTCAGTTATCTACCACACCGTGTGGCTGCATTCCCATTACACCCCCTTTTCAGCTTTAATCCATTTATTCAGCTGAAAGCTTTTCCTGCAAATAAACTGGCTCATGACTCCAGCTTTTCTTTTCTTTTCCCTTCCCTCCTTGCTCCCACATGTCTAATCATTCTTCACTTCTTTATCCCCTCTCCAGCTTCCTCATCTGCCCTCATGACCATCTGCGCTGCTTCAGCATATCACCATGAGCATCTCCTTCTCACCTCTTTTCCGCACCATCCTATTTTACACATACTCTCACTCTTCTCTCTCTCTCTCTCTCTCTCTCTCTCACACACACACACACAGACACGGGAAGGGGGGAATGCAACCATGGACCTGACAAATGTGAATGATTGATTTGGGTGAACTGGCTCAGGTCCTTGTGTTCAGACCTATCAAGAGATTCCATTTAGCAATGGTGATTAATATCTATGAATGAGGGAAAGAGGATACAGTAGCTCCTCTTTTTCTAATGTTTCTTTTTCTTCTGCTGGCTTAGCTCTATTGCTGCTTCCAGAGGACCTTCCTCTCTGAACGCTGAGATTCAGTCTTGTTTGTCCTTGTCCTTCTTTATAGGAAACCTTTTGATTTATCTGAAAATCCACACAGGAGAGAAACCATATAAATGTCAGGCGTGTGGAAAATCTTTTGCTCGCAAGTCAAATGTCCTGACTCATCAGAGAAGCCACACAGGAGAGAAACCTTATGAATGCCAGCAGTGTGGAAAATGTTTTGCTGACAAGTCAGCCCTTGTGAAGCATTGGCGAAGCCACACTGGAGAGAAACCATACAAATGCCAGCAGTGTGGGAAATGTTTTGCTCGCAAATCACAGCTTCACAGACACCAGAGAGTCCACACAGGAGAGAAACCTTACGAATGCCAGCAGTGTGGGAAATGTTTTGCTGACAAGTCAGTCCTTGTGAATCATCAGAGGGTCCACACAGGAGAGAAGCCATGCAAATGTCAGGAGTGTGGGAAATGTTTTGCTCGGAATTCATTCCTAGTAACTCATCAAAGAAGTCACACAGGAGAGAAACCATACAGGTGCCAGCATTGTGAAAAATGTTTTGCTCAGAGGTCAAACCTCCTGAAACATCAGAGAAGTCACACTGGAGAGAAACCATACAAATGCCAGCAGTGTGAAAAATGTTTTGCTGACAAGTCAGTCCTTGTGAGACACCAAAGTCTCCACACAGGAGAGAAACCATATGAATGCCAGCATTGTGGAAAAACATTTGCCCAGAAGTCAAACCTCTTCGTTCATCAGAGAGTCCATACGTGAGAGAAACCATACACATGTGGGAAATGTTTTGCTCGGCATTCAAGCCTTTTGAGGCATCAGAATGTTCACACTAGAAATAAAGCAAAAGTTATTTTTTGTTTGAAGAGACAGTGCATCTAGATTCTGTCTTGTGAAACTGTTGTTCCCTTTGATGGCATTTTGTAATGTCTGCTGTTGCAGTTTATGTATGGCAGACTCACAAGCTGATAAGACTCCAAAGGCAGCGGAAGCTAGATTTATTTCTTAACAAACAATAGCCGAGTATTGTGGACTAGGTCTGACAGCAGAGACCTCAGCACATCAAATGCAATTATAGGATCATGCACTAAACCTTTGAATTATTTGGAGCATTCTGTTTCTTGGTTGCCCATTCATATGAGGAAAAACTTAGGGATTTGGGTATATTTAGCCTGGAGAAGAGATGATTAAGAGGTGATATGATATCCTTGTTTAAGTATTTGAAGGGGTGTCACATTGAGAATGGAGCAAGCCTGTTTTCTGCTGCTCCAGAACATGGAACAATGGATGTAAGCTGCAGGAAAAGAGATTCCAACTCAACATTAGAAGGAACTTCTTGACAGTAAGAGCTGTTCGACAGTGGACCACACTATCTCGGAGTATGGTGGAGTCTCCTTCCTTGGAGGCCTTTAAACAGAGTCTGGATGGCCATCTTTCGGGTATGCTTTGATTGAGAGTTCCTGTATGGCAGGGGGCTGGACTGGATGGCCCTTGTGGTCTCTTCCAACTCATAATTCTATGAAGTCTATGAAACGTGGTGTCAGTTGTGGAGAATCAGTATTTTTATTAATAAAGTACTTTCTGAATTCAGCTGGTTGTGACCATGATGGTAGATTGTAGGTTTATATAATTTGTGGGGGATGCAGTCTATACGGGGAAACTGAGAAACGGGGACATTTTAAAAGCAGGTGAGAAAGTGGGAACGCAGGATTAATCAGGGCTAGCTCTGCCAAATCAGGACAGATGGAGAATACTGTGTATTGTGTATGTGCCATAGGGGGAATAAAAACTAGGAGGGGATCAATCTAGTTTGGTTCTTTTGTTGTTCTTACATTCTTTTTATAGTAGTATCCAACATTAAGCCTCCAAACTCAGGGACTGTCAGGACAGCAGAGAAAGAGAGGTGTTCCTACATTCTTTCCCTCCATCCTCTGCCTCCAGACTTGAACATTTAAAAGCAAAGAGCAGCCTCATCAGTTTTGTTGTTGTTAGCTGCCTTCGAGTTGACTTGGACTAATGGCAACCCTGTGAATGAGACATCTCCATGATTTATTGCCCCTCCCCTCAATGTCCCCCCTCCCTTACCACCTCTTCCCTATCCACTGGGCCTCTCTCCTCCTCTCCGAAGAGGAAGGTTATACCCTTCCTGCTCTCCAGAATGGGCTTTTTCATCTCAGGTCTAAAGTCCAATTATTTCCAGCCTGTCTAGGAAGCTGAGCCTTTCTTCCTTTGCATAGAATCATAGAGTTGGAAGACACCCCAAGCGTTGTCCAGTCCAACCCCGTGCCATAGAGAAATATACAATTAGATTTCTGTTTAAAAACCTCCAAAGAAGGAGTCTCCACCACACTTCAAGGCAGTGAGTTCCACTGTCGAACAACTCTTACTATCAGGAAATTCCTAATTTTGAGGTGGAATCTCTTTTGTCTTAACCATCTCTTCTCCAGGCTTGGGGTTGGCAGGGGGTTGGACTGGATGGCCCTTGTGGTCTCTTCCAACTCTGTGATTCTATGATAAACATACCCAGCTCCCTAAGGGCCTTTGCAGACTGCCAGAAATAGTGCACATTAAATTGAGGCACTGCCCTGGCTCAGTGCTAGGGAATCATGGGAACTGTAATTTATTGTGGCACCAGAGCTCTCTCACAGAGAAGGCTCAATGTCCCAGAAAAAAATACAATTCCCATGACTCCCTAGCACTGAGCCAGGGCAGTGCCTCAATTTAATGTGCACTATTTCTGGCAGTCTGCAAAGGCCCATAGTCTCCTCAGAGGGCATGGTTTCTGGAGCCTTCACCATTTTGGCTCCCCTCCTTTGGACATGCTCCAGCTCAACATCCTTTTTTTAAAATCTGCAATTATTCAAGGGTTTCTTCTTCAGTCCTTATTTGCAAACAAATGCTTTCAATCAAGGAAGCATTTTGGTGCCACCTGGGGGGGTGGCGAAGGGAGGGGAGGGAGAGGCACCTAGAGCAGGAGTAGGCAACCTTTCCCCTTTAAGGGCCGAGGGACTTCAGCTCCCAGAATCCCAGGAGCTATTGGCCAACATGGGACCAGGCTGAGGAGGACTCCAAAGCCCATTAACATCTACACCTGGGCAGCCCTCAGCAGCAATGGAGCCTGGAGGACGCTGGGATAAAAGCCCACAGGAACACCTCTCCAGGCACCAAGGCAGTGGAGAAGCGGCGTAGGGATCAATAAGAACTCTTGGTACAGGAGACTGATGACCGCTCTGTCATTTAGACTTATTTTATCTGTTCATTGTTTTATTGTTTGTTGCTGTTTTAAGTTTTGTTGTTTAATACTATTTCAAGGGGTGGGTGGGTTTTGAGATTGTATATTTTGGTGTTTTATTGATGTAAGCCGCCCCGATTGCATTTGCAGAGGGGCGGGATATAAATAAATATTATTATTATTATTATTATTATTATTATTATTATTATTATTATTATTACTATTGGCCAACATGGCTGAGGCTTCTGGGAGCTGAAGTCCCTCGGCCCTTAAAGGGGACAGGTTGCCTACCCCTGACCTAGAGAGACTGAGGCCGGGACACCCTTCCTCTGCCTCTCTTTCTGGCCTGGAGGGATGCACCTGATTGGGCACCAGGAGTAATTAAATTGTTTCATGATGATGAATTCTAGTTAAATATGCCCTTACAATTTTGTATATATTTGGTTATGCACATTTGTCAGTTTGCTTTATATTGTATCGCATTGGGTTTTGTATTTTTATCTGGGTAATTTGTGTTTATCAATTCTATTGCATACTTTTATATTTATATTCCTTCTGTGTGTGTATGTGTATGTGTGTGTGCTTGTCTGTATATACAATTGTATGCCTTTAGCTGGAGTGAGCAAGCGTGGCATAGTGGTTTCAGTGTTGGACTATTTATATCCAAAGGGCGGGATATAAATAAATTATTATTATTATTATTATTATAGAAATAGCAAGTACATTTCTATACTGCTTATCAGTGCACTTAAGCACTCCCACAGTGTATAAGCTAACTGCCCCCAAGAAGCTGGGTATTCATTTTAGCAATCTGTGGAAGGATGCAAGGCTGAATGGACAGACCTTGGAGTCCCTGAGATCGAACTCACAACCTTGTGATGGTGAATGACTGCAGTACTGGCATTAACCACTGTGCCACCAGGTTGCTACTATGACTCTGGAGACCAGGGTTCAAATCACTGCTCAGCCATAGAAACCCACTGGGTGACCTTGGGAAAGTCACACACTCAATGGCAACCTCCCTCTGAAGAAACCTTCCAAGAAAACCCTGTCATTGATTTATTTGCCTTAGGGTCACCATAAGTCAGAAACAACTTGAAGGCAAAACACCACACACAACACATGCTTTTAGCAGGACTGGCTGGACTTTTTTATTCTTTCACTAGTACCATGTACACTGATGGCACTTTATAAATAAATGATAATAAGTGCCCACCCTGCCAAAGGGCCATGAGAAGCTCATCTCTGCAATGTCTGTGTGATTTTAGGATATTATCTGTAGGCAATCTGGGGTGAGAAGACCCCCAGTTTAGTGATGGTTTTTAAAATAAAACAGCTGCACCAATCACACTGACCTCTTTGTTTATGCTTTATCTCTAATGTAAATGCATGGGAAACTAATTCTTCCCAACTGCTTGACCTACTGCCCCCTTGTGGCCATGAGGTGACCTCGTTCTCTAGAGGGTTTCCTATCAGTAAAGCATCTGCACTGGGCAGCTCCTCCAAGTTGGGAAAGGCTTCCCTTACAACTCTGGAGATGGGCTGCAATTGGCTGAAGTCTATAGAGTAAGGTTGCCAACTGTCAGGGTCTGGCCCTGAGTTTAAATCCATGGATCATCTCAAGCGGGAGAGAATGGTGCCTGTTCTCCAGTTTTGGGGAGCTCATCTGCAGTCAAGAGGAAAGAAGCTCTGTTCAAATCTCCAGCTCAGCTGGGAGGGCGGCAGCTTGTTAGTTACACTTTGCAAGGCTTAATCCATGTGTTTCTGTGACTGATCAAGACTGCAGGGACCTATGAATTTACTTAGGAGATTACTGCACTGTTATAGTGCTGCTATTCCACTTCAACTGCTCTGGCTGCCTCCTGTTTTACTCTAGGATTTGAGGTTTAGGGAGGGGCATTTAGTATTCTCAGCCAAAGAGCTCTTAGGCCTAGCCAGATCATCTGGCGTCAGAGGGAGAGGCAGGCCCAGCTCCATCAGGTCTAGCCAGACAAGCAGGAGAGCCCTCCCTCCATTGCATCTGCCATCATCCAGCCTCGAGGGAGAGGAGACAAAGTCATACATTACACGCTAGTCAAATCACACACACCCCAGAAGATGAAAAAGAGAACATCACCAATATCTGACCTCTTAACTAGACATGGATTTATAGACCCCTGGAGAGCTCTACATCCATCCTATAGACTAAGAGACTACACTTTTTATTCAAACACTCACCACACCTATTCAAGAATAGACTACTTCATCATTCCAAAATTATCACTTCCTAACATTGCTGATGTACAGGTAGATGTATCATTTATTCAGACCATCACTGGCAACTTGGACCTGATCTGCCAAAAACGCATATCTGGAGATTCAACCCATATCTCCTCATGAATGAATGTTCTAAAAAACTGATTCAAGATGAAATTAAGCAATTTTACCTTGAAAATAGATCACTTGAGACATCTGAGGCCTTGTTATGGGATGCCCTGAAGGTGGTCCTGAGAGACTTATTAAGGAAGGGGCTACACAAAAGAGACTTAAGGAAGCCATGAGGCAAAGCCTCTTCCAGGAGATAGAAAAGCTATCATTAGCTCAGACAATAGAAAGACTCAAACTGCCTTACATTACATGAAATCTTACTATTATGAATTTAAAAACAAACATTCTCAACTCCTTGCTAGAGCTGACAAGTGACAAATGTAAGATAGGGAGGAAAACCATATCCACTCTCACTTCCCCTGAAGAGAATATAGTGAATGCTCCTGACAGAATTATGAATTTCAAAACTTTTATTCTAAACTATATACTTCTGATCTGCCACAAATTTTGGACATGAATCAATTTATACAATTGCCAGGCTTCAGAGGGAGAGAAGATCTACTGGACTTATTCCTCTTCCTTCTCCTTTTCATAGAATCATAGAGGTGGAAGAGACCACAAGGGCCATCCAGTTAAACCCTTGCCATGCATCCCCGACAGATGGCCACCCAGCCTCTGTTTAAAGACCTCCAAAGAAGGAGACTCCACCACAATCTCCGAGGGAGTGTGTTCCACTGTCGAACAGCCCTTACTGTCAGGAAGTTCCTCCTAATGTTGAGGTGGAATCTCTTTTCCTGGAGCTTGTATCTGTTGTTCAGCTCCTGTTCTCTGGAGCAGCAGAAAACAAGCTAGCGCCCTCCTCAGTATGACATCCCTTCAGATATTTAAACAGGGCTATCATATCCCCTCTTAACGTCTCTTCTCCAGGCTAAACATACCCAGTTCCCTAAGTTGTTCCTCATAGGGCATGGTTTCCAGACCCTTCACCATTTTAGTCCCCCTCCTCTGGACATGCTCCAGTTTCTCCACATCCTTTTTGAATTGTGGTGCCCAGAACTGGGCACAGTATTCCAGGTGGGCCTGAGCAAAGCAGAATACAGTGGCACTATTACTTCCCTTGCTCTAGATACTATACTTCTATTAATGCAGCCAATTGCATTGGCCTTTTTAACTGCTGCATCACATTGTTGACCATGTTCAATGTGAATGTGTGGTCTACTAGGACTCCTAGATCCCTTTCTTACATTTAAGCCTCGTTATGCCAGGTGTCCCCCATCTTATACCTATGCATTTCATTTTTATTTTTTATTTTTTATTTTTTTTGCCCTAAGTGCAGTACCTTACATTTCTCTGTGTTGAAAGTTATTTTGTTAGCTTTGGCCCAGCTTTCTAATTAAGGTCATTTTGAATTTTCATCCTGTCCTCTGGGATATTAGCTACTCCTCCTAATTTGTTGTCATCTGCAACTTTGAGAAGCATGCCCCCTATTCCTTATCCAAATCGTTGATAAAGATGTTGGGTCCAGGACAGAACCCTGTGGCACCCCACGGGTCAGAATGAAGAAGAGCCATTTCTGAGCACCCTTTGGGTTCAGTCAGTCAACCAGTTACTAATCTACCTAACAGTTGTATTGTCTAGTCCACATTTTACTATCTTGTTTGCATGAATATCATGGCGGACCTTGTCAAAAGCCTTACTGAAATCAAGATATGCTATGTCTACTGCATTCCGTTCATCTAGCAAGATGGTAATTTTATCAAAAAAAGAGATCAGATTAATCTGGCATGACTTGTTTTTGAGAAACCCATGTTGACTTTTAGTGATTATGGCATTCCCTTCTAAATGTTCACAGACTCTGTTTAATGATCTGTTCTAGAATCTTTCCCAGTACTGATGTCAGACTAACTGGGCGATAGTTCTTGGAATCCTTTTCCCCCCTTTTGAAGATAGGGACAATGTTTGCTCTCCTCCAGTCTGCTGGGACTTCTCCTGTTCTCTAGGAGTTCTCAAAGATTATTGCCAGTAGCTCTGAGATTACATTTGCCAGTTCTTTTAATATCCTTGGATGGAGTTCATCTGGTCCTTTTGTGACTTGTCTTTTTAGATTGGAAGCCTGAGGGCAGGGAAACATCTAATTAACAATTTGTAAGCTGCTCTAAGGGCCTTTTTGGCTGAAGAGCTGGGTATAAATACTCTGAATAAATTAATAACTAAATAAGGCCTCACTGAGCTACAAATCCCAGAATGCAACAGGAGGCAGCCAGAGCAGTAAAAGTGGAATAGCAACACTATAAGAATGTAGTGCATTGATCTAAACAGTTTCTTTCCCCCTCTGTTTCTGTGACACTAGGGTTCACCTCCGCTCTGCTCTGCATCCAACATCTGGCTAAAAGCAAGTAGGCTAAATTGGATTTTTATCATCCTATCTCCCCTAAGTAAATGAGAAAAAGTGTTATCATATTTTCAAAAACAAAAACAAAAAAATTGGACATCTTTATGGACTGGCTACTTCAAACCACCAATCACTATGATGACACTCACTGTAAATACCTACAAACCATGTGTTGTTTGCCATGTAATGGGAACAGGCACATATCCCCTGGGGGGGGGGGGGAGATTAGCCAATGTGATCTGTACATTATTAGGAGGGACTGAGTCAATGCAAGTATTTGCAATTGTATGCATGATCTTCCATTTGGGTGGGGCTCCCAAAATGGAGGGGTATGTGATTCACAGACCAAGGGCCTCCTGTATTGGCATGAGATGAGATGGAAGAAACAATGGAATCCCAAGTGCAGAACAGCCACCTTGTGAGCAGAGGAGGGTCAAAGAAGCCCTTCACAGGATTTCTTGCTTGGAGCATGAATATTTTCTCTACCCCACTTGATTTCCCCCGATGGGTCTCTGGTCATTGTTCATCCTCTTCACTGAGGGGCAGCGGAAGTTCCTGTGAAGTGAGGTGTTGTGGCACAAAATACTCACAAGGAGATGGTTTCTGCTTCACACATGGTGCTTCAGAAGGAAGCTGTGACTAAAGAAAACATCTACAAATTATGGTTACCTCCTTGGAATAGTGACAATAAAATAAAATCCCTACATAATCTGATGGTTTGATTAGTGACATTAGCTGTTTCCTTTATAACAGATTCCAAAAACCATATACTTTTGGACATTTGACCCAGTGATGGAGAAGGGAACCCAGAGATTACTTAGATATGTAAGTTCTCAACAGCACCTGGCTCTTAAGATTCAACAGTAGATACAGTCGCCCCTCCGTTCTCACGGACTTCAAGTCCATGGTTTTACACAGGGGTAGGCAACCTTTTTGAGCCGGGGGCTGGGTTGCTGTCCTCAGACAATTGGGGGGGCGAAGCACCAAAAATAAATAAATAAATAAATAAATAAATAAATAAATTAAAAAAAAAAAATATGCATGCACACTTTCTCAGTCCCAGAAAAGCCATGGCAAAACCCCTGTGGAGATTTAGCCAAGAAAACCCCAAAAACAAGTAATAACAACAATAATATCATCATGGCGGGCGCAGGACTGTCCTGGAGCTGGTCCACAGGCCTCGAGGGGGCCGCATCCAGCCCCTGGGCCTTAGGTTGTCTACCCCTGGTTTTACATATTCATGGAGGGGGCAACCTCTGTTTAAATCAATGGGCTCACCCCATTCAAGCCTATAGGGCTTGAATATTTACAAATCTCCATTTTCGCATGTGTGGTATCCAAACGGATCTCCCACGAAAATGGAGCGCCAACTATATTTCCTTCTGCCCTCTGGATCCTTAACCTGCACCTACATACACACTATTTTGTACCTGGCTTTGGTCAGTGGGTCTCACAGTCCTAGTAAACAAGATAGATCCCACACAAGGCCAAAAATTGCTAACCCCCCCCCCCCCATGGTGCTGATTTGGCAGGGACAGTCCCAGTTGATCCTCTGGTGTCCCACTTTTTCAGCTGATTGTGATCCCAATTTCTCTCTTCTCTTCCCATTGGTGTATACACAAAGTCTAAGTAACAGTATCACGTTCTCATCTGTACCTTGCCCACCTTTTTGGACTGGACACAGTATTCCAGATAAGGTCTGACCGAAGCAGTTATAGAATGGTACTATTACTTCCCTCAATCTAGACATTCTATTTCTATTGATGTAGCCTGGAATCGCATTGGGTTCTTTAGCCGCCACATCACACTGTTAGGAGAAACTAGGACATTTTAAAAACAGCTGGAAATGTAGGACAGCAGAGGATTAATATGCATTGTCCCTGCCAGATCAGAACAAGCAAAGGGTGTTCTGAAGAAAGCTGAGCGCAGAGGGGGAAAGTGAGATGAGGAGGAGGAAAGAGAAACCAAGACATTGTCCATGACAATTTTTAAATGGCAGGAAAAGTGGGAGAGGATTAACTGGGACTGTCCCTGCCAGATCAAGGCAGATGGAGGGTATGTGCCTACACACAGACACACACACAGAGGAAAATAAAAGAGAAGAACCTGAGACATGCAGTCCTATTCACCCAATCTACCCTTGTCCCCACAATCCAGCTCCTTGCCCCAGAAAGTTTACATAAGAGAAGCCCGGGGTTCTTGCCCTCTTCCAGCTAGAATGACAACCTAAACTGCCCCAGTGCTTGGAGAAGTTACTTTTCAAGAGGAGGAAGAAAGTAAATGGCCAGTAGCGCCTTGGATTCCTCCATACCAAAGGCAGCACTTTAGAGGTGTTGCCTTTTTTCTTAAAAAGCCAAACCTATAGCTTTCTGAATGATCATGGCCATGCGGCCATGCCCCCGGGTAGACTGTGCCAGACACTGTTCAAAAAAGGATCTTTTCCAAGCCATGTCTCCCTCCCATCTTGTAATCAGGTGATCCAGCCCTTTCTGAGTCTTGGATAAATGACCCAAAGGAGGGCAACTGTTGCCCCCCCCCCCCAACCAGCACAGCTCCACATTTGGAACCAGGATCCACCTTTCTCTTTGCATTTCCAACATTTACTGGAATTAGTTTTGTAATCTGGTTGCTGTGACACCAGTTGCTACGCAGATCTGGGCTGGGACTCCAAAAACAAGAGGAATTTGTAGAGGTCATGTTATATTGCTCAATGGCAGGCTCTTTAAAATATCTGCCTGTTTTTCTGCATCATCAGGGATTTTTTTAAGGGTAAGAGAAGGGGAGGGTTACCAACAGATTATTGTTGCTGAAGACTGGAACGAATCATGCTCCGAGACTCAGGTCCACTGTACATTGGTTATTACTTCACAGCTCAGCTCAGTTTGTTTTGTTCCCCATATATTTATGACATTCTGTTCAATCCAACAGCCAAAGTCTAACCTGCTAGCAAAACCCAGAAAGGTACTTTTAAAAAGCAGAATATAATGACATGCTGAAGCCATCCATTCCTAAAGTTACAGCATGATGCTCTGGGTTGCAAAAGCCTCGTTCTACCACTGTTCAGTGGCTTCATCATGCCACTATACTCGTTCTTCCTAAAAGTAACTTCCTAGTCTTTGCATAGGAAATAATGGGCCAAATACAGCCAAAAGAGAGGGAAACTGTGCTATTCCTGCAAGCACGGGGGGGGGGGGGCAGGGGGGGGGTTTGGACCACCCATCCACTTTTCCTTGATAATTCATGAAATCAATCAAATCAGAGGGGCGGGTGGTGTGCTTTGGGGAGGTAGGGAGGGTCAGTATGGTGGATGATGTGTGTTGCAATGATGTTTACCATTCAGCAGAGTTGACAGGAAAAGCTGACTCTTCTCCTGCACGTCCTCCAGACTTTTCCTCCCATCTGGAAACTTGTTGAAGCTCCTGCCTCAGCTCTCCAGCTGTTCAGCAGTCAGAATTCCACTCCAGTTGTATGCTCATAAAATTAAGCTTTATTGCTACAACTATACAGCTATTTACAGTCAATGATATTTACAAAATCAGTTCCTTGCAACACCACACAGTGGTAGCCCGAAAAACACCAGCAGCTCACAGCTCAGCCCATTGCTCCCATGGCAGAGTTAGATAAAGAATTTTGTCTCCCCTCAAGCTTCCACCCATTTGTGCATATCCCTCTTTGTTCATTGGTTGTGTCTTTTTCTCAGACCCTTAGTCCATCCCCTGGTGTCTGTGTCAAGACTCATGTGACCTGCAAAGTGTCAACATCATGATGTAATGTGTTTATTACCATCCAATGTCATCTGGGGGAGAGACACTAGGCCCAGCACCATCCGGCCTAGAATAAGAAGAACCCTTACTTCTTAAAGGATGGGTGGGATTCAGGATTTTATGTTCTGTTGAATATATCTATATGGAAACTGTAATGTTGTAAGCAGCCCCGATTGCCCTGCAGAGGGGCGGGATATAAATAATAACAATTATTATTATTATTATTATTATTATTATTATTATTATTATGTTCAGTTCCTTCTCCTTTCTCAAAACACCATCTTGTTTACCCCCTCTCTGGTGTTATGTTTATGTCTGAAGAGAAATCTGGTGTTTGTCTGGCCTGTCTTTCCCTCCAAGCCTTCCCATAGGAAAAACTTTCTCCATACATCTATACATTTCCTCTTATGACTCCCATTCACTAATTCCTGACAGGGAGTATTAAGTTATCAATCATAATTCCTGAACAGCATGAAGATATATTCATGCACAAAGTAGAGTTGCCATGCCTGGTCTAAAGAAGGCCTGCCATAGTTGTTGTCATCTCAGCTGTTGTGACTGCCAATGCTTGGCGCAGGCAGTACCCTTCTCTCAGACCGTAGTGTGAGAGAATCAGGTGGACCAAGTCCAATGGTTTGCTGTGTAAATTGTAGTTATCTCCTTGGATTCATGACAATAACATTAAAGTCCCTACTTAATCTGAAGGTTTGATTTGTGATGATGTCTATTTCCTTTATAACAGATTCCAAAAACCATATCCTTTTGGACATTGGACTCAAGAGATGGAGAAGGGAAGCCAGAGGGTATTTCCATATGCAAGTTCTCTACAGCATGTTGTTCTTGGGATTCAGCAGCAGAGATTTCCTTCTACCTTTTGCATCCATACTCCTGCAACCCACCTACACACTGTTTTCCACCTGGCTTTGGTCAGTGGGCCTCACAGTTCTAGTAAACAAGATAGATCCCACACAGGGCCAAAGATTGTTAGTGGTTGCCCTAAACTTCCACCCTCCAACGATGCCAACTTGGCAGGGACAGTCTCAATTGTCCCACTTGCTGATTGAGGGTCCTAACTTCTCTCTTCTCTCCCCATTTGGCACACACAGCGAAAGAGAGAGTAATAAGCAGCAGTCTCACCATCCTCATCTTTATGTAGCCCACCTTTCCCACAGACTGGGACTCAAGGTAGTTTATCAATTAAAATGATGACTAAGAACATCCAAAAAATAACAATAAAACCATTAACCATTTAAATATTAAACCAATTTAAAACATACATGGAAAACCAATTAAAAAACCCCGTTCACCCCCATCCAGAGCCAAGCCCTGCCACCCCTCTTCCCAGCCTTCCCAACCTCCCAGTGTTTGAAATTATAAAATGCAATTTAAAAGATAAAAGTGCTTTAAAACAGTACATATTAAAATACTTAAAATACTAAAACATTAAAACAATAAAAATAAAACTATGTACAGACCCTCAAACCTTCAAATCCAATACCAACCTCAATGGTCTGTAAAGGTCTGGTGGCACAAAAATATTTTAACTTGCCACTGGAAGGACAGGGCCATCAGGTGTGTTGGGACCTTGTCTTGTTGTATAGAGGCATTTATCATTTCCGTTACCCACTCAGCCAGTCCTCCTATGCCTTGTTTAATTAGCCAGGAAGGACACGGTCTAGTATACATGTGGTGGCTCTCGCCTCTCCAAGGATCTTGTTTCCATCTTCAGGCTCCAGGGGTAGGCAACCTTGCCCCTCTAAGGGTCGAGGGACTTCAGCTCCCAGAAGCCTCAGCCATGTTGGCCAATAGTCCCATGTTGGCCAATAGCTCCTGGGATTCTGGGAGCTGAAGTCCCTCGGCCCTTAAAGGGGAAAGGTTGCCTACCCCTGGGCTACACAAACTGAAAAGTATCTATCAAAACTAGACAAGCAGCAGGCAAGGTTACATTCACCGGATGTGGCACCTAGGTCAGAATGACTCCAAGCAATTTTATCTGCAAAATGGTGGGCAAATTCTTTGCAGTGAGCTGTTGAGTGGCTTACATTCTTCTCTAGACCAGATCATAACAGATCCCTTACCATTCAGAACAACTCTGCTGAACTATTCTGTGCAGCTACAACGGTTTTAGAAACACTTTTTTTGTTGCCTTTATGCCCAAAGTAAGCTATTAGATAGATTTCAGCCTGTTTTGGGTTGGACTCACTCTGAGTTTATCCCAATATTGTTCTAGTCCCTGTCTTTCTTTGTTTCATTGCTGCCAACTCCTTAGAAAACCAGGGCTGGTTTAGTTCTTCTGTGAGACAGGATGTGTAGGAGTGATCATGTCAACCACCCTGATCATTTCCCCATTCCATAGATCAACCAGAGCTTCAACAGGATCCCCTGTCAAGGTAGCAGAAAACTCCCCAAGAGCTATCAGGAATCAACCGGGATCCATAAGCCACCTGGGGTGGACCATCTTAGTTAGTTTCCCACCCACTTAGAGCCTGCAGAAGTGCTGAGTTCCAACAAGTCTAAATGTGACCAAGAAGTGATCTGTCCATGACAATAGAACAATAGACAGCTCCATTCTCATATCACCACCAACACCCCCTCCCTGTAATACAAGGTCTTGTGCCTGGCAGCATGAGTGGGGCCAGATACCACTTAGGACAGACCCATGGTGTCAGAGCAGACATGAAATCCTGAGCCACTCCCAAAAAGATATCTCAGCATGGAGGTTGAAGTCCCCCAGCATCACAAGCCATGGGGACTCTAACACCATCCCTAGGCCACTTTGGCAAGTTCAGGAAGGGAGACTGTTGAGCAGCGGGGTGGGTGGGACACTGACATAATCCCTAATCTGTTCCGGCTTCCCACCTTTAAATAAACTTGGCCAAACCCTGAAGACTACGGGATAGGGCACCTGGTCAGGGAGATAAACCACTGCAACTCTACCTTCATGCCCCTGAGATCTTCCCTGCTGCTGCACAGTGAATCCTGGTGGGCAAAGCTGAGGGATTAACTGCCCTGTCCCCAGCCTCATCCAATCACATATCTATAATGCATTCCAAGTTGGCATGCTATTACACAATCAAGTCCTGGATGGCAGTTGTCTTATCATTCACCCACCTGGCATTAAGCAGCAGCATTTTCAACCCAAGAGGGCTGCTACCATGGCTATTCAAATTATTTGGGATGGGAGACAGCGGTGACATAATCTATTGTAAATTCTTTCTCCAAGTTAGTTCAATCATCTTCCTTTACGCTGTATAACATGAATAGATGCCCCCTGAGTACCGTTCCTTCCATCCCCTTCTTGGCAGCATATTTCCCTTCCCACAACATATCTATTCTTAGAGAAAGATTCATGACAATTTGAGAGAAAAAAATCTAGTGTTTGGCTGCAAAAATGTCCAACCATCTACTAATCCAAAATATTCAGGTAAGAGAAAGAGCCATATCTTATGATATTGTTATTATCATTTCTTCTTAACCGCTGTCAATCTTTTGGATGTTTTCTTTTGGGGTGTACTCCTTCAACTTTTCTGAACAGAACTCTTGCTCCCTCCCAGGAATTTATTGTATAGTTATTACCAGCATAAAAGCTTATCTGGCCCTCTGAGACTAACAAATGAAAGGCTCTGTCTTTATTTCTGAGTGCTTCCATGAAGAATTTATAGTCTCTACGTTTCTTCAGCATTCTTTCTGGAATGTCTTTAAGCATAATTATTTGATTCTCATTTATTTTAAGCCTTTTCTTAAAAAATGCTCTCAATATTTCATCTCTGATTTTTTAATGTGTAAAATAAATTATCACATTTTTGGATTTTTTTCTTCTATGCATAAGCAGAGTTTTGCCTTCAACCTTCTCATCTGCAGCAGAACTGTTTACAACATCTGCCATAGCTTTTGAAATGTCTGTTTAAAATCAGTCAGCTCAGCTGGCACAGCCCGTAGCCTAAACTGTATTTAGGGCATCTATGCATTTATGTAGTTTAACAAAAATTAATTTAATTTTAAAAACTATACAGGCACTTAAGACATACGAATTTCCATAGATAATGCACAAATGACCATATCACATACACCACAACCATCTAACACACTACAACCCCCACCCTTATGTCCCTATAAGTGTAAGATACAATTCTTGATAGCATTACCTCCTATTCCTTTTAGGTTACATCTTCTAGATCAGTGGTCCCCAACCCCCGGTCCGCGGCCCGGTACCGGTCCGCAGAACAAATGGTACTGGGCCGCCCTGCTACT
Organism: Phrynosoma blainvillii; assembly: GCA_026167975.1. Taxonomy (NCBI): domain Eukaryota; kingdom Metazoa; phylum Chordata; class Lepidosauria; order Squamata; family Phrynosomatidae; genus Phrynosoma; species Phrynosoma blainvillii. Next base: position 396,165,854 of record JANUYF010000002.1, on the reverse strand, counting down.
GCATCTTCTGTGCAGCAGCAGCGGCGGGTCCTGCGACTTTTGCGCAAACCCCCCCCCCAACGTTGACCGGTCCACGGCAATAAAAAGGTTGGGGACCACCGTTCTAGATCATCCCACTATATCTCTCTACCCTTTAAACTGTGCCCTCTTCTCCAATCTTTGTTAGATTCCATCCTCTTCTCCTCTTGTCCTTGCTCTCTATCACCTCTTCTCCTCTCTTGTTAAAATTAACAAATTGACAATACAAAAGTTTAAATATCAAACATTTTTCATCCATTTATTTCCCCTCCCTATGATGAACGATTCTTCTATTTGCAATTATTACATCCATCTCTCTCTCTATGCTCTACCTCTAACTACAGTATTTTCTTCATAACTTATAAGGTGGTTGTTTAATGCTCTCCAGTTCAGTTTTAAAATCCTGTTTTAGGGCCAAAACAGACAGCCCTGAAGAACGCTGGGTTGGGGCCTTGGCAACCGCAAGCCATGCCCCCAACCTGGCTTCTTGGCAGCACAAAAAGCAGCAGCAAAATGACGCCCCTTTTTGAGCTGGCAAAAATCTGGCTTTTCCGCTGCCAACGTGGCTTTTGTGGTATTCCTGCGGTGTGTGAGGTCTAAACGCTGCACCACTCGAGCACCACAAAGCTGCCCACCATGTGGGCAGGTGGGCAGCTTCACGGTGGCTTGGGGGCATGCAACATCTAAACAACATACCCCCAAGCTGCCGGGAAGCCACCGCAAAGCGGCCATCTGTTTTGCCCCTTAGTTCCACTTTAAGGTCCACCATCTCTGCCTGAAGTCTCCTTATTTCTTCTAGAGCTATATTTTGTTTGGTATTTTTTGAAACAAATTCGAATGATGGTCTCCTTTGGGCTGCTGTACTTTTCCTTGCATTAGCTGCCCTTTTTTAATTTTAGTTCAAAATCTGCGGCTGTAACTTAGTTTAGCCACTAGATGCCATTTCAACTCTTCCAGAGAGAGAACAGAAGAGTTTTGTTCTTTAGTTATGTCTTATCTTCACACTGTCCTTTGACCTTGAATTTCCACTCTGTTCTTGGTTGTTTTGGCTATCTTCTCATTAACTTCAGGCACCTATTCCAGTTTCTTCAGCTATACTGCAGTCTGTTTTATGTGTTGAAATTTCACAGTCTTCAAATCACTGCCAAGTCAGATCCGTTCTATCCAAATAAAGCAACTTGGAAATCCTGTCCCCTTCTCTTACTCCTTAATTACTTCGGCTCTCATTGCTTTAGCTGTCCATTTAGCAAGTAAACTGATCACCTTTCACCGTCTGTGAAAGTTAGGATCAACCAGAATCTACTACTAGATTCGCCATGAATAGTAATCACCCCTGAGATCCACTCAGGCAGTGATTCTTCATGCTTCCATTGCCAACTCAGAAGTTCCGAGGATTTCCCCCCCATATGAATGCAGATTGATATTCTGATACTCTGAGTGAAGCTCTTTCAGCATTAAAACATTTATGTGGCTTCTCCCCAGGCTGAGTTCTTTCATCTGAACATAAACATAGTGACAGCTTACATTCACATGAAGGAACTCACCCTGGGGAGAAAGAAGCTTTTTCCACATTCCATGCATTGATATGGCTTTCCGCCTGTGTGGGTTCTTTCACATCAACTCAGACATCCACTCTCAATTAAGTTCTTTCCACATTCCATGCTGGCTTCTACCCTATGTGAGTTCTTTGATGGGAACGTAAAGTCTGAATATGAGAAAAGGTCTTTCCACATTCTATGCATTTATATGGTTTCTCCCCCGTGTGAGTTCTTTGATGTGAACGTAGACTTCCACTCTGACTGAAGCTTTTTCCACAAGCCTCACAGTTATATGGTTTCTCCCCTGTGTGAGTTCTTTGATGTAAACGTAAATGGTGATTATGAGAGAAAGTCTTTCCACATTCCATGCATTTGTAAGGCTTTTCCCCTGTGTGAGTTCTTTGATGTCCATGAAGATGATAAATACGACTGAAGCTCTTTCCACATTCTATGCACTGATATGGCTTCTCCCCTGTGTGGGTTTTTTGATGGCTACATAGATCTCCACGCTGAATGAAGCTCCTTCCACATTCCATGCATTTATATGGCTTTTCCCCTGTGTGAATTCTTTGGTGTTTAGTAGATGCTGCACGAGTACTGAACATTTTCCCACATTCCAAACATTTATGAGATTTCTCTCCTGTGTGAGTTGTTTTATGTGAATGTAGACCTGAACTTTGACTGAAGCTCTTTCCACATTCCATGCATTCGTATGGTTTCTCTCCTGTGTGAATTCTTTGATGTGAATATAAACTGTTACAACGAGAGAAGCTCTTTCCGCATTCTATGCATTTGTATGGTTTCACCCCTGTGTGGGTTTTTTGGTGTATATTTAGACCTGAACTTTGACTGAAGCTTTTCCCACATTCCATGCATTTATATGGTTTCTCCCCTGTGTGCATTCTTTGATGTAACTGTAAAGTTTGATTATGAGAGAAGCTCTTCCCACATTTTATACATTTATATGGTTTCTCCCCTGTGTGGGTTCTTTGATGCGAGTTTAGACCTCCACTCTGACTGAAATTTTTTCCACATTGCATGCATTGATATGGTTTCTCTTCTCTGTGGGTTCTTTGATGTAAATGTAGGCTTCCACTATGACTAAAGCTCTTTCCACATTCCAAGCATTTATGTGGCTTCTCCCCTGTGTGGGTTCTTTGATGTAAGCGTAGACTTTCACTCCGACTAAAGCTCTTTCCACATTCTATACATTTATATGGTTTCTCTCCTGTATGAGTTCTTTCGTGTGCATGTAAACTTTGTCTATAAGCAAAGGTCTTTCCACATTCTATGCATTTATGTGGTTTGTCCCCCGTGTGAGTTGTTTGATGTGAATGTAAATATCCACTATCACTAAAGCTCTTTCCACACTCCATGCATTTATATGGTTTCTTACCCGTGTGGGTTCTTTGATGCACATGAAAATGTCCACTCTGACTGAAGGTTTTTCCACATTCCATGCACTGATATGGCTTCTCCCCTGTGTGGGTTCTTTGATGTAAACGTAGATCACCACTCTGACGGAAGTCCTTTCCACATTCCATACATTTATATGGTTTCTCTCCTGTGTGGATTCTTTTATGTGAATTTAAATTTCCATGTTGACTGAAGGCCTTTCCACATTCCATGCATTTGTATGGTTTCTCCCCTGTGTGGATTTTTTGATGAGAATATAAATTGTATTTACGAGAAAAGCTCTTTCCACATTCCTTGCATTTATGTGGCTTCTCCCCCATGTTGGTTCTTTGATCGGCATGAAGACGATCAGTATGACCAAAGCTCCTTCCACCTTCCATGCATTCATATTGTCTCCCTGCTGTGAACATTTTGCAATGTACATTTAACTGAAATTTATATTGGAATATTTTTTTCACAGACAAAACAGCTTACCCTTCTTTTCCCTTTGCAGTTTTCCTGGTGGGTCAGTTCACAAATATCATCTCCTTGGGAAGCATTGGAGCTGACCTTCCCATTCTTTGATTGGTTTCACTTTTGCTTTTCCTTGGATTTCCAAAGTCCTCTTTTTCCAGAAGAATTTTGGATGTTTTTCATGTTACCATAAAGGGTTCCACAAAATTCTCTTTCTCCTGTTCATTACCTGCTTGAGAAAGAAGAAGTGACCATTAGGGGTGGAACACAGAAACCCAGGATCACATTGGGAATCCATACCAATCACTGCTTTTATCCAACATTCTTTCCTTTCTTATCAGCCAAGAATGTCAATTCCATTATGGTCAGTTTCCTCCACTTAATGATCACAAAATAAATACAAACATATAATGACAAGATAATGTTCTATCTGTACAAAGAACAGTGTTATGAATAACATGCTAAAGTAATGTAGAATGACATACACAACACATAATATAAACACGGTCATTTGTAAGTACAAGTACACAAAGGCTTTAATACAATAATGCACATCAATAATAATGAACTACAATGAATTAGTCCCAAAACACCTACCAATATGCACACACTTCTTTTGAAAAGGGAATACTCCTAGTCTTTCACTTTAAACTCTCCATTCCCTATTGGTTTAAATGAGAAATACTGAGTTTCAATTGTTTTTGGCAAGAGGCGATCATATGGCTGTCTAGTATTAAATGTAGCTGCTCTGCTAATCACCTCTTATTTGGTTGTGGAGTAGGACATATAAAAACTTTCAACATTATCTCAGGTAAAAAGCTGCAGTTTATTGTCTTATTTCTTGAAAAATGTGGAATATGTGAGTACTTTTACAAATTAGTATGTCTTATATATATGTAGTTAAATTATAAATACTTATATCGTTTATATGGTTTACAACAAGGATATTGGATTTTTGACTTTGTCAGAAAAGTCTTCAAGTCTGGAAATAGTGAAGAAAAATTATTCTCATTTGCTGAGAAGTTCAGAATACATGAGTAATAATAGGGTTTAATGTGTACTACGTGTTTTAAAATATTACATGTATTCATCATATATTTATATTACATAATATTCTAACTTTTGATGGGAAAAATTAGGAGCCTTCCTTCCTTCCTTTTGAACACAATTTGAAGAAGGTTAAATACTTTTTGAAACAATGTAAGAGACTTGAAGAGGATATAGATGAAACAAGATGGTAAAAAAGAAGACAAGGTTTCAGATCAAAGTTCAAATGATAAGAAGTCTAAAGGTGAAGAAGAGGGGGAAAATGTATCATCAAGAAGAGGAGAAACAGATATGGACTCAAATAAATGTTACAACCTGATGATGGATCCAAATTGTGGCTCATGGAAATTATGAGGCGTTAATTCATCTCAGAAAGGGAAGAAGACATTTCATTACTTGGGGAAATTTAAATATGATTTGATTTTCAAAGGGACCTTGTAGCACTAACTCAGCAAAAGAAGTTGTAGCATAAGCTGTCATAGACATGGTCTACTTCCTAAGATGCATGGAGTGATCTGATGTTGAGGGAGGACCTTTATAATCAGAATGTATGAACATCCATAGATATGCAAAATTTGTGGGTATGGTGATGAGATGACAAGTTCAGTTTTAACTATGGTTGTTGGAGGACAAAGGCAGCAGTAAAGATCTTGCCTAAGACCAGGGTGGATGGATTACCATATGAATGGTGGAGGGAGTTTTGGAGATGTGATTAAACTGGCCAAGAGCATCCCCAAGAGGCTGGGGTCTTAACCCACTGTTGATGGATTGAGACAATGGCTTCCTAGCACACTACACATAATATGGGTTAACATCACATACCTTTTCCCAGACTGGAATTCAAAGCCATCAACATACCATTAGGAAGTTCTTCTAATGTTTAAGTGGAATCTTTTTCCCTTTGGCTTGAATTCATTGCTCTGGAGAAGCAGAAAACAAGCTTGCTCCATGCTAAATGTGGCATTCCTTACAATATTTAAACATGGTTATTGTCAGGAATTGATTTGATCAAATTAATCCTGTCCTGAATTAATTTGTTTGTCTTTCTCTGAAGATGCTAGCCACAGATGCTGGCGAAACGTCAGAAAGAAACCCTTTCAGAACATGGCCACACAGCCCGAAAAAAACCCACAAAAAAACTGTCCTGAATTGTTTCTAATTGTCGTGTTTAAGTTCCATGTGACATGAAAGTTATGTTTAAACTGGTTAAATTGGAGTTAAGAATTGAGTTTGTGCTATGGGATTTACAGTTATGGCAATATATCAGTAAGAAAGGGGGCAATGGATACCGGGCTATATGTGGATTGTATATGAGATAGTTCTTGGGTAACAGTTATGCAAAGATATGTTAACATATCCGTAGATTATATTGGGGATCATATGATGTTATTTTGTTTAATAATTTTTATTAAACATATTAAACCACAATCATATCAAAGCACAAACATAATTTTTTGAAATACATACATGCATATATACATACACCAACATACTAATACTCATCTGTTTTCTAATACATCAAAATTAATTAAAACCTTACTCTCCTGATTATATTATCCTTTCTCTTTCTACACTGTTCTGATTGAATCGTATTGATGGTCTTTCACTTTCTCTCCTTCCACACCTTCTCCATCTACTTATATCTTTACCCTAGATTCTACCCCTTTATTTTCTTCCTTGTTGCTCCCTTCTGCCTACCTACAACCTTCTTAATCTCTTCTCCCATCTATTTCCTTCCCCACTTTATCTTCTTATCTACCGGTACCTCCTATTTCTCCCCTCTTCTACCTTCCACTCCCTTACGTCTTCTTTCACATTATTTCACCTTCTTTACATTCTTACTCTCCTTCCTTTCCATCCAATACTGATTTATTTACATCATGTATTCTTGACTTTCTCTTGGCTTCTTATTTGTCGATACGCCATCTACGTATATTATCACATTAATTATCATGATCACCAATATAGCTTACTTTTATAATCTCTAATTCTATTACATTCTATATTTCAATGCTTCTTTTGGTCTCTTATTCATCTTAGCTGGGTACTGAAAGAGGGATCTAACTTATCCTAACTTATCCTAACTTATCCTATAACATACCTTATTTTCAGTTTATTTTAATGATCTCATATTAAATCATGTTCCACAATTCTATACATCATTTATCTTTACCTTCCCTTTGTTAAACATTGTCAAGAGATCAGAGGTGTCCTACATTAAATCTTCTTTTACGATTATTGTTGATTCCTTTCATACTTCCTTCAAATATTCATAAACCAGAAACCATTAATCTTTTATTTTCCCTAGTGACTTCCCTCTCAATAGTTGTGTTAATTTATCCAATTCGATGGCACCATAAAGGTTAAACAACCAATCATTTTTTCCCTGGAATAAGTTCTGATTTCCACTTTTGTGCTAGAGTTATCCATGCCATAGTGGTCATGTCAAAAAGTATTTTTCCATATTTTCCCTCTAATTCTCTCTCTATCATACTTAATAGATAAAATTCTGGTTTCAACTGTATTTTTATATTCAACATGTTATTTATTGTATTGTTAACAATTATCCAATATTTCTTTACTTGTCTGCATGACCACCAATAGTGATAAAATGTTCCAGCTTCTTCCTTACATTTCCAACACAAATTACTTTTTATTATATATTTTTGAGATCTTCTCTGGAGTCAGATACCATTGAAAGTATATTTTATAATAGTTTTCCCTTACATTCTGTGACGTTGTATATTTTGATACCTTTACCCATGAATTTTCCCATCTGCTGAGTTCTAATGGATACCCCACATTTCTTGCCCAATTCATCATCCCATTCTTTACCGCTTCTTCCTCCATTTCCATTTTAAATAAAGTCTTATAATACTTCCCGATTAATTTATTTGGTTCTCCACTAAGAATCTTACTAATTTCAGATTTTTTGTCTTCAAATCCAGGTATCTTACTGTTTATTTTATATCTTTCACAAGTCTGCCTATATGGGAACCAATTTATTTCATTGCCCTTTTCGTTTAGTTGTTCTCGAGATTTCAACTGGAATTTTTCACCTTGCTTTTTTAGTAACATTTTGTATGTAAGCCAATTCTCATTTTGTACCATTTCTCTCCTTTTAACAGCCTCTTAAGGTGGCATCTACTGGGGAATTTTGCTTAAAACTTTGGCCCTGTATTTTTTCCATGTACGAAATATTGCTCTTCTAAAACAATGAAAATTAAAGTCTTTGTTAACTTTCTATTTTCCATATCCCAAATACCCATGCCACCCAAATCTTAGACCTTCTCGTTCCAATTCAAGCAATCTATTATTTTTTAATCCTGTCTATTCTCTTAGCCAAGTCAAACAGCACCTAGAATTCCCTTTTCCTTTGAATCTTGTAAAATGAATTTTTGGTTTTTTACCATTTCAAATAAATGCAGATAGATCTCTGTGCCACAATTTAAATGTACTCTCAATTGGTACAACTGGAATCATCTGGAAGAGAAATAATATTTTGGGAAGAACTAACATTTTTTTAGCTGCAATAAGTTTGTTTTATTCCATCTGATCAAATTCTCTTCTAATTTCCCCCCATATTTTTTGTAGTTTCCCTCAAATAGATCTATATCTTATTTGAAATATTTATTCCTAAATATTTTACACTTTTCTGTATTTAACTTTAAATTATTTCTTCTAATTCCTGGTCTTCAACTTTTGACAAATTTTTTGTAAGGACCACTGATTATTGATTTTACATTCTGCGATCTCCCCAAATTTCTCCAGTATTCTCATTAAAGGTTCAGCACTTTCCAGTGGACTGTCCAAAATTATTACTAAATCATCAGCAAATGCCCTGATCTTAAAGTTATACTTTTTTAATTGTTAAGCCTCATATGTTTCCATCTTCTTTAATTTTTTTTATCAGACTTCCTATAACTAACAAAAATAGGAGGGAGGACAGCCCTGTCTTGTACCTATTTTTATATGAGAACTCTTTGTTCTTTCCCCATGGATTAAGATTTGTGCCTTCTGTCCTTTATAACAGATCATATAAAGTTAGGCATTCTGGAAATCTACCTTGCTGCAGTGAAGCATTCATCACTCCCAATAATAAAATAATAATAATAATAATAATAATAATAATAATAATAATATTTATTTTTATCCCGCTCCTCTGCCGAAGCAATTGGGGCAGCTTACAAAATTAAAATGTCACAATATACAATCCCAAAGAACTCCCTCCCACCCCTTAAAATAGCATTAAACATCAAGCATATAATACCATAAAAACAATAAAACAATCAGCTATAACATCTAAAAAAAATCATAATAGCAGGCAGGCAACAGATTATGAATGCAACACAGGGTAGAGATAGGGTCTCGGTCATCAGCCATGACAGATGGTATCTCTCCCCTCAGTCACTGTCTTGTAGCGGTAATGGACTGGATGAGGAAAAATCGACTCAAGCTGAATCCAGAGAAAACGGAGGTGCACCTGTTATCAACTTCGGCAGATACACCAACTGCGCCCTTACCTGGAGACAAAGGACCTAGAAACTGTAGTGCATGCACTGGTAACCTCACGACTCGATTTCTGCAACTCACTCTACATGGGGCTACCTCTATACCTAGTTTGGAAACTACAACTGGTATAAAATATGGCAGCCAGGTTAGTTACCGGGAAATCAAGAAGGAAGCATATCATTCTGATCTTGAAATCCCTTCACTGGCTGCCTATCAGTTTCCAAGCACAGTATAAGGTATTGGTAATGACCTATAAAGCCCTACATGGCCTAGGTCCAACCTACCTAAGGGATCGCCTCCTCCCATATAATCCGCCCCGCACCCTTAGATCTTCTGGGAGGGGTTTATTGCAACCAATGAGATCTAGATTAACAACAACCTCCCAGAGATCTTTTTCTGTCGCTGCTCCCAGACTGTGGAATGCCCTGCCGGAAGAGATCCGTCAAGCAACCAACTTGGAGAATTTCAAAAAAGCCATCAAACGGATCTTTTCCGGCAGGCCTTCCCTGAATAGAACAGACCGCATTTAATGGATGCTTCTCCCTCTTTTTATGTTTTTATGTTTATGTTTTTATATTCTCTGCTTTATGTTATAGTTTTAATGTTTTAGGGTATTCACTTTATATCACTGGTGTGAATTCGCCAGTTATTTTAAACATGTGTATTATTATATGTAATTTTAAGGGAGGTAAATTGTTTTTATATTATTGTTGTTATGGATTTGTTTGTTTTATATGTAACTTTTGTGAGCTGCCTTGATTGCCTAAAGGCAAAAGGTGGGATATAAAAATAATTATTATTATTACTATTAGGGTGAGCTCACTCCTTAGGCCTAGAAAAACTAGTCCGGAAAGGCCTGCTGGAAGAGATCCATCTTTATGCCTTTTTGAAGCTGTTTAAACTGGTAATCTGGGATCTTGTCCAGCAGGCCATTCCACAATCTGGGAGAGGTTGCTGAGAAGGCCCTCTGGGAGGTTGCAGACAGCCTAGTTTTAACAGGCTGAACCAAATTCCTCCCAGAGGACCTAAGTGCATGAGGTGGATCATACGGAAGGAGGCGGTCCCGGAGATAGGTTGGACCCAAGCCATGTAGTGCTTTAAAGGTCATAGCCAACAACTTGTACTGAGCCCGGAAACTGATCGGCAGCCAGTGAAGTCTTTTCAAGACAGGGGATATATGGTCTCGCCTGGATGCGCCGGAGACCAGTCTGGCTGCCTTATTCTGTACTACTTGAAGTTTCCGGACTAAGCATGAGGGTAGCCCCATGTAGAGCGCATTACAAAAATCAAGACAAGAGGTCACCAGCATATGTACCACAGTTTCGAGATCCCTTACTTCCAGGAAAGGGTGCAGCTGACGGATCAGCCAAAGCTGATAACAGGCACTCCTGATCGTTGAATTTACCTGATTGACATCTGGAGCGACGGATCCAGGAGCACCCCCAGACTGCGAACACAGTCCTTTACGGAGAGTGTGACCCCGTCCAGGACTGGAGATTGTATCCCAATACCTAGTTTCGGGGACGCTACTGTTAGTACCTCCATTTTTTCTGGATTCAGCCTCAATCTGTTTTTCCTCATCCAGCCCATTTCCCGCTCTAAGACAATCATTGAGAGGAGAGACGCCATCAGAAGCCATGGCTGACAACTGAGGCATGGAGAAATAGATTTGGATGTCATCAGCATACTGATAACAATCCAGCCCCATGCCTCCAGATGATCTCTCCCAGCAGCTTCATATATATATATATTGAACAACATTGGGGACAGGATGGCGCCTGGCAGGATGCCACAATTAAACTCCTTTTTTGTGGAGCAACTGTCCCCGAGCAACACCCTCTGGAATCTGTCCGAGAGGAAGGAGTGGAACCACTGCAATGCAGTGCCTCCAATCCCTAACCCCTCAGGCAATCCAAGAGGATGTTGTGATCTATTGTATCAAAAGCCGCTGAGAGGTCTAAGAGCACCAACAGGGTCACACTACCCCCATCGATGCTCAAACGAAGGTCATCAGCCAAAGCCACCATGGCAGTCTCAACTCCAAATCCTGTCCTAAAGCCAGTTTGAAATGGGTTTTACCCACAAGATATGCTGCTACATCCACAGCATTGTCTTAATTTTCCAAGAAGGTATTGTTATATAAAAAATAGATTAGCCTGGCATGACTTGTTTTTGAGAATACCATGTTGACTTTTTGTGATTATGGCATTCCTTTCTAAATGCTAACAGACTGTGCACTTAATGATCTGCTGTTGAATCTTTCCTGATACTGATGTCAGGCTAACCAGGCAGTAATTGTTTGTGTCTTCTCCCCCCCCCCCCCCACAACCCTTTTGAAGATGGCAACATTTGCCTCCTCCAGTCTGCTGGGAATTCTCCAGGAGAGCTCCCCAGGAATCCTCAAAGATTATTTGTGGGTTTTTCAGGCTGAGAGGCATATTCTAGAAGAATTTATTCCTAACATTTCGCCTGCATCTGTAGCTGGCATCTTCTGTAGCTGGCTTTGTTCCTCACCCTCCCAATCCCCCCCCCTTTCCAGCTTCCCAGGGGAGCTGAACTTTGGTCCTTTTGTCTCTTGGGGGGGAGTGAGGGGGCGTCTCTCTCTCTCTTCCTCCCTCCCCCCAGGCGAACCTCCCCCCCCCAAAAAAACCCCTTTTCCCCACCAGGTTCTCTTCCTCGTTCTCTCCCTCCCTCCAACCCAAAGACAGGGCCGCCCCCTTCCCACAGTCAGGGTCTCTGAGCCCTGCCTGCATCTATCCATCCATCGTGGGGGGGGCTGTTTTCGGGGGGGAAGGGAGGGAAGCGGGGTCTCCCCTCATCCCAAAGGAGGAGGCAGGAACCAGGACCCTCTTCTCTCTCTCTCCACCTGGGAGACCGGCTAGGACTCCTCCGCTACTCTCCCCCCCCCCCCCCCAGAAAATAACATTTAGGGCACCCTTCCCCCTCCACGTGCCACCCACTTACCTCCGCCTCCTCCTCTCCAGGCTGCTCCACCCACTGGGCCTCTTCCTTTCTCAGCATGGACTTTTCCAAGCACTTCCTGCCTCTCTAGGAATCGGAGCCTCTGCTCTCTTTCTCTCTCGCTCTCTCTCTCTCTCTCTTTCCCCCCTTGGAGGAGGACTCGCTAGAATTTGAGCCTCTGCTCTTTTCCCCTTTGGAGGACGGTCTAGGAATCTCAGCCTCTGCTCTCTCTCTCTCCCCTCTCTCTCTCTCCCCTCTCTCTCTCTCTCTCTCTCTCTCCCCCCCTTGGAAGACGGTCTAGGAATCTGAGCGGCTGTTCTTTGTCCCCCTTGTAGGAGTCTCTAGGAATCTGAGCCGCTGTTCTCTCCCTCTCTCTTTCCCCCTTGGGGGACCCTCTAGGAATTTGAGCTCTTCTTCTCTTCTCTCTCTTCCCCCTTGGAGGAGGGTCTAGGAATCTGAGCCGCTGCTCTGTCGCTCTCTCCCCCTTGGTGGGGCTCTCTAGGAATTTGAGCTCTCTCTCTCTCTCTCTCTCTCTCTCTCTCTCGGAGGATGGTCTAGGAATCTGAGCCGCTGCTCTCTCCCCTTGGGGGGCTCTCTAGGAATTTGAGCTCTTATCTCTCTTCCCCCCTTGGAAGATGGTCTAGGAATCTGAGCAGTTCCTCTCTCGCTCTCTCCCCCATGGGGGGCTCTCTAGGAATCTGAGCCTTTCCGTTCCTTTGGACCCTAGTTGGCGGGGAGGAGGAGGAGGAATGGCAGTTGGGGAGAATACTTGGGAAGGAGGGGGACGTGGAGCAGGCAGGAAAAGGTCAGGGGGGCACCCTTTTGGGAAGGGAGAAAGGAGGCCATTGTGTGTGTCCCAGTTCCCTCTCTCTTTGTGCCACTAAATGCGGGGGGAGGGGAGAGCAGTGGCCGAGGAGAGGTCCACACTGTAGAAATGAAGGCAGTTTGACACCGCTTTTAACAACGGCCAGGGCTCCATCCCAAAGAATCCTGGGATTTGTAGATTGGAGTGAGGAGGCAAAAGACCTGGCAAAACTTCAAGTCCCAGGATCCCAAAGGATGGAGTGGCAGCATTTAAAGCAGTGTCAAACTGCATGATTTCTACAGTGTAGATGTTCCCCCCTCCCAGAGGGAAGAGTGGCCCTGGTGTCCCTTATTTAAAATGGCTAAATCAAGGTTTGCTTTTTGGAATTTATATATATTTTTAAAATATTTTCAAAGCAGAGGGTGGCTTTTTCCCCTCTCAGCAGCATTTCTGTGATTTTAGTATTTTCTTTTGTCAACATTCTGGAGTGAAAAGATCCCTAGCTTAGTTGTGGGTTTTAAAATACCAGTTGCATCACTCAAACTCATTTCTCCCTCTCCTTCCCTGGCCGCCACAATTCAAAAAGGATGTTGAAAAACTGGAGCATGTCCAGAGGAAGGCAACTAACATGGTGAAGGGTCTGGAAATCATAAAGCCCTATGAGGAACGACTTAGGGAACTGGGGATGTTTAGCATGGAGAAGAGATGGTTAAGAGGTGATATGACAGCCCTCTTTAAATATTTGAAGGAATGTCATATTGAGGAGGGAGAAAGCTTGTTTTCTGTTGCTCCAGAGAATAGGACTCGGAACAATGGATGCAAACTACAGGAAAAGAGATTCCACCTCAACGTTAGGAGGAACTTCCTGACAGTGAGAGCTGTTTGACAATGGAACACACTCCCTTGAAGATTGTGGTGGAGTCTCCTTCTTTGGAGGTCTTTAAACAGAGGCTGGATGGCCATCTGTCAGGGATGCTTTGATTTTGAGTTTCTGCATGGCAGGGGTTGGACTGGATGGCCCTTGTGGTCTCCTCCAACTCTGTGATTCTGTGCCCCATTGTGGCCAGGATTTGACTTTGTTCTCTGGAGAGCTCCTTGCCAATGGAGCATCAGTACTGGGAAGCTCCTCCAAGCAGAGAAGGCTTCCCCTATGGCCCTGGAAGCAGGCTTCAGGCAGTCTGTAATTGGGGGCCCCACGTGACTGAAATGGAGGATTGCCTGATATAAAGGCTTGGCCATGATTTTCCCATTTCCATGGGTCATCTACAGGGGAAGATGAGTGCCAATCCTCCAGTTTTGGGATGCTCAGTGCCAGGCAAGAGAAGGGTCTGTGTAAATCTGCAATTTGCAAGGCTTAACTCATTTGTTGCTGCCATTTGCAATGACTCTTGAGAGCTCTATGTCTTTAATTAGTCAGTGTTCTCCTTCACAATCATTGTAGTGCCAGGGATCACCTTCTACTCTGTTTGCATCCATCTTCTGGCTACAGACAAGTAGGCTAACTTCAGTGTTCCCTATCCTATCTCCCTAAGTAAGGGAGAGGGAATCATCTCCTCCTTTCACCTTGATTTGGGAACAGCCATTTAGCTAAGATAACTGTCTTAATTTCTGAGCAGGAAAATATGTTGTGGGCATTTGAATGACAAGCTGTGAGCAACTGCAGCCGGCACTTAAAGTATTAATGCATAACACTCCATGACATCCCCAGGGTCCCATCCCTAGGTCTCATACTTTGATTCACAGACCTCAGGACAGTCCTGACCTAGCAACCCTGCTTGAGAGGCTGGGGGGTGCTGGCAGTTGGGTACCATGTTAACCAATCTTGTAGGATCCTGGGAATTGTAGTCTAGTGAATGAAGTGGCTACTAGGTAGAAAGTTCTATTGTGGTAGGCCATGGGAGTGTACTAAATAATTTCTAAGTACCTCATGAACCTACAAATTCCAATGTTCTATTTGATGGAGTCATGACGGTTTAAAGTGTTGGAGTCTCCTTTGGAGGTTTTTAATCAGAGGCTGGATGGCTATCTGTTTAAGGTGCTTTCACTGGGCATTCCTGCATGGCCCTTGAGGTCTCTTCCAATTCTTTGATTTTAATGGTATGAAAGAACCATATAACTGGACAGTAGAAATATACCCCAATGGTAAAATCAACCCACAGCAATTTTGCACAGAATTGTGGGGTTAAGACAATCACAGATGCAAAATAAGGAGAGCGCCAGCCCCAATAAAATCATGGAACTTCAAGGCAAGTTGAAGCAACTAAACTCTGCTCCAGATTTTCAGAAGTTTTTTCAGAAGATTTTCAAAAAAGGAGACACAAAAGACTGCAGCATTTGCATTTATATGCATTTCCCACGCAAGCAAAACTATGCTAAAATTTCTGCTTCATAGACTCCAGTCATATATGGAAAGAGAATTACCAGATGTCCAAGCAGAGTTCAGTAAAGAAGAGGCACTAGGGACCACATTTTATTTATTTATTCAATTTCTATCCTGTCTTTCTCCTCGAAGAGACCCAAGGCAGCTCACAAATAAAAATTCTAAAAATATATTGCAATAAAACAAAAACATCAGCTAAAAACATTATAAAATTATGAAAATTAAAACCACAATAAAACCACAATACCTATCCCATATAAAAACTATCCCATTACTCATTAAAAGCCTGCCTGAATAAAGCCATTTTTGCCTACCAATGAAAGGCGAGCAAAGAGGGAGCCAACCTAGCTTCTTGTGGAAGGGCATTCCAGAGGGCAGGAGCAGCCACCAAGAAGGCTCTCTCACATCTTCACCAGGTGAGACTGGGATGGTGGTGGGGCCGAAAAAAAGCCTTCCTCAGAAGATCTTAGGGCTCTAGAAGATTGGTATGGGGAGATACGGTCTCTCAAATAATCTGGACCTAAGCTTGTAGGGCTTTATAAGTCATAACCAATTGTGCCCGGAAACAAACCAGTAGCCAGCGAAGCTGTTTCAGCAAGGGAGTTTTAGCAATAGCAATAGCAGCTTCATTTATATACCGCTTCATACCGTGTTATGCAGTCTCTAAGTGGTTTAAAACTGTAAGCTAATTGCCCCCAACAAGCTGGGTTCTCATTTTAGCAACCTCAGAAGGATGCAAGCCTGAGTCAAGCCTGGGATCCTGGCTGGTATAGAACTCACAACCTTGTGGTTTGTGAGTGGCTGCAGTACAAGCATTTAACCACAGTTTTGTGGTCCCTATAACTGGCCCCAGTCAGCATTCTGGCAGTGGCATTTTGCACACACTGAAGTTTCTGAACAGTTTCCAAAGGCAGCCCCACATAGAGTGCACTGCAGTAGTCCAAACAGGATGTAATCGAGGCATGTTTCACTGACATCTCAAGGAATGGGTGCAGCTGGCGCACAAGTTTTAACTGTGCAAATGTACTCCTAGCCACTGCTGAAATCTGGGCATCCAGGCTCAGAGTGGAGTCCAGGAAGCTACGAGCCTGAGATTTCAGGGGGAGTGTAACCCCATCCAGCACAGGCAACATCCCTATTCTTCGGTCTGCCTTACGACTGACCAGGAGCACCTTTGTCTTTTCTGGTTTAAGTTTCAACTTGTTTGCCCTCATCCAGTCCATTACTGAGTAGACATTGGTTCAGTACAGAGACACCTTCCTTGGAATCAGATGGAAAGGAGAGATGGCGTTGGGTGTCATCCACATACTGGTGACACCTCATCCCAAAACTCCAGATGACCTGTCCCAATGGTTTCATGTAAATGTTAAACACCATGGGAGACAAGACAGAACCCGGAGGGACCCCACAGGCCAACAGCCAGGGCATCGAATAGGATGCCTCGGCCCCAGCACCCCAAGCAAGCCTAGGCCGCCTGCCGCCATGCTAAAAGTGCAAGAAATGGCAGCAGCAGTGGCCCCCTCACCCCAGCCCCCCCTGAAAGGCCTAGCAGGTCTAGACCACCCACCATAGCGCTAAAAACGTGCCCAATGGCAGCAGCCCCCCTTGCCCCCAAAAGGCCTAGCTGGCCTGCTGGGCTTCCTTGCTGCCCACTGTGGCATGAGCCCATGCTGAAAGAGAAGTGGCAGCAGCAGCGACAGGCCCGGGCCCAGGCCCAACCCTCCCCCCCAGCCCAGCAAGGCGTACTGGGCCTTGTAGGCAGATCTTGCTGCTGCTGCGCCGCCTCTCAGCACACCTCCACTCTGCAGCTTTCTCTCTACTCTTGGACAAGCGCCTCCTCCTCTGCCTGGCTAAGAGAGACAGAGGAACTGGAAGCCCACCCCCTGGCTGCCGCCTCTCCCACACAAACATGGCCGTTGCGCTGCCCCTGTTGGGAAGGGGAGGCCAAGGTGGAGAGGCAAGAACCTGGAGTCCAGCTGTGTCTGGGACATTTGTCTAAAGGCGGGACAGGACATTCCCAAATGCAGAAAAAATGGGAATGTCCCGCCGGAATCTGGGAAATGGCAACCCTACCTATAACATTTCTGATATTAATAGCTTTGGCAATTAAGTATAGACTAGATCTATTTCCTTTATCTCTCCCTCTCTCCAAGGCTTACCAGCAAGGTGAACAGCCACTATAAGCAACTAACTAAAGCAGCAGTGAAAGTATCAGTTCCTCGCCTCCTGAGGGGCAGCCAATCCCACAGAGATTTCTGCAGAAGACTCTGCTGCACCTGCCAGAAATGGTGGAAAGCTGCCACAAGCAAGAAAAGGACAGCCACAGACAAGTTGTCACCAAGTGCCACAGAAAGCTGCTTTCCTCCCACCCTCCATTTGCCTCCCTCTCACTCCCTCCATCAATCAGCACCATCATCTCCACTCCAGTCAGAGGAGCAAAGAGGTGGTGAGAGTGTAGAGAAGGGAGCAGGAAGGTGGCCTTGGCACTTCCTGGTGCATCTTGCTCTTCCTGTTGTCAGCTATTGTCAGTCTCTTTACTTTCTTAAACATGTGCACCGGCAGCGGCAGCAATTCCTACTTCTCAACCTCACCTGGCTCCTCTGGTGGGACAGTCAGGGAGAGACTCTTTTTTTGAGGCCAGTGTCCTAAAAACCTCAGTGTTAGAGAGCCAACAAGGGGGCTCTCTTTGGGGGAAGTGGGGCTTTTCACAGCCATGCTTAACTTTGCCCCCCCCCCCCCCCCCCGCTCATCCTGTTGCCACTACCTGGATCTTTCTACTGCCTCCGGGGTAGTGGTGGTGTACTGCCCACTTTGGGAATCATTGGTATAATGCAGGGGTAGGCAACCTTTCCCCTTTAAGGGCCGAGGGACTTCAGCTCCCAGAATCCCAGGAGCTATTGGCCAACATGGGACTATTGGCCAACATGGCTGAGGCTTCTGGGAGCTGAAGTCCCTCGGCCCTTAAAGGGGAAAGGTTGCCTACCCCTGGTATAATGTATGCTTCCTGAGGTGTTTTGCAGAATACAGGTGATGTAGCCGGAATGGGAAGGTGGTTCATCTGGAATTTTTCTGAGGGATTGAGAAAAAAACATCCCAGAGGGGAAGAGACAAATGTATAGACAAAATCCTTGAATGATCAAAAGGTAACAAGCAAACACTTATGCAAATTACACGTATGGGTACAAATTCCATGTGCATTATAAAGCTTTGATCCAATGCCTCCTCTCCCATCTCTTTCAAAGCAAAAAATTACCAGAATAACAATTGTGTCTCTCAGTCTCAGACTTCTCTAAGCAGAACCACTAAAACAAAAAAATGAACCACTAAACTCTCCAAGGATGAACCAACTAACTGCCTGAATTCAACTACATTGATAGGAAGTACTTTTTTGGGATGGACTTTATCTCCCAGAAAGAACTGTGAACTTCTGCATGGCAGAAGAAAGTTGGGCTGGATGGCCTCTGAGGGTCCCTTCCAAACTCTAGGATTCTATCCTTATGGCCAGGACCAGATTTTGTGTTATTTTTAGATTATTTCAGATACTGGTATAATCTTTACCATATTTACATGCAGAAGTGCTATCCCTGAAAAAAAGAACCGACTTCGGGAGTTAAAAATACTTTGGGAGACTATGGGGTCTCCCAAAGTATTTTTGGGATGTAACCTTTTCAAGAGAAATAGGCCAAACAGGAAAGCAGGAGGAATAGCATTATATGTCAGGGATATTTACACCAGTGAAGAAATCCAGGACATCAATCCTGAAAGCCAGGTGGAAAGCATCTGGATGAAAATTAAAGGGGAGGGAAACAACAGGGATGTTAGTGTGGGAGTCTACTACAGACCCCCAACTCAAGCAGAAGAATTGGATGAAGCCTTTCTAGAACAGATGACCACACACTCAGAAAGGAGAGATACAGTAGTGATGGGTGACTATGCTGGAATTGCAACTCAGCAAAATCCTCAAGGCCTAGCAAATTCCTCACTTGCCTTGAAGACAATTTCATTGTCGAAAAGGTGGAAGAGGTAACAAGGGAGTCACCTATTTTGGATCTGATCCTAACTAACAGGGAAGACCTAGTTAATGGGGTGCAAGTGGTTGGATCCCTAGGTGGGAGTTATCATGTTCTCCTGGAGTTTATTATACAGTGGAATGGAGAAGCCAGGCATAGTCAGACACACATTCTAGACTTTAGGAAAGCTGATTTTGATAAACTTAGGGAAATACTGGGGATGATCCCGTGGTCAGGAATACTAAAGAGAAGGAAGTTTAAGATGGATGGGAGTTTCTCAAAAGAGCATTACTGAAGGCACAATTTCAAACAGTTCCAATGAGGAAGAAAAATGGGTGGTGCCTCAAGAAACCAGGATGGATGACTAAGGAAGTTTCAACTGAACTAAAGAAACCAGGATGGATGACTAAGGAACTGTCAGCTGAACGAAGTTTTAAATGGAACATGTATAAGAAATGTAAAAATGGGGAAATCACCAAAGAGGAATTCAAACAAATAGCTAGCATGTGTAGGGTTAAAGTCAGAAAAGCTAAAGTGCAGAATGAACTCAGGCTTGCTAGAGAGGTTAAGAACAATAAAAAGGGCTTTTTTGGGTATGTCAGCAGCAAAAGGAAGAAGAAGGAAATGGTAGGGCGACTGTGTAGAAAACATGGCAAAAAGTTAACAGGGGACAGAGAAAAGGCAGAATTACTCAACACCTTCTTTGCTTCAGTCTTCTCAGAAAAGGCAAAGGGTGCTTAACCTGAGGATAATGGAGCAGAGGACAGAATAGGAGAATTTCAGCACAGAATAAGTAAAGAGATAGTAGGAAAATATCTGGTTAATCTAAATGAATATAAGTCTCCAGGACCAGATGAATTACATCCAAGGGTACTAAAAGAACTGGCAAACATAGTATCGGAACCATTGGCAATAATATTTGAGAACTCCTGGAAAACAGGAGAAGTCCCAGCGGACTGGAGGAGGGCAAATGTTGTCCCCATCTTCAAAAAGGGGAAAAATGAGGATCCGAACAATTATCGTCCAGTTAGTCTGACATCAATACCCGGAAAGATTCTGGAGCAGATCATTAAACAGAGAGTCTGTGAACTTCTGGAAGGTAATTTCATAATCACAAAAAGTCAACATGGGTTTCAGAGAAACAGGTTGTGCCAAACAAATCTGATCTCTTTTTTTGATAAAATTACCAGCTTGGTAGATGAAGGGAATGCTGTGGATATAGTATATCTTGATTTCAGTAAGGCCTTTGACAAGGTTCCCCATGACATTCTTACAAACAAGCTGGTAAAATGTGGGCTAGACAAAGTAACTGTTACATGGATTTGTAATTGGTTGACTGGCTGAACACAAAGGGTGCTCAACAATGGCTCCTTTTCAACCTGGAAAGAAGTGACCAGTGGGGTGTCCAGTGGGGCTCTGTCCTGGGCCCAGTGCTATTCAATATCTTTATTAATGACTTGGATGACGGTATTGGGGGCATAGTTATCAAATTTGCAGACGACACCAAATTAGGAGGAGTAGCTAATACCACAGAGGTCAGGATCAAAATTCAAAATGTCTTGAACAGACTAGAAAGCTGGGCCAAAGCTAACAAAATGAAATTCAACATGGAGAAATGTAAGGTACTGCACTTGGGGCGGAAAAACGAAAAGTACAGATATAGGATGGGGGACACCTGGCTGAATGAGACTACGTGTGAAAGGGATCTAGGAATCCAGGTGGGCCACGAGTTGAACATGAGTCAACAGTGCGATGCAGCAGCTAAAAAGGCCAATGCAATTTTAGGCTGCATCAGTAAAAGTATAGTGTCTAGATCAAGAGAAGTAATAGTTCCACTCTATTCTGCTTTGGTCAGGCCTCACCTGGAATACTGTGTCCAGTTCTGGGCACCACAATTCAAAAAGGATGTGGAGAAACTGGAGCATGTCGAAAGGAGGGCCACTAAAATAGTGACGGGTCTGGAAACCAAGCCCTATGAGGAACGACTTAGGGAGCTGGGGATGTTTAGCCAGGAGAAGAGAAGGCTGAGAGGTGATATAATAGCCACATTTAAATATTTGAGGGGATGTCATATTGAGGAGGGAACAAGCTTGTTTTCTGCGGCTCCAGAGACTAGGACCCGGAACAATGGATGTAAGCTCCAGGAAAAGAGATTCCACCAAAACATTAGGGGGAACTTCCTGACAGTAAGGGCAGTTCGAGAGTGGAACACACTCCGTCGGAGAGTAGTGGAGTCTCCTTCCTTGGAGGTCTTTAAGCAGAGGCTGGATGGCCATCTGTCGGGGATGCTTTGATTGGGAGTTCCTGCATGGCAAGGGGTTGGACTGGATGGCCCTTGTGGTCTCTTCTGATTCTATGATTCTATGACTGCCAGAATCCTGCAGCCAGTGGCTGTGGTATTGTGGGAGATGTAGTCCAAACAAGGTATTTTCATCAGCTTGAAAAGAAGAGCTCTGTCGAGCACAGCCAAGGAGCCATCTTTGCTGTCTGATCCTGAGAGCTGTAGTGCCAAGGAATCCTAGGTACTGGCGGAGGCTCTATTCTGGGCCATTTTATTGTGGAGTGGATTGTTTCTGTGCATTAGGGATTAATAAAAGCATCTCATCTGACATGTTTGAGTCCTATAATTTTGTTCTCAACACATGTCAAAGCCTTTGGCCTCAGTCTCTCTCCATTGTATCCCACGTTTGCCTTTCACAGTCCTTCCTCAGGCTGCTACTGTTAAGGCTCTAATCCATAAATATTCCAGAAAACTAAACTTTATTGGAGATAAAAACAAAACAAAAACCTAAGCAGCTCAGTTGAGGTATAAGAGGGTGGCCACAGATGTGGAGAAACCCCATGCAACCACCCCAGAGTTTAGGTTTTGCTAAAGGAGCAAGAACATAACAATAGTGAATAAAAGCAAGGGTTGTAAATTAACAGAAAAGCAAGGCAAATTCAATTCCTTTTCACGTTGCTGCTCTTGCTGCAGCTCCAAGTCCCCCTCTCTCACCAACCATGAGGGCTTAGCAGAGAGAGAGAATCTCCAAGAAGGAAGAAAAGGAATAAGAGGCTGAGACTCCCTGCTCTATTCCTCTATTCCGGCTGCTGACTAACTCCAGTCCCATCTCTCCCTCACAACCAAAGCTCTATCCCCATTTCTTCTTGCTGTGCAATAAGAGCTCCTTGCCCCTCTGCACCAGACAAGCTAGGCAATTCTGCATATCTGCACAGGATCAGCAAGTTAAATTAAAACTTAAAGGATTGTATAATTGAATATAGTAAGATTTCAGGACTTAATAAAAACATTTACCTTAAAAATATGAAAAGAAGAAGAAACAGAATTAAAAAATCCGGTTATATGATTAGCAAGACAATTAAATATTTGGGAATAAATATCACCAAAACAAATTCAGAACTTGATATTAATGTTGATATTAAGAATGTGGAAGAAATATAAATCAAGGTGCCACCCCCAAACTCCTCAATGGATTTTCCCCATATGAAACCTTCTTCAAAAGAGAGAATACCTTTAAAGAAAAGTGGATTAAACATAGGGACAGAAGAGTGTTAGCATTTCACTTGGCAGTGAGTGAACATTGTGGGTCAACATGGGGCCACAAAGGGGGAAGAAATGCCTTTTCAGTCCCATGTAGACTGCCCCTCCGAATTATATGGCCATACAATCTACCTTGATAGTCACAACCAGTTGAATTTAGGGATTACCTGTTGATTCTCTTTTACTGAAGCCATTTCACAGACTCTGGATGAGCAGGAAAGAAATCAAAATGTTCCAAATAATTCAAAGGTTTATGGAATGAATATGAGTGCAAGATACTTTACAATCATGTTTTGAAGCAAAAATAGCATCAAAGGGCTTACAATAGTTTTAAAAGACAAAATCTGGATGTACTGTCTCTCCAAACAAAAAGTACAGGGGGTCCTTAGTATCCACTGAGGTTTGGTTCATCCATGGATGTTCAAGTCCCATTAAATACAAAGGCATAGCAAAATGGAGTCCCTTATATAAAATGGAAAACCATGGTTTGCTATTGGCAATTTATACTTTAAAAAAAATATTTTGAATCCATGGGTGCTTGAATCCATGGATAAAAAATCTGTGGATATGGAGGGCCGGCTGCATATCACACTTTCTCTCAGGTGTGGACATTTCCATGTCTCAATAGGGTTGGATCCCCACACTGCTGGAATTTTTATGGTTTTTCTCCTGGGTGGACTTTCTGATGTTTGTGAAGCTCTGACCTGCGAGCAAAACATTTTTCACACTGCTGGCATTTGTATGGTTTCTCTCCTGTGTGGACTCTCTGGTGTCTTTTAAGATTTGACTTCAAAGTAAAACATTTTCCACATTGCTGGCATTTGTACGGTTTCTCTCCTGTGTGGACTCTCTGGTGTCTTTTAAGATTTGACATGAAAGGAAAACATTTTCCACACTGCTGGCATTTGTGTGGTTTCTCTCCTGTATGGACTCTCTGATGCTTTGAAAGGTCTGACTTGACCACAAAACATTTCCCACACTGCTGGCATTTGTGTGGTTTCTCTCCTATATGGACTCTCTGATGCTTTGCAAGGTCTGACTTGACTGTAAAACATTTCCCACACTGCTGGCATTTGTGTGGTTTCTCTCCTGTATGGACCCTCAGGTGATCCTGAAGGGGTGAATGCTGAGTAAAACACTTTCCACACTGATGGCATCTGTAGGGCTTCTCTCCTGTGTGGAATCTCTGATGTATCACAAGGACTGACTTGCAAGCAAAACATTTCCCACACTGCTGGCATTTATAAGGTTTCTCTCCCGTGTGAATTCTCTGGTGAGTCCCAAGGGCTGAGGTCTGAGTAAAACACTTCCCACACTGCTGACACTTGTATGGTTTCTCTCCTGTGTGGACTCTCAGGTGATCTTGAAGGTATGACTTTCGAGCAAAACATTTTCCGCACTGCTGGCATTTGTATGGTTTCTCTCCTGTATGGATCCTCTCATGACTCAAAATATGCGACTTCCGTGCAAAACATTTCCCACAATGCTGGCATTTGTATGGTTTGTTTCCTGTATGGACTCTCTCATGCTTCAAAATATTTGACTTCCGAGCAAAACATTTCCCACACTGCTGGCATTTGAATGGTTTCTCTCCTGTATGGACTCTGTGATGATCCAGAAAGACTGACCTGTGAACAAAACATTTTCCACACTGCTGGCATTTGTATGGTTTCTCTCCTGTATGGACTCTCTTATGGCTCACAAGCTGTGACTTCTGAGCAAAACATTTCCCACATTGCTGGCATTTGTATGGTTTCTCTCCTGTATGAACTCTCTGGTGTTTTTTAAGAATTGACTTCTGAGTAAAACATTTCCCACATTGCTGGCATTTGAATGGTTTTTCTCCTGTATGGACTCTCTCATGCCTCAAAATAAATGACTTCCGAGCAAAACATTTCCCACACTGCTGGCATTTGTATGGTTTCTCTCCTGTGTGGACTCTCAGGTGACTTCGAAGGGTTGACTGGTGAGCAAAACATTTCCCACATTGCTGGCATCTGTAGGGCTTCTCTCCTGTGTGGAATGTCTGATGCATGACAAAGTGTGACTTCCAAGTGAAATATTTCCCACACTGCTGGCATTTGTAAGGTTTCTCTCCCGTGTGAACTCTCTGGTGAGTCCCAAGGGCTGAGTTCTGAGTAAAACACTTCCCACACTGCTGGCATTTGTATGGTTTCTCTCCTGTGTGGATTCTCTCATGACTTAAAATGTGTGACTTATGAGCAAAACATTTCCCACACTGCTGGCATTTGTAAGGTTTCTCTCCTGTGTGGATTCTTCTATGAATTACAAGGAGTGACCTACGAGTAAAACATTTTTCATGCTCCTGGCATTTGTATGCTTTTTCTCCTATTTGGACTGTATGATGAAACACAAAGTCTCCTATAAAGAAGGAAAAGGAAAGACAAGAGTGAATCTCAGTATTCATAGAGGACAGGGTCTCTGAAAACGATGGAGCTAAGCATGCTCAAAAGGAAAAGAAACATGAGAGAAAGAAGAGCTTCTGTTTCTCCCTCAGTAGGGCTCCTCTCCTCAGATGACTCAGGCCCTGGCTAAGCAGGCACTGTTTTCCACCTGCACAGCTGCTATGCCAGCCTGGACTATAAAAAACATGAGAGGGCCCTGCTGCAGAACATCCCAGTAGTGAGAGAGAAAGAGAGGACCACAGTGACTATCTGGGGGCTGTGGGGAGGAAGAGGCTGCTAGTTCTATGGCTGCTTTGGACCTTGCAGAACTCAGGCCCTGGCTCAGCAGGCTTGTGTTGGGTATAAACAGCAAGTTCCTGTCCTTTGCCCAGCCCAGAGAGAAGGGCTTGTTACTTACTTTGACTATCCCTGCTTTTATCATTTGCCTGTCTATTTATTGTACTGTTTTTAATAACTACTGTCCTACCAACCTAAGGATGTGTTTTCCAGAGGAGGGAGGGGAAACACAGTTTCAGGGAGCAGCCATTCAAGTTATACAGGGCAAAGGGAGATACAGAGAGAGGAGATAATTAAAATATCAAGGAAGATGGGAGCATAAGAGGATGCTTGTGGTTCGCAAACTGTCTCCCAGCCCAAACAGCATGGATAGCCTTGGTGACAGCCCCCATCCCCAGGTTGAAGATGCTGCTGCTGAATGGGTCCCTCAGGGTTCAGTCTTGTCCCCTATGGCCTATGCTATTTAACATATACATGAAACCGCTGGGAGAGGTCATCCAAAGTTTTGGGGTGGAGGCGCCACTCTACTACTCTTTTCCATCTCAATCCAAGGAGGCTGTCCTGGTCCTAAACTAGCGTCTCTCATCAGTAATAGACTGGATGAAGGCAAACAAACTGAAACTTAATCCAGACAAGACAGAGGTGCTCCTGGTCAGTTGAAAAGCAGATCAGGGAGCAGGGATCCAGCTGTGTTATATGGGGTTACACTCTCCCTGAAGACTCAAGGTTCACATTTTGGGGGTACTTCTGGACTCTGCTCTGAACTTGGAGGCCCTGGTCTCTGCAGTGAACAGAAGTGCTTTTGCACATTTAAAACTTGTACACCAGCTGCGCCTGTTTCTTGAAATGCTGGTTCTGGCCTTGGTGATACATGCCTTCGTTACATCCCGTTTGGATTACTGTAATGCACTCTACCTTTGAAGACTGTTCGGAAACTTCAGCCGGTCCAAAGAGCTGCAGGCAGGCTGTTAACAGGGGCAGGTTACAGAGACCACACAGTGCTCCTCTTGAAACAGCTCCACTGGCTGCCAGTTTATTTCTGGGCACAATTCAAAGTGCTGGTTATGACCTATAAAGCCCTATATGGCTCAGGTCCAGGCTACTTGTCAGACTGTATCCCCCTCTATGAGCCGGCTCTGGCTCTGCAATCCCTGGGAGAGGCCCTTCTCTCTGTCACCATCACAAGCACAGTTGGTGGTGACATGAGAGAGGGCCTTTTCCATGGCTGCCCCAGACTGTGGAATTCCCTGCCTAGGGAGGCCAGAATGGCTCCTTCCCTGACATTCTTCTGCCAGAAAGCTAAGACCTCCTTGTTTAAACAGAACATTTTTAAAGCGAGGGATGGCATTGGATTGTTTTAAAGTATTTTAACATTTTAATCTTTTAAATTGAATTTTATTCTTTTAATATGTTCCTTGTTTTAATATTGTAATAATTTAATTCTATTTTAATGTGCTATTTTTGTATGCTCTTAATTGTTCTGTTTTTTAATATTGTGAGTCACCCTGAGTCCCAGTTTTAGGAAACTGATAATGATGATGATAAAAAGTTTCCCTTTAGCCCTTCCAGAAAGATTAGTTATAGTTGCTAAATGGAACTGTTTGATAGGTCTGAAAACATATAATGCCAGTTGGTTCACATCAATTCATCCTAACTAGTCACTGAAAATTGCCAGGTTCATGACTGCCACAATACATGAGGCAGCCTCTGTGTGTGTGTGCGTGTGTATGAAAGAGAAGGTAAAACAGGATGGCATAGAAAAGTAGACAAGAATGAGATAGTGAAGGTTTGACACTGAAGTGTTGGAGATGGGCATGAGGGCAGGTGAGAAAGTTGGACAGGGAAGGAAGATGAGGTCCGTGAGGAGACATGTGGGAGCTTGGAGGGTAAGGCGAAAAGCAATGCAGCTGGAGGCATGATGCAGTTCCTCTGCAGGAGAAGCTTGCAAATGAATTAAGTGTGTTAAAACTGAAAAAGGGATGGGATGGGTATGCAACCAAATGGTGTAGTGTATCTTTGAGGAAGAAAGGGGAGGTGAGACTGATAACACTGGACAAACTGTGCCATTGCTCTTGGGGTGGGATGGGGGGAACACCACATCTTTCTTCCCAGTCAGTTTTGCTTATGTGAGCATGTGCTCATCCTAATCAGGGTTTGTGCATATGCATACATGCATACATTTGGAGAAGAAAATAGAACCAGTAGTTATTCTGAATGACGCCAGTGGACCTGAGGATCAAGTCCTGCTTGGAAGGCCATTGCTTTATGGCCCCATTGTGGATCTTCCTAGAGGTACCTTCCTGTCCAGACAGTGCTAGACTATCTGTGACAGAAGCTGAAACAGGGAGGAAAATTTTTAATGTAAGCCACTTTGAGTCCCATTTGAGGAGAAAGGTAGGATAAGAAATATACCGGTATACATAAATAGGAAAGGCTAAGCAAGTGAGCTGGGCTGAAGAAGTCACCTGAGAGCTTCATGGCTGAACTGGGATTGGGACCCTTCTTTTAGTGAG
This sequence comes from Phrynosoma blainvillii, assembly GCA_026167975.1. Taxonomy (NCBI): domain Eukaryota; kingdom Metazoa; phylum Chordata; class Lepidosauria; order Squamata; family Phrynosomatidae; genus Phrynosoma; species Phrynosoma blainvillii. Next base: position 396,137,958 of record JANUYF010000002.1, on the reverse strand, counting down.
GATAAGGCTCCAGGGAGCTTTTCAGACAGGGATTGGCAACTGCTGGGAGCCCCCAGAAGATCTCAGAGGGCATTCCCCATTGTAACTGCTGGGAGCCCCCAGAAGATCTCAGAGGGCATTCCCCATTGTATCACTTGAAAAGATGTTTTGCTCCTAAGTTTTGCCACTGACCCAGGGGAGGCCTTCCCCCCACCCCAAAAGGAAATTGGAGGTCTGTCTGGGGCCTAAAATGGCAAGAACAGTGCTCCAAAACTTGGGGAAATTGTTCTGGATGTGCTGAGGGGCATATGGGAGAATCCCAGGATTGGTAGTTTAGGAAGGAGTATTTAGCCTTCTCAACAGTAGAGCTCTAGTGCCTCACTAAACTACAAATCCCAAGACTCCACAGGATGTTGCCATGACAATTAAAATGGAATCACAGTGCTATGACAATGTAGTATGAAAGGACTCTCTACCTCTGTACGAATGGCAGCAGGTTCAAAGTTCCTTACCCACAGAGGACACATTCTCATAGTTTTCCATCATCACCTCGTTGTGCAAAAATCTCTGCCTCCGATCCAAGAGTTCCCATTCCTCTTCTGTGAAGTACACAGCGACATCTCTAAAGGTCACCTGCAATGGAAAATAGCCCTCATCCAGAGAGTGACTACGCAAAAGTGGAAAAAAGCCCATGGTGCATTCCAAAATTATGTGATCGCTTCAGAATACTGATAGAGTGGGACATATATTAATATTCCCCCATCTCTTCTCTGGATCTTGAAGAATAGGGCATGAGGGAAAAGACAAGGCTACAACCTGGCTCCCTGATGAACCCTTCGCGTGAAGGGAGACTTTGTTGAGCCTGTTCATAACAAGTTCCTTGGAAGTCTCTCATTCAGACGTTTGCCATGTTAGAGGGGTTGCAGACTGTCAGAAATAGTGTGAATTCAGTCCACTTTTAGGGTCAGGGTTAAGGTTAGGGAATCATGGGGACTGTATTTTATTGTGGCACTAGAGTTCTCTGACAGAGAAGGCTCAATGTCTCAGAAAAATAACAATTCCCATGATTCCCTAGCACTAACCCTAACCCTAAAAGTGGACTGAATTCACACTATTTTTGACAGTCTGCAACCCCCCCTAGTCTTCCCAATCTGCATTACTAACTGGTCTAAGTCTAGGGCAGCCTCACCCAATCAAGGGATTTTGTTTGGATTTACAGCGTGTATGGTCAAGTTCTTTTAGTACATAAAGCAGAGAACACAGGAGCCTCTTCCCATACTGAACAATAAAAGTATGACAACCACAAATTAAATTCTTGTCTCTGCTAAGCAAAGATAGATTTTAAGTCTCCTTCTTTGGAGGTTTTTAAAGAGAGGCTGGATGGCCATCTCTCGGGGATGCTTTGATTGAGAGTTCCTGCATGGCAGGGGGCTGGACTGGATGGCTCATATGGTCTCTTACATCTCTATGATTCTAAAACTGACATAAAGCTGCCTCCCCCGCCCCCCGCCCCCGGCCTGGAAAACCAAGAGAGTGGTGGCTGTAGAGCTCCAAGTGGCAGCAGCAAAGCAGCTGCATCCCTACCCTTGTAAAAGCTTAGAGAGGACCCAGCAGAAAAGAAGAAATAGTAGATGAGCAGCTGGAACAGAGTCCAGCTGATTCAGTGGATTGTGAGGGGAGGAACAGGGGAGACAAAGCAGTAAGGGAGGACAGTTTATTTGGAGGACGGTGTGTGAGAGCAGGAAGGAGAGTGAAGTGTCATCTAGTGGAAGAATCAGTGGAGAACAAAAGATAGACTATCTTGAGGAGATACAAGAGCTAGTCAGAGAAAAGGTAGATACAGCAGCTAGTCAGAGCTAGTTTATTGGGAAAAATTGTCTATTTACTATATTTTATATTTTGTGATTTTAGATTGTATGCCATTGGCAGGTTTTATGTTGTTTGAATGACTCTGTAAAGTGCCATGCAAAATTTATGGTGCTATATAAACAAACAAACAAACAAACAACAATAACAATAAGAACGAGTTGCTGCCATTGATGATGTCTCAAAACCGGCTAAATGAGTCAGGTGCTCCACTAAAATGGTGGACCAACCCTGTCTCCATGGGCTTAATACTCATGCAGGAATAGAACAAGTCCTCCTGATGGACACTCTGAAGAGTGTCATTGGCAGGAAGCCAATCCCACAACCCCTGGCTTGATTGGCTGGGAGGAGAAGCAAGATGGTTGCAAGCACTGATCAACTGAGCCAGTAAAGAACCAAAGATGACGTCTGACCATCCATCACATCCCAGACTGAAAGATTCCGAACACCTCCATCACAAAAAAGGAGGAGTGCACATTTACCTGTTCCAAGATCATCTTTCCTGCATTTTCTTCCAAGGTGAAGGAATTAAGTCTAGATTCCCCTCTCTCTGTATGTTTGGAGACCATCTTGGACCTATGCACACCTGAAGAAAGAACAAATGGAAGTGTTTTACATGTGCCCACATTTATACAGTCTGCCATGGACCACCAAAAAGACTCTGAGGGCAAATCAAGCCAGAACATACATTGGGAAACAAAATAACTAAAGTAAGGCTATCAGTGAGATAGCATGATTGATTTATGCTTTGATTGTGTGTTCCTGCATGCCAGGGGTTTGTAATGGATGGCCTTTGAGGGTCTCTTCCAACTCTATAATTCTATGATTAATAATAAAGCCACCTCCAAGGTGTATATGTGTCAAGCTCATATAATGGGAGAGAGGTCAGTTTCAACCTCCCCTTCCCTCCACCTCTACAATTATGCAAAAGGAAGGATCTGCCTTTGTCTCTGCCCCACTACTACCACAATGAGAGCTATGCTGTGGAAGGGAAAGGAAGAAATCCCTAAAGCAAGGCAGTATGGGTGGGGGGGAGAGGAACTTTGCATTTATATAATACCTCGCCTTCGTTCCTTTCTGCCTGAGACCTTGTACAAAACCTCTCCCCACAACTCCTCCCTCTCTCCCACCAGTCTTGGAGTGTGGCTCCCTCTTTCTCCTCCTTCCTCCTTTTTCTCCCCTCTGCTCTCCTCCTTTTCCAGGAATATGGAGATTGGTGGGTTTCCTCCCCCCATTCCCAACATCTCTGTCTCTCTTTTCTCTGCCTGCTTTGTCTAGTTGTTCCTTTTTAACTGTCTTCTCTGCCATTTGTGGCCACTCTGGCCTTCTGGCATCCCATAAGAGTCCCCCCAGCCCCCTCCACATGATCCAAGAAAGCCCCCCCATTGTGTCCAGAGCCAATTACCCGCCCCACCAGACCAACAAGGATGTGACTCCCTTTAAACCCTTTCCCAGATATCCTGCCCCCCCCCCCCCCCGGAGACTCCCAAGAGGGGAGAGGAGGTTTCACAACTGGAGAAGCCTCAATGCCTTTTGGGGCAGGGATGAGAGAGGGCTTCCTAGCTTCCATGTCCTGCCAAGGCTTCCTCCTTATGGAAGACCCTCCAGCCCCCCACCACAGGAACCAAATTTGGGGTTCCCCATCCCCATGACTCTTCTTTCTGGCTTCCTTTAGGCACCCACCTTCTCTTCCCTTCCCTGCCAAGAAAATGTCAGAAATGAGCTTTGGGTGCATCACTCTTACCCTTTGCCCATCTAACATTTCTTCCCCCTCTCTAGGAAGCTGAGTTCGCTGTTTTGGAGGACTGGGGGCAAAAAGGGGACCCCCCCCCCCCAGAAACCTATCATTTGCATCTGAAAGAGGATTCCTTTGTTTCTTGAAACAGAGATGATGTTAAGAAGCGAGTACCTTCCTCTTTTTCCTGAAGAGCTAGGTCTGAATTTTTTTAATTGCCTCTCATCTGAAAAGCAAGAAAGGATGTGAAAAAAGAAATTAATTTTAATGACAATTTTAAAAAGTATTAAATTATGTGTTAATTGCTATTGCAAGCCACCTAACAGAGTGCATAGAGCAGGGGTTGGCAACTCTTTTTGCTGATGAGCTGGGGGGGGGGGGGAATGGCACTGGGGGCCGGCGTGGGGGCTTGCGTGTGCACTTGCCCCCCCATGCCGCCATTTTGAAAAACAAAATGGCGGCCACCTCCCTGCGTCGCATGCGCATTGTTCCAGGTCCTGTTCTCTGGAGCAGCAGAAAACAAGCTTGTTCCCTCCTTAATATGACATCCCTCCAGATATTTAAACACGGCTATCATATCACCTCTCAGCCTTCTCTTCTCCAGGCTAAACATCCCCAGTTCCCTAAGTCGTTCCTCATAGGGTTTGGTTTCCAGACCCTTCACCATTTTAGTTGCCCTCCTTTGGACACACTCCAGTTTCTCCATATCCTTTTTGAATTATGGTGCCCAGAACTGGACACAGTATTCCAGGTGGGGTCTGACCAAAGCAGAATAGAGTGGCACTATTACTTCCCTTGAAGAAGGGAAGGCGGGAGGGACAGAGGGGGAGACTGTCTTGAGTGAAAGAAAGAAACAAGGAGGAAGTTGGGGGGAGAAAATAAAGCCTATTTTGCTTGAAGGGAGGGGGCCTCCAAGTCCTTTTTGACCTATGGCAACCCTAAGGTGACATACTATGGGAGTTTTAAACTGTTGTCTTTTTAACCTTGCTGTACGCCGCCCCGATTGCTGGGCAGAGGGGTGGGTAACAAATAAAAAATTATTATTATTATTATTATTATTATTATTATTTTGGGCAGGTTTCTTCAGAGGGGGTTTGCCACTGCCACCCTCTGAGGCTGAGAGAGTGTTCCTGGTGCCTGGAAATTGATCAGCCCCTCCATAGACCCCAATTTTCATCCTCCCTCCCCCCCCCCCCATAGACCCCAATTCCCTCCAAGAAGAGCAAGAGGCGGAAAGGGGGGGCATCAAAACAGGCTGAAAGGGCTCTAGAAGCAAAAGAAGCCCTGAGGGATTGAGCCATTTGGGGAAAGCGCTGCGGGGGAAGAAGACCCAGGTTCAGCCCAGGCCCCCATTTTCCCATTTGGGGGGAAATCACCCTCAGCCTCAGCCTTCCCCTCCTAAAGGGCTCTGGCCACCTTCCTTCCTTCCATTTAGCAGGAATTTACCTCACTTAGGGCCTGTACAGACTGCCAGAAATAATCCACCTTGAGACCACTTTAACTGCCCAGGCTCAGTGCTAGGGAACCATGGGAAGTGTAGTTTATTGCAGCACCAGAGCTCTCTGACAGAGAAGGCTCAATGTTTCAGGAAAAACTACAGTTCCCATGATTCCCTAGCATTGAGCCAGGGCAGTTAAAGCGGTCTCAAGCTGGATTATTTCTGGCAGTCTGTTCAGGCCCTGACTGACTTCTCAACTTCTCAGCTCCTCTCTCTCTCTGTCTTTGGCCTCAGGGGTTTTGGGGGCTGCTGGACTCCCACTCCGAGGACCTGGGTTCGAATCCCGGCTGGGTCATTGAAGCCCACTGGGCGAGTCACACTCTCTCAGCCTCAGGGGAAGGCAAGGGCAAGGCACCTCTAACACAAACCTTGCCCAGAAAACCCGAGGAGAGGGTCGCCATGAGCCGGAAAGGACATGAAGACACACAACAACAACTCCTTCACAATCTTTACCTGGGACCCTCTTCCTCCTCCTCCGTGGTTTCTTTGAAGAAAAGAAAGAAGGAACCTCCTCCTCCTTCTCCTCCTCCCAGGAGCAGCGAGTGCAGATTCCTAGAGAGGCCGGAAATGTTCATGGGGAAGGAGAAGAAAAAGGAGCCCCCTCTGACCTCATTTCCGGTGGGGAGGGGGGAGAAGGAGGGTCCTCTCTGAATCCCTTTGTGGGGGAGGGAAGGCCCTTCGGGGAGGAAGAGGAAGGTAAGGGGGGCCAATAAGGGGGGGCACCCCAAATTTCCATGAAGGAGGCTCTGTCTGGGGGGAGTTTGGGGGCTGAAGGAGGGAGATCCCTTCCCTCCTCTCTCCTCTCAAGGGGGGTCTCTGTGGGGCCCAGATATTTGGGGGGAATGAGAGCCTCCTTTCTGGCCTTCTTGGGGGGGGGGGAAATGTGGGGGGCCCTTTGGCTCTGGACCCACTTTGTGCCTTTGCTGGGACTATTATGGGATGCCAGGCAGGGAAGGAAGGCCCTTTGGAAGGAGAGGAGGAGGAAGAGGAGGGAGGTTCTCCTTCGAAGGAAATGCTAGGAATATATTTTTTCATGGGGGGGGGGGGGAGGAAGACCTACCTGAAAAATGGAGGGGGGCAGATGGGTTCTTGAGGAGGGGGGAGAAGAAGAAGGGAGGGGGGAGGGAGGGAGGGAGACCTTGGGGGTGGAATCTGGGGGGGGGGATGACTGTGAGGGGGGCAATGGGGAGGTGTTATCTAAAGTCAAAGCCTCCCCCCAAAAAAGATAATATATATTGTGAAATGTACTATGGGCAAGTAATCCTCAATGGTTCCCTTTTGGCAAGTATTCTCCAATGATTCTCTATGGGCAAGTATGGTTTCCCTATGGACAAGTACTGTCATGTGTTTTAGTGTCTGCCATTTTTCCCTGGCTTTCTAGGGAGCTGAACTCAATGCTCAGAGGACCTAGCAACGGAAGAAAGCACTCTCTGCCTCCTTTCTCCTCCTTCTTCTTGCAGACCATCCAGGAGGATCCCAGGTAATAGCAATGGCAGCTTCATTTATATACTGCTTCATACCATGCTGTGCAGTCTCTAAGCAGTTTACAATTGTAAGCTAGAGCCCCCCAACAAGCTGGGTACTCATTTTAGCAACCTTGGAAGGATGCCAGACTGAGTTGAGCCTCAGCCCTGGCTGGTATTGAACTCACAACCTTGTGGTTTGTGAGTGAGTGGCTGCAGTACAGGCATTTAACCACTGTGCCACCAGGGTTCCATATATATATATATATATATATACACACACACACACACAGTCGCCCCTCTGTTCTCACAGACTTGGGATCTGCGGTTTTAAATATTCATGGAGGGGCGACCTCCATTAAGATCAATGGGGTTCATCCCCACAGGCGTGGGCCTGTCTGCGCCCACGGTGGCACACCCCATTCATTATGGGTCTTGAATATCGGCGAGTCTCTGTTTTTGTGGGGAGGGGGGTCCGGAATTGGTCTCCCAGGAAAATGGAGGTCCAACTGTATATGAGGCAGGGTGTTTGTGGTGGTGATAGACCTTCATGTCGTTTCTGACTTATGGTGACCCGAAGACAAAGTTCTATCATCATGAGGCTTTCTTGGCAAGATGTGTTCAGGAGAGGTTTGCCATGGCCTTCCCCTGAGGCTGAGAGAGTATAACTCCCCTAAGGTCACCCAGTGGGTTTCATGGCTGAGCTGGGAACTGAACCCTGATCCCCAGAGCTCTAATCCAACCCTCAAACTACTGGGCCACACACACTGGCTCTGTGCTATAGATTTAATATATATGCACAGAGAGTTGGCTCTCTGTTTTCACAGAGGATCTGTTCTGGACCCCCCCCTGAAAACGGAGACTCGCAAATATTCAAGCCCCATAGACTTGAATGGGGTGTGGCCCTGGTACACCCCATTGATTTAAATGGAGGTTGCCCCTCCATGAATATGTAGAACCACAGATTTGAAGTCCACAAGAAGAGAGGGATAACTGTATATATGAGGAGGGAGGCACAAAAGAGAGAGATGCCCCCAGAAATAAATAAAGAGATTCCCACTGGAAGGATGGAGGAAGGAGGCCGGAGATCCCAGGCTTCCCCACCTGTTTCCCTGAAACCTTTTTCTTTAGGAACTGTGTTTCAACTGGGTTTTTTAAAAAAAAAAATTAATGCTGTGGGGGTTTTTTTACTTCCCTAATTATTCAATTTTCTTAAAATAAAGCCAGCCAAACCTGTTTTGCACTCAAACTCTTTTCAAATAATACAGGAAAGAGATACTAAAAATACTAGTACTTGGCACCTTTAATGCTGTTTTTTTTATTTGCCAAATTATTTATTTTTATTTTTAACAAAGCCTGCTGAACGCCTTTTAAAAATACAGCAAAGAGATAGTACTTGGGGGGAAAACACTAAATTCTTTTAGTACTAAAACCTTTAATGCTGTTTTTCCCTTGCTAAATTATTCATTTTATAAAACTCCTAAATCTATTTTGCCCCTAAACTGGCCTCTTTTGCTGAGAGAGACTGGGAGGGAACTGTGCAAGCGGATGGGGGGAAACAGGAAAGCAAGGCCCATGGAAATCAATGGATACCTAAATAGATTCCCACTGAAACAAATGAAGGAGGGAGGCCATGGGCTATCCTGTTCTCTTCCCCAAAATATTTTTCTTACTAGTCCCTGGTGGGAGGGAGAGGGTCTCTGAGGTTCAAAACACACTGCAGAAACAATTCACTTTGAGACTGCTTTAACTGCAGTCTTTAATTCTGGAAACTAGTTTTGTGAGACATTTAGCCTTCTCTGTCAGAGAGCTCTGGTCCCACAACAAACTACAGTTCCCATTATTTCCTAGCACTGAGCCATGGCAGCTAAAGGAGTCTCAAAGGGTCTATACAGACTGCCAGAAATAATCCAGCTTGAGACCACTTTAACTGTCCTGGCTCAGTGCTAGGGAATCATGGGAATTGTAGTTTTTTCTGAGGCACTGAGCCTTTTCTGTCAGAGAGCTCTGGTGCCACAATAAACTACAGTGCCCATGATTCCCTAGCACTGAGGGAGTTTTACTTTCACACCTGCATATTTTAGTTTACCTTGAAAAGGGTTAACACCCTGGAAACGAAAACTGCACCCCACATTTTCAATATCGCAAGGCCAGAAAAAAAAAAAAAGCAAAAGAGGACGTTGGAGTCTGGGGGAGGCAGGAGAAGGAGGCAACTTGTGGGGTGGTTGGAAGGGGAGGATTTTTTGTGGGGGGAGAGTTGGGTGAGGAAAAAGGTGCCCCCTATTTTGCTTAGGGGTGTGCCTAGTACATGAAAATTATCAGCCCAAGTCTCTTCCAAGTACAGCAGGAGGAACATGGAGATTTGGTTCAAAAGAGGCTTAGCAAGGGTTTTCCCACCCAAAAAATACTCTCCACTCCCCAAGATTAATTGAGAGCAAGTGTGGTGTGGCAATTTGAGTGTCGGATTATGACTCTGGAGAGCAGCATTCAAATCCCAGCTTGACCATGAGACCCACTGGATGACCATGCATACTGGATGACCATACTCTCAGCCTCAGGGGAAGACAATGTCAAACCTTCCTGAACAAATCTTGCTAAGAAAACCCCCTGGCCTTAGGGTCCTCATAAGCCAGAAAGGACATGAAAGCACACAACATACAGACACCTGATTGCAAAGCTCCCCGTCTCTTCCTCCTCCCCCTAGCAGCTCTGATCTCATAAATAGGTTTAGAAGGCTTTAAAAAACCCTGAAAAGCTTGGCAAGTGAAAAAATGCATTATAGGTTAAAAAGAAAGCAGTCTTACACCTTTCCATTTTGGGAAAATAAAACTCGGGTCCAAAACACACTGCAGAAACAATCCAGTCTGAGACCGTTTAAACTGCCCTGGCTCAGTGCTAGGGAATACTGGGAATTGTAGTTTATTGTGACACCAGAGCACTCTGACAGAGAAGGCTCAATGTCTCACAAAACCAGAGTTCCCAGAATTCCCTAGCATTGAGGCAGGGCAGTTAAAGCTGTCTCAGTGGGTGATTTCTGCAGTGTGTTTTGGACCCATTCTAACTGGTATAACATCTTGTCACTTTTCCAGTGATCCATGTATATTTTGTACCTAGGTGGGAAGCAATTCTGCTATAAATTTGTTAACTGTTAAATAATATTATAAATATGTTTAATTCTCTTATATATGTGGATGCTCAGTAGATTGCTTTGCCTGAGAAAGCTGCCAGCAGGGATGTTCAGAGCTACTCCTGAGAAGAATACAGATGATCTGGTTTTCAGTATTACTGACATCATTCAGGAGCACTATAAAACACACCAATACTGTGAGAAGAATTGTGAGATTCATCTCAAGGACTTGTTCTTTGGATTTGATAAAACATCCCGGGGTAGATATGGCTGCATCTGATTGCAGAAAGAATGCAGTTTAGTTTTTTGTGGTTTTTTTGGCCTGTGTGGCCATGTTCTAGAAGAGTTTCTTTCTGACATTTCGCCAGCATCTGTGCAGTTTAAGTGCCATGGCTCAGTACTGTGGAATCCTGGCAATTAGTCTGTTGTGGCACTAGAGCGCTGAGACAAGTTAGTGGTGTCAAACTGGATTATTTCTGCAATGTGGATGCAGCCAAAGAAAACAATGGTTATCAATTAGTTGTTTTGTTTGTATTTTTGTGGAAGGGAAATACTAATGCTTGATGCTGATGAAAAGAATATGTATTCATCATGAGAAGACTTACTAAGACAGCAGGAGGTTCTTAAAAGGATATCATAGCAAAAAAGACAGATTTCATGGGGTGCTTTATCAACATCAGAAACCACTTGGGATCTCTTCAGGGCTACTCCCTATTTTTATTTTTATTTTTATTTTTAAATTTTATCACCATACCACCCTCAATGGAGGTTCTTCTACAATTCCTCGAGACCTCTTTCTGCTTGTAGAGCTAATATTGGCTAGAGATAGGGAAGCTATTGGGGGGGGGGGCTAGAATCCCCAGTCCTCCCTTCTCCAATCCAGTTTAACGTTCAGTCAATCATGTATCTGCAATGAACTAAGCCAAGTGTTATGCCAGGAGTGCGAATCATGTGGCCCCTGCTTTAGACACCCAACATCCTGGCAAGATTCAATGTGGGATGTTTATCTGGTTGTCAGAAGGACTGATTTTATGCTGGGGGCTTTATATGGGCCTGTTGGGGATTATGATGGGGAAACAGAAAGTGAGAGTAGCAAGAAGAGAGAGAGAGAGACCAATGGCTGAGAAGCCATTTTCATTGGGTGAGATTTTGTTATTCCTGAGAGGTGGGGATTTGGTGAGTCATAGGGGTGAAGCTAACAACCTAGCTGTTTAGAACTGTTCAGAGCAGAAGGAGACTTGGGAGCTGTGTTTGAGGGTTCTCTGTTACTTTTTAACTGTTTTTCTTTAAGAAGCTAAGTGGAGCACTTTTGCTTAGAGCAAGTGAGTTGGCACACTTGGTGAAAAGGCCAGGCCAACAGGGGTCTTTTCATGGATTTGTAACCGGGGACATTTGGAGGGGGAAACCCAGAGTCCTGTTTCACTGACTACTTTAGACTTCTCATTATGGACAGTGAGGGAGCTGCTGCAGTCACCTGTAACAGTTGTTTATCTTCTTGCCTGTGGATGTAGGTATCTTCACCCACACCAAGTGCAAATTGGTAGCCCTGTTGGAAGAGAAGGTCCAGCAGCTGAAGGTAGGGACACTTCAGCAAATTTTAGGGAGCAAAAGGTTTCCCTGGACAGAAGGGAACGGATGGTCCTGGATGGAACATACACAGGAGGTTTCCACAGAGGAGGTTACTTCACATACACAGGAGGTAGACAGTTGGAGGAATATCACACACAGAAGTAGGGAAACCAGGAATCATTCTGTAAGCTTGCAGCTACAGAATCGATTTGAAGCTCTCTCTCTCTTATCAGGAATGACAAGGAAGAGCAGCAGGAACAGTGCAGGGGACTCTGAGAATACCACTGTAGGGAGCAGCTGTTGCAAAGCCTCAGAGGAGGCGTGTGGTGGTGGTGGTGGTGGTGGTGGTGGTGGTGGGACTCATTGTTGAGGAGTACAAAAGCAGTGGTTTGTGGGCCTGACAAGATGTCTTGGGAGGTGTGTTGTCTCCTTGGGGCAAAGATCCATGATGTGACAGTGAGGCTGACAAGATTTGTCAAGCCTACTGACCATTACCCCTTCCCTTTGGTCCATGTGGGAACAAATGATACTGCAAGGCATAGCCTTCAGAATATCAGAAGGGATTATGAGGGTTTGGGTAGGAAGCTGAAAGAGGTGGGTGCACATGTTGTCATCTCATCTCTTTTTGTAGTTGAAGGGCATGGTCCAGGAAGAGAGAGGAAAAGAGCAGATGTGAATAACTGGCCCCGCAGATGGTACCACCATGAACAATTTGGATTCTTGGAACATGGGCTGTGGCTCCATGAGGGGGGACTTCTTGCAAGAGATAGGTTGCATCTCACACCAGTTGGCAGAAACATTTTTGCCAATAATCCTAAAAAATTTAATCAAAAGGGCTTTAAACTGAGTTATGCGGAGGAGGGAAATAGTTTTCTGGAAGACAGGAGTTCATCAAGGGCTGGAGATAATACTTAAACTGTTATAAAAGGAACAAAGCAAATAGTGCAGGCACCCAACAGTGGGAGGGAGAAAACTTTACACAAGCAGCTAGGAGGGAGAACCCATGTTCTTTAATGTCTCTACACTAATACACAGAGCATGGGAAATAAGCAAGGTGAACTTGAACTTCTTGCACAACAAAGCAAATATGATACAATAGGTATCACTGAAACCTGGTGGGATGAGTCTCATAATTGGAATGTAGTAATAGAGGGATATAACCGTTTTAAGAGAAATAGGCCAAACAGGAAAGGAGGAGGAATAACATTATATGTCAGTGGAACACACTCCCTCAGAGAGTAGTGGAGTCTCCTTCCTTGGAGGTCTTTAAGCAGAGGCTGGATGGCCATCTGTTGCGGATGCTTTGATTGGGAGTTCCTGCATGACAGGGGGTTCGACTGGACGGCCCTTGTGGTCTCTTTCAACTCTATGATTCTATGTTTACACCAGTGAAGAGATCCAGGACTTAAATCCTGGAAATCAGGTGGAGAGCATCTGGATAAAAATTAAAGGGGAAGGAAACAACAGGGATGTTATTGTGGGAGTCTATTACAGACCCCCAAGTCAGACTGAGGAATTGGATGATGCCTTTCTAGAACAGATGACCACACACTCAGAAAGGAGAGATGTAGTAGTGATGGGTGATTTCAACTATCCTGATATTTGTTGGAAATCAAACTTAGCCAAAATATTAAGGTCTAGCAAATTCCTTACTTGCCTTGAAGACAATTTGTGGAAAAGGCAACTAGGGGATCAGCCATTTTAGATCTGATCCTAACCAACAAGGATGATCTGGTTAATGGGGTGCAAGTGGTAGGATCCTCAGGTGGGAGTGATCATGTTCTCTTGGAGTTTGTTATACAGTGGAAAGGAGAAGCCAGGTATAGTCAGACATGTGTTCTAGACTTTAAGAGAGCAGATTTCAGTAAACTTAGGAAAATACTGGCGGTGATCCTGTGGTCAGGGATACTAAATGAGAAATGAGTTCAGGATGGATGGGTGTTTCTCAAAAGGAAGATACTGAAGGAACAATTTAAAACAGTTCCAGTGAAGAGGAGGAATGGGAGGTGTCTCAAGAAACCAGGATGGATGACTAAGGAAGTTACAACTGAGCTAAGTTTTAAATGGAACATTTATAAGAAATGGAAAAAAGGGGAAATCACCAAAGGAATTCAAACAAATAACAAGCACATGTTAGGGGTAAGGTCAGAAAAGCTAACGTGCAGAATTAAGAACAACAAAAAGGGCTTTTGGGGGTATGTCCATAGCAAAAAGAAGAAGAAGGAAATGGTAGTCCCACTGTGCAAAGAAGATGGCAAAATGCTAACAGGGGACAGAGAAAAGGCAGAACTACTCAACACCTTTTTTGCCTCAGTCTTCTCAGAAAAGGAAAGGGGTGCTCAACCTGAGGAAAATGGAGCAGGTGACACAATAGGGGAAATGCAGCACAGAATAAGTAAAGAGGTAGTACAGAAATACCTGGTTAATCTAAATGAATTTAAGTCTCCAGGACCAGTTGAACTGTATCTAGGAGTATTAAAGGAATTGGCAAATATAATATCAGAGCCATTGGCAATAATCTTTGAGAACTCCTGGAGAACAGGAGAATCAGTCCCAACAGACTGGAGGAGCACAAACATTATCCCCATCTTCAAAAAGGGGAAAAAAGAGGATCCCCACAACTATCGCCCAGTTATAGTTTTTTGTGGGTTTTTCGGGCTGTGTGGCCATGTTCTAGAAGAGTTTCTGATGTTTCGCCAGCATCTGTGGCTGTTGCCCCACTTTTCACCTGTGTTAAAAATGGCTCACTTTCTCTCCTCCTCTTCCTATTACCCCCCTTTGTCCTCAGTGTTCTTATGTTGCTCCAAACTGAGTTCAGAATGCCAAAGTAGTTCCCACTCAGTTAGTTTAGAGGGAAGAGAGGAGAGGAGCAGGTAAGATCTTTTCCCTCCAGGGTTAGGCAAAAGCAGATGGTCTGCAGCTGCTTTGTAAAATATAAAATATAAAACTTTGATTTTTACCTGGTTTGAAGTCTGACGAGTTATAACAGATGCAAGTACACCATCTCAGTCTGCCCCTCCTGAAGCCACATTGTCTCCCAAGGGAAGGAGTTCTAATGTCTGGGAGCAGCCACCGCGAAGGCATGTTATGTTCTTTCAATACCGTTGGATGTAGTTTATCTGGTCCTGGAGACTTGAATTCATTTAGAGTAGCCAGGTATCCCTCTACAACCTCTTTATTCTGTGCTGCATTTTCTCTACTGTATCTTCTGCTCCATTTTCCCTAGCTTGAGCACTGTTTTCCTTTTGGACGAAGATCAAGGCAAAGAAGGTGTTGAGTGGTTCTGCCTTTTCTCTGTCTCCTGTTATCATTTCACCATCTTCTTCACACAGTGCCCCTATTGTTTGCTTGTTCTTTCTTTTGCTACGGTCATAACCAAAAAACACTTTTTATTGTTTTTAACTTCTCTACCAAGCCTGAGCTTACCACCAGTCAGTCTTCCAGTCTTCACCAGGCTGAACATGCCTAGCTACCTCAGCCTTTCCTCATGTTTTCTTCTCCATACCTTGCATCATTTTTGTACCACCTTTCAAAACCTCTAGAGCCCCAATATGATGTATAATGTATGCTGTATAGCACCTAAGAAGCCTTTGGAGTCCACAAAATGGCCTTATTTCCCCCTCTTTTGTCTTCCTCACAGGTAGCTCAGTAGCAAAAGATGCCTAATCTGGAGGAGACCACATATGAAAACTGAAGTGTCTGTTCTTTTGCTCATGTGAAGCTATGAATCCTACAAAAATGGATTTTTAATCATTGGACTAAAAAAACATGGAGAACCACCCAAATTATTTATGTTCATAGGGAAACATTTTTGGAAAAAAATTATTTGTGATTAATGAACTGTTGTCATTTTCTCCCCTGCTGCTCTCCATCTCCTTTGAGGAAATGGCTGTCTATTTTACTACAGAGAAGTGGGATCTCTTGAATCAAGGGCAGAAATCTGTGGTTTGGCACAGTTAACTGAGGAAATTGACCAGAATGAAATAGATATGCTTGGCTGAGAGGAAAGGGAAGAACGTTGGATAAAAGTAGTGATTGTTCTTGATCCCTAATGAGATCCCTGGTTTCTGTGTTCAACTCAGAATTTTGTGGGTCCCTCTATGGTGTCATGGGAAACAGCCAAGATTGTTGTGAGAAAGAAGAGTTTGGAAATTAAAGGGGACTAAAAATGCAAAGGGGAAACCAATAAAAGAATGGTAAAAAGAACTCCTCTGTTTCTCAGCAAGATATTATTTGTGATATTTCCCCACAGGAAAAGTATAAAGGGAAAAGAAGGGCACACTTCCTTTTGTGCAACAATATTCCAATATAAATTCCACTTAAACATGCATTGCAGAATCTACACAGAGAAGAAATAATACAAATACGTGGAAGTGGAAAGAACTTGAGTCAGATTGGACATCTTCATGCACAGCAAAGAACCCACATGGAGGAGAAACCATATAAATGCATGCAGTGTGTAAAGAGCTTCAGTCAGAGGGCACATCTACATTCACATCAGAGAACCCATACTGGAGAGAAACCATATGAATGCATGGATTGTGGAAAGACCTTCAGTCAGAATGGAAATCTACAGTCACATCAAAGAATCCACACAGGGGAGAAGCCATATAAGTGCATAGATTGTGGGAAGACCTTTTCTCATAGTCAGTATTTACATTCACATAAAAGAACCCACACAGGGGAGAAACCATATAAATGCATGGAATGTGGAAAGAGTTTCACTCAGAGTTCAAGTCTATATTCACATCAAAAAAGTCATACAGGGGAGAAACTCTATGAATGCATGAAATGTGGAAAGACTTTCAGTCATCAGTCAAATCTACATTTACATCAAAGAACCCACACAGGGGAGAAACCATTTAAATGCATGGAATGTGGGAAAACCTTCAGTCAGAATGCACATCTGTGTACACATCAAAGAACCCACACAGGGGAGAAACCATATAAATGCATGGAATGTGGAAAGAGCTTCAATCAGAGAGGAAGTCTGCACTCACATCAAAGAACCCACACAGGGGAGAAACCAAACAAATGCATAGAATGTGGAAAGACCTTCTCTCATAGGCAAACTTTACGTTCACATCAAAGAACCCACACAGGGGAGAAGCCATATCAATGCATGCAATGTGGAAAGAGCTTTAGTTGGAGTGGAAGTCTACGCTCACATCAAAGTTTTCACACAGGGGAAAAACGATATAAATGTGTGGAATGTGGAAAGAGCTTCATTAACAGTGGAAACCTTCATTCACATCAAAGAACTCACACAGGACAGAAACCACATAAATGCATGCAATGTGGAAAGTCCTTCTCTCATAGTCTAACCTTACGCTTACATCATAGAATCCACACAGGAGAGAAGCCATATCAATGCATGCAATGTGGAAAAAGCTTCCGTCAGAATGCACATTTATTTTCACATCAAAGAACCCACACGGGGAAAAACATATAAATGTATGGAATGTGGAAAGAGTTTCATTCGAAGTGGATGTTTACATTCACATCAAAGAACCCACAAAGAGGAGTCCATGGAATGTAGAAAGTCCATGGAATGTAGAAAGCCCTTCTCATAGCCAAACTTCACATTCACATCCAAAAACCCACACAGGGAACCCACATCCATTTGTTGCTTATTAACATGCAAGTCTCAATATCTCAGAACTGTACCAAGATTTTAGATTTAGGGGGGAAATGTAACAGTATGTAGAAGAGAAGCTGGACTTGTTAAGTTTAGAGATTTTAAGACAATAATTAGATATTATTGGACCTCATTTTCTGCTTGAAATCAAGATCAAGTCAAAGACATAATAAAGTGGGCATACATTTTTTGATATAATATACATTTGGATCAGTGGGCAGAATTATGATTGAAGGGAATGAAATTTATATTTTGTTATATCTGAACAAGAGTATTATAAGATGATGCATCATTGGTATTTGACACCAGAAAAAATGGGCAAAATGCACAAAGGTGTTTCAAATTCATGTTGGAAATGTAAATAACAGATGAAATTGTTTTATCACAGTGATTCCCAGACGCTCATCCTCCAGGTTTTTTGGACTTGAACTCCCAGAACCCCCAGCCAGAGTGGCCAACAGTAAAAAATTCTGGGACCTGAAGTCCAAAACATTTGGGGGACCAAAATTTTGGAAACCACTCTATATGTGGTGGACATGTGAGTTGGCCAAGAACATCTGGAATACCAGCCAGGGCTGAGGCTCGACTCAGGCCTGCATCCTTCCGAGGTCGCTAAAATGAGTACCCAGCTTGTTGGGGGGCAATCAGCTCACAGTTGTAAACCGCTTAGACATCCCATAGCACAATATGAAGCGGTATATAAATGAAGCTGCTTTTGCTTTTGGAAGTAAATACATTGTATGTTACAAATAGTTTTGAAAGTTAATTTTCAAAAGGAAACCGGAATTGTATATATTGGGAACGCAGGAGCACATGGGGAAGAAATATGGAACATTTTGCAAATTACTTCAACTACAGCAACAAGATTGTTGTATACACAGATGTGGAAAAACACAGCAATACCAATGTGCAAGGAATGGTTGTTGATTATATGTGAAATTACATTATTTACTTACGTATAATTGTTGTGAGGAAGTTCAGAAATCATATTTGTTTTTTTCTTCCCCTTCTTTTCTTTCCTCCTTCTTTTATATTTCATTAACATGTTTTACTACTTTTCTTCCTGTATCGTCTTGTGTTTTTTAATATTTTAAATTAACAATGCAGTGCATGCTATATGGAAAGCATTAATGATTGCAGAATATTAATTAACACCAGGTAATTCACTTAGGGTGTTGTCTAATGCTAACAATGAATTTATTAATGTTATAAATAATATAGGAATGTGCTTCAGTCAGAGAACTTTGTGAGAAGCAGAATCTTTATTCAAATTTATCATACTTTTATTTGCTTTAGGGAAAACCAGATTCTTTGTCAGCTAGGAATGTCTCCCAACAGACTACTGTACAGGCTTAGTGAACAAAACCGCTCACCACAAATCTCCGTTTACAAAGTCTTTTTACACTTACTTAGCCTCCATTTTCCTCCTTATATTTTGTCTAGCCAGATATTTTTAGCAGCATTATCATAGCGAAAGTGATGAAGGAGGGCTGTACAGTGGGCCTTTGGTATCTGATGGTGGATACCAAAATCTGTGAATGCCCGAGTCCCATTAAATACAATTGCATAGTAAAATGTCCTGGATATAAAATGGAAAATCAAGTTTTGCTATTTGGATTAGGAGGGAATCAGCTTAACTCCCTGTTCTCCATTTCACCTTTCATTTCTATCTATCTGTATACAGTATATGTATTTATATGTATATGTATACGTACACACACACACACACACACACACACATATACTGTCTGTATACACTCGTCCCTCCACATTTGCGGCTTTGACTTTTGCGGCTTTGATTATTCACAGATTTTATTAATATGTTTTCTCTAAGAATATCTAGGTCCTCCAGCGCAACTCTGTGATCAACTTTAACCGAAGGCCACACTGAAGAACTCAGAGATTCCTAGAGAGAACACTCCACAAGGGATTTGTAGCTCCTCTAGCGCAATTCTATGGTCAATATCTGGCAGATGTTGACCATAGAGTTGCACTGGAAGACCTAGAGGTTCTTAGAGAGGTGTTCTCTCAGGTAAAACATGGTGTTTTTGGTATTTGCAGTTTTTCCACATTGATAGGGTCCTGTACCTCTAACCCAGGGGTCCTCAAACTACGGCCCACAGGACGGGTCCGGCCTGCCGAGGCCTTTTAACCGGCCCGTGGCCCGCCTGGCGTTTTTGTATTTTTGCTGCCGCGGTCTGCCCGTTTTTCCATTAAAATATATATATAATATATATAATTTTTTTTTTAATGGAAAAACGGGCTGGGCGCCTCCTCAGGTGTGACCTGCCCAGGGTAATCCAGTGCTTTGGAGTCATTTCTAACTTATGCCAATCCCTATCATGGGGGTTTGCTTGGCAAGTTTCTTCAGAGGAGAGTTGCCATGGTTATCCTCTGAGGCTGAGAGAGTATGACTTGTCCAGGGTAATCCAGTGCCTTCGAGTCATTTCTAACTTATGGCAACCCCTATCATAGGGGGTTTCTTGGCAAGTTTCTCCAGAGGAAGGTTTCCATTACCATCTGGGGCTGAGAGAGTGTGGCCTGACTAGGTAATCCAGTGCCTTTGAGTCATTTCTAATTAATGGCAACCCCTATCATGGGGGCTTTCTTGGCAAGTTTCTTCAGAGGAGAGTTGCCATGGTTATCCTCTGAGGCTGAGAGGGTGTGACTTGCTCAAGGTCATTTTTTGTTTTTGTTTTTTTGTTTGTGTTTGTTTGTTTTTTACTCCAGCCCTCCAATGGTCTGAGGGACGGCGAACCGGCCCAAGGCTCAAAAAGTTTGAGGACCTCTGCTCTAACCCCAGCAAATGTGGATAGGTGAGTGTATGTCTATTCCTTTCCTCATTCCTCTGCCTCCAGATGCGAAGCTGGACAGGCCAAGAGAAGCCTGGTCCATTTCGTCCCCCCTCCCACTTCCTCCACCTATAAGTCTTTTACAAAAGGAGTGGATTTCCCCCCACTAGGACATGTTGGCAATCCCCAAAAAACACACCACAAGGGTCTTCCCTCCGCTCCCATGGGGACTGGATGACAAAGGGAAGCAAAGAATAGAAAGAAGGTAGTTTCAGAGGAGGGAGAAGAGAAGCTTTGCAAGCATGATAGTGATAGAGGAGGGTCTTCCTTTCCCAGAGGTTTGCAGGAATGAAGGCTCCCCTCCCCACTCTGATCCCCCAGGAGGAGTTCTTCCCCCCCCACACACACACACTTCATCCTTCCCCAAAAAGCATAATTGGAGGAGTCTACTCCACCTCTCATTGTCGCAGGGCAGAAAAATGAAATGCATAGATATAAGATGGGGGTCACATGGATTAACGTGACTATGTGTGAAAGGGATCTAGGAGTCCTAGTAGACCACAAGTTGAACATGAGTTAACAGTGGGATGCTGCAGCTAAAAAGGCCAATGCAATTTTAAGCTGCATTAACCGTAGTATCGAATTGAGATCAAGGGAAGTAATAGTGCCACTGTATTCTGCTTTGGTCAGGCCCCACCTGGAATAATCCTGTGTCCAATTCAAAAAGGATGTTGAGAAACTGGAGCGTGTCCACAGCAGGGCGATTAAAATGGTGAAGGGTCTGGAAACCATAAATCCGTATGAGAAAGGGAACTGGGTATGTTTAGCCTGGAGAAGAGACGGCTGAGAGGGGATATGATAGCCTTCTTTAAATATTTGAAGGGATGCCATATTGAGGAGGGAGCAAGCTTGTTTTCTGCTGCTCCAGAGAATAGGATCTGGATCAATGGATGCAAGCTCCAGGAAAAGAGATTCCTGCTCAACATTAGGAGGAACTTCCTGACAGTAAGGGCTGTTCAACAGTGGAACACACTCCCTCGGAGGTTGATGGAGTCTCCTTCTTTGGAGGTCTTTAAACAAAGGCTGGATGGCCATCTGTTGAGGATGCTTTGATTTTGAGTACCTGCATGGCAGAATGGGGTTGGACTGGATGGCCCTTGGGGTCTCTTCCAACTCTATGATTCTATGATATGCTGGGTTACACTTAACAAAGGGAGCCAGTGTGGTGCAGTGGTTTCAGCCTTTGACTCTGGAGACCAGGGTGTGAATCCTCCTGTGTTAAGCTGTGGAAACCCACTCGCTGGCCTTGGGCAAGTCACAGTCTCTCAACCTTAAAGGAAGATAAGGACCAACCCCCTCTGAATAAATCTTGCCAAGAAAACCCCAGTAAGGTCTCCATAAGGTGGAAGTGACTTGAAGGCACACTGAAGCAACAACATACTCACCAAAACAACAACCATCATTGTCGAATATGATTATATTTAGAACATAACTTGCCTTATACCGAGTCAGGCAATTGGTCCCTCTAGCTCAGGCACAGGCAACCTTTTTGAGACCTGGGCCAGTCTCCCATTGCCCAGGTCTCGGCTGGGCCGAGAGGGGGGGGGAATGGCGGCGCGCGCCCTCACATGCGCGTGCACCCCCTCACGCTGCCGCATGCGCCCTCCCCCCACACACGCGCGGCCGCCATTTTTGTAGTCCGAATCACGGCCGCCATTTTGGACGTCAAAAGTTGCGCATGCGCAAACGCGTCACGGCTGCCATTTTGACATCAAAAATGGCGGCCGCAGCAAGCGCGCGGCCAAAAACGCGCCTGGATGGCGACGTGCGGCGGCAGCAACGGCGGCAACCAACGACCTGGGCCGGTAAGTCCGGCGAACGGGGCCTTTTCTGGCCCGCGGGCCGTAGGTTGCCGACCCCTGCTCTAGCTCAGTATTGGTAACTAACTGGCAACAGCATTTTGAGGTTTCAGGCAAGATTCATTTCAAGACTAACTTAGTGATCTATGTACCCATCTATCCATCTAGTCATTTTAAATTAAAATGTGTGTATATATGCCTTCAAGTTGCCTGTTGACAATTTTCTTAGGCAAGGAATACTCAAGAGTATTTTTTGGGCATCCCATTGAATTCCTGCAAATGTGTGTTCTGCACTTGTCACATAGCACATTAGTACAAAAAACATTGCTAAGGAGTCTGTATTGTCTGTTATGGGAAGAGATCCATGGGGCAGGGAAGGGGGTGACACCATGAGTTACCGCACTAGCTGACACCAATCCTAGTGATGCCACTGGTTCTGAGTTGTATATCTTTCCATTTTAAAATCTTTTCTAATTCTTCCATAGCCACCCTCCCCATTCTTAGTCTCCGATTTCCTGACTGCAGTCCCCATTTCTATCAATGTTTGATCCCATGTATGGGAATTCTTTTACTATTTCTATTTCTTCATTGTCTAGGTTGAACTTGTGAAGCCTGCCTTTGCACTTTCTTCTTGGATCTTCCTTAGTAGGTGTTCCAGGTCTGTGAGGTTTTCTGCTGGTATTATGGTGTCATCTGCATATCTCAGATTGTTGTTATTCTTTCCTCCTATTTTCACTCCTCCTCCTTCTGTGTCCAAGCTTGCTTTCCTTACAATGTGTTCTGCATATAAGTTGAACAGATAGGGTGAAAGGATACAGCCTTGTCTGACTCCTTTGCCAATTGGGAACCATTCTGTTTCTCCATGTTCTGTTCTGACAGTAGCCTCTTGTCCTGAGTACAGATTCCTCATCAGGACTATCAGATGTGTTGGCACTCCTTACAGATTGTTAATCTGATAGTTCTCTGACTTCAGTCTTACAATCTAGAAAGACATGACACAAAATGAGAAGGGAATGGCAGTGGGGAAAGGGATCAAGTAAAGCAGATGCTACCCCTTTTTTCTCTTTCCAAGGCCAAGATGGTGGCAGTTAAGATGGAGAGAGGGGGCCTTTCAACTTCTTCTGGGGTTAGGCATGGTGGAGCAGTGCCTGCCTCTACTTCTCTTCCTCCAAGGCCAGAAGTTTTCTCCCCAGTATAGATAGCAGTCATTTTCTCCCCAGTATAGACTCTGCAGTGTGTATTTAAATGTGATTCATATTTATAGTATTGCCTACAGAACCCAGAAGAGCAGGGTTGAGAGTTTAATCTTGGGCCCCTTCTGCCTTTGAGTCTGGCCAAGGACTCATTATGGGCTGGGCAAAAAGAATATATATATTTTTATATATATATATATATATATATATATATATATATATATATTATATATATATAGACTGCCAGAAATTTATTTATTTATTTATTTATTTATTTATTTATTTCTGGCAGTCTATATATATGATACCAGGATAGAAATTATATAATATATATATATATATATATATATATATATATATATAGTATATATATATACTAAATATATATATATATTTCTGGCAGTCTATATATATGATACCAGGATAGAAATTATATAATTTCTATATATATATAGTCTATATATATACTAAATATATATATATATTTCTGGCAGTCTATATATATGATACCAGGATAGAAATTATATAATTTCTATATATATATAGTCTATATATATACTAAATATATATATATATTTCTGGCAGTCTATATATATGATACCAGGATAGAAATTATATAATTTCTATCCTGGTATCATGAGATACCCATGAGTAAAATGAGTTTTTTCCCCACTTTAGAAAACCTTCCCCAATTTCCCCTTTTCTATCGTTGTTGTTGTTGTTATATTATTATTATTATTATTATTATTATTATTATTATTATTATTTTGGGAGGAGAAATGCTGAGAGACAGTGAGGGATTTTGACTCCTTCCCTGCTTGAGAGGTACCGAATTATGGGCCTTTGCAGACTGCCAGAAATAGTGCAAATTGAGTCCACTTTAACTGCCCTGGCTCAGTGCTAGGGGATCATGGGAATTGTAGTTGTTTTTTTTCTGAGACATTGAGCCTTCTCTTTCAGAGAGCTCTGGTGCCAAAATAAACTACAGTTCCTATGATTCCCTAGCACTGAGTCAGGGCAGTTAAAGGGGACTCAATTTGTACTGTTTCTGGCAATCTGCAAAGGCCCTATATGTCGGGGGTGAGGGATCATCTGAGGTTATTTTTCAGGGTTAGCTAGAGAAAGAGATAGATGTCACTTGATACATATTTAAATTATGTGGTAAAGAGATGGATGGCCCTTGAGGCCTCTTCTAACTCTATAATTCTATGTCTCTCTATATGTAGTAATCACATGACTCAGCAATGGCATCCTATTTATTCACCATGTTTATTTTAATATTTAGAATTATATAATTTCAAAAAAGCTTATCTTCAGCACTCTCCTTGTTTATACAAATTATGGTGTATCATTTTCCCCCCTACAATGACCAAGGAAAATTCTCACTCCAGAGGCCAGATCAAGAAAGAGAGATCTAGATACCTAACTGGGTATAATGTATATTCTGAGGTAATTTTTCAGATTGTGTCTAGACACAGTTAAGACACTGCCTTTGAGCATGTGCTGAGTGCCTTGGTCCCACCACCATGGTGGCACAATCCAAGTCACTGGCAAAGAGCCACAGAAATGCAGGCAGTTTCTCTTCACACTCCTTCCTCTCTTTCCCCCCTCCACAGTTCTCTTCTGAGGGAAAAGGATGGATTTTGAGATCAGAAGTGAACTCAGAAGTGAGATGTGGAGAAACTGGAGCGTGTCCAAAGGAGGGCAACTAAAATGGTGAAGGGTCTGGAAACCAAGCCCTATGAGGAACGACTTAGGGAGCTGGGGATGTTTAGCCTGGAGAAGAGAAGGCTGAGAGGTGATATGATAGCCGTGTTTAAATATTTGAAGGGATGTCATATTGAGGAGGGAACAAGCTTGTTTTCTGCTGCTCCAGAGACTAGGACCTGAAACAATGGATGCAAGCTCCAGGAAAAGAGATTCCATCTCAACATTAGGAGGAACTTCCTGACAGTGAGGGCGGTTCGACAGTGGAACACACTCCTTCAGAGAGTAGTGGAGTCTCCTTCCTTGGAGGTCTTTAAGCAGAGACTGGATGGCCATCTGTCAGGGATACTTTGATTGGGAGTTCCTGCATAGCAGGGGGTTGGACTGGATGGCCCTTGTGGTTTCTTCCAACTCTATGATTCTATGATTCCAGACTGGCCTAGGGCAAAGACTTTCCTTTCTAAAATTAAATCCCTTGTGCCTTTCAAAGAATTTAGCACATCTACCTAATATGAAGGGAAAGGGATGGAGGGAAGCGCTACCTGCCTCTTAGAGAGCCAGTGCTGTCCTAGAACACCTTTATGGGAAGGACAAGATGGCAGCCACATGAAGGTCCCTCACAGGGAGATTCGGGGACTTCTAGTAATCTCCCTGAAGGACCTGGGCCCTTGGGGGGGGGGACTTAAGAAATTGATTCCACCAAGGAGGAGGAAGAAATTCCCAAGAGGTTCTGGGCCTTCAAGCTCCTTGTGAACAAGGACTGCAGCTCAGACTCTCTCTTCCCTTCCTTCCTCCGTTTTCATTTTCTGCTTCAGGGGCTTGTTTATACTTTCCTTTGACAAAGCTACTTTTTCAGAAACAGAGCAAGAAGACCAAATGGAAACAAAATCCCACTCCTCAGGGCATCTTTTCAAATTATTTCTCATCCCCCAGCTCCAAGGGAATGGCATCTGAGTGGCAAGCAAGCTTCCTTCAGCCCTTTCCCGAATTCTGGGAAGAGACATCTGGAGAAGGAGGGCCCATGATGACCAATGACCATCACACAAGAAGGGAGACTGTGGAGGAGGAAAAGGTGGGTGCAAACAGAGGCCAATTGCTCCAGAAGAGAGGAATGTGGAAGGATAAGATAGCTAATTCACCATTACCTGCCAGTTTAAGCTCAGAGCAGGATTTCTAGCAATAGTAGGCAATGGTTGGGATCCAAGGAACAACTGCAGAACATCCTGTGTGTACCTGTTCAGGAGGAGAAACCCAGGATCTAGATCCATCCAGAGTCAGGAAGCCACAACAGTTCTTGGGAGCTTAGAATCATAGAATCATAGAGTTGGAAGAGACCACAAGGGCCATCCAGTCCAACCCCCTACCATGCAGGAACTCCCAATCAAAGCATCCCTGACAGATGGCCATCCAGCCTCTGCTTAAAGACCTCCAAGGAAGGAGACTCCACTACTCTCTGAGGGAGTGTGTTCCACTCTCGAACCGCCCTTACTGTCAGGAAGTTCCTCCTAATGTTGAGGTGGGATCTCTTTTCTTGCAGCTTGCATCCATTGTTTTGGGTCCTAGTCTCTGGAGCAGCAGAAAACAAGCTTGTTCCCTCCTCGATATGACATCCCTTCAAATATTTAAACACGGCTATCATATCACCTCTCAGCCTCCTCTTCTCCAGGCTAAACATCCCCACTCCCTAAGTCGTTCCTCTTTGACAAAGAAGGCAGCTTCTTCCCACCCTTGAGGTCTTTCCCAGAACCAGATCCACTGACTCTCTGAGGTCAGTGAGGAAGAGAGGGCACATGCAGAGAAGAAAAGGGCTGTCCCACACCATTATTCCACCTGAGGACCAGGATGAAGATGGAGCATCTCCATTTTCCCTTTCCTAAACATAAAACCTGTCCCCATTTACCTCTGATGACTGTTATATGACATGTATTTGTAAAAGGTATTGGATAGTAATGAGTGCAACACTACACTTGTCCAGTAGTGCAACGTTTAATAACTTGGCATTGTTACTAACACCTTGCTATTTCAGTTGCGTTCTCTGAAAATCCTATTTACAACAGATTATCTTCATGCCATTGTGGACTTTTGATATCATTTCTGAAACTATTTGTGTGGATGTATTTTATAGGTGGGGAATACATGAAATGAGAGGAATTGTGAGATGTGCTTCCATACATTCCATAAACACTGGTTGCTAACATACCTCTAAGCCATTCCTTTCTCTTGTGCTAATGCTGTTACCATTACTATAGAAGTGGACAACACACTGGTTTTCTATTTGTACAATTGTTCTCTATGTTTATAACTACCTCATCCATTTTTTTCTAGATCATGGATGGCTTCCAGAAACTAGACTTCCCACATTGCATTAAGGTGGTGGATGGAACCCACATTCCAGTATGCCCTCCAGTTGGTGAGGAATATTACAATCAGAAACAGGGTTTCTTTATAGTCACGTAGGGGACTATGGCTCACACGGGCTGCTTCACTGACATCAAGCTTGGCCATATGGGGAGATTGCATGACAGCCATCTGTTCAAGTACTCTGGATTGTGTCAAGTGATGGGTGCAGGTGGCTTCATTAGCCAACGTCCCTGGAAGCCTTACTATCACCCTCAACAGGGTTGATACCTCCTTTGATAATAGCAGATGGTGCCTACACTCGCCAACATTGGCTAATGAAGCCATACAGCAGACAATTGGACAGCATGAAGGTCATATTTAATAATGTTTTGAGCCGGGCAAGAAATGTTGTAGAAAGGGCCTTTGGCAGGCTGAAAAGCTGGTGGGGATGCCTCTTGTCTAGACTGATGATAGAAGAGAAAGTTGTTGCTGCATGTGTTGTGCTGCACAAGATATATGAAACAATGGGAGATGTTCTCCATCTGGACACTGACCCTACCACCTTGGCTAATACTCCCAGTTTCCCAGGAACAGCTACAGCAATACAGTAAAAGATGTAAAAAAGAGGGGGAAGCAGTGTGTGCAGCTGTCACTTTGCGTACTGTCAACTGCGTACTGCTGTTGTTTCTTTTAGATTGTTATAGAAATATATACATACACCAATTATTTAAAAGTTAGCATATTAAACTTTCTTTTTCAAAAAACAATGTAAACATATTTTTCCTTTTTAAACAAAAAGATTTCTTGAGCATTTTAAACAAGTGTACAATTATGCTTGACAACATTGTGACACAACTCTATAGAGTCAGGGAGAGTAACTTTCCTTCCTTTTCCTCTGTCTACTTCCTCTTACAGGTAGTACCTGTGAAGTCTGCTCCTCAAGTTCCTCCGCCACATTGGGGCAAGCACTTGGGCCTTCTTCACTATCCCCAGCTTGTGTCAAATCTGTCGGTGGAGTAGACTCTTCCCCTGGTGAGGCAATGCCTGAAGATGTTTTTCTTCCTGCCATTCTCCTCTTCTTTCTCCTTAACATGGCCCCCCAGAAGGAGAAGGAGGTGGGGGTTGCATAATTCCTTTGCCATGACAATGGATATTGAGGCGCTGAAACAGTGGGAGTGTTACCACCTTGATTCCCCCTTTGACTTTTCATTATGTCCACGACAGTGTGCATGCAATCAATAATTTCACGCCTGTCTCTCTGACTCGCTACTGCATGTTCCTTTAATATTTCTAAAATTTGTTTTGCAACACTGGCTTCCTTGGCCATCCCTCTAGTAATCTGGTCCGATATAGATTGCTGACCCTCTCTCACCAAGCGGGCCTGTTCATTTGCATTTTGCATGATGGTTACAGCGATATGATCTCCTCTTCTTGCCCTCCTACTTCTGCCCCTCGAATGGAGGAGGCGGGTCCTTGGTGACTGTGTAACAACAGCTTGCTTAACATTTCCAATTCCAGCAGAAGTACCTTGAGCGGGACAGGTGAAAAATAATAAAGAATATGTTATTTCTTTTGTTCAAAAGGCTATAATAACACAAATCATTATTTACAGTTATACATTGCCACAATACATCTGATTCCAGGACACATTTTTAGAAATATTTGAGATATTACAAATAAAAATATTTTAAACACAACACTAACATGGTAATCTCTATGACTTTTCAATATTATGTATGCAGTCTACTTAGACATATCTCTGAACATCTTACATGTACTGTCTGGTTGTGCAATGTTTACATTGGTTACCTCTGGATCTGATATACTCTAGAGGTGTAATTATTTGTTGATATGGACAACCCCTCATTCCCCCATTAAAAATGCCCTATTTTGACATTTCATAAAACCAGTATATCACAGAAAACATACCCTTGTCTGGTGATTCTAGCCTTCCTGCAATCTGGTCATTGCCTCCGCCATCTGCTCCTGTCCCTCAAAAGGAAGAATACAGTTTGTGTGAGGTTCTTGAAAAGTAGAAACACTTTTTGTAATTATATCTTGGTCTGGAAAATATTGATTTGATAGTAGAGGATACCTCAACTTGTTGTCACATATTTTAACATTTAAAAATGATGGACTGCAGTTCTGCTGTTTTCCCACCTTTGCTACTTCTGCAAAAGGGGTTTCCCTTGTAATGCATTCCAAAATCACAAAATGGACTTTTTGGACCAGGGTTAGGCAACCTTTCCCTTTTAAGGGCCGAGGGACTTCAGCTCCCAGAAGCCTCAGCCATGTTGGCCAATAGTCCCATGTTGGCCAGTAGCTCCTGGGATTCTGGGAGCTGAAGTCCCTCGGCCCTTAAAGGGGAAAGGTTGCCTGATTTGGACCATTGCTTGCTGATGTTCAATAATGAGCAGCCAGTTACAGAAAACAGGAATGTCTACCCAAAGCTGCTGCCTGCTTGCAGTTTCTAGACCAAATGATTTTATTCTAATATGCATCTTCCTTGGCTTGTTAGAAGAGGTTTGTGAAGTGAGCTTCCTTAGAAATTCTCTTACATTAACAACATAAACATGCACTTTATTTGTGGGATGTGTTAACACACATGTTTACAGTTCTCAGTTGCAGTTGTAGTTTCCTTTACCATTGTGTCTGATATCAGGATACTTAGTATAATTTCCTTCAATTTCAAAGAAGTAATTATATAGGAATACATGGTTCCCACGTGCTGCTGAACAAAACTTCAGTTATGATTTCCATTGCTTGTACAAATGCACATTTCTGAATGCATCATTTTATTTCCTAGAAAAAAATGTTTTTCTGTACATTCAGAGCTTCTACTTGATGATTTCCCAGGTCAGGAGAAGGCTGTAGAACTTAACATTGCAGACATTTGCAGAATACAATTTACATCCATTACAGCTATGTATCCTATGTGAACATTTCCCTTTTTTACACAGATTAATAATTGAATGAGAAAAGACTAACCAATTTCTGTGTCCGCTCCCATCTCAATTTCTGTATCAGGAAGGTCAGTGATTGTTTCGTCATCGGCATCACTCTCGCTTTGGTTTTGGGCATCTGAAAAGTTATAATTTGTATCATTTGAAAAATAACATTAGGTGTCAGCTGTAACAAATAATTCTTACACAGTGTGATGGGGACTTCTGGAAATCCCTGACATGCGATGTTTTCCCTTTCTGGTTAAACACACAATTTTTTTAAATTAAAAAAAACCCATACCTTCTTCCAGAAATTGGCTGCTATTGAGATTACTCCCTTGGGGTCCCTCTTCATCGACTTCTGACATTGCGGTATCGCTGGTCTGGGTGGCACCACTTGATCCTGCTTCCTGCCCCTGCCTTCCAAAATCCAAACTTCGGGAGAGCCTGTTTGGAATAACACTTGCATCTCCTTGAAGAATTTTGTCCAGATCTTTAAAGTATGGACAGGTCACCTTTGGTCTGCCACTAAACTTGTTGTGGTTAATGACACGTCTATATTCTGCCCTCATATTTTTTGTCTTTGAACGACATTCCTCGGCGGTCCGTGAATGGCCTCGCTTCTTCATCTCCAATGCCACATCCTTGAACACGTTTAGATTGCGGTGGCTCTCCGACAGCCTTTCTTGGAACGATGCGTCCCCCCAAATCGAAAGAAGGTCCAAAATCTCTGCATGTTCCCAAGCAATGCCCCTCCCTTGCTTCCTTCGTTGGGGTACTTCTTCCTCTGTTTCTCCGTGCAAGGCAGGAGTTGTATGGGATGAAGCCATAAGTACGCATGTGGATAACTAAACCAGAAACAGAAGATAAATAAACCGACATCATGTGGGTGGTTCTATCACTACATATTATAACGTTATAATTGTGCAATACAGGAAACTCAGTAGCCTGCGATACAGATGTATTGGGGCTATACAAGTAGGATGTGGATTTTTTGTTTAATCATGTTATAGATTATCGTACAAAACTCTTAAAACATTGCTATTTCACCTAAACTGCTCTGACTGCTGCCTGTTGCATTCTGGGACTTGTAGTTTAGGAAGGGGCATTTAAAATATTTAGACAGACAGCTCTTAGGCCTCACTGAACTACAAACCCCAAAATGCAACAGAAGGCAGTCTACCTCGATTCTGAAAACCATATCTACATGATGCTGCCCATCCAGTTAGAGGAAAAGGGATACTTTCAGACAATTATCCAGGTTAATTCAAAATTTAAAGTAATGAGGAACGAGTTCAACAAATTAATGGAACTCTTCAAGGGCAACACTCCAAGAGACTGCCTCACCCTTTACTTTAAGGAAATGAAAAGGCTATGAGACCTTACTGGGAAGCATTCCTGGATAGAAAAATATCCCAATAGTAATTTTACACAGCTAAAGTTTTTTAAAATTAAATAATTTACTGTTGTCCAATTCTATCTTTTAATAAATATATTACATTATTGATTTAATTTATCGATTAATAAATTGACTTTCGTTGAAAGGGTTTATTTCATCAGTAAAACTGCATGAACCAAGCATACATTGGCTTGCTGATATATTTATACAGCGTGCCCATGCCATACGTGGGCATGCTGTATACAGATTTGAGCAATGGCATACGGCAAGCCAAAGGGAAGGCAAAATGGTGCAGTGCTGCAGGAGTGCATTGCCATAGAAGTCAATGAGATTTGAGCTTATGTGGTTTTTCCCATATGTGGTGTGGGAGGCTCCGGAACGGAATCCTTGCATATACCAAGGTCCCCATCTATTTAGCTTAAAATAAATTGTGTGTATTTTTCTTTTAATACAAATGACAGTGGATTAAAAATTGAAATGCATTACATACAGATGTGATCTGGAGCAAGAGGAATCCAGACTGCTGAAATCCTCTTGCTCTAGGATTCCTTCTCCTTACCTGATCTGGTTCTGGTCCTCTGTAAAAAGGAAGAGGCAACTGAGTCCTTGTTGGTGGCATCATTCCAACCTCTGCGGGAGAGACCAAGGAGGGGGAAGCCAGTCACATCTGCTGCTGTTACAGTTTTAATGGCACACCTCAGTTAACAAAGCCTCTGAGAAATAAGCTCCCTTTTACAAAGTCAAATCCCTTCCCGCCCCCATTTCCTCTTCATCCACTGTACAGCTGAAAATATTCTAGCAGCACATGAATTGGAAGGATGGTGTAAGAGGGCTGGAAAAAACAAGCGTTTTCAGCACTTGGTTGCAGCAATGTGTCTGTAGTAGACAATGAACTAACACTTGAGCTGAGAAACAGTGGGATTCTGCTGTAGCTGATCTGACTGCAACCCACAACACACAAGAGAAACAGCAGCTGCCTCCAGAGACCCTCACTGAGCATGAAGGAAAAGCTAAATAGAAAGAAAATGGAAGAGCAGAGAAGCCTGCCTCAACAGCTATCCCTAAAACTTGCAAGAACAGTTCAGGCTGGCAAAAGAAAAGGTCATTCCTGAATTCATTTTGGGAAAAAAGCCTTCAGCTGAGTTCTAGAAGGTTCCGAACATTTCTGTTTACTTACGCAAGGCTTCCCTGACCTCATGGTTCCACTACACATGTGCACATCTTTAGTTTTGGAGGAAAAGTGTGCCGAAACATTTTTTTATGTGTGTGTGTGGTTCAGGAACCCATCCCTAGTCTTCCCATGTGATTTATGCCTCTCATACCAAATTTTCTGTTAAAGAAAAAATGCCCTGGAACATATGTGGTTTTCTGCAGTATAGCTGTATTCTGTTGGAAGTCTAAGAACACAAGAATGCTTCCAGCCCAGGAAAATGCAGAGGGCGGACTGGGTGCAGTGGTTTGGGTGCTGGACTGGGAAAATCCATTTCGAGACTCCAGTGAGTCCTGAAAAGTCACTGGGCAGCCTTGGGCCCCCGTTGTCTCTGACCTGACCTACCTCACAGGGATGCTTTTGTGCAGACAAAGAAGATTGTGCAGACAAAGTAATGAGGGACTTAAGTTCCAGAGAGCAAAAGCCAGATGTGAATAGAAACACACAGGGGACAAGATGTGCCATGTACATCGAGGATGCATAAAGTGAATCTCCACATGTGGAGATGAGCATTACCTATGTTATGCAACGCTTGGGTTGAGTGGCAACGTTTTGCACCAAATGTACGACTGGACAGCGGGATGCACAGTGGTACTTCAAGCACACCAGGCAAAATGTCCCATTGTTTCCACAGAAGACCCTGGGAGGCAGTAACACAACCCAGTAAAGTGTACAGTAGAGCAGGGATTTGAACACTTATCCCCAGAGTTGTCATCTAACACTCAGACCACTACACCATGCTGCCTCCCAGGATCTTTAGAGTTGGTGTCAGAAATTACTTGAAAGCTTACAGCAACAACAAATAGTGATGTAGGGGTTAAGATATCAGACAGAGGCATGGGGAAATCCAGTTCCAGTTCCCACTGAGCCACAAAATCCACTGGGGGATGCCAACCACATACTCTCTCAGAGATACATTGCCCTACCTCACAAGGTGGTTGTTGTGAGGACAAAATGGCCTTGAGTTGAGGGGAGCAAAGACCAGATATAGACAAGAACACAAAGCTCTGGAACATCATACTAATAGGAAAATTAACTGAAAGAGGAAGGGCTGCTAGAGACAACCAAGATCACTTCAGTTACATGCGATCATACTGTGAAAACTTCCTCACATGTTGCTTTTTGGAAAGATATTATAGTTGTTATTTTTATCCAGTTGGCTGGAAAGTCCAGTAACAAACTCAAAGCACTTCCTTTTACTGATTTTTAGATGCATTCTTTGCTGTTTTATTTGTTTCTGTAAAATCTTTAAAATACTGGAGACTTTCAGTTGGATATGGCGGACCGAAAAGATGTGCCAACAGCAGCCAGAAAACCTCCCTGATAGGGGGAGTTTGGACAGATTTCACACAAAACCCTCTCAGTCCTTGCTGGGTAATGTAGTTCACACTCCTATGATGATACCCATCACTCTGAAAAGATTGTCTCTCCCAGTGTCTCTTGCCTTACCATATTAGTCACATTCTTTATTCTTAATAGGCTAAGAGGACCTAAGCATCGCCTGGAAACAATGGTGAGCCAGTCTATTTGTGTGAGATGGAGAGAAAGGAGAGAAGTAAATAAGATAAAATCGGCAAGGTGCATTGCTTCCTGGGAACTGTAATCTTCTGCCCGTCTTGAATATTAAGAGGAATTGCTCTATAAAGAATGTGCTCCAGATAGGAAAATACTTGGCAGAGAGCTGGTGGGAGTGCAAAAGTTAAAGAGAAAGGAGAGGAGAAAGGTCAGGATGGACTCAGATAAGGGGAAGATTGAGGAAAGTTTAATCCAGGGGTAGGCAACCTTTCCCCTTTAAGGGCTGAGGGACTTCAGCTCCCAGAATCCCAGGAGCTATTGGCCAAAATGGCTGAGGCTTCTGGGAGCTGAAGTCCCTCGGCCCTTAAAGGGGAAAGGTTGCCTACCCCTGGTTTAATAGAAGGTGGAAAGGAATTGAGAGTTTAAGACAAAAACAAACAAGATTGCAGATTAAGACTGAGAGGGAGGGGAGAGTGAAAGATCAAAGCAAAGCAAAGCAAAGCAGCTTCATTTATATACCGCGTCATATTGCGCTATGGGGTGTCTAAGCGGTTTACAACTGTAAGCTCATTGCCCCCCAACAGTTGGGTACTCATTTTAGCGACCTCGGAAGACTGCAGGCCTGAGTCTAGCCTGAGCCCTGGCTAGTATTGAACTCGCAACCTTGTGGTCTATGAGTGAGTGGCTGCAGTACAGGCATTTACCCACTGCGCCACCAGGTATTTATAAAGAAACCAGTAATTATAAAGAAAGGCACAAGACAGGGTTATCCTCCCCCCTTCTATTTCTGATTGTGTTGGCGAAGTGAAATTGTAGTATCAAAGAGAATGAGGAAATAGAGGGGGGTAAAGGTGAAAGGTAGAGAGATGAAACTGAGAGCATACGCAGATGACTTGGTTTTGACATTAACAAATCCTGTGGAAAATATACAAGAAATTATAAAGGAATTGGACCAATTTGGAGAAGTCTTGGGACTATCAGTTAACAATGATAAAACTTCAATCTTAGCAATGACTTTCTCTAGAACAGAAAAAGCAGAGTTGGAAAAAAGGTCATAGTTTCAAATTTAAAAAGAAACGAAATACTTGGGAATTACTATTTGAACTATTTGAACTAAAAATGTTGAGAAACTGGAGCGTGTCCAAAGGAGGGCAACTAAAATGGTGAAGGGAAACCATGAATCCCTATGAGGAATGACTTAGGGAGCTGGGGATGTTTAGCCTGGAGAAGAGAAGGTTAAGAGGTGATATGATAGCCTTGTTTAAATATTTGAAGGGATGTCATATTGAGGAGGGAACAAGCTTGTTTTCTGCCACCCCAGAGACTAGGGCCCGGAACAATGGGTGCAAGCTCCAGGAAAAGAGATTCCACCTCATCATTAGGAGGCACTTCCTGACAGTGAGAGCTGTTCAACAATGGAACACACTTCCTGGGAGTTTAGTGGAATCTCCTTCTTTGGAGGTCTTTAAACAGAGGCTGGATGGCCATCTGTTGGGGGTGCTTTGATTGAGAGTTCCTGCATGGCAGGGGTTGGACTGGATGGCCCTCTTTAAATATTGGCACCATAGAATCATAGAATCATAGAATTGGAAGAGACCACAAGGGCCATCCAGTCCAACCCCCTGCCATGCAGGAACTCCCAATCATAGCATCCCTGACAGATGGCCATCCAGCCTCTGCTTAAAGACCTCCAAGGAAGGAGACTCCACTACTCTCCGATGGAGTGTGTTCCCCTGTCGAACCGCCCTTACTGTCAGGAAGTTCCTCCTAATGTTGAGGTGGAATCTCTTTTCTTGCAGCTTGCATCCATTGTTTCGGGTCCTAGTCTCTGGAGCAGCAGAAAACAAGCTTGTTCCCTCCTCAATATGACATCCCTTCAAATATTTAAACACGGCTATCATATCACCTCTCAGCCTTCTCTTCTCTAGGCTAAACATCCCCAGCTCCCTAAGTCGTTCCTCATAGGGCTTGGTTTCCAGACCCTTCACCATTTTAGTTGCCCTCCTTTGGACACACTCCAGTTTCTCCACATCCTTTTTGAATTGTGGTGCCCAGAACTGGACACAGTATTCCAGGTGAGGCCTGACCAAAGCAGAATAGAGTGGCACTATTACTTCTCTTGATCTAGACACTATACTTCTACTGATGCAGCCTAAAATTGCATTGGCCTTTTTAGCTGCTGCATCACACTGTTGACTCATGTTCAACTTGTGGTCCACCTGGATTCCTAGATTCCTTTCACACGTAGTCTCATTCAGCCAGGTGTCCCCCATCATATATCTGTACTTTTCGTTTTTCTGCCCTAAGTGCAGTACTTTACATTTCTCCGTGTTGAATTTCATTTTGTTAGCTTTGGCCCAACTTTCTAGTCTGTTCAAGTCATTTTGAATTTTGATCCTGTCCTCCGGGGTATTAGCTACTCCTCCTAATTTGGTGTCGTCTGCAAATTTGATAACTATGCCCCCAATACCATCATCCAAGTCATTAATAAAGATATTGAATAGCACTGGGCCCAGGACAGAGCCCTGTGGCACCCCACTGGTCACTTCTTTCCAAGTTGAAAAGGAGCCATTGTTGAGCACCCTTTGGGTTCGACCAGTCAACCAATTACAAATCCATGTAACAGTTACTTTGTCTAGCCCACATTTTACCAACTTGCTTGCAAGAATGTCATGGGGGAACCTTGTCAAAGGCCTTACTGAAATCAAGATATACTATATCCACAGCATTCCCTTCATCTACCAAGCTGGTAATTTTATCAAAAAAAGAGATCAGATTTGTCTGGCATGACCTGTTTCTCTGAAACCCATGTTGACTTTTTGTGATTCTGAAATTATCTTCCAGATGTTCACAGACTCTTTGTTTAATGATCTGCTCCAGAATCTTTCCGGGTATTGATGTCAGACTAACTGGACGATAATTGTTGGGATCCTCTTTTTTCCCCTTTTTGAAGATGGGGACAACATTTGCCCTCCTCCAGTCCGCTGGGACCTCTCCTGTTTTCCAGGAGTTCTCAAATATTATTGCCAATGGTTCCGATACTATGTTTGCCAGTTCTTTTAGTACCCTTGGATGTAATTCATCTGGTCCTGGAGACTTATATTCATTTAGATTAACCAGATGTTTCTGTACTATCTCTTTCCTTATTCTGTGCTGAAATTCTCCTATTCTGTCCTCTTCTCCATTATACTCTAGTTGAGCACCCTTTGCCTTTTCTGAGAAGACTGAAGCAAAGAAGGTGTTGAGTAATTCTGCCTTTTCTCTGTCCCCTGTTAACTTTTTGCCATCTTCTTCACACAGTGGCCCTACCATTTCTTTCTTTTTCCTTTTGCTGCTGACATACCCCCCAAAGCCCTTATTATTGTTCTTAACCTCTCTAGCAAGCCTGAGTTCATTCTGCGCTTTAGCTTTTCTGACTTTACCCCTACACGTGCTAGCTATTTGTTTGAATTCCTCTTTGGTGATTTCCCCATTTTTCCATTTCTTATACATGTTCCGTTTAAAACATAGTTCAGTTGCAAGTTCCTTAGTCATCCATCCTGGTTTCTTGAGACACCTCCCATTCTTCCTCCTCGTTGGCAAGGTTTGAAATTGTGCCTTCAGTATCTCCCTTTTGAATTCCCATCCGTCTTGAACTCCCTTCTCTTTTAGTATTCCTGTCCATGGGATCACCCTCAGTATTTCTCTAAGTTTAGTAAAATCAGCTTTCCTAAAGTTTAGAATGCATGTCTGACTATGCCTGGCTTCTCCTTTCCACTGTATAATAAACTCCAGGAGGACATGATCACTCCCGCCTAAGGATCCAACCACTTGCACCCCATTAACTAAGTCTTCCCTGTTGGTTAGTACCAAGATCTTTCAAAGTTTATATGGAGTGGGAAAAGATCAATGGTTCGGAGAGATTGATTGGCTTTGCCCAATTTAAAAATCTATTACGAGGCATGTTGCTTTGCATGGTTATTCGAATGGATATATCTGGAAAATACTGAGTTGTTGTCATTAGAAGGGATAGATTTGAGATATGGATTTCATGTATACCTGTTTTATGGGAAACTTAAAAGTCCACAGAGACTTTGAAAACCATTTCATACGAAAATCTTTAATTTGGGTTTAGTTAAAATATAAAGAAATTCTTTGTATCTACCACCTTCTAAAGCAATCTATTCCATTGTCAAACAGTTCTTACAATCAAGAAGTTCATCCTAATGTTTAGGTGGAATCTCCCTGCAGTTTGAATTCAATGCTTTGAGTCTTGGGGGGAAGCAGATGGGCGGCACGGGGCCACCCCAGGAAGCTGCGCCGCGGGGCCAAGGTATCCGCACACCTTGGCCCTGCGGCGCAGCTTCACCGCCCCTGGAAGGAGCGCTAAAATAGCGCTGCTTCCACAAATCGCCAAAGGTGCGCCGCAAAAGACTGCCGGTGAACCTTCTGCGGAGGGCAGGCTGCTCCGAGGACATTTTCGGGAAGGGGTTGGGGCGCCCAGCGTGTGGCTGCCCCTCCCCTTCCTTGTTCTGAAGATGGCGCTTAGTCTCTGGAGCAGCAGAAAATGAACTTGCTCCTTCTTCATTATGACATCCTTTCAAATATTTAAACATGGATAGCATGTCCCTTGTTAACCTTCTCTTCTCCAGGCTAAACATACCCAGCTCCCTAAGGTTCTCCTCATTGGGCATGGTTTCCAGACCTTTCACTATTTTGGTCAACTTCTGGAAACGCTCCAGCTTGTCTACATCCTTTTGGATTGTAGTTCCCAGAACTGGACACAGTATTCCAGGTGAGGTCTGACCAAAGCAGAATAGAATGATAGTACAGTGGACCTTGGTATCTGCAGGGGATCTATGCTGGGCTCTCCCATAGATACCAAAAACCATGGAACCTCAAGCCTCGTTGTGCTTAATATCCCTAATGGCCGTGCCAGAATTAGGGGCAACGGGACTTCAGATAAGCCCCAATTGAACCGAAACAATGGGACTTACTTGAAATCCCATTGTCCCCAATGACAATGCGGACATGTGCACATGCTGAAATTGGGGACAACTAGGGCTTGCTGTCTGCAGATAAGGAGGCCCCACTGTATTACTACCCTTGTTCTAGACACTGTACTCTTATTGATACAGTCTAGAATCAGATTGCCTTTTTTAGCTGCCACATCACACTGTTGATTCATGCTAGGCTTGTGGTCTACTAAAACACCTAGATCCCTTTCACATGTAGTCTTGTCAAGCCAGGTGTGACCTATCCTATATTTATTCTTTTCATTCTCCCTGGCTGGGTGTAATACTTTACATTTATTCTTGTTAAAATCTATTCTGTTAAGTTTTTGCCCAGGTCTCCCATCTGTTAAGGTCATTTTGAATTCTGATCTTGTATTCTGGAATATCAGCTATTACCAACCACCTAGGTAATTTGGTGTCGCCTGCAAATTAAATAAGTATGCACTCTGTTCTGTCATTCTGTTATATCTATCATATATCTCATATGAGATGCCCCCTTTTGAGATGTGTGCTCCAATCACACCAAAGTCTGGTTAATGACTTAAATAACAGTGTAGCTTACAGTATCACAAAGCCAGGAAAAAAAAAAAGCGAAAGGGGAATTTGGAGTTTGGAAGAAGTAGGAGAAATGACAGCATGTGGGGCAGTAGGAGAGGAGAGATTTGTTTGTGCAAGGGGGAGAATTCTGATCTCATTTCCGGAAAAGGGGGGGGGGAAGGATCCTTCTGAATATCCTTGGTAGTAAAAGGAAGGCATTTCGGGTAGGCTGGAGAGGAATAGGGTAATCTGGGGGCTGAAGGGACCCTGAATTCACTTTTTGTGTGGAAAGGAAAGAGAATGAGTTTGGTGGAGTCTCCCTCAAAGTGTGGTGGAGTCTCCTTCTTTGGAGGTTTTAAACAGAGGCTGGACAGCCATTTGTCAGGGATGCTTTGACTGAGAGTTCCTGCATGGCAGGGGGGTTTGACTGGATGACCCTTGTGGTCTAATCTAATTGTGAATAATCTATGTTTAACGATAAAACAATAAAGATAATTTAAAAAATCTTTAAAATTCTAATATATATATATATATATATATATATATATATATATGTCTCTCTCTCTCTCTCTCTCTCTCTCTCTCTGTGTATATGGACACAAAACGGCCGAGATCCTATATCAAGAGTGTAGAGCATAAATCTCTGCTTGTGGAAATATGCACTGAACTTGGCAAAATGCACACCTACAGATGCATCTGGAAGCTCAGTGACCCTGCATTCACAACTCCACTTCCACAATTGTGCACTGTAGTCAACCCTCTGTTTTCACAGGGGATCCATTCTGGACCCCTCCCCTCTCCGTGAAAACGGAAACTCACCAATATTCAAATCCCACACCATTTTAGCCAATGTGTACACACCATTTTAGCCAATGGGGCTCGCTCCTCCGCAAAGAACCAAGACTGCGGACTTCAAGTCCAGAAAAACAGAGGGGTGAGTGCATATGGATGTTTTGCATCAGACCAAGATGTCCAACAGCTTCCATTGGGGAAATTAGAGCCAGCTTGCTGTAGTAATTTCAGTGCTGGACTATGACTCAAGACCAAGGTTCGAATCCCTGCTCTGCCATGGAAACTCACTGGGTAATCTTGGGCAAGTCACATGTTCTCAGCCTCAGAAGACGACAAAGGGGAATTCCCTCTAAATGAATCTTACCAAGAAAACCCTGTGATAGGGTCGCCTAAAGTTAGAAATGACTTGAAGGCACACAACAACAGCAGCAATTCCTTACCTTGCAATGAGGCCCCTCCATCACACTCTTCCTTGATCACCCTCCATTGGGGACTCTGCCTGGGATCCAATGGAACGTTCTCGGACACAGGGAATTCAGACTTAACTTCTACCAAGAGATTCGTGACCTGAAACAGCAGTCAGGATTCAAGATATGGAATTTGGAGGCACCCCACATTTCAGATCTGGAGGCGCTATATTTCAGCAGAACCTCTTCAAGTGGCCTTTGTCCTCCAAAGTCATCAGAGGCTCAAAAAAGGCAGCCCAGAGCCAGAACCTGCTCACCTTGGCCCCAAGAAGAAATGCTCTCACCTGCTGCTCTTTAAGCTTCTTCTCTGACTCTGGACGACTCAGGAGAAAACCCTCTGCCAGGGCCACCGCCTGGGAACAGGTCTCTGCTCCACATTCCCTGACCCACTTCTCCATCTCCGGGGGCAAGATGGTCAGGAACTGCTCCAAGATCACCAGGTCCAGGATCTCATTTTTTGTGCATCGCTCTGGCTTTAGCCACTGACAGCAGAGATGGTGGAGTCGGCTCCAAACCTCTCGGGGCCCCTCGCCCTCCTCGTAGGAGAACTGCCTGAAGAGCTGGCGCTGTATCTCTGAATTGGCAAGATCCTCTCCCAGGGAACTCTGGACTGTCCTCTCCCAGAATCCCCCATAGCTCTGAGCAAAGAAGCCATCAGGACCTCTTCCTCCTCCAGGGTCAGTTGAGAATGATTGATCCATCTGTTTTGTTTTTTTAAAGCAATGAAGCCACAAACAGGATCAAAGAGATTCCTCCTATGTTCGTCTCAGGGAAAATATGCCCCTAAGATCCTCTGCTGCAACACCCTGTAAAAACAACAGATGTTTGTATTATTGCTGATATTATTAGGGATTTCAAGCACCATCAATGTACATTGTCCTGTTAAGAATTATTATCCTGGTACAGGGACCCTAGAGGCACTAGATCCTGTCTGATCTTGGAAGTTAAGCAGGGTCAGCCCTGGTTAGTACTTGAATGGGAAATCACTAACAAATACCAGGTGCTATACACTCTATTTCAGAGGGAGGAACTGGCAAAATCTTCTCTGAAGATTCCTTGGCTAATAAAACCCAATGAAATTCATGGGGTCACCATAAGTTCAAAAGCAACTTGAAGGCACACAGGGAAGAAGACATTTGTGGAGGCCTCCAATAGCAAACAGAGCTCT
Source organism: Phrynosoma blainvillii (assembly GCA_026167975.1). Lineage (NCBI taxonomy): Eukaryota > Metazoa > Chordata > Lepidosauria > Squamata > Phrynosomatidae > Phrynosoma > Phrynosoma blainvillii. Next base: position 396,096,168 of record JANUYF010000002.1, on the reverse strand, counting down.
TCCCTGAAGGAAAGGCAGTTTGATTTCTTTCACCAGAGAGCCAGTATCAATAATGTGAAAAGCATCAATAGAGTGAACAACAATTTAAAACCATAGCCACTGAAAACAAAAACAGTACAGTATGCTATTACCACCTTCAATGTTAGCTATTTTATTAGATATAGAATATATAGAACCAGCATGGCACAGTGGTTTGAGTGTTGGACTACGCGCCTTTACAGACTGCCAGAAGTAATGTAGCTTGAGGCCACTTTAACTGTCCTGGCTCAGTGCTAGGGAATCATGGGAATTGTATTTTTTTTTTCCTGGACATTGAGCTGTCTCTGTCAGAGAGCTCTGGTTCTACAACAGACTACAATTTCCATGATTCCTTAGCACTGAGCCAGGACAGTTAAAGTGACCTCAAGCTGCATTATTTCTGGCAGTACAGGCCCTACATTTCTGGAGATCAGGGTTCAGTTCCTTACTCAGCCATGGAAACCCACAACCTCAGGTGAGTCACACACTCTCAGCCTCATGACAGGGTCACCTCAGACACTCAACATTATACAATATATAATTCCATCATATTTATCCTACATTCTATATTCATTAAAATGTCATTGCAGTTCCCACTTATTTTATCAGGTACTCTGCCTCAGTAGATGGAGGCTCAATGTCTGACTGCCAGAGCTGAGAGCCTCCTTGGAGGAAGAGAGCCAACGTCTCCACAGGAGGCCAGGATCCAGCTTTCCAGGAACTCCTCGTTGGTTTCCCCCAGCAGCCGCTATTTTCTTTTTCGGTCCACATTCCTCTCCCTTCTCTTTGAGGTCTCACTGCCCTCCAAAGGACTCATGGACACAACTGCCAATGCTCTTCCTCCTCCTTGCTCTGGGGAGGCCCACTGGGAGACCCACTTCAGGCCTCAGCTGCTGGGGTCAGCCATGGCGCCCCTCAGTCACCTCTCCTGGGCTCCTAAGAGAAGGAAGGGGGCCTTCTTTTCCTTCTCTCAAGTAATCCCTTCCACTAAGGTTCCTTCTTTCCAGGGAAGGGAAGGGAAGCAGGGCTCCGATTCCACCCCCAAAGCTACTCCTTCCCCCACAAAAAGGGGCTTTGGGGTCCCTTCAGCCCTCAGAGTCCAGAGAGAAAAGAGGGGAGGGGGGTTGGCAAGCAGAGAAAGGGAGAGGGGTTCTCTTCCATTGCCACTCATTTTTTGGGGGGGGGGAAGAGAGGGAAAGGTGAGGAGGAGACATTTCTTTCTCCTCCCCCCAGAATCCAGTTCTGTTCCTGCCCCTCCCAATCCCCCCCCATTCCAGACTTTTTGGGGAGAAGAGCTTTGATCCTTCCCATCCCTTGAGGGGGGAGGGACTGGGGGACGGTTCTCTCTCTCTCTCCCTCCCTCCCTCCCTCCAGGAGAACCTTTTCCAGCTCCCTCCATTCCTTGAAGAGGGTCTCTTCCTCCTCCTTTCCCCGCAAGAAGACCCTTCTCCCCACAGACAGGGCTCTCCTCTCCTGCCCTTAGCCTCCCTTCTCCCCCTCGGGCCCCCTTCCTTCCCACAGCCCCCGGGGCCTCTCTAGCTCCTCTCCTCCTCCTCCTTCCTTCCCTCCCTCCATTCCATCCATGGAAGGGGAGAGAAGGAGGCTGTTTTCGGGGGAGGGGGCCTGGGAAAGGAGGGTCTGTCTTCATCCCAAAGGGATTGGGGCGACAGGAGCAAGGAAGGGCCCCCTTCTCTCTCCAGCTGGGAGACCGGCCAGGAGCCCTCCCTCCGACCCCCAAAGTAATATTTCAGCGCCCCCTCCCCTCAATGCGCCCCTTGTTTTACCTCCTGCTCCACCGCCTGAGCCTCCCCTCGTTCCCAACACTAATCTTTCAAAACATTTCCTGCCTCTCTAGGAATCTAAGCCCTCCGCTCTATTTCTCCTCCTCAAAGAGGAATCTCTAGGAATCTGAATCTCTCTTGCCTTGGAGGAAGACTCTCTAGGAATCTGAATATCTCTTGCCTTGGAGGAAGGCTCTCTAGGAATCTGAATCTCTCTTGCCCTGGAGGAGGACCCTCTAGGAATCTGAATCTCTCTTGCCTTGGAGGAGGACTCTCTAGGAATCTGAATCTCTCTTGCCTTGGAGGAGGACTCTCTAGGAATCTGAATCTCTCTTGCCTTGGAGGAGGACTCTCTAGGATTCTGAATCTCTCTCTCTCTTCCCTTGAATGAGGACTCTCTAGGAATCTGAAGGGAGGGGAGTATTTGGGAGGTGGAGAGAGGGAAGGGCAGGGAAGCCCTGAAGGGGTGGAGGGGCAGGCAGGAGAGGAGGAGGGGGAGGCATCCTTGTGGGAAGGGAGAGAGGAGCCCCCCCTAATCGTGCGTTGTGTGTCTCCCCCTTTCAGCCCCCCTCCCGGCTCTCCTTCTGCCTCTAAAAAGGGAGGGGGAGGGGCCGGGGCCGTCTCTGTGGTAGAAATAAAACACTTTGGCACCACTTTTAACTGTTGCCCAGGGCCTCATCCAAGAGAATCCTGGGATTTGTGGTTTTGGTTGTCAGCAGCAGCCCTTTAGGGCAGAGGAAGCAAAAGGCCTGGCAAAACCACAAGCCCCAGGTTCCCAAAGGATGGAGCGTCGGCGCTTAAAGCGGCGTTAAACTGCCTTAGTTCTACAGTGTAAAGCAGGGGTAGGCAACCTTTTTGAGCCGGGGGCCGGGTTGCTGTCCCTCAGACAATTGGGGGGCCGAAGCACCAAAAATTAATTAATTAATTAATTAAAAATAAAAAAAAACACTAAAAAAATAAAAAAATATGCATACACACTCTCTCAGCCCCAGAAAAGCCATGGTAAAACCCTTGTGGAGATTTTGCCAAGAAAACCCCAAGAACAAGTAATTACAACAATGATCAATATCATCATGGTGGGGGGCAGCGGCGGCGGCAGGACTGGCCTGGGGCCGCATCCGGCCCCTGGGCCTTAGGTTGCCTACCCCTGGTGTAAAGGATGCCTCCCCCCTCAAGAGAGGGAAGAGCAGCCTTTGGAGGATATGAGGGAAGGAGGAGGAGACCCCTGGGTTCCTGGAGCAGGAAAAGAAGCCCCTTTCCCTCAGGCTATGGGGGGGGTCTTGTGTGTTTTGGGGGGAATGAAACTGAGGGGGGGCTCTTTGCCTCCAGGAACCCTAGTTTGGAGGCCGAGAAGGAAAAAAAGGCCCCACTGCCCCCCCCCCGACACTCCCTGCAAGAAAAGGAGGTTTAGTGGGAGGGAATATTCAAGTAGAAACAATGTAGGAACAGCAAAAGAAGAGCCAAACTCCCCCAACTTGCTTTTCATTCCCTCCCTATGGGAAGCCCCAGAGGAATACCCACCCATAGTTGTAATAGTTATAGTTAGACGCCCCATAGCGCGGTATGAAGCGGTATATAAATGAAGCTGCTTCGCATAACCCAGTAGTCTCCAACTGGCTGGATTTGGCCAGGAGGGCCCTGAGGAATCCTCTGCTGCCTCACTTTTCAGCTGCTTTTAAAATGGCCCAGCTTCTCTTCTCCTCCTCCCACTTTCCCCCTTTGTCCTCAAAAGTTGGGGCTGCTTCTCCTCCTACAAACTGAGTTCAAACTACCAAAGAGGTTCCCATTCCATTAACCCAGAAGGGGGAGAGGGGAGGAGGGGTTCCAATCTGTTCCTTTCCCCCCAGGCTCTGGCAAAAGGAAAGGGCTGCAGCTTCTTCTTGCTTGTGTCTTCTTCCTGGTTGGTCTCTTGTGTCCAAGGTTTAACCTGTGAAATGTTGGTGGGTATGGCACAGACACCTCCCAACATCCACACACTCTACTGCCCATCCTCCCCAGCAGCTGGGATGGAGAGGGATCCCCTGTCTTTGAACCCAGCTAGGAAGCCAGAGAGTCCCATTGGGAGCCCTGGGCTGAACCTACAGGCTTCACCAGACATCTTGGGGAAATACAGGATTTGTGTTGTGCAGAAGGGAGGCTGAGAAAAAAAATCTAGGATTGACAATATCTATCTGTAACCACATTAACTATAGATCATGAGTGGTGTAGTGGTTTGAGCACTGGATTCTGCAGATCCCAGCTTGTCAATGTAGACCCACACCCACTAGGTGACCTTGGGAAAGTCACACTTTCTCAACGTCAGAGAATGCCAATGGCAAATCCTGTTAGGGTTGCCATCAATCATACATGATTTGAAGGCAACAACAACAACCATCATCAGTGATAATTGTGAATCAGAAACTAATTTTGTGAAGGTAAGTTCCTCTATCCATTTTCCTGACACTAAATCCCAAAGAGTGCTCTTAGTCATTAAGTTGCCACAAGGAACTTGCCAGATTTGGGGACAATGGCCAAATTCTCTTACCTCTCTTATTTAAAGATTCATTCATGTCCTGCCTTTTTCCAATAATGAGACTCAAGGTGACTTACAACTTATTAAAAACAATACAAACTCATAAATATATAAATATACATATAAAATTATTTTTAAAACAATCTGTAAAGTTATTAAAATTAATGTTCATTAAAAGACTACATACAAAAGAATATTGAAAGGCCATCACAGTCAATGTCTAAACACCTGAAGGAAGAAGAATATTTTTACTTGCTGACTGAAGGACAACAAGAAGGAGCCATCCTAGTCTCCCAAGGTAGGGACTTCCAAAGGCTGGAAGCAGCCGCCGAGAAGGCTCTGTCTCTTTTTTGTACCCATCGAAGAAGCCTGAGGAGGCAGTGGGAAATACTTAGAGCTCTAATGGGCCCATAAAGGGAGACATAGGAGGAGGAAATGATTGCCATAACATGAATGTTGTTTTTTCTTCTCTTCAGCTCCACATCTGCTTTGAGGAGGTGGCTGTCTCATTTCCCCAAAACAAGTGGGATCTCCTGGATCCAGGGGCTCCTAGTAAGGAAGTCAGAATAGAGGGTGATGGGAAGGAGTCGTCTTTGGATAAAGGTTCCTTTTGCATTTGTTAGATAGATGCTGAATTAAGAATTGATTGGGATGATTTAGTAGCATCTGATTGGGATTACATTTGATCGGGACTATGCAATAGAATACTTGTGGATCAGCTTTGGATTTTGATTTATATTGAACTCTTGTGACAGTTGTGATTACTGTGATTTACTGTGGACCTATGATAGACTGTGGAATAGAGGAAGACGGCATGGAAAGAAGATAGAAGTTAACTAATTAAAAAATTGAACTGGTTTGGACAGTGTATGGTTTTGATTTGGATGGTATGTTTTGGACTGAGAATTCGATTGAACTATTGAATAAAGTCAACAAAGAAGGAAGAAAGAAGTACAGAGTTTGAAAAGAGAGGTAATAAATACTAAAGAGCATTACTAAAGAATTAAGAAATATAGAAATGTGTAATTGATTTATAGAAAACAAGTATAAAATTGTGAAAAAATATAGATTGAGGAATTCATAGAAACTATTTGAGAAGTTTGATTGAATATTAGAAAACATAAATAAGGTTTTTTCTCTTGCTGAAAATCTTAACTATCTATATCTTCGTTATGTGCATTACTTGAATATATCATTGATAGTGGGTATTGTGAAGTAAAGTAAATTTTTACTTTTCTTTTACTTTTTTGCTTAGTGATAAAAGTTTCTATTCTTGTATAGGTTAAAAGAACTGGTTACTTAAAGAAATAACAAATTGATTAGTAAGATTTCATATTATTATAAGAAGTTTGATTGAAAGGTTAATCTATCATTTGAAATACTAAGAATAATAACAATAGGTCAAAGAACTATTTATGGACAAGATGTCAATGGTCACAAGAGAGAAAGAGAAAAAAATTATGCAAATATCAGTAGAAAGACAAATAACAATGAGAAGACCATCCATTGAACTGAAGATGACAGATTCAATTTTAAATTTTTTAGAAGCAATACAGATAATAGAAACAAATATTAGACAAGAAATAAAAGATTCTAGAAATGAGATAAAACAAGATTTCAAAATTGATGATTTGAAGGAGACAATGAAGGTGCTATCAGATAATGTAAAGGACATGAATAAAAAAGTTGGAGACTTGGAGAATAAGATTGAGGAGTTGGAAAAAGTGACAAAAACCTTATGTCAAGTGCAAGCCCAAGAAAAAGAATTGACTATAATGAGAGAAAAACAAAGGAAGAAATGCATAAAGATAAGAGGTCTAAAAGAACAATATAATGAAAATCTATATGAAATAATTATCCCAGCATTGGCAAAATTGATTGATTGCTCAAAAGATTATCTAGACATGGAAGTAGATAAATTTTTCCAAATCAGTTCGACAGTTGCAAGGAATAAAAATTTGCCAAGAGATATAGTAGTCTACTAGAGAAAGAATTAAAGACAAGATAATTCAAGCAAGGTATGAGATGAAGGTGGTGATAAATGGCTTGGAAGTCATGTTGTTTAAAGATGTGCCTGTGGAGATATGGACAAGATGTCAACAGAGAGGAAAGAATAGGCAGCTTTAGCAAAAATGCTACAAATGAAGAAAGTAAGATACAGATGGGAACCAATAGAAGGTATCTCCTTTACATGGCAATAGAGACAATATAAGATTGATATAGTGAAAAAAGTGAGAGCCTTCTATGAGGTTTAGGGAAGAAGAAAGAAGAAAAAGAAGAGAAAAGAAGAAAAATGTAGTGATGTGGCAAAGAACACAAAGGACTGGAAACAGAATAAAAAGTGATGGTATTGGAAGGAGAAATACAGAAGGAGACAGAAGAAGAAACACCAGAAGGAGTGGTAGGTGGAGAAATATATAGCCTACAGTCGGAAAACAACACTTTAGAACAAGGGTAGGCAACCTTTCCCCTTTAAGGGCTGAGGGACTTCCGCTCCCAGAAGCCTCAGCCATGTTGGCCAATAGTCCCATGTTGGCCAATAGCTCCTGGGATTCTGAGAGCTGAAGTCCCTCGGCCCTTAAAGGGGAAAGGTTGCCTACCCCTGGACTACAGGTTTGCTTCCTTTTTGATGCCCTTTACAATGCATTACTGCCAACTTAGAAGGTGTCCAGACTGCTTGGAGCAGGTGTAAAATTTCAGCACCATATTTTATTGGCTGACCTGCTAAATTGATGAATCCTTTTCCTTATACAGAGCTCTGTGAGCATGCAAGGTGGTAAAAGCATACCTGGACTCCGTGTAGCTATTTACCACTATTCGGTCTGCCAGTTCCAATGCTTGGTGAGAGCTATTAGTTCTGCCTTTTGGGCCGAGGTTCCACCTGAAGTGGTGTGGCCTTTACAACTTTGTCTTGAGTGACCATGGAGTATCCTGCATATCTATTGCCATCTTTCACAAAGCTGCTGCCATCGGTAAAGTAGGTGGCATCAGGATGGGACCATGGGGGGTCCTTTAAGTCTGGTTTGCTGGAATATACCTCATCCATGGTTCTGATGCAGTCGTGGTTCAATGTCCCTTCCAGGTCCATAGGTAACAAGGTTGCTGGATTGAGCTAGTGGTTGTCCCCAGTTGGACCCTAGGGTTTTCACACAATATAGCTTGGTACTTTAACATTAGGCTGTTGGTGAACCAGTAGTTCCTTCTGTATTCCATTGAACTCACAACTGCATGAGGAACTTTTATCCTTAAATCCTGTCCCAAAGATAATTTGTCTGCCTCTTTCACCAACAGGGCTGTTACTGCTGTCGCCTTCAAGCACCCAGACCATCCTTTTGACACTGAGTCTAGTTGTTTTGACAGGTATGCCACAGGTCGCTGCCATGAGCCTAAAGTCTGGGTGAGTACCCCTATTGCCATTCCCTGTTTCTCATGCCCATATAGAGTGAAAGGTTTTGTAGCATCTGGTAGCCCCAAGGCGGGAGCTTCTATCAATGCCTTCTTGATTTGGTCAAACACATTTCTTTGTTCTGAGCCCCATTGTAATTCTGAATATTCCAGTCCTTTTGTGGTCTCATATAGTGGTTGAGCCATCAATACAAAGTTAGGGATCCAAATTCCACAAAATCTGCAGCTCCTAAAAATTCTCTTACAGCCCTTCTGGTCTTTGGTTTGGGCGGGGAGCAGACAGCTTCTTTATGTTCAGATCACAGCTCACGCTTTCCTTATGACACATTCTTCCCCAGTACAGATTAGAATCATTGTAAATCTTGACTCAAAGCAGTTCCAAGCAATGTGGGTGAGTTTTTGAACCCTTGTGCTAACCTCATCCAACAATATTGAATTTTCCTCCTGGTTGTTCCATCTTTCCACTGTAATGCAAAGATACCACACTGGGGTGCCAGACGGATACAGAAAAAAGCATCCTGTAATCAGATGGCATTTTACTCTAGCAAGATTAGCAAGGTTGAAAAAAGATCATAATTATAAATGCTGGAAATGTCAGAAACACGAAGGAACATTCTTCCACATGTGGTGGCGTTGCCCTTTAGCTAAAAGCTATTGGGGGAATATACATAAAGAAATACAAGACCTGCTTCAAATAAAAATCGATAAAGATCCAAAACTATTTTTATTGGGTTGAGGAGTTAGAAAGAAAATTTGGGGAAAAGATTTTTTACATGATCACAGTTGCAAGAATAACTTATGCATCGAGCTGGAAACAGTGTAAAGTCCCAGAAATGATAGAGTGGTATGGGAGACTTTTGGATCATATTGAGATGGATAAACTGACTTATATGCTTAAAAACCATACTATTAATAGGTACAATGATGAATGGAATGGAATAATAGACAAGATCCAATATAAGATGTAAGAGATAAGAGATAATACAATAATGTAATAATTTAAGATAGTAGTCCTCACAATTACTGATTATTCTCAAAAACCTTATTAAAAATAATGTAAATCATAGAAACTTTTTTTTAAAAGAACAATATGACAACTGATGGGATGGTATCCTGATGGTATAATTTGTATATTAGGAAAGCAACAAAGGGTCAATTAAAAAGAAAGGGGGAAAAAAAGGTATAGATTCTGTTTAGCAATATATAAAGGATATTAGAGAGAAAACAAGATAGCTATATTACCTTAGTTTAGATTCGAGGAAGTGATCTTTTAGAGGAGAATGTAAGAATGTATGTGGATGTATGATCAACGTTATTGTCATTTTGTATGTTAGTGTGTTAGTTAAATGTATTTATGTTTTTGTTATGTTTTTAATTAATTCAATAAAATTTATTTTTAAAAATCTAGGATAGTAAAATGGGTGAATTAGTCCCAGCATGAATTAGTCCCATAAGAACATAGGGGTTTGGGATTACAGGGTTTACAAACTAAGTCTTGGACCGGCCGGTAGTCTCAGGTTCTGGGTTATGGACTGGTAACAATGGCACTCTCTTAAGAATGTTGTACTTTAGGAGGCGATTCAAGTGTTTCTGGATACCTATAATAGTTTCCCTGGGTATGGGATATTGTTGGACATGAACCAGATTTACACCTGGTTTCACTTCCACAATGACTGTGGGATGAACCTTGCCATTCCTGGGGGTTATCTTCTGCCCATACTCCTGGAGCCTCAAAGGATTTCCACAATTCTGAATCTTCTTGGATATTTAACACCTGGTGGCACTGCCACTCCTCTTTTGTTGGACATGTAAAGCAGCTTCATTTCATTTATATACCGCTTCATACCGCACTGTGGGGCGCCTAAGTGGTTTACAACTGTAAGCTCATTGCCCCCAAACAGTTAGGTACTCATTTTAGTGACCTCGGAAGGATGCAGGCCTGAGTCTAGCCTGACCCCTGGCTAGTATTGAACTTGCAACCTTGTGGTCTATGAGTGAGTGGCTGCAGTACAGGCATTTAACCACTGCACCACCAGGGCTCCTCTAGATGCCACATGTAAGGGTAAGAATCTTGGGAACTGCATTAGCCTGAACTGCACACTCGAGGTCCCATCAATTTCAAAAGATATTTGAGCTTTCAGTTTTGATAGCAAATCTCTCCCTATCAGTGGAGTAGGGCGCTCATATATATATATATATATATATATATATATAAGAATTTGTGGTTCACCTGATGAGTTGCTAAATTACAAGTCCTTTCTTGCAATGGGGGTGTAATTGCTTGCTTCTGGTAGTTCCAACTATTTGTATTTTCTGATTGGTGGCAAGGGCAATTGGATGGGTGACTACGGATTTTTCGGCACTGGTATCTATCATAAAGGGAACTTCTTGGCCCCCATATTGATTTCGACCGTAGGTTCCCCAAAGTTGAGGGGACCCGGTCTGTTTCAATCCCAATCTTCCATTTCTGCCATGCTGATGGATCCGCCTTTGGTCTCATAAGGACTGCTGACTGTGGTGGATAATAAACTTGCTGCTCTATTCAATCCCTATTTACTCTTTGTGGGGGAAGCAGCGGACTGGTTGGTCCATGATAGTGGAGCTGCAGAATTTGTAGGCTTTCATGCTGGTGCTGTGAGCCAGATTTGGGCTGAATGTGCCCGCACCAAATTAATCTCACTGCATCAAGGGCTGTGCTCGGTATCAGAGTATGCCATGGAGTTCAGGAGCTTGGCAGCGCAGGCTCCGGAGTGTCCAGAACCCATCAAAGTCCAGTACTTTAAAGATGGGCTCCGGCCTGAATTGCTGGAGTGGTCTCTCATCAGAGACAACCCAACCATAGTGCATAGATTGATCAGGCTGACTGGAGAGGCAGAGATGGTGTAGGAGGAGATCAAGCTCTCCCAACAGCAGATGGCTAGCACCCAGAAGAAGAGTGAGTCCAAGGACCCTACTTCTGCCGCAGCTGGGAAAAGTAAACCAGCAGCTGAAACTGAGAGAAAGCGCTAGATGAGACTGGAGCTATGCTTGGAGTGTGGAAAAAAGGGGCATATGATCACCAACTGCCCAGATTGAGCATGAAGCTGGGGAACCATCAACGTGGTGCAGGGGCAACCGAGTTCAGCCAGCAAGGGTGAGAATTGCCATAGTGGCAGCGGAGGAGCCGGGGAAGCAAGTGGTGCACCAACCTGCAGTAGAGCCAGCCAAGGAGTGGACAGACAGTGATGATGAAGCAAATGGTGCACCATTGGAAAACTACCTGAGCCTGCCTTAGTTCATGGCGAAAGGCAGGCTGAGCATCCGGACAGCCGCAAACACATGGTGAGTGGGGGAATCCCTCTGTGCATCCTGAAAGTTAGACTGTTCCATCCTGATAAAGGCACTAGTGTAGAGTTAACATCTGTTTTAGTCTCTGGCTGCATTAGGTGCCTGATCAACCATGAGGTGGTCAAGTCTCAGGAGCTGGGGACAAGACCATTGCACCAGCCCATTCCATTTCATCAGATGGATGGATCAATCATGAGGGGACAGGTCACCACTAAACAAATGGTGACTGTGTGGATGGGGGTGGCAGAACATTGGGAAAGAATCCGCTTGGTGGTTGGGCCAACCTATAGCTACCAGATGATCTTGGGAATCGACTGGCTACACTTCCACAACCCCACCATTGACTGGAGACAATTGAAACTGGTGTTTAATGACCCAATATGCAGGGAGCATGTTCGAGAACCTAGTTCATGGGAGAGTGGCAAAGCAGCAGTGACTTTATTAATACCTAGTACCATGGGAGAGAGAATGGGGCAGGTCAATCCAGAGACTATCTGTCCCTACCCATTAGTATACCAGGATCTTAGGGAGGTGTTTGAGGAGAAGGAAAGTGATCAGTTGCCTCCATATAGAGAAACAGACTGTGCCATTGAAATAGAACCGGGGGCTGCTTTCCCTAACCCCAAACTGTTATCCATGACCCCTTTGGAATTAAAGATTTTAAAATAATTCATTGAAAAGAATTTAATTAGGAGATTCATAAGACCATCCACATCCTCCTTTGCTGCCCCAGTGTTCTTTAGGGAAAAGAAGAATGGTTCTCTTCAGTTGGTTACTAACTACAAAAGCCTGAATGCCATCAGTACCACCAACAAATACCCTCTGGGACATTTGGCCACCGGAAAGGTGTTCATGAAGCTGGACTTGAAAGATGCTTACTTTCGAGTTCGCATCAGGGAAGGAGATGAATACAAAACTGCTTTCAATTGCCCACAGGGGGCTTATGAGTATCTGGTCCTACCTTTTTGGACTGTTTGGGGGGATGCTTTATGAGGCTTGTGAATTAAGTCTTGCGACACTTTGAAGGAGTGTTGGTTTATTTGGATGATGTGCTGATTGACTCTCAAGACCTACAATCACATATTAAGATGGTGCAGGAGGTATTGAAAAGATTGTTGGACAATCAGCTATATGTGAAACTGTCCAAGTTCCATTTCTACATAGACAGATTGAATTTATTGGGAAGTCACCCAAGGAATCAAAATGGACCCGGGCAAAGTACAGACAGTGATGGATTAGCCCTCACCCTAAACCTGAAAACAAGGACAAAAGTTCCTGGGATTTGCCAATTTCTATTGTCAGTTCATCTCCCACTTTGCTCAGATTGCTTTGTCCATTACTGATTTGTTAAAAACAAAGGGAGGGGGAAAATTGCTAATCCAAACAATGGGAAGGTGGTGGAGAAACCTAAGCCTTTGGCGAAGGTGGACTGTACTCCCAAATGCCAAGAGGCTTTCAAACAGTTGAAACACCTGTTTAGTTCAGAACCCATCTTGAAGCACCCTGATCCAGAACTACCTTTTTTAAAATAATTTTATTTATTAAAATAGCAAAGACACAATATTTACATAAATATCAACAAAACTACAATACAACCAGGACAAATAATACAAACAAACAGAACTACCTTTCATTGTTCAGATGGATGCTTCAAATTTTGCCTTGGGGGCCATGTTGTTGCAAAAGGACTCGGGGTGATCAGGCCTTGTGCTTATTTATCAAGGAAGTTTCAACCCACTCAGTTAGCATGGTCTGTCTGAGAAAAAGAGGCATTTTTATAAAGTGGATTCTCCAGACCTGGAGACAATTCTTAGAAGAGGTGTGTTTCAGGTGTGGACAGACCATCACAATTGGAGGTGCTTCAAGCCCCTTGCAAATTGAGTCCTAAACAGTGTATATGGACTAAGGACTTTTACAAATATAGATTCAAACTCATATTTATTCCTGGTCAGAAGAACTGTTTGGTTGATGCGTTATTTAGACTCCCTCAACATGTGGGCAAAGAAACCCAGCTGCTACAAACTTTGTTTACCCCAATGCAAATGGGACTAGCGGTCATGACACGTAGCCAGGCTAAGGCAAAAGGGGAAGGAAATCACAGAGAGCTAGATCCATTACATTTAGAGATCCAGAAAGCTTCAGAGAGTGACAACTGGCTGCAAACACACCAGCAATAATTAGAGAAGAAAGACAATGGTCTTCGGTACAAAGGAATGAGAGTATCTGTGCCTAAAGACATAAGACTAAAGGTGTTACAAATATGTCATGATTCTAGAGCTGTGGGACATTGGAGTTTTGTGAAAACATGGCACAACCTTCGCAAGCAATATTGATGGGAAGGGGTGCAGCTGGATGTGGAAGACTATGTAAAAAGTTGCCCAGTGTGTGCTAAGGCTAAGCCCTTGGTGGGAAAACCTAGTGGACTTTTGCAGCTGCTGGAGACCCCTAGTGACCCATGGAAGCATATCACCATGGATTTCTTCCCAGACTTGCCAGAGAGCCAAGGTCGAAACACCATTTGGATTGTGACGGACTTGTTTTCAAAACAAGTACATTATGTGGGGTACAAGGGATTCCCCACAGCCCCCAAGCTGGCTGATCTATTCATACAATTTGTGTACCGATATCACGGATTACCAGATAAGATCATTTCAGATCACCTCACAATTTTGGAAGGTGTTGCAGTCCAAATTGGAGGTTGAACTAGCATTGAGCACCACTCATCACCCCCAGATGGATGGTCAAGTAGAACAAACACTTCACTGGAAAGGTAGCTTAGGTGTTACACCAATCACCTGCAGGATAATTGGTATGAGCAGCTGCCACATGCTGAAGTGGCTTTTAATAGAGCTGTCAATCAGGGTACTGGACATTCACCATTTGAAATTGTTTATGGTTATGAACCTAAGTTGTTGTCCACTTTAACGGTCATCTCATCCTGTGACGGTGACTTAGTGGATCTCTAAGTTGAAAGCATCATGGCCACACATTGTAAATGTTCTAGAAGGAGCAAAAAAGGATTATAAAAAGTTTGCTGACTGACATAGGAAGGTTCGGGTGGGACTTAAAGCCATGAAACAAGAGTTATTTGTCCACCAAACATTTGAAAACAAGACACCCCACTGAAAAACTGGGTCCTAAATATGTAGGCCAGGGGTAGGCAACCTTTCCCCTTTAAGGGCCGAGGGACTTCAGCTCCCAGAAGCCTCAGCCATGTTGGCCAATAGTCCCATATTGGCCAATAGCTCCTGGAATTCTGGGAGCTGAAGTCCCTCGGCCCTTAAAGGGGAAAGGTTGCCTACCCCTGATATAGGCCCTTTTGAGGTCAAGAGACTAATCAATGAGTTGATGGCAGAGTTGGACTTGCCAAAAGCCTATAGACCAGGGGTAGGCAACCTTTCCCCTTTAAGGGCCGAGGGACTTCAGCTCCCAGAATCCCAGGAGCTATTGGCCAGCATGGGACTATTGGCCAACATGGCTGAGGCTTCTGGGAGCTGAAGTCCCTCGGCCCTTAAAGGGGAAAGGTTGCCTACCCCTGCTATAGACATTTACATCCCATTTTCCATTTCAGCCTGCTGAAACCTGCCTGGACCAGTGAATATGGGAGGACTGAGGAAACCCTACCTTTGCCTATGTTGGTGGATGGGGAACAGCATTTTGAAATTTCAAAGTTATTAGACTCTAGAATGCATAAAGGATGACTACAACAGCTAGATTAAAGCACATCATCCAGGCATTATCCCAGGGGTAGGCAACCTTTCCCCTTTAAGGGCCGAGGGACTTCAGCTCCCAGAATCCCAGGAGCTATTGGCCAATATGGGACTATTGGCCAACATGGCTGAGGCTTCTGGGAGCTGAAGTCCCTCGGCCCTTAAAGGGGAAAGGTTGCCTACCCCTGCATTATCCAATCAGCATAAGGTTAACATCCAGAGGGTGGAGTATGGGAAGGGCCAATGGTGTCTTTATTCTGTAGTGCAGGGGTTGGCAACCTACGGCCCGTGGGCCGGTTCCAGCCCGTGGACCACCGCTTATTGGCCCCAGCCAACCCCCGCCGCCACCTTCGCTGCGTGTTTTGGCGGCCGCATGCATCGCGGCCACCATTTTGGGAAACAAAATGGTGGCTGCGACTCATTTGCGCATGTGCAGTACTTCTGCGCATGCCCAAACGAGTCGCAGCTGCCATTTTGGAAAACAAAATGGTGGCCGCTACTCGTAGCAGCTTTTTTCCTAAATGGTGGCGGCAACTCCTTTGCACATGCGCAGAAGTACTGCGCATGTGCAAATGAGTCGCGGCCACCATTTTGTTTCCCAAAATGGTGGCCGCAACATGCACGGAGGCAGCGGCGACGGTCGCGGTGGCGGCGGGGGTGCATGCGGATGTGGGGTGCATGTGTGTGCGCAAGCGTGCACACCGGCATTCCCCCCCCGGCCCGCTGGAAGGGACCGCCAGAAGGGACCAGCCCCAGGTAAAAAAAGGTTGCCGACCCCTGCTCTAGTGTTTATATATGCAAACAGTGTGTTTGTGCATGTGTGGTTAGCTATGGTATTAGCTTTGACTTTTAGCTTATGATTATGATTATGCTTACTGCTTTTACAATGTAACTCTAAATCCTGGATCTGAAAACATGGGTATGTAACTTTTCTATTGTACAACATCAGCAAGATGTGATCCTTTAGTGGATTGTATGTTTACTTTTCTTATTTACTTTATGGAACAATAAAGCTGTACTTGAGAACTACAAGAAAGGCTGATAGAGGAAGCTATTATCTGTACTCTGCTGTACTGCACTTCACACCCAAATATCAACATTGGTGAGAAAGTTTGGAAAGGGGGGCTGGCTTGATCGGAGGGAAAGCTATAGGAATTAGAGGTGGGTGCTGGTTTTGGTGCCAAGGGTGTTGGTTGGAGTTTGATGGTTTGGGGGTTTTAAGATATTGTTTGGCTTGGAGGGGACAGTTCTGGTTTAAACGCTGACTGGTGAATTTCTGACTAGGTGTTCTCAATAAACTTCTTGCTGGACTTATTGATACACAGAGTTCCTAAATTTGCTGAAGTCTGACAGTAAGAAGTTGACTGCTGGATTTGCCAGCATCCTGCTCTGACCCAGATCATCCTGTGGAACTGAAGCAGCTGGAAGAGCAGGAAGACTTGACTTGGAAAGGACTGAACACTGCAGGAGAAGAGCAGCTCTGTTTATAGCCTTCGGTCTGAGGTCGTTGAGGTCCCTGTGTACCCCAGAGCCAACCCCCTCAATCACTGCCTGGGAAGGAGAGACCAGGGCTGCCCCTCTCTCCCCCCAAAGTCCCCTCTTTCCCAAAGTCCCCCTTTCCCATCTCCTGCAAACCCCAGGGAGTTTTTACCTGATAACAGTGTCATCAGTACCAGCCACTTTTTCTCATTGGCTGAGCTCCTTCACTCATGGCAGGGGGGGGGGACTGGATCACTTTTTTATTGTGGCAAAAACCTAAGGCTGGAAATTGCTGAGCTGTGCATCCTAGAGGAGGAGGAAAAGCTTGGGGTTTTGGGGGCTAGAGAAGAAAAAGCCCTCTCATATTCCTGGGAGGGGAAAGGGGGTCCTTTAGGCTTTCTTGGGGAGAAGAGATGGGGGCTGGTGTGTGCAAGAAGCAGGACATACAGAGACAGTGGGGCAACATGGAGGCTGGGTACAAAGTATAGCATGCTACGTTTGTCATACCATCCATCTTCTGTCTGCAAAGCAGCATAGGCTACTCACCAGACACACAAGACTGAGCAGGAGGGAGGCAAAAGCCAGCAAAATTCAACAGGAAACATTTCCCCCCCATGTCTTCTGATGGGGTATGCAGACAGGCAGGATCTAGCATACACACACGCAGAGTTGATGCACGTAGGCAGGAACGCACAGAAGAAGAATCCAGATGGCACAGGAAAAACCCTCCCACACACAGGCTGTTGCTTTCAGCTTGGAGAAATGAATCACTGGACAGTGAGTTTTCACTCAATGAGGGCTTTACTCTTTGTTGCAAATATTTACAAAGATACATAGAGTACCAGACATCTGTCTTGAATACTCACAGCTATACAGACCAACAAAGTGCTTCACCAACCACAACTAGCCAACAATGGAGATTCTTGGTAACATGTGACAGCCATGCACTAATGAAACCTGGCTGGTTTCATCCCCCGTGCCCGTTGCATCAGACCTCCCATGATGGATACCTGGCTTGTCTCATCCACTGCGCACGTAGCATCAGACTTCCCATGATGCGCAGCTTTCCAAATGCTGACTCATGTACCTGCCACTTGAACTGTAGTAACCCTGTTACCATTCTTCAGTTCCTTTCAGTGGCCACATTCATGTCATTTTCCAGACCAGGGTGCCACATGGTCTTGACATCTTCTAGGCAAAATGTCTGTATTCCAGAAAACAGTCTGGAAGACCAAGTTCCCATACAGCGACTCACCAAATTCACCACACTAGCAACTTGGCAGCACACAAGGCTTATATCATTGCAAAAAACAACCATTTTGGGAGGAATATATTTTGCTTATGGCAAATTTTTGCACATATGTTGCTTTTGATCAGATCTCAGTAAAATGATTCAGGTTGTTAATTTTATTACTTTCATAGGAAATGTCATGCAGAACTTAAGTGAAGTAGTATTTTGGGTTAGTTTTAGCAGTAGTTAGACAGTGGAAGTAAGAGCATTTGGATGTATTGTAGGCCTGTAACGTAGCCCCCGTTCGCCCCTCCTTATTTGATTTAAAATTAATAAAGTTTGGTGTGGGTGACCCAAGAATTACCCTACTGTGGATGCCCTGGATCCATGGCAAGCTTCAATTCCTGCACATAGGAGCTAGTAAGGAAGAGGTTGCAAGGAGCCCACCTTGATGAAATCATTGGAAGTTTCCAGAATAACCTATTGTCTGGAGAAGGTGGAGGGATTATGGCTAAGGTGTAGGGCTGGAAGCACATAGCCTAACAAAGGGATTCAGAGCCTGACAAATGTAACAAGCTTTTGCTCTCCTAGCTGAGCTGGAGATTTGCACAGAGGCCTTTCCTCTTACCTGGAGTTGCTGCTCCTCCCCAAAAAACTAGAGAACAGGCATGCTCCTCTCTTGCCTGAAGATGATCCATGAAAACTGGAGGCTCAAAGCCAGGCCCTGATGTATGGTGAACCTACTACCTCATGTAAAAGAGGCAAGGGGGAAAAACATGTTGCAGAAGAACCCAAATAAAACTTGATCCTTCCTAGCCTAGGTTTTGATCCTGCAGTCAGAGAGGAAAATCAGGGTTTGACTCAGGAGTCAGTGAATGTTGTGTGTCAATGCAGGGCTAGAAAGGAAACACAATTTTTCAACATCCTTCTTCATGGCCAGTCTGTTGAATTCTGGCAGAACCTTACCAATACAGATGCTCCATAATAGATGCTGTTTTTCCCGGCTCTGGATAGGCAATGAAGAATGCACAAAATAATTTAGAAGTTTATTGAATGATCCTGAAAGTGCAAGACAATTTAAAATTACAATTTTTAAAACTAAAATAGCATAAAAGCAGATTACAAAACACCATCTAAAAGTATGAAGTCTGCTTTACAAAAAAAAGAGAAAGGTTTTCCACTGATTCCATTTCTACACTTTCACTCTAGCATGGACTTTATGATTCCTCAAAAGGTGTAAATTCTGAGTAAAACATTTCCTACAGTCCTGGCATCTGTATAGCTTCTCTCCTGTATGGATGCTATAGTGTTGTGTAAAGTTCTTACCTGAAGTCAAACATTTTCCACAGTGCTGACATTTGTATGGTTTCTCTCCTGTGTGGACTCTGAAGTGTCTCTGAAGCTGTGACTTCCAAGCAAAATATTTTCCACACTGCTGGCATTTGTATGGTTTATCTCCTGGGTGGACTCTCAGGTGGCCCTGAAAGTGTGACTGCTGAGCAAAACATTTTTTGCACTGCTGGCATTTGTATGACATTTGTATAGTTTCTCTCCTGTGTGGACTCTCTGATGAGTGATAAGGTCTGATCTGTAAGCAAACCATTTTTCGCACTGGTGGCATTTGTATGGTTTCTCTCCTGTGTGGACTCTCTGATAATCCACAAGGCAGACTTCTGAGCATCTATTTTAAGGTGTGACATATAAGCAAAACATTTCCTACACTCCTGGCATTGTATGGTTTTTCTCTTGCATGGATTCTCTGATGAATCACAAGTTCTTCTATAAAGAAGGACAAGGAAAAGCTCAAGTAAGCAAAAGAAAAGAAATCAGAGAAAAAGGAGTTTCTATGTCCCCTTTCTCTCCCATCATAGGTATCAGTCATAATTGCTAACTGGAACCCCATAAGACAAATGCACCCTCACCAAGTTTGTGCCATCCACAGTTTGAGCTTCCATGGATGGCAAGCCTTGGCTTTTTCAATGGCTGTGTGTGCATGCAGTAGGGTGTGCCCATGGAAAAGAACGGGACATACGGCCCCGCGTTTTTTACTATCTGTGGGGAGATCCGAAGCAGATGCCCCCATGGATAGCAAGGGCACAATGTCTAAAAACGAGGACTTGAGCCGCTTTGCACCAGTTCACTCAATCAAGTTGTTAACATTTTGTCAGATTCATGGCTGCCTCACAATTCAAAAGGCACCTATTCTACCCCTATTATGGACTTTCCCATATGTATTCTCCTGTCCATGCAGAGCAATATTATCTTTGATTTGCTCCTGCCCTCCCTTTCCCCTCATGCCTGATCACCTTTCATTTTCCCCTCTACTCCCCAACTTTCACACCTGCCCTTAGCATTTCACCTTCAGCACCTCTTCCCTGCCATTCTATTTTACACATTCCCTCTCTCTCTCTTTCTCTTTCTCTGTCTCTCTCTCTCACACAGAGTGTGATGGAGTGTGATGCAGGGAACATTTTGAGGCCATTTTACTCAGAAAGGATAATATGTTTGGATGCTATGATGAGGTGTATGCAAGGTTGTTACCTGAAGTAAAACACTCTCCACACTGATGTTTGTATTGTTTCTCTCCTGTATGGACTCTTTCATGTCTCAGAAGGTCTTACTTCTCAGTAAAACATTTTCCACACTGTTGGCATTCCTATGGTTTCTCTCCTGTGTGGACTATTAAATGACTCTGAAGCTGTGACTTCCAAGCAAAACATTTTCCACACTGTTGGCATTTGTATGGTTTATCTCCTGTGTGGACTCTCTGATGTATCTCAAGGTGTGGCTTCTGAGCAAAACATTTCCTACACTGTTGGCATTTGTATGGTTTCTCTCCTGTGTGCATTCTCAGGTGACGCTGAAGGCTTGACAGCTGAGCAAAACATTTCCCACACTGCTGGCATTTGTATGGTTTCTCTCCTGTATGCATTCTCAGGTGACGCTGAAGGCTTGACAGCTGAGCAAAACATTTCCCACACTCTTGGCATTTGTATGGTTTCTCTCCTGTGTGCATTCTCAGGTGATCCTGAAGGCTTGACAACTTAGCAAAATGTTTTCCACATTGCTGGCATTTGTATGGCTTCTCTCCTGTGTGGACTCTCTGATGAGTTACAAGATCTGACTTGTAAGCAAAACATTTCTCACATTGCTGGCATTTGTATGGTTTCTCTCCTGTGTGTACTCTCTGATGATTTACAAGGTCTGACTTGTGAGCTAAACATTTCCCACACTGCTGGCATTTGTATGGTTTCTCTCCTGTGTGGACTCTTAGGTGACCCTGAAGGTATGATTGCTGAGCAAAACATTTTCCACACTGCTGGCATTTGTATGGTTTCTCTCCTGTGTGGAATCTCTCATGTTTCACAAGGGAAGACTTGTGAGCAAAACATTTTCCACACTGCTGGCATTTGTATGGTTTCTCTCCCGTGTGGACTCTCTCATGCCTCACAAGAACTGACTTTTGAGCAAAACATTTCCCACACTCTGGGCAACTGTATGGCTTTTTTCCTGCATGGATTCTCTGATGAATCTCAACTTCTTCTATAAAGAAGGACAAGGAAAAGCTCAAGTTTGGCAAAAAAAAATAACAATAATTAAAAAAAATCCAGAGAAAAGGAGTTTCTGCATTCCCTTTCCCTCCCTTCATAGATATTAATCATAATTGCTAAATGGAACCCTTTAATATATCTAAAAACAAGGGCCTGAGCTTCTTTGCATCAGTTCACTCAATCAAGTTCTTAAAATTTTGTCAGGTTCGTGGCTGCCTCACAATACATGAGGCACTTATTCTGCCCCTATTATGGACTTCCCCTGAGGTACCTTCCTGTCCACGTACAGCTTGACTATCTTTGCTTTGCTCCCACCTTCCCCCACCCACATGCCTGATCACCTTCCATTTCTCCCCCCACTCTTCAGCTTTCCCATCTGCCCTCATGACCATCTGCACTGTCTCAGCATTTCACCTTCAGCATCTTTTCCCTGCCACTCTTTTACATATTCTCTCTCTTTCTCTCTCTCTCTCTCACGCACCATACACAGAGTGTATTTCAGGAAAGAGATTTTGAGGCCTGTTCGGTGAGAAAGGATAATAAACATTGAAATCGATAAGAAAGACCAAAGATGGACGCTGAGAATTGGACCCTGGAAAGAAGCCATAAAACAGCCTTAAAACATCTTTAAGACAGGGATGAGTAACTATTAGGGATTAGGGGCCCACCCTGTACCTCCAGGGGATCTCGGAGGGCATCCCCCATTGTACCACCTGAAAAATATGAAATTTTTTTTTGCTTCTCTATATCAGCCAATGTTCCTGGGGAAAGTGGAGGCAGTTTCATATGATTGGGCCCTCTCTGAGCCACGGGTCACGGGAGGCATTTTCCCAAGATGATACTGGAAGCCTATCCAGAGCCTAAAAAGGTTGAAAGAGGTACCAAAAAACTCAATATTCTTGCTTTGGAACATGCAAAGGAGCATTTGGGGACAAAAATTAATTACTACCATAGTTCTTTCCTAAGAAATTCTAGGATTAGCAGTTTAGGAAGGGTTTTTAAGAATCCTCAACTAGAGAGCTCTAGTGTCTGACTAGACTACAAATTTCAAGATTATGCAGGATGTTGCTATGACAAAGTGCTATGACAGTGTAGTATGAAAGGCCCTCAGTCTCCATAGGAAGGGTAATGGGTTCATGTTCCTTACCCAGGGAGGACACATTCTCATAGTTTTCCATCATCACCTCGGTGTACAAAAATCTCTGTCTCCAATCCAACAGTTCCCATTCTTCTTCTGTGAAGTACAAAGCGACATCTGCAAAGGTCACCTGCAATAGAAAATAGCCCTCCTGCAGAGAGTGACGAAGCAAAAAGGGAAGAAAGCATATGGTGCATCTCAATTCTTATTTGATCACTTCAGTTTACCAATAGAGTGGGGCAAGTTTGAATTTTCTCCCATCTTTTTTTTTTAACCCCTGGATCTTAGGGCATGAAGGGAAAGAAAAGCCTACAGTCCGAGTCCCTCATGATCTAGATTTCCCATGTGAATGAAGACTTTGCCCAGCACATGGAAACTCTTTCACACATAGGTCTTCCCAATCTGCTTAACTAACTGGCATAAGTCTAGGGCAGCCTCACCCAATCAGCAGGTTTTTTTGGATTTCCAGCTTATATGATCAATTTCTTTGAGCACATAAGGCGTGGAACATCACAAGAGCCTCTTCCCATCCTTGACAAAAAAAAATATGAAAACCACAAATAAATCCTTAGTAATTGCTGCCTTTCATGATGATGCCAAAGCAGCTGCCTGAGTCAAGTTCCTCCCTCCACCAAAATGGTGGACCAACCCTATCTAAAATCCAGGGGTTTAATGCTCCTGCAAGAATTTAATGCTCATGCAGGAATTTAACTCTATTACTCCTTTCACCCCAATCGAAGGAGGCTGTCTTGGTCCTAAACCAGTGTCTGTCATCAGTAATGGGCTGGATGAGGGCAAACAAATTGAAACTTAATCTAGAGAAGACAGAGGTGCTCCTGGTCAGTAGGAAAGCAGATCAGGGAATAGGGATTCAGCATGTGTTAGATGGGGTTACACTCCCCCAAAGAGGCAGATTCACAGTTTGGGGGTACTCTTGGACTCAGCTTTGAACCCAGAGGCCCAGGTCTCTGTAGTGACCAGGAGTGATTTTGCACATTTAAAACTTGTACATGAGCTACACCTGTTCCTTGAAATGCCGGATCTGGCCTCGGTGGTGCTTGCCTTGGATACATCCCCTTTGGACTACTGTAATGCACTGTACTTGGGGCTGCCCTTGAAGAGTGTCTGGAAACTTCAGCTGACCCAAAAGGTTGCAGCCAGGCTATTAAGAGGGGCAGGCTAAAAAGATCACACAGTGCACCTGTTGAAACAGCTTCACTGCCTACCAATTTGTTTCTGAGCACAATTCAAAGTGCTGGTTATGACCTATAAAGCCCTATGGCAGAGGTTGGCAACCTACGGCCTGGGGGCCACACCCGGCCCGCTGACTTGTGCTGCCGCTGCGCGCGCATCATACCCAACATTTTGTTTGCCAAAATGGTGGCTGTGACTCGTTTGCACATGCGCAGTACTCCTGCGCATGTGCAAATGAGTCGCAGCCACCATTTTGTTTGCCAAAATGGTGGCTGCAATGTGTGCGACAGCGGCAGAGCGCAGGGTGGGGGCTACACGCGCCGCCATTCCCCCCCCCAGCCCGGCAGAAGACCTGGGGACCAGTGACCGGCCCCAGGTATGTCAACATTGCCGATCCCTGCCCTATGGCTTAGGTCCAGGCTATCTGGCAGACCGTATCCTCCTGTATGAGCCAGCCTGGGATCTGAGATCTTCAGGAGAGGCCTCCTCTCTGTCCTACCACCACTGCAAGCATGGACAAAAAGAAAAAGCCTTTTCTCTGTCTACTCTGGAACTTCCTTTTAAAAATTGTACTATTTTTAATTTTGTCAGCTGCTCTGTGTCCCAGATTTTGGGAAAGGGTGGAATATAAATAAATAATAGAATATAACCTCCTGATGGACACTGTGAGGGGCCACCACTGGCAGGAAGCCCAGTCCCATCAGCTCTGACCCTGATTGGCTGGGAGGGAAAGCAAGCATAAGATGGCAGAGAGCACTGATCAACTGAATCAATAAAGAGAAAATCAATGGGTATCTGATTACCCATTGCATCCCAGACTGTCAAACTCCTGATGGTTCCATCACAAAGAAGGAGGAGTGAACATTAACCTGTTCCAAGGTGATTTTTTCTGTGGTTTCTTCCATGTGGGAGAAATTGAGTGTAGATTGTCCTCTCTCCTAACTTTTGGAGACCATTACAGATGTATTCACACCTGCAGAAAGTAAAAACAGAGGTGTTTTACATGTTCACACATTCATACAATCTTCCATGGACCACCCAAAAGACAATTAAATAGCTTTGAGTGCAAATCAAGCCTGAACTTTCTCTAGAAGACAAAATAAATAGAGAGTATCATTCTTTGGACAGATAGTGAGATGACAAGGCTCATTGAAAAAGATGAGGAAGAAAAGTGGAAGGCAGCAGGAAAACAGAGCATTCTACAGGTGGATTGATGTAAGGAAGTAAAAATGCTCAGCTTGCATGACCTTATTCAGCCTGTTAACAAGATCTCTTGGAGGTCCCTCATTCTTAAGGTTGTCCTAGGTTGAAGTCAAACTAACAGCGCAGAGGAACAATAAATAGTTCATCTGGTGGTTTCCTTTCTTCATACAAAAACAAGATCCTCTTTAGCTGGGAGTATTTGAATCTCTGAAAAAAAGGTGAACTTAGCACTTGATCCATATTTGTGTCTCCAAATGCCAATAAGGGAGAAAAAAATCTAGCATATTAAAAAATTCTTTCAGCACCTTTCCTTGACTCATCTTAATTCTTTTTTCAAAGCTTTGGTCACTCAAGTGATCTACCACCCCATTCCAATCTCCAAGAAGAATCAGAGTCAAAATCCAAGCTTTTAATTTATTACTTAATTTTTAAATAAAATTTCCCCCTTTTTTCAAGCAGTGCATACACCCCTAACAATAATACTTTCCTCCTCTGTAACATAATTCTTACATCAATATAATGACCATATCTATCCTTTAAAATTTGTGATTCGTATATGGGACTAACATATAGCACTACCCTTTTCTTTTTTGTCTTTGCAATCAAAACAAATTCTTTACCTAATTTGAAATTCTTAAGGTATTTCTCATCCTTGCTTCTAATTTGTATTTCCTGTAAACATAATACATCACATTTCATCTTATTCAAATAATGAAATACTTTTTTACATTTAACTACTCTATTAAGGCCTTTAACATTCCACGAAAGTATTCTTAAGCTATTGCTTATCCTCTCTCAATGATTCCACTAAGCCTATTTGTAATGTTTCCTCCACACTATCTTCATCTGGCTTTTTCTCCTTTAATCCTCCTTCACATTCTGATCTGCTTCCCCCACATACTCCTTCCTATTAGCTTTTTCTTTTCACCTTCCTGAACCATCTTATCACATCTTTGTACATCATTTTTGTTTCTTTTTGTAACCTTTTTATTAGTTATTTTGATCTTTTCTGTTTTTTCAGTAGTACTGTTTTTAATTTTGTACGCTGCTCTGAGTCCAAGTTTTGGGAAAAGGGTGGGAGGATAACAACAACAACAAGATCTCTTCCCCCCCCCCCCAATATTCTTTGGACTTAACTCCTTCTAAGTCATCTTCTGACTCTATTAACATCTTAAGTATCCCACTATCATGACTCTCTTGCTCCCTTATCTGAGGGGGGTTGCAGACTGCCAGAAATAGTGCAAATTGAGTCCACTTTTAGGGTTAGGGTTAGTGCTAGGGAATCATGGGAATTTTTTTCTGAGACATTGAGCCTTCTCTATCAGAGAGCTCTGATGCTACAATAAAATACAGTTCCCATGATTCCCTAACCCTAAAAGTGGACTCAATTTGCACTATTTCTGGCAGTCTGCAACCCCCCTGAGTCTCTTGGTCTCCTACCTTCTGAACTCTCTTCTCTGTTTGAGTCATGCCTACAACTTTCCAAAAAATCCCTAGGTTCCTGCAAAGATTTTGCTCTATTCTCTTCTTTTTATACCAAAAATTATACCCTCAGGTAGTCTCCAGTGATAAGTGATTTGCAGTTTTTTCAAGTACTTTGTTAAAAAGCTATGTTCACACCCTTTTCTCATTATTCTAGATGGAATATCCTTAAAAAAACTGCAAATCATGCCCATCCACCACCCACAGTGTTGTCTCAGTAATTGATCCCATGTCTGCTTACAGACAAAGTACAGTTGTCCATCCATTTTCATGGACTTGAAGTCTGCGACCCTTGCTTATCCACGAGGGATGAATGGAGGGGGCATAAAATGGGGTGTGTGCATGCCCACTTGCCCCCGCTGACACACGCCTCCATTCAAGCCAATAGGGCTTGAATATTTGTGTTTCTCCTTTTTTGCAGGGTGTGTGCGTTCCAGAACGGATCCCCTGCAAAAAAAAAGAGGGGCGACTATAGATTATAATGTCCCTTGGGATCTCTGTTTGTTTTGCAATCCTAGAATTAAGTCGATACAGCCTATCTATTTCTAACTTGAAAAGATAGTCTTCTTTTTCTAGATATTTAGCTGGGTGGGAACAGCCTTTCAAAAAGATTTTCCCCTTCCCGTTCTGGGGGTCCTCTCATTTTAAGACACCTCTCCTATTGTTTTAAATCCCATCTCTCTCTCTCTCATCTATTAATTCAGCTTGTTTTTGTTTAAGGCCTTCAAAATGTTTTTCTAGTTTCATGTGTTTCCCTTCTAATTTCTCCATCTAAAATTTCATTTTGGAAATTTCAGTTGTTACTTTATCTAATGATTGACGCACTTCCTTCATGTCTGTTCTTAGCTCCTGCTTAATTTCTACCTTAAAATCTTTCATTCATAAATCCTGTATCTCTTTACTCAAGTCCACTCTAATTTTCCTAATTTCTTCTATTAATTGGAGGTTGCTATCTGACATCTTAGGTTGTTCAATGGAAGGTCTATGAGCTTGTTGTGCCTGGGGGTGCATTATCTGGCTCCTGTTACCTCCTGTTACCATTACTCCACTTATTTACACCCACTATGCTCCAGACTCTGCCACTAACTGCTGCAGTACTATACTGTAATTACTGTAATAATATCTGATTATTTTCCTATGTGTGATAAATCAAGACAATAAGATTAAATAGTAATTTAGCTTGCCCTTCAACTTTGTTCACTCAACTGGAAAAAACATACCGTATTTTCCGGCGTATAAGACGACCTCCAACTTTTTCCAGTTAAAATATAGAGTTTGGGATATACTCGCTGTATAAGACGATCCCTCTTCCAACGGGGGAAAATGAGAAAGTGTTGGGGGGAAGGACTGCCAATATACTAGGTGATGCATTCTGGGGTATGTACAATTTGTGGCCAAGTAAGTGACCCTGGGCATGTCACACACTCTCAGCCTCAGATGATGGTAATGGCAACCCCCATTTGAAGAAACATGCCAAGAAAACCCCATGATAAGATTGCCTTAGGGTTGCCATAAGTCGGAAAGGACTTGAAGACACAGAAGAACAACAAAAAAAGTCTGCAGTTGTTTCATAGGTAGTACATGGTATTAGGAACCAGCATGGTGTAGTGGTTTGAGTGTTGGATTACCACTCTGGAGACCTGGGTTTGATTCCCCACTCTGCCATGAAACCCACTGGATGAACTTGGACAAGTCACACACTCTCAGCCTCAGGGGAAGGCAATGGCAAACCTCCTCTGAACCAGTCTTGCCAAGAAAACCCCAGGATAGGGGTTCACCTCTTATCCGCTGCTGCTTCCTCCTGCTGCCTCACACCACACTAAGCCACCCCTTCCTCCCCCCTCTTCCTCCTCTAACCTGACTTCCTCTCTTCTTCCTCCTCTCACCTCATGCCACGCCACCCCTTCTCCCCCCTCCTCCTCCACCCGGCGTATAAGACGACCCCCGACTCTGGAGAATACTGTAATCATCAATAAATGTTCCCCTTGTTAATGGTACCATAGTTCGTCCTCTAGAGATTGTATATACAGTTGCCCCCCTTTTCGCGGGAAATCCACGCATATTCAAGTCCCATAGGCTTGAACGGAGGTGTGGGGGGTGCGCTGCCGGGGAGGGCACTCCATTGTGTGTCCCTTCATTTGTCCCTCACACAAAAGTGAGGCACGTGGATCCGAAGTCCACAAAAATGGAGGGGATACTCTACCTCCTTCAGCCCCTAGAAGGAGCCTTTAAATAAATGGAGATGGTAATGTTTGAACTAAAGCAAACTATTCTCTTACAATTTCTTATAGCCTGAACTAGTACAATATCCAAAGTAGTATCCAATACAATATCTATAGCTAATAGTATTCATGTTCAACACAAAAACTGCTCAACATTTGTAACATTTATAAATCTCCAGTTCAATATAAGTCAAGACCAACCTTAAACTCAAAGGAGGCTCAAAGGAAGTGTCTCCAGGCTTTCCAGAACCTGTGAGGGGTAAATTATTTATAAACCAATAATTTACCTGTCAGTCCTGGCACTTACATCATTGGCCAAGAAAATAAGGTGCAAAGGCATCCCAAAATAGACAGTCAGGAGAACAGGAATCAGCAACAATCTGATAGGTGTTAAGAGTCAGTTGTGCAAAACTTTGTATTTTCCAGTAAGGTGGCAAAAATTGATTTCATGGGATGATTTATCAATATCAGCACCCACCTGGGATCTCTTGACAACCACTTTCTAATTTTTTAAAATCTCATGACCATACCACCCTCAATGGAGGCTCTCTTCTGACTCCCCAAGACCTCCTTGTGCTTGTATGGCTGATATGGGCTAGAGTTGGGGAGTCTACTTTTGGGGAAACTAGAACCCCCAGACCCCACCCCTTTCCAGCTTTAGCCTTCAGTCAGTCATGTATCTGCAATGAATTAAGCCAAGCTTTACGCCAGGTGTGGGAATCCTGTGGCTCCTGCTTTAGTCCTTGCAGAATTCAGAGGGAGCCTGGTTGTCTGATTTTGTGTTGTGGGGCCAGCTTTCTTTGGGCCGGGTGTGGAGATATTATGATGGGAAGACAGGAGGTAACAGTAGCAACAGAGGCATTGAATCTTTGGGACCTCCATAAGTTCAGTTTTAAGAAGTTCCAATTAATTTAATGGCTCTAAAAACAAATGGAGCCTGAATGCATATTAGACACAAAGATGACCAAACTGAAGCTGTGAGTTCAATACATTTTTAACATTAATAGAAATAATGAATCAACATTAATGCTTGAAGTTACAAAGAAGCTTCCTGTTACAAAAACTCTGTTGTTGTTTAATTTCCACCTAAGTCACATATTGACAGGAATGTTGAGAATCTCAAGCATAGGCACAGAAAACTGAACTGGCAAAATCCAAATGTACTGGTCCACAGTTGGCCCACTAGGCAGTGAATCCAAGGTGGGGTTGAAATCCAAGGGGCAAGATGGGTGGGTGACAGGATCCCAGGGTGAAATTCTGGGTGAGGAACTTGCAAGGGACAACCACCACAATTTCCCTACACAGAGAATGCATGTCTCTCTCACTGCATATGCCATGGCTCTCAGATTGAAAAAGGAACTGAAAGCCAGGTGGATGTGCTGTTTAATTGTATAAAATTTACTTTGGCAGAATTCATGATTTCCTCCAAGAGAAACTGAGGAGTACAGTGTTCTTACTTGGTCTTCCTGACATCTGCTTGTAGCCTTGAAGGTCAGGAATTCAAGAGGGGGTTTGGCAACTCTTTTCTCACCACCCCAAAGAAAAGAGTATCAGGATTAGTCCTTGGTGCCAACAGCAGTGCCTGGGATGGGGAGACAAAGGAGAAGAAATGATATTCTCTGATGGATATCTCCTGCCCCACACTGCAAAGAGAGGGGAATCTAAGTCATGATGCAGCTGGGAAATGGGGGCCTGGCACATACTTCGGGGGGGGGATGGGGAGACACAGGATGTGTAAAATTTGCCTTTTCCCTCATTTTGGTTTCCTGCCTTTATGTTAACTAGATATCTTGCCATCTGCATTTGGGGACTGGCAAATAAAATACATAGATAAATAGATTTCCAAATTCCCAATTTGATTTTTCTTACAGGTCTATTTGCTTCCATTTCAGAGGTGGGGCTGAGTTTGTCTGCAGGTTTTTGTGGGTTTTCAGGCAGTGAGGCTGTGTTCTAGAAGAATTTATTCCTGACATTTCACCTGCATCTGTGGCTGGCATCTGAAGAGGCCTCACTGCCTGAAAAATGCATAAAACCCTATGGATGTCGACCGTGAAAGCTTTTGACTTCACAATTAGTTTGTTTGTTGTGTCAAAGACCACAAGGAGTCCCCTTGGCTAACAGCTGGTGAGGCCTTTACTCCCAAGAAAGTGGGCACACGATGGCAGCTGAAGGGTTGGAGCTGAATTTAATCTTTTCCAATTCATCTCTTCTCAACATGGATAAGAAAAAGGAAATAGGAGTAGGGAAAAATGTGGAATTCTTTCCTATGTCATAGGGAGGAATTATTTCCAAATGTTAATTGGATGATATGTTACACTTACCAAAGTGCTTGGAATGTTGACATTCCAAAAATGCTGATTATTCCAGGAACATTTTGTGGAAAAACTAAATTAAACCTGATTTCCTTCATTTTCCTGACATTCAGAACTGAATCCTACAAGGCACATCTAAGAGACTCACCCATTTCTTGGCATTTCTGCCCCATAAAGGAAAGGGAGGGGAACCTAAGTCAGGATGTAGCTGGGAAATGGAGGCCTGGCCCATCCTTTAAGGAGAAGAGACAGAATGGGAAACCTTTTGTTGCCTTTCGTGTTTGGGCTTCTTGCCCTTATGTTTAATAGATGTTAATAGATATACAACAAAACAGAAGTAGAAAAAATGTGTGTGGGGGGGGACTGGTGAAGGAAGACAGGGGTTGCATTCCTTCCTCATTTCTTCCCTCCCTTCTCTCTTGCTGTCTGCTTTGCATCTCATGGGACTTTTTTCCCATTCCCTCTAGGTCTCCTTGTGAGGAGTAAAAAGAAGAAAAATACACCAAGCATCCCCAGAAAGAAAAGACAATGCACTGGAGGGGGACTTACTCTGCCAACCCACCCCCTTGTGCCCCCCACCATGGAAACTGCTTCCACTCCCCCCATCCTCCATGAGAAGAGAAGAGAAAGGAGGGGGCAGACTGGGGGGACAGGAGGGGAGCTGGGCAAGCAGATTGTGTGTGTGTGGGCTCTTCCCTGTGTATTTTTGTCCCTGGAGGGGGGAGGGAGCATTTATTTTTTCTTCCTCCCCACCCCTGATGACTGCAACTGTCACCCCTTTACCTTCTCTCTCCTCCGCCCAATTTCCCCGCCTCTCTGTTGGACCTCTCCTCCCTCTGAGTCAACTGGGTGTGAACTACTTTGGCATTTTGGACTCAGTTTGGAGCAACAAGAGGAAGCTGGGGGTGAAGAGGGAAAGTGGCAGGAGGAGGAGGAGAGGAGAGAAACTGGGCCATTATAACAGCAGGTGAAAAAGTGGGACAAGAGAGGATTCATGAGGAAAAACAAATTGAAATTGAATCCAGATAAAATGGAGTTACTTAAAATAGCAGCCCTGAAACGCGGTATTGGGATACAACCTCCAGTCCTGGATGGGGTCACACTCACCGCAAAAGACTGTGTTCACAGTCTGGTGGTGCTCCTGGACTCGTCCCTCCAGATGACAAATCAGGTGAATGCATCAGCCAGGAGCACCTGTTATCAGCTTCAGCTGATATGCCAGCTGCACCCTTTCCTGGAAGATAGGGACCTTGAAACTGTGGTGCACATGCTGGTAACCTCTTGTCTTGATTTCTGTAATGCGCTCTATATGGGGCTACCCTTATGCTTGGTTCGGAAACTTCAATTAGTGCAAAATATGGCAGCCAGGTTGGTCTCCGGTACATCTAAAAGAGACCACATAACACCTGTACTGAAGTCTCTTCACTGGCTGCCTATTAGTTTCCAAGCCCAGTACAAGGTGTTGGTTATCACCTATAAAGTTCTAAATGGCTTGAGTCCAACCTATCTTTGAGACCGCCTCCTCCCATACAATCTGCCCCACACACTTTGGTCCTCTGGGAGGAATTTGCTACAGGTGAAAAAATCTAAACTGTCAGCTACTTCCCAGAGGGCCTTCTCAATGACCACTCCCACACTATGGAATGGCCTGCTGGACGAGATCCGTCATATGTCAATCTTAGGCAGCTTCAAAAGGGCTGTCAAGACGGATCTCTTCCGGCAGGCCTTTTCCGACTAGTCCTCCTGGCCATAGAGCCTGCCCATTGCACCTCTCTTTCTTCCCCCCATTCCAGCCGCTATTACAGCTGGTGCTCCTGTAGTTACTGCATTTGTTGGATTTTTGCCTATTTTAAAAACATTGTTTTAAATTGATGTTACTGTGTTGTATTTTTATGTTGGAAGCCACCCCGATTGCTATGCAGAGGGGCGGGGTACAAATAAATAATAATAATAATAATTATTATTATTATTATTATTATTATTATTATTATTATTATTATTATTCCAGACTGTCCTGGTCAGCTGGAGAGTATGGTTTGTATTTATGTGTATGGTATTACTTTCCCATCTTTCTTGTAGGGATTACCATAGGAAGGAATGAAAACTTGGGGGGGAGGGGAATGAGATTAGAAATAGATCCAGTTTGGCTCTTCTTTTGTTGTTCCTACATTATTTTCACCACTTCACCACTGTCATCTGGGGCCCCATGCCTGCGGCAGAAAGTCCCCTGTATTATCATTCGGAACATTGCAGAGGCATCAGCGCCATGAGTAGGACTTGGGCAGTGTCTTCTTTTGTTTAGCCCGCTCTGTCTTCCTATCACCTGGGGCACCCGCAGCAACAGCATGGCGGGGAGGGTTATTTGTTTTCGCTGACTCCTTTACCATCAGAGGCCGGAAAATTGGGGTTGTGCAGGGGAAAAAGAGGTATGGTGGATACAGAGTGAACAGATGTTACAAAAGAAAGCGGGATCACTGTTTGAAAGCTATCCCGTTTTCAGTTCACTCTGTTCCTCGGTATGGTTTGGAGTGCACACCAACCATTCCACAGAACCTTACCTTGCTCCTCTCAATGCCAGGTTGGTTAAAAATAAGACTCATATTATATACGATCTCCTCCAAGATGAGGATGCTGACCTGGCTTGCTTTACAGAAACCTGGCTGGGAGAGGATAGCGCATAACTTGGATGCAGGCCCTCCCAGCTGGGTATTCTGTCAGTGAGCAGGTAAGGGGAAGTGGGCGGGGGGTGGGGGTGGAGTAGCCCTTGTTCATAAAAACAACCTGATATTGACCAGGATGCCTGTCTGGAACACAGTCCACTTCGAGTGTATGTACCTGAGCCTGAGGACTAAGGATAGTTTGGGGATTCTGCTAGTATACCAACCACCCCGTTGTCTAGCAGACTCCCTAACCGAGCTGACACAACTGATCTCAGAGTTGCTGTTGGAGTCACCCAGACTTTTAGTTCTGGGAGACTTCAACATCCCACTCGAGACCAGCTTATCCAATCTAACAGGTATGGCTCAGGAGTTCATGGAATCCATAACAAACATAGACCTATCCCAATTTATTGTTGGGCCTACACACTGTGCGGGTCATACCCTCGATGCAGTCTTTAGTAAAGAACAGGAATATCTGTGGGCGGAGGTTATTAAGACCACCGCATTGTCATGGACAGATCATTTCCTGGTCAAGACTGAACTAAGGACCATGGTCCACCCCACCAGGGGTGGTGGACCCATTAGAATGGTCCGCCCTCGAAGGCTAATTGAACCAATAGGATTCCAGAAAGCCTTGGTGGGTTTAATGGTTGGTAATGCTGGTGATTCTGTCGAAGCTTTGGCTAATACCTGGAACACTGATCTCACCAAGGCTATCAACACAATCGCTCCCAAGTGTCCTTTCCAACCCGCTTCTAACCGGAAGCCTTGGTATACAGCTGAGCTTAGGAAAATGAAGTGGGTTGGACAACTACTAGAGAGCACCTGGCAGAAAATTATGCTCTTGTCTGACAAGACTCATCATAGGAACTTTCTTTGGTCCTATCGAGAGGCAATACATGCAGCGCAGAGATCCTTCTATTCTGCAT
The DNA here is from genome assembly GCA_026167975.1 of Phrynosoma blainvillii. NCBI lineage: Eukaryota > Metazoa > Chordata > Lepidosauria > Squamata > Phrynosomatidae > Phrynosoma > Phrynosoma blainvillii. The sequence continues at coordinate 396,062,014 of JANUYF010000002.1, read as the reverse complement.
GTATTGCGTCTGCAGAGTTTCATCCGGCAGAGCTGTTTAGGGTGGTAAGGGAGCTGACGCAGGTTCCACCTGCACAGAATTCGCTACTTAACCTGACAACGGCCTGCTGTGATGCGTTTAACAACTTTTTTGCAGATAAAATCTCTCAGATAAGAGTCGACTTAGATGCCAGTGTTTTGACAGAAACAATTGATGAGGTGTCCTGCGACTCTGTTAATGAAATTATCCTGGATCAGTTTCAATCTGTGAGTACAGATGATGTGGACAAGCTCCTTGGTAGAGTGAGGAAAACGACCTGCCCCCTCGATCCTTGCCCATTTTGGCTGGTCGTCCGGGGGGATCCATTGAGGATGTTCCTTACAGACATTGTCAATGCATCCCTCAGGGAAGGTCATATTTCATCTTGTTTGAAGGAAGTGGCTGTTAGGCCGCTTCTGAAAAAACCTTCCCTGGACCCCCTGGAGATGAACAACTATAGACCAGTCTTTTTATTACCATTTTTGAGCAAGATAATCGAGAGGGCGGTTGCTCTTTAACTCCAAGCTGTCTTGGAGGAAACTGATTATCTAGATCCATTTCAAACTGGCTTTAGGACGGGATTTGGAGTGGAGACTGCCATGGTTGTCTTGACTGATGACCTTCATCTAGGCATCGACAGGGGTTGTGTGACCCTGTTGGTGTTTTTGGACCTCTCAGTGGCTTTCGATACAATAGATCATGGCATCCTCTTGGATTGCCTGGGCAGTATAGAAATTGGGGGCACTGCGTTGCAGTGGTTCCATTCCTTCCTCCCAGGCAGATCCCAGAGGGTGTCACTCGGGGACAGCTGTTCTGCAAAAAAAGATCTTACCTGTGGCATTCCTCAAGGCGCCATCCTGTCCCCAATGTTATTTAACATCTATATGAAGCCGCTGGGAGATATTATTCGGAGACATGGGGCTGGGTGTTATCAGTATGCTGATGACACCCAGATCCATTTCTCCAAGTCCCAATCATTGGCCTCGGCTCCTGATGGTGTCTCTCCTCTCAATGTCTGTTTTAGGGCACTAATGGACTAGATGAGGAAAAACAGATTGAGATTGAATCCAGACAAAACAGAGGTGCTCACAGTAGCAGCCCTGAAACCAGGAATTGGGTTGCAACCTCCAGTCCTGGACGGGGTCACACTCTCCGTGAAGGACTGTGTTCGCAGTCTGGGGGTGCTCCTAGATCCATTGCTTCAGATGACTAGTCAAGTGAATGCGACGGTCAGGAGTACCTGTTATCAGCTTCGGCTGATCCGCCAGCTGCGCCCTTTCCTGGAAGTAAGGGACCTTGAGACAGTGGTGCATGCTCTGGTAACCTCCTGTCTGGATTTCTGCAATGCGCTCTGCATGGGGCTACCCTTGTACTTGGTCCGGAAACTTCAGTTGGTACAGAACATGGTAGCCAGAGTGGTCTAGGGAACATCCAGGAGAGACCACATAACACCGGTATTGAAGTCCCTTCACTGGCTGCCTATTAGTTTCCAGGCCCAGTATAAGGTGTTGGTTATGACCTTTAAAACCCTAAATAGCTTGGGTCCAACTTATCTTCGGGACCACCTCCTCCCATATAATCCCCTCTGCACACTCCGGTCCTCTGGGAGGAATTTGCTACAGCTCATGAAAACTAGGCTGTTGACAACCTCCCGGAGGGCCTTTTCAGTCACCGCTCCCAAATTATGGAATAGCCTGCCGGATGAGATCTGTCAGCTGACAACCTTAAGCAGCTTTAAAAAGGCTGTTAAGACAGATCTCTTCCGGCAAGCCTTCCCTAATTAGATTTCCCGGGCTCAGGAGTCCCCTTATCCCTTTTTATCTTGGCTGCAATCGCTGCCCTGCCTATTATTTGTTTGTCTGTCCCAGGACTGTTTATTTTAATTTGGTGTTTTAATCATCATGTTTTAACGTTATTATTAGTTTGATTTTCTTTTAAGGGGTAGGAGGGTTGTGGGATCTTGGATTGTATTTTAATATTGTATGGAGCAGGGGTAGGCAACCTTTCCCCTTTAAGGGCCAAGGGATTTCAGCTCCCAGAATCCCAGGAGTTATTGGCCAACATGGGACTATTTCAATATGGCTGAGGCTTCTGGGAGCTGAAGTCCCGCGGCCCTTAAAGGGGAAAGGTTGCCTACCCCTGCTCCATACAATATTAAAATACAATCCAAGATCCCACAACCCTCCTACCCCTTAAAAGAAAATTAAACTAATAATAACGTTAAAACATGATGATTAAAACACCAAATTAAAATAAACAGTCCTGGGACAGACAAACAAATAATAGGCAGGGCAGCGATTGCAGCCAAGATAAAAAGGGATAAGGGGACTCCTGCTGTGAGCCGCCACGATTGTTTGACAGAGGCCCTCCCACTAAACCTCCTCTTCTTGCAGCAGTATGGACAGTGGGACCTTCTTTCCTCCCCCTCCATCCTCTGTCTCCAAACTGGGGCTCCTGGAGGCAGACGGCCCCCCTCCACAGTTTCATTCCCCCCAAAACACTGACACACACAAGACACCCCCCCATGGCTTAAGGGAAAGGAGCCTCTTTTCCTGCTCCAGGAACCCAGGGGTCTCCTCCTCCTTCCCCCACATCCACCCAAAGCAAGGCCGCTCTTCCCTCTCTTGGGGGAGGGGATCCTGTCTACACTGTAGAACTAAGGCAGTTTGACGCCGCTTTAAGCGCCGACGCTCCATCCTTTGGGAACCTGGGACTTGTGGTTTTGCCAGGCCTTTTGCTTCCTCTGCCCTAAAGGGCTGCTGCTGACAACCAAAACCACAAATCCCAGGATTCTCTCGGATGAGGCCCTGGCAGCAGTTAAAAGTGGTGCCAAAGTGTTTTATTTCTACCACAGAGACGGCCCCTCACCCCCCCTTTTAGAGGCAGAAGGAGAGAGAGAGGAGGGGGACTGGGACACCCCTCCCCACACAGAGACACACAATGCACCATTTGAGGGGGGGGCTCCTCTCTCCCTTCCCACAAGGGTGCCCCCCTCCCCGACCTCCTCCTCTCCTGCCTGCCCCTCCCACCCCCTCAGGGCCTCTCTACCTCCCAAATCCTCCCCTCCTTTCAGCATACCACCTCCTCCTCCTCCTCTTCTTCCCGGCCAACCAGGGTCCAAGGGAGATGAAAAGCTCAGATTCCTAGAGAGTCCTCCGGATTCCTACCTCCGGATTCCTAGAGAGTCCTCCGGATTCCTAGAGAGTCCTCCTCCAAGAGGCAGAGAGACTCGGATTCCTAGAGAGTCCTCCTCTAAGAGGAAGAGATTAGAGACACAGATTCCTAGAGAGTCCTTCAAGCGGAGAGAGCCGATACTCAGCTATTCAAATTCCTAGAGAGTCCTCCTTGAGGAGGAGAAATAGAGCGGAGGGATCAGATTCCTAGAGAGGCAGGAAATGCTCGGAAAGATTAGTGTTGGGAAAGGGGGAGGCCCAGGCGGTGGAGCAGGAGGTAAAGCAAGGGGGCGCATTGAGGAGAGGGGGCGCTGAAATATTACTTTGGGGGTCGGAGGGAGGGCTCCTGGCCGGTCTCCCAGCTGGAGAGAGAAGGGGGCCCTTCCTTGTTCCTGCCGCCGCAATCCCTTTAGGATGAAGACAGACCCCCGTCTCCCTCCCTCCTTTCCCAGGCCTCCTTCTCTCCCTTCCATGGATGGAATGGAGGGAGGGAAGGAAGGAGGAGGAGGAGAGGAGCTAGAGAGGCCCCGGGGGCTGTGGGAAGGAAGGGGGCCCGAGGGGGAGAAGGGAGGCTAAGGGCAGGAGAGGAGAGCCCTGTCTGTGGGGAGCAGGGTCTCCTTGCGGGGAAAGGAGGAGGAAGAGACCCTCTTCAAGGAATGGAGGGAGCTGGAAAAGGTTCTCCTGGAGGGAGGGAGGGAGAGAGAGAACCGTCCCACAGTCCCTCCCCCCTCAAGGGATGGGAAGGATCAAAGCTCTTCTCCCCAAAAAGTCTGGAATGGGGGGGGGGGATTGGGAGGGGCAGGAACAGAACTGGATTCTGGGGGGAGGAGAAAGAAATGTCCCCTCCTCACCTTTCCCTCTCTTCCCCCCCCCCAAAAAAATGAGTGGCAATGGAAGAGAACCCCTCTCCCTTTCTCTGCTTGCCAATCCCCCTCCCCTCTTTTCTCTTCTCTCTGGACTCTGAGGGCTGAAGGGACCCCAAAGCCCCTTTTTGTGGGGGAAGGAGTAGCTTTGGGGGTGGAATCGGAGCCCTGCTTCCCTTCCCTTCCCTGGAAAGAAGGAACCTTAGTGGAAGGAGTTATTTGAGAGAAGGAAAGGAAGCCCCCCTCCTTTGCTCAGGAACCCAGGAGAGATGACTGAGGGGCACCATGGCTGACCCCAGCAGCTGAGGCCTGAAGTGGGTCTCCCAGTGGGCTTCCTCAGAGCAAGGAGGAGGAAGAGCATTGGCAGTTGTGTCCATGAGTCCTTTGGAGGGCAGTGAGACCTCAAAGAGAAGGGAGAGAGGAATGTGGACCGAAAAAGAAAATAGCGGCTGCTGGGGGAAACCAAAGAGGAGTTCCTGGAAAGCTGGATCCTGGCCTCCTGTGGAGACATTGGCTCTCTTCCTCCAAGGAGGCTCTCAGCTCTGGCAGTCAGACATTGAGCCTCCATCTACTGAGGCAGGGTACCTGATAAAATAAGTGGGAACTGCAATGACATTTTAATGAATATAGAATGTAGGATAAATATGATGGAATTATATATTGTATAATGTTGAGTGTCTGAGGTGACCCTGTCATGAGGCTGAGAGTGTGTGACTCACCTGAGGTCACCCAGTGGGTTTCCATGGCTGAGTAAGGAACTGAACCCTGATCTCCAGAAATGTAGGGCCTGTACTGCCAGAAATAATGCAGCTTGAGGTCACTTTAACTGTCCTGGCTCAGTGCTAAGGAATCATGGAAATTGTAGTCTGTTGTAGAACCAGAGCTCTCTGACAGAGACAGCTCAATGTCCAGGAAAAAAAAATACAATTCCCATGATTCCCTAGCACTGAGCCAGGACAGTTAAAGTGGCCTCAAGCTACATTACTTCTGGCAGTCTGTAAAGGCGCGTAGTCCAACACTCAAACCACTGTGCCATGCTGGTTCTATATATTCTATATCTAATAAAATAGCTAACATTGAAGGTGGTAATAGCATACTGTACTGTTTTTGTTTTCAGTGGCTATGGTTTTAAATTGTTGTTCACTCTATTGATGCTTTTCACATTATTGATACTGGCTCTCTGGTGAAAGAAATCAAACTGCCTTTCCTTCAGGGAAGAGCTCTGTTTGCTATTGGAGGCCTCCACAAATTTCTTCTTCCCTGTGTGCCTTCAAGTTGCTTTTGAACTTATGGTGACCCCATGAATTTCATTGGGTTTTATTAGCCAAGGAATCTTCAGAGAAGATTTTGCCAGTTCCTCCCTCTGAAATAGACTGTATAGCACCTGGTATTTGTTAGTGATTTCCCATTCAAGTACTAACCAGGGCTGACGCTGCTTAACTTCCAAGATCAGACAGGATCTAGTGCCTCTAGGGTCCCTGTACCAGGATAATAATTCTTAACAGAACAATGTACATTGATGGTGCTTTAAATACCTAATAATATCAGCAATAACACAAACATCTGTTTTTACAGGGTGTTGCAGCAGAGGATCTTAGGGGCATATTTTCCCTGAGACGAACGTAGGAGGAATCTCTTTGATCCTGTTTGTGATTTCATTGCTTTAAAAAAACAAAACAGATGGATGAACCATTCTCAACTGGCCCTGGAGGAGGAAGAGGTCCTGATGGCTTCTTTGCTCAGAGCTATGGGGGATTCTGGGAGAGGGCAGTCCAGAGTTCCCTGGGAGAGGATCTTGCCAGTTCAGAGATACAGCGCCAGCTCTTCAGGCAGTTCTCCTACGAGGAGGGCGAGGGGCCCCGAGAGGTTTGCAGCCGACTCCACCATCTCTGCTGTCAGTGGCTAAAGCCAGAGCGATGCACAAAAAATGAGATCCTGGACCTGGTGATCTTGGAGCAGTTCCTGACCATCTTGCCCCCGGAGATGGAGAAGTGGGTCAGGGAATGTGGAGCAGAGACCTGTTCCCAGGCGGTGGCCCTGGCAGAGGGTTTTCTCCTGAGTCGTACAGAATCAGAGAAGAAGCTTAAAGAGCAGCAGGTGAGAGCATTTCTTCTTGGGGCCAAGGTGAGCAGGTTCTGGCTCTGGGCTGCCTTTTTTGAGCCTCTGATGACTTTGGAGGACAAAGGCCGCTTGAAGAGGTTCTGCTGAAATATAGCGCCTCCAGATCTGAAATGTGGGGTGCCTCCAAATTCCATATCTTGAATCCTGACTGCTGTTTCAGGTCACGAATCTCTTGGTACAAGTTAAGTCTGAATTCCCTGTGTCCGAGAACGTTCCATTGGATCCCAGGCAGTGTTCCCAATGGAGGGTGATCAAGGAGGAGTGCGATGGAGGAGCCTCATTGCAAGGTAAAGAGTCTCTTTGTTGTTGTTGTGTGCCTTCAAGTCATTTCCAACTTAAGGTGACCCTATCACAGGTTTTTCTTGGCAAGATTCATTTAGAGGGAGTTCCCCCTTGTCGTCTTCTGAGGTTGAGATCATGTGACTTGCCTAAGGTTACCCAGGGGTTTCCATGGCAGAGCAGGGATTCGAACCTTGGTCTCTGGAGTCATAGTCCAGCACTGAAATTACTACAGCACGTCGGCTCTAATTTCCCCCATAGAAGCTGTTGGATATCTTGGTCTGATGTGGAACATCCATATACAGCACATGGTTGTGGAAATGGTGCATGCTGGGTCACTGGGCTTCCAGATGCATCTGTAGATGTGCATTTTGCTGCAAAAAGACTGCCATTCCACACTAGGGATGTTTAGCAGGTTCAGTGCATATCTCCACAAGCAGAGAGCTAACACTCTCCACCCTTGATGTAGGTTCTCAGCCGCTTTGTGTTCATACACATATATATTTAGCTTATCTGCCACCATACAATCTAACCATTTAAATACCATTCCTTACTCCCTGGACACTCTCTTTTTCCATTTGACCACATATACCATTCTGGCGGCTGTTGCCATATAAAATAAAAGTTTACCATATTGTTTTTTCTCAATAGTTCATTTGATTTCATCCCTAACAAATAATATTTTGGATCCATATTTTCTTGGGAAGACAGAATTTGATTGATTAAATTATGCATTTCCTTCCAATATCGTTTGGAATATTTACAATGCCAAACCGAAGGGTTCTGCCAAAAAATAGCCAGGATAAACTAATCCCACTTCCAATTATAAAAAGACAACAATATGAAGAAATAAAAGGATAACTAAACCCTGGAGCAGAAAATCCAATAAAATTAAATTTCTAAAAGAGTAAAAATACCCCACTGGAAAGTTTGTAAATGCTACAAATAAGTTTCTAATGATAATAAAAATACCAAAAATCAAGGCCAAAAAACCCCCTGACCTCTGAAGCTGATAAGTCAGTAAAATTACTAAAAGGGTAACAATACCCCACTGAAAAATATGCAAATGCTAAAAATAAAATAATATATAATATAATAATGGTGAATAATAAAAACTCAAGGCCAGACGTGTTTCGACAACTGTCTTCCTCAGTGGCCTACAAACATTCAAAAGAGCCTCTGGCCTGGCTCCCTTCGGGGAGGGGAGAGAAGGGATGAGGAGGCTCCCAGCCTGTGTGCCAGTCAATGCCCTGTATACCGCCCGCGGTGGCTTGGCCTGGAGGAAGAGGAGGAGGAAAAAGGCCGAGGCGCGGTGTTTCTGGGAGGACCCTGCTTCCTCCCTCTCTTGCAGCCCTGGGCTAATCTGCCCTCCTCTGCCTTGCCAGTCCTGCCTCTCTACAGGGAAGGCCCTGTAAAGACCCACTGGGTGGCCTTGGGCAAGTTATTCACTCTCAGCCTCAGGGTGGGGCCTCAGCTTGCTTCCCTCCCTTCTTTTCCCCCCTTTCTTCCTTTTCCTCTCTCCCTCCCTTCTTTCTTTCCTCCGTTCCGTTCTTCCCTTCTCCTCAGCAAAAGCCCCCCCCCCCCATGGGGGGAGGAGGAGGAGGAGGAAGATGAGAGAGGGTCAGGGAAGCCCCCTTGCATGGTGGGAATGCCCTCTTCCTCCTCCTCCTCCTTTCCTCTTCTTCTTCTTCTCCTAGGGAGTCCCCTCCCCGCTCTCTGAGGCCCCGGCACTTGCCAGCCTTCCTCCTCTTCTTCCTGACGATGGCAGATGAAACATCCCGGGGGGGGGGCTTGGCAGACCTTTTGGGGGGGAGGAGGAGGAAGAAGACTTCTGGCAACTCAAAGACAAACCTATCCTGGGGTGTCTTTGGCAAGTTTTGGTTGGAAAGGGTTTGCCATTGCTTTCCCCTGAGTCTGAGAGAGTGTGACTTCAAAGAATGTAGTTGTGGTTGTTGTGTTCCTTCAAGTCGTTTCTGACTTCTGGCAACTCAAAGATGAACCTATCCTGGAGTTTCCTTGGCAAGGTTTGTTCAGAGGAGGTTTGCCATTGCCTTCCACTGAGGCTGAGAGTGTGTGACCTGTCCAAGTTCACCCAGTGGTTTTCATGGCAGAGTGGGGAATCAAATCCAGGTCTCCAAAGTGGTAGTCCAACACTCGTACTACTTGGCAAGTTTCTCCAGAGGAGGGTTTCCATTACCATCTGGGGCTGAGAGAGTGTGGCCTGACCAGGGTAATCCAGTGCCTTTGAGTCATTTCTGGCTTATTTTGACCCTATCATGGTGGTTTGCTTGGCAAGTTTCTCCAGAGGAGGGTTTCCATTACCATCTGGGACTGAAAGAGTGTGGCTTGACCAGGTAATCCAGTGCCTTTGAGTCATTTCTAACTTATGGCGACCCTTATCATTGGGGTTTTCTTGGCAAGTTGCCATGGTTATCCTCTGAGGCTGAGAGGGTGTGACTTGCTCAAGGTCATGGTGTTTTGTTTTGTTTTTTACTCCAGCCCTCCAATGGTCTGAGGGATGGCGAACCAGCTCCCGGCTCAAAAAGTTTGAGGACCCCTGTTTTATTCTGTCTCTCCAAGGTTTTTTTCCCATTGATCCAAATGAATGTTTTGTTGGAAATCAGCAGCCCACTTCATCATACTTTCCTTGATAATTTCATCTTCCGTGTCCAGCTTTAACAGAAGGGCATGGAATTGAAATATTTTAGACTTATTTTTATTAACTAGAATCTTTTCAAATTCTGGATCTACTTTCCCAATGCCTTTAGTGTTTTTATCTTGGATAAATCTTTTCCACAACTGTCTGTGTAGAAACCATCCACACTGATAAGTCTTTCATCTTTAGTTCTTCTTTCTTAAATTTTGCTTTACTGGTATCTTTTTCTATATCGATCAGTTCTTCATACGTTATCCATCTGTTTTTATCTAACCTTTCCCTTCTAAAGAGCACTTCGTTTGTGGAAACCCATAAAGGGATGTTCTTACAAAGAATTTCTTTATATTTTAACCAGACCCGAATTAAAGATTTTATTATAAAATGGTTTTCAAAGTCTCTATGGACTTTTAAGTTTCTCATAAAACAGATATGCATGAAATCCCTATCTCAAATCTATCTCTTCCAGTGACAACAACTCAGTATTTTCCAGATATATCCAATTTAATCACCACTCAAAGCAACATGCTTTGTAATATATTTTTAAATTGGGCAAAGCCAATCCACCTCTCTGAACCGTATCCTGTAAGGTCTTCATTTTTACTCTAGATTTTTCTTTCCATATAAACTTGGAAAGATCTTGGTGCCATTGTTTAAAAGGTATTTCATTCATTATAATTGGGATATTTTGAAACAACAAAAAAGTATCTTGGGGAAAATATTCATTTTGATTGTAGAGATTCTCCCTAACATAGAAAGTTTCAGTTTATTCCATCTAGTTAAACCCTCCTTAATTTCTTACCACTTCTTCCCATAGTTGTTTTTAAATAAGTCCACATTTTTTAGTTGAAATAGTAATTCCCAAGTATTTAGTTTCTTTTCAAATTTGAAACCCTGACCTTTTTTCCAACTCTGCTTTTTCTGTTCTAAAGAGGTTCATTGCTAAGATTGAAGTTTTATTTTTGTTAACCCCCTCTATTTCCTCATTCTTTTTCATATTATAATTTAACATTTCCAACACAATCAGAAATAGAAGAGCGGGGAGGACAACCCTGTTTCATGCCTTTCTTTATAATTACTGGTTTCATTTTTCTCCATTGACCAAAATTCTTGCACTTTGATTTCTATAAATAATCCATTTTTGAAAGTTCAGCTCTATATCTAACTAGGCATTCTTGCAAGAAAAATTCCATTGAACATTATCAAAGGCAGTTTCAGAATCTATAAATATCATAGGCAATTTATGATTTATATCCTTTTCATGATATTCTACTAAGTTAATTATACATCTTACGTTATCCTTTATTCTCCTTCCTGGTACAAAACCATTTTGGACTGGTTCAACTCAGTCTCCCACAACCGTCTTCAATCTGTCAGCCATTATCAAAGCAAAGATTTTGTAGATGGTTGAGCAAAAAAATAGGGCAATAATTCTTAACATCTGTTTTACATTTCCCTTCTTTGAGGATTATTACAATATTTGCCTCCAGCCAAGTTTTTGGTATGTCTCCTCTCAAAATATTGTTCATTAATCTATGTAAAGGCATTAGAAGCTGATCTTTAAAGGTTTTGTAGTACTCCGCTGGAAACCCATCGGATTCTGCTGTTTTACCTGGTTCGCATTTATTAATAGCTTCAGTTATTTCTTGTGATGATTTTTTTCCTTTAGGATTTCCTTTTGTTCTTCATTAAAGGTTTTGATAGGTCTTTTATCTAAATACGTTTTCAGATTTTCTATATTTTGGTCATCTTTCTTATATAACTTTCGATAATAGTATCTGTGCTATTTTTTATTGCTCCATAACTAATGTTCCTTTATCCTTTAATTTATATATAATTCTCTTATCTTTTTGTCGTCTTGATATGCTAATAATTTTCTAGCTTTATTTAATCCCTCAATAAAACTGTGCTTACCATATTTCATTTTTCTACTTGTTTCTTCCGAGAGTATCAGAGATTATTTATTCAAGAGTATCAGAGATATTTACTATGAGGATCACTTAGCACTCCTTTTGCCTCATACTTATACTTTTAATGTCATTTACAAATAATCGGTTTGTAGGGGTTTTTTTAAGTAGGTTTTGTTTGGACTTTAATTCATCTTGTAATGCCATAAATCTTTCTTTTTCCCCCAACTCTGCTACCTTTTGAATAAAAAAAACCCTCATTACAGCCTTTGAGGCTTCCCAAATCATATTCATAGTTGTCTCATGTCTCATATTATCAAAAAAAATAAAAAATAAAAAAATTTTTTTTTCAAATGTTCCCTTGTTTCCAATAATATTTTTCATCTTTTAGCAATAATTCATTGAGTCTCCAGTTAAATTCCTTAACTCCATCCATTAAGGACATCATTATTGGGTGATGGTCAGATAGAATTTTGGACAACACCTCCACCTTACTAATTCTCATGCTTATATTCATGAAAGTTATAAACACATCAATTTGAGCCCAAGATTTATGCACTTGGGCATAATAAGTAAATTCCTTAGCCTGGCCATATTTTATCCTCCACATGTCCATCAAACATTTCTAACAAATCAAATTCTCTAGGAAGTTTGTCTTGGTTGGGTTTTATCTATTTTTTTAGAGCCCCAGTCTATTTGAGGATCACTGACCCCATTCAGTCCCCCATTACAATCATCGATTCCACATTTAACTCATTCAATTTATCCATTAGATCACTATAATTTTTTCCTTTATTTTCATTTGGAGCATATATTCCTAATACAATTGTTTCTTTACCTTGCCATGTAATTTCCACACCAATATAACCATGGGGATCACTTAGCACTTCTTTTGCCTCATATTTATCTTTAACATATAAGACCACTCTTTTTTTCCTTTTATTGGAGGCCGGTGTAAATTCCATACCTAGTTAACATTTAAAAAATATTTTAATTTTTCTTGTCTTATTTAAGTCTCTTGCAAACAGATTCTCGCATTTTAATTTCACCAGATACTGAAATATATGTTTATGTTTAATTGGTCCATTAAGTCGTTTGACATTTCATGAGAGAAACTTAGTAGTCCTATTTATTATCGGAGATAAGTTCTTCCTCCTTCTCTTCTGATTGTCTTTCTAAATCGCTATCTTTTTCTTCCTCTATTTCTATCACTTTTTCTTACTCCATTGTCTCATACTTTTCCCTTCTTTCTCTCCATTCTTTCATGTTTCTAATATTTCTAGTTCTTTCTATTTTGTCCTAACTTTAGTTTTGACTTTTATTTGTTTATCTTGTACAGTCCTCTTTTCCCCTTCCAGTGCTATACTCATGTTCTTTTCCACTTCTCTGCTTGGTTCTTTCTTTCTAGCTCCCGTTTTTTTCCTCTTCTCTCTGTCGTCTTTTACCTTCAAATCTTTCATCTGCTTTAAATTCCCTCCTAATATTTTCCCCAAAATTCTCTAGCTTGTTCTGGAGATTTCAGTTCTAGTTTTCCTGAACCAAAATGTTAAGCCCTCTGGTATTAACCATCTATATCTTATTTGAAATTTCTTCAGCAGACTTGTCAAAAAGGAGTATTCTCTCCTTTTTTTCAAAACACTTAAATATCTGCAATTCTATATCATTCACCATAAAAGGAACCTCATTTTGTAAATTTAATAATTGATATCTTGTGCATCTCTTGACACAATTTATTACAACAACTTGTGGGTAGCCTGAAAGGCTGTCCAGTGACTTTTAGGACTCACTGGAGTCTAGAAATGGGTTTTCCCAGTCCAGCACCCAACCACTGCATCCAATCACCCTCTGCATTTTCCTGGGCTAGAAGCATTCTTGTGTTCTTAGACTTCAACAGAATACAGGTGTACCTCAGCGAAGAAACTCCATTTCTTCCAGAGCATTTTTTTCTTTAACAGAAAATTTGGTATGAGAGGCACAAATCACTAGGGATGGGTTCCTGAACCACCACAAAGGGAAAAAAAAAGAAAAAAGAAAAAGAAAAAAAAGAGCAGGCCAAAATGTTTCAGCACACTTTTTCTCTAAAATGAAAGGTATGCATATGTGAAGTGCAACCATGAAGTCAGGGAAGCCTTGTGTAAGTAAACAAAAATCTTCGGAACCTTCTAGAATCCATCTGAAGGCTTTTTCCAAAGTGAATACAGGAATGACCTTTTCTTTTGCGAGCCCCAACTTTTCTTGTAAGTGTTAGAGATAGCTGTTAAGGCAGGCTTCTCTGCTCTTCCATTTTCTTTCTATTTAGCTTTTCCTTCATGCTCAGTGAGGGTCTCTGGAGGCAGCTGCTGTTTCTCTTGTGTGTTGTGGGCTGCAGTCAGATCAGCTACAGCAGAATCCCATTGTTTCTCAGCTCATGTGTTAGTGCATTGTTTACTACAGACACATTGCTGCAAACAGTTGCTGACAATTTTTACGCTTTTTCCAGCCCTCTTACACCATCCTTCCAATTTTTGTGTTGCTAGAATATTTTCAGCTGCACAGCGGATGAAGAGGAAATGGGAGCAGGGAGGGTATAATATGACTGTGTAAAAGGAACTTATTTGTCAGCAGAGGCTTTGTTAACTGTGGTCTGTAACAGCAGCAAATGTTACTGGCTTCCCCCTCCTTGGTCTCTCCCACAGAGGCTGGAATGATACCACCAACAAGAACTCAGTTGCCTCTTCCTTTTTGCAGAGGACCAGAACCAGATCAGGTAAGGAGAAGGAATCCTAGAGCAAGAGGATTTGAGCAGTCTGGATTCCTCTTGCTCCAGATCACATCCCTCTCAGTTCTAGGAGAGAGTTTTGTTTCAGTTTGCTTTGGATTTTTAAAAATTTGCAAACAACTTCTCTTGGTTTGAATCCCTATATCTTTTGCCTTCTTATTCTTCAGAGTCAGAGTTGCTCTCCTTTTTCACTGTACTTTTTCTTGAACCCAGAAGGGGAGCTGATAGATATTCCCAACCTCATTTCTTTGTAAAGAATACATTGCTCTCCCTCTGTGTTCACCAATTGGCATTCAGAGGGAGGCTACCAGAGCTTTTGGAGCTGCCAAGTAACCAGCAGGTCTGGGGTAACCTTGGCCTCTGCAAGGAAGACTGCCAATGCCACTCAGGAATGTTTGAGGCAGGGGTGGAAAAATTGTTTTTAATGCCACTTTTCAGGTAATATATTGCTCCAAATTTGAGAATGTAAGAACTTTCATTGGCGATATATGAAGACTGTATCCGATGTCTCTTTGTGGTAGAAATACTAGAACTTGCACAATGAATGATTTATGTCTCATGGACTTAACCTGTTTATAGGTTTGGTTTGGATTTTTATAGTGTTTATAGGTTTGGACTATGGTTTTATTATTATTCTTTTAAAATTTATTATATACATACATGTCCTCCACACAGACAATTTATATTCTACTTCTGTTTGTTTTCAAATTGGCTGGAAACCAGCCAAAACCTCAGCAGTTTCCCCTCTCTTCCCCTCTCCCTCTCTAGCACCTATAACATATTGTCCAACATTTCAGGGATGAAAAGTACCACATGTGTAGCCAAGCAACAGCAGACTGTGGTCAAGATGGCAAAGGTAATTGCTGAAGAAGTGCACATACACTTAGAGAAGCTGTTGGCTCTTCCCAGACTCTACTGGGAAGGACAAGATTTGACCCCTTCTCTCTTTCCCCTTTTCTGATTTGTCGTTGTTGTTCTGTACCTTCAGATTATTTCCAACTTAAGACAACTCTAAGGTGAACCTAACATGGAGGTTTCTTGTTCTGGAGGAACGTTTTCCTTTGCCTTCCTCTGAGGAAAGGAAAATGAGGGCCAATATCTGAAATGTAGGTCTCATAGGACCTTTTGGTCTTGTTAGGTCCGATAGTTGAAATGCCTTGAGAAAACACAACCCCAATGTACAATTATGTTGTTTCTGGAATTTTTTCCCCCAAATAACCTACCTTTAGCCTCTTGCCTGCTGGACTCTGAATCAGATTCCACCACTGTAGTCCTTAGTGATGGACATCCCCTTGCTCTGCGATGAACTGCAACAAGACATATAGTGAACAACATGGTTACGTGTAACAATAGCATGACTGTGCATTTATAGGAAGGGGTGAATGTTAACCTGCCCTGTTGTTGGTGGACTTCTGAAGCAGTAGAGGCCTGGTGCTGAACCATTTTGCAGGAAATTATTCCCCTAGCTCTGCAAAAGCCTGCAACGATATACAATGTCAAATTTGATCTACAGCCTATACCATGCATTCTTGGAAAGGAAGGTATGTTTGTTCCTCAACATCGATACAGGGTTTACAATGAAAGGAATGAGAATGACATGTTTATCAAATCATTTTTAGAAAATATTACTTTAGCGATTACAAAAGCTCTAAATGTTGTACGGTATGATAATTAAAAAGGTGTGACTCAGGGTCAAAGGTTGCCGCACCCCCATAAAAAAAGACCAAATTATATTTGCCGTATGTAGTGCATTTCAATTTTTAAACTACTGTCATTTCTAGTAACAGAAATTGCACTTCAAAAAAATTTTTTAATCTAAATATGGTCCCTTGCTATACACAGGGGATTGGTTTTGGACCCCCCCCCCCAGTGTATGGGGAAAAATACGTAAGTGCAAATCTCATTGATTTCTATGGCAGCATGCCTCTGCAGCACACACCATTTTGTCCTCCCAGGCTTGTCATACTCATAAGCTCAAATCTGCATATGGCAAGCCCATGTATGGCACAAGCATGCTGTATAAATATATCAACAAACCAATTTATGCTTGGTTCAAGCGGTTTTACTTATGAAATAAACCCCTTCAACGAAAGTCAATTATTCATCAAAAATGTAATATATTTATTAAAAGATAGAATTGGACAACAGTAAATTATTTATTTTAAAAACTTTAGTTGTGTAAACTTACTATTGGGATGTCTTTCTGTCCAGGAAGCCTTTCCGGCAAGAACCCATAGGCTTTTCATTTCCTTAATGTAAGGAGTGAGGCATTAATTTGTTGAATCTTTCCTCATTACTTTAAATTTTGAATTAACCTGGGCGACCATCTGAAAGTATATCTTTTCCTCTAACTGGATGAGCAGCATCATGTAGATATGGTTGTCTGGAATCGAGGTAGACTTCATTAAAGTCTGCCCCTCACTGCTCCTTTCCACAGGTTTAAAGAGGCATAGCAGCTCCTTCCTAACCCCGGCGAGACATTCCCAATGTCCATCAAACTTCTCTGACAACAGGAAATGTTAGTTCCCACTTTCCCCCAATAGGTGAAAAAACAGCGCTATGACAAATGTGGGGTTAGACATCCAGATTTGCATGATTATGGAGATTATTGCACTACACTCTTAAAACATTGTATTCCACTTTAACTGCTATGACTGCCTCCTGTTGCATTTTGGGGTTTGTAGTTCAGTGAGGCCTAAGAGCTCTCTGGCTGAATATTCAAAATGTCTCTTCCTAAACTGCAAGTCCCAGAATGCAACAGGCGGCAGCCAGAACAGTTTAGGTGAAATAGCAATGTTTTAAGAGTTTCGTACGATAATCTATAACATGATTACACAAAAAATCCACATCCTACTTGTACAGCCCCAATACATCTGTATCGCAGGCTAATTGAGTTTCCTGTATTGCACAATTATAACGTTATAACATGTAGTGATAGAACCACCCACATGATGTTGGTTTGTTTATCTTCTGTTTCTGGTTTAGTTATCCACATGCGTAATTATGGCTTCATCCCAGGCAACTCCTGCCTTGCATGGAGAAACAGAGGAAGAAGTACCCCAACGAAGGAAGCAAGGGAGGGGCATTGCTTGGGAACATGCAGAGATTGTGGACCTTCTTTCGATTTGGGGGGACGCATCATTCCAAGAAAGGCTGTCGGAGAGCCACCGCAATCTAAACGTGTTCAAGGATGTGGCATTGGAGATGAAGAAGCGAGGCCATTCACGGACCGCCGAGGAATGTCGTTCAAAGACAAAAAATTTGAGGGCAGAATATAGACGTGTCATTAACCACAACAAGTTTAGTGGCAGACCAAAGGTGACCTGTCCATACTTTAAAGATCTGGACAAAATTCTTCAAGGAGATGCAAGTGTTATTCCAAACAGGCTCTCCCGAAGTTTGGATTTTGGAAGGCAGGGGCAGGAAGCAGGATCAAGTGGTGCCACCCAGACCAGCGATACCGCAATGTCAGAAGTCGATGAAGAGGGACCCCAAGGGAGTAATCTCAATAGCAGCCAATTTCTGGAAGAAGGTATGAGGTTTTTTTAATTTAAAAAAATTGTGTGTTTAACCAGAAAGGGAAAACATAGCATATCAGGGGTTTCCAGAAGTCCCCATCACACTGAGTAAGAATTATTTGTTACAGCTGACACCTAATGTTATTTTTCAAATGATACAAATTATAACTTTTCAGATGCCCAAAACCAAAGCGAGAGTGATGCCGATGACGAAACAATCACTGACCTTCCTGATACAGAAATTGAGATGGGAGCGGACACAGAAATTGGTTAGTCTTTTCTCATTCAATTAGTAATCTGTGTAAAAAGGGAAATGTTCACATAGGATACATAGCTGTAAAGGATGTAAACTGTATTCTGCAAATGTCTGCAATGTTAAGTTCTACAGCCTTCTCCTGACCTGGGAAATCATCAAGTAGAAGCTCTGAATGTACAGAAAAACATCTTTTTCTAGGAAATAAAATGATGCATTCAGAAATGTGCATTTGTACAAGCAATGGAAATCATAACTGAAGTTTTGTTCAGCAGCACGTGGGAACCATGTATTCCTATATAATTACTTCTTTGAAATTGAAGGAAATTATACTAAGTATCCTGATATCAGACACAATGGTAAAGGAAACTACAACTGCAACTGAGAACTGTAAACATGTGTGTTAACACATCCCACAAATAAAGTGCATGTTTATGTTGTTAATGTAAGAGAATTTCTAAGGAAGCTCACTTCACAAACCTCTTCTAACAAGCCAAGGAAGATGCATATTAGAATAAAATCATTTGGTCTAGAAACTGCAAGCAGGCAGCAGCTTTGGGTAGACATTCCTGTTTTCTGTAACTGGCTGCTGATTATTGAACATCAGCAAGCAATGGTCCAAATCAGGCAACCTTTCCCCTTTAAGGGCCGAGGGACTTCAGCTCCCAGAATCCCAGGAGCTATTGGCCAACATGGGACTATTGGCCAACATGGCTGAGGCTTCTGGGAGCTGAAGTCCCCCGGCCCTTAAAGGGGAAAGGTTGCCTACCCCTGGTCCAAAAAGTCCATTTTGTGATTTTGGAATGCATTACAAGGGAAACCCCTTTTGCAGAAGTAGCAAAGGTGGGAAAACAGCAGAACTGCAGTCCATCACTTTTAAATATTAAAGTATGTGACAAGTTGAGGTATCCTCTACTATCAAATTAATATTTTCCAGACCAAGATGTAATCACAAAAAGTGTTTCTACTTTTCAAGAACCTCACACAAACTGTATTCTTCCTTTTGAGGGACAGGAGCAGATGGCGGAGGCAATGACCAGATTGCAGGAAGGCTAGAATCACCAGGCAAGGGTATGTTTTCTGTGATATACTGGTTTTATGAAATGTCAAAATAGGGCATTTTTAATGGGGGAATGAGGGGTTGTCCATATCAACAAATAATTACACCTCTAGTGTATATCAGATCCAGAGGTAACCAATGTAAATATTGCACAGCCAGACAGTACATGTAAGATGTTCAGAGATATGTCTAAGTAGACTGCATACATAATATTAAAAAGTTATAGAGATTACCATGTTAGTGTTGTGTTTAAAATATTTTCATTTGTAATATCTCAAATATTTCTAAAAATGTGTCCTGGAATCAGATGTATTGTGGCAAAGTGTAACTGTAAATAATGATTTGTGTTATTATAGCCTTTTGAACAAAAGAAATAACATATTCCTTATTATTTTTCATCTGTCCTGCTCAAGGTACTTCTGCTGGAATTGGAAATGTTAAGCAAGCTGTTGTTACACAGTCACCAAGGACCCGCCTCCTCCATTCGAGGGGCAGAAGTAGGAGGGCAAGAAGAGGAGATCATATCGCTGTAACCATCATGCAAAATGCAAATGAACAGGCCCGCTTGGTGAGAGAGGGTCAGCAATCTATATCGGACCAGATTACTAGAGGGATGGCCAAGGAAGCCAGTGTTGCAAAACAAATTTTAGAAATATTAAAGGAACATGCAGTAGCGAGTCAGAGAGACAGGCGTGAAATTATTGATTGCATGCACACTGTCGTGGACATAATGAAAAGTCAAAGGGGGAATCAAGGTGGTAACACTCCCACTGTTTCAGCGCCTCAATATCCATTGTCATGGCAAAGGAATTATGCAACCCCCACCTCCTTCTCCTTCTGGGGGGCCATGTTAAGGAGAAAGAAGAGGAGAATGGCAGGAAGAAAAACATCTTCAGGCATTGCCTCACCAGGGGAAGAGTCTACTCCACCGACAGATTTGACACAAGCTGGGGATAGTGAGGAAGGCCCAAGTGCTTGCCCCAATGTGGCGGAGGAACTTGAGGAGCAGACTTCACAGGTACTACCTGTAAGAGGAAGTAGACAGAGGAAAAGGAAGGAAAGTTACTCTCCCTGACTCGAGTTATGTCACAATGTTGTCAAGCATAATTGTACACTTGTTTAAAATGCTCAAGAAATCTTTTTGTTTAAAAAGGAAAAATATATTTACACTGTTTTTTGAAAAAGAAAGTTTAATATGCTAACTTTTAAATAATCGGTGTATGTATATATTACTATAACAATTTAAAAGAAACAATAGCAGAAAAAATGCAGCTATCTATGGTTGACAGTAAGCGAAGTGACAGCTGCATGCACTGCTTCCCCCTCTTTTTTCGTCTGTTACTGTATTGCCTCAAGTGTTCCTTGGAGTATTAGCCAAGGTGGTAGTTCAATGTCTGGATGGAGAACTTCTCCCATTTCACATACATTGTGCAGCACAACACATGCAGCAACAACTGGGATGAAGTTCATTTCTCCCGCCATCAGTTTGGATGAGAGGCATCCCCACTGTTTTTTCAGCCTTCCAAAGGCCCTTTCCACAACATTTCCTGCCCAGCACAAAGTAAAAATAACCTTCCTGCTATCCAATTGTCTGCTGTATGGTTTCATTAGCCAATGTCGTCAAGTATAGGCACCATCCGCTGTTATCAAAGGAGACATCTGAACCCTGTTGATGGTGATAGTAGGCTTTCCAGGAACAAAAGCACCTCCATCTATCACTTGACACAATTCAGAGTACTTGAACACATAGCTGCCATGCGATCTCCCCATATGACCAAGCTCAATGTCAGTGAAGCAACCCATGTGGTCCATAGTCTCCTTCATGACTGTAGAGAAACTGTTTCCAATTATAGTATTCCTCACCAAGTGGAGGGCATAATGGAATGTTCCATCCACTTCCCCGATACAATGCGGGAAGTCTAGTTTCTGGAAGCCATCCATGAATTGGAAAAATGGATGATGGTAGTTATAAACATAGTAGGAAACAGTTGTACACATAGAAAACCAGTGTGTTGTCCACTTCTATATCAATGGTAACAGCCTCAGTACAAGAGAAAGGAATGGCTTAAGAGATATGTTAGCAATCAGTGTTTATAGAATGTATGGAAGCACATCCCACAATGCCTCTCATTTCATGTATTTCCCACCTATAAGAAACATCAACACAAATGGTTTCAGGAATTATATCAAAAGTCCAAAATGGCACTTATTCTCTAGAGATATAATCCTACTATCAAAATTCTTTTAGCTTGCCAAATAATTTCTACACCTAAAATATAACCTTTTTATCACTAAAAATGTCTTTAGATTCTATTTGGTTGCTTACATATATAATCACCCCTTTTTTCTTTTTCTCTTGGGTGGATGTATATTCTTTACCTAGTTTTTTTTAAATTAACCTGACATTTTTAGATTTAATATGTGATTCTTGAATGTATGTTACTTCGCAATTTATTTTCTCCAATAAATTGAAGATTTTTTTACATTTCTGTGGGGAGTTTAGCCCATTGACATTCCATGACAAAATTTGCATGTTATTCAAAATCTTTTTTTTTAACTTTTATTATTTATTAAAACACATATAACACATAAACAAAAACAATAATAAACAAACAACTTACATATACATACATACATACATTTCACAACAACAACAAAAAAACAAAAAAACATAAAATATGACTTCCCCTCCTTTACTTTGAATACATTATACATATTAATTTTAACTTTCTTATATCTCCTTTATGTATTGTAATTTGATTTCCAATTCCTTTTCTGTTTTGCACCTATTTTTACATTATTATTTTTCATCATCCTTAACCGTTACATACCATATATTTTAATTCACTCTACCTATTAATTTTTTTTCAACAGCGCCGCTTTTCCCCTCTTAACACAACCATTATCATCAATATCAATATCTGATTATTTAATAACCCCTTTTCATTTCCACACAACCACACTGTTTTCTCCCCAAAGTTCTTTAAAATATTCTATAATCGGTATCCATTCTTTCCCAGGTTCACCACTTTTATCTTTTTTCAATAAAATTGTCAATATATCCATTTCCATAACATATAGTTTAATTTGCCAGTCCTCTATGTTCAAAGCGTCCTTACTCTTCCACTTTTTTGCAATTACAGTCTTAGCAGCATATAACATATAGAATATTATCTTACCAAATTTTCTTTCAATCTCATCATTTATCATCCCCAATAAGTACACTTCAGGTTGTTTGCACATCTTAATTTTTAAAATCTTTTCTATTTCTGTATGTATCTGTGACCAAAATCTTTTCGACCTTTCGCACTCCCACCACATATGTAAGTATGTACCAATTGATTTAGAACATGTCCAACATTCTTTCTTACTGTTTTTATAAATCTTAGTTATCTTTTCTGGTGTCAAGTACCATCTGTATTGCATCTTGTAATAACTCTCTCTTACATCATAGCTTAGTGTATATCTTAATCTTTTCTTCCAATTTTTTTCCCATTCGTCAAACATTATAGGTCTTCCCACATCTTGTGCCCACTTTATCATGTATTCCTTTACGGATTCCTCTTCCATTTCAACCTTCAAAAGCATTTTATATAATGTTGAAACCAAATGTTGTGGGGTTTCTAACATTACTTTCTCAAATTCAGATTCTTCTTTCTCTATCTGATTTATTTTCATGTCCATTTTAAATCTTTCCATAATTTGTCTATATAAAAACCAATTACATTTAAAGCCTTCTTCTAGCAATTGTTCCATACTTTTCATCTTTGGTGTATCTTTTTCCCATATTAATAAGTCCTTGTATGCAACCCAGTCATCACCTTTCATTTTTTCCCTTCTATAAAAAGCTTCATTTACCGACGTCCATTGTGGAATCTTTTTAATAAATATTTTCTGGTACTTTTGCCATACTCGCAAAACTGCTTTTCTTATTGGGTGATTATTAAATTCCTTGTTTACTTTGATTTTGTCATACATTAAATATGCGTGCCATCCATATGCTAAGTCCATTCCTTCTAATTGCAATAGTCTGTTGTCATTTATCAGTACCCATTCTTTTGCCCAGTCCAAACATGAAGCATAGAAATAAAGTTTGAGGTTTGGGATATTCATCCCTCCTCTATCTTTATCGTCCTGCAGTATCTTCATTTTTATTCTTGCCTTTTTTTTGTTCCAAATAAATGCTGCAATCTCTTTTTCCCATTCTTTAAATGGCTTGTCATTGACTATTATTGGTAGTGATTGGAATAAAAATGTCATTTTGGGTGTAAGACTCATTTTAACAACTGAAATTCTGCCAGTCCATGTCAAATTCATTTTTGTCCATCTTTGCAGGTCCTCTCGTATTTCTCGCCATACTCTTTCATAATTATTTTTAAATAAGTCTGCATTTCTTTTTGTTAAATATATACCTAGATATTTTATCTTATCCTTTATTTCAAATTGTGATATTTGTTTAAGTTGTTCTTTCTCTTCTTTGTCCATGTTCAATACTAGCATATTCGTTTTTCTTTCATTAATTTTAAATCCTGCATATTTTCCATATTCTTTAATTGTTTCTATCATTGGTTGTATGCTCTCCAGTGGGTCTGTTAACGTTATTACTAGATCGTCCGCATATGCTCGTACTTTGTACTGAATCTGTTTATTCTTATTCCTTTTATTTCTTCCTTTAATCTAATCTTGTCCAGAAGTACCTCCAATGATAATATAAACAATAGTGGTGAAAGTGGACATCCTTGTCTTGTTCCTTTATGAATTTCACACACTGCGGTTTTTTCTCCATTAACTATTATCCTGGTTTCTTGTTTCTTATATATTTCTTTTATCCACTTCACGAAATTTGGTCCCATTTCCATCTTGTTCAAAATTTCTATTATAAAGTCCCAGTATACATTGTCGAAAGCTTTTTCCGCGTCTATAAATATTAATGCTGCCTGTTGGTCCACTCTCTTTGCATAATGTTCAATTATGTTAATTATGCTTCTGATATTATCCTTCATATGTCTGTTCGGAAGAAATCCTGTCTGATCCTTATTTATCCAATTTTTTAATATCTTTTTCAGTCTTTCTGACAATATTGATGTAAATATTTTATAATCATTATTTAATAAAGCAATAGGTCTAAAATTTTTAACCTCATGAATTTCTTTTTCTTCTTTTGGTATCAGTGTAATATTAGATGTCTTCCATGATTCTGGAATCTCTCCTTCCAAAATAGCGTTCATAGTTATTTGTAGTGGGTTTGCAATTTGATTGACAAAAGTCTTATAATAACTCGTGGTGAATCCATCTGGTCCTGGTGATTTTCCTGTTTTCTGTCTCTGTATAGCCTGAATGGTTTCCATCAACGTAATTTTCTTATTCAACTCATTTCTTTGTTCGTCATTTATATAATTAATTGTTAGATCTTTCACATATTTTGTCATTCCTTCTGTGTCTATATTCTCTTTTGCAAACAGTCCTTTAAAGTATTTATGAAATACTTTCTTCAATTGTGCTTGTTCTGTATATATCTTTTCGCCATCTTTAATTTTCCAGATCACACTTTTTTTCCGAGAGTTTTTCAATTTCCATGCAAGCCATCTTCCAGGTTTATTTGCCGATTCAAAATATTTCTGTTTAGTATACTTCATTTTCTTTTCCATTTCGTCAATCAATAATATTGAAATTTGTTTTTGTAGTGTCTGGATTTCCAATCTTAGCTTTTTTTCATCAGGTTTTTCTTTTAATATTAATTCTTCTTTATTTCTGTAATTAAAAAATCCATTTTTGATTCCTTCCTTTTCTTTCGTTCTGAACCTTTTTGAATAAAAAAGCCTCTCATTACAGCTTTTGAAGCATCCCAAACTATTTGTGCTTTAACCTCTTTATTCAAGTTTTCTTGAAAAAAATAAGATAGGTTTTTCTCCGCTTGCATTTTAATTTGTTCATCTTTCAACAGTGATTCATTTAGTTTCCAATTAAATTCTTTTCTTCTCTTAATCTTGATTTCCATCGTTATCGGATTATGGTCTGACACAATTTTAGGAAGTATGTCCATCTGATCTATTTTTGGTGCCAATCCAGTTGTAATCAAGAACATATCTATCCGTGACCATGATTTATGTCTTTCGGAAAAGAATGTATAGTCTTTTATGTTTCCATATTTAATTCTCCAAATGTCCATCAATGAGAGTATTTCTTTCATTTCAAAAAAGGAGTTTGGTAATTTACCTTGTCTTTTTTTAATTTGTTTTTCAGATTTTCTATCTATGTCTGGATCTATGACTTCATTCCAATCTCCGAGTAAAATATTTTCATGTCCTTGTTCAATCAATATTTTTGTTAATTTTGCAAAAAAATTATCTTTTTGTTCTGCTGGGGTATATACACCCACTATCAAAGTCCTTTCCGCATTCCATGTGACCTCAACCCCAATGTAATGTCCATTTGGGTCATTGAAAACTTCTTTTCCTTCTAATTTGTTGTTAAGGTATATTACCACTCCTTTTTTCCTTTTATTCCCTGCCGAAATAAATTCTTTACCCAATTTCAAATTTCTCAATTTTTTTTTCAGTTTCTTTAATATGCGTTTCTTGCAAACAAAAAATATCAAATTTCAGTTTCCCGAGATAGTGATAAACAATTTTAAACCTTTTACATTCCGTGATAAACATTTTATTTTGTTCAAATTCTCCATATTGACTTATATTTCAATTTATCCTTTATGAGTTTTTATAATTCCCCTTCTTCCTCTTCCTCTCCCTGTTTTGTTTTGTTTTTCTGTTTGTGTAACTGTCCATTTCCTTTTCCTGTTGCTCCTCCCGTCAATTCTTCATCATCTACATCTTGTTCTTGTTCTTTATCCTTTGTTATATTCTCCAGAAGTTCCTGCGCTTCCATCACCGTCCGTATCTTGATCCTCTTCTGCCTGTATCTAAGAGAAATTCCTTCTGGATTCTCCCATCTGTAATTTATATCCCACTCTCTTAGTTTCCTTGTTAAAAATGCGTATTCTCTTCGTTTTCTCAAAACTGGTCCCGGTAAGTCTTTCATAAGTTGCACATCTACTCCATTTATGCTTAATCTCTGTTGAAAATGTTGTTGCAGAATTGCTTCTTTCATTTGTGTTCGTACAAAGTATACTACAACATCTCTTGGTAACTTCTTTTGTGTGGCAATCCATGAGCTTATTCGAAAACACTTATCAATCTCTAGTTCCATCCTGCATTTATCTCTACCGAGAAAGTCTGCAAATGTTGTTATCAGCAAATCGTTTAAGTCCTCCTCTTCAGATTCCGGTAAACCTCTTATCTTTAAACACCTCTCCCTCATTTTGCATTCCCACATTAATTTTTCTTCTTGAATTTCTTTCCTCTTACTAATTTCTGTATCTAGTTTTTCTTCCAACTCCTTATTTTTTGTCTCCAACTTTTTAACTTTAGATTTCACTACTTTAACTTCTGTTGTCACTGTGTTAATCGAGTCTTTTATCTCATTCAGATCCAACCTCAGCTCTTTTTTTATCTCCCCCTTCATATTTTCCATATCTTGCTGTATCTTCTCCGTATCTTGACGTCGTTCCTCCTTGTCATTCTTCATTTCTTCTCTCATCTGTCTTAGCTCGTCCAAAATTATTGTATTAAAATCTTGTACTTTAAGTTGATCCAATGATGGGCGTCTCTGTAATGATTGTTGTTGTTGTTGTTGTTGTTGAGTCTTAGAAGTCTGTATCCTAGTAGTCATTGACATTTTCCACTATTTGCCTGTCCCAATTATCACCAAAATATTCTTAAATCACAATGTTTTTTCCCCCAGTATACCAATATACTTTACTTTTTATAAAACTTGCTTCAATTAATATTATTATTATTATTATTATTATTATTATTATTATTATTATCTCCTCTTTACTCTACTTAATATACTTACTAATATAAATATTTTTTATAAAAATTTTGAATTAACCAATATCTTAATTAATTCCAATTGCCAATATCTACTTCAGCTCTTACAAAGTCAATAACAGTGACACAGTCTTTAACAGGAGGATAAGAAAAAAAAAGGGAAAACAAATTTATCCCTTTTTCTTGGTCTTCTTCACTTCTTCCAAAATAGAGCCACCAGTCAGTATTAAACAGTCAGTTTCTTTAACTTCAGTCCAAACATTAAAACATGTACTGCTTTATAAACAGTTGCCTTAAATTGGCCTATAATCAGACAGTACCTGAATTAACCAATATCTTAATTAATTTCCAATTACCAATATCTACTTCAACTCTTGCAGAATCAGTAACAATGTCACAGTCTTTAACAAGAGGATAAGAAAAACAAAAAAAGGAGAGAAAAACAAAATCGTCCCTTTTTCTTGCTCTCCTTCACTTCTTCCAAAATAAAGCCACCAGTCAGTATTAAACAGTCAGTTTCTTTAACTTCAGTCCAAACATTAAAACATGTACTGCTTTATAAACAGTTGCCTTAAATTGGCCTATAATCAGACAGTACCTGAATTGCTTCAAAATGAACTGTTCCTGCTGTAATTTTTTATGTCCACCAGATGTCTCTCTTCTACCTTTCTTCACGTCCTCTTTAAAAGTCAGACTGTTTTGAACTTCTTATCTTTCAAGGCAACTTGTAGTCAAAACAAAGAGATGAATCCGTGAAACAACCCACAACTCCCTCCCCCCGAGTGCTCATGTATTAAACCAATGGAGTATATATATATAAAAAAAGCAAACTTTCAAATCAAAAATCAAATATAAATCTTCTTTCCTTTCTTTTTGTTTCTTTTCCCTCTTTTCTTTATTAAGTAATCCAGTCAGCCCAGATCACAACCCCCTCCCCGCGAATGCTCCATGGCTTTTTAAATCAGGGAAAAACCACAAACCCTAGCACAAATCAAAGTGAAGAAGCCACTTTAATTTTCTTCTCCAAAAGTATTCTTATCCTCTTTTTTCTCCTCCACTGCCCAAAAAAGGATATAGAAATCACTGTCCTCCAATCGCTCTCCTTTTCCAAATTCGCTTTAATGACCCCCTTTTCTGGCTCCGATTCCTGCTTGGCTCTCCTCTTTCTTTTCAACTGCCCCCACCAATTCTTCACGAGCCTCCAGGTTTTAGCCCAAGTATTTTAGTCCCAAGCCTCCAGATTCTTGTAATCTTGTAATCCTTAATCCTCCTCCACCCTCCACTTTCTTCTCCTTTTCTCCGCTGCCTTTGTTTATTTATTTATTTTTCTCCTTAACTCCACAGAGTTTTCCCTAGCTCCATGCGCCTCCTTTCTTTCCACGTCTTTCCACGTCTCTCCAAATCTCTTATTTTCTTGTTTTCTTGTAAAATCTTCTTATTATGGCAGATCACCTGGTCATGCTATATATAATCTTCTAGTCTTCTATTTTATTTCCAGTGTTTTATGTGCTTCAATATATATATATATATATATATATATAAATCCTCCAAATCCTCCACTTTCCAATCCGCCTCTTCCTCTCACTCTCCCTTTCTCCCTGGCTATCTGTATTATCCAGCTCTCTCCTCGCTGGTAAAATGCACTCTACAATATATCTTTTACAAGTCAGTATGTATCCAGTGCAGAAAGTCTTTCAAAGTAACAAAGTAAAGGTTTCTATTATTATTGTTGCTTTCCGTTTGAGTTATAAATTAGTTGGTGGCTTCTGTGAGCCATGAATGGTGGCACAAATGCGACCGTGACAAGTTCTTCGACCCCCTCCGCTCCTTACCGGACCGCAGCTGATGTTCTTTTCCCTGCAATCCTGGGTGGGATCCGGGTCTTCGTAGAACACATCCGAACGTCATATAACTAAGAGGTAATTTGGTACTATTTTCACTACTGAAAATAGCCCCCTGTCACATTTGGCGAGTGAAGCTGTGGGAGACACCCAAAGCCTCACTCAATCCGAAGCCATTCCTAACCGGAAGTCCCACATGTTATTCAAAATCTTAACCAATTGAAAAGAAAATTATCTATTTATATGTATATTTAATCAATTAGCACTAATAAGTCAAATGAAGGAGCAATAGTGTAAATACCTTCTTAAATTTATATAATCTACTAGAATAGATGCAAATTCAATGTTTTAATCTTATTCCTCTTTTACTTCTTCTGATTCTTGACTCTCACTTTCTTTTCCTTTCTCCTTCTGATTTCTTTCCTGTGATCTCGTCATTGTCATTGTCCTTGTCCTTTCCCCATACCTAACATCAGAGGGGCTGCTCTCCTGATGCTTCTCAATCTTCTTCCTGTTTTTGGCCCAAAAGTCCCTCACTTTTTCAATGGAAATCAATTGATATCTCTTTTGCTTCCATGTCAATGTCAAGCCTTCCACTTGTTCCTTATGGAAAGGAATCCCATTAACTTTTAGCTATAATCTCTCTTTGTTCTCAAAACATTAGATGGAATGTCTTTAAATATTTGAATTATTTTTCCCTTCTATAATCAGTTTTTTTCCTATAGCTTTGTTGAATCAGCAGATCTCTTGTTTATGTTCTTACACAGTGGATCACGATGTCTTTCGGTAACCCATTCTGTCTCGCTAATTTTGAATTAATCCTATACATAGTGTCCACTTCCCAAGGGACTTTTCATTGTCATGTTTGGGTATTCCTCTTAATTTGGAAGAACTTTGTCTATGTTTAATCTCCATTTTGATGAATGCCTTGTGATCCTCATTCCTCTCTTTAGCTGTCTTTTCCACTTTGCTTTCTAACTGTTTAACATTGGTTTCAAGTTCATTGACTTTTTCAATTTTCTTTTGTTATTTTTTCTAGGGAAAATTTTATTTTCACCATTTCATCTTTTATTTCTTGTTTAACCTCTTGTTTCATCTCTACTTTTATATGCATATTATCTTCCTTCATCTCCTCACAGATTCTCCTTACCTCCTCCAGCATAAATTTATTCTGTTCAGATGGTCTCACCAGTGGTTCAAGTGATGGGTCTTCTTTGAGTTATAGCCATTATCTATGATGTCATTATCCAACTTGCTGCAATCTTGATTCCTTATTACTATCTGTTTATCTTACCAATATCTCACCAATATTTTATTAACAATTTTATAGCTTATAATTACAATTTCACAAATTCACACAATTTTTCCTAATAGTTCTTCAAACTGGTTCTGTTATTCTCTTTCAATCCACAAGGTGTCACCTTTTACCCATTTATCTCTCCTTTTCCCGGCCCCAGGTAAGAGAAGGTTGCTGACCCCTGTTTTAGTGCATCCTTGGAGCTCTTGGTCTGGCTTTAAGTAACAATTGTGTCTTTGCTTAACTAATTGTCAGTTCAGTTCAGTTTTGTTTTGTTTTTTGATACACAGTAGCAAAGTAGGTTGAAGAAAGTTTCTATCCCAGGAGGATCGTGTTCTCTTGTAATAGAAATTAGGAGTAGAGGGGGAAAAAGTGGCTGTGGGACATTGCTGGAAAGGAAAGCAGTGGCTTGGCATGGATGAGGCTTGCCTCCGCCTCCCCTCCTCTCACACAGCTAGCCAGGCTCTCTTGTGTCTCCTCTTCCTGCCTTGTACTGCTTGCACATGATCTTAACAGACATGCTGGGGAGAATTTGGGGATGTGCTGAGGGGGCTCCTTTGCACCTCCTTTATCGGGAGGTAGTTTTGTCCACTAAGTGGATCCATCTTTCGCAGCAAGATGTCTCCCTCCAGGATTGTTTTAAGAGAGTGACCATCACATCTACCATTACCATCAGAAGTCCCATTACCACTGGAAGCAAATTTTATAGAGATTTACAAGAGAAGATCACTGAATATGATTGTGAGGAAATAATTATCCTAGGTGATTTTAATGGTGTGGTCGAACCTAAAATAGAATATCAAATTAAAAAAATTAAGGGCAATCAGGGTAAACTTTGAAAATCATATTTTAATTTGATAGAAAATATGGTCATGATGGATGTGTGGAGATACTTATATGACAATCCAAAAGCTATACATTCTTCTCTGATAGGCATAAATCCCTGGCTATGAGTGATTTAATTCTAACATCAAAGACATTAATGAAATGGTGCAAGCTCCAGGAAAAGAGATTCCATCTCAACATTAGGAGGAACTTCCTGACAGTAAGGGCTGTTCGACAGTGGGATACACTCCCTCAGAGTGTGGTGGAGTCTCCTTCCTTGGAGGTCTTTAAGCAGAGGCTGGATGGCCATCTGTTGGGGATGCTTTGATTGGGAGTTCCTGCATGGCAGGGGGTTGGACTGGATGGCCCTTGTGGTCTCTTCCAACTCTATGATTCTATGATTCTATGAAAGCAATAAAGGATATTGAGTTATTGCCGAGGATTATTTCAGCTCATAACCTGCAGATATTACATTTAAAAGAACATAAAGGCCCATATAAATAGAGGATAAATAAAGAACTATTGAAAGACCCAGAAGTGGTAAAAAAAGCATAAACAGTTCTAACAAATTTCTTTAAGGAAAATTTAGATGAAGGTACGAAAGTAGCCATGGTCTGGGACACAGGAAAAGCTGTAATAAGAGGTTTCTTTATGCAACAAAATGTTATTTTGCAGAAAAAGAAAGAGCAGAAAATGCAAACATTAAAATGTATGTTAAAAGTGAAAGAATATTTATTGACAAAGAATCCAGTAAATAATTAACGAGATACAGATACTCAAGAAAACAAATATCATTAGAACTAGTAAGCAACCTAGAGAAAAATTAAAAATAATTAGACATAACCTTTTTGAAAATTCTAACAAGCCAGTTAGATCATTAGCATATAAATTGAATAAAATAAAGGAAAAGAAACAAATAAACAGAATTAAGAAAAACAATGAGATAGTTACCCAACAAGAAAAGATTAAAGAAATTTTTATGAATATTATAGAACATTATATGCAAGGGAAACAACAGAGGATACAAATATAAGGGAATATTTGTGTGAAGCAAAAATGATGAATAGATGAGGAACAAAAAACAAATTTAGAAATAGAAATAACTAAAGAAGAAGTGATGGAAGCAATTGACAAAAGTAAATAAGGATACACTGGATCCAGCAAATTACAGACTGATATCCTTGCTTAATATTGATTATAAATTGTCCGCATTGATTTTGGTGCCCAGATTTTAAAAATTCTTAACTGATATAATAGATGAGGATCAGAGAGATTTCCTTACAGGAAGACAGATGAAAGATAATTTAAGACATGTTTTAAATGTAATTGAATATTATGAGAGACATAATGAGAAGAAATTGGGACTAATATTTTTATACATAGAAAAAGCCTTCGATTTGGTTAAGTGGGAAGTTATATTT
This sequence comes from Phrynosoma blainvillii, assembly GCA_026167975.1. NCBI lineage: Eukaryota > Metazoa > Chordata > Lepidosauria > Squamata > Phrynosomatidae > Phrynosoma > Phrynosoma blainvillii. The sequence continues at coordinate 396,030,138 of JANUYF010000002.1, read as the reverse complement.
GAGATATTAAAACAGATGGATATGGGGCCAAATTTTAGGAATGGGTAAGTAGAATCTATGAAAATCAAAAAGCATGTATTAATATTAATGGTGACATGACAAAAATCTTATCAAATGACAAAGGTATAAGTCAAGGCTGCCCATTGTCCCCACTATTATTTATACTTGTCATTGAAATATTGAATAAGAAAGTAAAAACAGAAGAGAAGTTGAAAGGACTCAAAATTAAACAGTACAAGTATAAAATGAAAGTGTTTGGTGATGATATTGTGATAAATTTGGAAGATCCAATAAATAATATTGATTTATTAATGGAAATAATGGACACATTTGGAAAAAGAACAGGTTGTAAAATAAAAAGAAGTCAGCAATTATTACAAAAAATATGCAAAAGAAAGAAGAATTGCCAAAAAAAAAAAGGTAGGAATTGAAGTAAAGAAAAAAGTCAAATATTTGGGTATCCAGATTACAAAGAAAACAAATGAACTATTTGAAAATAATTACCAAAAATTATAGAAAGAGGTGGGAAAGGATTTGATAAATTGAAACAAATGCAGCTATCTTTCCTGGGAAGAATCTCAACAATCAAAATGTCTGTTTTACCTAAAATCCTGTTTGTGTTTCAGATGATCTCAATTATAAATAATAAAAATATTTTTTTAAAAAAATGGAACAGGGATATTCTGAAATTAATTTGGCATGGTAAACATCCTAGAATAAGACTCAAAATTTTACAAGATGCCAAAGAGCGAGGAGGTCTTGCTGTTCCAAATTTTCAGTTATATTTTGAGGCATCTTGTCTTGAATGGGTCAAAGAATGGGTAAAATTAGAGGACAAAAGACTTTTACAGTTGGAAGGAGAAGATCTGAAATTTGGACTGCATTCATATCTGGTCTATGATAAAGAGAAAAAGAAGCAACTAATAAATAATCATTGTATAAGAAAACTCTTACTTTCAATTTGGAAAAAATATAAAGAAAGGATAGTACAGAAATGTCCAATGTAGCTTTCACCCCAAGAAGTTCTATATAGGAGAGAAATGTACAGAGAAAAGAAATGGTTTACTTATAAAGAGCTTACAAAGAAACTATGAGGAAAATCAAGCTAAAATCACAGGAAGAATTATATCAAATTGGATTTGATCTGGGTTGGTTTGCTTACAGACAGATCCAAGAGAGATATTTGGACCAGAAGAGAAATAATCAGATTTGGAAAAAAATACTATGTGGGTCTAATACTAAATTGATAGGTAACATTTATTAAGAACTATTAGAAATTGAGATACAAGAAGAAATTATTAAAGAAACAATGATTAAATGGGCAAATCATGTAGGTCACCCCATCCAATGAGATCAGTAGGAACATGTCTGGAACAAAGGGATTAAATATACAGCATCTCAAAATTTGAAAGAAAATTGGTATAAAATGTTCCACAGATAGTACCTTACCTCAGATAAGTTAGCTAAAATTTATAAGCACCAAAATAATAAATGCTAGAAATGTGGAGAAAAAGAAGGAACATTCTTCCACTCCTGGTGGACTTGTAAATATGCCCCCCCCCAAAAAAAAGAGTATAAAAACATTAATTTGTAATATTTTATGTATCAAATTAGAACTGAAACCAGAATTTTTTTCTATTGGGAATATTTGAGAACAAAATGGAAAAGAAAGATGGAAAAGGTTTGTTCTAGATGACAACTATTGCAAGAATTGTATATGCACAGCAGTGGAAAATTGCAAATATACTGAATGATAATGAATGGAGAATGAAATTACTAGATATAATAGAAATGGACAAGCTAAGACAGTTGTTAAGGAATGATGCTCTAGAAAAATTTAACAAAGATTGGGCTTCAGTATTCACATATATAAAGGAACAATGGGATGATACAATATTATATAATAAAAGGTTGATTGATATTATTAAGTCAGTCAAATACAACGATTAACAGATAATGGTAGTATACAGAATGAAATAATAGGGAAAGGTAGCAAAGTCGATATATTACTAATAGACTTTAAGAAAGCTGTATAATAGCGATTTGATAACGGGAAGGAAGGAAGTCACTGGGTGAATGGTATTACAGAATGAATTAGAAGTGGAATAATAATAATAATAATAATAATAATAATAAAATTTATTTATATCCCGCCCTTTGGAAACCCAATCAGGGCGGCTTACAACAATAAAACCATACAGTGTATCCCAAAACACAATCCCTCCCCCCCTTAAACAGTATTAAATCAAATAAAAATTAAAACTACAAATTCAAACTATAAAAATTAAAACATTGAAAAAGGAAAGATTTTGGGTAGGATAGATAGTTCGAATGGGGTAGAAGAAGGTGAGCAGAAATGAAAGAGGATGAAGAGAGGATGGAAGAGTGGTGGATGATATGTAGTTGAGGAAGACTCAATAGAGAATAAATAAAATGAACTAGGTAGAGGCAAGTTAGGGAGAATAAGAGGGTAAGTAGAAGGATAGGAAAGGAGGTTAAAGAATGAAGGAAGATGAAGAGAGTGATAGGATTTAATAAAAGAGGAAGAGGATAGAGGTAGAGAGTAGACAAGGCGGGAAGATATCTAAATAAAAGTAGAAAAGAAAAATACAGAGAGAATACTTAGATATTTAAATAAAATGAGTAGGATTATTATATTAATTAATGTGGTAAACTGTAGTTAAATGTAGGATGAATCAGTAGTTGAAATTTGGTGAAGGGAGAGATGAAGAATAACTGTTAAATGCCTGCTTGTTGGTTTGTTTGTTTTAAATTGCACATTTTTTTTAAAAAAAAAGTCAAAAATGCCATGAAGATAATCTGTTATGAATAGGATTTCAGAGAACTGAAATAACAAGGTATTAATAACAATCCCAAGTAGTTAAAGAAACATCACACTACTGGACAAGCGTAGTGTTGCACTAATTACTATCCAATACCATTTACAAATACATGTGATATTATAACAGTGATTGCAAGTAAGTCCCCCCCCCCCCAGGACATTCTAAATGTAAATCAATATTCCCTTCTCTTGTTAAACATGTGAAACAAGGCAGAAATGACAGAAACACATATTTTAAGTGACGGGGTATAAATTTATTATTATTATTATTATTATTATTATTATTATTATTATTAATCCTGTTATTGGAACTGACCCCCAGTTTTCCCATGGCCTTCAGGCCATGTTCTGTGGCCAGTGCTAGAGAAAAATGAAAAAAATTTTTAGGAAAAGGAAAGTGGGGTGCTCCATCTTCATCCTGGTCCTCAGGTGGAATAATGGTACAGGACAGCCCTGTTTCTCCTCTGCATGTGCCCACTGTTCCTCACTCACCACCTCAGAGAGTCAACGGATCTGGTTCTAGGAAGGACCTCAAGGGAGGGAAGAAGCTGCCTTCTTTGTCAAAGGAGTCTCCCAAGAACTGCTGTGGCTTCCTGGCTGTGGGTGGATCTAGATCCTGGGTTTCTCCTCCTGAACAGGTACACACAGGATGTTCTGCAGTTGTTCCTTGGACCCCGACCATTGCCTACTATTGCTAGAAATCCTGCTCTAAGCTTAAACTGGCAGGTAATGGTGAATTAGCTATCTTATCCTTCCACATTCCCCTGTTCTGGAGCAATTGGCCTCTGTTTGCACCCACCTTTTCCTCCTCCACAGTCTCCCTTCTTGTGTGATGGTCATCGGTCATCATGGGCCCTCCTTCTCCAGATGTCTCTTCCCAGAATTCGGGAAAGGGCTGAAGGAAGCTTGCTTGGCACTCAGATGCCATTCCCTTGGAGCTGGGGGATGAGAAATAATTTGAAGATGCCCTGAGGAGTGGGATTTTGTTTCCATTTGGACTTCTTGCTCTGTTTCTGACAAAGAAGCTTTGTCAAAGGAAAGTATAAACAAGCCCCTGAAGCAGAAAATGAAAACGAAGGAAGGAAGAGAAGTCCTTGTTCTCAAGGAGCTTGAAGCCCCAGAACCTCTTGGGAATTTCCTTCCCACCCCCTCAGTGGATTCAATTTCTTGAGCCCCTTCCAGGGCCCAGTTCCTCCAGGGAGACCCAGCCAGGCAGCCACCAAGAAGTCTCCCTCACCCTAGAAGTCACTGTGTCTCCCTGTGAGGGACCTTCATGTGGCTGCCACCTTGTTCTTCCCATAAAGGTGTTCTAGGACAGCACTGGCTCTCCAAGAGGCAGGTAGAGCTTCCCTCCATCCATTTCCCTTCATATTAGGTATTCTTTGAAAGGCACAATGGATTTAATTTTAGAAAGGAAAGTCTTTGCCCTAGGCCAGTCTGGAGTTCACTTCTGATCTCAAAATCCATCCTTTTCCCTCAGAAGAGAACTATGGAGGGGGGAAAGAGAGGAAGGAGTGTGAAGAGAAACTGCCTGCATTTCTGTGGCTCTTTGTCAGTGACTTGGATTGTGTCACTATGGTGGTGGGACCAACGCACTCAGCACATGCTCAAAGGCATGTCTCGTGTCTAGACAAAGTCTGAAAAATTACCTCAGAATATACATTATATTCATATAGGTATCTAGATCTCTCTTTCTTAATCTGGCCCCTGGGATGAGGCCTGATAACTTGAACCTGGAGAACTACTAAAGTTCAAGTCTCCAATATGATCTTTTATCCTATGTTTATGGAGGTGGCTAGGAAGTAGACTGATAGAGACAAAGCTTTCCAATGAGTCTGTGATTTATTTGGGGATTCAAACATATAAAGACACTCATTCACTCATACACACAAGAACTCAGGAATAGTTAGCTTGGATAGGAAACAGAAGGCTTTCTAATGGGGATAATTATCTTACAGAGGCTGCGCTAATGATGAATGAAGATGGATAGACTCAATCATTATGAATGGGAAAGGACAACGGGAAGAGCCAGGAACCAAGTCAGAGTTCACAGTGGCACAGTGGCACCATGAAATCTAACCAGACCCAATGTGCCTGAGATTTTGGGGATCTTTTATACCCTTAAACCTAGCCTGAGGTGAAGAGTTGTGTGAGAGAATGGCTGAGTGTTTGAAAAATGACCTGAAGAACCAAAGAAGATGGCTGCCACACAGAGAATTGTTTGAAGGAGGAACTTGGCAGATGAAGCAAGGAATTGCTAAAGAATGCAGACGTGGCTGGATGGGTTTAGCAGAGACAGGATATATCCGAGGCCACTCTGATAAGAACAAGAAAAACAAGTTGAACAAGTATGATACCATGGAAACCATCAAAATATGATTACCCAGAAAAGTTAATGTACAGACTATAAAGATTGGGGAATTTCCAGCTTGATGCCATGATTCCAGAACCGTGGCAATGGGTCATCCAACCTCCATGAGCGCCTGAACAAAGTTCAATTGGAGGGGCAAGTTGTGAGTATGATGTATGAGTGTGGGAACGAATGAAAGAGCTCTTGATACTTGAAATAATTGTACCAGTCTTAATAAATGTTACATGAATAGTGTTTAAAAGCCAACTTTTACATAATCACGGTATAAGATATGCATGGGAAAAAATTGAAGGAGTTGCTTTTACGTATCAACAAAGAAGATATAGAATAAACTCCATACAAAAAGCAAAAGATTTTTCTAAAAGATTTCAAGCAGAAAAGGGGAAAACAGATGGAGATGGTGATGAAGAAGATGAACAAGTGGCTGTAAAGATAAGAGAGAAAGAAAAAGATAAAGAGGAACCAAAAGAACAAAGAAGACAGAAGAAAGGTATAATGGAGACCAGAAGTCAAAAACAACTGAAAAAAGCTGAAGAAGAAATAGAAGGTGAAGGGACGGACCCCTTCTCTGATGAGAGTAAACTTCTGGAAGAATCAGGACAACTGGATGATGACGATGATGAAGGGGGAACATCAGAATTATGAAGAGAGGAAGAATTACAGATATAAAGAGATAATATTCTTAATTCATAAAAAATGGCGACACAAATTTATTCATGGAATGTTAAGGGACTTAATTCAAAATATAAACGTAGTAAAATATTCCATTATTTGGAAAAGAAAAAAAAAGGATTTCATTTGTTTGCAAGAAACAAAAATTAAACAATCAGATATTAGATTTTTACGAAACCCTAAACTAGGTCAATTATTTGTATCTGCAAATGAGAAGAAAAAAAAGGAGTGGTAATTTACATTAATAATAAATATGATGCAAAAGAAGTTTTTTCAGATCAACAAGGACATTATATTGCAGTGGAAGTATTATGGCAAGAAAAGAAAATTTTAATAGTTGGTATCTATGCTCCTCAGGAAAATAAAGAACTTTTTTTAAAAAAATTGATAAAAAAATAGAGGAATTGGATCATGAAAACTATTTGTTAATGGGAGATTGGAATGGAGTCATAGATCCAAAAACAGATAGAACCACTCAAATTAAGACAAAAAAGAACCAATGGAAATTGCCAAAGTCCTTTTTTGAATTACAAGAGAAATTATCCTTAGAAGATGTGTGGACGGGACTTTACAACAAGACTAAAGGGTTTACTTTTTTCTCGGACAGACACAAAACTGAATCAAGAATTGATATGTTTTTGATTTCTAAACATTTGTTTCAACAAATAAAGAAAATGGACATTTGGCCAAAGACTATTTCCGATCACAATCCAATTCAACTTAATCTTTTGGGACCAAAACGTCAGTATTCATGGCGTTTGAATCCTTATTTGCTTCAAAATGAGGAATTTGTAAATAAAGTGAAGGAAGAAATAAAGTATTATTTTTCTGAAAATATCACTGATGAAATGAAAATGAAAATAGTATGGGATGCCAGTAAAGCAGTGATGAGAGGAATCCTTATTCAGAGAGGGGCAGAAATGAAGAAAAGAGCACAAGATGAAATGGAAAAATTGACTGAAGAAATACAAAAGAAAGAGAAAGAGATCCAAGAACAATTCAATAGAAAAGAATTGAGAAACCAACTCAAAATACTACAAATTAGACTGGATGCATTATTAACCAAAGAAGTCGAACAAAAGTTAACATACCTTAAACAAAAAAATTTTGAATATGCAAATAAGACTGGGAGATGGTTAGCAAATAGATTGAAAAAGGAAAAAGAAAAGAAATTAATCCAAAAAATAGTTGATAAAGAAACAACTATAACTAACCAAGAAGGGATTAAAAAAATATTTACAAAATACTATGCTAACTTATATAAGGACCCAAACTCTGAAATGGATCGGAAGACACTGCTAGGTAAAGCATTGATGAGTTGGAATGTAAAAACAATTTCGATGGCAGACAAAGAAATGTTGAATGCTCCATTTACTACTGTTGAAGTAGAACAAGCAATTAGAAGTCAAAAAATAAACAAAACACCTGGGCCAGATGGTTTTACAGCAGAATATTATAAAATATTTGAGAAGGAATTAGTAGTACCACTTAAAGACTTATTTAACAAAATTAAAGAACACGGAATACCAGAATCTTGGGAAGAAGCTAATATCACTCTCATACCAAAGGAAGGTAGAGATAAACTGAAAGTAGAGAATTATAGACCAATTTCATTATTAAATGTGGATTATAAAAATTTTATGACAATATTAGCTTCAAGATTAAAGAACATTTTAAAAAAACTAATACATGAGGATCAAGCAGGATTTTTGCCATCAAGACATATGAGAGAAAATATACAGACAGTATTGAATGTCAGGGATGATGGGAGTTGTAGCTCTTCCCCTCTGGCTCTAACTCACCACCTTGTTATGCAGCAGAGCTGACCAGCTTTGATCAGTGGTTGATGCTTCTTTCCCAAGCAGCAGAGTTTCATAGAATAGGCTGAAGACCCTGACAAACTCTCCAAGCCTTCTCACTCTTCTTCCTGAGATGTCTCCAAACTTCTCCAGGATTCTTCTGGTTCTTGTATCTTCCCTCAAGACACCAGACAACTCAGTAGTCTTATATAAAAGATCTACTTTATTCTACTATATACACAAATACTATATGCCCTACAAATCACAATCTCTACTACTCCACAATATCTCCAAAACTACTCCAAACTACTCCACAATATGCATTGGCAAACATTGCACTTATAGCCATTGTTAGTCACCACCCACTAGTCAGTTTCCACCCAGTGGGCGTGTACATTCATTTTGATTAGTTTACATAGATCATCCCATACTTAAGACCAACCCAAGTATTTTATCATTTTACCTTGACTACTTAATGAATCTCAGGTGTTTGCAATCTATCACAGGTGTTTTCAATATACACTCTATAACTTTGTCCTTGCCTCTCAAGGCTTCCAAATTACATTATCTTTTTCACCTGTGTATCTTCCTGATTGCTCCTGCTTAGTCACTTTGACATTCACATACATATTTTTATTTCTATTACTGTATATCCCATGTTGCTTTTTCCTTAACAATTGAATATTATGAAAAAAATAATGATAAAAAAGTTGCAATGATTTTTCTTGATGCAGAAAAAGCCTTTGATAAGGTAAAATGGGACTTTATGTTGGAGGTGATAAAAAAAATGGACATGGGAGAAAACTTTTTTGAATGGATAAGTAATATTTACAAAAAGCAGAGTGCAAAATTGATAATTAATGGAGAGAAAAGTTTAAAATTTGATATTCAAAAAGGTACTAGGCAAGGATGTCCATTATCTCCTTTGTTATATATCATGGTATCGGAATTGTTAAATGACAAAATCAGAGATGACATGAATATAAAAGGACTAAAGATTAAAGGACAACATTACAAGTTAAAAGCTTTTGCGGATTATGTGGTAATATTTATGGAAGAACCTCTAAGCTCGATAGAGAAACTTCAAGGAATTTTGTTCGACTTTGAAAAAGTTTCTGGAATAAAGATAAATAAAGAAAAGACAATAATGCTTACAAAGAATATGACAAAGGAAGAAGAGATTAAACTACAGCTTTTATCAGGATTCAAAGTTGAGAGGAAAATTAAGTATTTGGGAATTTCGATTACAAGGAGGAATCCTGATTTATTTGAAAATAACTATGAAAGACTATGGAAGGAAATTAAAGAAGATCTTAACAAATGGACAAAATTAAATTTATCATTGTTGGGAAAAATAGAGACAATTAAAATGATGATACTACCTAAGATGAACTTTTTGTTTCAAAATATTCCAGTGCTTTTAAATGATAAACCATTTATACAATGGAAGAAAGATCTTGTAAAATTCATCTGGTCAGGTAAAAAATCTAGGATAAAGTGGAAGACACTGATTGATAAGAAGAAAAATGGAGGTTGTAACTTACTAGATCTAAAGACTTATTATTATGCAAATGCATTAACTTGGATCACGGATTGGGTAAAACTAGAAAATGATAGAACACTTGCCTTAGAAGGATTTAATCTGAGATTTGGTTGGCACGCATACATGTGGTATAATAAGACAAAAGTGCATAAAGAATTTGAGCATCATTATGTCAGAAGATCATTGATAAGGATTTGGTTATATTGTAAGGAAAAATTCTACAGAAAACTACCTTTATGGGTGTCACCACAAGAAGCCTTTTTTGGAAGATGGCGAGAAGTATCTAAATGGTTGAGATATCGAGATATTTTGAGCAAAACAAGGAGTGGAAGCTATGAATTAAAGCCTTTAGAGAATTTGAAAGAATTGGATAAAAATTTACATTGGTTTCCATATAAACAGCTAATGGACAGATTCAAAGCAGATGATAAGAAACTGGGATTTGAAGAGACAGACACCGAATTGGACAAAGTGATTAAGCAAAATGGAAAAAAACTAACTTCCAAATATTATGAGACTTTACAAGCAATAGATTTGGAACAAGACTTAGTAAAAGATACGATGATTAGATGGGCCAAGGATATTGGTAGGGACATTGAATTGGAAGTTGGGAGTGGGCAAGAATGAAGACACAAAAATTTACTAAATGTCAAGACTTGAAAGAAACTATTTAAAAATGGAGCAACGTTGGTATCTCACCCCAGCGAACTTAGCAAAAATTTGCAGGAATGGTAATAACAGATGTTGGAAGTGTAAGCAAACTACAGGGTGTTGGCTACATGTATGGTGGAATTGTGACAAAGTCAGGAAGTATTGGACAACTGTTCATAAGGTAATTTGTGAAATATTTAAAATAAGATATGACATGTTACCAGAAATATATCTGTTGAATATGACAAATAAGATCCCAGTAAAAATGGAAAGGAAATATGGAAGGATATTATTGTATATGATAACTTCAGCTCGGATTACATTAGCAAAAAAATGGAAGCTAGCAGAAGCAACCAGTGAGTGGACTACAAGACTTATTGAAATGATGAGTATGGACATACTCACAGCCAGACTGAACAAACAAAATGTAGAGAGTACTGAACAAGACTGGACTCCGATATTGCAATACTGTAAGAGAGAAAATTTAATTGAATACAGATATAGACTGATGGGATACCCTAAATTAGTAAACTGACTAAATAATAGGTGAAAAGTGACTATTAAAGATCAAGATAATTAAAGCTATTGTTATAACACACAGTGGATTCAATATTTAAAATTGCATATATATGAAGACAATGAGTGAACATTGAACTAAGGTTGAGTACAAACTGGAGATACTTTGGAAGTCAATTGTAAATATTTGTATTCAATTATTGAAAAAGAAATTAATATGTTAACTTTATAGAGATGTTTGAATAGTATATGTTAATAAAATATAAATTATTTAAAAAAAAAGCCAAATTTGGTCTCTCCATGTCTTTTTGCTTGTCACCCACTCTGAAATCCTTAAACCCTTTCTGATCCTAAAAGAACCTTTTGCTGACATGACAATTGCTATTGTATATCAAAGGATTCCAGATTTCTATTCTTTGAAGTAGACAATTTCCAAAGAGAGGAGATGGGATGTTAATGTTATCTCTTCTTCAGCTGGTCACATCCTGGCTGATACTCATAAATCTCCTATGTGTGAATGTCCTGCTTTGCAGCTCCTAAGCCTGGCCCTTTTGATCTGCAAATTGTTGTAGATGCAGACATGACCTTTCAGGTGCCTACATGAGGTCTTCGCTTTGGATCCATGGCGGTTGGGCTTTTCCAGTCTAGGGCCATGACAGGAGACCCACAAGGGGGTGAAGGGGTTATATTAAAGCAATTCTTGTAATAGTCATGGGGGTGATACACCAGAATTTGTATGAACATGGAAAGTGCTCAAGATAAACTTTTTAAAAATATATTTCTGAATATTAAAATAAACATGGTGAATAAATAGGATGCCATTGCTGAGTCTCTTTGTCAGTCTTGTGATTACTACATATAGAGTCATAGAATCATAGAGTTGAAAGAGACCTCAAGGGCCATCTGTTTCTTTACCACAGAATTTAAACATGTACCAAGTGAAAAATCTCAGATGATCCCTCACCCCCTTACATATAATAATAATAATAATAATAATAATAATAATAATAATGGAAAAGAGAAAATTGGGGAAGGTTTGCTGAAGTGGGAAAAACCTATTTACTCATGGGTATCTCATGATACCAGACAGTAAATAAGTATATTTTTTCTCTTTGCCTAGCCATAATGAGTCCTTGGCCAGACACAAAGGCAAAGAGGGACCAAGATTAAACTCTCAACCCTGATCTTCTGGGTTCTGTAGGCAATACTATAAATATGAATCACATTTAAATACACACTGCAGAGTCTATACTGGGGAGAAAATGACTGCTATCTATACTGGGGAGAAAAATTCTGGCCTTGGAGGAAGAGGAGGAGAGGCAGGCACTGCTCCACCATGCCTAACCCCAGAAGAAGTTGAAAGGCCCCCTCTCTCCATCTTAACTGCTACCATCTTGGCCTTGGAAAAATAAAAGAAGGGGTAGCATCTGCTTTACTTGATCCCCTTCCCCACTGCCATTCCCTTCTCATTTTGTGTCATGTCTTTTTTAGACTGTAAGACCAAAGTCAGAGAACTGTCAGATTAATACGTACACCACTTTGAGAAACTTTGTAGCTGAAAAGTGGGGTATAACTATTCTAAATAAATGAATAAATAAATAAAATCCATGGAACCTAGAGAGAGCTGGACTCAGCATGGGTGTCTACAGTCATATCTATGAATTTGTCTTTGGCCAGAAGGCACCAGGAATGTCCAGTCCCCCAGAATAATTCACAATCCACTAATGGGCCAGACATATGGGATTTAGTCTCCATAAGATTAAACACAAGCTGAACCCTTCACCAAGGTCTCACCCATATCCTGCCCCCCTTAATCCCTAGACAAGGAGTATCTTGTCCACACATCTAGGCAGGTACCTTCTAGCCTCTTCCATTTCATGGAGCCCTGCTCAAAAGGATCTCTTCCTTCTTCCATGATGAGATCTGGTTTAGGATAGTCTTCCAAAGAAAACAGTGAGAAGGTGTCAGTGTATGCATGTATGTATGCATATACACCATTGTATTAAGGATTTCCACAGGACAGAATATGGCAGCTGAGGAAGCAGTTGCACCATGGTGGAGTGTCATTGTCACACCACCAGGAAAAGTTGCACCATGGTGGAGTGTCATCGTCACACCACCAGGAGGACATGCCCTGGGTGACTGAACAGGCTGATGCAATTGCAGACACTTGTGAGGGGAGATCATGCCATGCATAGTGTGCATAAATATGCCATGGACAGTATGCATCCATATGCACACCTATGGAAAGTGTGGTAAAATTCTGTAAACAGAGCATATCCTGAGAGGTATTGATAGCCTTAGAGGCTGGTTAAGAAATAGCGATAAAGGTACCCAAAGAAGGGCTAAGAGTGTCCTGTGTGGGGGTAATTGAAAGTGTTCCAAGGAAAGGAGTGTCACATCTGCACATCTTTCCACGGTGGCTAAGAGAAAAGGGGACTGCAGCAATGGTGCAGGGACCCACACTCATTTACCCTATGCCCCCCCCCCATTTGCAAGCACTCATTTGATGAAAAGTGGGATGGGAGGGGGAATTGGACCAATCAGGGACATTCAAAAAAAGGCGCCATTCTGGAGAACATGCCTCTAGGGGAGATGAACGATGGTTTGACCCTCACACCTGCATAGCTCATACCGGAATGGACTGTTGAAGCATGAAGGACTTTCTCCCCATGGGGCCTGCAAGGGAAGAGTATTAGTATTGTCTTGCCTTTTACTTTGGAAGGGAATCTTCTGATGCTCTCCACAGTGTAGACCTGGAGATTGTTTGGCTCTTGGCTCCTCCAGATTCCCTTTTGTCTGCATCCACCTTGAAGAAATAATCCAGTTTGACACCACTTTTAAGGGCCATGGCTCTATGCTATGAAATTCTGTGAATTCTAGTTTGTTGTGGCACCAGAGCTCTCTGATAGAGAAAGCTAAATATCTCACAAAACTACAAATCCCAGAATTCCATAGCATGGAGCCATGGCCATTAAAGTGGTGTCAATCTAAATAATTTCTGCAGTGTGGATGCAGACTAAGGGCCTCGGCAGATGGCTTAAAAAGCCGTCCTGGAGGCAGGGAAGAAGAGGGGCAGCCGCACGCTTGGCGCCCCTTCCTCCTCCCGAGGTTGCACTCAGAGCTGCCGGCCCTCCGCACGGCCGGCACTCCGAGGGCAACCTCCCGCCGCAGCGTCCAGACATGCTGCGGCGGAAAAGTCAGTGAAAGGAGCGCTATTTTAGCGCTCCTTTCAGGGGCGGCGAAGGTGCGCCGCTGGATCGAGGCGTGGGGATGCCTTGGTCCCGCGGTGCACCTTCCCAGGGCAGCCCCGTGCTGCCAGTCTGCTTCCCCCCTAAGTTAAATTGTTTCACTTTTTAAAAAAAAAATCTATTGGTGGGTTTATTTTAACCCACTATAAAATTGGAAGGGACAGGAACAAAATCTGGGACTTTTTAATGAGTCAGGATGTGTCCTATAGTTAAAAATTCACAGTGTTAAAAAGCAGTTAAACTATCAGAAAATTAAAATCAGATAAAAACAAACCATTTCATAGAATCATAGAGTTGGAAGAGACCACAAGGGCCATCCAGTCCAACTCCCTGCCATGCAGAAACTCAAAATTAAAACATTTAAACACCAGTATGATTTTAATTGTACTGTAAGCCACTTGTGCACTTGGTTCTATATTCAGTGGCACATTTGGTTCAGTTGTACAATGTTGCCATTCAGCACAAAGGTTGCATGGCACAATCAGCCTGTAGCCCCACACGTAGATTTTCGCTGTCCTTGTCATCATGATAAGCCCCTGCTAGCCATCGGAGTCCAGAACCATTCGTACTCTCCTGCTGCATCCAGTGGGTCTTCAGGGGCGTCCTCCCATAGCCCGTCCAAGGTTTCCTCGGGCCCTTCTTCCCTGACCAGTTCTCAAAGTACGGGTAAGTTTGGGCCCGTCCTGTTCCGCCCCTCTCCGCTGTCCACTGGGCCTCCTCCTGAGTCTGGTCACTGCCCCCAGAGCCTTCCCCGGCATCCTGGGATCTCCTTGCTCACTCGGCCTCCCCAGGATTGCAAGCCATCACTTTGCTCTCCCTGGCAAGGTTCCTCCAGGTCAGCTTTACCTCGAGCTGCAAGTGGTTCCTGCAAATGAGGTAAAGTTGGAGGGAGAACTGTTTCAGTGTCATGCTTGGTAACAAGAAACAAGTGGAGAAACTGGAGCATGTCCAAAGGAGGGCAACTAAAATGGTGAAAGGTCTGGAAACCAAGCCCTATGAGGAATGACTTAGAGAGCTGGGGATGTTTAGCCTGGAGAAGAGAAGGTTAAGAGGTGATATAGCCTTAAATATTTGAAGGGATGTCATATTGAGGAGGGAACAAATTTGTTTTCTGCTGCTCCAGAGACTAGGACCCGGAACAATGGATGCAAGCTCCAGGAAAAGAGATTCCACCTCAACATTAGGGGGAACTTCCTGACAGTAAGGGCTGTTAGACAATGGAACACACTCCCTTGGAGTGTGGTTGAGTCTCCTTCCTTGGAGGTCTTTAAGCAGAGGCTGGGTGGCTGTCGGGGATACTTTAATTGGGAGTTCCTGCATGGCAGGGAGTTGGACTGAATGGCCCTTGTGATCTCTTCCAACTCTATAATTCTATGATTCTAAGAAAGTTGAAGACCCAGGGAAAAAAATTATTAAGTGTAAATTCACTATAGCTTTCTTCTGGAATCCAGACACTTCACCACAGCAATCCTTTTAGAAACAACTCTGAGTCTTTCCCACCAAACCAGTACTTTAAAGCCTTCTGACCAATCCCCTTTTTCTCCTCCCCAGTGGTTTGGTTGTCCACATGAAAGGACCTTTGAAGTTTAGTTCTCCAAGGTCCATCTCCTTTCATCTCCTGGGATGAGAAGGCAAACTCTCATTCCAATCATAAACCTGCATCAATGTCCCATCTAGTATTTACAATGCTCATCTGGCATTTCTTTTGATATCCCCCCACTACATGCATCACCCCTTAGTGGTCAGATTCCTATGATGAGAACTATAGAATCCTGACACAAGATGGACACAGCCACCAGGCTGTTACTCTAAGGTCGTTTTTTCTTCTTACTTGCACACATGGAGATCAGCTATAGGGATCTCTCCATCATAGTATAGTTTTCTCTACTGACTACTTATTTTTCTAGAACTTAGATGAATACTTTGTAACAATAAAGCAAGCCTTATTTTACCTAATGTATCTTGTTTATTTACTGGAATATATGCTGATATATACCTGATATATCCTGATGGAGTACACACTAATATTGCCGATAAGTTTAATTACTTTATATCCCCCAGAACCAATTTTTAACAAGGAAAACTTATAGGAATAGGCAGATTTGAAAAGACAAGGTATTTGAGGGGAAGAATTTCAAGCGATGGCCGTATAAGATAAAAAAAGGCTCCTGAAAGGAATGAAGGATTGGCCAAAGAGGGTCAACAAGTTCGGGTGAACATGAAGAACAGGGTTTGTTATTCTTGTGGATGTCAGGGACATATGCATTTTTGCTGTCCAGAATGAACTGCCAAAGATCAAAACCCACTGGCAAAATAGACTACTATGTGAAGGAAATTCAGCCACAAGAGCTGAACTCCATCCTCAAAGCTGAAGCAGGCAGCTTGGAAACACAACCCTCTGTTGAGGCAAAGGAAACGCAGCTGCCTCAGAAAGCTAAACTTTGCATATTTGTAACACTAGATACAGAATTCCAAATCAATGAATCTGGGGACTAAGAGATACAGGTTCCAATGCTTGTAGAGTGAAACCTCATTTAATAAATCCCAAGGACATATTACCAAAAGAGCAAGTTATTCTGAAAGAATTGAGTGGCCCTGCATTTTCGGTTCCAGTAGCCCAAGCTGGTGTTAGATATAAAGACTGGCAAGAAGAGTGGAAAGTGGATGCTTATTCAGATATCCTGACTCCATGTCTAACTGGCAATGATCTTGCCAGACATGTAAAGTACACCTGTGTAACTACCCATCACCAAAAGCAGTTAGAACAGATTCCAGTATCAGAAGCAGAAAGGGAGGAACCATTTGATGAAAAAAATGCTACGCTAGAAGAAACTACATGTGTACCTGTTATACTCGATATTGAGAAAAAAGAATTAAAATGTGTATATCTAGTGAACAAGAGTCATCTGAGTTTAGCAATGAGCAACAGCTTGATGAATGTTTGAAACGGTTATTCATGATGGCTGAAACAAAGCTTCCAGAACTAACAAGAGAAAATTTTGTAGATTCTGGGTGATTCAGGATTAGTTGTAAAGGGAATCCTTGAGAGGAGAAAACAACGTCCGGGAACACCATCGGCCTCTAAAATATATAGAGAAAATTATTAACATGGCAAATGCAAGTACATTTGGAGGTCAATTGAGAATAAATAGAGCTACCCAATGGATTATCGATGTTTACTATTACGTGTTGCAAGAAGCAATGAACTGAGAAATGAACTATCATCTGAAAGTATGATAATGTGAATAGATGAAGAATTATTGTAAAATTTTAATATGTTGTTGAGAAATGAGATATCATATAGCTAGGTAAATCTGGTAAGTATATTAACAAGGTAATTGTTTGGGAATAATTGCATGCTTTGTATATAAGTCAAGCTGTTAGATCATTGCTGTTTAGAGACCCATTAGAGGGCCTCCATTGAGCAATGACTTTGAAGGGGGAAGGTATGTGATTGAGTGACTGGTCAGACTTGGTTTCTTGACAGCCAATCCTAATTCATGCTGACTGTAAGGAAGGGGCTTCCAAGGAAGGAGTACATATAAAAGGTAGGAGTGACTGTGAGTGAGTTCAGGCAGATGAGTTAAGTCAGTTCAAGAGAATTGAGTTCAAGCGAGTATTAGCTCAGTGTAGAGAAGTTGAGGGGGAGTTTAAGAGTTTAAAAGAGTTGAAGGGATTGAAGGGAACGGAGTGAGAGAAGACCACTGAATAGGAGAGAAAGTGTAATGGAAATTGTAAAGAGAAAATGGGGAATTGCTTGCAACTGTTATTGTAACCATAACAGCTTTGGAACTAGGGCCTTTACATACTGCCAGAAATAATATAGCTTGAGACCACTTTAACTGTCCTGGCTTAGTGCTAGGGAATCATGGGAATTGTATTTTTTTCCCTGAGACATTGAGCCTTCTCTGTCAGAGAGCTCTGACAATAAACTACAGTTCCCATGATTCCCTAGCACTGAGCCAGAGCAGTTAAAGTGGACTCAAGCTGCATTATTTCTGGCAGTCTGTAAAGACAGCTAGTCTATCTAAACTACATTCTTGCTCAGTGTTACTCAATAAAGTCAATGGTTACTTGTTACAACAGAAGCTTCTGCCAGAGTGAATTCAAAACCATATAGGCACATACAAACACACCACCAAAGACATTACACTTACATGGGACCCCAGCCCTTATACATTTAGGGAAAGTGTATAAAGGGTGGATGCTGGGCACGTGTCATTGACAAGGGGCCTTCTAATAGTGAAGACGTAAAAGGTAACCCCAAGGTATAAATGGGAGGTCTTGTGTGAGTGTTCCCAACAGAAAAATAACAAAAATATGTGGTCAAGTAACCACCTGCAGAGCTCATTTAAGTGCAGCTTTCTCTGTCCCCAACAGAGGATCAAAGCCACAATGCAAGATTTTTAAAATTGCATGATTTGAAGCAGAAATAGAATTAAATGAGATTTTAATGGGGCTTTGCAAGAAAAAAATTAAGATGTACGAAGGCTGTCTTGCTTTTCCACACTGCTGGTATTTCTATGGTTTCTCTTTAATGTGGACCTCTTCATACCCAAAAAGGTGTGAATTTTCAGAAAAATGTTTCCCACTGTCCTGTGATTTGTATAGTTTGTCTCCTGTAAGGACTTCCTCATCCATCAAAAGGTGTGAATTTTGAGGATAATATTTCAAACATGACAACTGAATCATTTATCTCCTATGTGGATTCTCTGATGCTTCAGAAGATGTGATGTTTGAGCAAAACCTTTCCCACACTGCTGGCATTTGTGTGGTTTCTCTCCTGTGCGGATTCTCTGATGTCAAGGTGTGACTTCCGAACAAAGCATTTCCCACACTGCTGGCATTTGTATGGTTTTTCTCCTGTGTAGATTCTTTGATGTCTCTCAAGGTGTTACTTCCATGCAAAACATTTCCCAAAAAGCTGGCATGTGTATGGTTTCTCTCCTGTGTGGTCTCTCTGATGCTTCAAAAGGTCTGATTTCTGAACAAACCTTTACCATAAGGCTGGCATGTGTATGGTGTCTCTCCTGTGTGGAGACTCTGATGCCTTGAAAGATTTGACTTATCAGCAAAACTTTTCCCACATTGCTCGCATTTGTATGGTTTCTCTCCTGTGTGGATTCTTCTGTGAATCTCAAGATGTGACTTCTGAACAAAGCATTTCCCACACTGCTGGCATTTGTACGGTTTCTCTCCAGTATGGATTCTATGATGCTTCATAAGGGCTGACTTATCAGCAAAGCATTTCCCACACTCCTGGCATTTGTATGGTTTCTCTCCTGTGTGGACTCTTTCATGCTTCGAAAGGTATGACTTCTGAGCAAAACATTTTCCACAAGGCTGGCATGTATATGGTTTCTCTCCTGTGTGGACTCTCTGGTGCTTTGAAAGGTCTGACTTGTGAGCAAAACCTTTTCCACAAGGCTGGCATGTGTATGGTTTCTCTCCTGTGTGGACACTCTGATGTCTCTCAAAAACTGACTTGTAAGCAAAACCTTTTCCACAAGGCTGGCATGTGTATGGTTTCTCTCCTGTGTGGACACTCTGATGCCTCACAAGAACTGACTTGTAAGCAAAACCTTTCCCACATTGCTGGCATGTGTATGATTTCTCTTCTCTGTGGATTCTTACATGAATTTCAAAGTGTGACTTCTGAACAAAGCATTTCGCACACTGCTGGCATTTGTACAGTTTTTCTCCTGTGTGGACTCTCTGATGCCCCAAAAGGTGTGACTTGCAAACAAAAGCTTTTCCGCATTGCTGGCATTTGTAAAGTTTCTCTCCTATATGGATTTTATGGTGATGCACAAGACCTTTTTTAATAAAACATTTCCCACTTTCCTGCCATTCATATGGTTTTGCCTCTATGTGAAATCTCTGGTAGATCAAAAGGGACGAATTCTCAGTACAACATTTCACACACTCCTGGCATTTGTACAGTTTCTCTCCTGTGTTGACTTGCTGGTGCTTCACAAGGTTTGCTTTTTGAGCAAAAGCTTTCCCACACTGCTGACATTTGTAGGATTTCTTGCCTCTATGCACCCTCCGATGTACCACAAGCCATGCCTTTTGAGTAAAACATTTGCCACACTGATGACATTTGTAGGGGTTTTCTCCTTTGTAGTTTATCCAGTGGCTCACAAGGTCTCTGTGCACTTTCAAATGTGCCATAAGTAATGAATTGTGTGCAAAGCGTTTCCTACACTTCCAGCATTTGTATGGCTTCTTTACTGTGTGGGCTTCTTGGTGGTTCACACGGTAAAATTTATAATCAAAACCTTTCCTTTTTTGAGGAAAACATTTCCCAGATACATTACATTTGTAGGGCTTCTTTCTGATATTACTTTCCTCTTCTGAATGTTGAGCTTGCTTAGTAAGTTCCAGTTTCTGCCTAGAACAATTCCCATACTTAACACATACATATGTTTTCCTCCAATTTTCTGCTGTGAAGAAGAAAAGCAGAAAATAATAATTGTTTGAAAAAGAATTTCAGAGTATGGGAAACACATTAAAACCAAAACAATCTTAAAGACACATGAATCACCAATACAAAAGAAGAGATGCTATGCTCCCTCTTATGCCTTAGTTCCAGACTATCTGATACCCTGTATCTCACCATAAGAGTTTGTCTGAGTCTTACAATCTTCAGGGGAGGGACGTCTCTCTACCACTACCCTCTGGCTGACACTGACCATAGAGTTGTGCTGGAGAACCTCTAATGCCAAAGAGGCCACCTCTGAAGGTCTTCCAGCATCAGTCTAAGGTTTACTTCCACCAAAAATATCAGTGATCAGTCAAACAAATCATATAAATCAATCAAACAAATAAAAACTTTATCCTCAGTGTTCTTTTAGGCTCCAAGCGAATGTTTTTTTTTTCATATTTTCATATTTTGAGACATTCAGGACTTTTACATGCTGAAGCCCTAGATCAGGGATAGGCAACCTTTTTGAGCCGGGGCCAAGTTGCTGTCCCTCACAATTGGGGGGCCGAAGCACCAGAAATAAATAAATAAATAAATACATAAATATTTAAAAATATTTTTTTAAAAAATAAAAAATTAAAAGAATATGCATGCACACTCTCTCAGCCCCAGAAAAGCCATGGCAAAACCCCTGTGGAGATTTTCCCAAGAAAACCCCAAGAACAAGTAATAACAACAATAATCAATATCATCATGGCGGGCGGTGGCGGCGGCGGTGGCAGGACCAGCCTGGGGCCAGTCCAAAGGCCTCGGGGGGCCACATCTGGCCCCCGGGCCTTAGGTTGCCTACCCCTACCCTAGATCATGCTACTGATTTTAGTTTCATTTCACCTGCTCTACCAGTTTTATCTGAGTTGCAACAAAAATATAACAGTATCCACCAAAAAAGGCCAAGGGAACTGCTCAGTATGTCTGAAAATGAAGACTTAGGGCCAAGCAAATGGCTCCCTGGACTGCTGCTTTCCTCTCTTGTTTGAGGCCTTCCCAGGGGCATCTGTTCACAGACACATGGAGCAGGACTATTGAGAATGGAGGATTTGTGAGAAAGGTCTGAGGGAGAGGAGCTTCCTGTCTGAGCTGGGATTGAACCTGAATCCAATGGAGTTTAGAGCTAAGTAAAGATGGATCCTGTTGGACTGAGCAGAGCATGTATGGTGGAGTGAAAAATAGATGTTCTATGGACCACTGGTTTTGGTGCCAAGTTTTCAAAATAGCAATAAAGGACAGGAGAAATTCATGACATCCAGGGTTGACAAGTGCTCTGCTTCAATACCAAATGAAATTATTGATTTCAGTTAACTTAGCCAGGCATTTCTCTGTAAAAATTAATACATTGTCCATGTATAAGTTACACGATGTATACATTTCTGTCCTTATGAAGGGCCCACATCTCAAAATACAAGAATTATTCTGTCTAAATAAAAGGCTACCAACAGGGGACACTCCTTTTAATAAGGATCATCTGTCAGCCCTGTAAGGGACAAGCTTTCCAATTTTTAAAAAGGTGCTTCTATTAGAATATTATATTTTACAATAAAAAGGTGTGTGGGAGGCATTCATACAATATACAATGCTCCTTGGGGCATTTGATGGCAAGGAGAGATCTTTTTTAACAACAGGAACTGAGCAGCAGTCTTTGTTTTAATTTCCTCTTGAAAAAAAAAACCTCTCCTGGGCTGAAAATAACCCAGAGTTTCAGAACACAGAATCTTAGAGATGGAAGGGATTGCCAGGGCCACCTATTCCAACTCCCTGTCATGCAGGAACACCCAACTAAAACAGTCTGGAAAGATGTCCACCACCCTTCAAGGAAGTCCATTGTCCATTCCACAAACAGAACAAGAATAAATAAAGTTAAAAATTTGCTGCCCTTATGGGGCACCCAAGACCAGGGATAGGCAACCTTTCCCCTTTAAGGGCCGAGGGACTTCAGCTCCCAAAACCCTCAGCCATGTTGGCCAATAGTCCCATGTTGGCCAATAGCTCCTGGGATTCTGGGAGCTGAAGTCCCTCGGCCCTTAAAGGGGAAAGGTTGCCTACCCCTGCCCAAGACTGTCAGGGACATAGAATCATAGAATCATAGAATCATAGAGTTGGAAGAGACCACAAGGGCCATCCAGTCCAACCCCCTGCTATGCAGGAACTCCCAATCAAAGCATCCCTGACAGATGGCCATCCAGACTCTGCTTAAAGACCTCCAAGGAAGGAGACTCCACTACTCTCCGGGGGAGTGTGTTCCACTATCGAACCACCCTTACTGTCAGGAAGTTCCTCCTAATGTTGAGGTAGAATCTCTTTTCTTGCAGCTTGCATCCATTGTTTCGGGTCCTAGTCTCTGGAGCAGCAGAAAACAAGCTTGTTCCCTCCTCGATATGACATCCCTTCAAATATTTAAACACGGCTATCATATCACCTCTCAGCCTTCTCTTCTCCAGGCTAAACATCCCCAGCTCCCTAAGTCGTTCCTCATAGGGCTTGGTTTCCAGACCATTTTAGTTGCCCTCCTTTGGACACGCTCCAGTTTCTCCACATCTTTTTTGAATTGTGGTGCCCAGAACTGGACACAGTATTCCAGGTGAGGCCTGACCAAAGCAGAATAGAGTGGCACTATTACTTCTCTTGATCTAGACGCTATACTTCTACTGATGCAGCCTAAAATTGCACTGGCCTTTTTAGCTGCTGCATCGCACTGTTGACTCGTGTTCAACCTGTGGTCCACCTGGATTCCTAGATCCCTTTCACACGTAGTCTCATTCAGCCAGGTGTCCCCCATCGTATATCTGTACTTTTCGTTTTTCCGCCCTAAGTGCAGTACCTTACATTTCTCCGTGTTGAATTTCATTTTGTTAGCTTTGGCCCAACTTTCTAGTCTGTTCAAGTCATTTTGAATTTTGATCCTGTCCTCTGGGGTATTAGCTACTCCTCCTAATTTGCACATGAGTAAGTTGCCTGACACCTGCAGGAAGAATTATTCACTACAGTACATCAGACATATTCTGTTGACAGTGGCAGAAGTGAAGGAGCGCATATAGCAACATTGTGCATTGCAGTTGCACACTGGCATCCAGTAATTGACATGTGTTGTGCCATGCTGCTATAATGCATAGAGTTAGCATCCCCTTGCAGATATTTATGTTATGCTCAGGCAATTCTGGATGAAGCCTCACTCTTGGGCCAACCAAAATGCACATTATACAGGTTGCAAGGTTTTGAAGCTGGCCTAATGAAGGTATCACTGTTTTGTGGATTTTGGGTGACACCGTACTTTGCTATATGGCCAATACAGCTACTCCTGGGTATGCTTTCTATGTCTAAGATCAAAGAAGTACAAGACACCTCCTTACACAATGCTGTCCCCAACACTGCAAACCTGCTTCAATAGTGAATGGGGAAAGATGTGGTGTGTGGGGTGGAGGGCATCCAAAGGATGTCTCTTTCCCAGCCCTGCCTTAAGGAGCCTCCTGTGACTGGCATACACTGAGGCACTATTCCCACTATGAAGCAATATTTCTGCTACTTTTCTTCTGCAGTTCAGTTTGTTCTGACATGAAATCAACTTCTGGTGACCCTATAAGTGAGAGACCTCCAAAACCTCCAGCCATCAATTGTCTTGTTGGGGTTTTGCAAACTCAGGGTGATGAATCAATCCAGCTGTACTGTGGTGTCCTTCCTTTCCTACTGATGTTGTGCAGCTTAGGACTTTCCTTTCATCTCTGTGCAGGCCAGCAGCCACTTGTACTTGTCCTCTGCTCTTCAGCCTCTTAGAGATCCTCCATGAGTCTGTCTCCCTCTCCCCCTGCTGCTGCCCACTAGCTGTTGGCACATTTCATCTGTCCTTCAGCAAAAGCCTGCCTATCATGGGAGATCCTTTTGCCAGCCATGTTACTGTCAGCACAGCCTCGTGCATCACAGAAGCATGCAGTCCCACCATCACATTTTAGAATGGAAATGATCAACAAGGGAACAAGAGAGCCTTAACAAGACAGCCCATAATTTCACAGGTCTTCTTCATGATCTGCATATACAAGGCTTATCCCCTTCCCATTTGGGCTGAGTCAGGAACCCTGTCAAAGTATTGTAGCTGTTATGCCATTGTTATAAATGAATTTTAAAACAGAAGACTTCAGACCAAAACAGACTGCAGAAATAATCTAGCTTGAGACCACTTTCACTGCCCTGGGTCAATGCTGGGGAATTCTGGGAACTGTAGTTTTGTGAGACATTTAGCCTTCTCTGTGAGAGAGCTCTGGTGCCACAACAAACTACAGTTCCCAAATTTCCCTAGCATTGAGCCAGGGCAGTGAAAGTGGTCTCAAGTTGCAGTCCCATAATCATCCATGGAAAGAGAAAGTCTTACCAAGAGAGGCCATGGTCTCATGGATCTCTGCCGTGATCTGCCTGTGCAGGGTTCTCTGGTCAGGATCCAGCAGGTCCCACTCCTCTGGGGAGAAAGACACGGCTACCTCCTCAAAAGTCACTACACTCTGGAGAGAGAAGAAAAAGGTTCTTGCTCACAACAGACATCAGGATGGCTGTTGGCTGTGGCAATTAGTATAAAGCGGAGACACAGGCTGATACAGCTCCAAAGGCAACTGAGGTGAGAATGATTTTTCTACAAACACTGAATGAGCATCATGGACGAGATCTGACAAACACAGGAGCCTCAGCCCATGACATATTCTACAGCTTCAGTAAAATGAGACTGGTTTTAAAGAAACATTATACCACAACTGAGGGATGAAATGCCAAATGTCTTACACTGCAGGATTTGAACCAGGAGAGGACAACTGCAAATGCAGTGGGCCAGTCAAATGTATGCATTTCAGCAAGCAAAGAGAGATGATGCTGGGTCACTTTCAACTGCAATGCTGGCCATTTTCAGCTGGTATTTGTTATTTCCCCCCTGTTTTGGGCAGTGTTGCCCAAAGCTGTACTAGGGGGGTGCAGACCACAGGAGGTGACACTCTAAGGGGTGTGTGTGACACCTCTACTCCTCAGATGTCTGTACTTTGGCAGAAACGGGCTGAAGCGTTTGCGTTTCCCTTTAAAATGCTTTAAGAGATGGTGGGAGTGGGGTTAAGCTCAGTGGAAGGAGAAAGGAACCCCCAGGATTTTTAAATTAAAATTTCAAAATTTAAAATTTAATTTTTTTTAAAGTTCTTTTATTTAAAAATGTCACATTTCCCCAAATCTTCACTATGTATATGTAAATATATTGAAGTTGTACATATGATACTAAAATCTGAAGGTATAATTTTAATTTTGCTAGTTATTTATGTCACACCTATTATCATTATATTGAGTGATATACTAACATTAGTGCAAAAAAAAAATTACTACGTATTCTGTAGCATGTGGTATGGGAGAAAGTCAATGGGGGTATCACCATGACTGATCACACTGGGTGACAGCAACCCTAGTGATGCCATTGGCTTTTGGAGAGGGTTTGTGAAGTTTTATGGCATATTCTCCAAGTTTCCCAATCTGGCAAGGACAGTGCCAATTAATCCTCTTCCCCCTCCCCACTTGTGAATTTTAAAATTTCCCAGTTTCTTTCTCTTCCTCCTGCTTCTTTCTTGCTACCCACCTAGATTGCTACTCACCATATTTCCACTCCATTAACTCAGCCAGCATAGTATAGTGGTGAAAGTGTTGGACTATGACTCTGGAGACCAGGGTTTGAATTCCTACTCAGCAACGGAAACCTACTGCGTGACCTAGGGCAAGTCACATTCTCTCAGCCTTAGAGGAAGGCAACCTCCATGATAAGCTCATCTTAGGGTATCATAAGTTGGAAACAATTTGAAGGCACACAACAACAACTCAACAAAAGGGAAAGGAGAGAAAGGGGCCAAATCTTGCCCTACTAGTAGATTCTGGAAAAAGCCAACTGCTACAGCCTCTCTTGGTTTTTGTGCCTTTCCTCAGCAACAACTTTTGCCATCTTGACCACAGTGATGTTGCTAGGCCACACACAACCCGGTTTTCATTGGTAATTTGTTGGAGGATATGTTATGCGGTGCTAGAGGGGTAGTGGGGAGTAAACGGCTGCATTTTGGGCTGGTTTTAAGCCAATTTGAAATCCAACAGATTTAAATATAAATTGTCTTGGGGTGAGGGGGAACGATGTATGTATGTACCTGTATATAACATTTTTTAAAAATATATTAAAAATATAAAATAATAAATTATTGAAATTAAAACAGCATGGTTCAAGTCTATAAAAAGCAGTATGGTCCACAAGACAGAAATCATAAATGGTCCAGGGCCCTAGTAGGTCTTCATATAAAGAGACACCAGACACAGTCTTCATATGTGGGTAATAAAGTATCTTATTTTCTCCAATTTGTAATGAAATATTTCCGGAACACTGGCATTAAAATAATTTTAAGAATGGCTCTATGGGTTTTGTGGAGCTTCTGAGGCTGCATTTGGCAGTTCCAAAGATCACCTGAGGATCCCAGGCCCAAATCTGCCTGCCCCTGCCTCAAACATTTCTGAGTGGCATTGGCTATCTTCCTTGGTTCTGCTGGTTACTTGGTAGCTCCAGAGGCAACAGCAGCTCCCCTCTCATTGCCAGCTACTGAGCACAGAGGGAGAGTGTTTTTTTCTGGGTCAAGGAAGCAGGATGGGAATATCTATCAGCTCCTTTTCTTTCTAGAAAATGTTCAGAGGAAAAGGAGAGCAACTCTAATCCAAGAATAACAAGGCTGGAGACACTGGGATTCAAACCTAAAGGGAAGCCCTCAAACCTCTGGGCCAGGATGGATAAAATCTGTCAGTCTGCGTTTCTCTCTCATTCATGTTTTTCCAATCTCTCCTTTAGGAAGATGAAGAAATTTGCAAATTTTTACTATTTTTAAAAATCCAAAGCAAACTGAAACAAAATTCTCCCCTATCAGTGAGAGAGATGTGATCTGGAGCAAGAAGAACACAGACTGCTCCAATCCTCTTGTTCCAGAATTCCTTCTCCTTACCTGATCTGCTTCTGGTCCACCGTAAAGAGGAAGAGGCGACTGAGTTTGAGTCCTTGTTAGTGGCACCATTCCAGCTTCTGCAGGAGAGACCAAGGTTGGGGGGAAGCCAATCACATCATCTTCTGTCAGAGGATACCATTACAGTTTTTTGTGGGTTTTTCGGGCTGTGTGGCTATGTTCTAGAAGAGTTTCTTTCTGACGTTTCGCCAGCATCTGTGGCTAGCATCTGGCTGGCGAAACGTCAGAAAGAAACTCTTCTAGAACATGGCCACACAGCCTGAAAAACCCACAAAAAACTATGGATGCCGGCCATGAAAGCCTACGACTTCACGTTACCATTACAGTCTTATGCAAAGACGCACGAGGAAGTACAGGCTTACCTCAGTTAACAAAACCTCTAACAAAGATGCTCCTTTTTACAAAATCATATTATGCCCACCCAGCCCCTGTTCCCTCTTCATCCTTTGTACAGCTGAAATTATTTTAGCAGCATATTCACTTGAAGGATGGTGAAAGAGGGCTGGAGAAAACATAAGAATTTTCAGTGTCTAATTGCAGCAATATGACTGGAGCAATAATGTCAAGCAATAATGCTTGAACTGAGAAACAGTAGGATTCTACGGAACCAGATCCTACTGCAGCCAAATGTGCTTGCCTACAACAATCAAGGGAAACAGTAGCTGCCTCCAGAGGCCTCACTGAGCAGGCAGGAACAGCTAACAGAAAGTAAAGGGGAGAGCTACTCTTAACACTTTTTAAAAAGAATAGATCTATAGAGTTTGCACACAGGAATCATAAGAAAAGTTGGGGCTGGTGAAAGAAAGTTATTCCATCTATCTATTTATCTATCGAATTAAAACAAATTGGCCAAGATCCTACATCAAGGAGGGAGAGGATAACTCTCTGCTTGTGGAGATATGTACTGAACATACTACACATCCCCGGTGTGGAATGGTAGTTTTCTTGCAGAGAAATACACACCCACAGATAAATCTGGAAGCCCAGTGACCCTGCATGCCCAACTCCACTTCTACAATCATAAGCTGAACATGGATGTCCCACTTTATACCAAAACGTCTAACGGTTTCCACTGGGGAAATTAGAGCCAGTGTGCTGCAGTAGTTTCAGTGCTAGGCTATGGCTCTGGGGACCAAAGTTCAAATCCCCTCTCTGCCATGGGAACTCCCTCGTTGACCTTGGGCAAGCCACAGTCTCTCAGTCTCAGAGGAAGGCAAGGGGAAACCTCTAAACAAATCTGGCCAACAAAATCCTTTGGAGCTTTAGGGCGCCATAAATTGGAAATTAATTGAAGACACACAACAACAATAAAGAGGCGTCTTTACCTTGCAAGGGTCCCCCTCCATCACACTCCTCCTCAATCTCCCTCCATTGGGAACTCTGCCTGGGATCCAATGGAGACTTCTCTGCCACAGGGAATGCAGAGTGAACTTCTGACAAAAGATTGTTGGCCTGAAACAGCAGTCAAGGTTCAAGACATGGAATTTGGAGAAGGATGAGAAAATGGCAAAGGTCTTTGGGGAAGGAGTTTGGCTTTTGTGGTATGAAACTTCCACCCACAACTGAGCTGGTAAAAAGCCACAGCACATAAGCCCAACTTGAAAAAGTGACATACAAAATAAGAGCTCAGAAAGGTGGGATACATATGACATTTGTGTTAATACTTGGTATACATTTATTGTATGTGCTGGAACACAAACAATTCCATGGAGCCCACAGCAAGTACATCTGGACTCAGCTTTGACTTATAAAGGAAGTCTACTCATGTACCCAGGTTATATACATACATACATACATACATACGTATATGTCTGTGTTTGTGTGCATGTGTATGTAAGGAAGAACTCAAACTGACAAATGGAGAAACAAGCAAACTACTGTTACTGTACAGATATTATCTATCTGTATACTCTGTGGGAACAAGGTTATTGTAGGTAATTTGTTATGTTGGATTTGAAGTAAAAATAAAATGAAAAAAGTCAGCAACGGTAAACGTTTTCACCCCTTAGAGCGCGAACTGGCTATTTGATGGAGTGGGTGGAAGTCCATTCCGCTCCTGAACACACTCTGTCATTAGAGTCACCATGGGGGAAAAGTCCGGTTGTGTGGCACTGCCAGCAAGGAGACCTGGCATTCATTTTGGAAACCTGGCACACAGAGAGCACACACCTAATTTTAAAACAGAATCACTCTTATGAGATGCTTCAGGAACTGAGATTCTTGTTCATCAGAAGGGGGATCCTCCCCACACTTCTCCCTATCAAAGCCAAATCTGGGAACACCACATTTTAGCCTTTGCCCCCCAAAAACATCAGAGACTCAAAAAAGTCAGCCCAGAGCCAAATCCTGCTCAGCTTGGCCCCATGAAGAAACGCTCTCACCTGCTGCTCTTTCTGCTTCTTCTCTTCCTCTGCCCGACTCAGGAGGAAACCCTCTGCCAGGGCCACTGCCTGGGAACAGGTCTCTGCCCCACATTCCCTGACCCACTTCTCCATCTCTGGGGGCAGGATGGTCAGGAACTGCTCCAGGATCACCAGGTCCAGAATCTCATTTTTTGTGTGTTGCTCTGGCTTCAGCCACTGATGGCAGAAACGGTGGAGTTGGCTGCAAACCTCTCGAGGGCCATTACCCTCCTTATAGGAGAACTGCATGAAGTGTTTCCATTGCATCGCTGAGATGGCAAGGTCCTCTCCCAGGAACCTCTGGACTGACCTCTCCCAGAATCCCTCACTGTTCTGAGTACTAAGGCCATCATGGCCTTTTTCTCCTTCAGGACCAGCTG
The DNA here is from genome assembly GCA_026167975.1 of Phrynosoma blainvillii. Lineage (NCBI taxonomy): Eukaryota > Metazoa > Chordata > Lepidosauria > Squamata > Phrynosomatidae > Phrynosoma > Phrynosoma blainvillii. Next base: position 396,000,229 of record JANUYF010000002.1, on the reverse strand, counting down.
AGTCTGGTTCATCCATTTATCTTTTTTTACACCAATGAAGCCACAGACAGAATCAAAGTTATTCCTTTTCTGTCTGTCTGAGGGTAACGATGTCCCTAAGATGTTCTCCTGCAGCACCATATAAAACCAATATGTTATTTTGCTATTAGTGATATTATCAGGTATTTAGAGCACCATCAATGTACATTGTTACATTAAGAATAGTTTTACTGGTCTGAGTACTCTAGAAGCACAAGATGCCATCTGATCTTAGATGTTAAGTGCTGGTTAGTACTTGGATGGGTGATCGCCAACAAATACTAAGTGCTGCGGGCTCTGTTTCAGAGGAAGGAACTGGCAAAACCATCTCTGAGAATTCCTTCGCTAATAAAACCCTATGAAATTCATGGGTTCACTATAAGTTGACAGGTGACTTGAAGACACACTCAGGGAAGAAGAAATCTGTGGAGGCCTCCAATAGCAAACAGGGCTCTTCCCTGAAGGAAAGGCAGTTTTGGGTTCTTTCAGCTGAGAGCCAGTATCAATAGCGTGAAAAGCATCTACAGAGGGAAAGGCAATTTAAAATAACATCCACTCAAAAAACCCAGTGCATTGTGCTATTGCCATACTTAATTTTCAATGTTATCTTTTATACCACATATAACACCTAGAACCAGCATGGCAGAGGGCTTTGAGTGCTGGACTACAGCCCCGGAGGTCAGGGTTGGATTCCCTGCTAAGCTATGGAAGCCCATTGGGTGGCCTTGGGGGAGTCACACACTCTCAGCCCCAGAAAGCCCTCTCCTCCCGCCCCGCCCCCGCCAAATAACATTCAATGTACCCCCCCGCCCCTACACCTCTCCTCCTCCTGCTCCCCCCTCTAGGTCTCCCTCCACGGATTCTTCCGAGCATTTCCTACCTCTCTAGGAATCTGAGCCACTGCTCTCTCTCGCGCTCTCTCGTTCTGTCTCTCTCCCCTCTTTGGAAGACTCTCTAGGAATCGACGTCCTCTGCTCTATCACCTTTGGCGGCCGCTCTAGGAGTCAGTCTCTGCTCTCTGCCCCATGGGGACACTCTAGGAATCTGAGTCGCTGCTCTTCCCCACAGACGCTCTAGGAATCTGAGGCTCTCCTCACTCCCCTTTGGAAGACGCTCTAGGAATCTGAGTGTCGGCTCTCTCTCTCTCTCTCTCTCTCTCTCTCTCACACACACACACACACACACACACACACACCCCTTTGGAGGATGCTCTCTGTCTCTCTCTCCCCTAGAGGACGCTCTAGGAATCTGACTCTTTGCTCTCCCCCCTTGGAAGAGGACTCTCTAGGAATTTGAGCTTCCCGTTCCCTTGGACCCTAGTTGGCGGGGGGTGGAGGAGGGATGCTGAAGGGAGGGGAGTATTTGGGAAGTGGAGAGGGAGAATCGCCCTGAGTGGTGGGAAGGGAGGAAGGAGGGCCTCCCAATCCCGCATTGTGTCTGAGGTTGTGTGTGTCCCACTTCCCTCCCTCTTCTCCCCCCCACATCAGCTCCCAGGCCATCCTCCTGCCACCTAATGCAAGGAGGGAGGCCCTGAGGGGCTGAGGGGGCATCTGCACTGATCAAATAAGGCAGTTTACCACTTTTAACTGCTGCCAGGACTCCATGCAGAAGAATCCTGAGATTTGTAGATTGGGGAGGTAACAGCCCTCTTGGGCACAGGAGACAAAAGACCTGGCAAAACTACAAGTTCCAGGATCCCAAAGGATGGAGTGTCAGCATTTAAAGCAGCATCAAACTGCACTATTTCTACAGTGTAGCGGATGCTCACCTGGAACACCGATCTCGCAAAGGCCATCGACACAATTGCTCCCAAGCGTCCTTTCCAGCTCACTTCTAATTGTAAGCCATGATAGACAGAAGAGCTTAGGAAGATGAAGCGAGCTGGACAACGACTAGAGCGCATCTGGCAGAAAATTCTTATTTGACAAGACTCGTCATAGGAACTTTCTTTGGTCCTATCAAGGGGCAATATGTGCAGCACTGAGATCTTCCTGTTCTGCACGTATTGCATCTGCAGAGTCCTGTCCAGCAGAGCTGTTTAGGGTGGTAGGAGAACTGACACGGGTTCCAGCTGTGTAGAACCCATTACTTAACCCGACAATGGCCTGATGTGACGTGTTTAACATCTTTGCAGAAAAAATCTCTCAGATAAGAACTGACTTAGACGTCAGTGTTGTAACAATCCATTGATGAGGTGTCCAGCAACTCCATTAATGAAATTATACTGGATCAGTTTCAATCTGTGAGTACCAATGACATGGACAAGCTTCTTGGAAGAGTGAGGAAAACGACCTGCCCTCTTGATCCTTGCCCATCATGACTAGCTGTCGGGAGGAGGTTGCATTGAGGATGCTCCTTAGGGACATCATCAGTCCATCTCTCAGGGAAGGCCATGTTCCACCTTGTTTGGAGGAAGCAGCAGTTAGGCTGCTTCTGAAAAAACCTTCCATGGACCCCCTGGATATTGGCCTATAGGCCAATCTCCTTATTACCTTTTTTGGGCAAAGTGATCGAGAGGGCAGTTGCTTTTCAACTCCAAGCTGTCTTGGAAGAAACTGATTATCTAGATCCATTTCAATCTGGGTTTAGGACAGGATTTGGAGTTCAGACTGCCATTGTTGCCTTGGTTGATGACCTTTGTCTGAGCATCAACTGAGGTAGTGTACCCTTTGGTGCTCCTAGAACTCTCAGCGGCTTTTGATCACAATATCCTCTTGGATCGCCTGAGAGGGTTAGGAATTGGCGGTGCTGCTTTGTAGTGCTTCCATTCCTTCCTCTCTGGTAGATTCCAGAGGGCGTTGCTTGGGGACAGTAGCTCTACTAAGAAGGAGCTTAGGTGCGGTGTCCCTCAAGGTGCCATCCGTCCCTGATGTTATTTAATATCTATATGAAGCCGCTGGGAGAGATCATATGGCGACGTGGGGCGGGGTGTTATCAGTACGCTGATGACACCCAGGTATATTTCTCCATGTCTCAGTTGTTGGCTTTGGCTCCAGACAGCGTCTCTCCTCTCAATGACTGTCTTAATGCAGTAATGGACTGGATGAGGAAAAACAGATTGAGACTAAATCCAGAAAAAATAGAGGTACTCACAGTAGCAACCCCGAAACCAGGTATTGGGATACATCCTCCAGTCCTGGATGGGGTCACACTCCCCATGAAGGACTGTTCGCAGTCTGGGCGTGGTCCTGGATCAGTCGCTCTAGATGACTAATCAGGTAAATGCGACGGTCAGGAGCGCCTGTTATCAGCTTTGGCTGATACGACAGCTGCGCCCTTTCCTGGAAGTAAGGGACCTTGAAACTGTGGTGGTTTCCTCTCGTCTTGATTTCTGTAATGCTCTCTACATGGGGCTACCCTCATGCTTGGTCTGGAAACTTCAATTAGTTCAGAACATGGAAGCCAGATTGGTCTCAGGTACATCAAGGAGAGACCACATAACACCTGAACTAAAGTCACTTCAATGGCTGCCTATTAGTTTCCGGGCCCAGTATAAGGTGTTGGTTATTACCTTTAAAGCCCTAAATGGCTTGGGTCCAACTTGTCTTCGGGACTGCCTCCTCCCATACAATCCATCCAGCACGCTTCAGTCCTCTGGAAGGAATTTGCTGCAGCCGATAAAAATGAGGCTGTCAGCAGCCTCCCAGAGGGCCTTTTCAGCAACCGCTTCCAGACTATGGAACAGCCTGCTGAATGAGATCCATCAGATTACGACCTTAAGCAGCTTTTAAAAAGCTGTCAAGATGGATCTCCTCCGGCAGGCCTTCCCTAGCTAGATTCCCGGCCTCAGGAGTTAGTCCATCTTCTCCTCTCCAACCTTTGCTTCTATTCTTTGCTGCTATTGTTTGCTATTGTTTGTTATTGTCGCTTCAGTGAGATTATTTTAAATATGTTTTAATGTATATTTTGTTTAATACTTTTTTAAGGGGTGGGTAGGTTTGGGATTTTGGCTTGTTTATATTGTGTTGTAATTTATTTGTATGGGATTTTAATGCTGTAAGCCACCTCAATTGTTCTACAGAGGGGCGGGGTATTATTATTATTATTATTATTATTATTATTATTATTCCTGGAGCTGGAAAAGAGGCCCCTTTCCCTCAGGTGATGGGGTGTGTGAGAGAGTGTTTTGGGAGGAATGAAACTGAGGGGAGGCCCTTCTTGCCTTCAGGAGCCCCAGTCTGGAGGCAGAGGAGGAAGGAGAGAAAGGAAGCCCCCCCTCCCCCCTCCTGACACTTCCTGCAGGAAGAGGAAGTTTAGTGGGAGGAATATTCAGGTAGAAATAATGGAACAGCAAAAGAGAGCCAAACTCCCCCTACTTGCTTTTCATTCCCTCCCTCTGGGAAGCCCCAGAGGAATACCCACCCATAGTTGTAATAGTTATAGTTAGACGCCCCATAGCGCAGTATGAAGTGGTATATAAATGAAGCTGCTTCGCATAACCCAGTAGACTCCAACTGGCTGGATTTGCCCAGGAGGGCCCTGAGGAATCCTCTGCCACCTCACTTTTCAGCTGCTTTTAAAATGGCCCAGCTTCTCTCCTCACCCCCCCTTTGTCCTCAGTTTGAGGTTGCTTCTCCTCCTACCAACTGTTCAAAATACCAAGGAGGTTCCCATTCCATTAACCTGGAAGAATGTGAGGGGAGGAGGGGCAGTAGTGTCACTGAGAGGTGCAGGCTGTACCAAGTGACACCCCAGAAGGGGAGGTGACATCAGAGGAGGGGGTGACACCATGGGATATACAGTAATAGAAATAAAAATATGTATGTGAATGTCAAAGTGACTAAGCAGGAGCAATCAGGAAGATACACAGGTGAAAAAGATAATATAATTAAGAAGCCTTGAGAGCCAAGGACAAAGTTATAGAAGGTATATTGAGAACACCTGTGATAGATTGCAAACACCTGAGACTCATTAAGTGGTCAAGGTCAAGTGATGAAGCACTTGGGTTGGTCTTAGGTATGGGATGATATATGTGGACCAATCAAGATGTATGTACACACCCACTGGGTGGAAACTGACTGGTGGGTGGTGTCTAACAATGGCTATAAATTGCAATGTTTGCTAATGTACATTGTGGAGTAGTGTGGAGTAGTTTTGGAGATATTTTGGAAGTGTAGAGATTGTGATTTGTAGGGCATATAGTATTTATGTATATAGTAGAATAAAGTAGATCTTTTATATAAGACTACTGAGTTGTCTGGTGTCTTGAGGGAAGATACAAGAGCCAGAAGAATCCTGGAGAAGTTTGGAGACATCTCAGGAAGAAGAGTGAGAAGGCTTGGAGAGTTTGTCAGGGTCTTCAGCCTATTCTCTGAAACTCTGCTGCTTGGGAAAGAAGCATCAACCACTGATCAAAGCTGGTCAGCTCTGCTGCATAACAAGGTGGTGAGTTAGAGCCAGAGGGGAAGAGCTACAACTCCCATCATCCCTGACAAGGGTTATGGGCCCAGATATTAGAGCAACCAGCATCCACAGAAGCTGAAAATTCCAGAGTGTGGAAGAAAGTTTTGTGGAGCTTTGTGAGTAAATCATTTTGTATTTTGTCTGCTGTGCATACTCAGAAGGACTGTGTCAAATTGAGTCACTGCACAAATTAAGATGGAGATCCTAAAGTTTAGTAAATTAAATAGAAACAACTACTCTACCTGGAAAATATATGCCCAATCTCTACTCATAAAGGAGTCTCTGTGGTCGACAGTTGAAACAGGGCTGGCAGCTGATGCTAATGCAGCCACTCGAGAAAGAGACGCTAAAGCAAAAGCATGTCTTTATCTCATGCTAGAAGAAGACTTGATTAACGACGTAAGAGATAAAGTGTCCGCCAAGGATGTGTAGGATACTTTGCAGAGATTACACACACCTTCAACTGGCAAGATGAAGTCCTCATATTTTAGCGCTCCTTCCAAGGGCGGAAAAGGAGTGGATTGGGTCTGAGGCATGGGGTAGCCTTGGCCCCAATCCTCTGCTTCTCAGGGCAGCCCATGGCCACCCATCTGTATCCCCCCCTCTCATGGCCTTTCCCAGGCAGCAAAAGGGAGGATGGGGCCAAGGAGTGGGGCAGCCTCAGCCCCAATCCGCCACTTCCCAGGGCAGCCCATGGCCACCCGTCTGCATCCCCCCAACATCACCTGGGGCCTGGGGTGCGTGCTGGCCAGCCTCCTTTGGCCCAGGGCACTATGGGAAGGGAGGGGGGAATTGTGACCTGCCCAGGGTAATCCAGTGCCTTCGAGTCATTTCCAGCTTATTTTGACCCTATCATGGGGGGTTTCTTGGCAAGTTTCTTCAGAGGAGAGTTGCAATGGTTATCCTCTGAGGTTGAGAGAGTGTGACCTGCCCAGGGTAATCCAGTGCCTTGGAGTCATTTCTAACTTATGGCGACCTCTATCATGGGGGTTTGCTTGGCAAGTTTCTCCAGAGGAGGGATTCTATTACCATCTGGGGTTGAGAGAGTGTAGCCTGACCAGGTTAATCCAGTGTCTTCAAGTCATTTCCAACTTATGGTGACCCCTATGATGGGGGTTTTCTTGGCAAGTTTCTTCAGAGGAGAGTTGCCATGGTTATCCTCTGAGGCTGAGAGGGTGTGACTTGCTCAAGGTCATTTTGTTTTGTTTTGTTCCCCCCCCTTCCCCGGCCCTCCAATGGTCTGAGAGAATGGCAAACCAGCCCCCGGCTCAAAAAGTTTGAGGACCCCTGTTTTAGGGACATTACACATGAGTAAGTCACCCAACAACTCCAGGGAGAATTATTCATGATAAATCATCAGAAATATTCTGTTGACTGTGGCAGAAGTGGAGCTGCACATATAGCAACACTGTGCATTGCAGTTCAAATTGGCATTCAGTCACTGATGTGTTGTGCCATGCTGCTATGATGTGTGGAGTTAGGGAGTGCTGGTGAAGCTTAATTCCCTGTGTAGATATTTACTTTATGCTCAGGCAACACTGGACTGCAGGAAAAATGGTCTTGCTGAAGCTCCTGCCTCATTCTACCTAAGAGCCTCCTTTGTTTTAGAACACACCTTGACTTAAGAACACACTGCTTTCCTCAAACAGACATGGGCTAGAACTTGGCCGATGACATGCATGTATGTAACCTGAGGTTTTGAGTATGCTGGTTGAAGTATAGTATTGAAAATCCACAAAACAGTGATACCTTTATTGGACCAGCTTCATCATTTTTCTTTCTTTCTTTCTCCTGTATCATTTTTAACCTCCCTGCTTGATGAAGAAGCCAGAGAATCTTGATGTCATATTCCTATGATTCTCACAGGAATATGACAACAAAATGTGATAGATGTGGAAGGGGGGGAATCAAGGGAAATTATAGATTGGGGTGGCAGGTGACTGAAACAGGAAAACTGGGTTGTTCATTACTATTTATAATGGTGCCTTCCTTTCCTGAGAGATGGCGGGGAGATAGGAATTGAGAAGAGGCAAACTTCAAAGTGCACCTTTGAAGTGGACAGATGGTGCTGGTTACAAGTGTGGGGATGGGGCTGGACAAAGGATTTTTAAAATGCTGTTTAACTTGGGGGAACTCAGGGATGATTCTAACTGTTGTGGCGTATCTTTGTGTGTCTTAGAATCCAGAATAAAGCAATAGTTAATTTTCACTAAAATGCTGGCCTGGTTCTTTAAGTCTCCAGCTGCCAAGCATGACACTTGAAAACTTTGCAACATGTATAATGTGCATTTTGGTTGGCCCAAAAAGGTATCACTTTTCCTGAGAAATTCGGTATTCTCTTCCTAACAAAGGAGCTTGTAACCTCAAAAAGAGCTTGAGATAACTGGATCTCAAAGGCAGTAGCTTTTTGTCTTGCTCTGTATTTAAAGTTCAGTTCTTGGACTGAATCTCCCAGTAGCCGCATGGCTCACCTGCATGAATATCCTTTCATAACATCTGAACTGAGGACAACAACTACAATATTTTGACCAAATGCAGGGCTATGACTTACATCATCATTCTTTTCTCTTTTTCCTGTATCATTTTTAAATACCTTTGTCTGATGAAGAAGCCGGTGGAGGTTTGAAAGCTTGCAACATGTATAATGTGCATTTTGGTTGGCCCAATAAAGGTACCACTGTGTTTGGTGGATTTTGGATGATACTGTACTTCGCTATATGGTCAACACGGCAACCCCTGGATATGTTTTCTATGTCGGTTCAAGTTCATTATTCAACGAGGTACAAGACACCTCCTTACACAACACTGCCTCCAGGTGTGTGAGTGGGGTAAGATGTGGTGTGTGGGGTAGAGCACATCTGAAAAGACACCTCTTCTCCAGCCCTCCTTAAGGAGCCTCCTGTGACTGGCATAGGTGAGATGCTATTCCCACTAAAATGCAATGTTTATGGTGTTATTTTTCTTTTGTTGTTCATTTTGTTCTCTGACATGAAGTCAGACCCTATGAATGAGAGACCTCTAAAAGCTCCAGCCATCACCTGCCCAGTTGGGTCTTGCAAACTCAGGACCATGGCTTCCTGGATTGAATCAATCCACCTGTAGTGTGGGATCCCTCCTTTTCTACTGGTGTTGTGCAGACTGGGAATTTTCATTCATCTCTTGGCTTGAGTCTTGTTGCATCCTTAGACACAGTACTACTCATACTTGTCCTCTGTTTTTCATTCTTAGAAAATCTTCCATCTGTGTCAAACCTCCTCCCCATAAACACTACTGCTGCTGCCCATTAGATGTTGACACATTTTGTTTGGCCTTTCCCTGCCTATCATGGGAGACCCTACTGCCAGCTTTGATACTGTCAGCATATCCCCTTGTCTCACAGAAGCATGCAGTCCCTCCACCACATTTTAGAATGGATATGATCATCAACAAGGGAACAAGAGAGCCTTACCAAGACAGCCAATAATCCCATAGGTCTCCTCCATGATCTACATATACAGGACTCATCCCTTTTCCATTTGGACTGAATCAGGGCCCGCTTCAAAGTACTGTAGCTGTCAATGCCATTATTATAAATGAAACTTAAATGTAGAGCCTCTACAGACAGGCAAAAAGGGGATGATTTCAAGCTGATTGGAGCCATGGCGTTTAGATGATGCACACCTACAAGTCGGCAGGAAAGCACTAAGCCCATGCTGAGAAAAACCACTCCAAACAGGAGCCACTTTTTTCTGCTTCTTCTTGAAAAGTGCGCACTTTTGCAGGTACGTATGTATGCAGTAATGCAGGGGCAACATCAAAATGGCACCCAAGGGCTGGGCAGAAGGGCCTGGGCAGCCTGATGGAAGTACCCCAGGTTTGGCTGGTTGGTACTAACCATCACCCTTCTCATGGCTGCTTCCCCAGTGAGAGCATGAAGGAGAATGCCCACCACCCCATCAGTCCAGTATGTGATCCAGATGGGCACTCTCCTCCTGGCCACCATCATCATCCTGGAGAGCCACAGAGGTTCAAAGGGAAATTTATGGGCAGTTGTGGCTGAGGGCAGATGGCCTTACCTGGCTCCTACCCAATGGAGACCCTTAGAGGAGAAGAAGTTTGTATCTAGCCCCCAATGGTTGCCCTCTGAGCAATCAATGGTTATAATTAAATGGGCCATTGGGAAGGCTGACTGTTAGGGATTTGATACATTGTCAGAGATTTCAGTTGGTTGTTCCTGCACTATATCTTTCTGTGGCCAAGAAAACTGGTGCCGGGTGACCCCTCCATGCCTGTGTGTGTGTGTGTCTATATGTAACCCTTAGGCTCATGGTTAGGAATAACTGCATGAGAGCATGAATGCTGGCCATACACAGAGTGTGCATAATAGGATATGTTTATTGAACTGCTTATCATGCCATAGTACAGTAGTGCCCCAGGATCACAGATGGAGGAGAGGAGATATTTCAGATCATTCTGGTCTCAAAGAACTCAGCCAGGGCCTCCCTCACAGCCTCTCCTTCTCTCTGCTTCACAACGTCATTGTCCTCCATCGGTGCCCCTAGGGTGGGAAGCACAAAAGGGTGCCTGTAGCGCAGTCTCTCATCCAGCACCCTTCCCTTTGTCTCGCAGATGTTGTGGAGGATGATACATGAGGAGATGATGGGGACTACATTCTCCTCTGCCACAACAAGTTGGCCAGTGAGGCACCGCCACAGAGCCTTCAGCCGCTCAAAGGCCCTTTTTACCACATTCCTGGCATGATTCAGCTTCTTATTGAATCCCTTCTGTCTGGCATTGGTGGTGTCCTGGTAGGGCTTCATGAGCCACTTCCGAATGGGGTAGGCACTGTCAGCGAGCAGGAGGGGGCCGATCTGCTGACCCCTCAGGGTGATGGTGGGGTTCCCTGGCACGTAGATGCCAGCCTCCATGGCCTGAAAGATAATGGAGTTCCTTGCCACTCTCACATCGTGAGTTGCATCTGACTAGCCCAATTCCACATCCATAAAACGTCCTGTATGATCTGATGTCCCCTGGAGGACAACAGAGTAAGTGTCCTTTTGGTTGACCAACTTGTTCTTCCGCCTCAAGGGTGGCACAATCAGACAGTGGCAGCAGTCTATGGCACCTGCTACTTGGGGGAAGCCGAGGTCAGCAAATCCTTGCATGACCTGTGGGTGACAAGAAGAGCAGTGGAAGATTAATGAAAAAAGTCAGGGCACTTACCAACTCATGACGCATTCTGCGCAGGTACGCAGGGATACCGAACTTCACAGGTTTCTATAAATGCCATACTGTATGCCAACTCATGACATATTCTGCGCAAGTGCGCAGGGATACCAAACTTCACAGGCTTTTCTACAGTAAATGCCATACTGTATGCTAACTTGCATTCTGCACAGGTGCGCAGGGCTGTAGAGGGAAAAGGGACAGGTGTGTGGGACTTTCCTTACCTGAGCAGCATCCCCCAGGTACACTGTCTGTGTCAGCAGCAGCTTCTCCATGCTGAGGGTGAACTCCACCAACACTTCCCCCACAGTTGTAAGGCCAACCCCAAACTGCTTTGATGCCTGCTTGTAGCTGGCTTTGTGAGCGAGTACCCAGATGGCAATGGCAACCCTCTTCTCCACTGGGATGGCTTTCCTCATGATAGTGTCTGACCGCTCCAGTTCCGGACGCAATATTTCCACTAGCCTGTGGAAGAGGGCACGAGGCATTCGGAAGAACATCTTCCATTGCTCATCACACCAGATGGATGTAACGAATGTGTCCCACCACACAGTGCTTCTGGGAAACATCCAGCAGCGGTGCAGGCGTCTCTCAGGTGGCATCAGAACAGCAGCGGCAGTAGTACACTGGGCAATGTTTGTGGCACCCACTCTAGCAATTGTCACATCTGTGTCCTCTGAGTCATCACTGCTGTCCTCTATGCATATAGCTGTTGCAGTGGTCAGTGGGAGCACCATTGTGGTGGCTCCTGTGGCCATGCTTTGCAGGCTGACTGCCAGTGCAGGGCACTCAGGCAACGTGGCATCCATGATCTCGCTGCTTCTCACAGTGTGCAGTTGCACAGCAATGCCAACATTACTATTAAAGGGGATGTGTGCATTTCGTTGTTCCTGCACATGTGCACATGCACCTGAGGGAATGGGAAAAAAATTAAAGCAGCTGCTCCTAGCCCATGCAGTTGCTCTGTCCCCATTTAAGGCATACTTGGGGCCAGCAGTGTGTTTGATGGGGTTGCAATACGGCTTCAGAACATCCGTGTTGACTGCCCCCCAGTGTGGTTGCTCCATCCCCATTTAGGGCATCCTCTGGGCAGGCGGTGCGGTTGCTGCAGTTTAGAGAAAAGGCAGCTTCAGGTCACCTTTTCCTACCCACCTGCATCGACCTATAATTATCTGGGAAAGAGAGAGCCTTACCGAGAGAAGCCATGATCCCACAGATCTCCACTGTGACCTGTCTGTGGAGGTCTCTCTGGTCAGAATCCAACAGGGCCCACTCTTCTGGGGAGAAAGACACAGCCACCTCATCAAAAGTCATCTGGTCCTAAAACAGAAGAAAAAGGCTCTTGCTCACACTGGCATCAAGATGGCTGCCAGCTGTGACAATTAGTATAAAGCAGACTCACAGGCTGATATGGCTCCAAAGGCAGAAGTGAGATTGATTCTTCTACCAACATCAGCATAAGGATTGTGAACATGGTCTGATAACACAGGAGCCTCAGCCCATGATGTACTCTACAGCTTCAGTAAAAGGAGACTGGCTTTAAAGAAACATTACACCACAACTGAGGAACAACGTGCCAAAGGTCTTACCCTTCATGATTTGAACTAGGGGTAGGCAACTGCACATGGGTTGGGCAGGTTAACGTGGCCATTTCAGCATGCCAGGAGCTAAGATAGTGGATCACTTCCAACTGCCATGTTAGACAATTTTCAGCTGCTGTTTTTGGTTTATTTTTTTTCAATTTTGGGGGGAGAGTTGTGGAGTTTTATGGCATACCTTCCAATTTGGCAGGGACAATGACAATTCTCATTTGTCCACCTTTTCAGCAGATTTTTAAAATGACCCAGTTTCCTCCTCCCATTTCCCCCTTTGTTCTCAGCTTACTTCAGTTGCTGCAACTGAGTTCAAAGTGCAAAAGGAGTTTACACTCCACTACCTCTGCCATCAGAGTGTAGTGGTTTGAGTGTTGGATTAGGATTCTGGAGACCAGGGTTTGAATAACCACTAAGCCATGGAAACTCACTGCATAACCTAGGGCAAGTCACACTTTCTCAGCCTCAGAGGAAGGCAAAGGGAAACCCTTCCCCAGAACAAGAAACATTTGTGATAGATTCACCTAGTTGTCAAAACACAGAGTTGGAAACAACCTGAAGGCATACAACAACTGAGCAAAGGGGGGGAAAGAGAAGGGGCCAAATCTTGTCCTTCCCAGTAGAGTCTGCAAAAAGTCAACTGCTGCAGACTTTAAGTGTATGTGTGCTTCTTCAGCAATAACCATTGCAATCTTGACCACAGTCTGCTGCTGCCACACATGTGGCAGTTTTCATCTGTGACATGTTGGAGGATTATGTTATAGGTGGGTGCTAGAGAGGGAGTGGGGAGTAAACTGCTGAGGTTTTGGCTGTTTTCCAACTAATTTGAAAACAGAGTTAGGATATATATTATCTATTTGGAAGGTATGTATGTATATAACAAATTTTAAATGATTGATAACAAACAAATAAATAAATAATAAAAAATATAGGTGAAACCTATAAATAGCAATGTGCGAGTAGGGCTATGAAACATGGCCCAACATCCTAGTAGGTCCACCTACAAAGAGACACCAGATACAATCTTCATACATAATAATAATAATAAATTTTTATTTATAACCCGCCCCTCTGCTCAGCAATCGGGGCGGCTTACAGCAAGTTACAAATACAACAATTAAAACATTCCAACTTCCCACGCCCTCCACCCGCAACCCGCACCCCTTAAAACTGAATTAAACTTGAAAGGATTAAAATATAACAAATAAACAAATAACAACAACAATAATGCCAAAATCGGTGAGGAGATTAGGGGCAGAATAAAATCCAAATAAACTCATCCCTCTGCAGACGTTATTCCAGGAAGGCCCATCGGAAGAGATCCGTCTTTACTGCTTTCTTGAAAGCAGCAAGTGTTGTAATAAGACGGATCTAGTCCGGCAGGCCATTCCAAAGTTTAGGGGCAGTAGAGGAAAATGCCCTCTGGGAGGTCTGTGCAAGTTTCGTCTTTGTCTGTTGGAGCAGATTCCTCCCAGCTGACCGAAGGGCGCGTGGGGGGGGGTCATACGGGAAGAGGCGGTCCCTAAGATAAGGTGGACCCAGGCCATGTAGGGCTTTAAAGGTCAAAACCAACACCTTGTACCGCTCCCGGAAACTAATTGGCAGCCAGTGGAGGGATTTAAGCACTGGTGTTATGTGCTCCCTCCTAGATGTTCCAGTAATTAATCTGGCTGCGATGTTTTGCACCAATTGAAGTTTCCGGGTTAGGCACAGGGGTAGCCCCATGTAGAGTGCATTACAGTAATCGAGACGTGAGGTTACCAGAGCATGTACCACGGTTTCCAGGTCCTTCCTATCCAGATATGGGCACAGTTGGCATATTAGCCGAAGCTGATAACAGGCACTCCTGACCGTCGCACTCACCTGATTAGTCATGTGAAGCGACGAATCAAGGAGTACCCCCAAACTGCGAACATAGTCCTTGGAGGAGAGTGTGACTCCATCCAGGACTGGAGACTGTAATCCCAGATCCAGTTTAGGACCAGTAGCTGTGAGTACCTCCGTTTTGTCTGGATTCAACTTCAATCTGTTTTTCCTCATCCAATCCATTACCGCTCTAAGACAGTCATTGAGAGGAGAGACGCCATCAGAGGTCTGAGACGATGATCTGGTCATGGAGAGATAAATCTGGGTGTCATCAGCGTACTGAAGACACCGTGCTCCATGCCTCCGAATGATCTCACCCAGCGGCTTCATATAAATATTAAATAACATCGGAGACAGGATGGTGCCCTGCGGGATGCCACAATTAAGATCTATTTTAGAAGAGCAACTGTCCCTGAGCCTCACCCTCTGGGATCTGCCAGAGAGGAAGGAACGGAACCACTGTAGAGCAGTGCCTCCGATTCCCAACTCTCTCAGGAGATCCAAGAGGATGGCATGATCTATTGTATCAAAGGCCGCTGAGAGATCCAAGAGCACCAGCAGGGTCACACTACCCCTGTCGATGCTCAGGCGTAGGTCATCGGTCAGAGCAACCATGGCAGTCTCAACTCCAAATCCTGTCCTAAAGCCAGTTTGAAATGGATTGAGATAATCGGTTTCATCCAAGATAGCTTGGAGTTGGGAAGCAACTGCCCTCTCGATCACCTTGCTTAAAAAAGGTAGCAAGGAGACTGGCCTATAGTTGTTTCTGTCCAGGGGATCCAGGGAAGGCTTTTTCAGGAGTGGCCTAACTGCCGCCTCCTTCAAACAAGATGGCATGCTGCCTTCTCTGAAGGACGCGTTGATTGTGTCCCGAAGGACACTCCCTGGACGACCAGCCATGATGGACAAGGATCGAGAGGGCAAGTCATCTTCTTCATCCTTCCAAGCAACTTGTCCACGTCATCAGTACTCACAGATTGTAATTGATCCAGTAAAATACCATCAACGGAGTTACTGGATGCCTCGTCTACAGATTCTGTCAAAACACTGGCATCCAAGTCGGCTCTTATCCGAGAGATTTTATCTGCAAAGTGGATATTAAATGCCTCACAGCAGGCTGTCGTTGGGTTAAGTAGGGGATAAATAAAGCCAATAAAGCCAATAAAGTTCTTATGTTCTCCAATTCTGAGCAAAATATTACCTGAAAACTGGTACTAAAAAGCATGTCCCCACCCCTGTCTCAAAACATTCCTGAGTGGCATTGGCCGTTTCCCTTGTAGAGACCAATGTTACCACTGGTCCTGCTGGTTACTTGGCAGCTCCAGAAGCTCCTGTAGCCTTCCTCTGAATGCCAGCTTCTGAACACAGAGGGGCAGGGATTTGTTTTGGACCAAGGAAGGAGGAGGGGAATATCTATCTGCTCTCCTTTTGGGCTCAAGAAAAAGTTAAGAGAAAAAGAAGAGCAACTCTTAACTCAAGAATAAGAAGGCTAAAGATACAGGGATTCAGATCTACAGAAGTTTACAGATTTTTACAATTTTTAAAAATCCAAAGAAAACTGAACAAAATTCTCCCCTAGAACTGAGAGAGATGTGATCTGGAGCAAGAGGAACCCAGACTGCTCAAATCCTTTTGCTTCAGGATTCCTTCTCCTTACCTGATCTGGTTCTGCTCCTCTGCAAAAAGGAAGAGGCAACTGAGTCGTTGGTGGCATCATTCCAGCCTCTGCAGGAGAGACTAAGGTGGAGGGAATCCAGTCACATCTGCTGCTGCTATTACAGTTTTGAAGACTCACTAGGAAGTAAAGGCCAACCTCAGTTAACAAAGCCTCTGACAAATAAGCTCCTTTTTACAAAGTCATATTATACCCTCCCTGCCTCCATTTCCTCTTTGTCTGCTGAACAGCTGAAAATATTTTAGTATATTCATTGGAAAGATGGTAAAAGAGGGCTGGAAAAAAATATTCAGCATCTGATTGCAGCAATAAGTCTGGAGTTAAATAATTCACTAACACTTGAGCTGAACAACAGTGGGATTCTGCTCTAGTTGATCCTACTTCAGCCGTGTGCCTGCAGCAACACACAAAGGAAACAGCAGCTGCCTTGAGAGACCCTCACTGAACATACAGGAACAGCTAAAGAGACAGAAAATAGAGAGCAGAGAAGTCTGCCTCAACAGCTATTCCCAACATTTAAAAAAATCAAACGAAAAACACAGATGCTTGAGTTTGGCCACCAAAACGAAAATCACAAGAAAAGTTGGAGGTGTTAAAAAAAAGGTCATTCCTGAATTCATTTTGGAAGAATCCTTCAGATGGGTTTCAGAAGATTCTAAATATTTTTGTTTACTTATGCAAGTCTTTCCAGACCTCATGGTTTCATTTCACACGTGTATATTCTTAGCTTTGGAAAAAAGTGTGCTAAAAGATGTTGATGTGCTTGTCTCTCCGAAGGAGACGCCACCACTCTCTCTCTCTCTCTCTCTCTCACACACACACACATAACACTTGTTGTTATGAGGAACATCATGCTCTTAGAAAAATTAACTGAAAGAGGAACGGCTGCTAGAGACAGCCAAGGTCGCTCCAAATGCTATACAACACAGTAAAAGTTTTTTACTTATACAACTGAAAATGCATAAATTCCATTGCATTTCCTGTTACCACACATGGATGTGAGAAGTGAACAATTAAGAAAGCAGATAGGAAGAAAATCCATTCATTTGAGAAGAGTCTGAGGATCCCGTGGATGGCCAAAAAGACAAACAAATGGGTCTCAGAACAGATCAAGTCTCCCATCCAAGTCTGGCTTCCGGTGAAGATGACAGGCGCAATGGTCACCTTTTAAGAACAGCTGAAAATGAGACAGCTGCCTTGGTGATTTGGCTCAAAAATAAAAGAGCCAAAACAATCTCCCTAATAAAAGAGGTTCAGGTGGGCCCCCTGAATCACCACAACATTCTCCCAGTGGATCCGGCAAGGATAAGATTGGTAAGAGAAGCAAGACAAGAGTAACAGAGATGTGGAAGGGAGCCGGGTGAGGGCATCCAGTACCATGGACAGCCACTGTTTTGATTTATAGCAGTACAAGCACCAGATGCCACTTCACAATCTTCAGAATACTTCAGAATAAACAGTGAGAACAAGGAAAATGAGACCCTTCAAAAGTAAACTTTCTGCAAGTAACTCTGCAGCAAGAATTATAATTCGAAATATATTTAATTTAAGCAATATTATCCCATTAACAATACTGAAGTAAAATAAGAACTATAAGACATTGAATAAAAAACAGAAATTTGAATCCTTTTTTTCTTCTTGGATGGACTGGTGGATGAACAACTGATATGAAGTATTAAGGATCTGGAGTGGTGATTTATTAATTGAGCTTCTTAATTATTAATTCAGCCTCTGATAAGAGATAAAGTTGGATTACAAAGAATTACTGATTATACTATGTCAGGGATGATGGGAGTTGTAGCTCTTCACCTCTGGCTCTAACTCACCACCCTGTTATGCAGCAGAGCTGACCAGCTTTGATCAGTGGTTGATGCTTCTTTCCCAAGCAGCAGAGTTTCAGAGAATAGGCTGAAGACCCTGACAAACTCTCCAAGCCTTCTCACTCTTCTTCCTGAGATGTCTCCAAACTTCTCCAGGATTCTTCTGGCTCTTGTATCTTTCCTCAAGACACCAGACAACTCAGTAGTCTTATATAAAAGATCTACTTTATTCTACTATATACATAAATACTATATGCCCTATAAATCACAATCTCTACACTTCACAATATCTCCAAAACTACTCCATACACCAAACTACTCCAAACTACACCACAATGTACATTAGCAAACATTGCAATTTATAGCCATTGTTAGACACCACCCACCAGTCAGTTTCCACCCAGTGGGTGTGTACATACATCTTGATTGGTCCACATAGATCATCCCATACCTAAGACCAACCCAAGTGTTTCATCACTTTACCTTGACCACTTAATGAGTCTCAGGTGTTTGCAATCTATCACAGGTGTTCTCAATATACCTTCTATAACTTTGTCCTTGGCTCTCAAGGCTTCTTAATTATATTATCTTTTTCACCTGTGTGTCTTCCTGATTGCTCCTGCTTAGTCACTTTGACATTCACATAAATATTTTTATTTCTATTACTGTATATCCCATGTTGCTTTTTTCCTTAACATACTATTGATAGCGATAGAGGTTGGATTGTGAGGAGAATACAAGGAACACAAGGAAAGTGACTGATACAGTGAAATAAAATACTTCAGAAAGGCAAAAGGATATTGTTTATAGTTTATAGTTTAAGCAATGGAAAAAAGAAAGCGAGGAGAAGAAGAGAGTTGGAAGAATAGAATAAAATAAAAAATTATTTAAATGTTTAAAGCATTACAGAAGGATGAATATATGTGAAAAGAAGAACTAAAAGCGAAAGAAGAGGAAACTATTCAATTATAAAGAATTAAAAGTGGAGCTAAGTCAAGAGAAACTTTATAAACTTTATTTTTTTATAAATTAATCTGATAGCTGAGATGTATTGATTTGTGTTTGTTATTAATTTACTGGGTTGTAAGGTTTGAGTACAATAGTAGTTAATTGGTAAAAAAGGAAGAGATTTATTATATTAACATCATAAGAGGTAACAGAACTGATTATATTGTATATTATAAATGAGAAGGTGTTGAAAAAGTGAAAGTAGAATAAGAAATAAAGGCATTGACCTTGAAAACGCTGAGAAGAGATAAGAAGTAAAACTGCCAAGAAATTGGCAGAGTGCCTAATTGATTGTTGTGTCTAGATAACACATACATATACACATACAAAAAGACGAAAAGGAGACGTCTGGTGGCTGAAAGTATAAGTGACATTAAAAAAGTTTGGAATATAATATGAAAGGTTATACTGCCATCCCATGGTTAGAAGGAAGCTAATAATTGTCATTTTGTTGTTATACATACTGTAATTGTACTTTGTTTATACATAATCTAAACTCTGTTTAAACAGAAGAAAAAATGAAAGGGATATTGTGTGGACATAAGATTTGTTATCTATTGTAAAATATAGAAAAAAGAGAAGATCATTTGGCATGGCAAACATGAAAAGAACAACATCACAAAAAATAACACTTCCACAAAGAAGATCTTCGGTACAACACCCAATAAAACTGTCAGTACAAAATGAATTGATGCTGGATGAGATTAGGAGGATCAGGGAGGAGATAAGTCAAGACAATTTAAAAATTGTCTGAAAAAGACTG